>OZ007597.1:59234872-64034872 GCA_963931845.1 Maratus michaelseni | reverse complement strand
TAAAATAAATCTGTAAAAATTACCATTTTTCGCATTATTTTATTATCTGCTTACTTATACTTTTGTGACATGATTTTCATGTCATTTTAAATTTTTCTCGCCTTTCACTTTAAATATTTATTTGTAATTTTTTTATTTACTTATTTTAAAAGTTAAGATTCGTGGTTATTGCATTAAGTTGTAATTTTAAATGTTAATAAGATCATACATATTTTCTTCATAAAGAAATGTCATAACAAACGCTGTGCATATTTACTTTTGTGACTAAAAATATATACATTATTTGCTTTAATTTGTTTTATCATTACAGTGACTTTTGAAATACAGATTTTGCGACTTATATCGTAATTTCATCTGCTGTTATGCTTTTTATAAAATAAAAAGAAGAGCGGCCATATGTGCTTTTGCAAGCATTTCTTCAGATCGAAGCCTTCCAAATTAATTTATAAGTTGTCGCGTGCCACATTATTGTCCAAGTTGACCTTAATCTTCTGTTATAAAAGAAAAAAAAAGTAATTAGAATTTTTCAACGAAATGGCCAAAATCAATAGGATGAAGATGAATAAAAATTTCAGAGTATAGTTTTACGGGTTCTCAGCTATTTTAAGGTAAATCAACCTATCAATTTAAATAAATTAGAATAGTAATCATTAATAAATATTATATTTAGTTACCTATATTATAAAGAAAACATGTCCGAGAGTAACGCTGAGGTAATATTGACGATGGCAATGACTTGAATAATAAATTTCGCTTTTTGCAAAGTAGAATTTTTCAACGACATGGCCAAAATCAATAGGAAGGAGATAAATAAAAATTTCAGAAGTTTTACGGGTTGTAAATCAACTGATAAATTTAAATAAATAATAAAAGTAATCATTAATAAATGTTATATTTAGTTATCTATATTCCAAAGAAAACATGTCCGCGAATAACGCTGAAGTAGTATCGACGATGACAATGACCTGAATAATAAATTTCGCTTTTTGCAAATTAGAATTTTTCAACGAAATGGCCAAAATCAATAGGAAGTAGATGAATAAAAATTTCAGAGTAGTTTTACGGGTTGCCAAATATTTTAAGGTAAACCAACCTATTAATTTAATTAAATAATAATAGTTATCGTTAATTAATTTTATATTTAATTATCTTTATTATAAAGAAAATGCGTCCGCGAGTAACGCTGAGGTAATATTGACGATGGCAATGACCTGAATAATAAATTTCGCTTTTTGCAAATTACAATTTTTCAACGAAATGGCTAAAATCAATAGGAAGAGGAGAAATAAAAATTTCAGAATAGTTTTACGGGTTGTCAGATATTTTAAGGTAAATCAACCTATCAATTTAAATAAATAATAATAGTAATCATTAATAAAAATTATATTTAGTTATCTATATTATAAAGAAAACATGTCAGAGAGTAACGCTGAGGTAATATTGACGATGGCAATGACCTGAATAATAAATTTCGCTCTTTGCAAATTACAATTTTTGAACGAAATGGCCAAAATCAATAGGAAGAGGAGAAATAAAAATTTCAGAATAGTTTTACGGGTTGTCAGATATTTTAAGGTAAATCAACCTATCAATTTAAATAAATAATAATAGTAATCATTAATAAAAATTATATTTAGTTATCTAATAAAGAAAACATGTCAGAGAGTAACGCTGAGGTAATATTGACGATGGCAATGACCTGAATAATAAATTTCGCTCTTTGCAAATTACAATTTTTGAACGAAATGGCCAAAATCAATAGGAAGAGGAGAAATAAAAATTTCAGAATAGTTTTACGGGTTGTCAGATATTTTAAGGTAAATCAAACTATCAATTTAAATAAATAATAATAGTAATCATTAATAAAAATTATATTTAGTTATCTATATTATAAAGAAAACATGTCAGAGAGTAACGCTGAGGTAATATTGACGATGGCAATGACCTGAATAATAAATTTCGCTCTTTGCAAATTACAATTTTTGAACGAAATGGCTAAAATCAATAGGAAGAGGAGAAATAAAAATTTCAGAATAGTTTTACGGGTTGTCAGATATTTTAAGGTAAATCAACCTATCAATTTAAATAAATAATAATAGTAATCGTTAATAAAAATTATATTTAGTTATCTATATTATAAAGAAAACATGTCAGAGAGTAACGCTGAGGTAATATTGACTATGGCAATGACCTGAATAATAAATTTCGCTCTTTGCAAATTACAATTTTTCAACGAAATGGCCAAAATCAATAGGAAGAGGAGAAATAAAAATTTCAGAGTAGTTTTGCGGGTTGTCATCAGATGCTAATTAATACATTAGGGGTGGGGCGGTTGCGATAAGACAAACGTGCTTAAAATGTGCATATATAAAATACAAATGAACTTGGATACATAGTTTGGTTCATGAGATCCTGTTTTGAGGAATATGTAGTTCCTTGAAATTGTTTTTTGTCCCCATACGCTTGTAACGCGAGGACAGTCGCAAGCTAATGTTAAACCAAAGGCAGTTTTCTTTTCAAATTTCTTGTTTGCATTTTAAAATGATTTTGATTTGCATAGGATATCTAAGGTCAATTTTTAAATAGGTTCTTTCGCATTTATTCGATTTTAAGTTGTTTTTTTTCTCTGAGGACATTTTTAACTATTGGAATCGGCTTCGAAAGTGAAAGTGGCCTCGGAAAGCGAAAAAAAAAAAAGTGCAACCAAAATTAAAAAGTACGAAAGTACCCAGCTAGACATCCACCTCAGATATTCATTTAAAGTGCAAACGAGAAATTAACAACAACAACAACAAAAAACATCTTGCAAGTGTCTTCACTTTACTAACATTGGGTCTTTTGCTCTGAAATTTCGAGTACTGATATTGTAAAATTGTAGATTCAGTTTAATATTAAAACAAGAAATAAAAATCATGCGTCAAGCATAGATTATGAAACACTTTCCAACACTTCCAGGATAACTTTAACAAACCTTCGCCGTTTAATACGGTAGAGAAAATAATCTAAGTAGACATTTTAGAAAATGCATAACACTCTTTAAAACCAGATTTCAGCCAAAAACCGTTCATAGCTTGAAACGTACTCCAATTTTTTGGGGTAGCCGTGTATATGATCTATAGATTTGTATAGTAAAATTAAGTTTAGCAAGATAACGCATAACACAGTTGAAAATTCACCTTCAGCAATTGCTACCAATAGACGGAAACGTACTTGAAAACGTTCTTTTGTACAGCCCTGTATATTACCTACAGATATTTATACGCGCCACATATTAAGATAAAATTTAATTCAAGCAAAAATACGCCTAAAACTACTGAAATTACACTTCTAGGGATTATCATCCCAAGGTGCCCTTGTATCCAGCTCTTTGCGTGGCACTGTATATGATTTTATTTATATTCTATAAACATATCTTAGTATACTAAATATAAATGAGCTTGAAAATGCATAAATAAATTTAAAAACACCTTTAAGCAATTCACGCTCACGCTCAGTAAAGCTTACCAATACTTTTGTGTATGCCCTGTATATGATCTGTAGAATTTTTACACACCACGTAGTATGCAAAATTTAGTAAAACTTAAAAACACATATCATAACAGAAAACGCACTTCCAGCAATTATCCCTAATAGACAATACTGCGGATACAGTACTATATCCGACATCTTTTGTCTGTCCCTGTAAATGAACGATAAATGCTGTGCACATCATATTCTACAACAAGCTTCTTGTACACTGTTAAAAATTTGCGGCAAACCGTCCAGTCATTTGACCGTTTTTACAGAAAACGGGTAGATGATGGTAATTTAACTCTATTCTGGCCATAACATGTGCAATAATATGGTCAGAATAGAGTTAAATTACAGTCATGTAACCGTTTTCTATAAAAACGTTCAAATGACTGGACAGTTTGCTGCAAGTTTTTAACAGTGTAGTAAACCCCAGTAATGTATATTAATTTCATCATGTTTGAAATAGTGCAACGTAATTAAAAATATTCTACTTGTACCCTGTATACCATTATTTAACTGAATTCTTTTGTATGACCCTGTAAATGCCTTGCATTACATACTCTACATAAAGCATGTTACTGCACCCTAGAAATTCATATTAATTTCATTATTCAACTACTACAAATCATTGTAATAGTTTAACAACATTTAAATAGACCTCAAACGCTTTTCTCCCATAGATTATAATATAACAGAACTCTTTTGAGTGTCTCTGTAAATGAACTATAAGTGCTACACGTAATATATTTTAAAGTAACTTTCTTGTGGTGCACCTCATACTCTACTTAAAGCATGTTTTACTGCACCCTAGAAATTCATATCAATTTCAAAATTCAACTACTACAAATCATTGTAATAGTTTAACAACACTTAAATAGACCTCAAACGCTTTTCTCCCATAGACTATAATATTACAGAACTCTTTTGAGTGTCTCTGTGGATGAACTGTAAGTGCTACACGTAATATATTTTAAAGTAACTTTCTTGTGGTGCACCTCATACTCTACTTAAAGCATGTTTTACTGCACCCTAGAAATTCATATCAATTTCAAAATTCAACTACTACAAATCATTGTAATAGTTTAACAACATTTAAGTAGACCTCAAACGCTTTTCTCCCATAGACTATAATATAACAGAACTCTTTTGAGTGTCTCTGTAAATGAACTGTAAGTGCTACACGTAATATATTTTAAAGTAACTTTCTTGTGGTGCACCTCATACTCTACTTAAAGCATGTTTTACTGCCCCCTAGAAATTCATATCAATTTCAAAATTCAACTACTACAAATCATTGTAATAGTTTAACAACATTTAAATAGACCTCAAACGCTTTTCTCCCATAGACTATAATATAACAGAACTCTTTTGAGTGTCTCTGTAAATGAACTATAAGTGCTACACGTAATATATTTTAAAGTAACTTTCTTGTGGTGCACCTCATACTCTACTTAAAGCATGTTTTACTGCACCCTAGAAATTCATATCAATTTCAAAATTCAACTACTACAAATCATTGTAATAGTTTAACAACACTTAAATAGACCTCAAACGCTTTTCTCCCATAGACTATAATATTACAGAACTCTTTTGAGTGTCTCTGTGGATGAACTGTAAGTGCTACACGTAATATATTTTAAAGTAACTTTCTTGTGGTGCACCTCATACTCTACTTAAAGCATGTTTTACTGCACCCTAGAAATTCATATCAATTTCAAAATTCAACTACTACAAATCTTTGTAATAGTTTAACAACACTTAAATAGACCTCAAACGCTTTTCTCCCATAGACTATAATATTACAGAACTCTTTTGAGTGTCTCTGTAAATGAACTGTAAGTGCTACACGTAATATATTTTAAAGTAACTTTCTTGTGGTACACCTCATACTCTACTTAAAGCATGTTTTACTGCACCCTAGAAATTTATATCAATTTCAAAATTCAACTACTACAAATCATTGTAATAGTTTAACAACACTTAAATAGACCTCAAACGCTTTTCTCCCATAGACTATAATATTACAGAACTCTTTTGAGTGTCTCTGTAAATGAACTGTAAGTGCTACACGTAATATATTTTAAAGTAACTTTCTTGTGGTGCCTCTCATACTCTACTTAAAGCATGTTTTACTGCACCCCAGAAATTCATATCAATTTCATTATTCAACTACTACAAATCATTGTAATAGTTTAACAACATTTAAATAGACCTCAAACACTTTTCTCCCATAGACTATAATATAACAGAACTTTTTTGAGTGTCTCTGTAAATGAACTGTAAGTACTACACGTAATTTATTTTAAAGTAACTTTTTTGTGGTGCACCTCAATAGTGCATATACATTTCATTATGTTTCAAATAGTATAATACCATTAAAATACACCACAAATGATTTTTCTCCATAGACCAATGTAACGGAACTTTTTTGAGGGCCTCTGTAAATGAACTGTAAGTGCTAGACGTAATATATTTTAAAGTAACTTTCTTGTGGTGCACCTCAATAATGCATATACATTTCATTATGTTTCGAATAGTGTAACACTATTAAAATACACCGCAAATGATTTTTCTCCATAGACCAATGTAAAGGAACTCTTTTGAGTGTCTCTGTAAATGAACTGTAAGTGCTACACGTAATATATTTTAAAGTAACTTTTTTGTGGTGCACCTCAATAGTGCATATACATTTCATTATGTTTCGAATAGTGTAATACCATTAAAATACTCCGCAAATGACTTTTTTCCGTAGACCATAATTAATGGAATACTTTTGATTGTTCCTGTAAATGAACTATAAATTCTACACACTTAATTTCAATACCGAACATGTCACAGCAAACTTTAATAACATATATCAATTACATGGCAATACGAGTACATTTACGAGAGATAGAGCTCGGCCAGATGGACAGATAAACCGAATTCATAAATACTTTTCGACTAAGTGTTAAAAATATAAAAATTATTATAAATTCGATATTTTGAACATTTTCTGTGTTTCTGTAAGATATAAATAAAGAAATAAACGAACATGTTTAAATATATACGCAAACTTGCATAAATTTCCTTTTTTTTTTTTTTTTTTTTTTCAATTTTCAAAAATAATTTCTTTAATATTTCTTTAGGGGTATTCTCAAATTTTTATTTATTTATTTATTTTGCTCAATAACGCAAATCTTTCTGACACATTCCCAAAAGCAATTTCATTTCTAATGTCCTGAAAATTTCAGATATTAACACTGAAGTATATCTAAGAATCGAATAGCGTTTTTGATTTTAGCATATTGAGTTCTACCGGTAAATTACCCAATAAATACAATTTCGTCATTGTTATATCTCAAACGTCGTTTCAAAATGCCAACTTTGGTGGAATTTTATAAAATATCCTATTTTATAGAGAAAAAAGACATGCTGGTATTCGATTTTTCGGTAACTTGAATAATAATATCTACATTTTTTAAGCATTTACGAATGAAAACGACTTCTTGGACGTGAGCATACACTGTTAAAAACTTGCAGCAAACTGTCCATTCATTCGACCGTTTTTATATAAAATGGTTACATAATCGTAATTCAACTCTATTCTGGCCATAATATTGACAGTATGGTCGTAATAGAGTTAAATCATAGTTACGTAACCGTTTTCTAAAAAAAACGGTCGAATGACTGGACAGTTTGCTGCAAATTTTTAACAGTGTAAAATTATTTATTGAGTTCTACCGGTTAATTATCCAATAAATACCATTTTGTCATTGTTATATCTCAAACGTCGGTTCAAAATGCCAACTTTGGTGGAATTTTATAAAATATCCTATTTTATAGAGAAAAAAAGACATACTGGTATTCAATTTTTCGGTAACTTGAATAATAATATCCACATTTTTTAAGCATTTACGAATGAAAATGATTTCGTGGACGTGCCAGAAATTTCAGGACAACCTTAAGTATACAGAACGTCTGACACGTCCTATCATATTTCAAAAATTTGCAAAACAAATTAACAAATTGTCTTATCAGAGTCTTACAACAAATTATCACATTTTTTTTATGAATGTTTGAAATAAGAACAGACTTATTGGACTATTTGAACTATTTTTTCTTTTGCTACGAAACTTTCGACTATATCACAAGTCCTATGATGAAAGCCTCACTCGGCTTCGACTTCGTTAAATTTTTATGATTTTTTGAAATGTGAACGGACTGTTTGGACTCTGATATATTTATTGCTTTTGACACAAAAAATCAGATTACTTAACAAATCTTATGGTGCAAAAGACACGTCAATACAACAAATTATCATTTTTTCTAATGAATGTTTGAAATGTAAATGGACTTATTGGACTCTTTGAACTATTTTTTTTTCTTTTGTTACAAAAATTTCGATTATATCACAAGTCTTATGATGAAAACCGTCCTCCGATACGACAAGTTGTCAATTTTTTATGAATGTTTGAAATGAGAACAGACTTATTGGATTCATTGAACTATTTTTTTTATTTGCTACAAAAATTCCGACTACATCTGAAGTCTTATGATAGCTGCATTTCAATACGACAATTTGACAAGTTTTTATGCATTTTGAAATGTGAACGGACTTATTGGACTCTTTGAACTATTTTTTGCTTTTGCTACAAAACTTTCGACTATATCACAAGTCCTATGATGAAAGCCTCGCTCGGCTTCGACTTCGTTAAATTTTTATGATTTTTTGAAATGTGAACGGACTTATTGGACTTTTTGAAATATTTATTGCTTTTGACACAAAAAATCCGATTATTTGACAATCTTATGGTGCAAAAGACACGTCGATACAACAAATTATCATTTTTTCTAATGAATGTTTCAAATGTAAATGGACTTATTGGACTCTAAACAATTTTTTTTTTTTTTTTTTTTTTTTGCTACAAAAATTCCGATTATATCACAAGTCTTATGATGAAAACCGCCCTCCGATACGACAAGTTGTCAATTTTTTATGAATGTTTGAAATGAGAACAGACCTATTGGATTCATTGAACTATTTTTTTTATTTGCTACAAAAATTCCGACTACCTTACAAGTCTTATGATAAAAGCTGCATTTCAATACGACAATTTGACAAGTTTTTATGCATTTTTTAAATGTGAACGGACTTATTGGACTCTTCGAACAATTTTTTGCTTTTGCTACAAAAATTCGATTTTTTTTTTTTTTCATAAATCTTAAGATAAAGCTAGGAGAGTCTGCGCACAATTCAAAAGAATAACAATAAAAAATCTAAATATTAATTTTTTGCTAAACTATCCATGAATAATTTATACTTCATTTGTTTTTTATGCATTTCCATTGCTATTTTGTTGTTATATTGATATTTAATCGAATAGTTGTAATAAAGTCAAGAAAGTTATTTTGCGCAATCTGTCCTTACAGGGTTGGTATGATTGCGCACATGGGTAGGAGAGATTGTTACTAATAATAACTACAATTAAATTGTTAACAATAATAATTACACTTAAATGACACTGTTGTAAGGTTTTACTGAACAAATATTATTGTATTAGGAGTGAATATTACATCCTAATAATTAAAGAATCAGAAAAAAGGAAATAATTTTAAAAACGGTGAAAAAACTTTAATTAAAGGGGGCAAAAATAAAGAATCAGAAAAAGCAAGTCCATATAAGATTACAAAATAACATTAAGTTACTTGATAACACGTTTGACTTAAAATTAGTCCATTTTCATTTTTCATTTTTTTTATGCAAATTTACCAATAAGCTGCGTAATCTGTCCTAGCATGGAAACTAATGGGAACAATGCGCCATATCTCCTAAGTAGCAGATGCGCGAACTCTCCAATTTCGGTAGGAGAGATTACGCGGGCTTTTATTCAAACTTGGCCGCTACTGAAACGAACCGTTGATGTTCACATTGTTAGTCTAGATTAGTAGCTTATGAGAAATCGTTTAAGTTTAAAATATTTTGTATTGCTGACATTGTATAGAAATTCTGATGAATAGCTATGAAAATTCAAGCGCTTACTTTCGGAAAACAAAACAAAATAGCAATGCTTTATCTTAGACGCTCAAAACAATCAACATGCACTTTCAAGCAGACACTTCACTACTGCTGTTGTACAACTATCTTGAGTCGCTGCGCGCTCAATCTGCTCCTTCCCCCCGAACCTCTATGTGCTCAATCTCTCCGACCGCGCCATCTGTCCTGGCTTTACCTTATAGTACAAAAGACACGTCGATGCAACAAATCATTATTTTTTTTATGAATATTTGAAATGTGAATGGACTTATTGGACTCTTTGAACTATTTTTGCTTTTGCCACAAAAATCTGATTTTTTTAGACATCTTACGGTGCAAACCGCACTCCGTTCAACAATTTATCACTTTTTTATGAATGTTTGTAATGTGAACGGACTTAAAAGACTCTTTGTACTATTTTTTTCCCCCACAAATATTCCGACTATATAACAGGTCATATTATGATAAAAAAAAAAAAAAACACCCCGATTCAATATATTTCTTCAAAAATAGGAAATCTAATAAAATTTTCAAAATAATATGTCTCTTTTAATTAACTTATACACTTTTATTTATTTTACACTTATGTAAAATTTTCTATTTCTCACTATTTACTTTTTTTAGTTTCATTATGAATTCAAAAGCCTCCTTACTTTCTCCCTGGTATACATATTCTATTACATAATTTCTAAAGTTGAAAAGAAAGAGAAAATTAAATAAATGGAAAAGTGTTGATATAACAAAGGAAAAGGTGAAAAATCACACAGAAAGCAACAGAAAGTAAATTACCCAAATATTACTTTCAAAAATTGAAGAGAAAGTTAAAGTTTCTCATCAATGGCTTATAAAAGCGTTCCGACACTTAAAAACAAAAAAATCAAAATTATGGAATACTTAAAAAAATCTTTCAAATAATTTATGATTGTTTCTGCTGTTATGATAAATCACTCTAATCTTTATTTTTATAAACACATGTGCTTATTTTTTTCAGAGGATGGAAAATAAGATGCTATTATGTGTTGAAAATTAATAATATATTTAGTTATTAATCTTAATTTCATTATTAATTTTAATTTTATTATTCATTTTAATTAGTTGTTATTTATTTTAATTCGATTATTAATTATAATTATTGATTATTATTAATTTTAATTTATTATTAATTATAATTATAATTACTAATTTAATTTTATTATTAATTATAACTAATTATTATTCATTTTAATTTTATTATTAATTATAATTATTTATTATTTATTTTAATTTTATTATTAATAATTATTATTTATTATTGCTTTTAATTTTACTATTAAGTATAATTATTTATTTATATTTTTAATTTTGTTATATTGCCAAACTTGTCAATTATAATTATTTATTATTATTATTAGTTATAATTATTTATTATTTATTTTAATTTTACTATTAATTATAATTATTTATTATTCATTTTAATTTTACTATTAATTATCATTATTTATTATTCATTCTAGTTTTACTATTAATTATAATTTTTTTTTTTTTTACGATTAATTATAATTATTTATTTTTAACTTTTAACAATTTATTATACATATAGTTAAATTAATAATACGTTTATTAAGAATAGTTGTCACAAAAGCTAACGGAGACAACTGAATATTTAATAAACTCATTTAAAAAGCAAATGGCAACGTATTTAAAAATCGTCTGCTATTGAACCGATGTTTGTTTGTTGAACTAGTGTCTGTTTATTGTCTAAAGCTGAAACGAAAGTGAAAACAAACGAAAAAGTTTAAATGGAAAAGAGAGAAATGGAAAATCAAGCAGCAGAACGTAAATTATTCAAAAATTAATTAATTTAAAAAAAAGTTGAACGAAAGAGTTCACACATAGTCACTGCACATAGTTGGCTCATAAAAGAGATATGAAACATCTTTTTTAAATCAAAATTATCCAATGGTTAAAAATTATTCAAAAAATGTATGATATTATTATTTGTTTACAAAATTTATAAGAGCATACAAAAACCATACGGAAATAACTGAATATTTAAATAAAATAATTTGCTATAAATACAAAATTAATATGCCGAATATTTCAAACTTTAAGAAGTATTCGATCACACTTTTAACTCACAATTTATGCATATAGACTTGCAATCCACTTATTCAGTCAAAAATTCAAAGTGCATAACTTCAACACTAAACTGGATTTGTTGATTGAAGTAATTTGTAATCGAACAGTTTTCTTCATTTTTCGATAAATGAATTTAGAGTCATAAGCGATTGTTGACTCAAGACAGTCGTTTTTTTTTTCTCTGTCGCATCCGGAAATTCTGTTCAAAACGTCAATTTCGACAGCATTTTCTGACAAATCTTCTGCATTTACCGAAAAACGGAAAAAAATCGATTACTTATTCCTTAATAAGAGAACCTGTCAATTTGATAAGTTTGCGAACAAAAATGAGTTAAAAACAAGAACGAAAAATCATGCGTCAAGCACAGATTATGTAACACTTTCCAACGCTTCCAAAATAATTTTACAAATCATTACCGTTTAATAAACTGAAAGATAACATCTAAGTAAACAATTTGGAAAACGCATAACATATTTAAAAACGCAATTTCATGAATTTCAACATATATTTCCAACATATACAATATTCGGAAAAATATCCGAATACTTTTATTCAGCCCTGTATATGATCTATAGATTTATATATTACTATACATAGGATGCTAAATTTTAGTTTAGTTAGGAAATGCGCAGCACAGTTTAAAATTCTGTTTCTGGAGTTTCTGTCAATAAACGGAAATGTGTTCGTGAAGTTTTGTGCTGCCCTGTATATGATCTACAGAATTTATACACACCAAGTAATAGACAAAAAGTGAGTTAAATTTAAAATCGCGTTCAGCAACTTAAAACGCACTTCCAAGAATTATTGTTAACAGACAGTATAGAGAATTCTTTTGTGTGTCCCCGTAAATGAACGATGACTGCTATACACCATATTCTGTAGTAAGCCTCTTGTAATGCACCTTAGTGATATATATTAATTTCAATGCGTTTAAAATAGTGGAACAGTATTTAATTAAACTGCAAACGATTTTTCTCCTTAGACATAATGTAACAGATTTCTTTTGACTGTCCCTGTACAGTAACTATAAGTGCTATGCACAGCATATTCCATATTACGCTTCTTGTAATGCACCTTAGTGATATATATCAATTATAATGTGTTTGAAATTGTGTAACATCATTAAAATAAACCGCAAATGATTTTTCCCCATAGACCGTAATGTAACGGAATTCTTTTGAGTGTCCCTGTAAAAAAACTATAAGTGCTACTCACTTCAGTTGAAATAGGGAACATGCTATAGATAACGACAATAACATATAAAAATTGCAGGGCAATCCGAGCATATTTACCGGAGTTAGAGCACGGACAGACGGCAGACGGACGTACGGCAGACGGCCAGACAAACCGAAGTCATAAACACTTTTCAACTAGGTTGGAAAGTGTTAAAAAGTGCCAGAAAGTAGCCATTTTGGATTTGTGAACAGCCTTAACATTTTTGCACAAATCAAGATAAGTTTGTTTAAAATTTCGCAAAAATATCGTGTTTAACTGTCCGTTAAACATATTATAAATTTTTGAATTAAAACTACGATATTTTAAAACACCATTTATTTAATGTGTAAGTTTAATTGCGTTTCATCTTCTAATCAATATTTTTATTAAAAATAAGACAGTTAATAAAACAAATTAATATTCTATAATTCTTTCCATTAACATAAAACATTGACATTACATTTCATCAACATTACACTTATATATATAGCATATATTTTTTATGTATGTTAAATTTTGTTATTCCCTTCTATTTACCTTTTTCTAGTTTCATTTATGAATTCAAAAACCTCTTTACTTTCTCTCTGGCCTACTTTATACGGCATTAAATAATTTCTAAAGCTGAAAAGAAAGTGAAAATGAAATAAATGGAAAATTTTAAATAAAAAAAGAGAAGTGAAAAATCACACAACAAGCAACGGAAAAGTACATTACTCAAAAATTACTTTAAAAAAATGAAAATGAAAGTTAAAATAGTGGTTCGACTTACAAAAGTGATATAACTCTTCTTTAAAAAAAAAAAATCATAATTATTGAATCCACCTAATTCTGTTTTTACGTGATAGATGCATTCTCGAAAAATGTATGTAAAAAAATTCGTGTAAAAAAAAAAAAAAAAAAAAAAAAAACAATTATTTTTCTTTTTTACTTTTTTTTTCTTTTCTTTTGTTTGTTTGCATTTTAAGATATTAAAAATATAAAGAAAATTTTATTTGAAATAAAACAAGAACGAAAAATCATGTGTCAAGCATAGACTATGAAACCATTTCCAACACATTCAGAATACTGTCGAACAAAATATCCGAATTCTTTTGTGCAGCCCTGTATGTGATCTATGGATTTGAATGTATACTACACAGTATGAAAACATGGTACTTCTCCATTATCCCGTCGACCACTTTTCATAACAAAAAACTATCGCCAAACTGTAAGATTAAACGCCAAAAATGCAGTCCCATTGACTTGATTCAGAAACATTATACGTGTTTGTTATGTCATGAAGTTGTTTTTAATTCGAAATTTGCGTGTATTTTTCATTATGTTTTACTGATTTATGAGTTATTTCATTAATTAAAATAACAATCGTGTCCTTAAATTCTTATATTTTATTTATTTATTTATTTTGATATTCCAATGGCAACGTTCTCCCGTTTATTTGGCGTTACAGTTTGGCGATAGCTTTTTGTTATGAAAAGTGGTCGACGGGATAATACAGAAGTACCGAAAAAATTTACTTCAGTTAGGAGAAACATAGCACAACTTAAAATTCCACTTCAGCAATTTACGTCAACAAACGGAAATGCACGTGAGATATTTTGAGACGTTTGATCTCTTTTCCCTATGACCTATAGAATTTATATACACCAACTAATATGCACAAAATTTGTTAAAAAAAACACATGCGCGGTAGCGTATTACTACTTATTTTACTGTTTATTGCTGTTAATTTTACAATATAATACTGGCAGCTGTAATGCCAGTATTATACCGTAAAACCAAAAAAAAAAATTTTTTTATACCGTAAAACCAAAAAAAAACACGGCAAAAAAAAAAAAAAAATTGCCGTGTATTAAATGCTATTTATTCTATGCTCCTGAGAAAGCATGTTGTAGAACATCTCAGGGACGTAGATAAATCTCATTATGTTTGAAATACCTTAACATCAATAAAATGCAGGGCAAATGATTTTTTCCATAGACTGTAATGTAAAGTAATTGTTTTGTGCGTCCCAGTAAACAAACTATAAATGATACACACTTCATTTTCAATACCGAACATTCTGCAGTAAACCTCAATCAAAAATTAAAATTTCATGGCAATTCAAATATATTTACGAGAGTTAGAGTGCGGACAGATAGACGGCAGACAGAAAAAACGAAGTCATAAACACTTTTCAAGTACTTTGGAAAGTGGTAAAAAAGTACTTTTTTTATAGGGGCCTTGGCGGTAGAGAGAAGGCAAGACAATCTTTGCAAGAGAAGGAAAATTTTCACACATATTTTCTGTCAACCTAGAAAATTCGAAATAGGTGAATTTTAACGATAATAATCCTGTGCATAAAATTTAGTACAGATGGCAATATTCTATGAGCAATATCTCAGACCTTGGCAAGAGAAGGAAATTTTTCACACATATTTTCTGTCAACCTAGAGAATTCGGAACAGGTGAATTTTAACTATAATAGTCCTGTACATAAAATTTAGTACAGATGGCAATATCCTATGAGCAATATCCCAGACCTTGGCAAAAGAAGGAAATTTTTCACACATATTTTCTGTCAACCTAGAGAATTCGGAACAGGTGAGTTTTAACTATAAGAGTCCTGTACATAAAATTTAGTACAGATGGCAATATCCTATGAGCAATATCCCAGACCTTGGCAAGAGAAGGAAATTTTTCACACATACTTTCTGTCAACCTAGAGAATTCGGAACAGGTGAATTTTAACTATACTAGTCCTGTACATAAAATTTAGTACAGATGGCAATATCCTATGAGCAATATCCCAGACCTTGGCAAGAGATGGAAATTTTTCACACATATTTTCTGTCAACCTAGAGAATTCAGAACAGGTGAATTTTAACTATAATAGTCCTGTACATACAATTTAGTACAGATGGCAATATCCTATGAGCAATATCCCAGACCTTGGCAAAAGAAGGAAATTTTTCACACATACTTTCTGTCAACTTAGAGAGTTCGAAATAGGTGAATTTTAACTATAATAGTCCTGTACATAAAATTTAGTACAGATGGCAATATATTATGAGCAATATCCCAGACCTTGGCAAAAGAAGGAAATTTTTCACACATATTTTCTGTCAACCTAGAGAATTCAGAACAGGTGAATTTTAACTATAATAGTCCTGTACATACAATTTAGTACAGATGGCAATATCCTATGAGCAATATCCCAGACCTTGTCAAAAGAAGGAAATTTTTCACACATATTTTCCGTCAACCTAGAGAATTCAGAACAGGTGAATTTTAACTATAATAGTCCTGTACATACAATTTAGTACAGATGGCAATATCCTATGAGCAATATCCCAGACCTTGGCAAAAGAAGGAAATTTTTCACACATATTTTCTGTCAACTTAGAGAGTTTGAAATAGGTGAATTTTAACTATAATAGTCCTGTACATAAAATTTAGTACAGATGGTAATATCCTATGAGCAATATCCCAGACCTTGGCAAAAGAAGGAAATTTTTCACACATATTTTCTGTCAACCTAGAGAATTCAGAACGGGTGAATTTTAACTATAATAGTCCTGTACATACAATTTAGTACAGATGGCAATATCCCAGACCTTGGTAAGAGAAGGATATTTTTCACACATATTTTCTGTTAATATAGAGAATTCGGAACAGGTGAATTTTAACTATAATAGTCCTGTACATACAATTTAGTACAGATGGCAATATCCTATGAGGAATATCCCAGACCTTGGCAAAAGAAGGAAATTTTTCACACATATTTTCTGTCAACCTAGAGAATTCAGAACAGGTGAATTTTAACTATAATAGTCCTGTACATACAATTTAGTACAGATGGCAATATCCTATGAGCAATATACCAGACCTTGGTAAGAGAATTCTGCTAAGGATATTTTTCACACATATTTTCTGTCAACCTAGAGAATTCAGAATAGGTGAATTTTAACTATAATAGTCCTGTACATACAATTTAGTACAGATGGCAATATCCAATGAGCAATATCCCAGGCACTGGCAAAAGAAGGAAATTTTTCACACATATTTTCTGTCAACCTAGAGAATTCAGAACATGTAAATTTTAACTATAATAGTCCTGTACATACAATTTAGTACAGCTGGCAATATCCTATGAGCAATATCCCAGACCTTGGCAAAAGAAGGAAATTTTTCACACTTATTTTCTGTCAACCTAGAGAGTTCGAAATAGGTGAATTTTAACTATAATAGTCCTGTACATAAAATTTAGTACAGATGGCAATATCCTATGAGCAATATCCCAGACATTGGCAAAAGCAGGAAATTTTTCACACATATTTTCTGTCAACCTAGATAATTCAGAACAGGTGAATTTTAACTATAATAGTCCTGTACATACAATTTAGTACAGATGGCAATATCCCAGACCTTGGTAAGAGAAGGATATTTTTCACACATATTTTCTGTTAACCTAGAGAATTCGGAACAGGTGAATTTTAACTATAATAGTCCTGTACATACAATTTAGTACAGATGGCAATATCCTATGAGCAATATCCGAGACCTTGGTAAGAGAATTCTGCTAAGGATATTTTTCACATATATTTTCTGTCAACCTCGAGAATTCGGATCAGGTGGATTTTAACTATAATAGTCCTGTACATACAATTTAGTACAGATGGCAATATCCTATGAGCAATATCCGAGACCTTGGTAAGAGAAGGATATTTTTCACACATATTTTCTGTTAACCTAGAGAATTCGGAACAGGTGAATTTTAACTATAATAGTCCTGTACATACAATTTAGTACAGATGGCAATATCCTATGAGCAATATCCGAGACCTTGGTAAGAGAATTCTGCTAAGGATATTTTTCACATATATTTTCTGTCAACCTCGAGAATTCGGATCAGGTGAATTTTAACTATAATAGTCCTGTACATAAAATTTAGTACAGATGGCAATATCCTATGAGCAATATCCCAGACTGTGGCAAAAGTAGGAAATTTTTCACACATATTTTCTGTCAACCTAGAGAATTCAGAACAGGTGAATTTTAACTATAATAGTCCTGTACATACAATTTAGTACAGATGGCAATATCCTATGAGCAATATCCCAGACCTTGGCAAGAGAAGGAAATTTTTCACGATATTTTCTGTCAACTTAGAGAGTTCGAAATAGGTGAATTTTAACTATAATAGTCCTATACATAAAATTTAGTACAGATGGCAATATCCTATGAGCAATATCCCAGACCTTGGTAAGAGAAGGAAATTTTTCACACATATTTTCTCTCAACCTAGAGAATTCGGAACAGGTGAATTTTAACGATATTACTCCTGTACATAAAATTTAGTACAGATGGCAATATCCTATGAGCAATATACCAGACCTTGGCAAGAGAAGGAAATTGTTCACACATATTTTCTGTCAATCTAGGGAATTCGAAATAGGTGAATTTTAACTATAATAGTCCTATACATAAAATTTAGTACAGATGGCAATATCCTATGAGCAATATCCCAGACCTTGGCAAGAGAAGGAAATTTTTCACGATATTTTCTGTCAACTTAGAGAGTTCGAAATAGGTGAATTTTAACTATAATAGTCCTGTACATAAAATTTAGTACAGATGGCAATATCCTATGAGCAATATCCCAGACCTTGGTAAGAGAAGGAAATTTTTCACACATATTTTCTCTCAACCTAGAGAATTCGGAACAGGTTAATTTTAACTATAATAGTCCTGTACATAAAATTTAGTACAGATGGCAATATCCTATGAGTTAATCGAGCCTTTAATTCATCTTTCGGTAAAGCGATGTCTTGGAGACCACTAACAGAGCTATGCAAAATTTTTATCAAAGCAATTAAGGGTTAATTGTTTACTATAAAAATTCGACATATGCTGTCTAAATTATAACTTTTGAAGAATGACTTAGGTTCCGCTATGGAGCAGCCATACTCAACTTTTTTTCCTTGCGGGTCGCAAAGATATATTTGCGACGTTAGGCGGGCCGCAATACACTTATATAATAATGTAAAAAAAAAAAAGCAATTGAAATAGTAAGATAACAAAAGTAGTATAACAAAGCAACATAATAATTTTAACAAAATCAGTTAGGATTAAACGTTTGTCGCGGAAGACATGTTTACCAAAAAAAATTTTACACCACTATTTCCAAACAATATACAATAAATGCACTTTGAAATAGCTTTCCATTGCAAATTATGTAGAAATAGGCTGCAAATGTATAGCGGTATAAAACATTTTACTGCTAATTATTTCCGCCGAAAACGTTTAACCCGATAATAAACATTATTTGCTATATGTAACGCAATAATAAAACTAGTCGTTGGGGTCCACCGTAATACTTACCCATCATGGATATGCATAATGTAAAATATTAAAATAAAAATGTGTAAACTACTTATAAAATGCATTGCAATTCAAATAAAATCGTGGCTTGATGACGTCACAAACTTTAAAGGCTCGATTACTGAATTACTTGAAAGAAACATCCTTATAACTCCAAAAATAATAATCCTATTAACTAGCGGTTTATTGCATCTGATTAAGCGTCAAATTTCCAATTAAAATATATCTTTGAAGTGAAATTTGGATGAAATACAGGGTCATGAAAAATTGAAGAGTGTGGAAATAGGATTCCAAATATCTCGGCAACTAATTATACGATCGACTTCATGCTTTATGCAAAATGTATGTTTTTTTATTGTCTTTTATATTCATTTCTTAAAATAACCAATTTCGAAAATTTTTATACACCTTTTATTAGAACGAATATTTCGAGAGTCCGAAAAAAATAGTTCCGGTTAATCGAGGTTATTGAAATGAAATGGGCTTCTTCCCATTATTACATACTAAGTACATACCAAATTGCAAATCTCTATCTCAATTTTTTCGGGAGATAGAGCGTTTACAGACAAACAGACACACAGACTCACAGACACACAAACGGTCGGCAAATTTTTTTTTCTAAAAATATGTTTTTCGGAATCTCCAGTGTCTGAAACGTGTAAATCTGTCAAAATTTTTTTTTAGATTATCAAAACGATTACAAGACTTACCCTATACTACGTATGATGGGTACGTAATAACAATTCAGCATTTCCAAATTCTAAAATTCTAAAAAAAAATAATTTAAGGATTTTTTTTTTTTTTTTTTTTTTTTTTTTGATAAATCAGCGTTTTCGCGATGCAAAACTTTCTTTTTATTTTAATGTAGAAACATATAGTACAAATTTAATTAATTTCGAATATTATTTAATTAGTGTTGAAGATTAACAAACGTATATACACCACTATAGCAAATGGAACTACTTGTAAAAAGAACTTTTGACAAAGGAAACGGCATTTAAAATGTTTTAAGATAATTTTAAATTAATAATTATAAATAACTGGACAGATTTTGTCTTCCCATGGAAATATATAAAAGAACATTGAAGGTCCTAAAAACTTTTTATGCACATCTAAATTAATTTTATATATAAGGATTAATGATTATGGTCTCGGGCCGCACATAGAAGTTCGCTAGGCCACATGCGGCCCGCGGAGCGCAGGTTGAGTAATGACTGCGCTAGAGTGTTAACCCTTAACTGCTGTTAGTGGTCTCACAGACCGCTGCTTTTTTCTATTTTCACAATTTAATTTGTAATTTTCTGTTTAACTATAGATATTAGCAAAATTTTGTTTCGTTTGGAGCCCTAGTACTATCGCTAAAGACTGAGACTTCTAAATAGGTGATTTTTGATTATAATAGTCCTGTACATTAAGTTTAGTACAGATACAGTACCATAATAGATCCTTTTGTTCATCTTTCTATTAAGCGCGGTCTCAGAGACCGCTCACAGTAGCTATGCGACAATTTCTGTCACAGTAAGTTAAAGTTTCGCATTGTACTACGTAGGGACATTTAGCATCCTACAAATGATAAGCATTAAAGCTACTACATAACTATTTTCAGTGGCGTAAGCTACATTTTCAGCGCCCTGGAGCAGGTACAATTGGATCGACCCATTCTTTACCGGAAAAGGTTACTCATAATTTGCTTTCAGGTTAAAAACATTATATAATACAGTAAAACTGTAAAAACAGAATTTGTCAAGAAAGGCATCCTGCTATAAATGGAAAATGTTCGTGATGCTGATAGAAGGAATGTCATACAATTATGTCTAATAATACAGAACCATGTTTAAAACGGAATTTCTCTCAATCCCTTATGATTCCATCTTAACAGACTTCGTTGTGCTTATTTTAAATTAATACAATTTTTTTACTATAAAACTAAACTTGTAATGCTTAGGTAAGGTGCCCTTGGTTGGACTTTTAAACATTCTTTACAATTGTCACAAATTCAGAGGCATAAAACAATAGATTTAATATATGTTTAATTAATATATATTATCTTAACTAAAATTTTTCATAAGCCAAGTTCAAGGAATACTGTAGTTTCATTTATGTAATTTTTTGCTGAAACAAAATCGGAAAGCATTGGGAAAATATTCCGTTTTAGACAGGTTTTCGTATTAGCAGGTATAATCACACGGTGGCCAGAAAAAAATAAGACAGGATTCCGCTTTCACAGATTTTACTGTATATTTTATTAAAAAAAAAACCTGCAAATGTGAAAAAAAATATTTATAGAAATAATTTTGATCCTTTCTAATTTTGCGCCCTTGTGATTCTCGCGCCTGGTGCTCCAACTGCTCCACTGTAGCTACGCCCCTGACTATTTTCTATTTTCAATAAAAAGTAAACAGTTCATCTAAACACAACCATTCTGAAATGATTTTAAAGGACGAATAGATATGCCAAAACTGAGTCATTATGCCAAAACCAAGTTTTTTGTTTCGCAATTTTATTAAAAAGTCAAAGAAATATCTAAAAAATATCTGCATCTTGAAGAAATAAAAACATTATAAACTTGATTACACATAAAAAAAATTAACACTAATGGTGCAATATTTTGTATAATTGTTCTTTAAACTCGCGATGAAATGAACCAGACATGGGGACATGTTTATTATTTAGCAGGGTACAAATAATAAACATCTAACACAATCATCTGAATTAATATCGATCATAATATTAATATTAATAACATAGGAAATACACGATCATTTTCATAGTAAACGGCCTCCATCTTCATTAAATTTTTTTTTAGTTCTTTTGTCTTTCTTATCTAAGTAAATCTGATCTAATGGTTATTCGATACCAAATCGTTGCATCAAAATTTTGTTTTGCTGTTTCCTTTTGCAACTCCATATTTTATTACGATAAAAGCCTCCAAAGAGGGATCGAATAAAATAAACACAGCCTGCATTTTTGTTTTCTTTTTTATCTGCATATTCATGCACATATGTGTACAGCATGTGTAGGAGATTGAAACTTAGCTACGAAAGTTTATAGCTTGATTGTATGAGGCATAGGTAACATTATTTTTAACTAACAGAGTTCAAAATTAGTCCGTAAAATATCGTCTAAAAATTATGTAAAACAGATAATCCACATAATCTACGCACATGTGTGTACAGCATGGAAAATGCGTTGATACTTTTATTTTGTTATTTTATATTGCAATTCAATTTACTGTTCTTTTATCTATTCCAAATTTTATTACGATAAAAACCTCCAAAGAGGAATCGAATAAAATAAAACGAGCATGTATTTTTGTTTTCTTTCTTATCTGCATATTCATGCACACATGTCACATGCGTACAGCATGTGTAGGACATTGAAACTTAGCTACGAAAGTTTATAGCTTGATTATATGAGACATAAGGTAACATATTTTTGATTAATAGAGTTTAAATTAGTCCGTAAAGTATCATCTAAAATTTATGCAAAACAGATAATCCACATAATTTCCACTCATGTTTGTACAGCATGAAAAATGCGTTGATACTTTTATTTTGTTATTTCATATTGCAATTCAATTTACTGTTCTTTTATCTATTCTAAATATTATTACGATAAAAACCTCCAAAGAGGGATCGAATAAAATAAACACAGCCTGTATTTTTGTTTTCTTTTTTATCTGCATATTCATGCACACATGTCACATGCGTACAGCATGTGTAGGACATTGAAACTTAGCTACGAAAGTTTATAGCTTGATTATATGAGACATAAGGTAACATATTTTTGATTAACAGAGTTCAAAATTAGTCCGTAAAATATCATCTAAAAATTCTGTAAAACATATAATCCATAATCCACGCACATGTGTGTGCAGCATGAAAAATGCGTTGATACTTTTATTTTGTTACTGTATATTGCAATTCAATTTACTGTTCTTTTATCTATTCCAAATTTTATTACGATAAAAAACTCCAAAGAGGAATCGAATAAAATAAACCGAGCATGTATTTTTGTTTTCTTTCTTATCTGCATATTCATACACACATGTCACATGCTCACAGCATCTGTAGGACATTGAAACTTAGCTACGAAAGTTTATAGCTTGATTATATGAGACATAAGGTAACATATTTTTGATTAATAGAGTTTAAATTAGTCCGTAAAGTATCATCTAAAATTTATGTAAAACAGATAATCCACATAATTTCCGCTCATGTTTGTACAGCATGAAAAATGCGTTGATACTTTTATTTTGTTATTTCATATTGCAATTCAATTTACTGTTCTTTTATCTATTCCAAATATTATTACGATAAAAACCTCCAAAGAGGAATCAAATAAAATAAACAGAGCCTGTATTTTTGTTTTCTTTTTTATCTCCATATGCATGCACACATGTCCCATGTGTACAGCACGTGTAGGAGATTGAAACTTAGATACAAAAGGTTATAGCTTGATTATATGAGACATAAGGTAACATATTTTTGATTAACAGAGTTCAAAATTAGTCCGTAAAATATCATCTAAAAATTCTGTAAAACATATAATCTATAATCCACGGACATGTGGGTGCAGCATGAAAAATGCGCTGATACTTTTATTTTGTTACTTTATATTGCAATTCAATTTACTGTTCTTTTATCTATTCCAAATTTTATTACGATAAAAACCTCCAAAGAGGAATCAAATAAAATAAGCAGAGCCTGTATTTTTGTTTTTTTTTTTATCTCCATATGCATGCACACATGTCCCATGTGTACAGCATGTGTAGGAGATTGAAACTTAGATACAAAAGTTTACAGCTTGATTATATGAGATATAAAGTAACATATTTTTGATTAACAGAGTTCAAAATTAGTCCGTAAAATATCATCTAAAAATTCTGTAAAACATATAATCCATAATCCACGCACATGTGTGTGCAGCATGAAAAATGCGTTGATACTTTTATTTTGTTACTTTATATTGCAATTCAATTTACTGTTCTTTTATCTATTCCAAATTTTATTACGATAAAAACCTCCAAAGAGGAATCGAATAAAATAAACCGAGCATGTATTTTTGTTTTCTTTCTTATCTGCATATTCATGCACACATGTCACATGCGTACAGCATGTGTAGGACATTGAAACTTAGCTACGAAAGTTTATAGATTGATTATATGAGACATAAGGTAACATATTTTTGATTAATAGAGTTTAAATTAGTCCGTAAAGTATCATCTAAAATTTATGCAAAACAGATAATCCACATAATTTCCACTCATGTTTGTACAGCATGAAAAATGCGATGATACTTTTATTTTGTTATTTCATATTGCAATTCAATTTACTGTTCTTTTATCTATTCCAAATATTATTACGATAAAAACCTCCAAAGAGGGATCGAATAAAATAAACACAGCCTGTATTTTTGTTTTCTTTTTTATCTGCATATTCATGCACACATGTCACATGCGTACAGCATGTGCAGGACATTGAAACTTAGCTACGAAAGTTTATAGCTTGATTATATGAGACATAAGGTAACATATTTTTGATTAACAGAGTTCAAAATTAGTCCGTAAAATATCATCTAAAAATTCTGTAAAACATATAATCCACATAATTTCCACTCATGTTTGTACAGCATGAAAAATGCGTTGATACTTTTATTTTGTTATTTCATATTGCAATTCAATTTACTTTTCTTTTATTTATTCCAAATTTTATTACGATAAAAACCTCCAAAGAGGAATCGAATAAAATAAACCGAGCATGTATTTTTGTTTTCTTTCTTATCTGCATATTCATGCACACATGTCACATGCGTACAACATGTGTAGGACATTGAAACTTAGCTACGAAAGTTTATAGCTTGATTATATGAGACATAAGGTAACATATTTTTGATTAATAGAGTTTAAATTAGTCCGTAAAGTATCATCTAAAATTTGTGTAAAACAGATAATCCACATAATTTCCGCTCATGTTTGTACAGCATGAAAAATGCGTTGATACTTTTATTGTGTTATTTCATATTGCAATTCAATTTACTGTTCTTTTATCTATTCCAAATTTTATTACGATAAAAACCTCCAAAGAGGGATCGAATAAAATAAACACAGCCTGTATTTTTGTTTTCTTTTTTATCTGCATATTCATGCACACATGTCACATGCGTACAGCATGTGTAGGACATTGAAACTTAGCTACGAAAGTTTATAGCTTGATTATATGAGACATAAGGTAACATATTTTTGATTAACAGAGTTCAAAATTAGTCCGTAAAATATCATCTAAAAATTCTGTAAAACATATAATCCATAATCCACGCACATGTGTGTGCAGCATGAAAAATGCGTTGATACTTTTATTTTGTTACTTTATATTGCAATTCAATTTACTGTTCTTTTATCTATTCCAAATTTTATTACGATAAAAACCTCCAAAGAGGAATCGAATAAAATAAACCGAGCATGTATTTTTGTTTTCTTTCTTATCTGCATATTCATGCACACATGTCACATGCGTACAGCATCTGTAGGACATTGAAACTTAGCTACGAAAGTTTATAGCTTGATTATATGAGACATAAGGTAACATATTTTTGATTAATAGAGTTTAAATTAGTCCGTAAAGTATCATCTAAAATTTATGTAAAACAGATAATCCACATAATTTCCGCTCATGTTTGTACAGCATGAAAAATGCGTTGATACTTTTATTTTGTTATTTCATATTGCAATTCAATTTACTGTTCTTTTATCTATTCCATATATTATTACGATAAAAACCTCCAAAGAGGAATCAAATAAAATAAACAGAGCCTGTATTTTTGTTTTCTTTTTTATCTCCATATGCATGCACACATGTCCCATGTGTACAGCATGTGTAAGAGATTGAAACTTAGATACAAAAGTTTATAGCTTGATTATATGAGACATAAGGTAACATATGTTTGATTAACAGAGTTCAAAATTAATCCGTAAAATATCATCTAAAAATTCTGTAAAACATATAATCTATAATCCACGCACATGTGGGTGCAGCATGAAAAATGCGCTGATACTTTTATTTTGTTACTTTATATTGCAATTCAATTTACTGTTCTTTTATCTATTCCAAATTTTATTACGATAAAAACCTCCAAAGAGAAATCAAATAAAATAAGCAGAGCCTGTATTTTTGTTTTCTTTTTTATCTCCATATGCATGCACACATGTCCCATGTGTACAGCATGTGTAGGAGATTGAAACTTAGATACAAAAGTTTATAGCTTGATTATATGAGACATAAGGTAACATATTTTTGATTAACAGAGTTCAAAATTAGTCCGTAAAATATCATCTAAAAATTCTGTAAAACATATAATCCATAATCCACGCACATGTGGGTGCAGCATGAAAAATGCGTTGATACTTTTATTTTGTTACTTTATATTGCAATTCAATTTACTGTTCTTTTATCTATTCCAAATTTTATTACGATAAAAACCTCCAAAGAGGAATCAAATAAAATAAACAGAGCCTGTATTTTTGTTTTCTTTTTGATCTCCATATGCATGCACACATGTCCCATGTGTACAGCATGTGTAGGAGATTGAAACTTAGATACAAAAGTTTATAGCTTGATTATATGAGACATAAGGTAACATATTTTTGATTAACAGAGTTCAAAATTAGTCCGTAAAATATCATCTAAAAATTCTGTAAAACATATAATCTATAATCCACGCACATGTGGGTGCAGCATGAAAAATGCGCTGATACTTTTATTTTGTTATTTTATATTGCAATTCAATTTACTGTTCTTTTATCTATTCCAAATTTTATTACGATAAAAACCTCCAAAGAGGAATCAAATAAAATAAGCAGAGCCTGTATTTTTGTTTTCTTTTTTATCTCCATATGCATGCACACATGTCACATGCGTACAACATGTGTAGGACATTGAAACTTAGCTACGAAAGTTTATAGCTTGATTATATGAGACATAAGGTAACATATTTTTGATTAATAGAGTTTAAATTATTCCGTAAAGTATCATCTAAAATTTGTGTAAAACAGATAATCCACATAATTTCCGCTCATGTTTGTACAGCATGAAAAATGCGTTGATACTTTTATTGTGTTATTTCCTATTGCAATTCAATTTACTGTTCTTTTATCTATTTCAAATATTATTACGATAAAAACCTCCAAAGAGGGATCGAATAAAATAAACACAGCCTGTATTTTTGTTTTCTTTTTTATCTGCATATTCATGCACACATGTCACATGCGTACAACATGTGTAGGACATTGAAACTTAGCTACGAAAGTTTATAGCTTGATTATATGAGACATAAGGTAACATATTTTTGATTAACAGAGTTCAAAATTAGTCCGTAAAATATCATCTAAAAATTCTGTAAAACATATAATCCATAATCCACGCACATGTGGGTGCAGCATGAAAAATGCGTTGATACTTTTATTTTGTTACTTTATATTGCAATTCAATTTACTGTTCTTTTATCTATTCCAAATTTTATTACGATAAAAACCTCCAAAGAGGAATCAAATAAAATAAACAGAGCCTGTATTTTTGTTTTCTTTTTTATCTCCATATGCATGCACACATGTCCCATGTGTACAGCATGTGTAGGAGATTGAAACTTAGATACAAAAGTTTATAGCTTGATTATATGAGACATAAGGTAACATATTTTTGATTAACAGAGTTCAAAATTAGTCCGTAAAATATCATCTAAAAATTCTGTAAAACATATAATCCATAATCCACGCACATGTGTGTGCAGCTTGAAAAATGCGTTGATTCTTTTATTTTGTTACTTTATATTGCAATTCAATTTACTGTTCTTTTATCTATTCCAAATTTTATTACGATAAAAACCTCCAAAGAGGAATCAAATAAAATAAACAGAGCCTGTATTTTTGTTTTCTTTTTTATCTCCATATGCATGCACACATGTCCCATGTGTACAGCATGTGTAGGAGATTCAAACTTAGATACAAAAGTTTACAGCTTGATTATATGAGATATAAGGTAACATATTTTTGATTAACAGAGTTCAAAATTAGTCCGTAAAATATCATCTGAAAATTCTCTAAAACATATAATCCATAATCCACGCACATGTGTGTGCAGCATGAAAAATGCGTTGATACTTTTATTTTGTTACTTTATATTGCAATTCAATTTACTGTTCTTTTATCTATTCCAAATTTTATTACGATAAAAACCTCCAAAGAGGAATCGAATAAAATAAACCGAGCATGTATTTTTGTTTTCTTTCTTATCTGCATATTCATGCACACATGTCACATGCGTACAGCATCTGTAGGATATTGAAACTTCGCTACGAAAGTTTATAGCTTGATTATATGAGACCTAAGGTAACATATTTTTGATTAATAGAGTTTAAATTAGTCCGTAAAGTATCATCTAAAATTTATGTAAAACAGATAATCCACATAATTTCCGCTCATGTTTGTACAGCATGAAAAATGCGTTGATACTTTTATTTTGTTATTTCATATTGCAATTCAATTTACTGTTCTTTTATCTATTCCAAATATTATTACGATAAAAACCTCCAAAGAGGAATCAAATAAAATAAACAGAGCCTGTATTTTTGTTTTCTTTTTTATCTCCATATGCATGCACACATGTCCCATGTGTACAGCATGTGTAGGAGATTGAAACTTACATACAAAAGTTTATAGCTTGATTATATGAGACATAAGGTAACATATTTTTGATTAACAGAGTTCAAAATTAGTCCGTAAAATATCATCTAAAAATTCTGTAAAACATATAATCTATAATCCACGCACATGTGGGTGCAGCATGAAAAATGCGCTGATACTTTTATTTTGTTACTTTATATTGCAATTCAATTTACTGTTCTTTTATCTATTCCAAATTTTATTACGATAAAAACCTCCAAAGAGGAATCAAATAAAATAAGCAGAGCCTGTATTTTTGTTTTCTTTTTTATCTCCATATGCATGCACACATGTCCCATGTGTACAGCATGTGTAGGAGATTGAAACTTAGATACAAAAGTTTATAGCTTGATTATATGAGACATAAGGTAACATATTTTTGATTAACAGAGTTCAAAATTAGTCCGTAAAATATCATCTAAAAATTCTGTAAAACATATAATCCATAATCCACGCACATGTGTGTGCAGCATGAAAAATGCGTTGATTCTTTTATTTTGTTACTTTATATTGCAATTCAATTTACTGTTCTTTTATCTATTCCAAATTTTATTACGATAAAAACCTCCAAAGAGGAATCAAATAAAATAAACAGAGCCTGTATTTTTGTTTTCTTTTTTATCTCCATATGCATGCACACATGTCCCATGTGTACAGCATGTGTAGGAGATTCAAACTTAGATACAAAAGTTTACAGCTTGATTATATGAGATATAAGGTAACATATTTTTGATTAACAGAGTTCAAAATTAGTCCGTAAAATATCATCTAAAAATTCTGTAAAACATATAATCCATAATCCACGCACATGTGTGTGCAGCATGAAAAATGCGTTGATACTTTTATTTTGTTACTTTATATTGCAATTCAATTTACTGTTCTTTTATCTATTCCAAATTTTATTACGATAAAAACCTCCAAAGAGGAATCGAATAAAATAAACCGAGCATGTATTTTTGTTTTCTTTCTTATCTGCATATTCATGCACACATGTCACATGCGTACAGCATCTGTAGGACATTGAAACTTAGCTACGAAAGTTTATAGCTTGATTATATGAGACATAAGGTAACATATTTTTGATTAATAGAGTTTAAATTAGTCCGTAAAGTATCATCTAAAATTTATGTAAAACAGATAATCCACATAATTTCCGCTCATGTTTGTACAGCATGAAAAATGCGTTGATACTTTTATTTTGTTATTTCATATTGCAATTCAATTTACTGTTCTTTTATCTATTCCATATATTATTACGATAAAAACCTCCAAAGAGGAATCAAATAAAATAAACAGAGCCTGTATTTTTGTTTTCTTTTTTATCTCCATATGCATGCACACATGTCCCATGTGTACAGCATGTGTAAGAGATTGAAACTTAGATACAAAAGTTTATAGCTTGATTATATGAGACATAAGGTAACATATGTTTGATTAACAGAGTTCAAAATTAATCCGTAAAATATCATCTAAAAATTCTGTAAAACATATAATCTATAATCCACGCACATGTGGGTGCAGCATGAAAAATGCGCTGATACTTTTATTTTGTTACTTTATATTGCAATTCAATTTACTGTTCTTTTATCTATTCCAAATTTTATTACGATAAAAACCTCCAAAGAGAAATCAAATAAAATAAGCAGAGCCTGTATTTTTGTTTTCTTTTTTATCTCCATATGCATGCACACATGTCCCATGTGTACAGCATGTGTAGGAGATTGAAACTTAGATACAAAAGTTTATAGCTTGATTATATGAGACATAAGGTAACATATTTTTGATTAACAGAGTTCAAAATTAGTCCGTAAAATATCATCTAAAAATTCTGTAAAACATATAATCCATAATCCACGCACATGTGGGTGCAGCATGAAAAATGCGTTGATACTTTTATTTTGTTACTTTATATTGCAATTCAATTTACTGTTCTTTTATCTATTCCAAATTTTATTACGATAAAAACCTCCAAAGAGGAATCAAATAAAATAAACAGAGCCTGTATTTTTGTTTTCTTTTTGATCTCCATATGCATGCACACATGTCCCATGTGTACAGCATGTGTAGGAGATTGAAACTTAGATACAAAAGTTTATAGCTTGATTATATGAGACATAAGGTAACATATTTTTGATTAACAGAGTTCAAAATTAGTCCGTAAAATATCATCTAAAAATTCTGTAAAACATATAATCTATAATCCACGCACATGTGGGTGCAGCATGAAAAATGCGCTGATACTTTTATTTTGTTATTTTATATTGCAATTCAATTTACTGTTCTTTTATCTATTCCAAATTTTATTACGATAAAAACCTCCAAAGAGGAATCAAATAAAATAAGCAGAGCCTGTATTTTTGTTTTCTTTTTTATCTCCATATGCATGCACACATGTCACATGCGTACAACATGTGTAGGACATTGAAACTTAGCTACGAAAGTTTATAGCTTGATTATATGAGACATAAGGTAACATATTTTTGATTAATAGAGTTTAAATTATTCCGTAAAGTATCATCTAAAATTTGTGTAAAACAGATAATCCACATAATTTCCGCTCATGTTTGTACAGCATGAAAAATGCGTTGATACTTTTATTGTGTTATTTCCTATTGCAATTCAATTTACTGTTCTTTTATCTATTTCAAATATTATTACGATAAAAACCTCCAAAGAGGGATCGAATAAAATAAACACAGCCTGTATTTTTGTTTTCTTTTTTATCTGCATATTCATGCACACATGTCACATGCGTACAACATGTGTAGGACATTGAAACTTAGCTACGAAAGTTTATAGCTTGATTATATGAGACATAAGGTAACATATTTTTGATTAACAGAGTTCAAAATTAGTCCGTAAAATATCATCTAAAAATTCTGTAAAACATATAATCCATAATCCACGCACATGTGGGTGCAGCATGAAAAATGCGTTGATACTTTTATTTTGTTACTTTATATTGCAATTCAATTTACTGTTCTTTTATCTATTCCAAATTTTATTACGATAAAAACCTCCAAAGAGGAATCAAATAAAATAAACAGAGCCTGTATTTTTGTTTTCTTTTTTATCTCCATATGCATGCACACATGTCCCATGTGTACAGCATGTGTAGGAGATTGAAACTTAGATACAAAAGTTTATAGCTTGATTATATGAGACATAAAGTAACATATTTTTGATTAACAGAGTTCAAAATTAGTCCGTAAAATATCATCTAAAAATTCTGTAAAACATATAATCCATAATCCACGCACATGTGTGTGCAGCTTGAAAAATGCGTTGATTCTTTTATTTTGTTACTTTATATTGCAATTCAATTTACTGTTCTTTTATCTATTCCAAATTTTATTACGATAAAAACCTCCAAAGAGGAATCAAATAAAATAAACAGAGCCTGTATTTTTGTTTTCTTTTTTATCTCCATATGCATGCACACATGTCCCATGTGTACAGCATGTGTAGGAGATTCAAACTTAGATACAAAAGTTTACAGCTTGATTATATGAGATATAAGGTAACATATTTTTGATTAACAGAGTTCAAAATTAGTCCGTAAAATATCATCTGAAAATTCTCTAAAACATATAATCCATAATCCACGCACATGTGTGTGCAGCATGAAAAATGCGTTGATACTTTTATTTTGTTACTTTATATTGCAATTCAATTTACTGTTCTTTTATCTATTCCAAATTTTATTACGATAAAAACCTCCAAAGAGGAATCGAATAAAATAAACCGAGCATGTATTTTTGTTTTCTTTCTTATCTGCATATTCATGCACACATGTCACATGCGTACAGCATCTGTAGGATATTGAAACTTCGCTACGAAAGTTTATAGCTTGATTATATGAGACCTAAGGTAACATATTTTTGATTAATAGAGTTTAAATTAGTCCGTAAAGTATCATCTAAAATTTATGTAAAACAGATAATCCACATAATTTCCGCTCATGTTTGTACAGCATGAAAAATGCGTTGATACTTTTATTTTGTTATTTCATATTGCAATTCAATTTACTGTTCTTTTATCTATTCCAAATATTATTACGATAAAAACCTCCAAAGAGGAATCAAATACAATAAACAGAGCCTGTATTTTTGTTTTCTTTTTTATCTCCATATGCATGCACACATGTCCCATGTGTACAGCATGTGTAGGAGATTGAAACTTACATACAAAAGTTTATAGCTTGATTATATGAGACATAAGGTAACATATTTTTGATTAACAGAGTTCAAAATTAGTCCGTAAAATATCATCTAAAAATTCTGTAAAACATATAATCTATAATCCACGCACATGTGGGTGCAGCATGAAAAATGCGCTGATACTTTTATTTTGTTACTTTATATTGCAATTCAATTTACTGTTCTTTTATCTATTCCAAATTTTATTACGATAAAAACCTCCAAAGAGGAATCAAATAAAATAAGCAGAGCCTGTATTTTTGTTTTCTTTTTTATCTCCATATGCATGCACACATGTCCCATGTGTACAGCATGTGTAGGAGATTGAAACTTAGATACAAAAGTTTATAGCTTGATTATATGAGACATAAGGTAACATATTTTTGATTAACAGAGTTCAAAATTAGTCCGTAAAATATCATCTAAAAATTCTGTAAAACATATAATCCATAATCCACGCACATGTGTGTGCAGCATGAAAAATGCGTTGATTCTTTTATTTTGTTACTTTATATTGCAATTCAATTTACTGTTCTTTTATCTATTCCAAATTTTATTACGATAAAAACCTCCAAAGAGGAATCAAATAAAATAAACAGAGCCTGTATTTTTGTTTTCTTTTTTATCTCCATATGCATGCACACATGTCCCATGTGTACAGCATGTGTAGGAGATTCAAACTTAGATACAAAAGTTTACAGCTTGATTATATGAGATATAAGGTAACATATTTTTGATTAACAGAGTTCAAAATTAGTCCGTAAAATATCATCTAAAAATTCTGTAAAACATATAATCCATAATCCACGCACATGTGTGTGCAGCATGAAAAATGCGTTGATACTTTTATTTTGTTACTTTATATTGCAATTCAATTTACTGTTCTTTTATCTATTCCAAATTTTATTACGATAAAAACCTCCAAAGAGGAATCGAATAAAATAAACCGAGCATGTATTTTTGTTTTCTTTCTTATCTGCATATTCATGCACACATGTCACATGCGTACAGCATGTGTAGGGCATTGAAACTTAGCTACGAAAGTTTATAGCTTGATTATATGAGACATAAGGTAACATATTTTTGATTAACAGAGTTCAAAATTAGTCCGTAAAATATCATCTAAAAATTCTGTAAAACATATAATCCATAATCCACGCACATGTGGGTGCAGCATGAAAAATGCGTTGATACTTTTATTTTGTTACTTTATATTGCAATTCAATTTACTGTTCTTTTATCTATTCCAAATTTTATTACGATAAAAACCTCCAAAGAGGAATCAAATAAAATAAACAGAGCCTGTATTTTTGTTTTCTTTTTTATCTCCATATGCATGCACACATGTCCCATGTGTACAGCATGTGTAGGAGATTGAAACTTAGATACAAAAGTTTATAGCTTGATTATATGAGACATAAGGTAACATATTTTTGATTAACAGAGTTCAAAATTAGTCCGTAAAATATCATCTAAAAATTCTGTAAAACATATAATCCATAATCCACGCACATGTGTGTGCAGCATGAAAAATGCGTTGATTCTTTTATTTTGTTACTTTATATTGCAATTCAATTTACTGTTCTTTTATCTATTCCAAATTTTATTACGATAAAAACCTCCAAAGAGGAATCAAATAAAATAAACAGAGCCTGTATTTTTGTTTTCTTTTTTATCTCCATATGCATGCACACATGTCCCATGTGTACAGCATGTGTAGGAGATTCAAACTTAGATACAAAAGTTTACAGCTTGATTATATGAGATATAAGGTAACATATTTTTGATTAACAGAGTTCAAAATTAGTCCGTAAAATATCATCTAAAAATTCTGTAAAACATATAATCCATAATCCACGCACATGTGTGTGCAGCATGAAAAATGCGTTGATACTTTTATTTTGTTACTTTATATTGCAATTCAATTTACTGTTCTTTTATCTATTCCAAATTTTATTACGATAAAAACCTCCAAAGAGGAATCGAATAAAATAAACCGAGCATGTATTTTTGTTTTCTTTCTTATCTGCATATTCATGCACACATGTCACATGCGTACAGCATGTGTAGGGCATTGAAACTTAGCTACGAAAGTTTATAGCTTGATTATATGAGACATAAGGTAACATATTTTTGATTAACAGAGTTCAAAATTAGTCCGTAAAATATCATCTAAAAATTCTGTAAAACATATAATCCATAATCCACGCACATGTGGGTGCAGCATGAAAAATGCGTTGATACTTTTATTTTGTTACTTTATATTGCAATTCAATTTACTGTTCTTTTATCTATTCCAAATTTTATTACGATAAAAACCTCCAAAGAGGAATCAAATAAAATAAACAGAGCCTGTATTTTTGTTTTCTTTTTTATCTCCATATGCATGCACACATGTCCCATGTGTACAGCATGTGTAGGAGATTGAAACTTAGATACAAAAGTTTATAGCTTGATTATATGAGACATAAGGTAACATATTTTTGATTAACAGAGTTCAAAATTAGTCCGTAAAATATCATCTAAAAATTCTGTAAAACATATAATCTATAATCCACGCACATGTGGGTGCAGCATGAAAAATGCGCTGATACTTTTATTTTGTTACTTTATATTGCAATTCAATTTACTGTTCTTTTATCTATTCCAAATTTTATTACGATAAAAACCTCCAAAGAGGAATCGAATAAAATAAACCGAGCATGTATTTTTGTTTTCTTTCTTATCTGCATATTCATGCACACATGTCACATGCGTACAGCATGTGTAGGGCATTGAAACTTAGCTACGAAAGTTTATAGCTTGATTATATGAGACATAAGGTAACATATTTTTGATTAACAGAGTTCAAAATTAGTCCGTAAAATATCATCTAAAAATTCTGTAAAACATATAATCCATAATCCACGCACATGTGGGTGCAGCATGAAAAATACGTTGATACTTTTATTTTGTTACTTTATATTGCAATTCAATTTACTGTTCTTTTATCTATTCCAAATTTTATTACGATAAAAACCTCCAAAGAGGAATCAAATAAAATAAACAGAGCCTGTATTTTTGTTTTCTTTTTAATCTCCATATGCATGCACACATGTCCCATGTGTACAGCATGTGTAGGAGATTGAAACTTAGATACAAAAGTTTATAGCTTGATTATATGAGACATAAGGTAACATATTTTTGATTAACAGAGTTCAAAATTAGTCCGTAAAATATCATCTAAAAATTCTGTAAAACATATAATCTATAATCCACGCACATGTGGGTGCAGCATGAAAAATGCGCTGATACTTTTATTTTGTTATTTTATATTGCAATTCAATTTACTGTTCTTTTATCTATTCCAAATTTTATTACGATAAAAACCTCCAAAGAGGAATCAAATAAAATAAGCAGAGCCTGTATTTTTGTTTTCTTTTTTATCTCCATATGCATGCACACATGTCACATGCGTACAACATGTGTAGGACATTGAAACTTAGCTACGAAAGTTTATAGCTTGATTATATGAGACATAAGGTAACATATTTTTGATTAATAGAGTTTAAATTATTCCGTAAAGTATCATCTAAAATTTGTGTAAAACAGATAATCCACATAATTTCCGCTCATGTTTGTACAGCATGAAAAATGCGTTGATACTTTTATTGTGTTATTTCCTATTGCAATTCAATTTACTGTTCTTTTATCTATTTCAAATATTATTACGATAAAAACCTCCAAAGAGGGATCGAATAAAATAAACACAGCCTGTATTTTTGTTTTCTTTTTTATCTGCATATTCATGCACACATGTCACATGCGTACAACATGTGTAGGACATTGAAACTTAGCTACGAAAGTTTATAGCTTGATTATATGAGACATAAGGTAACATATTTTTGATTAACAGAGTTCAAAATTAGTCCGTAAAATATCATCTAAAAATTCTGTAAAACATATAATCCATAATCCACGCACATGTGGGTGCAGCATGAAAAATGCGTTGATACTTTTATTTTGTTACTTTATATTGCAATTCAATTTACTGTTCTTTTATCTATTCCAAATTTTATTACGATAAAAACCTCCAAAGAGGAATCAAATAAAATAAACAGAGCCTGTATTTTTGTTTTCTTTTTTATCTCCATATGCATGCACACATGTCCCATGTGTACAGCATGTGTAGGAGATTGAAACTTAGATACAAAAGTTTATAGCTTGATTATATGAGACATAAAGTAACATATTTTTGATTAACAGAGTTCAAAATTAGTCCGTAAAATATCATCTAAAAATTCTGTAAAACATATAATCCATAATCCACGCACATGTGTGTGCAGCTTGAAAAATGCGTTGATTCTTTTATTTTGTTACTTTATATTGCAATTCAATTTACTGTTCTTTTATCTATTCCAAATTTTATTACGATAAAAACCTCCAAAGAGGAATCAAATAAAATAAACAGAGCCTGTATTTTTGTTTTCTTTTTTATCTCCATATGCATGCACACATGTCCCATGTGTACAGCATGTGTAGGAGATTCAAACTTAGATACAAAAGTTTACAGCTTGATTATATGAGATATAAGGTAACATATTTTTGATTAACAGAGTTCAAAATTAGTCCGTAAAATATCATCTGAAAATTCTCTAAAACATATAATCCATAATCCACGCACATGTGTGTGCAGCATGAAAAATGCGTTGATACTTTTATTTTGTTACTTTATATTGCAATTCAATTTACTGTTCTTTTATCTATTCCAAATTTTATTACGATAAAAACCTCCAAAGAGGAATCGAATAAAATAAACCGAGCATGTATTTTTGTTTTCTTTCTTATCTGCATATTCATGCACACATGTCACATGCGTACAGCATCTGTAGGATATTGAAACTTCGCTACGAAAGTTTATAGCTTGATTATATGAGACCTAAGGTAACATATTTTTGATTAATAGAGTTTAAATTAGTCCGTAAAGTATCATCTAAAATTTATGTAAAACAGATAATCCACATAATTTCCGCTCATGTTTGTACAGCATGAAAAATGCGTTGATACTTTTATTTTGTTATTTCATATTGCAATTCAATTTACTGTTCTTTTATCTATTCCAAATATTATTACGATAAAAACCTCCAAAGAGGAATCAAATAAAATAAACAGAGCCTGTATTTTTGTTTTCTTTTTTATCTCCATATGCATGCACACATGTCCCATGTGTACAGCATGTGTAGGAGATTGAAACTTACATACAAAAGTTTATAGCTTGATTATATGAGACATAAGGTAACATATTTTTGATTAACAGAGTTCAAAATTAGTCCGTAAAATATCATCTAAAAATTCTGTAAAACATATAATCTATAATCCACGCACATGTGGGTGCAGCATGAAAAATGCGCTGATACTTTTATTTTGTTACTTTATATTGCAATTCAATTTACTGTTCTTTTATCTATTCCAAATTTTATTACGATAAAAACCTCCAAAGAGGAATCAAATAAAATAAGCAGAGCCTGTATTTTTGTTTTCTTTTTTATCTCCATATGCATGCACACATGTCCCATGTGTACAGCATGTGTAGGAGATTGAAACTTAGATACAAAAGTTTATAGCTTGATTATATGAGACATAAGGTAACATATTTTTGATTAACAGAGTTCAAAATTAGTCCGTAAAATATCATCTAAAAATTCTGTAAAACATATAATCCATAATCCACGCACATGTGTGTGCAGCATGAAAAATGCGTTGATACTTTTATTTTGTTACTTTATATTGCAATTCAATTTACTGTTCTTTTATCTATTCCAAATTTTATTACGATAAAAACCTCCAAAGAGGAATCGAATAAAATAAACCGAGCATGTATTTTTGTTTTCTTTCTTATCTGCATATTCATGCACACATGTCACATGCGTACAGCATCTGTAGGACATTGAAACTTAGCTACGAAAGTTTATAGCTTGATTATATGAGACATAAGGTAACATATTTTTGATTAATAGAGTTTAAATTAGTCCGTAAAGTATCATCTAAAATTTATGTAAAACAGATAATCCACATAATTTCCGCTCATGTTTGTACAGCATGAAAAATGCGTTGATACTTTTATTTTGTTATTTCATATTGCAATTCAATTTACTGTTCTTTTATCTATTCCATATATTATTACGATAAAAACCTCCAAAGAGGAATCAAATAAAATAAACAGAGCCTGTATTTTTGTTTTCTTTTTTATCTCCATATGCATGCACACATGTCCCATGTGTACAGCATGTGTAAGAGATTGAAACTTAGATACAAAAGTTTATAGCTTGATTATATGAGACATAAGGTAACATATGTTTGATTAACAGAGTTCAAAATTAATCCGTAAAATATCATCTAAAAATTCTGTAAAACATATAATCTATAATCCACGCACATGTGGGTGCAGCATGAAAAATGCGCTGATACTTTTATTTTGTTACTTTATATTGCAATTCAATTTACTGTTCTTTTATCTATTCCAAATTTTATTACGATAAAAACCTCCAAAGAGAAATCAAATAAAATAAGCAGAGCCTGTATTTTTGTTTTCTTTTTTATCTCCATATGCATGCACACATGTCCCATGTGTACAGCATGTGTAGGAGATTGAAACTTAGATACAAAAGTTTATAGCTTGATTATATGAGACATAAGGTAACATATTTTTGATTAACAGAGTTCAAAATTAGTCCGTAAAATATCATCTAAAAATTCTGTAAAACATATAATCCATAATCCACGCACATGTGGGTGCAGCATGAAAAATGCGTTGATACTTTTATTTTGTTACTTTATATTGCAATTCAATTTACTGTTCTTTTATCTATTCCAAATTTTATTACGATAAAAACCTCCAAAGAGGAATCAAATAAAATAAACAGAGCCTGTATTTTTGTTTTCTTTTTGATCTCCATATGCATGCACACATGTCCCATGTGTACAGCATGTGTAGGAGATTGAAACTTAGATACAAAAGTTTATAGCTTGATTATATGAGACATAAGGTAACATATTTTTGATTAACAGAGTTCAAAATTAGTCCGTAAAATATCATCTAAAAATTCTGTAAAACATATAATCTATAATCCACGCACATGTGGGTGCAGCATGAAAAATGCGCTGATACTTTTATTTTGTTATTTTATATTGCAATTCAATTTACTGTTCTTTTATCTATTCCAAATTTTATTACGATAAAAACCTCCAAAGAGGAATCAAATAAAATAAGCAGAGCCTGTATTTTTGTTTTCTTTTTTATCTCCATATGCATGCACACATGTCACATGCGTACAACATGTGTAGGACATTGAAACTTAGCTACGAAAGTTTATAGCTTGATTATATGAGACATAAGGTAACATATTTTTGATTAATAGAGTTTAAATTATTCCGTAAAGTATCATCTAAAATTTGTGTAAAACAGATAATCCACATAATTTCCGCTCATGTTTGTACAGCATGAAAAATGCGTTGATACTTTTATTGTGTTATTTCCTATTGCAATTCAATTTACTGTTCTTTTATCTATTTCAAATATTATTACGATAAAAACCTCCAAAGAGGGATCGAATAAAATAAACACAGCCTGTATTTTTGTTTTCTTTTTTATCTGCATATTCATGCACACATGTCACATGCGTACAACATGTGTAGGACATTGAAACTTAGCTACGAAAGTTTATAGCTTGATTATATGAGACATAAGGTAACATATTTTTGATTAACAGAGTTCAAAATTAGTCCGTAAAATATCATCTAAAAATTCTGTAAAACATATAATCCATAATCCACGCACATGTGGGTGCAGCATGAAAAATGCGTTGATACTTTTATTTTGTTACTTTATATTGCAATTCAATTTACTGTTCTTTTATCTATTCCAAATTTTATTACGATAAAAACCTCCAAAGAGGAATCAAATAAAATAAACAGAGCCTGTATTTTTGTTTTCTTTTTTATCTCCATATGCATGCACACATGTCCCATGTGTACAGCATGTGTAGGAGATTGAAACTTAGATACAAAAGTTTATAGCTTGATTATATGAGACATAAAGTAACATATTTTTGATTAACAGAGTTCAAAATTAGTCCGTAAAATATCATCTAAAAATTCTGTAAAACATATAATCCATAATCCACGCACATGTGTGTGCAGCTTGAAAAATGCGTTGATTCTTTTATTTTGTTACTTTATATTGCAATTCAATTTACTGTTCTTTTATCTATTCCAAATTTTATTACGATAAAAACCTCCAAAGAGGAATCAAATAAAATAAACAGAGCCTGTATTTTTGTTTTCTTTTTTATCTCCATATGCATGCACACATGTCCCATGTGTACAGCATGTGTAGGAGATTCAAACTTAGATACAAAAGTTTACAGCTTGATTATATGAGATATAAGGTAACATATTTTTGATTAACAGAGTTCAAAATTAGTCCGTAAAATATCATCTGAAAATTCTCTAAAACATATAATCCATAATCCACGCACATGTGTGTGCAGCATGAAAAATGCGTTGATACTTTTATTTTGTTACTTTATATTGCAATTCAATTTACTGTTCTTTTATCTATTCCAAATTTTATTACGATAAAAACCTCCAAAGAGGAATCGAATAAAATAAACCGAGCATGTATTTTTGTTTTCTTTCTTATCTGCATATTCATGCACACATGTCACATGCGTACAGCATCTGTAGGATATTGAAACTTCGCTACGAAAGTTTATAGCTTGATTATATGAGACCTAAGGTAACATATTTTTGATTAATAGAGTTTAAATTAGTCCGTAAAGTATCATCTAAAATTTATGTAAAACAGATAATCCACATAATTTCCGCTCATGTTTGTACAGCATGAAAAATGCGTTGATACTTTTATTTTGTTATTTCATATTGCAATTCAATTTACTGTTCTTTTATCTATTCCAAATATTATTACGATAAAAACCTCCAAAGAGGAATCAAATAAAATAAACAGAGCCTGTATTTTTGTTTTCTTTTTTATCTCCATATGCATGCACACATGTCCCATGTGTACAGCATGTGTAGGAGATTGAAACTTACATACAAAAGTTTATAGCTTGATTATATGAGACATAAGGTAACATATTTTTGATTAACAGAGTTCAAAATTAGTCCGTAAAATATCATCTAAAAATTCTGTAAAACATATAATCTATAATCCACGCACATGTGGGTGCAGCATGAAAAATGCGCTGATACTTTTATTTTGTTACTTTATATTGCAATTCAATTTACTGTTCTTTTATCTATTCCAAATTTTATTACGATAAAAACCTCCAAAGAGGAATCAAATAAAATAAGCAGAGCCTGTATTTTTGTTTTCTTTTTTATCTCCATATGCATGCACACATGTCCCATGTGTACAGCATGTGTAGGAGATTGAAACTTAGATACAAAAGTTTATAGCTTGATTATATGAGACATAAGGTAACATATTTTTGATTAACAGAGTTCAAAATTAGTCCGTAAAATATCATCTAAAAATTCTGTAAAACATATAATCCATAATCCACGCACATGTGTGTGCAGCATGAAAAATGCGTTGATTCTTTTATTTTGTTACTTTATATTGCAATTCAATTTACTGTTCTTTTATCTATTCCAAATTTTATTACGATAAAAACCTCCAAAGAGGAATCAAATAAAATAAACAGAGCCTGTATTTTTGTTTTCTTTTTTATCTCCATATGCATGCACACATGTCCCATGTGTACAGCATGTGTAGGAGATTCAAACTTAGATACAAAAGTTTACAGCTTGATTATATGAGATATAAGGTAACATATTTTTGATTAACAGAGTTCAAAATTAGTCCGTAAAATATCATCTAAAAATTCTGTAAAACATATAATCCATAATCCACGCACATGTGTGTGCAGCATGAAAAATGCGTTGATACTTTTATTTTGTTACTTTATATTGCAATTCAATTTACTGTTCTTTTATCTATTCCAAATTTTATTACGATAAAAACCTCCAAAGAGGAATCGAATAAAATAAACCGAGCATGTATTTTTGTTTTCTTTCTTATCTGCATATTCATGCACACATGTCACATGCGTACAGCATGTGTAGGGCATTGAAACTTAGCTACGAAAGTTTATAGCTTGATTATATGAGACATAAGGTAACATATTTTTGATTAACAGAGTTCAAAATTAGTCCGTAAAATATCATCTAAAAATTCTGTAAAACATATAATCCATAATCCACGCACATGTGGGTGCAGCATGAAAAATGCGTTGATACTTTTATTTTGTTACTTTATATTGCAATTCAATTTACTGTTCTTTTATCTATTCCAAATTTTATTACGATAAAAACCTCCAAAGAGGAATCAAATAAAATAAACAGAGCCTGTATTTTTGTTTTCTTTTTTATCTCCATATGCATGCACACATGTCCCATGTGTACAGCATGTGTAGGAGATTGAAACTTAGATACAAAAGTTTATAGCTTGATTATATGAGACATAAGGTAACATATTTTTGATTAACAGAGTTCAAAATTAGTCCGTAAAATATCATCTAAAAATTCTGTAAAACATATAATCCATAATCCACGCACATGTGTGTGCAGCATGAAAAATGCGTTGATTCTTTTATTTTGTTACTTTATATTGCAATTCAATTTACTGTTCTTTTATCTATTCCAAATTTTATTACGATAAAAACCTCCAAAGAGGAATCAAATAAAATAAACAGAGCCTGTATTTTTGTTTTCTTTTTTATCTCCATATGCATGCACACATGTCCCATGTGTACAGCATGTGTAGGAGATTCAAACTTAGATACAAAAGTTTACAGCTTGATTATATGAGATATAAGGTAACATATTTTTGATTAACAGAGTTCAAAATTAGTCCGTAAAATATCATCTAAAAATTCTGTAAAACATATAATCCATAATCCACGCACATGTGTGTGCAGCATGAAAAATGCGTTGATACTTTTATTTTGTTACTTTATATTGCAATTCAATTTACTGTTCTTTTATCTATTCCAAATTTTATTACGATAAAAACCTCCAAAGAGGAATCGAATAAAATAAACCGAGCATGTATTTTTGTTTTCTTTCTTATCTGCATATTCATGCACACATGTCACATGCGTACAGCATGTGTAGGGCATTGAAACTTAGCTACGAAAGTTTATAGCTTGATTATATGAGACATAAGGTAACATATTTTTGATTAACAGAGTTCAAAATTAGTCCGTAAAATATCATCTAAAAATTCTGTAAAACATATAATCCATAATCCACGCACATGTGGGTGCAGCATGAAAAATGCGTTGATACTTTTATTTTGTTACTTTATATTGCAATTCAATTTACTGTTCTTTTATCTATTCCAAATTTTATTACGATAAAAACCTCCAAAGAGGAATCAAATAAAATAAACAGAGCCTGTATTTTTGTTTTCTTTTTTATCTCCATATGCATGCACACATGTCCCATGTGTACAGCATGTGTAGGAGATTGAAACTTAGATACAAAAGTTTATAGCTTGATTATATGAGACATAAGGTAACATATTTTTGATTAACAGAGTTCAAAATTAGTCCGTAAAATATCATCTAAAAATTCTGTAAAACATATAATCTATAATCCACGCACATGTGGGTGCAGCATGAAAAATGCGCTGATACTTTTATTTTGTTACTTTATATTGCAATTCAATTTACTGTTCTTTTATCTATTCCAAATTTTATTACGATAAAAACCTCCAAAGAGGAATCGAATAAAATAAACCGAGCATGTATTTTTGTTTTCTTTCTTATCTGCATATTCATGCACACATGTCACATGCGTACAGCATGTGTAGGGCATTGAAACTTAGCTACGAAAGTTTATAGCTTGATTATATGAGACATAAGGTAACATATTTTTGATTAACAGAGTTCAAAATTAGTCCGTAAAATATCATCTAAAAATTCTGTAAAACATATAATCCATAATCCACGCACATGTGGGTGCAGCATGAAAAATACGTTGATACTTTTATTTTGTTACTTTATATTGCAATTCAATTTACTGTTCTTTTATCTATTCCAAATTTTATTACGATAAAAACCTCCAAAGAGGAATCAAATAAAATAAACAGAGCCTGTATTTTTGTTTTCTTTTTAATCTCCATATGCATGCACACATGTCCCATGTGTACAGCATGTGTAGGAGATTGAAACTTAGATACAAAAGTTTATAGCTTGATTATATGAGACATAAGGTAACATATTTTTGATTAACAGAGTTCAAAATTAGTCCGTAAAATATCATCTAAAAATTCTGTAAAACATATAATCTATAATCCACGCACATGTGGGTGCAGCATGAAAAATGCGCTGATACTTTTATTTTGTTATTTTATATTGCAATTCAATTTACTGTTCTTTTATCTATTCCAAATTTTATTACGATAAAAACCTCCAAAGAGGAATCAAATAAAATAAGCAGAGCCTGTATTTTTGTTTTCTTTTTTATCTCCATATGCATGCACACATGTCACATGCGTACAACATGTGTAGGACATTGAAACTTAGCTACGAAAGTTTATAGCTTGATTATATGAGACATAAGGTAACATATTTTTGATTAATAGAGTTTAAATTATTCCGTAAAGTATCATCTAAAATTTGTGTAAAACAGATAATCCACATAATTTCCGCTCATGTTTGTACAGCATGAAAAATGCGTTGATACTTTTATTGTGTTATTTCCTATTGCAATTCAATTTACTGTTCTTTTATCTATTTCAAATATTATTACGATAAAAACCTCCAAAGAGGGATCGAATAAAATAAACACAGCCTGTATTTTTGTTTTCTTTTTTATCTGCATATTCATGCACACATGTCACATGCGTACAACATGTGTAGGACATTGAAACTTAGCTACGAAAGTTTATAGCTTGATTATATGAGACATAAGGTAACATATTTTTGATTAACAGAGTTCAAAATTAGTCCGTAAAATATCATCTAAAAATTCTGTAAAACATATAATCCACATAATTTCCACTCATGTTTGTACAGCATGAAAAATGCGTTGATACTTTTATTTTGTTATTTCATATTGCAATTCAATTTACTTTTCTTTTATCTATTCCAAATTTTATTACGATAAAAACCTCCAAAGAGGAATCGAATAAAATAAACCGAGCATGTATTTTTGTTTTCTTTCTTATCTGCATATTCATGCACACATGTCACATGCGTACAACATGTGTAGGACATTGAAACTTAGCTACGAAAGTTTATAGCTTGATTATATGAGACATAAGGTAACATATTTTTGATTAACAGAGTTCAAAATTAGTCCGTAAAATATCATCTAAAAATTCTGTAAAACATATAATCTATAATCCACGCACATGTGGGTGCAGCATGAAAAATGCGCTGATACTTTTATTTTGTTACTTTATATTGCAATTCAATTTACTGTTCTTTTATCTATTCCAAATTTTATTACGATAAAAACCTCCAAAGAGGAATCGAATAAAATAAACCGAGCATGTATTTTTGTTTTCTTTCTTATCTGCATATTCATGCACACATGTCACATGCGTACAGCATGTGTAGGGCATTGAAACTTAGCTACGAAAGTTTATAGCTTGATTATATGAGACATAAGGTAACATATTTTTGATTAACAGAGTTCAAAATTAGTCCGTAAAATATCATCTAAAAATTCTGTAAAACATATAATCCATAATCCACGCACATGTGGGTGCAGCATGAAAAATACGTTGATACTTTTATTTTGTTACTTTATATTGCAATTCAATTTACTGTTCTTTTATCTATTCCAAATTTTATTACGATAAAAACCTCCAAAGAGGAATCAAATAAAATAAACAGAGCCTGTATTTTTGTTTTCTTTTTAATCTCCATATGCATGCACACATGTCCCATGTGTACAGCATGTGTAGGAGATTGAAACTTAGATACAAAAGTTTATAGCTTGATTATATGAGACATAAGGTAACATATTTTTGATTAACAGAGTTCAAAATTAGTCCGTAAAATATCATCTAAAAATTCTGTAAAACATATAATCTATAATCCACGCACATGTGGGTGCAGCATGAAAAATGCGCTGATACTTTTATTTTGTTATTTTATATTGCAATTCAATTTACTGTTCTTTTATCTATTCCAAATTTTATTACGATAAAAACCTCCAAAGAGGAATCAAATAAAATAAGCAGAGCCTGTATTTTTGTTTTCTTTTTTATCTCCATATGCATGCACACATGTCACATGCGTACAACATGTGTAGGACATTGAAACTTAGCTACGAAAGTTTATAGCTTGATTATATGAGACATAAGGTAACATATTTTTGATTAATAGAGTTTAAATTATTCCGTAAAGTATCATCTAAAATTTGTGTAAAACAGATAATCCACATAATTTCCGCTCATGTTTGTACAGCATGAAAAATGCGTTGATACTTTTATTGTGTTATTTCCTATTGCAATTCAATTTACTGTTCTTTTATCTATTTCAAATATTATTACGATAAAAACCTCCAAAGAGGGATCGAATAAAATAAACACAGCCTGTATTTTTGTTTTCTTTTTTATCTGCATATTCATGCACACATGTCACATGCGTACAACATGTGTAGGACATTGAAACTTAGCTACGAAAGTTTATAGCTTGATTATATGAGACATAAGGTAACATATTTTTGATTAATAGAGTTTAAATTAGTCCGTAAAGTATCATCTAAAATTTGTGTAAAACAGATAATCCACATAATTTCCGCTCATGTTTGTACAGCTTGAAAAATGCGTTGATTCTTTTATTTTGTTACTTTATATTGCAATTCAATTTACTGTTCTTTTATCTATTCCAAATTTTATTACGATAAAAACCTCCAAAGAGGAATCAAATAAAATAAACAGAGCCTGTATTTTTGTTTTCTTTTTTATCTCCATATGCATGCACACATGTCCCATGTGTACAGCATGTGTAGGAGATTCAAACTTAGATACAAAAGTTTACAGCTTGATTATATGAGATATAAGGTAACATATTTTTGATTAACAGAGTTCAAAATTAGTCCGTAAAATATCATCTAAAAATTCTGTAAAACATATAATCCATAATCCACGCACATGTGTGTGCAGCATGAAAAATGCGTTGATACTTTTATTTTGTTACTTTATATTGCAATTCAATTTACTGTTCTTTTATCTATTCCAAATTTTATTACGATAAAAACCTCCAAAGAGGAATCGAATAAAATAAACCGAGCATGTATTTTTGTTTTCTTTCTTATCTGCATATTCATGCACACATGTCACATGCGTACAGCATGTGTAGGGCATTGAAACTTAGCTACGAAAGTTTATAGCTTGATTATATGAGACATAAGGTAACATATTTTTGATTAACAGAGTTCAAAATTAGTCCGTAAAATATCATCTAAAAATTCTGTAAAACATATAATCCATAATCCACGCACATGTGGGTGCAGCATGAAAAATGCGTTGATACTTTTATTTTGTTACTTTATATTGCAATTCAATTTACTGTTCTTTTATCTATTCCAAATTTTATTACGATAAAAACCTCCAAAGAGGAATCAAATAAAATAAACAGAGCCTGTATTTTTGTTTTCTTTTTTATCTCCATATGCATGCACACATGTCCCATGTGTACAGCATGTGTAGGAGATTCAAACTTAGATACAAAAGTTTACAGCTTGATTATATGAGATATAAGGTAACATATTTTTGATTAACAGAGTTCAAAATTAGTCCGTAAAATATCATCTAAAAATTCTGTAAAACATATAATCCATAATCCACGCACATGTGTGTGCAGCATGAAAAATGCGTTGATACTTTTATTTTGTTACTTTATATTGCAATTCAATTTACTGTTCTTTTATCTATTCCAAATTTTATTACGATAAAAACCTCCAAAGAGGAATCGAATAAAATAAACCGAGCATGTATTTTTGTTTTCTTTCTTATCTGCATATTCATGCACACATGTCACATGCGTACAGCATCTGTAGGATATTGAAACTTCGCTACGAAAGTTTATAGCTTGATTATATGAGACCTAAGGTAACATATTTTTGATTAATAGAGTTTAAATTAGTCCGTAAAGTATCATCTAAAATTTATGTAAAACAGATAATCCACATAATTTCCGCTCATGTTTGTACAGCATGAAAAATGCGTTGATACTTTTATTTTGTTATTTCATATTGCAATTCAATTTACTGTTCTTTTATCTATTCCAAATATTATTACGATAAAAACCTCCAAAGAGGAATCAAATAAAATAAACAGAGCCTGTATTTTTGTTTTCTTTTTTATCTCCATATGCATGCACACATGTCCCATGTGTACAGCATGTGTAGGAGATTGAAACTTAGATACAAAAGTTTATAGCTTGATTATATGAGACATAAGGTAACATATTTTTGATTAACAGAGTTCAAAATTAGTCCGTAAAATATCATCTAAAAATTCTGTAAAACATATAATCTATAATCCACGCACATGTGGGTGCAGCATGAAAAATGCGCTGATACTTTTATTTTGTTACTTTATATTGCAATTCAATTTACTGTTCTTTTATCTATTCCAAATTTTATTACGATAAAAACCTCCAAAGAGGAATCAAATAAAATAAGCAGAGCCTGTATTTTTGTTTTCTTTTTTATCTCCATATGCATGCACACATGTCCCATGTGTACAGCATGTGTAGGAGATTGAAACTTAGATACAAAAGTTTATAGCTTGATTATATGAGACATAAGGTAACATATTTTTGATTAACAGAGTTCAAAATTAGTCCGTAAAATATCATCTAAAAATTCTGTAAAACATATAATCCATAATCCACGCACATGTGTGTGCAGCATGAAAAATGCGTTGATTCTTTTATTTTGTTACTTTATATTGCAATTCAATTTACTGTTCTTTTATCTATTCCAAATTTTATTACGATAAAAACCTCCAAAGAGGAATCAAATAAAATAAACAGAGCCTGTATTTTTGTTTTCTTTTTTATCTCCATATGCATGCACACATGTCCAATGTTTACAGCATGTGTAGGAGATTCAAACTTAGATACAAAAGTTTACAGCTTGATTATATGAGATATAAGGTAACATATTTTTGATTAACAGAGTACAAAATTAGTCCGTAAAATATCATCTAAAAATTCTGTAAAACATATAATCCATAATCCACGCACATGTGTGTGCAGCATGAAAAATGCGTTGATACTTTTATTTTGTTACTTTATATTGCAATTCAATTTACTGTTCTTTTATCTATTCCAAATTTTATTACGATAAAAACCTCCAAAGAGGAATCGAATAAAATAAACCGAGCATGTATTTTTGTTTTCTTTCTTATCTGCATATTCATGCACACATGTCACATGCGTACAGCATGTGTAGGGCATTGAAACTTAGCTACGAAAGTTTATAGCTTGATTATATGAGACATAAGGTAACATATTTTTGATTAACAGAGTTCAAAATTAGTCCGTAAAATATCATCTAAAAATTCTGTAAAACATATAATCCATAATCCACGCACATGTGGGTGCAGCATGAAAAATGCGTTGATACTTTTATTTTGTTACTTTATATTGCAATTCAATTTACTGTTCTTTTATCTATTCCAAATTTTATTACGATAAAAACCTCCAAAGAGGAATCAAATAAAATAAACAGAGCCTGTATTTTTGTTTTCTTTTTTATCTCCATATGCATGCACACATGTCCCATGTGTACAGCATGTGTAGGAGATTGAAACTTAGATACAAAAGTTTATAGCTTGATTATATGAGACATAAGGTAACATATTTTTGATTAACAGAGTTCAAAATTAGTCCGTAAAATATCATCTAAAAATTCTGTAAAACATATAATCTATAATCCACGCACATGTGGGTGCAGCATGAAAAATGCGCTGATACTTTTATTTTGTTACTTTATATTGCAATTCAATTTACTGTTCTTTTATCTATTCCAAATTTTATTACGATAAAAACCTCCAAAGAGGAATCAAATAAAATAAGCAGAGCCTGTATTTTTGTTTTCTTTTTTATCTCCATATGCATGCACACATGTCACATGCGTACAACATGTGTAGGACATTGAAACTTAGCTACGAAAGTTTATAGCTTGATTATATGAGACATAAGGTAACATATTTTTGATTAATAGAGTTTAAATTAGTCCGTAAAGTATCATCTAAAATTTGTGTAAAACAGATAATCCACATAATTTCCGCTCATGTTTGTACAGCATGAAAAATGCGTTGATACTTTTATTGTGTTATTTCATATTGCAATTCAATTTACTGTTCTTTTATCTATTTCAAATATTATTACGATAAAAACCTCCAAAGAGGGATCGAATAAAATAAACACAACTTGTATTTTTGTTTTCTTTTTTATCTGCATATTCATGCACACATGTCACATGCGTACAGTATGTGTAGGACATTGAAACTTAGCTACGAAAGTTTATAGCTTGATTATATGAGACATAAGGTAACATATTTTTGATTAACAGAGTTCAAAATTAGTCCGTAAAATATCATCTAAAAATTCTGTAAAACATATAATCCATAATCCACGCACATGTGGGTGCAGCATGAAAAATGCGTTGATACTTTTATTTTGTTACTTTATATTGCAATTCAATTTCCTGTTCTTTTATCTATTCCAAATTTTATTACGATAAAAACCTCCAAAGAGGTATCGAATAAAATAAACCGAGCATGTATTTTTGTTTTCTTTCTTATCTGCATATTCATGCACACATGTCACATGCGTACAACATGTGTAGGACATTGAAACTTAGCTACGAAAGTTTATAGCTTGATTATATGAGACATAAGGTAACATTTTTTTGATTAACAGAGTTCAAAATTAGTCCGTAAAATATCATCTAAAAATTCTGTAAAACATATAATCCATAATCCACGCACATGTGGGTGCAGCATGAAAAATGCGTTGATACTTTTATTTTGTTACTTTATATTGCAATTCAATTTACTGTTCTTTTATCTATTCCAAATTTTATTACGATAAAAACCTCCAAAGAGGAATCGAATAAAATAAACCGAGCATGTATTTTTGTTTTCTTTCTTATCTGCATATTCATGCACACATGTCACATGCGTACAGCATGTGTAGGACATTGAAACTTAGCTACGAAAGTTTATAGCTTGATTATATGAGACATAAGGTAACATATTTTTGATTAATAGAGTTTAAATTAGTCCGTAAAGTATCATCTAAAATTTGTGTAAAACAGATAATGCATAATCCACGCACATGTGGGTGCAGCATGAAAAATGCGTTGATACTTTTATTTTGTTACTTTATATTGCAATTCAATTTACTGTTCTTTTATCTATTCCAAATTTTATTACGATAAAAACTTCCAAAGAGGAATCAAATAAAATAAACAGAGCCTGTATTTTTGTTTTCTTTTTTATCTCCATATGCATGCACACATGTCCCATGTGTACAGCATGTGTAGGAGATTGAAACTTAGATACAAAAGTTTATAGCTTGATTATATGAGACATAAGGTAACATATTTTTGATTAACAGAGTTCAAAATTAGTCCGTAAAATATCATCTAAAAATTCTGTAAAACATATAATCCATAATCCACGCACATGTGTGTGCAGCTTGAAAAATGCGTTGATTCTTTTATTTTGTTACTTTATATTGCAATTCAATTTACTGTTCTTTTATCTATTCCAAATTTTATTACGATAAAAACCTCCAAAGAGGAATCAAATAAAATAAACAGAGCCTGTATTTTTGTTTTCTTTTGTATCTCCATATGCATGCACACATGTGCCATGTGTACAGCATGTGTAGGAGATTCAAACTTAGATACAAAAGTTTACAGCTTGATTATATGAGATATAAGGTAACATATTTTTGATTAACAGAGTTCAAAATTAGTCCGTAAAATATCATCTAAAAATTCTGTAAAACATATAATCCATAATCCACGCACATGTGTGTGCAGCATGAAAAATGCGTTGATACTTTTATTTTGTTACTTTATATTGCAATTCAATTTACTGTTCTTTTATCTATTCCAAATTTTATTACGATAAAAACCTCCAAAGAGGAATCGAATAAAATAAACCGAGCATGTATTTTTGTTTTCTTTCTTATCTGCATATTCATGCACACATGTAACATGCGTACAGCATCTGTAGGATATTGAAACTTCGCTACGAAAGTTTATAGCTTGATTATATGAGACCTAAGGTAACATATTTTTGATTAATAGAGTTTAAATTAGTCCGTAAAGTATCATCTAAAATTTATGTAAAACAGATAATCCACATAATTTCCGCTCATGTTTGTACAGCATGAAAAATGCGTTGATACTTTTATTTTGTTATTTCATATTGCAATTCAATTTACTGTTCTTTTGTCTATTCCAAATATTATTACGATAAAAACCTCCAAAGAGGAATCAAATAAAATAAACAGAGCCTGTATTTTTGTTTTCTTTTTTATCTCCATATGCATGCACACATGTCCCATGTGTACAGCATGTGTAGGAGATTGAAACTTAGATACAAAAGTTTATAGCTTGATTATATGAGACATAAGGTAACATATTTTTGATTAACAGAGTTCAAAATTAGTCCGTAAAATATCATCTAAAAATTCTGTAAAACATATAATCTATAATCCACGCACATGTGGGTGCAGCATGAAAAATGCGCTGATACTTTTATTTTGTTACTTTATACTGCAATTCAATTTACTGTTCTTTTATCTATTCCAAATTTTATTACGATAAAAACCTCCAAAGAGGAATCAAATAAAATAAGCAGAGCCTGTATTTTTGTTTTCTTTTTTATCTCCATATGCATGCACACATGTCCCATGTGTACAGCATGTGTAGGAGATTGAAACTTAGATACAAAAGTTTATAGCTTGATTATATGAGACATAAGGTAACATATTTTTGATTAACAGAGTTCAAAATTAGTCCGTAAAATATCATCTAAAAATTCTGTAAAACATATAATCCATAATCCACGCACATGTGTGTGCAGCATGAAAAATGCGTTGATTCTTTTATTTTGTTACTTTATATTGCAATTCAATTTACTGTTCTTTTATCTATTCCAAATTTTATTACGATAAAAACCTCCAAAGAGGAATCAAATAAAATAAACAGAGCCTGTATTTTTGTTTTCTTTTTTATCTCCATATGCATGCACACATGTCCCATGTGTACAGCATGTGTAGGAGATTCAAACTTAGATACAAAAGTTTACAGCTTGATTATATGAGATATAAGGTAACATATTTTTGATTAACAGAGTACAAAATTAGTCCGTAAAATATCATCTAAAAATTCTGTAAAACATATAATCCATAATCCACGCACATGTGTGTGCAGCATGAAAAATGCGTTGATACTTTTATTTTGTTACTTTATATTGCAATTCAATTTACTGTTCTTTTATCTATTCCAAATTTTATTACGATAAAAACCTCCAAAGAGGAATCGAATAAAATAAACCGAGCATGTATTTTTGTTTTCTTTCTTATCTGCATATTCATGCACACATGTCACATGCGTACAGCATGTGTAGGGCATTGAAACTTAGCTACGAAAGTTTATAGCTTGATTATATGAGACATAAGGTAACATATTTTTGATTAACAGAGTTCAAAATTAGTCCGTAAAATATCATCTAAAAATTCTGTAAAACATATAATCCATAATCCACGCACATGTGGGTGCAGCATGAAAAATGCGTTGATACTTTTATTTTGTTACTTTATATTGCAATTCAATTTACTGTTCTTTTATCTATTCCAAATTTTATTACGATAAAAACCTCCAAAGAGGAATCAAATAAAATAAACAGAGCCTGTATTTTTGTTTTCTTTTTTATCTCCATATGCATGCACACATGTCCCATGTGTACAGCATGTGTAGGAGATTGAAACTTAGATACAAAAGTTTATAGCTTGATTATATGAGACATAAGGTAACATATTTTTGATTAACAGAGTTCAAAATTAGTCCGTAAAATATCATCTAAAAATTCTGTAAAACATATAATCTATAATCCACGCACATGTGGGTGCAGCATGAAAAATGCGCTGATACTTTTATTTTGTTACTTTATATTGCAATTCAATTTACTGTTCTTTTATCTATTCCAAATTTTATTACGATAAAAACCTCCAAAGAGGAATCAAATAAAATAAGCAGAGCCTGTATTTTTGTTTTCTTTTTTATCTCCATATGCATGCACACATGTCACATGCGTACAACATGTGTAGGACATTGAAACTTAGCTACGAAAGTTTATAGCTTGATTATATGAGACATAAGGTAACATATTTTTGATTAATAGAGTTTAAATTAGTCCGTAAAGTATCATCTAAAATTTGTGTAAAACAGATAATCCACATAATTTCCGCTCATGTTTGTACAGCATGAAAAATGCGTTGATACTTTTATTGTGTTATTTCATATTGCAATTCAATTTACTGTTCTTTTATCTATTTCAAATATTATTACGATAAAAACCTCCAAAGAGGGATCGAATAAAATAAACACAACTTGTATTTTTGTTTTCTTTTTTATCTGCATATTCATGCACACATGTCACATGCGTACAGTATGTGTAGGACATTGAAACTTAGCTACGAAAGTTTATAGCTTGATTATATGAGACATAAGGTAACATATTTTTGATTAACAGAGTTCAAAATTAGTCCGTAAAATATCATCTAAAAATTCTGTAAAACATATAATCCATAATCCACGCACATGTGGGTGCAGCATGAAAAATGCGTTGATACTTTTATTTTGTTACTTTATATTGCAATTCAATTTCCTGTTCTTTTATCTATTCCAAATTTTATTACGATAAAAACCTCCAAAGAGGTATCGAATAAAATAAACCGAGCATGTATTTTTGTTTTCTTTCTTATCTGCATATTCATGCACACATGTCACATGCGTACAACATGTGTAGGACATTGAAACTTAGCTACGAAAGTTTATAGCTTGATTATATGAGACATAAGGTAACATTTTTTTGATTAACAGAGTTCAAAATTAGTCCGTAAAATATCATCTAAAAATTCTGTAAAACATATAATCCATAATCCACGCACATGTGGGTGCAGCATGAAAAATGCGTTGATACTTTTATTTTGTTACTTTATATTGCAATTCAATTTACTGTTCTTTTATCTATTCCAAATTTTATTACGATAAAAACCTCCAAAGAGGAATCGAATAAAATAAACCGAGCATGTATTTTTGTTTTCTTTCTTATCTGCATATTCATGCACACATGTCACATGCGTACAGCATGTGTAGGACATTGAAACTTAGCTACGAAAGTTTATAGCTTGATTATATGAGACATAAGGTAACATATTTTTGATTAATAGAGTTTAAATTAGTCCGTAAAGTATCATCTAAAATTTGTGTAAAACAGATAATGCATAATCCACGCACATGTGGGTGCAGCATGAAAAATGCGTTGATACTTTTATTTTGTTACTTTATATTGCAATTCAATTTACTGTTCTTTTATCTATTCCAAATTTTATTACGATAAAAACTTCCAAAGAGGAATCAAATAAAATAAACAGAGCCTGTATTTTTGTTTTCTTTTTTATCTCCATATGCATGCACACATGTCCCATGTGTACAGCATGTGTAGGAGATTGAAACTTAGATACAAAAGTTTATAGCTTGATTATATGAGACATAAGGTAACATATTTTTGATTAACAGAGTTCAAAATTAGTCCGTAAAATATCATCTAAAAATTCTGTAAAACATATAATCCATAATCCACGCACATGTGTGTGCAGCTTGAAAAATGCGTTGATTCTTTTATTTTGTTACTTTATATTGCAATTCAATTTACTGTTCTTTTATCTATTCCAAATTTTATTACGATAAAAACCTCCAAAGAGGAATCAAATAAAATAAACAGAGCCTGTATTTTTGTTTTCTTTTGTATCTCCATATGCATGCACACATGTGCCATGTGTACAGCATGTGTAGGAGATTCAAACTTAGATACAAAAGTTTACAGCTTGATTATATGAGATATAAGGTAACATATTTTTGATTAACAGAGTTCAAAATTAGTCCGTAAAATATCATCTAAAAATTCTGTAAAACATATAATCCATAATCCACGCACATGTGTGTGCAGCATGAAAAATGCGTTGATACTTTTATTTTGTTACTTTATATTGCAATTCAATTTACTGTTCTTTTATCTATTCCAAATTTTATTACGATAAAAACCTCCAAAGAGGAATCGAATAAAATAAACCGAGCATGTATTTTTGTTTTCTTTCTTATCTGCATATTCATGCACACATGTAACATGCGTACAGCATCTGTAGGATATTGAAACTTCGCTACGAAAGTTTATAGCTTGATTATATGAGACCTAAGGTAACATATTTTTGATTAATAGAGTTTAAATTAGTCCGTAAAGTATCATCTAAAATTTATGTAAAACAGATAATCCACATAATTTCCGCTCATGTTTGTACAGCATGAAAAATGCGTTGATACTTTTATTTTGTTATTTCATATTGCAATTCAATTTACTGTTCTTTTGTCTATTCCAAATATTATTACGATAAAAACCTCCAAAGAGGAATCAAATAAAATAAACAGAGCCTGTATTTTTGTTTTCTTTTTTATCTCCATATGCATGCACACATGTCCCATGTGTACAGCATGTGTAGGAGATTGAAACTTAGATACAAAAGTTTATAGCTTGATTATATGAGACATAAGGTAACATATTTTTGATTAACAGAGTTCAAAATTAGTCCGTAAAATATCATCTAAAAATTCTGTAAAACATATAATCTATAATCCACGCACATGTGGGTGCAGCATGAAAAATGCGCTGATACTTTTATTTTGTTACTTTATATTGCAATTCAATTTACTGTTCTTTTATCTATTCCAAATTTTATTACGATAAAAACCTCCAAAGAGGAATCAAATAAAATAAGCAGAGCCTGTATTTTTGTTTTCTTTTTTATCTCCATATGCATGCACACATGTCCCATGTGTACAGCATGTGTAGGAGATTGAAACTGAGATACAAAAGTTTATAGCTTGATTATATGAGACATAAGGTAACATATTTTTGATTAACAGAGTTCAAAATTAGTCCGTAAAATATCATCTAAAAATTCTGTAAAACATATAATCCATAATCCACGCACATGTGTGTGCAGCATGAAAAATGCGTTGATTCTTTTATTTTGTTACTTTATATTGCAATTCAATTTACTGTTCTTTTATCTATTCCAAATTTTATTACGATAAAAACCTCCAAAGAGGAATCAAATAAAATAAACAGAGCCTGTATTTTTGTTTTCTTTTTTATCTCCATATGCATGCACACATGTCCCATGTGTACAGCATGTGTAGGAGATTCAAACTTAGATACAAAAGTTTACAGCTTGATTATATGAGATATAAGGTAACATATTTTTGATTAACAGAGTTTAAAATTAGTCCGTAAAATATCATCTAAAAATTCTGTAAAACATATAATCCATAATCCACGCACATGTGTGTGCAGCATGAAAAATGCGTTGATACTTTTATTTTGTTACTTTATATTGCAATTCAATTTACTGTTCTTTTATCTATTCCAAATTTTATTACGATAAAAACCTCCAAAGAGGAATCAAATAAAATAAACAGAGCCTGTATTTTTGTTTTCTTTTTTATCTCCACATGCATGCACACATGTCCCATGTGTACAGCATGTGTAGGAGATTGAAACTTAGATACAAAAGTTTATAGCTTGATTATATGAGACATAAGGTAACATATTTTTGATTAACAGAGTTCAAAATTAGTCCGTAAAATATCATCTAAAAATTCTGTAAAACATATAATCTATAATCCACGCACATGTGGGTGCAGCATGAAAAATGCGCTGATACTTTTATTTTGTTACTTTATATTGCAATTCAATTTACTGTTCTTTTATCTATTCCAAATTTTATTACGATAAAAACCTCCAAAGAGGAATCAAATAAAATAAGCAGAGCCTGTATTTTTGTTTTCTTTTTTATCTCCATATGCATGCACACATGTCACATGCGTACAACATGTGTAGGACATTGAAACTTAGCTACGAAAGTTTATAGCTTGATTATATGAGACATAAGGTAACATATTTTTGATTAATAGAGTTTAAATTAGTCCGTAAAGTATCATCTAAAATTTGTGTAAAACAGATAATCCACATAATTTCCGCTCATGTTTGTACAGCATGAAAAATGCGTTGATACTTTTATTGTGTTATTTCATATTGCAATTCAATTTACTGTTCTTTTATCTATTTCAAATATTATTACGATAAAAACCTCCAAAGAGGGATCGAATAAAATAAACACAGCTTGTATTTTTGTTTTCTTTTTTATCTGCATATTCATGCACACATGTCACATGCGTACAGTATGTGTAGGACATTGAAACTTAGCTACGAAAGTTTATAGCTTGATTATATGAGACATAAGGTAACATATTTTTGATTAACAGAGTTCAAAATTAGTCCGTAAAATATCATCTAAAAATTCTGTAAAACATATAATCCATAATCCACGCACATGTGGGTGCAGCATGAAAAATGCGTTGATACTTTTATTTTGTTACTTTATATTGCAATTCAATTTCCTTTTTCTTTTATCTATTCCAAATTTTATTACGATAAAAACCTCCAAAGAGGTATCGAATAAAATAAACCGAGCATGTATTTTTGTTTTCTTTCTTATCTGCATATTCATGCACACATGTCACATGCGTACAACATGTGTAGGACATTGAAACTTAGCTACGAAAGTTTATAGCTTGATTATATGAGACATAAGGTAACATTTTTTTGATTAACGGAGTTCAAAATTAGTCCGTAAAATATCATCTAAAAATTCTGTAAAACATATAATCCATAATCCACGCACATGTGGGTGCAGCATGAAAAATGCGTTGATACTTTTATTTTGTTACTTTATATTGCAATTCAATTTACTGTTCTTTTATCTATTCCAAATTTTATTACGATAAAAACCTCCAAAGAGGAATCGAATAAAATAAACCGAGCATGTATTTTTGTTTTCTTTCTTATCTGCATATTCATGCACACATGTCACATGCGTACAGCATGTGTAGGACATTGAAACTTAGCTACGAAAGTTTATAGCTTGATTATATGAGACATAATGTAACATATTTTTGATTAATAGAGTTTATATTAGTCCGTAAAGTATCATCTAAAATTTGTGTAAAACAGATAATCCACATAATTTCCGCTCATGTTTGTACAGCATGAAAAATGCGTTGATACTTTTATTGTGTTATTTCATATTGCAATTCAATTTACTGTTCTTTTATCTATTTCAAATATTATTACGATAAAAACCTCCAAAGAGGGATCGAATAAAATAAACACAGCCTGTATTTTTGTTTTCTTTTTTATCTGCATATTCATGCACACATGTCACATGCGTACAGCATGTGTAGGACATTGAAACTTAGATACAAAAGTTTATAGCTTGATTATATGAGACATAAGGTAACATATTTTTGATTAACAGAGTTCAAAATTAGTCCGTAAAATATCATCTAAAAATTCTGTAAAACATATAATCCATAATCCACGCACATGTGTGTGCAGCATGAAAAATGCGTTGATTCTTTTATTTTGTTACTTTATATTGCAATTCAATTTACTGTTCTTTTATCTATTCCAAATTTTATTACGATAAAAACCTCCAAAGAGGAATCAAATAAAATAAACAGAGCCTGTATTTTTGTTTTCTTTTTTATCTCCATATGCATGCACACATGTCCCATGTGTACAGCATGTGTAGGAGATTCAAACTTAGATACAAAAGTTTACAGCTTGATTATATGAGATATAAGGTAACATATTTTTGATTAACAGAGTTCAAAATTAGTCCGTAAAATATCATCTAAAAATTCTGTAAAACATATAATCCATAATCCACGCACATGTGTGTGCAGCATGAAAAATGCGTTGATACTTTTATTTTGTTACTTTATATTGCAATTCAATTTACTGTTCTTTTATCTATTCCAAATTTTATTACGATAAAAACCTCCAAAGAGGAATCGAATAAAATAAACCGAGCATGTATTTTTGTTTTCTTTCTTATCTGCATATTCATGCACACATGTCACATGCGTACAGCATGTGTAGGACATTGAAACTTAGCTACGAAAGTTTATAGCTTGATTATATGAGACATAAGGTAACATATTTTTGATTAATAGAGTTTATATTAGTCCGTAAAGTATCATCTAAAATTTGTGTAAAACAGATAATCCACATAATTTCCGCTCATGTTTGTACAGCATGAAAAATGCGTTGATACTTTTATTGTGTTATTTCATATTGCAATTCAATTTACTGTTCTTTTATCTATTTCAAATATTATTACGATAAAAACCTCCAAAGAGGGATCGAATAAAATAAACACAGCCTGTATTTTTGTTTTCTTTTTTATCTGCATATTCATGCACACATGTCACATGCGTACAGCATGTGTAGGACATTGAAACTTAGATACAAAAGTTTATAGCTTGATTATATGAGACATAAGGTAACATATTTTTGATTAACAGAGTTCAAAATTAGTCCGTAAAATATCATCTAAAAATTCTGTAAAACATATAATCCATAATCCACGCACATGTGTGTGCAGCATGAAAAATGCGTTGATTCTTTTATTTTGTTACTTTATATTGCAATTCAATTTACTGTTCTTTTATCTATTCCAAATTTTATTACGATAAAAACCTCCAAAGAGGAATCAAATAAAATAAACAGAGCCTGTATTTTTGTTTTCTTTTTTATCTCCATATGCATGCACACATGTCCCATGTGTACAGCATGTGTAGGAGATTCAAACTTAGATACAAAAGTTTACAGCTTGATTATATGAGATATAAGGTAACATATTTTTGATTAACAGAGTTCAAAATTAGTCCGTAAAATATCATCTAAAAATTCTGTAAAACATATAATCCATAATCCACGCACATGTGTGTGCAGCATGAAAAATGCGTTGATACTTTTATTTTGTTACTTTATATTGCAATTCAATTTACTGTTCTTTTATCTATTCCAAATTTTATTACGATAAAAACCTCCAAAGAGGAATCGAATAAAATAAACCGAGCATGTATTTTTGTTTTCTTTCTTATCTGCATATTCATGCACACATGTCACATGCGTACAGCATGTGTAGGGCATTGAAACTTAGCTACGAAAGTTTATAGCTTGATTATATGAGACATAAGGTAACATATTTTTGATTAACAGAGTTCAAAATTAGTCCGTAAAATATCATCTAAAAATTCTGTAAAACATATAATCCATAATCCACGCACATGTGGGTGCAGCATGAAAAATGCGTTGATACTTTTATTTTGTTACTTTATATTGCAATTCAATTTACTGTTCTTTTATCTATTCCAAATTTTATTACGATAAAAACCTCCAAAGAGGAATCAAATAAAATAAACAGAGCCTGTATTTTTGTTTTCTTTTTTATCTCCATATGCATGCACACATGTCCCATGTGTACAGCATGTGTAGGAGATTGAAACTTAGATACAAAAGTTTATAGCTTGATTATATGAGACATAAGGTAACATATTTTTGATTAACAGAGTTCAAAATTAGTCCGTAAAATATCATCTAAAAATTCTGTAAAACATATAATCCATAATCCACGCACATGTGGGTGCAGCATGAAAAATGCGTTGATACTTTTATTTTGTTACTTTATATTGCAATTCAATTTACTGTTCTTTTATCTATTCCAAATTTTATTACGATAAAAACCTCCAAAGAGGAATCGAATAAAATAAACCGAGCATGTATTTTTGTTTTCTTTCTTATCTGCATATTCATGCACACATGTCACATGCGTACAGCATGTGTAGGGCATTGAAACTTAGCTACGAAAGTTTATAGCTTGATTATATGAGACATAAGGTAACATATTTTTGATTAACAGAGTTCAAAATTAGTCCGTAAAATATCATCTAAAAATTCTGTAAAACATATAATCCATAATCCACGCACATGTGGGTGCAGCATGAAAAATGCGTTGATACTTTTATTTTGTTACTTTATATTGCAATTCAATTTACTGTTCTTTTATCTATTCCAAATTTTATTACGATAAAAACCTCCAAAGAGGAATCAAATAAAATAAACAGAGCCTGTATTTTTGTTTTCTTTTTTATCTCCATATGCATGCACACATGTCCCATGTGTACAGCATGTGTAGGAGATTGAAACTTAGATACAAAAGTTTATAGCTTGATTATATGAGACATAAGGTAACATATTTTTGATTAACAGAGTTCAAAATTAGTCCGTAAAATATCATCTAAAAATTCTGTAAAACATATAATCTATAATCCACGCACATGTGGGTGCAGCATGAAAAATGCGCTGATACTTTTATTTTGTTACTTTATATTGCAATTCAATTTACTGTTCTTTTATCTATTCCAAATTTTATTACGATAAAAACCTCCAAAGAGGAATCAAATAAAATAAGCAGAGCCTGTATTTTTGTTTTCTTTTTTATCTCCATATGCATGCACACATGTCACATGCGTACAACATGTGTAGGACATTGAAACTTAGCTACGAAAGTTTATAGCTTGATTATATGAGACATAAGGTAACATATTTTTGATTAATAGAGTTTAAATTAGTCCGTAAAGTATCATCTAAAATTTGTGTAAAACAGATAATCCACATAATTTCCGCTCATGTTTGTACAGCATGAAAAATGCGTTGATACTTTTATTGTGTTATTTCATATTGCAATTCAATTTACGGTTCTTTTATCTATTTCAAATATTATTACGATAAAAACCTCCAAAGAGGGATCGAATAAAATAAACACAGCTTGTATTTTTGTTTTCTTTTTTATCTGCATATTCATGCACACATGTCACATGCGTACAGTATGTGTAGGACATTGAAACTTAGCTACGAAAGTTTATAGCTTGATTATATGAGACATAAGGTAACATATTTTTGATTAACAGAGTTCAAAATTAGTCCGTAAAGTATCATCTAAAAATTCTGTAAAACATATAATCCATAATCCACGCACATGTGGGTGCAGCATGAAAAATGCGTTGATACTTTTATTTTGTTACTTTATATTGCAATTCAATTTACTGTTCTTTTATCTATTCCAAATTTTATTACGATAAAAACCTCCAAAGAGGAATCAAATAAAATAAACAGAGCCTGTATTTTTGTTTTCTTTTTTATCTCCATATGCATGCACACATGTCCCATGTGTACAGCATGTGTAGGAGATTGAAACTTAGATACAAAAGTTTATAGCTTGATTATATGAGACATAAGGTAACATATTTTTGATTAACAGAGTTCAAAATTAGTCCGTAAAATATCATCTAAAAATTCTGTAAAACATATAATCCATAATCCACGCACATGTGTGTGCAGCTTGAAAAATGCGTTGATTCTTTTATTTTGTTACTTTATATTGCAATTCAATTTACTGTTCTTTTATCTATTCCAAATTTTATTACGATAAAAACCTCCAAAGAGGAATCAAATAAAATAAACAGAGCCTGTATTTTTGTTTTCTTTTTTATCTCCATATGCATGCACACATGTCCCATGTGTACAGCATGTGTAGGAGATTCAAACTTAGATACAAAAGTTTACAGCTTGATTATATGAGATATAAGGTAACATATTTTTGATTAACAGAGTTCAAAATTAGTCCGTAAAATATCATCTAAAAATTCTGTAAAACATATAATCCATAATCCACGCACATGTGTGTGCAGCATGAAAAATGCGTTGATACTTTTATTTTGTTACTTTATATTGCAATTCAATTTACTGTTCTTTTATCTATTCCAAATTTTATTACGATAAAAACCTCCAAAGAGGAATCGAATAAAATAAACCGAGCATGTATTTTTGTTTTCTTTCTTATCTGCATATTCATGCACACATGTCACATGCGTACAGCATCTGTAGGACATTGAAACTTAGCTACGAAAGTTTATAGCTTGATTATATGAGACATAAGGTAACATATTTTTGATTAATAGAGTTTAAATTAGTCCGTAAAGTATCATCTAAAATTTATGTAAAACAGATAATCCACATAATTTCCGCTCATGTTTGTACAGCATGAAAAATGTGTTGATACTTTTATTTTGTTATTTCATATTGCAATTCAATTTACTGTTCTTTTATCTATTCCAAATTTTATTACGATAAAAACCTCCAAAGAGGAATCGAATAAAATAAACCGAGCATGTATTTTTGTTTTCTTTCTTATCTGCATATTCATGCACACATGTCACATGCGTACAGCATGTGTAGGACATTGAAACTTAGCTACGAAAGTTTATAGCTTGATTATATGAGACATAAGGTAACATATTTTTGATTAATAGAGTTTAAATTAGTCCGTAAAGTATCATCTAAAATTTGTGTAAAACAGATAATCCACATAATTTCCGCTCATGTTTGTACAGCATGAAAAATGCGTTGATACTTTTATTGTGTTATTTCATATTGCAATTCAATTTACTGTTCTTTTATCTATTTCAAATATTATTACGATAAAAACCTCCAAAGAGGGATCGAATAAAATAAACACAGCCTGTATTTTTGTTTTCTTTTTTATCTGCATATTCATGCACACATGTCACATGCGTACAGCATGTGTAGGACATTGAAACTTAGATACAAAAGTTTATAGCTTGATTATATGAGACATAAGGTAACATATTTTTGATTAACAGAGTTCAAAATTAGTCCGTAAAATATCATCTAAAAATTCTGTAAAACATATAATCCATAATCCACGCACATGTGGGTGCAGCATGAAAAATGCGTTGATACTTTTATTTTGTTACTTTATATTGCAATTCAATTTACTGTTCTTTTATCTATTCCAAATTTTATTACGATAAAAACCTCCAAAGAGGAATCAAATAAAATAAACAGAGCCTGTATTTTTGTTTTCTTTTTTATCTCCATATGCATGCACACATGTCCCATGTGTACAGCATGTGTAGGAGATTGAAACTTAGATACAAAAGTTTATAGCTTGATTATATGAGACATAAGGTAACATATTTTTGATTAACAGAGTTCAAAATTAGTCCGTAAAATATCATCTAAAAATTCTGTAAAACATATAATCCATAATCCACGCACATGTGTGTGCAGCTTGAAAAATGCGTTGATTCTTTTATTTTGTTACTTTATATTGCAATTCAATTTACTGTTCTTTTATCTATTCCAAATTTTTTTACGATAAAAACCTCCAAAGAGGAATCAAATAAAATAAACAGAGCCTGTATTTTTGTTTTCTTTTTTATCTCCATATGCATGCACACATGTCCCATGTGTACAGCATGTGTAGGAGATTCAAACTTAGATACAAAAGTTTACAGCTTGATTATATGAGATATAAGGTAACATATTTTTGATTAACAGAGTTCAAAATTAGTCCGTAAAATATCATCTAAAAATTCTGTAAAACATATAATCCATAATCCACGCACATGTGTGTGCAGCATGAAAAATGCGTTGATACTTTTATTTTGTTACTTTATATTGCAATTCAATTTACTGTTCTTTTATCTATTCCAAATTTTATTACGATAAAAACCTCCAAAGAGGAATCGAATAAAATAAACCGAGCATGTATTTTTGTTTTCTTTCTTATCTGCATATTCATGCACACATGTCACATGCGTACAGCATCTGTAGGACATTGAAACTTAGCTACGAAAGTTTATAGCTTGATTATATGAGACATAAGGTAACATATTTTTGATTAACAGAGTTCAAAATTAGTCCGTAAAATATCATCTAAAAATTCTGTAAAACATATAATCCATAATCCACGCACATGTGGGTGCAGCATGAAAAATGCGTTGATACTTTTATTTTGTTACTTTATATTGCAATTCAATTTACTGTTCTTTTATCTATTCCAAATTTTATTACGATAAAAACCTCCAAAGAGGAATCAAATAAAATAAACAGAGCCTGTATTTTTGTTTTCTTTTTTATCTCCATATGCATGCACACATGTCCCATGTGTACAGCATGTGTAGGAGATTGAAACTTAGATACAAAAGTTTATAGCTTGATTATATGAGACATAAGGTAACATATTTTTGATTAACAGAGTTCAAAATTAGTCCGTAAAATATCATCTAAAAATTCTGTAAAACATATAATCTATAATCCACGCACATGTGGGTGCAGCATGAAAAATGCGCTGATACTTTTATTTTGTTACTTTATATTGCAATTCAATTTACTGTTCTTTTATCTATTCCAAATTTTATTACGATAAAAACCTCCAAAGAGGAATCAAATAAAATAAGCAGAGCCTGTATTTTTGTTTTCTTTTTTATCTCCATATGCATGCACACATGTCACATGCGTACAACATGTGTAGGACATTGAAACTTAGCTACGAAAGTTTATAGCTTGATTATATGAGACATAAGGTAACATATTTTTGATTAATAGAGTTTAAATTAGTCCGTAAAGTATCATCTAAAATTTGTGTAAAACAGATAATCCACATAATTTCCGCTCATGTTTGTACAGCATGAAAAATGCGTTGATACTTTTATTGTGTTATTTCATATTGCAATTCAATTTAATGTTCTTTTATCTATTTCAAATATTATTACGATAAAAACCTCCAAAGAGGGATCGAATAAAATAAACACAGCTTGTATTTTTGTTTTCTTTTTTATCTGCATATTCATGCACACATGTCACATGCGTACAGTATGTGTAGGACATTGAAACTTAGCTACGAAAGTTTATAGCTTGATTATATGAGACATAAGGTAACATATTTTTGATTAACAGAGTTCAAAATTAGTCCGTAAAATATCATCTAAAAATTCTGTAAAACATATAATCCATAATCCACGCACATGTGGGTGCAGCATGAAAAATGCGTTGATACTTTTATTTTGTTACTTTATATTGCAATTCAATTTCCTGTTCTTTTATCTATTCCAAATTTTATTACGATAAAAACCTCCAAAGAGGTATCGAATAAAATAAACCGAGCATGTATTTTTGTTTTCTTTCTTATCTGCATATTCATGCACACATGTCACATGCGTACAACATGTGTAGGACATTGAAACTTAGCTACGAAAATTTATAGCTTGATTATATGAGACATAAGGTAACATTTTTTTGATTAACAGAGTTCAAAATTAGTCCGTAAAATATCATCTAAAAATTCTGTAAAACATATAATCCATAATCCACGCACATGTGGGTGCAGCATGAAAAATGCGTTGATACTTTTATTTTGTTACTTTATACTTTTTGTTTGTCAATTTACTGTTCTTTTATCTATTCCAAATTTTATTACGATAAAAACCTCCAAAGAGGAATCAAATAAAATAAACAGAGCCTGTATTTTTGTTTTCTTTTTTATCTCCATATGCATGCACACATGTCCCATGTGTACAGCATGTGTAGGAGATTCAAACTTAGATACAAAAGTTTACAGCTTGATTATATGAGATATAAGGTAACATATTTTTGATTAACAGAGTTCAAAATTAGTCCGTAAAATATCATCTAAAAATTCTGTAAAACATATAATCCATAATCCACGCACATGTGTGTGCAGCATGAAAAATGCGTTGATACTTTTATTTTGTTACTTTATATTGCAATTCAATTTACTGTTCTTTTATCTATTCCAAATTTTATTACGATAAAAACCTCCCAAGAGGAATCGAATAAAATAAACCGAGCATGTATTTTTGTTTTCTTTCTTATCTGCATATTCATGCACACATGTCACATGCGTACAGCATCTGTAGGACATTGAAACTTAGCTACGAAAGTTTATAGCTTGATTATATGAGACATAAGGTAACATATTTTTGATTAATAGAGTTTAAATTAGTCCGTAAAGTATCATCTAAAATTTATGTAAAACAGATAATCCACATAATTTCCGCTCATGTTTGTACAGCATGAAAAATGCGTTGATACTTTTATTTTGTTATTTCATATTGCAATTCAATTTACTGTTCTTTTATCTATTCCAAATATTATTACGATAAAAACCTCCAAAGAGGAATCAAATAAAATAAACAGAGCCTGTATTTTTGTTTTCTTTTTTATCTCCATATGCATGCACACATGTCCCATGTGTACAGCATGTGTAGGAGATTGAAACTTAGATACAAAAGTTTATAGCTTGATTATATGAGACATAAGGTAACATATTTTTGATTAACAGAGTTCAAAATTAGTCCGTAAAATATCATCTAAAAATTCTGTAAAACATATAATCTATAATCCACGCACATGTGGGTGCAGCATGAAAAATGCGCTGATACTTTTATTTTGTTACTTTATATTGCAATTCAATTTACTGTTCTTTTATCTATTCCAAATTTTATTACGATAAAAACCTCCAAAGAGGAATCAAATAAAATAAGCAGAGCCTGTATTTTTGTTTTCTTTTTTATCTCCATATGCATGCACACATGTCCCATGTGTACAGCATGTGTAGGAGATTGAAACTTAGATACAAAAGTTTATAGCTTGATTATATGAGACATAACCCTTTAAGACCTGACCTACACAATTGTGTAGGTGATCCTAAGAAAAAGAAAAACAATTTCCTCTTTTCCTGTGATTTAAAGCCAAGCCTGCACCACACAATTGTGTGGATACTCCTTGATGTAATCTGACAACGTAAATGTTTTTTCAATATATGATTCTATTAATTGGGTTAAAAACCAAGTTTTAATTTCTACCAAAACTCTTCAGGTCTTAAAGGGTTATGGTAACATATTTTTGATTAACAGAGTTCAAAATTAGTCCGTAAAATATCATCTAAAAATTCTGTAAAACATATAATCCATAATCCACGCACATGTGGGTGCAGCATGAAAAATGCGTTGATACTTTTATTTTGTTACTTTATATTGCAATTCAATTTACTGTTCTTTTATCTATTCCAAATTTTATTACGATAAAAACCTCCAAAGAGGAATCAAATAAAATAAACAGAGCCTGTATTTTTGTTTTCTTTTTTATCTCCATATGCATGCACGCATGTCCCATGTGTACAGCATGTGTAGGAGATTGAAACTTAGATACAAAAGTTTATAGCTTGATTATATGAGACATAAGGTAACATATTTTTGATTAACAGAGTTCAAAATTAGTCCGTAAAATATCATCTAAAAATTCTGTAAAACATATAATCCATAATCCACGCACATGTCTGTGCAGCTTGAAAAATGCGTTGATTCTTTTATTTTGTTACTTTATATTGCAATTCAATTTACTGTTCTTTTATCTATTCCAAATTTTATTACGATAAAAACCTCCAAAGAGGAATCAAATAAAATAAACAGAGCCTGTATTTTTGTTTTCTTTTTTATCTCCATATGCATGCACACATGTCCCATGTGTACAGCATGTGTAGGAGATTCAAACTTAGATACAAAAGTTTACAGCTTTATTATATGAGATATAAGGTAACATATTTTTGATTAACAGAGTTCAAAATTAGTCCGTAAAATATCATCTAAAAATTCTGTAAAACATATAATCCATAATCCACGCACATGTGTGTGCAGCATGAAAAATGCGTTGATACTTTTATTTTGTTACTTTATATTGCAATTCAATTTACTGTTCTTTTATCTATTCCAAATTTTATTACGATAAAAACCTCCAAAGAGGAATCGAATAAAATAAACCGAGCATGTATTTTTGTTTTCTTTCTTATCTGCATATTCATGCACACATGTCACATGCGTACAGCATCTGTAGGACATTGAAACTTAGCTACGAAAGTTTATAGCTTGATTATATGAGACATAAGGTAACATATTTTTGATTAATAGAGTTTAAATTAGTCCGTAAAGTATCATCTAAAATTTATGTAAAACAGATAATCCACATAATTTCCGCTCATGTTTGTACAGCATGAAAAATGCGTTGATACTTTTATTTTGTTATTTCATATTGCAATTCAATTTACTGTTCTTTTATCTATTCCAAATTTTATTACGATAAAAACCTCCAAAGAGGAATCAAATAAAATAAACAGAGCCTGTATTTTTGTTTTCTTTTTTATCTCCATATGCATGCACACATGTCCCATGTGTACAGCATGTGTAGGAGATTCAAACTTAGATACAAAAGTTTACAGCTTGATTATATGAGATATAAGGTAACATATTTTTGATTAACAGAGTTCAAAATTAGTCCGTAAAATATCATCTAAAAATTCTGTAAAACATATAATCCATAATCCACGCACATGTGTGTGCAGCATGAAAAATGCGTTGATACTTTTATTTTGTTACTTTATATTGCAATTCAATTTACTGTTCTTTTATCTATTCCAAATTTTATTACGATAAAAACCTCCAAAGAGGAATCGAATAAAATAAACCGAGCATGTATTTTTGTTTTCTTTCTTATCTGCATATTCATGCACACATGTCACATGCGTACAGCATGTGTAGGGCATTGAAACTTAGCTACGAAAGTTTATAGCTTGATTATATGAGACATAAGGTAACATATTTTTGATTAACAGAGTTCAAAATTAGTCCGTAAAATATCATCTAAAAATTCTGTAAAACATATAATCCATAATCCACGCACATGTGGGTGCAGCATGAAAAATTTCTTGATACTTTTATTTTGTTACTTTATATTGCAATTCAATTTACTGTTCTTTTATCTATTCCAAATTTTATTACGATAAAAACCTCCAAAGAGGAATCAAATAAAATAAACAGAGCCTGTATTTTTGTTTTCTTTTTTATCTCCATATGCATGCACACATGTCCCATGTGTACAGCATGTGTAGGAGATTGAAACTTAGATACAAAAGTTTATAGCTTGATTATATGAGACATAAGGTAACATATTTTTGATTAACAGAGTTCAAAATTAGTCCGTAAAATATCATCTAAAAATTCTGTAAAACATATAATCTATAATCCACGCACATGTGGGTGCAGCAGGAAAAATACGCTGATACTTTTATTTTGTTACTTTATATTGCAATTCAATTTACTGTTCTTTTATCTATTCCAAATTTTATTACGATAAAAACCTCCAAAGAGGAATCAAATAAAATAAGCAGAGCCTGTATTTTTGTTTTCTTTTTTATCTCCATATGCATGCACACATGTCACATGCGTACAACATGTGTAGGACATTGAAACTTAGCTACGAAAGTTTATAGCTTGATTATATGAGACATAAGGTAACATATTTTTGATTAATAGAGTTTAAATTAGTCCGTAAAGTATCATCTAAAATTTGTGTAAAACAGATAATCCACATAATTTCCGCTCATGTTTGTACAGCATGAAAAATGCGTTGATACTTTTATTGTGTTATTTCATATTGCAATTCAATTTACTGTTCTTTTATCTATTTCAAATATTATTACGATAAAAACCTCCAAAGAGGGATCGAATAAAATAAACACAGCTTGTATTTTTGTTTTCTTTTTTATCTGCATATTCATGCACACATGTCACATGCGTACAGTATGTGTAGGACATTGAAACTTAGCTACGAAAGTTTATAGCTTGATTATATGAGACATAAGGTAACATATTTTTGATTAACAGAGTTCAAAATTAGTCCGTAAAATATCATCTAAAAATTCTGTAAAACATATAATCCATAATCCACGCACATGTGGGTGCAGCATGAAAAATGCGTTGATACTTTTATTTTGTTACTTTATATTGCAATTCAATTTCCTGTTCTTTTATCTATTCCAAATTTTATTACGATAAAAACCTCCAAAGAGGTATCGAATAAAATAAACCGAGCATGTATTTTTGTTTTCTTTCTTATCTGCATATTCATGCACACATGTCACATGCGTACAACATGTGTAGGACATTGAAACTTAGCTACGAAAGTTTATAGCTTGATTATATGAGACATAAGGTAACATTTTTTTGATTAACAGAGTTCAAAATTAGTCCGTAAAATATCATCTAAAAATTCTGTAAAACATATAATCCATAATCCACGCACATGTGGGTGCAGCATGAAAAATGCGTTGATACTTTTATTTTGTTACTTTATATTGCAATTCAATTTACTGTTCTTTTATCTATTCCAAATTTTATTACGATAAAAACCTCCAAAGAGGAATCGAATAAAATAAACCGAGCATGTATTTTTGTTTTCTTTCTTATCTGCATATTCATGCACACATGTCACATGCGTACAGCATGTGTAGGACATTGAAACTTAGCTACGAAAGTTTATAGCTTGATTATATGAGACATAAGGTAACATATTTTTGATTAATAGAGTTTAAATTAGTCCGTAAAGTATCATCTAAAATTTGTGTAAAACAGATAATCCACATAATTTCCGCTCATGTTTGTACAGCATGAAAAATGCGTTGATACTTTTATTGTGTTATTTCATATTGCAATTCAATTTACTGTTCTTTTATCTATTTCAAATATTATTACGATAAAAACCTCCAAAGAGGGATCGAATAAAATAAACACAGCCTGTATTTTTGTTTTCTTTTTTATCTGCATATTCATGCACACATGTCACATGCGTACAGCATGTGTAGGACATTGAAACTTAGATACAAAAGTTTATAGCTTGATTATATGAGACATAAGGTAACATATTTTTGATTAACAGAGTTCAAAATTAGTCCGTAAAATATCATCTAAAAATTCTGTAAAACATATAATCCATAATCCACGCACATGTGGGTGCAGCATGAAAAATGCGTTGATACTTTTATTTTGTTACTTTATATTGCAATTCAATTTACTGTTCTTTTATCTATTCCAAATTTTATTACGATAAAAACCTCCAAAGAGGAATCAAATAAAATAAACAGAGCCTGTATTTTTGTTTTCTTTTTTATCTCCATATGCATGCACACATGTCCCATGTGTACAGCATGTGTAGGAGATTGAAACTTAGATACAAAAGTTTATAGCTTGATTATATGAGACATAAGGTAACATATTTTTGATTAACAGAGTTCAAAATTAGTCCGTAAAATATCATCTAAAAATTCTGTAAAACATATAATCCATAATCCACGCGCATGTGTGTGCAGCTTGAAAAATGCGTTGATTCTTTTATTTTGTTACTTTATATTGCAATTCAATTTACTGTTCTTTTATCTATTTCAAATATTATTACGATAAAAACCTCCAAAGAGGGATCGAATAAAATAAACACAGCCTGTATTTTTGTTTTCTTTTTTATCTGCATATTCATGCACACATGTCACATGCGTACAACATGTGTAGGACATTGAAACTTAGCTACGAAAGTTTATAGCTTGATTATATGAGACATAAGGTAACATATTTTTGATTAACAGAGTTCAAAATTAGTCCGTAAAATATCATCTAAAAATTCTGTAAAACATATAATCCATAATCCACGCACATGTGGGTGCAGCATGAAAAATGCGTTGATACTTTTATTTTGTTACTTTATATTGCAATTCAATTTACTGTTCTTTTATCTATTCCAAATTTTATTACGATAAAAACCTCCAAAGAGGAATCAAATAAAATAAACAGAGCCTGTATTTTTGTTTTCTTTTTTATCTCCATATGCATGCACACATGTCCCATGTGTACAGCATGTGTAGGAGATTGAAACTTAGATACAAAAGTTTATAGCTTGATTATATGAGACATAAGGTAACATATTTTTGATTAACAGAATTCAAAATTAGTCCGTAAAATATCATCTAAAAATTCTGTAAAACATATAATCCATAATCCACGCACATGTGTGTGCAGCTTGAAAAATGCGTTGATTCTTTTATTTTGTTACTTTATATTGCAATTCAATTTACTGTTCTTTTATCTATTTCAAATATTATTACGATAAAAACCTCCAAAGAGGGATCGAATAAAATAAACACAGCCTGTATTTTTGTTTTCTTTTTTATCTGCATATTCATGCACACATGTCACATGCGTACAGCATGTGTAGGACATTGAAACTTAGATACAAAAGTTTATAGCTTGATTATATGAGACATAAGGTAACATATTTTTGATTAACAGAGTTCAAAATTAGTCCGTAAAATATCATCTAAAAATTCTGTAAAACATATAATCCATAATCCACGCACATGTGGGTGCAGCATGAAAAATGCGTTGATACTTTTATTTTGTTACTTTATATTGCAATTCAATTTACTGTTCTTTTATCTATTCCAAATTTTATTACGATAAAAACCTCCAAAGAGGAATCAAATAAAATAAACAGAGCCTGTATTTTTGTTTTCTTTTTTATCTCCATATGCATGCACACATGTCCCATGTGTACAGCATGTGTAGGAGATTGAAACTTAGATACAAAAGTTTATAGCTTGATTATATGAGACATAAGGTAACATATTTTTGATTAACAGAGTTCAAAATTAGTCCGTAAAATATCATCTAAAAATTCTGTAAAACATATAATCTATAATCCACGCACATGTGGGTGCAGCAGGAAAAATACGCTGATACTTTTATTTTGTTACTTTATATTGCAATTCAATTTACTGTTCTTTTATCTATTCCAAATTTTATTACGATAAAAACCTCCAAAGAGGAATCAAATAAAATAAGCAGAGCCTGTATTTTTGTTTTCTTTTTTATCTCCATATGCATGCACACATGTCACATGCGTACAACATGTGTAGGACATTGAAACTTAGCTACGAAAGTTTATAGCTTGATTATATGAGACATAAGGTAACATATTTTTGATTAATAGAGTTTAAATTAGTCCGTAAAGTATCATCTAAAATTTGTGTAAAACAGATAATCCACATAATTTCCGCTCATGTTTGTACAGCATGAAAAATGCGTTGATACTTTTATTGTGTTATTTCATATTGCAATTCAATTTACTGTTCTTTTATCTATTTCAAATATTATTACGATAAAAACCTCCAAAGAGGGATCGAATAAAATAAACACAGCCTGTATTTTTGTTTTCTTTTTTATCTGCATATTCATGCACACATGTCACATGCGTACAGTATGTGTAGGACATTGAAACTTAGCTACGAAAGTTTATAGCTTGATTATATGAGACATAAGGTAACATATTTTTGATTAACAGAGTTCAAAATTAGTCCGTAAAATATCATCTAAAAATTCTGTAAAACATATAATCCATAATCCACGCACATGTGGGTGCAGCATGAAAAATGCGTTGATACTTTTATTTTGTTACTTTATATTGCAATTCAATTTCCTGTTCTTTTATCTATTCCAAATTTTATTACGATAAAAACCTCCAAAGAGGTATCGAATAAAATAAACCGAGCATGTATTTTTGTTTTCTTTCTTATCTGCATATTCATGCACACATGTCACATGCGTACAACATGTGTAGGACATTGAAACTTAGCTACGAAAGTTTATAGCTTGATTATATGAGACATAAGGTAACATTTTTTTGATTAACAGAGTTCAAAATTAGTCCGTAAAATATCATCTAAAAATTCTGTAAAACAGATAATCCACATAATTTCCGCTCATGTTTGTACAGCATGAAAAATGCGTTGATACTTTTATTGTGTTATTTCATATTGCAATTCAATTTACTGTTCTTTTATCTATTTCAAATATTATTACGATAAAAACCTCCAAAGAGGGATCGAATAAAATAAACACAGCCTGTATTTTTGTTTTCTTTTTTATCTGCATATTCATGCACACATGTCACATGCGTACAGCATGTGTAGGACATTGAAACTTAGATACAAAAGTTTATAGCTTGATTATATGAGACATAAGGTAACATATTTTTGATTAACAGAGTTCAAAATTAGTCCGTAAAATATCATCTAAAAATTCTGTAAAACATATAATCCATAATCCACGCACATGTGGGTGCAGCATGAAAAATGCGTTGATACTTTTATTTTGTTACTTTATATTGCAATTCAATTTACTGTTCTTTTATCTATTCCAAATTTTATTACGATAAAAACCTCCAAAGAGGAATCAAATAAAATAAACAGAGCCTGTATTTTTGTTTTCTTTTTTATCTCCATATGCATGCACACATGTCCCATGTGTACAGCATGTGTAGGAGATTGAAACTTAGATACAAAAGTTTATAGCTTGATTATATGAGACATAAGGTAACATATTTTTGATTAACAGAGTTCAAAATTAGTCCGTAAAATATCATCTAAAAATTCTGTAAAACATATAATCCATAATCCACGCGCATGTGTGTGCAGCTTGAAAAATGCGTTGATTCTTTTATTTTGTTACTTTATATTGCAATTCAATTTACTGTTCTTTTATCTATTTCAAATATTATTACGATAAAAACCTCCAAAGAGGGATCGAATAAAATAAACACAGCCTGTATTTTTGTTTTCTTTTTTATCTGCATATTCATGCACACATGTCACATGCGTACAACATGTGTAGGACATTGAAACTTAGCTACGAAAGTTTATAGCTTGATTATATGAGACATAAGGTAACATATTTTTGATTAACAGAGTTCAAAATTAGTCCGTAAAATATCATCTAAAAATTCTGTAAAACATATAATCCATAATCCACGCACATGTGGGTGCAGCATGAAAAATGCGTTGATACTTTTATTTTGTTACTTTATATTGCAATTCAATTTACTGTTCTTTTATCTATTCCAAATTTTATTACGATAAAAACCTCCAAAGAGGAATCAAATAAAATAAACAGAGCCTGTATTTTTGTTTTCTTTTTTATCTCCATATGCATGCACACATGTCCCATGTGTACAGCATGTGTAGGAGATTGAAACTTAGATACAAAAGTTTATAGCTTGATTATATGAGACATAAGGTAACATATTTTTGATTAACAGAGTTCAAAATTAGTCCGTAAAATATCATCTAAAAATTCTGTAAAACATATAATCCATAATCCACGCACATGTGTGTGCAGCTTGAAAAATGCGTTGATTCTTTTATTTTGTTACTTTATATTGCAATTCAATTTACTGTTCTTTTATCTATTTCAAATATTATTACGATAAAAACCTCCAAAGAGGGATCGAATAAAATAAACACAGCCTGTATTTTTGTTTTCTTTTTTATCTGCATATTCATGCACACATGTCACATGCGTACAGCATGTGTAGGACATTGAAACTTAGATACAAAAGTTTATAGCTTGATTATATGAGACATAAGGTAACATATTTTTGATTAACAGAGTTCAAAATTAGTCCGTAAAATATCATCTAAAAATTCTGTAAAACATATAATCCATAATCCACGCACATGTGGGTGCAGCATGAAAAATGCGTTGATACTTTTATTTTGTTACTTTATATTGCAATTCAATTTACTGTTCTTTTATCTATTCCAAATTTTATTACGATAAAAACCTCCAAAGAGGAATCAAATAAAATAAACAGAGCCTGTATTTTTGTTTTCTTTTTTATCTCCATATGCATGCACACGTGTCCCATGTGTACAGCATGTGTAGGAGATTGAAACTTAGATACAAAAGTTTATAGCTTGATTATATGAGACATAAGGTAGCATATTTTTGATTAACAGAGTTCAAAATTAGTCCGTAAAATATCATCTAAAAATTCTGTAAAACATATAATCTATAATCCACGCACATGTGGGTGCAGCAGGAAAAATACGCTGATACTTTTATTTTGTTACTTTATATTGCAATTCAATTTACTGTTCTTTTATCTATTCCAAATTTTATTACGATAAAAACCTCCAAAGAGGAATCAAATAAAATAAGCAGAGCCTGTATTTTTGTTTTTTTTTATCTCCATATGCATGCACACATGTCACATGCGTACAACATGTGTAGGACATTGAAACTTAGCTACGAAAATTTATAGCTTGATTATATGAGACATAAGGTAACATATTTTTGATTAATAGAGTTTAAATTAGTCCGTAAAGTATCATCTAAAATTTGTGTAAAACAGATAATCCACATAATTTCCGCTCATGTTTGTACAGCATGAAAAATGCGTTGATACTTTTATTGTGTTATTTCATATTGCAATTCAATTTACTGTTCTTTTATCTATTTCAAATATTATTACGATAAAAACCTCCAAAGAGGGATCGAATAAAATAAACACAGCTTGTATTTTTGTTTTCTTTTTTATCTGCATATTCATGCACACATGTCACATGCGTACAGTATGTGTAGGACATTGAAACTTAGCTACGAAAGTTTATAGCTTGATTATATGAGACATAAGGTAACATATTTTTGATTAACAGAGTTCAAAATTAGTCCGTAAAATATCATCTAAAAATTCTGTAAAACATATAATCCATAATCCACGCACATGTGGGTGCAGCATGAAAAATGCGTTGATACTTTTATTTTGTTACTTTATATTGCAATTCAATTTCCTGTTCTTTTATCTATTCCAAATTTTATTACGATAAAAACCTCCAAAGAGGTATCGAATAAAATAAACCGAGCATGTATTTTTGTTTTCTTTCTTATCTGCATATTCATGCACACATGTCACATGCGTACAACATGTGTAGGACATTGAAACTTAGCTACGAAAGTTTATAGCTTGATTATATGAGACATAAGGTAACATTTTTTTGATTAACAGAGTTCAAAATTAGTCCGTAAAATATCATCTAAAAATTCTGTAAAACATATAATCCATAATCCACGCACATGTGGGTGCAGCATGAAAAATGCGTTGATACTTTTATTTTGTTACTTTATATTGCAATTCAATTTACTGTTCTTTTATCTATTCCAAATTTTATTACGATAAAAACCTCCAAAGAGGAATCGAATAAAATAAACCGAGCATGTATTTTTGTTTTCTTTCTTATCTGCATATTCATGCACACATGTCACATGCGTACAGCATGTGTAGGACATTGAAACTTAGCTACGAAAGTTTATAGCTTGATTATATGAGACATAAGGTAACATATTTTTGATTAATAGAGTTTAAATTAGTCCGTAAAGTATCATCTAAAATTTGTGTAAAACAGATAATCCACATAATTTCCGCTCATGTTTGTACAGCATGAAAAATGCGTTGATACTTTTATTGTGTTATTTCATATTGCAATTCAATTTACTGTTCTTTTATCTATTTCAAATATTATTACGATAAAAACCTCCAAAGAGGGATCGAATAAAATAAACACAGCCTGTATTTTTGTTTTCTTTTTTATCTGCATATTCATGCACACATGTCACATGCGTACAGCATGTGTAGGACATTGAAACTTAGATACAAAAGTTTATAGCTTGATTATATGAGACATAAGGTAACATATTTTTGATTAACAGAGTTCAAAATTAGTCCGTAAAATATCATCTAAAAATTCTGTAAAACATATAATCCATAATCCACGCACATGTGGGTGCAGCATGAAAAATGCGTTGATACTTTTATTTTGTTACTTTATATTGCAATTCAATTTACTGTTCTTTTATCTATTCCAAATTTTATTACGATAAAAACCTCCAAAGAGGAATCAAATAAAATAAACAGAGCCTGTATTTTTGTTTTCTTTTTTATCTCCATATGCATGCACACATGTCCCATGTGTACAGCATGTGTAGGAGATTGAAACTTAGATACAAAAGTTTATAGCTTGATTATATGAGACATAAGGTAACATATTTTTGATTAACAGAGTTCAAAATTAGTCCGTAAAATATCATCTAAAAATTCTGTAAAACATATAATCCATAATCCACGCGCATGTGTGTGCAGCTTGAAAAATGCGTTGATTCTTTTATTTTGTTACTTTATATTGCAATTCAATTTACTGTTCTTTTATCTATTTCAAATATTATTACGATAAAAACCTCCAAAGAGGGATCGAATAAAATAAACACAGCCTGTATTTTTGTTTTCTTTTTTATCTGCATATTCATGCACACATGTCACATGCGTACAACATGTGTAGGACATTGAAACTTAGCTACGAAAGTTTATAGCTTGATTATATGAGACATAAGGTAACATATTTTTGATTAACAGAGTTCAAAATTAGTCCGTAAAATATCATCTAAAAATTCTGTAAAACATATAATCCATAATCCACGCACATGTGGGTGCAGCATGAAAAATGCGTTGATACTTTTATTTTGTTACTTTATATTGCAATTCAATTTACTGTTCTTTTATCTATTCCAAATTTTATTACGATAAAAACCTCCAAAGAGGAATCAAATAAAATAAACAGAGCCTGTATTTTTGTTTTCTTTTTTATCTCCATATGCATGCACACATGTCCCATGTGTACAGCATGTGTAGGAGATTGAAACTTAGATACAAAAGTTTATAGCTTGATTATATGAGACATAAGGTAACATATTTTTGATTAACAGAGTTCAAAATTAGTCCGTAAAATATCATCTAAAAATTCTGTAAAACATATAATCCATAATCCACGCACATGTGTGTGCAGCTTGAAAAATGCGTTGATTCTTTTATTTTGTTACTTTATATTGCAATTCAATTTACTGTTCTTTTATCTATTTCAAATATTATTACGATAAAAACCTCCAAAGAGGGATCGAATAAAATAAACACAGCCTGTATTTTTGTTTTCTTTTTTATCTGCATATTCATGCACACATGTCACATGCGTACAGCATGTGTAGGACATTGAAACTTAGATACAAAAGTTTATAGCTTGATTATATGAGACATAAGGTAACATATTTTTGATTAACAGAGTTCAAAATTAGTCCGTAAAATATCATCTAAAAATTCTGTAAAACATATAATCCATAATCCACGCACATGTGGGTGCAGCATGAAAAATGCGTTGATACTTTTATTTTGTTACTTTATATTGCAATTCAATTTACTGTTCTTTTATCTATTCCAAATTTTATTACGATAAAAACCTCCAAAGAGGAATCAAATAAAATAAACAGAGCCTGTATTTTTGTTTTCTTTTTTATCTCCATATGCATGCACGCATGTCCCATGTGTACAGCATGTGTAGGAGATTGAAACTTAGATACAAAAGTTTATAGCTTGATTATATGAGACATAAGGTAACATATTTTTGATTAACAGAGTTCAAAATTAGTCCGTAAAATATGATCTAAAAATTCTGTAAAACATATAATCCATAATCCACGCACATGTGTGTGCAGCTTGAAAAATGCGTTGATTCTTTTATTTTGTTACTTTATATTGCAATTCAATTTACTGTTCTTTTATCTATTCCAAATTTTATTACGATAAAAACCTCCAAAGAGGAATCAAATAAAATAAACAGAGCCTGTATTTTTGTTTTCTTTTTTATCTCCATATGCATGCACACATGTCCCATGTGTACAGCATGTGTAGGAGATTCAAACTTAGATACAAAAGTTTACAGCTTTATTATATGAGATATAAGGTAACATATTTTTGATTAACAGAGTTCAAAATTAGTCCGTAAAATATCATCTAAAAATTCTGTAAAACATATAATCAATAATCCACGCACATGTGTGTGCAGCATGAAAAATGCGTTGATACTTTTATTTTGTTACTTTATATTGCAATTCAATTTACTGTTCTTTTATCTATTCCAAATTTTATTACGATAAAAACCTCCAAAGAGGAATCGAATAAAATAAACCGAGCATGTATTTTTGTTTTCTTTCTTATCTGCATATTCATGCACACATGTCACATGCGTACAGCATCTGTAGACATTGAAACTTAGCTACGAAAGTTTATAGCTTGATTATATGAGACATAAGGTAACATATTTTTGATTAATAGAGTTTAAATTAGTCCGTAAAGTATCATCTAAAATTTATGTAAAACAGATAATCCACATAATTTCCGCTCATGTTTGTACAGCATGAAAAATGCGTTGATACTTTTATTGTGTTATTTCATATTGCAATTCAATTTACTGTTCTTTTATCTATTTCAAATATTATTACGATAAAAACCTCCAAAGAGGGATCGAATAAAATAAACAGAGCCTGTATTTTTGTTTTCTTTTTTATCTCCATATGCATGCACACATGTCCCATGTGTACAGCATGTGTAGGAGATTGAAACTTAGATACAAAAGTTTATAGCTTGATTATATGAGACATAAGGTAACATATTTTTGATTAACAGAGTTCAAAATTAGTCCGTAAAATATCATCTAAAAATTCTGTAAAACATATAATCCATAATCCACGCACATGTGTGTGCAGCTTGAAAAATGCGTTGATTCTTTTATTTTGTTACTTTATATTGCAATTCAATTTACTGTTCTTTTATCTATTTCAAATATTATTACGATAAAAACCTCCAAAGAGGGATCGAATAAAATAAACACAGCCTGTATTTTTGTTTTCTTTTTTATCTGCATATTCATGCACACATGTCACATGCGTACAGCATGTGTAGGACATTGAAACTTAGATACAAAAGTTTATAGCTTGATTATATGAGACATAAGGTAACATATTTTTGATTAACAGAGTTCAAAATTAGTCCGTAAAATATCATCTAAAAATTCTGTAAAACATATAATCCATAATCCACGCACATGTGGGTGCAGCATGAAAAATGCGTTGATACTTTTATTTTGTTACTTTATATTGCAATTCAATTTACTGTTCTTTTATCTATTCCAAATTTTATTACGATAAAAACCTCCAAAGAGGAATCAAATAAAATAAACAGAGCCTGTATTTTTGTTTTCTTTTTTATCTCCATATGCATGCACGCATGTCCCATGTGTACAGCATGTGTAGGAGATTGAAACTTAGATACAAAAGTTTATAGCTTGATTATATGAGACATAAGGTAACATATTTTTGATTAACAGAGTTCAAAATTAGTCCGTAAAATATGATCTAAAAATTCTGTAAAACATATAATCCATAATCCACGCACATGTGTGTGCAGCTTGAAAAATGCGTTGATTCTTTTATTTTGTTACTTTATATTGCAATTCAATTTACTGTTCTTTTATCTATTCCAAATTTTATTACGATAAAAACCTCCAAAGAGGAATCAAATAAAATAAACAGAGCCTGTATTTTTGTTTTCTTTTTTATCTCCATATGCATGCACACATGTCCCATGTGTACAGCATGCGTAGGAGATTCAAACTTAGATACAAAAGTTTACAGCTTTATTATATGAGATATAAGGTAACATATTTTTGATTAACAGAGTTCAAAATTAGTCCGTAAAATATCATCTAAAAATTCTGTAAAACATATAATCCATAATCCACGCACATGTGAGTGCAGCATGAAAAATGCGTTGATACTTTTATTTTGTTACTTTATATTGCAATTCAATTTACTGTTCTTTTATCTATTCCAAATTTTATTACGATAAAAACCTCCAAAGAGGAATCGAATAAAATAAACCGAGCATGTATTTTTGTTTTCTTTCTTATCTGCATATTCATGCACACATGTCACATGCGTACAGCATCTGTAGGACATTGAAACTTAGCTACGAAAGTTTATAGCTTGATTATATGAGACATAAGGTAACATATTTTTGATTAATAGAGTTTAAATTAGTCCGTAAAGTATCATCTAAAATTTATGTAAAACAGATAATCCACATAATTTCCGCTCATGTTTGTACAGCATGAAAAATGCGTTGATACTTTTATTGTGTTATTTCATATTGCAATTCAATTTACTGTTCTTTTATCTATTTCAAATATTATTACGATAAAAACCTCCAAAGAGGGATCGAATAAAATAAACACAGCCTGTATTTTTGTTTTCTTTTTTATCTGCATATTCATGCACACATGTCACATGCGTACAGCATGTGTAGGACATTGAAACTTAGATACAAAAGTTTATAGCTTGATTATATGAGACATAAGGTAACATATTTTTGATTAACAGAGTTCAAAATTAGTCCGTAAAATATCATCTAAAAATTCTGTAAAACATATAATCCATAATCCACGCACATGTGGGTGCAGCATGAAAAATGCGTTGATACTTTTATTTTGTTACTTTATATTGCAATTCAATTTACTGTTCTTTTATCTATTCCAAATTTTATTACGATAAAAACCTCCAAAGAGGAATCAAATAAAATAAACAGAGCCTGTATTTTTGTTTTCTTTTTTATCTCCATATGCATGCACACATGTCCCATGTGTACAGCATGTGTAGGAGATTGAAACTTAGATACAAAAGTTTATAGCTTGATTATAGGAGACATAAGGTAACATATTTTTGATTTACAGAGTTCAAAATTAGTCCGTAAAATATCATCTAAAAATTCTGTAAAACATATAATCCATAATCCACGCACATGTGTGTGCAGCATGAAAAATGCGTTGATACTTTTATTTTGTTACTTTATATTGCAATTCAATTTACTGTTCTTTTATCTATTCCAAATTTTATTACGATAAAAACCTCCAAAGAGGAATCGAATAAAATAAACCGAGCATGTATTTTTGTTTTCTTTCTTATCTGCATATTCATGCACACATGTCACATGCGTACAGCATCTGTAGGACATTGAAACTTAGCTACGAAAGTTTATAGCTTGATTATATGAGACATAAGGTAACATATTTTTGATTAATAGAGTTTAAATTAGTCCGTAAAGTATCATCTAAAATTTATGTAAAACAGATAATCCACATAATTTCCGCTCATGTTTGTACAGCATGAAAAATGCGTTGATACTTTTATTTTGTTATTTCATATTGCAATTCAATTTACTGTTCTTTTATCTATTCCAAATATTATTACGATAAAAACCTCCAAAGAGGAATCAAATAAAATAAACAGAGCCTGTATTTTTGTTTTCTTTTTTATCTCCATATGCATGCACACATGTCCCATGTGTACAGCATGTGTAGGAGATTGAAACTTAGATACAAAAGTTTATAGCTTGATTATATGAGACATAAGGTAACATATTTTTGATTAACAGAGTTCGAAATTAGTCCGTAAAATATCATCTAAAAATTCTGTAAAACATATAATCTATAATCCACGCACATGTGGGTGCAGCATGAAAAATGCGCTGATACTTTTATTTTGTTACTTTATATTGCAATTCAATTTACTGTTCTTTTATCTATTCCAAATTTTATTACGATAAAAACCTCCAAAGAGGAATCAAATAAAATAAGCAGAGCCTGTATTTTTGTTTTCTTTTTTATCTCCATATGCATGCACACATGTCCCATGTGTACAGCATGTGTAGGAGATTGAAACTTAGATACAAAAGTTTATAGCTTGATTATATGAGACATAACCCTTTAAGACCTGACCTACACAATTGTGTAGGTGATCCTAAGAAAAAGAAAAACAATTTCCTCTTTTCCTGTGATTTAAAGCCAAGCCTGCACCACACAATTGTGTGGATACTCCTTGATGTAATCTGACAAGGTAAATGTTTTTTCAATATATGATTCTATTAATTGGGTTAAAAACCAAGTTTTAATTTCTACCAAAACTCTTCAGGTCTTAAAGCGTTATGGTAACATATTTTTGATTAACAGAGTTCAAAATTAGTCCGTAAAATATCATCTAAAAATTCTGTAAAACATATAATCCATAATCCACGCACATGTGGGTGCAGCATGAAAAATGCGTTGATACTTTTATTTTGTTACTTTATATTGCAATTCAATTTACTGTTCTTTTATCTATTCCAAATTTTATTACGATAAAAACCTCCAAAGAGGAATCAAATAAAATAAGCAGAGCCTGTATTTTTGTTTTCTTTTTTATCTCCATATGCATGCACACATGTCCCATGTGTACAGCATGTGTAGGAGATTGAAACTTAGATACAAAAGTTTATAGCTTGATTATATGAGACATAAGGTAACATATTTTTGATTAACAGAGTTCAAAATTAGTCCGTAAAATATCATCTAAAAATTCTGTAAAACATATAATCTATAATCCACGCACATGTGGGTGCAGCATGAAAAATGCGCTGATACTTTTATTTTGTTACTTTATATTGCAATTCAATTTACTGTTCTTTTATCTATTCCAAATTTTATTACGATAAAAACCTCCAAAGAGGAATCAAATAAAATAAGCAGAGCCTGTATTTTTGTTTTCTTTTTTATCTCCATATGCATGCACACATGTCCCATGTGTACAGCATGTGTAGGAGATTCAAACTTAGATACAAAATTTTACAGCTTGATTATATGAGATATAAGGTAACATATTTTTGATTAACAGAGTTCAAAATTAGTCCGTAAAATATCATCTAAAAATTCTGTAAAACATATAATCCATAATCCACGCACATGTGTGTTCAGCATGAAAAATGCGTTGATACTTTTATTTTGTTACTTTATATTGCAATTCAATTTACTGTTCTTTTATCTATTCCAAATTTTATTACGATAAAAACCTCCAAAGAGGAATCGAATAAAATAAACCGAGCATGTATTTTTGTTTTCTTTCTTATCTGCATATTCATGCACACATGTCACATGCGTACAGCATGTGTAGGACATTGAAACTTAGCTACGAAAGTTTATAGCTTGATTATATGAGACATAAGGTAACATATTTTTGATTAATAGAGTTTAAATTAGTCCGTAAAGTATCATCTAAAATTTATGCAAAACAGATAATCCACATAATTTCCGCTCATGTTTGTACAGCATGAAAAATGCGTTGATACTTTTATTGTGTTATTTCATATTGCAATTCAATTTACTGTTCTTTTATCTATTCCAAATTTTATTACGATAAAAACCTCCAAAGAGGGATCGAATAAAATAAACACAGCCTGTATTTTTGTTTTCTTTTTTATCTGCATATTCATGCACACATGTCAGATGCGTACAGCATGTGTAGGACATTGAAACTTAGATACAAAAGTTTATAGCTTGATTATATGAGACATAAGGTAACATATTTTTGATTAACAGAGTTCAAAATTAGTCCGTAAAATATCATCTAAAAATTCTGTAAAACATATAATCCATAATCCACGCACATGTGGGTGCAGCATGAAAAATGCGTTGATACTTTTATTTTGTTACTTTATATTGCAATTCAATTTACTGTTCTTTTATCTATTCCAAATTTTATTACGATAAAAACCTCCAAAGAGGAATCAAATAAAATAAACAGAGCCTGTATTTTTGTTTTCTTTTTTATCTCCATATGCATGCACGCATGTCCCATGTGTACTGCATGTGTAGGAGATTGAAACTTAGATACAAAAGTTTATAGCTTGATTATATGAGACATAAGGTAACATATTTTTGATTAACAGAGTTCAAAATTAGTCCGTAAAATATCATCTAAAAATTCTGTAAAACATATAATCCATAATCCACGCACATGTGTGTGCAGCTTGAAAAATGCGTTGATTCTTTTATTTTGTTACTTTATATTGCAATTCAATTTACTGTTCTTTTATCTATTCCAAATTTTATTACGATAAAAACCTCCAAAGAGGAATCAAATAAAATAAACAGAGCCTGTATTTTTGTTTTCTTTTTTATCTCCATATGCATGACACATGTCCCATGTGTACAGCATGTGTAGGAGATTCAAACTTAGATACAAAAGTTTACAGCTTTATTATATGAGATATAAGGTAACATATTTTTGATTAACAGAGTTCAAAATTAGTCCGTAAAATATCATCTAAAAATTCTGTAAAACATATAATCCATAATCCACGCACATGTGTGTGCAGCATGAAAAATGCGTTGATACTTTTATTTTGTTACTTTATATTGCAATTCAATTTACTGTTCTTTTATCTATTCCAAATTTTATTACGATAAAAACCTCCAAAGAGGAATCGAATAAAATAAACCGAGCATGTATTTTTGTTTTCTTTCTTATCTGCATATTCATGCACACATGTCACATGCGTACAGCATCTGTAGGACATTGAAACTTAGCTACGAAAGTTTATAGCTTGATTATATGAGACATAAGGTAACATATTTTTGATTAATAGAGTTTAAATTAGTCCGTAAAGTATCATCTAAAATTTATGTAAAACAGATAATCCACATAATTTCCGCTCATGTTTGTACAGCATGAAAATTGCGTTGATACTTTTATTTTGTTATTTCATATTGCAATTCAATTTACTGTTCTTTTATCTATTCCAAATTTTATTACGATAAAAACCTCCAAAGAGGAATCAAATAAAATAAACAGAGCCTGTATTTTTGTTTTCTTTTTTATCTCCATATGCATACACACATGTCCCATGTGTACAGCATGTGTAGGAGATTGAAACTTAGATACAAAAGTTTATAGCTTGATTATATGAGACATAAGGTAACATATTTTTGATTAACAGAGTTCAAAATTAGTCCGTAAAATATCATCTAAAAATTCTGTAAAACATATAATCTATAATCCACGCACATGTGGGTGCAGCATGAAAAATGCGCTGATACTTTTATTTTGTTACTTTATATTGCAATTCAATTTACTGTTCTTTTATCTATTCCAAATTTTATTACGATAAAAACCTTCAAAGAGGAATCAAATAAAATAAGCAGAGCCTGTATTTTTGTTTTCTTTTTTATCTCCATATGCATGCACACATGTCCCATGTGTACAGCATGTGTAGGAGATTGAAACTTAGATACAAAAGTTTATAGCTTGATTATATGAGACATAACCCTTTAAGACCTGACCTACACAATTGTGTAGGTGATCCTAAGAAAAAGAAAAACAATTTCCTCTTTTCCTGTGATTTAAAGCCAAGCCTGCACCACACAATTGTGTGGATACTCCTTGATGTAATCTGACAACGTAAATGTTTTTTCAATATATGATTCTATTAATTGGGTTAAAAACCAAGTTTTAATTTCTACCAAAACTCTTCAGGTCTTAAAGGGTTATGGTAACATATTTTTGATTAACAGAGTTCAAAATTAGTCCGTAAAATATCATCTAAAAATTCTGTAAAACATATTATCCATAATCCACGCACATGTGGGTGCAGCATGAAAAATGCGTTGATACTTTTATTTTGTTACTTTATATTGCAATTCAATTTACTGTTCTTTTATCTATTCCAAATTTTATTACGATAAAAACCTCCAAAGAGGAATCAAATAAAATAAACAGAGCCTGTATTTTTGTTTTCTTTTTTATCTCCATATGCATGCACACATGTCCCATGTGTACAGCATGTGTAGGAGATTGAAACTTAGATACAAAAGTTTATAGCTTGATTATATGAGACATAAGGTAACATATTTTTGATTAACAGAGTTCAAAATTAGTCCGTAAAATATCATCTAAAAATTCTGTAAAACATATAATCTATAATCCACGCACATGTGGGTGCAGCATGAAAAATGCGCTGATACTTTTATTTTGTTACTTTATATTGCAATTCAATTTACTGTTCTTTTATCTATTCCAAATTTTATTACGATAAAAACCTCCAAAGAGGAATCAAATAAAATAAGCAGAGCCTGTATTTTTGTTTTCTTTTTTATCTCCATATGCATGCACACATGTCCCATGTGTACAGCATGTGTAGGAGATTCAAACTTAGATACAAAAGTTTACAGCTTGATTATATGAGATATAAGGTAACATATTTTTGATTAACAGAGTTCAAAATTAGTCCGTAAAATATCATCTAAAAATTCTGTAAAACATATAATCCATAATCCACGCACATGTGTGTGCAGCATGAAAAATGCGTTGATACTTTTATTTTGTTACTTTATATTGCAATTCAATTTACTGTTCTTTTATCTATTCCAAATTTTATTACGATAAAAACCTCCAAAGAGGAATCGAATAAAATAAACCGAGCATGTATTTTTGTTTTCTTTCTTATCTGCATATTCATGCACACATGTCACATGCGTACAGCATGTGTAGGACATTGAAACTTAGCTACGAAAGTTTATAGCTTGATTATATGAGACATAAGGTAACATATTTTTGACTAATAGAGTTTAAATTAGTCCGTAAAGTATCATCTAAAATTTATGCAAAACAGATAATCCACATAATTTCCACTCATGTTTGTACAGCATGAAAAATGCGTTGATACTTTTATTTTGTTATTTCATATTGCAATTCAATTTACTGTTCTTTTATCTATTCCAAATATTATTACGATAAAAACCTCCAAAGAGGGATCGAATAAAATAAACACAGCCTGTATTTTTGTTTTCTTTTTTATCTGCATATTCATGCACACATGTCACATGCGTACAGCATGTGTAGGACATTGAAACTTAGCTACGAAAGTTTATAGCTTGATTATATGAGACATAAGGTAACATATTTTTGATTAACAGAGTTCAAAATTAGTCCGTAAAATATCATCTAAAAATTCTGTAAAACATATAATCCATAATCCACGCACATGTGTGTGCAGCATGAAAAATGCGTTGATACTTTTATTTTGTTACTTTATATTGCAATTCAATTTACTGTTCTTTTATCTATTCCAAATTTTATTACGATAAAAACCTCCAAAGAGGAATCGAATAAAATAAACCGAGCATGTATTTTTGTTTTCTTTCTTATCTGCATATTCATGCACACATGTCACATGCGTACAGCATCTGTAGGACATTGAAACTTAGCTACGAAAGTTTATAGCTTGATTATATGAGACATAAGGTAACATATTTTTGATTAATAGAGTTTAAATTAGTCCGTAAAGTATCATCTAAAATTTATGTAAAACAGATAATCCACATAATTTCCGCTCATGTTTGTACAGCATGAAAAATGCGTTGATACTTTTATTTTGTTTTTTCATATTGCAATTCAATTTACTGTTCTTTTATCTATTCCAAATATTATTACGATAAAAACCTCCAAAGAGGAATCAAATAAAATAAACAGAGCCTGTATTTTTGTTTTCTTTTTTATCTCCATATGCATGCACACATGTCCCATGTGTACAGCATGTGTAGGAGATTGAAACTTAGATACAAAAGTTTATAGCTTGATTATATGAGACATAAGGTAACATATTTTTGATTAACAGAGTTCAAAATTAGTCCATAAAATATCATCTAAAAATTCTGTAAAACATATAATCTATAATCCACGCACATGTGGGTGCAGCATGAAAAATGCGCTGATACTTTTATTTTGTTACTTTATATTGCAATTCAATTTACTGTTCTTTTATCTATTCCAAATTTTATTACGATAAAAACCTCCAAAGAGGAATCAAATAAAATAAGCAGAGCCTGTATTTTTGTTTTCTTTTTTATCTCCATATGCATGCACACATGTCCCATGTGTACAGCATGTGTAGGAGATTGAAACTTAGATACAAAAGTTTATAACTTGATTATATGAGACATAAGGTAACATATTTTTGATTAACAGAGTTCAAAATTAGTCCGTAAAATATCATCTAAAAATTCTGTAAAACATATAATCCATAATCCACGCACATGTGTGTGCAGCATGAAAAATGCGTTGATTCTTTTATTTTGTTACTTTATATTGCAATTCAATTTACTGTTCTTTTATCTATTCCAAATTTTATTACGATAAAAACCTCCAAAGAGGAATCAAATAAAATAAACAGAGCCTGTATTTTTGTTTTCTTTTTTATCTCCATATGCATGCACACATGTCCCATGTGTACAGCATGTGTAGGAGATTCAAACTTAGATACAAAAGTTTACAGCTTGATTATATGAGATATAAGGTAACATATTTTTGATTAACAGAGTTCAAAATTAGTCCGTAAAATATCATCTAAAAATTCTGTAAAACATATAATCCATAATCCACGCACATGTGTGTGCAGCTTGAAAAATGCGTTGATTCTTTTATTTTGTTACTTTATATTGCAATTCAATTTACTGTTCTTTTATCTATTCCAAATTTTATTACGATAAAAACCTCCAAAGAGGAATCAAATAAAATAAACAGAGCCTGTATTTTTGTTTTCTTTTTTATCTCCATATGCATGCACACATGTCCCATGTGTACAGCATGTGTAGGAGATTCAAACTTAGATACAAAAGTTTACAGCTTGATTATATGAGATATAAGGTAACATATTTTTGATTAACAGAGTTCAAAATTAGTCCGTAAAATATCATCTAAAAATTCTGTAAAACATATAATCCATAATCCACGCACATGTGTGTGCAGCATGAAAAATGCGTTGATACTTTTATTTTGTTACTTTATATTGCAATTCAATTTACTGTTCTTTTATCTATTCCAAATTTTATTACGATAAAAATCTCCAAAGAGGAATCGAATAAAATAAACCGAGCATGTATTTTTGTTTTCTTTCTTATCTGCATATTCATGCACACATGTCACATGCGTACAGCATCTGTAGGACATTGAAACTTAGCTACGAAAGCTTATAGCTTGATTATATGAGACATAAGGTAACATATTTTTGATTAATAGAGTTTAAATTAGTCCGTAAAGTATCATCTAAAATTTATGTAAAACAGATAATCCACATAATTTCCGCTCATGTTTGTACAGCATGAAAAATGCGTTGATACTTTTATTTTGTTATTTCATATTGCAATTCAATTTACTGTTCTTTTATCTATTCCAAATATTATTAAGATAAAAACCTCCAAAGAGGAATCAAATAAAATAAACAGAGCCTGTATTTTTGTTTTCTTTTTTATCTCCATATGCATACACACATGTCCCATGTGTACAGCATGTGTAGGAGATTGAAACTTAGATACAAAAGTTTATAGCTTGATTATATGAGACATAAGGTAACATATTTTTGATTAACAGAGTTCAAAATTAGTCCGTAAAATATCATCTAAAAATTCTGTAAAACATATAATCTATAATCCACGCACATGTGGGTGCAGCATGAAAAATGCGCTGATACTTTTATTTTGTTACTTTATATTGCAATTCAATTTACTGTTCTTTTATCTATTCCAAATTTTATTACGATAAAAACCTCCAAAGAGGAATCAAATAAAATAAGCAGAGCCTGTATTTTTGTTTTCTTTTTTATCTCCATATGCATGCACACATGTCCCATGTGTACAGCATGTGTAGGAGATTGAAACTTAGATACAAAAGTTTATAGCTTGATTATATGAGACATAACCCTTTAAGACCTGACCTACACAATTGTGTAGGTGATCCTAAGAAAAAGAAAAACAATTTCCTCTTTTCCTGTGATTTAAAGCCAAGCCTGCACCACACAATTGTGTGGATACTCCTTGATGTAATCTGACAACGTAAATGTTTTTTCAATATATGATTCTATTAATTGGGTTAAAAACCAAGTTTTAATTTCTACCAAAACTCTTCAGGTCTTAAAGGGTTATGGTAACATATTTTTGATTAACAGAGTTCAAAATTAGTCCGTAAAATATCATCTAAAAATTCTGTAAAACATATAATCCATAATCCACGCACATGTGGGTGCAGCATGAAAAATGCGTTGATACTTTTATTTTGTTACTTTATATTGCAATTCAATTTACTGTTCTTTTATCTATTCCAAATTTTATTACGATAAAAACCTCCAAAGAGGAATCAAATAAAATAAACAGAGCCTGTATTTTTGTTTTCTTTTTTATCTCCATATGCATGCACACATGTCCCATGTGTACAGCATGTGTAGGAGATTGAAACTTAGATACAAAAGTTTATAGCTTGATTATATGAGACATAAGGTAACATATTTTTGATTAACAGAGTTCAAAATTAGTCCGTAAAATATCATCTAAAAATTCTGTAAAACATATAATCTATAATCCACGCACATGTGGGTGCAGCATGAAAAATGCGCTGATACTTTTATTTTGTTACTTTATATTGCAATTCAATTTACTGTTCTTTTATCTATTCCAAATTTTATTACGATAAAAACCTCCAAAGAGGAATCAAATAAAATAAGCAGAGCCTGTATTTTTGTTTTCTTTTTTATCTCCATATGCATGCACACATGTCCCATGTGTACAGCATGTGTAGGAGATTCAAACTTAGATACAAAAGTTTACAGCTTGATTATATGAGATATAAGGTAACATATTTTTGATTAACAGAGTTCAAAATTAGTCCGTAAAATATCATCTAAAAATTCTGTAAAACATATAATCCATAATCCACGCACATGTGTGTGCAGCATGAAAAATGCGTTGATACTTTTATTTTGTTACTTTATATTGCAATTCAATTTACTGTTCTTTTATCTATTCCAAATTTTATTACGATAAAAACCTCCAAAGAGGAATCGAATAAAATAAACCGAGCATGTATTTTTGTTTTCTTTCTTATCTGCATATTCATGCACACATGTCACATGCGTACAGCATGTGTAGGACATTGAAACTTAGCTACGAAAGTTTATAGCTTGATTATATGAGACATAAGGTAACATATTTTTGACTAATAGAGTTTAAATTAGTCCGTAAAGTATCATCTAAAATTTATGCAAAACAGATAATCCACATAATTTCCACTCATGTTTGTACAGCATGAAAAATGCGTTGATACTTTTATTTTGTTATTTCATATTGCAATTCAATTTACTGTTCTTTTATCTATTCCAAATATTATTACGATAAAAACCTCCAAAGAGGGATCGAATAAAATAAACACAGCCTGTATTTTTGTTTTCTTTTTTATCTGCATATTCATGCACACATGTCACATGCGTACAGCATGTGTAGGACATTGAAACTTAGCTACGAAAGTTTATAGCTTGATTATATGAGACATAAGGTAACATATTTTTGATTAACAGAGTTCAAAATTAGTCCGTAAAATATCATCTAAAAATTCTGTAAAACATATAATCCATAATCCACGCACATGTGTGTGCAGCATGAAAAATGCGTTGATACTTTTATTTTGTTACTTTATATTGCAATTCAATTTACTGTTCTTTTATCTATTCCAAATTTTATTACGATAAAAACCTCCAAAGAGGAATCGAATAAAATAAACCGAGCATGTATTTTTGTTTTCTTTCTTATCTGCATATTCATGCACACATGTCACATGCGTACAGCATCTGTAGGACATTGAAACTTAGCTACGAAAGTTTATAGCTTGATTATATGAGACATAAGGTAACATATTTTTGATTAATAGAGTTTAAATTAGTCCGTAAAGTATCATCTAAAATTTATGTAAAACAGATAATCCACATAATTTCAGCTCATGTTTGTACAGCATGAAAAATGCGTTGATACTTTTATTTTGTTTTTTCATATTGCAATTCAATTTACTGTTCTTTTATCTATTCCAAATATTATTACGATAAAAACCTCCAAAGAGGAATCAAATAAAATAAACAGAGCCTGTATTTTTGTTTTCTTTTTTATCTCCATATGCATGCACACATGTCCCATGTGTACAGCATGTGTAGGAGATTGAAACTTAGATACAAAAGTTTATAGCTTGATTATATGAGACATAAGGTAACATATTTTTGATTAACAGAGTTCAAAATTAGTCCATAAAATATCATCTAAAAATTCTGTAAAACATATAATCTATAATCCACGCACATGTGGGTGCAGCATGAAAAATGCGCTGATACTTTTATTTTGTTACTTTATATTGCAATTCAATTTACTGTTCTTTTATCTATTCCAAATTTTATTACGATAAAAACCTCCAAAGAGGAATCAAATAAAATAAGCAGAGCCTGTATTTTTGTTTTCTTTTTTATCTCCATATGCATGCACACATGTCCCATGTGTACAGCATGTGTAGGAGATTGAAACTTAGATACAAAAGTTTATAACTTGATTATATGAGACATAAGGTAACATATTTTTGATTAACAGAGTTCAAAATTAGTCCGTAAAATATCATCTAAAAATTCTGTAAAACATATAATCCATAATCCACGCACATGTGTGTGCAGCATGAAAAATGCGTTGATTCTTTTATTTTGTTACTTTATATTGCAATTCAATTTACTGTTCTTTTATCTATTCCAAATTTTATTACGATAAAAACCTCCAAAGAGGAATCAAATAAAATAAACAGAGCCTGTATTTTTGTTTTCTTTTTTATCTCCATATGCATGCACACATGTCCCATGTGTACAGCATGTGTAGGAGATTCAAACTTAGATACAAAAGTTTACAGCTTGATTATATGAGATATAAGGTAACATATTTTTGATTAACAGAGTTCAAAATTAGTCCGTAAAATATCATCTAAAAATTCTGTAAAACATATAATCTATAATCCACGCACATGTGGGTGCAGCATGAAAAATGCGCTGATACTTTTATTTTGTTACTTTATATTGCAATTCAATTTACTGTTCTTTTATCTATTCCAAATTTTATTACGATAAAAACCTTCAAAGAGGAATCAAATAAAATAAGCAGAGCCTGTATTTTTGTTTTCTTTTTTATCTCCATATGCATGCACACATGTCCCATGTGTACAGCATGTGTAGGAGATTGAAACTTAGATACAAAAGTTTATAGCTTGATTATATGAGACATAACCCTTTAAGACCTGACCTACACAATTGTGTAGGTGATCCTAAGAAAAAGAAAAACAATTTCCTCTTTTCCTGTGATTTAAAGCCAAGCCTGCACCACACAATTGTGTGGATACTCCTTGATGTAATCTGACAACGTAAATGTTTTTTCAATATATGATTCTATTAATTGGGTTAAAAACCAAGTTTTAATTTCTACCAAAACTCTTCAGGTCTTAAAGGGTTATGGTAACATATTTTTGATTAACAGAGTTCAAAATTAGTCCGTAAAATATCATCTAAAAATTCTGTAAAACATATAATCCATAATCCACGCACATGTGGGTGCAGCATGAAAAATGCGTTGATACTTTTATTTTGTTACTTTATATTGCAATTCAATTTACTGTTCTTTTATCTATTCCAAATTTTATTACGATAAAAACCTCCAAAGAGGAATCAAATAAAATAAACAGAGCCTGTATTTTTGTTTTCTTTTTTATCTCCATATGCATGCACACATGTCCCATGTGTACAGCATGTGTAGGAGATTGAAACTTAGATACAAAAGTTTATAGCTTGATTATATGAGACATAAGGTAACATATTTTTGATTAACAGAGTTCAAAATTAGTCCGTAAAATATCATCTAAAAATTCTGTAAAACATATAATCTATAATCCACGCACATGTGGGTGCAGCATGAAAAATGCGCTGATACTTTTATTTTGTTACTTTATATTGCAATTCAATTTACTGTTCTTTTATCTATTCCAAATTTTATTACGATAAAAACCTCCAAAGAGGAATCAAATAAAATAAGCAGAGCCTGTATTTTTGTTTTCTTTTTTATCTCCATATGCATGCACACATGTCCCATGTGTACAGCATGTGTAGGAGATTCAAACTTAGATACAAAAGTTTACAGCTTGATTATATGAGATATAAGGTAACATATTTTTGATTAACAGAGTTCAAAATTAGTCCGTAAAATATCATCTAAAAATTCTGTAAAACATATAATCCATAATCCACGCACATGTGTGTGCAGCATGAAAAATGCGTTGATACTTTTATTTTGTTACTTTATATTGCAATTCAATTTACTGTTCTTTTATCTATTCCAAACTTTATTACGATAAAAACCTCCAAAGAGGAATCGAATAAAATAAACCGAGCATGTATTTTTGTTTTCTTTCTTATCTGCATATTCATGCACACATGTCACATGCGTACAGCATGTGTAGGACATTGAAACTTAGCTACGAAAGTTTATAGCTTGATTATATGAGACATAAGGTAACATATTTTTGACTAATAGAGTTTAAATTAGTCCGTAAAGTATCATCTAAAATTTATGCAAAACATATAATCCACATAATTTCCACTCATGTTTGTACAGCATGAAAAATGCGTTGATACTTTTATTTTGTTATTTCATATTGCAATTCAATTTACTGTTCTTTTATCTATTCCAAATATTATTACGATAAAAACCTCCAAAGAGGGATCGAATAAAATAAACACAGCCTGTATTTTTGTTTTCTTTTTTATCTGCATATTCATGCACACATGTCACATGCGTACAGCATGTGTAGGACATTGAAACTTAGCTACGAAAGTTTATAGCTTGATTATATGAGACATAAGGTAACATATTTTTGATTAACAGAGTTCAAAATTAGTCCGTAAAATATCATCTAAAAATTCTGTAAAACATATAATCCATAATCCACGCACATGTGTGTGCAGCATGAAAAATGCGTTGATACTTTTATTTTGTTACTTTATATTGCAATTCAATTTACTGTTCTTTTATCTATTCCAAATTTTATTACGATAAAAACCTCCAAAGAGGAATCGAATAAAATAAACCGAGCATGTATTTTTGTTTTCTTTCTTATCTGCATATTCATGCACACATGTCACATGCGTACAGCATCTGTAGGACATTGAAACTTAGCTACGAAAGTTTATAGCTTGATTATATGAGACATAAGGTAACATATTTTTGATTAATAGAGTTTAAATTAGTCCGTAAAGTATCATCTAAAATTTATGTAAAACAGATAATCCACATAATTTCCGCTCATGTTTGTACAGCATGAAAAATGCGTTGATACTTTTATTTTGTTTTTTCATATTGCAATTCAATTTACTGTTCTTTTATCTATTCCAAATATTATTACGATAAAAACCTCCAAAGAGGAATCAAATAAAATAAACAGAGCCTGTATTTTTGTTTTCTTTTTTATCTCCATATGCATGCACACATGTCCCATGTGTACAGCATGTGTAGGAGATTGAAACTTAGATACAAAAGTTTATAGCTTGATTATATGAGACATAAGGTAACATATTTTTGATTAACAGAGTTCAAAATTAGTCCATAAAATATCATCTAAAAATTCTGTAAAACATATAATCTATAATCCACGCACATGTGGGTGCAGCATGAAAAATGCGCTGATACTTTTATTTTGTTACTTTATATTGCAATTCAATTTACTGTTCTTTTATCTATTCCAAATTTTATTACGATAAAAACCTCCAAAGAGGAATCAAATAAAATAAGCAGAGCCTGTATTTTTGTTTTCTTTTTTATCTCCATATGCATGCACACATGTCCCATGTGTACAGCATGTGTAGGAGATTGAAACTTAGATACAAAAGTTTATAACTTGATTATATGAGACATAAGGTAACATATTTTTGATTAACAGAGTTCAAAATTAGTCCGTAAAATATCATCTAAAAATTCTGTAAAACATATAATCCATAATCCACGCACATGTGTGTGCAGCATGAAAAATGCGTTGATTCTTTTATTTTGTTACTTTATATTGCAATTCAATTTACTGTTCTTTTATCTATTCCAAATTTTATTACGATAAAAACCTCCAAAGAGGAATCAAATAAAATAAACAGAGCCTGTATTTTTGTTTTCTTTTTTATCTCCATATGCATGCACACATGTCCCATGTGTACAGCATGTGTAGGACATTGAAACTTAGCTACGAAAGTTTATAGCTTGATTATATGAGACATAAGGTAACATATTTTTGATTAATAGAGTTTAAATTAGTCCGTAAAGTATCATCTAAAATTTATGTAAAACAGATAATCCACATAATTTCCGCTCATGTTTGTACAGCATGAAAAATGCGTTGATACTTTTATTTTGTTTTTTCATATTGCAATTCAATTTACTGTTCTTTTATCTATTCCAAATTTTATTACGATAAAAACCTCCATAGAGGAATCAAATAAAATAAACAGAGCCTGTATTTTTGTTTTCTTTTTTATCTCCATATGCATGCACACATGTCCCATGTGTACAGCATGTGTAGGAGATTGAAACTTAGATACAAAAGTTTATAGCTTGATTATATGAGACATAAGGTAACATATTTTTGATTAACAGAGTTCAAAATTAGTCCGTAAAATATCATCTAAAAATTCTGTAAAACATATAATCTATAATCCACACACATGTGGGTGCAGCATGAAAAATGCGCTGATACTTTTATTTTGTTACTTTATATTGCAATTCAATTTACTGTTCTTTTATGTATTCCAAATTTTATTACGATAAAAACCTCCAAAGAGGAATCAAATAAAATAAGCAGAGCCTGTATTTTTGTTTTCTTTTTTATCTCCATATGCATGCACACATGTCACATGCGTACAACATGTGTAGGACATTGAAACTTAGCTACGAAAGTTTATAGCTTGATTATATGAGACATAAGGTAACATATTTTTGATTAACAGAGTTCAAAATTAGTCCGTAAAATATCATCTAAAAATTCTGTAAAACATATAATCCATAATCCACGCACATGTGGGTGCAGGATGAAAAATGCGTTGATACTTTTATTTTGTTACTTTATATTGCAATTCAATTTCCTGTTCTTTTATCTATTCCAAATTTTATTACGATAAAAACCTCCAAAGAGGTATCGAATAAAATAAACCGAGCATGTATTTTTGTTTTCTTTCTTATCTGCATATTCATGCACACATGTCACATGCGTACAACATCTGTAGGACATTGAAACTTAGCTACGAAAGTTTATAGCTTGATTATATGAGACATAAGGTAACATGTTTTTGATTAACAGAGTTCAAAATTAGTCCGTAAAATATCTTCTAAAAATTCTGTAAAACATATAATCCATAATCCACGAACATGTGGGTGCAGCATGAAAAATGCGTTGATACTTTTATTTTGTTACTTTATATTGCAATTCAATTTACTGTTCTTTTATCTATTCCAAATTTTATTACGATAAAAACCTCCAAAGAGGAATCGAATAAAATAAACCGAGCATGTATTTTTGTTTTCTTTCTTATCTGCATATTCATGCACACATGTCACATGCGTACAACATGTGTAGGACATTGAAACTTAGCTACGAAAGTTTATAGCTTTATTATATGAGACATAAGGTAACATATTTTTGATTAATAGAGTTTAAATTAGTCCGTAAAGTATCATCTAAAATTTGTGTAAAACAGATAATCCACATAATTTCCGCTCATGTTTGTACAGCATGAAAAATGCGTTGATACTTTTATTGTGTTATTTCATATTGCAATTCAATTTACTGTTCTTTTATCTATTTCAAATATTATTACGATAAAAACCTCCAAAGAGGGATCGAATAAAATAAACACAGCCTGTATTTTTGTTTTCTTTTTTATCTGCATATTCATGCACACATGTCACATGCGTACAGCATGTGTAGGACATTGAAACTTAGATACAAAAGTTTATAGCTTGATTATATGAGACATAAGGTAACATATTTTTGATTAACAGAGTTCAAAATTAGTCCGTAAAATATCATCTAAAAATTCTGTAAAACATATAATCCATAATCCACGCACATGTGTGTGCAGCTTGAAAAATGCGTTGATTCTTTTATTTTGTTACTTTATATTGCAATTCAATTTACTGTTCTTTTATCTATTCCAAATTTTATTACGATAAAAACCTCCAAAGAGGAATCAAATAAAATAAACAGAGCCTGTATTTTTGTTTTCTTTTTTATCTCCATATGCATGCACACATGTCCCATGTGTACAGCATGTGTACGAGATTCAAACTTAGATACAAAAGTTTACAGCTTGATTATATGAGATATAAGGTAACATATTTTTGATTAACAGAGTTCAAAATTAGTCCGTAAAATATCATCTAAAAATTCTGTAAAACATATAATCCATAATCCACGCACATGTGTGTGCAGCATGAAAAATGCGTTGATACTTTTATTTTGTTACTTTATATTGCAATTCAATTTACTGTTCTTTTATCTATTCCAAATTTTATTACGATAAAAACCTCCAAAGAGGAATCGAATAAAATAAACCGAGCATGTATTTTTGTTTTCTTTCTTATCTGCATATTCATGCACACATGTCACATGCGTACAGCATCTGTAGGACATTGAAACTTAGCTACGAAAGTTTATAGCTTGATTATATGAGACATAAGGTAACATATTTTTGATTAATAGAGTTTAAATTAGTCCGTAAAGTATCATCTAAAATTTATGTAAAACAGATAATCCACATAATTTCCGCTCATGTTTGTACAGCATGAAAAATGCGTTGATACTTTTATTTTGTTATTTCATATTGCAATTCAATTTACTGTTCTTTTATCTATTCCAAATATTATTACGATAAAAACCTCCAAAGAGGAATCAAATAAAATAAACAGAGCCTGTATTTTTGTTTTCTTTTTTATCTCCATATGCATGCACACATGTCCCATGTGTACAGCATGTGTAGGAGATTGAAACTTAGATACAAAAGTTTATAGCTTGATTATATGAGACATAAGGTAACCTATTTTTGATTAACAGAGTTCAAAATTAGTCCGTAAAATATCATCTAAAAATTCTGTAAAACATATAATCCATAATCCACGCACATGTGGGTGCAGCATGAAAAATGCGTTGATACTTTTATTTTGTTACTTTATATTGCAATTCAATTTACTGTTCTTTTATCTATTCCAAATTTTATTACGATAAAAACCTCCAAAGAGGAATCAAATAAAATAAACAGAGCCTGTATTTTTGTTTTCTTTTTTATCTCCATATGCATGCACACATGTCCCATGTGTACAGCATGTGTAGGAGATTGAAACTTAGATACAAAAGTTTATAGCTTGATTATATGAGACATAAGGTAACATATTTTTGATTAACCGAGTTCAAAATTAGTCCGTAAAATATCATCTAAAAATTCTGTAAAACATATAATCCATAATCCACGCACATGTGTGTGCAGCTTGAAAAATGCGTTGATTCTTTTATTTTGTTACTTTATATTGCAATTCAATTTACTGTTCTTTTATGTATTCCAAATTTTATTACGATAAAAACCTCCAAAGAGGAATCAAATAAAATAAACAGAGCCTGTATTTTTGTTTTCTTTTTTATCTCCATATGCATGCACACATGTCCCATGTGTACAGCATGTGTAGGAGATTCAAACTTAGATACAAAAGTTTACAGCTTGATTATATGAGATATAAGGTAACATATTTTTGATTAACAGAGTTCAAAATTAGTCCGTAAAATATCATCTAAAAATTCTGTAAAACATATAATCCATAATCCACGCACATGTGTGTGCAGCATGAAAAATGCGTTGATACTTTTATTTTGTTACTTTATATTGCAATTCAATTTACTGTTCTTTTATCTATTCCAAATTTTATTACGATAAAAACCTCCAAAGAGGAATCGAATAAAATAAACCGAGCATGTATTTTTGTTTTCTTTCTTATCTGCATATTCATGCACACATGTCACATGCGTACAGCATCTGTAGGACATTGAAACTTAGCTACGAAAGTTTATAGCTTGATTATATGAGACATAAGGTAACATATTTTTGATTAATAGAGTTTAAATTAGTCCGTAAAGTATCATCTAAAATTTATGTAAAACAGATAATCCACATAATTTCCGCTCATGTTTGTACAGCATGAAAAATGCGTTGATACTTTTATTTTGTTATTTCATATTGCAATTCAATTTACTGTTCTTTTATCTATTCCAAATATTATTACGATAAAAACCTCCAAAGAGGAATCAAATAAAATAAACAGAGCCTGTATTTTTGTTTTCTTTTTTATCTCCATATGCATGCACACATGTCCCATGTGTACAGCATGTGTAGGAGATTGAAACTTAGATACAAAAGTTTATAGCTTGATTATATGAGACATAAGGTAACATAATTTTGATTAACAGAGTTCAAAATTAGTCCGTAAAATATCATCTAAAAATTCTGTAAAACATATAATCTATAATCCACGCACATGTGGGTGCAGCATGAAAAATGCGCTGATACTTTTATTTTGTTACTTTATATTGCAATTCAATTTACTGTTCTTTTATCTATTCCAAATTTTATTACGATAAAAACCTCCAAAGAGGAATCAAATAAAATAAGCAGAGCCTGTATTTTTGTTTTCTTTTTTATCTCCATATGCATGCACACATGTCCCATGTGTACAGCATGTGTAGGAGATTGAAACTTAGATACAAAAGTTTATAGCTTGATTATATGAGACATAACCCTTTAAGACCTGACCTACACAATTGTGTAGGTGATCCTAAGAAAAAGAAAAACAATTTCCTCTTTTCCTGTGATTTAAAGCCAAGCCTGCACCACACAATTCTGTGGATACTCCTTGATGTAATCTGACAACGTAAATGTTTTTTCAATATATGATTCTATTAATTGGGTTAAAAACCAAGTTTTAATTTCTACCAAAACTCTTCAGGTCTTAAAGGGTTATGGTAACATATTTTTGATTAACAGAGTTCAAAATTAGTCCGTAAAATATCATCTAAAAATTCTGTAAAACATATAATCCATAATCCACGCACATGTGGGTGCAGCATGAAAAATGCGTTGATACTTTTATTTTGTTACTTTATATTGCAATTCAATTTACTGTTCTTTTATCTATTCCAAATTTTATTACGATAAAAACCTCCAAAGAGGAATCAAATAAAATAAACAGAGCCTGTATTTTTTTTTTTTTTTGATCTCCATATGCATGCACACATGTCCCATGTGTACAGCATGTGTAGGAGATTGAAACTTAGATACAAAAGTTTATAGCTTGATTATATGAGACATAAGGTAACATATTTTTGATTAACAGAGTTCAAAATTAGTCCGTAAAATATCATCTAAAAATTCTGTAAAACATATAATCTATAATCCACGCACATGTGGGTGCAGCATGAAAAATGCGCTGATACTTTTATTTTGTTACTTTATATTGCAATTCAATTTACTGTTCTTTTATCTATTCCAAATTTTATTACGATAAAAACCTCCAAAGAGGAATCAAATAAAATAAGCAGAGCCTGTATTTTTGTTTTCTTTTTTATCTCCATATGCATGCACACATGTCCCATGTGTACAGCATGTGTAGGAGATTCAAACTTAGATACAAAAGTTTACAGCTTGATTATATGAGATATAAGGTAACATATTTTTGATTAACAGAGTTCAAAATTAGTCCGTAAAATATCATCTAAAAATTCTGTAAAACATATAATCCATAATCCACGCACATGTGGGTGCAGCATGAAAAATGCGTTGATACTTTTATTTTGTTACTTTATATTGCAATTCAATTTACTGTTCTTTTATCTATTCCAAATTTTATTACGATAAAAACCTCCAAAGAGGGATCGAATAAAATAAACACAGCCTGTATTTTTGTTTTCTTTTTTATCTGCATATTCATGCACACATGTCAGATGCGTACAGCATGTGTAGGACATTGAAACTTAGATACAAAAGTTTATAGCTTGATTATATGAGACATAAGGTAACATATTTTTGATTAACAGAGTTCAAAATTAGTCCGTAAAATATCATCTAAAAATTCTGTAAAACATATAATCCATAATCCACGCACATGTGGGTGCAGCATGAAAAATGCGTTGATACTTTTATTTTGTTACTTTATATTGCAATTCAATTTACTGTTCTTTTATCTATTCCAAATTTTATTACGATAAAAACCTCCAAAGAGGAATCAAATAAAATAAACAGAGCCTGTATTTTTGTTTTCTTTTTTATCTCCATATGCATGCACGCATGTCCCATGTGTACTGCATGTGTAGGAGATTGAAACTTAGATACAAAAGTTTATAGCTTGATTATATGAGACATAAGGTAACATATTTTTGATTAACAGAGTTCAAAATTAGTCCGTAAAATATCATCTAAAAATTCTGTAAAACATATAATCCATAATCCACGCACATGTGTGTGCAGCATGAAAAATGCGTTGATACTTTTATTTTGTTACTTTATATTGCAATTCAATTTACTGTTCTTTTATCTATTCCAAATTTTATTACGATAAAAACCTCCAAAGAGGAATCGAATAAAATAAACCGAGCATGTATTTTTGTTTTCTTTCTTATCTGCATATTCATGCACACATGTCACATGCGTACAGCATCTGTAGGACATTGAAACTTAGCTACGAAAGTTTATAGCTTGATTATATGAGACATAAGGTAACATATTTTTGATTAATAGAGTTTAAATTAGTCCGTAAAGTATCATCTAAAATTTATGTAAAACAGATAATCCACATAATTTCCGCTCATGTTTGTACAGCATGAAAAATGCGTTGATACTTTTATTTTGTTATTTCATATTGCAATTCAATTTACTGTTCTTTTATCTATTCCAAATTTTATTACGAAAAAAACCTCCGAAGAGGAATCAAATAAAATAAACAGAGCCTGTATTTTTGTTTTCTTTTTTATCTCCATATGCATGCACACATGTCCCATGTGTACAGCATGTGTAGGAGATTGAAACTTAGATACAAAAGTTTATAGCTTGATTATATGAGATATAAGGTAACATATTTTTGATTAACAGAGTTCAAAATTAGTCCGTAAAATATCATCTAAAAATTCTGTAAAACATATAATCCATAATCCACGCACATGTGGGTGCAGCATGAAAAATGCGTTGATACTTTTATTTTGTTACTTTATATTGCAATTCAATTTACTGTTCTTTTATCTATTCCAAATTTTATTACGATAAAAACCTCCAAAGAGGAATCAAATAAAATAAGCAGAGCCTGTATTTTTGTTTTCTTTTTTATCTCCATATGCATGCACACATGTCCCATGTGTACAGCATGTGTAGGAGATTCAAACTTAGATACAAAAGTTTACAGCTTGATTATATGAGATATAAGGTAACATATTTTTGATTAACAGAGTTCAAAATTAGTCCGTAAAATATCATCTAAAAATTCTGTAAAACATATAATCCATAATCCACGCACATGTGTGTGCAGCATGAAAAATGCGTTGATACTTTTATTTTGTTACTTTATATTGCAATTCAATTTACTGTTCTTTTATCTATTCCAAATTTTATTACGATAAAAACCTCCAAAGAGGAATCGAATAAAATAAACCGAGCATGTATTTTTGTTTTCTTTCTTATCTGCATATTCATACACACATGTCACATGCGTACAGCATGTGTAGGACATTGAAACTTAGCTACGAAAGTTTATAGCTTGATTATATGAGACATAAGGTAACATATTTTTGATTAATAGAGTTTAAATTAGTCCGTAAAGTATCATCTAAAATTTATGCAAAACAGATAATCCACATAATTTCCGCTCATGTTTGTACAGCATGAAAAATGCGTTGATACTTTTATTGTGTTATTTCATATTGCAATTCAATTTTCTGTTCTTTTATCTATTTCAAATATTATTACGATAAAAACCTCCAAAGAGGGATCGAATAAAATAAACACAGCCTGTATTTTTGTTTTCTTTTTTATCTGCATATTCATGCACACATGTCAGATGCGTACAGCATGTGTAGGACATTGAAACTTAGATACAAATGTTTATAGCTTGATTATATGAGACATAAGGTAACATATTTTTGATTAACAGAGTTCAAAATTAGTCCGTAAAATATCATCTAAAAATTCTTTAAAACATATAATCCATAATCCACGCACATGTGGGTGCAGCATGAAAAATGCGTTGATACTTTTATTTTGTTACTTTATATTGCAATTCAATTTACTGTTTTTTATCTATTCCAAATTTTATTACGATAAAAACCTCCAAAGAGGAATCAAATAAAATAAACAGAGCCTGTATTTTTGTTTTCTTTTTTATCTCCATATGCATGCACACATGTCCCATGTGTACAGCATGTGTAGGAGATTGAAACTTAGATACAAAAGTTTATAGCTTGATTATATGAGACATAAGGTAACATATTTTTGATTAACAGAGTTCAAAATTAGTCCGTAAAATATCATCTAAAAATTCTGTAAAACATATAATCCATAATCCACGCACATGTGTGTGCAGCATGAAAAATGCGTTGATACTTTTATTTTGTTACTTTATATTGCAATTCAATTTACTGTTCTTTTATCTATTCCAAATTTTATTACGATAAAAATCTCCAAAGAGGAATCGAATAAAATAAACCGAGCATGTATTTTTGTTTTCTTTCTTATCTGCATATTCATGCACACATGTCACATGCGTACAGCATCTGTAGGACATTGAAACTTAGCTACGAAAGTTTATAGCTTGATTATATGAGACATAAGGTAACATATTTTTGATTAATAGAGTTTAAATTAGTCCGTAAAGTATCATATAAATTTATGTAAAACAGATAATCCACATAATTTCCGCTCATGTTTGTACAGCATGAAAAATGCGTTGATACTTTTATTTTGTTATTTCATATTGCAATTCAATTTACTGTTCTTTTATCTATTCCAAATATTATTACGATAAAAACCTCCAAAGAGGAATCAAATAAAATAAACAGAGCCTGTATTTTTGTTTTCTTTTTTATCTCCATATGCATACACACATGTCCCATGTGTACAGCATGTGTAGGAGATTGAAACTTAGATACAAAAGTTTATAGCTTGATTATATGAGACATAAGGTAACATATTTTTGATTAACAGAGTTCAAAATTAGTCCGTAAAATATCATCTAAAAATTCTGTAAAACATATAATCTATAATCCACGCACATGTGGGTGCAGCATGAAAAATGCGCTGATACTTTTATTTTGTTACTTTATATTGCAATTCAATTTACTGTTCTTTTATCTATTCCAAATTTTATTACGATAAAAACCTCCAAAGAGGAATCAAATAAAATAAGCAGAGCCTGTATTTTTGTTTTCTTTTTTATCTCCATATGCATGCACACATGTCCCATGTGTACAGCATGTGTAGGAGATTGAAACTTAGATACAAAAGTTTATAGCTTGATTATATGAGACATAACCCTTTAAGACCTGACCTACACAATTGTGTAGGTGATCCTAAGAAAAAGAAAAACAATTTCCTCTTTTCCTGTGATTTAAAGCCAAGCCTGCACCACACAATTGTGTGGATACTCCTTGATGTAATCTGACAACGTAAATGTTTTTTCAATATATGATTCTATTAATTGGGTTAAAAACCAAGTTTTAATTTCTACCAAAACTCTTCAGGTCTTAAAGGGTTATGGTAACATATTTTTGATTAACAGAGTTCAAAATTAGTCCGTAAAATATCATCTAAAAATTCTGTAAAACATATAATCCATAATCCACGCACATGTGGGTGCAGCATGAAAAATGCGTTGATACTTTTATTTTGTTACTTTATATTGCAATTCAATTTACTGTTCTTTTATCTATTCCAAATTTTATTACGATAAAAACCTCCAAAGAGGGATCGAATAAAATAAACACAGCCTGTATTTTTGTTTTCTTTTTTATCTGCATATTCATGCACACATGTCACATGCGTACAGCATGTGTAGGACATTGAAACTTAGCTACGAAAGTTTATAGCTTGATTATATGAGACATAAGGTAACATATTTTTGATTAATAGAGTTTAAATTAGTCCGTAAAGTATCATCTAAAATTTATGCAAAACAGATAATCCACATAATTTCCACTCATGTTTGTACAGCATGAAAAATGCGTTGATACTTTTATTTTGTTATTTCATATTGCAATTCAATTTACTGTTCTTTTATCTATTCCAAATATTATTACGATAAAAACCTCCAAAGAGGGATCGAATAAAATAAACACAGCCTGTATTTTTGTTTTCTTTTTTATCTGCATATTCATGCACACATGTCACATGCGTACAGCATGTGTAGGACATTGAAACTTAGCTACGAAAGTTTATAGCTTGATTATATGAGACATAAGGTAACATATTTTTGATTAACAGAGTTCAAAATTAGTCCGTAAAATATCATCTAAAAATTCTGTAAAACATATAATCCATAATCCACGCACATGTGTGTGCAGCATGAAAAATGCGTTGATACTTTTATTTTGTTACTTTATATTGCAATTCAATTTACTGTTCTTTTATCTATTCCAAATTTTATTACGATAAAAACCTCCAAAGAGGAATCGAATAAAATAAACCGAGCATGTATTTTTGTTTTCTTTCTTATCTGCATATTCATGCACACATGTCACATGCGTACAGCATCTGTAGGACATTGAAACTTAGCTACGAAAGTTTATAGCTTGATTATATGAGACATAAGGTAACATATTTTTGATTAATAGAGTTTAAATTAGTCCGTAAAGTATCATCTAAAATTTATGTAAAACAGATAATCCACATAATTTCCGCTCATGTTTGTACAGCATGAAAAATGCGTTGATACTTTTATTTTGTTTTTTCATATTGCAATTCAATTTACTGTTCTTTTATCTATTCCAAATATTATTACGATAAAAACCTCCAAAGAGGAATCAAATAAAATAAACAGAGCCTGTATTTTTGTTTTCTTTTTTATCTCCATATGCATGCACACATGTCCCATGTGTACAGCATGTGTAGGAGATTGAAACTTAGATACAAAAGTTTATAGCTTGATTATATGAGACATAAGGTAACATATTTTTGATTAACAGAGTTCAAAATTAGTCCATAAAATATCATCTAAAAATTCTGTAAAACATATAATCTATAATCCACGCACATGTGGGTGCAGCATGAAAAATGCGCTGATACTTTTATTTTGTTACTTTATATTGCAATTCAATTTACTGTTCTTTTATCTATTCCAAATTTTATTACGATAAAAACCTCCAAAGAGGAATCAAATAAAATAAGCAGAGCCTGTATTTTTGTTTTCTTTTTTATCTCCATATGCATGCACACATGTCCCATGTGTACAGCATGTGTAGGAGATTGAAACTTAGATACAAAAGTTTATAACTTGATTATATGAGACATAAGGTAACATATTTTTGATTAACAGAGTTCAAAATTAGTCCGTAAAATATCATCTAAAAATTCTGTAAAACATATAATCCATAATCCACGCACATGTGTGTGCAGCATGAAAAATGCGTTGATTCTTTTATTTTGTTACTTTATATTGCAATTCAATTTACTGTTCTTTTATCTATTCCAAATTTTATTACGATAAAAACCTCCAAAGAGGAATCAAATAAAATAAACAGAGCCTGTATTTTTGTTTTCTTTTTTATCTCCATATGCATGCACACATGTCCCATGTGTACAGCATGTGTAGGAGATTCAAACTTAGATACAAAAGTTTACAGCTTGATTATATGAGATATAAGGTAACATATTTTTGATTAACAGAGTTCAAAATTAGTCCGTAAAATATCATCTAAAAATTCTGTAAAACATATAATCCATAATCCACGCACATGTGTGTGCAGCATGAAAAATGCGTTGATACTTTTATTTTGTTACTTTATATTGCAATTCAATTTACTGTTCTTTTATCTATTCCAAATTTTATTACGATAAAAACCTCCAAAGAGGAATCGAATAAAATAAACCGAGCATGTATTTTTGTTTTCTTTCTTATCTGCATATTCATGCACACATGTCACATGCGTACAGCATGTGTAGGGCATTGAAACTTAGCTACGAAAGTTTATAGCTTGATTATATGAGACATAAGGTAACATATTTTTGATTAACAGAGTTCAAAATTAGTCCGTAAAATATCATCTAAAAATTCTGTAAAACATATAATCCGTAATCCACGCACATGTGGGTGCAGCATGAAAAATGCGTTGATACTTTTATTTTGTTACTTTATATTGCAATTCAATTTACTGTTCTTTTATCTATTCCAAATTTTATTACGATAAAAACCTCCATAGAGGAATCAAATAAAATAAACAGAGCCTGTATTTTTGTTTTCTTTTTTATCTCCATATGCATGCACACATGTCCCATGTGTACAGCATGTGTAGGAGATTGAAACTTAGATACAAAAGTTTATAGCTTGATTATATGAGACATAAGGTAACATATTTTTGATTAACAGAGTTCAAAATTAGTCCGTAAAATATCATCTAAAAATTCTGCAAAACATATAATCTATAATCCACACACATGTGGGTGCAGCATGAAAAATGCGCTGATACTTTTATTTTGTTACTTTATATTGCAATTCAATTTACTGTTCTTTTATCTATTCCAAATTTTATTACGATAAAAACCTCCAAAGAGGAATCAAATAAAATAAGCAGAGCCTGTATTTTTGTTTTCTTTTTTATCTCCATATGCATGCACACATGTCACATGCGTACAACATGTGTAGGACATTGAAACTTAGCTACGAAAGTTTATAGCTTGATTATATGAGACATAAGGTAACATATTTTTGATTAACAGAGTTCAAAATTAGTCCGTAAAATATCATCTAAAAATTCTGTAAAACATATAATCCATAATCCACGCACATGTGGGTGCAGGATGAAAAATGCGTTGATACTTTTATTTTGTTACTTTATATTGCAATTCAATTTCCTGTTCTTTTATCTATTCCAAATTTTATTACGATAAAAACCTCCAAAGAGGTATCGAATAAAATAAACCGAGCATGTATTTTTGTTTTCTTTCTTATCTGCATATTCATGCACACATGTCACATGCGTACAACATCTGTAGGACATTGAAACTTAGCTACGAAAGTTTATAGCTTGATTATATGAGACATAAGGTAACATGTTTTTGATTAACAGAGTTCAAAATTAGTCCGTAAAATATCTTCTAAAAATTCTGTAAAACATATAATCCATAATCCACGAACATGTGGGTGCAGCATGAAAAATGCGTTGATACTTTTATTTTGTTACTTTATATTGCAATTCAATTTACTGTTCTTTTATCTATTCCAAATTTTATTACGATAAAAACCTCCAAAGAGGAATCGAATAAAATAAACCGAGCATGTATTTTTGTTTTCTTTCTTATCTGCATATTCATGCACACATGTCACATGCGTACAACATGTGTAGGACATTGAAACTTAGCTACGAAAGTTTATAGCTTGATTATATGAGACATAAGGTAACATATTTTTGATTAATAGAGTTTAAATTAGTCCGTAAAGTATCATCTAAAATTTGTGTAAAACAGATAATCCACATAATTTCCGCTCATGTTTGTACAGCATGAAAAATGCGTTGATACTTTTATTGTGTTATTTCATATTGCAATTCAATTTACTGTTCTTTTATCTATTTCAAATATTATTACGATAAAAACCTCCAAAGAGGGATCGAATAAAATAAACACAGCCTGTATTTTTGTTTTCTTTTTTATCTGCATATTCATGCACACATGTCACATGCGTACAGCATGTGTAGGACATTGAAACTTAGCTACGAAAGTTTATAGCTTGATTATATGAGACATAAGGTAACATATTTTTGATTAACAGAGTTCAAAATTAGTCCGTAAAATATCATCTAAAAATTCTGTAAAACATATAATCCATAATCCACGCACATGTGGGTGCAGCATGAAAAATGCGTTGATACTTTTATTTTGTTACTTTATATTGCAATTCAATTTACTGTTCTTTTATCTATTCCAAATTTTATTACGATAAAAACCTCCAAAGAGGAATCAAATAAAATAAACAGAGCCTGTATTTTTGTTTTCTTTTTTATCTCCATATGCATGCACACATGTCCCATGTGTACAGCATGTGTAGGAGATTGAAACTTAGATACAAAAGTTTATAGCTTGATTATATGAGACATAGGTAACGTATTTTGGATTAATATAGTTTAAATTAGTCCGTAAAATATCGTCTAAAAATTATGTAAAATAAATAATCCACATAATTCAAGCACATGTGTACAGCATGAAAAATGCGTTGATACTCTTATATAGTTATTTCATATTGCAAATCCGATTACTGTTTCTTTGTCTATTCCAAAATTTATTATTATACATAAAAGTTTTCAAAGAGGGATCGAATAAAATAAACACATTCTGCATGTTTGTTTTCTTTTTATCTGCTTATTCATGCACATATGTGTACGGCATGTGTAAGCAGATTGAAACTTACCTACGAAAGTTATATCTTGATTATATGAGACATATTAACATGTTTTTAATTAACAGAATTTAAAATTAGTCCGAAAAATACCATCTAAAAATTATGTAAAACAAATAATCCACTTAATTTAAAGACATGTGCGTACAGCATGAAAAATGCGTTGATACTTTTATTTAGTTATTCCGTATAGCAATTTCGTTTACTGTTCTTTCTCTATTCCAAAATTTATTATACGATAAAAACCTTCAAAGACGGATCAAATAAAACAAACACAGCGTGTATATTTGTTTTTTCTTATACATTTCTTTTTAATTAACAAAATTTAAAATTAATACGCGAAACGTTTTCAATAAATTATGTAAAATAGGTATTTTTATTCACATAATGTGTATGTCCACAGCATGAGAAATGGATTGAGACTTTTATTTTGTTCTTTTCTTTTGCAATTCCATATTTAATTATTATGGTCATAGCCCGCAAAGAAAAATGGAATAAAATTAACATAACATGCACTTTTGTTTGTTTATTTTTCTCTTCATATTCATGCATACATATATACAGCATGTACAGTAGATTGAAACTTACATGCGAAAGATACGACTTGGTTATATGAGATGTAATTTTTTTTAACAAATAGAATTGAAAATTAGCACGTAAACGTTTTTTCGAAAAAAAAAAATCTAAAACGAGTTATTTTATCCATATAATTATCATTCATACACATATGTGTACAGTATGAAAAAAACATAGAAACTTTCAAAAACTATCAATAGTCGAAAAAGAGATCAAAATAAAATAAACTTTTTCTTAATTTCTGTTTCCTTTTAATCTGCATACTAGGGGATGCAACCCAGGCTTCCCGTGTTACAAAACATAAGTGAAATAACTTTTTTAAATTAAGAACTCTAATACATTTTTTTTTATTACATTTAATATATATATTTTTAGATTGGCCTCTAACGACACCAAAGAGCAATTTTATATGAAAAACTAGCTGTTTAACCCGTTCTACGCACGGAGTTCATGAATTTAATTCTAAAATCTAAATTAAAAATAAAAATCAGTACAACCAAATGTATCTATGTAATATGTAGAAAAATATTTTTCTACTACTGTGCATAATTTTTTAATGAAATTTAATTTATCATGTTGCTATGGCAGCAGACGATAAAACGAATATCTACGAACGAATATCTACGAAACGAATATAATTGGAATAAGGGAAAAAATAGAATAAAAAGTTTTGTTGATGTTTGTAATAAAATGTTTTTTCTTTATTTTTTCTTTTAAAGTAATGATTAAAAAGGTAATGAAAAAAAAATTTGCAGTCCGTCTGTCTGTGTGTGTGTGTCTGTAAACGCTCTATCTCCCGAACAAATTGAGATAGAGACTTGAAATTTGGTATGTACTTAGTATGTAATAATGGGAAGAAGCTTAATGAATTTCAGTAACCTCGATTATCCGGAACTATTTTTTTCGGATTCTCGAAATATTCGTTCTGATAAAGCTATATAAAAATTTTAGAAATTGTTTATTTTAAGGAGTGAATACAAAAGACAATAATTTTTTTTATTTTTTTATAAAGAATGAAGTCGATCGGATAATGAGTTGCCGAGATATTGCTCCCGAACAAATTGAGATAGAGACTTGAAATTTGGTATGTACTTAGTATATAATAATGGGAAGAAGCTTATTGAATTTCAGTAACCTCGATTATCCGGAGTAATTTTTTTCGGACTCTCGAAATATTCGTTCTGATAAAAGGTATATAAAAATTTTCGAAAATGTTTATTTTAAGAAGTGAATATAAAAGACAATAAAAAAGACATAAATTTTGCATAAATAATGAAGTTGATCGGGTAATGAGTTGCCGAGATATTTGTAATAATATTTTCCACACTGTTCGATTTTTCATGACACTGTATTTCATTCAAATTTCAATTCAAATATATATTTTAATTGGAAATGAGACGCTTAATCCGACGCAATAAACCCTTAGTTAATATGATTAACGTTTTTGGAGTTATAAGGATGTTTCTTTTACGCAATTCAGTAATCGAACATTTAAAGTTTATGACGTCATCAAGCCAGGATTTTATTCGAATTGCAATGCATTTTATAAATAGTTTACATATGTTTTATTTTCATATTTTATATTATGCATACCCAGGGGTTGGAAGTAGCGCGCTACAAGTAGAGAAACTACTGTAGCCGCTACTTTTTACAGTAGTTTGTAGTGTAGCGCGCTACAGTTTGAATAATGTAGTGTAGCGAGTAGTGCGATACAAAAAATCCGTAGTTTGTAGCGAGAACCGACGTTACTTTTAACACTACTTCAGGGGCGGGAAATGTACCATTCTGCAAATCACGTTGCCGAAATTTGCTTCTTTTGTGCAAATTTTGTTCTGCTCAACAATTTGCGAATCTCAGCTGCAAATCTCAGTTGCACCATATAGCCATGTATCGCATGAAGACATAGTTTTTTCCCATTGACACTTGTTGCTAAAATCAAGTACTAATCAATAAAATGAATTAATTTTCTTGCTGGCAACACTTGTCTATTTGCTCATTATTAAGTCTTCTTGTTTTAACGCCGGTTTCTTAATATTAGGAATTTCTAGATTTACAGATTTATTTGTTATTTGCATCTAGAGTTGTTTTTCTGTAATTTTCTAGATTATAATCTCTCTCTTAATTTTACTACGAAATTTAATGTGTGTATAAATTAACATTTTGGAGACAAACACAAAACATTTTCTTGTATGTTATCTTTTTAATGCCCTCGATTATGTTGCATTTATTTAATTATATATCCCGGCAGACGCGATATAACGAGGGATCGGTTTATTATTTAATTCGTGTCTTCAAATTCTAGTGTAAAATGGAAACCTTTAACAAAATCTGAAAGTAGCGAAGTAGTGACTGCTTTTGAAAAGTAGTTTGAGTCGCTACTTTTTAAAACAAGTAGTTGCAGTCGTAGCTAACTATATTTTCTATAAAGTAGTTGTAAGTTGTAGTTCGCTACAATAAAAAAGTAGTTTTTCCGACCCCTGTGCATACCCATGATGGGTAAGTATTACGGTGGCCCCCAACGACTAGTATACTACGTATGATGGGTAAGTAAAAGTACTACGCAGCACAGTTGGCGGAACATGCCTATGATTTGACAAAAATGCAGCTTTAGATTGAAGGATTTCGGGTAATTTTTCGTTAGATAGGTGGATTTTCTGCATTTTCGTGAGAAATGAACAAATCAAAGCGGAAATTTTCATGTTTCAACGGAAATATTAGCTCAATTCACGAAATTGTTTGAGAGTGTTTTGTAAACACAGTAAGAAATTCGTAAGAGTATAACCACTTAGAATAATGAAGAAACACGATAAAGTTTATTTTCATTGTAAGCAGGAGTCGATGCAGTTTTTTTTTTTTTTTTTTTTTTTTTTTTTTTTTTTTTTTTTTTTGAGCCCATTTTGTGAAAAGTAAAAGTTATTTTTGTGAAATTTATCATATTTTTGTGAAATTTATTATATTTTTGTGAAAAATAACATTTTGTTATGAAAGATGAAATCCAGCTACTCAAATTCAAACCAAGCATTTAATAATAATAACTTCTTTAAATCCTTCTGCTAAAGTTTTCCTTTCTAGTGAATTTGTTTTCTTTGCAAATTCCACATTTTAAAACCCAACAAAATAAAAATAATTAATTGATAGTATGTTTTTATGTAATGGAATTTTGTGATTTTATCAAGAGGAATTTTGTGAAAGGAACTGTTTTATTAAATGGATTTTTGTGAAGGGGCCCTAAATAGGCCCCAAATTTTTCCTGGATCGACCCTTGGTAAGTAATGTTTGGAATTTTGTGGCGAGGAAGAATTTTCAAGATGCAAACGTGCGGAGAGAGCAGGCATTTTGTGTGGTGAAAAAAAATGTTTTCCAAAATGACTGTGTTGTTGCAGCAGGGCTGTAACCAGACGAGGGCAAGGTGGACTAAGCCCGCCTCACTTCCCTAGCAACTTCTTGTTCTTGATCCCCTTCTCAACTTAATATTTTAATAGTAATATCCATCTATATTACATTTAAACAAGAACGCAAAGTCATGCATCAGGCATAGTTCATGAAACTCAAACATTAACACAATATTTTTACGAAATTTCAACTTTAAATGCATTGAAATAAGATCTCTTCGTAAACTGGTAGGTAGCGCGCTGGATTCGAGAGTTTTCTGTTCGGGTTCGAATTCCACCTGGGCCTATTTTTCGCAGTGAAAATTTGTATCAATTACTTTTGAACTATACAATTAAAAAAATATGAATAATCACTGAAATTTACGAAAAATATAAATTAAATATATGTTTTGTAGCACATAAGTGCAGTTTTAACTATGAAATTCTGCCTGTTTAAATATTTAATAAAAAGTAAAAAAAAAAGTAGACAATTTATATTTATACAGACCAGAAATTTTTGCTATTATTGTAAATTATTTACAGTTATTTAAATGAAAAATCTACTATTTTTCGCAACGAAATAAATTAAAATACATGATCTATAATATGTTATTTTAATTTTGTTTCCTTATCCAAACATTTAAAAAAATCCGTGACTTATTAAGAATATGCTTTTATATTTTTAATATGATTGTTTAAAATCTTGGATTCTTTATTTTGTAATTATAATAACTGTCTACGTAATAATTATTTTTAGCAATTCAATTTTATTGTTGTTATTTAATATGTTTTTATAAAACAGTTTTATTATATAGATATAATTTAAACTATGAAATTTTGCATGTTTATATAGTTATTGAAAAGTAAAGTCAAAATAAATAACTAAATACCTAAACAATGATAATAATAAACACTAGTAAATCTGCAGATCAGGAGCCTCAACGTCAGCTCTAAATGTCATTGTTTTTTAATCTCACTTTTCATATTATTTAGCATCTTAGAATCCGCAATATTTTTTTTCTATATTACATACATATTTATAAGCATATACCATACTTCGGAGGTTTCAGAAATTAAAAGCGTTAGATTAAACACGGTTTACGCAATGATATTCTGAAATTCTTATGAACTTATTATTCATGTAACTTTTTAGATAAAAAAATAAACTTGTATCAAAATAAATTCTCATTTATGTCAGTATAATATTATAATCTCCCGAAAATAATTTATTTTGCTAATAAAATATTGCAGCAAGTGAGAGTTACTTGAATTTTATTATTTTGATATTCTTTGAAATAGGGTAGCTAAGCAACTAATAAATTAAAGAACAAAGTAAAAAGAAATTCATTTTAAAATTTGTAAAAAATATGAAAATAAATTGTTTTATTTTTCCCGAACAGATGCAAAAAATGTTCCAATAATTTAAGCAATTAATTTCTAAATTCTAAAAAATGTATCGGCAAATTTTCAAAGCTATTGAATATATTTAAAACCCCCGTATAAAAAACTTCGCAGCGGTAATTTTGCGTTTAAATCCTTTATTCAAATATATGATTTTCATTTCAGTTAAAAATAAAATTTGAAAATCGTCTGCATTCCCATAGGAAAGCATTATGACCTAAAACGAAATGTTCTATATCAGGGGTTCTCAAACTTTTAGACAGGCGTACCATTAAATCGAAGTTAATACTTCCGCGTACCACTAGGCAAAAAACATAAAGCTAATATAAAAAACACTGCAAAAACAGAACCTGTCTAAAACGGAATATCTCCTAGGTATTTTATGCTTCTTTCTTAGCAGGTTTAACTGTACTTCAAAATGTATGATTACATTACTAAATTGGTACTTAGATTGACTGCTTTATATTAACATTCAAATAAAAAAAAATTATTATCATCATTACATTATAATACATGCCATATCAAAATACAGTGTTTTGGTTGAAAAACAAACACAATACTTATGACATATTGGCCTACTGATTCATACATAGTAGCTTTATTGCAGTAATTCCTTAGCACAGATTCCTCATGTCTATAGTTCAATATTAGTTAGCTGTAATCGTAAGCCAGATTCGATGTTTAGTTATTTTCTGTATTTGTTTTTCATATGAAGAATTGAAGAAAAAGTAGATTCACATAGATATGTTGTTCTAAAATCTAGTAAAATAAAAAAGTAAATAGCGTTTGAAAATTTCCTGGGTGATGAACTTAAGCCGTTTTTTATTTCATAATAATATGCTGTATTCCATTTCATATACCAGTAAAAGACTTTTGCGTGGCAGTAGCCAGAGCTTCGCGTACCAGTACTGGTACGCGTACCATAGTTTGAGAACCCCTGTTCTATATTATTCGAACGAATGAACCAAATGTAACTAAAAACTATACAGCTAATTCCGGGTACCTCACCAACCTACTCACCAAAAATCAACCTAATCGGGCGCATTTTACGGCAGTTATCGCGGAACAGACAGACAGACAAACAAATAGACGGAAACCAAAAACTTTTCACTTCTCCACAGTCAGCCTCAACTGACGTTTCGACAATAATAAATAGGCAATTAGTACTCCTATAGAAAACAAAATTTTGCTTGTTTTACAATTTATTTACTATTATTTACGGCAATAAAGTACTATTTTTCACAGTGAAATAAATTAAAATACGTTACATAAAAGTATAACACTCTACTTTAATTATGTGTTAAATTTAAATTTTTCTGTTAGTATTAATATAGAGTTTCATTCATAATAGTACTTCAAAATATATCGTATTTTAAACAACTAATTTTCTTAATTTTGAATTTTTTATATGTTGGATTATTGTGTTTATAATTAGAATAACTGCCCATATAACTTAAAAATAAGTTCTAAAAAGATATTGTATTGTTAAAAAATGAGTTATTGCAAGCAGTAAAAACAAAACCAAGAATCCAAAATTTAAAAAAAAAAATCATATTAAAAATTTAAAAATATATTTTTCATTTTAAATCATGAAATATTTAAAATATTTGTATAATAAATTAAAATTAAAATAATATATTATGCATTTATATCACGTACTTTAATTTATATCTCTATGAAAAATAGTAGATCATTCATTTAAATAACTGTAAATAATTTTAAATAACAGCAAACACATTTCTGGTCTATAGAAATATGAATTATCTTTTTTTTTTTTTTTTTTTTTTTTTTTTTTTTTTTTTTTTACTTTTCTTTACATTTAAACACGCAGAATTTTATAGTTAAAACTGCACTTATATGCCACAAAAAAATATATTTTATTTATATTTTTCGTTAAATTTCAACGATTATACATATATTTATTGAATTGTAGTTCAAAAGTATTTAGCCCCACCAATGGCTGAGAAGTTCTGCTCTCAAAGCTAGTAGACGCGTGACCTACGTTATACATGGCTGCATCATGACTCTTGTGACGTCACAGGGACTGGATCATCTTTAAACGGCGAGATGAAGCACGAATAACGAAATACATGGTTTTTGAATGGACACAAGTAAAAAGTTTACAAATATACAACAGGTTTTTTTTTAATCTCTTAAATTTACTAATGGCGATCTACAAGAAATCCCATGTGTTGGTTGCTAGATAGCAAATTACACAAATTATATATATTTGTTTAATTTTTGTATATCAATTTAGAAGCATCTGTTACTACTTTAAAAGGAACTGCTATCTCATACGCACCGTTGTTGGCGCGATTTTTGTTTTGCGCCATTTTGGCGAGAAAAACCCAGCTTTCGGGTACCTGTTAGTTTTATTTTATTATGAAACAGTTAATTTTATTTTGAAACAGTTTATTTTATTATAAAACACACACAAATTTTTATTATATAGTCACACAAATTATTTTATTATAAAACTTACACAATACTTAATTTATTGTAAAATACACAATGTTTAATTTAATATAAAACACACGCAAATTGTTCTAACGGGTTACCATACAAAACAAAACATCGCCAATGTCGCCGGGTTATATTTTTATATTGTATTTTTATATTAAAATCATATATATTTTTATTACCCATATTTTTTTTTTTTTTTTTTTACAAAATTTAGGCTGTTAAAGACAACCAGGGCCGTAACCAGTCGGTAAAGTCAGAGGGGGCTTTGAAATTTTTTGATGGGGCTAATTCACAGCTTGTCCTTCCCCCTCTATTTCAAGGATTTATAAATATAGACAGACGTAGAAAGCAAGTCATAAACTTTTGATTATAAAGTTTTAAAATTCTTAAATGTAATAAATGATGTTATTTGTGTTGAAAGATTATGAAGTCCAGAGGGGGCTCAAGAAGTTTCTAGGAGGGGCTCAGCCCCCCCCCCCCCCTGCCTCCATCTGATTACGGCCCTGAAGACAACTCGTTTATTTAATTATTTACAGTAGGATTTCCCAAAGAACGATAGGCAATATACTAAAACTAGCCCTGAAAAATTAGCGATGCAAGTTTCATCGAAATTCATTCAGCAGAATCTTTTAATAAGGCTAATGTTTCATAATCGGGATTAATTGATTGTAGAAATTCCCCCCTAATTCTAAAACTAAGCAACATAAAACGATATGTTATACACTAAAACCTTCCCTCAAAATTTAGCTGACAGCGTAAATCACATCTAAAATCCATTCAGCTGAATTCAAGTTATAAGTGGCCAGATCGAAATTCCCCTTTGCATTATATATATAGTATACAATAGATAGATATATGTATCTTTCATAATCAGCTTCCCCTGATGATAGAACTTTTACAAATTACCAAACTAACACTGAAATCCTATAAAAAATCTGTTCGTTAGAACTTGAGTTTTAACCGATCAGAATGAAATATGTACGAATTTGCGCAGATGATGATGACAAGATTTCTGGGTATACGGAAACCATTGTCGCCAAGCATACATTTACATAAATTTAATATACATTTACATGCATACATTATGCTTTAGTATACATTTTGGCATTATGTCCGTTTAACGGAAAAGTACCGATTTCTGTAATCGGATTAGCTGCAAAGCTTTCGTTTCAGAAAAAGCAACGTAGACGACAACTCGACGCTACAAACAATTCCTTAATTTAATAGTAATATAATACAAATATGATAATAAAGAAAAGCTTCAGAAATTTACCTTGCTTTACATGAAGCAATACACTTTTCAAACCTTTATTCCATCGATAAGGCGTATTTCTAAATGTAAACACACATTTCATTACGCATAACCCTATTCAAAATTTCATCTGTATTCTCTCAGAGTTGATCCAATAATCATGACGTCATTACCCTGACGTCAAACAGTGATCGGGCCATGTATAACGTAGGTCACGGTAGACGGGAGGTGCTGGGTTCAAACCCCTTTCGCGTTCGTCGACCTACACTGTTAAAAATAATCTGAAATTCACAGGTATTTTTTTCCTGAATTTTACAGAAAAAGTCCCTTTTCCCGACAAAAGGTTATTTTCCGTTAAAAAACAGAAATTTTTTCATATTTCCTGAAAACAACAGAACGGACGGAGACGAAAAGGCCAACGGAGATATTTCGTTATCTGCTGCATATTTATTTTCAATGTTTAAAAAACTGACATGTTGCTGCACTAACTAAAACTAAAAATTCAATAAATTAAAATTTTGAGTTTATTTAAAACAACACCAACAACCACAACAAAATAGGGCTTTCAAATTATAAAAAAAGTAACAGCTTCCCCATTCTTTAAAAATTATTTGCAATTTATTTTTTAAAGTTATAAGAAAATATTCACACTTAAAATATATTCTAAACAAACAGATTAAAAATATATATATAATAGTTAAATTAAGTGAAAGAAAAAATCGATTTTACTCAAAAAAGCAACAAACAAAAATAATGCTTTCGAACTTCTTTAAAAAACAATAATAATAACAAATTTCTCATTCCTTTAAAATTATTCGAAATTTATTTTTTAAAGTAATAAAAAGCACTCGCACTGAAAATATATTCTAAGAGAACACATTTAAAAAATATATACTAGTTGAAAAAAAAAATCGATTTTCTCAAAAAAAAAAAAAAAAAAAATTTATCGAATTTATTTCAAAATATAATATTCATATTTTACATCTAACAATCAAATTAAGAATATATATAACTGATGTTTTTATCCTCTATTAGTATTACAATTTTAAAACATCAACATCATCTCATAACGAAATTTCTCCGCAATTAACTTCAAAATTACCAAGCTTCTAAACCCCAAATTGTTTAAGTTCTAAGCTGCCATTTTGAGAAATCCCATATCATCATTTCAAACTGCTACTCTAACAAGCGCCCACTGGTCTAACCGGCAAGACACTTGATTCGAGGCATTGTCATCCCTGGTTCAAACCCAATGTCGGCCAGAAAATGTTCTTGAAGTATATCAGATAGTAAATACTCCCGCAATATTCGACAGATGGCAGCACAATATGTAATAGATGTATTTTTTGTAACAGATGTAATTTTTTAAAACCGAGTTTATTCATAACGGAAAACTTCCTTTCCTGTCAGTGCTGCCAGGAATATTTCCGTGATTTTTTAGACTAAGGAGAACGAAGTGAAAGGTAGTTTTGCGTCATGGTGCTATGTGCAGAAAAACGCGCGTTTATTATTGAACACTATTTTCGAACATCTTCCTACAAAATAGTCAAGGAACGATATGAAAACAAGTTTCCAGACACGGTGGTGCCGAATAAAAGTACAATTAAGCGAATCGTGTACCATTTTCAAACAGAATGGACTATGGAACCGAAAAGAAAGAACCGGCTATCGTTTTTCCTAATTGACCACAAAATGGAGGAAATAGACGAAGCAGACGAACGTTTCGTTTGGTTTCAACAGGATGGCGCTCCTGCGCATACGGCCAACGACACTCTGTCATTTCTTCAAGAATTTTTTGGTGATCGGCTAATTACAAAAGGACTATGGCCTCCATGCAGTCCAGACCTGTCACCGCCCGATTTCTTCTTGTGGGGCTATTTAAAAAATTGCGTGTTCCGTGAACCGGTAGCCTCGATTACTGAACTGAAAACTTGCATTACGGAAGAAATAAACGCTATCACACCAAACACATTACAGAATGTGTTCGAAAGTCCTCAAACCTACTCGAAACCTCCTCAAACGGGCCCAGATCTGTAAAGTTGAAGACGGCGGTCACTTCTAACACCTTTTGTAGTCGTTTAAGCACTTCTGTAAAATAAAAATTAATGTTTGTACATTGTTCTTTTTTTGGGGGGTTGCAAAATAAATGAGACACTCTGTAGTAGCTATAATAACTGGCTTTTTATGCAATATTTGCAATGTCGGTTGAAACCTTTCTGTTGGATTGTGCGCAGAGAAATTGGAGTTATATTGGACTAAAAAGTTAATTGTTTGAAAATTTGTAGGATCTGATAACAATCATGATCAAAAAGTAAAATTTCTCCATATCTCTAAAACTAATAAGAAGTAAGAGCTGCAAATTTACACATCCATGTTACCACACGATACTGATTATTTGTATGTAAAAATTAAAGTAGTTAGTTCGCAATTAATGTAATTTTTAATAGAAATTTATTAAGAATTTTCATTTAATAACAAGCTTAGATTTACGCCTAAGTTTCTTCGTTGTGTTTTTATTACATGAAAAGTAATTTAATCGGATGATATTTTTGGAGTTTCATTTGATAAACCGATGTTTGTCAAATGAATTTAACATTGGTATATTTTTTTCTCCTTTTCGGCTTGATTTTATCCAAAGAATTAAAAAGAGACTTGAAAGAGACTGTTGTTAATTGAAAAAATATATATATTAATTATAATTTTTAGCATGTAAACGACGACTGGCAAGTTCAGTCCACCTTATGCGAGACACTTTGGAAAACATCTCGCGTTAAGACTATTTCATATTATAATAAATAAAAACACATTTACGCCCAGTCATGATTTTTCTGTTGGTATTTAATTATTTTAATTTTTTGCTTTTTTTACAAAATTGGAAATTTAATTAAAAATATCAAAATGCAGAGAGAAACCATGGCCCTATCCTGTTCTCGATTACCTATACGAGAGGTATGAACAGAAATTGTGAGGCCCGGTAAAGAAATGGGATGGGCGCTCTAGATATTACGTTTGCAGGCCACTTTCCTGTCCTTTATAGTATACAAAATCAGCCCATCAGGGTATAAAACTGAGTTGCGCCGTCAGGCACGTCAACCGCCATTCCTAAGTTCTGAGGAGCTTTTAAGAGGCTACTTCACTCAGACGAAAACGCACGCTCGCTAATGTTAATCCTATGAAGGAAATATTTTAAGATACCTCGTTCGCATTTCACTATTTTTAAATGATTTTTTTTGCTTTGGATAGCTGAGGGACATGAAAATCTACAAAGATAGTCACTTCTCCCTCTCGCAGTGGATGAGCCCATTAGGGTATAGGGGACCTTTTTCAGCTTAGGACTCCGTACAACTGAACCATTTTTCTTACCTATGCATGCCCGCGTGAAGGGTCGTTTGATTTCAGATTATGCATTCCTCATTCGTCTAATTCAGATTTTCAAATTCTTTCATAACTCTTTCGACTTTCAGAATTATTCCGCTGCTTCCACATCAAAAAGGATAACTGGTTTCAGAATATACACTTCAACCAAGCTGATCCCATATCTTCAAGGGCCATCTGGATTCACTTATCATACTTTCCCTACGAAGCTGATATCACATCACCAAGGTTCCTCTGGCTTTAAATTACACTCTCCCAACCAAGTTCATCCCATATCACCAAGAATCATCTGAATTCAAATTATCATATACTCAAGTAGAAGCTGATTCCCCATTACCAAGTGTCATCTGGCTTCAGATTACACTCTCCCAACTAAGCTGATCATTCATCACTAAAGATGATTTGGATTCATAATACCATACTTTCACAAAGAAACTGATTCCACATTTCCAAAGATCACCCGACTTCAGATTACACTCCCAACCAAGCTGATCATTCATCATCAAAGGTGTTCTGGATTAACATCACCATACTAAAAAAGAAACTGATCCCCCATAACCAAGGGTAATCCTGCTTCAGATTGTCATACTCTCCAGAAGATGATCATTTCACATCACCGGGCCATTGGCTTCAGATTACTCTCTCCCATTAAGCTTGATCCGATCACAACTCACATTATAATATTAAATTTCCCAATGAAACTGATTCTACATCATCAAGGATCACCTGGCTTCAGATTACACCAGTCCAACCAAGCTCATCCGACATCACCAAGACTCATCTGGATTCACATCATACTTTCACAAAGAAGCCGATTCCACGCCACCAAGGATAATCATGCTTCAGATTATTGTACTCTTCAGTCTCATTTCATATAACCAAGGTTCACCTGGATTCCCATTCTCATACTTTTTCAACGAAGCCACACACCACCACATCACTAAGGATAAATTGGATTCAGACGAATCTCATTCCGCATCATTAAAGGCCATCTGGATTCACATTATAATGTTTACCCAATGAAGCTGATTCCATATCACAAACGATTATCATGCTTTCCGAACGAAGCTGATTCTATGAAGGTAATTTGGATACTCTACCGACTGATCTGATTTATTCTGAAGGATCATCGAACTTCATATTACATTTTCCAACCAAGCTCATCGCATACAACCAAGAAGGATCATCTGGAATTCTGTTCATATGTTCCTGAGAAAGCTGATCAAGGGTCAACTGGATTCAGATTACACCTTCCGGAAAAAGCATCCCACATCACCAACGGACATCGGAATTCAGATTATACATTCTCATCTCGAAGCTGATTCCACATTAACAGACCAACGGTCAAGCCAAAAACATCCATGGAAAATATCGATTATTATCCTGTCACCAAAATGAAGAAGCGTGGAACGCAGTTAATAATCTTAGGACGACCACCTGTGAAAACTGCGTGCTGTTGGTTGCCGTGTACATGTCATGTTCTTATACATAAAATCCGTAGTATACAAAGTACTTTTGATGTGAGATTGTTTGGTGGAAGGGAAAGAGGATCTCCTGTTACGGTAACGATCTTAAAACTAAAGAAATAATGGGCAGATTGATTAAAGCAGAAGCTAAAAACGTTGGCTGCTCTGCGGGATCGAGTTGATTCCAAATCACCAAGGGTAATCTGGATTCAGATTATACTCTTCCAACGAAGATGATTCCGAAGCACAGTACTGGGTAGTGTCTATATCAAATGTTACTCCACAAGAAGTACAAAGTGTATATACCACCAAGCTATCTGGCGGGTCCCTCCCGGTGGTTCCGACTCGGCCCCTTCAGTGAGGAAGATAACCGGACATCCGACTTTGTGATACGTTCTTCGACACGACAGGGACAGGAGGCGGACGGACTACCACCTCACCGTGGTGCGTCAGTGGGAAAGGGACGTCCGAAAAAGACGGAGACGCCAATAAAACTCGTTGTAAACTAAAATTCGCCTGCTAATCTGGGTCTCCCCCTCTCAAGCGCGGGTTCTCTGCGGCACGAGGACTCGGCCAATGCTCGGAGCCTCCTCTGTAGGTGGTAAAAGGACGTCCCGTAGGCTAATCCCAATTGCTCGAGTGGGTCCCTCGCCCTGCGTCGAGATAGGTGACGTTGAGCAACGGCTAGCGAACGGTGGCTGGACCGTCTTCAAAACTGTATCCGAGGGATTGACGGAGGCGAGATCGAACTTTGTAGAGCACGGTGCGTGGTGACTGTATTGTGACGCTGGTCAGCGCGTGAGGTAGCGTGCAGCATCCTTCGGTACTGTACCAGCGGTAGAGTGTAGTTACCGGCATGTGGGCGTACACGCATGGTCCGCAACCACCACGTCATCCTCTGCAGCTGGAGTAGTTATGCGTCGACCTCAATGGTTGAGCAGAACAGGGAGCGCCCAAAACCAAGTGGGGCTTAATTCCGAAGGTGACTCCTCAGGTCGGGCGGGGGATCACTCGCTCCCTGGACTATCAGACTACGAGGATTTGGACCGGAGGCTCACCAACTAACGCGGCGGCGATCAAGCCAAAACTCGATTCTTGGGTCGAAAACCAACCCGGCGTGACTATGCGCAATCGGAGTTTGCCGTGCCCGATGGTTCGATTAGCGGGAGTCTTCACATAACTTTCTATTTACTAAACTCGATCGGACCGCTTCTTTAGCGTTCTTGAAGGAGTTTTCCATGTCCTTCAGAGACCGATAGCGGTTCTAAACTAATTTTCCGTTGTTTCTTACCTTTGTTGTGTTTTGTGTTGTTTTTTACATGTGCATGACTCAGTTGTGTCGGTCGGGGACCACCTTCATTTTGCTGCAGGGCTTGCCGAATGCAAAGCTACTGGGGGTGGGGGAAACCCTTAGCCAGGGCATGTCTATGCAGCAGGGGCTCTTTACCTCGCAGTCCCGGGCTGGCAAAAGGCCTCTCCCGCTCACCTGCGGCCGATGAACAAGTTGTTTCCTCCTTCCCTAGAACTCGACGGTCGGAAGCCGCGGCAAACAAGGGTCGTTGGGGAGTTCGACATATATCCTAGGACCCGGTTCCAACTTTAGGGTTCCGGCTACGAAGCTGTCGGAGGACTCCAGCGTCTCACCACGTGTTTTTGTGATGGTATCCTCTGATATTGGGATCCACCGCGTATCGCAGCGACCTTTATCGTCAACACGTGAGTTCAACGGGAGTGATGCGCAGGTGGCTGTGCTCCCACCGTTCTCAACGCATACAGCAGGACACTCCTGGTCATGCGCGTTATAAGTCCTTCAGAATTTGAGGTGCGACGGTTGACGAGGCTGACGGGCGCCGGGCGGCGCAGCTCAGTTTTTTTATATCATCGAGCTATGGTAAAGCAAGTGCGGGTCGGAAAAACCTGACTTAAAGCCTCAGACCCAGCTCCCTCTGGTGTGTCCGGCTCCGAAGCTGTTGCGAGATTCCAAGTGTAAATGTGGTGGTTTCCCAAGAAGATGGGATCCACCGCAAATCGCAGCGACCTATGTCGTCTATCGCTTGGGAAAATGGAGGTGGTCAGCAGGTGGCGACGCCACCACCACCGTAGAGCATACAAAAACTCCTCTGGTCATGCTCGGTAAATGTTTATCACAAGTGCACGGCGGTTGACGTGCCTGACGGGCGCCCTCAGGCGCTGGCGGCTCAGCTCAGCTTTATACCATGTTGTGTTTATATATCAGCATACATGGCCGCTGTAGCGGCGATAAAATATGAGGATTAGGCAGATTTTTAACGTATTCAATTGACAATATTTTTATAACTAGCTGTTTTCTTCGTCTCCTTTCCATAATCGAGGTGTCTGTCCATTTTCAATGATTGGGGTACCTTTCTATCGTATAGAATGGCATGCAAAATGTGTCTTTTAAAATAAAAATTCTCAAAAGCATTATGACGTAATAACATATTAAATAAAAAACACATTTTAGTAAAAATTTAAAATCAATTGCTATTGGATTAATTTGTACTAAAAAATAAATAAACTCTGAACTAAACAATAATAAATATATATTTATATTGAGGAATCTTCTATAATGTGTCCTATAATTTTATATAACAATGTTTTTTCAACAAACAAAAATAAGAGCTATTCTGTTGCTAAAAACGCAACTAAATTAGGGATTATCATATACATAGTCTTTAATTAAACTGCCTATGATAATGGCTATGCCATTGCTACACGTGAAGCGGTTACACAGTATCATCCAAATATTTCAACATAATCTAATGCGTTTCTAAAAATAAAATTAAAAAATTCTTTATAGTTTTTTAACAAACGAAAGCAGTAGCTACTCTGGCGCTAAAATCGCGACTAAATTACGGACAATCATATGCATAGATATTAAACTGCTTGATTCTGGTTATACCGTTGATACACGCCACACGATTACATAATATCGCCCAGGCATTTCCAAAATAATTCTGATAAGTTTCAAACAACAAAGATATTAATTAAAATAATTATGTTTTATTTTATTAAACGTCCTTGCGCTTTTTTCTTCAACCGAAAATAATAGCTACATTGTCGCTATGAACGCGACTAAATTTATCGCATGCATAAACCGTAATTATACATTTTGATGATTTTTATGCCGTTAATACACGCGATGATGCATGCACAATTTTGCAATCAAACTTAAAATTCACTTCAATTTACAACAACTTTCAATTGATGCGTTTCTAACAATGGAAGATATCAATTAAAATAATTGGCATATTCTTTTATTAAAAGTCCTAGTACATTTTCAACAACCGAAAATAATAGCTATTCTGTCGCTAAAACGCGACTACATCGATCGTATATAGTACGTAATTAAATTGCATTAATAATGATTATACCGTTGATACACGCGATTGTACGTTTTCGTCCAAATATTTCCACATATTCTGATGTGTTTATAATAATAATTAATTAATTAATTAATAATATAATAATTAATTAAAATGACTATAACGTTCTTATATTTAAAGTCCTTGTGCTTTTTGAATAATCGAAAATAATTAGATACTCTTCCATAAAAACGCGCTAAATTTATGGCAGGCACATACCGTAATTATGCCGCCTGGTAATAGTTATGCCGTTGATACACGCGATAATACATTTTCGTCAAGCATTTCAACTTAATCTGATGCGCTTTTAACAATGAACGATATTAATTAAAATAATTAGAGCATTTTTTTTATTAAAAGTCCTACTACGTTTTCAACAACCGAAAATAATAGCTACCCTGTCACTAAAAACGCGACTAAGTGGATCGTATACATAGTCCGCAATTAAACTGCCTTGATAATTGGTTATAAAATTGATACACGCGATGCGATGATTATACATTATCGTCAAATATTTCAACTTTATCTGATGCGCTTCTAACAATGAAAGAAATTAATTAAAATGATTGCGAGTTATTTTATTTAAGGTCCTAATGTTTGTTTTAAAGAATATATTTTTCTTTCACCACTCAACGATACAGCTGATTATTACTGAAGTGCATTCACTTTCCGAAGTCATAACGAATACTGAACATTTCCCTTTCACAATACTGTCACTGACGTTTAGGTTTATAGCATTTTAAGGTAGCCAGCGCCCTCTATGGTTTCTACCGGGAAAAATGGATTATATGAACTTTCTTCCCTTGTTATTTAATTCCTTCATACACCGTTTAATCATGCTGTGGAAAAGAAGTTAATGTATGTTCATACAATATCAACATACATTTCTTTCCTAGATATTCTTTAAGATTCTTTAAATAATGTCTGTCTTTTAAATTATGTTTAAATGCATATATTCTGATTTTCATTTCGAAACTAATAAAGTTACTTTTCGTTTTAAAATCAGGAATGTTTTTTAGTTTGAAAAAAGTTTCATGAAACATTAACAACCAATTAATGAAATTTTAATTACATTAATTGATTTAAACGATTTTATTATTATTCACTAGGCCTTAAAAGAAAATCCGATCGCTTAAACTACCAAAACCCAAGAAAACAGAATATTAAAACAACCACAAAGCTAAAACCACCAAGTTCAGCCTACGGAGCTGAGTCTCCTCGGCTGGCATCCTTCCAAAGTGCCCGTGTAGCTGTTGCGAGGACTTGCTCACGTGCTCTGCTGACGGCTGATTGGTCGGGAATTGGGCAAAGGGCTGGCGCGGACCAATGACGTCAGGCCACTGAGCTTGCGTCACACAAGCAGGTCATCCATGGAGAAATGGGTATGCAATGTTTGGCGTAATAGTGCTCGTTTTCCATTTATGCTGAAAAAGGGCGATAGACGTCGAAATGTGGTGGAAAATAAGTCGGAGGGGAGTTTGAAAAGCTCCAAGGTTCACATTTGTTTTTGTGTGAAGGGAAGGGTTTGTTTACTAGGAGTGGTCTGATTGTTGATTTTACTTTGGAAATTGAAGGGAGAATGTTTTGATCCCGAAAGATTTGAAAGTTGACATATATAGCAGAAAATTTAATTTTTAATTATCTTTACTTACGCTACTAAAATTTTAAACACTTTATTGATCTTTATTCCGTTTAATTTCTTTAATGGATTGCCCATTTATCTTCTTTAGCTATGTTTTTTTTTATTTTGATATTCTACAGCGAAAGTTCCTTGGATGGAATTTTCTTTGTAAAATCAATACCTTAGGTGCATAAAATTTATCAAATAAAACGTTAAGGATGTTTTAAAAATTTCTACTTTCTCCGCTAAATGACGAGAGGTTTTTTTTTGTTGTTGTTGTTGTTGTTGTTGTTGTTGTTGTTGTTTTGTTTACACATTTAAAAATTTATTTTCATTCCGAATTGCATGAAATTTTCAAACATTCTCATTCAGATGTCAAAAAAAAATCAAGGATTTTTTTTTTTTTTTTTTTTTAATAGAAGATTTTACATAACATTGTACGCATGAGAATGGGGATTGTAGTAATGCCCATACTTTAAATCTATATCGGATCTCTAAATGGTCAAGATGCCCCAACCATAGAAAATCGGTTAAAAATGTCCCGGCATTTTTATGATACAAAAATTATAGCATTGTTTGATTCTTTGGAATCTGAGTAAGAATAATTCATAATTGTATTTCATCTACGGACGTTAATGATTTTCTAAATGTGTCAGAAAGTAACAAATTTAGAATATATAAAAATAACCTTAATATGATGGTGGAATGCTAGGAGTTTGACATGCAACAGTCCGATTAGTCATATTGTTATAAGCGAAACACCTAGAAAGTTTAGTTTATAAAGAAGAATGGTTTGAATCTTTATTTTTCTGCTATTCCGTTTCGTACTTATCATGTTCGTCTTTTCAGCCTTTCAATACGCCATCTGGTGGCGAGAGATTTTAGGATTGTTTGGATTCGGAACATTCTAGTAATGGGAATGACGATAGACTTTGCAACTTGTTCATAATTATCATTTTAATTCCTTATGTTAAATGACAGAGGATTTTTTCTTTTAATCTTTTGAGCTCTTAAATAACTTTTCAATTTTTAACGTAAGCAAATTTTGAAATCACTTATTACTACTATTTTATAGCAAAGGAGATTTCTGCAGATCTTTTAAGTATGTATTGAAGTGAAAAATCTTCAATTTAACTCCGGCTTTTGGAGCATTCTCGCTACTAATTTTTACTTATAATTATTAATAATATTATTACTTCTACTATACAACACTTTCATTGTATTTTAATGGAAAACCAAGCGGTTATAAAATTTTAATTTTCTTTAAAACTTTACAGTGTTTTGCGTTTTGCCATTATTTCTGGTCAATATCTTAACCCTTTGAAGGTCAATACATTAATCCTTTTTTAATAGAATACTTCCTCAATTAATTTTTTTTTACAAAATGTAAAGTTTAAAAGAAAATTACAAAATGCAAATTTAAAAAATATAGCTTTAAAAATGGGCGTTTTCTGAGAAAATTAACAATGATATGGGAAGCAAGAAACCTCTGAGGAAATATTTACATAAAATATTTTGCCTTGGGAATTATTTTTTGTAACTAATTCAAATATAGTGTTTATTTTTTACGAAAGCATACAAGCAACCAAAAAGGCTATTTAAAAGAGTGATTTTTTAAATTATTTTTATAATAGGGCTTTTGTATTTATTTGCGAAACTAATTATTTCTTTTAAGGAGACCATAAAGGTTTGATATTTCCTCATTGATCTTTAAAATTTTTACAAAATGTAAAACTTAAAGAAAGTTACAAAATGCAAATTTACAATAAATAGCTTTAATAAGTGGGAGTTTTCTGAGAAAATTAACAATAGTAAGCAAGAAATCTTTGGGGAAATATTTACATAAAATATTTTGCTTTGGGAAATTATTTCATGTAACTAATTCAAATATAGTGTTTCTTTTTACGAAAGCGTACAAGCAGCCAAAAAGTCTATTTAAAAGAGTGATTTTTAAATTATTTTTGTAATAGGGCTTTTATATTTATTTGCAAAACTAATTATTTTTTTCAAGCAGACCAGTAAGGTTTAATATTACGGAACCTGACTGAAGTTTGATCGTGGATTAGGAAGGGTGTATTTAATTTAGACTATTGCTTGTTTGTGTATTTTTTCATTTAGGTTTTTATAGAAATGAAAAGTATTTCTTAAAATTTCTTAAGTTAGTGCTACTGTAAAAAACAATAGCAAATTTTTAATAGCATAATTTATAATAATTTTTAATAGCAAATTTTTAATAGCATAATTTTTAAATTATTTTTGTAATAGGGCTTTTATATTTATTTGCAAAACTAATTATTTTTTTCAAGCAGATCAGTAAGGTTTAATATTACGGAACCTGACTGAAGTTTGATCGTGGATTAGGAAGGGTGTATTTAATTTAGACTATTGCTTGTTTGTGTATTTTTTCATTTAGGTTTTTATAGAAATGAAAAGTATTTCTTAAAATTTCTTAAGTTAGTGCTACTGTAAAAAACAATAGCAAATTTTTAATAGCATAATTTATAATAATTTTTAATAGCATAATTTTTAAATTATTTTTGTAATAGGGCTTTTATATTTATTTGCAAAACTAATTATTTTTTTCAAGCAGACCAGTAAGGTTTAATATTACGGAACCTGACTGAAGTTTGATCGTGGATTAGGAAGGGTGTATTTAATTTAGACTATTGCTTGTTTGTGTATTTTTTCATTTAGGTTTTTATAGAAATGAAAAGTATTTCTTAAAATTGCTTAAGTTAGTGCTACTGTAAAAAACAATAGCAAATTTTTAATAGCATAATTTATAATAATTTTTAATAGCATAATTTTTAAATTATTTTTGTAATAGGGCTTTTATATTTATTTGCAAAACTAATTATTTTTTTCAAGCAGACCAGTAAGGTTTAATATTACGGAACCTGACTGAAGTTTGATCGTGGATTAGGAAGGGTGTATTTAATTTAGACTATTGCTTGTTTGTGTATTTTTTCATTTAGGTTTTTATAGAAATGAAAAGTATTTCTTAAAATTTCTTAAGTTAGTGCTACTGTAAAAAACAATAGCAAATTTTTAATAGCATAATTTATAATAATTTTTAATAGCATATTTTTTAAATTATTTTTGTAATAGGGCTTTTATATTTATTTGCAAAACTAATTATTTTTTTCAAGCAGACCAGTAAGGTTTAATATTACGGAACCTGACTGAAGTTTGATCGTGGATTAGGAAGGGTGTATTTAATTTAGACTATTGCTTGTTTGTGTATTTTTTCATTTAGGTTTTTATAGAAATGAAAAGTATTTCTTAAAATTTCTTAAGTTAGTGCTACTGTAAAAAACAATAGCAAATTTTTAATAGCATAATTTATAATAATTTTTAATAGCATATTTTTTAAATTATTTTTGTAATAGGGCTTTTATATTTATTTGCAAAACTAATTATTTTTTTCAAGCAGACCAGTAAGGTTTAATATTACGGAACCTGACTGAAGTTTGATCGTGGATTAGGAAGGGTGTATTTAATTTAGACTATTGCTTGTTTGTGTATTTTTTCATTTAGGTTTTTATAGAAATGAAAAGTATTTCTTAAAATTTCTTAAGTTAGTGCTACTGTAAAAAACAATAGCAAATTTTTAATAGCATAATTTATAATAATTTTTAATAGCATATTTTTTAAATTATTTTTGTAATAGGGCTTTTATATTTATTTGCAAAACTAATTATTTTTTTCAAGCAGACCAGTAAGGTTTAATATTACGGAACCTGACTGAAGTTTGATCGTGGATTAGGAAGGGTGTATTTAATTTAGACTATTGCTTGTTTGTGTATTTTTTCATTTAGGTTTTTATAGAAATGAAAAGTATTTCTTAAAATTTCTTAAGTTAGTGCTACTGTAAAAAACAATAGCAAATTTTTAATAGCATAATTTATAATAATTTTTAATAGCATAATTTTTAAATTATTTTTGTAATAGGGCTTTTATATTTATTTGCAAAACTAATTATTTTTTTCAAGCAGACCAGTAAGGTTTAATATTACGGAACCTGACTGAAGTTTGATCGTGGATTAGGAAGGGTGTATTTAATTTAGACTATTGCTTGTTTGTGTATTTTTTCATTTAGGTTTTTATAGAAATGAAAAGTATTTCTTAAAATTTCTTAAGTTAGTGCTACTGTAAAAAACAATAGCAAATTTTTAATAGCATAATTTATAATAATTTTTAATAGCATATTTTTTAAATTATTTTTGTAATAGGGCTTTTATATTTATTTGCAAAACTAATTATTTTTTTCAAGCAGACCAGTAAGGTTTAATATTACGGAACCTGACTGAAGTTTGATCGTGGATTAGGAAGGGTGTATTTAATTTAGACTATTGCTTGTTTGTGTATTTTTTCATTTAGGTTTTTATAGAAATGAAAAGTATTTCTTAAAATTTCTTAAGTTAGTGCTACTGTAAAAAACAATAGCAAATTTTTAATAGCATAATTTATAATAATTTTTAATAGCATATTTTTTAAATTATTTTTGTAATAGGGCTTTTATATTTATTTGCAAAACTAATTATTTTTTTCAAGCAGACCAGTAAGGTTTAATATTACGGAACCTGACTGAAGTTTGATCGTGGATTAGGAAGGGTGTATTTAATTTAGACTATTGCTTGTTTGTGTATTTTTTCATTTAGGTTTTTATAGAAATGAAAAGTATTTCTTAAAATTGCTTAAGTTAGTGCTACTGTAAAAAACAATAGCAAATTTTTAATAGCATAATTTATAATAATTTTTAATAGCATAATTTTTAAATTATTTTTGTAATAGGGCTTTTATATTTATTTGCAAAACTAATTATTTTTTTCAAGCAGACCAGTAAGGTTTAATATTACGGAACCTGACTGAAGTTTGATCGTGGATTAGGAAGGGTGTATTTAATTTAGACTATTGCTTGTTTGTGTATTTTTTCATTTAGGTTTTTATAGAAATGAAAAGTATTTCTTAAAATTTCTTAAGTTAGTGCTACTGTAAAAAACAATAGCAAAAGTCGGTAAAAATATCATTTTTGGCGCGCATTCTGTTCTAAACAAACCTCTTTCGAAACGGGACTCCGGTACTCGTTCCGATATCTACGGCATTGTATAGAGGGCGTACTACGCACGCGCTGCAATGTCGTTTAGTTTCAATTTCCACCCCTAGGCGGCGCGAAATCATCGTATTTAGTTATCTACATCTTAATTAGTTCATATTGAGTTGAATGAACCAATTCCCGTTGAAGAAGACTCCAAACATTTTTTAGAACACTTTGGTCGAATTATGAAAATGCCCTAGATCGACCACTTTCAATTACCATATCTTCCACATCCTCACAGCTACCGACATGCAACCACCATAGTGCATGATGGGAGATTCGAGGCTACTACACCATAGAATAAACAATAAACGTGGTCTGCGCTGGGTAGTTGTGGCTGCAAAGAGAAATATAGGGACATATATTTCTTTATATATATATATGTAGATAGATTTATTATTTTGTTAGATTTAAAAATGTGTAATTTGTAAACAAACAAGTTCACCAGAAAAGAAAATTTTAGCAAAATGATTTTTTTTTTTTTTTTTTTTTTTTTTTAAATAAATGCTTGGCTTGAATTTGAATAACTGAATTTCAATTTTAGTTACAAAATGTTATTTTTCACAAAAATATAATAAATTTCCCAAAAAGTAACTTTTACTTTTCACAAAATAGCCCCCCCCCCCCCCCAAAAAAAAAAAAAAAAAAAAAAAAAGAACTTTAAGAGTACAGAGGAAAAAGAAGTTAAAAGTATGAATTTACTGAAACGATATGTTTAATATACAAATGCATTCTACGCCCATGGGTTTAACATTAGCGAGGGGAGTCTGAGATCTCACTGACCAATAGCTTTTTTGGTCGTCAACATTACAAAGTTAATCTATCCGATATCAAGTGAATTTTTCTGAAATCTGCAAGGTGATGTGAGATTACATATTCCACTTAATTTTAATCTCTAAATGCCACACTGGCACAAAAATTTTTGGAATAAAATTTTCCTTTTACAATGTACGGGAAATTTTTTTTTACTTATTTTCAAACAAATTTGCCTGAAATCTGCAAGGCGATGTGAGATTACATATTCCACTTAATTTTAATCTCTAAATGCCACAATGGCACAAAAATTTTTGGAATAAAATTTTCCTTTTATAATGTACGGGAAAAAAAAAGTTTTTACTTATTTTCAAATAAATTTGTTCGTAAATCTTGGTGTTAATCAAACATTTCAACATTTTAGTAACAAAAGTACTTTGCCACTGAAAGGGGTAAAAATAATTAAACTTCAGGAAACAATGTTTAAAAGCATACACTGCAAAAAAAGAAAAAAAAAATTGATTTTTCAGTATAATACTGACACCCCAGCTGCCAGTATTATACCGTAAAATTAACAGTAATAAATAGTAAAATAAGCAGTAATACGCTACCGCGCATGCGCGGCAACATTTGTGTGCTACCGAGTTTTCGTAATAACCAAAGTTGAGGTTTTATAGTATGAAAAACAAAAACAAAAAGGCAAAAATTTTCTTAAATTATTTAATGGTATAGAATTATTATTTTGATATGGGCAATTTTATATTTCTAAATTTGCCAGTATGAAACTGAATTAATAATAGTAGTCGATATAATTTTTTTTCTTTCAATTTTGAATTTACAAATTCATTTTTTTTTTAAATATATATATAAGTACTTGAATAAACAGTGTTTACCATTTATTTATTAATTAAAAAAGATTTTAAAAATAATTTATTTTCCTTTAAGTAGCTGTCAACTTTTGCGCCTTTTTGTTACCATTAATTTTCTCTTATTTAATGGTAGATTTCTGCTATTAAATAAAGCAAAATTTTCAGGATTTTTTTTTTTTTTTTTTTTTTTTTTTTTGAAAATTATAGGATTAATAGAGGTATACATATTTAACAAAATAAAAGTTTTTTCTTTCAATTTTGAATTCACAAATTCATTTTTTATATATATATATATATGGGTACTTGAATAAACAGTGTTTACCATTTATTTATTGATTTAAAAAGATTTAAAAAATAATTTATTTTTCTTTAAGATTTTTCCCAAATCTACGTCACTTATTTTTCTTTTATTTACGTAGCTGTCAACTTTTGCGCCTTTTTGTTACCATTATTTTCCCTTATTTAATGGTAGATTTCTGCTATTAAATAAAATAAAATTTTCAGGATTTTTTTTTTTTTTTTGTGGAAAATTATAGGGTATATGGATATACATATTTAACAAAAATAAAAGTATTTTCTCCCATCGGACGCGAAATGCCATGTTAACAAGGGAATATTGTAAATAGGTGATTACTCATTAAATAATATACTAATTATCAAAATACGGTTTGAACCATCAGAAAGTGGACATCCGATTCCGATGTAGTGGGTTTTAGGTAGATTTCGTAAGAAATACTACCTATTACATTCTCCCCTAAGTTGGAATTTATGAAAAATTTTTGTAGATCTACGCTGATCATAACTCCCAGAACCCAAAACCACCATCAGTTCAAAACTTTATATATATATACATATATCTATCTATGTCACTTTTTTTATGGACACGATAACTGGAAAAATTCTGCATAAATCTCTTCCAAACTGATACATAAAATCAAGGGGCATAAAATCTCGGTCAAGTTCGTTAATGGGCAAAATCGAACCACGGGGTGGGGGGGGGGGGGGGGCTTTTGTGAAAACAGAAAAAAATCCATAATTTCTTAATTATGATACGTATCGAATCCGTTTAAAGTTATTATTACTTCTAGTAAAAGGGTCGAAAATTTATGTATGGCAGATTTTTAATATCATTGAAAATTACCTTAAGGGGGGGGGGGGGGTAGAAGAAAAAAATCATAACTTCGTCAATTCACAAGATATCAAATCCGCTTAAATTTATTATTAATCCTCTTAATATTATCTAAAACTTTTATACTGACAAGTTTTTTATAGGACCAACCCTTACAGCAAAAAAAAAAAAAAAAAAAAAAAAAAATTAAAAACAAAAAACATCTCTGCCGGCTCCGCTTACAAACAAGTTAGGTTTCGAAGTGGGCGGTTCCGACTACAGCATCTTGGCAAAAAGGTCATTTCTTCCGCAATTTCCAACAAACAGGAGCCCCTCGGTCTGCGTCTTCGAAATCTACCTGTGCCTGTAGGTCGAGCCGTCAGGGATTTTTTCCAATAACAGTCAGTCAAATTAAAAAATGAATGCATTTTTTTTTTTTAATTATTAGTATATTTTTATATATATAAAGTCCTTTTGAATAATGATAATAATAATTGAAAAAATGTTTTGAAAATTGGAATGCATGGAGTATTTTAGAATATTTAAAAACAAAAAGCAAACAAAAGCTTTAAAAAATTAAATTTTCAGTAACTTCCTTTTTTAAATATTTATCGAATTTATGATTTAGAAGACTTTTTTGAAGAAATTCTTGTCGAATAATAACATAAATAATAAAAAATAATTTCTAAAATCCAACGTACCCTTTAATGCATATAAGCTGTCACTGACAACTTTTACACTTTTCTGATACCAGCAATATTTAATAAAAAATTTTGCATTATTTAATAGCAGAAAGCTGCAATTAAATAAGACAAAATTATATGTTGAAAATTAGTGGTAACGAAAAGGCATAAAAATTGACAGCTATGTAAATGAAACAAAAATAAATTATGTGAATGTGGAATTTTTTTAAAGGAAAACAACGTCTTTTTAAAATCTGTTTAAATTAATAAATAATTGGTAAACACTGTTTGTTAAAATATTTTATAAAATATTTCTAATTTAAATTTGATTTTCACATCGGGATAATAATTCTGTACTATTAAATAATTTAAGAAAAAATTTACTTGTTTGTTTTTGTTTTTCCTACTATAAAACCTTAACTTCAGTTATTACAAAAAGTCGGTTATATCACACAAATATTGTAGGTTCTCCGTCCTTATAGGGTCGAGTTTGATTGTTGTCTAAAAATCTGACTGTCTGTTTGTATTTCACAACTACTACTCCTAGAATATGGAACGCAGCTCGATGAAATTAACACCAATTATCCGCATGGATCCGAGGATGTCAATATAAGCTCTCGGATTGGATTAATTTCCGAGATAAAGTTTCTCTAAAGTGGCAACTAAATTACTCCATGTTTGGGGGGGGGGAGAAAGGGGGTAAATAATGGGATATTGTCTGCTATTCAAAATGGTGAATATTTTTGTTTGTTTGAATCAGCCATACTCAACCAGCGGCCCGGCGACCTTTTATGTGCGGCCCGCGACACTTAATCAGAAATCTCTATATATAATAAATAGAAATGAGATGTGCATAAAATGTTTTTAAGACCTACGCTGTTATTTTATGTATTTTCATAGAAAGACAAAATCTGTTCTGTTATTTATAATTACTAAATTAAAATTATCTTAAAACATCTTAAATTCCGTTTCTTTAGTCAAAAGTTCTTTTTACATGCAGATCTATTTGTGCTATATCAGTCTATACATTTCTTAATCTTCAACGCTGAACAAATGTTATTCCAAATTAATTAAATTTGCACTATATATTTCTACACTTAAAAAAAAAAAGTTTTTACATTGAGAAAACGACTGGTTTATTAAAACAAATCATACCTGATTTTTTTTTTCTTTCGAACATCTGCATTGCTACATTATTACGTTTTATACTTATCATGTAACTAACAATGCTTATTAGGGTTCAACTTTTTCCTCGAAAACATATTGGAAGCAAAAAAAAGTTTTATATCCCTATTTTCAATTACAAATTTTCAGTATATTGTTCAGTATATTGTTTGAAAATATAGCTCTTTTTTTTTTTTTTTTTTTTTTTTTTTTTTTGGTCGTGTGTGTGTGTGTGGGGGGGGGGGATTTCTTTCTCGACAAACGTTCAACCCTACTGAATATATTACTTTATTATACTACTTTTGTTTTCTTACTCTTTTTAGGTTATATAATATAATTGTATTGCGGCCCGCCTAAAGTCGCAAACATATGTTTGCGGTCCGCGAGAAAAAGAGTTTGAGTATGGCTGGTTTGAATAAATCGATTTATTGATTTTTAGTTAACATCCTCTTTACAAAATGTAATGTAAAGAATATTCATATAACTTAATTGCACATTTATTGAAATTATAAAAAAATATATAAATAATATATATAATAATATTTATATAAAAAAGCTGAAATATTTTAATATTATTGATCCGTGTGAAATATTTTCAGAATTTGTTTTAAATGTAAATGAGATGTAACATGGAGTTTTGAGCGCGGAATTTGAACATACGTATTGGGATTTTTTTCAAGATCGACAAGAACCGTTGAAGGCAAATTTTGTCGCCTGAGGCGAATACCATTTAGGCGCCGCGCCGTTTTATTGTCATGTTTTAACAACACGTTACAATGCAAAAGTCACTTTCCACTCTTCTTCTGAAGATACCGCTGTTGCTTCGACGCCAAAGCCGGCCTTGACAATAGGTAATGTTGTCCACGCTTGTGAAAATCTTGACAAATAACATATTTCTCTTTGTATAACGATATACTGCGAGTACCGACGACATTGATAGAGACCACACAGATACTGTCCAATTGTATTCTATACATGCAGCTATTGAAAGTACTTTCGACTTGAGGCTACAGGACCTTTTTAATTTCAACTGTTTTGATTGTCTATTTTTTTTCTTTTCTTTTTTGCTTGTTTTTGGCGACAACTAAAGGGAGTGCAAGCAAGGGTCATACAACCCCACACCCTGGATTTTAAAAATTCATTTAAATTAACTTTCGTTGATTTTGAAAAAAAACAGGGAAAACAAATCGTTGGGGGCCACCGTAATACCTACCCATCATGGATATGCATAATATAAAATATGAAAATAAAACATGTGTAAACTATTTATAAAATGCATTGCAATTCGAACAAAATCGTGGCTTGATGACGTCATAAACTTTAAATGCTCTATTACCGAATTGCGTAAAAGAAACATCCTTATAACTCCAAAATGGATAATCATATTGACTAACGGTTTACTGCGTTGGATTAAGCGTCTCATTTCCAATTAAAATATATCTTTGAATTGAAATTTGAATGAAATACAGGGTCATGAAAAATCGAAGAGTGCGTAAAATAGGATTACAAATATCTCGGTAACTCATTATCCGATCGACTTCATTCTTTATGCAAAATTTATGTTTTTTATTGTCTTTTATATTCATTCCTTAAAATAAACAATTTCGAAAATTTTTATACACCTTTTATCAGAACGAATAATTCAAGAATCCGAAAAAATAGTTCCGGATAATAGAGGTTACTGAAATTCGATAAGCTTCTTCCCATTATTACATACTAAGTACATAGCAAATTTCAAGTCTCTATCTCAATTTGTTCTCGAGATAGAGCGTTTACAGACACACACAGACTGACGGACGGCAACATTTTTTTTTCTAAAAATATGTTTTTCGGAATCTCCAGTGTCTGAAACGTGTAAATCCGTCAAAAATTTATTTTCGATTTTCAAAACGATTACAAGACTTACCCTATACTACGTATGATGGATAAGTAAAACAGTAGTACAATTTATTTTTCTCAAGTGTTCTCAAATCCAAAGGACCTATTTTTTGACACATTTCTGAATTCATTTTTGTTCGGAAACACATGAAATTGGCAGGTGTCTTTATTCAAAAACTATGTAATCAAATGGTGCTTTTTTGATAAATGCGGAAGATCTTTTAGAAAATACTGTCAAAGTCGGCGTTTTGAACTGGATTCCCGACGCAAGAAAGGGGGGAAACTTGTCGTCACGTGACAAGAATCGGATATAACTCGACAAGTAATTTATTTATCAAAAAATGGAAAATGTTATTCGATTCCAAATCTGTTCAATAGTCAGGCCCGTCAATTGTATGCCTTTACGTTTAAAAATGAGTCAGAAAGTTTCAAGTTGTTGAGCAGGGAATTTGAGAATCACCTTAGGAAAGAGAAAAATTTGATTGAGAGTGAAATATTGCTTTTATTATTGCTGAAATATCAGTGGAATAGAGATGAGTTCGGTATCTTTTTTTCGGAGCCCGAGCCCGAAAAATTTTGTATCATCAGGGCTCGAGCCCGATACCGAAAGTACGCAGTAGAAAATTATTAATAATATTTTAAAATTGCTCCAAAGATTAATTTTCTCGTTTAAAGAAAATCTCTTCTTACATACAAATAACTATTAATCCTAAATACTTTAGCGTTTCGTGATTTTCATGTCCTTGAAAATCTATTTAAAATAGCAAATTTGTTACTTATACCCAACCACTGTCAGAAATCTGAAAAAGTTGCGAGTTTTATTCTTTTAAAATATCATTATGCAACTATTACAGCAAAACATTTCTGTTTTCCTGTAATTCTGCACTGTTAAAAATTTGCAGCAAACTGGCCAGTCATTTGACCGTTTTTGTAAAATACGGTTACATATGTGTAATTTAACTATATTCTGACCATAAAATGAGCAATAATACGGTCAGAATATAGTTAAATTACCGTTATATAACCATTTTCTACAAAAACGGTCAAATGACTGGACAGTTTGCTGCAAATTTTTAACAGTGTGGGAAAAGATTTCAAATGAGGATAGATATTCCGCGGTTTCTAAATGTTATTAACACTGACCGCGAAAAGGATTTAAAATTAGGTAGAATATTTTTCTCCTTATACCCCATCAATAACAATTCAATTCCTTTTAAGTTGATTTTCAAAGGATTGTAAAACACTTTCAGAAATTTAGACTACATTCTTGTTTCTCAAATAGCAAGATCTTTTTTCTTCCCTTTTCCAATCTATACTAATAAAAGAAAGTTTCGCTCTGTGTGTGTGTGATGGCTAGCGAAATCTACCGCACACGCACGTAGAAATCTGAAAGTTTGGGTATACGGGTAGTTCTTCAAGGCAGGTCCTGATGCACCCGAGGCTCAGATTTTTAATTATTTTTTTACCCGAGCCCTATGGTCCCACTGAAATTTTTGTACACTAAATTGTTGATAACTTGTTCCTTTTTATCCGATCTTCTTCGTTTTTGGAGCCCTTTCTCCATTTCTACGTTTCAGTTAAGACCCTGGGGCCCGGTACAGGTCCCTTGAAGTTCTTGTTTCCTAAATTGTGAATAATTTGCCCCCTTTTAATCCGATCTTCTTCGTTTTGGGGGCCTTTTCCCTATTTGGTTAGTCCTCCATTTCTACATTCCAATTAGGACCCTGTGCCCTTGAACTTTTGGGTGCGCGTTGCATTTTTCACCTCTCCCCGGGCCACCACCCTCATATGTTTATTGGGGCCCTAGGCCCTTTTATAAGCATTTCTTTAAAATTTTATTCTAATGATTAATTTATACCCTATGCTTAATTTCGACTAATTGTTGATCTAAAGCGGAAATTACTAGGACCTTTTAAGATGCTTTCCCCATAGGGCGCTGCTCAAAACTATCAGTTGGCCCTTTTTGGACCCCTTACTACCTCCCTTAATCGTCCGATTCACTAACTTTTTTTTTTTTTTTCTTTTTCTAAAAACTGCTTAGGCCTTCTAGCTACTACTTGAACGGCAAAAAAAAATTTCTCGGATCTCAGCTACCAATTTTGAATATTAATCTCCTTCTTGGGGCCTTTGATGTAGCTTCTTAAAAAAAAAAAAAAAAAAAAGAATCATACAAACTTGAGTTCTGTTTAAGGTTATTATCACGGGCCCGGGCAACGTCGGGCGGGACAGCTGTTTGGGAACAAAAAAAATTTCACTTCGGGCCCTGGTGTAGATAGTAGATTAAACCTAAGCCCACTTTGGGCCCCGGCTCGGTGTCAGCTCGTCTCATCTGTACAGTGGAGACCTACTGTGGAGCGGCGAAAAGTGTTTAATGTCTGTATGTATGTTTGTCCTATGCGACAAATGTCACAAAAAAATATTTGATTAGTTAAAAGTTTGGTAGATCGGTTGGTGATGTGGTCTATCAAGTTAGCTATATATAGTTTTCGATTTAATTTGGTTCATTTGTTCGAAAAATATAGAACATTTTCTTTACTGTCATGTTTTAAAAAATTATTATTCAAATGGCCCATTTCGATAATTGATTAAGACTGGACTAAGACTAAAATCCAAACTGGCTATTTTCTGAATAATTTTTTAATTCATTTTTGCTCACAAATGGGCAGGTTCTCTTATTCAGAAACTATGATATCGAGTTGTTTTTTTCCGGTTTTTTGATAAAGGCAGAAGAATTTTCAGAAAATGCTGTCAAAGTTAGCGTTTTGAGCCGTATTTCCGGACGCGGCAATATGGACAGAGAATCGTTCATAATTCAAGACGTAATTAATTTAACAAAAATTATATTTAAAAAAAAAAAAAAAAAAAAAAAAAAAACGTTCGATTACAAATCAATTCAATAATCATGTCTTCATGTCTCATGCTTTTAGGTTTGAAAATGTGTCAGATGTCGATAACTCTTGATAGAAATATCCGTTTTGCTTCCAATTTTGTTTATAGGTTCATTGTCATAAGGCACTTCCCTTATTAGTTTTGGGGATACATTTGTTAAGTATAAAGGAGGGAAACGGGGAGCTAATCCCCCTTTAATGTAGAAAAATTGGTTTTCATGCAGAATTATCCGATTTGCTTCAAATTTTGTATATAATTTCTTTGTGATAAGTTGCTTCCCTGATTAGTTGTGGGGGTTCATTAGTTAAGTTTAAAGGGGGGGGGGGGAACGGGGGCTTATCCCCCCACCTTAATTTAGATCAATGGGCTTTTCATGCAGAATTATCCGATTTGCTTCAAATTTTGTATATAGGTTCATTTTGATAAGGCGCTTACCTGATTAGTTTTGGGGGTTCATTGGTTAAATATAAAGGAGGGGAACGGATGGGTAATCCCCTCTTAATTGTCGATTTTTTTTATTTTTTGAGGGGCATTGTTCTTTGGAATAAGAGTATAATATACAATTAGTGTGAATATCCTGTGAGTTCAATGCCATCAGTTTAACTGGGCACATTTCTTTTTATGCAAATAATTGTTCCGTTGAAATTATATTTATTTTTATATTTCGTCTTAAAAGATGCAATACATTAATACTGATATTGTTTGGAGATTTTCCTGAAATTCATTCTTTTATCATATTATTATTATTATTACTATTAATGCTATTATCATTGTTGTTATTATTGTTATTATTAATTGTAGTTTATGTATTCTGGAAAACGAATGATGTTTTTTAGGGATAAGAAACAAAGTCCGAATTTATCCCCAGCTGGATTCTAAGCTCAGATTCACAAACTAAAATGCTTTTATGAATGTTAAATACAGGCTGACACAGACAACCAGCTAGACAGACAGACTGATAAAAACGAAACCATAAATACGTGTCATCAAAATTTGAAAATATTAAAATCATGCTGGAATGATCACTAACATGATAAAAGCTAGGAGTTTAGTGATAAAAGATAAGTTTTGTTTTGAATTTTAAATAGATTCCGTGCAAAAGTGTGTTCACTGAATCCTTATGCACCCTGAAATATTAAAATTTTGTGAAAATTTTACTAAACTTGGTTTAAGTGTGTTTGAGTTAAATTTCATAATATCTTAATAAGATCATCTTTTAATTAATTTATTATTATTATTATAAATATATATTTCAACTAAATTTTTTTGTTTAAAAATTTTCCTACTTACATTTTTTTAAATGTACTTATTTATTTATTTTTTTATTATTATTTATTGTCGACAACTCAATATTTTATCAGTTTTCGCTGATAATTTTCATGATTTCGATTTATCTGTTGGCTTTTTCTGCTTTGCATCTTGTTGTTAATTTTTTACTAAAATACTCGAATAAAGAAAATTTTCAAGTTGATATGATACTGAATTCCTAGAAAAAATGGCAGCGATGGCTAAAATAGGTTTTTTTTTAAAGTTTTCCATTTTAAAAAAATGTGTTAGGTCTCAAATTTCTTTTTAATAATGTAACATATATTTTCTTTTATATAACTTCTACAAAATATTGGGTTGTTCGGAAAGTTTCTTCCGTTTGGGAAAACCAATTCGTACCGGAAAATTCTGCCCGTCAATTATTAGACATTAGATATCGGAATTAATGTCTAATAATTAAACGATAGAATTTTCCGGTACAAATTGTTTTTTCCAAACGGAAGGAACTTTCCGAACATTTCTGTTCATTGTAGTGACTGTGACAATTGTGACCATTTGCGATGTCAAGAAGACTTCACATCGGCTGTCTGTGCGGTTAGGGTAGTACCTATTTTCTACACTTGCTGTTTATAGAATTTCCTTTTGAGTACTCACGTGTTCAGAAATTAACATTTTGTGTTTGTTGCTTAAGTTTTGTACACTAGTGTAGTTAGTTAGAATGGATAAAGTTCTTGCAATAATTATTTTTCTTTTTCTTTTTAAAAATGCGTTAAAGAGCATTTTTCACACAATCATTTAGACAGATTTTCTGAAAACGTGGGTGATGATAGCGAAGAGCATGGTGAACGGTCCCCCACCAACATATTAGGGTAGATCAAATGAAAACGGAACAAAGAGCCACAGAATGAAATGGCATAGTTAATTTCAAACATAATCTCCGAAGCTACACAAGCACTTGTTCGACTGTTTCACGAAGCGGTGAATAACTTGCTCAGAGAAGTCCTTTAGCTGATATCGGAACTAGTTTCGAACATTCTCCATGACTTTGTTGTCCGAGTTAAAACGGCGACACTTCAATGCCTTTTTCAGAGGACCAAGGATGGAAAAGTCGTATGGCGAAAGATCCGGGCAATACGGTGGATATTCCAAGACTGACCAAAGAAACTTCACCAGATTTCTTCGCGGAATTGCTTGTGTCCGTCCTACACACGAGTCAATGACAGTGCATGTTCTGCGTACACTGTCTTCATTCGCCGATGCACTTCACAAAATGCAACTCCTTCTTCCACTAAATAACGAATAACACTGTGTTGCTCTTTTTCGCATGCTAACATTCCTCAGACGCAGATGAATAATAACAACACAACCGACTGCCTGCCGAACGATACTGTTAGCCGACCGATACCACATATCACATGCTCCAGCGTGACTACCTAGGGCAAGTCCATTCCCACAGTAGGACTTGCCTTCCTTCCTTGCCGCTCTACCTTTACACAAAGTTGCACCACACTCATAGAAAAATAAACCACATTATAACCACTGTTCCGCTTTCATTTGATCCATCCGATCCACCCTTATATCAGAATAATTGAGCAAAGGTAGAAGGACGTTGGGATCGCCACATGATGGGATGGCTGACTGCTGCTGGACTGGACCTTACAAAGAGGTTATCTTGAAGGGAAACATTCTAGAAAATCATATAGAAAACAGTTTTAATAGTAATGTTAAATCTATATTTATGTTTCGCAATATCCATCTTACTCAAAATATAATGTTACAAAATATGTAAAAAAAAAAAATAAAAAAAAAAGTTTTTACATATTTAATGTTACTTTTTCGTACCTGTGCCACTATCGAATTGTTGATTTTATTTCAAAAATAAGAGTCAAACCAGAAAATTTGCTACTATTTTCATATTCAGCAGATCAAAATTACTCGAAATCCGTTGTCCAACCCCGTGCCGAAAAATCATTTTCCTCCGGTGTTATTTATTTATGAATTTTTAAAGCTCTCTGTGGTATAACAATAAAAATGTTTCATACAAAATCGGTGGCAAAAATGGATTATAAAGACTGTGGAAAAACGTCTTTAACGAGTGAGCTAACGGATTCTGTGTCCAGGTTCGCCCAGGTCAAAGGTCTCCATATAACAGAATATGCATTATCAAATGGGTCATTCTCCTAACTAGAAACGGGTCCCACTCAGCCGTAACCTTCGAGATACAAGGCCGTGACAGTAAATAAACATGGCGGACGTTTCGCGTTCTATGATGCATCACAAAAAAGACGTGACTATTTCTCTCGAAAACTAAATAAAAACTAATCGTTGGGGGCCACCGTAATATTTACCCATCATGGACATGCATAATATAAAATATGAAATTAAAACATGTGTAAACTATTTATAAAATACATTCTACATTGCAATTCGAATAAAAGGCTCCATTACTGAATTGCGTAACAGAAACGTCTTTATAACTCCAAAAAATGATAATCATATTAACTAACAGTTTGCTGCGTCGGATTAAGCGTCTCATTTCCAATTAAAATATATCTTTGAATTGAAATTTGAATGAAATACAGGGTCATGAAAAATCGAAGAGTGTGGGAAATAGGATTACACATATCTCTATAACTAATTATCCGATCGACTTCATTCTTTATGCAAAATTTGTTTATTTATTGTATTTTATATTCACTCCTTAAAATAAACAATTTCGAAAATTTTTTATGTACCATTTATCAGAACGAATGTTTCCAGAGTCAGAAAAAAATAGTTCCGGTAGTTACTGTAATTCAATAAGCTTCTTCCCAATTATTACATACTAAGTACATACCAAATTTCAAGTCTCTATCTCAATTTGTTCGGGAGATAGAGCGTTTACAGATACACAGAGAGACGGACGGCAATTTTTTTTCTTTCTAAAAATATGTTTTTCGGAATCTCCAGTGTCTGAAACGTGTAAATCTGTCTTCTTTTTTTTTTTTTTCGATTTTTAGGTGCGTTCGTAATTATATAAATACGTAGCACCTATAGTCGTCGTTTGGCCGTCCGTCTGTCCGTCCGTCTGTCTGTCTGTCCGTCCGTCTGTCTGTCCGTCCGCATATAACAACGCAAAAACTACCCAACCAAATGGTTTGCAATTTAAAATATATTATCTTTGCAGAATTTTGTCGAGACATTTCAAATTTTATTAAAATCGAATCAAAACTTTAGGAGATATTAATAAAAATATTTATTAAGAAATTTGATTTTTTTTTTAAATCGGTGCTTTTTTGTTAGAGGAGCTTCCGATGGATGTTAAATCGTCAAGCGACCGAGATACTTATTTTATTACAGAAATTAATCTGCAGACGATATAATTCATTTCACAGAATTAAAAATCATCAAGATCTGAATATTTATATAACTAGCTGATACATATATATCTGAATATTTATATAACTAGTTAAGATATTTGTATGAACAGTGTCATAAAATATATACTTAACTAGCTGTTTAGCCCGTTCTACGCATGGGATATCATGAATTTAATTCTAAAACGTGCGTACGAACGCACCTCGTTTGTAACGTTTGACGTACAATTTCCAACTTGTTTAAAACGATTACAAGACTTACCCTATACTACGTATGATGGGTAAGTAAATAAACCTTTATACAGAATATTTATAAAAAGCGTATAGGAATAATAATAAATATCTTCAAATATATTCCTGTATGCTTTAATTAATATAGTCAATTAATAGATTTAATGATGGATACTTTTACATACGGCTCTAATTCCTTAAGACTGTTCTCAAATCTAAAAGAGCTACTTTTTGACGCAATTTTGAATTCATTTTTGGTCGGAAACGGATGGAATGGGCAAGTGTTGTTCTTCAAAAACTACGTTCATCGAAATGTGTTTTCCATTTTTTGGTAAAGGCAGAAGATCTTTCAGAAAATACTGTCAAAGTCAGCTTTTTGAACCGAATTCCTGAGGCAGCAGAGCGAGAAATGGGAAAATAGTGTCGTCACGTGACACGAATCGCTTATAACTCGATAACTAATTTATTTATCAAAAAATGGAAAATTCATTTCGATTCCAAATCGCCTCCTTTGCGTTTAAAAGTGAATCAGCAATTGTGTCAGAAAGTTTCGCATTGTTGAGCAGGTCATTTGATAACCACCTTAAGTTGATGATATTTTATTATAAAAATTTTCGCATTTATGTTTTTAAAACACACAAATTTTAGTCAATAAATGAGAAAAAATTCAGAGTATTCATTAAGCATTAGTACAATAAATGAAACTATAATAGTAGATTCATAGTTACGTGTATGCTTTTTTACGTTTTATTTATATTCATTTTCCCTCAAACATTTTCATATCGATGGTTTAAATTTTGTACAAATAAAAGGATTTATTTTCCAGATATTAGTTAAGTAATAAAATTATAATAATTAAATAGTTTCATGTATGTTTTTAACATTTATTTGTAAATTTTCTCCAAATTTTAAAGAAATAACTTCTTGTGATTATTGCAATAATAATGATATTTAAATAATTATATTATAGATTATTTAGGCATTTGAAAAATAATTTATATCATTGCTTTGAATTTTAAAGCTCCTGTTGACTTACGCGAAAACACCCGTTCGCTAATGTTAAGAGGCTACTTCACTCAGGCGAAAACTCCCGCTCGCTAATGTTAATCCTATGGAACAGTTCTTTTCTAACATCTCGTTTGCATTTCAATATTTTTTTTTTTTTTTTTTTTTTTTTTTTTGGCATTGGATAGCTGAGGTCGATCGCTACGCAGGCCCTTTTTCACTTTTTCGATTTTGTTTACAGGTTTTTCTTATGAGGATACTTTCACTTTCGGAACCTGTTTCGAAAGTGGCAATATCCTCATAAAAAAAAAACCTGTAAACAAAGTCGAAAAAGTGAAAAAAGGCCTTCATAGAGATAAACCTCAGCTATACAATGAAAAAAAGAAAAAAAATCATTTAAAAATATTGAAATGCAAACGAGATATTATAAAATAACTATCCCATAGGATTAACATTAGCGAGTGTGTGTTTTTTCGTGAGTGAAGGTGCCTCTTAATCCTATGGGACAGTTATTTTATAATAACTCGTTTGCATTTCAATATTTTTAAATTAATTTTTTTGTTTTGGATAGCTGAGGTCGATCGCTACGCAGGCTTTCACTTTTCGATTTTGTTTACAAGTTTTTCCTATGAGGATATTTTTTTTTTTCGGAACCGGTTTCGAAAGTTGCAATATCTTCATTAAAAAAAAAAAAAAAAAAAAAAAAAAAAAAAAAAAAAAAAAAAAAAAACATTTAAAAATATTGAAATGCAAACGAGTTATTATAAAGTAACTGTCCCATAGGATTGACATTAGCGAGTGTGTGTTTTCGCGTGAGTGAAGTTGCCTCTGAATCCTATGGGACAGTTATTTTATAATATCTCGTTTGCATTTCAATATTTTTAAACGATTTTCTTTATTGGATAGCTGAGATCGATCCCTATACAATCGCTATTTTTTTCTTTTTCAATATGTAAGTTGCAAGTTTTTTTGTATTTTGTTTTTTTGTTATTTTTTTTCTGAGGATACTTTTATTTTCGAAAAATTAATTTTTTCCTATAACCTATAAATGGAAATTTGCATTAATTTCTATCTGCAGAAAGTGGACTAAATGCATTTTGAGTCCCCCTGAAAATGTGGGCCTGTGGCACATGACCGGTGTGCCCATGTGATCATCAAGCCCTGCTACTGTATATCGCTCAGGAAAATTACATGCATATGAAAATAGTTGTTTCTTACAAGTCCGTCCAGGTAAGCGAAAAGCCACAGCTAGGCATAGTGGCAAAACTCGCTCATACGAAGTAGGTCGTTCGCGCTACATTTAACTAGGTCATAAACAGAAATACAGGATGTATCGATACTTGAAATCTCTAACCAAGAATTCACAATATCATTGTTTAAAGTGATTTTTTTTAAAGGAAAACAGTAAGGATAAATTGGGGGAGGGGGGGGGGCAGGGTGAGGCATGCCAGACCTTTTTTCAAATTATTTATTTATGTGGAGATATAAGGTGCGAATTTCTCTTCACATATTAAAACTAAAAATGGGTATTTATATAACAATATAATAAATTATAACACCTTGTAATAATATATTTCTTTTAAATGCTAAAAGATGTAAATTAACAACATAATAAATACACAGTAGAATAACTTTTATTAGGTTGTTTGACGCGTTTCGGCTCACTCCGAGCGATTTTCAAAAACGTTTTTAAAAATGGCTCGGAGTGAGCCGAGACTTGTCAAACAACCTAATAAAAGTTATTTTACTGTGTATTTATTATGTTGTTAATTTACATCTTTTAGCATTTAAAAGAAATATAAAAATGGGTGATTAAAGTAATATTAATTAAAATTTAAATGTATGATTAAAGTCATTTTTTAAGGGGAAAAAATAAGGGAGAAGGAATTTCAGACTTTATTTTCAAATTATTTATTTATAAGGGGATATTCGGTTCCAATTTTTCATTGCATCCTAAAACTAAAAATGAATCATTAAAGTGATATTATTTAAAGTTATACTCTATAATTAAAATAATTTTTAAGAAAAAAAAAGGGAGGAAAAAAATTCATATTTTATTTTTATCTTGAAATCTATATAATTAAAGTGATTTTTAGGGAAAAATAAGGAGAAAAAGGAATTTCAGATTTCATTTTCAAATTATATATTTGTATGGGATATTCGGTACGAATATTTCATCGCATCTTAAAACTAAAAATGAATTATTAAATAACATTAATTAAAACTAAAATCTATAATTAAAGTGATTTTTTAAGAAAAAATAAGGAGGAAATAAATTTCAGACTTTATTTTCAAATTAGTTATTTGTGTGGGGATATTCGGTGCGAATTTCTCATTATGACATAAAACTTAAAAGGGGTCATTAAAGTAATATTAATTAAAAGTAAAATCTGTAATTAAAGTGATTTTTTAAGTAAAAAAATAAGGAGAAAATAAATTTCAGACTTTATTTTCAAATTATTTATTTGTAAGGGTGTATTAAGTTCGAATTTTTCATCGCATCCAAAAACTAAAAATGTATCATTAAAGTAACGTTAATTAAAAATAAAATCTATAATTAAAGTAATATTTAAGTTGAAAAAAATAAGGAGGAAAATAATTTCAGACTTGATTTTCAAATTATTTATTTGTATGCGGATATTGGGTGCGAATTTCTCTTCACATCCTAAAACTACAAATGGTTAATTAAAGTAGTATTAATTAAAATTAAAATCTATAATTAAAGTGATTTTTTAAGGAAAAAAATAAGGAGTAAAATAATTTCACACTTTAATTTCAAACTATTTATTTGTGTGGGGATATTCGGTTCGAATTTCTCTTCACATCGTACAACTAAAAATGAATCATTAAAGTAATATTAATTAAAACTAAAATCAATGATTAAAGTGATTTTTTAAGAGAAAACAATAAGGGAAAAGAATTTCAGACTTTATTTTCAAATTATTTATTTGGAAGGAGATATTCGGCTCGAATTTTTCATCGCATCCTAAAACTAAAAATGTATTACCAAAGTAACGTTAATTAAAAATAAAATCTATAATTAAAGTGATTTTTTATGTAGAAAAAAATTAAAGAAGAAATAATTTTCAGACTTTATTTTCAAATTATTTATTTATATGGTGATATTGGGGGCGAATTTCTCATAACATCCCAAAACTAAGAATGAGTCATTAAAGTAATAATAATTAAAATTAAAATTTATAATTAAAGTGATTTTTTAAGGGGAAAAAATAAGGAGGAAATAATTTCAAACTTTATTTACAAATTATTTATTTGTATGGGGATAAGTGGTTCGAATGTTTCATCGCATCCTAAAATTAAAAAGTGCTTACTAAAATAACTGTAATTAAAACTAAAATTTATAATTAAAGTAATTTTTTAAGGAGAAAAAATAGGGAGGAAATAATTTCAAACTTTATTTACAAATTATTTATTTGTATGGGGATATGTGGTTCGAATGTTTCATCGCATCCTAAAATTAAAAAGAGCTCACTAAAATAACTGTAATTAAAACTAAAATTTATAATTAAAGTGATTTTTTAAGGGGAAAAATAAAGAAGAAATAATTTCAAACTTTATTTACAAATTATTTATTTGTATGTGGATATGTGGTTCGAATGTTTCATCGCATCCTAAAATTAAAAAGAGCTCACTAAAATAACTGTAATTAAAACTAAAATTTATAATTAAAATGATTTTTTAAGGGGAAAAAATCAGGAGGAAATAATTTCAAACTTTATTTACAAATTATTTATTTGTATGGAGATATGTGGTTCGAATGTTTCATCGCATCCTAAAATTAAAAAGAGATCACTAAAATAGCTGTAATTAAAATAAAAATCTATAATTAAAAATAATTTGTTAGGGAAGTAAATAGGAGTAAATGATGGGACAAAAGAATATCAGACATTATTTTTGAATTATTTATTCCTGTGAGGACATTTGGCACGAATTTCTCATCACATATACTGAAACTATAAAGAAGGAAAATTCCTGCATCATTCATACACTGCAAAAAAATAATTGTTGATTTTACAGTATAATACTGGCAGCTGGGGTGCCAGTATTATACTGTAAAATCAACAATTATTTTTTGCAGTGTAGAATATGAAACACCCTCCAACACTAACAGAATATCATTAATAAATTTCTCTTTTTATAATGAAATGAGATATCTAAATAAACAATTAAAAATAATAATAATAATAATTCCGTAAAAATTCATTTTCAGCAACTGCTTTCCATATCCGGTAATTAGTGTGAATTATTTCGTGTTTAGTCCTGTATGCCCTCTATCGAATTTATACACTCCACGTAATACACTCAAATTTAGATAAGTTTAAAAATGTATACCACAGCGTAAAAGCACTTTCAGCAATTATCGATATTTGTCAGTCCTGTAACATAATTCTTTTGTGTGTCTCTGTAAATGAACGATAAACGCTATGCATTCCATAATCTATAGAATTGTGTACTTCAGTGATTTCATTATGTTTGAAATATCATAACTATTAAAATGTCCCGCAAACAATTTTTCCCCATAGATCATAACATAATGGAATGATTTTGTGCGCAAACAGAGTACATTTACGAGAATTAGAGCACGGACAGACAGACAGACAAACCGAATTCATAGACACTTTTCCCTATGTTGGAAAGTGTTAAAAATAGATATTTAAAGTAACATTTATTAAAACTAAATTCTATATTTGAGTATCTTTTTTTCTGTTTTGAAGAAAATAGAAGGGACAAATTAAGAAAAAAAAATTGTATTTGATTTAAAATTATTTACTGGATTTGATTTTTTAAATAAACAGAATTTATATTGCGCGCTCAATGTCTTGTACAACTTATGCACTTTATGTACTTTACATCACAATTTAAAAACTTATCTGGATATATATCATCATAGGGTAAATGTACCAATAGTCGGCCACTTAACTGCTTTTATATATATAAATCTTAACGTAGAAATTTTAAAAAACGACACAACATTTTTAACAGTATATATGTTAAAACATACGTTTCTTATTATGTTTCAGAAGTTATTTTTAAAAAACACGGTAATAGTTTTTTTTTAGACAAGGTTAAGTTCAAAAAGGGCAAGTTCTCCAATAGTCGGCCACTTTAAATCTAATGTTCGGCCATCACTGCACCAATAGTCGGCCACTTCAGAATATTTTTTTAAGTGAAAACTTCTTTAGGCGCGTTGGGCATTTTTTGAGATGGGACAAAACCATTGAACTCGCGACACTGTTACCGACACCTCTGTATATTTATATACAGAGGTGTATAGCGCATGCGGTATAGCGCCGCATGCTTGTCTGTGCGCTATTGCACCGCGGTATAGTAAGCACAGAAAAATGTAAGCGGTTAGTAACGTAGAAAAATATAAGCGGCATAGTAAGCGGTATAGTAAGCTGTATAGTAAGCTGTATGGAAGCGGTATAGTAAGCGCAGAAAATGTAAGCGGTATAGTAACACAGAAAAATGTAAGCGGTATAGTAAACGCAGAAAAATGTAAGCGGTATAGTAAGCGCAGGAAAATGTAAGCGGTATAGTAACGCAGAAAAATGTAAGCGGTATAGAAGCGGTATAGTAAGCGGAGAAAAATGTAAGCGGTATAGTAAGCGGTACAGTAACACAGAAAAAATGTAAGCGGTATAGTAAGCACAGAAAAATGTAAGCGGTATAGTAAGTGGTATAGTAAGCGCAGAAAAATGTAAGAGGTATAGTACGCGGTATAGTAAGCGGTATAGTAACGCAGAAAAATGTAATCGGTATAGTAACGCAGAAAAATGTAAGCGGTATAGTAAGCTGTATAGTAAGCGGTATAGTAAGCCGAGAAAAATGTAAGCGGTATAGTAACACAGAAAAAATGTAAGCAGATAGTAAACGCAAAAAATGTAAGTCGTATAGTAAGCGGTATAGTAAGCGCAAAAAATGTAAGCGGTATAGTAAGCGCAGAAAAATGTAAGCGGTATAGTAACGCAGAAAAATGTAAGCGGTATAGTAACGCAGAAAAATGTAAGCGGTATAGTAAGCTGTATAGTAAGCAGTATAGAAACGGTATAGTAAGCGGTATAGTAACACAGAAAAAATGTAAGCGGTATAGTAAACGCAGAAAAATGTAAGTGTTATAGTAAGCGGTATAGTAAACGTAGAAAAATGTAAGCGGTATAGTAAACGCAGAAAAATGTAAGCGGTATAGTAAGCGCAGAAAAATGTAAGCGGTATAGTAACGCAGAAAAATGTAAGCAGTATAGTAACGCAGAAAATTGTAAACGGTATAGTAAGCTGTATAGTAAGCGGTATAGAAGCGGTATAGTAAGCGGAGAAAAATGTAAGCGGTATAGTAAGCGGTATAGTAACACAGAAAAAATGTAAGCGGTACAGTAAACGCAGAAAAATGTAAGTGGTATAGTAAGCGGTATAGTAAACGCAGAAAAATGTAAGCGGTATAATAAGCGATATAGTAAGCGGTATAGTAAGCACAGAAAAATGTAAGCGGTATAGTAAGTGGTATAGTAAGCGCAGAAAAATATAAGCGGTATAGTACGCTGTATAGTAAGCAGTATAGTAACGCAGAAAAATGTAAGCGGTATAGTAAGCGCAGAAAAGTGTAAGCGGTATAATAACGCAGGAAAATGTAAGCGGTATAGTAACGCAGAAAAATGTAAACGGTATAGTAAGCGATATAGTAAACGCAGAAAAAAGTAAGCGGTATAGTAAGCGCAGAAAAATGTAAGCGATATAATAAGCGGTATAGTAAGCGGTGTAGTAACGCAGAAAATGTAAGCGGTATAGTAAGGGGTATAATAAACGCAGAAAAATGTAAGCGGTATAGTAAGCGGTATAATAACGCAGAAAAATGTAAGCGGTATAGTGCGACTGAAGTCTAGTTCCCAAAATTTTTGTATGTAAAATAATATGCATTATTTTTCATGTACAATAGCGCATTAAATGAAAATTGTAATATAATTCTTGTAGTAGTAGTTTATAATAATGAATAAAAAAACACTTCATTTAAAAGTATTTCCTGCACAATAAAACATTTCCTGACGATTCAAAAAATACACACGTAATTGTTCAAGTTTTCACTTCTGTCGGCACTCGCGGAGTGCCATTGTTTTTTTGCTTGTTTTTTTGTACCTGAAAAAGGACTCTAACAAATTTGACTAAATTTTGCATTCTACCATTTTCGGTTATAAGAAGATGATTGAGCTATCTCACATTTTCGGGAAAATTCAATTAGTGGGTTATTTAGGGCCACTACGGGTAAAGCTAATTTTATTTTATCTGCTAAATGGCTTTAACGATTTTGACTAAGTTCTGTATCCTACATTTTTGCGATACAAGAAGACCATTGGACTGGGTTTTCGAGAAAATTTCATTAGTGGTCATATGGGGGTCACTATGGGTCAAATAAATTTTATCTAAAAAACGGCTTTAACGATTTTGACTAAATTTTGTATCCTACCGTTTTGGGGTACGAAAAGACCCTTGGGCTGGGTCACATGTTTGAGAAAATTTGATTAGTGGGTCATTTTGGGGTCACTACGGGTCAAACTAATTTTATCTAAAAACGACTAAAATGATTTTGACTAAATTTTGTATCCTACCGATTTGGGGTACGAAAAGACTATTGGGCTGAGTTACTTGTTAAGGTCCAAGGTAATTTTATCTTATTTAATAAATGTCTTTAACGATTTTGACTAAGTTTTGTGTCCTATCTTTTTCGGATGCAAGAAGACCATTTAGCTGGGTCACATGTTCTTGAAAATTTGATTAGTGGGTCATTTGGGGGTCACTATGAATCAAACAAATTGTATTTAAAAACGGTTTAAACGATTTTGAGTAAATTTTGTATGCTACCATTTTCGGGCACGAGAAGACTATTTGGCTGGATCACATGTTTGAGAAAATTCGATTAACAGGGTCATTTGGGGGTCACTATGGGTCCAGTTAATTTTATCTTAAAAACGGCTCAAACGATTTTGACTAAATTTTGTATCCTACCGTTTTGAGGTACGAAAAGGCCATTGGGCTGGGTCACAGGTTTGAGAAAATTTGATTAGTTTGTCATTTTGGGTTCACTACGTGTCAAGATAATTTTACCAAAGCTCGGCTCTAACGATTTTGACCAAATTTTGTATCCTAACGTTTTGGGGTACGAAAAGACCAATGGGCTGGGTCACAGGTTTGATAAAATTCGATTAGTGGGTCATTTCGGGGTCACTACGGGTGAATGCATTTCATTGTGAATGAAGGTTGAGACAGTTGTTGAACAGTTAACAGTTAACGAAGTTGCAATATTGGCAATGTTTCGCCAACTTCGCTAAGTTTGGTGAAAGTTTTGTGAGATTTCGAGATTTAGCATAAAATCGACTACCAAGATTACTAATGCCAAAGCACATGCTTACCGTCAAATGTAAGAATGTGTCAAATTTCGAATTTTCGCAAAATTATGGCGACATTTGGCGAACAGATTGGTTTTCAGAATCTGAAGGAATTTTCTAGAAATTCCCACTAACAGCGAGGATAAATTATTCAACCAATCAGGGTCCATAGAACGTTCTCAAAAACAGAATTTAACCAATCAGGGTACATAGAACTGATTGTTATATGTTGTACGGAGAATTTATTGTTATATCGTGTTGAAAACAAAGATAAATTTAACGAGCGTAGCTCGGTCTTTCCAGATGGTTGTAAAAAAACAGGAAAACTTTTTTAACAGTGCCATGTATTAATGCATACTTTTGGAAATTCTTCTGGGAATCTCAAATTATTTCTCATTAGTGTTATTTTTCAAAGTAACGTCAATCAAAATTATCAATCATAAACATTTTCTTTTAAATTTTTGATATTATCTCATAAATGATTACTTTATGAGTGTTAAACTATACGAGAAATTAATAACACGATACCTCTTTACATTTCAACCAAATTAATTTGCTGTGTAATGTAAATCTTAATGTGGCAGTTCAATTAACAGTGACACATGTAGAAAACTTTATAATTTTATTTTATTTTATTATTTAAGTTTAATAGAGGCTGCGAAAAGGATTCTAATTCCGAGTATATAGCCTCTTATCAATAGAGCGGCTAACTATTGGATAAAACAATCAGGTAACAAGTTTTTCTTTTATCAAAACCAACGGCTTTGCATGCATGATTGAAATATGGAAAGTGGTATTTGTGTCCCAATTAACATTAGAAGAAATTATACTTTTTCAAATAATTATTTAAATATTACCGAATTATGTCACAATTTGAATAAACGTCATTTTTGTACCGCATTAGGTGAATGTGAGACTTGAAATAATGCGAAAATCGTCATTGCAACGCATTTTAATCCACATTCTTCCAAGAAAACAGATACAATGCAGTCTATTTGGAAACTCTGTTTATAAGCTTTCATTCAGTGGAAATTTTTTTTTAATCAGTTCAGTAGTTTCAGAATTTATTTTCTATAAAAATCAAGCTTTTCTTTTTACAATATTAATACTATTTACAATATTAATTTACTATACCGCTTCTATACCGCTTACTATACAGCTTACTATACCGCTTACATTTTTCTGCGTTACTACACCGCTTACTATACCGCTTACATTTTTCTGCGCTTACTAAACCGCTTACATTTTTCTGCGTTTACTATACCACTTACTATACCACTTACATTTTTCTGCGTTTATTATATCGCTTACATTTTTTCAGTGTTACTATACCGCTTACATTTTCTGCGTTACTACACCGCTTACTATACCGCTTACTATACCGCTTACATTTTCCTGCATTACTATACCGCTTACATTTTTTGCGCTTACTATACCACTTACTATACCGCTTACATTTTTCTGCGCTTACTATACCGCTTACTATATCGCTTACTATACCGCTTACATTTTTCTGCGTTTACTATATCGCTTACTATTCCACTTACATATTTCTGCGTTTATTATACCGCTTACATTTTTTCTGGGTTACTATACCACTTACTACCACTTACTATACCACTTACATTTTTCTCCGCTTACTATACCGCTTACCTTTTTTCCGCGCTTACTATACCACTTACTATACCGCTTACATTTTTCTGCGTTACTATACCGCTTACATTTTTCTGCGTTTACTATACCACTTACTATACCACTTACATTTTTCTGCGTTTATTATACCGATTACAGTTTTTCAGTGTTACTATACCGCTTACATTTTCTGCGTTACTCAACCACTTACTATACCGCTTACATTTCTCTGCGCTTACTATACCGCTTACTATACTGCTTACATTTTTCTGCGTTCACTATACCGCTTACTATACCACTTACATATTTCTGCGTTTACTATACCGCTTACATTTTTTCTGTGTTACTATACCACTTACTATACCACTTACATTTTTCTCCGCTTACTATACCGCTTCTATACCACTTACTATACAGCTTACTATACCGCTTACTATACCGCATACTATACCGCTTACATTTTTCTGCGCTTAATATACCACTTACTATGCCGCTTACATTTTTCTGCGCTTACTATACCGCTTACTATATAGCTTACTATACCGCTTACATTTTTCTGCGTTTACTATACCGCTTACTATACCACTTACATATTTCTGCGTTTACTATACCGCTTACATTTTTTCTGTGTTACTATACCACTTACTGTACCGCTTACTATACTGCTTCTATATTGCTTACTATACAGCTTACTATACCGCTTACATTTTTCTGTGTTACTATACCGCTTACATTTTTCTGCGTTTACTATACCGCTTACTATACCACTTACATTTTTCTGCGTTTCCTATACCGCTTACTATACCGCTTACATTTTTCTGTGTTACTATACCGCTTACTATACAGCTTACTATACCACTTACTATACCGCTGACTATACCGCTTACATTTTTCTACGTTATTATACCGCTTACTATACCGCTTACATTTTTCTGTGCTTACTATACCGCTTACTATACCGCGGTGCAATAGCGCACAGGCAAAGCACGCGGCGCTATACCGCATGCGTTATACACCTCTGTATATAAATATACAGAGGTGTCGGTAACATTGACGGTAACAGTGTCGCGAGTTCAATGTTTTTTTCTAATCTCAAAAAATGCCCAACGCGCCTAAAAAATTTTTTACTTCAATCATTTCAAATATTCAGAGGTGTCGGTAACAGTGACGGTAACAGTAACAGTGTCGCGAGTTCAATGGTTTTTTCCCATCTCAAAAAATGCCCAACGCGCCTAAAGAAGTTTTCACTTCAATAAACTCAAAAAAGTATAATAAGTTAAGTATTCAGTTCAAGTTAAGTAAGCTCCTGGTGGCCGACTATTCGACATGTAACCAAAATTAATACCCAATGGTCGGCCGCATTAAAATTAATTAAAAGCAACAAATTTATTTACTTTTTATACTCAAAAACATTAGTTTATTTACCCTGCTAATATTCTAGTCTTATAATTTTAGAAAAAAATAAATAATTAATTAATACTCGCCTTTTAAAAAAATTGCCATCTGTTAACAAAAAAACAGGGAAAATGGCGATTTGACCTCTATCTTGAAAAAAAAAAATGGCTGATTACAAATTCAATAAAAATACCCACAATTCTTTGGTGATGGTTTATGACTTATGAAAGATGGCTGCGTACAACCAAATTGTAATATTTCATTTAGAACCAAAAATAAGCTATGCGTAAGGCATAAGGTATCTCAATGTGGCCGACTATTGGTACATTTACCCTATATGGATTTAATTTTTTTAATAAACAAAATTTACTATGCGCGCAATGTCTTGTACAACTTGTGCACTTTATGAACTTTACATCTCAATTTAACAACTTGTCTGGATATTATATCATCATATATGGATTTAATTTTTTTAATAAACAAAATTTATTATGCGCTCAATGTCTTGTAAAACTTGTGCACTTTATGAACTTTACAGCACAATTTAACAACTTATCAACTTTATATAACAATTTAACAACTTATCAACTTTACGTAACAAATATTCCTCATAATTTTATGTAGCAAAAATTTGCAGATGTGTAAAGTACGTTTTACTTCTTTATTAATTAAAAACTAGAATTAAAAGGGCGTAAAAATGTTTTGAGTATGATGTATAACATCTAACTTTGTCTATTTCAAAAGGAAATACTTTCATGATACTTGAATTAAATTTTTAAAAATAAATTATCTTTTCCCATTCTTGCACATTGACATGGAAGAAACTTTCCACCAGGGAAGAAAATTTTTATCCCGTTAATATTCGGAGAAATCAAAATGCTAAAAATAGTTAATTGATTAAACTGAAATATCCCACCATTCATAAACTGTGTAATCTAGAACTAGATTACCGTTTCCGAAGTTGTGTCTGAATCAAGATTAAGCACTTAACTCCCTGTTCTCAAATCCAAACTGTCTACTTTCTGACACATTTTTAACACTTTCCAACATAGTTGAAAAGTGTTTATGACTTCGGTTTGTCTGCCGTCTGCCCGTGCTCTAACTCCCGTAAATATGCTTCGATTGTCCTGAAATTTTTGTACGTTATTGTTGTTTACTATAGCATGTTCCCTATTTCAACAGAAGTGTGTAGCACTTATAGTTTTATTACAGGGTCAGTCAAAAGTATTCCGTCACATTACAGTCAATGAGAAATAATTGGTTCAAGCGCATTTTGATGTCGCTACGTCATTTAAAACATAATGAAATTGATATATAAATATGAAGCGCATTAAAACATGTTTTTTGTAGAATATGCACTGTAAAAATATGTCCTGAAATTAACAGGTGTTATTCTGTGAATTTTCCTTTTTTTATCTGAAAAATTCCGTTTTGGGTAAAAAGTGTAACTTTTCCTGAAATTAACGGAAATTTTCAATTTACTGCTAGAGATATAACTGGAAGTTTCCGTAGGTCTCGGAGAACGGAGCTTTTCCGGCGAGACACGTTCTGTTCCGGCGCTGATTGGAGGATATATTAGTTTGTCAGCCTGTGTCCTGTCAAAGAAGATGAATTACTATAAGTATCTAGTTTCTTTGGTCCTGTCCTGTGTCAACACCACGACCCCCTTATAGAACTCCTGAAGAAGCAATATGGCCGATACGGTAGTCCGAAGTAACTTGCGATAGCACGTGTATTTTAGAATTTACAATTGTAATAATAAGAAAAGAAACTTTGGATGTAGACATATTTTACAGAATAAAAGTAAGTTTTAACTTTGTTTTTTATATCATTGTTTTAATAACATTATATGTATAATTTCTTTATATGTTTGTAAGATATAAATTTAGTTTTTAAACCACATGTATATTACGACAATAGCTTTCAATCATTTGCCTAGAATAAGTAATTTTGCATTTTATCTGATTATTATTTTACTTCAACTCACTATTTCCTAACCGGACTTTGTTGTTAATTTATGTGTAATATGTGTCTTAAGATAATCTTTATTCATGCAGATTTAAAAAGGAAAAAAAAAATCCCCGTTCTTTAGCTATATGCTTTATTTCGTTATTATACTATACTATACGTTATACTATACTATACGTTATCGTACTTTATTTCGTTGCTTTATTTCGTTTCAAAATTCCAGTTTATGCGTTTGTATTCGAATATACTTTTTAAATCATATAATTATTTTACTTTCTAACAGTTTCTAATCATTTACTATGAGTAATCTGGATGCACTGTTTTATTATTATTATTTTTTTACTCTTAATTTTAAAGTTGATTTTATGGGGACAAATTATTATTATTATTACTATTTATTCTCTTTATGATTAGAGAATGCTGATAGTTGTTTGATCTTATAAGTGTTATTTTTTTTTCTTTTTCTCACATTCATTTTTCAATAGCACCTAACGATATTTATAGAGTTATAGGTTGACTTGTAAAATTATTGTAGCATTTTTTTTTTAAATTAAAATAGTTTCGATGTGAACAATTTGAGTACAATAAGGCCTCGTTATTAATTATTTATATTTGTTATTTGTTGGTTTAAATACCAGAAAGTGTTTACATCCGCGTAAGGTTGTGTGTGTGTGGGGGGGGGGGGGGGGATTATAACTACATTGAATAAACAAAAACTTTAAATAGGTAAAGAAAATAATTTAACATACATAAATATAGATATATATATATATATGATTTAAATTAGCAAGTATTTTCGAATACAAAGTAACGGATAAACGAATTAAAAGCTAAAAAACAAGTAACATTTTTCTTTTATGATTTACTGAAATACATTTTCATTCTCTCTCTAGGCAAATGAGTCCAATTTTTGTCTTCAAAAAACGAGATTTCTATCTTACATATGTATAACAGAATTCATTATACAGACTAATGTTGTTAAAACAATGATATAAACAAATAAGAGCTAACACTTAGTTCCCCAGGTCTTTAAAATATGTCTCAGTATGAAATAAGAAAAAAATAAAATATATAAACAGTGAGAAGGGGAGGGGGGGTAAAAATTGAAAAAAATATTTTTTTTTTCATTTCTAAATTAAATCACATTTATTGCCTTTTATAAAATTTTGTATATTAAGTATAAGTTTCCTAATAATATGTCCTAAGAAATTAACATTTTTAACTTCTTTTTTCTGTGTACAATTCTTACAGAATGTCTCTTTTCTTTTTGTTGTCAAAATATTTCTAAAATATACATTTAATTTTATCTGAAGTTTTAAAATATTACTTGGTTTTGCTAGGATTTTAACACATAAAATTATAAATAAAATATATATTTCAGAAATATTTTGACCACTACAAAAGAGACATCCTTTAAGTAGAGTACAAAGAAAAAAAAAGTTAAAAATATTTAATTCCTAAGAATAAAAAAAAATATATTATTTATATATATAATCGCCACAGATAGGTTTAACATAAGTGAGGGGAATTTGAGATCTCACTTTCCCCTTTATGGGAGAAATATCGAACAGATAATAAAAACTGAAAATATTAGTTTTGTAAAACGGAAAATAACCGTCCTGAAAACTGAAAATGTCAGTTTCTAAAACAAAACATTTCAGTTCCTAAAACGGAACTTTTCAGTTTCGAAAAAGGAACTTTTCAGTTTCGAAAACGGAACTTTTCAGTTTCGAAAACGGAACTTCTCAGTTTCAAAAACGGAACTACTCAGTTTCGAAAACGGAAAAAAACCACGAAAGTGAATGTCTGTGAAAAAACGGAAAAGTTACGGCAACTCTGCTGCCAGTACCTTTTCCGTTTTTTCACAGGAGTTTGTTTTTACAGTGTGGGATGCAAAGCATTTATTATTCATTTACAGGGTCAAACAAAAGAATTCTTTTACACATCGTTCTATGAGGACAAATCGTCTGCAGTGTAATTTAGTGATATTTCATTATTTTAAACAATGAAAATTATATGCATTACTGAGGTGCACTATTAATTGCTGTCTTGTGTGTATTGCGTTTATTTACAGGGACACACAAAAGATATTTGTTACAGTACATGTGCGATATTTACAGTCTATGTGTGATAAGTGAGTTTTCAACTTTGGTTTGCATTTTTAACTTTATTTTTCATAGTACGTGTATGTTTATAAACTCGGTTGACCATATACACTGCTATACAAGGAAATTCGTAAGTACTACAGACTATGGAAGTTAATTGCTTAAGGGTAAGTTTTTAATTATGTGTTTACGCATTTTTCAGCTGAATTACATTTAGTAGACTAATAGAAGTTTGTGGAATATAAATAAATTCATATACAGGGCTACGATAAAAATATACATTATCGTTTACGTTTGGTAATTGCTGCAAGTGAGTTTTAAGTTGCCTTTTAGCTTAATAGGTGGTGTGTACAAAAGTCTTCAGATAATATACAGGGCTGTACAAAAGATTTCGAGTGCATTTCCATCGATTGGCGAAAATTACTAAATGTGAATATTCTAACTGAACTAAATTTTATCATACTATATATCCACATCTATTGATCTTATACAGGACTGCACAAAATAATTCGACTACTTTATTTAACACTGGAAGATAATTTCGAAAACTGTGTTTTGCAATGTGTTATGTGTTTTCTAAACTGTTTACTTACATATCTTCTTTCACCTTTTTTAACTGTAAAGTTTTGTTACAGTTTTCTGGCTGTATTGGAAAGTGTTTCATAGTCTATGCTTGACGCATGATTTTTCGTTCTTGTTTAATTCATTTTTGTTAGCATGGAATATACAGCAAAAAAAATTATTGATTTTACAGTATACTACTGACACTTCTGCTGCCAGTATTATACCGTAAAATTAACAGTAATAAACAGTAAAATAAGCAGTAATACGCTACCGCGCATGTGCGTCTGTAATCGTCTGTAACCGGCGTTGCCAGGTCCACTGACACAAAAAGCGGGACAGTTACTTCTAAATCGGGACATAAAAATTGGAACATAAAAATACAGTAAACCTTATGAAAACGAAATCTGTCTATAACGAAATCCTATTTGAAACATAAAAAATTCATAGTTCCTATGAAAGGAATAGCATACAATTTATACTGGTTAAGACGGAAACCTGTCTAATACGGAATATTTTGCTGCTGACTTTCCTTATTAGTAGAGTTTACTGTACTAAATAAACACAATAATCTTATACAGTGAAATCTGTGAAAGCGGGATTGCTGAAGACCGAAACAAAATTCCGTTTTGGAGAGGTTTCAGATTTAGCAGTTATTGTATTATATTCTTTGGACTATGATTTTTTTACCTTTAAGACAAGATTCCGTTATAAACAGAATCCATTTTAACAAGTTTAACCATTTTACATTAAGACCTGTAAAAACAGAATTGCTAGAGAGAAGAAAAATATATCGATTTATTAGGTAGATACACTTTTATTTGTACAAGATTCTTTTTTGCGGAATCCTAAAAAAAATTCCGGTGTAGGAAGGTTCTATTTTAATAGATTTTACTCAGTTAAGTTCCACTCCATGGTGACTTACGAATAGCATGGTACTAAAAGAAATTTAAAAGAATTTGTGCATCATGAAAAATCAGGGCTTTTGGTGCCCTACGCGGTAAGTTCGCAGCGAGACGGATCTTGGAACTCCTGAAAATCGGACGTCTCACGTAAATCAGACACCTATAGTAACAAATATTTCACTTTATTATGTTGATTTGTACGGTATTTTTTTTCTGCAGAATAATAAAAAAATCCCGGTATAGGGAGATTCTGTTTTCACAGGTCTTATTGCATTAGTTCCACCCGATGCAGACTAACGAATAGCATGGTACTAAAAGAAATTTAAAAGAATTTGTGCATCATGAAAAATCAGGGCTTTTGGTGCCCTACGCGGTAAGTTCGCAGCGAGACGGATCTTGGAACTCCTGAAAATCGGACGTCTCACGTAAATCAGACACCTATAGTAACAAATATTTCACTTTATTATGTTGATTTGTACGGTATTTTTTTTCTGCAGAATAATAAAAAAATCCCGGTATAGGGAGATTCTGTTTTCACAGGTCTTATTGCATTAGTTCCACCCGATGCAGACTAACGAATAACATGGTACTAAAAGAAATTTAAAAGAATTTGTGCATCATGAAAAATCGGGACTTTTGGAACCCCACGCGGTAGTTCCGTGGGACGGATCTTGGAGCACCTGAAAATCGGGACGTCTCACGTAAATCGGGACACCTGGCAACAAATATTTCCCTTTATGAAGTTGATTTGTATGGTATTCTTTTCTGCAGAATAATTAAATATCCCGGTATAGGAAGATTCTGTTTTCACAGGTTTTATTGCACTAAGTTCCACCTGATGCAGACTAACGAATAACATGGTACTAAAAGAAATTTAAAAGAATTTGTGCATCATGAAAAATCGGGACTTTTGGAACCCCACGCGGTAGTTCCGTGGGACGGATCTTGGAGCACCGGAAAATCGGGACGTCTCACGTAAATCGGGACACCTGGCAACAAATATTTCCCTTTATGAGGCTGATTTGTACGGTATTTTTTTTTTCTGCAAAATAATAAAAAAATCCCGGTATAGGAAGATTCTGTTTTCACAGGTTTCATTGTACTAAGTTCCACCCGATGCAGACTAACGAATAACATGGTACTAAAAGAAATTTAAAAGAATTTGTGCATCATGAAAAATCGGGACTTTTGGAACCCCACGCGGTAGTTCCGCGGGACTGATCTTGGAGCTTCTGAAAATCGGGATGTCTCGCGTAAATCGGGACACCTGACAACAAATATTTCCCTTTATGAGGCTGATTTGTATGGCATTTTTTTCTGCAAAATAATTAAAAAATCCCGGTATAGGAAGATTCTGTTTCCACAGGTTTTATTTCACTAAGTTCCACCCGATGGAGACTAACGAATAACGTGGTACTAAAAGAAATTTAAAAGAATTTGTGCTGAAAAATCGGGACTTGAAATCCTACGCGGTAGTTCCGGGGGACTGATCTTGGAGCTCCCTGAAAATCGGGACGTCTCACGCAAATTGGGACACCTGGTAATAAATATTTCGGTTTATTATTAGGTTGCTTTTTACAGTATTCTTTTCTGCGGAATAATAGAAAAATTCCAGTTACATGAAGATTCTGTTTTCACAGGCTTTACAGCATTAAGTTTCACTCGATGCAGTCTAACGAATAGCATGGTACTAAAAGAAATTTTAAAAAATTGTGCATCAGGAAAAATCAGAACTTTTATTGTCCCGTGGTACAGGTTTTGGAACCCCTGAAAATCGGGACATCTCGCGAAAATCGAGACACCTGGCAACGCTAAGCCGTAACATACAACCCAACAACCTAAATTGTTCAAGTAATTTGAAAATCACAATTGAGTCCCTCCCCATCCCCACCACCTTTGAATTACAACGCCACTACGACGGCCCTCATTATATCTAAACCATAGTAAATCAAAGTGTGTTTTTATATTTCAAATCAAAACAGGTATCCGAAGAAGCAATAAAAGAAGAAAATCGTCTGATTCCATCCAAGAGAAAAACAGGATGTTTCAGCTTGAAGAAATGTACTCGTAGAATATTCAAAATATGCCAAAGTATTGTTTTTAATTTACTGCTAAGTGGATTCTTAAAAATAAATAAATAAAGTTTCAGCTCTGCTGAAATTTTTTAATTAGCTATAAATAAAGTTGCTTTAAATATATTGCAAGTGTGGAGGAAATTCTCGATATATGTTGTGTTTGCCTTGTCATCCTTCTGGTATATATACTTAAGGTGGTTCTCAAACAACCTGCTCATAACAACGCGAAATTTTCTGACTTATTTTTAAGCGCAAAGGCATAAAATTGGCAGGCCTGACTATGGAAACGATTTGGAAGCGAAATGAGTTTTCCCTTTTTTGATAAATAATTTACTTTACGAGTTATAAGTGATTCGTGTCACGTGATGATACGTTTTTTTCCCCCTTTCTAGTGCTGCTGCGTCGGAAATTCGGTTCAAAACGACAACTTTGCCAGAATTTTCTGAAAGATCTTCTGCTTTTGCCAAAAATATAAAAAGGTGTTTCGATCACAAAGTATCTGAATAAGAACACTTGCCAATTTCATGCGTTTCCGAACAAAAATGAATTTAAAAATATATCATAAAGTAGATAGTTTGGATTTGAGAACATCCTTAAGGGGGGATATTACATTGAGAAGCATGAAAATGTCAATTATTAAACAAGTTACGAAAACTTGTGTAGTTTTAAAACTACTGAATGGAATACAATATTTTTTTCTATACTTTCTTCACACATTCTTGTAATTTGAAAAAAAAAAAAAAAAAAAAAAAAACATTCAACTATATATATATATATATATTTAGAAATATTAATTAATTAAATGATAACGACAACAATGGCTTTATAAAAATATGAATGTTAAAATATGCATTTTGTACGTGCAATATTTTAAAAATTCTACTGTAGATGCATATTTAATATTTCATTTACTTTCACTTATGCTAACTATATTTTACACTGAACGTAAATTTAAAAGCATATTCAAATCCATTAGCATAATTAACGGCTTTTATAATCACTAGGGCATCCAACCCGGGCTTCCCGGGATAGAGAATACATGTGTAAACCCTTTATTTTTATTTTATTGAAAACTCTCATAGATTTTTTACATTATATATATATTTTTAGATTGTCTCCTAACAGCAACAAACAGCACTTTTATATGAAATATGTCAATTATATATTCAAATAAAATTTCGAAATTTATTAAAAACAGTAATTTCGTATTGGTCTCGTGAAGTTAAGAGTCGAAGAAATCGCTAAAAATTCGTTATCTACAGCAGTTTATTTTATTCTGATAATGTCAGCGGTTTTAAATTTGAGTTTATTTTATTTTATTTTATTTATTGTGTAATAATGTTTTAATTACCTCATTGAATATTAGCTGAAAACAAATGCGGAACTTTTATATTGTTTAAATTGAAAATGAATTAATATTTTGTAATCGTCTGCAAGCGATAGAGGGATTTTTAAAAAATCATGCTTGAAATTTAATTTAAATACTACAATAAATGAGTAAATTGCGATACAGTTTTCAAACAAATTGCATTTCAAAGTAGATTTTTTTTTCCCTATGAAACGATGTAAAAATTTAAAAATGCGATGCTTAGAAATAAAAAAAAATTGCACTAGCAAAAATCGCAAAACCGAAATTTCAACATCAAGTGTTGCCATTCGCAAAATGACGTCAGCGTTACGCACGGACACGTTTGTCCTTTATAATATAGATATTCACTAAATTTATCAAAAAGTTTAAATTTCATTTTTCAATACACAAATTTCCATAACAAAAATCAGGCTAACTTTATTGGGGGGTGGGGGTGGAGTACTGTGGCAACGACATCTCGCACGGGCAGTAAGGCAAGTTTCTAGCAGGAAACAACAGAGACCGCCTTTTGCTCGGCACTATAGAACTCGTCTACTGTTCTGGTGACTCTGGTTCGATCCTACACCGCTTTGCACATCCTTCAACATTAAGGCATTCAGATCGAAAGCGGCTGCTTTTTAACACATTCACAAATTTCTTTTTAATCAGATGCGCATGAAATTAGGAAGTTCTATGAAATCGAATAGCGTTTTCCATTTTTTAATAAAGAGTAAGAATTTTTCTCACAATTCTGTCAAACTGGGCATTTTAATTGCTTTTCCAGACGCGACTGATTGAGAGAGATCGCTATGTGAAAGCAATCGCTTATAAATCACGATGTAATTAATTTATCATAAAAAGAAAACCACTATTCTATTCTAAATCACTTAAACAGTCAATCCTGCCAATTCCATGCTTTTATGTATAAAAATGAGTACTCGGATGCGTTAAAATGTTTCGCGTTGTTAAGCGCAGAAAAATGTTTTTTTTTTTTTTCAGAACCGCCTCAAGAAAAAATAAAATTGCTTTAAAAATACTTGAAATGAAGGAAATTCTCAACATGTTGTATTTGTCTAGTCATCCTTCCGATATATGTTTAGAGAATACCACACCATGCAGAAAATACAAAAGTACAACATCAATACAGGATGTAATTAAATAGTTCAGTAAATACTGAAGTACAATAGACAATTTAAAACTGGAGTTGTTAGAGTAAAAAAAAGAAGAGGTGTTTGTTTAACGTAAATAAAATAAAATAAATAGACTACTCTAAGAGAATTAGCAGTTCTTTATTTTTGACCTACGTTAAACTACTTTTTTTTTTCTTCTTTTTCTTCATTTCTTTAATTTTCTTGTATCCCAGGAACCTTTGTCAAAAGTATATGCTATCCAATTTACAATATACTAAATACATTGATGAGATTAAATGTTATGCTTTTTTCACATTTTTCAGCTGAAATATATTTAGTATTTTAAGAGCTTTGTAATAGATATAAATAACTTCATGCACAGGGCTACGCAAGCAACTGTATACATTGCCGTCTAGGGATGGTATTTGCTAAAAGTGCGTTTTCAGTTTTATTTATTTATTTTTTACTGAATTAAATTTTTGTTTAATATGAGGCGTGTATAAAAATCTGTAGATATACAGGGCTGTGAAGAATTATTCGAGTTCATTTTCAATCTATTAGTGGAAATTGCTGAATGGAAATTTTCGAGTGTTATGTGTTATTAACTAAGCTAAATTTTAGTACACTATGCAGTGTATAAACAAACCTATATATTACGTACATGGATGTACAAAAGAATTCTGAATATGGGCAGTATGTGCTCATATCCGGTCTCCAAGTGTGTTATGCGTTTTTTAACTGTGCCCGTCGGTTCTGTATGTATGTATGTACGTACGTAACGCGATAACTCTTGATAAGATGTATCCGTTTTGCTTCAAATTTTGTTTATAGGTTCATTCTGATAAGGCACTTCCTTGATTTTGGGGGTTCATTGGTTAACTATAAAGGGGGGAAACGGGGGGGGGGGCTAATCCCTCCCCCTTTAATTTAGATAAATGTTTTTTTCATGCAAAATTATCCGATTTGCTTCAAATTTTGTGTATAGGTTCATTCTGGTAACGAGCTTCCCTGATTAGTTTGGGGGTTCACTGGTTAACCCCTTCGGGACCGGCGGCTTTTACACAAATCTAATTCGGTTGGCACCACTTTTTTTAAAAAAGCTACCTTTACTTGAACTATCACAAAAATGCTCTAATTAGACAAAGCAAATATTACTTTTATTTTTTACTGGTGCCTAAAACAAATTCTGTATTATGCTCTTTTTGAGGGTGCATATATGCACCCATGGTCCCGAATGGGTTAAGTATAAATGGGGGGGGGGCGGACGGGAGCTAATACCCCCACCTTAATTTAGATAAATGGGTTTCTCATGCAGAATTATCCGATTTTTTTCAAATTTTGTATACAGGTTCATTGTGATAAGGCGCTTCCCTGAATAGTTTTGGGGGCTTCATTGGTTAAGTATAAAGAGGGGAATGGAGGGCTAACCCCCTCCTTAATTTATTGTTGATTTTTTTATTTTATGAAGGGCATTATTCCTTGAAATAAGACATAAGAGTATAATATACAATTAGTGTGAATAGTCTGTGAGCTCAATGCCATCAGTTTAACTGGGCATTTTTCTTTTTATTTATTAAGTTGTTTACTGATATATCTTCTTTTACCTTTTTAAACGGCGAAGTTCCGTTACAGTATTCCGGATGATTTTTCTTTCTTGTTTTATGAGACAATTTGATGATTAAAGGCTCTAAGGCTTTGATAGCGTGTGAGCTAAAAAAGGTATCGCCTTTATTGAACACTTCATACAACTAACATACTGTATTTAATTGTTACTGTTTTAATCTTTTTTATGTCGGTTTTTACACACCATATACTTTCATAATGTACTTTAATTTCAAATTGTTTTTGAAGTGTACTTACGAAAACAACGAAATGAGGAAAAACAAGGCCGTATAGCAAATGGGGGGACTACGGGGGGTTGATCGCCCCTCCCCGCTCCGAAATTTTTCTGGAGATGACTATAAATATGCCATTAACTATCACTCAAGATCAGGGTTGCCATTTTGGTCTTTCCTTTTAATTAAAAATCTCGAATTCTTACCAGAAACTCTGACTGTAATTTTTGCTTTATTCGATGACATACTTTTCATGATTATTTAAAGTAAATATTCTTATTTTCGAAATTTCCGGTATGAATTCGAAAAATTGTGAATTTAAAACAGGCCAAACTGACAACCCTGGTCAAGATTCGAAAATCAACTACAGTCAAGATTAAAAAATCAAAATTCTACGCCATTATTAAATTCGAATCATGAAAAAAGTAGCATATCGACGCCACCTGTTGAGATATTTACACCAAAACCTAATCAGCAACAACTCATGCCAACGTCTAACTGAATCTGAAGTTTGAAGAAAATCCATGCGTTAGATCTTGAGATATAGCTATCTTGAAAATCGTGAATAATGCAGCATAGCAGCGCCACCTGTTGGGTTATTTACACCAAAAACGAATCAGCACCAACTTATATCAATGTCTAACGAAATCTAAAGTTTTATTAAATTCCACGCATTAGTTCTTGAGATAGAGCGCCCACAAACATTTTTTTACATACAGACACACAGACAGACATTTTCTAAAATCAGTCAAATCTTGTTCTGGACTTCTAAAACGTATAAATCCGTCGAAAACCGGAAATCGAAAATTTTCATGAATCCAATACTTTCTTCTTGTACAAATAGAAGAAAGTAAAAACAAATCTAAAATAAGACAAGAATAAAATGCTTGGCCCCAAATTTCCCCACCGAAACATTTTTCTGACTACGGTCTTGCAATGCCATATATATTTTTCTATAAAAATCGATAAATTAGAATCGATAATGAATTTTAAATATACAAGTGAAATATGATTATAGCATAGCAAATTTTTAAAGCTAAATAAAAATGTTTTGCGAGAACATAACATATAAATATCACTGTAATAACAGAAATGTGAACAAAAATCTAAAAATTCCTATAAAGCGGAGCCCCACCAGTGGCTGAGAGGTTGTGCTCTCGAAGCTGGTAGACGGGAGGTGCTGGGTTCGATCCCAATCGCGCCCGTCGGCCTAATCGTTCGGAGTTTTCGTGGTTTTCTTCGAGCCGTGGATTTATCCATGCGTAAATACGGATTAGGTTCCTTTAGAAAGACCCCCACGAAGGGCACTCCCCCCGGGCCTATATCCCTAGTGTAGATAATTGGCCGTCAATAATCAACCCAACCCAACCCTATAAAGCGGATGTCTCTGAACCTCAGCCAATACTGTGCCACTGTGTATCTGAAACCATCTACAATACCTTTCAAGGGCCATGCCCTCCAACCTCCCTACCCCTCTCCTATAATAATGCCAGTTTTCGGTATGATGCACTTTAGTAGCTGATTGGCATAGGGAAGTAACGGAGGCCCTACGAATGCAGGTGCGGCTGTAGTAGGGGAACCGCACGGCCTAGTCAGTCTGTGTGTGTGTGCCAGGAAGAGAAGGAATATTGCTCCCATAACTTGCGCGTCAGATGAAACTAGACGTTAGTCGCCAGGAAGATCGGCTAGCGTACAACCAATCACGATAAACCAGCGGAGGGGTTTCGCCAACGCGCTAAACAGCAAATATACAGTTCCGTGCTGTGAGTTAAGAGTTCTTGCACGGGTCGGGTTGTACCTTGTACCCAGCCCAAACCCGAAAATTCTTCAAAGTCAATCCGAACCCGACTCGAACACGAAATATTAAAATCCGAACTCGAAGTGAAAAAAAAAATCTATATTTTAATATAATGATGGAAAATATCTAATATCTAATATTAATTTTATCACTTTTGTATAAATATGAATATATATAGAATCTCATTAATATTCAAATATGTTTTTTTTTCATTTGAAAAATATTCAAATCTTTCTTTTGAAAAATTGGGTCAACCCAACTCGAACCCGACCCGAAAAAATAAGAACTTCAAGAATGTAGTGGAGAATAAGCGATGGTATACGCCGTATACTTTCTTACACCCATTTTTGGTGGTAAAAGGGAACCTTAATCCCACTTTTTTTTTTCGGGGGGGGGGGGTGGTAAGTGGAGAGTTACCCTAAGTAGGGTGCAACTAGCCCAAATGGGCAAAGTAGGGTGCGGTTAGTCTAACTAGGCCCAAATTAGAACAATTGGGCCATAATCGGAGTAATTGGGCCATAATTAGGCTAAATAGGTACTATGGAATAGGAATTGCCCTAAGTAGGGTGCAACTAGTCCAAATGGGCTAAATACGGTACAAATAGTACCGTGGTATACGCCGTATACCCTCTGGACTTTTGAAAAGAATTCCGTATAGTCCCTGCTTTTCAAAAAAGAGCTATAGCGATAACGTATACTCTCTAGCGAATATACTCTGATTTTTTTTACGACTACACCACTGCCCGACTTGAACCCGAAACATTTAAAATCCCCAACTTGAACGCGACCCGCGGGCCGGGACTAGTTTGTGTCCGATGCAGAACTCTATACTCCGAGCTCGATCTTACCGTTGTTTGAATGCACACTAAGAACTTTTTGTCCGTACCCTCTGTGCAGGACAATTTTTAAAACATAGCTACATAAAGAACAATAAAGAAATTTAACAATAAAAAAATATGTATTAAACACCAAAAAAATAAAATTTCTACCAGCATTTTTCAGAAAGGAGAACTGAAACAGTATTTTTTTTTCATCAGGGGGTCTCTTTCCCCTGAACCTCCCGTTTAAGATATATTTTAAACATACAAATGTTAAAAAAAAAAAAAAAAAGACTAAAAATTGATTTGCAAGTGCGGGGGAGAGGGGGGGGGGGCGGCGAAAAATTCTTAGTTCCTACTTTCAGTGGTTAATTTTTTTTACTCATTTGTAAAGAATAAATTCCCCCCCCACACCCTTTTTTTTTTCAAATTCATGGGAAGAAAGTTTAGTTCATTAAATTTAAAAATAAATTCTGGAAAAAAAAAAAAAAAGGAGGGGGAAGAAAAAAAATTATATACTTTTATACTAATAATAATAATAAAAATGTTTGTGCGTGTGTGTGTTAGAGATGAATTTGGGCTCTTTTTTTCGGAGCCTAAGCCCACCTGAACACGTTACCGAAAGTACGCAGTAGAAAATTGTTAAAAACATTTTCAAATTGTTTCAAGATTAATTTTCGCATTTAAAAATACCTTCTTACTTAGAAATAAGCATTAATCCTAAATACTCCTTCATGACAACATTTTGCGATTTTCATGTCTCTGAAAATGTATTTAAAATAGCAAATTTGTTTTTTAGAGCCAACCACTGGCAGAAATTTTCAAAAGTCATAATTCTTATAATTATTATTTTTGTTAATATCCTTGTACAACTACAGCAGAAAAACATGAGTTATGTTTTCCGGTAATTCTGGAAAAGGATTTCAAACACAAAGCGAGTATAGACTAGGGATATCCCATGGCTTCTTTATGTTACTAACACAGACCGGTCAAAGGCTTCAGGATCATATATTATATTTCTGCTTATATCCCATCAATAACAATTGAATTCCCTATCAAACTGATTTTTAAAGGATTTTAAAACACTTTAACAAGCTTAGAATACATTCTTGTTTCTCATACAGCACGTTTTTCACCTTTCTTTTAAATTTGTGAATAAATAAGTTTGTTCATTGGGCCAGAGCACGTTTCAGGCTCGGACTCGAACTGAGACCGTAATTATCTCTAGTGTGTGTGTGTGAGCGCGCAAAGGATAAGAAAATCTGTGACACGTAGAGGTCTACAAATTTGGTTCCGGATAGACGAAAACAGGTCCAAATGAACCTGAGGCTCAGATTTTGATTTTTTGTTATTTTATATTGAATGAAAAAAATTGCGTATTTCCTCGATTACCCACGTTCGCGGATGAGTTTGAGCCACTCATAAAAGCAATCTAAATTCTATTTTATTTATTTATTTATTTATTTATTTTTGCCCAATATACTAAATTTTGTCCTATTTTCAATAAAATTTATTCGAAATTCACACAGCAATTTTTAATTTTTTTTAAAGTACACATTTTGCCGAAAATGAGAAGTTTGTTTTTTATCAACCAATATCTATTTGATACCTTATTAACCCAATCTTATATTTTATACCCCTGTATGGAGGAAACATTCTGGAATCGATTAAAAAAAAATTATTAGAGAAAGCAAAAGCATTTTTTTTTTCCTCTCTGAAACGTGCAAAAAGAAAGAGAAGGCGGAAAAATCTACCTCGGGGTTCCTAATTAATCTTAAATATCGCCCAAAACAGCAAGTGTCCTCGAGGTTGAGAACTTTTTTTTTTTTTATTCGGCGTGTGCGGGATTTAAAGCAATGGTTCTCAACCGTTGTACCACGGCTTCGTGAGAGATCCGACGTGTGACGCGAAAATTTTAAGTCGAGTTGTATCAAAATTTTAATAATTAACAGATATAACGATACTTTAATGTTCGACATTTCATAGTGTGCCATTTATTTCGAAATGAGATTAAGTGTCATAAAGTTGCATTATTTAGAAATTTATTTCTCTGTTTGGTTACTCTTTTTATCTATATGCAAGGGAATCGTGAAAATGGTGTCATCAACTAAATCTAATTCTTTCAGAGAAAATTACGGCCTCCTGAAGGAAAAGGTTTACAATATAAAATGCAGTCGACATAACCGTAGGAAAACGATTTAACCAGCCAATGCCCCTATTGCTACGTCTAAGTGACATTTCTTTGAAAAGACATCTAGGCCTAGATTTTAAGGGAATATGTACCGTTGCGCCTTTACTGAAATATAGAAGAATTTACCTAATCATAGAAAAAATATCCGTAACTCTCCGATTTTCTGATATGATACTACGAAGGCTATTTTTTTTTTCAAAATCCGACCGGTCGCGAAATGAAAACCACAGGGAAAATCTGATGACGCTGTGCACAGATGTGTTGCCCAGTGTCTCTAGTATGCCCGTCAGTCGTCAGTTTTGAGCTCGCAGTGAACACGTTAACATACCTCGAACAATAGAGACTCCCTCTATGTGTGAAGTGCGTGCTGTCATTCGATTTCTACATGCTGAGGGCTGCAATGAAGCCGAAATTCATCGGCGAATGGGTAATGTGTACGGTACAACTTTCATGAGTGACAGCAAATTGCGGTAATGGTGCAGGAACTTTGAAGCAAGACGTACAGGCGTTTTCGATGGGAGGTGTTTGATCGCCCTCCATACAGCCCGGACTTGGCTCCGTCCGATTTTCATCTCTTTGCTCACATGAAACGCTGGCTATGAGAACAGAAGTTTGACTCAGACAACGAGCTGCAGACCAGCGTACAGAATTGGCTGAAAACACCGGTGGCTGCCTTCTATGACGAGGGTATAGGAAAGTTGGTACCACACTACGACAAATATCTCAGTCGGAGCGGCGACTATGTAGAGAAGTAAATGGAAGGTGTATCTAAATGCTCCAAATAAAACAAATTCGATTTTCACTGTGGTTTTCATTTCACAACCGATCGGACCTTGAAAAAAAAAGTAGCCCTCGTATAACCTTCAAAGGTTATAAAACCTCCTCCAAACAAGCAGACTTGAGTTAGTCTTTTTTCGTATAAATATATATATATATATATATATATATATATATATATAAAGCAATGTCTTTCTTTTTCTTGTTGTTGTTGGTGGTGGTGGTGGTGGTACCTGAATGTTAAAGTTTACAAAATGTTGATTGTTACAAAATTTATATTTGTAGTATTTCGAATGTTTGATTAATTTTTGTTCATGTGATACAATCTTGAATTTGTGTATCACGTACTTGATAACATGTAATTTTTGATAAAATTTGTTTTTTATTACTTTTTTTGTAGTGAAAACAATACAACCTGGGAATTTGAAAAAATACATATACAAGTTTACTTATGGGCGTTCGAGCGTTAAGATTATTCAAAAATTATATCTTAAAAAAATTGCCATATGATTTTTTTGTTTGACGACACACTCGAAAATTTGGTCTTTTATATAGCATTTTGATTGGTAATATCGGCGAACAGCCAATAGCAATTTTTGCGTCGAAGTTGCTTCTGAAAAGATATATGTACAAAAGCAGTTTCAATCCTCTCGGTCAATTTGTGAAAACCAAGAGACACGTCTTAAGCGGAGACGTATTAACGAGAGTTCACTGTATTTAAAGTTTTTATCCCGTCCCGGATAATGTTTTTATCCCCATCCCAGGCGGGTCTGCTAGTATAAAATAAAACACTATAATAATAAAACACACACAAAAAAAAAAAAAAAAAAAAGATTAAACAAGGTTACTACAGAATCATTTACTCCTATATATCCTACTTTGGCGAAGCTTTACCCTTAACAGACTCTGATTGGTTGCTCGAGACCCGAGCTTCCCAGCTGCTAATCTCTAGATGTGAAATGAAACCGGGCTTGCTTGCATCGGGCGAAGGAGAGAGTGCTTCAGCTTCTACTACCCGATCGATGGCGGCAAGGCTGCATCATCAGAAATTTTGCCGCCTGCTTCTTCGGCTCGTAGGCCGGGAAGACGAAGTCTGCAATGCATTGGAATTCCATATTTTTATGACTTACAAAAAATGTTTCTCTTTTTTTTTTTTTTTTTTTTGTGTGTGTGTATGTGCAAAAGAAAAAATTCAGAACAATAATTTTGCATTCAGTATTTGCTAAAGTATTGAATATTTCGGAATTTTCGCAATTAAATATTTCACAGATTTTGCGATTGAATATTCGTATTTAATGTAGATTTCTAAACAAAGGTATAAATTAGAAAATGTTGTTTTTAGAACGATAAGGCTCGATACACTCAAAAATATCAATCGCCATTTTTTTACTTGAAGGGGGGGGGGGAAATAAGAAAGAAAGACAGAAAGACAGAAAGAAGAAAAACAAAACATGCCTTAGAACAGGTATGTCAAACTCGTTTACCGCCGCGGGCCAAATTAAGTATTATATACCAAGCCACGGGCCACCTAGAAAAAGTAGATAATATTAATCCCATTGCACAAAATAAAACTTGTACGTACAAAACACAGCCATGTTAAATAAGTGTTCACGAAAAGTTCCAAAGTTATTATTATACATAGTTTAATTTATCTTATTTTTCGAAAAGATACTCAAAGTTATTTTTCATCAACCAAATCTATAAAATTTAATTGAGTGTTCTAAATTGTATATAGTTTAAAAATTGATTGCACACGCTGGTCTGCTAATCTTGATCTAGCAAAGGTATAGCTGTCAATCTTCCGTGTTTTCTTCAAGTAAAAAATAAAAATAAACGCATTTTGAATTACAAAAAAAATATTTAATAAAATGGGTCTTGTACCTATGCGCTACTTATTTGATTTTATTTATTAAATACATTTTCTGGTACAAATTATGTTTATTTGACTTGAAAAATAACAAAAAGTTGGCAGCCAAGCAAAGATGTGGTATAAAAGTGCACTACCGAACGTAGCTAACATGCAAAATGTACCTAATTGCACACTATATTTTAAAAAATCGGTTGATTGAATAATTACAGAAATTTGGAAACCCCATATCCATATATTTTCTCTCTAATATGAAATCGCACTGTATTTTTGTTAATTGCAGTAATAAATTCTGAAGAATAATTTTAACATCAATCATTAGATGTGAAGTAAATCGATTAAAACGATTTTCATATTTTTAAAATTCAAAAATCTTCTTTAGAATTATTTATATATATATATATATTTAGTATATTCTAAAGATTTTTACTCCAATGAATTTGTAATGATACCTGGCATTTAAAATGAAATACATTTTCTTTTTTTAAATTGTATCCCAAACTAGCAAGCTACGCCCGCTGCGCTGGTCGGTTTCTACAAATGAACCTTTAATCAAACGAAATATATCGTTTAATTTGACCTTGTATTTGAAAGCAATCTGTATACTTACCTGGAATATCCTTCCACATTACTGAAAAATGACGCCATTGCGCTATTATATTTCCTGATGTGCAGTCAAAATTTTAGCTGTTACAGACCAACTCTTTCATTTGGTCATTTACAGTTAGGGTTTGGTAAAGAACGATAAAACTATATGCAATGTACTAAAACCATCACTAAAAATTATCGAACTAACAATGCAAACAAATTAACTAACAAAATTGATCCAGCAAAAGTTTCTTTGATAATCTGGTTCATCTGATAATAGAACTTTTCCATATATTTCTAAAACTAACATAGAACGATATGAAATATACTAAAACCATCCTTAAAAAATATCTACTTAACAATGCAAGTCGAAAAAATTACGCCCAGTAAAATGTTTCAAAAAGGCTATTCTTTCGGAATCGGGTTCACCTGACTATATAACCTTCACACATAACTGTTTGACTAAGCAGCGTAGAACAATATGTAGTACACTAAAACCATTCCTGAAATAGCATCTAACAATACAATTCTCATCAAAATTCATCCAGTAGAACTTTTTAAAAAGGCTAATTTTTCATAATCGAGTTCACCTGATTATAGAACTTTCCCCTTAACTAAGCAAAGTAGAACGATTTGTTATACAATAAAACTTTCCCTGAAAAATTATATATCTAACAGTTCAAGCTCTATGAAAATCCATTCAGCAGAACTCAATTTATAAGCAGCCGGAACGAAACTTCATATATAAGGTAGAAGTAAATAGAAGTATATTGCTATTAATATAATTTACATTTGAATAAAAAAGGGTACTTTTCGGTTAGCCGGGCGCCAATGATATATGTACATATATAAATATACTACATATCATATATATATATATTCATACATATAAGTGTATATATATATGTGTGTGTGTGTGTGTGTGTGTAGATATAAGTGTATATATATATATATATGTATGTATATATATAGATATATGTGTATATATATGTGTGTGTATATTTACATGGTATATATATCACTGGCGCCCGGCTAACCGTAAAGAACCCCCCCCCCCCCAACAGAAAAAAAACTCTAAAAATGCTGTCGTACAATTGAAAAAAAAAACCTTTTGGCTGAAAATCAAATTGTTTGGGGACAAAAGTAGAATCAAAATCGCCAAAAACAAAAGATAAATCGACCAAAATTGTTTCAATATCAGTCTTGCACATTGAATAATTTTTTAAGCATTACGAATTTTCTCAATCATGTTTAAATTAAATATTTTCGTTTTATAATATTATCTCTCATCAAAACTGTTTTTCTTTTCTTTCTATTTCTTTCTGTTTTTAAAATAAAATTAGTAACAGTTTTTTCTTTTATTTTTCGAGATATATAGCCATTTCAATTCTTTCTGCAACAACAACAAAAAAAAAAAAAACACCTTTAGGCTTAAAATCAAATTGTTTAGGGTCAAAAGTAGAATCAAAATCGCCAAAAACAAAAGATAACTCGCCAATTGTTTCAATAGGAATCTTCCCATTAAATAATTTTTTAAGCATTACGAACTTTCCCAATCATGTTTAAGTTAAATATTTTCGTTTTATAATATTATATCTCATCAAAACTGTTTTTCTTTCTCTTTCTTTCTTTTTTTTAAATAAAATTAGCAACAGTTTTTACTTTTATTTTTCAAGATGTTTAGCCTTTTCAATTCTTTCTGCAAGAATAATGATCGCCAAAAAATTAGCAATGGTAATCTTCCAGTATCATCCAGTAGAACTTTTTAAAAAGGCTAATTTTTCATAATCGAGTTCACCTGATTATAGAACTTTCCCCTTAACTAAGCAAAGTAGAACGATTTGTTATACAATAAAACTTTCCCTGAAAAATTATATATCTAACAGTTCAAGCTCTATGAAAATCCATTCAGCAGAACTCAATTTATTAGCAGCCGGAACGAAACTTCATATATAAGGTAGAAGTAAATAGAAGTATATTGCTATTAATATAATTTACATTTGAATAAAAAAGGGTACTTTTCGGTTAGCCGGGCGCCAATGATATATGTACATATATAAATATACTACATATCATATATATATATATTCATACATATAAGTGTATATATATGTGTGTGTGTGTGTGTGTGTGTAGATATAAGTGTATATATATATATATATATGTATGTATATATATGTATATGCGTAGATATATGTGTATATATATGTGTGTGTATATTTAAATGGTATATATATCACTGGCGCCCGGCTAACCGTAAAGAACCCCCCCCCCCCCCCCAACAGAAAAAAAACTCTAAAAATGCTGTCGTACAATTGAAAAAAAAACCTTTTGGCTGAAAATCAAATTGTTTGGGGACAAAAGTAGAATCAAAATCGCCAAAAACAAAAGATAAATCGGCCAAAATTGTTTCAATATCAGTCTTGCACATTGAATAATTTTTTAAGCATTACGAATTTTCTCAATCATGTTTAAATTAAATATTTTCGTTTTATAATATTATCTCTCATCAAAACTGTTTTTCTTTTCTTTCTATTTCTTTCTGTTTTTAAAATAAAATTAGTAACAGTTTTTTCTTTTATTTTTCGAGATATATAGCCATTTCAATTCTTTCTGCAACAACAACAACAAAAAAAAAAAACACCTTTAGGCTTAAAATCAAATTGTTTAGGGTCAAAAGTAGAATCAAAATCGCCAAAAACAAAAGATAACTCGCCAATTGTTTCAATAGAAATCTTCCCATTAAATAATTTTTTAAGCATTACGAACTTTCCCAATCATGTTTAAGTTAAATATTTTCGTTTTATAATATTATATCTCATCAAAACTGTTTTTCTTTCTCTTTCTTTCTTTTTTTTAAATAAAATTAGCAACAGTTTTTACTTTTATTTTTCGAGATGTTTAGCCTTTTCAATTCTTTCTGCAAGAATAATGATCGCCAAAAAATTAGCAATGGTAATCTTTTCGGCCAAAATAACAGAACTTTCTATCATAATTCTATAACTAATGTACGTAGAACGTTGTGTTATATACTAAAACCTTCCCTGAAAAATTATCTATCGAACAGTACAGGTTTCATCAAAATCCATTCAGCGGAACTCGAGTTATAAAGGAACGGAACGAAATTTCCGTTTGTGTTTTATATATATAGTAGATGTTTATCAAAATAATAAATTCTATTTGAAAACGCTAACAATCAAATAACAAAATAGCATTATGAAATTTGCCTTGAAGTTGAAATTTACTCAGGGGCTTTGTAATTTCAAATGAAAACAAGTACCTTATCTATTAGTAGTCCTTTAATAATCCACATTCCTAATTTGATGATTTAAAATGAAAATTGTAATATTGTTTAACAGTTCGAAGTTAACAGTTAAAACTTTATAATGGAAAGCCGACAAATATCTGTATAAGAATGTAGGTCTCTTTATCTCCACTACCAGTATTTCCAAGATTATTTTCTAGATTGACGATGATTAAGCATGTGCGTATGAATATAATGTAAGTCTATGAACACTATAAAATTTTAAGCACATATCCGGCTTTTGTAAATCTATCCGCTATATATATATATATGCAAAGAGTATTATATATATATATATATATATATATATATATATATATATAACCTTTCTATCAACGGTATTTTAAATTTTCAGTATCTTACAGTATTTTTAAATTTCTTTAACTGCTTTAGACATCATGTCTTCAATTTCGTAGTGAATGATTTCGACTCGCAGGACATTTAATGTAATAAAGACAATAATTAGCTTTTTGAAAGAAAAAGAATTTTCTTCAATGCATTTCTTCGCTTTGATTCTCTTAAGTATCAGATTCAATTCTGACAGTTTATCTTTCCTGTGTTAGTCAGATTTTTGTGAATTTTCTTTATACTTTGTGCTGTAGAACCTCTTAATATTATATTCTTTCCAAACTTCAGCAGTGTCTACATGTCAAACATTAAATTACAGTTTCCCTTTGAATATAATTGTAATATAAATCACCTTAAAAAAAATCTGCTATGTTCATTTTCAGTTTATCATATTTATTCATAGTGATAAAGAGTTTTCACATATATATATTTTTAAATCCTGGTATGTGTGAGAATATGTAAATAAAATGTGTGTACATATCAATAAAAAATTAAAGAAAGGAGAGAAAGATCATGCAGAATTCCAGAAAGATAAGACACAATTATTAAGCTAAGTACTGAAAACAATTAAAGCGCCTAAATCCAAAATCCATATGTTCGACTAAAGCCCAAGTGAATTTACCTGGATGACATATTCGGAGTTTTTGTGTCCAGCACAAAAAGTGATGATTTGTGTCACTTTCAAAGCGACTCTTTTAAAATTATTTAATTTTATATTTTGATTGTTTAAATATTTCAACTGTTCTTAATTAGTGCCGAATCTTATTAATTTTACAATACATTTTTTAGTATTTAATAAATACAGTATATTATGTTCTAAAGTTAGTGTAAAATCGAGGAGATTAGTAAAATAAAATATTACTTTCAAAAGAAAACAAAAAAAAATATATATATAAGTAAAATACTTGAAAAAATGTACAGATCTTTAACTTTTCGAACTCTATATACCGCGTTTTTCTAACTTTGCGATTGGTTATCTTTGTTACACATGTTTTTATTTTTGTGCTAAAATGTAAAATTGAGTTATAACTGTCTCTATACATCACTGTTGCTAGATGTTTACATTTTTTTTTAATTTAGATTTTTTTTAAAATCTCATTTTGAAGAGAAATGTTTTTCTTATTTAATGACAGAATAAATAAAGCAAATGTTATTATTCAAAAATAGTGGTAGCATTCTGAATAATGAAAAGCCCGCCAAACTGGTAACACTAATATACATATTTTTCTGATGTTTGCCATCTGTAAGATCACAGTTTGTGCAATTGTGTTCGTGCAAAGAGTATTTTCAGCACGTGTGTTCTAACAACTAAATTAAACTCAGGTATAATGCCAAAGTGGTCGCGGGCCACTGATAAGGTGTCGGCGGGCCACGTGTTTAACATGCCTGCCTTAGAATTAAATGTCACTTCCTTCCACCCCCACAACCAGAAGATAAATGTATTCATATTTTCAAAAAGAATCAGAAATCAGAATTTTTTTTCAGACAATGGTATCCGGTAGACTCAAAATGTTTAGTTGCCATTTTTTAGCTTTATTTTAAAATACGCGTTGCAATTAAATACCCCTCTCTTTCTTCACCAAAATATGTAAAGTTTTTTGTAGTTTAAATACGTATAAATTTTCTTGTCCGATAAAATATTTTAAGTTTACGTACATTACTCTTCTAAAATATTTTATGGTGGTATCAGGGTTGTTCACAAACCGAGAAGACGGTAGTCAGCCCTCACTACTTTTGGAACATATTTTTATCACTTTTGGAAAGTCACGAAAATACAGGGTGTCCCAAAAGTCGTTGACACATTTTAAATTTCAATAAAAGATCAAGCAATTGGCGTACGAGAGTGCGGTTTGGACGAAAATGCTTCTTATAATCTGAAATTTTCTTTAAGCAAATAAAGAAAATAATTCAAAACATTTCTCATAGATGGCGTTGCTTCCGGAAAGTTATCGAATAGGTAGAATGCCTTTATACATAACAATGGCGAAAGACGCACAATGCGTATGCACAGTTTTTGTCCAAACTATGGCAACCCACATTCCAGAACTTAACAATGCTCGCCCTCCTGAGTTCGATTAGACGAGTGAGGATGAATAGACGAGTATTGTTAACTTCTGGAATGTGAGTTACCATAGTTTGGACAAAAAATGTGCATATGATGCATTGTGCGTCTTTCGCCATTCTTCTGTATAAACGCATTCTACCTATTCGATAACTTTCCAGAAGCAGCGCCATCTATGAGAAATTTTTAGAACTATTTCTTTTATTTGCTTAAACAAAATTTCAGATCATAAGAAGCATTTTCGCCCAACCGCACTCTCGTACGCCAATTGTTTGATCTTTTATTGAATTTTAAAAATGTGTCAAGGACTTTTGGGACACCTTGTATAATATAACCTCTTCCGAGTTATCCGTGATTCCGAAAAGCGTTCTGTTATCTTCAGAAATCTTATAATTATTATTATTATTATTATTATTATTATTATTTTGAGATTTAAAGAAGCATTTCTGGAAAAAAGAAACGGTTCTGAGTAGCTTTTACAGTGTACTAACCAGTTTTCTCAACGAGAAATATCGGTTTTTCGGATGCTATCAATTCTGAAGTAAATATTTTCCGCAGCGTAACAGAATTTATACATGTAAGAGTGCTGTTAATTCAGTATGTTTGTCTTTTAAGAATGTTTGATGAACATGAAAATGGTTATTTCAGAATTGATAGCGTACTAAAAACCGATATTTCGTATTGAAAAAATTGATTAATACAACTGTAAACTAGTCGTTGGGGGCTACCGTAATACTTACCCATCATGGATATGCATAATGTAAAATATTAAAATAAAAAATGTGTAAACTACTTATAAAATGCATTGCAATTCGAATAAAATCGTGACGTGATGACGTCATAAACTTAAAAATGCTGTATTAACGAATTGCGTAAAAGAAACATCCTTATAACTCCAAAATGGATAATCCTATTAACTAGCGGTTTATTGCATCTGATTAAGCGTCTCATTTCCAATTAAAATATACCTTTGAATTGAAATTTAGATGAAATACAGGGTCATGAAAAATCGAAAAGTGTGGAAAATAGGATTCCAAATATCTCGGCAACTCATTATCCGATCGACTTCATGCTTTATGCAAAATTTATGTTTTTTTTTATTGTATTTTATATTCTCTCCTTAAAATAAACAATTTCGAAAATTTTTATGTACCTTTTATCAGAACGAATATTTCGAGAGTCCGAAAAAAATAGTTCCGGATAATCGAGGTTACTGAAATTCAATAGGCTTCTTCCCATTATTATATACTAAGTACATACCAAATTTCAAGTCTCTATCTCAATTTTTTCGGGAGATAGAGCGTTTACAGACACACAGACGGACGGCAATTTTTTTTTTCTAAAAATATGTTTTTCGGAATCTCCAGTGTCTGAAACGTGTAAATCCGTCAAAACTTTTTTCCGATTTTCAAAACGATTACAAGACTTACCCTATACTACGTATGATGGGTAAGTAAAATTACTTGAAAACGTTCAGTTTTGACTTTTTTTTTTTTTTTTTTTTCGGACAACGAAATATTTTTTTTTTTTTTTTTTTTTTTTGTTCAAAAATGCTTCATTGAATCTCGAAAATCTGTTGCTTTCTGAGGTTTCTGCAGACAATGGAACGCTTTTCAGAGTCGTGGCTGTAACTCAGGGGAAGGGAGTAGGGTGTTACACATACACACTATATGGCCAAAAAAAACAACGGACACTTTCGATTTTAGACGTTTTATTGAATACTTGACGAATTCTTTCAGAATTTCGAGAATATAAAGAACATGTTAGAGCTGATATGTTTCATCGGAGGTTTGATGACGAGAGGGCAATTAGGAGACCAACAACAAATTGAAGAAAAAAAAGTAATATTTGGGATCACCCTATGCACGAAATGATGGGCAGTGCCTGATTTACGGCAGGGCATTCGGAGCACGAGCCTAGGGCCCCTGATTTTCAGGGACCCCAAATGCTACTAAGGATTTTTTAATTATTGGCCAAAACTGTTTTAACTGTCAAAAACAAAATTTAAATGGAAAAATCTTGTTTGTCAGAGATTATCTATGATGTGTCAAAGTAACTTCATTTTTTGCTGATTGTCTTTTAACAATTTATGTGCAGTAATGTACAGAACTCCATTTTTGGGATAGCCATATTATTTCATTTTTATTTATTTTACATGTAAGGCCCCCATGGTTAACATGGAAAAAGCCGTGTGGTTCTGCTAGTTACTTGTGTAAATTTAGTTTTTTTTCTTTTTTTTCATACGAAGCTTGTATTTGAAAGAAAAAAGTTGTTTGATTAATAGGATATGCTAATGTTTTAAATAATTATAGCTTGGTACTGCGGTAAATTTATTATTAGTTGTTGCATACTTTATCATTCCAGATATATGAACTTACATAGAGAAAGGTAATCAGCACAACACAGTTTATCATAAAATTCAATTAAAAATTCCCAATTTTCAAATAATTATTTTAAAGTAAATTAATGATTATCAAATTTAATTTTTTTAATTAATATTTTAAAGAAATTATCAAAGTCAATACTGGCTATCTTAATAAGTACTGCTTTCGATATTATATTTTTTATTCAAAGAATCTGTGCAAGAGGGGGGGGGGCATACGCATCAGTGCCTAGGGCCCCCAAATTTCTAAATCGGTCCCTGATGATGGGTCGCATTGCACATGACTGTGCGGACTTGTGTTCTTTTGTTTAAGAATAGCACGTACACTGCAAAAAACTGTTGATTTTAACAGTATAATACTTAGCACCCCAGTCGTCAGTATTATACCGTAAAATTAACGCTTGCGGCAGTGTATTACTACTTATTTTACTGTTTATTATTGGTAGTTTTACGGTATAATACTGGTAGCTTCGATGCCAGTAATACACCGTAAAATCAACATTTTTTTTTTTTTTCAGTGTATATTCACGAAAATATAAAAGTTTCTTAAAAAAAAAAAAAATCAAAAAATTGTTGCGTGTTTTTTGTTTATAGCATGCAAAGTTTTCAACCAAATTTAACGGTCAATATTCAGAACATTTCACAAAATTTAATAGAAACAATATAGTACAATTGAGGACATGAGTTTCAAAACCTATCCAAAATTTAAAAAACTAGTCGTTAAGGGCCACCGTAATACTTACCCTTCATATGGATATGCATAATATAAAATATGAAAATAAAACATGTGTAAACTATTTATAAAATGCATTGAAATGCGAATAAAATCGTGGCTTGATGAAGTCATAAACTTTAAATGCTCTACTACTGAATTGCGTAAAAGAAACATCCTTATAACTCCAAAATTGATAATCATATTAACTAACGGTTTACTGCGTCGGATTAAGCGTCTCATTTCCAATTAAAATATATCTTTGAATTGAAATACGAGGTCATGAAAAATCGAAGAGCGTAGAAAATATGATTACAAATATCTCGGCAACTTATTATCCGATCGACTTCATTCTTTATACAAAATTTATGTTTTTTTATTGTCTTTTATATTCACTCTTTAAAATAAACAATTTCGAAAATTTTTATATACCTTTTATCAAAACGAATATTTTGAAAGTAAAAAAAAAAAAAAAAAAAAAAAAAAAGTTCTAGATAATCGAGGTTACTGAAATTCAATAAGCTTCTTCCCATTATTACATACCAAATTTCAATTCTCTATCTCAATTTGTTCGGGAGATAGAGCGTTTAACAGACAGACAGACGGCATTTTTTTTTTTCTAAAAATATGTTTTTAGGAATCTCTAGTGTCTGAAACATATAAATCCGTCATTTTTTTTTTTTTTTTTCGATTTTCAGAACGGTCATTCTATATACGGAATGAGCAAATCAGCTATGGCTGACATGTCATAGATTTTAATGAAAATCATCATATAAGTAGATCATATTTATTTATGAGTAAATGTAAAAGAATAGATTTCAGGATTGTTTATTTAAGTATTAAAACTTACATTAAAAGTTGATATAAGATCGAGGTTGTGTCTACATGCTTGAAATTTCAATTTTCATTATTAGCCTTGGAAGTAGAAAGACTTTATCAAAAATTATTTATTATTAAGAATGAATAATAAGTAACAGATTGGAGTAATTTAGTAATTGTCCTTTTATTCCATAATGAGAAAAATAAATAAAAGTGGAAAATGCAATTTCTATTGCTTGTTTGAACATGAAGGAAAGGTCCTAAAATTTTTAAGTTATTTGACGTTATAGATAAAAGTATATATTTTAAATATGGAAGCTTTCATTCTTGCCTGTTTTTTTCCTAAATGAGACAAAAATAAATAATGAAAAACTTTGAGGAGAAAATTCAATATTTCTATTATTTGTTTGAACATGAAGAAAACATCTTAAATTTTTAAAATTATTTGACGTTATAGATAAAAGTGTATATTTTAAATATAGAAACTTTCATTGTTGCCTTCAGTTTATTTTTCCTCAACAATATTTTAAATTAGAGTAGAACAAATGATTGATTTGAACGGGGCAGTGGTTGAACAAATAATTCTATAGTAATCACAACTCAATATAGATGGCAGCACTCCTTTTTTTTGCGAGATGGTAGAAAAGGCGTACAAATTTGAAGTGAAATAGCCCATAGAACGTAACAAATATTACCTTTTTGAACCCATTTCTGCTATGTTAGGAATCAAAAGGCTTGCATTTTTTTATCGTGGTCTTATTGATCTTTATGCTGTAAGACCATGTACGTTAATGGGAGCTGGTGCACGTAAAATCTGTCCATGTCTCCAATGTCCTCCAAGTTTGAAAACGATACCTCTGGGGGTGCCAATCCTGGTGCCAATCCTTTTATCTGGAATTGGTTCAAAATTAGGAGACCATCTCTAGAAGTTCTACCTCTTCAGAGGCTCTGGCACCCCTTCTTTCAGAGAAGTGCCATGTCACTTTCTCTGACACAACAACAACCTCAAATACTTATTTTAATTTAAAAGTCATTATTTGCTTATAAAATATTAATCATTATTGTTTAAATTAATCCATTATAAAATTTATTTATTGACTGAAAGCACTCATTCATGAGATATAAATAAACTTATTCTGGATATAAATAAAAAATTGCTAATCTACAAGGGTTGGCAAACTGAAATCTACTTATAATAAAATCCGAAGGCAAGAAAGTGTCTGTAACGATTCCGGGTGCGACCACTCTGGTCAGCGAATTTACCATATTTAAACACCATGTTAGGCTTAATGAAAAACCTATGCTACATCGAATTCTGCTGTTAAAATATTTGTAAAAGCATATTAAAGCTTTTAAATATTTTCATTTTGTTTAAAACCTTCAAAAACTATTTCATATAAAATATGTATATCAACATTTCTGTAACAATTTTTTTCTGTAAGCACTTTTTTTCAGAAATAGCGGAAATTTCTTTTGTAGGGAGGATTTGATGTGATCGATCCAGTATATTGGCGCCATCTACCGGCGAATTTTGAAATTTTGCTTCCATCGTAAATAAAATGATTCTTCCTTATCAAACGTAATTAAAATATAAGGAATACATAGTACAGCGTAATTTGCATTTAATTTTGCTTATGTAACCAAACAATGTGTTATGTGGTGAGTCAAGCTGTTTAGAAACTCATTGATAACACTTTTTTACAAAAACTTTCGCACATGGACTTATTTGTTAATATCTAATTTGAATGTTCCGTCCAATCGTTTAACTATTTCAGAAATTTAATACTGAGTAATATATATATATATATCCTCATCATTTTTATTTGTAGAAATCATTTGTCATTTTTAAAATGTACTTTTCTACAATACAAACCTTTCAATAAAAAAACTTCATGCTGTTTGTTTGCATGAAGTCTTATGAAAATGAAACGCAGATCAACAATTCGTCCTTTTTGAAGGGGTTATATACTAGTATGAATATAATCACACAAAATACTGAATTTGGCTATGTACTTTAATTTAGATCAAACTTTTCTTTATAATAAACTTTTAACAAAAAAATGTTGTACATACAAAAATTATCTAGCTGATCTTATATAAATTCAAAATGATCTTTTTCTACCGGTTCAGTTATAAATCTAATACATTTTTTATTGTAGTTGGTCGTTAGCGGTTGAATATATTTTTGTGAAGCCAGGGGGTGCCCCCCCCCCCCCTCTGACCCTCATGAGTCTGAATACAAATAAAAAATTGTTAATCTACAAAGGTTAGCAATCTGAAATATGAATATAATCACACAAAATACTGATTTTGGCTACGTACTTTAATTTAGTTCGAACTCTTTTCTTTACAATAAACCTTTAACAAAAAAATGTTATACATAAAAAAATTATCCATCTGTTCTTATACAGATTTAATATAATCTTTTTTTACCAGTTATAAATATGATACATTTTTTATTATAGTTGGTCGTTAGCTGTTGATTATATTTTTGTGAAGCCAGGGGAGTGCCCCCCCCCCCCCCCCCTCTGACCTTACATGCAAAATTTATAAGCTTCATGCAAGCAATTTTTACAGCACAATTAATAAATTTCTACTTTAATATTAAGTACTATGTTTATGAGGTTCACAATATCTTTACGGAGGCAATTTGACATTTAACTTTTAATTAATGAGCCTTTTTACTGATTGGCCATTCTTTAGTATCTGCTAAACCACCAAAACCCATTTTAGAACATCTTTATAAAATACAGGTTTTACATTTCGGTTTGAGAATTCTTACGATTTTAGAAAATTGAAGATACAAAATAGATGTATAGACAAAACAAAATAATAACATATTTTAGGAAATTACAACAAAAATTATAACAGGTGTGGGAAAAACCAATGACAATGCGTAATAACAAAAATTTAAATGTGATAAGATTTAAGAAACCTACATAAATGAAATCATTTATTTGCACAAATAAAATAAGAATTATAAATTATTTTTTTAAAAATGGTAAAATTTATCATTTGTTTTAGGACAAGCAGAGTAGTCTTATTCAATTCCTACTATTAGCTCACACTCTCTATATATTTATATATCTTGTTCAAATTTTCAATCGTTAATAAAATACTTTTTATTCATCCAATCAAGTTCAAATACATTTTTTAAACTTGTAGTGGATGACACTTGATGTTAATACAGTTTTTTCAAATATTAATTCATTAATTACATTTAATTAATTTATTTCAGTTTTACATGGGAGGAAAAAAAATCTCCCATTGTTTTCATAAATGAAATGAAAGATTTTCCTCAAATTAGTGATACCACAAAAATAAAATACCGCAACGATGATTATAAAAACAATATTCAATAAAGATAACGTGGGGCATTATTAATTTTTTTTATTTATTATATTTATATTATATATTTATGGGTTTATTTTATATATTTATGATTAAAAAGTAGGGTAAAATTTTATATTACTTGTTTTATTTTGTAAATCACGCAAATGTTTTCTATTTCCAAAGCGTTTCACAATACGTAACATACTTTTCTCCTTCGCCGTTTCTCCCTAAGAACTGGTTTCTCCCTACCAACGAAAGCGCCAAGAGCAGCAAATTCAAACCCGTCAAACCTTCCAAATTTTGTTGGTTTGTAATGTAGCTCCCCGGTCTGGACATCCCCCCCCCCCCCCATTCTGTTGGTTGTACGCTGTGTAGTAAAGTGGTTATTCACATCCTTTGTATTCATTAATTTCCAGCGTAATTTCAGCTCAGCTGAAAATTTAATTAGTTATATATATTAACCGATACTGGGTTTAATTCGTCTCATACATGCCACAGATGTGTGCTCATGATTGACTTTTCATCTGGTGTTGCAAAGTTGCAAACCTTGCCAATGTATAAGAGTGAGGAAATGTTGGACTAGATGTCGTCCGGATAGCTCGAATTGGTAGAGCATTGGTTCGTGATACCAAGGATTCCGGGTTCGATCCCCGGACTGGACATTTTTTCACTCTGTTGGTTATACGTTGTGTAGTAAATGATTTATTCACATCCTTTGTATTCATTAATTTCCTGCGTAATTTGAGCTCAGCTGAAAATTTAATTAGTCTTTACAATACTTTAATTCGGCGAGGAACCGGATTATTGAAAATTCACCACTTGATTTACGCTTTATAGAAAGCGCAAACTAGAGTTTATTTAAAAAACTATAATTTTTGCTCCGTTTCTTTTTTAAGCTATAACAACAGGAAAGAAAGAAAAACATTATTTAAATTATCTATTCAATATTTCTAAATTGTTTTCTCAATGTTATAACCATAATCTAATTAATATTAAACTATTAAATGACGTTGTAAAGCCGTTTTTTGGAACTACGTGAGGAATTGTACTCATGAAGACGTGAATTTTAAGATAAACATTAAATACTCATTACTTACCCATCATACGATAGAGTAAGTCTTGTAATCGTTTTGTAAATCGAAAAAAAATTTTTTTTTTTTTTTTTGACGGATTTACACGTTTCAGACACTGGAGATTCCGAAAAACATATTTTTAGAAAAAAAAAAGAATGCCGTCCGTCTGTCTGTGTGCGTGTCTGTAAACGCTCTATCTCCCGAACAAATTGAGATAGATAATTGAAATTTGGTATGTACTTAGTATGTAATAATGGGAAAAAGCTTATTGAATTTCAGTGACCTCGATTATCCGGAACTTTTTTTTTTTCAGACTCTCAAAATATGCGTTCTGATAAAAGGTACATAAAATGTTTCGAAATTGTTTATTTTAAGGAATAAATATAAAAGACAATAAAAAAACAAATTTTGCATAAAGAATGAAGTCGATCGGATAATGAGTTGCCGAGATATTTGTAATCACATTTTCCAGATTCTTCAATTTTTCATGACCCTGTATTTCATTCAAATTTCAATTCAAAGACATATTTTAATTGGAAATGAGACGCTTAATCCGACACAGTAAACCGTTAGTTAATATGATTATCATTTTTGGAGTTATAAGGATGTTTCTTTTACGCAATTCAGTAACAGAGCATTTAAAGTGTATGACATCATCAAGCCAGGATTTTATTCGAACTGCAATACATTTTATAAATAGTTTACACATGTTTTATTTTCATATTTTATATTATGCATTCCAGGATGGGTAAGTATTACGGTGGCCCCCAACTACTGGTTTTTTACTTTTATTCATTTATGTTTCCACACAAGCATCTTTGAAGTCATTATTATTCTGTTTAAAAATAAAAGTTCCTTATTTGGAATTAAAATGTAATAGGTATATCCTATTTAAAGGAGCTGGGACCTGAAAAGGTGGTCCCTTTTAAAGAGGGTTTATTGTATTTTTTTTTTCCACAAAACGAATTTTCAGAAATAGCAAGATTCTTAAAATTTTAACTTACATAACATTCCACTGCCTTGAGAATATCAATCAATAATTTTGAGGACGATCGATTGCCACTCCGTCGCATTTTATATTTTGGTTAATCACGTGTACTGCATCCTTTTATTCAAAAAAGCAACAACACTAAGTGATAATAATAATTATAAACGCAAAATCGTAAAACAGAATTACCACTTTCTGCGAGACATGCAACGCCGTAGTATCGAACTTCCGCGGTTATAGCAAGCTTTTTAAAATTGATTTTGTCGATTTTTAGACACTAAGTTAGAATACTAACTAAAATTAGTCTAAGAGTATGATTTATTATATATTTATCCACGCCATTTTTCTTTTATTTTAGTTTAATAAGTCTAAATAATTAACTATCTCATGCAATCTTTATACAATGGTAAAGAATTTTTAAAAATAATAATTTTTTAATTTATATGATTTTAAGGTTTTTTTTTTTTTTCTTTTCCAATACTTTTTTTATCATCTAAATTACGCGTAAGCTGTAAATATAAAACGGAATTTAAAACATAATATTCCCATGTAATTTTCATTTTTTTTTTTTTCAAATTATTATTTATACAATATTTATTGCTTATATAATAACTTTTAATATGATTAGATGAAAGATTTTTTCTTCTTATAAGAATGAATATATATTTTAAATACATCCAACACACTTTTTAAGGCTGTTCTCAAATCCAAAGGAGCTATTTTCTGAATTCATTTTTGTTCGGAAACGCATGAAATTGGCAGGTCTTCTTATTCAGAAACTATGTAATCGAATGGTGTTTACCACTTTTATATATAATTTTTATAAAGACAGAAGATTTTTCAGAAAATATTATCAAAGTTGGCATTTTGAACTGAATTTCCGTACGCGACAACGCGGGAAAGGGGAAAAATCTGTCGTCACGTGATATCGATTGCTTATAACTCGATAAGTAATTCATGTATCAAAAAATGGAAAACACCATTCGATTCCAAATCGCTTCAATAGTCAGGTCTGGAAGTGCCATGCTTTTACGTTTAAAAATGAGTCCGTAAATGTGTCAGAAAGTTTCGCTTTATTGAGTGGTGGGAAAATATATTTTTGAGAACCGCCTTATTCATTTTTGTTCTGAAACGGATAAAATTGTCAGGTTCTCTTCAGATATCGGCAGGTAATATTGGCAGATTCCATTTTCTGGCAAAAGCAGATGAGCTTTCAGATAATGCTCAAAGTTGGTAACCGGAATATTTTTTGAGAACCGCTTAAAAAAATTGCATGTCGATTACGAGAAGAATGAACCTTCCAAATATTTCAAAGAAAGACATTTTTATGACTAAAGGTCAACAAAAATTTTTCTAAATTAACACGCCTTTTGAAAATTATGTGATACAATGAAAAGGAAAATGACGATAACCGCCGTTTTAATGAATCACGTTGGTTGAATAGAATTTGATTCAATAAAGCAGTGTATTCCGACTAAAGTAAAAAATGCTACTACTGTTTATTGGTTTTCTTGATTCATAAAAGCGGCTTTGTTAATAAACCAATGATTCATATAAGCGGCGATAATCGTATCTTTTTGCGCTGGGGGGGCGGGGGGGGGGGTAACCCCGAAACAATAGCCCCCTCTCGCTGCGCCACTGTTTTACGTTTAAAAATGAGTCAGAAAATGTGTCAGAAAGTTTCGCGTTGCTGAGAAGGGAAACATATTTTTTTGAGACTTGCCTAAAATATTGCATGTCGATTATGAGAACGATGAACCATTCAATTATTTAAAAGAAAGAGATTTTTATGACTAAAGGTCAACAATATTTTTTTCTAAATTAGCACCCCTTTTGAAAATTCTGTGAAACAATGAAAAGGAAAATGGCACGACAAAAGTCATCACCCTCTTGTTCTGAGTTTTTGGGCACGCGATTCAAATGGGAGGCAACTGTAGGTAACTGTACTTTTTCTCTTTCCAAAGGTCAACTAAAAACCTTCCGAAGGTCAAAGGCCACAACAGGTTATCTGGACAGTTGCTGACCTTGAAACTGGCTCCCCCGCAAGAAGGAATGAGGAATGGAAAATGTTCAATACAAATTCAAACAAGTGCCTTTTGTTATCTATGGTACAGGTGTAGACCTGTTCATCAAGGTACTATAGGGGGATAGGGAACCCAAAAACCGGTAGTTCACGTGTTCACCTTCATATCACATATCACAGTTATATGCTCAGTTGTACTGGTTATGTCTAGGTCCTAGGAGGCTACTGCAATTTCAAGTTCTACCCGAAGTTTACAAAACATTTGTGAGTATTAATCATTCTTCTGGTAATAAAAATATTTTAATTTTGTATATTGTGTGATTAAACTATTATTTATTATTTTTAGGGTTCCGTACTTAAAAAGTAAAAACGGAGCCATTATAAAATCACCCCTGTGTCTGTCAGAGCCCTGTTTCTCGTAAACTATGGGACGTGAAAAATGATCAAGCCTGTTGACCCACATATTTCCACAAATATGTTTAGGAACAATTTAGGGGGCTAATTAAGTTACTTGAAAAAATTAATTATTATTTGTATATCGCATGGGGTATCGTGTGAAAGATCTCGTAATACCGAACACAAAAAATACATTTGTTTTAATTTTAGGTATTATATTTTCACAGATATCGTCGAAAATGCATTGCAAAAAGATGTCTCCGTCCGCCCCCCACCCCCAACTATTTTAGAATCAACTAAAATTATGGAAAAATTAGGGGTAATACGACTTTATTTAAACCTTGCTGAAAAACTATAAAGATTTTCCTAGGTCAAATAGTTTTTGAGAAAATCTCATTTTTCCGTTAAATCTAGGTATCACTAGGTAGGTTACATTAGGTATCTGTCGAGGCAGAATCATCTAAAAAATTATCGGTAATTGGCCGAGATATTAATTAAGTTACTTGAAAAAAAATAATTTTCTTTTTATATATCGTGTAGGGTATCGTTCGTAAGATCTGGTAACACCGAACTCAAAAATATATTTGTTTTAAGTTTAGGTATTATATTTTCAGAGATATCGTCGAAAGTATACGGCAAAAATAGGTCCTCCCCTCCTATTTCTGAATCTACTGAAACTAGAATTATAAAAAAAAATTAGGGGTAGTAGGAGTTGGTTAATTAATAAATTGTAATTAATATATTTAATGTACGAACTCTTTGAGCGCGAGTTATACTCGTACTTGACAAATTTATTTTACTTGTTTTTCATGCATACTAGTTTTAAAGGCTGTTTCTTTATTTTTTGCAAATTTTTTTTTAGAATTTCCTATCTGAAATTTATATTGTCATTTAAATAGTTTATGTCTTAGAGTAGAATTACTTGAATTAAAGTAAAAATAATTTATTTCTCAACGCATAATGAAAATTTAATTAATATTAAACTTTTTTTTTCTCTCTCTCTGTATTTACATTTTCTACTTTTTAGTCTTCAGGCGTCTATGCAGGTCTTTTCTGTTGGGGCCCATTTTGCGAAAAGTAGAGTTTTTTTTTGTGTGTGTGAAATTTGTTATATTTTTGTGAAAAATAACATTTTATAATGAAAGTTGAAATCCAGTTACTCAAATTCGAACCAAACATTTATAAACAAAAACTTTTTTAAATTCTTTTGTTGAAGTTTTCCTCTTTGGTGAACTTGTTTGTTTTACAAATTACACATTTTAAAACATCATAAAATAATAAATAAATAATAAATAGTAAGTTTTTAAGGAATAGAATTTTGTGAAAGGGCCTATTTCACTAAAAGGAATTTTGTGAAGGGATATATTTTAGTAAAAGATATTTTGTGAAGGGTGGTGTTTTATTATAAAGAATTTTGTGAAGGAAATTGTGTCTGTTTTGAATTAGTTGATCTTCAATTTTGTAACATAAGTGGGGAAAAAAAGGGGGGGGGGTGAGAAATACACTTAGAATATTGTTATATTGAATTTTCATGCCAAGTGCTATATGTTTTAGTTTCTAATTTATATTAAGTCTGAAAATATTTATAATCATAAATTATAAAATCATTTATTTAAAAAAAAGAAATTGTGAAAGGGTCCATTTATAAAATACATTTTTGTGAAGGGACCCATTTATTAAATAGATTTTTGTGAAGGGGACCTAAATAGGCCCCAAATTTAGCCTGGATCGACCCTTGGTCTTTGAAATATTTCGTTGTAGCAGTTTCCTAGCCATTTGGCCTATTTTGGCGAGAGTGGTTTGACGTATAATTAACTCCATTGTTTTTGTAAAGCGTAAACAGGCCCAAGTAATTTTATTAAAAAGCATCTCAATTTAATAAAATTTTAAAATTACTTTTAAAAAAATTCCGAAATATATTAAACTAAAATTGTCAGTGATGTAATTTTTTAGAGTGAATTAACAGGTTTAATGTTTTATACAAGATTTAATTTTATGAAAACTTCACGAACTTTTTGTCATTTCGGTCGATAAACTATTCTTTGCATCAAAGACGAGTTAGTTTTATTATTGTTATTATTATTATGACTTTAAATTACAAATTATTAATTCAGAATTTTATTTGGAATGTTTACAGGATTAATGAACAAGTATCTGGGTACAAGTATCTAATACTTCAGTGTTATATACTTATACTCAGAGGTTGTTTTCAGGAGTCTGTACAGACTTTTCTCCCTGGGTCCTGTTTCTGTGAAATCGTGAATAGCATATTACATCTGGGAAAAATCTAGTCATAATTTTGTGAATTTGAAATTATCTTCATAATCAGGTTCTTGTTTATACATTTTTAAGAAGATATACGAATGTAAAATATACATATTTTCTTTATATATGCAAAAGTATATATACTCAGATTTTACTTTTAAATGATTAAGTTTGTGAAACGTACAGTTTGGAGAGAAAAAAGAGCTATTTTCATGACAAATAATTTTGTGAAATTTCCTGTTTTGAAAAGAAAAATTTTGTGAAGTCCCTGTTTGGAAATGAAAAAAATTGTGAAGGGTCCCTTAAAGGACCCAATTCTTCCTAAACAAATACTTGATTTTTGATACATACCAGATATTTTCAAAATAGTCAACTTATTTATAATTATAAATATTTTCAGACTTAATATAAATTAGAAACTAAAACATATTGCACTTAGGATGAAAATTCAATAAAACAATACTAAGTGTATCCCCCCCCCTTTTTTTCCCTTTTAAACATATTGCACTTAAGATGAAAATTCAATAAAACAATACTAAGTGTATTCCCCCCCCCCTTTTTTTTTCCCACGTATGTTACAAAATTGAAGATCAACTAATTGAAAACAGACACAATTTGCTTTTTACACTCACAAAAAAACAAACGGTAGGATTTAGTATCAAGTATTAAAACAATTTTATGTTTTATACACCACCTGGAGAACCTGGAAAAGTTAGGGAATTTGGGGCCTAATAAGTCAAGGAATTTCAATATTTTACCCAAAATCTGGAAAAGTCAGGGAATTTAATAAAATTTCGCGGGAGTTTCTAAATAAGTGTGAGCTTTGTACCATGATAGCTGAGAAAAATCGTTATGTTTTCAGAGTCCAGTTTTTGTTTTCTTTAGAAATTTCATCTAAATCGACCAACTAATAAAAATTTTCCACTTCCTACTCTTACTACCCTCACACACAGATTAAAACTCATTAATGCAGGGATAATTCTAGAACATAAAAAAGGACAGGATGCACATTTCATAAAAAGGGCAATTTTGTTGAAATGGGCTCATCATTTTATTAAAAAAAAGGCATTTTTGCAGGGATCATTCTAAAACATAAAAAAGGGCTGGGTGCACATTTCTTAAAAAGGGCATTTTTGCAGGGATCATTATAGAACATAAGAAAAGGGCGTCGAGATCCTTCGACGAAATATGCCATATTTTCGAAATCCTTTCACGAAATATGCCGTATTTTCGAGATCCTTCGACGAAATATGTTTTTTTTTTTTTCGAGATCCTTCGACAGAATTCGCGATCCTAAGACGAAATTGGCCGTTTTTTCTGCCATCCTTCGACAAATTCTCCTTTTTCCGAGATCCTTCGACAGAATTCGCTGTTTTTTTTTTCACGATCCTTCGACAGAGTTTGCCGTCTTTTTTGCAATCCTTCGACAGAATTCGCTGTTTTTTCGGAGTCTGCGACGAAATTGCCTATTTTTCCACGATCCTTCAACGAAATTAGCAGTTTTTTCCACGATCCTTCGACAAAATTTGTGTTTTTTCAGCAGCCATTTGACAAAATTTGCGTTTTTCCGTGATCTGTCAACGAAATTAGCCATTTTTCGCGATCCTTTAATGAATTTCCTGTTTTTTCCTTGGCTTGTGGACAAAATTCGCATGGTTTTCCGTGATTCTTTGACGAAATTTGTCGTTTTTTCAAGATCCTTCGACGGAATTTGCTGTTTATTCGAGATCTTTCCACGAATTTTGTCGTTTTTCGAGATTCTTCGACGAATTTTACATTTTTTCCGAGATCCTTCGACGAATTTTGTCGTTTTCTCAAGATCCTTCGGCAAATTTTGCCGTTTTCTCGAGATCCTTCGACGAATTTTGCCGTTTTTTCGAGATCCTTGGACGAATTTTGCCGTTTTTTCGAGATCCTTCGACGAATTTTGCCGTTTTTTCGAGATCCTTCGACGTTTTGTGTACATGGACATGGTGTGTGCATTCGGAAAGGAGGTCTAGGTGAAGAATTCAAAATATTTTCATCTCAAAGTCAAAACATGCGTTGTGTGTGCGATTGGAGGGGGGGGGGGCAAGTCAAAATATTTTCAGTCCTGGCCACATTTCAAACTTGCACCCATGCCCAGGAATAAAAGGAGGGAAGGATTCTACCTGGAAAAAGGGCAAGGAGGGTGGGATTTTATCTGAAAAGGGCATGAGGGTGGGCCACCCCTCTGAAACTTTCTAGAGTAATCCCTGATTAATGTACTTTTTTGAAAAAAATTCTGCAGTATTTGTTACTTTGAAGTGAAAATTAATATAACATTTTACTAATACATCATTTCAAATCTCAAACCCATCCCCTTTTGTCTAAAGTTGGACATAAGTGACTTTCTAATAGTTGCTGAAGTGAACTATGGTTCTAAAATTCCTGAAATTTTGTGAGTTTTGTGTACCTTTTTACTGATGCAAAATGATCACGAAATTCGCAGTTTTCTTCAATCTTTACTTACAATCGTCAATTTGCACACACACACACACACAAAAAAAAAAATCACAATTTTTGGTGATCAGTTACCAAAAATCACAATTTTCATCGATTAGTCATTAAAAAAAGTTTGCTATTTTCGTGTGTCAGTCACAAAAAATCGCAATTTTTACCAATCGATTATAAAAAAGAAAATCTTTTGTAATTTTCGTTGATCAGTGAAGAAAAAAAAATCGAAATTTTCGTCCTTCAGTAATGCAAAAAATGCAATTTTTTAGCAGCTTGGTCAAAGGGTTCTGGTAAAATTACTTTTCTTTTAAATGTATACTTTTAAAACAAAAAAATTGTGTATATAGTGTACTATTAATGATAATAAAATGTATTGAAGAGAGAGTTAAGGTTTTTTTTTTGCTGTTGTTAGCATGCCAAACAAATGTGTCCTGAAATATTATCTAGGGCTAGTACTACCACTGAATAACGGTTTCTAAAAAAAGTGAAATGAGCAGAAAACGTTCTAAACACCTTTAATTTATTTTTCCTTTGTTATATATTCTAATATTTCTTCTTTTTCTGGATATTATTCAAACAGGTATGTGATTTTTATTCCCCTATTTGTGTATGATGTTTTTGTGTTGTCTTATAACGGTTATTGTCACATATGCGATTCCGTTTTAAATGTATATATAAATACTTTTTAATAAATATTTTTAATAACTATTTACTACTAATTAAAATCTACGTAATAATAATAATGATTTTTTCTTTAATTATTGTTATTTGTATTTTTTACCTTATACTTCTTTTATCCTCGTTTCACTTCATCGTGGATTTTTTATAATGTAAATTCATTTGTCGATTTTTAACGAAGTAACTTTTCTTTTAGCTTACTTTAGGAATGTAAGTTATTCATGCCATTTTTACATGACAGCACATGAATGTTCTTTTATTCATACCATTTTAGTATTTCTCTAACATGGCATATGAGTAGTGGAGAAACGATTCCAATACTCATATGATAACTTACTCGTATATGGTTTGTAGATTTTACTGTGTTTTATTTTTTCCTTTGTTTTTATACGTGTAATTTTAATATATATATATATGAATCGATCTGATATATATATATATATATTTCTCCGTGAATAAATAAATTTTAATACTATACTAATAAAAAAAAAAACGTGTGGTCCTAATACTTAGTTTTCATTTACATTTGTACATTCAGTAATACATGGTAGAGCGCTCAGTTAAATTCCTTAGTTGAGTCTTTTCTAAAATCCAAACTCGCCAATTTCTTACACATATACGGAATCTTTTTTCTTTCATTCTTAAGTGCTCAAAATTTCTGGTTAAGAAATCAAATAGTGTTTCTCTTTTCTCTATAAATGCAAATGGTCTTTTATAAACCGGCTTCAACGGTGACATTTTGAGCGAAATATAGAGGCATAACAATCAGGAGAAGGCCATCATAGAGGGAAATTCTATGATTAGTCAAACATTACAAATACAGGAACATGAAAAACGTTATTCTATTACGAATAACTTGAACAGCAATGTAGGCAAATTTTATTCTTTTACATATAAAATTGACTCCGTGAATGTCAGAAAATTTCGTGCTGTTCAGCTCTGTAGATAAAGACTGTCTAATTTTTCTTTGTTTCTGATGATTTTGAACTAGTCGGATGTGCGAATCCCAAAACTTTATCTCATCAACACTTCAAAAAGCATATTTTTTTTTTATTAATCAGCTATCTTGCCCGTCACGAAAATCGAACAAAATTCAGCGTCACCTTCAAGCCGATTTTCTCCAAAATTTTATACAAACCTCGGCCTACTACATTACATGTAAATATAAAATTTCGTCGAAAAATATTCATAAATTCTTCACTTAAACTGCAGCAAATTGCTATAACAGCGCCCCATTCAGGGGAAATATTATTCCCTTTCTCATGTGGACCTGACGTCCATAGTCAAAAACATATATTAACTATATGAAGTTTGGTTCAATTCTATCCACAATTTTATATACTTTCTAATGATACAAAAGAAAAAACGCTCCTAAATTCGCTATTACAACGCAAGTTTCAGGCCGATTTTCTCCAAAATTTTATACAAACCTCGGGCTATACATTACATGTATATACAAAATTTCGTCGAAATATATTCATAAATTCTTCACTTAAACTGCTGCAGATTGCTATAACAGCGCCCCATTCAGGGGAAATATCCCCTTTCGCATTTGAAACCTGACGTCCATAGTCAAAAACAAATATTACTATATGAAGCTTGGTTCAATTCTATCTATAATTTTATATACTTTCCGATGATACAAAAGAAAAGACTCACCTAAATTCGCTGTTACAACGCAAGTTTCAGGCCGATTCTCTCCAAAATATTTTACAAACCTCGGCCTATACATTACATGTATATGCAAAATTTCATCGAAAAATCTTCATAAATTCTTCTCTTAAATAACAAAAAATCGTATCACAGTGCCCCTTATTCGAGAATATCCCCTTTTCAACTAGGACCTGACGTCCATAGTCAAAAACGTATTGAAGTTTGGTTCAATTCTATCCTTAACTTCATACACTTTCCGATGATACAAAAGAAAAATCGCTATCACAGCTCCCCCTTCGGGCGGAACATCCCCAATTTCATCTGGGACTGTATGTATGAAAACGAATATATGAAGTTTTGTTCAATTCTATGTATAACTTCGTACGCTGTCGATGATACAATAAGGAATATGACACAAAAATCAATATTACAGCGCCCCCTTCCGGCCGGCGGAATATCCCCAGTTTCAACTGGGATCTGCTGGTCATAGCCGAAACCATATATATGAAGTTTGGTTCAATTACATGCATAACTTCGGACACTTTCGACGATACAATAAGTTAAATGACACAAAAATAGCTATTAGCGCCCCCTTCCGGTCGGCAGAATATCCCCAATTTCAACTGGGACCTGTTAGCCATAGTCGAAACAATATATATGAAGTTTGGTTTAATTCTACGCAAAACTTCATACCTTTTGGATGATATAAGGAGAACAGACGGGCAGACAGACATTTTGTAAAAACGCGTTTTTTGGGATCTCTGATTCCTAAAACGTGTAAATCCGTCGAAAAATATTTCGATTACAATACTTTCCTTCTATTATAGATAGAAGAAAGTAAAAAAATAAAATTTATTCCTGCCAGGTGACTTACAATAGTTAAACACTAAAATAAATGTAATTCAGAATTTTTCGCCATTGAGCCTGCTCTTTTGAATACCCCCATACAACAACTTTTTATTCCGTTTTAGTTTACCTTAGTGTGTTTAGAAATCATACCACATGGAGAAAAATAAACGATATTTAAGTAAGATTGGTATTACTTTATTGTTAAATTTCTCCATTGCTTTTTATTTTGTATGTTTGGAAATTGTCTTGCACGTGGGATAGTGGTAAAATATATATGTATATCATAATTTAGCCTATTTTATGTTTATATTCCCCATTTAAAAAAAATCCGGTTTAAGACAGTTTTGAAGGTGATCGCCATTTTGACAACTGGGTTTTTACTGGAATTTCAGAAGCGGCGTTTTGGTGCGATTCAAGGAAAAAAACAAAATCCCCAAACCTAGGCTACGGATCCCAGGCACATCTGTTTCGAAATCTTGCATTTACCCTGAATTTAATTCTGCCAGTACCCATGGGTGAATCCAAGAGGTTGAAGGCATGAGAGGAACCATAACATCTCTAAACTAGAAAAAAAAAAAAAAAAAAGAACAACATATTTTGTTGTCCCCATTAAAACGCTATCCTTCAAATATGTAAGCAACAACAATAATATTAATAATTAAACAAAATAGAAAGGGTGCTAGATCCGGTGCTGTTGGCGTTTCTTATTGCCCAAATTCAGCTTGAAAACTGAACATCCATTGAAAATTTCATTTGATTAATTTAAAGATTTTTTTGTTTTGTTGTTACATGGCTTATATCTATGCCACATTTAGCGTGGGAATCGTATTGGTTATGCATAAATTATCGTAAAATTTGATATATATGCCCAACACTTATGCCAAACACAATTTTACTAAATACGAGGTGCCAGGAACTCCATTCTATGTACAAACTGGGAAGGGAGGTGGAGAACATTACAACAGCACAATTTTTGTATAGCAAACAAGTGTCGCAATCCATTTATTCAGTCAGAAAAATACAGGACGTCTCGCTCCAACACGAACAAGGATTTTTATTCATAACTTTAGCAATAATGAAGGTAATTAAACGAAATTTTCAACAGACGTACTAGTCCGAAAGTCAGCGTCACAATTTTGCACCCAATTTTAGCGTCGATGATTTTGGTATATATGACATATTAGATGGTTCAGATAAAGGAACTGTCAGTCAACTGGGCACCAGCGGAGGGTATGTTGCCATAGCAAAATCACAACTCTACTGGAATGTGATTGGCAACCCAATTACTGATGTTAGAAGTACTTGAAACTTACCTGTACTTGATGTTTGTACTACTTGTAATCTACTTTTGTGAAATTGTGAACAGATCAAGCGGTCACAGAGACCGCTCACAGTATATATTTGCTAAGAGCCTACACTAGTGATGGGAAGACACGCTCACGCTCAAGCTAATGTTAAGTCTATGGGAAGGTTATTTTAAAATTTCTCGCTCGCATTTTAATATTTTTGAATGATTTTTTTGCTTAAGATAGCTGAAGTCGATCTCTAAGGTTGCTAGTTTGTACTTTTTTTTTTAAATTTTGGAACCGGTTCTGAAAGTAAAAGTACCATTATATACAAAAAAAAACTGGAACCAAAATCGAAAAAGTAAAAACTAGCAACGTTAGAGATCGACCTCATATGCATACTATCCTATGTAAACAAAATCATTATAAAATATTAAAATGCGAGCGAGAAATTTGAAAATTACCTTCCCATAGACTTAACATTAGCTTGAGCGTTTTTTCGCACGACTAGTGTAGGCTCTCAAGGGTTAAACAGTTCTGCATCTACAGATCAACTTTCAGTTCATTGCAAGCAGAAAAACTAACAAGGAAGGTCTCCATAAGCGCATACTGAGAAATATTTTAAAAAATAACAGAATATTCTTGTCATGAAGGTATATACATGTATATAAAAAAAAAAAAATTGCGGAACCTCGATACAGCGTCCGTAAAAAAAATAATGAAATTTTCGTTTTTTGGGGGGGGGGGGGGGGCGATTTATTGCCATTTTACGACACACTGAAATTTAAAAAAATACGCGTATGATAAATATTCTTTAAGAAAAACTTTTTCTACACTCTCAAAAATGAATACTCAGATTTCAAGAAATTTTCTTCGTTTTTGACGAAACGGTTTCCTGGGAAATGCTCCGAGTAAATATTTCGTCAAATCGAGTAAAGTTTAAAAAAAAGGTTGGTGCTGCCATCTATAGGAGTTTTTAGAAGCATCTTTAATTGACTTGGGGAAAAATAAGATCGTCTTTCGATGGGGTTCGAACGCACGACTTTTAGCTTGACAGCCCAGCGCTCTTACCACTTAGCCAGCGGAACTTCGGAATTATTTGATTTTAAAAGTATTTACGGGATGTTGATGTGTGTTTATATTTTTAGAAAGCAGATTGTATTTTTATCGGTGCTGTTATAAACTTCTGCATGTTTTAATTAATAAGGCTAGATTATTATTATGGTTTTTCTATGGTTAATAAATAATTAGAATATGGCTTGATTAATATAATTTATTAGAGAAATTTCCTTTGTTCAATGAATGATTAAAGTATGGTCTAGTTATTTTGTCGATCAGAAATAGTAATTAATTTTGAAGTGCATATTTTGGAGGCGAGTTCATCAATTTTAGCGGATAAGATTACTGTTTATAGAGAAGAAGGGGTCAGTTATACCTATTTTAAATTTGATTGTTATATGTTGATATGTTGTTTGATTGTTTCCTAAATAAAAAGAGCTCCTAAAATTTTGATTTTTTTTTTTTTTTTTTTTTTTTTAACCATTGGGAAAATGTTGCTGCTTTCGGTCGAAAATGGACCAAATGATGTTCGCATTTTACTATTTTAACCGTTTTTAACGAAATTCTGTAACTTTAGAAGAATTTATCTTTGAATAGGCAATAGAAATGCATAAAATCGTTACAAAAAGGATAGACGCAAATTATCAGATATGACAAATAAAGTAGAAATTTGGTACTTTCGTGTTATAGCGGCCCCCAAGGATGAAATATTTTTGTTTCTGTTTTCATTAATATATTATAAATTTAGTACTTTAGTGTAATATTTTTTTTTTTTTTTTTTTTTTTGAACGATTTTGTAACAACAAAAAAAATCTGGCCGGGAATGGGGAAACATTTTTGTCAAATATTTTGTCAAAATTATTAACTATTTTTATAAATTTAAGGAAAAAATTATAAATTTTGTAAAATTATAATTTATAAAATAATAAATTTTAGTTTAATCATAAATTTATAAGCCAAACCAGTTTAATTTAATACCAATTTACATGGCGATAATTTGCAGAAATATTATGTTATGAAACCTTTATAAATAACCCAATATTGCCTCACGTTAGAAAAGTTGAAATAAAATAAAAAAAAAAAATAATGAAAAAAACCTTCATAATTTTGAAACAGTAAAAAAAAAAAACATTCTATAACTTATATAAAAAAAAAAAAATCTAAATATTTTATTAAAATACATAAATGTTATTATTACTTTGACAAAGAATTGCTCTTCAGACATGGCCCCGGTTAGAATGGGCCAGCGGGTCGAGCTGGGGCAGGCCTGGATACTTGGAGAACTCTAGTAAATACAACAATCTTAATTCGCATTTCAAACAAGGCGATTTCTGTATGTAAAAACCTTAAACGTCATTTACGGAAATTACGCTGTTTTGGAAAAAATACAGACATTGTACTGTTTTGAAAGAAATACGGAAAAATCCATTAAATTTAGGGAAAACTTTCTGCATAGTTACGGATTTGAAGTCTCTTTAACGGAACTAATGTCATTTACGAAAATTCTACTGTTGTTTTGGAAAAATGAAACTTCTCCGTAAAATTTTACGGAAAATCTCTTGTATTTTCACGGATTTTTTTTTTTTTACAGTGAAGATTAAGGTTCGATTATGAGCACTGTCAATTCGACAATCAATGCTGTTAGTGTATTATGACGAGAGAACGAGAGGCTAAAAGTATTGTTGCCATGGGAACAACAATATTCAATGTCGAAATATATAACGACAGCGTCCTTAATGGGGCAGTCACTTTTAAAATTATACTTAAAACTTTTCCAACCAGTGAAGCCCTGTAACCTGTAAAATTAAATATCTTCAGCAACACGAAACTTGTATATATTACATAAGCTTTATAGAAATAATAATATACTATTTCAACGTTTAAGTTTCAATTCATTAAGTACTATTCATTTAAGACTGTTCTCAAATCCAAAGGGACAACTTTCAGACACATTTTTTAATTAATTTTTGTTCGGAAAGGAAAGGCATGAAATGGGCAGGTGTTGTTAGTCAGAAACTTTGTAATCGAAACACGTTTTCCATTTTTTGATAATGGCAGAAGGTCTTTCTGAAAACACTGTGTCAAAGTCTACGTCTTGAACCGTATTACCAATTCTTCAGCGTCAGAAACGAGAAAAACGTGTAGTCACGTGACCCAAATATACTAAATAAGTCATTTATTTATCAAAAATGAAAAACTCATTTCTATTCCTAATTATTTCCAAATAGTCAGATCTGCCAATTTTATGTCTTTGCGTTTAAAAATGAGTCAGAAATTGTGTCGCGTTATTCAGCAGATCATTTGAGAACCACCTTTACAAGCAATTTCCAAATGCATTAAAATCGCTTGCATTTGGCGAGGAAAAATTGTTGTTCGCCAAATCACGTGTAGCATTCGTTTTTTCGCGCCGAATACTCGAAAGTATTTTGCTTTTTTTACAGATTTTCTACTTGGGATTCCGCAGCTAAATTTGACAGATACTTTATAACTTACATAAGTAATTTCATTAGCAGTTTAGTTTTGTTGTTGTTGTTGTTTTAAAATACTTTGAGTATGCGCTTTAAGTTGACTTTCCTTTTAAGTGTTAGAAAGAAAAATTATTTAGCAGAAATGAGCGTGTCATAGCTACAAACTTTTACGCTTTTTTTATATCACTTATTCCGAAAAAAAAAAAAAAAAAAACAGAAATGCTTTATTTGATCGCAGAACTTTTGCAATTAAATAAAACGAAAATATCTATTCGAAAAAATTGGAAACAAAAAAAGCGTAAAAGTTGGCAGCTATGCTATGTGTACTGTTTAGCAAATACATAAAATACTTTTTGTTCAAAATAATCATTTTTTTTTTTTTTTTTTAAATCTGGGTGTTTTCCAAATACATTAAAAATCAGGTTTTACGTATTTCCGCATTTTTATACAATAATTCAGTTATAAATAAATATAATTACTTAGTTACGTTGATGTATTACTTTTAATACTGTTCTCAAATCCAAAAGAGCTACTTTCAGTTTTGAATTCATTTTTATTCAGAAACACATGAAATTTGCAGGTGTTTTTATTTAGAAATTGTTGTAATCGAAAATTGTTTTCAATTTTTTGGTAAAGGCAGAAGGTCTTTCAGAAAATACTGTCAAAGTTGGAGTTTTGAACCAAATTCGCGACGCGATAGCGTCAAAAAGTGAAAAAAAAAAAAAAAAAAAAAAAAAAAAAAAAAAAAAAAAAACGGGGAAAATAACTGCTGATTTTGCTGTGAAACGCGTCACTGGCATTGAAAAACAGCGTTTTTGCAGTTTCAGTACAGATTTACAGCAATTGCTGTAAATTCAACTCCACCTAAAGCGCCCGGACCACATTCCATTTGAGGTACACACAGGAAGTGTTCAGCAGAAACTTATTATTAGCGTAGCGTTACCGTAGCGTTAGCGTAGCGTTAGCGTCGTCGTTCTGAATATGTGCTTGTTATTGCAAGTCATGGTGGCACTTTTGGATACCTAAACACAAGACTGGATATATATTTTAAAAATTAGGAGTAAGTTTTATTTTTATGTTTATTTGTATCATTGATTTAATAATCATTAAATAGTCAGTTCTCTTATATCATGTAAGATACAAATTTTGTTTCTGACCATGTGTATATAAACGTTCACAAACACTAGCTTTTGAATAATAAGTATAAAGATTAAATATTGTTTTAAATTATAACAAAAGATGATTTTTCAAGTTTAGCTAATTTTTAATGTTTTTTTTTTTTTCTCTATATTTTCTTATAGGACTTTATTATCATTTACTTATGTATGTATACGTAGCAAATTTAAAAAAAAAAAAAACTTATTTTCTAGATATGCTTTATTTTGTTATCACTACATAGTATAAAACAAAGTCGCTTTTTCTGTCCCTATATCCCTATGTACGCTTAAATCTTTAAAACTACGCAACGGATTTTGATGCAGTTTTTTTTAATAGATAGAGTGATTCAAGAGGAAGGTTTATATGTATAACACGACGTTCTACGTAGATTAGTTATTGAATTATGATAGAAAGTTTTGTTATTTTGGCCGAAAAGGTTACCATTGCTATTTTTTGGCGATCATTATTGTTGCAGAAAGAAATGAAAAGGCTATACATCTCCAAAAATAAAAGAAAAACTGTGTTAAATTAATAAAAAAAAAAAAAAAAGAAAAGAAAAAGAAAGAAAAAAGAGTTTTGATGAGAGAATATTATAAAACGAAAATATTTAATTTAAACATTATTGGGAATGTTCGCAATGCTTAAAAAATTATTCAAGGGGCAAGATTGCTATCGAAACAATATTTCGCGATTTATCTTTTGTTTTTGGCGATTTTGATTTTACTTTTGATCCTAAACAATTTGATTTTAAGCCAAAAGGTGTCTTTTTTTTTTTTTTTTTTTTTTTGATGCAGAAAGAATTGAAATGGCTATACAGCTGGAAAAATAAAAGAAAAAGCTGTTATTAATTTTATTTAAAAAAAAGAAAGGAATTATAGGGGGAAATTCGAAAATCAGGTGATATTTTTGTTATCAAATATTAGCTTTTTCAGTATTTGATTCGGATTATGAAAGATTAGCCTTCTGAAAAAGTTCTACTGGACGGATTTTGATGAGAATTGTATTGTTAGTCCGATGCTATTTCAGGAATGGTTTTAGTGTACTACATATTGTTCTACGCTGCTTAGTCAAACAGTTGTGTGAAGGTTATACAGTCAGGAGAACCCGATTCCGAAAGATTAGCCTTTTTGAAAGTTTTTACTGGGCGTATTTTTTGCGACTTGCATTGTTAAGTAGATAATTTGTAAGGATGGTTTTAGTATATTTTATATTGTTCTGTTTTAGAATTACGTGGAAAAGTTCTATAATCAGATGAACCCGATTATAAAAGATTAGCCTTTTTAAAAACTTCTTCTGAATGGATTTTGTTAGTTAATTTGTTCTCATTGTTATTTCGATAATTTTTAGTGATGGTTTTAGTATATTGCATATAGTTTTATCATTCTTTAGCAAACCTTAACTGTAAATGACCAAATAAAAGAGTTGGTCCTTAACAGCTAAAATTTTGACTGCACATTAGAAAATATAATAGCGCAATCACGCCATTTTTCAGTAATGTGGAAGGATATTCCAGGTAAATATACAGATTGCTTTCAAATACAAGGTCAAATTAAACGATATATTTCGTTTGATTCAAGGTTCATTTGTAGAAACTGACCAGCGCAGCGGGCGTAGCTTGCTAGTTATATATATTTCAAAGCTCCAGTTTATCCGTTTCCATTTTATTATACTTACTAATCTGAATCATATAATTGTTTTATTCTACAAAAGTTTTAGATTAACTCTCTGTACTTAACTGAATATTTTTATATTTAATATATTATTGTAGTTCACTAAATTTTTAAAAGCAATCTGTGAGCCAGTGAACGGAATTTCGATCGGTGATATTCAGATCTTATAGATGTTAATTTTTTACGCGCATCTATTTTCAATTTTTGATAGGCAATTTTCGAATTATTTATTATTTTTAAACCGGGTATACTATTTTATTAATCCATAAAATATTACAAGAGTTTGCTTACTATTATCGCATCATTAAATAGCAGCAGATCCTATTTTGCTTTTGTCCATTTCTAACAATAAAAGTAATTCGTAACTAGATGCACAAATTAGTTATTTGTAATTTTCTCAATATTTATTGTACTGTATATTTGAAATTGGCACATGGAATATTCTTTACAATGATGAAGTATAATAGATTAAAATTTCCCATTTATTACTTTTTCGGTGTGTTATAATTTTATTTATTATTTTGCTTTATGTTGCTCAATTTGTATCTTACAGAATTGATTATATAATAATATTATTAAAACAATGATATAAGTAGACATAAAATAACTTATTGCCCTTAGTCTTTAAAAGATGTCTCAGTATATAAAAAAGAAAAATTCAAAATAAATAAACAAACACGGAGGTGTGGGAGGCTAAAATACAAATACAAATCTATAAAAAAAAGGCTAAACAAATTATAGTTATGTTGTTAACAGGACTGTAAAATTAACTGCAAAATAGGCTGTAAAAATTACAAATACGTTGTAAAATCTAAAAAACAAAATTAATGTAAATTTAACTGCAAAAAATGCTGTAAAATTTACAAACTTGCTGTTTACCTATGAAAAACAAAATTGCTGTATATTTACAGCAAAATGTGCTGGCACCCAAACTGCCAGCAATTTTTTGCTGTAAAGATACTGTGATTTTTTTTTTTTTTTTACAGCGTAGCTTATAACTCGATAAGTAATTTATTTATCAAAAAATGGAAAACGCTATTCGCATCCAAATAGCTTCAGTAGTCAGGCCTGAAATTTTATGCCTTTACGATTAAAAATGAGTCGGAAAATGTGTCAGAAAGTTTCTCGTTGTGTAGGAAATTTGAGAACCACTTTAAAAAAATTTCCAAATGTAATCGGTGCCCTTAAAAAATCTGTTTCAATCCCTTTCGTCGATCATTCTTCGACAAAGGCATTTAATAATATTTATGAAAAATTTATAAACATTTACAAAACTCATAAATGTGTGTGTGTTTCATATGATTTTAGATGTGTTGCACGCTGTGATCTCATCCTCTAAAATAGTTTCTTATCAGTAAGATAAGGTTATCTATATGGCGAAGATTTTCCAGTCGTTTTGTAAAAGCAGTCGATTCTTCTCCTAGGACTGTTTCCAATCGGCGATTGTTGTAAATTTAACTGCAAAAAATGCTGTAAAATTTACAAACTTGCTGTTTACCTATGAAAAACAAAGTTGCTGTATATTTACAGCAAAATATGCTGGCACCCAAACTGCCAGCATTTTATGCCTTTACGATTAAAAATGAGTCGGAAAATGTGTCAGAAAGTTTCTCGTTGTTGTGTAGGAAATTTGAGAACCACCTTAAAAAAATTTCCAAATGTAATCGGTCCCTTAAAAAATGTGTTTCAATCTCTTTCGTCGATCATACTTCGACAAAGGCATTTAATAACATTTATGAAAACTTTATAAACATTTACAAAACTCATAAATGTGTGTGTGTTTCATATAATTTTAGATGTGGTGCACGCTGTGATCTCATCCTCTAACATCCTCTAATATAGTTTCTTATCAGTAAGATATGGTTATCTATATGGCGAAGATTTTCCAGTCGTTTTGTAAAAGCAGTCGATTCTTCTTTTAGGACTGTTTCCAATCGGCGATTGTTATCATCCAAGAGATAAGGCTCATGCTGCTGTTGAACATTTCAATTCTTTTTCACACAGCGATCCCAAATATGTTTCTATACCCATCATGGATATGCATAGTATAAAATATGAAAATAAAACATGTGTAAACTATTTATAAAAGGCATTGCAATTCGAATAAAATTGTGGCTTGATGACGTCATAAACTTTAAATGCTCTATTATTGAATTGCGTAAAAGAAACATCCTAATAACTCAAAAAATTATAATCATATTAATTAACAGCTTACTGCGTCGGATTAAGGTGTCTCATTCTCAATTAAAATATATCTTTGAATTGAAATTTGAATGAAATACAGGGTCATAAAAAATCGAAGAGTGTGGAAATAAGATTACAAATATCTCGGCAACTCATTATCCGATCGACTTCATTATTGATGCAAAATTTATGTTTTTTTATTGTCTTTATATTCACTCCTTAAAATAAACAATTTCGAAAAATTTTATATACCTTTTATCAGAACGAATATTTCGAGAGTCCGAAAATAATAGTTCCGGATAATCGAGGTTACTGAAATTCAATAAGTTTCTTCCCATTATTACATACTAAGTACATTACCAAATTTCAAGTCTCTGTCTCATTTTTTCGGGAGATAGAGCGTTTACAGACACATGCACATTCAGACGGACGGCAATTATTTTTTTCTAAAAATATGTGTTTCGGAATCTCTAGTGTCTGGAACGTGTAAATCCGTCAATTTTTTTTTTTTAATTTTCAAAACGATTTACTTACCCATCATACGTAGTATAGGGTAAGTTTTGTAATCGTTTTGAAAATCGAAAAAAAATGACGGATTCACACGTTTCAGACCAGGGATCTGTTTAGGAAAAAATTGGGTCCTTTAAAGGACTCTTCACAAAATTTTTCATTTTAAAAAAGGACCCTTCACAAAATTATTTTCCCTAAAACAATACCCTTCACAAAATTATTTTCCCTAAAACAGGATCCTTCACAAAATTCTTTGTCTTAAAAATAGGTTTTTCACAAAATTTTTCCATCTTTAAACCAAGCATTTCACAAATGAATCATTTAAAAGTAAAATCTGACCTGTCACTTTTACATATATAAAGAAAATATGTGTATTTTATATCCATATATCTTCTTAAAAATGTGTTACCAAGAACCTGAATATAACGACCATTTCAAATTCACAAAATTATGATTAGATTTTTCACAAATATAAAAAACTGTTCACAATTTCACAAAAACAGGACCCTGTGAAAAAAGTCTGGACAGACCCCTGCAGACACTGGAGATTCCGAAAAGCATATTTTTAGAAAAAACATTTTGATGCCCGTCTGTCTGTGTGTCTGTAACTGTTCTATCTCCTGAATAAATTGAGATAGAGACTTGAAATTTGGTATGTACTTAGTATGTAATAATGGGAAGAAGCTTATTGAATTTCAGTAACCTCAAATATCCGGAACTAGTTTTTTCGGACTCTCGAAATATACGTTCTGATAAAAGGTATGTAAAAAATTTTTAAATTGTTTATTTTAAGGAGTGAATATAAAAGACAATACAAAAACATAAATTTTGCATAAAGAATGAAGTCGATTGGATAATGAGTTGCCGAGATATTTGTAATCCTATTTTCAACACTCTTCGATTTTTCATGACCCTGTATTTCATTCAAATTTCAATTCAAAGATATATTTTAATTGGAAATGAGACGCTTAATCCGACGCAATAAACCCTTAGTTAATATGATTAACGTTTTTGGAGTTATAAGGATGTTTTTTTACGCAATTCAGTAATAGAACATTTAAAGTTTACGACGTCATCAAGCCACAATTTTATTCGAATTGCAATGCATGTTATAAGTAGTTTGCACATGTTTTATTTTCATATTTTATATTATGCATATCCATGATGGGTAAGTATTACGGTGGCCCCCAACTAGAGGTCTGCACGGGCCGAAATTTCCAGGCCCGGGCCCGGCCCGACCCATACAAAAGAAAATTTGGCCCGACCCGGCCCGATACAAAAATTAAAAGTTCGGCCCGAGCCCGGCCCGGCCCGAACAAAAAAAATATTGGCCCGGCCCGGACCGGAAAAAAGTTAAAATCTCGGCCCGAGTAAATTTCTACAAAACATAATTTTTACGTCGATTTTGGTTAAAAATTTGCTCTAATCTAACCAAACCGAGATCTAACCAAAAATTTCTATCTTAGCCTTTTTTTTTTTTTTTTTCATGTTTATAATCATCATTTTTATAGAGGTGCCGCAAGCTGGAATGTTTATTTTTTTAATAAATCTATATTTGTTGTATGTATGTGTTTAAGTTATCATCAATATATTGTTAATCCATATTCCATTTATTGAAGTGTTAAAAATCAGAAAAATGCTATACACTAAAATCTTCTAAGATGGAATTGCATAGGGAAGAAAAAAATGAGTTATAGACAATTTGCCTTCTTATCAGGTGTAAATGTATTATGTATTCTTTTCTTACGTATTAGTATATTCATTTTTAATGGATCAACGCATTTTTCAATTTAAGACAGGATTCCGTCATAAGCAGGTTCTTTTTCACACGTTTTACTATATTTTAATTTAGCCATATTTTAATAAGTGTATAAATCTACTATTCTTTAAAAAGAATAAATTTTAATGTTTAATTATAAAATAATGGCAATTTAAAAATGTATGCATGTTTTGCAAAGATTTTTATGCCAGATCTTATTTTACTGACCTTCGGACGGACCAGGCACGCCGAGACAATGATTTTCATACGTGTCAAAACCAGGACTAAAAATTTTGAGGCGTGAAGACAAGGAAAAATGAAACCAGTCCCGGCTCTGTAAGGAAAAAATAATTTAAGGCACGGCCTTATCCTTCAGGAAAAAAGTAAGGCCCGGCCCGGCCCGTAAAGAGTAATCGCTCGGCCCGGCCCGTAAAGAGTAATCACTCGGCCCGGCCCGGCCCGAGCCTTCAGAAAAAAATATGGCCCGGGCCCGGCCCGGCCCGAGTGCCGTGAAGAAAAATAGGCCCGAGCCCGGCCCGCGGGCCGGGCCGAGTACGGGCTTCGGGCCTTGGCCCGGCCCGTGCAGATCTCTACCCCCAACGACTAGTTTAAATTCCCGTAATTTAAAGTAAAATTAGAAAAAAGGAAAGAAAGAATTTTAGGGTTTTATTTGAAGTTTTCAGTTGGACCATTTAAATATCCTTTTAGTAGAGTTTTTAGCTAAAAGGTGTAATGTTTTGACTTTCATATTCATCCAAAACTTTCCAGTATGATATTTTTATAATTTTTCTATTTTTAAAAAACATTTAAAGATCAATTAGTTTTTTATTTCAGAACTTGAATACTTTTAATAAATTGCTTTTTAAATTCCTTCCTTTTAAAGTTTGTTAGTTTTAATAGAAAAAAATAAAATAGTTTCGAGCTTTTTTAATATATTTGAGATCTTTAGTTGGACATTTAAACAATAAATTATAAAGAATCGATTAATTTTTAACAATATTTGGTTCTTGCTTTTAAATTCCGACGATTTAAAATAAAATTATTTCAATTATATATTTAAAGAGTAAATTAGAAGAAATGAATTTTTCACAATATCCTGGGTATCACTTTTATGTTCCCGCACTTTAAAGTGTTTCTCAGTTTAAAAATAAAAAAATAGGAATAATTTTCAGGCTCTTCTCTATATATTTGTGGCTTTTAGTTAATCCTATCGGAGCGTTTTTTTCAAACTCCTCGTATGCATTTCAATATTTTTAAGTGATTTTTTTCTCATAGCATATCGCAGATGGATGTCTAACGTATGTTTGTACTTTATCGATTTTGTTTGCAGTTTTTTTTTAATTTATTTTTTATGTGGATACTAACTGGTACCGAATGTGAATGTGATCTTATGAAAAAAACAAGAACAAAAAATCAAGAGTCTAGCAAAGATGTTTAATAAGGTGGCACATGATGTTTAAATAAACAATTTGAAAAACGCATAACATATTTGAAAACCCAATTTCAGCAATTATCCAATAGTCAGAAAAATGTCGAATTATTTTGTGAATTATTAAAATAGTCGAATTATTTTGTGCAACCCTGTATATGATCTATAGATTTCTTTATATACTACATAGTATGCTAAACTTTAGTTAAGTTAGGAAACGCAATAACACAGGTTAAAATTCCCTTTCAGAAAATTTCGTGAATAAATGAAAATATACTCGAGGTGTTTTGTGCTGCCCTGTATATCATCTGTAGAATTTTACACACCAAGTAATAGGCAAAAAAATAGTTTAATTTAAAATCGCCCACCAGCACTTAAACCGCATTTCCAGCAATTATAGTTCTTAGACAGTACTGGAATCGAATTATTTTGCGTGTCCCTGTAAAGGAACGATAAATGCTATGCACACCCTATTCTATAGTAAGCCTCTTGTAGTGCACCTCAGTGATATATCTCAGTTCCAAAATGTTTGAAATAGTGTAACATCATTAAAATACACCGCAAACGATTTCCCCCCCATAGACCGTAATGTAATGCAATTCTTTTGAGCGTCCCTTTAAATGAAGTATAAACGCTACACACTTCATTTTCAATACCGAACATGCCATAGTAAACCTCGTTAACATATATCAATTGCATGACAATCCGAGTATATTTACGCGAGTTAGAGCACGGACAGAGAGACAAACCGAATTCATAAACACTTTTCAATTATGTTGGAAGGTGTTAAAAAACTGTAACCAACATCAAAACAATAATTAAAAAAAAAACCTTTTGAAATTCTTATTCAGACACTAACAAATCGAATAGAGTTTTCTTTTTTCCTATAGAGACAAATGGTCTATATTAATAAAAGAAAGTTTCGCCCTGTGTGTGTGTGTGTGTTTGTCTTGCGATGGCTAGCAAAATCTAGCCCACCTAAAAGTCTGAAAATTTAGGTGTGAATAGTCCAAGGTCTGGCCATGTGCACCTGAGTCTCAGAATTTTAATATTTTGATAATTACCCAAGATATTAATTAGATTCTCATTAACCATCGCTTCTAAAATGACATCTTTTAAATCAAAATGGTTAAAGAAAAGAACTGTTGTTATGGATTTACAAGCGGAAATGAACGAATTCGAAATTATTTTACTAATTAGCGAATTTTAAGAAAACTAATTAAGATATCAATTTGAAAATTTCTGAGCATATGTAAAAAAAAAATTCTGCATCTGACTATGTGATTTTTGAAAAATTCGGTCGGTAATTTTTCTTAAGTTATGCAAAAAACTGCCGGCGCCAGTGAAAACAATCCAAGAAAGTTTCCGACAGGGATCTGCTTTCATTAAAAACTGAACTACAAAGAGATCTGTTTCTCGGGCCGATCCCTTCATTTAGTTTGCGAAAATGAAAGGAAATAATTGCCAATTTTTACTAATGAACAAAAATTTAGGTAACTAATTAAGATATAGATTTGAAATTGAGGTCGGGAAGGGGTGTCATCTGCCGGCTACTTTAGCGTAGCGTCTTCGTTATGTTCTAATTATCAGAAAAATTTAATTATTTTTTTTAATGATCGCGTTAATGTAGGTCACGGTGGTTTTCTTGAACAAATCATTCATTATATTTGCGGGTATGGGGAGGGAGGGGGTTAACGCTTTTCTCTGAGATTGTAATTATCTCGGGCCCGGGCAACGCCGGTTGGGTTAGCTAGTATTTTATAAAATAATCTCAAAGTTGACTTTTTAAGAAAATTTTAATGAATAAATGGGGGATCCAGCCGTCAGGAAACGATCGTCCTCTTAGGGTATTCGATCAAGATTCGATCAATAACTCAAGATGGACTACAATTATATGAAAAAAAAAAAAAAAAAAAAAAAAACGATTTTAAAGCCAGAGACAGATTTTAATGCACGATCCTGCAAGTCAGAGAACCTGAGTACCAAAATTTAAAAGGACTCCAAATAATTAATTTTACACATCATCATATGATAACAAACTTACATTCAGTTAATATTGCTTCATGGAGTGGCCCTGATGACATTTCAAATAATTTTCAGTTTCAAAATTTTACAAACTTTTCACATTTATAACTTTATAAGGTTTATATTTTTGAGGGCCCCAAACTGCACCGAATTAGAAAATCCTATATCCACGTTAGATTGTCCTTCCATCACATAAAAAGAACAACCAATTTGCAATTAATGTGAATTTTCATTGCGAGTTTGCAAGCTGGGGCATCAAACTGCATCAGGACCTGGGCCTGATTGGGTCCTGTCCGAAACACTTCAAAGTACTGAAATTTTGAGGCTTTTGAAGCACATAAAATGAGTATGTGAATGTGTCAGAACGATTCCCGATGAAAAATATTTTTTGAGGAGCAGCTTTAAAGTGTTTTTCAGTTTTAAACATAAATAATTTCGGGGCTTATGTAATTGAGAACCTTTATTGAATATTTAAATAGTAAATTAAAAGAAATCAATTAATTTTTTAACAATATTTAGGTCAGAAGAACTTTATTTTAATCAAATCGCTTCCAATTCAGGAGCAACGCAACGCAATACGCAGGTGTGTCACTCGCCTTTTCGGACAAGAGTGCGTTCTTGTACAGTTGAGTCACTTTCTTCAAATCGTCAGAGCATCCCGATCCCGCTTCACGAGAAGCAAGTTTCCGTTCCGCGCTTTTCCCCTATACTTTAAAACCCTGGCATCGTAGCCACTTGTTGATTGCAGAATTCAAACCCCCGAAATCTAACGAACGAACATTTTCCTTCTAAGCTCATATCTGCTGTCAGTCAGACCAGCGAGCAAGCAACAGCAACCGGACATAAGAAAAAAAACCAGTCTTACAAACACACCGTGCCATTTTCCTCAAACGAACGTGAAACTCAGTCGCCAAGCACGTACGGGTAGAAGACGAAAACCTTGGCGATTGGGTGATTACGCTTTTTCCCTCTCGAAGGGAATTTCGCATTTGACATTTCCCGTCGAAAGAAAGGTTTTATTTGTCGTCTGCGTAATGAAATAGATTGCGAGGATAGGCTCTTCGATGATCGCGTTTTGGTTTGTGGGTAGAGAGGGAAATGTCGATGGTAAACCATCGTCATTTTGTTGTCACTGCTCCGTTATTCCATCTGAGGTTCATTCATAATATTTTGATCAAATTCACACTTATTCAGTTATTATTCAGTGCCTTAACCTCGCCATCCAAAATTTATTTAAAGCTTCAGAATTATATTATCTTCCTTCAGACTATCTATTTTCTCATTTCTCTATGGAAAAAGCAGAAAGCTTTCACTTTCACTTTTACGTTTGCGTTTGGCTTTGCTGATTTTTGTTATTACGGGGCAATGCCCTAGACACAGATTTTATTTATCGGTATTAGTATTCTAAGCAAGTGTTCGCATAATATTCTACTTGTAAACTTCGCGAATTGAGAAATCTAATGTATATTCAAACTATTGTTATAATTTTTATTCAATAAATAAAGGCAGAATTAAATTCCCATATTTTCTCCAGAGGGAGATTTCTATTTTATAGGCAATGATGAGGAGGTAATCGTGGGATTTTGGAGGCTTTTTCATTTCTAGAACTGTATAACTCCCGCTGATTCTTCACTTTAGTAGGCAAAGGGATGGGGAGGGCAGAAGAAGCCTAAAAATGAGGCTGACCGTGGCCAGTGATTTTACAGAATTTCTGGGATATAAAAATCTTTTCTGGAGTCCGTGATTTTCCCGTGAGTTTCTTAGTCTGCAGAAAAATCAGCAGCGGCTAGTTCTTTTCATAATAGAAGATGAAGTATTCTTGTATAAGAGAGCTGTGGAGAGAAATCAAGTATTGGGTTGAACTTTTATGGGCTATCTATAATTCTGGTAAAATAGTGGGACGCTAGGCCTTCTGTTTGCGTTTTTTGATGTCCTTTATGTCAGTGTTCTGGCACTGCAATCGAAGCATAGCTGCCAACTCTTCGGAATTTTGCAGAAACTTTTAGAATTTTAACACGTTTTTCTGCTCAGAAAATAAAAATAAAAACGAAAAAATGGCGTTCAAAAATATTTGAAGAAATAGCAGAAGCAATTTTATTTTGAACTAGCTACCCGCCCGGCGTTGCCCCGGGCCCGAGATAATAACAATCTCAGTGCAAGGCGTCAACCCCTTCCCTCCCCATACCCGCAAATATAACGAATAATTTGTTCAAGAAAACCACCTTCACCTACGATAACGCAATCATTAAGAAAATAATTAAATTTTTCGGATAAATAGAACATAACGAAGACGCTACGCTAAAATAGCCGGCAGATGACAACACCTCCCATCCTCAATTTCAGATCTATATCTTAATTAGTTATCTAAATTTTTGTTCATTAGTAAAAATTGGCAATTATTTCCTTTCTTTTTCGCAAACTAAATGGAGGGATCGGCCAGAGAAACAGATCTCTTTGTAGTTCAGTTTTTAATGAAAGCAGATCCCCGTCTGAAACTTTCTCGGATTTTTTTTCACTGGCGCCAGCAGATTTTTAGCAGTTGCATAAATTAATAAAAATTACCAGCCGAATTTTTTTAAAATTGCATAGACGGATGCAGAATTTTTTTTTTTTTACATATGCTCAGAAATTTTCAAATTGATATCTTAATTAGTTTTCTTAAAATTCGCTAATTAGTAAAATAATTTCGAATTCGTTCATTTTCGCTTGCAAATCCACAACAACAGTTCTTTTCTTTAGCCATTTTGATTTAAAAGATGGCATTTTCGATGCGATGTTTAATGATATTCTAATTAATATCTAGAGTAATTATCAAAATATTAAAATTCTGAGACTCAGGTATACCAGGAGAGGGTTTGGACTACCTAAATCTAAATTTACAGAGGTGCGCTAAATTTTCCTAGCCATCGCAGACAAACGCACAGAGCGAAACTTTCTTTTATTAGTATAGAAGATTGGCTGCCTTTGCCATCTGTTAGATGTAGCAGCATACAAAACAACTTCTGCCATGTATTTATTTGAAATTTAGTACCATAGAAAGAAAAAAATATATTTCGAGAATTATATGGTGTTGAAGTTAGGAAACTTAAAAGACACAAAAAATAAGTGTTAATCATAAATATTCTCCCATGCCAACGTTTCGTGATTTTCAAGTTCCTGAAAATCTATTTAAAATAGCAAATTTGTTATTATGTTATTAACACTAACCGTGCAAAGCCTTCAGAGTCCTCCAATGTTTTGGGATGCCACTTATAAAGAGTTTGTTTTAAATGTACAAATGCACGTAATACATATTTCCTTATTTTCTTCGAACCTACATTTAAGGTCTTTTTCGATATAGTAAATCGATCTTTTTCTATTGAAATATTCAAGCCTCATCAATTGTAACTACATATTTCCACTTTTCACCTGCGAAATAAGATTCATACAATAATCAAATCATCACATAGTCTTATGCTGAGAAACATCTTTTCGCATTAAGCGGTAAACATCGTTTTTTTTTTTTTTTTTTTTTTTTTTTTTTTTTTTTTAATTAGTTTTAAATTAGATTTTATAATTTTGTTTACGGTTCCTATAGAGATGTTTAAAGATTATGCGATAGTTCTTTGGGGAGTTGGATTTACTTTTAAAACATGAGATGCGACTTTAGATATTAATAAGAACGTACCTTTGTTGGGTATGCATTTTTAGGGTTTCGTTCATCTCACGAAACCCTATTCGTCTCGCTTCTCTGTCTGTCCGTTCTCAGAAACTGTATAAGTTAGAAACTTGAAATTTTGTGTACTTACAGCTGAATACCTACTGTCACACTGGTAATCATATAATTTTGAAAATGTCTTTATTAATGCAAGATATTAATTAAAACCCACTCATTAATGAAAAATATTCAACTAAAGCGTAGAATTTAATCAAACCACAAAGAAAATTCATTCTGAAACTCCAGAAGAGGGGGAAGGGCTGCCATAGTCGGGGTTATGGAAAGATCTGGGCAGCCATGAAACTGCAATTATATCGCCTTTTCAACCCCCTTTTTTAATCGAATAAATAGCCCGATTCACGCGAAACTCGGTATACAGGGATAGAAAAAAAATCGCGATTTCAAAAAATCAAATTTCGAAAAAATCGCACCAAGGAAACCCGAGATATCAATTAAAAAAGTTTTAATTTTAAGTCTAAAAAAGGTCAAATTTATCTTCTGGAAGACGCAGGTGCGGGAAAGAGGCAACCGTCTGCCGAGAAAAGAATGAATCAAAACCGCATTTCCTTATAGTGGAAAAATTCCATCTCTATTATTATTATTATTATTATTTTGAAATATTGCATTTATCGATTTGAAAATTATGCATCTATTAGATAGAACCCGTCAAAACTTGACGGCAAACAACTTGATATCACCATAAAAATAAAATTCATAACTGTTTTAAAAAGTTGGAAATTTTTGAAGAATAATTCGAATAAAATAAGAAAAATCATTCTGTCCACAGCAGAGATCGATCCCACATGATAATCGGAACTGAGAATAAACGCGCCTTATACCACCCGACCACCGTTTTCGCATTTGTGTGTGCTCTAAAACAGGTTAGGTTCTAGATTTAAGTTTACGCATGCGTATTGCGCTCGATTTTATGTGGATTTGACAAAAAAAATCCTTTGCTTTTAAATATATAGATATGTATTTTTCAACGACGAATCCAGAAATCTAATTTTCATAACGTTGAGATTATTAGATCCTGAGATATGATTTTTTAAAATTAATCGGATCGCTTAAAAAGAATTTTTTTTAACACGTCAGTTATCGATAAGACATAGCGTCCCTTTCAACGGAAAGGGAAGAATTGATAAAATGAGGCATTTGAAAAGGACTGAAAATTTTATAAACCACATAAAATTTTTTAAAATATTGGATTTTTGGATATGAAAACTATCTATCCTTGCTTAAAATAGGCTGGGATTTCAGATTTTCTAAAAATTTTTGAAGTAGGCTTATATATATTTTTTATTTTAGCTAAATCCTGATTTTTGCCAGTTCAGATATTCGAAAAAACAAAAATAATTTTATATATATTAAAAAATAAATAAATAAATAATAAAAAAAAAACGACTTTTTTTTTTTTTTTAAATAAAAGTTATTCGGATTTATTAATTAAAGGATAAAGTGTTTTGGTGGGAATATTAAACGAAACCCTTTGTGACCCTTCGATCACACTTACCCACTTGAAGTTTTTTTCCTTGTTTATTTCCTTTTTTATACGTATGTCACGTATTTTACGTGTAGAAATATTAAAATCACGCTTTTCACACTTTTTTTTAAAAAATAGTCTAATATTATTTAATCCAATATTATTAGTAAGTGTATTTCACTTCGTACAGCGTAAATACATAGCCTTCGATCCATTGTTTATTTTCCAGCGACATTTTAGAGCAAAAAATATTTTTAATGATGCAGACGATAATTAAGCCCTATTCCGAATTGATGCCATATAGGTTTCATTTTATGTTTCATTTAAATTTAAATAATAATATTAAAATTACTACTATTTAAATCTGCCGCTTTGTGCATAATCTTTTCACTTAACAAAAAAGCGTATCGTTGAAATTCTCAAAATGCGTCTGTTGTCTAGAACTAATTAAAACATCTATAGGTAAACTACCGGATGCGCTATAACTTGAAAAAAAATCATTAAAAAGGAACGAATGATGCTAAAAAAATGGCGGTTTGCACGAATGGGATTAGAGGGATATCGAATTTTTTAATAACAAAAAAAGTTGTGGTTCAAAAAATTACCGACAGATGCCGCGTGCATGCATAATATAAAACAGATGTATGCAAATTTGTCTTATGACCCGTTTTTTGGAAGCGTCCGACAAGCTTCAGTATCCCAGCAGATGAAACTGATTCCTTTTCTGGCCTTGAATCCTTTAGCCGAGTGGAATTTTCCCAATGTGTCGGTTGCTGATTGCCCGTTCTTGTAAACGAGCTTAACGAACAACGCTTGATCTGGTAACGATAGCATACCGCTGGCATCGAATGAACAAGCTATGTGCATCGAGGTGTTTTATCGACTGCCTGATTTGCAAAAATCTGTTTCAAATTATGCATGCCAGCGCCATCTATCGGTAATTTTTTGAACCACCACTTTTTTATTATTAAAAAAATCCAATCTCCCTCTAATCCCATTTGTGTAAACTGTAATTTTTTAGCATCATTTGTTCCTTTTTAATGACTTTTTCAAATTTTAACGAATTTATGGCGTACCAGGTATTTTTCGATGGTTGAAAAACTCTCAGAGTTTAACACAGATACAGGTTGATTCATGAAAATATAAAATAAAAGTTTTCAGACACTGCCCAATAAGCGGATAGCCTGCAGGGATCATTCTAGAACATTAAAAAGCGCAGGGCGCACATTACAGAATAAAGGCAATTCTGTTAAAAAGAGCCCCATCATTTCATAAAAAGGACATTTTTTTAAATCATAAGAGACGGTAGTCTCTTGAGTGACGCAGCGAAAAACCGAAAACCGTAAGCCCAAAACCGAAGATTCCGTCACTCTCATATATACAGCTAGCAGGACATCAAAGGAAAATCGAAACGCCGACATTTAATATCTCAGTAAATATGCGGCATACCGTTTCGATTTTTTCACATTAGTCTTATATCTATGGCCTAACTCTATCCTGAAATTTATAGATTTCTACATGCAGTAGATTTTGAGATCTGGAAACCAATTTTTAAGCGAAAATGGAAAATGTAATGGTGTAATGGGCACAGAGTTGTTATCTCGAAAATGGATCGAACGATTTTTTTAAAATTAATATATTATATTAATCGGTTTTAGATGAAGCGTTTAAGATATTGCGCTAACGTAGGAAAACTCTTGTTTTTTATATAATCCAGTTTCAAAATTGGACTCTTTTCTTATGCTTTTTCTGGTAGACTAACATTAAGGATTTTCGGCCTTTTCACCCTTTTTTATTACTGCGCAGTCAGGAAGTTCATGGGTATCACGGTTACAGTTAAACGTTATAGCATATATATATATATATATATCACTGAAAAACTATTTAGATTCTTTTTTTTTTTAATACGAAAACAGTTTTTAATGCAATTTTTAATATGTAATATATATGTATTAAATTAAATTATTGTTTGTATATTTTTCTTTTTTGTTATAATAAAGAATTTCTTATATCAAAATCTTCATTAAGTCGAAAAATATTTAGATTCCTTGATTAAAATATTGAAATATTTTATATAATTATACATATACAATTTAATTGTTATTTATATTTAATTTGTGATTTTTTAAAGGAAAAAAAAGATTAAGATTTTTTTTTATCAATTAATTTGCGTAACAAGGAATCATTCAAAATGAATCAATCATCAGTTTGTTTTCTTCGTGTGCGATGCGATTCGCTGCTATGAACATTTTTTGAAGTGTTGAAAATCAAATTTCACAAATACTTCTTACTTCTATTAACAAATACTTCATGAATATATTTTTAATTCCATGTTGTTTATGTACGATAAAAAACACGTTTGTAAGCTTCTGTTTCATAGTATAAGAATCCAAACATTCAGTGAAATGCGTATATTTGATCAGCTATATAAACAAATGAAGAATACAGTACCTTTTTTTTTTAAATTTTATTTCTTAAATTTGCATTTTAAAAACAGATAATAAAGAAATATGTATTTATCTTCTAATATTTATTTTCCTAAGTCAGAGAAATGCAAAGTTCTACCATTGTTTTTTTTGTTTTTTTTTTCTAGTGAAAGTTTATTTTCAAATGTTAAATATAGATTTTACTTAATAAATCACGAAATCAGTCGTCAGTTCTCGGGGCAATGGTAGACGTGGCATTGGAAACCTAAAAATCATGAGAGAGGGTAATATCTTTAAACAAATCTTGTAGCAAAGTATTCAGTAGTATCTTGCACCAAATATAAGAAATTGAAAAAAAAAAAAAAAAGGTACTGTATTCTTCATTTTTGTTTATGTATTGTCAAAGCTATGCATTCTACCGAATGTTTTTATTCTTGAAATAGACTATTTAAACAGAGATAGAAGTTTACCAAACTTTTGTTTCTTTCTTCATACATAAACAACATGGAATTAAAAATATATTTTTGAAGTATTTGTTAATTAAGTTGTTAGAAGTATTTGTGAAATTTGTTTTTGAACCCGTTAAAAAATCTTCACAGCGCATGGAAAAATAGAAACGCTATAGAAGGATTTTTTTTTCCTTCAGTTACCCTGAAATTAAAACAATATATATATATATATTTTTTTTTGGGGGGGGGGGCGGGGCTTCAGGAGTGCAAAACGTTCATATTTACTGATTTATTAGTTGTTTGTTTTCTTTTTAAAATTAAAATAATGTCGTTAAATAGCAACATCATGGTGTAGAAAAAAAAAAACATTAAAAAAATGTGATGCATCGTTATGTACGAGAGATCAGTTTCAACTGACATTACAAAAGTTTATTCACAAACTAAGACAGATAATTAAGAAAAATAGGTTAAATCCTAGAACAAGCGAGACGCTTGGCGTCATCGAATTTAGTGAAGCGATAAATGAGTTTTCTTGTTACCGATTTATTTCTTACATTTTTTCCACGCCTTCTGTGCTTGGTTCTAGCATGAGCAGAATGCATGGTTCTGAAAATTGAGCTGGTTTTTGAGGGAATTAGATTTGATTGGTTGGTTGACAGATTAGAATATTCTATAATAGAGTTCTATTGTCTGTGGGTTGGTTTGTTGTGTGTCAGATTTGTTGAATTATGTTTATGAAATGTGTTTTATGTCATAAAGGATAAATCCTGTGAAATATTAAAAAAAAACGAAGGATGAGAAATAACGGTAAGTGCATTTTTGTTGATTTTATATGATAAGATGTATTTTAAGCACTTTAGAGATTGCTGTAAACCGATTTTTGTGCGAACATTACTGACCGCAGCTTGAATGGATTTCATGCATTCTAGGGAGTGCGGAATATAGCAATTTTTGTGCATCCAGGATTTTTTTTTTTCAGTTAATGTACGCGAAGCATACACATATATACATATATGTATATAAATTATTAACTGCTGTTTGAATGAATTTCATGCATTCTAGAGATTGCTGCACAGGGAGTTTCATGCATCCAGGATTTTTTTTTTCTGTTATGTACGCAAAGTGTACATATATATGTTACTAACTGGTGCTTGAATGAGTTTCGTGCTTTTGAAAAATCAGAAATCTCTAGATTCTCCCCAATCGTAACCTGTGTTCTTTGTAGCAGAGAATTCACTACTTACACAGTTTCTATGAAAATTTTTTCACGAAGTAAACATTGATTTTATTCCGTTTTGTGACAATTTACAAAGTTTTAGCAAGGAGGAAAAAATAGCTAAAAATTATTAAAAATAGAAAAATCTGGAGGAAAAAATTGCTAAATGTTTGTATATAAAAATTGAAATATCCAGACGAAATATTGCTAAAAGTTTGTAAAAATAGAAAATCGTGAAGAAAAACTTGCTGAAACTTTGTAAATAATTGTAAAACGAAATAAAATTTATGTTAAAATTGTATAATAAAGCTTGCCGTAAGCAGTGTGTAAGTATCTGCTTGCTTAAGCTTAAAAAGCATTCGTTCTGATTGGGTAGAATTTGGAGGTTGCCGATTTTTTGGTTGACGTGCGTAAAAAAAAATAGCCAAATCGGATGTTTTGCTTGTTCTAGGATTTTGCCCAATATATTTGATTAATGAATTCATCGATTGATACTTTGGCTTAATTAGGTTTGAATTGGCTTAGTAATTTGAATCTTATCATGATGACGTTTTGATTTTGCGTGTCCCTGTATAAAAAACTCCTCAATGATATTTGCAAGATAAATACACTGTCACAATTAGATTCAAATTGGTTCAGCATTTCAACAGTGATGGTAAGGATTAAAAAAAAATTCATATTTTTTGCTTTTGTGTGTACCTTTTAAACAAACTGTAAGAGCTAAATGCTTGATTAGCTAACTCATTGATGATGCGGCTAAGTTTAGGGATTCACCCTCAGTTAGCCATCTTGTTTTTAAATCAAAACATTTTAACTTTTATTATTAAATATAAATCAATCAGTCAGTAAAATTAAATAACATGCTTATAATAAGTAAATATGAATGAAAATTATTTTGGAAATGAGAAACGAAACAAATATGTTTTGAAGTATAGATAAAATGCTTCAGTGATTAATTTGTAATCACTTCAGCATTTTATCTATATTTTAATTATAATTAGTGATCTTCTGTGATTATGTAACATTTCAGCGATGCTGTATTGAATCCCTGAAGCATTTTATCTATTTCGAAAAACCGAAGTCAGAGAAATGCAAGTTTTGTGCATCCAGGATATTTTTTTCAGTTAATGTACGCGAAGCGTACTCACACACATATATATATATATATATATCAATTATTAACCGCTGTTTGGATGAATTTCATGCATTCTAGAGATTGCTGCACAGGGAGTTTCATGCATCCAGGATTTTTTTTTCTGTTAATGTACGCAAAGAGTACATATACATGTTACTAACTGGTGCTTGAATGAGTTTCGTGCATTTGAAAAATCAGAATTCTCTAGATTCTCCCCAATCATAAACTGTGTTCTTTGTAGCAGAGAATTCACTACTTACACAGTTTCTATGAAAATTTTTTCACGAAGTAAACATTGATTTTATTCCGTTTTATGACAATTTACAAAGTTTTAGCAAGGAGGAAAAAATAGCTAAAAATTATTAAAAATAGAAAAATCTGGAGGAAAAAATTGCTAAATGCTTGTATGTAAAAATTGAAATATCCAGACGAAATATTGCTAAAAGTTTGTAAAAATAGAAAAATCATGAAGAAAAACTTGCTGAAACTTTGTAAATAATTGTAAAACGAAATAAAATTTGTTTATTTTGTGAAAAAGCTTGCCGTAAGCAGTGTGTAAGTATCTGCTTTCTTAAGCTTAAAAAGCATGCGTTCTGATTGGGTAGAATTTGGAAGTTGCCGTTTTTTTGGTTGACGTGCGTAAAAAAAATAGCCAAATCGGATGTTTTGCTTGTTCTAGGATTTTGCCCAACATATTTGATTAATGAATTCATCGATTGATACTTTGGCATAATTAGGTTTGAATTGGCTTAGTAATTTGAATGTTATCATGATGATGTTTTGATTTTGCGTGTCCCTGTATAAAAAACTCCTCAATGATATTTGCAAGATAAATACACTGTCACAATTAGATTCTAATTGGTTCAGGATTTCAACAGTGATGGTAAGGATTAAAAAAAATTCATATTTTTTGCTTTTGTGTGCACTTTTTAAACAAACTGTAAGAGCTAAATGCTTGATTAGCTAACTCATTGATGATGCGGCTAAGTTTTGGGATTCACCCTCAGTTAGCCATCTTGTTTTTAAATCAAAACATTTTAACTTTTATTATTAAATATAAATCAATCAGTCAGTAAAATTAAAAATCACAAAATTCGTCAAATGATCTCGGGAGAAAAATAGTGAAATTTGTCTAACAATCGCGGAACAGAATTGCAAAATTCGTCGAATGGCAGTGGAAAAAAAGTGCACAATTTGTTCGTTTATGGAAAAAGTCGTGAAATTCATTAATCGATAGTCGATAAATCACGAAATTCATCAATCGATAGCAGAAAAATCACAAAATTCATTGATAGTGGAAAAATCACAAAATTTATCAACTGGTTTCAGGGGAAAAAAATTTCGAATATCGTCGAATGGCTTCGAGAAGAAAAAAAATCACAATCTGTCAAATAATTTCTTTGAAAAAATCGTGAAATTCGCCAAATGGTTTTGAAATTTGTCGAGCGACAGTGGGGAAAAAATCTTTTTCCATTGAATCATCGCAATTGGAACTATTAAGTTTGACCAGTGGTGGCAGTAAAGTCAGTCGGCAAATTTTCAGTATTACTCGCCGATTGGCGAATGGCAATTTTGTCCTATATTTTTATGCACTTTATCGATGAAATTCATGATTTTTATGCACTTTATCGATGAAATTCATGATTTTTATGCACTTTATCGATGAAATTCATGATTTTTTACACGCCTGATCGATGAAATTCAAGATTTTTATGCACCCAATTGATGACTTTCTTGATTTTTATGCATCCGTTTGACGAAATTAATGATTTTTACATGCCTGATAAACAAAATTCATGATTTTTATGCATGTGTTCAACAAAATTTATGATTTCCCTTCTCCCGATCCACAAAATTCATGTTTTTACTGTGCCTGATTGACAAAATTCATGATTTTCAACTGATATGCTTTCCATCGGCCAATTAATGAAATTCACAATTTTTCTTCTCTAGACAATGGCGAAATTCGCAAATTATTTTTTTTTTTTTTACCGTTCGTTGAAATTTACAATTTTTTCACAAACATTCAATGGAATTCTTGATTTTTCCAAGCCCAGTTGTCGAAATTTGCGATTTTCCATGCCTATCGACAAAATTCATAATTTTGCAGAACCGATAGACAAAATTCATAATGTTTTCCTATGATCTATGGACAATTTGCAAATTTTTCCTGCAACTGTTCGTTGAAATTCTCGATCTTTCCACGCCATTCGAGGAAATTCGCTGCTCGATCCATGAAATTCACGATTTTAAGTGCCTTATCGACAAAATTCGCAGGTTTTTTCAATTGATTTACAAAATTCAAGATTTTTTTTTGAGTGATTGACGAAATTTACAACTCCGGAATTACTGATTTTGGCATCTCTGGTTTCTGTTGACCGATTATTGAAATTTGCGTTTTTTTTTCTAGCGACAAAATGGCGAAATTTGTGATTTTTCCATGCCCATTTGACAAAATTCGCATCCAGTCGATGCAATTCATGATTTTATGCGCCTGATCGATGAAATTCATATTTTCCTACGATTTATGGACAAAATTTGCAAATTTTTCTCACGAATTATTAAGGAAATTCGAAATTTTTGGATAGGTTGGCATGTATGGTCTCTGCGGGCCACCAGTTATCCATCACGGGCCACAGGTTGTGCATTCCTAATCATGATGCAGTTTGGCTCATTCGACTCGACATCGATAGAACTTACTGATTTTAGTTTCACCACCAGGGGCAGTTATGTTCATATAGAACAGAGAGCGCCCCTGGCAGTGGAAGGGGAAATTAATGGATTTTGGAGCTAACTCAAGTTCTATGGGTCCCATCACAACATGGTTTGATTCATTCAACTTGTTTCAAGTTTGACCACCAGGGGGCGCATTCCCATCTTAGGTTCTATGGCCCCGATCATGACAAGGTATGGCTCACTCAACTCGAAATCGACAGCCTCAAAAATTTCAGCTGTTTGTATAGAACAGAGTGCGCCCCCTGGTGGTGGAACATGGAACTAACAGATTTTGCAGCTAACTTGAGTTCTATGGGTCCCATCACAATGCAGTTTGATTCATTTGGCTCGACATCGACAGGATACATTGATTTTAGTTCCAAGTTTCACCACCAGGGGGTGCTTTCCTATCTCGGGTCATATGCGCCCCATCACGACGCGGTATGGCTCATTCGACTCGAAATCGACAGCCTCAAAGATTTCAGCCATGTTTGTATGGAACAGAGTGCGCTCCCTGGTGGTGGAATATGGAACTAACGGATTTTGCATCTAACTCGAGTTCTATGGGTCCCATCACAATGCAGTTTGATTCGTTCGACTCGACATCGGCAGGATATATCGATTTTAGTTACAAGTTTCACCACCAGAGTGTGCTTTCCTATCTTGTGTTCTATGTGCCCCATCACGACGAGGTATGGCTCATTCGACTCGAAATCGACAGCCTCAAAGATTTCAGCTATGTTTGTATGGAACAGAGTCCGCCCCCTGGTGGTGGAAGATGGAACTAACGGATTTTGCAGCTATCTCGAGTTCTATGGGTCCCATCACAATGCAGTGTGATTCATTCGACTCGACATCGACAGGATATATCGATTTTAGTTCCAAGTTTCACCACCAGGGGGCACTTTCCTATCGGGTTCTATGGGACCGATCACGACGACGTATGGCTCATTTGACTCGGAATCGACGGCCCGAAAATTTTCAGCTATGTTTGTATAGAAAAGGTTGCGTCCTTTGGCGGAGGAAGATGGAACAAACGGGTTTTGCCATGCATTTTCATCCTTCTAATTGTGTTACTCTCTCGCTGTATAATTTAAAAGTTGAGTCTTGGATTCCTCTCCCTGGGCCACCACCCTCATATTTTATTGGGGTCCAAGGGGTCTTTTTTAGCATTTCTTTAAAATTTTATTTTAATGATTAATTTATACCCTATGCTTAATTTCGACTAATTGACATTCTCATCAATAACCTTAAAAAAGTAATGATATCAGTACAAAAACCCTTAACGGGTTAAAAGTTGTGACGCAGCACTTTCTTTTGGCTTTATGAATTTTAAATATGGGTCTTAAAAGCAATGATATCAAATTTAAGTGACGCTATGTTAATAATTATTTTTTTAAATCATAATTTTCTTTTTAGTTTTATTTATATTCACAGGTGCAATTATTATCTTAATATGAAAAAATATATAAAATTTATTCGCGGATGCTTTTTCATTCACATCTCTCATGAATTCAAAATATGGGTTTTAAAAGAAATGATATCAAAATTTGAGTGACACCTTGACGTTAATTTAATAGGACTCTTTTAAAATTCAATTTAAATTATTTTTGGTTTGTCTTCTAAAGTATATTTACACATACAAACAATACTTTTAATTTTTCAATACACTTTTAAATATATTACTTTCACTGAGCCTATATTATGTATTGAAATGTATTTATTTCAATAAATTGATTTATCTTCTGTGCCACGCTATCCAAAATCATAAGTAAAATTTATGTAAATGATTATTTTGCGTCATAGTATCCAAACAAAGGGAAATGTATTCAAGTGGATAATATGACGCAAAATAATCATTTACATAAATTTTACTTATGATTTTGGATAGCGTGGCACAGAAGATAAATCAATTTATTGAAATAAATACATTTCAATACATAATATAGGCTCAGTGAAAGTAATATATTTAAAAGTGTATTGAAAAATTAAAAGTATTGTTTGTATGTGTAAATATACTTTAGAAGACAAACCAAAAATAATTTAAATTGAATTTTAAAAGAGTCCTATTAAATTAACGTCAAGGTGTCACTCAAATTTTGATATCATTTCTTTTAAAACCCATATTTTGAATTCATGAGAGATGTGAATGAAAAAGCATCCGCGAATAAATTTTATATATTTTTTCATATTAAGATAATAATTGCACCTGTGAATATAAATAAAACTAAAAAGAAAATTATGATTTAAAAAAATAATTATTAACATAGCGTCACTTAAATTTGATATCATTGCTTTTAAGACCCATATTTAAAATTCATAAAGCCAAAAGAAAGTGCTGCGTCACAACTTTTAACCCGTTAAGGGTTTTTGTACTGATAAGTGTATACACCAATATACCGACAAGGGGGGGGGGGGGGAAGGGCAACTAACCGGAGCCCTAAAAAACATATACTAGTCCTCCTTAAAAAAGTCCTCCTTGCTTATAACAATACAATAACATTTATAATTTACATAATTTCAGTATGAAAGTATTAAAAATGGTAAAGGTAAAGACTTTTTTAAAGTACAATGCAGTCAAGGCATAGAATTATAACCGGGAATATAAGGAGGGTAGGATTCTACCAAGAAAAAGGGCAAGGAGGGCAAAAAATTACCAGAAAAGGGCACGAGGGTGGGCCGCCCCTCCGAAACTCTCTAGAGTGATCTCTGGGATAGCGGATTCAGTAACGGAAAACAATACTTATTAACCAGTAAAAAAAATAATTCAATAATATGTAACAAAACTCTTAAATTAAGCGTGAGGAGAAGTGCACACATGAGTGCAAAACAATTTTGGGCCCTATTTTTTATTTGTTCCAGAGGTTAAAAAAATTGTTATAGTCTCCTTAGGGGCTTCTAAAATACGAGGTTCCGGTACATACGTCATATTTTTCGCATCCGAACCCCCATTTGCCAGTCCTGATTACAGACAGAAAAGCACATCGCTCTCGTACATAATGTTACAAATAATTTTTAAATCTTCCGCCAGTTTTGTTAATAAACAAGATCTTCCTTTGTGTCTAACCTTTTGCAATAGACCACTATCGATTACACAAGGTAATATAGATAATCGGTAGAAACACAACTTACTTTCGCTTTTCGTTTCCACTTGATTCGCACTTCATACTTCATAGCATGTTGCGTCAGTTAATATTTTTCGTAGGGAAGGGAAGTTCTGTCACACACACATTGTGTTATAAATCACCACCTTGCACGTAGTGTTGTTAGTTTGCAGGATTTTTTTAATTCAGATATCTACTAAAAAATACGAACGGCAAAAATCGCCTTTTCCATTGACAGATTAATTAAGGAATTTTTACTATTCGGAAATTCTGGTAGATATCTGAATAAAAAAATTCCGCTAAGTTGGTGACACTTCTTGCACGTGCATTTTGTATAACGTTTCATTATCTCAATTCTGAAAGAGCTAGTTCTATTTGAGAAAATATCACTAAATTGCTAATTACAATTTTAATCGGCAGATATTATTACAAGATAATACATTAATACAGTGTTTCTCATTTTTTTTTACCTAACTGCACGCTTAAGAGGCTACTTCACTCAGGCGAAAACACCCGCTAGCTAATATTAATCCAATGGGGAAAATAATTTTAATTTACGAAATCTCTTTCGCATTTCAATATTTTTTATTTTATTTTATTTTATTTTTTGCATTGGATAGCTGCGGTCAATCTCTATGTCTACGCCTCTTTGTACTTTTTCATTTTTTATTACAAGTTTTTTTTTTTTTTTTTTTTTTTTTAAGATACTTTCACTTTCGGAACCGGTTTCGAAAGAGAAAGTATCCTCAATAAAAAAAAAACTGCAACAAAAATCGAAAAAGTACAAAGGAACGTGCATAGGGATTGACCTCAGCTATCCAATACAAAAAAATTTAAAAATATAAACGAGATATCGTAAATTATTTCCGATTAACATTAGCGAGCGGGTATTTTCGCCTGAGTGAAGTAGCCTCTTAAGCACTTGGCCAAACTTTCCAAAGGCATGATTTTCTCTGAAAGAATTAAATTTATATGATGAGTGATTCAATCTACTTATAAAGTGTATACACATAGAAAAATAAACTTCCAAATAATGCAGCTTTGACACTAAATCTCACTTCGAAGTAAATCGCATAATACGAAATGTTGCCTATTTAAAATATCGATATTTCTGTTAATTATTAAAATCTTTATATAACTCGACCTCAAATTTTAGCGATGCACCTCAGGTCCTTTCACGGCGCACCATTGCACCGCGGCACACTAGTTGAGAACCATTGCATTAATCCATTCACGCCCAAGTTGTTTTAACACGTTGACCACCATATTGATATAATCCACTATAAAATATTAAATTTTGTATTTAACTTTTCTATTAGATAGTAAAATTTTCCAATAGCGTTTCATGCAATAAATTGTCTTCAATATTCATGGCACATGTATTCGTGTGCCAAGGGGCTCCCGGAAGTATTTCTGGCACACGTGTTCGTGTGCCATGGCACATTCAATGTATTAAAAATCGAATTCGAGTGGCATTTTATTAAAATATGTTTAGAAGGTCAAGAAATAAGTATTTCTGATGTTTTGTCTCATAGTTCCACGAAAATACACTTCTTAAATACATCATTAAAAAAGAAGTTAACGCATTAAAAAAAAAGGTCTTCAAAATATCTGGTGCAAAAGCATGTTCTACCCAAGTAGCACACATTGTTCCCCCATCGGTGGCAATTTGTGAAATCCGTGGGGAAATGGTAAGGTTGGAAATAGGATATAGGTAAAGAAATGGGTATAGAAGCTCCTCTAATATGGAGCGTATCTGAGCAGCTTACGATTGGAGCACTATTGTTGGCAAATGCTTCGTTGGCCAGTGGTACGGCAAGGCGGACATTGTTGGCAAAAAAGCCGCCTCTGCTCTGCGCTGTAGGTTACGCGCGCTAATACTTAGATAAATAAATAGATATCATTCTGGCCATGAAAACACAATTAATATAATAATATAGGTAATTTCTTACCTTTATCTTTCTTCAGCAGCAGTATTCCTCATACTTCGGCTTGATGCACATTTGTTAACTGCGGTGGGTAATCCATTTATCACGAAGCCAAAGTGTTAAAAACATAAAAGTGTTGGTTAAATGAATTATATTATTTATATTGAGTCCACACTTGAGACTTGATCATTTTTGTAATGGAGAATTATATTTAAAATTTTGACTTAATATTTTCAATTAACATTTTAGATTTTACATACAGCTGCCTTTTGCAGCAACAGATTAAAATTATTACATCTTTCTCTATTGAGATAAAAAGGGCAACTAACTTAATAATAAAAAGAGTTTTTTGAGTCAGAGTTCTTTTGATGACGTCAGACAGCTGCAGCATGCGTGGGTTGATATTAAAACTAATTTCGCGAACATATTTTACGTATTAATATCATTGTTTATCTTGAGTAGGATGATTTGGCTAAAATAGAAAAGTTTGTTCATTATAGACTGATTTATTATCACTTAATGTATTTATTTATGTGTTCAAATGTTTGTGTCCTTGAATTGCTTCCTGTTTTGAAATCAGTTAATGATATCTGAGATGGTTATAAATCCATCACCCTTCCTTAACCATCTCAGATGCATCATGTAATAGTTGCATCGATTCTCGATGTTTCGCAAACTGTGGTTTGCCCAGTGGCTTGGTCAGGGCGTCTGCTGTCATGTCTTGTGTTGGGCAGTAACGAAGGTCTAGTATACCGTCTTCTTTCATTTCTTTTATCGCGTGATAGCGAAGTCTATGTGTTTGGTTCGCTTTGAGAATTTTTCGTTCTCCACCATCTTGATGCAGCTCTGGTTGTCTTCGTACAGTTTTACTGGTAAATTTTGTTGTAAGTCCAGGTCTGCTAATAGTTTTATTAACCATGCAATTTCCTGTCCTGCACTAGCTGCAGCAACGAATTCAGTTTCTGCCGATGAGTAGGCAATGCAATTTTGCCTTTTCGAGTACCATTGTATCGGACTATTTCCCAGCATGAAAAGGTTTCCAGTAGTCGATCTTCTGGTTTTTGTGTCTCCTGCCCAATCAGCGTCAGAAAAACCGATGAGTTGTGGTTCTTGATTTGTATTCAATGTGAGGTTCAGGTTTCTTGTGATGTTTAGATAACTAATTATCCGTTTCGCAGCGTTCCAATCTTTAAAACGTGGAGTTTCACATCTTCTGCTGAGGATGTTAACGGCGGCTGATATATCTGGACGTGTAGTGGTTCCTATATATAACAATGATCCTATCGCTTGTCTGAATTTTGTGTTGTTAGGCATTAAATTTTCGTCGTCCTCTAATTTGTGAAAACCGGCATCCATGGGAGTGCTTATTGGTTTTGCGTTTTCTAAATTGAATTTTCTTGCGAGTTCTTCTATTTTTAACCTTTGATTTAATTTGTATCCATTTTGTGTTTTTCTTATTTCCATGCCTAAATAGTGGGATACTTCCCCAAGGTCTTTTAATTCATATTCTTGCTTTAAAGCTTTTATTATTTTTTCAATTGATTCGTTTTCACCGCCTATTAATATGTCATCTACATAGACTATTATATATGTTGTGATGTTGTTTTCTTTTCGTGTGTATAGACATGAGTCCGCTGTGCTTTGTTGGAAATTCAATTTTTTTAAAGATTGTTCTATCCTTTTATTCCAAGTTCTCGCTGCCTGCTTTAGTCCATAAATGGATTTTTTTAATTTGCAGACTTTGTTTTCTTTATTTTTCTCAATGTAACCCTCCGGTTGCTTCATGTAGACTTCATCTTCTAACTCACCGTATAGAAAAGCTGTATCTATATCTATGTGTCTCACGTTCAACTTCTTATATGCAGCTGCTGCCAAAAATGTTCTCACAGTTGTTTGTGACACTACTGGGGCGAAAGTCTCGTCATAGTTTTCCCCGTATTTTTGGCTAAACCCTTTGGCTACCAAACGTGCTTTGTACTTTTGAGTGTTTCCGTGACTGTCTAATTTCTTTTTGAATGTCCATTTGCAACCTATAACCTTTTTGTTAGGTGGAGGATCCACTAATTCCCATGTGTTGTGTTTTCTCAACGAATTTATTTCCGCTTGTGTGGCTTTAAGCCAATTTTCTTTTTCTCTGGGATTATTTATTTCCAGTATTTCGTTCCAACTACTCGGTTCTATTGTATCATTATTTTTTACATAACAGACATATCTGTCTGGTGGTACCCCCCTGTTCATTCTTTCGGATCTTCTTGTTCATTTGTCGGTTGTTTGGACGTGGTTGGTTCTTCGGTTGTGTTGTTTAGCTCTGTTTCAATGTAATTTTTGTCGTCATATGAGTTTTCTGTCTCTTTGCTTTCTTTTAGGTTAATTTTACTATTTTCCATGAATTTCACTGTTCTACCAATTACAATTTTATTTTGTTTTGTGTATATGCGATATCCCTTTGAGTTGTTATCGTATCCTACAAAAATCCCTTCCTGAGCCCTGTCGTCCAATTTTCCTCGATGTTGTTTATTCACATATACGTAAGCTTTGCACCCGAATGTTCGCAAATAGTGTAAACTCGGTTTGCGATTAAACCATAGCTCAAACGGGGTCTTATTTGTCGATCTTGTTGGTAAGCGATTTTGTAAATGATTCGCGGTGTTAATTGCTTCTCCCCAAAATCTTTGTGGCAGATCTGCTTCTCTCAGTAGGCTTCTAGTCATGTCTAATAGCGACCTATTTTTCCTTTCTGCAATGCCATTTTGGCTCGGACAATACGGCACTGTTAATTGATGTTTAATGCCCCTTTTTCTTAAGTAATCCTCTATCCCTCCATTTATGTACTCTCCCCCGTTATCGGATCTTATTGCTTTCGGATGTATCCCGAACTGGTTTCGAACCATAGCTATATAGTCGATTAGTTTATCCTGTACTTCATCTTTATGTTTTAATAAGTATATTACAGTAAATCTTGAGTAGTCGTCAATGAAAGTTACAAACATTGTTTTACCACCTATTGTGGGGGTTCCTATCGCTGTGCATACGTCCGTGTGCACTAGATCGAGTACTCTACCTGTTTTGTTCCTATACACTGTTTTGGGATAGGGAGCATCGGTAGTTTTTGTTTGTATGCATGTTTCGCATGTTGTTCCATGATTGCAATTATTTAATTTTATGCCATAGGCTAAGTCGTCTTTAACCATTTCCTTTATGGAATTATAATTTCTATGCCCTAGGCGTTTGTGCCAAAGTTCCAGACAGTTTTTACTTTTGCAATCATGTGCCATATTTACTATATTCCTATCTGCATTTTCTAATAATTCAACTTCGTATAGGTTATTTTTCATTTTTGCCTCCAAATAGATTTTCCCATTTCGTGACAGCGTGCATTTATCTTTATCAAATAATAATTTATATCCATTCTTTGTGGCTCTACTAACTGAAAGTAAATTAGATTCTAGCTCCGGTACATATAACACTTCTTTTAACGTAATTTTATTTATGCCTCCATCGGATGTTTTTGTCGTGAATGTAGTTTCTCCGGTACCTAACGAGTTTAGAGTTTTTCCGTTGGCAATTATGACGGTTGTTTTTTCTGTGTCATTTAACTTAGTAAACTCATTTTTATTGTTTAGGATATGTGAAGATGAACCAGAATCAATAATCCAGGTTTGTTTTCCTGCTTTGTCTATTAGAAAGGCTGCGTCGCTGCCTTTATCTGGTTTTGTTTCCGTTCTATAATTTCTCGTGTTTACTGATTCGCGGTCAGTGTTTCCTATCTGGTTATCCGATTGTTGATAACACAACGATGATGAGTAATATTTAGTTTTGTATGTTTGTTGTTTTTGTGTATTTGGGTGATTGTTTCGATTTTTCAAATGCCAACATTCTCTGTACGTGTGATTTCTCAATTTGCAATACGTGCACTGTTTATCTTTTTTAAAGTTATCATTAGGAAATCTTTTCTGCGTTTTAAACGCTTTTGATGAATTTTCACCCTGGTCTGTGTTTTCAACCCTTCTGTTGTACTCATCTGTTAATTTACTTCTAATAAATTGTGGTGTGAGCTCGTCCTCATTTCGCAATTCAAGGGCAGTAATTAACGTATTATAACTAGGGGGTAGCGAACACAGCAATAAAGCTGAAAGATGGGAGTCGCTAATTGTTTCCCCGATCGCTGAAAGTTTGTCAATTAATTCTAGAATGTATGTTATGTGTTAGATTAAGTTCCCGTTTTCTTGGAGCTTGGCTCCATAGAGCTTTCTTAACAAAAATAATTTACCAGAGAGGTTCGCCCGTTCGTGTATGGTTTTAAGTGCGTTCCAAGTGTCTCTAGCTGTGTTAAGCCCCTTAACATGAACGATTTGAGAATCGTCAATTGATAGGTTAATTATGGCTCTTGCCTTCCTGTCTTTCTTTTCCCAGTCAGTTGTGACTGGCGTGGGCCTATCTTCGGTTATTACGTTGAATAAGTCTTCTCTAATCAGTAACATTTCAGTTTTAAATTTCCAATTACTGTAGTTACTTGCGTTAAGTTTTTCTACAAGCTGTATCTCACGTGATGCGGCCATTTTACTAGTTATTTAAGTTTTGTTGTTAAAGAGGAATTGCTCTTTTATTATTTTATATAAAACTTCTTATATATATCTAGTTTTCTTCAATTGTTTAACATTTCATATATATCAACAAAAAATGCACAATATTTATTTCATCATCAAATAACTAACTATATTTTCAATAATTTTCAATTTCTTTTTAATGTGCACACATGTATGGCCAGTAGTTTTTTTTTTCTTTTCACAAGTATTATTTATCTACTAAAATATAAGACTTTCTCAGTCTCATGATTAAAATGTTGGCAAAAAAGCCGCCTCTGCTCTGCGCTGTAGGTTACGCGCGCTAATACTTAGATAAATAAATAGATATCATTCTGGCCATGAAAACATAATATAATAATATAGGTAATTTATTACCTTTATCTTTCTTCAGCAGCAGTATTCCTCATACTTCGGCTTGATGCACATTTGTTAACTGGGGTGGATAATCCATTTATCACGAAGCTAAAGTGTTAAAAACATAAAAGTGTTGGTTAAATGAATTATATTATTTATATTGAGTCCACACTTGAGACTTGATCATTTTTGTAATGGAGAATTATATTTAAAATTTTGACTTAATATTTTCAATTAACATTTTACATACAGCTGCCTTTTGCAGCAACAGATTAAAATTATTACATCTTTCTCTATTGAGATAAAAAGGGCAACTAACTTAATAATAAAAAGAGTTTTTTGAGTCAGAGTTCTTTTGATGACGTCAGACAGCTGCAGCATGCGTGGGTTGATATTAAAACTAATTTCGCGAACATATTTCACGTATTAATATCATTGTTTATCTTGAGTAGGATGATTTGGCTAAAATAGAAAAGTTTGTTCATTATAGAATGATTTATTATCACTTAATGTATTTATTTATGTGTTCAAATGTTTGTGTCCTTGAATTGCTTCCTGTTTTGAAATCAGTTAATGATATCTGAGATGGTTATAAATCCATCAGACATTTCTGACTGTGGACCAGCATAGGACAACAGTTAGCGAATGTTGGCCCAACCATTTTGTGCTATTTGGGTATTGCTACGAGAGCAGAAGAAAGTCTCCCTTCTGCTTGCGCAGTGCTAGGCAGGTAATACGTACACATCAATTGTAGCATTTTGTAGGGAGGCGTTAATGATCTACTCCAGAGACAGAAAAAATGGCGCTATTCATGCTCCAACGGCAGACGACAAAACTAGACTATACTGGTTCCAAGTGGAATGGATAGCTGGGAAACACACAACAACAACAAAAACAATAAGACTCATTAACTGGCTATAGGAAGACAGAATGAAGCTGTCTTATTTATAGGACGTTGGGCTTCAACGAGTTAATTCTGCATCATAAATATCAAATAGTTAATGTTCATCCCAGAGGAGTAAAAAGGGTAAACGCCAGAGATGCCGCTTTACTACAAATTGAATTCGATAGTATAAAAGTTAGTCTAAGCCCATTTCATAAAAGATACCAGATAGAAACTCTGGTTTGACGCTCTTAGTAAAAACTCCGTTTAAAGATACCCATGTCACCCAACTAGTACGGCATCCACCTTTTGCCACGGCACCTCATGCGGCCGCATGGATCTTGTATTAGCCCTGGATACCATACCACTAAGTAATGGCGATCTTCCAGCTTAGTAAACATGAAACCCAAAGGGTTTAGTTGGTGCCTTCACTGAAGTCTGAACCTCACAATAAAAAACAAACACAAATTCATAATCTCAACTTTTCGAAAAACAATTCTGTAAACACTATTCCTTCAGAACCATTGAAAGTGCTAAAGTCACTAGCCCACAGAGCTGCAGGCAGGGTGGCGGAAACAGTTCCCGGCACAAGACATAATCACACAACAACAGAACAGCTGTAGCACTATTGTTGGCAAATGCTTCGTTGGCCAGTAGTACAACAAGGCGAACATTTCTTACTGTGGGCCAGCATAGGACAACAGTTAGCGAATGTTAGCCCAACCATTTTGTGCTATTTGGGTATTGCTACGAAAGCAGAAGAAAGTCTCCCTTCTGCTTGCGCAGTGCTAGGCAGTTAATACGTACACATCAATTGTAGCATTTTGCAGGAAGGCGATAACGATCTACTCCAGAGACAGAAAAAATGGCGCTGTCCAGCTTAAGTAAGTACTTTACCCACGAAAATTAATCGAAAAAAATAATGTATTAGGACCGGTGTGGGCCTCCCTATCACATACCATCCATAGATTTCCCTAATATGCCGAAGCCAAAACCCAAAGTTGGGCGCTTAATTGGCGCCATCAAATATCACTAGCGATGTGAACGGGCAAAAAAGTAACAAATTTTTTGTAGTCGCCAAAAACAGTTGCTGCGACGCTCATCAAGCTTACCTACAGCAATCAGCCGCACCTAATGAGAGAGAGACTATAATACCTGAATGTTCTGTGATCAAGGTAGGATGAAAAGCAGTTCGACTATGGGTGGAAACAGTGTTGAATTCAAGGCGTGCATCTCACATCCCCGGAGAAAAATGTCGGAATTTAACACTGGGTGGAACAGCTATATTGATCACTCAAGGTGTCTGAAAGTATCACGGTCTGTTTCTGTAATTGCCTGTGAACCAGCGCCGCAGCAATTTAATTTTGTACCTGTTTTAAAAGGTTTTGGTTACTCTATAGATTGCCAATACACCGTAGTAATAACTGATGAAGCATATGAAATTTCTACCTGCTTTAGTGTCTGGTGCCGAGGTTATCCTTTCTGCAGCTCTGACACTTGACAGCAACATTAACGTTTGTTTTCTTATGTGTGTCTGTAGGACGTGACATAATCAAAACAAAAAAACTTTTAAAATAAAAAATGCTCTAAAATGTTTAGGTTAACATTTCTACGTTTGCTTTAATTTAATTTAATTTTTACTTTTTGGTAGATGTATTTGGAAAAATTATAAAGAACTGAAAAAATCAATGACAAATTTACGTTAGCGTCGTACAAGTCAGAGAAAACGTCGCAAACCTGAGAGAAGTTATTACATTACTAGCTGATCCGTCTGGCGTTGCCGGGAAATCAGTATCTTTCTTTTGCGGTCTCGATAAAAATAGTCATTTTCGGCACGCATTCTGTTCTAAGCAAATCTCTTTCGGAACCAAATTCCGGCACTCATCCCCCCTGCCTACGGCATTGTGTAACAGGTGTGCAACGTACGCGCTGCAATATCGTTTACTTACAATTTCCACCGCTAGGAGGGCCGAAATCATCTTACTTAGTTATCTATATCTTAATTAGGTCATGTTAAGTAGGAGGAACTAATTCCCGTTGAAGGAGATTCCAAACATTTTTTAGAACACTTTAGCCGAAATATGAAAATGCCCTAGGTCGACCACTTTCAACCACCCTATCTCCCACACCCCCACATCTACCGACATGCAACCACCATAGTGCACGATGGAAGATTCCAGGCTACTACCACACACAAACAACAGTGGTCTGCACTGGGTAGTCGTAAAAAGTAATCAGAAAAAAGTGGCAGAAAAAACAAGAGCGGAACGAAAAAAAGTGGCAAGGAATTGTTAAATATTGAACTTATTCATAAATAAGTGTTAAAAACTAACGAATTAACCAGAACCGCACCAAGGACGGCGCGGTCGGTTTCCCCGCACCAGGCGGACAGGCTTCATCGGCGCCTTCAAATGTGATTATTGATGCGCCGATGGTGTGTAACATTGTTTCGCACCAGGCGCCAAATGGGGTTGCTGCGGTGCTGGAGGTAACAAATGTCTGATTTATATTGTGACGGGTCCAAGATGTTACACATTAAATGGGTAGCATAGAACCTTTAAATGAACCACTCCCATAAATCATCGAAATTAATTTTATTAAATTGCACGTCAAATAAATAAAAATACAGATTCTTGATTGGTGGTATTGAACAATAATAAAATATTTCGGGCTCCTTCAGCTTATGTTCATATTACAACTTCGTAAGTGTCCAGCGTTTTTCAAGGTCTGTATTTACAATAAGAAACAGATGCAAAGTTCCCTTCTAAAATGGACGCGGGAGCTGAGGATCGGCTCGCTAGTCTGACCCTTCACAAAAAGTCTCCTGTCAATCTTCTGAGGAATACGGAACGAGGATCGCGATTTTTGCTGCTCGAACAAAACTGGAATTGTCCGCGCTTGTTTCACAAGGCTGTCACGTAACAAGCTCAAACATATTTGTCAGAGAAAGGTTTTCTCTAACCGGTGATTCTATCAATCACCCGAAAGTAATTTCACCCGGAGTTATGGCTCCGATTTCTAAGGTCCAGAGAACTGCGACCTTACTCGAGTACTCTTCACTCTTAACTCACTGTTTTCTCTTCATATATCCTCTGTTTTACTCGTATAACAATAGGAGTCTCTCAGCCACTAGAAGCTCTTTCAGATGGGATCATGTCGAAAGTCTGTTATGATAGGTGGAAAGGGATATCTCACGTACTCTATCTCTAGCTGAAGTCATCTTGGTTCCTACGGTACCTGGGAGGTAGTCGGCGCGATTAAAGACGCTCCGTACTGCTCGATCCATTCATCCAGCTGTCTCGAAACTTTTAGGAAGAAAGATTGGTGATGATTGAGCGAAAGTTTTGAAGTACACCGGCCGATTTCTGGAGTTAGTTTTATTTCGATGGAAAATCCAAAACACATGGGATCTGCCTATACCTGGTTTAGGCTAGGCTTGAAAAACAGGGGTTTTGGGTGAGATATAGTGAATTTCTCACAATATCATTCCCATAAATGAATATTTGCTGTAAATATTTGTGAATGCTATTAGTAATAGTGTAAAAAAGTGGGAATATTAGCGTACAAGAATGCTCGTATTCATCACTACTTGATTTTTTACATTCGCGAACGCGAATATTGAAAAGTGGTGTGAATATTCGCATACGAGAATACTCGTTTGAACCACTACATGATTTTTGACATATGTGAATATTCGTAATTGTGTCTGTGAATTTCAAAAATCAAATAGTGATTAAAACGAATATTCTCGTATGCGAATATTCACACCACTATTCAATATTCGTAATTGTGTTCGCGAATGTCAAAAATCAAGTGGTGATGAATACGAGCATTCTCGACGCGAATATTCTCACTTTTTTACACTATTGCTAACAGCATTCACAAATATTTACAGCAAATATTCGCCTACGGGAATGATATAAATCAGACATTTGTTACCTCGTTAGTTTTTAACACTTATTTATCAATAAGTTCAATATTTATCAATTTCTTGTCACTTTTTTTTCCGGTTACTTTCTTTCCGGTAACTTTTTTTCCCTCTTGATTTTTCTGTCACTTTTTTTCCTAGATTCAGTTGTGTCTGCAAAGTGAAATATAGGGACACACACGTCTATTTTTATCTATAGGTATAGATTTCCCGCAAGATATCACCGAGACTTGAGAAAATCGACGTACAGCTATAACTGAGCGAGTGGTATAAATTACAGGCGACTAAGTAAAAGGTCATTGTACGTCATGTTATAAATATTTGAATGTAGACCAAGAATTGTTGAAATACAATAAGGCTCTTTCAAAGTCCCAATCAACAGAATCAATCTATATACAATAAGTCCCAATCAACAGAATCAATCTATATACAATCAGTCCCAATCAATATACAATTTTGTGTCTGAAATTGAAGTTGAAAGTTTAATATGGTGCCTTACGAACGCATTTATATGTAAAGCCCTAGAAAAAATAAAATCCTAAAAAAGCTATTTCATGAAACGCACAGTCTGTTCCATGTTGTTTCATACAACCCACGCATTTGCGTCCGATCGCAAACGAAGAGAACTACCTACTTTTGTGCTAATGTGGACTCGCGCCAATAAACACGAACCAATCAACCAACTTAAACTAAGTAGTATTACAAATAAACATTGGACAGTTTTATCAAACACCAGAAGAAGGATTAGCAACCTTATCTGTCATACATGGGAAGTATAAAATGTAATGTTACTAAATCTATTAGCCTGATTTTATTTATTATTATTTTTTAAAATGCATAAATCAAAATTGCTTTGATTTTCGGTATTTTAAATCAGTTTTCCCGGCTGAATCTGGCAGATCCTGATAATCAAAAATATCAGTTTTCAGTAATCTCTCTCTAATGAAAATTCGAAATACACTTTTGTTTGAAATACAATGCAAATGCAAAAGTTTTGGTTTAAGTTTCGTTTAAATATTCTAGAAATAAGTCCCAAAAAATGAGACGTTCAGACACTTGCTTTCGAGTCTTGCTTCAAAAAAGAAAATCCCGTACAAGCGGACGCAAGCATGGGGAAAATTTTTCAGAATCTCTAGCTGTAAGGGAATTTTCCAACAAACCCGCATAGGGATAAGTTCCACCTGAACAATGTGACATCTTGGCGAGTTTTCATTTGGCGCCAGAAAAACGAAATAGAAAAACAAAGAGATAAGGCTGTAGCAACCCCTCTGCCAAGGATTCGCGAGATTTCAGAGTAGCCGCTGTTTCATACGGAGCGCGGGTTTGATAGTGGCGTGCGGTTAGTTGTTTCTATGTTTAGAACACGTAGTGAGAAGCAAGCTACACCGTACCGAAGATTTGGCTAATGAAAGACTGACGATCCACTGATTGACAGTGTGCTTCTGCTAATTTGACTGACAGTTGTGACTGTAAATCCGAAAAATTTCGAGGCTGTGGCCCTTACATCGATGGCATGGGTGTAGAAGTTTGTCCCGTCCATAGAGTCGAGTTCAAGGTTTGTCTTCACTTTTCTTATGTTTACGTCCCGCTTACAAGCTTTATTTACTATTAGTGCTAGTTTTTTAAACTTTCATTCATGCTTTTGTGTTTGCTTTAGAGTAATTTAGTAATGCATTTTATTATATTTTTGTTACAATTTTTTATTAATAAGATAGAAGTTTGTGTTGATTAGTCACAAAAGTGTTTCGTAACAGTGATCAAGTCATAACTTGAAAATTGTTTTGGTGTTATTAACTAGGCTGAATAAAATTGAATTATTATTGGGAAAGGGAAGGCTTTAGAAAAAGCTATATTTTGTAGTGATAATCATTAAACACATAATCTTATCACTGATTCGGTACCAAAATTCAAATGTGTTTGATCTTTAATTCTGTTTTAGTTTGTTTGTCTTCGAATTATAATCTATATAATTTAAATATCTCTAGACAAAAAATAGTTTTATTGGTGAATGTGTCAATTTTAAACATTCTAAAATTATAGTGTATATTAAAATGTTTAACAATTTTATTAAAGTAATATTATCGCTCAAATTATTTATTTATTATTGTTTTATATTTCAATTTTGATTTAATATTTTTCTTGTTTTATATTTATGTTGATTTCATTAAGTTATAAAAAATTCCCAGTTCCTCCGATAGATTTCTTATCGATCACTGTCTGGTGTTTTTCTGCGTAATCAAAACACTTGTTGCTTTAATAAGATATTTCCTTAAATTAAATTTAAATTTAGTCATTAAATGACAGTCAATTATTATACAAGATTTCATAAAACATTTGATCTTTACTTGGATGAAACGTATTTGCCGCCGAATTCTGTTTTCGTCCATAGATGGCAGCACTGAGGCAATTTTCCTTTTGCTATCTGATATTGAGCAATCAAAGTGAAAACTGAAATTTTGAAATGCGCGAAAGAGCAATGCGTACGAATTTTCAAGTAAAAGTGACTTGCGTATTTCGCAAGTTTTTTTTTCTTGCAATTATTTTGATATCAGATCTCCTAAAAGAATCTCCTTTTATTGATAGTCTTTTGATAACTTCGGCTGGAGTTAAGGATAAATTATATTCCAAAATAATTCAGATTTTATTATAAAATTACAATTACTTGTTTTGAAGTTAATGCTAAATATGAATTGTATTAAAATAAAGTTTGTATTCTAAATATGAATTATAATGAAATAAAGTTTATAACACAGTTCTCCATTTAAAATATCGATTATTTCTTTATTTCGAATCTTCCGTTGTTTGAAACCTGTCAGTTAACATCGGTTATCGGTAGGGCATTTGTGCCCGTAATGGACAACCTCCAAAGTTTTTGATTTACAAAAATTCAGCTTTTGTTATTTTTTCCACAACTCTCGCTTGCATGTTTTTGTTGAAATTTTAAACCAATCAGAAAGCCGAAAATAATGTTTCACTGTTCCGTTATCTTTGAGTGAGTCTTACTGAATAGTGAATAGTTTAAGAATTTGATAATTGGTAATCCTCTGAAAGAAATTCAGTATTTTAAAACTTCTATCTAAAATAATTAAACTATTGATCTTGTGATAATGACAATAATTAATTTAGACAATTAGTTATTCTCAATAAATATTTTATTAATTATTGATAATTTGAAAATGGCTATTTTGTTTCATTAGTATGCTTTCATCAAGTTCCGATCATAATTACAATAATAAAAACTAAAAACAATTATCAATTACTTTTTGTAGGATGTCCATTATTCCTGGAATTTTGTGTTTTTTGTTTTATTTCTGTTATTACAATTAAATTTTAATTTACAATGGAAAATGTGACTATGAGATTTGTTTAATATTGTTGATAGATTAATATAATATTTAAAAAAAGAAAAAAAACATGGGATATAATAATTATATCTTTTAATTAGAAAATAATTTTTTAGAGAAATCCTTCAAGGCTCAGTAAACTCTCAAATTCCCCTAGCTAATGTTAAACCAATGGGTGTGTGCTGCATTCATATTTTTAAAATAGCTCCTTAGGAAATTAATGTTTTTAACTTATAATTTCTGTGTACTCTTTCTTAAAGGATGTGTCTTTCTTTCTTAGTTGTCAAATTATGTCTAAAATATATACTAAATTTATAATTTTATGTGTTAAAATTTTAGTGGAACTGACTAAGATTTTAACACTTACATTACATAGTACAATTAAACATATATTTAAAAAATATTTTGACAACTAAGAAAAGACACATCCTTTTAAGAACAGTATACAGAAAAGAAAAAGTTAAAAAATATTAATTTCCTAAGGAGATATTTAAAAAATATGAATGCATCACATGTCCATTGGTTTAACATTAGCGAGGGGAATTTCAGATTTTAATCATGAAGAACCTTAACAGTGCCCATGTCCATTACTGGTATGTTTAACCTAGTGCCTGAAAAATAATGCATTAATCGCCTCTCCCCTCATTTATTCTTTAATTTCCCAGTATGAATGTGTGGTATGCCTCTTTCAAGTGGAACAACTCAACTCTTCATGATGTTTAGTCTGATTTTTTTTTTTTTTTTTTTCAATTGCATGCATCAGATTTTGTATATAAAAAAAAAGTGCAAGGGAATATTTTCTGTAAGTTGAATGTTTATAAAATGGATGTAACTAAACTAGGTTCTGGGTTAGAGAAGATATTGAAGCAAGAAACTAATGAAAATGTAACTTTTATTATAAATGATAAAAGAAAATTAATTATTTATAACTTTCTTTAAACTTTCACTTTCAGCCAACATGCTTTAATTTTTTGTTCGGGTAGGCATGTCACATTTTTTTTATAGACATTAATACTACACTATTACAAATGCAAAATATTGAATTTATATACTCTATGTAATTTCAATGAGCTTCCCAAAGTCGCCTGTCCTCCCTAAGGCTCGACGCATATCCATCTTTTTGCCCAAAATAACCGCCATATTGTAACCCAGCTCAGCATTAGTTTGCCATCATTTTCAATTGCCGTCCACCATAGCAGTACAAGCTAACAGGTTTTAGCTTGCTTTTTGGTTTGCAGGTTATTAAATGGCGGCTATGATTCAGCCTGTAGTATAGCTGTAGTCCTCCCTACTTTTATTTTGATATCCTTTCGTTGTCATGGGAAAATGTAGAGCAGCCAAATGCAGTGTTACCATAGTTATTGACCTAAGATAAGCACTGCGAATCTGACCATGAGAAGTCAATTGAAATTACATAAGCATAGTAATAAGCGACATGTTAGAAGAGTAATTACACATATCTTGTCAGCAGTAAAAATGAAACTTTTTATTTCAATGTCATTTGTGGGAACAAAGTGTAAAACAATATCACGCTTGTCATGAAATTTGACAATCGACTTGCTGATTTTGGAACCCTCACTTTACGTAATTTAATATTTTGACTGTATAGTCGGGCAAATCACCAAACTATGCCAGAAATAGCCATTCAACTGAAAATTGTTTCTTTTCGATTTGTAAAAAAAAAAAAAAAAAAAAAAAAAGTTTAGGGTAGTCTTCATACTGACATTGTACCAAATTCTAAAATTTCCAATAGAAACACCTAATTTTGACATCATATTTGGCATTTCATTTTACTTTAAGATACCAGACAGAAAGTCATTTGGCCAAGTAGTTTAAGAATTATAAATTTTGGAAATCTTAATGTTAAATTCATTTGTAGTCATTGCAATGCAGGTAGTTTTTTAAGCATAACTCAATAACTAGTTAGATCTGTAATTTTGGATTTCTATATTTGAGGATCAATTTCTGTTAAAAAATTAAAAGGTTACGATTAATAATTTTTTTGAAAATTTTAATTTCTAGAAGCTTCAAATATGCTAATCCAAAAGTACAGCTCATTCTGCTTGGTAGTTCTTGAGTTATGCTTAAGCTACCTTCATTGCAAACTATTTTGCATCGATTACAAATGAATTTAACATTGCGAGTTTTAAAATTTAAATCTTCATAATTTATTAACTACTTGACCGAATTCCCGTTTGGTATCTTAAGATAAATTATACTAAAAAAGTCAAAATTAGGTGTTCATATTGAAAATGTCAAAGTTTGGTACAATTTTAATATGAAGACAACCCCCTAAGCTTAATTTTTTAACGTATAAATTGAAAAATAAATAATTTCCAGCCAAATTGCTATTTCTGTTTTTTTTTTTTTTTTTTTTTTTTTTAAACTAAAAGACAGTTAGGAGATTACAATGCCTCAATTGAATGCTTTTAAGATATATTTATTATAGTGAATGTAAATGTAGTAATAGATTTTAAGAACAAAAATAATTGTATTAAATTTAAAAAGGGAAATTTTAATAAATTGGAACAAATTTATTAAACTATTAACACTTAGATAGAAACATATTATATTTCTCATAAAACTTAGAAATAGTCTGTTTAAAATTGGTCTATAGACATTTGAACATCCTAATTTCAGAGATCAACAAAAACAATAATAATCATATAAATAATGTAATCCAATCACTTGTTAACTTTGAATTAATGTCCAATAATGCTTAAAGTGATAAAAAAACATAACACAGAATATTTTAAAATACCTTTTTCTTTAATGTAGAAAACATATGTTTCATGCACAACTATCGGTGACATCTTCAGATCTTAATAATAAATACAAAATTCTCGCATATTTGAAAATAGTAAAACATCTACCAACTACTAACTAACTTTTGACATGCGATCTCGTGGTAGATGTTTTACTATTTTCAAATATGCGAGAATTTTGTATTTATTATTAAGATCTGAAGATGTCACCGATAGTTGTGCATGAAACATATGTTATCTACATTAAAGAAAAGGGTATTTTAAAATATTCTGTGTTATGTTTTTTTATCACTTTAAGCATTATTGGACATTAATTCAATAATAATCATGTTTGACTTTATGATTAGTTTGTTTGTATTTCCTCTCTTAGTGAATAAAATTATGGAATGATTTATTAAGAAAAATCAAGAAATGTTTTGTAATAATTGCTTTTTGATTCACGGGTTATTAAATGGCGGCTATTGATTCAGCCTATAGTATAGTTATCCTCTAGTCATCCCCACTTCATCCCTTCGTTGTCATGGGAAAATGTAGAACAGCCAAATGCAGTGTTACCAGAGCCGTCCTTAGCTAGGACGTTTTAAAGCGAGGCCCGGTGCAGGGATTTTGCGAGGCCCTTTCCTTCCAGATTCTTAACATAATCTTATCTATACAATCAATATAATAGAATAGTTTTCACCTATATACTGTAACCCGGGCTCGATCCCCTAGCTTCTATAAAGAAGTAGCATTTGTTTGTGTGTTTGTAGGGATAATTTCTGGAACTACTAAACCAATTTAAAAAATAATGGTAGCAAATTGATGGTGAAAGACCCTTTTCCAACATAGACTATATTTTATGTCAAGATCACTATCTTTTCTTAACTAAAATCATAAATTTATATTAAGGATTTTCTATTATACCTTCTTCTTTTTATTAAAGAAAAAATATTTCGCTTCAGTGTGCGAGGCCTCTTTAGGCGCGAGGCCCTGTGCAACGGCACCTGTCGCACACCCCTAAGGACGGCTCTGAGTGTTACCATAGTTACAAATAGAACCTGTAATATAGAACAAATAATACAGGATGCTCTAAAATGTACTGTCATTTTTAAAATTCAATGACAAGTAAGTGTGGACAGCTATTAAAATTAGTAGGAGATGTGTGAAGTCGTGAATTTATCTACTATCCTTGTTTTAGTTCCAAATATCGTCGATAGATGGCGCCGTCTTATCTCAAATTATTAGAATGCTTAAATTAAGACAGACTAAAGTTTACTCAGTTATTATCCTTCATTTTGTTTATCTGTTAAGATGAAAAAAAAAAGTGATTTGCATTTTGAAATTGCTAGATTATTTTGAGCATTATTACAGTTTGTGGTATTGCAGCGCCATCTATCGGTAATATAAACACAGTAAAGAGATTCCTGATGTCACACATGACTCCTACAAGAATAACTTCAATAACTTTCACTGTTTATAATCGTTATTGAAATTTTAAAAACTATCAGTCCCCTGTAAGACATCCTGCACATAAATCAGATTTAAAGTTTTATTAAATTCATGCCTTATCTTGAAACTTGTAGTTAGAATTATAAAAATACTCAATAGTATTTAAATAATATTGATCATTATCAGGGATCTGTTTAGGAAACAATTGGGTCTTTTAAAGGACTCTTCACAAAAATTTTCATTTCAAAACAGGACCTTCACAAAATTATTTTTCCTAAAATAGGACCCTTCACAAAATTATTTTCCCTAAAACAGGACTCTTCACAAAATTCTTTGTCTTAAAAATAGGTTTTTGACAAAAATTTTCTATCTTTAAACCGAACATTTCACAAATTAATCATTTAAAAGTAAAATCTGACCTGTCACTTTTACACATATAAAGAAAATATATGTATTTTACATCCATATATCTTCTTAAAAATGCATAAACAAGAACCTGAATATAACAACCATTTCAAATTCACAAAATTATGATTAGATTTTTCACAAATATAAAAAGCTGTTCACAATTTCACAAAAACAGGACCCTGGGGAAAAAAGTCTGGACAGACCCCTGATTATGCGAAAGTACGTTTGTGTGTGTACAAAATAGAAATTTGATGCAGGGGTTTTTCCATTTAGGGATGGAGGGGCAAAAGGGAAGAGTCGTAAGGACGTGGAAGAAGGGGGGTGGGACAGTTCATTGCCTTGAAATATAAAGTTCTAACTGCTTCAGTTGCTCAAAAACAAGGTAACACTGCAGTTAGGACCTTGTCAAATGCACTCAAAAATACTCTCTAGGATTCATCATGTCAGTTCAAATTGTAGGCTAAATTAAAGACACTCCTTAGATGGTGTCTCATTTTAGCTGGTTTGGTTAGTTAACAGAAAACTGAGGTAACTTTTCTACAGTGCATCATTTATAGAGCATATAAGGGGAGAAGTATAATTATAATCTGTACTGGACTTCCAAAATTTTTTGTCCTTTGTATCCTACAGTGGGTTATCGACTATGAATAGTAAAATACACCATTATCACATTAACACCAGATTCATAGAACTTCTGTTCCTATGTCAAAGTTATATATAATTTAGAACCTCTTATTTGTAAGTTTCTTAAGGAAAAAAAAAAAAAAAAAAAACCCGAAAAAAAAAAAAAGATAAAAAGAGGAGAATCCCTGTCCTCTAAAACAGGTTTGAAATTTCAGAAAAGGAATTTTTCAAAACTTCAAATTTCAGGTAGCTGTAAAAATTAAAATGGTGTCCATCGGTAATTTCCAATTGTAGACTTTATTGGAGTGAGGTGTGAGATTCTTAGAAAAAGTACATACTTTTCGCCTTTTCTTTTTCTAAATAAGTATAAATAAATAAAACTATTTATAAAAAAATATCTATTCATTTTTATCTTTTTATGACGTATCTAGGTATTCATCCACTTGTTTGTAAAGTGACTTAAAAAAAAAGATAGTTAACAGCAACTTACAAAAATACTTCCGCAATCTTCCATGAAGAACAAACACATTTAAATATCTTTAAAAAAATAGCAATGTTACCTTTATTTGCATCTCTGTTATACAATTATACTGTCTGCAAATCTTCAGATTGACGTAGTCCTATCCTATGTATTAAAATGGAAAGGGATTTGTGTAAGATTCACAAAAAAATTACATATTTATTTACGCATGCGTAAGATTAAATCTAAAACCACGGAGTAAAGAAAAACTGGAGATGAAATGTTTATGTTTGGCGTGACCCCAAAAATGCAACCCTAAAGTTGGCCCAAACAACTGGCAGCTTGCTTTGAAAACCTCTCCTCGTCCAATAAATCCAGTCCTTGTTCCATGTGCAGCCTTTCTCCGTCCAATGAAGTGGCTTGTTTGGGCCTAATGATTTGAGCAATAACTGGCTTCATATTGCAAACTGTTTTTACGCTTCACTGCCTCTCTGTTCTTTCTCTTTACTCTGTGATCTAAAACGGTTTAGTTTTATGGTACACTCGAGTGTGGTCAGTGTAGCGAGTGGTCCAAAGCGTTAGTTTAAGAGGCTACTTCACCCATGCAAAAACCCCTGCTCGCTGATGTTAATCCTAAGGGGGGAATATTTTAAGATATCTCGATCGAATTTCAATATTTTTAAATGATTTTTTTTTTCCATTTGTATAGCTGAAGTCAATCTCTATGCAGGCCCTTTTGTACTTTTTCGATTTTGGTCACAAGTCTTTATTATTAAGATTCACTTTCGGAACCTGTTTCGAAAGTGAAAGTATCCTCAATATTTAAAAATCTTTGCAGTCATTTAAAAATATTCAAATACGAAAGAGATATCGTAAAATATTTCCCTCATAGGATTAACATTAGCAAGCGGGTGTTTTCGACTGAGTGACGTAGCCCCTTAAGCTCTGGCTCTCTGTGTACAACGTGAGTTTGATCGCAGAAAAAACGCGAATTCCGCCAAAAGATCGCGGGAAAAACGCGAATTTCGCCAAAGGATTGACGAAAAAATGCGAATTTCGTCAAAAGATAGCGGGAAAAAGCAAATTTCGTCAAAAGATCACTGAAAAAAAAAAAAAAAAAAAAAAAAAAACGAATTTCGCCAAAAGATCGCGGAAAAAACACGAATTTTGTCAAAAGATTTCTGAAAAAGCAAGAATTTCTTCAAAATTTACTGCATTGGTTTAAAAGATTGAAACCAGATTTCTTTTAGTAATGTAAAAAAATCGCCACGAAATGCGAAAACAAATTAAATTTAAAAAATCCAAAAACTGGCTAGTGAAAATGACCTGGAATCTGGAATAAACATGCACTGACTAGTTGGTGCCACTGATAATGTCCTTAGAAAATCTATTTAATTCCTTAAAAACTTATTTTTTATTTTAAAAAATAGTGGGAACTCTGTTCTATCATTTATTTAAAGTAGTTGAAATTATTAGCACAAACTTTATTTGCTGTTTCAAGAAAAGTGTGTTACTGTATTCAAAATTTCAATTAAAAAATTTTTTTCATGCCAATAAAGGGTTTTTTAATATGCTGTATCTTGGTAAAATAGACTTTAGAGTAAGTAAATAATATCTGCCAAATTCTTGTTAATAATTTCTTTTTAATTTACTTAAAGCTAAATTGATGTAATATATAGATATTATGTATATATGTAATATATATATATTTTTTGTAATAGCAATTATAATATTTGTTGCGCTTGAAGTCCATTAGTATTATTGCTCAAACGTCGTTCGCGCAGTTTTCAGCTTTTTTGCTTTTTTCTCAGTCTCATCCCTGGTTTTTACTGTACAAGAACGTTTTGATTACGTGAACATTAGTTATCCAATAATTTTCATTACCGAGAAAGAAGAACGAGATTTCAGAAAAGGTTTAAGCGGTTGGGGGAAATATCGATCCTTCAGTGCATAATATTTGATAACTCACCATTCCATGCCGATTCTCCGGTCTTTTAATCCTTCATGTACATTAATTCAAAAGAGCAATCCCAGGATAGTAAAATCTTGTAAATCGATAGGTACTGTGTTAAGAAATGCATCAAAATCCCATTATAACCAACACCCCCTATATTATTATGTGTTGTTATAACGCGGCTATAATACAGGGCGTCCATAAATGATTGTCCTGGTTTCCTTACCTCATAACTTTTGATTTAAGAATATGACGAAAAATATTATTACATATTCGTAAATTACAACTCAAAAGGTGTTTTTTAATAATACAAACAAAGTTGCATATGGATGGTAAAGTTGCAACTGAAAACGTTACTAAGCAAATAACGATCTAATTTTGTTCTCATAATTCATTTACAGTTTTTTGTTAAATTTGATAAAATTTTAATATTATTTGATTAATAGCGTTTTGAGCTGCAACTTTATCCTTGTGTAACTTTGTTTTTGACATTAAAAAAAAAAACTTTTTGAGTTGTAATTTACGAATATGTAATAATATTTTTCGTCATATTCTTAAATCAAAAGTTATGAGGTAAGGAAACCGGGACAGTCATTTATGGACACCCTGTATAACATAGACCCGCTATACCTCGGTATATGAGAGAGCCATCTTGTAACAGTTATAAAAATTATGGCATGAAAGAATTTCGCATTTTGTGGCATTAAAATGAAAGTACTTTTATCGAGTTTCATATTGGGAATGAATGTTCAGTTATTACAAATAAATATTTGATTGAAGTAATCACTAATAAATTGTAATATAATATTTTCTTTCTATAAAGTAGTAGTGCTATGTAGTATTTACTTTCTGCTGTTTTTATTATACGTATAAGCGAGATTCGATGAATGAGCCTGATTTAAAGTACTTTACCCATCTGTAAAATAAAATTACATTTTCAGGGATCTTTCTTGGTAAAATTGGAGTCCTTTTAAGGAACCTTTACAATTTTTTTCCACCTTAAAACAGGACCCCTCACAATTTTTACTCCTTTAAAATAGAACCCTTCACAAAAAGTTTCATATTTAAACAGGACTCTTCACAAATTGTCTTCAAAATAGACCTTTCGCAAATTAATCTTTATAATATAAAATCTGACCTATTACAAAGCAGCTGGTCACAAAACAACCTATTATTACTATCTAACTTTTATAGGATCTTGTTAAAAATTGATAAACAAAAACCTGATAATTTCAACGACAATTTATAACAAAATTTTAATAGTAATTAAAATTAATAATTAGGGCTAAATTTTTTAAAAATATAAAAAAAATTCACAATTTCACAAAAACAGGACCTTGTGAGAAGTCTGGACAAAGCCCTGATTTTTCATCAAAAAGTCGTGATTTTGAGACAGGTGCATTTTTTGGTCTCGGCTATATGTATAGTATTGTTTTAAAACTATTCAAATTAATCAATGTAATTTTAGGCTTCCGAAATTATTGGTAAAATCGATTTATTTTCAGTTTTATATCTGTCTTTTTTTCTTTAATGAATTGAATTCGAACTAATTTCTACTGAAAAGATTTTAAGCTGGCTTTATCAAGTAATACACTACACACACGCACACAAAATCAAATTACATAAATAAAATGATAGAGGGGAGAAAATCTAATTATTATAATTATGGCTATTCTTTATTTAACTGATTATGAGAATAAACTTAAAAAATAGACATAAATCTAAAAAAAATATCAAGTAATACACTACACATGCGTACACACATGCACACAAAATCAAATTACAAATAAAATGATAGACAGGAGAAAATCTAATTATTATTATTATATATGGTTATTCTTTATTCAACTGATTATGAGTATAAACTTAAAAAATAGGCATACTGATTATGGGAATTAAAAAGTGTAACTTAAAAATTAATGGCAGGGTTATTTAATAATCTTAATTCCTACCTTATTTTGAACACTTTCGCACTTTGCATTGGCTAGGTAACTGCAACAGATAAAAAAAATAAAGGGCGTAGTCTTTTTGAGACACCCTGTATAAGCATCTATTTATTATTCAAAACAGACTTTTTTTTTTTTTTCTCAGGACCATATAATAGACAAAAGCGCAATTTTAATTACTTCATTTAAACAAAGTTTACGAAGATTCACGAAAGCGTCTATTCATAACAAATAAAAAATATTGTACACCAATAATTACAACTAATTAAGTTGTTTGCTTTGTATTGTCTTCTAATGTGATTCGAAGATACGACCAAAAGGTTCTTTTTAATGTCCATTTAATAATGGATAAATTGAAAAGAGTAAAACTTAAATTTTTAATATTGACGAATGTATTGAAGAATTGTAAATATTGACGAATTAATGAAAAAGGCTAATTTCATTTTTGTAATATGGGAGGAATGATGATTTTTTCTTTCCCCATTAAAAGTCGTCTGCTATAACTCAACTCTGTGGCTATAACTAATACTCAGACGCATGCGCATATGACGTCTGAAGCGAAATCGAATGCCCCACGCAAGGTGAATTTTAATTCGCGGTTTTTTCTTATTTCTTCCAGACATGCTTTAACAATATTCATAAACCCCTTTTTTTGGCACCTAACTAAAAAAAAAAAAAGGGGGGGGGGTATAATTGATCCTGTGTTTTTAAAATCTAAAAGTCATTTAAAAAATCTGAAAAAAATGGTTTGTTTTAAAATAATTGACATTTTAAATTTTGCCTGGGTCTGATTTTACCCCCTTTTCAGGAACCGGATTAATAAATTTTGTATTGTACTCAATTTATTTTCTGCTAATAAAAACTGGAATTGTATCACGAAATATGCGTGCATTGTACTCTATTTATATGTATGTATATATTTGCACATATATATCTTATGTATTTTCTCTGCGTACGTTTTCTTTCTGTCTTTTTTTTTTTTTTTTTTTTAACGTATATAACAGAAAATATCGATTACAGTAGAGTGAATTATAATAATTTTTAGATTTTCTGAATTTTCTGAGTAGAAAATAGTGTACGCAAAGTAACATAAAAAAAGGGCATTGTATTGAAAAGCATAATATTACATGTATAACTTATGTTTTTCTTTCTTTCTTTTTTCTTTTTTTTTTCTTTTTTTCCTGTGTTTATTACTTGCCATAGTACACTACTGCAATAAAATATTATGATCTGTCGGGGCTTGTTCTTAAGTTTTTCTGAATTTTGTGAATTCTCGGAGTGGCTTAGTATTGTGATTTTATTTGTTATTTTGTTTTTAATGTGTTTTAAATGTGGAAATCAAAATTACAATGAATATTATAAATTACACACGGATGCAATTAAATTTGATCTAACGCAGCTTGTTCTTAAGTTTTTACTGGATTTGGACATGAAATCTTTAAACAATAAATATAATTTTGTAAAAACTTATTTAATGTAGTTTCTCACATAGAGGAAAAAATCATAATCATGTTATTATTACATTACAATAAATTCGTTGCAGTAAACGATCGATTGTCTGTCAATTCGATGATGTATCGCGGCATGTTCTTAAATTTTATTGAATTTAAGGCGTCTTTAGAATGTTTGATAATAATTTAAAATAAATTATTAAATTATTATTTTTTAATACTTTTGAAATGTTTATTATTATTATTATTTAAATTATCGGAATGTTTATATGGATTATTTTAAACCTATCAGAATGTTTATATTGATTTTTTGAAACCTAGCGGAATGTTTAAATTGACTTTTTTAAACATTCCGAGAGTCATCAAGTTAAGAAAATCATAGGATCATCCCATTTTATTGCAGTATGCTTTAGAACATTATATCCCCCTCCCCAAGTACTGTTCTTAAAACTACATTAAATATCTTAATAAAATTCTAATCGGTATATATATATATATAAATAGCTGGTAGAAACAAAAATCGATAAAATCGATTTTTTTTCTATCTATGAATATTTATCATTTGCAATAATAATAATAATATATATATATATCAGAATGTTTATATTGATTTTTTGAAACCTAGCGGAATGCTTAAATCGATTTTTTTAAACATTCCGAGAGTTCTCAAGTTAAGAAAATTACAGAATCATCGCATTTTATTGCAGTATACTTTAGAACATTATATCTCTCCCCCCCCCACCCCCCACAAGTACTATTCTTAAAACTACATTAAATATTTTAATAAAATTCCAATCAGCATAAAAAAAAAATAGCCGGGAGAAACAAAAATCGAAAAATTCGAATTTTTTCTATCTATGAATATTTATTGTTTGCAATAATAATAATAATAATAATAATAAAACACATGAAGTTATTTAATGTAGTTTTAAAGTGTAAGAAGGCGAAATCATAATCAATGTTCTAAGGTAGACTACTGCTGCAATAAAACGCGATGATCTACCGCGGCCTGTTCTATTTTCCTGTTATTATCGATCGGCTCTGCTCGGAAGGCGCCAGATTCCCCCTCTGTTTAAAAGTGGATTATCGATCGGTCTCGTATTCTCCTTTCCATAAGGCAGATATTCTTTGAAGTTTTCATTGTGGAAAATATCTAATTTTGTTTAATCCTTACCTTAACTAAGGGCCTTGTCCTATACTTTGATACTACTATTTATTTGCATATTTCTATTTTTAAGGAATTATCTTTCTAAATATGTTTTACAAATTATTGATTTTGATTTTTTTTCCCCCAGCAATTTTAAAATTTAAGTAAACGAATGTTTAAAAAAATGCGTTTTTAACGGTGCTCACCTACTTGTCTAGTGGTTAGAGTGCTGGTTAGTACGAATTTATATCTCGATTCGAACTTAGATGGATTTTCGCATTGTTATATTCAAGGTAGTATTCTCAGTTTAGCTTCGTGTGCGAAAGCAGTATCTTAAAAACAAATATTATAAACTATACCAAAATATGTGTGTTTTTATTTAGCATGTTAACGCGTATAGCGTGTTTCGCTAATTTGTAAGTTAAAAACCTTCTTTACCTTTTTAATTAATTAATTATTATTATTTTTTAATATTATTATTCTTTATAAGGTGGGCTCGACACCCTTGAGCACAAGGTTGAAATTAAAACTTCAACAGCAGCCGATGCTTCAATAAAACAGCGAAAGCTGACGCTAAATTAAACTTGTGCGCATGCTCAATTCCTCCTTCTGCCGAAACTGACTTACGTCAGTGCGATTCCTATGAAACAAACTTCACCGCACTAGAATTCGATGATAGGGTCAATAAAACTTCTCAATGAATGTAAATTTCACTGAATGCAAGAGCAGTTAAATGTATTTTCGATATTCATTTTAGAAATATCTGTTTTAGAGATCTTTAGAATAAGTGAAAGTGCGATGTGACGGTGAAAGAAATCGCGCTGTTATCGCTGAGGCACGGAATTACGATCGTTCTTTCACCCACGCCTTTTATTTTGCTTTTTTACTGTTTGACTAATTGCAGTATTAATTTTTAATTACAGTGACTTTTTTCCTTAAAAATAAAAAACATGTCTCGGAGTTTTTTGTATGATTGAATACTCATGGGGAAAATTACGAATTTTCGTCCTTTTTTTCCCCCCACACTCGCAAAATCTACATTATTAAAACTCAAAGCTATTTTATAGACCAAAATCGCAAATCTGCTCATGCGCTAAATTAGGTTTACAACTTCTTCCGTTTTAGAGAAAAGTTGAACGAGGTCAGGATAGCCTAGTGGTCTGTCTGAGGCTCCAGATTTGAGATCTTGTTCTTGATAGAGAGGGTGGGGTTCGAACTCAACTCCTTGTAGACGATGGTTCTGCGATATTATTGGTTTTCAGATAATTTATTTTAATAATATCAATCGAATATTTTATTTCAGGATGAAAAGTTAGACTGTTAGAGATAATTTCTTTTTTTTCTTTTCTTTTCTCTCTTTTTTTTTTTTTCTTTTGCAGAATGCTTTTTATAATAGTTATTAAATAAAGCTTACCACTCAACAATATTTTGAAATAATTGCTGATTTTGTATAAAAACATTTAAATTATAAAGGCTTTGACATGTAATTATTGATTAACTAAATTGGACTAATTTAAAAATGTTAATATATTTTCTATGCCAAATGATCAAGAAGACATAATATACTAAGAAATGATGGTGATTATTTTCCGTAAAAAATTTGAGAAGAAGTTAGAGTGTTAGAGGATTTATGTATATATATATATATATATATCCGAAGGCTTTATAGTTATTTTAAAATAGAACTTACCACTCAACAATGATTTAAAAAAACTACCGATTTTGTATAAAAATATTTAAATTTAAGGCTTTGGCATATAATTATTGATTAAATAAATTGCACTGATTTACAATTTTTAGTATATTTTTTTTATGACAAATAATTAAGAAGACAGTATACTAAGAAATCATGGTGATTATTTTCCGTAAAAAAAAAAATCGAGAAGTTAGAGGATTTGTATATATATATATTTATCCGAAGGTTTTATAGTTATTTAAAAATAAAACTTACCTCAACAATATTTTTTAAACAATGGCTGATTTTGTATAAAAAATCATTTAAATTAAAGCCTTTGGCATGTAATTATCGATTAAATAAATTGAACTGCTCCACAATCTTTAGTATATTTTTTATGACAATGATCAAGAAGACATATAATATACTAAGAAAACTAGATATTTTTTCCCGTTTAAAAAAAAAAGAAAGGAAGAAAGTAAAGAAAAGAGAAATATGAGAAAACAGAAAGAAAGGAAAATATCTATATAAGAACTATAAAAAAGTTTTCAATACTTAATTAAACGACTAAGAAAAAATCGAACCATTTTTTTCTATGGAACTTTCAAGTTTATCTATCATCAAAATTTGACTGGTACTATCTAGTTTCTAACATGCTTTCAAAGGAAAACTAATCTTTATCTCAAAATAGCTTCATTAAAAATGCGAACATGTGTAGTAGGTATGTTTTATGCAATCTCCTTTACTTTAGATCAATGACTATGTTTCTGATAATAACGATTTATTATTACTGGAAATTACATGAGACAGCTCGTTAACAATTTGATTATTTGAATCTGTAACCGCATTCTAAGAAAATACTTTGCTTTGGGGTGTACTCACGGGAATTTATCTCGATTGAGAAAATTACGTTAGTTTTGCGAGGTGAATTCTGGAAAAAATTTGTTTGTTTTATGTTTTATATTGATGTTTGCACCATTTCATGTATTTACCATTATTTTACTTTATTTTTTTAAATCTACTTTGGTTTTCTTGAAGTATTACAAAAAGAAGTTCTGCTTCTAATTACAGTGGAACCCCGATTTTACGTAACCCATTTCGTACGTTTTCCCGCTTTGTGCGTCTTTTTTTCGCCGGTGCACAGCGAATACTAGGCCTGAACGCTGACACAAAAATGGCGGCTGTCGTAGGCGGGTGTTTTTCAGCGTTTGTACGGCACCTTGAGTTTGAATGTAATTGTTTACTAAAAGTATTCTTCGCCTTATTTGTTGCGATTAAATATATGCAAAGAATACTTTATGAAAATACTGCCGTTCAAATTCAAGGGACCATGGAAACGCTAAAACAAATCCGCCTATCATGTATTTACCATTATTTTACTTTATTTTTTAAAATCTACTTTGGTTTTCTTGAAGTATTACAAAAAGAAGTTCTGCTTCTAATTACAGTGGAACCCCGATTTTACGTAACCCGTTTCGTACGTTTTCCCGCTTTGTGCGTCTTTTTTTCGCCGGTGCACACCGAATACTAGGCCTGAACGCTGACACAAAAATGGCGGCTGTCGTAGGCGGGTGTTTTTCAGCGTTTGTACGACACCTTGAGTTTGAATGGGGTTTCAAGGGACCATGCAAACGCTAAAACTAATCCGCCAACGACAGTCGCCAATTTCGTGTCAGCGCGTTGACCTATAGTATTTATTCAGAGGGCTGTGGCCGTTCTTTATAAAATGCGCTATAGATGATAATAATAATAATAATTATAATAATAATAATAAATCCGTCAGCCCGATAAAAAATTTAAAACCTGGGTTTCACTGTTTTTCCACTTTTGTTTAGTTTTTAAAATAGTTTTTATATTTAACTTCATAAAGATTTTTTAAAAATAGTATAGGTATGATTCATGGCTTTGAAACTTACCTTGAAAATTATGATTTAACAATTGAGTAGCAATAATGCGAGTACTTAATTTATTTGTTCTAGAGAGTTCATGTTTGAAGTTTATATGGATCAATATCTAATATTGATATTCCATCTGATTTTGTTGTTTGTTTAATTAGAATATTAAGTGTCAGTTATAAATGTATGTTAGAAAAAATAATTTAGAATTTACAAATTTTAACTTAAATTATATATATATTTTGTTACAATGGGTGTAATCTTGTTAATGAATTTTTGTAAATATTATAAAGCTTTTCTCTTTGCATGGCATAAAATCTAATTATCATATGTTGTACGTAAAAATTTTAAATATTTCAGGTTTAAAAATCTATTTTTCTTTTTTAATAGTGATATTTATTTTTTCTATTTTGTTTTTTACATTTTTTTCTTATATTTTTATATGAAAATATATTTTTTTAATGTATTTATTTCCTTTCTCCTATTTTTTTTTTTATAGTTTTACATTTCCCTTTTTAATAATATATTTTGATATTTTTTCAGACATATTTCTATTTTTCTTAAAAATTTCAATATTTCCGTTCATTATTTTTTCATGATTTCAAAATTAGCTTTGACAACTTAATTTCATTGCTGTTTATTAATAGTTATGCAACTTCATTATTTCTAAGTTAAAGTAAATGTTTTATTTTTAAATTTGAAAATAAGAAAACGAAAGTAGAAATTTTGTATGATCACTTGTAGTGTATACAGGTTTCCCTCGGTTAAATTTTTCCTGCGACATTACCACGCTAATTGAAACATGCATTCACTAAGGAAAAATTTCAATAGATCCGATCCGCGGGCCTGTCGCGCTCGTTGACCTAACCGTTCGGAGTTTTCCATGGTTTTCTACCCGCACGGAGGTCACTCTCCCCTAAAGCCTATATCCCTCGTGTAGATAATCGACCGTCTTAAAATTAACCAACCAACCGACCGCGGGTTCCGTTCGAGTTTAATCTCGGATTTAAACAGCGATAGAGGACTCTAAATAGGACTACTCATTCCATGCTTTGCGCACTAATTGAAATTTTCTCTGCACTAATCGAGGAATCGCCTGAAAAAAAAAATAATAATAATAAATAAAATAAAAACAGCACTAATTGAAACCTCATACAACAAGGGAAACCTGTAATTTAATTTTCTCCTACTTTTTGTAAATCATTAAAAACTACCAAAGAAAGTTATTAACTTATTTTGAATTAAAAAAAAATAATAATAATGGCAAAAAAGCCTTTAAAAACAGCGCTATTTTATAATTTGCATAGTGAAGAAAGATAGTTTAAATATTCCCTAAGCATTAAGCTTTTTAATAACACACGAAACATTGAAAATATTATTATTATTATTATTATTATTATTTTGTGATTGTTGGAAATTATTTTTAGATCAATATACTAATTGCACCTGTTTTTTTTTTTTTTAAACTATTTTCTCTGCTTTCTCTCAAGGTTTTAGATATTTGGTATTATAAATTTGCAAAAACAAAAACAAAAAAAAATAAAAGACAGTAAGTATTGAAAACGAGTGCAGTATTGATGTAATATGGATTAAGTGTTTCTGAAATAATTGTTAAAATTTTTATTTTGTGATCTAAAATATTCATGAATATTTTAGCATACTTAAGCATAGAAAAATGTAGATTATTTTTATGCTTGAAGTTTTAATGCTAAAATTTCTTATTCCAGAAAGTGCCGCTCTCAAGCCACCTGCCCACAGCCGTGGACTAGTAAATGTGCGAGACAGTAGCGTTACCGTCTAAAACAACAACAGTTTTGTTAAAAAAAATTATATAGCATTCTCAACACTTTTTCAGCTTTTTTGTGCAAGTCAGGGTTTTGCGTTTAAGTTTTAAACACCAATGTGGTCATAATTCAGAACATTTTTACAGTAATAGGAAGGACTAAAAAACTGCATGTATATTTACGAAATGTTTAACATAATGTATTCTTGCAAATGTTAAATGTGAGTTTGTAAATACACCAAAATATGGATTCAGGTTTTAGTGAACCATTGTATAAAGACATTGCCAAAATTTTAGCCATCTACACATCAAATGCTATGTAACTGCATCACTGCCTACATGAAATGATATGTGTGAAGACAAGTTGTTTATAAAAATGACGTTTCAGCATGTTAAGGCTTGTTATCAGTGAGACTGCAAATCCCTCTCGCTAGTATTAAACCTATGGGACTGGAATCGATCCGTATTTTTCAAATTTCTCCTCGGAAAATTAAAATTAAAATGTTTGCCTTCTTTTTTTTTTCTGTATGCTGTTCTTGGAGGATATTTCTTTCTTTTTCATTTGAAGAAATGTTTCTAAAATTTTTACTTAAATTTATATTTTAAATGTTAAAATCTAATGGAAGCAGGCGAATTGTAAATAAGATTTTAACACTTGAAATAAAAAGAAGTATGTATGTATTTTAGAAATATTTTGTCAAAATTAAAACCTTCCAAGATTAAGAAGATTATGATACAGGGAAAAAAAAAAAAAAAAGGGTAAACATTTTAATTTTCCGAGGAGAAATAAAAATACTGATGCATTCCAAGTAAAGGGCAAAATTGGGAAATTTCATTAGTTGCTAGTAGTGGCAGTTTTATAAGGGGCCACTTTCTTTGAACTAGTGACCACTTTTTTATTTAAAAGTTCTAAACAGAAAACTTTTGTTAAATTTTGAATTAGTATTAATCTAAAATTAAATAGCTCATATAAGTATGTTAATATAAACATTCCAACCAGCAAAGATAGAATCCTTGATGAAATACTAAAAAAAATTTACTATTTCCTTGTAGGAAAGTGGCCATAAGGTGGCCGCTGACAGACAACTTTTTAATAGCCACTGTTTTTCATTTAGTGGCCCTGTGGCCGGTGGCTAGTGCTAATTTTGCCCTGTAATTCCAAGCTCAGAGAGTTTAATATTGAAGAAGGGGATTTGTGGTCTAATTGATAACAAGCCTTAGTTTTAAAAAAATATATCTTTAACATAGTTTACAACAGTCATTTTGTCATATTAACAAGACTAAGAAAATGCTGTAATCTTAGTGCTTTGCACTGAAAAATTGTTAATAAAAAACAGTTTTATCCTTTTTAGAAAGTAAAAATGCATTATTTTTTATTATGCCAAATTGAAATTTTTTCTGCTTTTTAAATAAGCAATTTCGTATTCACTTTAAGAATGAAAGAAAAGTTAAACTAAAAGTTGTGTTGAAAAACAAATGTTTTTTTGTATATTTAATCGTAAGTTTATTTCATTAAAATAACAGTATTGTTAAAATAGACACTCTTATGCATTTTTAATCAAAAGTTTTATGTTTACTTGAGAAAAAAAAAAGTTAATGAAATTGTCAAATTAAACAAGTTTCAGCATAATTTTTATACTGAATATTTAATTTCACAGATTTTATTGTGTTAAAATAAAATCACCCTCTTCCAATGTAACTATGCACAGTTAAAGCTATTTTAATTATAAATTTTATTTTTGTTAGAAAACTATATCAATATTGTAATATGATAAAACTTTCTGCGCACTATAAATCAATTTTCATATTTTATTTACTAAAATCAGATTTGATATGTGATAGTTTTTATCCTTTTTAATCATAAATTTAATGTCTAATTAAAAATAATAATAATAATAAAAATAAAAGCGCAGTGTTATTAAAATTTACAGATTAAAACTTTTTAAGTATTTTTAATGGTAAATTTTGTTAGGTAATTATTGAAAATTTTCACTTTAAAGCCTTTTGTGTTTTATAAAATTGACAAGTTTTGATTTTTTTTACGAGCTTTATTAAATGACAAATTAAGAAATTAATCAAATTTTACTTATAAATTTCATATGATTTTAAGAAGTATATTTTATTGAAACATAATAAAAGCATAGTGAAAGTGGCGAAATACAACAAAAGTTGTATAATTAATACAGTCGTGTTATTGAAATTCACCAATTAAAACTTTTAAGCATTTTCAATGGTAAATTTTTATTATTTTCAAATTTGTCACATTAAAGCTTTTTATGCAATTATTCAAAGGTAAATTTTGATTATTTTCAAGTTTGTCACATTAAAGCTTTTTATGCACTTATTCAAAGGTAAATTTTGATTATTTTCAAGTTTGTCACATTAAAGCTTTTTATGCAATTATTCAAAGGTAAATTTTGATTATTTTCAAGTTTGTCACATTAAAGCTTTTTATGCACTTATTCAAAGGTAAATTTTGATTATTTTCAAGTTTGTCACATTAAAGCTTTTTATGCAATTATTCAAAGGTAAATTTTGATTATTTTCAAGTTTGTCACATTAAAGCTTTTTATGCACTTATTCAAAAGTTTAGCATTTTGTTAAACTAATAAGAAAGCTTTTTAAAATATGGCAAATCTAGAATTTGATCCATCTTTTTTAATCGTTAATTTCACATGTGATTAAAAAAAAAAAAAAAAGTTTTTTAATAAAAGCATAATGTTTTTTTCTCAATCTCCTTAAAACTGTCAAGACTTACTGTGTGGCTTGTTTTAATAACATATTTGATATTATCAGTATTTTGTGCACTTACATTGTATTTTGGAGGTGTATATAAAACATTTTGTTTTAGCATAATTTGCTTTTAACAGCTATTTCACAATCATTTTTAGCAAAACAGAAGTTTAATAAGTAAGTCTCTTGTATCATGTGATACATAATTTTGAATTGGTGTAAAATATTTATGTATATGCATCCGCAGTGTTGTGAAGTCAATTTTGGTTGTTTTTTGTATTTGTGATTTAAAAATCACCTCTGATTTAAGCTTGAAAATTATTCTTGGTGTTATGTATTTCTTGCTTTCTGGTCAGTTGTTATGGTTTCTTATAAATTTGGAAATTTCTTCTAAACAGTTTCACAAACTTACGTTTGTAGCAATGATGTATTTTCTTTCAGAAATTTCCTTTTTGTTTTATCAAAGTTCATTCACTGTATTTAAGTTTTTCAATTAGAAATCTTAAAGATTTTATTGGCTGTATTTAAACAGTTTTGCTGTTCAAGCTGACCATAAGTCTCTTTATTTATTTATGTTTTTAAATTGAGTTGTAAACTGATTTTTTTTTTTTTTTAATGAAAATGGTTTCTCTTAAGATTAAAACATTATTTTTTGTTATAATTTGAAACTGGTTTTCAAGATTTTCATGTATTTAAAACTTCTATTTAGTTATTCAAAAGCAGTAAGTTGAGCTTATTATGCAGTTTATCAATCCTGATAATTTTCATGGAAAGCTGCAATTTTTTCAATTAAAATTTTGAAAAGGAGAAAAAATAATAATCTGCCAACATTATTATGTGTAATTTAAAAAATATATATATTATTCAACGCATTTGATTAAAATTTTAAAATAACTTTTCCATTTTCAGAAATTCATTAAAGTCCTTATCATAAAATTATCTTTAATGACATTATCTGTTAATAAGTTTAAAAATCTTTTAAACAAAAATAATCATGAAAAATATCAGTCAATTTGCTGTTATTATGCTGAAAAGCATTTTATTTCATCTTTTTTTTTTTTTTTTTTTTTTTTTTTGTATTGTCATTATATACATATTGTGTTTTGAAATAATTTCACTTCAGTTTATTAAATTCAACAAAACATTTTGTGTAAAACTTAAAATATTTTTCATTAAAAAAAATAAAAAAAATCACATATATTTTTTAAAATTTATAAAGTGATTGAAAACTTAAATAGTAAACTTTTACTAGCAATGTCCAGTGCAAATCTACAATGTAATCTTACAAGCACAAATAACAATTTTAAAAAATCCATCTGTTTTGCAATATTTTTTAATGAAATGTTTTTTCATTCATAAACCAAAATGTAATCTTTCAAACAGAAGTAGGGTTGAAAAGTATCAAGCTATTCGGCAATGTTTTTACACCATTGTCAGACTGACTTTTTAAATTAACATATTGTACATTTTGTATTAAAAAATCAGAATGTTAAAGAAGCTGTGATGGATTGTGATAATTTATTGAGCTTATATTATTTTTTAAATACCATGTTAAGTCAGTTAAATTTTAAAAGTAATGTAATTTGTTGTAAATATGTTTTTAAAAAAATAAATATTTTGTTAAAATTGTCTTACATATGTTTACCTGATGTTGCATGTTTTATGTATACATTTTTCTTAACTCTCTTTTCAGAAATTTAAAGTTTAAGCTTTGCTAACATTGTGACTTAAGTTTTTATAATCCCTAGAAAAATAAAAATGTGAAACAAAAATTTTAGTATGAATTCAGACATTAAAATTGGAGGGTTTTTTTCCTAAATTCAACAAAAGTGGTATTTCATTTTAAAATATAGTTTTTATGTTTCTTATTCGTATTTCTTTCAGTAATGTAAATTTTGTCCATCTAAAGAATGTTTAATAATTTATATACTAAAATTTCATATAATTAAAAAATATAGAATTAAAACTGCCTCCAGGTTTACTTACGAAAGTTTTCAAAACAATCTTTAATTGATCGTTTTTATAAGTTCCTCTCTTATAGTCTCAGAAATAAAAAAAATTTCTAATACTGTGACCTTTTTTTTTATGTTAGAAAAGTAAAATTTTAAGTCACAAATTTTCATATGAATTCAAGTAAAGTGGAACTGTTCCCACACATCTATTTGTAAACTGAAATTGAGGTTTCAAGCCCGTGAGAAATATATATCAAGGTTTATTTAAGAAAGTTTTCGGAGCAATCTTTAATTGGTCGTTTTTTATGTTGCTCTCAGAAATTTAAATTTTAAGCTTTCCCGATATTGTGACTTTTTAAATTTTATCCCTAGAAAAAAAAAAAAAAAAAAAAAAAAAAAAGGTAGCAGTTTTTTTTTTTTTTTTTTTTCAGATAAAGTAAAAATAATTTTTTTATTTTATTCTTTCTTTTTAAGCTTTGCTGATATTGTGACTAAGATTTTATCTCTAGAAAAGTAAAAAATATATACATACATGAATGAATTTTTTTCAGATAAATTCAGATAAAGTTAAAAATAATAATAATAATAATAATAATAATAATAATAATAATAAAAATATATATATATATATATATATATATTATTTTATTTTATTTTATTTTATTTTATTTTTTGTAAATTAATTGAACAAAAGTAGTATTAAAAGATAGAGGGGTATTACATTGAGGTTTACTTAGGAAAGTTTCCGAAACAATCTTTAATTGATTTTCATAAGTTTCTCTCATGAGAATTTAAAATGTTGCTAATACTATGATTTGTTTTTTAACGCTAGAAAAGTAAAATTGCAAGTCAAAAGTTTTCATATAAATTAAAATAAAGTAAAAGCTGTTCCCACACATATTTGTAAACTGAAATTCAAGTTTCAAGACCGTGAGAAATATATATCAAGGTGACTTTCTTAAAGTTTTGTACCTAGAAAAGTAAAGTCGGAAGCAAATTATTTCAGGTAAACTAATAAAAAAAATATTTTTTTAATTCAACATAAAATTATTCAATAAAAGTAGTGTTTAAAAAAAAAAAATAGAGGGTGTGTACATTGAGATTTATTTAGCAAAGTTTTCTAAACAATCTTTAATTAACTGATCGTGTTTATATATTGCTCTCAAAAATTTTTTAATTTTAATATTGTAATCTTACATTTAGTTTTTAATGACTAGAAAGGTAAAAATTTAAAACGAAAATTTTAATGACCTCAATTAAAGTAAAAGGTGGGAGTTTTCTTTTATATCAATTTTAATTATATAGTTTAATATTTCTTATTTCTACACATTTTCTTCAAGAATGTAGATTTTGTTCATCTAAACTATGCAATACATTTTAAAAGTTATTACAATTAAAATTGTATTCACGCCTATTTGTATTAAACTGAAATTTAAGCTTCAATACAGGGAGAAAATCTATGGAGGTTTATATAGGAAAGTTTCCGAAACTATCTTTTAATTGATCAATTTCATTGGTAATTCGATTTTGATTTTATTTTAATATTCCTTATTCATGTTCATTTTATCCATCCAATTTATATACTGCAATTTTATCTATTTAAAAAGAATAACTACAATTAAAACTACCTTTCATCTATTTGTAAATTGAAAATAAAGCTTCAAGATCGAGAATAAATATGTCAACGTTTACTTAGGAAAGCTTTTAAAACAATCTTTAATTGGTCGTTTCTGTATATAGCGCTGGCTCAGAAATTTTAAATTTTAAACTTTGCTAAAATTGTATGATTTAAAAAATAAAATAAAAATGAGGCTTATTTTTTTAATGTCTGTTAAACAAAAGTGCTATACAATTTCTTATTATCGTTTTAATGTTTCTTATTCATAAACAATTTCATCAAGAATGTGGATTTTGTCCATCTAAACTATTTTAAGCGTTTACTTAGGAAAGCTTTTAAAACAATCTTTAATTGGTCGTTTCTGTATATAGCGCTGGCTCAGAAATTTTAAATTTTAAACTTTGCTAAAATTGTATGATTTAAAAAATAAAATAAAAATGAGGCTTATTTTTTTAATGTCTGTTAAACAAAAGTGCTATACAATTTCTTATTATCGTTTTAATGTTTCTTATTCATAAGCAATTTCATCAAGAATGTGGATTTTGTCCATCTAAACTATTTTAAAGCTATATTTACTAAAATCTCGTGTAGTAATTTTTTAAATTATTACGATTAAAACTGCTCCCACATCTATTTGTAAACCCAAATGAAATTAAAAAAAAAATTGAAATATATATATATTTATATATGGATGTTTATAAAAAAATAATAATATTCGAAATAATATTTAATTGCATTAAAATATTGAACAGACTGGTGTGAACTAATAAGGGATAAATAACTTCTTATAATAACACCATAAAAAATATAGAAAATGTGCAAGGCTTTTCGAAAGAATTAATAATTTAATATTAATAATATTCTGTGATTGGTTGATGCCTTCTGCTTTCTTATTGGCTGCTCTCTTTAACATCTTTTTCCCTTCCATTTCGTTTCAGTTCTGTTTTTAAAGTGGTATCACGTGTTTTTTGCGCCTGACGAAGAAATACAAAGTTCTTTCGAAATGCCTTGCGCATTTTCTATTTTTTTTTTTTATGGTGTTATTAAAAAGTTATTTCCCCCTTAATCTTTTATTGGTTATTTTTTGCTTTCAAAAATTGTTAATTTCATATATTGCTAATGTTGCAACTTTTTAAAAGTTTATAATGCCTAGAAAAGTAAAGCTGTAAAGCGAACTTTTTCATAAAAATTGTATAATTTAAAAATAGTTCTTTTCCCCTCAATTCGATAATATAAAAGTTGTAGTTTATTTATAATTATAGTTTTAATAATTGTTATTCTCATTTCCTTTAAGAATATAATTTTTCTCTAAAAAAAATGTTAAAATTTGATGTAATTGAAAAATAATTATTACAATTAAAATTGTTCTTTTTTTTAACCAATAAATAAATAAGAAAATATCCCCCCCCCCATATCAATCTTTATTGCATTTATATTAAAAATAAATAAATAAATAAATAAAAACTGTTGAAAAGTGCAATTTTTCAAAACCACAACCCTATTTGCAAGTTTGATTTTTATTTTTCAATATTTCGAATTTTATTAGATCTTCAAAATTATGGCAGCTTTTTTAACCCATATAATTTCAGTTCTAATCACAGTATTGCTGACTTTTGAAGTCTTATTCGTAGAGTTATTATCATTATGGTTTCGTAGGGCTTGAGCTTCTCTCCTAATTTGTAAAGATGTTCTATTTTTTTTTTTCTTTTGCTCAAATTGATATTTAAAAAAAAGTTCTAAAATTTCCCATTGTTTAATAATTTATTTTAAAAAATGGAAACATTCAAGCAAGTTTTTTTTCTTTTATAAATTTGACAATTTTGTTAACGATAAAAACAACACAAAAAGATTCCAAGATTTTTAAAGTATTATATTTAGAAGCAGTGTATATTCTATCATTCGAATTTTCATATGGTCTTTTTTTTATGTAGCATATTTATTTAAAAAAAAAAAAAAATACATTTCGGTTTACCGTAATTTCCGGTGTGTAATCTGCGGATCAAACAATCATGTGTCGACCCAGAAATTTGATTTTACAAAATGTAACTTACTAGATCGCTGTAAATATTTGACTTCAATTATTGAATAAAATTTTTGTGTTGAAACAGAATTGTTTTATCCGCGGATTATACGCCGGAAATTACGGTAATTTCATTGAGAGAGAAAAAAAAAAAAGATTTTAAAAAGCAATATTAAATAGGTAATAGATCTCCATTTGGTGTTTCACATACGCATGTTTGTAAGTAAAAGAGTTGCATCCCCTCCCCGAAATTTGAAAACTCCACGTCTGTAGCTGATTTTTTTTATTTTTTCCAAAGAGATTTCTAATAATTTCTGCATCTTTCTTGCTTATTGCACTGCCATTTTAACCGCCGTCTCATTTATTCTCGCGCCTGCGCAGATCGCTTGGGTGAGAAGTAGAATCTTCCGATGCTGATGTTACTGCTCGAACCCAGACACATATGGCATTGACCTTTTCTGAAATCTTTCGCTGTCTTTATTCTCTCGCGAATCCGCTACGTTTGGGACCGGGGACTAACCTCGTATTTGGAAAGCTAGTAATGAAAATAAAATGACATTTGAAAAGGCATTTAAAAAAAAAAAAAAGATAATTGCACTCCAATTTAAATTTCGAAAATTAATTTCGGTTGAAGTTTTACTTTCTTTCTTTCCCCCGCTCGTACTTTGAAATACTTTGATTTGTTTCTGTTATTATTTAGGGGTCTTTCCAAAATTTTTCTCGCAGGTCCCGATTTTGTAAACTTTTTAAAATTTGTAGGAAGAAAATCTGATCATAAATTTGTAAATCTGAAATTAGCATTGCATATGGCATTGACCTTTTCTGAAATCTTCCGTTGACTTTATTCTCTCGCTAATCCGCTACTTTTGGGACCGGGGACTAACGTCATATTTGGAAAGCTAGGAATGAAATTAAAATGACATTTGAAAAGTCTTTTTTTTTTTTTTTTTTTAAAGGGGAAAAAAAAAAGATAATTACACCCAAATTTAAATTTCGGTTAAGTTTTTCTTTCTTCCCCTACCCGCTCGTATTTTGAAATATTTTTATGATTTGTTTTTGTTATTATTTGGGTGTCTTTCTAGACTTTTCTCGCCGGTCCTGTTTTTGTAAACTTTTTAAAACTTGTAAAAAAAATTTTGATCATAATTTTGTAAATTTGAAATTAGCAATTACATATAGCATTGACATTTTCTGAAATGTTTTGTTGTCTTTATTATCTTCTCTCGCGAATCCACTACGTTTGGGAACAGAGACTAATCTCGTATTTGGAAAGCTAGGAATTAAATTAAAATAACATTTGAAAAGGCCTTTTTTTAAAAAAAGATAATTACACTCAATTTAAATTTCGAAAATTAATTTCGGTTGAAGTTTTACTTCCTTTCTTTCCCCCGCTCGTATTTTGAAATATTTTGATGATTTGTTTTTGTTATTATTTAGGGGTCTTTTCAGACTTTTCTCGCAGGTCCGGATTTTTTAATCTTAAAACTTGTAAAAAAAAAAAAATCTGATCATAATTTTGTAAATCTGAAATTAATATTACATATGACAAGCACCTTTTCTGAAATCTTTAGTTGTTCCCATTCTCTTATTCTCCCGCTACTTTTGGGACCGGGGACTAACCTCGTATTTGAAAAGCTAAGAATAAAATTAAAGTGACATTTGAAAAGTCATTTTTTTTATAAAGATAATTGCACCCAATTTAAATTTCGGAAATTAATTTCGGCTGGAGTTTCTTTCTCTCTCTGCTCATATTTTTAAATATTTTGATGATTTGTTTTTATTATTATTCAGGGGCCTTTCCAGACTTTTCTCGCAGGTCCTGTTTTTGTAAACTTTTTTTTAATTTGTAAAAAAAAAAAAAAAAAAAAATCTCATAATTTTGAATTATATTCTGAGCTATGGTAAGATACCTGTTTAGACTTTTTTTTTTTACAAGATCCTTATATTTATTTATTTATTTATTTATAGCTGGATAATTAGGTTCTGTGGTAAGCTATTTTGTGACAGATCCAATTTTATCTTAAACTGTTTAAATTTGTGGAGGGTACGGTTTGGAGATAGGAAATTTTTTTGGAAAATCTGTTTTTCAGACAACGAATTTTGTGAGGGGTCCTTTTTTAATATAAAATATGATGTGAAGGATACTTTTTTAAGATGAAAAATGTTGTGAGGAGCTCTTTTTGAAGATGAAAAATTTTGTGAAGGGCCCTGTTTTAAGATGAAAAATTTTGAGAAGAGTCCTTTAAAATGGCAATTTTTTTTTATTCAGAAACTTTGTAATCGAAATACGTTTTTAATTTTTTTTTGGTAAGGTTCAAAATCTCAGAAAATACTATCAAAGTGGGCGTTTTGAACCGAATTTCCGACACATCAGCGCGACAATGGAGAAAAACATGTCGTTACGTACTATAGAGACGAGTAGTAGAGAGAGACAAATACTAGAGAATTTTGTTTATTTTACGGTTTGTTTATATTATGTTATGTGTTGTAGTAAACAATGTATATTTACTAGCTTTTAATTAACATAAACCCTATGCATAATGTATTAAGCAACTGTATATTGGATATGAATAGAGTTTCAAGGCAACCGAAATTTTAAATCAGTTCAGCTTAAAATATACAGGAGTCGATGTAGGTTTTTATTCTTGGGGCCCATTTTGTGAAAAGTAAAGGTTATTTTTGTGAAATTTATTATATTTTTGCGAAAAATAACATTTTGCAACAAAAGTTGAAATCCAGTTAATCAAATTCGAACCAAGCATTTTTTAAACAAAAACTTTTTTTTAATCCTTTTTGCTGAAATTTTCCTCTCTGGTGAACTTGTTTGTTTACAAATTACACATTTTAAAACATCACAAAATAATAAATAAATAATAAATAGTAAGTTTTTATGGAATAGAATTTTGTGAAGGGGTCCATTTTATCAATTTAATTTTTGTGAAGGAGTCCATTTTATCAATTTGATTTTTGTGAAGGGGTCCATTTTATCAAACTGATTTTTGTGAAGGGCCCCATTTTATTAAATAGATTTTTGTGAAGGGCCCTAAATAGGCCCCAAATTTTTCCTGGATCGACCCCTGATATAGCTACAGAACCAATGTTTAATAATTGTTAATATTCGTTGTTGCACAATAAACATACTTTATATTAGAAAAAAAAAAAATTGTCGAAAATTACTTTTTTTTTTTTTTTTTTTGTAACTATGCTTTAGAAATACGTCCGACATTTTTGTGTCAGCTAAATTTCCTAGTTAGCAATTTTCTTTTTCGTTTATCGCTCTGTTTACTTAAAAGAAAAAACAATAACAATAAAAAAGAAGTTTTTCTTCCAAAGATACATTTTACTAATACAAGAACATTGTGATTGTACAAAATGTGCAACATAAAACAACAATTACTGTCCAATTTATGACGATACGAAAGCGTAAAAACAAGAGTATTAAATATAATCTGAACTGATAAAAAAAAAAAAAAAAAAAAAAAAAAAAAAAAAATTGTATGATAAATGCTATTATCACATTTATCTTTCAAATAGTTTTCATAGTGTATCAGTATTTTCAAAATGATAGCAGTCAAGCTATCATTTCATAGTATGTTTAATAAAAATTGTAGGCAGCTTGGTATATTATTTATTTTTCTCTCACAATAATGAAAATAGCTACGAAACATTACCCCCTATATAAGCGGTAGCGTATTACTGCTTGCGCGGCAGCGTATTACTGCTTATTTTACTGTTTAATACTGTTAATTTTACGGTATAATACTGGCAGCTGGGGTGCCAGTTTTATACTGTAAAATCAACAATTATTTTTTGCAGTGTATGAATAAATTCTAACCGAAACTTAAAGGGAAAATCGAATTTATAAATAATTGATATTAATTTTTATTTAATTAGTTCAGATTACATTTTAAGCTTTCGTATGACCACATATTTGTTTTGCTTTCTAAACTTTAAAGCAAAAGCATTTGATTATTAGCAATTTTTCAATTATCAAAATTTTATGTATTTACATTTTTATTTATTTATTTATTTATTTTTTTTGTTGTCTTTTTCGCAGGTTTACACACTATTCTCGTATTACTGAAATTTATGTATAGCATTTTTCTTTTATTTTCTTTTTTGCGATTTACCCCTAAATTTATGCTAGTTTAAGCTTTCGTAATACCACATATTTGTTTTTCTTTCTTTAAAGCGCCCCACCAGTGGCTGAGAGGTTGTGCTCTCGAAGCTGGTAGACGGGAGGTGCTGGGTTCGATCCCAATCGCGCCCGTCGGCCTAATCGTTCGGAGTTTTCGTGGTTTTCTTCGAGCCGTGGATTTATCCATGCGTAAATACGGGTTAGGTTCCCTTAGAAAGACCCCCACAAAGGGCACTCCCCCCGGGCCTATATCCCATGTGTAGATAATTGGCCGTCAATAATCAACCCACCCAACCCTTTCTTTAAAGCAAAATCCTTTGATTATTAGCAATTTTTCAATTATCAAAATTTTATTTATTTACATCTTTATTTATTTATTATTACGTTTTTCATTTTTTTTTTTTTTTTTTTTTTTTTGCAGGTTTACACACGATTCTCGTATTACTAAAATTTATGTATAGCATTTTTCTTTTCTTTTCTTTTCTTTTTTGCGATTTACCCCTAAATTTATGCTAGTTTAAGCTTTCGTAATACCACATATTTGTTTTGCTTTCTTTAAAGCAAAATCATTTGATTATTAGCAATTTTTCAATTATCAAAATTTTATTTATTTACATTTTTATTTATTTTTTTATTTTATTCTTACAGGTTTACACATGATTCTCGTACATTACTAAAATTTATGTATAACATTTTTCTTTTCTTTTCTTTTTTGCGATTTACCCCTAAATTTATGCTAGTTTAAGCTTTCGTAATACCACATATTTGTTTTGCTTTCTAAAATTTAAAGCAAAATCATTTGATTATTAGCAATTTTTCAATTATCAAAATTTTATTTATTTATTTTTTTTTTTTCATTGTCATTTTTACAGGTTTACACACGATTCTCGTACATTACTAAAATTTATGTATAGTATTTTTATTTTCTTTTTTGCGATTTACCTCTAAATTTATGCTAGTAGTTTCTCTTTTTTGTCTCGGACTTTTAACGGTGCTAAGTAGGAATAAATTGATCGTTAACTTTTTCATATGAGTGCAGTGAAATTATTATTAAGCATTTTCAAGGAGCGTTTTAGTAATAACGTGTAAGAGTAATTTTTTTTGGTAGAATGGCCATTCATAACATATCTTGGTGCATACTTAATGGATACGTAATTAATGAATAATTTATGGATGATGAATATTTAAGCATTTCATTTCTGTGTAAGTTGCTTTACAATCGAGATATGTGAGAGAACTTTTGTATAAAATATGTCAATGTAAAGGAGCTTTAGGTACGTTGGTTAGGATATGCAAATATATCGTAACTTTATTTTGTGAATGGTTAATACTAAATGAATCTTCAAAAAATAATAAATAAAATAAGATTCATTTAAGAAAGAAAAAAAAATCAATCTTCCGAAAATATTTCAAAAGTCAATGTTTTTTAATCAATTTAAATCTTGCGATTTCTCATTAGAATTTTTGTTATTTAATTTTTTTTCTGTATACACTAGGTTTTTTTTTTTTTCATTTTTTTTATTTATTTAATTTTTGTGTGTAAATAACCAAATACTTATTTAAAAAAATTATTATTTCTGTACATCTGTTTTTTACTTAAAAATTTAATATTAATGTCACAAAAAGGAAGAAAAATAAAAGGAAAAAAGAAACGAAAAATCATGTATCAAGCATAAATTATGAAACACTGCTTACAGAATATTATATATATATAAAAAAAATATATTTTTTCATAATAAGATATTTAAATAGACAATTTAAATAAAATGAAGCACAAATGATATTTCCCCACCGACCATAATGTAATGGAATTCTTTTGTGTATCCCTGTAAACCAATTATAAATGCGATAATCTTCATTTTCAATAGCGAACATTCTATAGTAAAGCTCATTAACATAAAAAAGCACATGTCAGTTATGTTTATGAGAGTACGGCCACACAGACAGACAGACAGATAAACCTAGAAATATGCTAACAGTTAATGTTCCGAAAAAGAGTCTGGATGCATTATAATTTGTTTTAAATTAATTTGAAATTTAGTGCTTTTTTTAATAAATGAATTCACCTCACCTTATATAGCTTGCGTGCAGGATTTTTCATAATTGAATTGTCACAGTAAGCCCAATTTTTTTTAGGTGCGTTCGTAATTATATAAATACGTAGCACCTATTGTCGTCGCTTGGTCCGTCCGTCCGCATATAACAACGCAAATTCTACCCAACCGAATGGTTTGGAATTTAAGATATATTATCTTTGCAGAATTTTGTCGAGACATTTCAATTTTTTAAAAAATCGAATCAAAACTTTAGGAGATATTAATAAAAATATTTATTAAGAAATTTGAAATTTTTTTAAAAAAAATCTGTGCTTTCTTGTTAGAGGAGCTTCCGAGGTTTAATCGTCAAGCGACCGAGATACTTATTTTATGATAGAAATTAATCTGCAGACGATATAATTCATTTCACAGAATTAAAAATCATCAAGATCTGAATATTTATATAACTAGCTATAGTACGAACGCACCTCATTTGTCACGTTTGACGTACAATTTCCAACTTGTTTTTATTGAGTAGAGATATAATATGTGTTTAAAATGACTTACGCTGGAAATTATATAATAAGTAGTTCTTAATTTAAAAAAAAAAAAAAAAAAAAGTAAAATAAATCTGAGTTTGGATTTTTTTTTTTTTTCCCATAAAAATAGTCGTAATTTCTAAATTTCTTACTTGATGAACATAATAGTAGATCATTTTGTGCATGTATAAGATTTATACTTTCAGTCAAAATTTCATGAAATTCTATCCAGCCACACTGAGAAAAATGCCACTTTCAAATCTGAGTAAATCGATGTTTTCATTTTGTTATGAAACTTTTTGTTTCAAATAGGACGATCCAATGCTTTCAATTCTGAAATAACAAAAATACTCAGAATATTGACACAGGGACATACTCAAAACTGAGTACACAGAGGTCAGTTCATACTCATTTTTGAAACATGGTCATACTCAAATATGAGCACATGATGTTTTATTCTTGAGTGTGTGCATGTTTTCAGAAATGAGTATATACATGTTTCAAACTTGAGTAACTTTGATTCGGAACCATTTTGACTGTGCAACATATTCATATTTGAGAAATTTTAGCTCAGTTTTAAAAATGTCGTTTTTAGAGTGCGTTTCTTAGGAATCATGCGCTCAATGGCCAAAATCACAGTTTTGAAAAAATTGACTTTACAGATCAAATTACTCCTTGATCATATAGAGAGGAGGTCAAATTGTTTTGGGTATAACTTCCCTACTAAGGCGATTTTTTTCATGGTATTTCTTTTAAAGTGTTCCTTTAAAAAAAATCAATCAATAAATAAATTTAATATAAGCAATTAAATCAAAAATTGATTGTTTGACATTTTGTCAGTACCCGACCCCTTAAACTGCGAGTTTCAAATTTTAATTCCACTTGCCGTACTCATACTGCAAGTGAAATTAAAATTGTTATTTCAAAAAATTTTATTAAAAAACGTTCTATTCCTTTATCAGGAATTATTTTTCGCACTTTTATAGTCTTTTAGGACTGTTCTCAAGTCCAAAACACACTCACTACTTTGACATATTCAGGAAGTCATTTTCACATATAAATGTATGTCTGGCAGGTGATCTTATTCAGAAATATCGATCACCTTCTTTAGTTTTCAGTCGTCTGTGTAGACTTATTTTACAGAGTCCTGTTTTTGTAAAAATTTTAGTCATAATTTTATAAATTTAAAATTATTGTTATATTCAGGCCTTTTTTTCTTTAAATAAAATTATTTAAGTATATATATATTTAAAAAAAAAAAAAAACTAGGTAATGGTTCCGACAAAGTTTTGTAAAAATGTGTTTTCTTGTGAAAAGTTTTTCTGGCAAAAAATTTTGTGAAAAGTCCTATTTTATTGTGAAGGGTCCTGTTTAGGTTCCACAAAGTTTTGTGAAAAGTTTTTAAGGCAAAGAATTTTGTGAAAAGTCCTGTTTTAAGGTGAAACTTTTTGGGAAGCCTGTTGGAAGATTAAAAGAATTGTGAAGGGCCCTGTTTGAAGATGAAATTTTTTTTAAAGACACCCCCCCCCCTCCTCTTTTTCCCCCTAAACAGATCTTTGGTTTTCCTATAAAAGTAATATTAATAGATATTTCAGAAAATCTAGTTAAAATTGAAGTTCTGAACAGAATTTCGGAATAGGGCAATGAAAGGACTGTAATAATCAGTTATTAATCGGCAATAACTCAAGATATATCAAATTTCTAGGAAAACATAAAACGTTAGAAAACAGCAATTAACTGGAGATAAAAATATATATAGAACAAGATCTTTTTTCTCCATATAATGAGTAGAGAACTCATTATACAGAAAAAAAGATCTTGTTCTATAGAAGACGTTTTAGATTATTAGGCAAATCAACTGCGAATGCATGAATGTTTCAGGCAAATAACGATATGAATGCATCAAAGATTCGTGTTATTGAGTGGGGGAAAACAAAAAAAATTGGCAACACGCTTTACGCAGCCGGGTTTCCAATTTCATTTCTTGTTGCAGAATGAATTTAATTTTGCCGTTATTAAACATGATGTAAATGTTGGCATGTTATGCCAGTCAAATTTCATTTCTTGCTGCAGTATGAATTTAATTTTATCATTATTAAACAATGATGTAAATCTTAGCATGTTTATGCTTAAAAACATTATTAGAAAAGTATGATTCCTTAATCTGATTAATTTTTCAAATAATTTATTTAAAGATTCCCTTTAGCGCATCTTTATCACCTTTAAGCGAAAAGCCAGCTCATTCTTTAGGATCTTAAAACTTTGCATGCACCATTGACAATGAATGCGTGCTGGCCGGAAATTGGTAGGCATTTTGACAACTCATGATTTATTCATTTCCGTTTATTAATGCTCAAAACTTTGCATTTTTATCAACAATACCTGAAGCCCTTCACTTTTGAATTTGCCTGATTTCGGCAGGACTTGTTTTTAGACAATATATATATATATATATAGTATTTTTTTTGTGGCAAAGGGGGGAGTTGGGTATACAGTAAAGGCATCCTTGAGCGTTTTCGGTATTAAACTTTTATCGATTTCGAACATGACAAAAATTGTCCGTGATCGTGTTTGATTTGGGATACAGTAAATAAAACCAGTGAAAGCGGAAACTTGAATTAAACCTCAGAAACAGAATCCTGTCTTAACATCGAGTGCCCTTTACTGAATTTAATTTTTCATTACCGGAATCAAAATCGAAAAAGTAAAAAAGTTCCTGGTTAAGGATCGACATCAGAAAAAAAAAGAAAAAAAAAATGAAATGCAAACGAGAAATTTGAAAAGAACGCTGTCATTGGTTAAATATTTGCTTGCGAGTGCCTGGTGTAGGTTCTTCATCTGAATAATTTCATGGTTTGGACAGAAATAATACCGCATATTTGTACCTGCTAAGACCGAAACCTAACTTAAACGGATTTTACTCACCTGTCTATAGAGATTCCATTTTCACAGTATTTACCCTAGTAAAGAGAATTAAAAAGAAGTGGACTTTAGTCTGTGAGTTTTTCTTAAAATTTGATAAATGATTTTATTGATCTATTTTTATTTTCATTTATTTATTTTCGCTTATAAATACAGATACAGAGTAACTGCTGATTTAGATTTGAGCAAGATAAAACATGATTTTGCATGTAAGAACTAACTGTTGGTTTAAACGAGAACTTTAGAATGATTGAAGTTATTTATTATCCATATTAGGATCATGCACGCAACTTAACTACGAAACTAGCATAAATGGTTAAAAGATAAAAGGATAAAGCGTTGAAGGAAAATAATATTTTATTTAAAATGTTCTGGATTTCATTTAGCTTGTCCATTAGTAATAATATACTTTTGTATGAATGTTAAATACTTTATCCTGCTTAAAAAGCATTGTGAATTATTCAGTAATTGTCAGTGTAATATAAAAAGAAAAGAAAGAAAAAATAGATTATTTCCTGTCTATTAAACTGCTTAGTCGTCTTTGGCTATTAAAATATGTGAAATGGGAAGTTTTAGTTCTAAAATCTTTGAAATGTGAAGCCCCCCTATCTATGTTTTTTATTTTATAAAAATTCCGAAACAAGATTTAAAAACAATTGAGTAATATTTCAAATATTTCGCAAATCACCAGTAAGTAGCAATTGAATTAGTTATTCTATCGGTGAACTTGTCAAAAACATATAATTCTTTGGGACATGAAGAATTAAGTAAATTTGAAGACATGGGTGAAAAACGATGTTATATAACAAAAATTTCAAGAAAATTGGAAGTGAAAGATTTTTTTTTCCCAATTTCTATTCATTTTCTCTTAGAAATTAAGAAAAAAACGCATGCATTATTTTTTTTTTAGTTCTCTTTAAGATAAAACGTATTTTCTAAAAGAAAAAAAAATAGCAATAGAAATTTTAAATTTTTATTTAATACAAAAAAAAAAAAAAAAAAAAAAAAAAAAATCGCACTAGAAATTGATTGGTTGAAATCAACTGATGCTTAAAATACGAATTGGAAAATCGCTTTTCCACTCCAAATTAAAACCTATTTTGGGTTCTCATTTACAATCAAAAGCTTTCGATTGAAATCAAATGTTATCTTGCAGACGATACTATTGAAAATAATAAAATCTTCCCACTGAAAATTAAACGTACTTTCATTTTCTTAGAACATAAAAAATAATAATAGAAATCATGGTTTTAAACTTAATGTCTAAAACGTTCCATTGAAATCAACTGTTATTTTGCAGACGATATTGTTATCTGAGAGAAACCTAGCTGTTATACTTGCGAAATAAGGGTGAAACAATTTCGTTGTGATAATATCGCTGATGAAATTTTTTAATTTTAATGAGAGTGTCATTCTGAACCCAGGCTATCTAGCTACCTGAAAAAGTCAAGGAACTTTTCATGAACTGGAAAAATCACGGAATAGTCTTGAGAATTTGAAATTCCTTTGAAAAAAATCAGTGGATTTTTCTAAAAGATTTGATATAGAAGTTTCATATATATATAAAAAAAATAATAATCTAAGATGGCGTTTTATAAGTACTGTATAGTATATTTCAACCTTTCATGCAATTCCATTTGTAACCAGGTATGTTGTTTTCAAATTCTCTCTCAATTTATTTTTTAAGGTTATTTTCAAATCCAACTGTACTTTCTGATACATGACAAAGTTATTTAAATTCACAATCACAAATGCATGAAGTTTCTAAGTATTCATGTTCAGATTCCAAGAAATTGAATAAAATTTCTTTTCTCCTATAAAAGCGAATATTTCAGAAAATTTCTCAGAATTGGTGCTTTAGGCCGAAATTATTGGGAATTCCTTTAAATTATGATATTTCATTATTTTAAGTTATTTTCAATGCTCAGCTATAACAGTCATTCTATAGTTTATATATTTTGTTATTCTTTTGGTGATTGTGGTATTTAAGAACTATAAGTATGAGAAAATGAAATGAAAGCTTCAGTATCACAAATGCTCGATATCTGGAATTTTTCTTGCTGGTATATATAGAAAACCTGGAAAAAGATTTACGGAAATAGTACCGAATTTTATCATACAAAAATTATCGAATATCGCAATATTCTCATACAGTTTTTAACAAATGAAGAGATTTTTGAAAGTCCTTTATATAAAGAAATTTTAAAATATAATCGACTACGGTACGTATACAGCTTTTAACTTTATTTTTTATTCATAGTGCCCCATTTTATGTTAATGTTTCAAAAAAAGTACATGTTCCTTAAAAAAGCCTTAATTTTTGTATTGAAAAGAATATGGGAACACCGTACCTTCTGGACATTGGAAATGTGCTTTATTCCGATTGAAGAAATATAAAACTTGCTTTACCTACCATACTTGTTTCAGACAGTACATTGTTAATAGTCATGTTTATAGGGTGAAACAGTTTCGTTGTGATAATGTCGGTGATGACATTTTAAAATTTTAAAGAAAGTGTCATTCTGAACCTGTCACAACTACCGAAAACATGGGTAAACCTCCCAGAATTAGTTGCGTAGCAGACTTTGAATGCTCACAAAATGTACCTGTTGTAAAATTGGCTGATTCTTTGCCAAGTAGGTGAGAAAGTAGCGTTAATGACATACTGGCACAGACGGAAAGAAAACATTTCAGAAGAGTCGTTTGGTTAAGTAAAATTACTAATATTTTTGTTTAACCCTGATCTCCAATAATGTAATAGAATAATTGCCCTCGAATTATTTTTATTGTGTTTTTAAAGGGACGCGTCGGAGATCTTGGCGGATCTTAAAGCTGCAGGTTAATTAATGAAGGAATTTGGTTACAAAATTACCGATTACATAATACATTTTCCAATATTTGGTTTTCACTATCGGAAAGTTGACGTCCTATATTGTGCTGTCCCCCCCCCCCCCCCAAATATAAATAAATCTTTTTTTTTCCTCTCTATAAAGTATAACAAAAATGAAAAAAAAAAAAATAAATAAATATCGTTAACATTTTACAGCTTGATCTTAATATGGAGCATCTTTCATTTTATCACTGTATTACACAATGTCAGCCAATTAAGCGAGAAATTGGGGGGGGGGGGGGGATCACACCTAATATAATCAGGTGAAAATGAAGCATTTTATTACATATTAAAAATTTAACATAAAAATATTTAAAAATTTATGTACATCATTCTAACATGTATCATTTAAATCAAGGACATAAATCTGTGAAAATGAAGTTTGTTTTGCCAAAATTCTGTATTGTGAGCTTAAATTCTTTTTTAATTAAACTCCTTGGGTATTTTTAAATAACTTTATCATTCTAAATGATATATAGAAACAGGGCGGGGAAAAAAAAAAAAAAAAAAACTTCAGTGAAATATTTGAAGTACTAGTGTTTTTTTTTTCTTTTCTTTTTTTTTTTTTTTTAAAGAAGACAGTACAATACAAACAACAAAAGTTTTTCTAAATTTTAACCAATTTTTTGACAAGCAGTGAGATTTGAGTGAAAAATTCAAAATCAATTACCTTTTGAATAATAAATTTTCAAAAATTAGGAAAATAGTTTTTGATAATACAGAACTTTAATCAGCTTTTCATAATAAAAATAGAATTTTAAAAATGTCTTTGGGCATTAGGTAATTCTTTATTAAAGGAGGGACTGCTTTAAATCATAAAACTGTAAATTAATATAAAAAATAAAATAAAAAGGATGATTAAATTGTTTTGCACATATACATTCAAGTAAAGACGGCCAAAATCGTGGACTTATTAATTTCCTTTATGATAAAGAAAGCTAAAATTTTCTACAAAAACAATCCATTAATCCCTTCGCAACGAACGGCACACGTGAGTGAAAAATCAGTGGAAAACTTATAGTGAGTGAAAAATCTTTGAATTTAGAACACCAGTATTTTTACATAATTTTGCCTTATGTAATCACAGAATTTCAGCTATTACAGAATAAAAATTTCCTTTCGGGGGGGGGGGGGGGGGGGTGCCAAAAACATAAAAGAAAACTCGTCGCGAAAGTGTTAAAAAAAAAAACTGTGGAGAAAAAGATTTGAAAGTTTTTTTTTCTCCTCCTATAGTTTAATTAAAGAAAAATAAAATCTTACGTTATTATTGCATTATTATTTGAAATATAAATAAAAGTTGGTTTAATTTATATAGGTCGTTGTTATAAGAAAATTTCAATTTGAAATTATTCTTCTTCTTTTTTTTTTTTTTAATATAGCAACGGAAATATAGTAATATACTAGACACTAACAGTTAGCAGAAACATAAAATAGACTTGAATGTTTTAAACTCGTATATTTCATTTTATGTGTTATGGAAGTGTTATTTCGTTATTTATGTACTATCTCGCAAGAATTGTAAATAAATTTTCAATTAAAATAAATTACTCTATTCCAAAATACAGTGTCTCACAAAAGTGATGGGACACTTGTGCTTTATAAAAAGAAACTGCAATAAAATAAATAAACAAACATGTGCAAAAATTTTTTGGGTGTGTTTCATATTTAAAGTTAGTAACAATTATTACATAACATACATTTTGTCAAAATATTAAAATATTAATTTAGTAAAAATACAATTGTTCAGAACGGAGCAAAAAATGGCTCACATAAGTGATGGGACACTTACTTTTCCATCAAATATTTATCCAAAAATTTTACTTTTTAAAAGGTTTTAATATTTTGTTGGATTTCCTTTTACTTTTAAAACATGATTTAATCTTTTTGGGATGGATTCGACTATTTTTTTTGTGATTTCTGGAGTGATTTTACCCCATTCTTCTTGAAGCACCGATTTTAGTTGTTGTTTTGAAGAAATGGTGTGTTTGCGAATTCTTGATTCCAATTCTTGCCAAATATTCTCTATGGGATTTAAGTCTGGAGATTGTGGTGGTGTTTTTATTATTTCAGGACAGTTATATAGCAGCCAGAGTCTAACGTTCAGAGCAGTGTGCTTGGGGTCATTGTCCTGGTAGAATTTAAAATCGTTATGAAGGTTCAATTTTCGTGCTGAAGATTTCAAATTTTGCTTTAAAATAGCAATATACTTGTACTGATCCATTATACTGTCAATAAAAACAAGATTACCAACTCCAGCGGGCGACATACACCCCCATACCATAACACCTCCTCCACCATGTTTTACTGTTGGTACCAAGTTCTGTTTGCGAAGTTCTTCCCTGGGTTTTCTCCACACCAAGATTCTACCGTCAGAACCAAATATATTAAATTTACTCTCATCAGCAAATATAACTTTATTCCAGTAATCAGAATTCTTATTTATGTTGGATTTTGCGAAAGCTAGTCTGAGTTTTCTATTCTTTTCACTTACGAAGAATTTTTTCCTGGCTACTCTACCGTGATATCCAGCAGATCGAATTACCCTTCTAATAGTTTCAGGATTAACAATTATTCCATATAATGCTTGTAAATCAGCAGCAACTTTTGAAGCACTAATTCTTGGATTTTTTTTAATATTTCGAACGATAATTCGCTTTATTCCATTGGATAGCTTTGATGGTCAGCCAGGTCTTCTTTTATCCTGAATCATATGATTCTTTTTATATCGTTTAATGATATTGAAAACTGTTGAACGACTCAAGTTAACTGTTTCAGCAGTTTTTCTAATAGATTTTCCACGTTCAATATGCAAATTAATAACTAATTTTCGAATTTCAGGCGAAGTTTCTTTTCGTTTAGCATTCATGACTACACAGAGCTAAAAAACACAAAAATTCCAAAACAAACTGGAGAGAAATACTGCAGACGATTTTATAAATTATTGCCAATTGCTTTTAAGTAAAAATAAAACCCCAAAAAATATTTTTATTGCTTATTTCAGACGATTTTTGTTGCATATATAATGGTGTCCCATCACTTATGTGAGCTATTTTTTGCTCCGTTCTAAACATTTGTATTTTTATTAAATTAATATTTTAATATTTTGACAAAATGTATGTTATGTAATAATCTTTACTAAATTTAAGTATGAAACACACCCACAAAAAAAATGTGTACATGTTTTTTTAATTTATTTGATTAGTTTCCTTTTGTAAAGCACAAGTGTCCCATCACTTATGTGAGACACTGTAGGAATTTTAACATTTCCGTATTTTTTCCAGCCTTTATATTTAGTCCTCTTTATATACTACTATTGCCAAACGATAATTCTTATTCATAAAGTTATAGGAATATTACTTAATTTCACGGGATTATTAAAATTCGCAAGTCTCTCCTTGGTTTTATAGTAGTATTGATTTTTCGAATCGTTTTAAGAGACCCAGAGTTAGTGAATTAAAGAAATAACGTCATATCATTTTTCCCCCCCTAATTATATATGCTAAATATAAATTCATTTTCATCTTCATCGTAATTTTTGTTTGCCTTAATTGGTCCAAAATTTCCTTTCGGTGCTACAGAAAAATCTTGTGCTATTACGCAACTCCTACGATCGAATTCACTAACTCGATTTGCTATGCTAGCGCCACCTGTTGTGGGAAATAGTCATCTTATGAACCTCTCTGCTTTTCAAGCTTTTGCAGCCAATGTCGAACTTTTTAACGGTATGGGGAGCCGCCCAGCAGCATTCCATGTTCAGCGATGCGTGCATTGTAGTTGCGAACGCACGTGTGACATCAACATCGCAGAGCGCGCGCAATTTCAGTTTCCTTTTATCTGTTTCAAAATGACGTCATTGAAGTTGCTGACGATTTTAAAATGAATATTACAATAGAGGCAGCATTATAGTTATGAAATGAGATTTTTATTTATGAAGATATTATATTTGTCCTTTTTTTCTTAGACTCTTCCAGTCCAAACATGATTTGATTAGGTCTCAAATAAAAATTTGAGACCTAATCAAATCATGTTTATGAATTTTTTAATTAGAAATTTAAAGAATATGCGTAGCTTCTGTCAGCTTTGTTTAGTTTTTAAAACATTCTCCTATAACTGCTCGTAAGGTTTTCGGTTTAATCAAAGTGAAGGAAGATATCTCAAAAGATAAAAACCGAAAGGCTTTTTAAGCCCCAAACTTATCTGTTGAGTTTTTAACCAACGCAGTTTCTTTTTAAATTTGAGCTGAAAATGTGATTTGCTTTCAATTTAATTCAAAATAGTCTTCTGCAGTATAAAGATCTCTGTGTTTTTGGAATTTTTAGCCTTAAAATCAAAATATATCTTTAAATAAAATTATTGAAAATGGAGTAATTTAAGATCGGAGACATTAGATTCCAAATTGGATAGTGGGATGCTAAGCGATGATTTTTTTTTTTTTTTTTTTTGGGGGGGGGGGGGGGGGCAATTTTGTGACAACTACTAGTCTTCAGAAATAGTCTATTAATTTTGGATCTTATCTGTGACAATTCTAATCCACTTTTTCTTATACTTTAAAATAAGACAATTTCACTGGCGCAGTAAAAGGTGTGGGGTGGAGGGGAGAAGGGTTAGGTCCTAATCCCCCCCCCCCCCCCCCCAACACACACAACATTTAGAAACTGATAACTTGTATCCAGACTCCCTAAAAAGGAATGCATGATTTCAGAAAAAAAAAACATAAAGAAAAGCCTAAGTAACCAACAGAATTTTAACATACAACTCTTTCAAGTCTTCATAAAAGGAGTTCCTTCTGTAATACAAGCCCCACCAGTGGCTGAGAGGTTCTCCTCTCAAAGCTGGTAGACGGGAGGTGCTGGATTCAAACCCCTGTCGTGCTCGTCGACCTAACCGTTCGGAGTTTTCTGCGGTTTTGTTCGAACCTTGCCGTAAATACGGGTTAGAATCCCTTAGAAAAACCCCCGAAGGGCACTCCCTCTAGGGCTTATATCCCTCGAGTAGATAATCGGACGTCATAAAATCAATCAATCTTTAGTACAAAGTGAACGAAGTAAGAATGGGAAACAACAACAGCAGCAAAACATACGCTGCTATAGTTTCTCACTGCATTTTATTTTGTTTTGAAGCGTGAAGAAGTGGTTCCTTTTATAAAGTCATAAAACAACGGAATATAAAATTTTTATTTTGACTGATTTTGTTCGGTGTGCTGTATTTTACACATCATGTATTTACTAAATAGTAGCAGTAAACAAGATATAAAACAGTAGCATTGATTCAAAACCCTGCCCAGGCGAAAATTCTTGATACGTCACAGCTTTTTTTTTTTTTTCTTCCATCTAAAATTTTTTTTTGTGTGCCATTAAGGGGTTAATATGTTCTCGGTGGCGGAAAATTGACATATTTTGGGATTTTTTGTTTGGAAGGGAGAGTTGAAAGGCTGAAGGGAGAAGGAGAGTTGGGGGAAAATTGAAAAACTAATAATTCCGTTGCATTTTATTGCTTCAAGTATTAAAAGTTTTTTGGGGGTTAAATTTGGTCACATATTACGTCGGAAGCCTGCAGCCACGTTGACCAAAATATTTAGGCTCGATAAACAGCATCCTAGCTTCCTGTAGGAACAACAACAACAACAACAAATATATATATATATATATATATATATATATATATATATATATATATATATATATATATTAAAATTTCAGTTTCTTGTAAAATAAGGTTGTAGCTAAGGGCCATCCGCTCAAATTTTTAAGTTTTCGAAAAATAAGAAAATTGAGCTATTTAATTTTTTTTTTTCATTTTTCGTCTAAAATTTTGATTATTAAACTTATTGAAAACATGTAAAACAGATTAAAATTTTCGAAAAAAAAAAAAAAAGCTTGATGGCCTTTTGACAATTTAATTATGCGTAGATGAGCGCAAATGTTATCCAAAAAGGTTAAAAATTGTTCAAGTTATCATGATGCCCATGTTGAAATTTGTAGTTTCCAGAAATTCGCGTTTAAAGTTTCAGAAAAAAAAAAAAAACTGATATTTTTTCTTTCAACTTACACTTAATTTGCTATTCCTGCGCCATACTGTGGACCCTCCTGTGCCTTAATCTGCTCATTTAAAAGGTAGTAGAATATTTTCGGCGAGGTGGGTTTTATCGATCTCACATTTTTGCTCATATTTTCTTAATAATTAAGATGATATCCCTTTAAATCTTTCTGCCCATAATTCTCAGTCAAATAGATTTTTTGAAAGTTGAGAACATATGTAACCCAATAATAAGAAACAATGCGCTTGAAAATGCCATATTGCTATCTTTAGAATACTAAAATAATCATGATGATTGCATATTTCATTTAACTAATAATTCTATTTATTTACTTCATTTTAATCCAGATAAATTTGGGTCTTTAATTCCGAATTGTCACAACATCGAGGCTTTTTTCCGAGTATTCATGGATTTCACTAAAATCTAGGTTTATTGTGTGTGTACGAACACTTTTTAGTTTTCCCAAACGAAACTCCGCTATCAGCTTCTTCCTTCCAGTGGAAAAATACATAATCCAAAGCTAGTGACTTTGAGGTTTTCTTTTAAATCGATACTTTTTCGGAAACTTTGAATTGCAATCATGAAATAATTTCCATTTTATATATTAAAAGGAATAACTCATTTTTTAAACTCCTATCTTTTTCAACATTTCTATAAAGTGTTGATGATACTGTTATATACAACTGCATTACATTGATTTAATATTACAAGACTTTTTTTTGGGAAAAAAAAAAGTATTAAACACGATACACCCTTCATAATAGTGCCCTCCCCCCCCTTCCCCCGTCACACACACGCATTCCTTTCGTTTATATTTCCAGTTTATTCAATACCTAGAACTGCATTCAAAACAAGCACTTGCTTATTTGAATACTATGTTTTAATAAATATTACAGAATTTCTACAGTTATTTCAAAATATCGAGAAAATCAGCCAAAAATAAAAATATATAATTTTTCGCATAATGATGTAATAAATTGTAAGTAATAGTGAAACCTGTTAAAACAGAATCTCAAGAACCGGTGAATGTTTCTTTATAGACAGGTTTTGTCTTAGCAGGTATACTTGTGCTGTACTCTTTTCTCCGGGACCATGAACTTTTCTGCTGTAGACAGGTTTTGTTTTTGTACGTTTTGCTGTTGGAAAATACACTTAATAAATTTATAGTAAATAATTAGAAAAATGATTGATTAAAAGTTCCTTTTGCGATTAGTTTTTATACGTCTTAATTATTTTTGAAAGACAAAAAATTGTTTTGCAAATTATACTGCTTATGTTTCCCTCTAATATAGCTTCTATCATGTACTAAAATTGACATATTCACCAAATTATTAGGCTTTAAAGCATATGAGCTAAAATATCATAAGTGACTTTTGGCTGCTGCTATCTCATTTTTAAAAGTCTCATATTGTACTCAATTTTAATTTTTAATAACCACTGATGTATTGCAGAATAACTATTAGTAGATGGCTACAAACTTTATTGAAAAATAAATATGATATGGCGGATTTTATCAGACAAAACACAAATTGTAAGGGACAGAAATGACAGGGGCAGTAGTGTAGTGACATTTTTTGCAATTTTGTTACTTTACTTGAAAAAGAACACTTTTGTAATGTTGTATGCACTATTTTCTAAGACAAATCAAACGGTTAGATATTCGTTAATCTATAAAATAAATATCAATATTTAAATTAATAACGGCGACGGTAGTGATGGTTAATAAAGATACGCCTATCCCCCCCCCCCCCCCCCCCCATTATTTTCAATCCAGAAAATCTTTATGAACAAACAACAAGCAATGGCGACTTTTAAGAGCAACATGTGCTCTCCTCCGCTACTGGAAACAATACTGAAAATGACTGCATACTGCCATCTGGTGGAAATATGAAGAAATTCATGCACCGGGACAGTAGTAAACAAAAAAGTAAGGGACACAACTTTAAACCCAACAGAAACAAATGTTACACATTTCACTCATATAAAAATTATATCATTATTTCAGAGGTTATTTCAGAAGAAAAGTTCACTCCCCAGTGGTGAGTAGATTGGTGTAATGCCCCACCCTTGTATAATAATTGTGTAAATTCTTCTTTATTAAATTTGAAACTATCACTAAAACATAAAAGTACTTCTTATACTTTGAAATAAATAATTAAAATAATCTTGTCGGCACTTTCTTAACCTTCTTGTTTGACTATTATTGATTAATCCCTATTAAATTCTTTAAAATTACTTTATTTGAAAATAAACAACCGTAGTCCAGCGGAGTTTTTATTTTTAGATATGTTAATTCATTTTTTCTCATGCGTAAATTGATCAAAAGTTTCCTCGTTACGTTTCTATGTTTTTGGAAGGAAGTAATTTTAAGATAACTATCGAGAATAAATTTATCGCATATCAATCATTTGCATTTTGGGCTAATTGTTTGTACTATATTTATTTGGACTAGCCAGATACACTGCATGTCCCCCCCTCCCCCCAAAAAAATAATAATCGTGTATAACAAATCAAATAATGTCTTTATTAAACCATTACGCCAATCTAATTTGATAAATATTTACAAAAGAAAAGAGAGAGTAATTGACCAAAATGTGACCAAAGATGAATATACTCTACGAGTATAAATTTTATCGTATATGAAAAATATTGTTACGTATGTGGAAAAAAAATGACCAAAATGTGACCAAAACGAAATATATTCTACAAGTATTATAAATTTTCTGTTACGAAAAATATTTTTATACATAGAAATGAAAAAAAAAGTAATTTACTAATGATGTGTGACCAAAATTAAATACATTCTACAGGTATAAAATAAATTTTCTGGTACAAAAAATGTTTTTACATGTAAAAAAAACAGTAATTTACTGTAAAATGTGACCAAAATGGGACATATATTTAATTCATTTAACAAGCATTTCTGGTATTTAAAAAAAAAAAGAAACATGATAAAACTGAACAAACCTAAAGTTTGTATGATTTTATATCTTTAACCCGATTTAGTATGAAATTATTTATTTAAAAGTGCTGCGCACGCGAGGAAAACACTTTATTTCCACTTGCTGCCGATAGGGGTGCATTCTAATATAAACGAACCTCCACCACGTGTTCCCACTACCTGTGACACCGTATAGTAGGCGTGCAGCGCACACCCTGCAAAATCTTTTAATTCCACCTTCCGTCGCCAGGGGCGCACTCTGTTCCAAACAAGCCACTTTCCAAACGAAACTCCGACACGTGTCCCCGATGCCTCCGGCACCGTATAGCAGAAGTGCTGCGCACGCGCTACAAAATCATTTAGTTCCACTTTCCACAGCCAGGGGCGCAATTTATTCTATACGAACATCCGACATGGGTAGCGTTGTATCAAGGGAATTGAATGAACCAATTCCCGTCGAAATCGGGCCCGCATAGAACTCGAGAAAGTGATGTGCTCCCTGGTGGTGGAAGGTGGAACTAAAATCTGTAACGCGATATAAAACTAAGTCGAATCATCCAAACCCCGTTGTGATCAGGCCCATAGAACCCGAGATAAAGCTAATAATTTGTTCAAGAAACCCACCTTCTACATTAACGCGATATTTTTCTGATAGTAAAAAAATAACGAATACGCTACGCTAAAATAGATGACACCCCTTCCCATCCTCAATTTCAAATGCATATCTTAATTAGTTATCTTAATTTTTGTTCATTAGTAAAAAATGGCTGTTATTTCCTTTCATTTTCGCAAACTAAATGGAGGGATCGGCCAGAGAAACAGATCTCTTTGTAGTTCAGTTTTTAATTAAAGCAGATCCCTGTCTGAAACTTTCTCGAATTTTTTTGACTGGATCCGCCAGATTTTTTGGCAGTCTTTTTCAAAAACTAAGAAAAATTATCGGCCGAATTTTACAAAAATTGCATTGTCGGATGCAGAAAATTGTTCTACATATGCTCAGAAAATTTCGAATCTATTTTAATTAGTTTTCTTAAAATTCGCTAATTAGTAAATGAATTTCAAATTTGTTCATTTCTGTTTGCCAATCGAGAACAGGTGTTCTTTTCTTTAGCCATTTTGATATGGCATTTTCGATGCGATGTTTAATGAGATTCTAATTAATATCTTATGCATCTTAAGTCTCATGTGCATCAGATCAGGCTTTGGACTACCTAAATGTAAATTTCAGACTTCTAGGTGCGCTAGATTTCCCTGGCCATCGCAGAAACACAGAACGAAACTTTCTTGATGATATGACGTTTTTCAGGTGATTAAAATCAATAATCTTAAGGAAGAGGAGGGGGGGGGGGGGTACAAACGAATATTTCTTACTTTTCAAGGGTACTAGAAATCAGAGTTAAGAAAATTTAAACTGAGAAAGTATAAAAAAAAAATAGCAAAGATTATTTCTAAAGTAGGGATGCAAAGAAATCTGTTTCTTTCTCAAGAGTTTTTTTTTTTTTTTTTTCACCCAAGAGAAAACAAACTTTATGCACACGTTTATCCGAAAACCTGTCAAAAAAAAATCTTTTTTTATTCAGGGTATTTTTTTCTCTGTATTTTGAAATTTGTGTATGGACGGATCGAAAGAATCGGGATGTATTTGAAGATACCCAGAAGCTAAAATCTCTGAATCGAACTTTTTCCGCTTTTTCAAAAATTTTGGCGGAAATAGTAAGTCAGTAGTAGTATTTTAGGTGAAGCTTCTGGTAAACGCACATGAATGGGATTTCATTCTTTCATGATTATGCATTCGAAAAGGACAGTTAATATAATGAAGATAGTTCCACTACATATATAAATTCATAATTGATTTCTTTACACAGAAATTACTTAATTGAATAATAAGCAAAAGCTACCTCAGTTGCACTGTTCACTATCTTTCGCAAAAACTAAAAAAAGGAATATAAAAAAAATAACCAGGGTAAAGATGGTATACAGCTCTAGGTACTTCTCTATTATCCCGTCGACCACTTTTCATAACAAAAAACTATCGCCAAACTGTAACGCCAAATAAATGGGAGAACGTTGCTATTGGAATATCAAAATAAATAAATAAATAAAATTATAAGAATTTAAGGACACAATTGTTATTTTAATGAATGAAATAACTAATAAATCAGTAAAACATAATGAAAAATACACGCAAATGTCGAATTAGAAACCACTTGATGACATAACAAACAAGTATAATGCTTCTGACATCAAGTAAATGGGGCTGCATTTTTGGCGTTTAATCTTACAGTTTGGCGATAGTTTTTTGTTATGAAAAGTGGTCGACGGGATAATAGAGAAGTACCGAAAAAAACTTACACATAAGCAAACATTTTAAAACTCCTATATTTTGAACTGTTTATTTATTTTTCAGCGATGGAAACCAAAGTTGGGAAAATTTAAACCGTGAAAGTCAAAGAAACGACAAGAATTATTTCCGAAGTCAAGATACAAAAAAATCACTTTCTTTCTCGAGAGACTTTCTTTTTTTCCAGATATAAACAAACTTTTTGCACGCGTTTATCCCAAAACCTTTGTCAAAAAAGGAAAAAAAAAATCCAGGGTGTTTTTCTTCTAATTTGAAATGCGAGAATTGTGTACTAATGAAAATATTCTGAGAGTCATCGTCACATTTGGCAACCAATTTTAGCGTCGATGATTTTGGTATATATGATAGATTAGATCGTACAGATAACGAAACTAACAGTCAGCTGGCGCATTATTGGGGGTGTTTCAATAGCAGCATAGCACAACTTGCTATAATATGAAATGAATGGCAACCCGATTACTGATGTTACTTGGACTCGGAAACATCATTAGTAATCGGGTTCCCATTCATTTCACATTGCAAAGGGATGTGTGATGTTGCTATGGCAACACCTTTTCTCAACCTTCCTGCAGCATAGCAATTTCGCAAATTGGGCGAAAATTTTTACACTCCCTTACATGGAGGTACTGCATATCGCGTATTACATTATTTTTACATGAAGTGTTATCTTGAGAGGCTTATATGAAAGATGAAATGGGCTATTTTAAGGTAATATATCTCAATTTTTCATGCATGCCCGTAAATGAACGATAAATGCTGCACGTACCATTTTCGATAGAACTCATGAAGACCTCAATAACTAAGTGATGTCTTTTTTAAGACTTAACAGCGTAGTTGAAAACTCTTTATGACTTCTCTATTCTTTTTGTCCGTACTCTAACGTTTGTAAATATACCTGGATTGCCACGAAAGAGATAAATGTTATTGATAGTGATGGGCATAACGATTATTTTGATTATTCGAATGAATCATTCGGGCATGCGCAGAAGCATATTTGTCAAACTTCAACATTTTCTTTTTATTCAATTACTACCAGAAATTTTGAAAAAAAAAAAAAACTTGCAGAAACTTTTTTTTTTTTTTTTCAAAATTTCTGGTAGTAATTGAATAAAAAAAAAAAATGTTGAAGTTTGACAAATAGGCTTCTGCGCATGCCCGAATGATTCATTCGAATAATCAAAATAATCGTTATGCCCATCACTATCAATAACATTTATCTCTTTCGTGGCAATCCAGGTATATTTACAAACGTTAGAGTACGGACAAAAAGAATAGACAGGTCATAAAGAGTTTTCAACTACGCTGTTAAGTCTTAAAAAAGATTAGCAACGCGTGTGCTTAAGGCTGTTCTCCAATCCAAAGGAGCTACTTTCTGACACATTTTTTAATTCATTTTTGATTGGAAACGCTTGATATTAACCGAATTACGTTTTCCATTTTTTGGTCAAGGCAGAAGATCTTACAGAAAATACTGTCAAAGTCGGCGTTTTGAAGTCACAAAATAATAAATAAAAAATAAATAGTAAGTTTTTATGAAATGGAATTTTGTGAAAAGGCCTATTTTATTAAATTGATTTTTGTGAAGGGGCCCCAAATAGGCCCCAAATTTTGTCTGGATCAACCAATCAATATATTTATTAAAAAAAAGGAAAACTCATTTCGATTCCAAGTCGCTGCAATACTTACTATAAGTTTTTTATAGTCAGGCCTGTCAATTTTATGCCTTTGTGAAGGTCATTTGAGAACCACCTTTCTTTCAACACACATAAAAGAATCAAACAAAAAGCTACATGCAAAGGAAATATTTTGATCATATTTTTTCAGTGATAGAAATCAAAGTTCGGAAAATTCAAGCAGTGAAGAAAGTCAAAGAAATAGCATCCCGACTTCGGAAATAATTTCTTCCTAAGAAATCCGTTTCTTTCTCAAGAGAGTTTCCCTTTTTCCTAAGAAAAACTAACTTTATGCATGCATTTATCCCAAAAGCTGTCAAAAAAATCCTGAATGTTTTTTCCTCTGTGTTTGAAATGCGAGAATTGTGTACTGATCGAGAGAATCCGAATGCATTTGAAGATACCAGGAGGCTAAAATCTCTTGAACCAAAAACTTCTTCGCTTAGGAAAGAAAGAATCTCTGGTTTTTGCAGAAATTTCCCCAACCACATACTACGTCAAAAGGTGTTTCTGGCGGAAGTAGTAAGTCCGTGTTTCACGGTGAAGTTTGCCGTAAATATACTCTAAATGTCGAGTGTCCAGAAATGTGAATTGGATTTCGTAGTTTTTTTTTTTTCTTCTTTCTTTCTTTTCCGTGATTTAATGTGAATTTACTTTTGTGGATTTGCAAAGGCGCTTTCGTCAAGATTGTCTCGATTGTATACGGACGGATTTCTGTACGCAGGAATTTTGTTAACCCTTAGTGACTCAACTCCGATTTTAAAAAACATTTACTCATATGTTGAAGTACATCATTTTAAGCCTGCTTTTATTTTATTTATTTATTTATTTATTTTTTTAACTTACCCATTATATATGATAGGGTAAGTCTTGTAATCGTTTAGAAAATCGAAAAAAAAAGAAAAAAAAAAAAAAAAGACTGATTTACACGTTTCAGACACGGGAGATTCCGAAAAACATTTTTAAGGAAAAAAAATTGCCTTCTGTCTGTCTGTGTGTGTTTCTGTAAACGCTCTATCTCCCGAACAAATTGAGATAGAGACTTGAAATTTGGTATGTACTTAGTGTGTATTAATGGGAAGAAGCATATTGAATTTCAGTAACCTCGATTATCCGGAATTATTTTTTTCGGACTCTTGAAATATTCGTTCGGATGCAAAGATATATAAAAAAATTCAAAATTGTTTATTTAAAGGAGTGAATATAAAATACAATAAAAAAAATATTTAATAAAAAGTTATTTTCGAATTTCTCGTTTAAATTTGAATATTTTTAAACCTTTCATAGGATAGCTGAGGTTAGTCTCTAATATGGCTATTTTTTACTTTTTCGATTTTGGTTGCAGATTTTTTTAAATAAAGGAACTGTCACTGTTTCGAAAGTGAAAGTACCTTTATTAAAAAAAAATCTACAACCAAAATAGAAAAATTAAAAAATATCCATATTAGAGATCGACTTCAGCTGTCCTATGCAAAAAAAATCGTTTAAAAATATTCAAACGAGAAATTCTAATATAACCTGCCCATATGTTTAACATTAGCGAGTGGGTGTTTTAACGTGAGAGAAGAGTTCCCTTAAGGTGGTTCTTAAATGACCTGCTCAAGAACGTATAACTTTCTGGCATAAAAATGGCAGGCCTGACTATTGAAGTAATTTGGAATCGAAATGAGTTTTCCATTTTTTGGTATATAAATTACTTGTCACGCGACACGAACCACTTATAACTCGGCGACACGTTTTCCCCCTTTCGTGTGCTGCGGAGTCGGAAATTCGGTTCAAAACGCCGACTTCAAAATTAAGTATATGTTTTAGAAATACTTTGTCAAATAAAAAAGAAACATTCTTCAAGAAGAGCTTACAGGGGGAAAAAAAAAAAAAAGGTAAACATTTTAAATTTCCGAGAAGAAATTTGAAAAATACAAATGACTGCGATAAAATAAATAAATAAATAAAATCAACACCAGATGTAACAATTAATTGGTTTTCTGTTAATTATCCATTTGCAAAAATTAGAAAAGAAATGATCAGTTCTCAGTATGTGTGAGAATTATGATTAAAAAAAATTTAAATGGCGGTTTTATTTTGTATGTTTTTCAATTACTATTATTTAAATTTGCCGCGAAAATTTTACTATGGATTCAGGTGTCCCGTAAAATTAAGAAAAAAAAAAGAAAAAGAAAACACCCGCTCGCGAATGTTAATCCTATGAAGGAAATGTTAAGGTAATCTCGTTCGCATTTCAATATTTTTAATTTTTTTTGCATTGGATAGCTGAGGTCGATCGCACGCAGGCCCTTTTTTACTTTTTCGATTTTGGTAGCAGTTTTTTTAATTTGGTAAATTTGGGATATTTTTATTTTCGAAAATGGTTCCGAAAGTGAAAGTATCTTAATAATAATAATAATAATAATAATAAACTTGCAATAAAAATAGAAAAGTACAAAGGAACATGCATATAGAGATCGATCTCAGCTATCCAATGGAAAAAATAAAAATAAAATAAAAATATTGAAATGCGAATGAGATATCTTAAAATATTTCCCTCCATAGGATTAACATTAGCCAGCGGGTGTTTTCGCGTGAGTGTAGTAGCCTCTTAACCCTCCCCCCCCCCTTTTTTTTTCTTATCTCGGGGTACACTTGAATCCATAGTAAAAATTTCGCTGCAAACTTAAATAATAGTAATTAAAAAAAACTTACCCTGATCTGCATCTGACCAGGGCCGGCGCAACCATCGGGCACCAACTTTGGCTGCCCAGTTTTCGTTCTACTTGGTGTCTTGTTAGAGGCTCCGAGCCTCTCTATACATTTCGAAATAACGTTTTCCCTTTACAAAATACTATTTTTGCTCTAGATTTGGTTTTAAATGTTTATTCGTGAGAAAAAAAGGTGAGTATTAATTTTATTTCTTACAGGCAAAGTTGATATAATTGTTGGGGAATTTATGGATTCGATTATCCTGAAAGTAACCAATGAACGCAAAAAAATAAACGTTTAAAATATTGTAAAGGATAGATGATTTTGTGAAACTAAAAAAAATTATTAGTGCCCCCCATTTACTGCTTTGCCAGTGGCCCGCGCGATGTTGTGCCGGCCCTGCATCTGACCAAAATCTTACGCCTTTTTTCGTAGCGCATCTTCGTACTCTTCCAATCCAAACTCCAAACTAACCTCCCACCATTTTTCACTGTTAAAAACTTTCTGGCGAATCGGCCAGCGTACAACCAAAACCAAGTTTGTAAACTCACTCCGCTGCGTATCTCTCTCTCTGTGCTGTGAGTAAGCTAAACCTCCCTCGCGTAGTGTCTGACCTATATCTCTGTTCCCAATTCGTTGTTGGACTCGCTTGCTCGGTTGTATACAGCTACCTTGCGTTCGAAGGAAAAAAGCATGTTTGCGCCGATCATCTGACAGCGTTTTCGGCCGGCCGCGGGAGTAATGTTTGTTTTCGAAAGAGGTTCGAAGGAAAAACACTGATTTCGTATATTGTTGCCAACTCTAAAGCAGTAATTTTGAGAGTTTTGGTGGGTCTAAGTTAATCCTATGTGCCATCTGAATTAACGCATATGATAAAATTAAAAGTAATGATTGTTTTCGAGGGAAAAAAAAAACTGAATTCGTAATGTTTCCATCTCTGAAGAAGTAATTTTGAAAGTTTCATAGGTCTAAGTCAATTGGGACTTAAAACGGCCTATAGAGGCGCTGATCGCAACCGTCGGTACAGGAAATTTGTTCCTTTAACTAATGTTAAAGTGCCATTGAAATCATTATTTATTGTAAACGCGTTTGAAAGTGTTAGATATTCAAATTTCGATAATTTTTACCTTGTCATACAGACACAGAACACAAATATCACATGAAATATGAAATTGAGCAAAACAATAATCAATAGGAACAAATTAAAAATGCATGTAATGCAATGGGCTTGCAAGGAATTTTCCTGAAGCGAGAAGTTATAACTTTTCTCCACCAGATGGCGTATTCGAGCGCTTGAATATTACAAATACTCATACAAAAGAAAATAATATATAAGTTTTTAACACTTTCGAGTTCGGTTTGTCTGACAACCTGTCTGTCCGTGGTCTAACTCGTGCAAATATACTCGTATTGCCATATATATTTGATTATATGTTATTGAGATTTACTATGGCGTGTTCGGTATTAAAAATGAAGTACGTAGCGTTTATATTTCGTTTACAGGGACACTAGAAAAAATTCAGTTACATTATAGTCTATGGGAGGAAATCGTTTGCAATGTATTTTAATAATTTTACACTGTTTCAAACATATTGAAATTGATATACCTCACTAAGATGCACTACAAGGTACTTATTGTTAGACCGGGAGGCGGCAGCTCAGACAATCACCTCATCGAGTTCACGGCTAAAATTCTAGAATTAGTTAAAACTCGATTCGCATATTAAAACGCCATCGGTCTGCCAAGTCATATCTTGGTGGAAAACACGTGAAAAACCGATTTTAGCGGTTGACTCGTAGGTTTACCATTGTGTTTTCCTGCACCCATAAGTATGAAAACATGGAGAACTGGGTGCAGGAAAATACAATGGTAAACCTACGAGTCAACCGCTAAAATCGGTTTTTCACGTGTTTTCCACCAAGATATGACTTGGCAGACCGATGGCGTTTTAATATGCGAATCGAGTTTTAACTAATTCTAGAATTTCAGCCGTGAACTCGATGAGGTGATTTTCTGTGCTGCCGCCTCCCGGTCTATGTGGAATATGGTGTTACAACTATTAAAAATTTATATAAAAATATTATTTAGAAAATTTTAAATGCTTGATAACGGAATTACAAGAAATGGATTTCATGTAAACTGAGAAATCAAAATAAACACTTACAATAATTAAAAAATATGTAAGGATATTATTTGGAAATTATTAAATGCTCGGTAACGGAATTACATGAAATCCATTTCTTGCAATTCCGTTACCAAGCATTAAAAAATTTCTAAATAATATATTTATATATTTTTTTAAACTGTTGTAAGCGTTTATTTTGATTTTTAAGTGTACACTAATTGTGCCAAAACAAAACTCAGGGGAAAAAAAAAATATATATTTGTTATTCCAATAAAAATTTTACAAATTTGCTCTTAACCGTAATTTTGTGAGCAAATAATTGCCCTTTTATAAGATAAGCATTAGCAGCGTTAGAATATTTAATTTTTTTTTCCTAATCCGATTTTTGTCACAAGAAAAAATAAAACTGTCAATCAGCTGCTAGTTTTGTTTTTATATTACGACTGTTTCATAAACTGCCAATATTTACGCTTTTTTCTTACCACTAAAATGTAATAGAAATTTTGACTTATTTAATCGCAGATTTCGGAAATAAAATAAGGCAAATGTTTCTATTAAAATTTAGAGATAACAAAATAGCGTAAAAATTGGCAATTATGCTGTGTCTCTGGTATGATTCGAAGCAGTTCTCTTCTCCCTCGGCTGCGATTCACTTAGCAATCGACCGGTCACGAAGGTTATTCGCCGGTAGACGGCGCTAGAGTAGCAGCTTTTGTGAATTCGGAAAATGGCGCACTGTTGGAATGAAATAAATGCTCTATGGATTTATGCATTTATCTTTAAGTTTTTTAATATTTGTTGGTGTTTGACATTGACGCGTTAGATTTTCCCCTATTATTTACAAGCTTATTATTGAAATTTATAAAATTTTGGAATTAAACCCCACATAAAGCATTATACATAAAAAAAAATTATACTACTACTTTCGGTGGAAAACATTGACAAAATTAATTTTTGAAGAATCGATTTTAAAAATCCCTTCCTTAACCAAAATTCAGGCTTTACCATTCTTATTATGTACCCTTACACATGTATAAATGCTATTAGCTTCAGACAAAATAAATGGAAATTATCATTATCCAGTAAATTGACATGTTTTATTCCCATATAATAAAAAATAATGAAGCTTGTAAATTAAAGTAAAACTGGAAACAATTAATAAAGACAATTTCCGATATAGTGAATAATAATCCTCAGAATAATAATGATGATGATAACACAAATCCTGCATACTACTTATTTTATATGAAACTAACATATACAAAATCGCTAAAAGTACAAATTTTGGTTAAAAATGGAATGCTTTGAAGAAAATATTGAGACATTCATACTCACTCCGCTACATTCTTATATCGCGTTCACATTATGATAGTTAGGTACTTTTAACTTGAAGTCATTTGGAATCAAAATTTTCGACTTGAGCAAGTTTCTGAAACTGAAACTTACTTAACTTTGAGATTTTCACTTAACTATGAGTTGAGTGGAACACTGCCTTTTGAACAATTTTTGTTATTTGAAATTGCTTTAAATTTCGAGTTGAATTCTACAAGTAATTAATCAGATTTTGTGAACGATCCTTTCAATCGTAAGTTTATTTACTTAATACGCCGCACAGGACGAAAATAATAATAATTATGTATAAGGTTTTTTTTTTTTTTCGCGAAATGTGAAAAAAAACTAGCTTCTGCATTACTGGGTCGTCTGCGCTCTTTGGTTTAATAATCTGAGAAGTCTATTTATTGTTTATTGATAATTTTGGTTAGTATAGTATAAATTATTGAATATTAACCGGTAGGCACACGTAATTTATAAGGGGCAGAATTTGCTTATCTGATTGGTCAATGCTCATAATTGTTACTGAGAAAACTGTGCGGTAGTCCACAATTCGAGGCTAATTACAAACATTCTCTCCAGGTCAAAATTGCCAAGTTCGGGATTTTGTCCCCAGTTGACAAGTATTGATGGGGGGATTTTTTCTTTATTTCACATTTTCAGGTTAAAATTTACTTTGTAATCTGGCAACACTTGATCTCGACTCGTCGATTCGTAAATAAAATTTTATCAATTACCAATCATTATTATCCTCGAGCTCGTCTTTTACAGTTTACACGTGTTGAAAGTTCTAATTTATTATTCATCTAATTCTTATATCTATTTATCTTTTAGTAATTCATGTTATTTTCTTCAAGAAAATAATCGATCACAAGAAAAATGTCGGTTTGCAATTATTATTATTATTATTATTAATTTATTTTTTAAGGCTTTATTTGGGAATTTTTTTTAGCTTAAATATTTTTATAGTAGTAAATTTCAAATTTACTTTTTTATGTAGAAACTGAGTTGGAGACTTTTTAGAGAAAAAACACTGATTTGAGGACAATTTTAGAACTTTGGGGGAATTTGACTTTATTTGGCAACACTCTCTCCAGACACAGTTTCTGATTTTTTTGTACTTTTGAGCTATCCTCGACCTTTTGTTTTCTAGCTCCATTTTAATTAATAAAGTTTTTTTTTTTTTTTTTTGTCAACTAAATATTGATAATGTATTTTTGTAATAATTTCATATAATTTAATCAAAGATTTTAGTAAAATGTAAGCCATTAAGATAAAGAGTATTTTCCTCTTAATAGATAGCTTGCCATTTTTATTTTCTTTGTGTGGTTTGAATTCATTGGCTTGATTTGATTTCATAAAACTGTTTTGGGCAATTTCAGTTATGTATTTTGGAGGCGTATTTATGAAGCAATATATCTTGGGAAAAAAAATTGGATTTACATCTTTAGCAAACTGCCTTCCATTTTCTTTTTTGCTTCAATGATCCTGTATTCTTATTGTTAGTTTAAATTTGTTTTTAATGATGAAAATAAAATAACAATCATACTTTCATTTATATTTCATTTTATTGTGTAACTATGTTGAAATGTGTCTAAATTATTGGAATTTGTCACCCACTTGAAAGTAATAAGTATGTTAGTAAAATTACTTATTTAAATTCTAAGTTTAATTCTTGCAAAATCTTATTTTACAAATCATGCTTTTGTGCGTGTGGGGGGGGGGGGGGATAGATTTTTTATCTTCTTCTTATAGGTAAAAAGAGTAAAGAAAGAAAAAGTTTGCAAAAGACAGTGAAAACCATTGTAAATTCTAGAAAAGTCTTCCCTGTTAAATACTGTTAAGTTTTTATGGCCAACTCTGTCTATAAGTGCATATTTTATAACTTAAAATATGTGAGCTACCAGATCTCATTCAGTTTATTAAAATTAAAAATTTTAAGACTATATCAAATTAAAAAAAAAAAATTCAGACAGTAACATTTTCTAACTTGTTATTCTATAAAGTTAACCTACAAATTTACAAAGATGAACATTTCAAATTAACGTTTTACCAGGTAACAGATTTAATTGAAGTTTGTGGCCAATGTATCTTTTTTTCTCTTTATTAGCTGTTTAAAAAGGAGAATCAATGTTAATTTAAAGTGTTATAATAATAAGTGTTTAATAATAAAGTGTATTAAACATGAAAATAATAATCTTTGAGAGTTTATAAGGTTTTGGAGAAAACAAAATGCTTAAAAAATATTAAATTTTTAACTGCAAGCACTTGAAAAGTGTATAAATTTTAAGTATTATTATATATATATCATCCAGATCCAATTCATAACAGCACAATTTTTTTTTCATAATTATATACTTTTAGTGTTTTTTCGGTAAGTATTTAGTTAGCTGTTAGGTTTTTATTTTAAGGCTGTTCTCAAATGCAGACTGATTACTTTCTGACACTCCTGATTTCATTTTTGTTCATAAACTCATGAGATTGGCAAGTACTCTTATTCATAAACTGTGAAATTGAATAGTTTTTCAATAAAGGCAGAGGATCTTTCAGAAAATGTTGTGACAGTTGGTATTTTAAACAGATTTTTCAGGTGAGACAGCTTGATTGAGGTCATTTAGATACTTAAAACTGCTCATAATTCAAGATTATATCAATTATTGTAAAGTAAAAAAAAAAAAACTTTGATTCCAAATCACTTCAATAAAATTATAGTTTACTGATCCAGGATTTAAAGATCACATATGTTCAATAGGGCATCACAAAATGATACCCTACCCCTAAAGGGAAGGTAGTACCCCGTGTGAAATCTAGCTGAAGCGACAGCAAACACCCCTGTAGCAACAGCGAAATATGGGGAACACAATAAAAAACTCCCAAGATTCAAAGCCCCGGGCGGGGTTGTTGATGTACCAGAAAAAGTATATTATGACGAGTCCAATACTCAAGAAAACGTCTGCACCAGGGTGCATAAAGTCGCTAGCGTTACTCCTTGGAGGGCTGCGACAAGACCCTTTTGGGCACTGCATAAAATCAGTGCAAGTGTCATGATTTTATGTTTAAAAATAAGTCCATAAATGTGTCAAAAAGTTTTGTGGGTGAAAAAACAACAAAAATAAATTGAGAACACCTTTAAGAAATAAGTGTTTGTCTCACTTTTTTCTCTCTCAATATTTTAGATTTACATCATTCTTGTACTACTGTATATTTAATTGAATTTTTCTATTCTTTTTCTACAGAAGAGTTTATACATCCCCTACATTCATGTAGGCGCCATGTCTCAACAGCCCCAGCCAGGAGGCCTAAAAAGAAAACATCCTGATGATGAAGACGAAGATGAAGACCCTCCATCTTCTCCTGATCCCATTCGACGGCAGCCGCCTCAGCCTCTTCCGCAGCCGCCTCTTACGCTGACAAAGCAAGAAATGCTTAACCTCACGCAGTGCAAACTCGAAAAAGTCAAATACACACCCAACTCCAGGCTTTGCCAATATGTCGTTATGTTGAATACTGCTCGCAGGTTAGAACAAGAACTGTTGAGGGAAGGTGTGAGCTTATGGCCGACTGGCGCCAATTTCGTACCGGCTGTAAATAATCAAGTTCCATTTGATCCCACTCGTCCTCCTCCACCTGACGATGCTAGGACTAACTTAGAGGATGTGGTGACATCAGTCAGTTACACTTCTTCTTACACAATGGACACTTCTGCGAGAACTTCTACAACTTCTGTGATAAATACATCAGTAGCTCCGAGTGACATTTTCGGTGGGATAAGCTGTAGTACAACACACTCTTCAGAGTACGATAGGTATTTATTGGACCTTGATGGTCCAGCGTCAGGGAGGGCGACACCTTTCGTTCGAAGTGATGTTGATTCGTGTGCCTTATGGAATGAAGATAGTGATAGATTAACTAGTCTCAACTGGAGTTCTGTACTCTGCTCGGTCGATGTTGGTAATCCAATCATTGCCAGCTCGTTTTACTCAGAGACTACTATCGAATCATCTGCTACAAGTTGCAATTTTGATGCTTCGAGCAACAGTAGTAGTGGTTGCAGCAGTGACTGTTCCATGTCAGATGATGCCATGTCTAGTTCAGAAACGTCCCTTCACACATTAATGCCAGTCACAACTGGAATTCCAACAGGTTTAAACTCTGTCTGTGCGAGTAGTAGTACCAGTGCATCCAGCAGCCCAAGAGTAACTTCAGCACTTGGAAGCTCCAGCTCCCAGTCTGGTTCTTCCCCTCCAAATAGTGAGGATGAAATATTTGGGGACATAGATTTAGCTTTATATGACTATGATTTTACGCCACTTTCTCCGCCCAATGTGAGAATGGCCCCCGTCAGTGCCGAAGAACTTATGCAGTCGCTTGCCAGTGACCAAAGAGTTGATAATGTAGAATATCTTACATCCATTCGTACATGACATCCCTAAAGAGTTTCTCATAGTTTTTTTTTTTTTTTTTCTTGTTTTGTTTTCATTCTTCAAACATTGAAATTTGTACAAATGTAAATGTTTTACTTTGCCATGTTAAAAAATGCCACATCATGAACCATCGTCATATCTCATTGGTTGCAAGAATTGCACAAAGTCTGAATAGTTAAGTTCACATTTTACATTTCATGTACTTAAAAAAGGTTTTAAAAGAAAGTTTAATTGTTATATTTTAAAATGTTATTCCTTATTTTAAATTTAAACGAATAAGTTTATTTAAAGCTTTGTCAAAGTTTTATTAAAAAAATATTTTACTATGAAGTTAGATTTTTATAGCTCAAATTTAGCTCTTTATTTTCCAAAAAGTTTTTTTTTTTTTTTTTTTTTTTTTCCTTCCCCAATTGTAACTCAAAAAATAAGGTAACTGAATTTTCTAATTTGCATGGGATAATCAGGTGGTGTTGAAAATCAGGTTGTGCATATCAAAAGAATTAATAATTACAAAAAAAAGTGGCAGTTTTTAAAATTTTTTTACTGTTTCAAAGATTGTTTTATAATTACTTGTTTTTAATATATAATTATTTAAAATTGAATAAAGTAATTATTTATTATCTCTTTCTTTTTATTAGTAGTAACTTTCTGTTGAAATTTATTTATTAGAAATATAAAAAAGACTGTTGCCCCATTCAGCAAAGAAGTTTTTATGGGTAGCCCTAACCCTAAAAATGCTTCTTTGGATCAAATCTCCTTTATTGTCAATTTGTATATAAATAAATGATTATAAAAATTAATTCAAAGATGTTTTGTAATTTAAATATTAGCTTGTTTTTTAATGAGTATTATGAAGCTTTCATGGGCAGTTAACTCAGGATACAAATAATTGTTTCTCATGACAGCCCATATGCCAGATTTAGCCTTTGAGCTTATCACTTGACATTACTGTTAAAGGTTGTACTTTCAAAGCATCAGTTACACTACATATCTGCCAAGTTATCTTGATTTGCCATAGGATTATCTGATTTTAACATTGTATCGACGGTTTTGAATTTTTATGGCCTGGTTTAAAATAAATAAATAAACAGATATATAATAAAAAGATATATTGATATTGTTTAACTCCAGTAATGAGTAATCGCCTAATTAAATTTTCTCATAGTTTAACTTGGGATTTTGTGATCAAAGAGAGAAACATCTGTGATGCTACCCACTGCAAAAATCCCGACCTCATACTTTAAAAAAACCTATAGGCTTAGAAACAATTCTCATTTTTCTCCTCCTTTTTTCTGTATGCTCTCCTTGAAGGATGCTTCTTTATTTTTTATTTGACAAAATATTTCTAAAACATATACTTAATTTTATATGTTAAGTTTAAAATCTTAAGCGAAGCAGGCAAGTTGTAAATAAGATTTTAACACTTAAAATATAAATAACTGTGTTTAAAAAATATTTTGTCAAATAAAATAGAAAGGAACATGTTACAAGAAGATCATACATAAAAAAAAAAGGAAAACACTTTAATTTTCCGAGGATAAATTTGAAACATATAGATTGATTTCAAGCCCATAAGTTTAACATTAATGAGGAGTAATTGCGTTCTGACTAATAACAAGCCTTAAAGCTTCTCTTCACTTGGAACTTGGATCTCAAATTCCTCTGTCCAATAATGAATATTTTATTTTAATGAATGTATTATTACATATAAAAGCTTATTTGAATAGCGCATATAATATCTGAAAGCCTTATGTATTTATTCCCCTCTCCTTCCCTTTTTAAAAATAATTAATTTGTATAAATAATTAATCCTGATAACTTAGCAGGTATTGAACAATAAAGGCCACAGTAACTGTTGATGTAATCAAATTAAAACATACTCATAAATTAGTTGATTACAAAGACTTTTTAAAATATTTAAATCGTGTGAATCCAAAATGAAGTAACTTGATTATTTCTTTAAAACTATGAATTTTAGTGCCATTTAAAGGTAATTTACACTTTAGAAACCATGTCATATTAAAATGCATGATTTTATTATGTTACCATATTATTATGCTAAAAGTTTTATGATACAAATAGTTTTCTTTTGAAATTAGTTAACTGAAAACTATTGAACTAAAACAGCTCTTAAAAATATAAATATTTTATTTTTCTCTTTTAAAAAAAACATTCTATGCAAAAGTTTTATTTTAATATTTTTAATATTAAAAAAATATATATATATGTAAAATTGAAAACATAATTCATTTTTATAAAATTAAAATGTTTTAAAAAAACATCAATAATTCAACAGAAATTTCGTTAGCATAGGTTAAGCAATGTTTTTAAATTCTTATCACATTTAATATATAATTTTAAATGATAGATTTCAGTCATTTTTCAAACTTTATAATGATGTGACTTAAATTACATATTCAAACATAATGCAGACAACAATGCCTACAATGTTAGGCATTGTAAGGGACCAAATCAGACTATACTAGTATACAACCTCATTGTGCATTTACAATACAAAAATGTTGAAATAGAAAATAAACTACCGTTAAACTGAATGACGTCGTTACGTATTAAGTATTACTTTTATTTCAGTGAAAGAACAAACTAAATATTTGAATTGTCTTTTCTAGAACATTGGAAATATTGAATTTTTATTTAATTCTTTTAATCAGTTTTTAGTATGAATGTTTGAACTGATTTTTCTTTTTCAGTTAAAAAAAAAATAAGGGTTTCAACAAAAACAGCATCTGTCCAAAATTTCAATTTTCAAGAAGAGAGGGAAAGGGGAGTATAATATGGAAAATATAATTTCCATGGGACAACCAAACCTGTCTCATCTTGCCTCATAATGAGCACATGAGTCATTTTTTAATAGTTAAAGTAGTTTCAGTGTTGTGAAGTACTGTTGAGAATAACAATGTTACTTGTTTGTTGATTTTCATTTTTTTTTTTTTTTTTGGACAACTGCTGTTTTTGTTAAAACTCTTCAATTTTTATGTACACTGCTCTCTAATTATGTTTTAAAATTGTATAAGTTTATGTCAATTGGTTTAAAAAATCATGTAATTTATTATTATTATTATTATTAAATAAAATTCTTCAATATTTGCTAGGGCTTTTTGGCTTTATGCAGAAAGGTTTGTGGGGGCTTTGTATTATCTATTATTGAGGTTATTAAAAATGTAATACTTTTTTCTAAATGATACTTCAATAAAAATTTTATTAAATATTTTAAATTTGCATACAATTTTCAGTTACTTACATTTTTGTTATATGTAAGCATTTCTTCATTAATAATTTATTGCTTTAGCTGTATCTATTTTGTATGTAGTATGAAAATTTTTTATTTTTTTTCTTTGGAGGAAAAATAAATCAGTTTTCTAAAAGGTTATATTATCAAAGTTCAACTTTATTCCTCTTTTATTTATACACAATAAAAATAGTTGTCATCATTGCATTTTCTAAAGATATGTCGAAGCATGTTTTAATAATTAAAAAATTATAATAATCATTGGAGCAATAATTTATGCAGTTTAAAAGTTCATTTTTTCCTCTACCTCTGTTTTTTTTTTTTTTTTTAAATAAAGCAAAGTTTATTTTAAAATATGCTAATTCTCTGTATGTCTACATATATATTTTCTTTTTTTTTTTTTTTTCTGTGATGTATTACATATCAATACAAAATAGTCAGTTATAAAAAGTTGTTAATCTTTTTTTTTTTTTAATATTTAAAACTTTTCATTTTATGTTTTTCAGTTCCATTGAACTTTACTAGTCTTATCAAAAAAGCTTTAGTTCAGATTTTCAATGATAATGGTTAACTTATCAGAAGTTTATTATTTTTGTTCATTATTTTATGGTTAGTCAACAAAATAAAAGAACTGAATTTATAAAATTTAATTATTGTTTTGTTACTGAACAAATATATTTGAATGCTTTATATCTAGAATTTGCTCAATCTAAAATCATTTTGTTAGTGCTTGTGTAAGCACTTGTTGCTCAATTAGAGTAAAATTAACTTTTATTCAGAACAAATTCGATTAAAAAATGGACAATGAAACCAATTTTTCCACAGCTATAAAACTTTATAATATTTTCGTCTCAGAACACATGCTATTTGAATATTTTAAGAATTTTATCAAATTTTGAATTTGTAATTACTCGTGTTTTATTTTAATTTGCTTGTTTTAACATAAGAAAAAATGCCTTTATTTTACAAATATATTGATGTTGCTGTTTTTAATGTACAGCAACTGCTTATTGTTATTTTCATTTACAGCTAACCCTTGTCCAATAAATTTGTAAAGCATATTTTGATACAGTTGTCGATTGATGTTTTTTTAGTTAGGCAATTACTTAAACTATATATAATCAAAATATTGCTAATACTTTGTATTTAAAAAAAAAAAATCAATAAATTGTTGTATGAAAATAATTATATAGGACTTAATATTTTGACATTAGTGATATCTAAAAATTGCTTAGTTATACTTAAACAATATATATAATCAAAATATTGCTGAAAAATTTACAATTTTTTTGTAATTCAATAAATTGTTTGGTAAAAATAATTGCATAAATCTTGATGTTTTATTTGACATTAGTAATATTTGAGAATTGCTTAGTTTACTTAATGTATAAATGAAGACAACTTTGTTAAAATTGGATATTACAGATAAACAAAAAATAATCTACTTAAATAATACCAGTTGTCTTATTTTTGTCAAAAAAAAAATATATTACAACGGATAGCTGTATATGACCTTAAAGTATTTTTTTCCCTTTCAATCAGTTTAAAATTTGTTTTTCTTTAACCAAATGTTATGCATTTGAAAGTAATGTGAATTTCACATATTGCATAGTATCAGAAAGCGTAAAGAATGAGCTCTTAAAAGTACTTGTTATTGACCCTAGCAATTTTAGATAACATTTATAGAGAAAAATAATGGTGTACATGTATTATACTTATAAGAAATGATGTAATTATACAATTATATTGATTGAATAAAATTTGAGAGAATCTTAACTATAACAATATAAGAGCCAAAGAAAGCGCTGGCATCTGAAAATATTGTATATTGTACATATTGTTGACCATGATGCATGGTTTGTAAATTAATTTTGTACAGGCACAGCTTATACATTAATCGAGATGTTATTGCTACTTGTTGACAAAGCAGCAGATTTTAATAATAAACAAAAATCTCTCCTACACTAGATACCTAGAATTAGATAGCTATTTATTCGTACAAATAAAATGTTTATCTACATCCCCCTATGGGAGTTTTAAGGGTACTATATTTCCTATCTTTAAGGTGCATACTGAGTGAAAAATCTAGTGCATACTCTTTAATTTCTGGTGTAAAAATTATTCATGTTTTTAATGTGGAAGTTATGTCCATAAAATTAAAATGCTAGTACGTAATTGAGATTGTTTAAAGAAATTAGATTGATGCAGCTTCATGACATAAACATCCATGGATGATCATTAAATTGTAAATAAATGCATACAATTTTTTTTAGCAGCATGGACCATTATTGCTAAAAAATTGCAATATTAATACTGCCAATGAATTTTCTACATTACTGCTAAAAAATAGCAATGTTGCCAATGGAAGTTTCTTGAAAAGTGTGAGTAAAAAAAATACAGCTGTCACTAAAGTTACTCTTAAATAATATAATTTATTTCCCATCATTTTATATATAAAACTTTTGAAAAAGTACTTTTAATAGATAATTAGGAACATAATATTTAATTTCTGGTGAAAAAATTATTCATGTTTCTAATGTGAAGTTATGTTTAAAATTAAAATGCTAGTTTGTTGGTATTGTTTAGAAATATCGGATTGATGCAGCTGCAGGTAGCACTAAACTTAAACGTGCCATAAACATCTATAGATGATCATTAAATTATAAATTATTGTATGTATAACAAGTAATATAAAAACAATTTTTTAAGTCAATTCCTACTTTTTAATCATAAATATATAAAATAAACCCATGGAGCATTAATGTCCCATGTTATCTTTATTGAACATTCATTATTTTATAATCATCGTTGCAGTATTTTATTTTTTGTTGGCATCACAAATTTGAGATAAATCTTTCATTTCATTTATGAAACAATGGGAGAAGTTTTTTTCTCCCATGTAAAAATTAAAATTAATTAATTAAATTTACTGAATGAATTAATATTTGAAAAAACTGTATTAACTTCAATTGTCATCCAGTACAAGTTAAAAAAAATTTATTTGAACTTGAATGGATCAATAGAAAATATTTTATTAACGATTGAAAATTCCAACAAGATATATATATAGAGAGTGTGAGCTAATAGTAGGAATTTAAAAAGGACCATTACTTATATATATATATATAAATAGCAATATTAATACTGCCAATGGAATTTTCTACATTAGTGCTTAAAAATAGCAATATTGCCAAATGAACTTTCTAGAAAGGTGTAAATGCCTTATTCAATTGTAGTTAGCAATAAACCTACTATTAAGTCTATGAAATATCATTGAATTAAAAATTATTGTAAGTTTAAATATATTGATATTATTTCAACAATAATAATCCAGCTTTTGTTCACCTTCTCTTATATATAACTTTTGCGAAAGTATTTTTAATTAATGATTAGGAGTATATTTACCATATTATAAATTATTACTAAAGATAATTAAGTAATTATAAATTTATTTATTTTTATATTTAAATGTTTTATTTTCAATCTAATATTGTACTAATAACTACTTATCATCCAGGTCTTTAAAAGATCAATGAAAGTCAATTATTTACATAAATGAAAAAAGTCAAAACACATTGTTATAATGTAATAGTATTTTGTGTTTACATATACTTACATTCTGAAATAAAAGAGTATGCTTTTTATTAAAAAAAATATGTATTCAGGAATAATGTATATTAAGACATACATATATGCATAGATATTTATCCCCTATGGGGAGTCAATGATTTCAAAATAATCATGGAAATATAACCTTAAAATTCCCCCATTCTTTCCAAAAATGTATGAATGGGTAAATCTGATTGAATACAGGTATTTTCATACATTGTTCGGCTGCCATTGCAGCCTTTTTTTGAGGACTGTGAAATTGCCAATATTTTAAACGCTTAGCAGTGCCTCATCAAATAAGTGCAGATTTCTTTCTGTTATTTTATACTATTCATTTTCCCACCCTCCTGTCATGCTTCATTTTAATTAAGTTTAGTTAAATTACATTTCAGTAAGAGCATTGCAGCATATACTTATTTATTTAATGTGTAGAATATTTACATGAAATTACAAGAAGGATTAATCTATAGAAGACGTTTGTTGAGATTTTTTACAAAATTATAGTGGCCAAGTTTGTTCAAATATACATTAAATGGGTCTTATTTGCATGTGCTTTCATTTCTTTTATACTAAAATTCTTGCATTTAAAAATGGTTCTTATTTTTAGTTTTAGATTTGGCTCCTAAATTTTACTGTGATTTTCGTTTGTAATTGTTTAACATTGAAGTTAGTTTTTTTTTTTATGTGTCACTAGTGCTTTAATATTTCTCTGCATAATTCAATTATTTATATTTACAAAAAAAAAAAAAAATATTTTTATTACCTGTATAGTAGAAATTTCCTTTTATATCTGCCATGTCTCATGTGTATTGCAGTTGTATTCAAATAATAATTTTATTTTACATACACAATAAATAAACTTTTACACAAACAAATGGAACAGAGGAAAATCCCCCCCCCCCTCCTCCTCTTACAGCTCGAATAAGTATTACTTTCATATTGTAAATAAAACAGAAATAAACCTTCATGAAAAAAATATACAGCAGTAGCAATTCCTTTTAAGAACTTAAAAAAAAAAAAATCTCTTTATAAATTTAAAAACATTCTTTAACCTGCATGCTACAAAATTTATCTTTATAAAACTTCATAGCTAAAATTAGACTACATAAATTATATCCCTTCCCCCATAAATAAATAAAAATAAACTAGATCATTGTATGATCAGGGGTGATTGTGTTCAGGTTATATACCTGAATTCAGGTATTTTTTTCATTTTCAGTACCGAAATTCAGATTTTTCTGATAGTTAAATTCATAAAATAAGACTAAAATTTCAATTTCATATGATTGCTTAACATAATTAAAATTCATATTTTTCATAATTTGACCTCCCTTTGATTAAATTCTACGTTTCTTCCCTACTTTCTCTATACAAAAATGTTTTCTCGCTAAAATTTCAGGTATTTTTTCATGAACCCACAATCACCCCTGATGTATGTTCAAAATAAAGTATGTACTAATAAAACAGAAAAACATTAAAGTAAAATGTTTTGTAATCTTTTATTTTACGAAGTTTTGCTAGAAATTGGAATGTATATAAATGTTGAATATACTTCACAAAGTCTTTTATGTTCACTTGTATGTGATGTGTATTCATGCATTAAATACATTTAATTGTTTTCAACAGCCTGTTATTTTCATTAAAATCATCAGAAAGTTTTGCAGATTCCCGTAATGTCTAAGAACCATTTTTAAAATGTATATGAGCCAAAATTTCATAGGTGTGATTTTTGGCTGCTGATTTTCTGCTGATATCTGGTTTTTAAAAGTCTCATATTATACTCAATTTGAATTTTTAATAACCACTGATATATTGTAGAATAACAATTAGTAGATGGGCACAAACTTTTTTGTAAAATAAAGATATGCCAGTTTTTATTAGACAAAACAGAAATTGTAAGGGACAGTAGTGACATTTTTTGCAATTTTGCCACTTTATTTTAAAAAGAACATTTTTGGGATGTTGTGTGCACTATTTTCAAAGACATATCAAACCTACGATTAAATGGCTAGATTTTGATTAATCTATAAATATCAATATTTAAATTAACAACGGGGACTGTAGTGATGACTAATAAAGGTGCACTTACCTTTGTCCTAATCATTTCAATCCAGAAAATATTTATGAACAAACTGCAAGCAATGGTGACTTTTTAAGAACAGGTGCTCCCCTACTGGAAACAATACTGATTATGATTGCATACTGCCATCTGGTGGAAATATGAGGAAATGCATCCAACAGGACAGTAGTAAATGATAAAGTGAGGGACACAACTTAAAACTCAGTAAAAACAAATATTACACATTTCACTCATATAAAAATCATAAGATTATGCTCCATGAATATCATATTTAAATGCATTAGTCTTTCAATTTTTTTTTTGTAATTATTATTTATTGATGGATTTTAATGATCAAGTTGTGGGTTGTGGATAGCAGTGACTTTTGAGATATTTAAATTCCAGACTTAAAAAACACATTTTCACATTAGAAGTAACGTAATATTGTAGAACAATCACAGAGAAGCATTTTAAACATTAAATGAGAATTTATATTGCAAAGAAATGCCGAGATATATACTGGCAACTGAGAAATCACACTTATGATATTTTGGCCCCTATTTCATTCATCTTTTATTTATTCTTGTATTTTGTTTCTTTTTTAAGGTAATCCTTTAGTGTATTTTGATAGAAACATTTCTGTTGCCTGTGGGGAAAAAATATAAATAAATAAATTGGCAATTTTGTGCATACTTTCATATTTTTATTTATTGAATTTCCCTAAAACAAATTTTAGTCTTCATTTTTCCATACAATTGCTCTACTGCAAGCACAATTTTGTTGTTAGCACATTTTACTTTTGGTATAAATACAGTTTTTCTTTTTTGTTTTGATGTGTGTATATAAGACTTATAAAACAATAAAATATATTTTAATGTGTAAAGGAAAAATAAAGGAATATAGTTTTCTTTTTAAAGAGTTAATATATATTGTTGTTCTGAAAAACGTGATATACTGAAATGTAATTTATAAAATTGTGTATATTATTGAGTTTTTATGTATAGCGATTATTATGTGTTGTTATTTTATGAAAATGATTTTAAATTTATTGTGATTTTTTTTTTCTTCTTCTTTTTATCAAGCCATGATTATTGCCATTATTATCCCTATATTGTATGTTTTTGGGAGTTCCTGCAGATGCATACTAACTGTTGCAATATTAAAAGTATTCTTCCTATTTTTACAGCTGATAATCAAATTTAAAATTTGTTGTTTTAAATTCAGACAGATTTGCAATTTACAAAGTACTTGTGTTTTCGAGCATCAGATAAGGATAAGTTATTTTGCACTGAGCCATGTGAAAGAAAAAAATCAACCAGCTAACGAATTAATAATAACAGTAACAGGTGCCACTTGTAACTTTAAAAAAAATATATTTTATTAAACAGAAGATATCAAAGGTGGTATTGTTTTCCCATACACTGCAAAAAAAAAGTGTTGATTTTACAGTATAATACTGGCACCCCAGCTGCCAATATTATACCGTAAAATTAACAGTAAAATAAACAATAATACGCTACCGCACGTGCGCGGCAGCGTGTTACTACTTATTTTACTGTGTATTACTGTTAATTTATCATATATAATACTGGCAGCTGGGATGCCAGTATTATACTGTAAAATCAACACTTTTTTTTGCAGTGTAGTGGTCAAATATCTTAAAATCATTTTCACTTGAAAATCTTTTTAAGACTTATATGTAAAGTGATAGGAAGATAGACTTTATTATAATACTGAATAGCTGTGACTAACCCTGCTTGAAAATTTTTGAAGAATTATTGTGTAAAATGAAGTAAATTTATCACTTATAGGAATTGGTTTTATCTTCAAAATTATATAATTCTTCACTTCTGGAAAATGTTAGGATTTTATCAGCATTTCTCCTAATTGATGTTATAAAATTTCTTCAAAACTAAAACCTTATGTTAATCTAATAATGAACAGTTTTAGAAATAAGGTTTAACCTCTGAGTTTACACAGAAGGATCCCTTAAAAAAGCATTAACATAACTATATAGATTTTGCATAATAAAAATAAATCGTTCAGCATCTCATCAAAATATTATCGTTTGGGACAATTAATTTCTCTACTAGAAGTTTTAGTTTTTACTAAAATTAATATCTGTGGCACCTTTACCTCCCTGCAAATTTAATAAACTAACAACTTCTTGAATTACAATAATCTTAAATACACGATAAAAGAAACAATGCATTATGAAAAAATGAATATATGTTCTTTTTTGAGTAAAGATAATTCGCATTTCCATAGAATTCAGGCATTGCATTATATATATAATGCAACTGTAATAAATTACGTGAAATATTTTCGATGTGGGACTTCTAACAGTTAATATGTATCACAGGCCTTTTTAAAATGAGTTATTGTTGTTAGAAAACAATCTTTTGTGTAATTTCACTTATTATTTGAAACAAAGATATTATAAGTAATATTAATTTATTAAATTACGATATTTGAGTGCAACTTTGCCACGCATGTTTCAAAACTTCAGTGTGAAATTAGCTATAGAAGGACACTTTAATAAGCAGCTTTATGGGTCGTTACTAAGCAATTCAAAGCTGCATTGAAGATTTTTTGTTTTGTTTTAAGTTATGACTTAATATTTATCTACTTATGTTTTAACCTACGATGTTGCACACGTGCTTTTATATGCAACGATTTTAGGTAAACAATATTTTGTTTTAAGTTTGCAGCTAGACACATGTAATTAAAATAATATCATAATATCTTTTGATATTTTGATTAATAAGAGAAACGCTTTGAAAATTTACTGTTTTTTCATACTCAATTTTTATGGTTTCAAGGTAGTCTTTTTTTTTTTTTTTTTTTTAAGGTAGTTTCAGGTATTTTACAAAGGGACCATTTTCTACATTACAAACGACTTTGAGACTATCTAATATTAATATACAGGGTAATAAGAAAATATCTGGCACAATTTTAAAGGGTGGTAGAGGAAACTTAAACAAGCATTTTTCGTCATAGAATGTGTGTCCGGAAATGGCGCGGTTAAGCACTGGGGATGAGGATAAATGTGAAAAGTGCAATAACAGATAGCGTAGCATCCGGACACACATTCTATGAACCCACCTCCCCCAAAAATGCTTATTTTGGTCTCCTCTACCACCTTTTAAAATTTTGCCAATTAGTTTCCAATTCCCCTGTATACCGGGGAATCTAACCCGGGCTTTCCGAATTACAGAACATATTGCCCGGTGTACACAAACATAGTTAAACTTTTTTAATTAAAAATTCTACTAGATTTTTTACATTTAATATATATTTTTTTAGATTGCTCACAAAAACACCAGAAATCATTTTATATGAAAAATATCAATTATGTATTCGTATAAAGTTTTGCAAATTATTAAAAACGTATTAGCCGCATGCCAGAGATTAATAGCCAAAGAAATCGCCAAAGATTTCACTATTTAAAAAAAAAAAAAAAAAAAAAAAAAAAAATCTTTTTGATTCTGATTATTTCAGTGTTTAAGCACGTAGTTCGGTTACATATCTGTTAAATGTGTGTTTTATTTATATTTTTTTATTTATTTATTGACGAAGTTTTAATTTCGTTATGGAATGGTAGCCGGAAACAAATACTGAACTACTTGTATTGTTTTAAGTGCAAACCTGTTAATCTTCCGTAAGCAGGCTGCACGTAATCGAGATAGATTTAAGCAAAGTTCAGGATGAAAATTATTTTTTAACCAATGAGAGAGTTTTCAGACAAACCGCATTTGAAAGTGCATCCCCCTCCCCCCCCACGCCTATTCGACGATATAAAGAATTGAAATTGTGCGATGTCTACAAGTTAATAAATTTGCAAAAAAGCGAAATTCATTATTCACGTTATTGCCTTGTCAATATGGCTTCAACGTTAGCTATATATACGTGGTTTTGTTTTATAATATAGATTTAAATTATTTCATTATTTTCAGGTGTAAACCTTCGTCCTCTTAAAAATAAATGAATTGCTTTAAAAGTTATTTTTAAAATTCTTATTAAATATCATATGACTCATTATATCGGTCGTGCGATTATAAACTTTGAAAATTACCTGCTTATTTTTATTTTTACAAATATTCTAGTTTTTTTTTTTTTATTATATATTTTTTAAAAACTTTCTAACTGCAGCTTACTTACATACAACCATATATGTCATATTTCTAGACATAGATACATAATGATCAGAATTTTTTTCACTACAAACAAAATTTCGCCTATATCTTTTTTATGTACCAAAACATCTTGTGATAGTAACTCCTTTAATAGTTAGATAATTTATGTGTAACATCTTCGTGAGGCGAAAGGCCCCAGTTCTTACTGTTTGTTTGTTTTACCCCCACATTTTCGTTGCATAATGTTTTGTGTGCAACGTTAACTGTGAATTCAGATGCTGTGTTACTTAGTAGGTCACATACTCGAAGGCTAACACGAATGCAGCTCTGTTAAAAGGTGCTTTACTGTTTTGTGTTATTGAGCTTTACTAAACTTATGTGCTATAAATTAAATAAGTATATATTGTCCAATTGATCTAGTTTCTGTGTGTATATACAGAGATTTGACTACGTAAATAATATACTGAAACATTTTAAGTTTGTGGGGAAAAACAACTTATATATCATTTAAATAGGAAATTTCTTTTACACAAATAAAATACAGTGAAGTATTTTCAGAAGAATATGTAATGCAGGTGGATTGTAACATTTCTCTATTAACTCTTTTTCTTTCTTTCTTTTCTTTTCTTTTTGTTTCTTTTTTACTTTTATTTCATTACGAAATTTCTTTTAAGTATTATTTTTCGAATTTTTTAAAGTATTTTATTTATGTAAAAATTTTTTCTAATTAAAATGAATTACAAGTTGTAATGAACAAAAGGTATTAATTTTCATATAAAAAATCGAAAGCATTACTTTCGATTTTTTATATGAAATATTTTCATATAAAAAAGTTTAATAAACACCTTTTGTTCATTACAACTTGTAATTCATTTAATTAGAAAAATTCTTTTACATAAATAACAAAACAAAGATGGACTTTTTAAAGAAAATGTATAACTTTAATCTTGTTTAATTAGAAAAATTCTTTTACATTGATTATAATACAGACGATTTTTAGCAGAAAATATAGCGTTTATAATTTCTATCTCATTTAATTAGAAAAAAATCTTTTAATCGATTATAATGCAGACGATTTTTAAAAGAAGCGTTTGTAAATTATAATTTCTATCTCAAACTTGAACTATTTTAAATATCGCGGCTGAATGCATTTTTTAAATTGTTTTCATTTAATGATAGAGGATCACAAATGAATGTTACATGTTCTATTATGGGGTTTGTTATTAGAGTACTTCCTGTGGCAAAGTTTGCATTCCAGTATCTAGATATGTTGCAATAAAAAGTTATGTTGTACATTAATCAAAGTACTGTTGTAGATATTATTGTATTCCTGCATTTGTTTTGTTTATAAAAATATTTATGTGGCAGTTTCGAATGTTATTCATTCTGCCTTTCATTTGTTGTGCTAATTTAATTTTTTTTTTCAATTTTCGTAAAAAAGCTCATCTATTATTTAAGTAAAAAAAAAAGCCTGAGACAAAATCTAAGTCATTTCACCTGTAAAAGAATGTTATTGGCTTAGAATTTCGCTCAAGCAAAATTTTACATTTTTATTTTTCACTTTGTATCAATATGTATTATGTTATTAAATATATACCTTTATAAAATAAAAAATGAGTCTGTTTTATTCATTTTCAGTAATAATCTAAACTGTTTACACTAAGCTTCTCTGCTAATAGAAAAAGGTTTGGAGTTGTGCTATTTTTTTCCTTTTTTTTTATATCACTAAAATTGGTATTTTTGGAAAAATGACCAAAAATATCCTACTTTTTTAATAAATCCAAAATTTATAAAAACTTAAAGGGAATTTTAAGGAAATTAGCTCAACTCCAACACCAGCTTAACACATTCACGAAGTCATTTCCAATCGTCAATAAATGATATTTTCAGGTACTGGTTTTGACTCATTTTTAAACAAAAGCATGACACATGTAGGCATTATTGAATTGATTTGGAATCTTAACACTTTTTCCATCTTTCGATAAATGACTTGCTTCTTGTCATACGTGATTGTGTTGCCTTGTGACAGCAGTTTTTTTCCCTCTCCAACGCTGTCGCGTTCGGAAATTTGGTTCAAAACGCCAACTTTGACAGTATTTTCTGCAATATTTTTTCGCCTTTATTGAAAATGGAAAAAAATGTTCGATTACATTATTTATGAATAAGAATACATGTCAATTTCATACGTTTTCGAACAAAATTGAATTAAAAAATGAATCAGAAAGTAGCCAATTTGTATTTGAGAACGGCCTTAGATCTTACATGTGCATAAAACTACGTTCAAAAACTAGGGCTCCTTGGCCAAAGTTTTTGAATTGGAATATCTGGAAATAAATTCGACCTATTTCAAGTTTCACATATTTCTGAAGAGGAAAAATACACTTTTATGTTAGCCGGGCGCTGGTGATAAACCGCTAAGTATTGTTCCCATCGCCATCATTCGCATTGCATTCATTTCTTTTAAAATACAAAACCTTTCACTTATTTTATTTAAAATACATCGTTCATTCATTTCATGTGAAATACACACATATAGCATTATTTCTAATTTACACACGCGAAAAAATAAAGCTGTTGTTGGTGAGATTTACGTCCGGCTAACATAAAAGTACCAGGAAAAACGGTTCAACAGAAAACATATACATTAAAATTATAATTTAATAGAAATGAATAGATTTAAAGATAGGTTAATTTTGGTTGTAAAGCTAGGCTCTCATAGAATGTAAAATCATAGGTTAACTTATGGGGAAATTGAACAATAAAGTTGCTCATTATTTTAATGCATTTCTCAAAATTTGGTTTTCACTATCAGAAAATTCACGTCCGATATTGACGTATAACGGTAAAAAAAAAAAAAAAATCCTCTAAATTTTAAGTATTTTTAAAAAGAATATATATTTTTTAATTTCACTTCTGTTTCAAAGAATGGTTTACATTTAAGTTGACATTTCTAAAAACGTAATCTCGGGCGTCAATTTTATGATAGTGAAAAAGAGATATTGAAATAATGTATTACGTAATTAATAACAGGGGTGATTGTGTTCAGGCTATATACCTGAATTCAATTTTTTTTTTTTTTTTTTCATTTTCAGTACAGAAATTCTGTTTCTCTGATAGTTAAATTCATAAAACAAGTAATATAATTTTTTATAAGTCAATTCCTACTTTTTAATCATAAATATATAAAATAAACCCGTGCAGCATTAATGTCCCACGTTATCTTTATTGAACATCATTTTATAATCATCGTTGCGGTATTTTATTTCTGTGGCATCACTAATGTGAGATAAATCTTTCATTTCACTTATGAAAACAATGGGAGGAATTTTTTTCTCCCATTTAAAACTAAAATTAATGAATTAAATTTAATTAATGAATTAATATTTGAAAAAACTGTATTAACATAAAGTGTCATTCACTACAAGTTAAAAAAAAATTATTTGAACTTGAATGGATGAATAGAAAATATTTTATTAACGATTGAAAATGTGAACAAGATATATATGGAGAGAGTGTGAGCTAATAATAGGAATTTAATAAGACTTAAAATATCAATTTCAAATGATTGCTAAACATAATTAAAATTCATATTTTTCATAATTGGACCTCCCTGTGAATTATATGTTCCCTCTCTCCATACGGAAAAGTTTTCTCGCTAAAATTTCAGGTATTTTTTTATGAACCCACAATCACCCTTGCAATAAGCTTGTTTTTTAATTTTTCCCATAGGTAAGTGAGCGATAAGCGAAAACACTAAAGCATCGCACTACACTACACTGTGAAAAAAAAATCTCTCAAATTGTCAGAAAAAAACTCAATTTTGGCGCCAGTGGAAAACCGTTTAATTTACAGATATTTATCCATATATTTTCATTAAAACAGTTTTTTTCTGTAAAACATATAGATTTTTTCTGTAAAAATGATAAAATCCACATTTTTTTTACAGGTAAAAACTGTTTTTCCTTAAAACAGTTTTTTCTGTAAAAAAATACAATACTTTTTTTGTCAAAGTTACAGATTTTTTTACAGTATAAAGGTCTGCAGGGGCCGGAATTTCCAGGCCCGACCCAACTCAATATCTATAAAAAATTCCGATTTTTCCTAACATACAATTAAGATTCGTTTAATGAATACTACATACACATTTATGGGAAATTTGTACCGTACGTTTTAGATTACTATATGTTCACAAGCTATAGAATACAAAATAGCAACATTAATGATCACCTAGACCAGCCATACTCAACCTTTTTTTCTCGCGGGCCGCAACACACTTATATAATAACGTAAAAAATGCAATTAAAATAGTAAGATAACAAAAGTAGTATAACAAATCTATAGAATAAATTTTGTATAATTTGTAGGAATAAATGTGTGTCGCGGAAGAAATGTTACCGAAAAATCCGGTGATTTCCTTTAATAAAACAGTCATTATCTCAATGCAAAATCTTTTTTAGAAATATACAGTGCAAATTTAATTAATTTGAAATAATATTTGTTCAGTGTTGAAGATTAAGAAATATATGCACCACTATAGCACAAATAGAACTACATATATAAAGAACTTTTGACTAACGAAACGGCCTTTAACACGTTTTAAGGTAATTTTAAATTAGTGATTATAAATATTTTTGTCTTCCCATGAAAATATATAAAAGAACAGCGACGGTCTTAAAATTTTTTTATGCACATCTCAATTGATTTTATAAATAGAGATTAATGATTGTGTCGCGGGCTGCATATTAAAGGTCGCCGGGCCACATGCGGTCCGCGGGCCGCAGGCTGAGTATCGCTGTTAGACTATTACATTCAAATAAAGAAATTAAAAAAAAAATAGTGTAGTTCAGAAAAAAAGATGTTTAATACATCATAATTTTTGTTGCTGTATAATAAGTAGATTTTTGAAAATGTTTCTCTATAACTTATTAAAGTACATTTCCAAAGATTCCGTTAACAGAAGTTCATTATCGCTGTTACTATTTTCGCAAACAAATTGCTTGATCGACACGCCCTGGGAACAATTAAGTCCAGTTACGGCCCGAGTATGTAGAATAACATGTAACCCTGATCTCGAGTCTGCTAAAAAAATTAAGCCCGACTCAGACACGATTTAACTATCCGATGCCGATTTTTAAGCTGGACATGTTATCTACTTATAATAAAATCCGAAGGCAAGAAAGTATGTCTGTAACCATTCCAGGCGGGACCACTCTTGTCTGCGAATCGACCGTAGTTAAACGCCACGTTAGGCCTAATGAAAAACTTATGCTACATCCGATTCTGCTGCTAAAATATTTGTAAAAACATATTAAAGCTTTTAAATTTTTTAATTTTGTTTAAAACCTTCAAAAACTATTTCATATAAAACATGTATATCAACATTTCTGTAAACATTTTTTTTTCTATAAGCACATTTTTCTCAGAAATAGCGGTGATTTCTTTCGAAGGGAGGATTTGAGGTGATCAATCCAGTATATTGGCGCCATCTACAGGCGGATTTTGAAATTTTGCTTCCATCGTAAATAAAACGATTCTTTCTTATCAAACGCAATTAAAATATAAGGAATACATAGTACAGCGTAATTTACATTTAATTTTGCTATGTAATCAAACAATGAGTTATATGGTGAGTCAAGCTGTTTAGAAACTCATTGATAACACTTTTTTACAAAAACTTTCGCACATGGATCATTTGTTAATATTTAATTTGAATGTTTTGTCCAATCGTTGAACTATTTCAGAAATTTAATACTGAGTAAAATAATAATAATAATAATAATATATATATATATATATATATATATATATATATATATATATATATATATATATATATATATATTCTGCCGGCCGCTTGAAAATTTGCCTTAATTTTTCCGGACCCGTGCAGACCTTTGCACTCCACTAGTGGTCTGCACAGGCCAACATTTTCAGGCCCGGCCCAGCCTATGCAAAAAACAATAAAAACAACTAGAATGTTGCACGACAATTATGCGAAAATTTTACAGCATATATTTCAAACCCTGTATGCCACCAAGCTGTGGAATACAGAATTATAACATTATACAACATTAGGGGTTCCTTATTACATTCAAATTATTTCGCAGTGAAAATTAATATAGTTAGAATAAGAGATAAACGTGGTTAGAAGTTGTAATTTTGTAGCTCTGTACTTAAAAAAAAAGGTCAATTTTAAAAAAATATTTCTTTGCAATTTATTAAATAAAAATGTAAATTTCCGAATTTTCCGAGCAAATGTAAAATATTTAACCAAAAAAAAAAAAAAAAAAAAGCACGAAATGGAATTTTTAGGTATGGACCGCCGCGAATCTGAAGGGAAAAAACATTCGTCAAGCATAGATTAAAGAATCACTTTCTGACACATTCAACTGTAACAAAACATAACCATTTAATTAGGTGAAAGATGATATTTAAGTAAACAATTTGAAAAAACGCAGAACATATCTGCAAACCCAATTTTAGCAATTACAATATATTGTCAGAAAAAGTTTCAAATTTTTTGTGAAGGCCCATATATGATGTATAGATTTGCATATATACTACATAGTACGCTAAAATTTAGTACATTTAGGTAATACCAATTACCTAATTTTACCAATAATAATTACCAATTAGCAATTTACGTCAATAAACGGAAATGTACGTAAGATCTTTTGAGCAGCCCTGTATATGAAATATAGAATTTATATGCACCAATTAATATGCAAAAAAAATTAGTTACATTTAAAAACATATACCACAGTTGAAAACGCACTTCCAGCAATAATTGCTCATAAACAGTACTGTAACTGAATTATTTTGTGTGTCCTGTAAATTAACAAAAAATATGCTATGCACATTCAATTCTAAAGTGTGCAGCTTACAGTGCACGTCAGTGATGTATATCAATTTTAAGTGTGCGGATTTTTTTTCTTGGGGCCCATTTTGTGAAAAGTAAAGGTTATTTTTGTGAAATTTATTATATTTTTGAAAAAAATAACATTTTGTAACAAAAGTTGAAATCCAGTTACTCAAATTCAAAATTCCAAAAAAAAAAAAAAAAGCATTTGACAAAAACTTTTTGCTGAGGTTTTCTTCTCTGGTGAACTTGTTTTTTTACAAATTCACATTTTAAAAGTCACAAAATAATGAATAGTTTTAGTAGTAAGTTTTTATGGAAGTTTGAGAAAGGGCCTATTTTATTAAAAATAATATTGTGAAAGGGGGATATTTTATCAAATTTATTTTTGTGAAGGTGCCCATTTTATTAATTTTTTTTTGTGTGTGTGGAGGGGCAATGTTTTATTACATAGATTTTTGTGAAGGGTCCCTAAATAGGCCTCAAATTTTGCCTAGGTCGACCCTTGATTAAAATACATTGCAAATGATTTTTCTCGACAGATTATAATGTAACGGAACTCTTTTGAGTGTAAGACATAACTCCTGGTTCGATGTTCTTTGGAAAACGCTCAGTATGGTCCTAACAAAGTCTCCAAAACCAGCAAATGTGACACTAAATGTGGAACTAAAAATAAGTATAAAAGTACAAATAGTTAAAAAAAAAAACATTTTTATAAACAAGACAATGCTTATCTAGAATTCATTTTTTGACTCCAATTCATGTTTTTACCCAAAAATTTCCTTTACAGTACATTAATTTTGCATGGGTATTGGACTCTATTATAAAAAAATCCACTGCCCTCACTTACGCTTGGTAGAAAAGCACAAGCAAATGAATGTATTAAAATATATATAGGGTTTCCCAAACAAACATTGACCTCGGATTTTATTCCTTAAACTAGCTGTTTAACCCGTTGTACACACGGGAGTTCATGAATTTATTTCTAAAACCAAAATTAAAAATAAAAATCAGTACAACCAAATGTATCTATGTAATATGTAGAAAAATATTTTTCTACTACTGTGCATTTTTTTTTTTTTTTTTTATGAAATTTAATTTATCATGTTGCTATGGCAGCAGACGATAAAACGATATATTTGGAATAAGGGAATAAACAGAATAAAAAGTTTTGTTGATGTTTGTGAAAAAAAAAAAAAAAAAAAAAATCTTTATTTTTTTTTAAAAAAAAAGGTAATAATTAAGCGCAATTAAATAATCTCTAATTATCGGCATGTAAGGTAAAAGAATTATCATAATACCCGCTACAGCTTCTTAGAATTTCAGCGTGTCGTACGTAATATGTATATCTCACATTGCAGTAAACATTTAGAACTGGTTAGAACTCACGTTGAACATAGAAAAAGGAAAAAATTCGTCAAAAACATTTAAAATAAAATTATTTAAAATTTTAGAATATTTTGCCCCAATTGTTCATGGGCCCCCTACCAGCAACCCGTGTGCCAAATTTCGTAGCCCTGCGCCGTGTGGTTTCCGAGATTTTGAGGTTACATAGATAGATACGCGCACGGATTTTAATTCCTTAAATATTGATCTTAGACATATATTATAAATTACAAAGTTACGTAAAAAAAAGGGGTACAGAATTTTATGAAATCGATTAAAATTTTCAGGGGATTAAATTTGAAGAAAAAAAAAATTAATTTTTTATACGGTCCCCATACAAAAAAAAAAAAAAAAAAAAAAATATATTCCTTCAATGAGTAAAATATGCCCCCATATACTAATAAAGCCAAAGGTCATGTAAAAAATTTCAGCATTTTATCATAAAGAGTCACAGAGATATGTTTAAACAAAGTTGATGAGGGGTTAATCGTAATTTAAAATGTAAATGTTTACAGCTAGAGTGTAGATGATGCGTCGCAAAGATGCATCATAAGCAGAGGTCGGTGCAGGTGTTTTTTCTTGGGGCCCATTTTGTGAAAAATAAAAGTTATTTTTGTAAAATGTATTATATTTTTGTGAAAATTGTAACGAAAGTTGAAATCTAGTTACTCGAATTCCAACCATCAAGCATTTATAAATACAAACTTTTTTTAATTCCTTTGCTGAAGTTTGCTTCTCTGGTGAACTATTTTGTTTACAAATTACACATTTTAAAACATCACAAAATAATAAATAATTAATAAATAATAAGTTTTTATGGAATAGAATTTTGTGAAAGGGCCTATTTTAGTAAAAGGAATTTTGTGAAGGGACATGCTTTATTATAAATAATTTTGTGAAGGAACTCATTTTATCAAATAGATTTTTGTGAAGGGTCCTGTTTTATTAAATTCTTTTGTAGAGGGGCCCTAATTAGGCCCCAAATTTTGCCTAGATCAACATTTGATAAGCAAATAAAATATGGCTTTTATCTTTAGTTTTATTTAGAAATTTACAAAACTATGCTTTCTGAAAAATATCTTAAAATGTTATATGATGAATTACAGAATAAAACTTAAAAATGGCACAGTCAATGGTCAAACTTAGAAATGTTTGCATTTACAAATATCTACCTCTTCTGATCGGTGCGTCACATTATCACAGTTTGCGTAAAGTTATGATTTCTACATAGTTTAGATAATTCTTCACCAATAAATAGCACAATTATTATTTATTAATGGAATCAAAGTTTTCTTCCGTAATTTGTGTAAGACCCCTGAAATGCGATCATCTGACATGATTTTTCTCCATTGCAATTTCATATCCAACCGTCAAAAAGTGGTTTAAGTCAGCATTTATGTATTTTCATATCTCTGCGACTTTTCGTGATAAAATGCTGAAATTTTGTACATGACCTTATTAGTGTATGGGACACATTTTATTTATTGAGAATTTTGTACGGGGACCGTATAAAAATTTAAATTTTGTATTTCGAGTTATTTTTTAGTATAAATTTATATTACTTATCAAATTTAATCCCCTGAAAATTTCAATCGATTTCTTAAAAGTCTGTAGCTTTTTTTCGTAACTTTGTAATTTATAATATATGTCTATGATCAATATTTAAGGAAAGAAAGCTGGTGTCAATATTTTTGGAACACGCTGTATAATTTTTTTATCTGTTTTTTTTCCCCCCTTAAGATGGGTCAACAAGAAAGAAACAAGTGGGTAAGTGTGATCGAACATCGCATAAAGGGTTTCGTTTAATATTCCTTTCAAAACACTTTATCATTTCTTTAATATATCCAAATAAATTTCATTTTCCAAAAAAAAAGTCATGTTTTTTATAAAGTAAAAATTGACCGGTCTATTTTTCTCGTTTTTTCGAATATCTGACTTGTTATTATGACTGAACTTTCTATTATACTCTGCATAATAGTATCTGTCGTGTGGACTAAATGCGATGTTAAAAAAAAAAATCAATTTCAAAAATCAATATGTTGTATAGAGAAATTCAAAATGTTAAAATACGTCAATATTTCCATAATCGGCTTTTTATCATGATTCAATACATTCCTCAAACTCATATATTTACTATTCTCTATTACTCATATTGATACTCTCTTTGTATTATTCTCAAACATTTGAAAAATCCGTTAAACTTCCAATATGGCGTCAGATTAATTTTCTTTTTAATTCTCTAATAACGTTCTATTAAGCTGCTTTCTGTATTTACACATACTCATATAGTCCTTGTATTATTGAGAAATGTTTGAAATTTTCCGTTTTATTACCAATATTGTGTCATATTAATCTTTTTTTCAATTTGTGAAACTTTTTATTTCATTTTCATTTTTCACGTGGAAATGTTTCAATAGAAAATTAATTACTGTAGAAAGGATTTTAGTGTGGATATTTAATTGTTGGCAACTGCTATAACAAAAAATGTTTAAATTTAATAGGAAAAGGCTGTTAGACTTTTGGTTTTTTTCTCTATATATATTAAAATAATACGATTTTTTCAAATTTTATGATTTTGAGTTTCATAGTAGGTAGTCAGCTATAAATACACAAAATTTCCTGCTTGTAAGTTGTATAGTTTTTGAGAACCGCGGCTCTGTGACAGACAGACAACGAAGCGGGAGTAATAGGGTTTCGTGGGATGAACGAAACCCTAAAAATCAACCACATTCTCCATTTTTTTTATTTATAATATATTTCCTACTTTTTAGCCTTTAAAATGTTTCATTGTTGCAGTTCGACAACCATTTGGCATATTTTGACAAGTATTTTTATTGCCGCATCATTAAATCCATTGTTGTTTAAACTCGTATACAGTTGTACGAGTTACAGAAAATATTTGGCTATTTTCACTTGTGGAGGGCTAAGGGAAAAATGCCTTAAAATTACTGTATTAATTTATAATTAAGTTCTAAAAATATTAAAATGCTGTATTGTCTTTAGAAACACACCTGTGAACGTAATATTTTAGGTAGATTTCGTAAGAAATACTATTTATTACATTCTCCCCTCAGTTGGAATTTTTGAAAATTTTTTGCAGATCTACGCCGATTATGACTCCCAGAACCCAAACCCCCCCCCCCCCCCCCCCGTTCAAAACTTTATCTATCTATCTATCTATGTCACTTTATTATGGACACGATAACTGGAATAATTCTGCACAAATCTTTTCCAAACTCATATATATAAAATCAAGGGGCATAAAATCTCGGCCAAGTTCGTTAATGTGCAAAATCGAACCAAGGGGGGAAATGGGGGGGCTTTTTGTGAAAACAGAAAAAACCCATAATTTCTTAATTATGATACGTATCGAATCCGTTTAAAGTTATTATTTCTTCTAGGAAAAGGGCCGAGAATTTATGTATGACAGATTTTTGATATCATTAAAAATGGCACAAGGGGTGGGGGGTGGGAGGGGGGGGGGGTCCAGAAAAATAAATTCAGAACTTCGTCAATTCACAACATATCATATCCGCTTAAATTTATTATAAATAAATACTCTTAATATTATCTAAAACTTTTATATTGACAAGTTTTTTATAGAACCAACCCTTATAACAAAAAAAAAAAAAAAAAATTACAAAAATTAATAAAAACTAAAAAAAATTCCTGCCGGCTCCGTCTGCAAACAAGTTAGGTTTCGAAGTGGGTGGTTCCAACTGCAGCATCATGGCAAAAAGGTGATTTCTTCCGCAATTCCCAACAAACAGGGGCCCTACGGTCTGCGTCTTCGAAATCTACCTGTGCCTGTAGGCCGAGCCGTCAGGGATTTTTTATAATTCTAGCATATCAGGGAGTGTGTTAAAAACAGAATACAAAATTCCATCTTTACACACGGTGAGTTAAATAAAAGAAGAGTGTAATTAAATATAAATTATATGCTTCACATAAATTAATTTATGTAAAAGTCAGGGATCGTGCGATTCCCGTAACATTTTTAAGAATTTCTCTTAAAACAGCTCGTAGTTTTCCTACTTAAAATTTTTCCTTAAAACTCCCACTTAAAATTTATTTTAGAATTTAAAAATCTCGCCTTGTTTTTTTTTTTTTTTGTTGTTGTTGTTGTTGTTGTTGTTGTTGGTTTTTTTTTTTTTTTTTTTTTTTTTTGTTTTTTTCCTTAACTTTTTTTTCTTAGAATGTCAAATGTAAATCAAGAATATTGATTAGTAGACGATTTTGACTTCTATTTTCTGAATAAAACCAAACGTTATTTTGTTGCACATGATATTTTCATTACCCCCATAGACATTAATGTAAAGGAATTATTTTGAGTGTAAGGAAAACTAGACAAAAACTTCTGATTCGATTTTGTTTGGAAAACGCTGAATAGGACCCGAACAAAGTAGTCTCCAAAACCAGTAAAATTGACACTAAATGTAGAACTGAAAATAGTTAATTAAATTATAGGCTTTACATAAATTAATTTATGTAAAAATCAGGGATCGTGCGATTCCCGTAATATTTTTAAGAATACCACTTTTAATACCTAGTTTTCCTACTTAAAATTTTTCCTTAAAACTCCCACTTAAAGTTTTGGTTATGGATCCTACCTTGTTTCTTTCTTTTTTTTTCTTTTCATCTTTAATCTTTTTTTGTTTGTTTGTTTGTTTTTTCTTCTTTCTAACTTCTTTTTTTTTTCTGAATATCAAATGTAAATCTGCACTTTAAGAAAATTGATCGGTAGACGTTTGTTACTTCTATTTTCAGAATAAAAACCAAACGTTATTTTGTTGCACATGATATTTACATTTAGTCTTATCAGCTGTTAGACTCTGAACTCAACTGTAGATATCGTAACAGAAAAAAAAAAAAAAAATCTTGCTTATCGTCAAATAACATCCATCAATTTAGTTTCTTATTGGCGTCTTTTTCTTTATAGTTTAGGACAAGAACGACAAATAATGCGTCAAGCATAGATTATGAAACTCTTTCCAACATACATTCAGAATACTGTAGCAATAAACTAGTCGTTGGGGGCCACCGTAATACTTACCCATCATGGATATGCAGAATATAAAATATCAAAATAAAACATGTGTAAAATGCATTAGAATTCGAATAAAATGATGACGTCATAAACTTTAAATGATCTATTACTGAATTGCGTAAAGAGAAACATACTTATCACTCCGAAAATGTTAATCATATTAACTAACGGTTTATTGCGTCGGATTAAGCGTCTCATTTCCAATTAAAATATATCTTTGAATTGAAATTTGAATGAAATACAGGGTCATGAAAAATCGAAGAGTGTGGAAAATAGGATTGCAAATATCTCGGCATCTCATTATCCGACCGACTTCATTCTTTATGCAAAATTTATGTTTTTTATTGTCTTTTACATTCACTCCTTAAAATAAACAATTTCGAAAAATTTTATATACCTTTTATCAGAACGAATATTTTGAGAGTCCGAAAAAAATAGTTCCGGATAATCGAGATTACTGAAATTCAATAAACTTCTTCCCATTATTACATACTAAGTACATACCAAATTTCAAGTGTCTATCTCACACACTGACAGACGGACGGCAATTTTTTTTCTAAAAATATGTTTTTCGGAATCTCCAGTGTCTGAATGTGCAAATTCGTCAAAAATTTTTTTTCGATTTTCTAAACAATTACAAGACTTACCCTATACTACGTATGATGGGTAAGTAACAATTTGGAAAAGCATAATGCACTTGAAAACACAATTTCAGCTATTACTGTCGGGAAAAATACCCGAATTCTTTCTTGCAATCCTCTATAGTATGTATAGATTTGTACGTATACTGCATAGTATTCTAAAATTTACTTCAGTTAGGAAATGCATACCCCAGTTGAAAATTCCTCTACAGCAAATTCCTCCAGCAAACGGAAATGTTCTAGAGATCTTTTGTGCAGCCCTGTATATAGGATCTATAAAATTTATATACACCAATTAATATTCAAAAAAATGAGTTGAATTTAAAAACGCGTACTACAACTAAAAACGCAATTCCAGCAATTATTATTGATAGACAGTACTAATAACCGAATTATTTTGCGTGTTCCTGTAAATGAAAGATGATGCTATGTACACCCTAATTCTATAGCAAGCCTCTTGTAGTGCACCTCAGTGATATATATCAATTTCAATATATTTGAAACATTATTAAAGTATACCGCAAACGATTTTCCCCCATAGACTGTAATGTAACAGAATACTTTTGAGTGTCCCTGTAAATGAATTTAAATGCTACACACTTGATTTTCAGTAGCGAACTAGCTATAGTAGACCTCAATAACTTCAATTACATGACAATCTGGGTACATTTAAGTGAGTTAGAGCAGAGGGAAGACAGACAGACAAACTGAAATACGAAACACGTTTCAACTATGTTGGAAAGTGTTAAAAAATAACTTTAATTTAAATTTTAGAATCTAAATAAGTAATTAATAACTATTATAGTTGCGTGGCTAACCCTAATCTGTTGCATTTGCATTGCATGAGATCTTTGGATTTCTTGAGCGAAAAATTAAGCCAGTACATTTAGAAAACAATATAACTTTAATTTTTTACATGCTAAACTTCAAATAAAAAATCATGTTGACAATGTAAGATTAAATATAAATTGCGAAAATTTCATTTTGCAGATTACGTGTTTTTAGGTAGCTTTCAATACAAAAAAGTATAAAGCTACCTATTGCAGCCGTTCAGAGGAAAGCAGTTCCGGAAAATTTCGATATATTTTCACCGATCATGACCCCCAGACTCCAAAACCACCCTCCGTTCAAATGTTGATTTATATATATATATATACAGGGTGTTCTAGAAAGGACTCCCCAACTTTGAAATGACATGACTTCGAAACAGTGAGAGATAGAAATGTGAAACAAGTTGAATGTTAAACAGATAGGTCTGGAATTTGTTATACACGAATGTGAAAAAATAGTTCCAATATTGGATAATAGGTGGCAGCACAAGCACATGGAACTTTAAATGGTACTCAGAAGGACAGAAATTTCATTCATGCGTCTGTTTCATTGCTGACACGTGTAAAAAAGTTGTATAGAATTAGAGAATAATTCGGAATTCAAGAATATCATGCCGTATTCACCATATTCCCCGGATCTGAATCCATGCGACTTCTTTTTGTGGGGTTACTTGAAGGACGCTGTTTATTCTAAGAATCCCCAAACGTTGGAACAGCTCTAACAATTCATCTGTGAGGCATGTGCATCCATTTCAATAGAAGTATTGCAACAAGTGATTTCGAACGTTACCTTTAGGTTGCGTCATGTTGTTGCTGAAAAAGGTAACCATATCGAAAACATTGTAATGTAATTTTTATCTCAGTTCAAACAGCTCACTTTCAGGAAGACACAGCTTTGTGATTGCAGCGCCCTCTCGTGTCCAATATTGGAACTATTTTTTTAAATTGATGTATAAAAAATTCCAGACCTATCTGTCTAACATTCAACTTGTTTCACATTTCTATCTCTCACTGTTTCGAAGTTATGTCATTTCAAAGTTGGAGAGTCCTTTCTAGAACACCCTGTATATATATCCATATATATATATATATATATATATATATATATATATCTGACCTATGTCATACGATAACGCTCGTATTTATAAATCAATTTTGATGAAACTAATTGTGTGTATTAAGCTCACCAATGTCTCGACCGAGTTCGTTGGCCAGCTTGGTCCGCCATTTTGTTTCAAGATGGCGGCCATTTAAAAATTTAAAACTAAAATAAATATACAAAAAAATTAAAAAATTCAAATTTATTTTTAATTACGTATTAGGCCTTGATACAAGGATTCCAGAGCATTTTTTGGTTTACCTCTATCTTAAAAAATGGCTGAGATAGAGCAGTTTGAAGTTCTAGAGTGGCTGACATTTTGAAACAAAACAGCACATTAACGCGATTACTCGCAAATTATTTTCTTTCATTGTTGTAATAATTTTCCCAATCATACGCATAAAACTATATATTCATATCCGTTAGCGCCAAATTCTCGCCAAAATTGGCAACATTTGGCGAAATATCGCCACATTTGGCGACCAAAATAAGTCTTCATAAATGAAGCCAATTTGGCTATTGCTCAATAATTTGGCGAATTTCTTATTCAAATTCAGTATTAACGAATCTTTTGTAAACGTTTTCTTTGCATTTTAACTTGCTGTTTTCGTGTAACATTAGCTAAAATTTTAAAACGAAGATATAGGAAAGCTACCTTTTCCTCCCGGTACAGGCCGGAAGGACTTTTTTTTTTTTTTTTAATGAAAAGCGTTGTAACGGAATTCTTTTGAGTGTTCCATTAAAGAAATTATAAGTGCTGCACAGGGCTTTACAAATTTGATCAGATCTAGTAGCCAGCAAAAAATTTTAGTCGCCAGTAAAAAATATTTAACCCTCCCCTTCCCCTCATTCTCCCACCATTGATTTTCGAAAACCACATATTAAAGTTTTATGCAAGTTTTTCCACATACCTTAGTATTATTATCTACATAATTTAAAATAGGACATTATTTAGGAAGATAATATAACTAAGTTTTCTAACAAACTTTATCAAAATTATACATCTCAGAGAAAAAATATTGTATATGCTTAATTAATCAGCATGTTCGGGAAATACTAATTGCCGAATGTTTTAAATGTCCGGATAATTGAGAGCTACAAAATCTATATCTGATGAGAGAGACGCCGATAAAATAGTAAAGTAGTAAAAAAAAAAAAAAAAAAAAAATACCCATATTCCTGTCGAAGTCAGTCAATTTATTCAGATATTTTATTTTAAAATTTGCATTTGATGAACTTTTTTTTTTTGCCAAATTAATAGGAAAAGCTAAAAATATTTTTTGTTTAAATATAATTTCTATATTTTTTACTATTTTGTAATTTTGCAACATCTATAATGAGACATCTTATAAGAATTACGAGGGGAGAGAAAAATGCCGTTTGTGTTCATCTCTTAGGTCAGTTTTGTACAAAAAATATTCGCCATATAACTTGGTCGCCAGTTGAAAAATCTTGGTCGCCAGTGGCAACCTGGCGACCACATTTGTCAAGCACTGGCTATGCACATCATGTTCTATAGTAAGCCACGCTAAACACTTCATTTTTTATACCGAACGTGCCATAGTAAACCTCGATAACATATACAGGGTGATTTTTTTTAAAGTTGTGAAAGTAAAACTCTATAACAAAAAACCACTGATCCAAATGACGTGAAATTTGATCAGTATGCTCCCTAAGCAATGGAAATTTTTTAGGCATGGTTAAAACAAAAACTTAAAATCGCACCGACAGATGGCGCTGTAAGTTAACAGAAACAAAGAATATTGTCAGTGGGAGGAAAATAATGGACTGTACTTTTATAAAAAGAAAACGTTATTCCGCATATCAAAAACATACAGACTGCAGTAATTGGGAAAAGGAACTGTGAACACCTTCGCAGCAACAGAACGAAATAAAAATATGGAATAAAGCATTCGTATGGAACTGCGCAACTTAACTCAAGAGATTCTCAATGTGCTGTCCACAGTTTTCAACTACGAGTTGGAAACGTGAAACTGCATGTTCCACAACAGAGCGAAGAGTATCCACTGTGCGTATGTCGTGCACAAGCTCGTCTCTCAACTTTACTGCATATACAGCGCCATCTGTCGGTGCGATTTTAAGTTTTCTTTTTAAACCACGCCTAAAAAATTCCCATTGCTTGGGTAGCATATTGATGAAATTTCAGGTCATTTGGATCAGTGGTTCTTTTGTTATAGGGTTCTACTTTCACAACTTTAAAAAAAATCACCCTGTATATGAATTGCATAACAATCCGAGTTAATTTACTCGAGTTAGAGCACGAGCAGACAGTCAGACAAACTGAATTCATAAACACTTTTTAACTAAGGCGGGTGTCCCTGATATGGCAATGCTAAAGTTTAAGAATTTTCCCTGCCGTCATTTTGAAAAAATCAAAACCGTTTTATTTTCAATACCGTTTTGTTTTCAATACATACGCTACCGCGCATGCGCGGTAGCGTATTACTGCTTGCGCGGCAGCGTATTACTGCTTATTTTACTATTTAATACTGTTAATTTTACGGTATAATACTGGCAGCTGGGGCGCCAGTTTTATACTGTAAAATCAACAGTTATTTTTTGCAGTGTACAATTTAAGTTTTTATTTAGAAACAAGTTAGAAATTTTACGTTAAACGTGACAAATGAGGTGCGTTCGTACTATAACTAGTTTTACAATGTAAAAAAAAATAAAAATCATTGTTATTATTTCAGTGAAATGAGCATGCCTTTTTTTTTTCTTATTACATATGTCACATTTACAGATGCGATTTTTTTTCGACACCAGACTGCGCTGCAAAATTCACCATGGAGATCTTGCTTTGCGAATGATTACCTCTATGGTTTAATATTTCTATGACTCACGATGAACGAATATCTTGTGCGTTTATTTACTTTAATGGATTGAGATATTCGGCTGTTAACCTAACTTCCACTGAAGTTATCTCAGAATCTATACATTTTTTAATGCAACTCATCTCTCAAGCAAGTAAAGTTTGGGTCGGTTTTGAATAGGGTTTTGACACTTGCGAGTCTGGTTTGGTAACCCGTTTTTTCAAAAGAAGGTCTCAAATATTGTTTAAGGTGATAAAACTATATATTTGAGCATTAATGAGTATATCAGCTGGCTTCGTCCTCTAGCGGGCCCTTAATTTACATCGGGGCCTCGAATCTTGTAAAACCTCGAACCGTATACAACCTCGATAATGATAAATCTCGAACCCAACGAACCTCTGGCTCGGGTCCCCGCTGCCTTCGGCAGCGAATACCATGCGTGCTGCGCACGCACCGGAAAAACCCTTAATTTCCACTTCGAATAGTATAAACCTCTCGCCGAACGAACCTCCGGTTCGGGTCCCCGCTGTCTGCCTCCTGCGGTGGGGGTTGGAACGGATGGGTGCTATCGGTGCCGGGTAGCGTTTATTTTTCCCCTCGTGGACTTATTGTTCCTATACCTCACGGGTGGCTGTCCACGAGTGGGTGATTTCGGTCCCCGCTGTCTGCGGCACTGTATAGCAGGCGTGCTGCGCATTCGCTGCAAAATGCATGGTGGTTTCACCTTCCACCGCCGGGCATGCAATTTGTTCTATACGAATATAACTGAAATCTGTAAGGCTATCGAAATCCAGTCGGATGAGCCAAACCCCGTAGTGATCCAACCCATAGAATCTCGGATTAGAACCCGAGATAGCTGCAAAATCCGTTAGTTGCACCTTCCACCGCCAGGGGGGGTGGGGGCAATCTATTCTATACGAACATAACTGAAATCTGTAAAGCTATTGATGTAGAGTCGAATGAGCCATATCCCGTAGGGATCCAGCCCATAGACCAGAGATAGGAAAGCGCCCCCTGGTTGTGAAACTTTGAACTAAAATCGGCAAGTTGTATCGATATGCAGTCGAATAAGCCAAACCATATAGTCTAACCAATAGTACATATACCACGTCGTGATCGGACCCATACAACCTGAGATACTTTGAAATGAAATAGCAAAATCCTTAGCTTTTTATTTATTTTTCTATACAAAAATCGGGATTTTGCTAAAATAAAAAATTATGGGCCAAATTCGAAAAAATTTTGAAACTCTGAAATCCCAGCCCATTTTAAGCAAGGATGGATAATTTTCATATCAAAAAATCCAATATTTAAAAAATTTTTGTATAGCTTATATCCAATAAAAATTGCAATCCATTTCAAATGCATCATTTTATCAATTCATCTCTTTCCGCAAAAAGCGACGCGTTGTCTGATCCAAAATCCGTGCAATTATCAAAACACGTTTAAATCTTTTGCACCTGTCCTGTTTTAATAGAAATAAATACTTTTTATTTTCATTAATGCGTTTTTAATTGATATTTTTAGAAGTTACTGGTCGATTTTTATGCATTTTGTTTCATCGAATTCGCCATTTATTTTACAAATGTTTGCAAATTTTCGTGGACTTAGAATAATTATTTCGACGTGTTTCAAAAAGCGAGTTAAGCGAGTTGACTTTGGACGTGGCAAACCCGCATTTCTTAACACTTTCCAACCTAGTTGAAAAGTGTTTGTGACTTCGGTTTGTCGGGCCGTCTGCCGTCTATCCGTGCTCTATCTTGCGTAAATATACTCGGATCACCCTGAAAATTTTGTATGTTATTGTTGTTTACAATAGCATGTTCCCTATTTCAACTGAAGTGTGTTGTGTGTAGCACTTATAGTTTTTTTACAAGGACAGTCAAAAGTATTCCGTTACATTATAGTCAATGGAAAATAATCGTTTCAAGTGCATTTTGATGATGTTACGCCATTTGAAAGATGATGGAATTAATATATAATTATAAAGCGCATTAAAACATGTTTTTTGTAGAATATGGGGTGCAAAGCATTAATTATTCATTTACAGGGTCAAACAAAAGAATTCTGTTACACATTGTTCTATGGGGAAAAAATCGTTTGCAGTGTAATTTAGTGATATTTCATTATTTCAAACATAATGAAAATTATATGCATTACTGAGGCTATGGCTTCTTTAAAGTGTGGTGTGCATTGTGTTTATTTACAGGGACACACAAAAGTTATCGATTACAGTACATGTGCGATATTTACAGTCTATGTGATAAATGCGTTTTCAACTTTGTTTTGCGTTTTTAAGTTTAACTAATTTTTTTTATAGGACGTGTATGTTTATAAACTCGATTGTTCATACGCCGTAAAAAAAATTTCCTGAAAAAAAAAAAAAAAAAAAAAACGGAAATTATACTGGCAATCGAGACGCCAGTACTATTTCCGTATTTTAACGGAAAAAAATTCCGTAAATTCCAGGAAATTTTCCGTGATTTCTGAAATATCCGTTTTTAAATTTCCGTTTTTTAACAGATATCTTCCGTATTTTTTAGATATTTTTATATCGTAAAAATAAATTTTATAGGACCAAAAAAAAAAAAAAAAAAAAAAAAAAAATAGTTCTCAAGGGACATCTTCACTTTATATTTTTTTTCTTTCATTTCTGTGCGAGTTTTCAGTAAATAACCAACACTTGCCACGAAGGGGTTCGAACGCGAAAACTTCTGTGCAGTAAACTGGCGGGCTGTACCATTACGCTAAGACCGGACACTTCGTTCCCTCAAATGTTGTTATTAATTTTACATACTTTTAATGATGCAAAAACTTAAAGGTTTTATAGTTAGTAGATGGATTTTTTCAATATTTTATTTTCATAATTTTTAATATCTTGCTTTATTATTTGATGCTTTATAACAGATAAATTTTAACTATTTATGTATTATATGCGTAAAACATTGTATTAAGACTACTGATTGCTTCTTTTTGCATTAGTACATATACTTTTTAAAATTATTTGTCTGTTGATCTATTTATCAATTCTAAAAACAATAATTATCTTAAGTAGACGTATTTATTACATGCTATTAAAGTAAATTTTCTTTATCTCTTATTTTAAAAACTTATGTGAATAAACAATTTTATAATAAATTAAATTATTATATTTAATCTTTACTGTGGGCTTTTGTGTACGATTCTGTTAAACTGAATAATTAAAAAAAAAAAAAAAATAGATTTTTAGAGAAAATTTTGAAATTAATGACCTTAAGATAGGTAAGTTTAAATTTGGACTTGATAATTTAGTTTAATTTATAAAATTATAAACTAACGAAATAAATTATAAACTTTATAAAATTATAAACTTCATTTTTATAAAACTAAACAAAAAGTTATTAATTATTTTTTATAAAAAAAAAAATGAACTTCGTAAAATTATAATTTATAAAATAATAAATTTTAGTTTAATTCACAAATTTATAAGACAAATCAGCTTAGTTTAACACCTACATACCGATAATTTTCAAAAATATTATTTTATGAAACCTTAAAAATATTAAAACAAAAAAAAAAAGTAGATTTTTAGCGAAAATTTTGAAATTAATGACCTTGGGATAGGTATGTTTAAATTTGGATTTATTAATTTAGTCTAAATTAATTTAGTTTAATTTATTAAATTATAAACTAACTAAATATATTATAAACTTTATAAAACTATAAACTCCATTTTTATAAAAGTAAAGAAAAAAATCATTAATTATTTTTATAAATTTAAAGAAAAAAATATAAACTTTCTAAAATTATAATTTATAAAATAATAAATTTTAGGTTAATTCACAAATTTATAAGACAAATCAGTTTTGTTCAATACCAATAATTTGCAAAGATATTATTTTACGAAACCTTTAATAACCTAATATTGCCTCACGTTAATAAAATTAAAATAAAATTTTAAAATGTCAGTGAAAAAATTCATAATTTGAAGCACTATAAAGAAAAAAAGTAGATTTAGAACAAAAAAAAATTCTATAATTTATATAAATAAAGTAAATTTCTAAAGATTTCACTAAAAAATAAAAAATATCATTATTCTTTTCACAAAAAATTACCGTCCAGACACGGGCCCGGTTAGAATGAGTTTATGATTGTCCCGAGTCTAATGACAGAAAATATCTATTGATCCTATACAGGGCTGCACAAAACAATTCGACTACTTTTTTGACACTGGAAGGTAATTACGAAAACTGTATTTTTCAATATGGTATATGTTTTTTAAACTGTTTACTTACATATCTTCCTTCACCTTATTTAAAGGTGAAGTTTCGTTACAGTTTTCTGGCTGTGTTGGAAAGTGTTTCATATAATCTATGCTTGACGCATGATTTTTCGTTCTTGTGAAACCCTCTTTCCTGTCTGTGTCCGATTAGAAGTCTGGTCAGTTTTTGGCCGAAATAAAGAAAAGCTACGTTCCGAATTTCAAAGAATTGGAATTTTTGGAATGACAAAAATCGACTGCGTGTGTACCCCGAGTTTCGAATCGATACCTCCGGTAATTTTTTTTCATTCGATGATGCGTGAAAAAGAGACAATTTCGATGTCTGGAATTATCAAAACGATAGTTTCGTTTTGAGTTTTCGATAAATAGGTTTCTTTTTTCGCTAATTTTCGAGAAGTTTTAATTGATAATATTTCTTAATTAAGGGCAAGTTTTCCGAAATCGAATATTAACAATTCCCGGATTTTTCCGATTTTTTGACACCAAAAGCTCTTTGCTGCTCTCTCCGCTCGCACAGTTTGTGGCGTCATAGACGGCAGACAGACAGCGTGGTAGCGTATTACTGCTTATTTTACTGTTTAATACTGTTAATTTTACGGTATAATACTAGCAGCTGGGATGGCAGTTTTATACTGTAAAATCAACAATTATTTTTTTGCAGTGTAGACATGTTAGTTTTATTACATAAAAGAGAAAACTAGCTGGTTTCGCCCGCTGGCGGGCCCCTAATTTACATCGGGATCTCGAATTGTATAAAATCTCGAATCGAACGAACCTTCGGCTTGGATCCCCAAGCTAAAATTGCTATTAGAAATATAATTACAGATTATTTTTTCATAATTGCATTAAAATACGGATTAATTTCCTTTAATTTCGTGTTTCGGTTCAAGTGCTTAAGGGTTTAGATTTGATTTCAACCATTAGAATTTTTGGGATAGGGTCGGTATAACCTGACCCGTGCAAAACTGCAATGCGGATAAAAATACAGGGTTGTTTACCAACAAAACACGAAAATAGGAAACAGTCTCTTGAAGTCGTGTTTTTTCTTTTTACTAAACATTACTTGTGTTTATAAAATTCTATGTTCTCTTTTCGGGTTTCATATTAGAGATGAGTTCTCGGGCTCTTTTCGGATCCCCAGTCCGAAACATTTTGTGTCCTCAGAGCCCGATCCCAATACCAAAAGTAGATTGTAGAAAATTGTTAATAATAGTTTAAAATTGTTTCAAGATGAATTTTTTCAATTCAAAATCTCTTCTTACATATAGAAATATGTAATTAATCCTAAATAATATGTATTAATCCTACATGTCCTTGAAAATCGGTTTAAAATAGCAAATTTGTTATTTATACCCAACCACTGGTAGAAATCTGCAAAAGTCACGATTCTTATTATTTTTAAATATCATTGTAACAACTATAGCAGAAAGACGCGAGTTCTTTTTTAAACTTTCCAACATAGTTGAAAAGTGTTTATGAATTCGGTTTGTCTGTCTGCTCTCTAACTCGCGTAAATATATCAGGATTGTCATGCAATTGATATATGTTATTGAAGGGCTATGGAATGTTCAGAATTGAAAATGAAGTGTGTTAGCACTTATAGTTTTTCTACAGGGGCACTCAAAAGAATTCCATTACATTACGGTCTATGGGGAAAAATTATTTGCGTTAATCCTATGGGGGAAATAATTTACGATATCTCGTTCGCATTTCAATATTTTTAAATGACTTTTTTTTTTTTTTTTGCATTGGATAGCTGAGGTCCATCTCGATGCACGCTCCTTTGTATTTTTTCGATTTTGATTGTACGTTTTTTTTTTTTTTTTTTTTTTTTTTTTTTAAAGATACTTTCACTTTTGGAACTGGTTTCGAAAGGGAAAGTATCGTTAATGAAAAGAAACTGCAACGGAAATCGAAAAGTACAAAGGAGCGTGCATCGAGATTGACCCCAGCTATCCAATGCAATAATAATAATAAAAACAAGTGGGTAAGTGTTATCGAAAATCGCTCAAAGGGTTTCGTTTAATATTTCTTTCAAAACACTTTATCCTTTCTTTAATAAATTCAAACAAATTTCATTTAGCAACAACAACAAAAAAAAAAGTCATGTTTTTTATAAAGTAAAAATTTACCGGTCTATTTTTTCCTTTTTTCGATATCTAAACAAGCCGGATAGCGGTCCAAACCCGCTATTATATTCTGTCATAATAATATCCGTCATACGGACTAAATGCAATATTTAAAAAAAAATAATTTCAAAATTAAACAAATTGTACACCTTCAAAATGTTAAAATATGCCAATATTTCCATAATCGGATTTTTATCACGATTCAATATGTTTCTAAAACTCATATATTTACTATTCTCTATTATTTATATTGATACTCGCTTTGTATTATTCTCAAACATTTGAAAAATTAGTTAAACTTCCTATATGACGTCAGATTTTCTTTTTAATTCTCTAATGACGTGATATTAATCTGCTTTGTCCACTTACACATACTCATATTCCTTGTATTATTGAGAAATCTTAGACATTTTCCGTTTTATTACGACTATGACGTCAATCAATTTTATTTCATATTTATCTTTTTTTCAATTGGTGAAATTATTTATTTCATTTTCATTTTTCACGTGAAAATCGTCTGATAGAAAATTAATTATTGTAGAAAGAATTTCATTGCGGATTTTAAATCTTTGGCATCTGCTATAACAAAAAATGTTTCAATTTAATAGGAAAAGGCTGTTAGAATTTTGGTTTTTTATCTCTATTTATTAAAATAATACGAATTTTTCAAATTTTAATATTTTGAGCTCTTTACAGCTGCTATTCAGATTCAGGGGGTAATAGGGTTTCGTGTATTGAACGAAACCCTAGAAAAACATTTAAAAATATTGAAATGCCAACGAGATATCGAGATATCGTAAATTATTTCTCCCATAGGATTAACATTAGCAAGCGGGTGTTTTCGCCTGAATGAAGTAGCCTCTTGCTGTTACACAATTTCAATCATATTGAAATTGATATACAGTCGGACCCGGTTAAGACGCTCACGGTTAATACGCGATCCCGAGATTTTATGCCCCATGATTTTATGTATCACTTTGGAAGAGATTTGTGCAGAGTTATGGAAGTTATCGTGTTCATAAAACAGTTAGATAGATAGATATAAAGTTTTGAACTGGGGTGGTTTTGGGTTCTAGGAGTCATGAGCTGTGTAGATCTGTAAAAATTTTTCAGAAATTCCAACATAGGGGAGAATGTAATAGGTAGTATTTCTTACGAAACCTACCTAAAATCCGATATTTCTTAACCAGTATTATCCTACAATTAAAATTCTTTCACATTTTTGTGCAAAACTTTATATGTTCGCAAGCCATAGAATACTGAATTGCAACATTAATTATCCCTTGGAGAATTACATTTACATGAAGACGCGGTAAAAAAAAAATTAATATAGTTTAGAAAAAAAGAAAAATATGATTAAAAAATCAAAATTTTAAAGCTCTAAAGAAAAAAAAAATCATATTTTTAAAAATATTTTTTTTTTTAGTTTATTAAACCAAAATAAAGTTCTAAAGATTTCATTCCGTCGTTCTAAAGCTTCCATTAACAATTCGATACAATATCACTATTATTTTTACAAAAAAAAAAAAAAAAAGTAATAAAAAGGAGAGAAAGAAAAAAATTGCTGTCTGGAGTCTGCAGAATAAAAAGTAAGCCTGACCCTAGCCCGAGGCGAAATAAAGGAAATTGGGAAACTGGGCTACCGGTCTAGGATCTCTAGGTTCAAGTCTCGGTTCTGGATGTTAGTAGAGGATGCTGGATGCATGTTATTATTAAACCGCTGACCAGGCCCCTACCTGCCGGGCATTATGCTAGCTTCACAAGTTTATGTTCTGGACGCGGGGCGAAATTCGCCTGATCTCCTCATGGCGCGGATCTACCTGACTAGCCCTTTGGCCGTCTTCAGGGCCCGACTAAGCTCATTTGGGGCCCGGGGCAGACTTCAAGTTTTGGGCCCCCCCCCCCCCCCATAACAAAATTTTCATATGCAATATTTTTGCTACGATAACATTACACAGTATTTTTCCATTAGCGCAGTGCCAGTGATATATATACATATACACATATATATACACATGTGTATATACATATAAATATATGTGTATAGATGTGTATATATATCAGTGGTGTTAAGGGACAAAATTAGCATTAGCCACCAGCTACAGGGCCACTTTCTTACAAGGAAAGAGTAAAAATTTTTTGCATTTTATCAAGGATTCTATTTTTGCTAGTTGAAATATGTTTATAACACATTTTTTATTTGGTCTATTTAATTTTAGATTATTACTAATTGAAATTTTAATAAAAGTTTAGTGTTTAGAACTTTTAAATAAAAATGTGTCCACTAATTTAAAGAACGTGGCCACTTATAAAACTGCTACTACTGGCCACTAATGAAATTTTCCAGTTTTGCCCTTTAACTGGCGCCCGGCTAATGGAAAAGTACCCATTGCACATATAAAGTGTTTTTATGCATTATAATTTTGAAATTATAGAGCAAATTTAAAACTATACATTCTGATTTGATATCTTGGCTTCTACTAGTTGGATTGGGTTGAAATTTTCCCAATCAGATAAGATTATGTTACATAAGACACAAAATTTCATCGTTAATACTTTAGTCATTTGCAAGAAACCATTTTAGATAGCAATAAATAAAACCAAAAACTATTCAGGCATTTTGTCTTCTTTTACCAAAGCACGAATGAATTTACCAATGTTTACAAATCAAGGGTTAATCCAGGCAAAATTTGGCGTCTCTTCACAAAATTCTATTTAATAAAACAGGCCTCTTCACAAAATTCCTTTTAATAAAATAGGCCCTTTTACAAAATTATATTCCATAAAAACTCACAATTTACTTTTTGTGATGTTTTTAAATGTGTATTTTTTAAACAAACAAGTTCACCAGAAACCAGAGAGGAAGGCTGCAGCAAAAGGATTTCAAAAAGTTTTTGTTAATAAATGCTTAGTTAAAATTTAACAATACTAATTTAACTGGATTTCAACTTTTGTTATAAAATGTTATTTTTCATAAAAGTAACCTTTACTTTTCACAAAATAAAAAGGAAAAAAAAAAACTGGAAATGACACCTGCAAATGCACATATACTTCACTTACTTGTCAGCTATTTTCAGTATTACCACAGAAAAACTGATTACTCTCTGATAAATATTCTATTTAGAAAAATATTGTATTAAAAAGTATAATTTAAACATCAAAAATCAGTCGTTTTATTTTTTACACCAGGTAACAAGACAGACAGTATATAAAATTTACCATTACTTTATTTATGTAAAATGTAGATCAAAACAAATACAAATTAAACAACATTTTACAAGGTTATGAACTGAAAATGCAAAAAACTATGTGAATTTAATATTTAACAAGTACTAGAACAAAATTTAAGGAAATATCTTAAAATTTATGTAATATGTTAAGGAACATAAAATATTTCTTAAAAATTAACATACTAAGTGAACATAATTTTGATAGCTGTGGACATAATTTCTTTAATTATATATGTGAAAAATATTTTTTGTACATTTGTACCTTTAAATACAATTAAGATACATTTATTTCAATGGATTTTTATCTCAAAAACAATATTTACATATTTTTATTTAAATATACACTAATTTTAGAACTACTTTCACCATGGGGTTAAGTAATGGTATCAAAATATGCTGTTTTAAATGCATCACAGAGAAAACAATCAAAGAAAATTGAATGTTTATATGCTTCATGTTTAATCTATATGAATCCAATGTATATAAAATGCACCAAAAGTTTTATAAAAAACTATATTAGTTTTGTTTTAGCACCTTCTCTTAAAAAAAAAAAAAAAAAAAAAACTTGATTTTACCTCAATTTTTCCCCACCTGACCCTAATTTAAATATTAAACATCAGTCGTTTTATTCTTTACACCAGGTAACAACACAGTAAATAAAATTCATCATTAGTTTGTGTAAAAATAAATAGATTAAAACAAATGCAAATTAAATAACATCTCATAAGGTTGTGAACTGAAAATGCAAAAAGAAAAAAAATATATCATTTAACAAGTAGAAGAGCAAAATTTATGTAAATATCTTAAAATTTATGTAATGTTTTAAGGAATATAACATATTTTTTTTTTAAGAATTAATGCACAACTAAAATGAATCGCCTGTTGTTATGATGCATTGGGTTAGATGCAACATGGATAATTATGGAATTAAAGATAAAATTACAAAAAACTCTTCGATAAATACATATCCCAAACAGATCCCCCATATATACACAGAAAAAAAATTATTGTTAAATATAAATATCAGAAAATTCCATTTTATACATTTCACATGCAAATATATGCAATATCAATATTGTAATAGTCTTATTTTCTTAAAATTAATTATGGAATCATCAACATATTCAATTACAAAAATATATTATATGTATTTTATTTGGTTAATTTAACTCACTTGTTTTTTTAAGCCTAGTAATGGCGTTGAACATATTTCTTATTTTATTTTTAGAGGTTTCTTTCTAATTTTGCATTCAGCAAAAGAATCTATTATATCGTTATAATCAAGTTTATTAGTAACATCTCCATTTAAGGATAATATAGCTAAGCATGAGAGCTTTTTCTGATGAAGATAGGATCGAAGGGGAGATTTTAACCTTTTCAGTAAAGAAAATGATCTTTCTCCTGAGCAATTAGAAATAGGCATTGTTAAAAAAATTCGTACAGCAGTTTCTACATTAGGAAATGCTGAAGATAAATGAGGGTTTTGTAATGTCTTTAACATCTGGAGAAGAGTATCATCTTTGTTTACAAATGAGATAAATTGATTCAGTTCATCAGAAAATTCTTCTTCTAAATCTGACGGATAACTTTGTTGTAGAGATTTTGCATCTTCATGTAGCGAAGCATTTGAATGCAAATTTATAAGAGCAGAAAACTTATTTGTTAATTTATCATATGGCTGTTTGCGGTTTGAGAGATGGCTTATTAAGGAGTCACAAAGTACATAATGGCATGTTTTTATAAATTTATCACGTGGTTCAAAGTGAACCTCAGTACTATTTGTATCATCCAAACATCTACTTCTTGGAGTCATCTTTTTTCTTGTAACCTCATAGGTAACAGATTGTGGTGAAATTTTTACAGCTTCACTCTCATACATATCAAAATTGTCTCTCACAAATTTAATAAATTCTATTAAAGATGTAAATAAAGGAGATAGCTGCTCTAAATTTCCTGTAGAATCCTGGAAAATTTTGCTGGTTTGATTTAATCTTTGTAATATTGTATCCCAAATAACAGTGTTCAACACTGTTTCAAATTTTGATAACTTTTTGAGGAGTGACTTAGCTTCATTTTTTGTACTGGCAGTCTGATCATTACTATCAACAAATTGACGTAATGTGTCAACAATTTTTTGATAATTTTTTCTCAGTACATTTGTTGCATTTGCATCCGCGCACCATCTTGTTCCTGAACAGCTCTTCAATGTCAGTTGCTTGTTAGTTGTTACGCTTTCATGAAGCATTTGCCATCTATAGCTTGATGCAGAAAAGAAGTTATACAATTCCTGCAACAAGCAAAAAAACTTAACTACAGCAGTGCAGGATTCCGCAGCATGTACACCCACCAGATTCAAGGAATGTGCAACACATGGTATAAAGTCTGCCAGTGAATTTAAACTTTTTATTCTTTCTTGTAGACCTGCATACTTTCCGGCCATATTTGATGCATTGTCATATGTCTGCCCTCTGCAATTCTGTATGTCTATGTTTAGCTCCTTTAAGCAAGAAATAACAGTATTTGTCAAATACTCTGCACCATGGCCAAAAATTGGTATAAATTTTAAAAACCTCTCAACAGGAATACAATCAGGATTTATGTAACGTAACACAAAGCACAGCTGGTCAAGGTGTGTTATGTCAAGCGTAGAATCTAAAATTAATGAGAAGTATTTTGCCGCCAGAATTTCATCAATTATGTTCTTCAATACTTTATCTGCCATAAGTTCAATGAACTCATTAACGCTAGTTGATGATAAATAACTCGTATTTCCGGTTCCTGGATTACCATACTTAGAAAGATGTGATGCAAGGAAAGAATCAAATTGAGCCACTAACTCTAGGCATCCTAAGAAATTTCCATTATGGATAGATCCTATTGTCTCATCTTCACCAAAGAAAGCCATGCATCTAAGGGACAAAAATTTTATAGTGGCAACAACTCTCTTTAGCACTGATCGCCAATAATCCACTTCATTTTTATACTGAAGTACTACTGCAGAATCAATTCTTTGGCTGGTTTTAAGTCTAAAAGACATTTTTAAAACAGACTCTCGGTGCGAAAAGGAGTTTTCATGCTCTGCCAACCTCAAAGAAACATGCTTCCAGTCATTAAATCCAGAAGTGGAAAGTTTGCTTGTATTGTTAGAAAATAGCTTACATATCCAACAAAATATTGATTTATTTGTTGGAGAAAGCACAAGCCATTCTCTGAGTACTTTTTCATTATTTTTTTTAATGCGATAAAAGTTATTTTCAGTCAGAAGTCGTTTACAACCAGAAATAATTTTTTCTGTTTCACTCAAGAGTTCCATATTTTGCTTCGGTGGATTGTTAATAAAATGTTCAATCATGTCAGGTGAAACAATGTTCCATGATGCTGGATCAGAATTGTAACCTGGACTCACACCCAATGAATCATCGGTTGTCGTTACATTTCCTATTGTTTTCATCACCTCTTCTTGAAAAACATCTTTATCACCACTTATATTTTTCGAATAATCTATTTCTTCAGGTAGTTTATCACTGCTTTTATCCGTTTCTTTTTCACCTGAATTTTTCTTCGCGTATTCTAGCATCATCTTTTTCATTTTCTTAGCTTGTTCTTCACGAGATCTTTTCAATTTTCTTTTTGCTGCACCGGACAAGTAATTTCGCTGCATGATGTATGCAAATATAAGAATTTACATCGATTAATGTACAATAAAAAGATAAATAAAGTTCGTAAAATCTGTATTCTTCCACAACTAGATCACGAAACGAGGCAACACAAGTCACACGTGCGTTAGATACACAGGTTGGATAACGACACACATAGGCCGGCACAGTTGCAGTTAAGTTACTGTGGCAGGTAGTGAATAAACAATAAGGGAAAATCCATGGAGAAAAGAAGTGATTTACGCAGCGGCAGCGAGAGAGGGAAAAGTTTCTAAGTAGTATTCGCGTTTCAAATCCCCTGCAGGTGGCGCTGAAATTAATAAAAATAGCACATAATTCCAGTTATTTACCTTATTGTGATTCGCTGAAAAGTTTGTTTACCTTTACTGAATGCATTGTGATTCGCTCAACGTAACTGAAATAAATATTTAGAGCATCGGCCACCAAGTAGCATATTAGAGCACTCAGCGAATAAACTCTGTGGCTGGAATCGCAACTAGGGCAGTTGCGATTCTAGGGCAGTCCAAAATGTCATCATGCTGGAGGTCACACATAACAAATACGCAGTTCTGATTGGTGGAACTACCCTGACCTCCAGTTTAAGTACAAGGGTTGATCAGCTGATTGTAGATCCCGCAAATCATAGTTCTTATATAAAGAGAACGAAAAAAAAATTTTTTTCTTTTTTTCTTATATACAGGAACATAAACATTGGGCTACGAAAATTTGTCATTTGGGGGCCCCCTTGAGATGGGGGCCCGGGGCAGCTGCCCCGTTTGCCCCTGCGGTAATCAGGGCCTGGCCGTCTTGGCTGCAGCACCAGCTTTAAGCTGTAAATCCCTGTGAGTTTAGTCCTTGGGTCCTTGCGAACAAAAGCAAAGTATAATAATTGAAAAATTAGTATGCAGTATCTTCATTGTCTAAGTCCACCAGAGTTATTTGCCTAGCATGCACCTTTGTACCTAAAAATTTGCTGTGATAATAATAATGAATGGATGAGATTATAAGAATTGATTTCTGAAATCTGTAAAGGAGCAGTTGTGAAAATGATCTGCTGTTTATAGTTGTCCCAGGAATAAGCAAAAGCATATTTTTCTATTTTTTTTTTTTTATAAAGTATAATTTAGTTGTTTTTATTAGTTTTATTTATATTATGAATCGACTTTTTTTCCTAACTTTGGAGATCAGCTTGTTTGTATGATGTGAAATGCCATTAATATAGCTTTAAAGTTTTGCCAAGAAAATGAAAATGTCTGTGTTATTTTTCTCAATCGATATCAGAATTACTTCATCGTCAGAAGATTTGCTTACGTATTCATCTAACTCCTTAAACAGAGAAGAATTAATCGCACACCGAGTCGCCATAATTTCCGACTTTTTCTGTCGAGAAATCGGTGCCTCCTGTAATTCAGAAAAAGTGGGTTGCTTTTCAGCTCTTCGGCACGTGGTGGCCTCCGTTCCTTCTCTTAGTCACCATGGCAACTAGCGGAGGTTCTAATAACGGCCGCCGTGCAGCAGCGCTGCTCCACCGTTATTTTCGTCCGCTGACATTTTGCGAGCGGCGCCATTAGCTCGTGCTGCTGCCGCAGACGATTTTAGTTCGCAATGGCCGCCATTGTGCCCAGATGAATTCTGCGGATAGAATTCTTTTAGTTTTGTGCATGGAATATGAGGGAATGAATTTTGTTTGTCTTAAAACCGGTTTTTGCTATTTTTTTCGCCTTTCGTTTTCTGAAAAAGCTAATTGTGTAGAATATAATAAATATATTAATTGTATTACAAAAACTTATTCTGTAAATTTAATAGGTTTTTTTTCACCGTTTTTTTCCAAACAATTTTTATAACTTTTATAGAAAAGTTATGCGTTTTCGTTCATAACACGCGAAATGAATTTATTTTCATTTATCATACTCTTATCAAAATGAGAAAGTACTGTGTCAGATACTTTTTGCTTTGCATAAAAATAAATAAATAAATAATCCCTAAATATGATTTAATTTTTCTCATCAAAAATTCCCTGTTCAGTCATTTTATATCATTTATTGTATAGATATTGGACTTGGAATTTTTAATTTTTATTTTATAAACAGAAGATTGTAAAAATGGGTTGGAACTGTTGCCAACTTAAAAACTTTCACCTGTCGAATAGGAAATTTAAGAAAACTAAACGAAACTAAAAATGGGGTCTGAACTGAATTTTGCTTGAGTACGAATAAATTTTAACAAATTGATGCACGTATTACATTGAGGTGAGGGGCTATTTTTTTTTCTTGAAAAATGTTTAGGGGAAGGTTTACGAACCCATAGCACGCATGCCCTCGGTGGCACACAAGTAAATTTCTCTGACACGTAAGCAACTTATAAATAATAATACGTTTATGGGGCAATTTCATTTTTATGTTTCTTAAAATAACTATTATTTTAATTAACATAAAAATTAAAATGCATAAACGATGAAAAACAAGTCAGTTATTTGTGCGTTTATTATAGTATTATAAATTGCATTATAGGCACTTGTAATGCCATTTTACATTCCGCGTGTATATTTGTGAAATCAGCATGCATGTTTGCTTTCTATAGAATTTTAAGTGCTTTATTTTTTGTAACTGAAATGTAAATGTTATTGAGTTTTGCTATACCATGTTTCGTTTTGAAGATGAAGCATATAACGGTTATACTTCGTTTACAGGGACGAAAAAAAAAATCTGCTACATTATGGTCTATGGATAAAAATTGTTTGCCATGCATTTCAATGATGTTACGATAATTCAAACATTATGAAATTGATATGCGTCACTGAGATGGACTACAACACGCTTTTCATGGACTATAGAGGAAATAGCATTTATAGTTCTTTTACAAGGACACACAAAAATATTTCATTACATTATAATTTAAGGAAATAAATTGTTTGCAGGGTATTTTAATGATATTACACTACTTCAAACGAAATGAAATTTATATGCGTCACTGAGGCGCACTAGAACATGTTTTCTGTAGATTATAGAGTGCGTAGTATTTATCGTTCATTTACAGAGAGACAGAAAAGAATTCGGTTACAGGTTGCAGGACCGACTGTGATGAATAATTTCTGGAAGTGAGTTTTGAGATGTCATGCATTTTTAAACTTATCTAAATTTGAGTGTATTATGTGGAGTGTATAAATTCTATAGATCATATACAGGGTTGAACGAAAGAATTCGCATGCATTACCGTCTGTGGACAGCAATTACTGAAAATGAATTTTTAAATGCGTCATGGGATTTTTAAAATGTTTATTTAGGTATCTCATTTCACTGTATGGAAAAATAAAATTTCTTAATAATATTCTGGTAGTGTTGGAAAATGTTTTCATAATATATGCTTGATGCATGATATTTTTTTGTTGTTGTTTATTTTAATTAAAGTATTAATTTTATCCCCACATATAGAGTTTTAGGTGCGAAACAATACAGTTACTTAGACACTAACGATAAGAAAAAAATATTCTATAATATTTGATAGTATTAAAAAAGGTATTCAGTTATTAATGTCTTTATAGTTAATATTTATTCCTCATATTACCAATTTTTACATTCAGATATTACCTAAAAACATGGTTAAAAGTTCCATAAAAACAGTTCTTCATTATTAAAAATGTTAAAATGTTTCATATAAAACTGTCGCCATTACACAAAAACGTTCCACTCCGGCTGGAGTATTCTTACAACTGAGGATGCTCCAGCCGGAGCGAAAACGTTTTTGTGTATGAAACATTTTTAATAATGAACGACTGTTTTTATGTAACTTTTAACCTTTTAAACGTATTTTTAAGTAATTCCGAGTGTAAAAATTGGTAATATGAGGAATAAATATTTGATAGCATTTTAATATTTGAGGATGAAGGGAAAAAATATAAAGAATGAATATAGATCTTATAAAGCGGCGGTTAACACATTGTTGCCCGGCTATTTAATATGAAATGTAGGTTTTGCGAAAATAGAAATCATGCCTTCTTCGGAAATATTTAGGTAATACAGTTAGGTAATACAGTTAGGTAAAAACAGCTCTTCATTATTAAAAATGTTAAAATGTTTCATATAAAACTGTCGCCATTACACAAAAACGTTCCACTCCGGCTGGAGCATCCGTACAACTGAGGATGCTCCAGCCAGAGCGAAAACGTTTTTGTGTATGAAACATTTTTAATAATGAAGGACTGTTTTTATGGAACTTTTAACCTTTTAACCGTATTTTTAGGTAAAAATTGGTAATATGAGGAATAAATATTTGATAGTATTTTAATATTTGAGGATGAAGAAAAAAATATAAAGAATGAATATAGATCTTATAAAGCGGCGGTTAACACTTGTTGAGCGGTTATTTAATATGATATGTAGGTTTTGAGAAAATAGAAATCACACCTTCTTTGGAAATATTTAGGTAATACAGTTAGGTAAAAACAGTCCTCCATTATTAAAAATGTTAAAATGTTTCATATAAAACTGTCGCCATTACACAAAAACGTTCCACTCCGGCTTGAGCATCCTTACAACTGAGGATGCTCCAGCCGGAGCGAAAACGTTTTTGTGTATGAAACATTTTTAATAATGAAGGACTGCTTTTATGGAACTTTTAACCTTTTAACCATATTTTTAGGTAATGCCCGAGTGTAAAAATTGGTAATATGAGGAATAAATATTTGATAGTATTTTAATATTTGAGGATGAAGAAAAAAATATGAAGAATGAATATAGATCTTATAAAGCGGCGGTTAACACATTGTTGACCGGCTATTTAATATGAAATGTAGGTTTTGAAAAAATAGAAATCACGCCTTCTTCGGAAATATTTAGGTAATACATTAGTCGTCCAGCTAACTTTTTCAAGCTTATACATCAGTAAATATATTGCAGCGTGTGAATTTCATGTAAAATTTCTTACAGAACAAAGAAACAAACCTAATAAATGCCTCTTTTTTTCCGAGTTTAACAACATTTTATGCAAGATAAATTACATAGACTGAACAAAGAATTCGGAAAGGCCCTTTGATTACGGGTTGGGACAGTGTATTTTATTAGATTCGTACCACTTTTTGAAGAAAAAAATTATGTCATCAATAAGAGGATATTTTCGCGAGAAATCTACCAGAAAGAAAAAAAAAAATTGTAAGTTAAGGGATCTTTTAATATAAAAATAGTCGCATGTCCTAGCCCGTAATCAAAGGGTCAATCAATCAATCAGTCAACGGTATTCGTTTATATAAACTTGAGTATATTGGTGACCGATCAACAATGTATTAACCCCTTTGCGACGAGCGTGGTAAAATGGCGTATAGGGAGAGTACAATCGTTAATTTTTCCTAACCAGTATTTTCGAATAGTAATTTTTCGCCGAATTTGTGTGATTAAACGATTTCTATTTGTAAATGTCGTTAGTAAAAGAGGACCGGCAGGACCAGTGCAAAGTTTTTTGGCGTCTCAGGTACTTTCTTTCATTGGCGTCTTTTTACACCCATTACCCATTGAAAATAATCGGATAAAAAATGAATACTTTGTAATGACCAGCGAATAGCGGCCTTAATACAAAGACGCACAGTAGATTGTGCCTAAGCCTAGAGTCGAACCTATTTAAGATGCCTAGGCTTTGGCGTTCCTGACGTTAAATCATAAGACCCAACCCAACCAATCAGCGGCGGAATAAACAATCAATGAAACACGCTGATTGGTTGGATCTTATGATTTAACGCCAGGAACTCCAAATCTTAGGACGATAACGCAAGGTCCAGGTAGTGATTCGAATGCTGACTCTGTAGCATGGTATAAAATAAAATTATTCATCAAAATAATTATTCAATGTATACAGCTTCATAATTCATAATCCACCTATATTGTTTTTTTTTTTTTTTTAATATAGTGCCATCTCACTTACGGCTCCTCTTCAGTCAGACCTCATATTCCCCTCGCTAATTTTAAAGCTATGGGCTTCGAACGCATCTGTATTTTTCAAATTTCTTCTCGGAAAATTAAAATTTGTACCTTCTTTTTTCTGTATGCTCTTCTTAAAGGATATTTCTTTCTCTTTTATTTGACAAAATGTTTCTAAAATACACATTTAGTTTTATTTTTTACGTGTGAAAATCTAAGTGAAGCTTACGAGTTGTAAATAAGTTGTAAATAATTTGTCAAATAAAAAAGAAGCATCTTTTAAGAAGAGCATACATGAAACAAGAAGGTAAAAATTTTAATTTTCGGGAGGAGAAATTTGGAAAATGCATAGGTTTAACATTAGAGAGGGGGAATTTGTGGCCTGACTGCATCAGAAGAATTCAGAATGGTAAACAATATCTCGAGAGTTTTTTTAATTTTCAAGATTTTGTAAATATTGAAAAACAATTTACAAAAACAGAATTAAGAAAATTATTTTTGATGACATTGTTGAAGATGATGCAGACAACTATGTAACGTAATGAGGATAAAAATAATGCGCTTATTCAGGCAAGTTATTAAAATATCTGCAAAATCTTTTGAAAAAAGAGACTTATGAATGGAAAAATATCATTCAAAATTCTTTCAGTTTTCAAAATTTCGTAAATTTTGAGATATTTTTAAGAAAATCAAAATTAAAAAAAACCTATTTTTAATGATGTTACAGTTAAAGACAATGAAGACAAAGAAGGTCATGGACGTAAATGTGCCCTATGATGAATGTGCCTAAAATAATAAAATATCTTAGACAATTTTCTAAAAATATGATTTAAGAATGAAAAAATATGATTCACAAGATTGTTTCAATTTTTTAAATTTTGTAATATTGTGAAAAATATGTGAAAAGCACAGTTAAACAAGTGGGTAAGTGTGATCGAATATCGCTCAAAGGGTTTCGTTTAATATTCCTTTCAAACACTTTATCCTTTCTTTAATAAATTCAAATAAATATCATTTAGCAAAAAAAAAAAAAAAAAAAAAAAAAAAGTCATGTTCTTTTATAAAGTAAAAATTTACCATTTCATTTTTTAGAATATCTAAACCAGCCGGATAGCGGCTAAGCCCGCTATTATATTCTGTCATAATAATATCCGTCATACAGACTAAATGCAATATTTAAAAAAATAATTTCAAAATTAAACAAATTGTACACCTTCAAAATGTTAAAATATGCGAATATTCCCATAATCGGATTTTTATCACGTTTCAATATGTTTTTCAAGCTCATATATTTACTGTTCTCTATTACTCATATTGATACTCGCTTTGTATTATTCTCAAACATTTGAAAAATTCGTTAAACTTATTGAAATAGGACGTCAGATTTTTTTTTTTATTATTCTCTAATGACGTGATATTAATCTGCTTTGTGTACATACACATACTCATACTCCTTGTATTATTGAGAAATCTTAGACATTTTCCGTTTTATTACCACTATGGCGTCAATCAATTTTATTTCCTATTTATCTTTTTTTTGCTATTGGTGAAACTTTTTATTTCATTTTGATTTTTCACATGGAAATCGTGATAGAAAATTAATTATTGTAGAAAGAATTTCATTATGGATTTTAAATTTTTGGTATCTGCTATAACGAAAAATGTTTAAATTTAATAAGAAAAGGCTGTTAGAATTTTGGTTTTTTAACTCTATTTATTAAAATAATACGAATTTTTCAAATTTTAATATTTTGAGCTCTTCACAGCTGGTATTCATCTATATACACAAAGTTTCAACTCTATAAGTTATATAGTTTTTGAGAATGGCTCTGTGACGGACAAACAACGAAGCGGGAGTAATAGGGTTTCGTGAGATGAATGAAACCCTAAAAAACTACTTTTCACAATTGTACGGTTACAGATAATGATGACAAAGAATGTCATGAAGATGGATGTAATATCCCTATGGGCTCAAAATGATGAAATATCTTAGGCAATTTTGTAAAAATGTGATTTAAGAACAGAAAAAGTATGATTCAAGATTCTTTAAATTTTTAAAATTTCGTATTATGTAGAAAAATATGAGAAAGATATGATTTAAGAATAACAAAGTATGATTCACAAGATTCTTTCAATTTTTAAAATTTCGTAATATTGAGAAAAATATGAGAAAAGAAAATTATAAATAACTATTTTTCCTGATGCTACGGTTAAAGACAATAATGACAAAGATGGTCATGAAGAAGGACGTAATGTGCCTATGCCCCTAAAATAATGAAATATCTTAGACAATTTCATAAAAATATGACTTAAGAATGGAAAAAGTATGATTCAAGATTCTTTAAATTTTTAAAATTTCATATTATGTAGAAAAATATGATTTAAGAATGAAAAATTATAATTCACAAAATACTTTCAATTTTTAAAATTTCGTAATATTGAGAAAAATATGAGAAAAGAAAATTAAAAATAAATATTTTTCCTGATTCCACGGTTAAAGACAATAATGACAAAGAAGATCATGAAGAAGGACGTAATGTGCCTTTGCCCCCAAAATAATGAAATATCTTAGACAATTTCGTAAAAATATGACTTAAGAATGAAAAAAGTATGATTCAAGATTCTTTAAATTTTTAAAATTTCCTATTATGTAGAAAAAATATGATTTAAGGATGAAGAAGTATGATTCACAAGATACTTTCAATTTTTAAAATTTCGTAATATTGAGAAAATTATGAGAAAACAGAGTTAAAAATAATTATTTTTCCTGATGCTATGGTTAAAGACAATAATGACTAAGAAGGTCATGAAGAAGGACGTAATGTGCCTATGCCCCCAAAATAATGAAATATCTTAGAAAATTTTGTAAAAACATGACTTAAGAATGGAAAAAGTATGATTCACAAGATTCTTTCAATTTTTAAAATTTTGTAATATTGAGAAAAATATGAGAAAAGACAATTAAAAATAATTATTTTTCCTGATGCTGCGGTTAAAGACAATAATGACAAAAAAGGTCATGAAGAAGGACGTAATGTGCCTATATCCCCAAAATAATGAAATAACTTAGACAATTTCGTAAAAATATGACTTAAGAATGAAAAAAGTATGATTCAAGATTCTTTAAATTTTTAAAATTTCCTATTATGTAGAAAAATATGATTTAAGAATGAAGAAGTATGATTCACAAGATACTTTCAATTTTTAAAATTTCGTAATATTGAGAAAAATATGTGAAAAAAGAGTTAAAAATAATTATTTTTCCTGATGCTATGGTTAAAGACAATAATGACAAAGAAGGTCATGAAGAAGGATGTAATGTGCCTATGCCCCCAAAATAATGAAATATCTTAGACAATTTCGTAAAAATATGACTTAAGAATGAAAAAGCATTGTCGGATTCCACTTCTCCGTCCACACAACTTCGAAATAAATCCGGTCTTTTGATATGCTGCCACTACCGATATGAATACGTGATATCGGGCACGATATTTGATGTATATTCAAGAAAAACCTAACTCTTTCAATTAAAGTTAAAGTAACAATTTATTAACAATATTTACACTTAAACTCGGATGTAAATTATCCGGTTTAACACTAAATCAAAACAATTACAGAAAACGCTCTACGTGTACCGTTAGACTACGTCAATTCATTCCGCACTGAGATTTCTATTCATCTCACACCAGCTCTCTCTTTCTTTCGAGAGATACCGTTAAACACACGTGGCTCAGATCGTCAACTCTCAACGACCTTACACCTTCACTACCACGTTTCAACTAATTTCACCTCTCGTCATTCCCCAGCGCACCCGCTCTCCCTCTACGGGGCTGCTGTTTTATTTCCAAGGGTCGCTTGACAACCGTTCCTCCCTCTTGACTGATCTGTCTTCCTAAATAAAAGAGTGCACTATCTTTCTTATCTATCAAAGACCACATTGCAATGGAAATACCTCTTTCATTATGTCCAACTCGCCATCCTCCGGATTAAGATTTTTCTTAAACCAGACTCTAACGGTACACAATAGATACAGATACAATGCGCTAATCCCTTAAGAATAGCTTTCAACTCTTGCAGCTGTGAGAGAAACCTGACACCCCCCACCTTAGCGGAAAATATGCCTTTTAGGGGCTAATTTTCCTCAAACTATGTAATGTCTGAGAAGAGTTCAACAGTTCCTTGATAGGTTTCTTCATTACTACAATAACATAAATATTTCAAGGTGTCTGAAAATTTAACTACTGACATCTCTAATGAACCATATACTAATGTGATAACTACAGAAAAAAAATTATACAGTATGCTAATACACTGTTATAAACACAAGATGCAAATACAATTATAAATACACAAAGAAATAAAGTTACACTGGTATTATGTCATTTCAATGTCAGTCCTTAGGCTGAGATAGCTGGAGTCGGTACTAATTTTTCCTTCCAGTCCTTCCTAGTTAACTTAATTGGTACATCCCTTTCCGTAATGCACCCGCTTGAATGGCTAACTTCTGCCTCTGATGTCCTAATTAAATTTTCCTCTAGCCAATCAGGCACTTGCCTGTCCAAGTCCTCTTTGTACGTGATGAGAACATTGTACAATTTTTGACTTATCTTACCCCTCTCCGGTTTACGACCAATCCGATTTTTCTCCATTTCTACCAGTTGGATAGGACCCATGAATAATTCCTTATTTTTCCTTAAGATTGATTTTATGTCCCCAACTTGAATATTTGTTAACCCTATTATTTCAAATCCCTTCCTGTCTTTATTTTCCGGTTGTTCTCTGTCTAACAACAGATCTTTCCTACAGTCTTCAAACTCCCCGTCACTATCCAAGACAATATCGACTACTTTATTTTTGGCCATAAATTCCCTCATTTCATTTTGATACACCCGTTTCTTACTTCCGTCCATTAACTCAATTATATATGCAGGTTGACCTGTTTCCTCTTTCTCCCTATCACTTCCATTCATTTCCCTCGTTAAACGACATTCTACACATGATTCGCAAAACGTTTTAGCTTCCTCTGCCATATTTTCCCAATAAAATGAATGCTTGATTCTTTCTAACATTTTCTTAACTGCGTGATGTTCTCCATATAAGGAAATATGCGCTAATTTTAGAATTTCCTCCCTTCTAATTTTAGGTAATACTAATTGAGCTACAGTTTCATCTACTAATTTCTCTTTATGATACAATAACCCATTTACAACATAGTAAGACCCTTTCTCATTTTAAGCCAATTCCCAAGCTTTCTCTAAATCTTTACAACTCATTTGGGATTCCTGAAATACATTTAAACTACTTTCCGTAACTTGATTAATCTTACCTTTATCTACCTCGGCTTTTTCCTTCTCCTGACTTTGTAAATTTTCCGATCTCGCGTCTACGACATAACGATTATTATTACCATTTCTAATCCTTTCCCCTTCTTTCACTTTATTCCTACTATCTTCCTTACATTCCCTTTATACCGATTCTCTTAATGATTTCTCGTTGTTTAACCCTGACAATTCATTAGCCACGTCAGGATGTAAAATTACCTGTTCCTTACTATTATCAATTATCGCGCAAAGTACATCCTGATGAATTACATTAGTTTCCCCGCGTCTTGGAATAGCTAAAGGTAACTGAATTAATGGCGATTTCACTGCCTTACCAAATATCCCTTGTAAATAGATGCTCCCAGCCCCTCTTAATTTTTCTGCTCGTACTAAATCTTTATGAACGACGCTAATTTGGCAACCAGAATCCACCAATCCTTTTGTTATCTTCCCATTTACACTAACTTCCACTTTCTCGAGATTATTTAACTTCTCTCCAATAACTTTAGCTCTCCAATTCCCTCTTGCTCCGATTCTTGCCATACTCGCTCCCCTTGGTAATACTTTAATTTCTCGCACTGAGACATTATTGATACTAACCCTTGGTTCTTGTCGGTTATTAATTTGATTACTTCCCTCATTATTTCCTTTTGTACAAAATCGCTGTACATGTCCTCGTAAACCACACTTGAAACAGATAGGCGTCATATCATTAGGTTTCTTATATTCCGGTTTTCTACCCCAAAATGGACTAACTTCATTATTCCCATTTTGTCTCCAATTACTACTAAATCCCTCATATTTTGCCCTTCTAGAATCTTCATTATTAACATATCTTTCTTTACCTTTATAACCCTTATAAGTTACCGCATAAGATTTTTGTTTAGCATCAAAGAAATTATCACATTCCCTAGCAATCTTAGAAACTTCTAACCAGTTGTTTTGCTGCGTTAATCGATTATGCGTCGCGGTTTCCTCATCTAAGGTATTTAACAACTTATCCGTGACAATTAACTGATTAACCTTCTCATACGTATCTGCACCTCTAATCTTACAATAATTTTCCCACGTTGCTATTAAACGTGACACAAATAATACATGAGTTTCATTTTGATTCCTTCTAGCCTTCTTGAAATTTTCCAAACACGCCTTCGGTCTCGGCTCGTGTTCCCTTAGAACTAATTCCTTTAACTTCTCATAACTCTCAATCTGTTCCCTAGTAGTGTATATTAGCAAGTTATCGGCCTTATCTCCTAACATATTTAGCAGAATTTCGGCCTGCTGGGTTTCCGGTACATTTTTTGTTTGGAATGCCCGTTCTAAACTGCTAAAAAACAGATTCCATCCCTCAGTCCCTTCTGGAACTTTGATAGACAAAGTTTTAACACTTTTAATCAATTTCTCTAGGCTACTCTCATGATTAGATTCTCTAGTCCCATTAGAGTTATTTGCCGAACTCTGAATTTTTATCCTTTCCAACTCTAACTCATGTTCCAATCTCAATTTTTCAGACCTTTCTTCTCTATCTAACTTTTCTCGTTGTAACTTTTCCTCCCTTTCTACCTTTTCCCGTTCTAACCTCTCATCCCTTTCTAACTTTTCCCGTTGTAACTTTAAATTTTCCTCCCTTTCTAACGTTTCTCGTTGTAACTTTTCCTCCCTTTCTACCTTTTCTAACCGCTCCGTAACAATAGTGTTAGATAATTCCATAACGGCCCCCTCTTCATATTCGTCGCTCTCCACTATCTTTTTCTTAAGCTTAAACCTGGTATCATCTTCCGAGACTTCAATCCCTAATTCTTCACATATCGCCTGAAGATCCACCCTTTTTAATTTTAGTAAGAAAGCCATACTTTCTACTGATAATTATTACCACCCTACAATAATACTTAAGCACAATATCAAATTAATACTTCCTCAAATCCTACCCTCATAAATTACCTCCACATATTATACTATTTAACATATTTCAAATAAATAATAATAATTGATAAATTTCCTTAAACAACGTTACCCCACAATTTGCTTCCAATAACCAAGTAACAATAATTTCAATTTGATTAGTATGCAATACAGATTTTAAATTTATCATAAATAATAAAATACAATTTTCACAATAATACTGATACGTTGCAATTTGAATAAAACACTGATGCCAATCACTACATAAAAATATCCACCTAACAAAAATTTGCATGAAATACACATAAATTCCTAAATTTAATCTCAATAAAATATTTCAATTTCAAAATTAGTTCTCACATTAAAAAGTAAATCACAGCACTTTTTTTTTTTCTCTGGGCCTTCAGTTCTTCCTTGAAGGTTATTTCAATTTAATTTAAATTCTACACAAATTTGCTTTCCTCATTTACTATCAATATTTCAAACTTAAAGCAAACAATATCACTTAATTTAAATATTACTTTAATAGTAATTTAAATTTAAGAAATTTCAATTATTCCTTCCAACTATTAACACAATGCATTAATTTTAATCATTAATCTTATCCGTTTAAAACAATTCGAAAATCACTTCTAGTAATTAATATAAGATCCTTTTCTTAAAACAATAGTGTAAAATGGTTGTTAATATCTCATTTGATTTAGACCAATTACTATATTGCACATAAATTATCATAAATTAACCACAACATTAACTTAAATTACCATCAATTATACACAATAAAAAAAAAGTAGGTTCGAGAATGTCAGTAGAGTAAAATGATCAAAACACCTTACCTCGTACTTCATTCGTTGGGGCAATTTTCTGCTCACTTTTCCACAGGGTAAATCTTGCACTCTCGGGCAACAATCACTGTAACTTGAATCACTGTGTACACAAACACTACACACAAACACTGGAAATAACACTACACACAGCACCAACACTTCCGCTGGACGATCCGGCAAGGCACTCTGTAACAAGACTAGCTGGCACTGGTCTACGATGATAGGGCACACACACTTCCGCTAGACGATCCGGCATAAACTGACTGTAACACGGCTAACTGGCACTGGTGGTCTACGACGATCGGGCACAAACACTTCCGCTGGGCGATCCGGCACAAACTGTCTGTAACACGGCTAACTGGCACTGGTCTTCGGTGATTCAGATCCCACCGCTGCCACCATTGTCGGATTCCACTTCTCCGTCCACACAACTTCGAAATAAATCCGGCCTTTTGATATGCTGCCACCACCGATATGAATACGTGATATCGGGCACGATATTTGATGTATATTCAAGAAAAACCTAACTCTTTCAATTAAAGTTAAAGTAACAATTTATTAACAATATTTACACTTAAACTCTGATGTAAATTATCCGGTTTAACACTAAATCAAAACAATTACAGAAAACACTCTACGTGTACCGTTAGACTACGTCAATTCATTCCGCACTGAGATTTCTATTCATCTCACACCCGCTCTCTCTTTCTTTCGAGAGATACCGTTAAACACACGTGGCTCAGATCGTCAACTCTCAACGACCTTACACCTTCACTACCACGTTTCAACTAATTTCACCTCTCGTCCTTCCCCAGGGCACCCGCTCTCCCTCTACGGGGCTGCTGTTTTGTTTCCAAGGGTCGCTTGACAACCGTTCCTCCCTCTTGACTGATCTGTCTTCCTAAATAAAAGAGTGCACTATCTTTCTTATCTATCAAAGACCACATTGCAATGGAAATACCTCTTTCATTATGTCCAACTCGCCACCCCCGGATTAAGATTTTTCTTAAACCAGACTCTAACGGTACACAATAGATACAGATACAATACGCTAATCCCTTAAGAATAGCTTTCAACTCTTGCAGCTGTGAGAGAAACCTGACAAGCATGATTCAAGATTCTTTAATTTTTTAAAATTTCGTATTATGTAGAAAAATATGATTTAAGGATGAAAAAGTATGATTCACAAGATACTTTCAATTTTTAAAATTTCGTAATATTGAGAAAAATATGAGAAAAGAGAGTTAAAAATAATTATTTTTCCTGATGGTATGGTTAAAGACAATAATGACAAAGAAGGTCATGAAGAAGGATGTAATGTGCCTATGCCCCCAAAATAATGAAATATCTTAGACAATTTCGTAAAAATATGACTTAAGAATGAAAAAGCATGATTCAAGATTCTTTAATTTTTTAAAATTTCGTATTATGTAGAAAAATATGATTTAAGGATGAAGAAGTATGATTCACAAGATACTTTCAATTTTTAAAATTTCGTAATATTGAGAAAAATATGAGAAAAGAGAGTTAAAAATAATTATTTTTCCTGATGCTATGGTTAAAGACAATAATGACAAAGAAGGTCATGAAGAAGGACGTAATGTGCCTATGCCCCCAAAATAATGAAATATCTTAGAAAATTTCGTAAAAACATGACTTAAGAATGGATAAAGTATGATTCACAAGATTCTTTCAATTTTTAAAATTTCGTAATATTGAGAAAAATATGAGAAAAGACAATTAAAAATAATTATTTTTCCTGATTCTGCGGTTAAAGACAATAATGACAAAAAAGGACATGAAGAAGGACGTAATGTGCCTATACCCCCAAAATAATGAAATATCTTAGACAATTTCGTAAAAATATGACTTAAGAATGGAAAAAGTATGATTCAAGGTTCTATAAATTTTTAAAATTGCGTATTATATTGAAAAATATGATTTAAGAATGAAAAAGTATGATTCACAAGATACTTTCAATTTTTAAAATTTCGTAATATTGAGAAAAATATGAGAAAAGAGAGTTAAAAATAATTATTTTTCCTGATGTTACGGTTAAAGACAACAATGACAAAGAAGGACGTAATGTGCCTATGCCCCCAAAATAGTGAAATATCTTAGACAATTTTGTAAAAATATGACTTCAGAATGGAAAAGTTATGATTCAAAATTCTTTCAATTTTTAAAATTTCGTAATATTGAGAAAACTATGAGAAAAGCATAATTAAAAAAAACTACTTTTCCTGATATTACGGTTAAAGATAATGATGACAAAGAAGGTCATGAAGATGCACGTAATGTGCCTAATGACCCCAAATTAATGAAATATCTTAGACATTTTTTTTAAAACATGACTTCAGAATGGAAAAGTATGATTCACGATTCTTTCAATTTTTCAAATTTCGTAATATTGAGAAAAATATGTGAAAAGCACAATTAAAAAAAACTACTTTTCATAATGCCACGGTTAAATACAATAATGACAAAGAAGGACGTAATGTGCCTATGTCCCCAAAATAATGAAATATCTTAGACAATATTCTAAAAATATGATTTAAGAATGGAAAAGTATGATTCAAGATTCTTTCAATTTTTAAAATTTCGTAATATTGAGAAAAAAAATGAGAAAAGCACAGTTAAAAAAAACTACTTTTCATGATATTACGGTTAAAGACAATGATGACAAAAATGCTCATGAAGTGAAAATAAATCGCTTATATGCCGAAGTTATTCAAATATAGAAAAGTTTGTTTAAAGTATCATTTAAGATTTCATGAATATTGACAAAAAAATTTCAAAATTAGAATACAGAAAATTGTTTTTGATGATGTTAACTATTGCACATGTGCCTAAGATGTTCAAATATCCCAGAAATTCTATGTAAAATGTTTGACTTAAGAATGGTAAAGAAGGATTAAAGATTCTTTAAGTTTTAAAAATGTGATAAATTCTGATAAAAAATTGACAAAAAAAATGAAAACTATATTTAATGATTTTATGGATGAAGATAATGATAATAACGAAGGTCATGATGATGGAACTAATACACCTATGCACATTAAATATTCCAATATGTTAGAAATTTCTGAAAAAGTATGAATTTTAAAAAATCAAAGTATGATTCAAGATTTCATAATTTTTGTAAAAGTGTGACAAAAAAAAAAAGAAATTAAAAAACTACTTTTGATGATTGTTACGGCTGATGATAATGGGTACGGCTGGGGGTACGACTAAGAATATCATGATAATACACGTATATACTTATAAGATGTTCAAATATACCAGAAATTCTATGCAAAAAGTATGTGATATACAATGGAAAAGGAGGAATACAGATTCTTTTTGTTTTAAAAATTGCATAAATTCTGATAAAAGATAAAATATTAAAAAAAAAAACTATTTTTAATGTTTAATGGATGGAGATAATAAAAGCAATGAAGGTCATGTTGATGGAAATAATGCGCATATGCGCTTTAAATATTCCAATGTGTTAGAAATGTCTGAGAAATTTTTGAAAAAGTAATGACTTAAAAAAAAAGTATGATTCAAGATTCAATAAATAGTAATAATAATTTTGAGAAAAAATTAATTAAAAAAACTGTTTTTGATGATGTTACGGCTGAAGATAATGGGTACGGTATAGAGATACGGCTAAGAATATCATGACAATACAACTAATGCACGTATATGTGTCTAAGATGTTTAAATATACCTGGAATTGTATGCAAAAAGTATGAATTAAGAATGGGAAAGAAGGAATAAAGATTCTTTTAGTCTTAAAGATTTCATAAATTATGATACAAAAATTAACAATTTTATGGATGAAAGATAATGAAAACAATGAAGGTAATGATGATGGAAGTAATGCACCCATGTGCCCTAAATATTTCAATACGTTAAAACTTTCTGAGAAATTTTGAAAAAGTATGACTTAAAAAAAAAAAAGAAAAGTATGATGGGTTGCGGCTAGGGATAGAGCTAAGAATATCATAACGATGCAACTAATAATGCACGTTTGTACCTAAAATGTTCAAATATAACAGACATTCCATGTAAAAAGTAGGACTTAAGAATGGAAAAGAAGGAATAATTATTCTTTTAGTTTTAAAGATTTCATAAATATTGATAATAATTTTGAGTAAAACAAAATTAAGAAAACTATTTTTGATAATGTTACGGCTGAATATATAATTAGACAAACAAGACCTTGATGATGGAACTAATCCGTCTATGCACATGCACCCTAAAGATATGTCAGAAATTTCTGAGAAAATTTTGAAAAGTATGACTTAAAAAATAAAAAAGTATGATTCAAGATTTACAAATATTGATAATACTTTTGAGAGAGAAAAAAAAATGTAATTTAAAAACGATTTTTGTTTATGTTACGGCTGAAGATAATGATGTTTAAGAATATCATTATGATGCAACTTACGCATGTCTGTGCCCAAGATGTTGAAATATGTAAAAATAATAATTTAGAATGAAAAAGAAATAATAAAGATTTTTTATTTTAGTTTTAAAGATTTCGTAAATTATGATATAAAATTCACAAAAAAACCTATGTTTAAAGATTTTATGGATGAAGATAATGATAACAATGAAGGTCATGATGATGAAAGTAAAGCTCGTATGCGCCCTGATAATTCGAATCTGTTAGAAATTTCTGATAAATTTTTGAAATGACTTAAAAAAAAAGAAAGGTAGGATTCAAAAAGTTCATAAATATTCATAATATTGATACTCTAATTAATACTCTATACTAATAAAAGAAAGTTTCGCTCTGTGTGTGTGTGTGTTTGTCTGCGATGGCTAATAAAATCTAGCCCACCTAGAAGTCTGAAAATTTAGGAGTGGATAGTCCAAGGTCTGGCCATGTGCACCTGAGCCTTAGAATTTTAATATTTTGATAATTACCCTACATATTAATTATATTCTCATTAAACATCGTATCGAAAATGCCATCTTTTAAATCAAAATGGCTAAAGAAAAGAGCAGCTGTTCTGGATTTGCAAGCGGAAATGAACGAATTCGAAATTATTTTACTAATTAACGAATTTTAAGAAAACTAATTAAGATATCAATTTGAAAATTTCTGAGCATATGTACAAAAAAATTCTGCATCCGACTATGCGATATTTGAAAAATTCGGCCGGTAATTTTTTTCAATTTATGCATAAAACTACCGGCGCCAGTGAAAAAAAATCCCAGAAAGTTTCAGACAGGGATCTGCTTTCATTAAAAACTGAACTACAAAGAGATCTGTTTCTCTGGCCGATCCCTCCATTTAGTTTGCGAAAATGAAAGGAAATAATTGCCAATTTTTACTAATGAACAAAAATTTAGATAACTAATTAAGATATAGATATGAAATTGAGGATAGGAAGGGGTGTCATCTGCCGGCTATTTTAGCGTAGCGTCTTCGTTATGTTCTAATTATCAGAAAAATTTAATTCTTTTTTTAATGATTGCGTTAATGTAGGGGAAGGTTATTTTCTTGAACAAATTATTCGTTATATTTACGAGTATGGGGAGGGAGGGGGGGTTAACGCCTTGCTCTAAGATTGTTCTTATCTCGGCCCCGAGCAACGCCGGGCGGATTAGCTAGTAATAATAATAATAAAAATAATTAAAAAAACTATGTTTGATGATGTTACGGTTGAAGAAAATGAAGTCTAAGAATATCAATGATATAATTTATGCCCGTATGTGCCCAAGATGTTGAAATATGTAAAAAGTATGACTTAAGAATGGTATAAAGAAGAATTAAAGATTCTTTAAGTTTAAAGATTTCATAAATTATGATAAAAATTTATGAAAAAAAAAGAACCTATTTTTAATTATTTTATGGATGAAGATAATGATAAAAGTGAAGGTTATAATTTTGGAAGTGATACGCGTATGCGCCCTAAAATTTCAAATATATTAAAAATTTCTGAAAAACCTGAGGAAAAAAAAATCCCTTTTTGATGATGTTTTGGCTGAATATAATTATGACAAAGAAAGTTATGATGATGGAACTAGTGTGGCTACGCGTTCTAAATATTAAAATATTTTAGAAATTTCCTAGAAATTTTTAAAAATGTATGACTTAAAAAAAAAAGAAAAGTATAATTCATCAAGAGATTTCATAAATATTGATAAAAATTTTGAGTAAAACAGAATTAAGAAAACTATTTCTGATGATGTTACGGCCGAATATAATGATGACAAAGAAAGTTATGATGATGGAACTAATGCGGCTATGTGTTCTAAATATTAAAATGTTTTAGAAATTTCCGAGAAATTTTTAAAAACATATGACTCAAAAAAAAAAAAAAAAAAAAAAAAAAAATATATATATATATATATATTTATAATTCAAGATTTCATAAATATTGATAAAAATTTTGAGTAAAACAGAATTAAGAAAACCATTTCTGATGATGTTACGGCCGAATATAATGAAGACAAAGAAAGTTATGATGATGGAACTAATGCGGCTATGTGTTCTAAATATTAAAATAGTTTAGAAATTTCCAAGAAATTTTTTAAAATGTATGACTTTAAAAAAAAAAAAAAAAAGAAAAGTATAATTCAAGATTTCATAAATATTGATAAAAATTTTGAGTAAAACAGAATTAAGAAAACCATTTCTGATGATGTTATGGCCGAATATAATGATGACAAAGAAAGTTATGATGATGGAACTAATGCGGCTATGTGTTCTAAATATTAAAATATTTTAGAAATTTCCGAGAAATTTTTGAAAATGTATGACCTTTAAAAAAAAAAAAAAAAAAAGTATAATTCAAGATTTCATAAAAAGTGAAGGTTATAATTTTGGAAGTGATACGCATATGCGCCCTAAAATTTCAAATATATTAAAAATTTCTGAAAAACCTAAGAAAAAACAAATCTCTTTTTGATGATGTTTTGGCTGAATATAATTATGACAAAGAAAGTTATGATGATGGAACTAAAGCGGCTATGCGTTCTAAATATTAAAATATTTTAGAAATTTTCAAGAAATTTTTGAAAATGTATGACTTAAAAAAAAAAAAAAAAAAATATAATTCAAGATTTCATAAATATTGATAAAAATTTTGAGTAAAACAGAATTAAGAAAACCATTTCTGATGATGTTATGGCCGAATATAATGATGACAAAGAAAGTTATGATGATGGAACTAATGCGGCTATGTGTTCTAAATATTAAAATATTTTAGAAATTTCCGAGAAATTTTTGAAAATGTATGACTTTTAAAAAAAAAAGTATAATTCAAGATTTCATAAAAAGTGAAGGTTATAATTTTGGAAGTGATACGCATATGCGCCCTAAAATTTCAAATATATTAAAAATTTCTGAAAAACCTAAGAAAAAACAAATCTCTTTTTGATGATGTTTTGGCTGAATATAATTATGACAAAGAAAGTTATGATGATGGAACTAAAGCGGCTATGCGTTCTAAATATTAAAATATTTTAGAAATTTTCAAGAAATTTTTGAAAATGTATGACTTAAAAAAAATAAAATAAAAATATAATTCAAGATTTCATAAATATTGATAAAAATTTTGAGTAAAACAGAATTAAGAAAACCATTTCTGATGATGTTATGGCCGAATATAATGATGACAAAGAAAGTTATGATGATGGAACTAATGCGGCTATGTGTTCTAAATATTAAAATATTTTAGAAATTTCCGAGAAATTTTTAAAAATGTATGACCTTAAAAAAAAAAAAAAAAAAAAGTATAATTCAAGATTTCATAAAAAGTGAAGGTTATAATTTTGGAAGTGATACGCATATGCGCCCTAAAATTTCAAATATATTAAAAATTTCTGAAAAACCTAAGAAAAAACAAATCTCTTTTTGATGATGTTTTGGCTGAATATAATTATGACAAAGAAAGTTATGATGATGGAACTAAAGCGGCTATGCGTTCTAAATATTAAAATATTTTAGAAATTTTCAAGAAATTTTTGAAAATGTATGACTTAAAAAAAAAAAAAGAAAAATATAATTCAAGATTTCATAAATATTGATAAAAATTTTGAGTAAAACAGAATTAAGAAAACCATTTCTGATGATGTTATGGCCGAATATAATGATGACAAAGAAAGTTATGATGATGGAACTAATGCGGCTATGTGTTCTAAATATTAAAATATTTTAGAAATTTCCGAGAAATTTTTGAAAATGTATGACCTTTAAAAAAAAAAAAAAAAAGTATAATTCAAGATTTCATAAAAAGTGAAGGTTATAATTTTGGAAGTGATACGCATATGCGCCCTAAAATTTCAAATATATTAAAAATTTCTGAAAAACCTAAGAAAAAACAAATCTCTTTTTGATGATGTTTTGGCTGAATATAATTATGACAAAGAAAGTTATGATGATGGAACTAAAGCGGCTATGCGTTCTAAATATTAAAATATTTTAGAAATTTTCAAGAAATTTTTGAAAATGTATGACTTAAAAAAAATAAAATAAAAATATAATTCAAGATTTCATAAATATTGATAAAAATTTTGAGTAAAACAGAATTAAGAAAACCATTTCTGATGATGTTATGGCCGAATATAATGATGACAAAGAAAGTTATGATGATGGAACTAATGCGGCTATGTGTTCTAAATATTAAAATATTTTAGAAATTTCCGAGAAATTTTTGAAAATGTATGACCTTAAAAAAAAAAAAAGTATAATTCAAGATTTCATAAAAAGTGAAGGTTATAATTTTGGAAGTGATACGCATATGCGCCCTAAAATTTCAAATATATTAAAAATTTCTGAAAAACCTAAGAAAAAACAAATCTCTTTTTGATGATGTTTTGGCTGAATATAATTATGACAAAGAAAGTTATGATGATGGAACTAAAGCGGCTATGCGTTCTAAATATTAAAATATTTTAGAAATTTTCAAGAAATTTTTGAAAATGTATGACTTAAAAAAAAAAAAAAGAAAAATTTCATTCAAGATTTCATAAATATTGATAAAAATTTTGAGTAAAACAGAATTAAGAAAACCATTTCTGATGATGTTATGGCCGAATATAATGATGACAAAGAAAGTTATGATGATGGAACTAATGCGGCTATGTGTTCTAAATATTAAAATATTTTAGAAATTTCCGAGAAATTTTTGAAAATGTATGACCTTTAAAAAAAAAAAAAAAAAAGTATAATTCAAGATTTCATAAAAAGTGAAGGTTATAATTTTGGAAGTGATACGCATATGCGCCCTAAAATTTCAAATATATTAAAAATTTCTGAAAAACCTAAGAAAAAACAAATCTCTTTTTGATGATGTTTTGGCTGAATATAATTATGACAAAGAAAGTTATGATGATGGAACTAAAGCGGCTATGCGTTCTAAATATTAAAATATTTTAGAAATTTTCAAGAAATTTTTGAAAATGTATGACTTAAAAAAAAAAAAAAAGAAAAATATAATTCAAGATTTCATAAATATTGATAAAAATTTTGAGTAAAACAGAATTAAGAAAACCATTTCTGATGATGTTATGGCCGAATATAATGATGACAAAGAAAGTTATGATGATGGAACTAATGCGGCTATGTGTTCTAAATATTAAAATATTTTAGAAATTTCCGAGAAATTTTTGAAAATGTATGACTTTTAAAAAAAAAAAGTATAATTCAAGATTTCATAAAAAGTGAAGGTTATAATTTTGGAAGTGATACGCATATGCGCCCTAAAATTTCAAATATATTAAAAATTTCTGAAAAACCTAAGAAAAAACAAATCTCTTTTTGATGATGTTTTGGCTGAATATAATTATGACAAAGAAAGTTATGATGATGGAACTAAAGCGGCTATGCGTTCTAAATATTAAAATATTTTAGAAATTTTCAAGAAATTTTTGAAAATGTATGACTTAAAAAAAATAAAATAAAAATATAATTCAAGATTTCATAAATATTGATAAAAATTTTGAGTAAAACAGAATTAAGAAAACCATTTCTGATGATGTTATGGCCGAATATAATGATGACAAAGAAAGTTATGATGATGGAACTAATGCGGCTATGTGTTCTAAATATTAAAATATTTTAGAAATTTCCGAGAAATTTTTGAAAATGTATGACCTTAAAAAAAAAAAAAGTATAATTCAAGATTTCATAAAAAGTGAAGGTTATAATTTTGGAAGTGATACGCATATGCGCCCTAAAATTTCAAATATATTAAAAATTTCTGAAAAACCTAAGAAAAAACAAATCTCTTTTTGATGATGTTTTGGCTGAATATAATTATGACAAAGAAAGTTATGATGATGGAACTAAAGCGGCTATGCGTTCTAAATATTAAAATATTTTAGAAATTTCCAAGAAATTTTTGAAAATGTATGACTTAAAAAAAAAAAAAGAAGAAAAGTATAATTCAAGATTTCATAAATATTGATAAAAAATTTGAGTAAAACAGAATTAAGAAAACCATTTCTGATGATGGTACTGCCGAATATATTGATGACAAAGAAAGTTATGATGATGGAACTAATGCGGCGTGTTCTAAATATTAAAATATTTTAGAAATTTCCGAGAAATTTTTGAAAATGTATGACTTAAAAAAAAAAAAAAAAAAAAAAAAAAAGTATAATTCAAGATATCATAAATATTGATAAAAATTTTGAGTAAAACAGAATTAAGAAAACCATTTCTGATGATGTTACGGCCGAATATAATGATGACAAAGAAAGTTATGATGATGGAACTAATACGGCTTTGTGGTCTAAATATTAAAATATTTTAGAAATTTCCGAGAAATTTTTGAAAATGTATGACTTAAAAAAAAAAAAAAAAAAGAAAAGTATAATTGAAGATTTTATAAATATTGATAAAAATTTTGAGTAAAACAGAATTAAGAAAACCATTTCTGATGATGTTACGGCCGAATATAATGATGACAAAGAAAGTTATATGATGGAACTAATGCGGCTATGTTTTCTAAATATTAAAATATTTTAGAAATTTCTGAGAAATTTTTGAAAATATAAAATAAATGTGCGAATAATGGACACACTTGTAGTAGTGCGGACAACTTTCCAGTAATGGACACCCTCCACAGTTTTTGGTTTATAATAAAATAACCGCAATAAAACGTATATATAACCTAAATTAAAAATTCAGCTTTGATTTTTTTTTCATGACTCTTCCATGCATGTTTTATAATCTGAGTTATTGTTCACAATCTTAAGTCAGTTCTCAAATACAAACTGGCTACTTTCTGCCATACTTTTTAATTCATTTTTGTTCGGAAACGCATGAAATTGGCAGGTGTTCTTATTCAGAAACTTTGTAATCGAAAGACGTTTTTCATTTTTTGGTAAAGGCAGAAGATTTTTCAGAAAATACTGTCAAAGTCGGTGTTTTGAACCGAAATTTCAATACTGCAGTACATGGAAGGGGAAAAACGTGTCGTCACGTGACACGAATCGCTTATAACTCGGTAAATAATTTATTTGTCAAAAAATTGTAAACTCATTTCGATTCCAAATGTCTTCAACAATAATTCTGAAAATTTTATGCCTTTACGTTTAAAAAAAAGAGTAAAAAATGTGTCAGAAAGTTTTGTGTTGTTGAGCGGGTCAATTAAGAACCAACTTAATCAAACCAGTCACAAAAAATAAATTAATGTTTCGCAGTTCCACTGTGAAAATTTTACTGAGCTAAGAGCTGGTTTTACTTAATTTATTTCTTCTTTATTTTCTTGCAAAAATTGCATGTTTTTATTTTGATAGTAATAGAAAAAAATTAATTTTATGATCGATTACAAAATTTAATTTAATTTTAACGTTTTAGGATCAGTGTCCGCCCATTACTGTAATGGTTAATCAGTCAATTTCCAGTAATGGACATCCCATGTGGACTAAAAGTATTATTACTTGAAGTATAATTTCAGTAAGGATCATAGTGCGTAAAATCTTTTGATTTAATTGAAAAGCTAAGTAAACAAATTTAATTTTTAAATTGCACTTACGAGAATGTAAGACGAAGATTTTTTTTTTAAATAGCTGCTTTTCATTAATTTCATGTGGTTAATGAATTTTTTAATATTAAACCAGGTTAATTTGTTTGTTTTTTTGCACGTAACTTCATGAAATCTGCAGACATTACTACTGAAGTTCTTAAGAATCGAATTGTGATTTTCCTTTTCTCGTAAATACCATACACTGTAAAAAAGACAGATGTTTTTGAATCTAGGGAAAATATAATACTATAACAACGAACGAAAATATACAATAACCTCTTCCGAGTTTCCCACGATTCCGAAAACGTTTTTCATCGTTAGGAAGCTCAGAAACCTACATCTTTTTGAGATTTAAAGAAGCATTTATGAAAATAAAGTTTATTTTGCTGCCACTGATTTTCGGAAATATTTCCGAGTAGTTTTTCTATAGTGTGGGTTATATACCAGAGGGGAAGACCGAAGTTATGCTCGGTTAAAATTAACTTTGTGTTCAACTCAATATAACAATAACTTATCTGTACAACATATAACAATGAGTTCTGTTTGTCCTGATTGGTTGAATTCTGTTTTTGAGAACGTCCTATGGACTCTGATTGGTTGAACCATGTATCTCGGCTCCTATTGGGAATTTCTGGAAAATTCCTTCAGATTATGAAAGCCAATTTTTTCGCCAAATACCGCCAGGCTTGGCGACATTCTTTCATTTAGCGTCAAGCATCTGTTGAGAAAGTTATATGTACCCTGATTGGTTGAATTCTGTTTTAGAGAACCATGGACTTTGATTGGTTGAATCATGTATCTCGGCTCCTATTGGAAATTTTTAGAAAATTCCTTCCTATTCTAAAAGCCAATTTTTTCGTAAAATGTCGCCAAATTTGGCAACATTCTTTCTTTTAGTGCCAAGCATGTATTTTGGCATTGATAATCTCAAAAGTCGATTTTCCCGCCAAATCTCTCCAATATCGCCAACATTTCACCAAATATAGCCAAATTTGGCGTGATGTTACCAGCTTTGCGATTTCGTTTACGCCAACTGTTCCACAACTTAATAACTGTTTCAACCTTTATTCCCTTTGAAATGCATTGATCAGTATTGACCCAAAAATGACCCACTAATCGAATTTTCTCGAACACGTGACCTAGACCAATGGTCTTCTGGTATCCCAAAACGGTAAAATGCAAAATTTCGTCAAAACCATTAGAGTTTTTTTAAAAAATAAAATTTGCATATATACACACAGACAAGATTTGCTCGTATTATAATATATGATAATTTTCCTCAAAACGGAATATCGGTTTTTAGGATATTTTCAATTCTCAATTGAACATTTTCAGCTGCATAACTGAATTTATACATGCAAGTGTAACAAAATAATTTAAAATTTAATGTGAATGTTAATGCTGTTAATTTATTATGTTTGTCTTTAAAACATATTTGATGAATTTGAAAATGTGTAATTGAGAATAGATAACATCCTAAAAACGGATATTTCGGTGTGAGAAAATTGATTTATACACTATAAAAACTAACCGTTAACGTTTCCGAAATTCAGTAACAGCAAAAGGTACTTTGTTTTTATAAATTTTTCTGTAAGTCTCGAAAATATATTGGTTTCTGAAGTTTCTTAAGATAAAGCTCGTTTTTCGGAATCGTGGGTAACTCAAAGAGGTTATTGTATGTATTCGTTCGTGCCGTTATATTATGTTTTCTTAGATTAAGAGATATTTGTCTTTTTTACAATGTAGCTTTTAATTTCTATTCGAGATTAATACCATTCAGAAATGAATCAGTAACAGATTCTCCGTCATAATGCAGAAATAGTACAGCAGTTATTTCAATATATAATAAATGGTACAACATTTTTCGGGCGATTCAAAATAATAATTAATTCTGTTGCTTTTTTAGAAATGTAATATTTGTGTAAGGCCCTTTGCTGCACGCCTAAATCTGACCATTTACAGATTTTTGGAAAATTGCTTATTTAAAAGTGAAATTGACTAAATTTTTCAACAATGCATGAGCTTCACGAGCAATGCACGAGCTGCATGAGCAATACATGAGCAATCAATGTTGATTTTTTTAAATAAGGCCGTTTTTCTCCACGCTTAAATTCGATCAATTTACAGTTTTTTAAAATTATTTAATCAAAATTGAAATTAACTAAACTTTTCAACAATGTATGAACTGCATGAGCAATCACGAGTTGCATGAGAAATACATGAGAAATGCAGGAGCAATGAATGTTGCTTTAAAAAAAAAAAAAAAAAAAAAAAGGAATATAGGTGTAAGGCCGTTTGTTCTGCGCTTAAACCCTGATCAATTTACAGATTTTGTTTTTTAATTATTTGATCAAAACTGAAATCGACTAAACTTTTCAACAATGCACGAGCTGCATCAGCAATACACGATCTACATAAGCAATACATAAGTAATCAATGTTTTTTTTTTTTTTAATGTAATATTTGTGTAAGGCCCTTTTCTCCTGCAGTTTTTTTGAAAATTATTTATTCAAAACTGAAAACGACTAAACTTTTCAACAATACTTGAGCTGCATGAGCAATGCATGATCTGCATGAGTAATGTGCGAGAAAGCATGAGCAATGCATGAGCAACGAACATTGTTTTTTTTAAATGTATATTTGTGTAAGGACTTTTGCTCCACGCCTAAATCTGATAAATTTACAAATTTTTTGAAAATTATTTAATCAAAACTGACATTGACTAAACTTTTCAACAATGCATGAGCTGCACGAACAATACATGAGCAATGCATCAGCTGCATGAGCAATACATGAAGCAATGCATCATCTGCATGATCAATGCATGAGCAATGAATGTTGCTTTTTAAAAAAAAAGTATATTTGTGTAAGACCGTTTGCTCCACGCCTAAAGCTGATCAATTTAGAGATTTTTTGAAAATTATTTAATCAAAACTGAAATCGACTAAACTTTTCAACAATGCATGAGTTGCATAAGCAATGTACACTTGCATGAGCAATGCACGAACTGCATGAGCTATAGATGAGCAATGTATGAGCAATACATGAGCTGCATGAGGCAATAAATGTTGCTTTTTTTTTTTAAATGTACATATGTAGGCCCTTTGCTCCACGCCTGAATCTGACCAATTTACAGATTTTTTAAAAATTATTTAATCAAAACTGAAATCGACTAAATTTTTCAACAATGCATAAGATACAAATCAGCATTCTATTAGACCCAATGAGAATTTTCTTTTCTGTACGGTGCGAGTTTTTTGCCTGAGGGAATTTCCCCCACCAGAGAGGGAGAAATCTAGGGCTTCGAGAGGGAAAATTGGGTACACTGATTGGCAGCCTGAAAATGCTCCAACACTATAACTTTTCCGTAAATGAAAAATTGGTAATGAAAGTAGAGTCTTGAAACGAAGAAAACTTAAGGCAGATCAAATCCAAACTGACTGCTTTCTGACACATTCATCAATGCATTTTTTATGCGTAAACGCACGATATTTACAAACGCTCTTATTCAGAAACTATGAAATCGAAATTTTTTTCCATTTTCCAGTAAATTCAGATCTTTTGAAAAACGGTGTCAAAGCTAGTGTTTTGAACCGAATTTCAGGGCGTGGCAGTCCGATTAAGGTGGTTTTGAGACAAAAATTTGCTTATATCTCAAAAGATGTAATTCATTTATTGAATTTTACTGCTCAAAGTTTACGGCTTGTAATGGTTCAAACATTATAAAGACAATAGTTGCAAAAACTGCATTTTTTCGTCATTTTAGACCCTTCTGGAATGTTCGCGATTGCGAAAAGTGAAGTATTTCGCGATGGCCCTGTTTCTGGTCCCCTTAAGTTTCGTGAAATTTGGTTGAAAACAGCAACAAATCTTTCAGAAAATACTGTCAAAGTTGGCGTTTTCAACCGAATTTCTGGATACAACAGTGCGGTGAAGGACAAAAAACCCGTTATCACGTGACAACAATCGCTTATAACTCGATGAGTAATTTTTAAGGGTCTTTCAAATGAAAGTGGCATTGCTGTAATAACTCTGCCATTCGAAGAGAAAGAGGACTGCGCATGCTCCTATAAAGGGCGCAGAGTGCTGGGAATGCATGCGATATCGTCAGATCCCGCCAGATGCGTGTGTGGTAGCGTGGGAGCACGTTAAAAGGCATCGTTCGCATCATGGATTCCTCCAAACGGTATCAACGCGCGGTCATGCAATTTTTAACAGCGGAAAATGTGAGTGCTAGTGAAATCTATCGTTGAATGCGAAATGTGTATGGCACGGAGTGTATGTCACGCAGATCGGTATTCCGATGGTGTAGGGATTTTCGTAGTGGAAGAAGCAGTACTGATGACAGGTCACAACCTGGTCAAACGCATGTGGTTATTACCAATGACCTACAAGGTGACTTTGTCTCGCCTTATCTGTTACGTCTGTATTACTTCTTTCTTTTGTATATTAATTTGTATTAATAACATTAAACCATTTCTCAAACCGACAGTAGTACCACTTTCATTTGGGCGACGCATATATTTATAAAAAAATGGAAAACGCTATTAGATTACAAATCTCTTCAATAGTCAGGCCTGACAATTTACGTTTAAAAACGAGTCAGAAAATGTGTCAGAAAGTTTTGCTTTGTTGAGCAGGAAATTTGAGAACCGCCTTAAAAATAACTTAAAACTTTCGATATTTGTTTAAAAGATCTGAAGTTAAAACATAAATTTATAAGAGAGTAAAATTTAAGAAAAGAAAACATCTTTTTTTTGTGTAAACTCTGATTTAACTTTAGACATTTGTGATAATAAATCATTGGAACAATACCTGTTATTCTAGTTTATACCAACTGATATTATAGTTTGATATAAAATCCATAAAAATCGACAGTGTCTATGCTTGGCACGGATGAGGAAAAACAGAAAATGTGATATCAAAAACTCATCAATCAAACACAGAAGACGATAAAATAGATGAGGATCCGAATGTAAAATTCACTTTTCAAAGTTTTACAAGTTGTTCGGATATTCGACCTTAATATCATGTTTTTTCCCCCTGAAAATAACGCATTGTGAAATTCGTACTATTAGCTCACACTCTCTCTATATATATCTTGTTCAAATTTTCAATCGTTAATAAAATATTTTTTATTCATCCACTCAAGTTCAAATAAATTTGTTTAAACTTGTAGTGGATGACACTTTATGTTAATACAGTTTTTTCAAATATTAATTCATTAATTAAATTAAATTAATTAATTTTAGTTTTAAATGGGAGAAAAGAATTCCTCCCATTGTTTTCATAAATGAAATGAAAGATTTATCTCAAATGAGTGATGCCACAGAAGTAAAATACCGCAACGATGATTATAAAATAATGTTCAATAAAGATAACGTGGGACATTAATGCTGCACGGGTTTATCTTATATATTTATGATTAAAAAGTAGGAATTGACTTAATTTTTTTTTATATTACTTGTTTTATATTAATTTTTGATGCAAAGGTGCATTGCTCATTTTCAGTGAAGGTTGTTCTCAAATCAAAACTGGCTACTGTCTGGCACAGTGTTGAATTCAGGGGGTGGCCCGGGGGAGACATCCCTCCCGGAGCATTGAAATGTCCCCCCTCCCCGGAAGATTTGAGATTTTATGCTTTTAATGGTTAAAAAGTGCAATTCCCCCCCGGAACTGTACAATGCCCCCCCCCTCCCCTCCGGAGTCACAGAAATCCCTCCCGGAGAAAAGTGTCTGAATTCAACACTGGTCTGACATTCTTAACACTTTCAAACATGTGTTTGTGAAAAGAGTTTATGTCTGCCGTCTGTCGTCTGTCCATGCTCTGCCTCTAAACTCGGATTGCCATGCAATTGATATATGTTATAAAGGTTTACTGTGGCATGTTTGGTATTGAAAATGAAGTCTGTAGCATTTATAGTTTATTTACAGGGACACCCAAAAGAATTTCGGTACAGTACGGTCTACGGGATAAAATCGTTTGCGGTGTACTTTAATAATGTTACACTATTTGAAACATATTGAACTTGATGTATATCACTGATGTTCACTACAAGATGCTTACTATTGAATCAGGTGTACATAGCATTCGTCGTTCATTTTTGGGACACAGAAAAAAATTTGTTTACAGTTGCTGTTTATTAATAATAATTGCTGGAAGTGCGTTTTCAGTTGTGGTATTCGTTTTTAAATTTAACTCATTTTTTACATATTACTTGGCGTATATAAATTCCATAGATCCTATACAGGGCGGCACAAAAGAATTCGGATACTTTTCCGACTTTGCTAATTCTTGAAATTGGGTTTTCAAATGTGTTATGCGTTTTCCAAATTATTTATTTAAATTCTGAAGAGAGTGATACAGAAAGTCAAAGAAGTGATAATACAGTTGTTAATCAAGGTGATTCTCAACTAATGCCTCCAAGTGTCTCAGATCTTCAACCAGCGGACTCTGTTGTCCCATCTACTACAAATCCTAAACCAGCTGACTTTATCCTCCCGAATACTCCAAGTCCAGCACCAATTGACTCTGATTTGATACCCCCAGTTCCAATACCCAATGGTTATAAATATAGTACTATTGATGCTGCTGCAGATACTGTTAAAGCTAATTATTATTCTTCCTCCCAACAGGCATTACCACGTTCTAAAAGATTTAGAAGAGCTCCTACTCGGTTGAAATATTAAAGTGGGGGAGAGATGTGGTGTTTTGTTTCTGAAAGTAAGTACTAGATGGCAGTACCACAAAAATAAGAATTGTAAATCTCTCCAGTCAGTACTGCCACCTATTGTTCAGATGTTATTGTATCACTGAAGTACCCATAGACTATATATGTAGTTCTGTTAAGCGTAATGTGATGTAAGTACTTGTGTTGCGATGTGAATTAAAATTGTGTAAATTAATTTATGCGTCCACTTAAATTATGTTCTGTTTAATTAAATAATCTTCAAAATACAGTATACTGGGGATTTTATGTAACTTTGTAAATAAATAAATGTAAAATAGAATGACTGTTCGCAAATAAGAAACAATTTGACATTAAAATTTTATAGTAACTCTATGACGATCAAGTCTTTAAAAGTTAAGGTGGTTTTCAAATGACCTGCTCAACAACGTGAAACTTTCTGACACATTTTCTGACTCGTTTTTAAACGCAAAGGCATAAAATTGGCAGGCCTGATTATTGAAGCGATTTGGAATCGAAATGAGTTTTCTATTTTTTGACAAATAAATTACTTATAGAGGTATAAGCGATTCGTGTCACGTGACGACGCGTTTTCCCCCTTTATAAAGCTGTCGCATCGCGAATTTGGTTCAAAACGTCGTCTTTGACAGAAATTTATTTTCTGAAAGCTCTTCTGTCTTTACCAAAAAATGCAAAACGTGTTTCGATTACATAGATTCTGAATAAAAACACCTGTCAATTTCATGCGTTTCCGAACAAAAATAAATTAAAAAATGTGTCAGAAAGTAGCCAGTTTGTATTTGAGAACAGATTTAAGATTGCCAACAATAATCCAGATTATAAAACACGCATAAAAGAGTCATGAAAAAAAAAAAAAAAAAAAATTCAAAGCTGAATTTGTAATGGTTATTGTGAGAGCCTGAAATTTAGAATGGAAGATTTAATTTCAATTAATTTGTTATTGTAAAATAGGTTTTAAATCGATGTTAATTTGTTTCATTAATCTTCGCATTTAAAAGTAATCTAGTATTTATTTCACTAAAATACTTATAAACAAAATCTGAAATGTTGCTATTACATTTGCATACGTAAGTGTGGAAGATTTAATTTCAATTAATTTATAATTTTAAAATGAGTTTTAAATCGATGTTCATCTGTTTCATTTATCTTCATACTTAAAAGTATTCTGCTATTTATTTCACTAAAATACTTATGAACAAAATGTCAAATGTTGCTATTATATTTTACTTTTGATGGGGAATTATAATAAACGCAAATAAAGTAAGTGTGACAAGGTATTTAGTGAAGAAAATGGCATAGAGTAAAATAAATAAATAAATAAATAATAACTAATTATATTTTACAGAGAGTAAATTTGACGATTTTTATTTAATTGGGGAATTAAACGAAGTAAATATTGCAAGAAAGGGAAATTGATCTTAATGAAAAAAAAATCTATAAAAGAAAGAAAGAAAGTAAGAAAGTAAATTTAATGATTTTTTTAAAAATTGGGTTATTATAATAAAATGAAGCAAATAGGGCAAAATATTTAGAATTGGAAATTGCTTAGAATGAAGTGAAAAAATATCTGTAAAAAACTGAAAGTATACTTAATGATTTTTTTAAATTAAAGTTAAAGGCACAGTTATATAAACATACAGATATACATGAAGCATCATAAGTTCAATAAACGTCATAGAAACTATCTCTTTCAACAGCAATTTGCGATAAAATGTAATGCATCTGTATTGTTTTGTATTGCCTCTTAAAAGAACTGAAATGTTAAATCCCATATTTTCAATGAAGAAAACGACACATTAAGCCCTAATAATAACACAAATTTCGCAGAGTTTCAAAAAACATAATGACACTAAAATGCATTTTGAGTAATTACCGCCCATAGACGTATAATAATCGAATTCTTTTGTGCGGCCCTGTACAGTAATTAAAAATGTTATATACATTGTCTTCAAGAAAAAAAGTTATGTAGGGGGCTGTAACAACATACTAAAATTACATTATCCTCCGCGCTCTCCAAACTTTTACATATTATTATTTCATGTATTCGTATTTTTTGTGAGGTCCTGTAAAATAATGCTGAATTTAGGGGGTAGCCGGGGGAGACTGCCCCCCTTGGAGCATTGAAATGTCCCCCCCGGAAGATTTGAGATTTTACGCTTTTAATGGTTAAAAAGTGCAATATCCCCCTGGAACTCTACAATGCCACCCCCCTCCCGGAGAAAAGTATCTGAATTCAATATTGCTGTAAAATAATTATAAACTCTATATAAACCCTTTTCAGAAAAAAAACATACTGTATGTGACTGTAATAACATACTAAAATTACAAACCCCACATTTAACATATTCGTTTAATAAGCCGTTTCATAAAATCATTTCATTAATATTATATATATAGGGTATAGATATAATAATTTCTGAATGCAATAAAAACAAAAATTTAATTAATGTTAATTTAGGTATTATTATTATTATTATTATTATTATTAAATCTACAACGATAAACAACTTCTTTTCACGTTTGGTAAAATTACAATTAAAATAACAATAACGTTTACGTTGATCTACAAGAATTTTTTAACGTAGGTTTTTTTTTTTTTTTTTTTAAGTAAAGAACTTACTGAATCCTAACAGTTATCCATCTTACTTTATTTACGTTAAACAAACAGTTTACTTTTTACACTAGCGATTCCTGGATTTAGATTGTCTGTTGCATTTCAGTATTTACTTGAACTATTTAATTACATCCTGTACTGATGTTGTGTTTTTAAAACCTTTTTCTAGTGGTGTGACATTCTGTAAACATATTTCGGACGGGTGACTAAATAAATACAACGTATAGAGAAATTTCGCAAGAGTTCAAATATTTTTAAGGGGTCATAGAACTTTTAAATCGGAAATAAATCGGGTATTACGAGTATAAGTCGCTCTCAACGGGTTCCGTACATTAAATTTATTAATTACTGTTTATTAATTAATAAACTCCTAGTACCCCTAATTTTTTCATAATTTTAGTTTGAGTAGATTCGGAAATAGGAGGAGGGGGAGGGGATATATTTTTCCAGTATACTTTCGAGGGTATCTGTGAAAATGTAATGCCTAAAATTAAAACAAATATATTTTTGAGTTGGATGTCACGAGATCTTTCGAACGATACCCTACACGATGTAGAAAAAGAAAGTTTTTTTCCAAGTAATTTAATTAATATCTCGGCTAATTACTGACATTTTTAAAAAAATCATTATCAAATGTTTTTGGAGGATTCTGCGTCGATAGATACCTCGAGCGTCAACCCCCTCGCTGACCGCCCGTCAACTTCCCTGCTAACCGCCCGAAAAGTAAAGTTTGTGTGTAACAGAGAAATGCGTTTTTCTCAAAAACTATGTTATCTAGGAAAATTGGTATAGTTTTCCTACAAGGTTTAAATAAACTCCTACTACCCCTCATTTTTTCATAATTTTTGTTTCAGTAGATTCGGAAATAGAGGGTGGGGGGGACATATTTTTGCAGTGCATTTTCGACGATATCTCTGAAAATATAATACCTAAAATTAAAACAAGTATATTTTTGAGCTCAATATTACGAGATCTTTCACACGATATACAAAAAGAAAACTTTTTTTTTCCCAAGTGACTTCATTAGCCCCTTAAATTTTTCCTATACATATTTGGGAAGGGCTAATAATCCGAAAATATGTGAATAAAAAAGGCTTTATAACTTTCCCAAGTTTAAACTTTCCACGTCCCATTGTTTACGAGAAAAAGGCCTCTGACAGACGGATAGACAGACATAGGAGTGATCTTATAATGGTTCCGTTTTTACTTTTTAAGTACGGAACCTTAAAAATGGAAAACTAATGACCATTTTCAACATTTAATATCTTAATAAATATATGCAGTCGAGCCTCTTTATAAAGAAATCCATTGTTTCAGTCAAAAAATTCGTTGTATAGAAAAATTCGTTATATAGAGAATAACAAAAAAAAACTCCCTTTTTAATGTGTAAATATTGAAAAAAAAAAATTGTTTTTTTTTTACGTGTTTAATTAAGATTTTGAAATGCTCAACTCTACAAATGAACTTGATATTTTATCTTTTAATTATTTAAACAGTTTCAAAACGGAAAATAAACATTTATTTGAAAGCATAGTAGAAAACGCATAAGGAAAATTTGGATTTGTTTTAGACGAAGAAATCTGTAATTTTTGGTTGCTTTGATTTCAAAACTGTAACACCCTCGTAACAATTTTCACATTTTTTACAAGGAATGGAGAATTACATAAAAAAAAATCACTTATTATCATTCACGTGAAAATGTATGTGCTTAAAGTGATATACATAAAGGCTTAAAATTACCTTTTAATACACAGATCAACAAGTTTTGTACACTCAATCGGCGACCTTTTCAAGATCAATGATGATAAATAAACTAATTTCGCAATATTTTTGTGAAAATGAAGTTGTTAAACAAAATAAAAAATAAGGTACACTGAAAAAAAAAAAAAAAAAAAAAGATTTTACAGTACAATACTGTAAAATCAACAATTTTTATTTATTTATTTATTTATTTATTATTTTTTTTTTTTTTTGCAGTGTAGAGGTACACAGTTTTTAAAGATAAACCAGGAATCAGTGAAGGAAAATTAATTCCACGTGGTTTTTGAAACTTTTTTTAAATAAATGAATATCAATTTCTGAAAAAATTCGTTATATGGAGGTAGATCTTTCGCTGTATATGGAGATTATTTTAAATGTAATCGGGGGAAAAGGTGACCGCTCCTGCTGAAATTTCGTTATATAGAGAAATTTGTTATATGAAAGTTGGTTATAGAGAGACTCGAATGTAAATTTAAAATACAATTTTTTGAGAGATGAAAGATATAAGTATGCTCTTTCATTCAAGATATTTACAAAATTACAATATGCAGAACAAATATTTGTAGGGGGCATGAAACTGTCAGACATTTGTCGAACAGAAAATTGGCATAACAGCTTAAGTGAAGGATTAAAAAGAAATTTTACATCTAGATTAAAACTTTTTGAAAAAGTTCGTTATATGGAGGTAGATATTTTGCTACATGGAGATTATTTTTAATGTAATCATGGGGAAAAGTGGGCTGTTCCTGCTGAAATTTCGTTATATAGAGAAATTTGTTATATGAAAGTTCGTTATAGAGAGACTCGACTGTAATTTTAAACTACAATTTTCTGGAGAGATGAAAGATATAAGTATGCTCTTTCATTCCAGATATTTATAAAATGACAATATGCAGAACTAATATTTATAGAGAGCTTCAAGCTGTCAAACATTTGTCAAGCAGAAAATTAGCATAACAGCTTACGCGAAGGATTTAAAAAAAATTTACATCTAGAATAAAACTTTTTGGAAAAATTCATTATATGGAGGTAGATATTTCGCTATATGGAAATTATTCTTAATGTAATCAGGGAAAAAAGTGACCGTTCCTGCTAAAATTTCGTTATATAGGGAAATTTGTTGTATGGAAGTTCGTTTTAGAGAGACTCGACTGTAATTATAAAATACAATTTTTGGAGAGATGAAAGATATAAGTATGCTCCTTTCATTCCAGATATTTATAAAAGTACAATATGCAGAATTAATATTTATAGGGGGCTTCAAAACTGTCAGACGTTTATCGAGAAGAAAATTAGCATAACAGCTTACGCGCAGGATTAAAAAAGACATTTTACATCTAGATTAAAACTTTTAGTGACTAATTATACTTCATATTGTAATAAATACGCTGAACCTACATACATGTTGGGTACTTTCGTGTTAAAGCGGCCCCACAATTGCGATTATGTCAAGTTTGCAGCTATGATTTCGCCAAGATCATCGCGAAGCTTATATATGCATCATATAATGCATAATATATATACTCCAAATACTCATATATGCGCCATATTCGTCATTATATAAACATTATTTACGTCTTATATGTCATATATACATCATATGCAGGGTGACTTTTAATTAACCTACAACTTTAAACTAAAATAACTTCTCAGAGCCTCATTAGATGGCGGCACGAATGCGTGCAGTGAGAGAGGGCATAAAATGTATTTGTTTAGTGTCAGTTCCATACAATTTTGAAAATGTCTCACAAATCGTGATATTCAACTGAACACCGTATTTTTATTGTTAAAAATTGGTATTTATGTGCTGAAAATGCAACATTATTTCTACGGAAGTGGTCTTCAACATTCAAAAACCGACCTAAGACTTCTAGAACAATCCTAAGAGATCTGATAAGAAAATTGGCCATCTTATTCACCAGATATGAATCTATCTTATTTCTATCTTTAGGTTCATATGAAAGATCACTTTGAAAACCTTTTCTATCAAATTCCTTTTCCACTTTATTTTTAATAAAAAAATGTTTGTAGTGTCATCTGCAACGACTCGAGAGTTATTTCAGTTTAAAATTTTTGGGTTATTAAAAGTCACCCTATATGTCTTATTATGTTGGAAACCGTTAAAAAACGAGTCCCAGCCTGTTTCGGGCCGGAGTTCCGGCTCGGGCTGAGCTCGCCTCCCCTAGTGTATATATTTTTTAATCTCCAATCAAAGATTATTTAAGACTAATTAAATTGTCACTATATATATTTTTACATTTTAAAAAGAGAGAAAGTTTTTTTATTGAGTATAAGAGTTTGATTAAAAAAAGAAAATTTTCTGTTTTTAACACTTTCCAACATAGTTGAAAAGTGCTTATGAATTCGGTTTGTCTGGCCGTCTGACCGAGCTCTAAGTCGCGTAAATAAACTGGGATTCCCATATTACTGATGTATGATATTGAGGTATACTATGGCATGTTCAGTATTGAAAATAAAGTGTGTAGCCTTTGTAGTTCACTTACAGGTTAACTCAAAAGTATTACGATACATTATGGTCTAGTCTATGGGAAAAAATCGTATTTTAACGGTGTTGCACTATTAGAAACATAATGAAATTTATGTGCATTTTTGAGTACGCCTAGTTCGGATAAGCAACAATGCGGGTAATTGGACAAGAATTTTAGGGATGCCAATAGGGTTAAAATCCATTTTTTATGTGTAACAGTTTTTTTATGGAACAAATGTACGTTTTTTTTAAAATATAGTAGTGGATAGGTAGATTAACAAATTATTTTGTGTGTACACAATTTTTTTTTCACGTGTTAACCAGGCTTAGGACTGGCAACTGTTAGTGCTGGGATTTAAAAAAATTGTGTGTTTTGTAATTAAAAAAAAAATCCTTTAATTAATTAATTAATTAATTTTTTTTTGTCATTTTCTGAACTGCAAAATTTGAAATTAAAACAAAAAAGCTTTGGATTGTTTTTGGCTTTAAAGAAGATATGCTTTTCAATGCTGCCATATCACAAATCTTCTTAAATACAGTAATCCCTTAACATTCGCGAGTGTTACGTTCGAGGAAAACCTCGCGAATGTCAAATCCGCGAATGTTGAGTCTATCTCTCTGCACTGAAAAAGGAGTAACGCTCTATAAAAGTTTAACTAGAGTGGCATAGTATTTCAAGAAAACAAAATGATATAGGTATTAACAGTACGTTATGCATAACATATATGTATGAATGTACACACATATTCATAAATATGGAATTTATTTAATGAAGATAATTCAAATTAACTGACTGGAGAAATAATTACAGCTAAAAAGTTTTTTTTAGCTGTAACAAAAAGGTTAAAAGGTTAAAAGGCTAAAAGTTTTTTCTTTTTTTTTTTAATAAAGTAATTTCGATTCTCTCTCTATTCGCAAAGGTAGGATAATGTATGCGGCTTCAGCTCAATCTCTACGAGAACCTGCACAGGCACATTTTAAATTAATAGATTGCAGATGCCGTTACCTTATCACTTGTAATATCCCCATTGCAATAAGTATTCTTCTGCTGTTATTATTTTGTTTGCCTACAACACTCGCTGTTTTTTCTCTAGACAACTGAAAATTGATTTGTAAATACATACTGAGAAAACACATTGGAAACAATCTTTAACTAATGTAAATTCTGAAAAATCAAAGATATAATTAAAAAAAATCGCAAATAATCAAGTCAGATTCTCGCGAATGTCAAGTTTTCCGCATTTTCATGTTCGCGAATAATCAAAACTCGCGAATGTTAAAACCGCGAATGTTAAGGGGTTACTGTATGTAAAGTTGAATAGGATAAGTATTCTCCTCTCGTTCCAAACATTTCATAGTTGAACACTCAAAGCTTTTATTATATGATGGGCCTGGATCGTTTTCAGAACATTCTTTTTCATTTTTCTGTATCTAATGATCTGAAAAAACACCTTCGATTTCAAGGACCGTCATGAAAAAAAATTTCAGACAAAAAAAAAGTGGGAGGGAGGGTGTTCGGATAATTGCACAGTTCGGTTAATTGGAGTTCAGAAAATCGACACTCTACTGTACCTCATTTTCTTTATTTTATTGTATAAGTGTAATGTGTTGCGGCATACCCAACGCAGCAAACATATGTTTGCCTCCCGCGAAAAGAGAAAAAGAAGTTGAGTATCCCGATCTAAGCAAAGGAAAAAAAAACTGGTTTTATCCTACCCGCGAATCCATGAAGTCGAAAGCAACAGTGAATGCACGTTTTATAAAATCAGAAACTGGAAAATCAGGATGAGGATGAATATACTGAGACACGAGTACGGATGTCGAAATCGATAAAGTTATTTAATCGATTAATCAATTATATAATCGCGTTTCAGTTTTCTAAGAAAAAGATGCAAGTTTTCTTACGTTTTAAATCAATTTTAAATTTCAATTTGACGTTCTTATTTTAAACTTTTTTTTGGCGCAGCATGTCTCAAAAGGGACTTTGTGCCATAAAACTCCATTCAACCAACCAACCAATCAACCAACCAATCAACCAACCAAGTTTTCTTACTAAATAGGAACAAAAATATTCTAATATTAAACCAGTAAATATAGCAAAAAAAAAAGGTCAGGGGGTGGCGGTGTTCGGATAATTGCACAGTTCGGTTAATTGGAGTTCAGAAAATCGGCACTCTACTGTACCTCATTTTATTTATTTTATTGTATAAGAATAGTGTGTTGCGACCCACCTAATTCAGCAAACATACTTTTGCGCTCCGCTGAAAAAAAAAAAAAAAAAAAGTATCCCGATCTAAACAACAACAAAAGAAACTGGTTTTATTCTACCCGCGAATCCATGAAGTCGAAAGCAACAGTGAATGCCAATGCACGTTTTATAAAATTAGAAACTGGAAAATCACGATGAGGATTAATATACTGAGACACGAGTACGGATGTCGAAATCGATAAAGTTATTTAATCGATTAATCAATTATTTAATCGCGTTTCAGTTTTCCAAGTAAAAGATGCAAAAGTTTTCTTAGAAAATAGTAACAAAAATATTCTAATTTTAAACGAGTAAATATAGCAAGAAAAAAAAGAGTGTGTGTGTGTGGGGGGGGGGGGTGTTCGGATAATTGCACAGTTCGATTAATTGGAGTTCAGAAAATCGGCACTCTACTGTACCTCATTTTATTAATTTTATTCTATAAAAATAGTGCGTTGCGGCCCACCTAACGCAGCAAACATATGTTTGCGACCCGCGAAAAAAAAAAAAAGTTGAGTATCATCTAAAAAAAGAAGAAAAAAAACTGGTTTTATCCTACCCGCGAATCCATGAAGTCGAAAGCAACAGTGAATGCACGTTTTATAAAATTAGAAACTGGAAAATCAGGATGAGGATGAATATACTGAGACACGAGTACGGATGTCGAAATCGATAAAGTTATTTAATTGATTAATCAATTATATAATCGCGTTTCAGTTTTCTAAGAAAAAGATGCAAGTTTTCTTACGTTTTAAATCAATTTTAAATTTCAATTTGACGTTCTTATTTTAATCTTTTTTTTTGGCGCAGCATGTCTCAAAAGGGACTTTGTGCCATAAAACTCCATTCAACCAACCAACCAATCAACCAACCAAGTTTTCTTACTAAATAGGAACAAAAATATTCTAATATTAAACCAGTAAATATAGCAAAAAAAAAAAAAAGGTCAGGGGTTGGTGGTGTTCGGATAAATGCACAGTTCGGTTAATTGGAGTTCAGAAAATCGGCACTCTACTGTACCTCATTTTATTTATTTTATTGTATAAGAATAGTGTGTTGCGACCCACCTCATTCAGCAAACATACTTTTGCGACCCGCTGGAAAAAAAAAAAAAAAAAAAAAAAAAGTATCCCGATCTAAACAACAACAAAAAAAAACTGGTTTTATCCTACCCGCGAATCCATGAAGTCGAAAGCAACAGTGAATGCCAATGCACGTTTTATAAAATTAGAAACTGGAAAATCACGATGAGGATGAATATACTGAGACACGAGTACGGATGTCGAAATCGATAAAGTTATTTAATCGATTAATCAATTATTTAATCGCGTTTCAGTTTTCCAAGTAAAAGATGCAAAAGTTTTCTCAGAAAATAGTAACAAAAATATTCTAGTTTTAAACGAGAAATTTAGCCAAAAAAAAAAAAAAAAAAAAAAAAAAAAAAAAACTTTAATATTTCGATTTAAACAAAGAAAAAAAACTCGTTTTATCCTACCCGCGAATCCATGAAGTCGAAATCAACAGTGAATGCCAATGCACGTTTTATAAAATTAGAAACTGGAAAATCACGATGAGGATGAATATACTGAGACACGAGAACGAATGACGAAATCGATAAAGTTATTTAATCGATTAATCAATTATTTAATCGCGTTTCAGTTTTCTAAGTAAAAGATGCAAGTTTTCTTAGAAAATAGTAACAAAAATATTCTAATTTTAAACGAGTAAATATAGCAAAAAAAAAAAGGGTGGGGATGTTCGGATAATTGCACAGTTCGGATAACAAGGAGTTCAGAAAATCGACACTCTACTGTACCTCAATTTCTTCTATAAGAATAGTGCGTTGCGGCCCACCTAACGCAGCAAACTTATGTTTGCGACCCGCGAAAAAAAAAAAAAGTTGAGTATCCCGATCTAAAAAAAGAAAAAAGAACTGGTTTTATCCTACCCGCAAATCCATGAAGTCGAAAGCAACAGTGAATGCACGTTTTATAAAATTAGAAACTGGAAAATCACGATGAGAATGAATAAACTGAGACACGAGTACGGATGTCGAAATCGATAAAGTTATTTAATCGATTAATCAATTATTTAATCGCACTTCAGTTTTCTAAATAAAACAAGCAAGTTTTCTTAAAAAATAAGAACAAAAATATTCTAAAATTAAACAGTAAATATAGCATTCAACGTAAATGCTCGCTTTTCGTGACCTTTAAAAAATTTTTACCTTTTCAAATTTTAAGGCAAAAAATGACATTTATTTTTGTGTTTAGGATAAAAGCTCTATTGCTTGGGAAATGTATAAACTAAATAAAGAAAAGAAAAACTGGATTTATCCTATCGGCGAATTCGAAGTCGAAAGTGATAAAGAATGCAAGTTTTATAAAATTAGAAACTGGAAAATCAGGATGAATATTCAGAGACAAGAGTACGGATGTAGCAGTCGATAGCTATTTAATCGATTTATTTATTATTCTAACACACCTAAGATTTTCTTATTATAATTATTGAAGCGTTTTTTCGTAAATAGGGGAATTTTTTTTTCTAAAATTACTCCACTAAATACAACATTCGACAGAAATGCTTGCTTTTGGCGAGCCTTGAAAAAAAAATCACGCTTTCAAATTTTACGGCAATAAATAACATTTCTTATTGTGTTTAGGATAAAAGCTCTATTTCATAAGAATTATATAATCTAAAAAGAGAGAGAGAGAGAGAGAGAGGGGGGGGGGGGGACTGGATTTATCCTAACCGCGAATCTATGAAGTCGAAAGCAACAGTGAATGCAATTTTTTTTTAATTAGAAACTGGAAAATCTGGATGAATATTCTGAGACACGAGTAAGGTTTCAGCAATCGATAGATATTTAATCGATTTATTTATTATTTTTAACTCACCTAAAATTTTCTTATTAAAAGTATGCAATCGTATTCAGTAAATATGAACAAATTGTGTACTAAAATTACTTAACTAAATATAGTGTTAAAAAAAATGCTTGTTTTGGCAAACCGTTAAAAATAAAATTACCCTTTGAAATTCGAAAGCAAAAAATATTATTTATTGATGTTTTCAGGATAAAAGCTATTGTTTGAAAATTGTAAATTTTAAATCAGTGTGGACGGATTGGTGAATTTCCTTTATTCAAAATATCTGCAAGACTCCAAATTTTAATTTTCGCTTTATTAAAGCACCGATGGCGGTCATTAAATGAAGCAAAAATTACTATTCGAAATTTCTGGTAGATATTTTGAATAAAACTTTTTTGGTAATCCTGCCAAATAACAAAAAAGGAGGAAAAAAACTGGATTTATTCTATTCCCGGATCCATGAAGTGGAATTATGAATGAAAGTTTTATAAAAATAAAACTTGGATGATCACAATGATGAATATTCTGAAACACGAGAAGCAATCGATAAAGATATTTAATCGATTTATTATTATTCAATCATACTTAAGTTTTTCTAAATTAAATATGGAAGTTTTCTTAATAAATAGGGAAAAAAACCAGTAAAATTAAACCAGCCAATATATGAAATTGCTCGTTTTTTGTGATCGTTAAAAAAAACTTTACGTTTTCAAATTTTAAGGTAAAAAATAAATTTATTTTTGTGTGTAGGATAAATGTTCTATTGCATCCTAAAATTTGTATAAACTAAATAAAGAAAAAAAAAAAAAAAAAACAAGTTGGAAATTGTACGTCAAACGTGACAAATGTACTATAGCTAGTTACATAAATATTCAGATCTTTTCTGATTTTTAATTCTGTGAAATGAATTATTTTATTACAGAAATTAATCTGCAGACGATATAAGTATCTCGGTCGCTTGACGATTAAACTTCGGAAGCTCCTGTAACAAAAAAGCACCGATTTCAAAAAAAAAAAAATATATATATATATATATTCAAATTTCTTAATAAATATTTTTATTAATATTTCCTAAAGTTTTGATTCGATTTTAATAAAATTTGAAATGTCTCGACAAAATTCTGCAAAGATAATATATTTTAAATTGCAAACCATTCGTTTGTAGGTAGTTTTTGCGTTGTTATATGCGGAGGGACGGACAGACAGACGGACAGACAGACAGACGGACGGACCAAGCGACGACAATAGGTGCTACGTATTTATATAATTACAAACGCACCTAAAAAGGGATTTATCCTACCTGCGAATCAATGTAGTCAAAAGTAATAGTGAATGCATGTTTTATAAAATTAGAAACAGAAAAATCAGGATGAATATTCTGAGACACGAGTACGGAGGTAGAAATCGATAGCTATTTAATCGATTTATTTATTATCGTAACTCACCTAAGATTTTCTTACTAAAATTATGTTAGCCTTTCTACTAAATAGAAAGAAACCTTTTTCATAAAAGTACTCTACTAAATACAGCATTCAAGAGAAATACTTTTGGCGAGCATTGAACAAAAAAAAAAAAAAGTCATTTTTTTTAAATTTTAAAGCAAAAAGTAACATTAAAAAAAAAAAATGTTTTCAGGATAAAAAGCGCAATTGCTTGAGAATTATCTAATCTAAACCAGTGTTGCCAGATTGGTGAATCTTTTTATTCAAAATATCTAAAATATACTACAAATTGTAATTTCCACATTATTTAGTTATCGAATGTTGGTCATTAAATAAAGCACGAATTATTATTCAGAGTTTTTTTTTTAATTTAAAAAATGACTAATATTAACCAAATTAGGCAATCCTGGTAAAAAATAAAATAAAATAAAATAAAAACTGGATTTATTCTATTCGGGGATCCATGCAGTAGAATAGTGAATGAGAGTTTTATAACAATAAAAATTGGAAGTTCAAGATGAATATACTGAGACACGAAAACGGATGTAGCAATCAATAAAGTTATTTAATCGATTTATCAATTATTCGATCACACTTAATTTTTCCTAAATTAAAGATGCAAGTTTTCTTAGCAAATAGGAACAAAAATACTCTAAAATGAAACCAGTAAATATAGCATTCAACGTAAATGCTTGCATTTTGGTGACCTTTAAAAAACTTTTACCCTTTCAAATTTTAAGGTAAAAAATAACATTTATTATTGTGTTTAGGATAAAAGCTCTATTGCTTGGGAATTCTATACACTGAACAAAGAAAAAAAAACTGGATTTATCCTCCTCGCGAATCCATGAATTCGAAAGTAACAGCGAGTGCAAGTTTTATAAAATTAGAAACTGGAAAATCAGGATGAATATTCTGAGACAAGAGTACGGATGTACCAATCGATAGCTATTTAATCGATTTACTTATTATTTTAACTCACCTAAGATTTTCTTACTAAAAGTGTTAAGCGTAATTTATTAAATAGGAACAATTTTTTTTCTAAAATTACTTCACTAAATACATCGTTCAAAAGAAATCCTTGATTTGGATAAACCGTTAAAAACAAAGTTACCCTTTCAAGTTTTAAATCAAAAAATAACATTTTTTGATGTTTTCAGGATAAAAGCGCTATTGCTTAAAAATTGTAAATTCTAAATCTGTGTTGACGGATTGGGGATTTTTTTTAATTCAAAATATCTATATGACTTCAAATTTTAATTTTCGCCTTATTAAATGACCAATGGCGGTCATTAAATAAAGCAGGAATAACTATTCGATGTTTCTGGTAGATATTTTGTATAAAAACTTGACTAATATTAGCCAAACATGGCAATCCTGCTAAACAAAGAAAGGGAAAAAACTGGATTTCTTCTATCCGCGGATCCATGAAGTCGAAAGTTACAGCGATGCACGTTTTATAAAATTAGAAATTGGAAAATCAGGATGAATATTCTGAGACAAGAGTACAGACGTAGCAATCGATAGCTATTTAATCGATTTATCAATTATTTAATCACTCTTAAGTTTTTCTGAAATAAATATTCAAGTTTTCTTAGTAACTGTGGAAAAGAAAACATTGTGTCTAAAATTAAACCAGCAAATTTATCAACGTAATTGCTCGCTTTTCGTGACCTTTAATTTTTTTTTTTTTTTTTTTTACCTTTTCAAATTTTAAGGCAAAAGATGACATGTATGTTTGGGTTTTGGATAAAAGCTGTATTGCTAGAGAATTGTATAAACTAAACAAAGAAAAGAAAAATTAGATTTATTCTGTCCACGAATCCGAAATCGAAAGTGATAAAAGAATGCAATATAAAATTAGAAACTGGAAAATCAGGATGAATATTCAGAGACAAGAGTAACGGATGTAGTAATCGATAGCTTTTTAATCGATTTATTTATTATTCTAACTCACCTAAGATTTTCTCACTTAAAGTTTGCAACGTTTTTAGTAAATTACGAACAAATAGTTTTCTAAAATTACTCCACTAAATACAGAATTAAAAAAAAAAAAAAAAAAAAAATGCTTGTTTTTGGTGAACCGTTAAAAAAAAGTTACCCTGTCAAATTCTAAAGCAAAAAATAACATTTCTTCATGTTTTCAGGATAAAAAGCGATATTGCTTGAAAATCGTAAATTCTAAATCAGTGTTGCCGATTGGTGAATGTTTTTATTCAAAATATCTACAAGACTCCAAACTTTAATTTTCGCTTTATTAAATCACCGGTCATTAAATAAAGAAAGAATTACTATTCGGAGTTTCTGGTAGATATTTTGAATAAAAACTTGACTAATATTAGCCAAACATAGCAATCCTGCTAAACAAAGACAGGAAAAAAAAAAAAAAAAAAAAAAAAAAAAAAACTGGATTTCTTCTATCCGCGGATCCATGAAGTCGGAAGTCACAGCGATACACGTCCTTCTATATTGAAAAAAAGTAATCTGGAACTGAGCCATAAACGATTTAGAAATGGACCAATCAAATTCTGCGTAGATATTCCGGGTTATTCTCATCGTTTTTTTACTACGGACTTTTTTGAGGAGCTATTACTTTCTTTCTAGCCCTCCTACGGATTCGAAAATCATATCACCAGATGCGAAATATAACAACCTTTCAGAAATTAAAAAAAATTATCACGGTCGGACAATAAAAACTCAAAATATCCTTAAAAATCGAGTTTTTATTGGAAAAATCATATTTTTATATTGTTGCCTATTTCTAAATAAGCGCAAAGGATTATGTTTTATCTCAAGTAAAAAATGTATTTGCGCGAGACTATTAAAAACAATAATGAAAGTTTAAAATAATAATTAAATGATCACGTGTTGAAAGCAAGAAATAAAGAAAATTACGTCATAAAAATTGTGTTTCCACATGAATATTAAAAATAAAAAAGATGAAACAATGAAAAAGGATTATAACCAGTTAAATGAAAAAGCATTATAACCTGATTATAGAAGATAGTCGCCGTTCGTGATATCACCATCATCATCTTTTTAAAACAGGATTCATTACCAGGTTTTAAGAGGCTGTGAAATCAGAACGGGGGTTGGTGAGCGTAGCGAGCAGCGGGCAGAGCCCCCTAGTATTATAAAATTAGAAACTGGAAAATCCCAATGAATATTCTAAAACACGAGTACGGATGTAACAATCGATAAAATTATTTAATCGATTTATCAATGATTTAATTGCACTTAAAGTTTTTCTAAATTAAATATGCAAGTTTTCTTAGTAACAATAGAGAAAAAATACTGCGTCTAAAATTAAACCAGCGAATATATCAACGTAAATGCAAGCTTTTCGTGACCTTTTAAAAAAGGCCATCCTTTCAAAGTTTACGGCAATAAATAACAATTGTATTTAGGATAAAAGCTCTATTGCTTGTGAATTGTATAATCTAAAAAGAAAAAAAACAAAAACAACTGGATTTATCCTATTCGCGAATCCAAGAAGTTGAAAGCAACAGCGAATGCATTTTTTATAAAATTAGAAACTGGAAAATCAGGATGAATATTCTTAGACAAGAGTATACGGATGTTGCAATCGATAGCTTTGCAATCGATTTATTTATTATTTTTAACTCATCTAAGATTTTCTTATTAAAAGTATGCCAGCGTTTTTAGTAAATATAGGAAGAAATTATTTTCTAAAATTACTCCACTAAATACAGTATTAAACAAAAATGCTTGCTTTTGACACGCTGTTAAAAAAAAAAAAAAAAAAAAAAAAAAAAAAACTTTTTCGGAAATTTAAGCAAAAAATAAGATTTCTTGATTTTTTTCAGGATAAAAAGAGCTATCGCTTGAGAATTGTCTAATCTAAATCAATGCAGCCAGATTGGTGAATTTTTTAATTGAAAATATCTATCAGAAACTTCTAATAGGAATTTTCACTTTATTTAAACACTGAATTTCGGTCATTGAATAAAGAAAAAAAAATTTCAGAATTTCTGGTAGATATTTTGATTTCAAAATTGTCTAATATTATACAAAAATGGCAACCCTACTAAATAAAGAGAAAAAATGGATTTATTCTATCCGCGGATCCAAAAAGTGGAATAGTGAATGAAATTTTTATAAAATAGAGACAGGAAGATCACGATGATTCTGAAACACGCGTATGGATATAGCAATCGATAGAGTTATTTAATCGATTTACTAATTATTTAATCGCACTTTAGTTTTTATAAATAAAAGATGCAAGTTTTATTTTAAGAAATAAGAACAAAAATACTCTAAAATTAGACCGTTAAATATATCATTCAACGTAAATACTCGCTTTTGATGACCTTTAAAAAAACTTTACCCTTTCAAATTTTAAGGTAAAAAACACCATTTCTTTTTGTGTTTAGGATAAATGCTGTATTGCGTGAAAATTATATAATCTAAAAAAAAAAAAAAAAAAAAGGAAGAAAAGTTGGATTTATCCTAACCCGCAAATCTATGAAGTCGAAAGTAATAGTGAATGTAAGTTTTATAAAATTAGAAACTGGAAAATCAGGATGTATATTCTGAGACGAGAGTACGGATGTAGCAATCGATAGCTATTTAATCGATTTATTTATTATTTTAACTCACCTAAGATTTTCTTAATAGAAGTATGAAAGCTTTTTTAGGAAATAGGAAAAGAATGGTTTCTAAAATTACTCCACTAATTACAACATTCGACAAAAATGTTTGTTTTTTGGTGAGCCGTTGAAAAAAAATCTCCAATTTTTCCTTTTCAAATTTTACGGCAATAAATAACATTTCTTATTGTGTTTAAGATAAAAGCTCTATTGCTTGGGAATTGAATTGTATAATCTAAAAAAGAGTAAAAAGGAAAAAAAAACTGTATTTAACCTATTCGTGAATACAAGAAGTCGAAAGCAACAGTGAATGCAATTTTTATAAAATTAGAAACTGGAAAATCAGGATGAATATTCTGAGACATAAGAGTACGGATGTAGCAATCGATAGCTTTTTAATCGATTTATTTAATATTTTTAACTCATCTAAGATTTTCTTATTAAAAGTATGCAAGCGTTTTTAGTAAATATAGGAAGAAATAGTGTTCTAAAATTACTCCACTAAATATAGCATTTAACAAAAATGCTTGCTTTTGACGCGCTGTTTAAAAAAAGGTACCTTTTCGAAAATGTAACGCAAAAAATAAGATTTCTTGATATTTTCAGGATAAAAAGGGCTATTGCTTGAGAATTGCCTAATCTAAATCAATGCTGCCAAATTGGTGAATTTTTTAATTGAAAATATCTATCAGAAACTCCTAATAGGAATTTTCACTTTATTTAAACACTGAATTTCGGTCATTAAATAAAGAAAAATCTTTTCGGAATTTCTGGTAGATATTTTGATTACAAAATTGTATAATATTATACAAAAATGGCAACCCTACTAAACAAAGAGAAAAAATTGATTTATTCTATCCGCGGATCCATGAAGTGGAATAGTGAATGAAATTTTTATAAAATAGAAACTGGAAGGTCAGGATGATTCTGAAACACGCGTATGGATATAGCAATCGATAGAGTTGTTTAATCGATTTACTAATTATTTAATCGCACTTTAGTTTTTATAAGTAAAAGATGCAAGTTTTATTTTAAGAAATAAGAACAAAAATACTCTAAAATTAGACTGTTAAATATATCATTCAACGTAAATGCTCGCTTTTGATGACCTTTAAAAAAACTTGACCCTTTCAAATTTTAAGGCAAAAAACACCATTTCTTTTTGTGTTTAGGGTAAAAGCTCTATTGCTTGAAAATTATATAATCTAAAAAAATAAAAAAATAAAAGAAGAAAAGCTATGGATTTATCCTAACCCGTAAATCTATGAAGTCGAAAGTAATAGTGAATGTAAGTTTTATAAAATTAGAAACTGGAAGATCACAATGATTCTGAAACACGCGTATGGATATAGCAATCGATAGAGTTATTTAATCGATTTACTAATTATTTAATCGCACTTTAGTTTTTAGTAAATGATGCAAGTTTTATTTTAAGAAATAAGAACAAAAATACTCTAAAATTAGACTGTTAAATATATCATTCAACGTAAATGCTCGCTTTTGATGACCTTTAAAAAAACTTTACCCTTTCAAATTTTAAGGCAAAAAACACCATTTCTTTTTGTGTTTAGGATAAAAGCTATATTGTGTGAAAATTACAGAATCTAAAAAAAAAAAAAAAAAAAAAAAAAAGAAGAAGAAGAAGAAGAAGAAAAGCTAGATTTATCCTAACCCGCAAATCTATGAAGTCGAAAGTAATAATGAATGTAAGTTTTATAAAATTAGAAACTGGAAAATCAGGATGGATATTCTGAGACAAGAGTACGGATGTAGCAATCGATAGCTTTTTAATCGATTTATTATTATTCTCACAACAAGTTGTTTTCTAAAATTACTCCACTAAATTACAACATTCAACAGAAATGCTTTTAGAGTAATAATAATAATAATAATAATAATAATAATAATAATAATAAAAAAAAAATCATCCTTTCAAATTCTAAAGCAAAAAATAACACTTTATATATACATATATATATATTTTTTCTTTCCTTCAGGATAAAAAGCGCTAATACTTGAGAATTGTATAATGTGTATTGCCAGATTTGGTGAAATAATTTATTCAAACTATCTACCAGAAACTCATAATAGTAATTTTCGCTTTGTTTAATCATGGAATGTTGGTCATTAAAAAAAGCAAAAATTACTATTTGGAGTTTCTGGTAGATATTTTGAATAAAAAATTTACTAATATTTAGCCAAACATGGAAATCCTGCTAAACAAAGAAAACAAAATGGATTTAATTCTATCCGCAAATCCATGAAGTGGGGATAGTGAATGAAAATTTTATAAAATAAAAAGTGGATGATCACGATGAATACTATTCTGAAACCCGCGTATGGATATAGCAATCGATTGAGTTATGTAATCGATTTAAGTATTTAATCGCACTTAACTTTTGATACGTAAAAGATGGAAATTTTTTTAATTAATAGGAACAAAAATATTCTAAAATTACGCCAGTTCATATAGCATTCAACATAGATGCTTGTTTTTGGCGACCTTTAAAAATCTTGCCATTTGAAATTCGAACGCAAAAAAAAAAAAAAAATGTTGTTTTCAGGATGAAAGCTGTATTACTCAGGGATTATGCACTCTAAATAAAGAAAAAAAAACCTGGATTTATCCTATCCGCGGATCCATGAAGTCGAAAGTAATAGTGGAAAATATACTGAATGAAAGTTTTATAACAATGGAAATTGGAAGATCGCGACGAATATGCGGAGAGACACGAGCATGGATGTAGTAATCGATTAAGTTATTTAATCGATTGCAACTTGCTCAGACGCGCTTGCGCAAGAGGACTGGAGTTAATTCTGTGTGTAGGAGCAGTATTTTAGCGCTTACTTTGAAAGGTAGTCGAATACTGACGTAGATTTAGCTGGAAATATAAGAAGAAATAAATGAATATGATTAGCAATGCACTCATTTGCTCCATTAGACTAAAAATGTTGTAATGAAAAGTGGAAATGATCTCATAGTGTTAATTGCATTGCAGAAAGGATAGAAAATAATTCAGCCTTGAATTTTGGAAAATTTCGACGAATATGAAAATTTCTTACTTTAGCTTTGGTAGCACTTTAATAATACTTAATTAATAAGGTCGAATACTGGTGGCTTTCTTATTTGATTAGATTCAAAATGTTATAATGGAAAGTAGGGCTCGACCTAGACGATCTAGGGCCGAGCCAGTGGCGTAGCTACATATGCTATGCAGGGGCTTGGAGCAAGTAAAATTGGTGTGCTCCCTTCTCTACTGGGAAAGGATTCCCAAAAAAATTTTTCAGGTTTAAAACACACACATATATAATACAGTAAAACTGTTAAAATGGAATCTGCCTATAAAGTAATCCTGCCATAAACAGGAAATTTTCATGATGCGGATAGAAGAAATGCCCTACAATTATATCTGCTAAGACAAAAACCTGTCTAAAACGGAATTTCTCCCAGTCTCTTGCGATTCCGTCTTAACAGGCTGTATTGTACATATTACAAATGGATAAAAAAATTGATGTAAACCACAACTTGTAATGCACATTTTAAACATTCTTTAGAATTTCCCCAAATTCAGAGACATTAAAATATTAGATTTATAATATATAGTATCTGAAATAAAAATTTTGGTAGTCAAGTTCAAGAAATACTGCAGTTTAATTTATCGTTTTTTTTTTAAACATTTTTTTAATCATTTTTTTAATACAATAAACAAGGAGACCGACAAAAATGTGAAAATTATCGTGGCATTACTGTAACAGCAACGTTTAGTAGACTATATGGACGAATCTTAAAAGATTTCATTGAGGAAGAAATTAGAACGAAGGAAAGTGAATAGCAGAGTGGATTTAGAGCAGGAAGATCATGTATGGATAGCATATTTTGTCTTAAACAAATTGTTGAAAAAGAAATGGCGGTGCGAAATCAAACTCATCTTCTATTTATTGATCTTACGAAGGCATACGGTAACGTTCCAATCGCAAAATTATGGAATGTATTAAAGGAAATGAATGTAAATCAAAATATTATTGGTGCAATTCAAGAATTTTACTGGCAATCAAAAACAAAGATATTTTAAGAGATATTTAATATTAAAGTCGGTCAAAATAATCCTCTGAAAACAGTTTTATGGGAACGAAAACTATGCATAGGGATTTAATAATATTTTGAAAGGATATAGTTGACAAACTTGCGGTGTGCAGAGTGCAATTATTTTTTTAATTTGACTATTTTTTTTTTTTTTGAGGTTTTATTTAAATTTTTTATTCAAATTTTCATTATTTTGATGGAGATTTATTTCATATTTCAAAAAGTCCATTATTTCAATTGTTGCCAATTTGTAAAATAGCGCACATAATAATATTCCCTTTCAATTAAAAAATGTATTTGCACGTGACTATTAAAAATAGAAATAAAACTTATAATTAAATGATCACGTGTTAAAAGCAGTAAATGCAGACAATTACCTAATAAAATATATACTTGCGCATGAATATTAAAAATAGAAATAATTAAATTATTACGCGTTTAAAGCATTAAATGGGGAAACTTACGTCATATTTAAAATGCTCAAATAACAATATTTCCAAACAGTTTCAATTTAAAAAATATATTTACACGAGAGATTAATTTATTTCGACGAAATCTTTTCCTATTATTGCAAATTTTAAAACAGCGTAAATAAGGATATTTCCCTTCAATAAAAAAACTATACTTTTACATTTAATAATCTGGAGGCACGGCAGTGCCTCCGCCAAGTCGAGAAAGCACGGCCGTAAACATACTTTTCTGGAAGCAACTCAGGGCACTTTTGACCCCCCCCCCCCCATATCTCCGCGCTGGAGTATCCCAAAAATTCAAAACCTCGTTTTTCTAGAGTATTTGGCACACAGGACCAAAATTTAAAATTACAACTTTCTGTCTTTTCTAGTTCAGACGATATATGAACTCAAACATTCGATTTTTTGTCACTCACTCACTCACTCGTTCCGCGTCATCAAAAAGATTATGTAGATCTCGTAGCCCTAGAAACTTGACATTTGGAAAAAAAGATAATGTTTAGGATACAAAGAGAGGGAAAAATTATAAAATCCGGAAAATTCGAAAAAAAAAACATTCGAAAATTCAACAAATTCCATCAAAATTGAGAATTGAAAATAAGACGATCTTCCAGTCTTAGAAACTTAAGATTTGGTGTGAAGGTAGTGTTTAGTATCCAGAAAAAGAAAACATCAAAAACACCAAAAAAATCGAAAGCAAAATTTAAAAAATCGAAAAAATCGAAAAAAATCGAAAAAAATCGAAAAATTTCAAATAATCCGATTTTGTTGCGCTAGAAACTTGGAATTCGGAATAAAGATAGTATTTAGGATGCAAAATAAGGAAAAATTAAAAAATCCGCAAAATTCGAAAAAAAAAAATTCAAAAATTCGAAAATTCGAAAAAAAATAAAAAAATAAAAAAAAATTTGATCTTTTAGCCTTAGGAACTTAAAATTCACGGTAAAGATAGTGTTTAGGATTCAGAAAATGTTAAAATAAAAAACGCAATAAAATTCGAAAACAAAATCGAAAAATCGAAAAAAATCGGAAAAATTGAAAATAATTCGATTTTATAGCGCTAGAAACTTGAAATTTGGAATAAAGGTAATATTTAAGATACTAAATAAGGAAAAATTCAAAAATATGGATAATTCAAAAAATACCCATAAATTAGTGCAGACGGTATATGAACTCAAAGTTTCGATTTTTTGTCACTCACACACTCACTCACTCTCGCGTCATCAAAAAGATTGGGTAGATCCCGCAGCCATAGAAACTTAAAATTTGGAATAAAGCTAGTGTTTCGGATACAAAGAAAGAAAAAATTATAAAATCCGGAAAATTAAAAAAAAAAAAAAAACATTCGAAAATTCAACAAATTCGAACAAAATTAAACATTGAAAATAACACGATCTTGTAGTCTTAAAAACTTAAAATTTGGTGTGCAGGTAGTGTTTGGAATTCAGAAAAAAACCCATAAAAAAAACGAAAATTTTCAAATAATCCGATTTGTTGCGCTAGAAACTTGGAATTCGGAATAAAGGTAGTAATTAGGATGCAAAATAAGGAAAAATTAAAAAATCCGGAAAATTCGAAAAAAAAAAAAAATTCTTTTAGCCTTAGAAACCTAAAATTCGCGGTAAAGATTGTGTTTAGGATTCAGAATAAGTTAAAATAAAAACGCAATAAAATTCGAAAATAAAATAAAAAAATCGAAAAATAAATAATAAGAAAATAATTCGATTTCATAGCGCTAGAAACTTGTAATTTGGAATAAAGGTAATATTTAAGATACTAAATAAGGGAACATTAAAAAATATGGATAATTCGAAAAAAAAAATCGAAATTTTCAAAAATTATAAATTAAAAAAAAAAGAAAAAGAAAAAAAAGAAAGAAAGAAAAAGAAAAAAAAGAAAGAAAGAAAAAGAAAAAAAAGAAGGAAAGAAAAAAAAAAAAAGGTGAGAAATTGAAAATAATATGATCTCGTAGTCTTAGAAACTGAAAATTTGGTGTAAAAGTAGTGTTTAGGATTCAGAAAAATAAAAAAAATAAAAACACAACAAACATCGCAAAAAAAAAAAAAAAAAAAAAAAAAAAAAAAAAACGGAAATTTGAAAATAATTCGATTTTGTAGAGCTAGAAACTTAAAATTTAGAATAAAGACAGTATTTAGGATACAAAAAAGAAAATAAATAAAAAATCTGTAAAATTCGAAAAAACTTATTATTTAGGATACAGAAAAAGGAAAAATTAAAACACAATAAATTCGAAAATAGAAAAAAAAAAAAAACTCGAAAAAGATCGGAAATTTCAAAATAATTCGATTTTGTAGCGCTAGAAACTTGAAATTTGTAATAAAGGATACAAAATAAGAAAAAATTAAAAAATCCAGAAAATTAAAAAAAAAAAATCGAAAAAAATCAAAAATTGAAAATAATTTTATCTTGTATTCTGAGAAACTTAAAACTTGGTGTAAAGGTAGTATTTACTATTCAATAAAAGGAACAATTAAAAAATTCGTTAAATTCGAAAATAAATCGAAATATCTTTAAAAAATCGAAAATTCGAAAACAATTTGATTTTGTACTGCTACAAACATTAGTTTTAAGATAATTGTCCTATTAGCTAGTATAACGCCCCTATTTGTTTTATGTTATTTCCCCCGGATTATGGTTTTCTTTTCTTTCGCTTACGAATTTCGTTATAGGAAAGTTCCACTATAGACTGGCTACGTTATAGGCGATTTCTTTATAGACAGGTTTGTTTTCTTTCACAGGTTATACTCTATTTACTTCGCATATGAAATATGGATTGTTAAATGATGTTAGCCCCACAAAAATTTTCACAGCTCCCCCTACCCTCCCGACATTACTGGCTGGTTATGGTTTCATAGTTCTTTCTAAGTAAAATCATGGTGACTCTAAAATTCACTTGATTTACCTCTAAATTGAACCTAAATGATCCTAAGAAGACGGATCAAAAAATTACTATATTGGCATGACAATCAGGTAACTTAGAAGTAAAATCGAAAAATCAATAAATTTATAAAAAGTCAAAAAGTTGAAAATAATCCGATTTTGTAGTCCTAGAAGCTTGACATTTGGCAGAAAGGTAGGGTTTAGTATACAAAGTAAGAAAAAATTAAAAAATCCGTAAATGTAAAAAAAACGAAAAAAAAAAAAAAAAAAAAAAAAAACATCGAAAAAATGAATATAGTTTGATTTATTAAAAAATTCCGGAAATTTTAATTTTGGCTTTCTTTTTATGCTAAAAAGTTCTTTTATGCTAAATATCAAGTATCTAGGACTGCGAGTAATATCTCAGATGGATAGCAGCTATCCTGGAAGCAATTGAGAGTATTTTTGACACCCCCCCCTCCCATAACTTAGTGCTTGCCTAGGAACCTGAAATCTCTTTTTATCTACAGTACTTTGCAAACGAAACTAAAGCTTCAAATTTTTTATACCTGTAAATAATAGGGACAATAGGGCTTAGCGAAAATCAGTGGATGATCTCCAAAAAGAACCCAAAATCAAGAAAAGGAGGATTACTTACAAAAAGAAGTGAAATCTCGTCAAAAACGTCACCTGTAAAAAATGCAGCCAAGTCTCGTGACTCTTTTTCCGTAAAAAGTTCTGAGATCGTGTAAAGCCAAGTTTAGCTATCTTATTAACTATGAAATTTTCATTCACAAATCACTCCTAGTCTCTACATCTTTAGTTAAATATTATTTTGTGACTTGGCAATTACGTAGCACGAGAATGTGATGTATATAATTAGTCTTAATCATATAATACCATGCTATCGCATAACATATTAAGGTGTAATAACTTCCCTGTGCGTATATAATCAGCCTTAATCATATTATCTCATCCCTTCCCACATAACATAGTAAGGTGTAATAATTTCCCTGTGTTGCGTAATTGCCAAGTCACAAAATAATATTTAACTAAAGATGTAGAGACTAGGAGTGATTTGGGAATGAAAATTTCATAGTTAATAAGATAGCTAAACTTGGCTTTACACGATCTCAGAACTTTTTACGGAAAAAGAGTCACGAGACTTGGCTGCATTTTTTACAGGTGACGTTTTTGACGAGATTATGTTTAAATTGCAACTAATGAATTGTTAAAATATCATCAAAAATACAGATAAACGTTGAATTAAAAATCACTCGAGATCACGACTTTTAGAGATAATAGGATACGCTACTTTTTTTTAAATTCTTTTTTTATAGGGATATAAGAGCTCTTCTGAGCCTTTGAAGTAGAAATACAGATCTTTCAGTAACATTTGGAAGCAGAGAGGGAAAGGGGAGGGCCGCAATTCCTTTCTAAATCTTTGAAAATGTAAAAATTTTGGTCACTTTACTCTTATGTTACTTATATTCAATTTACACATTCAACATTTTTATAATTTTCGTTTGGAAAAACGATTTGGTCATCTTCTTTTACAGTTAAAATAAATCCTCATCTATTTCATTAGAAAAGCATATTAAATACTAAAATCACCAGAAATTTAGCTATTTCGTTAATAAAGGTTTGCCTCAAAATAATGCGATTTACTTGAATTTTGTTTTTTAGGATATCCTTTGAAATACAGTTGCTAGGCAACCATTTAAAAAAAGAGGGGAAAAATAAAATGCATTAGAAACTTTTGTAAAAAGTGAGAAATTAAAATGTTTTATATCTCTCAAAAATTGATACTTAAAATTTCTCAACAATTTATATAATTAATTTCGAAATTCTAATAAATGTATTGGCAAATTTTGAATTATGAAGAAGTTGCTATATTTTGAGGATACTGTATCATTCTTGTGAGTAAAACATTTTTTCTACAATTTAAGGGTTCAAAATTCCAATATTATTTCAAAAATGATATCTGGTGGTTATATAGTGTGGTGATTTATAAAGATTTTAGGATAATCGTTGTAAGTGATATATTATATATTTCTTAATGGTTTTTTATTTACATTTTACATATTTCCAATTTTAAATTTTTCCAATTGTTGTCTGGTAATAATTCAGTATACTTGGCTGATTCTACTGTACTTAGCATCATGCCAGTAGAATTATGAAATACTGAATTATTTTTAAAACACATGTGGGTGCAGCCAAGCTGACGAGTACATCCACATATGTTTTTTCATATCCAATTCTTGATTGGTTCTCTTGTGGTCCAGTTTTTCCACTGAATAATGTTCATAATTAATTTATTAATACATTTATGTTTACATAATAGCAACTCCAATTTATAATTTTTTTCCCCTTTCTCTCTCTTTCTTTTTAAATGTTCTTCAGGTATGAGTAAATTTGGCTAATTACCATTGAAGCACATGCTATGGTAATTTTATGATTGCACAAGTTAATTATTAGCTATGTGGTATTCTGATTACACAATATCATTAGTTATCTCTTAGTAGATTTTAGTAGAATATTAGAACTTATAGATGAGAATGATATTAGAGATATTAGAGAATGATATTAGAATATGTTTTTGAAATTCATAGATTTATTTTATTAATGCATTAATTTTATTAATGCATTATTTTCCTTTCGATGGATTTTAAAATTTTAAAATCGTCTGATTTCCCATTAAAAAGCATTATGATTTAAGAAAATGTTCTATATTTTTCGAACAAATGAACCAAATTTAACCAAAAACTATACAGATAATTCCAGGTACCTCGCCAACACACCTACCTAATTACAGACTAAAAGGATGCTTTTTCGGCAATTATCGCGAGACCGACAAACAAACAGACACCAAAAACTTTTCGGGTCTCCATAGTAAGCCTCAACTGGCATTTCGGCAATAATAGTCCTGTACATAAACTTTAGTACAAAAACAGAATCCTGCCAGTTGATCCAAACTTTTATTAATCTTTCGATCAAGCGGTCTCAGAGACCGCTCACAGTAGTTATGCGACAATTTCTGTCACAGCAGTTAAAAGTTAACGTTGAATTTTTCAAGCAAATTTAATGTAACGTACGTATGTATGTAACGCGATAACTCTTGATAGAAATATCCGTTTTGCTTCAAATTTTGTTTATAGGTTCATTCTGATAAAGCGCTTCTCTGATTAGTTTTGGGGGTTCGTTGGTTAAGTATAAAGGGGGGTAAATTAAGCGAATCCCCCTTAATTTAGATAAATGGGTTTTTCATGCAGAATTATCCGATTTGCTTCAAATTTTGCATATAGGTTAATTGTGATAAGGCGCTTCTCTGATTAGTTTTAGGAGTTCATTGGTTAAGTATAAAGAGGGGAAAGAGGGGGCTAATCCCCCTTAATTTACCAAAATGGGTTTTTCATGCAAAAATATCCGATTTGCTTCAAATTTTGTATATAGGTTCATTGTGATAAGGCGCTTCCCTGATTAGTTTTGGAGTCTTATTGGTTAAGTATAGAGTGGGGGAAACGGGAGGATAAACACCCTTAATTTATTATCGATTTCTTTATTTTTCGAGGGGCATTATTCTTTGAAATAAGAGTGTAATATACAATTAGTGTGAATAGCCTGTGAGTTCAATGCCATCAGATTAACTTGGGCACTTTTCTTTTTATTCTCTTTTTGCTAGGCAAAGGAAAGGTGAACTTTACATTTTAATTTAAGCTTTTTAAACTGGTACTACAGTGAAATCTCGTTAAACTGTCACCTTTTGGAACCTGACGATTGTTACGTATCCAGCGAGGTGATGATACAAGCGAATTAATTCATTTACCAGTGTGAAATCTTTGAGATTATTTCCTCTGATACGTTTTTACATTAATTTTTAATTAGCTGCAATTTTCAACACTTTCCAACATAGTTGAAATGTGTTTAGAATTCGGTTTGTTTGTATGTCTGTCTGCCATCTGCCGTCTGCCGTCTGTCCGTGCTCTAACTCTCGTAAATATACTCGGATTGCCATGCAATTGATATATGTTTTTGAGGTTTTTCTATGGCATGTCCGGTATATTGAAAATGAAGTATGCAGCATTTATAGTTCATTTATACAGGGAAGTCAAAAGAATTCCGTTACATTATAGTCTACGGGGAAAATCGTTTGCAGTGTAGTTTAATGATGTTACACTATTGTAAACATATTGAAATCGATATGCATCGCTGAGGTGCACTAAAATATGTTTACTGTAAAATAAGGGATGCATAACATTTATCGTTCATTTACAGGGACACACAAGCGAATTCGGTTACAGTACTGTCTGTGAACAATAATTGCTTTAAGTGCGTTTTTAACTGTGGATTTTAACTGCTGTGCGTTTTTAACTTTAACTATTTTTTTGCATATTACTTGTTGTGTATAAATTCTATAGATCAAATACAGAGCATCATAAAAGATCTCATTTCCGTATATTGATGGAAATTGCTTAATGAAAATTTTCAACTGTGCTGCGGACGTTTCCTAAATGACCTAAATTTTAACATATTATGTAGTATGTGTACAAGTATATAGATTATATACAGGGGTGTTAAAAAAAAACGAATATTTTTCCGACTGTTGGGGTAATTCCTGAAATTACGTTTTCAAGTGCATTATGACTTTTCCTACTTGTTCACTTAGCCATCATCTTCCACCATATTATACTATGAAGTTTTGGTATAGTATTCTGAATGTGGTATAGTATTTGGAATAGTATTCTGAAAGTGTTTCATAATCTATGTTTGACTCGTGATTTTCGTTCTGGTTAATCTAGCAACGTGTTTTTTAAACGAAATGTGAGTAACACACTGTCAAAAGCCTGTTACTGCACATGCTATGCAATATTTACATCTACAATCAACAATTTCTCAAATATAAACCAATAAATGACATTTTCGGTAACCCTGTATAATAAAATTGTTGCCAGCAGCAAAGAAAAATTATGAACTATCGTGAATGTAGATTCTTCTTACTGCTTGGAAGCGCAGTTTCATTTTACATCATTTGCACGTGAACGAAGAAAGTTTTCCAGTATCAAGTTTTCTTCACCAATGACTTCATTCAGTTGGAAATATTCCAGGTTATTCTGATTAAAGTTCTTCATCGGATAGGGTAACCCGATTTTACCTGATGCCCGAGTTGGGTTCGGGTTTGGATATTTTTGTGCATTATTGTTGCGGATTGGTTTCGGGTTGCGTTTTGGTGATCGTGGGTCAGGTTCGTGTATATCCTAGTTTCTAAAAGAAAGTCCAGAATATGAGAAAAAACAAGAACGAAAAATCATGCGTCAAGCATAGGTTATGTAACACTTTCCAACGCTTCCAAAATAATTTTACAAATCATTACCGTTTAATAAGCTGAAAGACAACATCTAAGTAAACAATTTGGAAAACGCATAACATTTTTAAAAACTTAATTTCAGGAATTTCCAACATATATTTCCGACATATACAATATTCGGAAAAATATCCGAATACTTTTATTCAGCCCTGTATATGATCTATAAATTTCTATATATACTACATAGGATGATAAATTTTTAGTTTAGTTAGGAAACGCGTAGCACAGTTTAAAATTCTCCTTCTGGAGTTTCTGTCAATAAACGGAAATGTGTTCGCGAACTTTTGTGCTGCCCTGTATATGAAATACAGAATTTATACACACCAAGTAATAGACAAAAAGTGAGTTAAATTTAAAATCGCGTTCAGCAACTTAAAACGCACTTCCAGGAATTATTGTTAACAGACAGTAGAGAATTCTTTTGTGTGTCCCTGTAAATGAATGATGAATGCTATACACACAATATTCTGTAGTAAGCCTCTTGTAATGCACCTTAATGATATATATAAATTTCAATGCGTTTAAAATTGTGAAACATTATTTAATTAAACCGCAAACGATTTTTCTCCATAGACGTAATGTAACGGAATTCTTTTGACTGTCCCTGTAAAGTAACTATAAGTGCTATGCATACCCTATTCCATATTAAGCTTCTTGTAAAGCACCTTAGTAATATATATCAATTACAATGTATTTGAAATTGTGTAACATCATTAAAATAAACCGCAAATGATTTTTCCCCATAGACCGTAATGTAACGGAATTCTTTTGAGTGTCCCTGTAAAAAAAATATAAGTGCTACACACTTCAACACACAGTTGAAATAGGGAACATGCTATAGATAACGACAATAACATATAAAAATTGCAGCGGAATCTGAGCATATTTACGGGAGATAAGAGCACGGCCAGACGGCAGACGGCCAGACAAACCGAAGTCATATACACTTTTCAACTAGGTTGGAAAGTGTTAAAAACTGGAATCATTACACTCGATTTTCTCACCACTTTATAGAATACTGTGAGTTGAAATAAAATAATTAAGATTTGTCCTTATTACTGTTATATGTCAGGTCTGGGCTGCAGAGAGAGGGGGGGGGGGGGGGATTAGAACCGATACAAATTACCGGGTCCGGCCGTAACCTTCGCGATAGGCCGGATTCAAATATCCCCAAAAGACGGAGGGGGTAAGGCAATGTTTCCATCCAGTGTCCAGTAAGGAAAGGCGCTCTATTTTACTTGAAATTGGCCCTAAAAATTACTTCTTTAAAATATTTTTCTGAAATCTTGGGAAACTGTACTTAAATGAATGCAAAAAGCGTACCTGAAATTATTATTTTATTATTAGTATAGTTTTACTTGCTTCATTACACTCTAAAATTGGAAGGAGTGAGAAGTTGACTCTTTGGAAGAGTGAGAGGCATTTTCACTCTTTTAGGAGTGAATTTTATAAATATGCACTCTTTAAAGAGTGGAACTTTCCACTCTCTAGAAAAGAGTGAAATATCTCACTCCGTTGTCGAGAGTGACTGTTCACTCCGTTGACAAGAGTGAGATATTTCACTCCGTTGAAGAGTGAGGAAAACCAATTTTTTCCAATAAAATCACAAGATGGCGCCAGCTCACGGATGAGAATCCGAGTAATCTCCGTTATCGAAACGAAACACCTAAAATGAAATCCTTTATATATAGTAGCACGATTTAAAAAAAAACTGAAAAAGGCAGTGAAATATTAAATGAATCGATAGAGTTATGGACAGGAAATATATTTTGTGCTTTACAAATTGCAGGATTTGCCAATGCTAAGAAAAGTGTGGGAAAAAAAATATTTGAAGTAAATTTATGCTTAGTTGCAACACAATTTTGCTTCTATTTTATAAACAGAAATTTAATATCTCTGAATGCTAATTATTTTCCTCTTTATTTAAATAACCTATTCTACATATTTTATATCATTTCTAACCTCTTTATGAATATAAACAAAATATAACTATACAGATTAAATTTTCTGTTATTTTTAGCACGTTTGAAATTAAACATAAGAGAAATGAAAAACGTTGCATTTAATCACTGATTTTATAACATTTATTATAGAAAAAAAAAAAAAAAGAGTATAAATGTGTCGGAAATAATCTTAGGAAAAATTTAACAGCTATAATTTAAGAAAAAAAAAACGCTTTTTACCCTGACTGAAATTTCCTCCCTAAAAATTAGTTTTGAAAAGTAAATTTGGGGGCCCCTTTGTATTTCAGTGAGTAAACTTCGGCTTCACGGGCCTATTTGGTAAACAGGCCCTGGGCCTCGGACAATCTTAATCGGGCTGTAATTATGGAAACATTATTAGCAAGAAAAAAAGGAATGAATAAATAAATAACTGCTTTGTTGTAACGGAATTTTTGTCATAGCGGAAATGTACAGACGGGTGTTCGCACATTTTTTAGACGATTTCGGCGTTGTTTTTAACGTTTAAAATATGAATATTGCTTTCTGAAATAATCTGTATGATAATCTTGTTTCTTGATTCTAATTTTGCATAATGCTTTCGATGGATATCGATGAATGTTTTCGATGTAAGATAAATTTGCGATAGTCATAAATCCTTACTTGAAACTTCGTTTTCCGCCTTGAAATGGGCTCTTTTTTTCCCTGTTTTTTTTTTTTTTTTTTTTTTTTTTCCATCTGGTACCTTTTTACTATGTATATGTACGGATTTTTGGAATAGCACTTTTCAATCAATTGTTATGTTTATTTCGCACTAAAAAGTTTTTATATTATGCGCTTTGCAATCATTTTAGACTGTGGAATTAGCATACTTCTGTTCGGAAGAAGAAAAAAAAAAAACGCAAACGCATCTTCCCATTCACAGCTTTTTTAGCATGCGCAATCTTGAAATAAGAATAAATTTGAAAGTATCAGACGATAATATAAATTACACATAAGTTGTTGTCAGAATTTTTTCCTCTAAAAGAATTCCATTTTTTTAAATAATTTATCAATTTGTCTAAAAAATGTGCGAACAGTCTCTGTATTATATGATACAAAAAGAAGGTTTCAGTTTCTTATTTACACAGTTGAGAAACACCGTAAATATTTATGATTTCTACACAAATTTAATAAGTGTGCTCGAATATCACAAAAGAAACAAAGCTAAAATAATGTAATAAGAGCTTTTTAAAATGTAAGCGGCTGTAGCAAGCTGTATGTACCAGTTCTCGTCCGAACGCAGAAGTCAAGCAGCAGCGAGCTCGGTTACTGGTTGGGAGGGTGACCGCCTAAAGCGTGTGTAAAAATGAGTTTCTCTTTTTTTATTCAAGAATTTTAGTCACTCCTGAAAGAGTGACTATTTACTCCTATCAGGGGTGAAAAAACTCACTCCTGAAAGAGTGAGTATTCACTCTTTCAGGGAGTCAAGAATTTCACTTTTTCCTAGAGTGAATAGTCACTCTAAAGAGGTTGGGCAAATTTTGACTCTGCGATAGAGTGAATATCCACTCCTCCGGAGTGAATAGTCACTCTTTCTTATTTAGAGTGACTATTTCAAAATGTATATCAATTTCTATTTTGCTTCCTTAAGACACAAAGAATCATATAAATCCTTAAAAACATGCCTAAAAAATCTGCTACATAGATACATTTGTATGTAAAAAACATTATAGAAACAAGAAAATAGCGATTATGTATTCAATTAAAGTTTTGAAATTTATTAAAAACGATAACTTCGTGGTATGTAAGCCGGAAACAAATGCTGAACAGTTTTTATAATTTTTGGTACAAACGGATTTATTTTTCATAATCATCTACATGCGATAGAAATAGATAGAAAAAAAATCAAAACATGCTTGAAAATTATTTTAAAACTGTAAAAAAATGAGTAAATTGCGCTACATATTTAAAAAAATTGTGATACAGTTTTCTTTACTCTATTAAATCTTATCGTACGTAATCTATATGATAAAAGTGCAAGTCATGTGACTGAAGAAAACAAATACGGGCTAACCACATCTTTTTCCATATGTCAAGCGGCCATTTTTACTCAAAATTAATTTTTCGAATAAAATTGCGTAGAAAGATCGTCCAAAAAAATTGTTTGCTTGAGAGATGAGTTACATTAAAAAATGTATAGATGCTAAGATAACTTCAGTGAAAGTTAGGTGAACAGCAGAATATCTCAATCCATTAATGTAAACAAACAAAATATTCATTCATCGTGAGTCATACAAATATTAACCATGAAGATAACCATTCGCAAAGCAAGATCTCCATGGTGAATTTACAGCTCTGTCTGGTATCGAAAAAAAAATCGCATCTGTAAACATGGCATACGTAATAAGAAAAAAAAAAAAGGCATCCTCATTTCGTTCATAGCAGACGATATAATTAATTTCACTGAAATAATAACGATGATTTTTTACATTGTAAAACTATAGTTATAGCACGAAACGAACGCACCTCATTTGTCACGCTTAACGTACAATTTCCAATTTGTTTCATTGGTCTGAGAAGAATTGGGGTTAAAAGAGTTCTGGATATTTGTACCCAGACAGACATGTAAGTTTCTTCATTTAACTAGTAACCACCCGGCGTTGCCCGGGCCGTGACAATAACCTTAAATATACCTAAAATCAGTGTTGAATGAGTTTATATTTTTAAACGAAATAATTTAAAACGAACCTATTGTTAGGGGCCCTACTGCCTTCGCCCTTCGGCAGCGTAGAGTAGGCAGGCTGCGTCTGTAAGAGCCCCCCCTATAGTGACTTTTATAAATTCCCTTTATGATGATGCTTACTATCATCAATATCTTTCAGCAGTACTTGAACGCTATCTAGGCATTGAAATATTGCTGCAAATTTCTTAAAAGACCAGAGACCAGGGCTGGGAATTTGAGGAGGACGATGATTGCAATGCAACAGGATGTCATGCTTATAGAAGTCCCCAAAGCGGCTGGAGACTTTTTTTATCCTTGAAAAAGAAAAATTTAGCTCCCTGAAAACTTTTGCATTCGGGCCTCGCACCTGGTTTTCATGTTTATATAAAGACCTCCTATAAGACAAAAATATGTTTCTTTTAATCTTTGAAAGTAAGTTAGAGCCCCTAAAAGTTTCTTGCACTCAGCCCCCTTTAAAAAGAAGTCCGATCCCGAAAAGGGAAAAGTATTCCCCTGGTTAACAGAGCTTATAATAACGGTAATCCGGACATTGAAGTTTCTTTGTTTAACTATTTCAACAAATTCCCCTTACCGATCATGCTTATTTTCATCGAATTCCCGGTAAATGAAAACTCAGTTCCTTTCCTTATGCCTTTTCGAGTGCCTTTTATCTCTAGCACTAAGTGACGGAGCCGCTGTCTTTGTAAACGGCGTTATCGATTTTTGAAACCTCAGCGAAATTTTATCGTTCCCACTGCGTTTTGCGAAATCTCGTCAGAAAATATATGGTTACTCCAGAGTCTTAGCGGAAGGGGAGACGTGGTTATGGAAATATTTAAATTAACTTTTATTTCTTTCACAAAAACTCCAGCTCGAGAGTTCTTTCCCATAAATCACGTCCGTGATTTTACGGTAAGAACTCTTATCTGATTAATTTAACCAGATTGTAAGGATTGATCGCATCATAAAGTTTAAACCTGTGGAGGAAGGAATAAAAGAATGAGCAAGTCATAAAAGTAATTCCTAATCCATGTGTGTATTTTATTACAGATAAAATAATTTGAGTTTCATAGCCCAAATGTTTGCCCTCATAGGTTCAGGTTTGGATTCTGAATTTGATCCGGATTCGAACAGGGCTCTATCAAACCCAAGCAGGGTCTATTAGCCTGGTGTTTACCGAGGAAGACGTGGTTATAAAAATACTTAAATTATCTGTTTATTTCTCTCACAAAAATTCGAGCTTGAAAATTCATTCTTATAAATCAAGTCCGTGATTTTATGATAAGCACTTTTATCTGATTAATTTAACCAGATTGCTTAAGGATTGATCGCATCATAAAGTTTAAACCTGTGGCAGAATAGAAGAAGGAGCGAGTCATAAAAGTACTTCCTAATCCATGTGCGTATTTTATTACAGATAAAATAATTTGAGCTTCATAGCCCAAATGTTTGCCCTCATAGGCTCAGGTTTGGATTCTGAATTTGATCAGGATTCGAATAGGGCTCTATCAAACCCAAAGCGTCTATTGCCTAATGTTCACCAGGAAGATGTGGTTGTGGAAATATTTAAGTTAACTTTTTATTTCTCTCAAAAGAATTTAAGTTTGAGAGTTCTTTCTCATAAATCAAAGTACGTGATTTTATGGTAAGAACTTTTATCTGATTAAATTAATTAGACTGAAAGGAAATGATCGCATCATGAAGTGTAAACCTGTGGAGGAATAAAAGAATGAACAAGTCATAAAAGTAATTCTTAATCCATGTATGTATTCGGCTGTCCGGAAAGTTCGTTCCGGTTGGGAAAATCAATTCGTACCGGAAAATTCTGCCCATAAATTATTAAACAGTAGATATAGGAATCGATGTCTAATAATTAAATGATAGAATTTTTCGGTACGAATTGATTTTCCCAACCGTCGCGGACTTACCGGACAACCCAATATTTTATTACAGATAAAATATGTTGAGCGTCAGCCCAAATGTGTGCCCTCATGGGCTCAGGTCTGGATTCTGAATCTGATTCGAATTCGAATAGGGCTCTATCAAACGCAAGCAGGTTTTACAGACTGATGTTCACCAGGAAGACGTGGTTATGGAAATATTCAAGTTAACTTTCTGTTTCTCTCAAACAAATTTGAGTTTGAAAGTTCTCTAATGAATCATGTACTGTGTGGCTCTGATTAGAAAAAACCTGAGTAGGTTTCCTGTTTTAGTAGGTTCCAAAATATGTAGGCAGGGAAGTCCGTAGGAGCGGGAAGGACAAAAACTGCGATAATTCTCGGGTATGACCGATTGAACGGTAGAAAATTGGCATGAAAAGAAAATGCCGGTCTTCCCTAAAGTAAAGTCGACTGATCTGTTACCCTGGCAACAGGATTTGGCCGCGACCGGTTCCAGAGTCTTTCTTAACTCAGCCACACAGTACGTGATTTTATGACAAAAACTTTTATCTAATTAAATTAAACAGACTGTAAGGATTGATCGCATCATAAAGTTTTAAACCTGTGGAGGAATAAAAGAATAAGCGAGTCATTAAGTAATTCCTAATCCATGTGCGTATTTTACTACTGATGAAATATGTTGAGCTTGAGCTCAAATGGACCCAAAACCTGTGGCCAAACCTGTGTCTCCTTGGGCTCAGATTTGAATTCTGAATCTGATCCGGATTCGAACAGGGCCCATGTAAAACCCAAACAGTGCCTATAGCCTGGTGTTCATCCAGGAAAACTTGGCTATGGAAACATTTAAATTAACTTCTATTTCTCTCACAAGAATTTGAGCTGGAAAGTTCTCGCTCATAAATCAAGTCCGTGATTTTATGGTAAGACCTTTTATCTGATTAATTTAACCGGAATGTAAGGATTGACCGCATCATAAAGTTTAAACTAATGGAATAATATAAGAATCAGCAAGTCATAATATTAATGTCAAATCCATTATGCGTATTAGAGATACGCTTTATTTAGCTCCAGCTCAAATATGTGCTTTCGTAGGCTTAGGTTTGAATTCTGAATCGGTTCCGAACTGTAATTTTACGGTAATAACTCCTTATCTTATTAATTTAACCAGGTTGCAAAGATTGATCGTGTTGGAATGATCTAAGACGAAGATGATTTGGTTACGATTTATTCTAAAATCATCCAACATGAAGAGAAACAGGAGTGCGTTGCGTATAACTTGTTAGCATATAATGTAAATATAAATTACAATAAAATGAACGTTTTATAAGCATCTCTGGGCAGAGCTAACTAGAAATAAATTATTCTTACAAATATAATAGCACTTGATTAATTAAAATTCCTAAATTAAGTGCTTAAAAGGTTAGTACTACGTTGTGTAATATTTTTGAAATAGCTTGCCTTATGAGAAAGAGTTGATAATTCGCTATAAGTACATAGCTTATTAAAAAAACTATCATCGAAGATATGCTAAACAAATTATTAGGAGAAAAAAATCATCACACTAAATGATAAAGAAAGACACTTTAAGTAGTTAACATCAAATATTTATTTACATATTTTACAAATTACATATTAAAAAGAAGAAATGAAAATACTAATAACAAAAAATCATTTTTGTTTGAAATGCTACTATTTATAGCGCTATTAATATATTTATTTAAGTTTGACATGCTTAAAGTTATATTTAGATTTACAAAAAATCTCGGTCATCATTTGCATTTGATGCCGGATATCATTTAGAATTAATTTTATAAAAATTATATATTTCATTATTTAGAGCTTATTGTTATTTGAAGATTTGCATAAATCCCGGAGAAAATTCATGCCCTGTCAAATAAAACAATTCTACAATAAAATTACAATTGTGCACATAAGATTTGATCAGACTTCATACCTGACCACACAGTTAGAGATTAAACCTTGAGGGAGGGTCCGCAGGGAGGTGCGCGGTCAAGTGCTCAACAACAAATCACTAACTTTGACTGTTGGTATGCATCAACTGAATACGGGATGTGTACTTTTATTAGAAACATAAATTTAATTTTTCACGAAAAGTGTTATTCTAAAATAGCGGTATTATCTATATAAAACAGCAATTAAACGCTACGGGTGAAACTAAAAGTGTTAAATTTGTTAAATGTAATTAGTTCTGTTGAAATCAGAGCAGTAGATTTGGATTTATTAATACGGAGGGTCAATTAATGAAAAAGCCGCCGCCAGGTGGCACGCGGTCAAGTAAAATAAATGTTATATTTAATAAAAAGTCGTTTACCCCCCACCCCTCCCCATCCCCGCAAATATAAGAAATAATCTGTTAAAGTTTTCTGTAATAATCTCTATCATACTAGTATATGTCATGTAAAAAAAAAAAAAAAAAAAAAAAAAAAAAACTTTTTTACCCAGCTAATTATCATTCATTAAGTCTTATTAAGTCATTAATATCTTTTAAAATTAAGTTTTTAACATTTGGAAAAGGTTAATAATTAAGTTGATTGTCTACCTATCATATAATCTCTGATCCATCGATTTTAAACACTCGACTCAGAAATGATTTATTTAACGACTTCTGCAAAGACTTTATTCAACCAACCAACCGAAGATAAAAAAAAGCGTATTTTTGATGAGATCTCTGTGGATTTTAATTAATATTTTGATAAATAATTAAAATATTAAAATTCTGAGTCTCAGGTGCATCAGGAGAAGCCATGGACTATCCATACCTAAATTTTCAGACTTCTAAGTGCACTAGATTTTCCTAGCCATCGCAGACAGACACACAAACACATACACAGAGCAAAACTTTATTTTATTAGTACAGATAAATAATTAAAATATTAAAATTCTGAGTCTCAGGTGCATCAGGAGAGCCCTTGGACTATCCACACCTAAATTTTCAGTCTTCTAGGTGCGCTAGCTTTTCCTAGCCCAAACAGACAGACAGACACAGACACACAGAGCGAAACTTTCTTTTATTAGTATAGATAATCGGATAGGGCAGTGGCGAAATCCTTCCACAATTTATCCTAAACTGAACAATGTTCCCCCAAAATTAGTTAATAACCCAACACTTCACTTTAAATAACTATAAAGCTCAACTAAATGAAGATTCACTTACATACAGCGTACTGCTAGGAAAATCCACGACTAAGTCCACAAAACTCTTGATGCTTTCAGCTAAAATATGACTTGACAAATTCGTCAAACACAAGCTTCACTTTCTAAATAATAGCAACACTGCAAATCTTTATACACTTTTCAGACCATTTTTTAGAACACTCATTTTGTCTCCTTTTTTAGTACACTTTGAAGCGCACTTTTTGGAACAGTTTTTGGCATATTTCTGAGAACTCCTCTTTTATGTTCAGCACACTTTCTAGTGGACTTTTGAAAGCGATGATTTCACATGTGTGTCCAAATGTGCTCCCAATCTGTTCACAAATGTGTTCCTAGTTTAGATTTAACAAATATCCTGAGCAGAACACTTTCGGAACACTTTCTATTATAGCGGAGCATCGGAACACATATCAGTACACATTAAGGTAACTGGAACACTTTTTTTAATCAAAGTGTTCCCAATTTGTTCTTGAGATTTGCTGTGAACCTGTGGCTGCGAAAATATCTTTATTTCAAATATAATTCGAAACCATTTTACCAATGGCTACTCTTTACTCTATACATTCACCGCGCGCTTCAGGAAACTGTCACGGGATTCGTGGTTAGAGCTGGTTTATATTGCCTTTGAGGAGAGATCCGACCAAAACCGATGAAACACACTTTCATCTTTACTTATATTATACCTTTGCTGATTGACCAAAGAAGCCAAAACTTGCATAAAATCACTGCGAAACACAGAAAACACACAAATTCCGATGACTACATGCATTCCTCGAAAGTTAAAGTAAAATAAAGTACAGAAATCTCTGTTGCGCACCACATATGTTAGGTTGTGACATCACGTTCACAATCAAAACACTAGAATGCCTTTATACGGCAGTTGCTAGTCCACTTCAAAAAGTATAAATAAAACCGTCGAAAACCCGAAGTTGAAAATTTTCCCGAGTTCAGTACTTTCTTCTTGTAGAAGAAAATAATAAGTATTGTATATACAATCCCTTATCTTTATGAATAAGAATTAGATGTATATCTTATTCCTAAAGTTTAAACCTATCTCTATATCTTCCCCCACATCTATTTCTAAAGGAGATAGAAAACTATCGTTTTATGTAATATTTAAAGATAAAGTTATATCCCTATCTTCTTTATCTATCCTAACATCGTGTCTTGAACAAGCTAATATATGGCTAAATATGTTTCTTTGAATATTCTGAAAATACTAGAAGTGTATTTGCACTAATTTTGCTATTGTTGTTATTACTAGAGGACATTATTGAATTATAAAATACTAGAGGATCCAACCCGGGCTTCCATAAGATAGAGTTACACATAACAAAGGTGAAAACCCTTTTTTTTTTTTTTTTTTATTGAAAATTATAATAAATTTTTTACATTTAATACATATGTTTTTTAGACTACCCATTAACAACCCCAAAGATAATTTTTATATCAATAATCAAATAAAGTTTTGAAATGTATTAAAAGCGATACTTTTATATTAGCTGCATACCAGGAGTTAATAGTCGAAGAAATTGCCATAAATTTCGCTATTTACTGCAGCCTTTATTATTAACAACCACAAAGATCATTTTTATATCAAAAATATCAATAATGTATTCAAATAAAGTTTTGAAATGTATTAAAAGCGATACTTTTATATTAGCTGCATACCAGGAGTTAATAGTCGAAGAAATTGCCATAAATTTCGCTATTTACTGCAGCCTTTATTATTAACAACCACAAAGATCATTTTTATATCAAAAATATCAATAATGTATTCAAATAAAGTTTTGAAATGTATTAAAAGCGATACTTTCATATTAGCCGCATACCAGGAGTTAATAGTCGAAGAAATCGCCAGAAATTTCACTATTTACTGCAGCCTTTATTATTAACAACCCTAAAGATAATTTATATATAAAAAATATCAATAATGTATTCAAATAAAGATTTGAAATTTATTAAAAGCGGTACTTTCATATTAGCCGCATACCAGGAGTTAATAGTCGAAGAAATCTACAGAAACTTCTCTATTTACTGCAGCTTTTATTATTAACAACCCCAAAGATCATTTTTATATCAAAAATATCAATAATGTATTAAAATAAAAATTTAAAATTTATTAAAAGCGATACTTTCATATTAGCCTCATACCAGGAGTTAATAGTCGAAGAAATCGCCAGAAATTTCACTATTTACTGCAGCCTTTATTATTAAAAACCCCAAAGATAATTTTTATATAAAAAATATCAGTTATGTATTAAAATAAAGATTTCAAATTTATTAAAAGCGATACTTTCATATTAGCCGCATACCAGAAGTTAATAGTCGAAGAAATCGCCAGAAATTTCACTATTTACTGCAGCCTTTATTATTAACAACCCCAAAGATCATTTTTATATCAATAATGTAAAAATTTGAAATTTATTAAAAGCGATACTTTCATATTAGCCGCATACCAGGAGTTAATAGTCTAAGAAATCGCCAGAAATTTCGCTACGTACTGCAGCCTTTTTGATTAGGAAAATTTCAGCAGTTTAAGCGCTCGATTACGTGTATGTTAAATTTTTATTTTTAGTACATTGTTTTATTTATGAAGTTTTAATCTCGTTCGGAGATATTTGACCGAAATAAACACAGATTTATTTATATTGTTTTAAGTGTAAACGGATTAATCTTTCGTAATCGGGCTGCACGCGATAGGGTAGATTTAAAAATAATTCATGCTTGAAAATTATCTTAAAAACCATAAACAATCAGTAAACTGAAACACAGTTTTCAAACAAATTGCATCTGAAATTACGTTTATTTCCCTATGACGGTATAAAAATTGAAAATGTGTGATGTTTAGAAGTTTAAACAAGTTGGAAATTGTACGTTAAACGTGACAAATGAGGTGTGTTCGTACTATAACTAGTTTCAGTGAAATTAATTATACCGTCTGTTATTATGATATGATTAATTTCCGTAATAAAATAAGTACATTTTAAGTTGCCAACATTTTATCATTTGTTGACATTTATTGAAAATTCCAATGGGAAACTTAAGCCTAGCATTGAAAATTTCAGAACTTGAAATCCATATTTAGACTATTTTTTCCATTTAATATCTATTTCTCTGGAAATATCTATCCAAAAACTGTCGGTAGATTATAGGATTGCTATAATTAACCAATTTTAGTATACAAATTCGGTTTTTAAATTCACTAGTACGGAAATAATATGATTCCATTTTAAATAGGACGTAATTACCATGGCAACCTAGTATCATTACCTATCATGGGATATAAATTAAATTAATTACGTATGATAGGATTTAATTAAATGATACATCTCGGTTGCTTGACTTTTAATCCTCGGAAGCTGCTATAACAAAGAAGTACCAATTTTAAAAAAATTCAAATTACTTAATAAATATTTTTATTAATATCTTAAGTTTTGATTTGATTTTCATAAAATTTGAAATGACTTGCCAAAATTCTGCAAAGATTATGCGTATTAAATTTCAAATCATTTGGTTGGGTATAGTTTTGGCGCTGTTTGCGGGTGGACGAACAGACAGATAGACGGACTGACCCAGACGACGACTATAGGTGCTACGTATTTATATAATTACGAACGCACCTAAAAAAAGAAAGAAAGAAAAATAAAGGAAGGGAGAAAAAGAGTAGAAATGGATTAAGGATTTATTATGCACCTCCTTCCAAATACTTTTCATGTTATGCCGCCACAATTGATTTTTAAAATCAATGAAACTCCGCCGACCCATCTACCTGGAAAATTTTAGGGTAACGGAGAGCTCTCTTTTACTTTAATAAATAATCTTTCATAATCCCTTATCTTTATGAAAAAGAATTAGACGTAAATCTCATCTCTTAATATTACATTTATTACCTATATCCCTTCCCTAGTAGCCAAACAATATTGGCTTATATCTTGGTGCAATATTGGCATATTCGTGAAACATTGGCATGAAATATTGCCCCAATATCGGGGTGTTTACATTTCGCACTTATTTAGCTTATATTTGTAGACGACATCGCACCAAAGTTTGTAGGAAATATAGCCTCAATATTGGGGTGTTTATATTTCCCCCTTATTTAGCCAATATTTTTAGCCAATATTGCGCCAATGTTTGTATGAAATAATGCACCAATATTGGGGTCTTCATATTTTGCCATTATTAAGCCATTTCTAGCAATATTTCCTATCAACATTGGCGTAATATTGGCTACAAATATTGGCTAAACAAGGGCAAAATGTATAGTATCTCTAAAAGGGAGTGAGAGCATCCTCTTTATCTAATATTTATAGATATGCTTATCTTCCCTATCCTCTTTAGCTCTCTTACATTATAAACAGTCTATATAGCCAAGTTAAATGAATTTCTTAAAAATTTAGCAATGACCAGAAGATAGAAGAGAATTTAGTTATCAGAGAAACCTATTTATATTACAGTACAATAAAAAATAAGCATAAAGAAAATAAATCTGGAGTGACCTTACACGACTTTCAGAACACTAAAATACGTGCCCACAAAAGTTTAAAAAAAAGAGAGAGAGAGAGAAATTATGCGTCAAGTATAGATTATAAAACACTTTCCGACACATTCAGAATACTGTAACCAAACTTCACCGTTTTATAAGGTAAACGATGATGTCTAAGTAAATAAGGTCAAGGTCAAACCGGGCGGGGAGGCTTACCTTTCGGCTTAAGCTCAACTAGTCCCGCCCAGTGTCTAAGTAAACAATTTGGAAAACGCATAACACGTTTAACCCCCCCCCCCCCCCGTTTCGGCAATTACCATCTATCGTGAGAAAAATATCAGAATATTTTTGTGTAGCCCTGTACATGGTCAATAGATTTGTATACTACATACTATGCAAAAACTTATTTCAGTTACATAGTTGAAAATTCTCCTTCAGCAATTTCCATCAATAAACGAAAATGTACTCGAGATCGTTTGGACAGCGCTGTATATGATCGATATAATTTATAAACACCAAGTAATATGCAAAAAATTAGTTAAATTAAAAAAATCCTTGACGACTCGGACTACAGACACAGGTAGATTTCGAAGACGCAGACCGTGGGGCACCTGTTTATTGAGAATTGCAGAAGAAATGACCTTTTTGCCATGATGCGGCAGTTGGGACCGCCCACTTCGAACTCTACCTGTGTCTGTAGGCGGGGCCGGCAGAGATTTTTTGTTTTTATTTTATTTATTTATTTATTATTATTATTTATTTTATTTTATTTATTTATTTATTTATTTATTTATTTTTGCTGTAAGGGTTGGGTCCTATAAAAAGTTGTCAATATAAAAGTTGTAGATAATATTATGAGGATTTGTAATAAATGTAACTGTGTTCGATATCTTCTGAATTGACGAAGTTATGCGTTTTTTTCTTCTTAAACCACTATTTCCACCCGTCACCCCTTGTGGCCATTTTTAATGATATCAAAAATCTGCCATACATAAATTTTCGGCCCTTTTCCTAGAAGTAATAATAACTGTAAACGGATTCGATAGGTATCATAATTAAGAAGTTATGGGTTTTTTCTGTTTTTACAAGCCACCCCCCCCCCCCCACCCCCATGGTTCGATTTTGCCCACTAACGAACTTGAACGAGATTTTATGTATCAGTTTGGATGGAGCAGATTTGTGCAGAATTATTGAAGTCCATAAAAAAGTGATATAGATAGATAATTAGATAGATAGCTAAAGTTTTGAACTGGGGGTGGTTTTGGGGTCTGGGAGTCATGATCGGCGTAGATCTGCAAAAAATTTTCAGAAATTCTAACGTAGGGGAGAGTGTAATAGGTAGTATTTCTTACGCCATCTGCCTAAAACGTGCACCACAACTGAAAACACACTTTCAGCAATTATTGATATAATAGACAGTACTGTAACCGAATTATTTTGCGTGTCTCTGTAAATGAACGATGAATTCTATGCACACCATATTCTATAGTAAGCATCTTGTAGTGATATATGTCTATTTTAATACATTGGAAATAACGTAATGTATCATTAAAATACACCGTAAACGATTTTTTACCATAGACCGTAATGAAACGGAATTATTTTGCGTGTCGCTGTAAATGAACTATAAATACTACACACTTCATGTTCAACACCGAACATGCCATAGTGAACCTCAAAAACATATATCAATTGCATGGCAATCCGCGTATATTTACGCGAATTAGAGCACGGAAAGACAGCAGACAGACCGGGTTAGATAACCCTAAGTTACCGAAACGTCAGTTAAGGCTCACTGTGGAGACGCGAAAAGTTTTTGGTTTCCGTTTGTTTGTCTGTCTGTCTGTCTGTTCTGCGATAACTGCCGTAAAAATAGTCTTTTTAGGTTGATTTTTGGTGGGGAATGTTGATGAGGTACCCGGTATTAGCTGTATAGTTTTTAGTTACATTTGGTTCATTCGTTGGAAAAATATAGAACATTTCTTTTTCTAGGTCATAATGCTTTCCTATGGGAATGCAGACGATTTTCAAATTTCATTTTTAACTGAAATGATAATCGCATATTCGAATAATGGATTTAAACGTAAAATTACTAATGCTAAATTTTCGATATGAAGGTTTTAAATATATCCAATAGCTTTGAAAATTTGCTGATACATTCATTAGAATTTAGAAATTAATTGTTTCAATTATTGGAATTTTTTTCTTGCATGTGTTCGGGAAATATAAAACATTTTATTTTCATACTTTTTACAAATTTTAAAAAGCATTTCTTTTTACTTTGCTCTTTAATTTATTAGTTGCTTAGCCACCCTATTTCAAAGAATATCAAAATAATAAAATTCAAGTAACTCGCACTATTTTGCTGCAACAGTTTATTATCAAAATAAATTATTTTTGTATTCTATTGACATAAATGAAGAATTTATTTTAATACAAGTTTATTTTTTTTTTATCTAAAAAGTTACATGAATAAGAAGTTCATAAGAATTTCAAAATATTATTGCATAAACCGTGTTTAATTGAAAGCTTCTAATTTCTGAAACCTCCGAAGTATTTGATAGGCCTATAAATATGTATGTAATATAAAAAAAACTAGTCGGATGTGTCAATCCCAAAACTTTCTGAATGAATGAATCAGCACCAATTTATATCAATATCTAACTGAAGCTCAAGTTTTATTAAATTCCGTGCATTATTTCTTGAGATATGAATATCGCTAAAATCATGTAAATCCTTCAAAATGCTGCATAGCAGCGCCACCTGCTGGGTGATTTTTACCAAAAACTAATCAGCACCAATTTATATCAGAGACTAACTGAATCTAAAGTTTTATTTAATTCCGAGCATTAGTTCTTGAGATAGAGATTGCGGAAATCGCGAAAAATGCTGCATAGCAGCGCCACCTGCCGGGCGATTTTTACCAAAAACTAATCAGCACCAATTTATATTAGGGACTAACTGAATCTAAAGTTTTGTTAAATTCCGAGCATTAGTTCTTGAGATAGAGCTATTGCGGAAATCGCGAAAAATGCTGCATAGCAGCGCCACCTGCCGGGCGATTTTTACCAAAAACTAATCAGCACCAATTTATATTAGGGACTAACTGAATCTAAAGTTTTGTTAAATTCCGAGCATTAGTTCTTGAGATAGAGCTATTGCGGAAATCGCGAAAAATGCTGCATAGCAGCGCCACCTGCCGGGCGATTTTTACCAAAAACTAATCAGCACCAATTTATATTAGGGACTAACTGAATCTAAAGTTTTGTTAAATTCCGAGCATTAGTTCTTGAGATAGAGCTATTGCGGAAATCGCGAAAAATGCTGCATAGCAGCGCCACCTGCCGGGCGATTTTTACCAAAAACTAATCAGCACCAATTTATATTAGGGACTAACTGAATCTAAAGTTTTATTAAATTCCGAGCATTAGTTCTTGAGATAGAGCGCCCACAAAATTTTTGTCACATACAGACAGACAGACAGACAGAGTCACAGACAGACATTTTCTAAAAATAGTCAAATCGTGTTCAGGACCTTCTAAAACGTATAAATCCGTCGAAAACCGGAAGTCGAAAATTTTCATGAATCCAATACTTTCTTCTTGTAAAGATAGAAGAAAGTAATAAATTGCGGATTGTAAGATGCTAAATAATATGAAAAGTGCGATTAAAAAACAATGACTTTTAGAGCTGACGTTGAGGCTCCTGATCTGCAGATTTACTAGTTAGAAATACATTAAGAATTTATTATGCACCACCTTCAGCAGTACTTTTCGTGTTGTGATGACATAATCGATTCTTAAAATTTGCGAAATTTTGCTGTCCCTTCTGCGCTACGATGCTTTTCCCCGCAATTGTAAATTTTCAGATATATTTCTTAGTTAATAAAGAATATATGTACAATTCCTTAGATTTAAGAATAAGATTTAGATGTAAACCTTATCTCTACAGATTGCACTTATCTCTGTTATCATTTATATTTATCTCTAAGGTATAGATATTAAGCTATCATTTCATCTATTAAGTTGATAGATAAAGAGATGTCTTAAAACAACCTATAAACTAAATGGCCAAGTTAAACAAGTTCCTTTAAAAATTGACCAAAGACTTTAAGTATACAAGGTGTAGAAGGGATAAACAAAAGAAAGGACAAATTTAAACAGGTGGTAAAACATTATACTACAATAAACAACGGAAAAACGGAAAGACGCGTTTTTAATACCGGAAAAAGCCGAAATTTCGTAAAATTCAAAATATCATAACACCGTAAATATTGATCGTAAAATAATGGCGTTTTTTTTCTCTTGTTGCAGTATATAGTATAAATTTTTAAATATAACTTATAGGAAGCAAAAATCGTATAAAAAATTAAATTTCGTAATTTTTACAAAAATAATTTTTTTGACTTAAACGGTTTCTCCGATTACAAAAACCAACATTTTACAACATTTTTACAATTAGAAATACTACGGGATCCAACCTTGTTCTTCCCGTGCTACAGGACATAGGTACTCCCCCCCCCCTTTTTTTTTTAAAAAATGGAAAACTCTAATACATTTTTTAAAATTTAATATATATATTTTTTTTATTGCTCTCTTACAACCTCAAAACGCATTTTCATATGAAAAATATCAATAATGTATTCAAATAAAGTTGTGAAATTTATTAAAGCGATATTTCTGTTTTAGCCGCATGCCAGGCGTTACTATCGGAAGAAATCACTTAAGATCGCTAATTACAACAGCCTTTTTTATTATGAAAATTTCAGTGGTTTAAGCGCGTAGTTCGATTACTTGTCTGTTAGATTTGTGTATTATTTTATTATTTTATGTATTTATTGATGAAGCTTTAATTTCATCATGAAATATTAACCGGAAACAAATACTGAACTATTTATATTGATTTAAGGACAAAATGGTTAATCTTTCGTAATCGGGCTGCACGCAACAGAGATAGATTCTTTTTTTTTTTAAATCATGCTTGAAAATTATTTTAAAAACCATAAATTTATATACAGTTTTCAAACAAATTGCATTTGAGGGAAAACAAATCTGTGTTTGGCGGTGTAAAAATTTGTGCAATGTTTAAAGGGAAAAATTGCAGTAAAAACGAAATTTATTGGCCAGGAATTGCCACCGTCAATATAACGTCAGCGTTACTCACGGAGATGTTCTTGTTTTATAATACAGATACCCCTGAACCTAACGGTTATTGGATAGCGGTAAGATGGGTCCCCTTAATAGGGCCTGTTGGCAAACCGAATGTGTCGGTTAATTGAGTGTCAGATAATCGATATTTTTTAAGTAATTAAAAAACATTTTTTTTAAAATTGTTAAAAAAAACAAACAAACATTTGTTAAAGTAGTTTTTTTTTTTTTTTTTTTTTTTTTTTTTAATCTATTTATTCACAGTGTGCGAACTTCCTCACATATCGTTATGCATTAAACAGAAAATTTACAAATTCCAAAATTTAAAAAAAAAAAAAATGTAGTTTGGAAATTTCACTAATCATCTCTCATGAAACATCTAATAAACAACTTTTCAACCTCGACATTGTCGTTGAAGTCACGTAAAAGTTTCCCATTGTTAGCCGATGGCACACACACTTAATCAAAACGCTGTAATAAGATCAGTGTGTCGAACAAGAAACAGAGCGTAAACTTGCTGTTAGAGTGGAGTGGCCGTCCCTCTGATCGGGAGAGTTTCCCTGTAGAAATCACACTTTCATAGGCAGATGACCATGCTGTAGTAGAAGTTGTAGTATATGAAGTGAAAACGATAAATAATAGTAGTAGTAGTAGTTTTAGTTTAGTCTGCGGTAAAATCAACCGCAGAAAGTAACAGAGAGAAAGAGGGGGAAAAAAGAGATTTGTGTAAACATTAAATTAAAAAAAAAAAGTAGTGTCAGTTTAGTAGAAATCCCACTTTTGTTGACAGATGACCATGCTAATAGAAGTAGTAGTATCTAATAAAATGAAGTGAAAAAGATAACTAATATTATTATTAGTCCTTTTAATTTATCCAGGGTTAAAATCAACCGTAGAAGGTAACAGATAGAGAGAGAGAGAGAGAGAGAGAAGGAAAAAAAAATAGATTCCACACTGCAAAAAATAATTGTTGATTTTACAGTATAAAACTGGCACCCCAGCTGCCAGTATTATACCGTAAAATTAACAGTATTAAACAGTAAAAAAAGCAGTAATACGCTGCCGTGTAAGCAGTAATACGCTACCGCGCACCCCAGCTGCCAGTATTATACCGTAAAATTAACAGTATTAAACAGTAAAAAAAGCAGTAATACGCTGCCGTGTAATCAGTAATACGCTACCGCGCATGCGCGGTAGCGTATTACTGCTTACACGGCAGCGTATTACTGCTTTTTTTACTGTTTAATACTGTTAATTTTACGGTATAATACTGGCAGCTGGGGTGCCAGTTTTATACTGTAAAATCAGCAATTATTTTTTGCAGTGCAGTAAACAGTAGATAAAAACAAGTGGGTAAGTGTGATCGAAGATCGCTCAAAGGGTTTCGTTTAATATTCCTTTCAAAACACTTTATCCTTTCTTTAATAAATCCAAATAAATTTCATTTAGCAACAACAACAAAAAAGTCATGTTTTTTATAAAGTAAAAATTTACCGGTCTATTTTTTCGTTCTTTCGAATATCTAAACCAGCCCGATAGTGGGCGAAGCCAGCTATTATATTCTGTCTCATAATAATATCTGTCATGCGGACTAAATGCGATATTTAAAAAAATAATTTCAAAATTAAACATGTTGTACACCTTCAAAATGTTAAAATATGCGAATATTTCCATAATTGGATTTTTATCACGATTCAATATGTTTCTCAAACTCATATACACTATTCTCTATTACTCATATTGATATGCACGCACTTTGTATTATTCTCAAACATTTGAAAAATTCGTTAAACTTCCAATATGACGTCAGATTTTCTTTTTAATTCTCTAATGACGTGATATTAATCTGCTTTGTGTACATACACATACTCATACTCCTTGTATTATTGAGAAATCTTAGAAATTTTCCGTTTTATTACCACTATGACGTCAATCAATTTTATTTCATATTTATCTTTTTTTCAATTGGTGAAACTTTTTATTTCATTTTCATTTTTCACGTGGAAATCGTTCAATAGAAAATTAATTTTGTAGAAAGAATTTCATTGTGGATTTTTAATTTTTGGCAACTGCTATAACGAAACATGTTTAAATTTAATAGGAAAAGGCTGTTAGAATTTTGGTTTTTCATCTCTATTTATTAAAATAATAGGATTTTTTCAAATTTTAATATTTTGAGCTTCATAGCTGGTATTCAGCTATATATATGCAAAGTTTCAACTCTGTAAGTTACATAGTTTCTGAAAATCGCTCTGTGACGGACAGACAACGGAGCGGGAGTAAATAGGATTTCGTGGGATGAACGGAACCCTAAAAATTAGTGCCAGTTTAATAGAAATCGCACTTTTGTTGGCCATGCTAGTAGAAGTTGTAGTATATGATAAATTAAAGTGAAAAGTGTAAATAATATTATTATTAGTCCTTTTAGTTTATCCTGCGTTAAAATCAGCCGTAGAAGGTAACAGAGAGAGAAAGAGAGAGAGGAAGATGAAAAAAATAGATTCGTGCAAACAGTAGATTAAAAAAAATAGTGCCAGTTTAATAGAAATCACACTTTTGTTAGCCATGCTATAGTAGTATATGATAAATTGAAGTGAAAAGGATAAATAATATTATTATTAGTCCTTTTAATTTATTCGGTAGTAAAATCAGCCGTAGTAGGTAACAGAGAGAGAAGAGGAGGGGGGGGGGGATTTGAGTAAACCGTAGATTTAAAAAATTTTAGGGTCAGTTTAGTTGAAAACACACTTTTGTAAGTAGATGACCACTGCTAGTAAACGTTGTAAGTATATGATAAATTAGAAAATAAAAGTATAAATATGTTATTATAAAGTCCTTTCAGTTTACTCTGCGGTAAAATCAATCGTACAAGGTAACAGTGGGAGAGGGGGAAAAAAGATTTGTGTAAACAATAGATTTAAATTTTTGAAGAGCCAATTTAGTAAAAATGACACTTTCGTAGGCCATGCTAGTAGAAGTTGTAGTATATGATAAATTGAAGTGAAAATGGTAAGGTAATATTATTATTAGTCCTTTTAGTTTATTCTGCAGTAAAATCAGCCGTAATAGGTAACACACACACAAACAGTGAGAGAGAGAGTGGATAAATAATGTTATTACATTAGTCCTTTTAGTTTGTTCTGCAGTAAAATCAGCCGTAATAGGTAACACACACACAAACAGTGAGAGAGAGAGTGGATAAATAATATTATTACATTAGTCCTTTTAGTTTATTCTGCAGTAAAATCAGCCGTAATAGGTAACACACACACAAACAGTGAGAGAGAGAGAGAGTGGATAAATAATATTATTACATTAGTCCTTTTAGTTTGTTCTGCAGTAAAATCAGCCGTAATAGGTAACACACACACACAAACAGTGAGAGAGAGAGTGGATAAATAATGTTATTACATTAGTCCTTTTAGTTTGTTCTGCAGTAAAATCAGCCGTAATAGGTAACACACACACAAACAGTGAGAGAGAGAGAGAGTGGATAAATAATATTATTACATTAGTCCTTTTAGTTTGTTCTGCAGTAAAATCAGCCGTAATAGGTAACACACACACAAACAGTGAGAGAGAGAGAGAGTGGATAAATAATATTATTACATTAGTCCTTTTAGTTTATTCTGCAGTAAAATCAGCCGTAATAGTTAACACACACACAAACAGTGAGAGAGAGAGTGGATAAATAATGTTATTACATTAGTCCTTTTAGTTTATTCTGCAGTAAAATCAGCCGTAATAGGTAACACACACACAAACAGTGAGAGAGAGAGAGAGAGTGGATAAATAATATTATTACATTAGTCCTTTTAGTTTATTCTGCAGTAAAATCAGCCGTAATAGGTAACACAGGCACAAACAGTGAGAGAGAGAGAGAGTGGATAAATAATGTTATTACATTAATCCTTTTAGTTTATTCTGCAGTAATAACTAAATATATAATATTCTATAATTCTATAATAACTAAAAAGTGGAATAGTTGATACATAAGTATACGCAGATAGATGTATTTAAAATTTTTATTTTGCTAAATAAAAAAACAGTGCTTTAAATTTTGAAAATAATATATGAAATATGCAGATTGGAGTGACGGCGCGGAGTGGGGTACTCTACGGGTGTTAGTACTGCAGAATATTAGGGCTACTTTTTTTCTTAGAAATTAAGCCCTGACTTCTCCCTTGTCTGTCATCTGTAAATGCTGTGTCTTTAAAATTTAAGCTCGATTGTTTTTAGCTCCATTATGAATGACAGTACGTCAGCAGCATTTGTAATGCTAAGTTTGCTTTAAGCTATCAAAACGAACTTTGCTAAAATCGATATTTATCTGATAATTTTCTCATGTTCGAATCAGTCTTGTTTTATGTAAACCAGGGACCTCAACCTGCGAGCTTCCCGGGTTACAGAACATTCTAGCCGGTGCAAAACTACCTTATATAAAATTAAACTTTATAGCTCGGTTAGACCGATATAACGTCTGCTTTAGTCACGGACATGTTTTTGCATTATAATACCGATTGCATTATAAACCGGAAGGCGCCCACAAAAAAATCTAAGTCTTCGAACATCAGTCGAAAGGCAATGTTGTCTATGGAAAAACTAAACAAGCGATCTGGCTGGGCGCCTAAAACTACGGCAGACCAACCCGAAGTTCAACTTACATGACATCTCCCATACAGTAGTAATCTTAGCAATCTTCTGTAATCGTAGTGCTGATCAATGACAAATAGTATTGGCGAAAACTTCGATTACAAAAGATTGACGATAAAAAAATAAAAAAAAATAAATAAACCTATTAAAACGCATGTTTTCGAATCGAGATCTAGTTAGATGCTTTTTCCGTGCTCGAATTAGTATATAAGGCTTATGAAAATCATCCAGACCGTTTTCAATTTATAGCAACAATTTCAGTACTGAGTTTGTTCTAGCCTGTTAAAAAGACCTCGCTTTAGTCTATCGAAGCAAATCGTTAGCGCCGTTTTCGAGATCATCTGTAAACGTGATGTTGATGATCAATGACCAATATTAATTTCCAGAATTCCGATTACGGAAGATTAATTATAGAAAATTGCTTAAACCCATCAAAACGAATTTTTTTTTGCAGTCGAGACTTGTATGGTTTTCTCGTATTTGAATAAGGTTTATATCATAAAAATTCTCGGAATCATTTTCGATTTATATCATCATTTTCAGTACTGAGTTTATTTTATCTTGTTAATGCGAATTTTACCGAATTAGAGACGTAACTTTAGTTGAATTTCTCGTGCTTGAATTGAATTAATATAGAAGTCAAGTTTTGTGAAAATCGTTCGAGCGATTTTCAATATATAGCAGCATTTTCAGTGTTGAGTTTGTTTTGCTCTGTCAAAATGAACTTTTCCGAATTCGGGACCTAGATAGATCATTTTCTCGTACCCGAATTAGTATTAGGAGATACATGTTGTGAAAATCGTTTGAGCATTTTTCGATTTATAGCAAGCAACATTTTCAGCACTAATGTGTTTTAACCTGTCAAAACTATTTTTTTTTTAAATTCGGGATATAGCTAGATCATTTTCTCGTACTCGATTTAGTATAGGACACAAGATTCGTGAAAATCGTTAAAGTCTTTTTCGATATCGTTCGGATACCCAAAATTGCTTGCTCGTTTTAATGTATATGATTTATTATTTTCTAAGAAGTAAGATATTTCAAAAAATAATATTATTTGTTAATTAATCTAAGTATTTCGGTAATTATCTTTCAAAAAGGCCTACAACAACCTATTTTGTAAGTCACTTTAAAAAACGAAATCTTCTTAATCTCGTATTATTAATATCATATAATCTTTCTCGCGTATCTTCAGATATTAAGAGAAAATTATTAAATTGAGATTTTTCTTAACACATAATTTAGAACAAAAAAGGGTTAAATATTTACTTCATTAGATATCGAAATTTTTATAAATCGAATTTATATACGGAAACTCAGAAAAACTTTCTCTGAAACTGTATTTTTCTTTCCTTTTTAAACGATCAGTTTTACCTTTAAATGTTTTTGAGAGAGACAACAAGAAAGGATAATAAAAAGATCCAATTGTTATCACAATTCTGTTGATCATTCATCAACAGTTTTTGTTCCTTTTTTTCTTTTACTTTTTGTGCTTTTAACAGTTTAACATCGACGCTCGAAGAGAAGTTAATGTAAGACAATACGGTGGTCATTAATTATTTTAAGCAGATAAAGCGTCTTCATCAATGTTCTGCAGTTTGGAGTCACAATTTAATATAAAAATGATACTTTTTCAAAGAGGGTAAGAAAATTTATTAGCTTATCTATTCACTTATTTTTTGTTTACGTGAAAACATTATTACTTACCCATCATACGTAGATCTTGTAATCGTTTTGAAAATCGAAAGAAATTTTTTGACGGATTTAGACGTTTCAGACACTGAAGATTCCGAAAAACAGGTTTTTAGAAAAAAAAAAATTTGCCGTCCGTCTGTCTGTGTGTCTGTAAAATCTCCCGAACAAATTGAGATACAGACTTGAAATTCGGTATGTACTTAGTATGTAATAATGGGAAGAAGCTTATTGAATTTCAGTAACCTCGATTATCCGGAACTATTTTTTTCGGACTCTCGAAATATTCGTTCTGATAAAAGGTATATAAAACTGTTTATATAAGGAGTGAATATAAAAGACAATAAGAAAACATAAATTTTGCATAAAGAATGATGTTGATCGGGTAATTAGTTGCTGAGATATTTCTAATCCTATTTTCCATTCTCTTCGATTTTTCATGGCCCTGTATTTCATTCAAATTTCAATTCAAAGATATGTTTTAATTGGAAATGAGACGCTTCATCCGACGCAGTAAGTACTTAGTTAATATGATTATCAAATTTTGGAGTTATAAGGATGTTTCTTTTACGCAATTCAGTAATAGAGCATTTAAAGTTTATGACGTCATCAAGCCACGATTTTATTCGAATTGTAATGCATTTTATAAATAGTTTACACATGTTTTATTTTCATATTTTATATTATGCATATATAATTATGCATATATAATATTTTGGGTAAGTATTACGGTGGCCCCCAACGACTAGTTTTTAATTTGAGAAAGTTATTTTTAAACGATTTTACCTAATATTCAATAGAAATAAAAATAATTCTATATCAAATACTTATTTCATTAATTATAATTTTTTTTTTTTATAAATCGAACTGATATAATAGAAACTATATCACCGGTGTATAGAAATTTCCCAGCATTTCGGTTTTTTCTTTTTATAACGAACAGTTTTACACTGAATTTTTTGAGAAAAAAGAATTTAAAAAAATAGTAAAAAGGTTCAATTCAAAAGGTTCTTATCACAGTTCTGTTGAACATTCCTCAAGAATTTTGTTGAAGAAAGTTATTGATTTATTTATTTATTTTACCTTTTGTCTTTTTAATGGTATAACATTGACACCGAAGATAACGTTATGCGTAAGACAGTGCAGTGGTCGTTAATTATTTTAAGCAGAGAAAGTTTCTTCATCAATGTTCTACTTTTTGGGGTCACAATTTAATTTTTAAATGATAATTTGAAAAAAGGTAGACAATTTATTAGTTTTTATTTATTTATTTATTTATTTATTCTTTTGTTTTTGTGAACAAATTGTTTTGAGTTTGAGAAAGTTATTTTTAAATATTTTACCCTATATTCAATGTAAATTACAATATTTTTTAATTAAATACTTATTTCTTTAATTATTATTATTTTTTTATAAATCAAACCTATATAATATAAACTATGTCACCGCACCGGTATATAGAAATTTCAAAGCATTTTTTTTTTTCTTTTCGTAACGAACAGTTTTACTTTACACTTAAATTTTTTGAGAAAAAAGAAAAAAAAAAAAAGATAGATTCATTTCAAAAGGTCCTTATTATCACAGTTCTCTTGATCATTCCTCACGATTTTTTTTCTTTTAGGTTATTTATTTAAAAAGTTCTGTAGTCTTTTTAATGTTAAAACATCAACACCCGAAGAGAACGTTATGTAATACAATACGGTGGTCATTAATTATTTTAAGCAGAGAAAGTTTTTTTCATCAATGTTCTACGCGGTTTGAGACCACAGTTGAGTTTTTAAATGATACCTTTTGAAAGAGGGCAGAAAATTTATTAGGTTTGTTTTTCCCTTATATTTCGTTTTCGTGAAAGAATTATTTTAAATTTGAGAAAGTTATTTTTGAATGATTTTACCCAATATTCAATAGAAATGAAATTAATTCTTAATTAAATATTTATTTCGTTAATTATCAAATTTTTTTATAAATTGAACTGATATAATAGAAACTATATCACCGGTGTATAGAAATTTCCCAGCATTTCGTTTTTTTCTTCTTTTTATAACGAACAGTTTTACACTGAATTTTTTGAGAAAAAAGAATTTAAAAAAATAGTAAAAAGGTTCAATTCAAAAGGTTCTTATCACAGTTCTGTTGAACATTCCTCAAGAATTTTGTTGAAGAAAGTTATTGATTTATTTATTTATTTTACCTTTTGTCTTTTTAATGGTATAACATTGACACCGAAGATAACGTTATGCGTAAGACAGTGCAGTGGTCGTTAATTATTTTAAGCAGAGAAAATTTTTTCATCAATGTTCTACTTTTTGGGGTCACAATTTAATTTTTAAATGATAATTTGAAAAAAGGTAGACAATTTATTAGTTTTTATTTATTTATTTATTTATTTATTCTTTTGTTTTTGTGAACAAATTGTTTTGAGTTTGAGAAAGTTATTTTTAAATATTTTACCCTATATTCAATGTAAATTACAATATTTTTTAATTAAATACTTATTTCTTTAATAATTATTATTTTTTTATAAATCAAACCTATATAATATAAACTATGTCACCGCACCGGTATATAGAAATTTCAAAGCATTTTTTTTTTCTTTTCGTAACGAACAGTTTTACTTTACACTTAAATTTTTTGAGAAAAAAGAAAAAAAAAAAAAGATAGATTCATTTCAAAAGGTCCTTATTATCACAGTTCTCTTGATCATTCCTCACGATTTTTTTTCTTTTAGGTTATTTATTTAAAAAGTTCTTTAGTCTTTTTAATGTTAAAACATCAACACCCGAAGAGAACGTTATGTAATACAATACGGTGGTCATTAATTATTTTAAGCAGAGAAAGTTTTTTTCATCAATGTTCTACGCGGTTTGAGACCACAGTTGAGTTTTTAAATGATACCTTTTGAAAGAGGGCAGAAAATTTATTAGGTTTGTTTTTCCCTTATATTACTTACCCATCATACGTAGTATAGGGTAAGTCTTGTAATCGTTTTGAAAATCGAAAATTTTTTTTTGACGGATTTACACGTTTCAGACACTGGAGATTCCGAAAAACATATTTTTAGAAATTTTTTTTTGCCGTCCGTCTGTGTGTCTGTGTGTGTGTCTGTGTGTGTGTCTGTGTGTCTGTAAACGCTCTATCTCGCGAAAAAATTGAGATAGATACTTGCAATTTGGTATGTACTTAGTATGTAATAATGGGAAGAAGCCTATTTCATTTCAATAACCTCGATTAACCGGAACTATTTTTTTCGGACTCTCGAAATATTCGTTCTGATAAAAGGTATATAAAAATTTTCGAAATTGGTTATTTTAAGAAATGAATATAAAAGACAATAAAAAAACAAATTTTGCATAAAGCATGAAGTCGATCGGATAATTAGTTGCCGAGATATTTGGAATCCTATTTTCCACACTCTTCGATTTTTCATGACCCTGTATTTCATCCAAATTTCATTTCAAAGATATATTTTAATTGGAAATTTGACGCTTAATCAGATGCAATAAATCGCTAGTTAATAGGATTATTATTTTTGGAGTTAAAAGGATGTTTCTTTTAAGCAATTCAGTAATCGAGCTTTTAAAGTTTGTGACGTCATCAAGCCTCGATTTTATTTGAATTGCAATGCATTTTATAAGTAGTTTACACAATTTTTATTTTAATATTTTACATTATGCATATCCATGATGGGTAAGTATTACGGTGGCCCCCAACGACTAGTTTCGTTTTCGTGAAAGAATTATTTTAAATTTGAGAAAGTTATTTTTGAATGATTTTACCCAATATTCAATAGAAATGAAATTAATTCTTAATTAAATATTTATTTCGTTAATTATCAAATTTTTTTTATAAATTGAACTGATATAATAGAAACTATATCACCGGTGTATAGAAATTTCCCAGCATTTCGTTTTTTTCTTCTTTTTATAACGAACAGTTTTACACTGAATTTTTTGAGAAAAAAGAATTTAAAAAAATAGTAAAAAGGTTCAATTCAAAAGGTTCTTATCACAGTTCTGTTGAACATTCCTCAAGAATTTTGTTGAAGAAAGTTATTGATTTATTTATTTATTTTACCTTTTGTCTTTTTAATGGTATAACATTGACACCGAAGATAACGTTATGCGTAAGACAGTGCAGTGGTCGTTAATTATTTTAAGCAGAGAAAATTTCTTCATCAATGTTCTACTTTTTGGGGTCACAATTTAATTTTTAAATGATAATTTGAAAAAAGGTAGACAATTTATTAGTTTTTATTTATTTATTTATTTATTTATTCTTTTGTTTTTGTGAACAAATTGTTTTGAGTTTGAGAAAGTTATTTTTAAATATTTTACCCTATATTCAATGTAAATTACAATATTTTTTAATTAAATACTTATTTCTTTAATTATTATTATTTTTTTATAAATCAAACCTATATAATATAAACTATGTCACCGCACCGGTATATAGAAATTTCAAAGCATTTTTTTTTTCTTTTCGTAACGAACAGTTTTACTTTACGCTTAAATTTTTTGAGAAAAAAGAAGAAGAAAAAAGATAGATTCATTTCAAAAGGTTCTTATTATCACAGTTCTCTTAATCATTCCTCACGATTTTTTTTTCTTTTAGGTTATTTATTTAAAAAAGTTCTTTAGTCTTTTTAATGTTAAAACATCAACACGCGAAGAGAACGTTATGTAATACAATACGGTGGTCGTTAATTATTTTAAGCAGAGAAAGTTTTTTTCATCAATGTTCTACGGTTTGAGACCACAGTTGAGTTTTTAAATGATACCTTTTGAAAGAGGGCAGAAAATTTATTAGGTTTGTTTTTCCTTTATATTTCGTTTTCGTGAAAGAATTATTTTAAATTTGAGAAAGTTATTTTTGAATGATTTTACGGAAATTTCATATTCAATAGAAATGAAATTAATTCTTAATTAAATATTCATTTCGTTAATTATCAAATTTTTTTTATAAATCGAACTGATATAATAGAAACTATATCACCGGTGTATAGAAATTTCCCAGCATTTTTTTTTTTTTTTTTTTTTTTTTTTATCACGAACAGTTTTACACTGAATCTTTTGGGAAAAAAGACTTTAAAAAAAGTAAAAAAATTCAATTTAAAAGGTTCTTATTATCACAGTTCTGTTGAACATTCCTCAAGAATTTTGTTGAAGAAAGTTATTGATTTATTTATTTATTTTACCTTTTGTCTTTTTAATGGTATAACATTGACACCGAAGATAACGTTATGCGTAAGACAGTGCAGTGGTCGTTAATTATTTTAAGCAGAGAACGTTTCTTCATCAATGTTCTACTTTTTGGGGCCACAATTTAATTTTTAAATGATAACTTGAAAAAAGATAGACAATTTATTAGTTTTTATTTATTTATTCTTTTGTTTTTGTGAACAAATTGTTTTGAGTTTGAGAAAGATATTTTTAAATATTTTACCCTATATTCAATGTAAATTACAATATTTTTTAATTAAATACTTATTTCTTTAATTATTATTATTTTTTTATAAATCAAACCCATATAATATAAACTATGTCACCGCACCGGTATATAGAAATTTCAAAGCATTTTTTTTTTTTTTCTTTTCGTAACGAACAGTTTTACTTTACACTTAAATTTTTTGAGAAAAAAGAAGAAAAAAAGATAGATTCATTTCAAAAGGTTCTTATTATCACAGTTCTCTTGATCATTCCTCACTATTTTTTTTTCCTTTAAGTTATTTATTTAAAAAGTTATTTATTTTCTTTAATGTTAAAACATCAACACCAGAAGAGAACGTTATGTAATGCAATACGGTGGTCATTAATTATTTTAAGCAGAGAAAGTTTTTTCATCAATGTTTTACGGCTTGAGACCACAGTTGAATTCATACACAGTTGAATTTTTAAATGATACTTTTTGAAAGAGGGTAGAAAATTTATTAGGTTTTTTTTTTCACTTATATTTTGCTTTTGTGAAAGAATTGTTTTAAATTTGAGAAAGTTATTTTTGAATGTTCTACCCAATATTCAATAGAAATGAAATTAATTCTTTATTAAATATTTATTTAATTTATTGTCGAATTTTTTTATACATCGAACTTATATAATAGAAACTATATCACCGGTATATAGAAATTTCCCAGCATTTCGTTTTTTTTTCTTTTTATAACAAACAGTTTTAAACTACTTCTTTTGAGAAAAAAAGAACACAAAAAGGTAGTAAAAAGATTCATTTGAAAAGGTTCTTGTTATCACAGCTCTGTTAATCATTCCTCAAGAATTTTTTTTAAAGAAAGTTAATGATTTATTTATTTATTTTACCTTTTGTCTTTTGAATGTTAAAACATCGACACCCGAAGAGAACGTTATGTAAGACAATACGGTGGTCGTTAATTATTTTAAGCACAGAGAACTTTTTTCATCAATGTGTTCTACAATTTGAGGTCACTATTTAATTTTAATTTTTTTTTTTTTTTTTTTTTTTTTTTAAGAGTGTTGAAAATTTATTAGGCTTTTTTTCACTTATATTTTGTTTTCGTGAAAGAATTGTTTTAAACTTGAGAAAGTTATTTTTGAATGATTTTACCCAATATTCAATAGAAATGAAATTAATTCTTTATTAAATATTTATTAAATTTATTGTCGAATTTTTTTATACATCGAACTTATATAATAGAAACTATATCACCGCTATATAGAAATTTCCCAGCATATTGTTTTTCTTTTTGTAACGAACAGGTTTAAATTACTTCTTTTGAGGAAAAAGAACACAAAAAGGTAGTAAAAAGATTCATTTGAAAAAGTTCTTGTTATCATAGTTCCGTTAATCATTCCTCAATAATTTTTTTAAAGAAAGTTAATGATTTATTTATTTATTTTACCTTTTGTCTTTTCAATGTTAAAACATCGACACCCGAAGAGAACGTTATGTAAGACAATACTGTGGTCGTTAATTATTTTAAGCAGAGAACTTTTTTTTCATCAATGTGTTCTACAATTTGAGATCACAATTTAATTTTATTTATTTATTTATTTTTTATTTATTTATTTTTTTTAAGAGTGTCGAAAATTTATTAAGCTTTTTTTCATTTGTATTTTGTTTTCGTGAAAGAATTGTTTTAAACTTGGGAAAGTTATTTTTGAATGATTTTACCCAATATTCAATAGAAATTAAATTAATTCTTTATAAAATATTCATTCAATTCGTTAACTATCGAATTTTTTTATACATCAAACTGATATAATAGATACTATATCACCGGTATATAGAAATTTCCCAGTATTCTGTTTTTCTTTTTGTAACGAACAGTTTTACACTAAATCTTTTGCGAAAAAAGAACAAAATTGGATAGTAAAAAGATTCATTTCAAAAGGTTCTTATTATCACAGTTCTGTTGAACATTCCTCAAGAATTTTTTTAAAGAAAGTCACTGATTTATTTATTTATTTTACCTTTTGTCTTTTTAATGGTATAGCATCGACACCCGAAGAGAACGTTAAGTAAGACAATACGGTGATCGTTAATTATTTTAAGCAGAGAAAGTTTCTTCATCCTTTTTTCTACGGTATGGTGTCACGATTAAATTTTAAATTGATACTTTTTGAAAGAAGATAGAAAAATTTATTAGTTTTTATTGTTCATTTAATTTTTGTTTTTGTGAAAGAATTGTTTTAAATCTGAGAAAGTTATTTTTGAATGATTTTTACCCAATATTCAATAGAAATGAAATTAATTCTTTATTAAATACTTATTTTGTCAATTATTGAATTTTTTATAAATCAGACTCATACAATAGAAACTATATCTCAGGTATATAGACTTTTCCCAGCACTTTTTCTTCTTTTTGTAACGAACAGATTTGCACTAAATCTTTTGAGAAAAAGAAGAAAAGGGATAGTAAAAAGATTCAATTCAAAAGTTTCTTATTATCAGTTCTGTTGATCATTCCTTAAGAATTTCTTTAAAGAAAGTTATTTATTTATTTTACATTTTGTCCTTTTAACGGTATAACATCGACACTCGAAAAGAATGTATGTAAGACAATTCGGTGGTCATTAATTATTTTAAGCCGAGAAAGTTCTTGATTCATCAGTGTTCTTACGGTTTGGGGTTACAATTGAGAAATGATACTTTTAAAAAGAGTAGAAAATTGATTGATGTTGTTTCATTTATTTGTTTTCTGAGTGTTTGTAAAAAAAAAGTTTGAATTTAAGAGAGTTTTTTTTTTCTTTTCTTTTTCTCTCTCTTTTTTAGTGTTTCGTTCATCTTATGAAACCCTATTCGTCCTGCTACGTTGTCTGTCCGTCACAGAGCCGGTTCTCAAAAACTATATAACTTACAGAGTTGAAATTTTGTGTACTTATAGCTGAATACCTACTATGAAGCTCAAAATCCTAAAATAAAAATATAAAAAGTATTATTTTAATATAGAAAGATAAAAAAAAAAAAAAAATCTAACAGCCTTTTCCTATTAAATTTAAACATTTTTCGTTATAGTAGTTGCCAACAATTAAAAACCCACAATAAAATTCTTTCTACGATAATTAATTTTCTATTGAAAGATTTCCACATAAAAAATGAAAATAAAATAAAAAGTTTCACCAATCGAAAAAAAAAAGATTAATATGACGTCATATTGGTAATAAAAAGGAAATTTTCACACATTTCTCAATAACACAAGGAGTATGAGTATGTGTAAGTACAGAAAGCAGGTTAATATGACGTCATTAGAGAATTAAAAAGAAAATTAATCTGACGTCTTATTGGAAGTTTAACGGACTTATATATATTTATTTATATATATTCAAATGTTTGAGAATAATACAAAGAGATAATCAATATGAGTAATAGAGAAAGCAAGTAGATATGACGGCAGCAAGTGATTATAACGTCATATGAGTTTGAGGAACGTATTGAATCATGATAAAAACCCGATTATGGAAATAATGGCATATTTTAACATTTTGAAAGTCTCTGTATAACACGTAATTTTGAAATTGATTTTTTTTTAAATATCGCACTTAGTCCACATGACAGATATTATTATGATAGAGTATAATAGCGGGCTTCGCCCGCTATCGGACCGGTTCAGATTTTCAAAAAAAAAAAAAAAAAAAAAACGATAAAAATAGAACAGTAAATTTTTACTTTATAAAAAACATGACTTTTTTTTTTAAAGGAAATTTATTTGGATTTATTAAAGAAATGATAAAGTGTTTTGGAAGGAATATTAAACGAAACCCTTTGTGCGATCTTCGATCACACTTACGCTCTTGATTTATATTTTTACCTAATATTCAATGCTTATTCTAAACAAGTTGGAAATTGTACGTCAAACGTGACAAACGAGGTGCGTTCGTACTTGTGCGCTAGTTATATAAATATTCAGATCTTGATAATTTTTAATTCTGTGAAATGAATTATATCGTCTGCAGATTAATTTCTGTCATAAAATAAGTATCTCGGTCGCTTGATCATTAAACCTCGGAAGCTCCTATAACAAGAAAGCACCCATTTTCTTAAAAAATTCAATTTTCTTAATATTTTTATTAATATCTCCTAAAGTTTTGATTCGATTTTATAAAAATTTGAAATGACTCGTCAAAATTCTGCAAAGATTTAAAGGAGCATCTTAAATTTCAAACCATTCGGTCGGGTAGTTTTTGCGTTGTTATATGCGGACGGACGGACAGACAGACGGATAGACAGACGGACGGACCAGACGACGACAATAGGTGCTACGTATTTATATAATTACGAACGCACCTAAAAAGTTGGATGGAATTATATTAAATATTTGAGTTCACAATAAAGTATATTGAAATAAAATATAATGAAAAGCTTTTCTAACTAAACGATTTTTTTTACTTAAGGTACAATGAAATATATATATATATATATGTGTGTGTGTGTGTGTGTGTGTGTGTGTGTGTGTGTGTGTATATATATATATAACCATAAATGATACATTATCATAACACCAACTTAAACAATGAAATAATTAAGTATGAAATAATTAGTTGACAATGAAAGATTCCCCAACACACTTAATATGGAATCAAAAACATTGAAAGAATAAGAAATTAAATAAAAATTGAATAAATGGAATTAAATGAAATGAAATTTGTGGAATTTAGACAGAATTATCAAGTCCCAATTGCCTAAATACCACAAATAAAATGAAATGAGATGTTTCATCATCATATTAGCCATACATTGCTAAAAAATATGATATTGGGACTACATCTCAAATACAATGATTCAAATCAGTGATAAAATAAAAAATAAAATACAATATTAAAAAGGAAAGAAGCCATACTTATAAATTACAGAGAGAACATTTAATAGAGACATTAAGTATAAAATCCATAAAGATGAAAAGAGATATAAATAAGATACCTTGCAGTTCATGAACTATCATGAAAACTCCAACATGACTGGGGAATGAATTGCATAAAAAATCATAACATGTTGCCAATTTTAGAAATATAAATTGCTTAGAAATATAAATTGCTTTGCAGTGATGCCAGAAATAATGTTAAAATATAATGGATTATAAAATAAACAGGAACATTGGTGCTGCCATCTATTAGTGAAAGTGAATATAATCTGAATCGAAGGAATTGGATGGAAATAAATGTTTCATAATTCAACCAAATTACTATCTTAATTGATACCAATTAGTTAAATAATAAATAAATGAAATTAATTAATAAATAGAAAATCGAATTACATTAAAGGATGTATTAATGAATAATACTATGTTATAAGTAAGTATTAAGATGGAAAAATTAATAATAAAAAACAACTTAAAATAGTGCTGCCCTCTAGTGGTAAAAGTAAATATAATGGAATGGATGGAAATTAGTGTTTAATAATTAAACCAAATTACTATCTTAATGATAGCCATTAGTTAAATAATAAATAAATGAAATTAATTAATAAATAGAATGTTGAATAATATCTAAGTAATGAATGTATAAATTAATAATACTATGTTATAAATAAGTAGTAATATGGAAAAATTAATAATTAATGCAACATTAAAAATGTACCATTAAATGACAACAACGATTAAATAACTACTAAAAATGCAACATCAATTAAAATAAATTAAATTAAAAAACTAAAGATTTGAATTAAGAATCAAAGAATTTAAAATTAATATTGATTAAATATTGAAATGAAATAGTCACAAAAAATGTGGCTTCAAACAAAGTTAAATTAAATAAAAACACTTAATAAAATTAAAACATATTATATTAACACTGTATAAAAGTAAACATTATCTTAGACGTAAATATGATATTGTCCACCAAAGGTATTAATCCAAATCATTAGATCAAATACATTCTTAAATATATATATATATATATATATATATATATATATATATATATTTCCTTTACATTGTAAAATGATATTAATATTCATATTTAAACTAAAGTATATTTAAAAGAAATGTACGAAAAAAACTTTCATGTAAAATAAATAAATAGATTAAAAATAATTAAAAAAGGGGGATATTTATCATAATATTTTTATTAAGACGCCGCTTCAGTGAAACTCCCTGATTATGAAATCCCATGTTAACCTAAGGAAAAACTTAGAAGTGCGATTACTCATTACCTAATATAATTATTAAAATACGGTTTTCACCATCAGAAAGTAAACGTCAGATGCCAAGGATGTGCGTTTTTAAAAATTCCCTTCTCAAATTTTAAGCATTTAAAAAATCCTTATAAACTTTGACATTTCCACTTGATGAAGTTTTATCATCTTCTTAAAAATATTTAAAATTTACGGATCTCTATACCGTGACCATCACAAAACTTTCTTCTCTGCCATTCTAATATAGTAATTTACAATAGCATCAACAATTATTAATATAAAGAATAATGCATTTCTTCGAATTCAATACGGAATTACAGTGATGAGTGAATTAAAACACAAATAGAACAACGGCGCCTGTTGGGTATTAAAATTTAAAATGAGATCAACGTATACATTTTTAGCACTTTCCAACCTAGTTGAAAAGTGCTTATGACTTCGGTTTGTCTGGCCGTATGGCCGGATGGCCGTCTGTCCGTCTGCCGTCTGCCGTCTGGCCGTCTGCCGTCTGGCCGTCTGTCCGTGCTCTAACTCCCGTAAATATGCTCGGATTGCTCTGCAATTTTTATATGTTATTGTCGTTATCTATAGCATGTTCCCTATTTCAACGGAAGTGTGTAGCACTTATAGTTTTATTACAGGGACACTCAAAAGAATTCCGTTACATTGCGGTCTATGGGGAAAAATCATTTGCGGTTTATTTAAATAATGTTTCACTATTTTAAACGCATTGAAATTTATATATATCACTAAGGTGCATTAGAAGAAGCTTAATATGGAATAGGGTGTGCATAGCACTTATAGTTACTTTACAGGGACAGTCAAAAGAATTCCGTTACATAACGTCTATGGAGAAAAATCGTCTGCGGTTTATTTAAATAATGTTTCACTATTTTAAACGCATTGAAATTTATATATATATATATCTAAGGTGCATTACAAGAGGCTTACTACAGAATAGTGTGTGTATAGCAGTCATCGTTCATTTACAGGGACACACAAAAGAATTCTCTACTATCTGTTAACACTAATTCCTGGAAGTGCGTTTTAAGTTACTAAACGCGATTTTAATTTTAACTCGCTTTTTGTCTATTACGTGGTGTGTATAAATTCTGTAGATCCTATACAGGGCAGCACAAAAGTTCGCGAACACATTTCCGTTTATTGACAGAAACTCCAGAAAGATAATTTTAAACTGTGCTACGCGTTTCCTAACTAAACTAAAATCTAGCATCCTAGCATATACAAATCTATAGATCATATACAAGGCTGAATAAAAGTATTCGGATATTTTTCCGAATATTGTATCTGTTGGAAATTCCTGAAATTATGTTTTTAAATATGTTATGCGTTTTCCAAATTGTTTACTTAGATGTTATCTTTTAGCTTATTAAACGGTATGTTTTGTAAAATTATTTTGGAAGCGTTGGAAAGTGCTACATAATCTATGCTTGACGCATGATTTTTCGTTCTTGTTAATCTTTAAATTGAAATATAAAATTTAGTGCATTTCTAAACATAAGATACAGCTATAATGTTCATCGAAAAAAAATCATACGGCTAATATTCTGTAATCGGGTCCTAAAATTTGGCATAAACAAGAACGAAAAATCATGCGTCAAGCATAGATTATGTAACACTTTCCAACACTTGCAAAATAATTTTGCAAATTTTTACCGTAAGGTGAAATATGATATCTAAGAAAACAATTTGGAAAACGCATAGCACATTTAAAAAATCCAATTTCAGGAATTACCATCAATATTCGGAAAAATATCCGAACTATTTTGTGGAGCCCTGTATATGATCTATAGATTTGTATATATATTAAATAGAGTACTAAATTTTAGTTCAGTTAGGAAACGCGTAGCACAGTTTAAAATTTCTCTTCTAAAATTTCCACCAACAAACGGAAATGGTACTCGAGAACTTTTATGCTGCCCTGTATACGATCTATACAATTTATACACACCAAGTAACAGACAAAAATGAGTTAAATTTAAAGACGCGGTCAGCAATTGAAAAAACACTTCCAGAAATTATTATTAACACGCAGTACTTTAACTGAATTCTTTTGTGTGTCCCTGTAAATTAACGATGAATGCTATACACACAATATGCTATATGTAATCCACCTTAGTGATATATATCAATTTTAATATGTTTGAAATAGCGAAATTTTATTAAGATTCGCAAACGATTAACTTCATAGACCGTAATAAAACGGAATTATTTTGAGCGCCTCTGTAAATGAACTATAAGTGCTATGCACAATATAGTTCTGTAGTAAGCCTCTGGTAGTGCACGTGCACCTAAGTGATATATGTCAATTTCAATATGTTTGAAATTGTATAACATCATTAAAAGAAACCCCCAAATGATTTTTCCCCCATACATCGTAATGTAAAAAAATTCTTTTGAGTGTTCCTGTAAAAAACTATAAATGCACACTTCATTTTCGATACCAAACATGCCATAGTAATCCTCAATAACATATTTAAATTGCATTACAATACGAATATATTTACGCGAGTTAGAGCACGGACAGACAGACGGCAGACAGACAGACAAACCGAATTCATAAACACTTTTCAAATAGGCTGGAAAGCGTTAAAAAGGTGCGATTTTGGAAACATTGTGGTTAAAAGTGTTTGAGAGTTACAAGAATAGAGTTAATAATTCTAAGAACCACACTATCAAAATTCAGAGGAGGATCAACTATCTCTCAGGCCCCTAGGCTTGACCTTTTTTAGGGTTTCGTTCATCTCACGAAACCCTATTAGTCCCGCTTCGTTGTCTGTCCGTCACAGAGCCAGTTCTCAGAAACTATATAACTTACAGTCATGAAATTTTATGTACTTATATAGGTGAATACCTATACTATGAAGCTCAAAATCATAAAATTTGAAAAAATCATATTATTTTAATATGTAGAGATTAAAAACCAAAAATCTAACATCCTTTTCCTATTAAATTTAAACATTTTTCGTTATAGCAGTTGCCAACAATTAAAAATCCATAATAAAATTCTTTCTACAATAATTAATTTTCTATTGAAAGATTTCCTCGTGAAAAATGAAAATAAAATAAAAAGTTTCACCAATTGAAAAAAAGATTAATATGAAATCATGTTGGTAATAAAACGGAAATTTTCAAACATTTCTCAATAATACAAGGAGTATGAGTATGTGTAAATAAAGAAAGCAGCTTAATATGACGTCATTCTCATTATAGAATTAATCTGATGTCTAACATTTTGAAGGTCTCTATACAACATGTTTAATTTTGAAATTGATTTTTTTTTTAATATCCCATTTAGTCCACCTGACAGATATTATTATGACAGAGTATAATAGCGGGCTACGCCCGCTATCGGACCGGTTTAGATTTTCGAAAAAACGAGATAAATAGACCGGTAAATTTTTACTTTATAAAAAACGACTTTTTTGAAAATGAAATTTGTTTAGATTTATTAAAGAAAAGATAAAGTTTGAAAGGAATATTAAACGAAACCCACTGTGCGATCTTCGATCACACTTACCCACTTGTTTTGCTTCTCCCCTTCTTCAAAGTGATGTATACCGGGTGATTCAAAATACATGTTTGCTCAATTATCTCCTAAACCATTGATGATAGAAATATACTTCTAATTACAAAAAGTATACAATATCCAAGTACAGATTTTAGACATGACATTTGTTTTAAAAGGAGATATATGCATATTAAAATACGAAATTTACTTTTTATACGGCTCTTCGGTCCTATAAGCTATATTTAGAAAAATGTCCTACGTTTATAAGAAGGACATAAAAAGAATCCCATTCCTTTACGACCAAAACTTACTATATTATGATACTTCAAATTTTATGAAATTTCAGTGTTTCATGGCACTAAAATCGGAAAGGAGCACTTTTAGTGCAGGTAAACATTGAAATTTAATAAAATTCAAAGTGTCATAATTCGGTTAGTTTTGGTCGTAACATAATGGGATTTTTTAAATGTTTTTCTTAAACGAAGGACAACATTTATCTAAAAAGTAAGTTATTAGGCCCCAAGGACCAGGGTTTGACAAATGCGGTCGCCAGATCGCCACTGGCTTACCAAGTTTTTTGATATGGCGATCAAGTTATTTAATCTTTTTTTTTTTTTTTTTTTTTTTTGGGGGGGGGGGGGGGAATTTTTGTAAAACAATTGACATAAGAAATGAGTATACAAATGACATTTTTTCTCTCCCCTATCCTTACTCGTGCAAAGCAAGCAATGATCTTCCTCTTCTCTCGTACTTTTAATGGAAGGACTAGATTTATTTTCCAACTCATGCACAGAAAACCTCATTCTTTTCAGCTATAGCCAGCAAGTACATGTCACGTGATTAGAATGTGGAGGGAGTGGGGATATTTTAATAAAACAGTAAGAGATAGTGTTAATCCAGCCTCTATGGCATCTAAAATTGGATACAATGTAAAAACATGCTCTTTTTTTTTTTTTTTTTTTTTTTTTTGTAAGTTTCAAATATGATTTTTGTGTTTATATAAGTTGTCAACATGTCAGTGATTATAATTTCTAAATTATTATGTACTATTCTAAACTATGTAACTAATAATTCTAAACTATGCTTGTTATTATTATTTTTATTATTAATTAACCGACTCAAAAAAGGAGGAGGTTATCAATCGACGTGTATGTATTTTTTTTTTTTTAAATGTATGTTCACCGATTACTCCGGAACTATGCGTCCTATTTATGTGATTTTTTTTTATTCGAAAGAAAATACTCTCGAATTGGTCCCATTTCAATTTTATAAAAATTGGTTCAGTACTTTTTTAGAAATTCAACAAAAACGAAAAAAAAATAAGCATTTTAAAAATAGTTAATTTGTTGGGCAGACGACTTTCATTTAATATCTTAAAATATGCTATTACGTGAATTTGCAAATAAAAATACTGACATGTATTTAAATCAGCTTTAACTTATCGGATTATAATTCTGCATGAATAAATTAAAGGGGGGGGGGTTAGCCACTGTTCCCCCCTCTTTATACTTAACCAATGAGCGCCTTATCACAATGAACGTATATACAAAATTTTAAGCAAATCGGATATTATCAAGAGTTATTACGTTCGGGCCACCAGTTGTTGGGCAGACGACTTTCAAGTTGCAAATAATAAAAAGACTGATCTTTTTAAATCAGCTTTAACTTATAGGATTTATTTTCATAGAATAAACTTTTTAAGATCCAAACAAAAACTAAAACTTTTGAGTGTTGCCAAATTTGACAAGCAAAATTACATAAAATTGTGAATTGGATAAATATAATACAACGTACGGATAAAAACTATAAATTATGCCACAACAAATCTACTTTTGAATCTTTTAAAAGTTCCATTGATGCAGTTTCACAGCGGTGCATGTTTTGACGAGCGTTTATTGGCGCATAATTAAATACATTGTTGTTTCAATTCCCATACAAATGTACGAGTTACAGAAAATATTTAGCGATTTATCACCTGTGGCACACTAGTTGGAAACTGCCTTTAAAATACCCAATTATATTATATTATACAATACAGTTGTATATAAATGCTTCTGAAATTGTCTTTTAATATTTCTACTACATTATATTAACTATAGAGTGACAATATAGAAAGAAAGAAAGAAAGAAAGGGGTTACTCCGAATAGTATGATAGGCGACATTGTTAGCGCAGTGTATTTACCTTGTACGAATCGTAAAAATCAATACACATTAAGCATAAGCACCGAAATCAGTGAGTTACGCAGTTATCAAAACTGTAGTATACAGCTCGGATATAACACATTATCCAAGACGATTAGGTGAGAATAATGATAAAATTTCTAATCTTCCGTAATCGAGTCTACTGCCAAGGTTAGCCTGAAGTAAAAAATATATTAGAAACAATATGGTTTAATGTAAATGTAGATATCATTAAAGCCTTTAAAGACATTAGATGAGAATAATAATAAATTTTCTAATCTTCCGTACTCGAGTCTACTGTTGTAAATATAGATATCATTAAAGGCTTTAAAGACATTAGATGAGAATAATGATACATTTTCTGATCTTCGATACTCGAGTCTACTGCCAAGGTTAGCGTGAAATAAAAAAGATATTAGCAACAATATGGTTTAATGTAAATATGGATATCACTAAAAGTTATAAATAAATAAACTTTTTAACCAAAAAAAAAAAAAAAAAAAAAGAACCGACTTCAAAAACTACTAAAAAGCGAAAAATAAACTTTTTAACCAAAAATTGAACCGACTTCAAAAACTACTAAAAAGCGAAAAATAAACTTTTTAACCAAAAATAGAACCGACTTCAAAAACTACTAAAAAGCGAAAAACAATTTTTTAACCAAAAATAGAACCGACTTCAAAAACTACTACAAAGTAAAAAATAATTTTTTTGGATAATAGTTAATAATAAATTAAATTAAGAGCACTGTATTTACCATGCATATTATCATATTTATGTACATTAATTTGATATTTTGTAGTCTGTGCCAACCAAGCCATGTACAAAATTCAAAACAAAATATCCAGAGCAGTCCTTAGTGAAAGCAAGGCCGGGTGCAAGAATTTTTGCGAGGATCTTCCCTTTCAAATTAGATAATCCTTCCCTCCACACACACACATACATTACAAATAATCATTGAATAATAGTTACAATTTTTTAAAAATCATCAACAGCACTGGCTTTTTAACAGTTAATATTATAACTTCCAAAATAATAAATGAATCACAAGGGAACTGGGTATAGTATTGGTTATATCCAGCAGTATCAGCCAGTAGCCCAGCAATTAAAAAAATATGAGGGTTGGGGGCTCAAATAGTTTCTAACTCAGTAATGCTCAAAATAACTGAGAAACTAAGAAAATCAATGATAAAGAGTCTCATTAATAAGTAATTATATAGTTTATCTAATGATTAATTTTATTAATAACTTAACAAGAACGAAAAATCATGCGCCAAGCATAGATTATGTAACACTTTCCAACGCTTCCAAAATAATTTTACAAATCATTACCGCTTAATAAGCTGAAAGATAACATCTAAGTAAACAATTTGGAAAACGCATAACATATTTAAAAACGTAATTTCAGGAATTTCCAACATAAATTTCCATCATATACAATATTCGGAAAAATATCCGAATACTTTTATTCAGCCCTGTATATGACCTATAGATTTGTATATATACTACATAGGATGCTAAATTTTAGTTTAGTTAGGAAACGCGCAGCACAATTAAAAATTCTCCTTCTGGAGTTTCTGTCAATAAACGTAAATGTGTTCGCGAACTTTTGTGCTGCCCTGTATAGGATCTAGAGAATTTATACACACCAAGTAATAGACAAAAAGTGAGTTAAATTTAAAATCGCGTTCAGCAACTTAAAACGCACTTCCAGGAATTATTGTTAACAGACAGTAGAGAATTCTTTTGTGTGTCCATGTAAATGAACGATGACTGCTATACACACAATATTCTGTAGTAAGCCTCTTGTAATGCACCTTAGTGATATATATAAATTTCAATGCGTTTAAAATAGTGAAACATTATTTAATTAAACCGCAAACGATATTTCTCCATAGACTTAATGTAACGGAATTCTTTTGACTGTCCCTGTAAAGTAACTATAAGTGCTATGCACACCCTATTCCATATTAAGCTTCTTGTAATGCACCTTAGTGATATATATCAATTACAATGTATTTGAAACTGCGTGACATCATTAAAATAAACCGCAAATGATTTTTTCCCATGACCGTAATGTAACGGAATTCTTTTGAGTGTCCCTGTAAAAAATCTATAAGTGCTACACACTTCCGTTGAAATATGGAACATGCTATAGATAACGACAATAACATATAAAAATTGCAGGGCAATCCGAGCATATTTACCGGAGTTAGAGCACGGACAGACGGCAGACGGACGTACGGCAGACGGCCAGACAAACCGAAGTCATAAGCACTTTTCAACTAGGATGGAAAGTGTTAAAAATATGCATGCGCATTATTTCAAAGTAAACACTAAGGAATAAATTTAATTTTAAAATTTTGTGAAATCTGACACCAGTGTACGAAAGACGCATCAAGAATGTTCGATTAATCACAGTAAATGGAAGGTGAACAGAGTCAAAACGTTCTCTGTAGAATTTCTTGCATTGGTTATTTGGTTCCAAACTACAAATTCCCCCTACTAGTCTATTCTAAATTTCTTGTAACATTCCAAGAATTCTGAAAGTGATCAGGTACATTACTTTCCTAGTATATGAAAAACTGCGGCAATGAGACGGATTCGAAAAGGTAGCAAATTCGTTAAAAAAGAAAAAAAATGCTCTAAATCATTTTTCTCATTTTTTATATAATATTATATATTATAATTAAATGAATCTAAACTTCACTTTAAAGGAGACACTATAACCTGACGAAATAAAAAATATTTATTTTCCAATGGGGGGGGAGGGGGAGTTGATCCCCTCTTTCCTACGCCCCTATATCAGTACCGTATCTGGAACTTAGTTTGATGCCTCAGCAACTTATCTCACGGTCTTCACGGGTTCGTACCTACATACGAAACCCAAGCCCTGGCCAAACTTGGGCTTATATTGTTTTGCAGACTTTGATCGAACCGGACCGGAACTGGATTTCATTCTATCTATGTCGGGCCGGGAACTGGCATCACTTTTTTACTTTCTTCTATCTATAATAGAAGAAAGTATTGTAATCGAAATTTTTTTCGACTTCCGGTTTTCGACGGATTTACACGTTTTAGGGGTCAGAGATTCCTAAAAACATGTTTTTACAAAATGTCTGTCTGTCCGTCTGTCCGTCCGTCCGTCTGTTCGTCCGTCCGTCTGTTCGTCTGTCCGTCTGTGTGTCTTCATTGTATCATCGAAAAATGTATGAAGTTATGCTTCAAATTGAACCACATTTTTTTTCTATGTTTTTGGCTATGGCAAGCAGGTTCTATCAGAATTTGGGGATATTTCGACGAAAGGGGGCGCTGTGATCGATATTTTTGTTCCATTTTCACTATTGTACCATCTAAAAGTGTATGAAGTTACGCTTCAAATTGAACCACATTTTTTTTTCTATGTTTTTGGCTATGGCAAGCAGATTCTATCAGAATTTGGGGATATTTCGACGAAAGGGGGCGCTGTGATCGATATTTTTGTTCCATTTTCACTATTGTATCATCGAAAAGTGTATGAAGTTATGCTTCAAATTGAACCACATTTTTTTTCTATGTTTTTGGCTATGGCAAGCAGGTTCTACTAGAATTTGGGGATATTTCGACAAAAGGGGGCGCTGCGATAGCCATTTAAAGATTTAAAATTCAAATAGATGTGCAAATTCAAAAAAATTAGAAATCCTAAAACTTTTTTTCGTTAAATGTTCGGCCTTGATCCGGAGAATCCGGAACAATTTTTGTTTTGCCTCTATCTTAAAAAATGGCTGAGATATAGCGGTTTGAAATTTTAGGATGGCTGACATTTTCAAACAAGACAGCAGAATTCATCCATAAGCGGGTTTAATTTATGAGTTTTAGTTAACATGGTTTCGTTCAAATTTTCTTTCATTGTTGTAACCATTAATCCTATTATATGCTTATCACTATATATTTATATTCGCCAACGTCAAATTCTCGCCAAACTTGGCGACAGTTGGCGGAATATCGCCAAATTTGGCGACCAAAATAAGTTGCCATAAATGAAACCAACTTGGCTGTAGAGGACTAATTTGGCCAAATTCTCATTCAAATTCAATGTTGACGAGAACTGGGATTGAATCTTCTTTATTTAGGTTCCACGCATTTTGGCTTCGTGTTTTCCAGTAAAATTAGCTAAAATCATAAAACCAGGGAATAGGGAGGCTATCTGTTCCTGTCGGTTCAGGCCAGAAGGACTTTTCGTAGTTTAGTATACATCGTCTGTTCGCATCCCTGTAACCTGACGATTCGCAAGAAGCTGACGTAGAACAGAATGACGAAAAATATTGATTTTATTGGCGATGTGATAGCGAATTTTGAAGTATTAACATGACTGAGATAGAAGAAAGTTTTAGGATTGGCACATCCGACTAGTTTTTCTGCTGACTCTGGCCGGGCTGGACATGGACTTCATTTTATCTGTACCGAGTAACGGCCTGGACTTTATTCTTTCCAGGAAAGAAACCTGTCCAAAGCCCATGTTGGTTTGGTGGGTTTTATTTTTAAGTAATAGTGATATTGTATTTTTGTTTAACAAAATCTTTAGAAATTTAATTTGATTTAACAGATTACTAAGAAAGAGTTTTAAAAATCTACCTTTTTTCCCCCTTGCAGAGCTTGCATGATTTTCTTTAACCATCTTTTTTCTTTCATTCTAAACAACATTAATTTTTTTAAAGTGTAATGAAAAAACCAGCTCAAGCATATTTTATTACCAAATTGTCGCAGAGAAATATGACAGGTACCGCGAAAGCTGGAAATCGCGCCTATATTTCGAATATGAATGCAATTTTGAAATTAGGAGTCGTCTACATATTAAAAGTTGTCCCAACTTTCATTTTTCATAAATTAGCATCCACTTCTGACACTTTATTTGATTTCCTTGGATCAATGCATCCCGAAATAAAGTTTAGTTTATATAATTTTTCTTAAAACTTCACAGAGTTAGAAGAGGTCAAAATTTGAAGATGCTAATGTTAAATACACTTGAAAAACTTTTATTTATATCTTTCCAAAAATCATCCAATTCCAATGTTTCTCTTTTAGTGAGATAAAGTGAACAAGCCCAAACAAATTCCAGGCATTTTTAACACTTTCCAACCTAGTTGAAAAGTGTTTATGACTTCGGTTTGTCTGGCCGTGCTCTAACTCCCGTAAATATGCTCGGATTGCCCTGCAATTTTTATATGTTATATTCGTTATCTATAGCATGTTCCCTATTTCAACGGAAGTGTGTAGCACTTATAGTTTTTTTACATACTGTAAAAAATTTTCAGAAACGTTTCTGAAGGTAACGGAGACCTGTGCTGCACGATACTAACAGAAAGGTTTCTGATTCGATCAGAAAAATGTTTCGGCTAAAACACGGAACCTTTCCGATTCGTAATGAAACTTTCCTGAGTATATCTGAAACCTTCCTGAATATATCGGAAATCTTTCATTACGGATCGAAAAAGTTTCTGAATATATCGCAAATCTTTCATAATATATCGGAAAGTTTTCTGAATGTATCTAAAACCTTTCTGAATATATCTGAAGTGTTTCTGAATATATTTTTATCTTTTTTTATTATATATTATCTGAATTTTAAAAGAATACTTGAAAAGATAAGAATCTCTGTTCTTTTAAACATTCTAATCAAACTTATTTTTTATAATGATTCTTTTTTCTAGGCGAAATTATTCGGTATATTGCGTGATATTTTTCAGTTTATATCAAAATTTTATCAAATGTGTTTTAACCCTAATATTTAAGAATATTCACGAAGTGAATATTGGGGAATTGAGATATTTACCTTGTTTTTTAACAACATATCATGAAAAAAATATGGGATTCATACATCTTCACAAATCAAGTATTTATTTTTAAAAATTTTAAAAAAATAGCATATGTACTTAGAAAGAAAACTTTCAAAACTTTTCATTAACATGAAATAGACAAACTAAAGCTATACTAATATATTTTAGATACATTTCAAATAATCTAACTCCCAGCAACATAAAATGATTAAAACTTATGTATGAGCTTTATAGAAGCAATGCAGCTTCAGAGATCTGTTTATCTGTTAATTTTTTCGGTCCTTAAAAGGTAATTTTTCATATTAAAACAAGACAATTTCACAAAAATTCTCATCTTAAAACTGGACCCTTCACAAAATTTTTCGTTCCAAAACAGTATCCGTCACAAAATTCTTTGTCTTAAAAACAGGACTTTACCACCTCAAAAACTGAACTTTTCACAAATTTAATGATTTAAAAATAAAATCTGACCTATCACAAAACAATTGAACTTATCAAAGTGCATAGCTTTTTTACGTGTAAAGGATAGATACAAAGGAACCTGATATAACGATAATTTCAAATTCCGAAAATTACGACCGGAATTTTTAAAAATATTAAAAAAAACTGCACAATTTCACAATAACAGGACCCTGTGAGAAAAATCTGGACATAACCCTGAGATTAATAAAAACACCTAAGAATTTTTTTTTTCAGAATTAGAATAAAATAAATAAATATAGTTTGTTTATTTTAAAACGATATTTTTAAAGTCAGACAAGTCAATTTTCAATATATAGTATTATAAAAGTTAGAGTTCTGAAACATCGTTAAAAATATATATATAAACAAACACACAATACCGCCGGCCGATATTATTCTTTAAGAGATACAATTGATACTAAATGCTATTTAGAAATCATATTTATTGAAGCAACATTAAAAAAACTTAAAATGAGAGACAAAGGATTTGTATTTTTATATTTTAGAGTATATTTTAATAATTATCCTTTCAACTCAAAGTATCTAAATGCTCATGTAAATAGTCCTAAAAGTTAGGGTTAAGACATTTGTTAAAAATATTGATATAAACTGAAAAATATCACGCCATGTATGAGATAATAAAGAATATAAAACAGAATCATTATAAAAAATATTATTAGAGTAAAAACAGCAGAAATTCTTACCTTTTCAAATATTCCTTTTTTTAAATTCTCTTTTTGGACCGTTCGAATAACGAACATTATATTCCACATCCAACAACGTGCTGCTTTATTTTTGCCGTTAACGGCGTACACTGTTTGAAATAGTTGAGAAGAGAAATACTTGAAATGCGGACAAACTGGTTTGCTATAGAAGAGGGTCGGTTTCAATCACCTAAACCTAAAAATTCGGAAAGGTTTCTGATGGTTTCAGAAAGTGAAAATAGCTCTCAGATATCCGATGGTATCAGAAACATTCCTGTTAGAATACTAAACGTTCCAAATATATTTTACAGTGCAGGGACACTCAAAAGAATTCCGTTACATTAAGGTCTATGGGGAAAAATCATTTGCGGTTTATTTAAATAATGTTTCCCTATTTTAAACGCATTGAAATTTATATAAGGTTCATTACAAGAGACTTACTACAGAATATTGTGTGTATAGCAGTCATCGTTCATTTACAGGGACACACAATAGAATTCTCTACTGTATGTTAACAATAATTCCTGGAAGTGCGTTTTAAGTTACTGAACGCGATTTTAATTTTAACTCGCTTTTTGTATATTACGTGGTGTGTATAAATTCTGTAGATCCTATACAGGGAAGCACAAAAGTTCGGGAACACATTTCCGTATTATTTAACTCCAGACGGAGAATTTTAAACTGTGCTACGTGTTTCCTAACTGAACTAAAATTTAGCATCCTATGTAGTATATATACAAATCTATAGATCCTATACAGGGCTGAATAAAAGTATTCGGATTACTTAGATGTTATCTTTTAGCTTATTAAAGAGTATGATTCGTAAAATTATTTTGGAAGCGTTGGAAAGTGTTACATAATCTATGCTTGACGCATGATTTTTCGTTCTTGTTTCGATTCGAAAACACATTTTTAATTCTGAAAATTTGTAATACATTTTTATTTAAAAATTATGTTCCGCACTAGTTTTTTTTTTTTTTTTTTTCATAAAAGAATCTGTGTCGCTGAAAACATGGCTATATGTTTTTACAGCTCTTTTCTATAATTAGTTTTCGAGATATGGAGAAATTTTACTTTTCAACGATCTGAGGGAACCGTCTCCTGAATTTGTTGGTATGCACAGAAAAGAAAATCACAAAACAATCGCAAAAAAATTCTAAAATTTTCTTTTAATTAAAGTAACTTTATTTTATATTAATTTCGAAATATTTTTATTGTATCTAATGGAATGTTCCCGGTATTTTTCCTTGCAAGATCTTAATTTCATTTTTTAAAATTTATATAAAAAAACCTAATAATTTTTTTTCATAACTATGAAAATTTCAGAAAAGTACATAAACTAAGCCTTTTTCCGGGCTGCTTTGATCCAAGGAACTCAAATAAAATGTCAAAAGTGAGTGGTACATTTGAAGAATCAATGTTGGTATATTTTAGGTAGCTTTCAATACAAAAAAGTAAAAAGCTACCTATTGCAGCCGTTCGGAGGAAAGCAGTTGCGGAAAATTTCGATATATTTTCACCGATCATGACCCCCAGACCCCAAAACCACCCTCCGTTCAAATGTTGATTTATATATATATATTTTAGAAAAATTTTAGAATATATATATGTATATATATATATATATATATATATATCTGACCTATGTCATACGATAACGCTCGTATTTATAAATCAATTTTGATGAAACTATTTGTGTGTATTAAGCTAACCAATGTCTCGACCGAGTTCGTTGGCCAGCTTGGTCCGCCATCTTGTTTCAAGATGGCGGCCATTTAAAAATTTAAAACTAAAATAAATATACATAAAAATAAAAAATTCAAATTTATTTTTTAATTAAGTGTTAGGCCTTGATACGAGGATTCCAGAGCATTTTTTGGTTTACCTCTATCATAAAAAATGGCTGAGATAGAGCAGTTTGAAATTCTAGGGTGGCTGACATTTTGAAACAAGACAGCACATTACAAAAAATTTCATTGTTGTAATAATTTTCCCAATCATACGCATAAAACTATATATTCATATCCGTTAGCGCCAAATTCTCGCCAAACTTGGTGACATTTGGCGAAATATCGCCAAATTTGGCGACCAAAATAAGTCTTCATAAATGAAGCCAACTTGGCTATAGCTCAATAATTTGGCGAATTTCTTATTCAAATTCAGTATTAACGAATCTTTTGTAAACATTTTCTTTGCATTTTAACTTGCTGTTTTCGTATAACATTAGCTAAAATTTTAAAACGAAGATATAGGAAAGCTACCTTTTCCTCCCGGTACAGGCCGGAAGGACTTTTTTTTTACAATATTATTAAAATATTTTTAATTTTAAAATAGTGTTTTGTGCCTGATTTCATTGCATGTAATGCCCGATTTCATCGATTTTTTACACGGGCCGGACCAATAAGGTTTTCACACGGTCGGACTCGCCTAGGCCTAGAAATTTCTGCCCTTGTAGACCTATAGCTTTTCTTGAATGTCTTTGAGTATAGTGGCATGGACTAGTTCAACTTAATTCCTGGAAAGTATCACAAGTGTAAGTAACTTGTTGCATTTTAAATAAGGATATGGTATGCTGAGAAAAGAGCAGAGTCATCTTTTCTTTTCGGTGTTAAGACTGCTCGTCGGTAAACTTCCCGATTCCCCTCGCTAATGTTAATCCTATGGGTGTAAGATGCATTCGTATATTTAAAATATCTCCTCAGTAAATTAATATATTTAACTTCTGTTTTCTGTGTTCTCTTCTTAAAGCATGTCTCTTTTTTTCGTAGCTATCAAAATGTTTCTAAAATATGGGCTTAATTTACAATTTTATGTGTTAAAATCTTAGCGAAACTGAATAAGATTTTAACACTTCACATAAAATTAAGTTAAGTATATATTTTAGAAAAATTTTGACAGATTAAAAAAAAAAAGAGAGACATCCTTTACGAACAGTACAAAGAAAACAGAAGTTAAAAATGTTAATTTCATGAGGAGATATTTTAAAAATAGGAATGCGTCCTACGCCCATAGGATTAGCATTAGCGAGGGAAATCGGGAAGTTGCACACTATACACTTAACTAGTAAAATTATTATGCGAAATAAAGTGAATTGCTCAATGAATGCTAATTATTTTAACATTTAAGTAAACGCTAAATTTTTATTTCTTATTACAAAAAAAAAAAAAAAAAAAAAAAAAAAAATCATTCTTTCCGCGAGCCCCTGTGCGGCCGCACCTGTCGCACACCCCTAAGGACGGCTCTGAAAATATCCAATATAAATCGTAACACGCGTATAAATTATATCTACATAAATACGAGACAAAAAAAAAAATACACATAACTCTTCAAAGGGTAGAAAATACAATGATTTAAATGATTAACTAATTTCCAAAGCAATGTTTGTCGACATATATAGTTGCTAATCTCATTTGAAAATACACATTTATAACATCAGATGAAATGTTTAAAAATGGTAACATGGCTTTAATTTGGCTTGGCTGGCACCGACTCCAAAAAATCAAATTAATGTACATAAATATAATAATATGCTTGGTAAATACAATGCTCTTAATTTAATTTCTTATTAACTATTGTCTAAAAAAATTTTTTTTTGTACTTTGTAGTAGTTTTTGAAGTCGGTTCTATTTTTGGTTAAAAAATTTATTTTTCGCTTTTTAGTAGTTTTTGAAGTCGGTTCTATTTTTGGTTAAAAAGTTTATTTTTCAATTAATTCATAAAAAGCTCTTGTGTGTGTGTGTGTTTTTTTTTAAATCAATGACGGGAAGAGGATGAGAGGGGAGGGGGGAGGGTAAATATTTTTACTGGCGACTAGTATTTTTTGTCTGGCTACCAAATTTTATCAAATTTGTAAGGCCCTGCCAAGGACCATATAAAAAATTAAAATTTTGTATTTTAATATGTATACAACCGTTTATAAAACAAATGTCATACCTAAAAGATGTACTTGATTTGTATAATTTTTGTAATTGGAAGTTCATTTCTATCATCAGCGGTATAAGAGATAATCGAGGAGACTTCTATTTTGAATCATCTGATATAATAAACTAATGAGAATATTTATTAATCTTGTGCATAAATTTCCTTTCAGAATGGATTTACAGTAAAGGTAATCAGCACCACACAGTTTATTATAAAATTCAATTAAAATTTAATAATTATGAAATAATTATTTAAATGTAAATTAATGATTATCAAATTTACTTTTTTTAAATTTATATTTTAAAGAAATTATTAAAGTCAACAGTGGTTATCTTAATAAGTACTGTTTTCAATATTATATATATATATTTTTTTACTCAAAGCCCCTGTAAGCATCGGTGAAAGGGCCGAAACGAATCTGTGCCCAGGGCACCCAAATTTGTAAATCGGTCCCCCAGCCTGTATTACTTCTAGAGATATAGCTATAGCTAGCCTAAAACGTTAAAAACACAGCATAGTAACGCCATCAGTTGGGCGATATACAACCAAACCTAATCGGCACCTATTTATGTCAGAATATGATTATCTATCTTATAGAATATGAAGTTTGATGAATTTCCGTGTATTATTTCTTGAGATACAGCTATCACGGGAATCGTGAAAAACTCAGCATAGCAGCGCCACCTGTTGGCATTCATTTTGATTGATCGTGCTTATTCATTTTGATATATGAATTTATTTTTGTAAGAAGAAAGAATTATTTTCAATGAAAGATGATGTAGCTTTACGAAACTTTAGATGTCGTGATAAAGTTATAGATATTAATTTTACAGCTTTCACTAAAAAAAAAAAATTAAATTAAAATTAAAATTTAAAAAAAAAACCTTTTGTTTCTATTTAGAAATTTACTCGATTAAAGTTTGCAATCAAACTATTTATAACTATCACTATGTTTATACTGCTATTCTAAAAAAAAAAAAAATCAGTTAAGGCTATTCTCAAATCTACACTGGCCTCTATATGATATACTTTTTAATTAATTTTTGTACGCAAATGCATGAAATTGGCAGGTGTTCTTATTCGGAAACTTTGTAATCGAAAGATGTTTTCCGTTTTTTGGTAAAAGCAGAAGATCTTTCAGAAAATACTGTCAAAGTCGGCATTTTTAACCGAATTTCCAACGCCGCAGCACGATAAAGACGAAAAACGTGTCGTCACGTGACACAAATCGCTTATAATACGATTAATAATAATTTATATATCAAAAAATGGTAAACTCATTCCGATTCCAAATCGCTGCAATAGTCGCCTGCCAATTTTATGCAGACTTAGTGTTTAAAAATGAATCAGAAAATGTGTCAGAAAGTTTCGCGTAGTTGAGCAGGTCATTTGAGAACCACCTTAAAAGGAACTTCCATTGCTTTTGAACAATAATATCAATGAGTTATATTTTTTATGTTTAAATAATATTGTTTATAAAATTCACATTTTGTACAAAATTCTTTACATAAATTAAAATTTTATTACTGCCTAACTTCTCACTAATATATCTCTACATTATACGCGTCTATTATTCTTACGCCATTTTTCGATGTGGTGCCAACTTTTGAAAAATATAAAATGAATCAGAAAATGTGTCAGAAAGTTTCGCGTTGTTGAGCAGGTCATTTGAGAACCACCTTAAAAGGAACTTCCATTGCTTTTGAACAATAATCTCAATGAGTTATATTTTTATGTTTAAATAATATTGTTTATAAAATTAACATTTTTTTAAAAAATTATTTATATAAATTAAAATTTTATTACTGCCTAACTTCTCACTAATATATCCCTACATTATACGCGTCTCTTATTCTTATGCCATTTTTCGATATGGCGCCAACTATTGAAAAATATTCGGTAGGCTAAAAAATATTTTAGTAAATGGCATGTCCTGATTTCTTTTCTTTCTTTGGAGCGTCGGCGGAGGCGCAAATATGATAAGTCTTAAGTTAAATTAATCATATTTTAACGGAAAGTATAAAGTTGTAATTTTCTTAAATATATTCTCAGGCCGTACAGAGGGGGTTAGAGCCGGTATAAATTATCAGGACCCGGGTCTCCTAGGGGGCCCGGCTTCGGTACTGGTCTTTAAATAAATACCAGAAAAAGTAGACTATTATTTTTTACATAAAAATTTTAATTAAAATAACTAGCAAATAATAAAATTCAATAGTCAGAAGTTTCTTGAACGTCTTTAACGGACTGATTAGGAAGGGGAGGGGGGGGGGGTACTCAGGAGGCATTTTACGTTCGAAACAAAATTCATCTTTTATTAAAAATCAGCATAACGCACATAGCAAAGATGCAGGCATTTATTTATTTATGCTTTACAGAAAAAATATTTTCTATATTCTAAAACACAATAACAAAAGTTGCAATAGCGTCAGACAATCGGCGGCTTAACTGATGAATTAAATTCAAATTTAATTATATTTTAAATATTTTAAATTTCTATTTAAAATCGTTATATGAAAAGGTGTTACCAATGCATCATAAACTGTAATACTACTGTAAAAGAAAAATAATAAAATTGTAAGAAAATACTATATAGATTTTCTAAAAAAGTATACTATCCAACATATTTATTTTCTAATGCAGTAAAGGCTGTTTATAACGGAATTCTGCTGTAAACGGAGAAAAAATCATAGTCTAATAAAAAAAACTCCATGCACTTGTACCTTTAAGACGGTCAAAAAACCTGTTTAAAACGAATTTTCCTATACGTTTTCGTTTAAGCAGGTTTTACTTTATCAGGCTTATGGTGGGGAGCCCGCATTGGAACTATTACCGGGGACCGCGGTCTTTCTGTACAGCCCTGTAAATATTCTCTTGAAATTTTCCTTATAAAGACTGTAATATTTACTATATTATCACTATGCCATGAATATGATTACAAATTAAAAGCACAAAAAGCTAAACATCGAGCAGTCAGAGGGCATTAAAACAGATGATCATTGATTTTTTATACTCACGATATTAATACTCACGGTACAATAATTTATGTTACAGGAAAAGTAAATAAATAAAAAGCATATCTATACTATCAATCCATTATAAGAGAAACCATAGAGATTGTAACACGTTAAAATACAATATGTAACGATGCACCATAGTTTAATTTGCCAAAATTTTGGGTCGAGTTACTCCATGGTTACAAATATGGAAATAAACATCCAAGTAAAAATACAAAAATAACGTGCGTAATTTTTAAAAAAGTACGTGAAAAGTTAAATGATTCCGTTTCAAATAACTTCATAGACCAAGCATTTATAGAATGTTTTTGTTTGTTTTCATAATGGCTCAGACTGAGCTGAAACATATGTCAATACAGTCTAATCAAACCTATTTTACTGTTTATAATCTTTTTATTTCACACCTTTTAGCGATTAAAAATAAGTGTATAATTACAAGGTGTTATGATTTGTTATATTTAAATAAACAAGTAATATAAAAAAAATTAAAGTCAATTCTTACTTTTTAATCATAAATATGTAAAATAAACCCGTGCAGCATTAATGTCCCACGTTATCTTTATTGAACATTATTTTATAATCATCGTTCGGTATTTTATTTCTGTGGCATCACTCATTTGAGATAAATCTTTCATTTCATTTATGAAAACAATGGGAGGAATTTTTTTCTCCCCTTTAAAACTAAAATTAATTAATTAAATTTAATTAATGAATTAATATTTGAAAAAACTGTATTAACATAAAGTGTCATCCACTACAAGTTTAAAAAAAATTATTTGAACTTGAGTGGATGAATAGAAAATATTTTATTAACGATTGAAAATTTGAACAAGATAGATATACTATAGAGAGTGTGGGCTAATAGTAGGAATTTAAAAACAATGAAATAAACAATGAAAGTGAACAATGGAAATTGGGTACGACGGGATAGCAAATTATTTTGTGGTCTCGGACCCTATGTGCTCATATAAATGGGCATAAAGGGAAAAAAAGAGAACAAATGGGTACGTGTGATCGAAGATAGCACAAAAGGTTTCGTTTAATATTCCTTTCAAAACACTTTATCCTTCATTTAATAAATCCAAGTAAATTTCATTAAAAAAAAAAAAAAAAAGTTTTTTATAAAGTAAAAAATTACCGGTCTATTTTTCTCGTTTTTTCGAATATCTGAGCCGGCACGATAGCGGGCGAAGCCCGCTATTGTACTCTGTCATAATAATATCTGTCATATGAACTAAATGCGATATTTAAAAAATAAATCAATTTCAAAATTATTAAAATATGCCAATATTTCCATAATCGGGTTTTTATCATGATTCAATACGTTCCTCAAACTCATATGACGTTATAATCACTTGCTGGCATCATATATACTTGCTTTATCCATAACTCATATATTGATACTCTCTTTGCATCATTTTCAAACATTTGAAAAAGTTCGTTAAACTTCCAATAGGACGTCAGATTAATTTTCTTTTTAATTCTCTATAATGATATCATATTAACCTGCTTTCTATACTTACACGTACTCATACTCCTTGTATTATTGAGAAATGTTTGAAAATTTCCGTTTTATTACCAATATGAGGTCATCTTAATCTTTTTACAACTGGTGACACTTTTTATTTCATTTTCATTTTTCACGTGGAAATCTTTCAATAGAAAATTAATTATTGTAGAAAGAATTTTATTGTGGATTTTTAATTGTTGGCATCTGCTATAACGAAAAATGTTTAAATTTAATAGGAAAAGGCTGTTAGATTTTTGGTTTTTTATCTCTCTATATTAAAATAATACGATTTTTTTTTTTTTTAATGATTTTAAGCTTTATAGTAGGTATTCAGTACACAAAATTTCAAGTCTCAGTTATATAGTTTTTGAGAATAGGCTCTCTGAAGGACAGACAACGTAGCGGGACGAATAGGGTTTCGTGAGATGAACGAAACCCTAAAAAAGAAGAAGAAGAAGAAGAAAAAAAGCACATACACATATCGGCATAAGTGTCTTTGTAGATAGGTATGTCTCAGGGCCGGAGCAATCATCTGGCAAACGGGCCGGCTGCCGAGCATCCCGGGCTAGTTGCGGTCTTGTTACAGACCCAGAGCCTCTCTATACATTTCGAAATAATGTTGCGTCTGTGTAAAATAATGATACTTGTGTTTTACATTTGGTTTTATTTGGTTTTTCTCGTGCAAAAAGTGAGCATTAACTTCCATTCTTTGAGTTGATGTAATTGTCGGAGAATGTATAGATTTGCATTCTATATAGTAATATGTATGCATAGATTGAATGCATAAGAATGTATAGATGTGTCGGAGAATGTACAGATTTGCATTTTGTGAGGATCGAAAGTAATCGAGAACGCAAAAAAAAAAAAAAAAAAAAAAAAAATACTATTTAAAACTAGTCGTTGGGGGCCGCCGTAATACTTACCCGCCATGGATATGTATAATATAAAATATGAAAATAAAACATGTGTAAACTATTTATAAAATGCATTGCAATTCGAATAAAATCGTGGCTTGATGACTTCCTAAACTTTAAAGGCTCGATTACTGAATTGCGTAAAAGAAACATCCTTATAACTCCAAAAATGATAATTATTTTAACTAACGGTTTACTGCGTCCGATTAAGCGTCTCATTTCCAATTAAAATATATCTTTGAATCACAATTTGAATGAAATACAGGGTCAGGAAAAATCGAAGAGCGTGGAAAATAGGATTCCAAATATCTCGGCAACTCATTATTCGATCGACTTCATTCTTTATGCAAAATTTATGTTTTTTTATTGTCTTTTATATTCACTCCTAAAAATAAACAATTTCGAAAATGTATATATACCTTTTATCAGAACGAATATTTCGAGAGTCCGAAAAAAAAATAGTTCCGGATCATAGAGGTTACTGAAATTCAATAAGCTTCTTCCCATTATTACATACTAAGTTATACATACCAAATGTCAAGTCTCTATCTCAATTTGTTCGGGAGATAGAGCGTATACAGACACAGAGACGGACGAACCGGCAAATTTTTTCCCCCTAAAAATATGTTTTCGGAATCTCCAGTGTCTGAAACGTGTAAATCCAAGAAAAAAAAAATCTATTTTTAAAACAATTGCAAGATTTACCCTATACTACGTATGATGGATAAGTAATATTGTAAATGATATAATTTTTTTTAAAATAAATACTAATTAAGCACATTACATGTGAAATGAGTTGCATGGTATTTTTTATAATCTAACATTATAAATTATTCTACAGTAGATACAGTTTAAAAATAATTTTTATTAGTTCAGTATTGCGCAGTCAGAGACGTTGGGTCTCGCTTAGAACCTGATTACCGCCTGGGCAAACTTCCTCTAGTAAATTTGAATATAAATTTTCTCCGTATTTAAACGTATTATTCATGCAAAATTTCTGTTATAATTAAGGTAAAAATTGTTAGAAATGATTCCTCATATTGGATTAACTTAGTATTTCTGCAACCACTTAAAAAAAAAAAAAAAAAAAAAAAAAAAAACAGGAAAAACTAGTGGCAAGTTTTTCTTCTACTTAGTGCAATATCTCGCGAACTGATTCATCGAAAATAAATATCTTGCTGACAGTTATAGCCAATTATCTTCAAATACAATACCCAGCTTATTTTTCATCAAAAGCGATAGTGAAATCATTTAATGACTATTTTGTTTATATCTTCAAATAATGAACAAAGTGCACACACTAATTAAAGAGCTTTTATAATAGCTGCAACAAGTAGGAAAACCCAGACATTTGTGAAATGTGTTTATATTTGTGTTGTACTTTTTATATTCGTGAATTGTGCTCATTTATTCGTGATGTATACCAGAAATTGTAATTAAAAGAAAATATGTATACAGATCAAGCACAAACTTAATATCTTAAAAAACATGCTCATTCTTTTTGAGTTCAAAAAAAAAAAAATCCCTTTACTTCATTCTGCCATTAAAACTAACCCCCCTGCCAACATCTCTAAAAGGAGCAAATGGCTCTCGTAATCTGTATCAATCTAAAATGTTAATAATGTTTTGTAACTTCAGTAAATCTAATCTAAAATTTAAATTTAATTAATTGTAAAATTCAGAAATATATATAACTTAATACTTATACACAACAGAGACTACACTCTCAGGAAAAACTGTAAATTTATGAGCGTTTGCCCTTCAATTTTCACAGCCTTATTTAATGAAAAACGGTCTGATCCACTAAATAAGCGGCCTTATCCCTTAGATACTTAGAAAATTAAGAGCAATCCGCATATTCTTACAGTTCTAGCCCATATGTTAGCAAAAATACGATACAACCCCATAAATTTTCCTCCGCTAGGGTGTAACCCTTCATTTTACTCGTGTTTCGAAAATTTTAACCCGCCAAAAAAGCGATTCTGTGATGATTATCTTATCTAACGTGCTACGTGCTACGGAACAGTGTTATTGTGTTTTAAAGTACATTATATCCTGTGCATTATATGCTGTATATACTTTGTCCCGTAAAATTACGGGCTGCACAAAATGATGGGCATGGATTTTTTTTTTTTTTTTTTTTTTTTTTACGGGGTTTGACTGGAATTTCTACTGTCGGCCTCTGCCCGTAATTTTACAGGAATTTTTTTCTGTGTGTAATTATTTGAACTTATTTTAACATTCTAAAAAGTTCTTTCCAGAGTTCTAAATATAAAGAGTTATGATTTCTTTAACAATTTTAATAATTGTGTCAAAATTAAACTAGTGTAATCACGTATCCAGCGTTTACTGGAGTTCCAAATTACCTGCGATTTATTCTGTTGTGCTGATTCAGATATCAGACCAGATGCTATGATCAGTAAGGTTGTTAACTGGATGAATTAGGTCCTCCAGATTCGACCGGGATGGCTCAGTTAATAGAGCATGGCAGCTTCAGCCAAGACATCCCAGGTTCGAATCCTGGCCCGGACATTTTTTGTCCAGTTGGAGAATTACAACTCATAAAGGGTTTATTCATATATCATATACCAGTGATCTCCATCGGATAAGTTTATTTATGGATACTACTCCGGAATACCAGTACGATGATCACCGACAGAAAAGTTGGGACAATTCCTTTTCATTTCTCATTTATTGAAGATATCAAATAGTCATTTATTTTTCTGAGAAACTTTTTTTTCTGAGATAGCGCCGCTATTGAATTCACACCTCGAACAGTATCTATTCGTTTTTACTGGTGGAAGTTTCCCCCCGTGATAATCTGGCCCTGATTCCCGCGCCGACGTTGCGCCGGCTCTGGATACGTGCGTTTGTGAATGATTAATAATATTTTTGTATGTAGGCATAAATTAATAGCTTACAATTTTCATCTGAGGAAGCTTCGTTTCCGGCTGGATCTCTGATAAGGTATTTCGATTTCGGTCTGAAAAACTTGGTTAGGTCGTCGTTCACTAAGGCAAAAAGCAGCCAATCTAACGTCATAGCCAAGAGGCCAGAGTAGAGCAAATTTGTAATTGCAATTATCTGTAATTTAATTACAATTTAATTGTATGTAATTGATTATATAGTTACAATTACAGATCGTAACAATTTCTTGCAGTACTGTAGCCGAAACTGCTCTCCATCCCATTATTTGACGAAATTTCTGTGCTTGAATGGGGTGTAACTATAATCAATTACATCATACAATTAAATTGCAATAACATTGCAGCTAATTGCAATTACAAATTTGCGCAACTCTGCGGGGGGTGAAAGTATAGCGGCCTATGTCTCTGTAGTTGGTCCAATGGAAACTGAGATACGGGTATAATATTAATCACAAAGAACTTAGCACATAGCAACACACCGTACTTAGTAATCAATGCCAAAAATAGATAAAAATAATTTTAAAATTAAAAAATAATAACCAATAATAATAATAAAAAGAATAAAACACGAGTTATGTTATAAATTTTAACTTGAAAAAATTACGTAATACATTTTTGCAGTTTTATTAAAAGGAAAAGAAAAAGCGAAACGAAACCGGCCTTAAGAGAACCGAAATTGCACCGTGCCCCCCCCCCCCCCTCCCCATCAGTGGCTCCTTAAGAGGCTACTTCAATCACGCGAAAACACCCGCTTGCTTGAAATATTTTAAGATATTTCAATATTATATTAATAATATATAATATTATATAATATTTTAAATTATTATATATATTATAATATCTTAATATTATATAATATTTTAAGATATTTCGCATTTCAATATTTTTAAATGATTTTTTTGCATTGGATAGCTGAGGTCGATCTCTATACAGGCCCTTTTGTACTTTTTCGATTTTGATTACAAGTTTTTTTTTTTTTTTTTTTTTATTAAGATACTTTCATTTTCGGAACCGATTTCGAAAGTGAAAGTATCCTCAATAAAAAAAAAAATTGTAACCAAAATCGAAAAAATAAAAAAAAAGGGCTTGCATAGAGATCGACCTCAGCTATCCAACGCAGAAAAAATCGTTTAAAAATAGTGAAATGCGAACGAGGTGTCTTAAAATATTTCGTCCATAGGATTAACATTAGCAAACGGGTGTTTTCGCGTGAGTGAAGTGGTCTCTTAACCGCCAGCAAGGGAGGGAAGGCTATTGCTCCTCTCTGGATTGTGACATTTAATTAACTTTACCTTTTTTCAATGACTTTTTTTCTTTTCTTTTTTTTTTTTTTGAAGTATAATGCATTTTTCCCAAATGACTTTAAATAATTAAACACCAAGGAAAAGACGAACAAAATATTATTCGTCAAGAAGTTTCTCTCTCCCCCCCCCCCCCCCACCACCACCACCACCACCACCGCCCGCGCCCGACTGTTAATTTAGTTAATAAGTCTGCCCGGTAGTTCATTTTCAGTTATGTTTTTCTTCTTACTATCATGTGTTTTAAATTTATCTTAAAAGGTGGTGAGGACAGAATTTCTCTGAGAAACAAAGAAATTAATTGTTTAATTCTCTATTTTAAAAAAATACTGGTGGAAACTTATTTTTGACAATTTAACATTTCTTAATTATAAAATTTCTGCAATGCTTTTTTTTTTTTTTTTATGTTAGTATGTTTAAAAATTGACTTGCAGAGGGTGTTCGGAAAAAAAATTCTTAATTTAGTTTATTTCAAGATTGTATTCCCCATTAAAGGAAAAAAAAAAAAAAAAAAAAAAACTCCCGCGGCTTAGGCTGCGGACCACAGACATTATTTGTTCCAAAATCTTGCCCTTTCGTGTTTTTCGTTCCGCCGGCACTCATGCTGACAGCCCTAGAAAACGTCCATCTTAAAAATGAAAAGTTTTAAACTTTAAAAATTTAAGTATCATTAAAAATGTGGTCTTTAAAATCAGCTTCGAAGTTTTCATTCTTCATAAAACTGAAAGTAAAATGTTGAAAATTTTCAATAAAAATCGATATATACATATTTCTTTTAAAACTGAAAACTTCAATCTACCTAGCGAACGTTCAAACATAACTTTTTTTTCAACTTGTTGTCTGCTCTTTCAAATCCGGATAAAACTCGCACACATCGCTATTGCGAATTAGAAATGCAATGGCGAAACCCTTTCCTGTTTACAAAAAGACTCATTTTTTACTGAGCCTGTGCTGCCATCTATTGAATGAAATTTGTTATAACTCTTACTTTAAAATATATGTATTCGCACAAGAAATCTATAGCTGGCAACCTTTTCTTCCCAATTCAAATAAACATGAATTTGAACCAGAAAAATTATCTATTGAAATGTCTCTTTTTTCTACGTGGCAAGTAATTAACTTCTATTAGTACTTATTAAAATTAGGCGATCCAACCGGCCTTCACGAGTTACAGAACATAGGTGAAAATCATTTTTTTTGTTTTTAATTATTGAAAACGTTAATAGATTTTTAACATTTAATATATTTTTTTAGATTAACCACAAATAACAGCAAAAAACATTTATATATATATATAAAAAAATCAATAATGTATTCAATTAAAGTTTTAAAATTTATATATATAAAAAAAAAGCGCTGCTTTCGTATTAGTCGCACGCCAATCAAAAGAGTTGACGAAGAAATCGCCAAAGATTTCGCTATTTACAGCAGACTTTTTGATTCTGATAATGTCAGAGATTTAAGTGCGGTTCGATTACGTGTCTGTTAAATTTGTGTTTTACTTCATTTTATTATTAATGTTATTATTATTTATTTATTGGACAACGACAAGTTTTAATTTTGTTATGGGTTGGGTTGGGTTGATTATTGACGGCCAATTATCTACACTTGGGATATAGGCCCGGGAGGAGTGCCCTTCGTGGGGGTCTTTCTAAGGGAACCTAACCCGTATTTACGCATGGATAAATCCACGGCTCGAAGAAAATAATTTTGTTATGGAATCTAAGCTGGAAACAAATACTGAACTATTTATATTGTTTAATGTGCAAACAGATTAATCTTTCGTAATAAGGCTGCACGCGATAGAGAAAGAAAATAAAACCTGAAAATGATTTTAAAACAATAAAAATTCAGTAAATTGAGATACAATTTAAAAAAAAAAAAAATTGCATTTGAAAGTCTTTTTTTTTTTTTCTTTTTCAATTGACGGTGTAAAAATTAAAATTTTGCTATGTTTAGAAATTTTTAAAAATTGAAGTAAAAGTGAAATTTATTGGTCAGGTGAAACTATGGTGAATTATTGGTCAGGTATTATTACGAATTATTGGTCAGTGAAATTTATTGGTTTACGGACGTTTTTGCTTTGTAATATACGTAGATTTCTGAAGTTATTTGATTTGAAGAAAACTGGAAAGTTGGCAGTTGGCAGCTATCAGGGATGGCAGCGTCCAATATTTTTTATATGTTTGCTACTACTATTTTTAACCTACAGTTTTCGTGGTACATTTCTATTGCACATTCTAAAACTAGTCGTAGAGGGCCACCGTAGTACTTACCCATCATGGATATGCATAATGTAAAATATTAAAATAAAAAATGTGTAAACAACTTATAAAATGCATTGCAATTCGAATAAAATCGTGGCTTGATGACGTCATAAATTTTAAAGGCTCGATTACTGAATTGCTTAAAAGAAACATCTTTATAACTCCAAAAACAATAATCCTATTAACTAGCGGTTTATTGCATCTGATTAAGCGTCTCATTGCCAATTAAAATATATCTTTGAATTGAAATTTGGATGAAATACAGTGTCATGAAAAATCGAAGAGTGTAGAAAATAGGATTATAAATATCTCGGCAACTCATTATCCGATCGACTTCATGCTTTATGTAAAATTTATGTTTTATTATTGTCTTTTATATTCACTCCTTAAAATAAACAATTTCGAAAATTTTTACGACCCCCGTGGGCGCCTGACGGCGCAGGATAGTTTTATCAGAACGAATATTTCGAGAGTCCGAAAAAATAGTTCCGGATAATCGAGGTCACTGAAATTCAATAAGCTTCTTCCCATTATTACATACTAAGTACATACCAAATTTCAAGTCTCTATCTCAATTTTTTCGGGAAATAGAGCGTTTACAGACACACACACAAACAGACAGACGGACAGCAAATTTTTTTTTCTAAAAATATGTTTTTCGGAATCTCCAGTGTCTGAAACGTGTAAATCGGTCAAAATTTTTTTTTCGATTTTCAAAACGATTACAAGACTTACCCTATACTACATATGATATGGGTAAGTATAAATCAACCACGAAGATTGTAGTCTGGAAATAGTGGATAGCAAATATAGTAATCCCTCAACATTCGCGAGTTTTGACTATTCGTGAATATGAAAATGCGGAAAAACTTAACATTCGCGAAAATCTGACTTGATTATTCGCGATTGTTTTTTTTAGGTAGATTTCGTAAGAAATACTATACCTATTACATTCTCCTTTATGTTGGAATTTCGGAAAATGTTTTGCAGATCTACGCCGATTATGATTCCTAGAGTCCAAAACCACCCCCAGTTCAAAACTTTATATCTTATCTATTATTATCTTATCTATCTATCTACCTAATCACTTTTTTATGGACATGATAACTTCCATAATTCTGCACAAATCTCTTTCAAACGGATACATAAAATCAAGGGGCATAAAATCTCGGTCAAGTTCGTTAATGGACAAAATCGGACCAGGGGCGGAAGGGGGATGGGTTTTTTCTTTGTGAAAACAGAAAAAAACCTCATAACTTCTTAATTATGATACATATCGAATTAGTTTAAAGTTATTATTACTTCTAGGAAAAGGGCCAAAAATTTATATGACAGATTTTTTTTATATCATTAAAAATGGCTTCAAGGGGGAGGGGGAGATAGGAATTTCAGAAGAAAAAAATTCATAACTTTGTCAATTCACAAGCTATCAAATCCGCTTAAATTTATCATAAATCTTCTTAATATTATCTACAATTTTTATATTGACAAGTTTTTGATAAGACCAACACTCACTGAAAAAACCCCCTTCCGGCTCCTCTTACAGGCACAGGTAGATTTCGAAGTGGGCGGTCCCAACTGCCGCATTATGGGACTGCGTCTTCCAAATTTACCTGTGCCTGTAGGCCGAGCCGTCAGGGATTTTTTTTTATTATTATCTCTTTCTTTTTCAGGATTTATAGCGGTTAAAGATTATTTTCCCTGTGTTTTCTTCTATTTACAAATCAATTTTCAGCTGTCAACTGAATAAGGAGCGAGTGTTGTAGAAAAGCAAAATTACAACAGCAGAATACTCATTGCAATAGAGATATTAGAAGTGGTAATAGATATTAGAAGGTAACGACATCTTCAAAATTTAAAATGTGCAGGTTTTCATAGAGAGGAAGTTGAAGCTGCACTTAGAAAATAAAAGCATTTATGAAGCATTTAGCCGTATTTAAATATCGTATTAGGTAGCTTTCAATACAAAAAAGTATAAAGCTACCTATTGCAGCCGTTCGGAGGAAAGCAGTTCCGGAAAATTTCGATATATTTTCACCGATCACGACCCCCAGACCCCAAAACCACCCTCCGTTCAAATGTTGATTTATATATATATATATATATATATATATATATATATCTGACCTATGTCATACGATAACGCTCGTATTTATAAATCGATTTTGATGAAACTAATTGTGTGTATTAAGGTCACCAATGTCTCGACCGAGTTCGTTGGCCAGCTTGGTCCGCCATTTTGTTTCAAGATGGTGGTCATTTAAAAATTTAAAACTAAAATAAATATACAAAAAAATTAAAAATTCAAATTTATTTTTTAATTACGTGTTAGGCCTTGATACAAGGATTCCAGAGCATTTTTTGGTTTACCACTATCTTAAAAAATGGCTGAGATAGAGCAGTTTGAAATTCTAGGGTGGATGACATTTTGAAACAAAACAGCACATTAACGCGATTACTCGCAAATTATTTTCTTTGATTGTTGTAATAAATTTCCCAATTATACGCATAAAACTATATATTCATATCCGTTAGCGCCAAAATTGGCGACATTGGCGCCAAAATTAGCAAAATTTGTGACATTTGGCGAAATATCGCCAAATTTGGCAACCAAAATAAGTTTTTATAAATGAAGCCAATTTGGCTATTGCTCAATAATTTGGCGAAATTCTTATTCAAATTCAGTATTAACGAATCTTTTGTAAACGTTTCTTTGCATTTTAACTTACTGTTTTCGTGTAACATTAGCTAAAATTTTAAAACGAAGATATAGGAAAGCTACCTTTTCCTCCCGGTACAGGCCGGAAGGACTTTTTTAATATTGTATCACATAGCATACTGACCCACTAATACATTATCATATCTTTGCGAATAGAGAGAGACGAAATTACTTTATACAAAAACCTATGCTTTTTTAGTTGTAATTATGTCTCCAATCAGTTATTTTGAATTATCTTCAATAAATAAATTTCAAGTTTATGAATATGTGCGTACATTTAACAATCTACATATATGTTAGGCATAACGTATTGTTAATACACATATCCTTTTGTTCTTTGAAATGCTGTGCCACTCTAATTAAAAATTTTATACAACACTAGCTGACCCGCCCGGCGTTTCCTGGGGCCATGATAATAACCTTAAACGAAAATATCGGGAGTGCTCTGCACGCGCCGGAGACAGTCAAAAACCAAGTTGAATCAGCCAAACCCCGTAGAAATCGGGTCCATAGAATCTGAGATAAGAATGCGCCACCTAGCGGTAGAAGATGGAACTAAAATCTGTAAAACAATCTTAAGCAAAGTTGAATGAACCAATTCCCGTTGAAATCAGGCTTATAGAATCCGAGAAAAGAATGTGCCACCTAGCGGAGGAAAATGGAGCTAAAATCTGTAAAAGTTGGATGAACCAATTCCCGTTGAAATCGGGCCCAAAAAACCCGAGAAAAGAATGCGGCCCCAGGCGGTGGAAGCTGCCAAAGCTCGCATTGTAAATTTCACGAATTACCTTTAATAGTAACGCGATATTTAATTTACAGATGAAATCCCCCCCCCTCCCCCTCTAAACTTAACCACTTACCTTTAACAGTAACAGGATTTTTAATTTACGGCTGTAGTGAGTAAACGTAATTTGATGCCTAAAAAGAAGATTAATATTCAGAAAAGGTGGTAGCTGGGATCTAAGGAAATTTTTTGAAGTTTGTAAAGTGGCTGGAGGACCCCATAACTAAGTTAAAGAAAATAGATAATCGGATAATTTTTAAAGAAGCTTCATCAAGGGCCCCAAGAAGGAGATTAATATTCAAAATTGGTAGTAGCTGAGGTCCGAGAAATTTTTTTGTCATTCATGTAGTAGCTGAAGGACCTAAGAAGTCATTAGGCAAAAAAAAAGCTAGTGATGATTTTTAAGGAAGCTATAGTAGGGGGCCCAAAAGGGGCCAATTGATGGTTTTGAGCAGGGCAATAAGATGAAAACATGTTAAAAGATCCTAGCACTTAACGCCTTAAATCTTCGATTAGCCGAAATTAAGTATAGGGTATGAATTAATAATTAGAATAAAATTTTAAATAAATGCACCAAAAAAGGGGGGGAAATGTTTAAAAAGTGCCCCAGGGCCCCAATAAAAATATGAGGGAGGTGACCCAGTGAGAGGAGTCCAAGAATCAACTTTAATGTCTACTTTAATGTATGCATTGTGAGGAAAGATACAATTAGGTCGTGAAAAATGCACGGCGCACAAAAAGTTCAAGGGGTCCCAGACCAGGTCTCAAGAGGCCAGAGTCTTAACTGGAATGTAGAAATGGGGAATAACTAAGTGGAGAAAGGGCTCCCAAAATGAAGAAGATTGGATAGAAAGGGGACAAGATAGTAACAATTTAGGGCACAAAAACTTAAAGGGACCCATGGGGCCCGGGTCTTAAGAAATTAAAAATCTGAGCCTCAGGTGCATTGGGATCCGCTTTGAACTAACTATCCATAGAAAGTAAAAGCTATTGAATCGGACGATTTTTAAGAGAGCTATAATAGGAGGACCAAAAGGGACCAATTGATAGTTTTGAGCAGGGTCTCAAATGAATACATATTAAAGGGTCCTAGAACTTAGCGCTTTAGATCTTCAATTAGTCGAAATTAAGTAAAGGTATGAATTATTCCTTAGAATAAAATTTTATAGAAATGCACCAAAAATGGAGGAAAATGCTTAAAAAAGTCCGTAGGGCCCCAATAAAAGTATCAGGGTGGTCGCCCTGGGATTTGAGAAAAAAATTCATAACTTCGTGAATTCACAAGATATCAAATCCGCTTAAATTTCTTATAAATCCTCTTAATATTATCTGAAACTTTTATATTGACAAGTTTCTTATAAGACCAACCCTTATAGCAAAAAAAAAAAAAAAAAAAAAAATCTTTGCCAGCTCCGCCTGCAAACAAGTTAGGTTTCGAAGTGGGCGGTTTCAACTGCGCAAAAAGGTCATTTATTCCGCAATTCCCAACGAACAGGCGCCCCACGGTCTGCGCCTTCGAAATCTACCTGTGCCTGTAAGCCCAGCAGTCAAGGAATTTTTTGTTATTGTGTTTCCAATTTAGAAAATATTTGTTCTATAAAACATAAATAAAAAAAAGGCCTGCATCTTTGCTATGTGCGTTCTGCTGACTTTTAATAAAAGCTGGATTTGGTTTTGAACGTAAAATTCCTCCTGAGCACCACCCTCACCCTCCTATAGAATCCGTAAAGACGTTCAAGCAATTTCTGACTTTTGAATTTTATTATTTGTAAGTTATTTTAATTAAAATTTTTATGTAAAAAATACCAATCTAGTTTTTTCTGGTATTTATTTAAAAACCAGTACCGAAGCCGGGCCTCCTAGGAGACCCGCCCCCCCTCTGTACGGGCCTGGACATTCGCGAGATTTTCCTTGAACGCAACCCTCGCGAATGATAAGGGATAGCTATATATAAAAAATCTAGGTCGCTGCGACCCCTGCAGCTATAAAGTGACTTTAGCAAACAACATTAGTTAAGCCAGAATATCATCTCATTTATTCTATCAAAGTTAAAGTAAAAACTGACCGAAGATAGCAAAAGGCACGCGCTAGAAAAAGAAAATAACAATCGTATTTTAACTGTATTAGAGTATGATGTCATCCGCTTCGGGAAAAAATAAATTGAATACATATAAAAAAACAATTAAATTTAATACACTGCTGGCCATCCAAAATGCAGCACCATGAAGGAATGCAAATAACAGAATTATATTTATTGGACAAATACATTATAATGGGAAGGACAAGTGATTACATTTTCAGAAAATTTGGAGGCATAGTTTCTGAGAAAACACTATTCAGAGTTGCCACCCCTGGCCGCAATAATAGCATTTATCTGCCTAGGCATGGAGTCAAACAGAGATTGGATGTCATGTACGGGTACAGCAGTCCATGTAGCTTCAACACTATGCCACAGTTCATCAACCGTAGTGACGGACGAGTGGTGACGGGCCAGTCGCTCAGAAGCCATTGATAGGACATTTTCAGTTGGTGAGAAATCAGGAGAACGTGCCGGTGAGGGCAGCAGTCGAACATGTTCTGTATTCTGTATCAAGGAAGGTCAGGATAGTACGAGCAACATGCGGTCGTGCATTGTACTGCTGAGAAGTAGAGTTCCAGAGGCCTCGAAGCTAGGGCAGAACCATGGGGCAATAACACCTCAGAAATGTAACGGCTGCTGTTCATATTGTCGGCAATGGGAACAAGAAGTTATCGAGGTGTGTATTCAATGGCAATCCTCAGCATCACTGCAGGTTATGGGCCTCTTTGATGATGTCGAATGCAAGCTGCGAAAGCGAATTCTCATGGATGCCACCAAACACGGATGCGGCCTTCATGATGCACACAAAGCCTGGATTCATATGAAAATACGACGTGAGACGCCATTCCTGCGTCATATACAGCATCATGATGCCCGCATCCGTGTTTGGCAGCATCGTAGAAAAAGCACATTGTCAGCTTGCATTCGACATCGTCATACTGACATATCACCTGGAGTGACGGTATGAGGTGCCATTGGATACACGTCTCGGTAAACTCTTGTTCGTATTGTCGGTAATTTCAACAGCAGCCGTTACATTTCTGATGTGTTACGTCCCGTAGTTCTGCCCTATCTTCGATGCCTCCGGAACTCTACGTTTCAACAGTACAATGCACGACCGCATGTTGCCAGTACTATCCTGACCTTCCTTGATACAAAACATGTTCGACTGTTGCCCTGGCCATCACGTTCTCCTGATTTTTCACCAATTGAAAATGTCTGGTCAATGGCTGCTGAGCAACTGGCACGCCACCACTAGCCAGTCAACTACGGTTGATGAACTGTAGCATAGTGTTGAAGGTGTATGGACTGCTGTACCCGTACATGACATCCAATCTCTGTTCGACTCCATGCCTAGGTAGATAAATGCTGTTATTGCGACCAGGGGTGGCAAATCTGGGTAGTGTTTTCTCAGGAACTATACCTCCAAATTTTCTGAAAATGTAATCACTTGTCCTTCCCATTAAAATGTACTTGTCCAATAAATATCATTCTGTTATTTGCATTCCTTCATGGTGTAGCATTTTGGATGGCCAGCAGTGTATAACAAAACATACATTTTAGGCTATACGTGAAATACCACTGCTTCGATTGTTGGATGGTGTCCTTTTCTTCTAAACATTCGAATTTAAATTTTGCTTTTTAATTCTAAATATAAAATTAGCCCGTGCAGAGACGTCCCACTTTATCTTTTTTTGTGCTGTTTATTTAATCATTGTTGAGCACGATATAATGAGGTATTTTATTTTTGTGGCAACATTGATTTGAGAAAAACTTTTCATTTCATTTTGAAGACAATGCTGATTTAATTTTTAATAAAAAAACATGATGTGAGTGTACTACGTTCAAAAACCTTTCGAATGATACCTCATTCATTGTTCTGTGTTTTGTAGACGCATAGAACAAGAGATGTTGACAACAGAAATAATATATATGATATTTCATTTTCGAAATTGCCGCTTTTCTGAGAATTACACTATCATAAAATTGACGGTTGGGACTGATATAGACCTTTCTAAAATTGTTTTCTGAAATTTTACACATTTTTAAAAATGCAGTTAACTTTTTTTTCAACAATTTTTTTTTTAATTTATCAACTTTTTAAAAATATTTAAAATTTAAGGACACGTGTGACATTTCGATGCCTAAAATTTAAAATGAAGCCATTTTAACACAAAGTTTAAGAGTTTTTGCATTTAATAAAAAATGCAAATCAGTAAACTTTACCCCTTAACCCTTTGTATCACCGCGGTGCATTTCTGCAATATACCCAAAAAACAATGTTTACCTATACAGTGGGCTTTAAAAGACTATTTTATTTATTGCTACTATCTCCCAAAACAGCACTTAATGTAAATTGTCCATAGAATTCTCAACAGTCAGCGACAGTGAATTAATTTTTCATACCAAAGTTTTATTTATCATTTGAGCAGTTTCACATCGTTATTGCTAAAATGAACTTCGTAAATTTTGTAAAATTAAAAAGGCTGGAGACGTCCCAAAATAGATTTTTTACAAAGGCACAGAGCCGTCCTTAGGGGTGTGCGACAGGTGCGGTCGCACAGGGCCTCGCGCCTAGGAAGGCCTCGCGCCTAGGAAGGCCTCGCGCCCGAGTTAAAAAAATTACAAAATAACTAAATATTTGTTATTTATTTTATTGTGAGTTTTTTTTTCATAATAAAATGTATGCGTGTAAACTTGCTTATTTATAAAATGTAAAATTTTTTATCAATAAAATGTTCGATGCAAGTTATGGACGCTCGAGAAGAGAATAGATTTATTGTAACTTATATTCAATCTGTAGACATTGTTCTACTGTAGCCCTAGGCTGCACCAGGCGCATAAAAAAATCTGGTCAGGCTCATAAACTGAGTGTTAATTGTTAAGACGTAATGATGTTGATGCTGATAAACTGCTCACTACTATTTTAATGATACAATTTGAAATGGACAACATAGATTTGCTTTCCTTCTTGTGTAATCAAGTTTCTCTTTTTATTATACGAATATCGATGTTCCTGCCCACATGCATACTTATGTTATATCTCATAAACACGACGGGGACGCCAGGGAGCTGAAATCCTGTCCCCAGAACCCGAGGCAAAACTAAAAATTTAAAGTCTCCAAAAATTATGAACGGTTAAGTTTTTGAAGGTTCTTAAAGTAAAAGAAAATTTTGGGAAATTTTGATTTTAACTCAAATATTTTTCCTATATTTAAATTCTCTAATTAAATTGAAAATGTTAGCATGTTTAATATTTACTAATTAAATCAAAAGTTTAAACAGGTTACAATTAAAGAAAAAATAGAGTTTACAGGTCGAAAGCTGCATTCGTTACTGCCATAATATAAAGTGTTCTGATCAAGTAATTTAATTGATTAATTCTTTGACTACGAATTTATTTTTTATTAGAAATTGCTGCAAGTGGCGACTATTTTTTTTTATCATTCGTAGTGCTTTTTCAAAAAAAATAAAAAAATAAAATAAAATAAATAAATTAATTAATTTAAAAAAATCTTTCCCGTACTATGACAATTTTAAAAAGAATCTACCACAAAGATTTTTTTTTTTTTGTAAATAGTAGTGCAAAACAAATGTAAAAATATTTGATAGTGGCAGCCCTGCTATCAGTCCATGGGACGTATATGATTCACTAGTCCAATACATAAATGTTTTAGCCTTTATCTTTGATTTCTTTTTCTGTTTAAAATATCAGAAATTAATTAACAATTTCCCCACCAAATTGTTTTAAATATTATTTGATTTTGCATAATTTTCATTTATTTCTGGCTGATCGTTGATCGCCTGCTCACGAATGTCAGGTTAAGAGGTCTGAATGGGCCGTAATTTTTAGACCTATATCCAGTCCTCTCCAGAAAAAACTATCCTGACATGGTGTAGAAGCTAAAATCTTCTTTCCGGCCTCAGACGACAAAAAATCATTAAAATCAGATCCGACTCATCTCAATTCCTACTAAAATTTCCGATATTTGTTAGCCAGTATTATCCCGCAATTAAAATTATTTAAAAGAATATTGCACACATATTTAAGAAAACATTTTTTAAAGTACAACATTTTCAGATTCAGCCGCAAGCCATCGTATACGGAATTACATGGAGTTATAGAATTATAAAAGAAAATGAGTTAGGAGTTTATCCATAAATTTATAAAAATAAACATATTTTACAAAGAGATGTATCGAGAACATTCAATTAGTTACCAGAAAAAGTATACAGATTCTTTTAATGTAAAATAAATTCACTTTTTATGTAAGAAAAATCTTAATTTTTTTTTTTTGGTTGATGTATAACATTTTATTTTCTGTGGATCCTTAGATAACAGGACATGGACCCTTTAATTTGAGCCATCGTAAAGTAAAATTTATCTATATCTCAAAAACTAATGATTGGAATGAGATGTGCACTTACATACCCACGTTTTTCACAACTGGGTTTCGTTTTAAATGAAATTAATGTCAATCAGAATTCATAATTTTTTTAATATGATTTTATTAATAATTTTCATAATTGAAAAATCTTTCTTGAATTGAAAGAAAAATGCATGAACTATCTTTGCGTCTATGCATTGTATCGCATTAAAAAAATCAATCGGATGATTTTTGGGAAGATAATAAATAAAAGATTGTCACGTGAATTAACATTAGCATTCTCAAACTTTTAACGCATCTAAATCTAACTCTACGAATATTTAAGAAAAAGTATGCAATCGGTGCCTTTTTACGGGTTGCGTTGACCAAATGAACTTAAAATTTTTGAGATATATTTATGAGAAATGTGTAATTTTCTGTTTATTGCAAGATGTGAAAAAAGTACCTTTTTGTCAATGTTTTTATATTTTTATGTTCTAAGTTTTAAAATTATTTTTTACATTCTTAAAATGATGTATTCTAACAATTGAGTAAATATTTTTTAAAATTAGAGTTGTTGAGTCGCAATGGGTTAAAGTATACATATATTGTAGTACTATATGTATAACACGAAAAAGAATTTTTACGTGCAGTATATATATATATATATATATATATATATATATATATATATATATATATATATATATATATATATATATATATATATATATATATATATATATAACACGAAAAAGAATTTTTACGTGCAGTATATATTTAGCAAGGCTAATTCCTTTCCACTAGGTCATGAGTAGTGTTTTACGACATGCGAACTTTATTCTTAAATAAAAACTCTTTACTGAATGCTGAAGGCGTGGCTAAAGAACTAGCAGATGAAATGAAGTGATGTGATTGAGAACAGAAGTACTGTTATGTTTTGTCGCAGAGAACTGTTGTGAAGTGCAGTGAGAAACTCTTTTTTTAAGACGCAGACGATGTAAATTTACAAAGGATGGTTTAAGCTGTTTATTTCACGAAATGTACATATTTTTGTAAATATTGTGTTCATCTTATAATATATATTATTATTTTATTCAAATGTTTCTTCATTGAATTCCGAATTACACGCCCAGTTCCTATATAGGGTAGATGTGCCACTAATGGACCCAGTGTTGAATTCAGACACTTTTCTCCGGGAGGGATTTCTGCAGCTCCGGGGGGGGGGACATTATAGACTTCCGGGGGGGAAATTCCACTTTTTGACCACTGAAAGCATAAAATCTCAAATACTCCGGAGGGGACATTTCAATGCTCCGGGGGGACATTCCCCCCCGGGCCACCCCCTGGATTCAACACTGATGGACCGCCTCCCAGTAATGGGCCACCTTCAATGTTTTTGGTTTATAAAAAAATAACCAATAAAAATTCAGCTTTTTTATTTCATTAATATGCTCTCTTTAAATTCTAGTTTTAAATACAATCATAATATCAATTATCTATTACTTTTGTGGGGTGTCCATTACTGGAATTTAGGGTGTTTTGATTTATTTCTGTTATTTACAATTAAATTTCGATTCACATTGGGAAATGTGACTATGAGCATGGTTAAATATTGTTGGTAGATTAATATAATATTAAAAAATGTGGAATATAACAATTATAACTATTAATTAAAAAATATATTTTAAAGAAATTTCTTAAGGGTGTCCAATACTGGCACATCTACCCTATAACATGAAAAAGAATTTTTACGTGCATATGTATATTAAATACAGTTGCTTAACTGCTACTTACTTTTGATTAATTGATTTTCACACTGTATCTGTCCACTTTGTTCAAAAACTACAAAACCTATCACTTTTAAAAATTTTATGGTCATTACAAACATTCCATTTCATTAATAATAGGAAACAGTTTAGGTTTCTCTCTATTTTTAGGATTCCGTACTTAAAAACTTAAAACTGACCCATTATAAGATCACCCCTGTGTCTGTATGTCCGTCTGTCACAGCCCTTTTTCTCGTATGGGACGTGGAAAGTTCAAACTTGGGGAACTAATAAAGCCTTTTAACCCACATATTGTCAGATTATTTATTAGCCATTCACAAATATGTTTAGGAAAAATTTAGGGTACTAATTAAGTTACTTAAAAAAAACTTTTCTTTTTGTTAATCGTGCGGGGTATCGTGTGAAAGATCTCGTAATATCGAACTCAAAAATATATTTGTTTTAATTTTAGATATTATATTTTCGGAGATATTGTCGAAAATGCACTGCAAAAATATGTCCCCCCCCCCCCTCTCTATTTCCGAATCTACTAAAACTAAAATTAGGAAAAACTTAGGGGTGGTAGGAGTTTATTTAAACCGGAAAACGCATGTTTCTGTTACACACAAACTTTACTTTTCGGGCGGTCAGCGGAGGAGTTGACGGGTGCTTGATGTTGCTATCGACGCAGAATCATACAAGGATAATTGATAATGATTTTCGAGAATAATTATCTGTAATTAGCCGAGATAATAATATTTGTTTTAATTTTAGGTATTATATTTTCAGAGATATCGTCGAAAGTATACTGGAAAAATATGTCCACCCCACCCCTCCTATTTCCGAAAAATTATGAAAAAATTAGGTGTAGTAGGACTTTATCTTTCTTACTTATAATAAAATCCAAAGGCAAGAATCTGTCTGTAACCATTCCAGGCCGTACCACTCTGGTCTGCGTATCGACTGTAGTTAAACGCCATGTTAGGCTTAATGAAAAAGCTATGCTAAATTATCTTGAAATCATGTCTGTTCAGATTATTTTTCCTATAAAACATGTATATCATATTCTATTATAATGTTTTAAGTTCTTAATTAAAAATCCAGATTAAACATCCGAATCCCAGATATAAAATAAGCCATATAATAAAATATCTCAGGTAGGGGGACGCTGTGTTACGATTTTGACTCCAAATCCAAAATGAAGTTTGGTAATGCCCAGTAATTCAATTACTGGCCGGAGCGCCATCTATTGTCTGGATTTGAATTTAAAATCGAACACCTTTTTTTTAGGTATAACTTTTTTTTTAGCTGCATTTAAAAAGAAATGCTGCGTTGTTTTTATCGAGTTTTATAATAATAATAATAATAATAATAATAATAATAATAATAATAATAATAATAAAAAAAAAACACGAAACAAGAACTATTTTAAGAATTTGTGAAATATTTATAATAAGTTTACAAACTGCAAATATTTTTGTTTCAACTATATTATTAAAAAGGAACAAAAAAAAATATTAATTCTTATTCAAGACAAGCCTAGAACACAGTTAATTTTTTTCTTTTAAATTTTACTGTACTCAGATAATTTAAAGTAATTAAGACAGTATCTAGATAAAAATTTTGGATACGATTTATTTAGTTATTTAGATTATTCAGTTTAATTTTGATAAATATTTCATGGATTAACTTATTTTTTCTAATTAAAACATATCCTGCAATGTTTTTTATACGCGTTTATTAGTATTATTATTATTAAAAAAAAAAAAAAAGACATGAACAAAAGAATTATTCAGTTTAAGAATTTGATAAATGTTCATAATACATTTTACAAATTACAAATAATTAAAACAACAATTATTTTTATTTTTATTTTTTATTTATTTTTTTTTTTCAGCTGTATAAGAAAAAAAATAATTCCTATTCAAGACAAGTCCTGAAGCAAAGTTATTATTATTATTATTTTATTTAAGTTTACTGTACTGAACAAACTATTTAAAGTATTTTTTTATTAACATTTCTTTTCCTATTTTTTTTTTTCCCTAATCAAAATATAAGTTGATGTCTGTGTATATAGTGCATTTGATCAATATATTTTGATAAATTAAAACTTCTGTTCTTATGTGTGTGCATTTAAATAAAAATGACATAAATAAAGATATGCAAATTTTTGTAAGAAACAATTGACAAACATTTTTAAAGAGAGAACAAACAAAATAAATTTCAAGAATTCAAAAAATTAAACATCTGGATATTGACTTTCGCTGGTGCTGCCATCTGTCGCCTCAATATAAAATGATCCAGATTTAAAAAGAATTAATTTCATATTGCTCTGTCAAAATTCTTAAATAAAGCTTTCATATCATGAAACTTTTAAACAAGATTTCGGAGAAAAATAACTGACTTTTTTGTTATAGAAATATTTAGCAAATATAAGGTCTGATTTTATATACTTGCCTTAAACATTTCATTTAAAAGTGCCAAGTGCCTGTTTAACATCGTGTCAAAGTTTTATTACGAATGTTTTTATGAAACTTTTGTATAAACTCTTAAACTAGACTTTTAGAAAGAATTGAAAGAAGTTATTTTAAACATTATCTTACTCACTCATTTTTTCTTTCGAATAAAAATAAAAATCAGTTAAATATTAGATCAGCATTACATATAAGCCTACTAGGAGTAGAAAACAATGATAGATTTCTTATACTCAATTCATTATTCCGTCTTTCGACTTTCACATAGTCCGTGTCACATCCGTATACAAAACAGTTTCGAGCCATATTAAAATATAATGTAAAAATAATAATTTATAAAGGAAATAATAACACATTCGCATAGCAAACAATGTTAATTTGATGCTGGTACAGACCGCAGGGCCGCATGCGACCACTTCGGCGTCAGGCCCAAGTTTGCTTGAAGGATGCCATAGGCGAAATTTCTCCTAATCTATTTATATCTCCATGATATAAACAAACGAACACTGTTGCAAACAATAAGGGCTGCTTTGTCAAATATGTATTTTTTTAAAAAATAAACTTGCCAAGCAGGGCTTGCAGAGTCTAAAGCCATATGGTAGGCCTCCCTGCTTGGTTGAATCTGAATCTGTTGTGAACAATATTGTTTTGGCACCCTCTACCGGCTTTAAAATGTTCTTTTCTACAATACAAACCTTTCAATAATAAAACCTTCATACTGTTTGTTTGTATGAAGTCTTATGAAAATGGAATGCAGATCAACAATCCGTCATTTTTGACGGGGGTTATGTACTAGTTAATTAATAAATAGTAATTAATATTTTTAGAAGCCAATAAAAAGATTCACTCACTATATTTTCAAATCCGAAATTGACGTCTTTCTGAGAAGATTTATCGTATATATAAAGTAAAAAATAAAAATAAATAATAATAGAAGTGCGTTAAAATCATGTAGTAACTTAATTACTTTTCGAACATTCCATGGCAAACTAGATTACAAATTGGATCAGAATATCGTATGTCACGGTTATTCAAAATTAACAATAATATAGAATGAAAGAAAAACTTAGATCCTAATTTTACAAAAGTAAATTATTTCCACTGGTGAAAATGGACTCATGTTCAAATGAAAACGTGTAATTCATAAAGTTTCAATTATGAAGTAATTTTCAATCAATTTTAATTTCGCCCATGCTGAGATTAAGACCAATGAATTAAAATAACTATTGAAATTGAGTTTACAGTTATGCAAATGGGAGTTTTAAGTTGTTTTAAATGTAGCTATTTCGCCATTTTTTTCTCTAAAATATACATTGAATAAATTTCCACACCCTTTCATCAGATAAATAAGACTAATTTTTTTCTTTGTTTTTTTAAAAATAAAAACAGATTTTACTAAATTAAACCATGGTTTACACACCAAGTAATATGCAAAAGAATTAGTTAAAAAGGCACACCAGAATTAAAAACACACTTTTAGCAATATCACTCATAGACAGAACTATAACGGAATTATTTTGTGTGTCTCTGTAAATGAAAGATAAATGCTATGCACACCATATTCTTACAGTAAGCATCTTGCAGTGCATCTCATTTATGTATATCAATTTCAATATGTTCGAAATAGAATAACATCATTAACATACATTGTAAACTATTTTCCCTATAGATAATAATGTAACGAAATACTTTTGAGTGTTCCTGTAAATTTACTATAAATGCTACACACTTCATTTTCAATACCGAACATGCCATAGTGAAATTCAGTGACAATCCGAGTATATTTACGTTAATTTATACACACAATGCAGTATGCAAAAATTTAGTTAAACTTACAAATGCAAACCAAAACGCACTTCCAACAATTATTAGCTCACAGATAGTACTGTAACCGACCCCTGTAAATGAACGATAAATGCCATACGCACTCTTTATTCTACTGTAAGAATATTGTAATGCATTTCAGTAATGTACAAAAAATTTCATTATGTTCAAAATAGTGTAACGTCATTAAAATTCCCTGCAAACGATTTTTCTGTATAGACGTAACGGAATTCTTTTGAGTGTCTCTGTAAACGAACTATAAATACTGCTGAGCCAAGCTTTAAAGACTGGTCACGTGAATAATACGTCTGGGTAAGACAAGTCTATTCCTGACAATGGACTTTTTGCAGGTGATGTCACACGCCAGAGCTGGCGGTATCGTGATCGAATAATCTAGCAACTGTACCTCCCCAATACCACTATGCGCAGCCGCAAACAACGCCAGCAGACGACTTTTAGCTTCAACCCAGGTTGCGTGCATAAAATTTAACCGAAATTTTCCAAATTAAAAAAAAATTCTGGATAAAGAACAATATTTTGAATTTATATTACAACATCTATATAATAAAACCGTATGTCATGTGACTGTCCTCAACAGTTCCGGGATGCCGCTTCACTTTTTCATATGCCAGGCAGCCATTTTTATTCAAAATTATTTTTTCTAATAAAACTGCATAAAAGTTACATTTTTAGAAAGATCGTTCAAAATAAATTAATATTTGAGAGATGACTTACGTTCAATTATGTATACATTCTGCAATAACTTCAGTTTCAATTAGGTTCGCTGTTCAAATTCTCTATCCATGAAAGTAAACAACAACAACAAAAAAAAAGATTCATTCGTTGAGAACGTTTAAAATATTAAACCATGAATTTTTGGACCGCTGCCTGGTGTAAAAAAAAATAATCAGCACCAGTGAGACAGTCAAAGTTTACCATAATTCTGTTCCATACAACTCAACTTCCTTCGGATCTTTTCTTGATGTAAGTTGAACTCCGTGGTTGAACTCATGTAATAATATTTAATGGATCAAATTTCGAAACAAATTGTCAGCTTTTATTTTTCGTGTGTATTAATTAGAAACGATATTTTAATTTTGAAATCAAATGTTTTGATTTATGATAATATTTCTTATTTATCTATTTTCTATTTTAAAGAAAAATGTGAACGTCATGTATTTTAAATTGGAACAGCTGTCACGGACGCACCAGGGTTGGCGGAATTTTTGTTTTGCGCCATTTTGGCGAGAAAATCCCATTTTCAGGTACCTATTAGAGATTACTAAAACAGCATATACTTTTATTTTATTATGAAATAGTTTATTTTATATTAAAAACACACACACAATGATTAATTTATTATAAAGTGGGTTAAGCGGTTTTTGTCAAGAAAGATGAAATACATAACAACAAAAAATATGCGAAATGCTACCACGATCGCAAAAGTTCTTGATTTGTCTATTAGATTTTTCCGGTTTGGCGAAGGATTAAGGAAAAAAATAAATTATGAATAAAAATAATTTGTTACAATGCTTAACATACATTTAAGGGCGACCAAACTGGTCGCCAGTGGCGGCTAGTATTAAATACCTACTACCACAAAAATGAATTGTTTTGCCGTATTTTTATCAAAAGATCATTAATAATGCATACTCCATAGAACGCTATGCCAATGTTCAAAAGTAAATACCGTAAGCAGACGAATTTTAGCCTCGAACTCATACTTTTACTTTGTTGTCTTGTCTTATGCCACTGTAGTGATTTTTATTTGATCATGATTTCAATATAGCCTTCATTACGTCGTTGCCCCATGGCTTTAACAATTTATCATACGGTTATGCACTGAGATGAGAGAAGCTCAGCCGGATCCTGGGTCCGAAACGGGCTCGGGTTTAAAGTAAAAATTTTATTGTATTTACAAATTGAAAAAAAATTGCTATTTGAGAAGTGTTTTACAATTCTTTAAGTTGGTTCTCAAATGACCTGCTGAAAACAACGTGAGTAGTGGGAAAACGAGAGTTCGGGCTCAGGAGGTGGAGGGTGTGGAGGGATGAGGTGGAGGGATGAGGCGGAGGGATGAGGTGGAGGGATGAGGCGGAGGGATGAGGTGGAGGGATGAGGCACCGACCCTCCGATCGCCCCCGCAACGCACCCTAGCGGGAAAAATGGAAATTGTGAAAAAAAGGGTTAATTTTCTACTGTAACACGAGGAGTGAAAATAAGAACTCTAAGAAAAGGTTAAATGGACAAGATTATCATACTATAAGATGAATATTGATTTTATATACTAATTTTGAATGACAAACACCTTAATGAGTATCACTAATTAAGCGAAACAATGGAAAAATATCAACCTTAACGAAAAAAGCAGATTTCTTTAGAATTTTTCAACTATAAGATGACGATATCAACTTATATGAAGAAATTTAAACTTACATTTTAGTTTTGCACAATGGACACCTTAACGAGAATAATAATTAAGCAAAATAAAATAACAATTTTAACGAAACTGCTGATTTCTTATGAATTTTTCAACTATAACATGAGAATATCAAACTATAAGATGGATTTTAAACTTATATTATAGTTTCTGAACAATAGACACCTTAATGAGTATAATAATTAAGCAAAAGAAAATATTACTTTTAACGAAAATGATGATTTCCTATGAATTTTTTCAACTATAAGATGTGGATATCAAATCATAAGCCGTAGAATAAACATATATAATTATTTTAAATGACGAACATTTTAATGAGTATTACTAATTAGACGAAACAATTGAAAAATATCAATTGTAAGGTATAAAGCTGATTTTTTAAGAATTTTTCAAGTATAAGATGAGAATATCAACTTATAAGAGGAAATTACACTTTTTTAGTTTTTCAACCGTAATACACAGAAAATATTCAAAATTTGAATGAATTTTATACCTAATCAATTGATTTTCCGCACAATAATAGGAGTTTTAGCAACCATTATCTAATTTTACTGTGTATACTTGATTTAATTCTGTTTAGACGTACGTAATATAATCTTTTTATATCATTTAGACTTGAAATAAGAACCATATTTAAATAAAAACCAGTTGTTTATTTATTCTTAATACGCAAACTTTTTTTCTTTCCTAAAATGTAGCATTTCTGAGGAGGGATAATAATTCCACCCCACATTCTAAGGAAAAGGGGAGTCTAACAATGACCGTCTAGGTCACAACTTTTACTATAATATAAATATTATTCGCTATCAATATGTTTACAAAAAATCCATGTTGGGAGATAGATATGAGTTATATTTTAATAAAGTTTACCCTCCTCCATCTTCTACACGATGCTAACAATTATACAAAACAAAAGAAATACCGATTTTTAACGAAAAAGGGTGAATTTTAATGAATTTTTACACAAGTTTTCGGTATTATTGTACACTAACAGGTATGATATTATTTCTTAGGTGATTACAATACAGAGAAAATTATTCACCTTTAGATTACTTTTCGTGAAATATTTAACAGTAATTATATAAACTCCTGTTTACATCACTAATTTACATTTGAAAATAAGGATTTATAGGATAAAATAAATAATCTTAACTTATACTTAGTAAATTTTACACAATTCCAATTATTTTATACCGTGTTTTTCACGAGTTTTATATTAATTAGTAATTTTATATTAATTAACTTTGAATATTTTCTATGATATGGTTAATCCATTTTTATCACAGAAATACCAGTACCTAAAATTTCACTTAAACTCATATTCTAAGTATTAATATTCACTTATAACTTTACTTTTAGTTATACTTTTACTTGAAACCATGTGAACTTGTAGAACCCTGCTTACGCATATGGAGTTTAGTACATCACACTGTTATCTAAATGAATATGAATACCTTATTGTTTTAAATTTTCCAATTTTAACAGAATATGCACGAATATAAACTTTAATTTTATCTAAACATTTTATTTCAAATACCCTAGTTTATGAAAACGATACATATTACCAAATATTAGACAACATTTTAACATGAACTTAGATACTGATCACATACCTATTTTAGCATAATTTATTAGCATACATAGCATTTCTTTCAGAAATATACATATAAAATTATGGATTTACCGAGTATATATCCAATTTTAGCTTTCACTTACCAATTTTTACACCATTTCAATGATTTCAATGATTTCAAGCTATTTTATATTACAGAAACGAAAAAATAATTGAATACAGACGCGAGTAAATAATATTTGTATTGTATTTTCCATTCAAAGATTTGAAACTCAAGTTAAAATTTATGTTATAAGTATTGATATCCACTTTTAGTTATACTTTTACTTGAAACCATATGAACTTGTAGAACCTTGCTTACGCATATGAGTTTAGTACACACTGTTATCTAAATGAATATGAATACCTTATTGTTTTAAATTTTCCAATTTTAACAGAATATGCACGAATATAACCTTTAAGTTTATCTAAACATTTTATTTCAAATACCCTAGTTTATGAAAACGATACATATTACCAAATATTAGACATTTTAACATAAACTTAGATACTGATCACATACCTATTTTAGCATAACTTATTAACATGCAATAGCATTTTATCCATTCCTTTCAGAAATATACATATAAATATATGGATTTAACGAGTAAATATCCAATTTTAGCTTGCATTTAGTGATTTTTTACACCAATCCAATGATTTCGAGCTATTTTATATCACAGAAACGAAAACATATTTGAACATAAACGCCTGTAAAATAATATTTGAACTGTGTTTCCTATTCAAAAATTCAAATCTCAAATTAAAATTTATGTTCTATCACTTATCAACTATTTATCCCACATAACTTTTACCATAAAAACATCGTAGAAATTAAATATACGTTAAATGAAAATAATAAATTGTAAGTACCTAAAAATATCAAACACAAAATCTATTAATCAAAACTTAAAAAAATAAAAAAAAAATTAAAAGTTCTTACGAAGTTAAAAAAAAAAAATTTACAAATGAAAAAAAAAAAATTTACAAATGAAAAAAAAAAAAAATTACAAATGAAAAAAAAAATTTACAAATGAAAAAAAAAAATTTACAAATGAAAAAAAAAATTTACAAATGAAAAAAAAATTTTACAAATGAAAAAAAAAATTACAAATGAAAAAAAAAAATTACAAAATTAAAAAAAAAAGTTTTTACAAAAAAAGTTAAAAAAAAAAGTATTTTACAAAATTAAAAAAAAAAGTTTTTTACATAAAAAAAGGAAAAAAATTACGAAGGTTTAATATATTACAAAAAGTACCCATTTTTTACAAATTTTTTTAAAAATTAGAAGTTTAATTGCTATTATTACCACTATCACTTCTCAGAATTTAGCAGCCTAGACTTTTGTACACTATATATTTTTAATACTATAAAGAAAATTTCAACTGCAATTGTACCAACACTATTATTAAGTTCGCATAAACCAAATTTCATACTGTATTTAGCAAATTTCCAATTAACATCTTCCGTGTAGAGTAACCTTTTCCTCTAACATTTGAAATCGTGTATATCTGCTACTTTCATATTTATAATTAATATTTCAGAATTAAGACCATACTAACCATTTTAATATAAGACCATATTTAAGCAAGATTCCATGATAAAGCTTATTATACTGATTATTTTTATTTAGTACGCATGCGCAGTTTTGTCACATGATCACTTTAACTGATGATAATATAAAATTTTGAAAAGTGATGCAGAGGTTCTCATTTCCCAAGTCAAATTCTTGCAGATGACTGTATAATGTATAGCTCCAGTAAATTTCCTGATTTTAACCCAGTTGGGGAAACAATTTATCTGTTAACGAATAAAGTAAGTTGTACTATATCATTGTAAAACATCAATAAATGATTATTTATCTATTAAATTTTTTCTAAGTATATAATTATATTTCTTTTATTGTATAGATGTTACACCAAGATGAATCAAAACAGCAGAAACTCTCTTTACCAGAAATGGATACCCCGGATGATTCATCGTCAACACATATAGAGTTAAAGAATAATATACATGTGAGTACTTATATGTGATATATTAGAATACATATATTAAACATAATTAGAGTGAATTTACAATAAAATATTGTACCAGATGTTCTATAAAATGTGATGTTTTTTCGTCTATAGTGTTAGAAGGAATTCTAAATATATGCATTTATTTCTCTTGCAGATGTGTTTCACCTGTAACAAATACTTTTCAAGTAAATGGAATTTAAAAGAACATATACAAATCCATACTAGTGAAAAACCATATACTTGTAATCATCGTCAAAAATCATCTACAAGAAAGCGTGAATTATCTTTTACTAGAAAATACAGACCATCAGTTCATATGAAAACACATCCTGTTAAAAAATTGTTTCAGTGTGAAAAGTGTGAGAAAATATTCGTTATTCGTAATAAACTGAATAGACATATGACTGTTATGTTGAACTTGTCGAAGACAGTATCCCAAATCATATTGAAGATGGATATTCAAAAATTAACCAGTAGTTTGAAGAATTTAACAGTCAAAGATCAGATTGGATACTTCGAAAAATTGACTGTATAGAACATAAACCAACATAACATTTACCCAAACTACTCATGCAGCATTATTGATTTGACATATGATATCCAAAAAGTGAAATTTGTAAAGAAAAATCCAAAGTGTTGTAAAGAATTTTATTGATATAATTGATAAAATGTATTGAAGAGAAAATGATATAAATGTAGACAATATTCACAATGTATTGTTTAAATACCCATAATAATAAAAAATGTATCTATACACATCTGTGTTTATTTTTATAAAACATATTTCATTGTTAAAATATATTGTATGATTTTTAACATGAAATTTCTACATGACAGTAAATAACTAATTTTGCTTTACGTAAGACTTGAGATTTATCATAACTTGTTCAACGAAACAACATTTTTCCCCAATGAATATCCAGTTTACACACATACATATGAAAATCAACTTTTGATAATACTATACATCAGATTAATGAAAAATATATAAAATTCATTAAAAAAATGTTTTTACAAATAAAAAATTAAAATTTTTTTACAAATTTAAAAAAAAAAGTTTCTTTACAATTAAAAAAAGTTTTTACAAATTAAAAAAAAAAGTTTTTACGTATATAAAAAATGTTTCTACAAAGTTAAAAAAAAGTTATAAAAAAAGTTTACAAAACTAAAAAAAAAAATAAAAATTTAACAAAAAATAAATAAATATTTCAAGTTTTTCTAAAAATATTTACATATTAACAAAAATTTACTCAAAAGTCAGAACCAGACCTATGTCTAACATAGCATTTTTTCGACTTCAGTTGTTAAAATCATAGTGTTAGCGCTGTGAAAATACAAAATAATACCTTCAAATGGTAATCTATCTTGGATCCAATATATGGTATATTAAGAATCATTTGTGATTTCAACAAATTAAATATGCATGAGAAAACCATTAATGTATCAGCAACTGATGGGACTCATTTTGCTGATGTTATATCAATCTATAAATCTGGAAGTTACCGACAGTAACAGTAACCAAAGACTAACAGATAGAGATGCTTTAAGGGTGTTGACATTACAGACAGATACAAGAAACAATTTATATCAGTCTTAATCAAATAAAAAATCTTCAGAGTTTCCTTTAGATTTACCTATTGAAGTGTAGATAACTGAAAACATATCTATCGGTCCAGAAGTGACTAATATAACAGCAAAGCATACAGATAATGGGTATCGCGGACTTTTAGTTTATGTTATCACTTCAAGTGATAAATACTGCTGATTTCGGATAGATATGCATACAAGTAAATTATATGATGAGTCGAAAATGAACCGAGAATTCATATCGGAGTATAACTTAAACATGTGTACCTGCTTATGACTTGAAAAATTCACGACATTCTACAACGACTGATTTCAAATTACACAACCAATAAAATATTTACCTTCAAGGAAAGAAAATGAAACCCCATTCAACTGTTTCAGATATCCAAATTGATCACGTGATCGATGTTGAACAGCAGGATCAGGCCTAAATCTAACATCCCATTTTTTCTCGATTTCGGTTGTTTAAAGTTCTTATTTTAAAGAAATGTACAATGGTTAGGCAACCATTATACTACTCTTTAAAATAACACTTTAAACAATCGAAATCGAGAAAAAATGGGATGTTAGATTTAGGCCTGATCCTGCTGTTCAACATCGATCACGTGATCAATTTGGATATCTGAAACAGTTGAATGGGGTTTCATTTTCTTTCCTTGAAGGTAAATATTTTATTGGTTGTGTAATTTGAAATCAGTCGTTGTAGAATGTCGTGAATTTTTCAAGTCATAAGCAGGTACACATGTTTAAGTTATACTCCGATATGAATTCTCGGTTCATTTTCGACTCATCATATAATTTACTTGTATGCATATCTATCCGAAATCAGCAGTATTTATCACTTGAAGTGATAACATAAACTAAAAGTCCGCGATACCCATTATCTGTATGCTTTGCTGTTATATTAGTCACTTCTGGACCGATAGATATGTTTTCAGTTATCTACACTTCAATAGGTAAATCTAAAGGAAACTCTGAAGATTTTTTATTTGATTAAGACTGATATAAATTGTTTCTTGTATCTGTCTGTAATGTCAACACCCTTAAAGCATCTCTATCTGTTAGTCTTTGGTTACTGTTGCTGTCGGTAACTTCCAGATTTATAGATTGATATAACATCAGCAAAATGAGTCCCATCAGTTGCTGATACATTAATGGTTTTCTCATGCATATTTAATTTGTTGAAATCACAAATGATTCTTAATATACCATATATTGGATCCAAGATAGATTACCATTTGAAGGTATTATTTTGTATTTTCACAGCGCTAACACTATGATTTTAACAACTGAAGTCGAAAAAATGCTATGTTAGACATAGGTCTGGTTCTGACTTTTGAGTAAATTTTTGTTAATATGTAAATATTTTTAGAAAAACTTGAAATATTTATTTATTTTTTGTTAAATTTTTATTTTTTTTTTTAGTTTTGTAAACTTTTTTTATAACTTTTTTTTTAACTTTGTAGAAACATTTTTTATATACGTAAAAACTTTTTTTTTTAATTTGTAAAAACTTTTTTTAATTGTAAAGAAACTTTTTTTTTAAAATTTGTAAAAAATTTTTAATTTTTTATTTGTAAAAACATTTTTTTAATGAATTTTATATATTTTTCATTAATCTGATGTATAGTATTATCAAAAGTTGATTTTCATATGTATGTGTGTAAACTGGATATTCATTGGGGAAAAATGTTGTTTCGTTGAACAAGTTATGATAAATCTCAAGTCTTACGTAAAGCAAAATTATTTATTTACTGTCATGTAGAAATTTCATGTTAAAAATCATACAATATATTTTAACAATGAAATATGTTTTATAAAAATAAACACAGATGTGTATAGATACATTTTTTATTATTATGGGTATTTAAACAATACATTGTGAATATTGTCTACATTTATATCATTTTCTCTTCAATACATTTTATCAATTATATCAATAAAATTCTTTACAACACTTTGGATTTTTCTTTACAAATTTCACTTTTTGGATATCATATGTCAAATCAATAATGCTGCATGAGTAGTTTGGGTAAATGTTATGTTGGTTTATGTTCTATACAGTCAATTTTTCGAAGTATCCAATCTGATCTTTGACTGTTAAATTCTTCAAACTACTGGTTAATTTTTGAATATCCATCTTCAATATGATTTGGGATACTGTCTTCGACAAGTTCAACATAACAGTCATATGTCTATTCAGTTTATTACGAATAACGAATATTTTCTCACACTTTTCACACTGAAACAATTTTTTAACAGGATGTGTTTTCATATGAACTGATGGTCTGTATTTTCTAGTAAAAGATAATTCACGCTTTCTTGTAGATGATTTTTGACGATGATTACAAGTATATGGTTTTTCACTAGTATGGATTTGTATATGTTCTTTTAAATTCCATTTACTTGAAAAGTATTTGTTACAGGTGAAACACATCTGCAAGAGAAATAAATGCATATATTTAGAATTCCTTCTAACACTATAGACGAAAAAACATCACATTTTATAGAACATCTGGTACAATATTTTATTGTAAATTCACTCTAATTATGTTTAATATATGTATTCTAATATATCACATATAAGTACTCACATGTATATTATTCTTTAACTCTATATGTGTTGACGATGAATCATCCGGGGTATCCATTTCTGGTAAAGAGAGTTTCTGCTGTTTTGATTCATCTTGGTGTAACATCTATACAATAAAAGAAATATAATTATATACTTAGAAAAAATTTAATAGATAAATAATCATTTATTGATGTTTTACAATGATATAGTACAACTTACTTTATTCGTTAACAGATAAATTGTTTCCCCAACTGGGTTAAAATCAGGAAATTTACTGGAGCTATACATTATACAGTCATCTGCAAGAATTTGACTTGGGAAATGAGAACCTCTGCATCACTTTTCAAAATTTTATATTATCATCAGTTAAAGTGATCATGTGACAAAACTGCGCATGCGTACTAAATAAAAATAATCAGTATAATAAGCTTTATCATGGAATCTTGCTTAAATATGGTCTTATATTAAAATGGTTAGTATGGTCTTAATTCTGAAATATTAATTATAAATATGAAAGTAGCAGATATACACGATTTCAAATGTTAGAGGAAAAGGTTACTCTACACGGAAGATGTTAATTGGAAATTTGCTAAATACAGTATGAAATTTGGTTTATGCGAACTTAATAATAGTGTTGGTACAATTGCAGTTGAAATTTTCTTTATAGTATTAAAAATATATAGTGTACAAAAGTCTAGGCTGCTAAATTCTGAGAAGTGATAGTGGTAATAATAGCAATTAAACTTCTAATTTTTAAAAAAATTTGTAAAAAATGGGTACTTTTTGTAATATATTAAACCTTCGTAATTTTTTTCCTTTTTTTATGTAAAAAACTTTTTTTTTTAATTTTGTAAAATACTTTTTTTTTTAACTTTTTTTGTAAAAACTTTTTTTTTTAATTTTGTAATTTTTTTTTTTCATTTGTAATTTTTTTTTTCATTTGTAAAATTTTTTTTTCATTTGTAAATTTTTTTTTTCATTTGTAAATTTTTTTTTTTCATTTGTAAATTTTTTTTTTCATTTGTAATTTTTTTTTTTTTCATTTGTAAATTTTTTTTTTTTCATTTGTAAATTTTTTTTTTTTAACTTCGTAAGAACTTTTAATTTTTTTTTTATTTTTTTAAGTTTTGATTAATAGATTTTGTGTTTGATATTTTTAGGTACTTACAATTTATTATTTTCATTTAACGTATATTTAATTTCTACGATGTTTTTATGGTAAAAGTTATGTGGGATAAATAGTTGATAAGTGATAGAACATAAATTTTAATTTGAGATTTGAATTTTTGAATAGGAAACACAGTTCAAATATTATTTTACAGGCGTTTATGTTCAAATATGTTTTCGTTTCTGTGATATAAAATAGCTCGAAATCATTGGATTGGTGTAAAAAATCACTAAATGCAAGCTAAAATTGGATATTTACTCGTTAAATCCATATATTTATATGTATATTTCTGAAAGGAATGGATAAAATGCTATTGCATGTTAATAAGTTATGCTAAAATAGGTATGTGATCAGTATCTAAGTTTATGTTAAAATGTCTAATATTTGGTAATATGTATCGTTTTCATAAACTAGGGTATTTGAAATAAAATGTTTAGATAAACTTAAAGGTTATATTCGTGCATATTCTGTTAAAATTGGAAAATTTAAAACAATAAGGTATTCATATTCATTTAGATAACAGTGTGTACTAAACTCATATGCGTAAGCAAGGTTCTACAAGTTCATATGGTTTCAAGTAAAAGTATAACTAAAAGTGGATATCAATACTTATAACATAAATTTTAACTTGAGTTTCAAATCTTTGAATGGAAAATACAATACAAATATTATTTACTCGCGTCTGTATTCAATTATTTTTTCGTTTCTGTAATATAAAATAGCTTGAAATCATTGAAATCATTGAAATGGTGTAAAAATTGGTAAGTGAAAGCTAAAATTGGATATATACTCGGTAAATCCATAATTTTATATGTATATTTCTGAAAGAAATGCTATGTATGCTAATAAATTATGCTAAAATAGGTATGTGATCAGTATCTAAGTTCATGTTAAAATGTTGTCTAATATTTGGTAATATGTATCGTTTTCATAAACTAGGGTATTTGAAATAAAATGTTTAGATAAAATTAAAGTTTATATTCGTGCATATTCTGTTAAAATTGGAAAATTTAAAACAATAAGGTATTCATATTCATTTAGATAACAGTGTGATGTACTAAACTCCATATGCGTAAGCAGGGTTCTACAAGTTCACATGGTTTCAAGTAAAAGTATAACTAAAAGTAAAGTTATAAGTGAATATTAATACTTAGAATATGAGTTTAAGTGAAATTTTAGGTACTGGTATTTCTGTGATAAAAATGGATTAACCATATCATAGAAAATATTCAAAGTTAATTAATATAAAATTACTAATTAATATAAAACTCGTGAAAAACACGGTATAAAATAATTGGAATTGTGTAAAATTTACTAAGTATAAGTTAAGATTATTTATTTTATCCTATAAATCCTTATTTTCAAATGTAAATTAGTGATGTAAACAGGAGTTTATATAATTACTGTTAAATATTTCACGAAAAGTAATCTAAAGGTGAATAATTTTCTCTGTATTGTAATCACCTAAGAAATAATATCATACCTGTTAGTGTACAATAATACCGAAAACTTGTGTAAAAATTCATTAAAATTCACCCTTTTTCGTTAAAAATCGGTATTTCTTTTGTTTTGTATAATTGTTAGCATCGTGTAGAAGATGGAGGAGGGTAAACTTTATTAAAATATAACTCATATCTATCTCCCAACATGGATTTTTTGTAAACATATTGATAGCGAATAATATTTATATTATAGTAAAAGTTGTGACCTAGACGGTCATTGTTAGACTCCCCTTTTCCTTAGAATGTGGGGTGGAATTATTATCCCTCCTCAGAAATGCTACATTTTAGGAAAGAAAAAAAGTTTGCGTATTAAGAATAAATAAACAACTGGTTTTTATTTAAATATGGTTCTTATTTCAAGTCTAAATGATATAAAAAGATTATATTACGTACGTCTAAACAGAATTAAATCAAGTATACACAGTAAAATTAGATAATGGTTGCTAAAACTCCTATTATTGTGCGGAAAATCAATTGATTAGGTATAAAATTCATTCAAATTTTGAATATTTTCTGTGTATTACGGTTGAAAAACTAAAAAAGTGTAATTTCCTCTTATAAGTTGATATTCTCATCTTATACTTGAAAAATTCTTAAAAAATCAGCTTTATACCTTACAATTGATATTTTTCAATTGTTTCGTCTAATTAGTAATACTCATTAAAATGTTCGTCATTTAAAATAATTATATATGTTTATTCTACGGCTTATGATTTGATATCCACATCTTATAGTTGAAAAAATTCATAGGAAATCATCATTTTCGTTAAAAGTAATATTTTCTTTTGCTTAATTATTATACTCATTAAGGTGTCTATTGTTCAGAAACTATAATATAAGTTTAAAATCCATCTTATAGTTTGATATTCTCATGTTATAGTTGAAAAATTCATAAGAAATCAGCAGTTTCGTTAAAATTGTTATTTTATTTTGCTTAATTATTATTCTCGTTAAGGTGTCCATTGTGCAAAACTAAAATGTAAGTTTAAATTTCTTCATATAAGTTGATATCGTCATCTTATAGTTGAAAAATTCTAAAGAAATCTGCTTTTTTCGTTAAGGTTGATATTTTTCCATTGTTTCGCTTAATTAGTGATACTCATTAAGGTGTTTGTCATTCAAAATTAGTATATAAAATCAATATTCATCTTATAGTATGATAATCTTGTCCATTTAACCTTTTCTTAGAGTTCTTATTTTCACTCCTCGTGTTACAGTAGAAAATTAACCCTTTTTTTCACAATTTCCATTTTTCCCGCTAGGGTGCGTTGCGGGGGCGATCGGAGGGTCGGTGCCTCATCCCTCCACCTCATCCCTCCGCCTCATCCCTCCGCCTCATCCCTCCACCTCATCCCTCCACACCCTCCACCTCCTGAGCCCGAACTCTCGTTTTCCCACTACTAACGTGAAACTTTCTGACACATTTTCTGATGTAAAGGCATAAAATTGGCAGGCCTAGGACTATTGAAGAGATTTGGAATCGAAATGAGTTTTCCATTTTTTGATAACTAAATTACTTATCGAGTTATAAACGCTTCGTGTCACGTGACAAAGCAATTTTTTCTTCTTTTCTGTGCTGGCGCGTCGAAAATTGGGTTCAAAACGCCGACTCTGACAGAATTTTGTGAAAGATCTTCTGACTTTACAGAAAAATAGAAAACGTGTTTCGATGACGAAGTTTCTGAATAACACCACTGAATAACAATTTGATACTTTGGCGAATAAAAATGACTTGAAAAATGTGTCATAAAGTAGCCAGTTTGGATTTGAGAACAGCCTTACAAATCTAAAGGGAATGGAATTGTTATTGATGGGATATAAGGAGAAATATTGTATCTGACTCTGAAGCTTTGGCACGGTCAGTGTTGGATACATAAAGAAGCCGTGGGATGTCCCTTGTCTAACCTATCTTTCCGTTTGAAATATTTTTCCATAATTACCGGAAAACAGGGCGCACGTTTTTGTGCTATATTTGTACAAAGAGATTTTAAAAGAATAAGAATTGTGATTGTAGTTTTCTGCCAGTGGTTGGGTATAAATAACATATTTTCTATTTTAAACAGATATTCAGGGACATGAAAATCATGAAACATTGATATGAGGGAGTATTTAGGATCTATATATATATATTATGCTATCGTACGTGGCACAGAAATCGCGATTATTTGTTAATTGTTTAATAGCAACACCCAAATGAAATGCATCTCATTGGTTATTTTGCTGCCATCTACAGGAATAAAAGCGAAACAAACAATGATTTCTTGATTATAAACATTAACAATTAAATAGATATATTTTTTTTCATTTGAAATATTGATTTTTGTAGGCATTTAATATTTATAATTTAAAAAATACAATTAGCAATATAAAATTTTAAATGTAAACAAAGCAATGATTTTTAAAAAGGGATTTTTAGTAAAAGGGAAAAGTAAGTGTAATAATTTTCCCTGACCGTTTAATTTTTTTAAACGTAACTGTTATATTTTTGAAATTTTAGCTCTTATTTAAATTTTTTACAAGTTTTCAGTATAAATAAATATTATTCAGCCTTTTTTATGACGTCCACTCCACTGTTATATTTTTCAATTACAGTCTGCCCCGGCAACGCCGGGTGGGTCAGCTATAGTTAATACTTATTTCTATGTAAGAAGAGATTTTTTAAATGAAAAAAATAATCTTGAAACAACTTTAAAAAAAAATCTATATATTTAAAACGAAAAGCGCATTCTGTGAAATCCACATGAAAATTGGGATTAAAAACGGATGAAGCCAGGGGCGCCATTTCAGAACTTTCTTGGGGGGGGGGGGGACTACACCCTCCCCCCGCAACCTCTCCAAACGAGAAACGTTTACTGAATCATATATACATAGACAGCAATACTTCTAATACGGAATCTCAAGTGACCTTTGAGAATTCCGTTTTAGACAGGTTTTCGTCTTAGCAAGTAGAATTTTAAAATATTAAGAAAGTTTTCAGTTATAGACAGGGACCGTTTTTTTTTCAGGTATTCTTTAAGACTGTTAAAACCTCCTTTCTATAAAGCACTTCTGAAGAGCATAGGTGTATTACAGTGAAACGTGTCTAAGCGAAACCTGTCTATAACATAATTCTTTCTCAAACGGGCAAAAAAAACATCATACAATTATACTTGCTAAGCTGGAGACCTGTCTAAAATTGAGCTTTTTTACAGTTCTTTTCAACTCCTTCTTTGCAGATTTTACTGCAGGGGCACCCTTTCAGGAGTTTCTTAGGGAGGGAGAGGGACAAAGTTTTTTTTAAAGACAGGCGTTAAAATATCGTGCAGGATTGCCCAAATCGTGCACAAAATAAAAATAAGCCCCCACAATAAAAAATGTAGTGTTAGATTTTGCCTTCTTGTCTTAACTTCTTTTACAAACATGTGATTCTTCAGCGAACATATTTTTAATTTTAGTGGTAGTCCGCGAATTTTTCTTCTTTTTTTTTTACGCAAAAGCAATTTGTCAACCGATCGCGGTTAACATCGCGAGTTTTACGAATTTGAATAAGAAAAAAATAGTTTATTTGGCAAATTTGGTCGCGGAAAAAATCGTTAATTTTTTCAAACGACCGTGGAAAAATATTGCGAATTCCGCGAAAGATCACTCAAACAAATAGAGATTTTCATCAATCAATCGCGGAAAAAAATCGTGAATTTAGTATAACTATTGCGGAAAAATATCGCGAAATTCGTAAAAAGATTGAACAACAAAAAAAAATCACGAATTTAGTCAAACAATCGCGCAAAAAAGGGGGAATTTCGTCAAAGATCGCGCAAAAAAATATCTACTTTTGTCAGTCGGTTGCGGAAAATGACTTCCGAATTTCAACAAACGATCGTAGAAAAGAGTCGCGTATTGCGTCAAAAGATTGCTAAAACAGATAGCGAATTTCGTCGATCAGTTGCAAAAAAAAAAAATCGTGAATTTCGACAAATGATGGAAAAAAATTCGTCAACGATCGGAGTTTCGTCAAAGATTACACAAGAAAATAGCAATTTCTGTCAGTCGGTTGCGGAAAAAGACTCCCGAATTTCAACAAACGAGCGTAGAAAAGAGTCGCGAATTTCGTTAAAAGATGGCGAAAACGAATAGCGAATTTCGTCGATCGGTTGAAAAACATGTCGCGAATTTAGACAATTGGTTGAAAAAAACCAATTCCGTCAACGATTCACAGAAAATAGCATATTTTGGAAAATTATCACAAAAAAAAATATAAAAAAAATTAAACAATCACGAAAAAAAGTCCTGAAATTCAATTGGTCACGACATAATCAGCCCACGAACACCATCAAGAAATTACGAAATTTGCAAATGTTGTAATCCATATTTATAAGAAAATTTTCATTAATGATTTTCTGTCAGTAAAAATTTTCCGCAATCATTTTCTGCCTTCCTCTTCAGACTATGATCTAAATTTCATACAATTCAGAATTCTGCAAAACCCTTGGTCTCAGGTCCTGCATTGGGTGGGGCAACACGACCCAATCTGCAGTACAGATCGAGCCGGGTTGACGCAGTTTATTTTCGTTGCGGATCAGGTTGACTTGGAACATTTGACTACGGTTGGGAATATCCCAGTGGACTATTTTTTATTCTATTAGTACGACTTTTTGAAATCTGTCATGCACTTATATTAGGATATTTTCAAGAGAAATCTGTCACAAGCAATTTTTTTGGAAATTGTAGAACGATTGAATGCAAAATTAGAAGTCAATTCTGGCCCGTTATCAAAGAGTTAATTGTTTCGGGTGCAAATTGGGTTTTCACTATTTTGAGTCGGGTTCATGTTGCCCAAGTTTTCAAAGAAATCCTAAATATTTTCAGATGAAAAAAATAATTTTTCTACATAAAAGATAAAATTGTTATTAGAGATATAATTGTAGTCTAATTTTCCAAATCATATTGAAATATGGATTAATTTTCTTTCATTTCGGGTGGGGTTGCGTTCAATGAACATTTTTTGGACGTTTCCGGGTTTACTGGAAATTACCGTCCAAGCATCGGCTACCCGAAATTCATTTCGTTTTGAGTTTGGTTATTTTGGATTCGGCTTGAAGTCTGTCGGGTTAAAGTCAGGATTCGGGTCTGTTACAACCAAATCTGGACAGGAATCTAGTGTCAGGCTGTGGAGATTTTTAAGAGCATACTGTATAAGGAAAGAGCATGTTTACAAACAAACAGTTCCATCAACCAATCTACCACTGCATTTTTGTCGCAGCTATCATTGCAGAAATCGTCATGGCGACGTAGGCCAATCATATCATAGACCAGTTTAACGTAGACCAATCAAATCGCTGCATCTCATGTATACGGTAGGAGTCGTAAAGAACGAACAGGTTTTTCTCCCAAACCAACAGTATTTTAACCAACAGTGACGTCATCTGCCCTTTCCTTATATATAATATCATTTAATAAAGCAAATGATTTAATGGCATTATAACTATTGGAGTAAATATAATGTGACACTCTAATAAAACAAAATTAACAAATCATATAATTAGGGAATTGAATACACCTCCCTGATCCCCCCAACCCCGAAAAAAAAAAAAAAAATTCCCCTTAAATTTTTGGCTAATGAGAGAATTTATCACTAAAATTCTAGGCTTGGGGGTGAGAGTTTTCTTTTAATCATGCTGTACACAGTTCAGAAGCAATTCATAGAGTTTTTTCTCACATATATTTCTAAAACTAGCCAAAATACTCATTAATGATAAATGTCTCACTTATAGAATGTTGCAATAGAAAGGCTTAAGAAAACATTTCAATTTTAAAGTGTTTATTACTTTCTTGTATCTTTGAAAAAGGTATTGGATTTATGAAAATTTAGCACTTCCGGTTTTCGAACGGATTTATATCGTTTAGAAGATCCTGAACACAATTGGACTATTTTTAGAAAATGTCTGTCTGCGAGTCTGTCTGTGTGTCTCAGTGTCTGTATATGACAAAAATTTTGTGGGCGCTGTATCTCAAGAACTAATGCACGGAATTTGATAAAACTTTATATTCACTTAGACATTGATAAGTTTTTGGTGCAAATCGTCCAACAGATGGTGCTGCTATGCTACATTTTTCATGATTTTTACGATAGCTGTATCTCAAGAACTAATGCACAGAATTTCACCAAACTTCAGATTCGGTTAGACCTTGACAAAAATAGACGTTGATTGCGGTTTGGTATAAATAGCCCAACAGGTGGCGCTGCTATGCTACATTTTGCACGATACCTATATCTCCAGAACTAACGCACATAATTTAATAAAACTTTAGATTCAGTTAGACCTTAATTTAAATTGATGCTGACTTGTTTTTGGTGTATGTGAAACATGTATGAGATAGAAGAAAGTTTTGGGATTGGCACATCAGACTAGTTTTTTTTATTGTAATCAAATCTGTGAAATCTCACATTATTTTAGCTTTTGATCATATTTTGATTTTTTTTTTTTGGTCTCTGTGATAACTGATAAATTTTTTGAAATTTCAAATTCCTTGGGGGGGGGGCAGTTGCCCCCCCCAGCCCCCCCGAAATGGCGCCCCTGGATGAAGCCGTACCATTACATTGAAAGCATAGACCTAATTTATTTTTGCTCTGAGGTTGAAAGCTAAAGCTTTTTTTTTTTTTTAAGAACTCTATGTTTTCACTACTAAATATGCATATTTTTTCGCAAAATTTTAAAGGAAGTGTCAGGTTCCTCTCACAGGTGCAAGAGTTGAAAGCTATTCTTAAGGGATTAGCATATTGTATGTATTGTATATGTATCTATTGTGTACCGTTAAAGGCGTCCTTTAGAAAATCTTAATCCGAAGGGTGGCGACTTGGACAGAATGAAAGAAGTATTTCCATTGCAATGTGGTCTTTCAGAGATAAGAAAGCTATTGCACTCTTTTGTTTAGGAAGACAGATCCGTCAAGAGGGAGGAAGGGTTGTCAAGGACCCTTGGAAACAGAGGAGAAACCCCGTAGAAAGGAGAGTGCTCTGCAGTTTACGAGAGAGAGAAAGTGAGTTCTAACGTAGGAAGCGAAGGTGTAAGGTCGTTCAGAGTTGGAGCTCTGAGACCAAGTGTTGAGTTCAGACGGAGCAGCGAAGTGTGAAGGTTGCTCGGGGAATGAGCGCTGAGAGCGGGTGTGAGATGAATAGAAATCTCAGTGTGGAATAAATGAACGTAGTCTAACGGTACACGTAAAGCGTTTCTATAATTATTTTGATTTAATATTAAACCGGATACTTTACCTCCGAGTTTAAGTGTAAATATTGTTAATAAATTATTACTTTAACTGTAATAGAAAGAGTTAGGTTTTTCTTGAATATACATCACGTATCGTGTCCGATATCACGTATTCATATCGGTGGTGGCAGCATATCAAAAGACCGGATTATATTTCGAAATTGTGTGGACGGAGAAGTGGAATCCGACAATGTTGGCAGCGACGGGATCTGAATCACCGAAGACCAGTGCCAGTTAACCGTGTTACAGAGAGTTTGTGCCGGATCGCCCAGCGGAAGTGTTCGTGCCCTATCGTCGTAGACTAGTGCCAGATAGCTGTGTTACAGACAGTTTATGCCGGATCGTCTAGCGGAAGTGTGTGTGCCCTATCATCGTAGACCAGTGCCAGCTAGCCTTGTTACAGAGTGCCTTGCCGGATCGTCCAGTGGAAGTGTTGGTGCGGTGTGTAGTGTTAGTTCCAGTGTTTGTGTTTAGTGTTTGTGGACACAGTGTTTCAAATTACAGTGATTGTTGCCCCAGAGTGCAAGATTTACCCTGTGGAAAAGTGAGCAGAGAATTGCCACAGCGAATGAAGTACGAGGTAAGGTGTTTTGATCATTTTACTCTACTGACATTCTCGAACCTATTTTTTATTTTATTTTATTGTGTATAATTGATGGTAATTTGGGTTAATGTTGTAGTTAATTTATAATAATTTATGTGCAATATAATAATTGGTCTAAATCAAATGAGATATTAACAACCATTTTACACTATTGTTTTAAGAAAAGGATCTTATATTAATTACTAGAAGTGATTTTCTAATTGTTTTAAACGGATAAGATTAATGATTAAAATTAATGCATTGTGTTAATAGTTGGAAGGAATAATTGAAATTTCTTAAATTTAAATTATTATTAAAGTAATATTTAAATTAAGTGATATTGTTTGCTTTAAGTTTGAAATATTGATAGTAAATGAGGAAAGGAAATTTGTGTAGAAATTGTAGAAAACTAATCCATTCATTTCAATCACTTAATATTTTCCACTCAAAGTAAAATAAATAAATAAAGAAAATGATGAAGCACGCAGATAAAAACCCAACGATAATTTTTCTCTCATCTCTTAAAACAAGTGACCTAATTTATGACTCTTAAGTTTCAAGTTTATCAAGCAATAGAGATTTATTACCTCGTTATAATCGTTCTCTTCTAATAATGTGAAATATGTTTATAATTTGTTATTTGTGATTATGCCATTATAAACTTATTACAGAACTAAAACATTTAAAAGGACAATTATTCAACGTCAATTTGTTTCAAAGAAATGATGCAACTTTACTCGTAACTTTCCAAACTTTGTGAAAATGAGTCAGTGTATTACTATCCTTCATTCTGTAAAGTCACAGGAAAAAATGTTTCCTGATGTTAAAATTAATCTAAATGTAAACCTTTTAAAATTTTAAGTAATGTAAAATATAATTTTTAAAATCAATCCAAACGTGAACTTATTTATTCAATGTGAATTGTGCATTAATATAATTTTTTTTACAAGTCTTATTTCAGCAGTGGTACATCTACACGATTATTCAAGAAGTGTTTATAATAAATTCTCAAATAGTTGAAATATATAAACCAGTGGATATTTCATAAATTGGATAGACCTTAGAAAAGGTAAGCAATTCCTTTTCTTTCTGCATGTTGAAGACCAGAGTTAATTTTAATTTGAAGAATTTAATATTCTGATGTTACGCGCTTACCTCGTTGGCCTCGCCCCTTCAAAAGTGATCATGAGACTGATGAATATATGAACTCAGAATTTATTCTTAAGGATTAATAATTGACTCTAATTATTAAAAATAATACTCAGCTCTTATGCTAGATTAAAAATTCAAGAAAACATAATTGAATTTAATAAACTATTTAAACTAATAAAACTTTAAAAACTGTATAAACAAGTTCTCCGAGATGGCGACAATAAAGGAAATGCAAATAGTAGATAAATTAAACAATAATAATTATTCTATATGGAAGTTTAAAATTAATATGTTGTTAATTAAGGAAGATTTGTACGAACTCGTAACTCAGGAACCCCCTACACCAATTAACGAAGATTGGAGAAAAAAGGATGCAAAAGCTCGCGCTTTAATAAACCCGAGTATAGACGATACGCAAATAGTTCATGTAAAACATTTAGAAACAGCAAAACAGACATGGGATAGTTTAAAAAATATTCATGAGAGAGCCAATTTGTCCAGTAAATTGTATTTGTTACGAAAATTGTATAGTGCAAAACTTCCCGAAAATGGGAACATGCACAAACACATTACTAATATACTGGAAATAAAAGATAAGCTCTCCGCAATAGGAGAGAACATAACCGACTCGCATTTATCTGCACTTCTATTGTGCTCGTTACCTGCGAGTTATAATACTCTAATAGCAGCTCTCGAAGCCCGAAATGAAATTGAATTAACTCCCGAATTCATCAAGAGCAAACTTACTGATGAATTTAATAAACGGGTAGAAAATAGTGAGCAAGTTGAAAACTCACAAAAGGTGTTTAAAACACAAAAGAAATACACTCAAGATTATAAAGGGCAAAACAAATATTGTACCTACTGTAAACAATCAAATCACACTTACAAACAATGCTGGCATCTCAAGAACAGAAACACACAGACCACTACACCTAAAACACAATACAAATACAAAAAGTACACATCGTTGTGTTTTGAAAATACAAAAGGTGATAGTAAAAATAAAATGAATGAATAAAAAACAGATGAACAGGTACAAATAAATAAAAGTGAACATAAAGATGCAGCATTCATAATTGTCAATCCCGCTAATAAAACCTGGTTAATTGACTCAGGAGCGTCTTCGCATATAGCGAACGATAGGGATATATTTACAAAATTCAACGATACTGAAAAAACTACAGTAACAATTGCTAATGGGAACACATTAAATTCTTACGGAACCGGCGAAACACAAATAATGACAAAAACATCTGATGGATGTATAAATAGAATTACACTTAAAAATGTGTTATTTGTTCCACAATTGGAATCAAATTTAATTTCCGTAAGTAAAGCCACAGAACATGGCTACAAAGTATTTTTCGAAAATGAAAAATGCATACTATCGTGCAATGGAAAAATATACTTAGAAGCATTAAAGAAACATAACTTATATCAAGTTGAAACACTAGAAGAAAGTTCTCAAAATAAAATAAACATTGCACATGATTGCAGAAATAAAGATTGCCTCGAAATTTGGCATAAACGCCTTGGCCACAGAAATAATGAAAGTATAAAAGAATTAGTCAAAAATGACTTGGCCAGTGGGATAAAAATAAATAACTGTAATCATAAAACAAACTGTGAAACCTGTATAAAAACAAAGTCAAGAAATGCACCGTACTCTAAATCTATCGAAAATAAAACAACAAAAGTATTAGATTTAGTACATACTGATTTATGTGGGCCTTTTAAAACACCCACAATAGGAGGAAAAAATTACTTCCTTACATTCATAGATGACAATTCTAGATTCACAGTTATTTACTTATTAAAAAGTAAAGATGAAGTTTATGAAAAAATAAAAGACTATGTACAAATGGTCAAAACCAGACAAGGAAAATATCCGACGGCGATTAGATCGGATAACGGTGGGGAATACATAGGAAATAAAACAGAAGCCTTTCTAAGGGAACATGGTATAAAACATGAATACACAGTTCCATTTTGTCCCAGCCAGAATGGCATTGCTGAGAGAAAAAACAGAAGTTTAATTGAAATGACACGAAGCCTATTATCCGAAGCAAATTTACCTCATAGGTTCTGGGGTGAAGCGATAAATACTGCTAATCACCTCCAAAATAGGCTCCCCACTAAATTGACAAATAAAACGCCATATGAAATTTGGTTCAAAAGAAAACCAAATCTCTATTATTTACGTGTATTTGGCTGTAAAGTATACACTTACATAAACAAACACAAAAGATCTAAACTAGATGACACAGCAGAAGAGGGTATCTTCATGGGCTATGATAATAATACAAAGGGATACCGCGTTTTCACTAAAAATGGTGAAATAATAATTTCCAGATCTGTAAAATTTCTGGAAGAAAAACTGAACAATGTAAACGAGAAAATTAATGATCACGAACAATTAATTGAAGATAAAAAATACATTGAAATAGAAATAGGTGACACACCCTGTACACCTGACGCGCCCAAACAATCAGAAACACATCAACCTCGTAGATCTGAAAGACAAAACAGAGGAGTACCACCTCAAAGATATACTTCCGACAATTTTATTGCTTTAGCAAATGATTGCGATACAACAGAACCTGAAAACTGGAAACAGCTTATCAAAATAAACAATCCACTAGAAAAGAAAAACTGGCTTAAAGCCACTGAAAACGAAATACAATCGTTAATGAAAAATAATACATGGGATCTAGTCGATCCTCCTCTTAATAAAAGAATCATAGGAAGTAGATGGATTTTCAAACGAAAAATTGATAGTTCAGGAAATACACAAAAATATAAAGCACGTTTTGTTGCCAAAGGTTTCAGTCAAAAATATGGGGAAGATTACCAAGAAACATTTTCACCAGTAGCACAACATTGTACCATCAAAACACTTCTTTTAGCAGCAGCTTATAATAATTTGAATGTGCGACATGTAGATATTGACACCGCTTTTCTTCATGGGAACTTAAATGAAGAAATATATATAAATCAACCTGAAGGCTATGTAAACAAACAATTTCCTGAAAAAGTTTGCAAGCTCAAAAAGGCGATCTATGGCCTCAAACAGGCCGCCAGAGCTTGGCATATTAAAATCGCTGAAACACTAGACAACTTGAACTTTATCCAAAGTACAGCCGACACATGTCTTTTCACTAGAAAAGAAAAAGATCATACATCGTACATAATAATATATGTTGATGATATACTCATCGCCAGCAAAGATGAAATAATAGAAGAAATCGTAAATTCTCTAAAACAAGAATACGAATTAAAGGATCTAGGCAATATTAGTAACTATTTAGGTACTCAAATTCAGAAATTACCTAACGGTTATTCTCTTGATCAAAAAATTAAGATTGAAAATTTAGCGAAAAAGTTCAATCTTGAAAACTCCAAACCGTGCAAAACTCCAATGGAACCAGGATATAACAAATTAAATGATGATGATAATTTAATGCCAAATAATATTAAATATCGCCAGGCACTTGGTTCATTGCTTTATATAACAACCATAACGAGACCTGACATTTCAGCAGCAGTAAACATTTTAAGCAGAAGAAATGAGAATCCTCGCGAAAAAGACTGGCAAGCCGTAAAAAGAATAATAAGATATCTATATCATACTAAAGAACTAAAATTAATAATTAACACTAATGAAGAACCAATATTAAAGGTATTCGCTGATGCCGATTGGGCAGGTGATACCAAAACCCGTAGATCTACATCGGGAATATTATATATGTTGGGCAACAACCCAATTCAGTGGACGACGAAAAGGCAAAGTTGCATTGCCTTATCTTCAGCAGAGGCTGAATATGTGTCCGCAGCACATGCTAGCCAAGAAATAATTTGGTTATTGAAGTTACTTGACGATCTAGGCTTTCCACAGCAAAAACCAATCACTTTATATGAAGACAATCAAAGTACCATAAAAATGGTTGAATCAGAAAAATTCACGAAAAGATCAAAGCACATCGACGTCAAATTTAATGCCATTAAACAATATAGCGAAGAAGGCATAATTGAGTTAAGATATCTTCCAACAGAAAAAATGATAGCTGATGCACTTACCAAACCTTTACCCAAGCCTCGATTCATCGAACACAGAAATTCAATGAAAATATTAGTTAATCCCCATGAATGGATTAAGGGGGAAATTGTAGAAAACTAATCCATTCATTTCAATCACTTAATATTTTCCACTCAAAGTAAAATAAATAAATAAAGAAAATGATGAAGCACGCAGATAAAAACCCAACGATAATTTTTCTCTCATCTCTTAAAACAAGTGACCTAATTTATGACTCTTAAGTTTCAAGTTTATCAAGCAATAGAGATTTATTACCTCGTTATAATCGTTCTCTTCTAATAATGTGAAATATGTTTATAATTTGTTATTTGTGATTATGCCATTATAAACTTATTACAGAACTAAAACATTTAAAAGGACAATTATTCAACTTCAATTTGTTTCAAAGAAATGATGCAACTTTACTCGTAACTTTCCAAACTTTGTGAAAATGAGTCAGTGTATTACTATCCTTCATTCTGTAAAGTCACAGGAAAAAATGTTTCCTGATGTTAAAATTAATCTAAATGTAAACCTTTTAAAATTTTAAGTAATGTAAAATATAATTTTTAAAATCAATCCAAACGTGAACTTATTTATTCAATGTGAATTGTGCATTAATATAATTTTTTTTACAAGTCTTATTTCAGCAGTGGTACATCTACACGATTATTCAAGAAGTGTTTATAATAATTTCTCAAATAGTTGAAATATATAAACCAGTGGATATTTCATAAATTGGATAGACCTTAGAAAAGGTAAGCAATTCCTTTTCTTTCTGCATGTTGAAGACCAGAGTTAATTTTAATTTGAAGAATTTAATATTCTGATGTTACGCGCTTACCTCGTTGGCCTCGCCCCTTCAAAAGATTTTAAATTAAATTGAAATAACCTTCAAGGAAGAACTGAAGGCACAGAGAAAAAAAAAAAGTGCTGTGATTTACTTTTTAATGTGAGAACTAATTTTGAAATTGAAATATTTTATTGAGATTAAATTTAGGAATTTATGTGTATTTCATGCAAATTTTTGTTAGGTGGATATTTTTATGTAGTGATTGGCATCAGTGTTTTATTCAAATTGCAACGTATCAGTATTATTGTGTAAATTGTATTTTATTATTTAATGGTATAAATTTAAAATCTGTATTGCATAATAGTCAAATTGAGATTATTGTTACTTTGTTATTGGAAGCAAATTGTGGGGTATCATTGTTTAAGGAAATTTATTATTGTATTATTACTTATTTGAAATATGTTATATAGTATAATATATGGAGGTAACTTATGAGGGTAGGATTTGAGGAAGTATTAATTTGATATTGTGATTAAGTATTGTTGTAGGGTGGTAATAATTATCGGTAGAAGGTATGGCTTTCTTACTAAAATTAAAAAGGGGGGATCTTCAGGCGATATGTGAAGAGTTGGGGATTGAAGTCTCGGAAGATGATACCAGGTTTAAGCTTAAGAAAAAGATAGTGGAGAGCGACGAATATGAAGAGGGAGCCGTTATGGAATTATCTAGCACTATTGTTACGGAACGCTTAGAACAAGAAGCGTTAGTAGTAGAACGGGAAAAGTTGCAAAGTCAGGAGAAGGAAAAAGCCGAGGTGGAGAAAAGTAAGATTGATAAAGTTATGGAAAGTAGTTCAAATGTATTTCAGAAATCCCAAATGAATTGTAAAGGCTTAGAGAAAGCTTGGGAATTAGCTGAAAATGATAGAGGGTCTTACTATATTGATAATGGGTTACTATATCATAAAGAGAAATTAGTAGATGAAACTGTAGCTGAATTAGTATTACATGAAATTAGAAGGGAAGAAATTCTAAAACTAGCGCATACCTCCTTATATGGAGAACATCACGCGGTTAAGAAAATGTTAGAAAAAATCAAGCATTCATTTTATTGGGAAAATATGGCGAAGGAAGCTAAAATATATTGTGAATCATGTGTAGAATGTCGATTAACGAGGGAAATGAATGTGAGTAATAAGGAGAAAGAGGAAATATGTCGACCTGCAGTTATAGTTGAATTAGGAGACGGAAGTAAGAAACTGGTGTATCAAGATGAAATGAGAGCATTTATGGCTAAAATTAAAGTAGTCGATATTGTCTTTGATCGTGACGGAGAGTTTGGAAATCGTGGGAAAACTCTTTTGTTAGATAGAGAACAAACGGGAGAGAAAGACATAAAGGAATTTGAAATAAAGGGGTTAACCAATATTCAAGTTGAGGACATAAAGTCAATCTTAAAGAAAAATAAGGAATTATTTATGGGTCCTATATAACTGGTAGAAATGGAGAAAAATCGGATTTGTCGTAAACCGGAGAGGGGTAAGATAAGGCAGAAATTGTACAATGTCTTTATTACGTACAAAGAGGACTTGGACAGGCAAGTGCCAGATTGGTTAGAGGACGATTTAATTGGGACATCAGAGGCAGAAGTTAGCCATTCAAGCGGGTGCATTGCGGAAAGGGATGTACCAATTAAGTTAACGAGGAAGCACTGGAAGGAAAAAGTTCCGCCTCCAGCAATCTCAGCCTAAGGACTGACATTGAAATGACATAATACTAGTGTAACTTTATTTTGTTGTGTATTTATAATTGTATTTGCATCTTGTGTTTATAACAATGTATTAGCATATTGTATAATTTTTTTTCTGTAGTTATCACATTAGTATATGGTTCATTAGAGATGTCAGTAGTTAAATTTTCAGACACCTTGAAATATTTATGTAATTGTAGTAATGAAGAAACCTATCAAGGAACTGTTGAACTCTTCTCAGACATTACATAGTGTGAGGAAAATTAGCCCCTAAAAGGCATATTTTCCGCTAAGGTGGGGGGTGTCAGGTTCCTCTCACAGGTGCAAGAGTTGAAAGCTATTCTTAAGGGATTAGCATATTGTATGTATTGTATATGTATCTATTGTGTACCGTTAAAGGCGTCCTTTAGAAAATCTTAATCCGAAGGGTGGCGACTTGGACAGAATGAAAGAAGTATTTCCATTGCAATGTGGTCTTTCAGAGATAAGAAAGCTATTGCACTCTTTTGTTTAGGAAGACAGATCCGTCAAGAGGGAGGAAGGGTTGTCAAGGATCCTTGGAAACAGAGGAGAAACCCCGTAGAAAGGAGAGTGCTCTGCAGTTTACGAGAGAGAGAAAGTGAGTTCTAACGTAGGAAGCGAAGGTGTAAGGTCGTTCAGAGTTGGAGCTCTGAGACCAGTGTTGAGTTCAGACGGAGCAGCGAAGTGTGAAGGTTGCTCGGGGAATGAGCGCTGAGAGCGGGTGTGAGATGAATAGAAATCTCAGTGTGGAATAAATGAACGTAGTCTAACGGTACACGTAAAGCGTTTCTATAATTATTTTGATTTAATATTAAACCGGATACTTTACCTCCGAGTTTAAGTGTAAATATTGTTAATAAATTATTACTTTAACTGTAATAGAAAGAGTTAGGTTTTTCTTGAATATACATCACGTATCGTGTCCGATATCACGTATTCATATCGGTGGTGGCAGCATATCAAAAGACCGGATTATATTTCGAAGTTGTGTGGACGGAGAAGTGGAATCCGACAGGAAGCTTGGATGCAGTTATATTTATAACCGATTGAAATGTCAGACAGTTCGGAAGATGAGAACTATTTTTTTTTTATTGCTATGTTAAAGGAGCCGACGCGAAAACAAACAAACAAACAAAAAAGCGAGAAGAAAACATTTCGTTTAAAACTAAATAACAATATTTTTTCATGAAATTTTTACACGGGCTATCAAACCGTTTTATTTATCACCAATAAAGATTTCAAAGAGTTCGGACAAAAACAACTTTTTATTTTAAAACTATGAAACGAGCCTGGGTAAAAAAAAACAAGAAATTGAACGCTTTTATCACTAAATATCAATATTTTTTCGTGAATTTTTCCTTTAAAAATATAATTTCATACAAAATCGAGTTAAAGATATAAAATAATAAAAACTTGATGCTTTATTTATTTATTTATTATCACGGGCCCGGGCAACACCGGGCGGGGGTCAGCTAGTTATTAATAATTTTCTACTGCGTAGTTTCTGTATCGGAGTCGAGCTCGACTGATACAAAATTTTTCGGAGTCGGGTTCTGATGATACAAAAATTTTCGGACTCGGGTTCCGGAAAAAGAGTCTGAACTCATATTTTATCATGTGAATAGGCTTTGTCTGAAATTTCGTAAAATTTTTCTGTATAGAACAGACTAGAAATTTTCTTTTCCAGTATTGAGTTGAAATCTAACAAATATAATTAGTATGAAACTCAAACCACATTTCTTTAATCGCAATTCCTTTCTTTTACTATTCTTTGAATTTGGTCGGCGAAAAGCACAAATTTTTATTTAAATAAAGATTCATTCATAGAATTCCGAATGATATCTGAAGAATACCCTAATATTATCATAATTTCCATAAAACATTCTAATTTTAAATGCAAAAATGAATTGCTAATGACGTAAGAGGTGTCATTGTGACGCAATTGTAGTAAAAATGTAGATTTTCATGAATGAAAATGCCAAGTTTGCTGCAGATTATGACGTCACTCGCACAGTTGAACGTGACTTAAGACTAGATCGTTTTCTTAAACGGCGCAGAACGTTTAATATGATTTCACTATTCAGCAGTCATATTTATATACCTCTAAAAAAAGTAAAATTGATGCGAAAAGCGCTAGATAATAAGTTCATATAACTAACTCACTTAAATAATCTCTGAAGAGCTGCACGATATCAAAGCTTCGTTATCAAATAACTAAGTGAGTAAAAAAATCAATACGTACTAAATTAGACCCATTTAAGTGGTAACGTATAAACGATTAAACCTATAAACGTTTAATAATTCGATTAACCAATTAAATAACCTCAAACGTAAGTCGACGTCGTTATAACAATCACTTTCGCTGCTCAGAAAGTGTTCGTTATAATGGGATGTCGGTATAATGGAAGCTTTGAAAAATATGTTTAATTATTCTAGTGCACCCGGGGTTCTGCTCCCTGCTCCCTTAGCAACACCTGGAAATATACTTTAAGAGCCTACGCTAGTCGCGCAAACACATCCGCAAACTAATGTTAAACCAATGGTAGCGTTCTTTACAAATTTATAGTTTGCATTTCAACATTTTTAAATGATTTTTTTTCCTTTTGCATATGATATCTAAGAGGTCGATTCGGAATCGGATCCGAAATTAAATGTGCCATCAGAAAAAATAAAAACTTGCAACAAAAAAGTAAAAAGATATCCGGACTTCGGGTCTTTCCGGATTTTGGATTTCCGGATAATGAGTCATATACTGCAAAATGATTCTTTCTTATCAAACGTAATTAAAATATAAGAAATGCATAATACAGCGTAATTTCCATTTAATTTTGCTTATGTAATCAAACAATGAGTTATGTGGTGAGTCAAGCTGTTTAAAAACTCATTGATAACACTTTTTTACAAAAACTTTCGTACATGGATTATTTGTTAATATTTAATTTGAATGTTTTGTCCAATCGTTGAACTATTTCAGAAATTTAATACTAAGAAATATATATATATATATATATATATATATATATATATATATACATATCCTCATTATTTTCATTTGTAGAAATCATTTGTCATTTTTAAAATGTATTTTTCTACAATACAAACCTTTCAATAATAAATCTTCATGCTGTTTGTCTGTATGAAGTCTTATGAAAATGAAACGCAAGATCAACAATCCGTCATTTTTGACGGGTTTATATACTAGTATATATAAAATCCTAATGAAACGACTGATTATGTTTCAGGGCTATTTTTAATAAATTATTAAACGCTTGATGGTGAAATTAATACCAATTGTCCATAAAAATCCGCGGATGTCAAAACTGGTAATAGAATTTTGAAATTGGAATTAGTTTTCGAGATATTAATTTTTTTCTAATTTTAATGACATTTCTGTAATGATGGCAACTAATTACTCAGTTTTTTTGTGACAAAAAAGGGGAAAAAATCGAAAAGGATCCCGATAGGGATTATTGATTTCTTTTTATTCGTCATTTTCAAATTGAAATTGAAATTATCTTTTATTTCAATTGATAATGAAGACAGGATTGTGATTAAATTATGTTTTTCAGAAAAATTTGAAAAAAAAAAATCACATTTCTATAGTCTGGATTCAATCGTCTGTCAGCATTTAATTTAATTTATAAACTGAAAATATTTTGAATAAATTCGTCCAAATGACGTCATTTATGTAAACGCAAAAGAAAGGGGGGGGGGAAAGGAATTAATAGTAATTATTATTTATTGATATCAGTTTGTTACTTTTTTGTAAAATTTAATTAAACGAATTTATAAAATCACAAATTCGGATATTTGAAACGAATATATAAAATAATAATTGCCCAAGTGAACGCAAGGAGAATAAAATATCCTGCTTGGTTTTCTTTCCAATTTGAATGAGAATATGACATCAATTACGGTAAAATGACATTTACTCCTTTCTCTCTTTTATTGGCAGCAAGGAAAAAATGCTCCCTATATATTAGAGGAATGGAATGCTATTAAAGTTTAAAACAAATGAATATTTCAGTAGCATTACTTTTTTAATAATGAATTATATGTTTACACATAAATAACAAAGAGAAGAAAAAACTACAAATGATTAAATTACTATACTCGAAACACACTGAAGGTGTAAATTACGTTATATATCAAAATGATTTTCGTTACTTTTCCTATTTAGGGGCCTTCGCGAGATACAGAAAGTGACCTTGGCAATGAATTGAAATTCGGCAACATGTTTTCTAACAATCTATTCGCTTTTTGATATACACAAGCAATTATTTCGATATTTATACAATTTATTTAATATAAAGAAGCCATTTATCTATTTTTATGTACAAAAAGAGGTAAATTGAAAGACAATTATAAATAAATTGTGGTACTTCTCTATTATCCCGTCGACCACTTTTCACAACAAAAAGCTATCGCCAAACTGTAATGCCAAATAAATTGGTTAACGTTGTTATTGGAATATCAAAATAAATAAATAAATAAAATATAAGAATTTAAGGACAAAATTGTTATTTTAATTAATGAAATAACTAATAAATCAGTAAAACATAATGAAAAAAAAACAACAACAAAAAAACACGCAAATGTTGAATTAAAAACCACTTGATGACATAACAAACACCTTAATGCTTCTGACATCAAGTAAATGGGACTGCATTTTTGGCGTTTAATCTCACAGTTTGGCGATAGTTTTTTGTTATGAAAAGTGGTCGCCGGGATAATAGGGAAGTACCTAAATTGTATATATACATGTATAAACAAGCAAAAAAGTTCGGTGCTTTTCCAGTATATGGGGCCTTGACGAAACAGAGCAAATAGCCTTGGCGGAAAAGGAAATTTGGCAACATACTTTCTGTCAACCTATAGACGCTTTCAGTCGTGACGTCAATGATGACGTTTGCTTGGAAACTGACTCCAAACAAATAGTTGCTATGTTGTATTTTCTATTATGTTTGTATATTATACCTAAATCTTATGATTATATCTCACGGCAAAGCGTTTTAATACATTATATGCAGTGGTAATATTTTCTACGATTTATATTTAATAAGAAATGACACATAGCAACCGTTTGTTTGGAGTCAGTATCCAAGCAAAACGTCATGACTGACGTCACACTGAAAGCGTCTATTCACTTTGTCATTTCGTATACAGAAGCATTTTTTCAATATTTATACAATTTGTTTAGCGTAAAATGTCATTTATCCTTTTTTATATATAATCAGAAGTAATTTGTATAGAAAAAAATATAATAATATATGTATAATTAAAATACGCATATAAACAAAAAAATCGCCGAATTTGTTTCCATGGCTGTTTATGTCATTTGGCACCAAAATCTCACCTTCTGATGCCCGAATTGCGCCAAGCTTTTTAAAAAAGCGTCAAGACCCCTATAATAGAAAAGCACCAAAAGTTCATTGGGTTTGTTTTCATAACTTTTGGCAACAAATATATATATATATATATATATATATTAACGAGTCTATCCGTTTTTGAAACTCGAATTACGCCAAACCTAAAAGCAAAGAATCATATACTGGAAAAGTACTCGATTTTCTTATGGACAATAAATATTCAAGTGACATAACATGGTGTAAAATTATCGCGGATAGCAAATTTGTTTAAATATCTCATCAATTGATGCCGAATAAATGCAGGCATGCATGCACAAAATATTTAATTAACTTTGTATGATAAATAATTATTAGAAAATTCGTATGTACATATTAATTAAAATAAATAATTTACATATTTAAAATAACATAAAATATGCATGATGGTGCACTAAAATAGAGAGAAAATTAAAACCTGTTACTGAAAATGTCTATAACATAGTACTTTTCAATACCGTGGTTCTTAATGTTATTCACAAGCAGATGGAATTTTTCTCATCCTTAAACGCAAAGGAAGAATAGAATACAGATATCGTTGTTATAAAAGTCCGAGAGTTAGCTACAATTTAAACCTAACCATTTTATACAAGCTGGTTTTCAAGGTGTAATTGATTTTACTTATCAATCCCGAAAACAGTCGTCAGTTGTCGCAACAGCTGTGTATGAGGCCATGATAATCAAAAAATGCCCCATTAAAACGTTAAAAGCATGGCAACCCAATTACAGATTTACCAATATTTTTAAAACAAAGCACGCTGTCATGTTTTAGAGGCCTCGAGATCTGAGCGGGGGTTGGCGAGCGTAGCTCGCAGGGGGTAGGCCCCCTAGTAAAATATTATAATTAAAAAAACTTCATCTTTGCCAGTTTTTAAATGAATGCCATACAACAAAGTCTAGAATGTGAAATGTCTTGAAAAAGTCTAAAAAAAAAAAAAAAAAAACTTTTGTCCATATTTATGGTTTTTCTGCATTGCATTTGAAGGAATTTCTCGATATTGAAACCGACAAGAGTCTAGAGATTTTTAGAGGCGCCATGTAGCGAAAAACCTAGTAACACTTTTCTGAAAAAAAAAAATGATTTCAAATAGATCTTTCCACGACTTTTTAGGAAATATCTGTAAATTCCCCGACTTTTCCTATATATTTTAAAATTTCCATGACTTTCCAGATTTTCCATGTTGCTGGGAACCCTGAAAAGAATTCGGAGTGTTACTATGTGGGAGTGAATTGCTCAAGGATATTTTTAATTGTGTTACACATTTTCCTGCTGAACTATATTTAGTAGACTAATAGAAGTTTGTCGAATATAAATAAATTCATATACAAACAAAACAAGATACATTGTCGTTTATAGTTGTTAATTGATGGAAGTGAGTTTTAAGTTGCCTTATTCATTTTTTACCTGAATTAGATTTTAGCTTAATATGTAGTGTGTACAAAAGCCTTTAGATAATATACAGAGCTGTACAAAAGATTTTGGAGTGCTTTTCCATCGATTGGCGAAAATTTCTAAATGTGAATTTTCTAACTGCTTTTTATTATGCTATATACTATATAGCTAAATCTATAGATCATATACAGGGCTGCACAAAATAGTTTGACTAATTTTTTGACTATGGAAGGTATTTGCTAAATAGCATTTTTAAATGTGTTATATGTTTCCTAAATTGTTTACTACATATATCTTCTTTCACCCTATTTAATGGTGAAGTTTTGTTATAGTTTTCTGGATATACTGGAAAGTGTTTCAATAATCTATGCTTGACACATGAATTTTCAATAAAAGGGCAAAATAATTTACTATAATGTGCAAGAAAAAGAAAGTTAAAATTCTTGTAAGCTTATTTTGTTATATTTCATCTAAGTTTGATAAGATAAAAAAAAAAAAAAATCTTTATAACATAAAATTTTTGGATAGGCATACTTTTAAATACTTTTCAGCGATCATTTCTACTGCATTTTAGGTAAATTTCGTAAGAAATACTACCTATTACATTCTCCCCTAAGTTGGAATTTTTGAAAAATTTTTGCAGATCTACGCTGATCATGACTCTCAGAACCCAAAACCACTCCCAGTTCGAAACTTTATCTATCTGTCACTTTTTTATGGACACGATAACTCCCATAATTCTGCACAAATCTCTTCCAAACTGATACATAAAATCAAGGGGCATAAAATCTCGGTCAAGTTCGTTAATGGTCAAAATCGAACCAAGGGGGCGGAAATGGGGGGCTTTTTGTGAAAAAAGAAAAAAAACCATAATTTCTTAATTATGATTATGATACGTATGGAATCCGTTCGATGTTATTATTACTTCTATAAAAAGGGCCAAAAATTTATGTATGACAGATTTTTGATATCCATAAAAATGGCCCCAAGGGCGGGGAAAAAAGGGAGGTTTTAGAAGAAAAAAAATCATAACTTCGTCAACTCAGAAGATATCAAATCCGCTTAAATTTATTATAAATCCTCTTAATATTATCTAAAACTTTTATATTGACAAGTTTTTTATAGGACCAACCCTTATAGCAAAAAAAAAATTAAAAACAAAAACAATCCCTGCCGGCTCCGCCCGCAAACAAGTTAGGTTTCGAAGTGGGCGTTTTCAAAATGCCGCATCATGGCAAAAAGTACTTTCTTCCGCAATTCCCAACAAACAGGTGCCCCATGGTCTGCGTCTTCGAAATCTACCTGTACCTGTAGGCCGAGCCGTCAGGGATTTTTTATATTGCAATCATCTTCCTTCAGGAGACAATTTTTCTCTGAAAGGATGAAATTTACCTGAAGATGTGAAGCCATTTCCTTGATTTCTTCACATACCCTTATAAAGAATATATAAATAGAAAAATAAAACTTCTAAATAATGGAAATTTGCGACACTAAACCTTATTTCAAAATAAATCGCAGATGAAATGTTGGATGTTAAAGTATCGATACTGCTGTTTATTCTTAAAAACTTATGCAACTAGACTTAAAATTCTCGCAACACACCGGTTGAGAACAACTTGGTCTAAGGAATTGGAGAACTTTTCATCGGTGAATGAGGAAACATTTGCTAATTTTTAAAACTTTCCAACATAGTTGAAAATGTTTATGATTTCGGTTTGTCTGGCCACGCTCTAACTCTCGTAAATAAACTTGGATTTCCAAGATATTCATATATGTTATTGAGGTTTATTATAGCATGTTCCCTATTGAAGATGTCGTATGTAGCTGTTATACAAAAGCATTCCGTTGCATTATGGTATATTGGGAGAAACTGTTTGTGGTGTATTTTAATTATATTACGATACGTAAAACTTTATGAAATTGGTATGCATCACTGAAATGGACTAGGACATGCTTTTTATAGAGTATGAAATAAATAGCGTTTATAGTTCATTTAAAGCGACACACTAAAGAACCATACATTACATTACATTAACATATATAGGGGGAAATTGTTTGCAATGTATTTTAATGATGTTACACTAATTCAAACATAATGAAATTGATATATATTACCAAGGCGCACTACACACTTTCTATAGATTAAGAAGTTCATAGCATTTATCATTCATTTATAGACACAAAAAAGGGAAAGATTATAGGTTGGTTGATTTATGACAGCCGATTATCTACTCAAGGGATATAGGTCCTAGGGTGGGGAGGGGTCTTTCTAAGGGATCCTAACCCGTATTTACGGCAAGGTTCGAAGAAAACCACGTAAAACTCTGAATGGTTAGGTCAACGAGCGCGACAGAGGTTGGAAAGATTGTAGGACTGACAATGATCGATAATTGCTGGAGGAGCGTTTCAGCTGTGGTAATGTAATTTTTAAACTTAACTAATTTTTAATATATTACATGGTGTGTGTATATATTACATAGATTATATACAGGGTTGCACGAAAGAATTTGCATACACTGTCAGTTATGAACAGCAATTGCTGAAAATGGATTTTTAACGGTGTTATATATTTTTTAAAATTGTTTATTAGGTAGCTTTCATTACAAAAAGGTACCTATTGCAGCCGTTCGGAGAAAAGCAGTTCTAGAAAATTTTGGCATATTTTCACCGATCATGACCCCCAGACCACCCTCCGTTCAAATGTTGATTTATATATATCCATACATATATAGCTGACATTTGTCATGCTGTAACTCTCTTATTTATGAACAGATTTGGATGTGACTGAGTATGTGCATAATACATACCAAGGTCTCGATCGAGCTCGTTGGCCAGCTTTATCTGCCATCTTGTTTCAACAGTTAAAAAATTTTAAAAATTCAAAAAGGTGTACAAAAAAATTATAAATTGAAAAAGTTGTTACTGTTAAGTGTTAGATTTTGATACAAGGATTCTGGAGCATTTTTTGTTTTGGTTTAACTTAAAAAATGGCTGAGATATGGCAATTTGAAATTTTAGGGTGCTTGACATTTTGAAACAATCTCTGAATTTTGTTATGCTGTAATTCTCATGCTGAAATTAAAATTCAGTATTAACAAAAACCGGGATTGAATTTTTTATAATCAGGTTCCAAGAATTTTAGTTTCGAGTGTTTGAGTAAAATGAGTTGAATTTTTAAAAACAGGGAAGCTACCTTTTCTTCCCGGTACAGGCCGGAAGGACTTTTTAAATATTTAATTTTGTTGTAAGAAACAATGAAGCTTCTTAAGAATATTCTGATAGTGTTTCATATGCTAGACATAATGAGTCATTTTTCATTTTTGTTAGAAGTAAAAAGTAATTTTTTTCTTTCCTAAAAGTCCTAAAGCATTCTTAAAATTTTCATATACTTAAACAATATCAAACAAAAATTAGTAAGAAAGTTAAAAATGACTTCTAAATTGAAATGTTTAATCCTGACTAGTTTTTGTACAAACTGTAAAAAGTAATATTTTGTGGATGGAAAAATGTATTTCAGAATTTTTCCATGGATCGTTATAATGAAAGGCTCACAACAACAAATGGTTGTTGACCAAAAGTGTACTATATCCAGTAAAACTTTTATTATCCGTTGCTCTTTAAACTGTTTCCGTTAATTGTTCCAATAGAGGGTGGTGAAAGGAAAAAGAAAAAAAAGAAGTATCCCATACATTTTAATCTCCAAATTGTCACATAAAAAACAAAAACTGCCATTCAACTGGAAATTATGTACTTTTAAAATTTATGTTTAAACAAAAAATCTTAGGGTCGTCTTCATACTGAAATTGTACCAAATGCTGAACATTTGATTATGAACACCTAATTTTGACATCATACATGGCTTTTTAGGTGTGTTCGTAATTATATAAATACGTAGCACCTATTGTCGTCGCTTGGTCCGTCCGCATATAACAACGCAAAAACTACCCAACCGAATGGTTTGCAATTTAAAATATATTATCTTTGCAGAATTTTGTCGAGACATTTCAAATTTTATTAAAATCGAATCAAAACTTTAGGAGATATTAATAAAAATATTTATTAAGAAATTTGAAATTTTTTTTTTTTTTAATCGGTGTTTTTTTGTTATAGGAGCTTCCGAAGTTTAATCGTCAAGCGACCGAGATACTTATTTTATTACAGAAATTAATCTGCAGACGATATAATTCATTTCACAGAATTAAAAATAAGAAAATATCTGAATATTTATGTAACTAGCTATAGTACGAACACACCTCATTTGTCATGTTTGACGTACAATTTCCAACTTGTTTTATTAAATTTTACCTTAGGTACTAAATGGCAAGTCATTCGCTCAAGTAGTTTAAGAATTATGAAAGTTTAAATTTTCGAATTCATACATGTCTTTAAATTCATTTGTTGTTATAATAGATTGCAATGCGAGTAGTTTTTTAAAAGCATGATTCAAAAACTACTTGACAGAATGAGCTGTAATTTGAAATTTGCATATTTGAAGCTTCTAGAAATTGATTTCTGTTAAATAAATAAATAAATAAAAAATTATAGGTTACAATTCATATATTTCTTTAAAAAATAATGAAAAAACATTTTTTTTCGAAAAAATTATAACATGTAACGAAATTGCAAATTTTTTAAAATGAATTTTTGTTTAAAAAATATATATATATATATATGTATATATATAATTATAAGAAACGGATTTCTAGGAGATTCAAATATGCAAATCTAAAATTATAGTTCATTCCACGAAGTTCTGGAGTTATGCTTAAAAAACAATCCACATTGCAGTATATTTTTCAACAATTGCAAATGAATTTAACATTAGGAGTTCCATGCTTTAAACCTTCTGGAATGACTTCCCATTTGGTATCTCCTACGGTAAAATTTACTGAAAAAGCCAAATATGGTGTCAAAATTAGGTGTTGGTATTCAAAATTTCAAAATTTGGCACAATTTCAATATAGTTAAAAAAAAAAAAAAAAAAAAAAAAGAAAAAGAGACATAATTTTCAGTCAAATGGCTATTTTTTTTTTTTTTTTTTTATTATTAAAATGTATGGTTATACGTATTTTTTATGGCTCATTGTACCTGGGACCTAATGAGACTAAAAGATTTTTTTAAATTAATGTTTTAAGAAGGATTGCACCCGTGACCATGCTTACAGAGACACCTAATTAGACTGAGACTTTTTAAAATTTTATTTTTATAAAAGTGCAAGGAGTCTAAAAATGTTTCTTGCACTTGAGACTCTGTAACACTTTCAAAACAAACCTACCAAAATACATCATTTTTAAGTACCACTATTTCCAAATAGTAACTACAGATTATTTAGGAACAGTTTTATTCCTTTAATGTTTGCATTTCTGAGAAATTTCAGGAGCTTCAACTCTTGTGAATTTCAACACAAAATATGATAACATGCACTAATATTCCATGATTTTTTATTTTTTGATCATTTCTTTTATTACATCAGAACCCCTCTCCAAATTATCTTATTAATCTGATAATCATAACTGTCTAGAATTGAGTATCTTAGATCTTCAATCTATAGTAAACGAAAAATTGATATTGTGATAATGGTATTAATGTGGAAACAGGCACACAGGATATGACATACGCAGAGTGTGTATGGGCTTTACTTTTATCGCCACTATTTCTGAATAGGAATCTTCATCTTATTTAATCTAAGACAGTTGAATTCTACAATAAAATAAGTTTACTATTTAAAAATACTGATGAGAAAATATGCACCATATGTATGCCATATCATGCGTGCTTTGAACAATTAATTATTCTCATATATATTTTATTAATTATTGATAATCCTAATTTTTTTTTCAATTTATCTGAAAATGAATATTCAAGTCTTTTTTTTTAAAATTATATTTTAATTGCTACAACACTGTAACCACATATTTATAACAATGTTAAAAAACTGTCATTGAAGTATTTTGAAAAAAAAAAAAAAAATGTTCAATTTGGCAAGAGTAAAATAAAACCACAAAACAACAATAAACACACAATAATTTATTAGCGAGTAAGAATGTCAGCTTAATAGTTAAAGGATTACAAATATATACAAAAAGGAGGCAAATGTGTTAACATTAGCATATGTACAAAAACATAACAAATTAAAAATTAATAAAAAATTACAAAGATTGTGACGTACAAACAATTAAAATATCACTTAATAATACAAACATACAATAATATCTAAATGCAGAATATTGTTGCATGCTGTTGAAAAACAATAAATACAAAATGCTCATTAAGTTTTAGTTATAGAATTGCAATTCTTATTCACTAAATTTTGACTAGAGATTCTACCTATAAATACAATATTAAAAATAAACAACAATAACAAGCATATTAAAAAGGACAATTTTAACAAATATATGAAGATTAAATGCATCGAATAAAACTATTATTCAAGATTAATTTTTTAAAAAATAATTCATACTGGAAACAGTAATGGGAATATAATAAAATCATAAATTTATACTGTATGATTTATTATAATTTTTTTAAATCAAAGTTATTTTGTAGCAAAAAATATATTTTCAATTCATTAACACTAACTCCTGATTTTTTACAACTGCAACTATCCATTATGCTATTGTGCTGGCGCAGCAAAGAGAGGATTTAGAGGTTAAAAACCTCTCTCTTTTCCAAGGTTTAATGTTTAAAATATTTCATTGTTGCAGTTTCACATCCAGTTGGCATATTTTAGCGAGCATATTTTAGTTGCTGCGGATTTATTTGTTAAAGTGAACCTTAGTCCTTTATTTTTATTTAAAGATATATTAAAACATTTCTACTTTATCACAATTCAAACTGTGCAATTACTGTTGAATTATTTGTTGAAACAAAGTCTAAAATGCATTTATCCTTTGCCACTTTGCAGACTGAGTTACTGTCAATGTTAAAGATACATAGTTACATTGAAAACTTTGAGTATAATGTGAAACATATTTTAACAGAAAAAATATATCAGGATGTAAGTTTCAAAACTCGCCTTATCCAGAAAATCAAATTTAGGAAAGTCGTGAAAAACCTCTAACTGCTTCCATTGGTTTTCATTGTAAACCAATATTTTACAATGCCAGAAATACATGCTAAATTAATTTTTATTTTTCAGACTGTAGTGTTTTTATGGTGCAGATTTACCAACAGAATAGATTGATAAAGAAAACACGATTTTTTAAATTTTGGATAAGGCGAGTTTTAAAACTCACGTCCTGATACGTACTAAGCACACCTTTCTTATACAACATAAACAAAATTGAAATATAGTAACTAAAGCAGACACATTTTTTTTTCTTTTTGCATTATAATATTAAAAGTATGTTTAACACGTGTCATTTGCTTTTTAAAATGTGTAATTGTTCAAAGTGAAAACCTCTTAAGATACCAGAAAAAGATAATAAACAAATGGAGTGAGGAAAAAAAAAAAAAAGATAAAGATAAAATTCGTCATAGAAAAGCAAAAGGTAAATCATACTAAAATGCTAATGGAAGAAGAAATGTGGAAAGTGAGAATGAAAAAAAAAAAAAAAAATCTTAGTTCCATAGCACAAGGATAACTAATACTTCGGTTGTCCATATCAAAGGGCTTGGGATTAAATTTTGAAGAAGTTTGTTGTTACAGATAAATGTTTAGCAGATAAAATAAAATGAAAAATTATCAAGGAGTCCTTTAGATTGTGACTACTCAATCAAAAGTGCAGGAATTTCATCACTGATATTAGACAGCTCCAACAGAGAAAAAATTACTGGTACTAATGCCAAAGCATTAAATTGCTAAATAACATAATCTGCTCAAGAAGTTTTCACTTCAATTTTGTGTTTATGTGGGTGAAGCTCCCCCCCCCCCTATTATGATCAATAAATATGTATTTTCATTTTTTTTAAAGTTTAATTTGTTAAAAGTAAAATGCATTTTTAAATGCCTACTTATGTTTATGGAATTAAAACCAATCTATGATGAGTATGTACAGAAGAGCTCTGAAAATCAGAAGACCTGATTTAAAATACAAACAGCTTCTAAGATGTAAATAATAAAAATATTTAAACATAAGGGGCTGTAATTTTCAGAAAATCAATTTCACAGTCAAATTTAATAAATGAATGGCATAAATTATAAACCAACTTACTTTTGGAAGTAATTTAAGTGGTTTATTATGCAGCTTGAGTCCTTAAATACAATAATATAAAGTATACTAATGTGTGGTGGTGCCATCTCTGGACAGAATGCAACATTAAAGAAAAAGTATAAATTATGAAATTGAATTGCAACATTTTACATTCAAAGTCAGAAAAATTATGATAAATTTACTGGATTTCAAGCAATTTCAATAGTCTTTTAAAAGTTGATCTTATCTAACGAAGAAGAAAAACAAAACACTACAAACTATAAGAGAAATTTAGTTGGTTATTCTTTAATGCTTATAATTTACTTTTGGGATTTATTAATGCTGGGAGTAAAAGACCATTTCTTTCCAAGACAATCAATTAAGTGTATATATATATGAACACAAAAAGAATTCAACTGAATAAATGGAAAACTAAAGTGAAATACATTTTTTAAAATACTTTTCAGAGAAATAAAAAAAATATCAAGAAACATAAAGAGCATGGTAGTACAGGTAAGTATTATGTAAGAATATTGGCAAACAGGTAAAAGAATACCTTTCTGATAAAAAACTTAATTATTCTACACTTTAATAAGCAAAGGTGAGCATGTTTTTTAATAAAACCAAATATTCAATGTTTTAGGTAAAAGTAATTTTGATTTAGAAATGAACAAAATTTGAATTTGGCTATATTTTCTATCTAGCAATGGTTGATCCCAAGAAGGGTGTTAGTGTTCATAATGTTCCCAATGTCACTAAACCAAGAAATTTTCTATAAAATAACACATTAAATTGTGTGAAAATACATACCAATATACAGGTTGGCCATAAATAAAGTGCACGTGTTTGAAGAGCTCTACACGTTAAACTATTTGGAATGTCTTGGAAATAAAAACAAAAATAACTCATTTTAAACCAATATCTTTTGAGGCAACGATATTCTTGCATAACAGCGCTACAATTACTAACATTTTGATAAAAACACTTTATTAATAGAGCGTTTTTTTTTTTTTTTTTTTTTTTTGCTAAATTTTTAAGACTAATAAGACTTTTATGTCTAAAACCTTAAGCTAAAATCATGTGGAATTTGTGGGAAAAAAGTTTTAAAATTTAGCTGGCAAGAAATTTTCTATTTTTATTTTTTTTTAATTTTTAATGATATACAGTGCTATCTGTTAGAAAAAAATTTATTTTCTAATGCAGATTTTTTCCTGCATACTCCAAACAGCATAAATACCAAATCTTTTAAAAATATTCCAAATAGTTTAGCTTGTAGAGCCCTTCAAACATATGCACTTTAATTATCACCACCCGGTATATTATATACTAATAGCCTGTCCCAGCTTCACTCGGATAGACAATGTGTCGATCTCCTTGAAAAAATGTCTAACACAAAAAATCTAATAAAAAATCAGCAATAGTTGTCTTATTCGCCTAATATTCCATAATCAGATTAATCGCCGATGTTGGTGACAAAATCACTAAAATAGCTGAAATACGTGTTTAGCTATTTTTTAGCAGATTGGTTTAGCTGTATTTTATGTTGCTGTTGTAATTTCTTTGTTATAACTTCAATGTTATAACTATTGATGTGACTTTATTTTGCAATTGTATTGTTGCAAGATTCATTCTTTTTTTTTTTTTTTTTTTTTTATCCAACTCCCCACCTGCCCCATTTAACCCCTTAGGGTGGTGAATTTCTAAAATCGCTGAAGTACGTGTTTAACCATTTTTTAGTAGATTCGTTTTCTGGAATTTCAAATTCCTACCTAAAAATGCTGCTGAGATATGGCGAAATGACCTAAGACTTTTCACCTAGGAATTTTCGAAAATCCTTTCTTATTGTTTGCCTAGGTTATAACAGTAATCTACTGTCCAAATATTCGTGATCCTGACTTTAGTCGTTTCACCTGGGCATTGATGAGCCAGTCAGGCATTCTCCCTTTATATAATAGTATACCTCTTTATTAAAATATATGACCTTTTCACATTATTAAAAAAAAAAGACGATTGGATTTACTTTAGTTGGTTATATATGCTGGATTATTACAATATTGTTTTACAAAGAGATGAAAAATATGGCATACTAAAAATATACACCTTACTTTTCAAGAATTTACCAATAAGTCATTAAACATAAATTTGTAAAAACTCAATCAGTGAATGCAAAAAAAAAAAAAAAAAAAAAAAAAAGATTGAAATGTTTAAGTACTCAGCAAAATGATCTTAAATAATAAAAATGTAGTTTAATGACATTTAATAAATAGATTTAACATACAAAAAATCGACAAGAAAAGAAACACACACACATACTTTAAGCTTAATATTGCTGAAATTTCCTAAAGGATTTGAATATTGATGCTTGCATTCACATGTTATTTAGTAGAAGAGTTCATATTAATGAACAAAAAGAAAAAAATTTCTAATAAAGCAGTAGCATGTAATTTATAGTAATATGAACCACTGCACATAAGACTAAAATTTTTTTTAATTCTAATTTTCATAAACTGTTTGTGTAATTTCCTTGATCTGTGATGTACCCAAATGTAAAGATAATCACATAAATGAAATCAGAAACATAAAAGAAATGTCTTAAATCCAATTAGCTATTTCATAACTTAGCTCAACATTAACCCTTTCACTTCCATTGTTAAAATGTTGAAATGAAGGAAAAACAACAGACTGGCGAACAAATTTATTGGGAAATAAGAAAAATCTAATTTCACATACATAATAAACAGAAAATTTTATACCAAAATTCTGATGGCATTGTGTCATTTGGGAATTAAAGTCAAGTGGTTTCATAAACATACCACCACCCTTGAAAGGGTTAAAAAAATTAAGCTTCAATCAGGGTTTCCATTGTTGATCACCATTGTGCTAAATCACAACAAAATACTTCATTTAGAGAGGAAAATAATGATCTAAAATGCCAAATTCCGAGAACTGATTATTATTTTTTTAAAATGTGTACAAGTGTTTTATTTACACATTGCTGATTGATTTATGTCACTTATCTCATTCAATCATACCATACTATTTATACTACTCTATTTCTCCTGAATTTCACTTATTTTTTTGTGGTTTTAAAATGTTTTTCTTTTGTATTGCAGAAAATAAATTATATGTTTCAAAAAATTGCTAGCACTTTTAAAGAAAATTTTGGACATCTTTTAAATACATTAAAGTATTTTTTTTAACAGTGTATACTTTTATATCATAGTATAAAATGTACCTTTAAAAAGAGTATCTGTATAAATAAGTCATATATATATATACATATACTAGTACATTCATATGTAATTAATGTTTATTTTTATATAAAACGAGAATCAAGAAACAAAAATCAGCATTTGCAGATAAAAGAATCAAAATACAATTAAATCTCTTTTCAAAAATGTTTTACCGAATATCAAATATGAAAAGTGCTTTATATTTGAAATTGTTATATTTAAAATAAGAAAAAAAATTCAGCATTATTATTTTTTTTTTAAACAGAATATTGCATAAATGGTATTTATATATAGTGTAAATTTTTAAAATGACAGTTTATTAAAAAAGTAATACAAAGAAAAGGGTAGAAGTTTAAATATTTACAATATAAAATCACATTTCTCTAGCAGAGCTCAATATACTCCCAGTAACATAAGTATTATTTACTGCTAGTTAACAAAACCAACATATAAACAGCTCTTCCTTTTACAAATAATATTTTCAATATTTAAACTTTTATTAGTGATCAGCACATTTAAAAAAAAATACAGTAGCTGCCATTTTAATGAATCAATTTGTGACACTGGAATTTGATAAATAAAAAAGTTCAATTCAATAGACATTTGTAAAATAATTTTATTTCTGCAGCTCAATATTTTGGTTTAGAAAAGCAGTTGATTCAATAAACTGATGGCCACTGCATATATAATATATATATATAAGCTTTTTGTACAATTATATATATATATTATAAAGAAGTTTTTTATAGTTGAGATAGTCATCATGCTGACATGTTTTTAATTTGGTAAGCCAAAACAATTCTTTGGACAAACATTGGATACTTTACTGCAAAATTATACACAATAAAAATGACTGTGGCTTTTTAAATATATATATATATTTAAAATTTTACACAGTTGTCATAAGGTGAATACTGAGTCAGAGCTTAATTATTTTGAATGATTAAAATTACATCCAGCATAATGAAATGTTAGTTTTTTTTTCAAAACAATTTCCACTTTATTACATCAAAACCTATTAAATATCAGCTAAGTATAACTTCTCTAATGAGAGGCATATTATATCACCACTCATTAGTAAGGTTCTCATACAGTGCACAAGTTTACATAGGATAGACAATACAAAAGAAAAAAACTGCAGTCAATTTCCTGTTTTTTCTTTTAAAGTGGTTTGAGACAAAAAAACATTTTTGGAGTTTACAGAAGAAAATAACACAAGCCCCATGAAAATACAATAAGTACATCAAAAGATATAACTCTTTATGTTATACTGTTTGTGGTTGTCTAAGTACTTTTATCTCAGAATGTATTTTTCTTTTTACAAGATTCATCATATTTAAATTGATACATCCAAATTTATATGAAAGATAAAGTTATGAGACTTTGTACAATTATTTTCAGTTACATATTGATTAAATTTTCAGAATTTTTTGTTTTGAAAGAAAAATTTTGAGAATATAATTGATTCTCTTAGGAAAACGTATTCACAAATACATTTTTTTACATATAAAAACATTTTTTTAAAATAAATATTTTTGTAAATTCTAAAGACAAATTAATACTCAAAAAGGGGAAAAAAGTATGTAAAAAGTAAGATACACAAATTTTAAAATATGGTTAAAATTAATATTATATATATATATAAATATATATATTAAATTAAATATTTGAAATGAATAATTTACATCTGAAAAGGAATTTATAGGTTCCCCCAGCATTATTGCAGTTTCAGTTAATGAGATTTTCCATTAGAACGTGATTTTTTATTTATTTATTTATTTATTTTTTTTTTTCAGATTTTCCCTTGTTTAATGCTAGCAAAATTTCTATTAGTGCACAGAGCACAGGATGGTGATGAAAACCTTATTGAACTCTAACAAAGAACTTAACAAATATGATGAAAATTCTTTAAAGGTAATAATAATAAAAGAGCTGAAAGAACTTTTTTTCAAAAATTAGAATTCTTCAAACAGTATTTGATTGACATTGGTGATGCATCGAAAGATGCAACAGTGATGATATTTAGAAAATTAAATTTTGTGTTACTGCACAATGTGTTCCAAAAAGAAGAAAAACTATGCAGTTGACATTTTTGCTTAAATAAGTTAGAGGTATTAAATTTGTAGTAAATCAAATTGCATTACACTAAATTTAAAATCAAATTATGTAAATCTTTAATAATTAATCTAATAGTGAGTAAGATTAACTAAAAATTGTAGAAAAGTAGAATTAAATTTAAAATAAACTTTTCACATTTCTTGATTGTCATCTTACTAAATTAGTTCTTATGTTTCTGTTAATGAAAGTTCATGTAAGTTAGATAAATTTTATTTGAAAAGTTTCAAATCTAGCAATAATATGTATTGTATAATAATAACATATCAAAAACAATATTATAATAGATTATATTGTTTATTTATGTTTATTAGTTTAAGAAAGCTGGCTGTGGATGAATTATAGTTTTTCCTATTGAATGTAAGTGGGAAACCTGTATAAATAAATATACATTTTATTATTATTATTATTATTTTTAAGAATAAAAAAATATTTAGAAATAAAAAAAGATAAGAATTTGACTTCCAAACCACCTAAACAATGCAAAATTCTCATTAAGTATTATTTTTTATTTCAAGAATATATTTTATAAGGCATTCATTTTGGTTAAAAAAAAAATCCTCCTCAAGAAGGAAAGAAAAAAAAAAAAAGACTTTTAACATCATGGATATACTATACTGATAAATATATACACTTTGTTGATGTGCTGCAGTCAGATAAAAAATGAGTAAACATTTACATCCATTCAGATATTTTTAAAACACATGACTATGTCCCCCGTCCCTGAATTCAGGTACTTTTTATATTGATTCCAATATTTGTATACATTTTTACTTAAATAGGCAAGATAAAATTTCTTTGATTATATAAAAAAACATGCTTAAACCACAGTCCTCACAAATTTTTGATAAAAAATATAAGTCAATAAATAAAATCAGATTTTCTTTTTCTCTCTTTTAGAGGGGTGGGGGAAGAAAAAGTGAATAAGCAGCTCATAATCTTGCTCACTACCAGCAAGTATTTTCGTGTTTAACCCTGTACAGACAAAATGTTAACAATAAGTTTTAGAAAATATGTACAATACGATTTTTTCTTTCTTTTCAGTTTGGCCACATTAATCAATATTACGACTAGCTTTCTAGCTTTTGGCACAATAAAGTAAAAACTTATGCAATTTATGATAACAATTTTCACACATTTTATAAATTACATTTCTTACAGAAAATTATGCGTTCAAATCTGCTGTAGTTAAATGAAATCTACAAATAATTATAAGTGAAAACTATGTTATGTTGACCTCTTTCAAGATTGTCAATAGTAACAATTGCCGAAGCAGTGTATAAAATATTTTAATAGGAGAAAAACAAGTCTTTTTCCATAAAAATTGAAATTTTAGTTTTTAAAAAAATATAGTACAGTTTACAGAAGCTAAATTAATTTTAATTAAGCAATTTGTGTCTACTTTTTATAATCTATTAAATCAATTTTTGCAAATAAATACATACAACATATGATTTAAAATAAAATGCAGACAATAAAAAAAAAAAAAAAAAAAAAAAAAAAATTCATTATATCGAATATTTGAACAAAATTAAAACACTAGTCCTTTCCAATGATTTCTTGGTACTTCTCTATTATCCTATTGACCACTTTTCATAACAAAAAACTATCGCCAAACTGTAACGCCAAATAAACGGGAGAATGTTGCTATTGGAATATCAAAATAAATAAATAAATAAAATGTAAGAATTTAAGGACACAATTGTTATTTTAATTAATGAAATAACTAATAAACTGGTAAAACATAATGAAAAATGCACGCAAATGTCGAATTAAAAACCACTTGATGATATAACAAATACGTATAATGTCTCTGACATCAAGTAAATGGGACTGCATTTTTGGCGTTTAATCTTACAGTTTGGTGATAGCTTTTTGTTATGAAAAGTGGTCGACAGGATAATAGAGAAGTACCGATTTCTTTTACCCCATCTTGATAAAATGAAAGTAAAATAGTTAAAAATAAACAAACTAGTTTAAACATTTTAACGATTTATATATATATAGATAGATACATACTTTTTTTCAAATAAAAAAAACTTAAAATACAACAAACTAAAATTTAAAATAGTTCAAAAAATTCTTGAAATCAAGAAAAATTCAGATCATCTATACATAAAAGTAATTAATATAAGATGGGGTTTAAAACATTATTAACTAAATATATACAATATTTTCCAATAACTATTTTTCTGCAAAGACTTTCAAAGTTTTATGTGCAAGGTTGACTAATAGATAGAAGCCATTATTAGAGATAAATTAAAAAAACTTTCATCATAGGACAAATTTAGCAGATATTAGATTAAAAATGTACATAAATACTAAATATATTTATATAAAATTTCCAATGCAACATCCATTGAGATAGATAGGTCAGTTATGCAATTTTAATGAAAATACAATTATTTATAACTGACCACATTAAATTTATAGAAATTTAAATTGTAATTATAGTTTTTCTTTTTTCCACCTATTTTTTCTTTTGATAATATGACACATATAAAATAACTATCATTGTAATTGATAATTACATTGGCAATATCCATATTTAAAGAAATGTACATCAAAACATACTATTTATGAATTGAGGATATGATGCAGTTTTGATACAATAAATTAACATGCAATAATTTTAAAAACAATATACCTTATAATCTTTTGAGTAGAAATTAATTAAGACATTTAAATCATTTAAAATTATGTAGACTGAAAATAAAGAATATCCATGAAATCTGTTAGTTTGATATTTTACAACTCTTTAATTTAGAACTAAAAAAACTAAGCTATTTATTATTACATTATTTAATTTATCTAAGAAAAAACTATTCAAAAGTTATTGCAACTGTGAAATAAAATAAAAGTCAGTGATAAACACAATTGAGAAAATTCCTTGTCTTTTGCCACACATTAATCTTTCCTCAATATGCTATAGTCCAGACAGATTTTTAAAATGATACTATGATAAGTTCATAATAATTGAACAACGTGAATGGAAAAAGGATAACATTCCAGCTGATGTAAATGTTGAGGAAGCACAAAATGTAAAAAAAAAAAAAAAAAACCTTATCAATTTTAGAGAAATTTTCACCATTATTCGATTGTAGGACTAGTCAATGAGGATTCATCCTATACATTTCAAAGAAAAATACTGATTAATATTATTAATTAAACTATCTCAGTTTTTAATTTTTATTTTTGCAATATTATCTTTTTCTATTCACCTGTTCAATTAAAATCATATAATGTAATAAGATAAGAAATAAAAAGCATATTACATGGACATTTTAATGAACATTTTTTTTAAAAATGTACTAGAGTGTTTTTTAAAAATGTATATACAATTTATTCGCTAATAACTGGCATATTCTTTTAATTTCATGTTAAACTGACTTGAAATAGAGGGTGAAACCTGAAACTAGACTGAGCTTTAAGTGAAAGAAATTTATCCTAAAACATCTCTGGAAGTGCAGAGACAGTTTAGGAGAGATTTTGAAAACTTATCTCCTGTGTGAATTACAATAGTTAGAGTCAGAAATAAGTTTGAGGTAGGTGGAACTAACTGTTCAAAATGTTCACAAGCACAGGGCTCGAAATAGAAAAATTCACAAACCAGAACGCTATTTCAAAATTATTGTTCACTAAAAAATTTTTTTTTGAAAGTATAGACAAATTTATTTCTAGCCATGCAAAAACAAATTAAAAAATGCATTCAAGATTCTGAATAATAATAAAAAAATAATTACAGAGTACAGTAAGTAACATATATTGAAACACTATGTTTAGATGCCAGAAAATTGCGAATAATTTCTCTTTTGCCGATATCAAGATCTGGAGTGTAAACAAACTCTGTATCTGCAATAAGGCCTAAATTCAACACGTTGCCATCTTCATTATATTAAAAGATTAAAATTAAAACGCTTGGACGTGTGGCCTGTGATATTTATTTAATCACTAAAATTTAACAAGTGGGTAAGTGTGATTGAAGATCGCACAAAGAGTTTTGTTTAATATTTCTTTCAAAACACTTTATCCTTTCTTTAATAAATTCAAATAAATTTCATTTTCCAAAAAAGTCATGTTTTTTATAAAGTAAAAATTTACCGGTCTATTTTTCTCGTTTTTTTGAATATCTGAACCTGCCTGTTATTATACTCTGTCATGATAATATCTGTCATGTGGACTAAATGCGAAAAAAAAAAAAAAATCAATTTAAAAATTAAACATGTTGTATAGAGACCTTCCAAATGTTAAAATATGCCAATATTTCCATAATCGGGTTTTTATCATGATTCAATACGTTCCTCAAACTTATATATTTACTATTCTCTATTACTCATATTGATACTATCTTTGTAAATGTACTCTCAAACATTTGAAAAATCTGTTATGGCGTCAGATTAATTTTCTTTTTAGTTCTCTAATGATGTCATATTAAGCTACTTTCTGTATTTACACATACTCATACTCCTTGTATTATTGAGAAATAAAATTTTCATTTTATTACCAATATAATGTCATATTAATTTTTTTTTTTTTTTTTTTTTTTTTTTTTTTTTAAATTGGTGGGACTTTTTATTTTATTTTCATTTTTCCCGTGGAAATCTTTTAATAGAAAATTAATTATTGTAGAAAGAATTTTATTGTGGATTTTTAATGGTTGACAACTGCTATAACGAAAAATGTTTAAATTTAATAGGAAACAGCTGTTAGATTTTTGGTTTTTTATCTCTATATATTAAAATAAGATTTTTTCAAATTTTATGATTTTGAGACACATAGCAGGTATTCAGTTATAAGTACACAAAATTTCATGCCTGTAAGTTAAATAAATAGTTTCTGAGAACCGGCTCTGTGATGGACAGACAACGAAGCGGGAGTAATAGGGATTCGTGAGATGAAAGGTTGGATGTAGGATCGTGATCACTGTATGAAATATCAGTGCCAAGCTCAATCATCGAGTTGAATCATTCACTTGGAGTAGGAACTAATGCAATCGCTTTACAGATGTGGGTATGTATGGTGGTTTATTACAGTGATGTTAAGTGCCTCACTGTATGTTCTACCCATTTTTTTTAATAAACATGAACCAGAACATAAATATTAATGTTTTTCAGAAACTGTAACAATATGTTTTAATAATTGCATGAACTGGAATATCATTCCGTTTTCCTCCAGTACATTTCAAGCCCTGCACAAGCAATGTTCAGTATGATTGTGGTCATCAACAAACTCTGCAAATGAAGGAGGCTGGTAGATCTGTTTGAAAAGCTGATGGTGAGATAAGACTTTCAAAATAAAATGTCCATTACATTTTAAAGCTCCTACATTGGAAAAGTCACATTAAAATTAGCCCATGCTATCAATGAAGGTGATCTGGACCATTATTATAACATACAATGTTATAATAATTTAAATTGCATATACGTTTATTAAAACACCCTGTATTTTCTGTAGGTAATCTGAATATGGCAATAACTTTTGAAGAGATATTATTAAAATATGACAATGAAAATACAAAACTGCATCAAAAATGAAGCTAATAAATTACATTGGCCCAGTTTGATTACAACCTAATGCTTTCCAGAAGCTAAAAAGTATTTCCAAATTTAAAAAATAATTAGTCTATTTACATAAAATCAAAACCAAAAAATGTACACAAACATTCAATTAAAGTATTCCTTTCACGCAAAAACAAAACTTATAAATCACTTATTTGCAAAGATCTTTGCATTTGAAGATCTGGAGGTTTGCCAAGCAATTCCAAACGACCAAGATGACAATCACGACACAATAGATGGCCGTCTAGAGGATAACAGCGCTTATCTGGTTCATCAGTGAGCTGCAAGCCACAATCCTAAAGATGATATAAAACACTCCATAAAAACGACATTCTCATTTATTTTATCAGATCATCATTATTAATAACATCAACATATTGTTATACCTGACAACAATAATAATTTATAAAAAAGATTTTTAGCACCATTTTCTGGGTTAGTGTGCAATGTAAAAAAATATGGATAAACATTAAACTTACAAAAACAGAGAAAAAGGGAGAGGGGAGGGGCTAAAACAAAGATTTTTTTAATAAATGGATATGTATTAACTATCTAAACAGAAAATATATATATACATACAGATATTTTAGCACAAAAAATAATTAAAAAAACATTTTCTTTAACATTTATCACTTAATGCTAAGCACCAATTTCTAAAGCCATTATTAACTTATGTTATTTAAAGGAAAAAGAAATTGTATCTGATTATGTACTACAACAGATTATTAGCAATGGATAAAAATTTATGAAATATTAATGTAGTTTTTAAATACTCGAGAAAAAAAGAAAAGATAAATGTTTGAGCATAAGAGAGAAAGGGTGATAGCGTCCAAATAAGGGCAGGATTTGAAGATATATATCATGATATATGATCAATATTTATTTTCAAAATATCTCAATGTTTGAAAGTTTCAATATTTTCATATATTTGATATTTATTTTCAAAATATCACTGTGTATGATATTTTTTATATTTTCAGTCTAAACAAGTGTAAAGTAAATTTTTTTAACTGTTATTAACTGTGTTGTTCTGTAGATAAAAAACTTTTTTTAGCAAAAAAAAAAAAAAAAAAGTCTAAGTATCACGTTTGAAGTTGAATTTTTAAATGTAGAATCGGTAGTTATGTGAGACAATATTAACTTAAAACAGCCATTGAAAATTGACTAATTTAGATAATTAGTTATTTAAAACTTCATTTTAAAGAGTTTTGTGGTTTTTCTTTAGTTCAGTTTAAACTGCATAACAAGCTTAAGAATGAAAAAAAAAAAAGTCCAGCTTTTATATTCAAATTTTTCAATAAAAAGAAATATTTCAAATTTTGTTGTATAATTTTTTTTTTCATACTTAATATTTAATCCTATAGTTTGTGTTTTGATGAGTGTAAAAACAAATTGTTTCTGTTTTCAATTGGTTGATCTTCAATTTTGTTAAGGAAAAAAAAACATTTATAATATTGTTTTATTAAGTTTTCATGTTAAGTGCAACATGTTTCAGTTTCTAATTTATATTAAGTCTGAAGATATTTACAATCAGCAATAAGTTTCCTATTTCTAAAATATTGGCATCAAAATAACAGATATTTTTGAAAGTATCATGATATTTATGAACCATGTAAAAAAGTCTCCCTTGAGAGAGGAAAAAAAAAAGAGGGAGACTTTGCAGTTATGCATTTCATTTTATAACCACATTATAGCTGTATATTTCTACAGCTGAATATTAAAATTAATAAATCTGTAAAATAAAATAAACAAATAATTTTGTACATCCTTCCTATTAAAAAACAACAACAACAACAAAAAAAGGGCTCAGCGTTCCCCAGTGTGTTATGGCCCTGCATAAGATAATTCTCAGTCCAAGCATTCAATGTGCACAATTCAGTTAACTTTCAACTTTTACAAACTGCAAAAACCTGCTATATAATATTTGTACACTGAGACACTTCAGCAAGTGTATCACAAAATCATTATTGGTGCAGCATGTCCCAGAAGGGACTTTGTGCCATTAAACCCTACACAACCAACCAACACAAAATCACTAATATCCAGAAAAACTTATTTTTAACAACGATTAATTAATTATCTATTATTACTTGAAAATAAAAAACAAAGATTTTAAGCAAACAATTTTAACAAGAAATGTTTAAATTATTTGCTGTGGTAATTGGAAGGAGAGAAGCAGGGGGAGCCGAAATTTCAGAAAGTGGGTAATTTAGATGAAATTTCTTTCTTTCTTTTTCTTTTTTTTTTTTTTTTTTTAAAATATAGAATCTGCCAAAACACGGAAGATTCTTATCTCTGGTAGCTCAAAAATCACACTTACTTTCAGATTGCAATGAAAAATTTATCAAATTCCTTGACTTTTTCAGATTTTGGAAAAATATTGAAATTACCTGACTTTTCCCTGACTTATTTGGCCAATTTCCTAATTACCACACTTTTCCAGGTTCTCCAAGTTTTATTGATATTCATTTTTATTGATATTATCATTTATTGATATTACTTTTCTCAGAGGAAAATTTAGAGTAACTAAAGAAATAGCTATCTTTAAGGCAAAAGTAACATGTTAATACATAATTCATGTAAAATAATAATAATCTAAGAAACTCGTAACTTAGACTAATAAATTTTCAACAGAATGCTCTGGTATATCAAACAATTGATATTATTTGGAATAAATTGGAAATAAAATCATCTGCACCCAGAAAAGGTGAAAAGAAAAAAAAATATGGAAAACAAAGTATCGAATTTGCTCTTTTGAATACACAGAGTCAAAATAAAACGTAACTTCAAATAAAATTATGAAATGAAAATTGCCAGGACATATGTGATTAAATTTATATGAAATCTTTTTCATTGAATCAGATCATCAATATTCTTCATATGAAAACTATATGAATCTGTTTCTTTTTCCCTTTTTACTGAAATTTTCTTTTAAAAACAAGAGGAGGCTAAAAATATGAAGGTGTGTAAATTATGTACATAAATACAGTATTTTTGGCTGCAATGAAGAAAAATTATTACATATATTCATTTATATTAAAATATAGTTTTCTATATGAAACAATAATCTGTTTTTTCTTCTGAAAAATCAGATATATCTGACACCTATCCATAAGAAAGAACTAAAAGTCAAACTGAACCTGAAAAAAAAGTAGAGTCAACTTGATAAGAACATGGCCTTCAACATAAAATATAGAATAATGAGTCAAAAATCAATCTGAAGTAAAAAAAAAAAATCCCTGACGGCTCGGCCTACAGGCACAGGTAGATTTCGAAGACGCAGACCGTGGGGCGCCTGTTTGTCGGGAATTGCGGAAGAAATGACCTTTTTTACGATGATGCGGCAGTTTGAACCGCCTACTTCGAAACCTAACTTGTTTGCAGGCGGATCCGGCAGGGATTTTTTTGTTTTTAATTTTTTTTTTGGTATAACGGTTGGTCCTATAAAAAACTTGTCAATATAAAAGTTTTAGATAATATTAAGAGGATTTATAATAAATTTAAGCGGATTTGAAATCTTGGGAATTGACGAAGTTATGATTTTTTTTCTTCTAAAACCCCCCTTCCCCCCTCTTAAGGCAATTTTTAATTATATCAAAAATCTGTCATACATAAATTTTCGGCCTTTCTCCTAGAAGTAATAATAACTTCAAACGGATTTGATACGTATCATAATTAAGAAATTATGGGTTTTTTTCTGTTTTCACAAAAAGCCCCCCCCCCCCCCCCGGTTCGATTTTGCCCATTAACGAACTTGACCGAGATTTTATGCCTCAGTTTCGAACAGATGTGGGAGTTGGAACCGCTTACTTCGAAAAATAACTTGTTTGCAGGCGGAGCCGGCAGGGGTTTTTTTGTTTTTAATTTTTTTTGCTATAACGGTTGGTCCTATAAAAAACTTGTCAATATAAAAGTTTTAGATAATATTAAGAGGATTTATAATAAATTTAAGCGAATTTGAAATCTTGGGAATTGATGAAGTTATGAATTTTTTTCTTCTAACCCCCCCCCCCCCTTCCCCCGCTTAAGGCAATTTTTAATTATATCAAAAATCTGTCATACATAAATTTTCGGCCCTTCTTCTAGAAGTAATAATAACATCAAACGGATTCGATACATATCATAATTAAGAAATTGTTTTTTTTCTGTTTTCACAAAAAGCCCCCCCCCCCATCCCCCCCCCTTGGTTCGATTTTGCCCATTAACGAACTTGACCGAGATTTTATGCCCCTTGATTTTATGTATCAGTTTTGAAAAGAAGCGGGAGTTGGAACTGCCTACTTTGAAAAGTAACTTGTTTGCAGGCGGAGCCGGCAGGGATTTTTTTTTGTTTTTAATTTTTTTTTGCTATAACGGTTGGTCCTATAAAAAACTTGTCAATATGAGAGTTTTAGATAATAATAAGAGGATTAATAATAAATTTACGCGGATTTGATATCTTGTGAATTGACGAAGCTATGATTTTTTTTCTTCTAAACCCCCCCCCCTTTTTCCCCCCCTTGGAGCCATTTTTAATTATATCAAAAATCTGTCATACATAAATTTTCGGCTCTTCTCCTAGAAGTATTAATAACTTTAAATGGATTCGATACGTATAATAATTAAGAAATTATGGGTTTTTTTCTGTTTTCACAAAAAGCCCCCCCACCCTCCCCCCTTGGTTCGATTTTGCCCATTAACGAACTTGACCGAGATTTTATGCCCCTTGATTTTATGTATCAGTTTGTAAAAGATTAATGCAGAATTTTTCCAGTTATCGTGGTCAGAAAAAAGTGACATAGATAGATAGATAGATAGATTATATATATATATATATATATATATATATATATATATATATATATATATATATATATATATATATATATATATATATAAAGTTTTGAACTGGGGGTGGTTTTGGGTTCTGGGAGTCATGATCGGCGTAGATCTGCAAAAATTTTTCAAAATTTCCAACTTAGGTGAGAATGTAATAGGTAGTATTTCTTACGAAATCTACCTAAAATCTGTGCTAACTTGACCTGCAGATCACCTTCAAGTAAAATTGGGCTACCCAACCTGATGCAGGACTCAACTATGATTTTTAACGGATTTAGAATAACATTAAAATATCTTATTTTAAATATAATCTTATTGCTTGATTTCGTCATGTTGTATGAAAATTGAGACTTCATTCTTTTCTTATAAAAAAAAAATGCTGTTAGTTAAGGAATAAACTTCTGAAGAGCTTTTGTAAAATTTGCAATTTTTTTTAAAATAGGGAATTCATTGCTTTTAAACTCACATTTTTAACTTGCACATTCTAGATTTAACTTTAAATATTTTGTTATCTTTATTAAGTAAATTTGCCAGTATTTGAAAAATCATAATTACACATGACTGTATAACTATTATCATTTATAATAACCAAGTGGACCTGAGCTATTGCACAAATACCAAATTAAAGTGAACACTTTATATCTATTGTAAATTACACTTGCAATTTGATTGCAATAGCTAACAAAAAAAGTGACTTTTGGAATCATAAAACACATTAATCACTTGTTGTATATATATATATTTTTTTTAAAGGAAAAAAAATAGTTAAATAACAAATTTGATGAATTTTAATAGAACATTTTTAATCCAGATTAATCAAAATACATTAAAAACATTTTGATATTTTGTGTTGATAAATAACAATATCTGTAGTTAACAGATTAATTACATTGTTGTAGCAAAAGAGATAACTAAATAGTTATAACTATTGTTTACATAAGAACAGAACTTGAAAAGTGCAGTTTAAACACATTCCTAAATGAGCAAAAACAGAAACATTTTTTGATGAAATTTTTTTACCTCACACACATAACAATCAACATGGAAATCTTTATCCATAGACACAACTCTAACAGTTTCATCTGTCCCCTATAAATAATAAATAGATAAATAAATAAATATTGAAGTTGCTAATATTACATTTGCTAATGTAATATCATTTACAAAATGTACATCAGATAATAAAAAATGCTAGAAAAAATTAACTTTCTAAAGCAATAAAACACACATAAATAATGCCTGCATTCAACATTTAAAGATATACAATTAATTATTGTACAGACATACATACATTAAATACAATAATCCAACATAGAGTGAAAAATTAGCCAGAGCCAGGAATCGAACCTGGGTCCATAGCGTTCTAGGCTGTTGCTCTAACCACTGAGCCCCTCCGGCTGATTCCTGAGTTTGCAATTTCTCACTAGTAAACCATGTGGGAGAGAAAGTCACCAGCCATCTAACAGACAGCCCTGGATAACCAGACAACAATAAAGTGTTTTTTTTTTTTTTTTTTACTATTCCACCAATCTATGAATACACATTTGACTTTCTCTACAACATGGTTTATTAGTGAGAAATTGCAGACTCAGGAATCGGCTGTAGTGGCTCAGTGGTTAGCACAACAACCTAGAATGTTGTGGACCCAGGTTCGATTCCAGGCTCTGGCTAATTTTTCACTCCATGTTGGATTATTGTATTTAATGTATGTATGTATAATAATTGTATATCTTTTCTAAAGCAAGTTCATACTGAGGGAAAGAGATAATTTAAAAACAATTCAATGCGACTACATCACATATACTTATCAAAAACATATTTATACATAAAGAGTAAGTCTGATACATTAAAATAGTTTGATGCTAAGCAATTGTAAAAAGCAACAAAAAATATTTAAGCAATGACAAATATATATATATATATATATATTTTAAACGTTTGTTACACAACTTTGGAATGAGATAATGTCATAAACACAAAGAGACAAATTCATTGATAAGGTTTAGAAACTATATGAACATCCAAATATAATGCATATAATCGTTAAATGTAATCTACTGCTAGTTATTTTCTTTTAAAACTTTTTTTTATGTAGGATAATATTATTTTTATTTTATAGCAGTTAAAACATACTGTAGAAAATGCAAAATCAAATCACAATCTAAAATTGATAATATGATTAAAGCAAGTTCATATAAAGGGAAAAAATTAATTTAAAAACAATTCAAATACAACAACAGCTGTGAAATGTTATGGAAAGCAGCTAGTATCAACATAACTTTTTTTTTTTTTGGAAACTACTGAACTGATTTCAATCATTATTATTAATATTTGGTATTATAATCAAGCAAGAAAGCAGAAAATAGAAAAAAAAGGGGAATTTTTTCCCATCTATATCAGGTATGTCAAACGCATTTACCGCTGTGGGCCAAATTAACCATTGTATATAAAGCCACGGGCCACATTGCAAAAAAATAAATAAAAATAAATAACGAAAAGCAAATTTATTACATTACCATCACGCAGAATGAATTTTTCTACATACAAAATACAACATAGTTAAAAATAAAAACAAAAGCAAAAAACAGACTGCATAATTCCAATGCTACCTACCGAAAAAATTAAAATATTCATTGGAAAAATTTAAAAGGAATATTTATTAAGTTAACTATATTAATTTTTTAATTATTCTGTAAAATCGAAAATAGAAAAAAAAGTAGTACAAAAGTGCACTGGCAAACCTAGGTAAAAATACAGTCAGATAAAAATAAACAGAAATTTACAGATAACTGGCATTTAAAAATTTAAATTGAAATCAAAATGATAAATGTATTATTATGTGTATTACCCTAATCTTTGCATTTTTCTATTAATTTTGAAAGTGTCCGATCCCTCCTTATAAAACTAATCCTTGCAAGAGTACTATTATTTGCAATATAAACTTACTTTTTAAACGACAAACTTTATTAAGTCAAAATTTTCATAACTGAGTCAAACATATCAACTATGGTGTTTATTTTCGCATCCAAAATCTTAAAATGGGTTGGATCTGACCGTATACATATACTATACTTTGTGAAGTTTTCGCTATATAACGCCAAAGCAATTTTGCCAGATTGTAGAACTTTTTTGTCAAAATAGCTACCAAATTTTTTACATTACAAGTAATCGTTTATTTATTTAACCAACAAATGCTTGTCATTAAATAAAGTGAAGATTGAACATAAATTGATTCAAACACTTGTAAATTTCTGAAAGCTTGGCGGGCCACGTGTTTCACATGCCTAATCTATACAATGGCAGTAAATTCTTGTAATTTAGACACATTTTAAGAGGTATTTATATAGGAGCTGGGCTTGTAATTCAGAATTCAATGAGATAACACTTCAATGAATGAATTATATATATTATAAGATTAACACAATATTTATAAAAATATATACATTTCGTTAAATAAACAGCTTAAACAGTCATTTATAACTTTACATTGTTTTTCAGTGTTTTAAACTCACGTCTTTCTCACTGCACTTCACTACTGTTTTACGCGCCGAAACATAACAGTACTTCTGTTCTCAATCATATCACTTAACTTCAGCTGCTAGCTCTTTAGCCACGCCTCTAGCATTCAGACTGTGTGTAGAGAGTCTTTAAGCAAGGAGCTCTTAAATTGTAAAACAAACTACACATGACCTAATGGAAAGGAATTAGCGTTCCCATATTTATACAATAAACTGAAATATAATTGATTTTTTTATTTTTTGTAATTTAGAAAAAAAAAATAGACTAACAAATGCATAGGTTTATTGAATCAAAAAAGAGAATGGAAGGCAGTTTGCTAAAAGTGTAAATCAAAATATGTCTAATGAATTTATACGAAGTACAGTGATTATTTAAAAACAACAACAAAAAAAGAAACAAATATTATTCTGGGAAGTTTGGCTGCTTAATATTTTCTTCCCTCCTTTCTAAGGCAAAAATATTCTCCATGGTAAATAAATGCACATGAAAGTAATCTTTGCTGTAGAAATACCTCACTGAAACTACTCAAAGTTTTGTGTAAATGGGAAGATATTTCAAAAAGAACATTATTCAAACTATCTTTCCATTTTAACGCCTAAAAAAGCTTCACTGTAGAAAGACAAGTTAAAATAGGTGGATTGAACTTTGTGCCATTATATTAAAATAAATGGTCAACATAAAAATAGCACAAATAAAAAATATATAAAATAGCAAACAGCTGTTTCGGAGCCTCTAAAGCTCCATCATCAGTGCCAAAGTTAATATTGAGTAAAAACTGATAAAAAAGTTTAGGCCATGTATGTATGCTTGTGTCTTCGCTCGCGATCAAGATGGAACGGCAGTGAGTGGTTAAAAACAACAGCGGAGTTATGAGTCCCATGTGACGTAGGAGACCAATCAGAAGCTCTCTGCCAGTATGGATGAGTTTAAGTACGGAGGAGTAAAAAAAAAAAAAAAAAGGGGGGGGGGGGGTTAGGGAGAAGTGAAGAGAATGAATTAAATGAGAGGTATATAATTTCGTTCTACAGGGCATATCATTAACTAAGTTGCGTGAATTCTTCCATATATGATAAGCTTCCCAAAAATCAAGGTCGTAAATCGATGAGCACTTCTGAATCATTGAACCTTCTGAAAAATTAAAACTGATTGTTAGACCAGCAATGGTTAGCAATCGCAGAGCGTTTAATATCACAATTTTTAACATAGTTTTTATGTTCTCCCAAACGGACCTTAAGAGGTCGCTTAGTTTGACCTATGTACATCCTATCACACTCGCAAGATATCTTATAAATTCCCCAATGTAAAAATCTGTCAATTGGATGTTTGAGATCTGTAAATTTGAATTTATTAAATGGTGCATAAATGACTTTAAAATCGAATCTTTTCAAAATTCTGGTTATTTAATGGCTAATTCTCGGAAATTATGGAAGTATAATTAAATTTTCATTGTGGACATTGTTAACGTTGGAATGTGTATGTTTAATTACTTTATTATGAACTGAATCAACTATTTCAACAGGATATGGATTTTATCCTGATTAATCCATTGTCTGAAACTAAATAATAACTTTGCACTCCTCAGTAAACCATCTTTTCCAAATATTATTGCCCCCATTGAAAGAGCTTTCAAATTCAGTGCTTTAAACCCTTCTTAAAAGGATTCAATTAGACACTTAATTACCGAATAATGTCAACTTTAACAATAATCTACCTATGTCAAATATCAGTAAGGGTGCTTCCAGTTGCATAAAGAAGCTTCTATAAAAAGAAATTCCAGGCTAGATAGCATTGAACTTTTTCATTTTCTCCCACTTTTGGAAGACATTTGAACATTCAGCAGTACAAATCTATACTAATTACAAACACAAACTTTAAAAGCAGCAAACCCACAAATTATGAACACTTTTAAACATAATTTAAATAATGTATATATTTTATTACCTCAACAGGTGTGATAGCTTTCCCACACATGGCACATTTAGGAGCATATATTCTGTAAATAAATAAAAAATAATTAAATAATCACATATAAATATAGACTTAAATATAATAATATGTATCAGAAAAGCCTGTACATGCATGAGACAAATTAAACTCAGTATCGGTGAATATATATTGGTGAATATCGGGTTTAATTTGTCTCATGCATGCCAACGGTGTTGTGATCATGATTGATTTTCCATCTTGTGCTGCGTGGTTGTAGCCTTGTCATATAAGAGCGAGAGAATGCTAGACTGGATGTCGTATGGATGGCTTGATTGGTAAAGCAGATGGTGTGCTATACCAAGGGATCCGGGACCGAACCCTGGTCTGGACATTTTTTCACTCTAATGGTTGTACGCTGTTTAGTAAAGTGATAATTCACATCCTTTGTATTTCATTAATTTACAGCGTAATTTCAGCTCTGCTGAAAAATTAATTAGTGTAAAAAAACTTATGTTAATAATATTAAAAGTAGTTATCCAAATCTCAAAAGTTAAGGTTTACTAAAATTTAACAAATATGTCATTTACTGAAATCTAATCAATATAGTTATTGTTAAATACTATTTATGTCATACTATTCATATGACAACAGGCTAAGGAAGAATTTTTGAAGGCATCTGGAAAATGTCATATTGCAACAAGATTAAACAGAACAGACATGACAACTTTCTAGTACTTTTTTTCCCACAAATTATTCATTCAGAAAACTAGCCTCATTTCAAATTTAAGGAGTGGAACACATGTTTGAAATAATAGAATCAACAATGATGTAAGAAGAATTAAGCAAACTTTTATTATTATTAAAAAGAACAACGAAATATTTTAAATACTAAAAAATAGAAAGTAGAAATAAAAAATAAAGAGAAGTATATATATATATATATACATATATATATATTAAATACACTTAAATCGCTTAACAGTTATATAGATTATTACGCTTAATAATTTAGTATTAATTAAATTATGATTTAAGGTTAGAAAACATGGATAGTTTAAATGTTTTTTTCTTTCATGTTGCCATATTTTAAAAAAGAAAAAGAGCAAAAATATTTTAATGAATTTACTAGTTCACACTTTCTACCAAGCATAAATCAATGTGGTGAATTTTTCATAATTGGGAACCTTGCCAAATTTTGTAATAACATAAATTGCAGTCATGAATTGGGCATGATTTAAACAAGTGGGTAAGTGTGATCGAAGATTGCACGAAGGGTTTCATTTAATATTCCTTTCAAAACACTTTATTCTTTCTTTAATAATAATAAAAAAAAAGTCATGTTTTTTAAGTAAAAATTTACCGGTCTATTTTTCTCATTTTTTCGAATCTGTCATGTGGACTGAATGCGATATTAAAAAAAAAAAATCAATTTCAAAATTAAACACGTTGTATAGAGACCTTCAAAATGTTAAAATATGCCAATATTTCCATAATCGGGTTTTTACCATGATTTAATATGTTCCTCAAACTGATATATTTACTATTCTCTATTACTCATATTGAAAGTTCTCTTTGTATTATTCTCAAACATTTGAAAAATCCGTTATGACGTCAGATTAATTTTCTTTTTAATTCTCCAATGACGTCATATGTACTGCTTTCTATATTTACACATACTCATACTCCTTGTATTATTAAGAAATGTTTGAAAATTTCTGTTTTATTACCAATATGATGTCATATTAATAGTTTTTTTCTCCCCCAAATGGTGAAACTTTTTATTTCATTTTCATTTTTCATGTGGAAATCTTTCAATAGAAAATTAATGATTGTACAAAGAATTTTATTGTGGATTTGTAATTGTTGGCAACTGCTATAACTAAAAATGTTTAAATTTAATAGGAAAAGGCTATTAGATTTTTGGTCTTTTATCTGTATATATTAAAATAATACGATTTTTTCCAATTTTTTGATTTTGAACTTCATAGTAGGTATTTAGCTATAAGATACAAAATTTCATGCCTGTAAGTTAAATAGTTTCTGAGAACCGGCTCTGTGACGGACAGACAACGAAGCGGTAGTAATAGGGTTTTGCGAGATGAACGAAACCCTAAATATAAACATCAAAGGCTTATAAAAGAGTGTTTATTCTATTAAGAGTGCATTAATAAAACAGTCAGACTTTTTTTCCCGATTAGCGGTATTCTCAATTACAGAAAGTTATAGTGAAAAACAAAACATGAATGAAGATACACAATAGGAGCCAAATTTAAAGATATATACTTCAATGCTAAATAATGAAAATCAATTAATTTAAAGTGTGACAAAATGAACAGATATATTTTAATAACTGAAAAATATTTAAGATAAGTATAATATAAAGAATAAACATACTTGTGGTAGTCATCAACACAATAGATCTTGTTGTCCATATCAACTGTAAATCTCACACCATCAAGACATTCATTACACACACAACATCTAAAACAACCTGGATGATAGGAGCGTCCCATTGCTTGCAAAATCTGAAATAGGAATAATATTACTTAAACCATTTTCACCTATAAAAGCAAATTTTGAAACCCATGTTTAATGCAAAATAAACTGAAATAAACATTAGAAATTAAAAACATCTATTACAAAGCAATACAGAAAATTAAGCAAGTGAAGTTCACAGTTAATCTTATGATCCCACACTAATTACACAATGAGAATCCCACACTGGGGCAATTAAATCAATTTTAAATCACATATTACATTATAATGACCTGCAAATTAGTTGTAATCATAGAAAATGGTATTTAATAACTCTCTCATGCATTTAAATGGATGAAAAACACATTGTGCACTTACGTTTACACACACTAAAAAATTATTATTTTTTGGAATAATTTTAACTTTGAACACTTTATCACATAGTAAAAAGTAAAAAAACAAAACAAAACATTTTTGGTATGTTTTTGTTCAGATCCAAAAGCAGAAATTCTTTGAGAAAATCTTCTGTCACATAGAACAGAAAAGTTCTCATCAACAGCCGATTTTCCAACTGAATATTCAAAAAGGAAATGGTTCTGTTATGTAATGTTGTATTTCAAAAGCGTTATTGAACTTCATATTAAGTTTATATGTGATACAGGACTAAAAATAAAATATGTGTAGTTTGGTAGGGTTATTTTTCAATACAACAACCTTTTAAGAGGTTTTCATGCATGTGAGAATTAAATCAGTGATTCCCAAAATTTTAGAGTATTATAGGACTAAATCAAAGTTCATTCTTTTGTCATAATACCAGGTAACAAAGATAATACTAATATTATAGGCGCAGATTCCCAAAATTTGCAAGGAGCCAGTCGCTCCTAAACCCACAAAATCCAGTGGCCACAAATGTGAAACAAACGCATAAAAACAATAGTGTTTATATGGGATAAAAAGCTACCCAAAAAACTCAGGAATTCAAAGTGTAAAGTAATTTATTTAATATACACACATAAACAAAATTTCAATACTAATTAAGAGTAATATAAATCATGTACAGGCAGAAGATAAAGTTGGGCAAGATACGGTTTTAAAAAAAATTGTATAAGCTAAGCAATTATGACAATGGGAAATATTAGAAAAACAATATTTACTATTTTGATTTTGCCATACAAAAGTACATATAAAAGAAAATCTGAATGTGTGAGATTATTTTGCACTATAACAATCAAAACACTTATCAGGAAAATGTTATTTTATTATTATTATCTATAAGAATTTTTTTTTTTTTTTTTTTAAATCGCAGACTATATAAAATTATCAGACTCAAACTGTTATGAATAACATTTGCTATTCGAATATATTTAATAGTTTGCTGTGTTAAACAGATAATTCTGAAATTTTACCAAAAGATAATAATAAAGTTTATGTGTTTTGCTCTCAATCTTTAAAAAAAAAAAAATCACGATGATGACTGGGAACACTAGAAATGATCACTTTTAAATCACATGGCGATTAAAACACCAAAAGTTAATGGCCACAGCAAAAAATAATCGCCACGTGCTGACTGGCGACCGTGAATCTGCACCTATAACTAATATTTAAAATTGCATGATTATATTAGTAAAATGGTACCTAGGAAATCTTTTTTTTTTATATTAACAATTAAGTGAGGTGTAATCTTAAATATAAATTTGAAATCTGTGGATTTAAGTGGATTCAATCAACTACACATAGCAGATGCCAAACGAAACATTTAAGAAATTGTAGAATGCCATGAGGAAAAGGGTCCATGTCCTATGCTCTGTTTGGTTATAAAATACCAATTGATATATAAATCAGATATAAAATTTTACAAACACTTTACATTCTCTCAAATAACTAAACATATTACATCTGAATCCGAATTTTAAAATTAAAAAGACATTTAAAATCAGATATTTAATAAAACTAAAAAACATTAATATCACATAATAAAATCAATTACAGTACATGTTTCAAGCTCTATACATGGTCCTCATCAGTATAAATGTCAACTGAAAACAAAAGCTATTGTTTACGTACATTCACATTCAAAATTATGTTTTTAAAATATTAAATTATCAGGGAACATTTTACACACATGTTTCATAAATGTCATTAGCCACATAAATTAGAGTGTATCAATGTGAAGATTAAATTTTTTTTCACTTATTAGGCTGAATATCCTAGCTATGGCATTGACATAGGGTACAGCATTTTTTCCAGAAATTACAGTACAAAAATAATTTTTTAAATGCATTATCCACAACTAAAAGAAACTTTTTGTAATATCAAATGAATTGAAAGACTATATTTAGCATTTGAAATTATACTGAAAATATACATTGAGCCAATAAAGAAACATTAACACAAAATTATGGCTGCCACTGATGGCTAATTTTTTTATTTTGTCTAACACTATTTAAAAACAATAATAATCTACCTCAAAGATTAGTAGAAATCTATCACAAAGATTAGTAGAAATCTACCACAAAGGTTATTGTTCTGAAACAGTGGCAGACAGATTAACAGTAAAAAATAGTCACAAGTGTCACCGTGCAAAATGAAGCAATCAACTTAAATTAGAGATTAATTAGTTATGCCAATAGACATTAATAGCTTTTGTTATTAAAAAATAATAGATAAATAAATAGAGAAGGCTTTTAATATTCCTACTGTTTTTCCCACTTCAAAAATTTTACTTAAAATTAAAGAAGGTAATGATGATATTTCTCTCCCTCTTCCTTAAAATAAGAACATTTGAAAATTCAAATTCCTGATGCTTCTGATTTTAAGGTTTTATAGCACATGTAAATAAAAAAAATAATAGTAATAGCAATTTTTGAAACTTGAGTTGAAGCTCACTGTAAAGACACAAAAAGTTTTTGGATTCTGTCTGGCTCTCTGTTCCATGATAACTGCCGCAAAAAAAAGCACTCAATTAACTTGAAATTAGATAAGTATGTTGGTGCGATACCCAGTATCAACTGTACAGCTTTTGATTAAATTTGGTTGATTTGTTTGGAAAATATAGAATTTTTTTTTTACGTCATAATGCTTTACTATGATAATTCAGGCAATTTCAAAATTTTACTATTTATTGAAAAGAAAATGACACATTTGGATAATTGATTTAAATGTTAAATTAATGTAAAATTTAACAATGGGTGTCGTATTCTGATTGGTTTAAAATTTTATCAATACAGTTGTCAGATTTTTTAAATTAGGTGCATAATTTTAGATGGAATTTTATACATCTGTCCAAAAAATATAAAACATTTTGTTTTATCACTTTAGATATTTCATTTTTTCTCTTTTTGCTTTATCAGTTCCCTAGCAACAGTATTTGATGTGTATAAAAAAATCATAAGATTAAAACAGAAAGTCTGGATGGAGAGAAATAAAAGGATAGCTAATCTTTTGTAAATGCGTCTACAGCTTAGGTTTGCACCAAATTTGAACAATGATGGTAACATTATGGTATAAATTGTATGTGGATATTTTTACAAGGCTGTCACAAAAACCACTTTATAGGGCCAAATCACGTTAGCTAAAATAATCAATTGGCAGTGGACGTGGTTATGGATGATTATCCAATAGGTTTAAGTCTCAAAATATTCCTATTTTTGGAGGGATTTTAGTATGCTACTGTTATCGAAATAGATTTGGATGTACAGTTGAACCCGGTTAAGACGTGTTTCAGACTGGACAAAAGTAATGTATTAAGTGGGATTACGTATTAAAAGTGATTTGTATAATGTTGCAGGAACTGAGCTTATTTACACATCTAACAGTCTAAATGAACTTAAGAACTTTCGCTTATATGCTTACTGTCAAAAATAGTGTCTTTTACGCATATTTAGATTGAAATTTAACTGTATTAAAGTTTAATTTATTGTGTTTTTCTAGGACTGTCTAAAAAAACAACTGAAGAATACAGATTAAAATATGATTTTAACATGCACATTATAACCAAAAATAAAACAACAAAAATAATTTTCCTGCTAGCCCTTTTTTTTTTTAACACAACCAAAAATATTAAATATTTGCTAAACAACCCAGTTATTAAAATCATATTTATTACTTGTGATAATGAGTAATGTCTCTCTTTTTATTTTATTCTTTTTATTCCCTATTAACAGAAAATTTGCTAAAACTCGACACACACAATCTGAGATGACTTGACTCCATAAAACTCGTGGTACAAGTAACTCGCTAAACATGAATAAAGCAGGAGAAAAAGTAGCAAAGAAATACAATTGAAAACGAAAAAACTTTTCTATTTTTCTTTACATTTAAAAGCACACAGTACTAAGGAGGCTTGATTTACCACAGTGTACGAGAGGAAAAAAACAAAAATTGACAACACACACCGCTCAGAGAAAGAATAAATAACAGAAAGTTGTCTATCTTTCTCTGCTTCAGTAAATACATACATGAAGCGAGAGACAAAGAATATTAAGAGACAGGATCAAAGATGAGTTCCAGTGTTGCTAATTTAGTGAGATTTTCTTTAAATTCAAATAGCTACCACTATTTCCGATTAATAATATTCGACTTAATTAATCTCATTCAATAAGTGGAATATTACTATTCGGATATAGCAGTAGATATCTGAACAAAAATTTTCACTAAATTGGCAACACTGAAGAAGAGAGAAGAAATTCGCATGTTGATGTATGAATTCGCATATTAAGCGAGATTTTTTGCCTCAAGACCGGAAATTTATTATGTATTAAGCAGGATCGCATAATAATCGTTCATGCATTAAATGGGATATTTTTGCATTAGTCTTATGGGTGATCTTCAAGGAACTTGAAAAATCGGATCGTGTATTAACCGTGAGCATCTTAACCGGGTCCGACTGTATTTAAATAAGATCTTACATTTAAATATTATAGCCATCAAAACTGTTTTTATGAAGCAAAAATTGTAAAAACTAGGGATGCACCGAATATTCGGTATCTATTCGGTATTCGGCCATATTACCGAATATTCGGTTAGGCTGAATATCAAACTATTCGGTCTGCTGAATATTCGGCTTGGCCGAATATCAAACTATTCGGCCTACCGAATATTCGGTTTGGCCGAATATTGAAATATTCGGCCAAACCGAATACTTAAAAAAACTTTTTAAATATTTTTAAAAACTCACACTCACAATTTCTACTTTTAACTGTCAGTTAATAAAGATATTCAAAATAATTAGAAATTGAATAATATTTCAATGAAAGAGAATGCTTTTACATTATTTATTCGCTGTTTGAATAGTATCACTTAAGAAAATTAACCATTAATGATGACCTTCATAGGAATTAATGATGTACAAATAAATGCAAGTTTCTGAATATTGTCTAGTAAATAATATATTTAATTTTTTTTTTCGCAAACATCATGTTTCTAACCAAAATGGAAAAAACTTTCACTGGTGATAATAGACATCAAGACAGACAATTTGTCTGTCAACTATATTTTCAACATAGTAACTTTAATTTTTGTGAATCACGAGAAGTACTGGAAATTGACACCATTCCTATCTAAACAACACTGAGCTAGATATTCCTTTATTCAGAACGCAGCTCACAGTACTACGTAAACTGTGTCACTGGCCAAAATTCAACAACTTCCAATAATATCATCATATTTGCTACAAGCAAAATTAACACGATGCAAATCTCGCTAAAATATCTTCATTGGTGACACACCCTGTTTTTTTGATTGAATGTATTGCATTTTTGAAGGAGTAAGTGGATTGAGATAATGTTTCTTGCTCAAAAAATGTTTGCTTTTACCATATTATCTACTCAGAAAGTTTCTTCCAAGATGTATGAACACCCTGTTTGTTTACAACATCTGAATATGATTGCCCATTCCAGACATCTGCTCTGTGGTTCATTTCAAAACTTCCTTGCCAAATCAAAAGGAGCAGAAAAGTTATTCTTGCTAATTTGCTATCATTTTAATATATTGTACTGTTTTACTTTAGTCCCTTCCTGAAAAATAAACACTATATCACTGTAAAAGGTTTCTTCCAATTCATTCAAAAATTTTCTTCAATTTTAAAGTATTTGTTTTGTACTATAAAAACATTTTATAAATTTATTTTAATTCACAGAAGAAGCTACAAAGTTTAAAACTTTATTAATTAAAAAAGTTTTAAGACTATCCTCTTTTTAAGTTGTAACTCAAAGCACAGATTTTTTTTGTGTAAAGGTTTCTTGTAAAAAAGTCTAGTTCATAAAATGGTAGTATTTGTGTTAAATATTATGTAAAATTGTTTTATAATTTAACTTTTAATACTTTTAAACTCTGAAATATAAAAATATTTCGCCAGCCGAATATTCGGTATTCGGCCAAATAGTTACTATTCGTTTGGCCGAATATTCGGTATTCGGCCTCACTGTTACTATTCGGCTAGCCGAATATTCGGTATTCGGTTTACCTGTGGGCCGAATATTTGGTATTCGGCCAAAATCACTATTCGGTGCATCCCTAGTAAAAACATTAGATATCTAAATTAGATATAAGTATAGTAAGTTCAGGTTACATTTCCATAAGTACCTTTCATACATAAGATTTTATTCAACTTCTTTATCAGATGCAAATGTTTCGTCATTGGCAGGTATGTTAATTATTATTTGGATATTAGGATAACATAAAATCACTGTCCAAACTGATGCTTATCCTAATAAAATCACAGTGTAAAATGGAATCTAAGATATATTACAATGATGACATAGTACAATCAATAAGAAATTGCAAATGTAAAATTAATGAGACTCCAGAACAAATAAAATTAAAGTACTTTTCAAGTATTTTCAAGGACTTGTTTAAATATGTTCAAACTGGATTTAAATCAGAGATTCATTTGGAAAGATTTTCCTTTAAAAATATATAATCATACAAATTCAAACTTAATTTGCAAAAATAGACCGAAGCATGTGTAGCATACCTGGTGCATGCTGACTAAGGCAGTGAGGCTTGTTCAAGAAAGGTTTGTTTTGAAAGATTTTCGTTAAAAAATATAAATTCATACCAAATTGGGTTAAAAATATAAAATCATACAAATTTGAGGTTTATTTAAGGTTATTATCAAGTACTTAGGCAATGCTGGAAGGGTCAGCTAGTGATACATAAAGGAAATAATCACCACAGTGCCTGCCTATTTCCATGAATTCTTATCAGACCTTTATAAACTTTAGCAATAGGTGGTATTTTCAAGGCAATGTATAAGACAATTTTTGATTTATATATTTTGATTTTAAATATTTTGATTTTTGATCAATATAAAAGATAATTTTAAGACAAAGAATAAAGTATTTTAGCTTAGTAAGGTACATCTATACCATGAAAAAAAATTTCATGCATGATAAAAATGTTGACAAAACACAGTTTGGTCTTTTTTCTTCAGAAGAAAAAAAAAAAATGTTAAGTATGAATAGAAGTAAATTAGGAGTAGAAGCAATGTCTCAAATGAAGTTTATTTTTATAATATTGCAGTTTTACCAGTATTTAAAGATTTGCTTGCAAAGGAACATTACTTCAAAATAAAAAGTAAGCTGCTTCTTATTAAACAATACTATTACTTATTATTTATCATAATACATTTTGTAGCTAAAAACAGTTTAAGATAATACTAAAATGAAAATGAAAGTCGAATAATTCCCTTCAACACTTTTTTCCCACTTAGTAGCAAAAAATGCTGATAATGCCATCAAATTTGGCGAAATTTTATTTGAAAATTCAAGGACTCTTATTACATTTTTCAAATTTTCAAGAACATTTAAGCACTTGAAATTGAAAAATTTTGTTCAGTCACTATTTATATTTTCCCCCAAAATGTACAAACAAGGTTCATACAGACTTGAGAAGAAAAAAAAATCCAGAGTCTAGAAAATTTCGAAAGAGTACAAGAATTTTAAAGGACTTAACGTATTTTTTCATGTATGCCGTGTCTTTATTTTGTAACATGCACACACACCCTAATTTTTAATACTTCAATTAGAAAGAAAACCAATTTTATTTTATTAAAATCTAATAGCTAGTGCTAAAATTACAAAGTATTCACAATACATTGCTTACTGGTTTCATAAATTTGACTACAAAATTGCCAGTGAACTATTTTATTCAGTGAGTAATGGCCATATATAGAGTGGCCACTCAAATCACAAATACTCATCAGGTATCACATCAGGATGGCTACAGAAATTGTGAAAAAAAGTTCCCTGATTTCAATTATTAACGATTCATACACAGTGTTTAATGTATGCAGGGCCGTAGCTAGGGGGGGTGCCAGGGGGGGGGGGGGTCAGCACCCCTGAAAATTTTTGAGCCCCCCCCTGTGAAAGTTGCCAAGGCCACCAAATGAAATTCTGTTTCAAAAATCCAAATGAAACTCTGTTCAAAAATTGAACTTAGTTTTGGGAGCTTTTTACAGTTTTGCATAAATACTAAATTGTAGTATTTGTTTAAAAACTGCAATTAAGTGCTTCAATGGGCGCGCATCCTATCTTCATATACTCAGAATTAGCAACTTTTTGCTGATGCAACCATTGACTTTTGCATTAGTTATATACTGAATTTTTTCATTTTGCAGCATTTTTTATTATTAGCATAAAACAAAGTTATTCTAATGAGTTATAGGCTAATTTAAATACAAGTGGTTTTAGTTTTTGACTAGACACAAAAATAATGTTAAAATGCAAAATACATCCTTGATTTTTCAAATTTTTTTATCATATAAAAACATAACTTTAGAATCCTTAAGGGCAGGGAATATTCAGAAAAAAAATTAAAGGTTGCAACTCTTTTGAAACAGGTGAACTGTCAGATTTTTATTTACTTATTGACATCATCACTTATTATTTCACTAGTATAATTATACATTGAAAATTTTCATTCAGCAACTAGTGATGTAGTAGTAAAAACACCAAAGGGCATACGATTTAGGCAGAGGGTATACACAAAAAAGTATATGCTATAGAGTTTTTGAGAAGAGGGTATACGGTATTCCTTAAAATAATCCAGAAGGTATACGGCGTATCCACTGTATATCTTCCATTACATCTCTGTCTGCAGCCTTTAACTTTTCTTAGCATCAAATAAAGTTATTATAAACAATTTAATAAGAAACATAGTGCCTACAATATGAATATGCATCCACTAATTTACCTTTCTATATAATTCTTTGATCATATATATCTGTGTTTGTGTGTGCATATGTCAGAGAGAAAGAAATAGTATGAGCCCCCCCCCCTCCCTACATTTTCTTGAGCACCCCCTATTGTTTACTTCTAGCTACAGCCCTGAATGTATGCCGCTTCCTCGTATAACACATTTATGCAGCTTGCTAACATCTCATTTAGGAGAGAAAAAAAAGAGAAAAACATAAAAATTGCACAATATTCATAAAGTACTGGTTCACGGTTTCATAAATCCAAACTCAAAATTTAGTCCAACAACTTCATATATTGGCCAATGAATATTTCCCCATTTTCTGAAGAATGTTCAAGTTTAATATGAGATCCATATCTGACAGGATACAGGATAGGTAATTGGATTACAGCTTATACTAATGTATTATCAAATTTTCAAAAATGGGTAAATTGCCATCAATATAAGTGCTATCCACAGAAAATGAGAACATCTGAGCACCTTAATTTATGTTAAATACCAAAAACTCATATCATATGCATCTTTTAAAAATATATATAAAAATTTTACTTTTCTTTATCACATACGATTATTCCTTTAAATATCACCTATTTATCGACGAATCAGTCACGTGCAAAAACACAAATATTTTCATATATAGACAAAGTTCCCTGATTTTCAAGTACTTTTACGAAATTCCCTGACTTTTACCTGATTTTTCCAGATTGATAAACCTCCCTGATTTTTCCCTGATTTCCAGAATCTGTAGCCACCCTGCACATGCACATGGGTTTTAAAAGTAAATTTTGAAGGAAAAAACAACGCGGCATATACCAAAAAAAAAAAAAAAAAAAAAATACAGTAACTTAACTTTTTTTTACAATGGCAGTAATCACTTGAACTTTACCTTTGTAAACATAAGATTTTTATTTTACTACTTTTAAAAGTTAATCTCTTTTAAGTCATACATGCTTCAGCAGTATTATTCACCATGCAATAAATAAGTTTCCGTTTTTTACTCTTGTATACTCCCAATTAAATCACTGTTCAATACTAAATTATACTTCACGATAATTTAATGAGTTTTTAAGGAGTTCTAAGTACTCCATGTAAACTTTGCCATTTCTAAGGAGTTTCTAAGTAGTCTGTATGAACCCTGTGCAAACAGGGGGGGGGGTTGGGGGTTGAATGTACTTTTTATTCTAAAACATTTACAAGTACAATATCAAGCAGTTAAGGAACATCATTTCATGAAATTGTGTTTAATATTTAACATTATATAATAGTTCTTTAAAAGTGTTCGTTTCTGAATGTTATAGAAATTTGATATGCTCATAAATATATAGAACTTAAAAAAAAAATTTAATTGCAGATTGTAGAATATTAGTTAGTATGTAAAGTAATATCTAATAAAATTTGACTTGCAACTCTGATGTTGAAGTCCCTGATCTGCAGATTTACCAGTAATAAAAAACAATTTTCAAAATTGATTAAATAATTATTATTAGCCTTCTTTTTGCTTTTAAAAAAATAACATCAACAAATGGGGGAAAAAAATGCTTAGTAAAGCTGGCACAAGAAAGTGAAAAAGGAAAAAAAAAACTTTTATATTCTTACAAAAATGAAAAGAAACACACAATTAAATAATATAAGAGACAGGAAATGAAAAGAGAATATTATGAATAAAAAAATATACCATTTCCATAATCAAATGTCCACACACTGCACATTTCTCTGCAGTCTGCTGGAAACCTGAGTACTGAAACAATAGATGGTAAATTCATATATTACAAAAGCATAAAAAAATATGTTTTGAAGATATTATTTTACAACTTAATATTCATTAGAGTGCCTTATTCATTTTTTAACAGCTTTTATGAAAAATACAATAAGTTCACAGTTAAACGTAAACTTTTAAAGTTTACTGTGAACCTATTGTATTTTTCATAAAAGCTGTTAAAAAATGAAAACAAAAAGTTTTTTTTTTACACTAATTTTTGTAAAAGAATATTTTTTAAAATTTTGAATCCAAAATGAATGCTGGCAGGGGAGGGCCATGGCCCCTCCCTGGATTTTAACAAAAATTATTATTCTTGTTATTTTTTAATTGTGTTGGTTTTAAACAATTACTTTATTTCTCCCAAGTGATTCAAAAAGAATTAAACACTAAGAGAAAAAATAACTAGAGATTTTTTTTTTTTTTTTTTTTTTTTTTTAGCAAAGCCCCCTGCCACCTCAGGAAAGACATTATTTAGTTCCCTTTTACATTCATGTATTTAAAAAAAATCATCTTAACCAGAGGTTACAGGAAAGCAGAGCCTCTCCTAAAAAATGGAAGTTTACTTTTCCACCTAAAATTATTTTTTATTTGTTAAATTTCTGTGTTGTTTTTTTCATCGATATGTTTAAAAATTGTCTTGCACAGGGATTTTGATAATTTTTTTTAGTTTTTCAAGTTTATATTCTTCATTTAAAAAAACACAGCCTAGGTTGTGGACCTCAGGCACTTTGGTTCAAAAATTTTGTCCCTCCCTGGATTTCGTTCAGCCAATGCCCATGGAATGTAATAACAAGAACTAATATATTATTCCTTTGGCTATTGAACAAGATAAATTTACAGATAAGAACACAAACATCACTACAACTCAGAACTCATTCATTAATCTCAGAGAACTCACTCATTCATTATCATTAATATTTAGGAGGCTGAAAATCTGAAGACCATAAATATGCTCATGAATGTGTACTTTTTGTTGTAACACAAGCGAAAACTACCATTGCAAACAGCAAATCCTCAGAAAACTCTTGAAAGAATGCAGTTTTAGTACATTATAACAATTTTAAGGGTGCTAAAATAACAAACGAACTAAATAAGCTTGAAGAATCTGTCTTAAACATTTTAACAAAGGTGCACGTACTATGTACTCCCAACAATAACAAACTGTTCAACCAAATTTTACAGATATATTTGTTGAACTTTAGTAAGTAGGATTTTGATTTTTAAAGAATTCACGAGTTTATGATTATGCTTATTTTTAAAGTTAAATAGCTTTCTTCAAATAAATGATGATAAAATAATTTTCTAACGAAAAATTAAAGACCGCCCCTCCCCCCCAGAAAACAGTTTTATATTTAGATTTTTTAATTCACAGGAGACAAACTCAATAAACAGAAAAAACAAACAAACAATTTAATTACAAAATTGAGTAAACACTTACTAAATAATCTTCTTCACAATAAACTTTACCATAGACATTATAGAATGCTTTGCCTCTTAAGGCTCGACCTAAAATATAAAATGAAAAATGCTTATTGATATGTTACTTCAGGTGGAATTTAATGAGATCAGACTATCAAATTAAATCATCTAGCTCGTTAAAAACTTTTCACTAATAGATAATAATTCAAACAGTTAGTTCTTAGACTAAATAAATTCAATTTATGCATGTTTACAGGATGCAAACTATCATATGAATTACGAGACAGGTTTTATCATCAGAGGTGTTATTAAAATTTTCTATGAATAGAACATCACTTAAATGCATTATTACATAATAATCATTGAATTTATAAGAAAGTACAGATTAAATTAATTTGTTGCAAAGAGTTCTGCTTTTTACAAAATATAGTAGTTGTGAACCACATGCAGCATGCCGTATGAGAATCCCATTTTTTGACCCAGTAGCAGAATTCACTATACAGTCGAACCTCGTTAACACGAAATCGCTTAACGCGAAATTTCGCTTAACACTAAATAATACCGAGGTCCCGTCAGATAAGTCTGAAAATCAACGTTAATTAATTCGTTTAACACGAAATAGAATTTCGAAAAATCCCGCTTAAGGCGAAAATTTTTTTTTTGCACCAAAGTCCAAACATGATTCCTTACGCAAAGTTTTCGATATTGCAAACTTATGTGTCACATTTTCTTATTAAAAATGGTATTTTTGTCATGATTTGAAAAATAACTAAAGTGGAAATGGGTTTCATAAAATGGTGAAATTCCGAATTCCTGACTAATCTCTGCTTTTCTTTGTCTTCTGATATGCAGAAGTTTTCCCACACTAATCATATGGGCGTATAGATCGGTCACAATGAAAGTTTGAGTGAAGGAATTTGTTTCTGCAAAATGATTGTTTGATTACTTGTTTGACTGTATTAACAGTGACATAAACCGGGTTCCTGAAATCCCCTATTTTCAGGGGAAAGAAATGACAATCCCTACTTCACTATCTGATTACATAATTGAAACTCTTTCCGCAGTTGCTCTGTAGAATTCTATGACAGAAGAGTCGAAAACAGCAAGCTTATTTTTAGAAACCAAGCAAAATATTTTAAGCGAAGTCAGCAATAAAGTGCTGAAAAAACCAGAAATTGCAGCAGAAAAGATTGAAGTGGGTTATGTGAGTCAATTCCAACCAGTAAAAAAACGAATGTGTACGGAAAGAATGCAGAAATTAAAATTGTTCTCTTGCTGTGGATAAAAGAGGCAAGAAACCAGAACATTATTTTAACTGGTGCAGTTTTGCAAGAGAAGGCAAAGGTATTTGCTGAATCTCTTGGTGAGAGCTATTTCCCATATTCTAACAGATGACTGCTAAGATTCAAAGAGTGTCATAGAATTGTTTTAAAAAGATATGTGGGCGAAAAATGAGGAATTCGTTCGCACACATTGTTTTTCAGAATACATTTGCATAGATGAAGACGTGCTGACTTCAGATGTGACGACAGACGAAGAAATAATTTCTGTATTAGCTGAAAAAAGATGACAACATTGAAGTGTCAGACAAGGATGAAGAAATCGATACAAAAGTTTAGTGTCATTAAATGAATCTACCGCAGAGTTGAAAACTGTACAACGTTCCATTATGGAACAAGAGGATGCTTCCCGAGCTTTGGACAAATAACATGAGATTCGCAAGTTCCTAAAAGAAGTACTCAACAAAAATTGAAGCAAAAGTCAATAACGGACTTCTTAAAAAAAGGATTAGTAAGTAAACAAATTTATTATTGCCCAAAAAGATGATCAATTTCTTTTATTTTTTAATTAAATTTTCTATTTCTTATTAATTTATGATTTTAAGAAAACAGATACATATTTGTAGGTTAATTTATTTAGTTTTTAGAAGGACCCTATTTTGACGGTTAACACGAAATTTCGGATAACACGAAAAAAATTCACAGTCCCTTCAATTTCGTGTTAACGAGGTTCGACTGTATTAATCTACAAATCAAAATTTATCTGCGATCCAAGAATGCAGGACAAAGCTTACTATCATAAGAAATTATAGTAGCCCATAAAATGAGCAAAATTCGCATTTACAAAGAAAAGAAGAAAATATACAATAAATCTAGACAAAAAAATTAAATTTTAGCAATTTTTCTTAGTGTAGAATTTTTTAAAAGCTGTTAGATTGATCTGCAATGTATAAAAAAATCTGCAGTGCTCGCTGTCACGCTACACTATTTTTGCTACTGTGATTCTAGACACTAAGACATTACAAAATCTTATTATTGGTATCTGTGTTTCTGTGATGACAGTGCAATTTTATCTTGTTTTCATTTAAACTTTAAATGTTTATTAATTTAAAAATACTTATACATGGACACCTTTGCAACAATAAAAAAATATACATGCTATTGGGTATAGCATATATAATGGTGATTTAATTTGTAGTACTTTAATTTGTTATTATCATTTAAAGATTATTTTTATGCATAACTGCTAACATTTTGGTATTCTTCCAGAGTCTGACCCAAGACAAACATGCTTTGAACCAAGAATTTTATTTAAAAAAATAAAATCTAATAAATACTGTATAGAAAATAACTTTTTTTTTTATTAAATAAATTTTCTGGTCGAAAACATGCGCTGGGTCAGACTTTAGAACAATGACAAAGTGTTGGCATCTGTGTATATGCCCTGTCTTATGATTATGAATATTTTAAGGGGTAAGATTAGATATGCTAAATAAATAAAGAAATGTAACTTAAAACAGAAGAAAAAACCCATAAAAAGATACTTAAGGAAAAAAAGATGCCCAAGGCCAAGAGCAGTTAAGAACATTCTTAAGTTGAATAAAAAGTCAAATACTTTTTTGTACAATCCATTTAAACGTTTCTATTATCAGTACAGAACTATATTAATTATGTTATTTTATTTACTATATTAATAATTATTAGTAATGTTTTCTTTGAGAGGAGCAAAAGTTTATTTTGATCTTGTTTCACACAGCTGCAATTGATACAATTTTATTCTCACATATAGTCAAAATACTCATTAAAGATAAATGTGTCTAACTTTGAATATGTTGCAGTAGCAAAGCTTTAGCAAATATTACTGATAATTATTTAATCCAGTGCTTAATGTTTTTTTAACGCTAATGTTTCTAATTTAATCAAATCTGACAAGTTATTTAGCTTTTATGCAAACAATTTCTGAATATATACATATATTTTCAGCCTAACCTGTGATGACTGAAACATCAAATTCTTTAGAGGAGGAGGGTGAAGCTACCCCCCTCCCAGTGACACACCTGCTCACCTGTAACAAAATCTTAATTGGTACTAAAAGAATTAGTATTAATAAACTCGTATTTCTGATTAGATTAACTGTATTTGATCTTTTCTTGCAAAATTTTATTTTTCCAAAAATAGCTTTTGACAAAAGAAAAAAAGCAAAACAAAAGAACTTGCATCGACCCCTGGGTAATATTAAATGGTGAATATTTGTGCAAAATTTAATTAAATGCTTGTCAAATTTTGGTTTTAATAAGCTGTTAAGTATTAACTATCTGGTTTCACTACTTATCCCAACTCCCCCAACTTTAAAAATAAAAATATGATCATTTATGAAGAAATCATAGTTACCACAAGAACAACATATAAAACAGTTTGTATGATATAAATTTCCCATGGCTTGACATGCTTGACCAGCACCAGACACTTTCTCTCCACAAGTATGGCATATACCTACAATTAAAGAAATAATAAATATAAACTTTCAAGTAATAATAATAATTCAGAATGAAACAAAAAAATGTGTCTATTTATATGGTAAGTTTTTTATTCATTACTTCACTCAGACGAAAACACCCGCTCGTTAATGTTAATCCTATGGAGGAAATTTTTAAAGATAGCTCGTTCGCATTTCAATATTTTTAAATGATTTTTTTTGCATTGGATAGCTGAGGTCAATCTCTATGCACGCTCCTTTCTACTTTTTCGATTTTTGTTGCAGTTTTTTTTATTGAGGATACTTTCACTTTCGAAACCAGTTCCGAAAGTGAAAGTATCTTAATAAAAAAAACTTGTAATCAAATTCAAAAAAGTAAAAAGGAGCGGGCATAAGGGATTGACCTCAGCTATCCAATGCAAAAAAAAATCATTTAAAAATATTGAAATGCGAACGAGCTATCTTCAAAAATTTCCTCCATAGGATTAACATTAGCGAGCGGGTGTTTTCGTCTGAGTGAAGTAGCCCCTTAACCTGTTAACCGGGGAATAAACATTTTTTTCAACTGTTATGCCTGATTACCAACGAGGCACACTTCCACCAGTAAAAAAGAATAGAAATTATTTCCTTATTCATGGCAGTAATTTTGCATGAATGGGGCATTTTAATAATACGAAAATTTCTATTCAAATTTTACTGGTGGAAGTAATGCATTCAAAATATTATGGTAGTAGTTCATGATTTCGTCATACCCAGTTAACAGGTTAATGATTTGTGCTCTCATGTTACAAAAACTAACAGGTGTAATAGTTAATAGTTTAGAATAAATGTGGTACAAATGTAAATTTATTAATTTTAACACATTACACAGTAATTTATATTTTGGTGAATTTTTAATACCATCTTTATTTATGTTAAGTTATCACTTTCATTATTTCCAATTACATTATTTAAGTCTCTTTAAAAACAAACATTTATGTCCTACTTTGCAAGATCAATAAAATGAAAGAAATAAATAAATACGTCTCTTTATCACGGTTGGCACAGGGCAATGCATTTACCATGTGATAGTTTTAATAAACTTGAGAAAAACATTTTTTCAATGTTCTGAAGAACATATAGGTGCAGATTCCCAAAATTTGTAAGGAGCCAGCGGCTCCTAAACCCAAAAAATCCAGTGGCCACAATTGTAAAACAAACGCATAAAAACAATAGTGTTTATACGGGGTAAAAAACTTAAAAAAAAAAAAAAAAAAAAAAAACCTCAAGAATTCAAAGTGTAAAGTAATTTGTATAAACATATGTACAACAAAATTTGAATATTAATTAAATCTTAAATCATGTAAATTCAGAAGATAAAGTTGGGAAAGATACGGTTTAAAAAAAAAAATAGGTATAAGCTTAGCAATCATGATAGCGGGGAATATCAAAAAAATAATATTTCTTATTTGGATTTTGCCAGACAAAAGTACATATGAAAGAAAATCCGAATTTGTGAGATTATTTTGCAGTATAAAAATCAAAACACACTTCAAACATTTGTTTATATATATATATATATATATAAATCACAGTCTATGTAAAGTTATCAGATTCAAACTGTTACGAATAACATTGCTATTCGAATATATTTAATAGTTTGCTGTGTTAAACATATCATTCTGAAATGTTATTAAAAGATAATAATAATGTTTGTTATGTGTTTTGGCCTTAATCTTTCAAAAAAATATCAACATTTCACGATGGGGACTGGGAATACCAGAAATTGATTACTTTTAAATCACATGGCGACTTAAACGCCGAAAGTTAGCGGCCACAGCAAAAAAATTAATCGCCACGTGGCGACCGTGAATCTGCACCTATAGAAGAACAGGATTGTAATTTTGACCAGTCAAAACTAATTTCAACCAGGACAGTGGTCAAAACTTTATAAAAGAACTAAAGCTTACATAAATTGCTCAAACTGTACATTTATGTGATTATTAATGTCATATTATATTTATAAAAATGAACTAATATTTTAATACTTATTATATATAGATGGGATTTTTTTTTTTTTTTTTCCCAATGTAATAGTATTTCAAACAGAAACATATATTTCATAAATCTTATTTTTCTTAAAGTGTAGCTAATACATTACAACATTTGATAGACAGTAATGAGAAATTGGAAAATATTTATTTGTAGTTTGTAATTATTTTATAATATATAACTTGATGAAATGGTTGTGTAAACTCTTTACCAGTAGAAAGATTATTGTCCAAAACTGATCTTATTCTGAATAATCTATGAAATCATCTTAGCTTAATAGAACAACATTTCTTACTGGTAATCTTTTTTTTTTATTTTTTATTTGTTCTAAATAAAAATTTAAAAAAATGTTTCTTTTGTTTAATTTGATTTAGTTTCCCCCACTTTTTATATAAAATTAGATATGTAATCACATTATTAAAAATATTTCAATACTTATGATAAATGATAATTAATCTTAAAAGATTTTTGTGCTGCTAAATTTTAAAGAAAGGAAAATTAAAGTATAGTTCTGAGTAAAATATTTGCAAATACTTCCAAATGCTGTATTAAATATTGTTAAATGTTATTTTGACAAACCCTTCTAAATGTTGTACTAAATGCATCATTTAACAAAATAAATTTTAATTCCTTTCCCCAGTCAAAATGAGTTTTGATCAGTGATGGTCAAAATATATTTTGACCACTCCTGGTTAAAACTAACACAAACCTGCTGAAAAAAAGAAACGTACACACTGTTTCTGCTATTTCTATAAAAAATTACGTTTTAATTTTCCTATAAAAATGCTTGCATACTCTGCACGACCCAAATTATACTAATTATGTTTGCAAGCATGCTTATTTCAATAAATTAATATTCTAATTTCTTTCATTTTTATTGTTATCATATAAAAGTGGAAATAATTTACATGTTTTAGGTCAAAATACTCGGGGATAAATATTTGTGGCTTTTAAAAAGTAATTTTGTGTGACATTAATGGTAATAGCGAAAATAATAATAATATTAATAATAAATAATAAAATCGGTTCTCTTAGTAGAAAAGTTTCTGAGCAAAAATTGCAGCTCAATTTACATATTAACTTTTTTAAGGGAAATAAAATGTAAAAACACACACATAACCTGCATTTTGCTTTCAAATACCCGAAATTCAGTTAAAAAGGATAAAAATCAACGGGAATATTTTATGTTGTATGTTTAAAGTACACGAAAGTAATACAGTAAATATGAAAGAAAATTTGGACATCCAATTAAGTGTTTACCCCCCCCCCCCCACCTCCCCCTCACATACAAAATTAATTTTAAAAACATGCTTAGATGTTCAAATCCTAATATACATGGTTTTGCAGAGAGTTGGAAAACCTAAATGCTTTAAGATGAATGCACTGTATATTGTATACATTAATGTAGTGAAGGCTGGATTTTAATTTGATGCTGCCATTTTTGTTTACATTCACAAATGGCACAGCAAATTTAACATTATAAAATTATCGCAAAAATATTTTAAAGTACATTAAATAAAACGATCATCACTTTCAAAATTAAAAGCAATAATCTTTTTTAGACTTAAAATGTGTATTTTAGAATTTATATTTCATTAAAAGGTGAGGAGAACAAATACATATATAATTAATATCATGTGATGTCTTGCCTTTTTTTTGTAAAATAATAAAAGATAATTCTCTATAATCAACTCTTAACTGACTATAAAATGAAAATATGATTTCTTACTTTCCATTTTCATTGTCATGAGCGACGTAATATGGTTTTACAACCAACGTTCGCGACAGGAAAGTTAACGTCCAACACAAAAGAAAATTCTGTACACGAAAAACAACTATCAAGAACCGTTATCAAATCATTAATTTCTTATCAAGAACACAGTGTACACACGTGGAATAATTTTTCTTCAATAATCCCAAGTAATACATAGAACAGAATCGCGAAGCAGACGATCTGCCCGTGAACTTACACAGGTTAGCGAAAAAGGAAACTATTTTTAGAGCAAAACGCGAATTCATAGGGAGACCTCCGTTGGATTTCCCTGTTCGTGTTGGAACTAAGTTTATCACAACATACTGCAATATCTGTTACGAATTAACGATGTGGATTAACCCGAGGATAATTTAAAAAAGTCAATGATTATGGAAATTACAAGAAGATCATAATTCAAAATAAAAGTTACGCTAAAACAGATTCAAATGGAAATAACAGAAGCTGAAAACAAAACTAATGTTATCCCTTTCATAAATTAAATGCAATTTTCTTTTCCTATGATTATTCAAAAAGCAAATATCAGAAGAAATAGACTTTTATAAATCGATTTTATAAATCTTTTATAAATCGAAAATATTATTTTTTCTTGGTTATAACGTATACGGGATTAAGATTTAAGAAACTTAATAATTTATCTCCTATTAAAACAATTAATTTTTTTCTAACGCAAATTTAAAACATTGATAGCGTTTTACATTCTCCCACCAGTATCAGTTCGAACTCAGATAATTTGAATTGTTCAATAATTCGAGAAATTGATTCCCCGTAGAAATCCAAATTTAAACGAAAGTAACGCTAAACGATCGGAAATCGAATTTTCGAACTACTATTTACTTAACCCCTTAACGGTCGTGCCCGTGATATTCACGGACTGTGTAGGATACTTTTAAAAACTTCAGATTGCTGGACTCCCTCCAGTTTTTTAAAACAGTGCAATTGGCTTTATTCTGCCATTATTTTATCTGCTATGAAATAATATGAATATTTCTATTTCAAACAAGTGGGGGAAATCAAACAATCTGAATTTAAAAAAAGTAGCTTACACTTATCGGGCGCGACCGTTAAGAGGTTAAACGAACACTTAATTTGTGCTTTGTCAACACAAGTTATCTGGAATGCCTGGCAGACAGAAAGCTATTAACTATAATAGTAAAATAAATAAAAATGAAAGGAAATAAGTAAATAAAAAAAATAATAACAAATATTCCGAATTAACAGGATATTTTGCTATTTTGCGTTAGGTCACGTGGGAAATTCAACTTGAGTAAGTTGATGCTATATTTTTTTAAGATGAAAATTTCTTATATGACAGTACGGAATCAAGAGAAAAAAAAAATCATCCCGAAAATTAAATAAAGAACTGTGCACAAATTAGAGAAAAGTTAAGGGAATAATCATATGAACTCCCTTTCTCCTCAAACAGAAAAGAAGAAGAAGAAAACTAGTCGTTGGGGGCCACCGTAATACTTACCCATCATGGATATGCATAATCTAAAATATTAAAATAAAAATGTGTAAACTACTTATAAAATGCATTGCAATTCAAATAAAATCGTGGCTTGATGACGTCATAAACTTTAAGGGCTCGATTACTGAATTGCTTGAAAGAAACCTCGTTATAACTCCAAAAATAATAATCCTATTAACTAGCGGTTTATTGCATCTGATTAAGCGTCAAATTTCCAATTAAAATATATCTTTGAAGTGAAATTTTGATGAAATACAGGGTCATGAAAAATCGGAGAGTGTGGAAAATAGGATTCCAAATATCTCGGCAACTCATTATCCGATCGACTTCATGCTTGATGCAAAATTTATGTTTTTTTATTGTCTTTTATATTCATTCCTTAAAATAAACAATTCTGAAAAATTTTATATACCTTTTATCAGAACGAATATTTCGAGAGTCCGAAAAAAATAGTTCCGGTTAATCGAGGTTATTGAAATGAAATAGGCTTCTTCCCATTATTACATACTAAGTACATACCAAATTGCAAGTCTCTATCTCAATTTTTTCGCGAGATAGAGCGTTTACAGACACACACACACACAGACGGACGGCAAAATTTTTTTTCTAAAAATATGTTTTTCGGAATCTCCAGTGTCTGAAACGTGTAAATCCGTCAAATTTTTTTTTTCGATTTTCAAAACGATTACAAGACTTACCCTATACTACGTATGATGGGTAAGTAAAAAATGATGAACTCCGGAGAATGGCTTGGGAGGACCCCCGGAGTAAAAGAATCGCAAATCGTCTTGAGAAATGTTCTAACTATAAAATGATCGAGATTTCGCGGTGATATCGTTGCAACTTTCCAAGCCAATTAATTGCTCTTGGGATCGAATTTCTAAGAGACCGAAACCACTGAGAAAATGCGAACTGCATTAAATAAATTGCATACCTATTAAGGATTTTACTTATTAACTAGGAATACGATGACTTTTATTAATACGTTTTCCAAAATCCGAAAAAAAAAAAAATGTCGAAAATGTTTACTAAAATTTTGCACATTCCTGAAAAATGTTAAAAAATTTACGGATTCCTAATTTTTTAAGTCCATTGTTTCAATGTGTTAACCTCTAAAATAATATGTTACTTCAGTGGCATATGCGGGAGGACTGCGGAGCCCCCCCCCCCCCCTCAAAATTAGAAAAATCATTTGTCTGACAAATGCTACTTGAAAATTAATTTATATAATATATATATATTTTTTTAAAGCCAGGAATTTCACCTCTACCCCCATTCCAAGGATTTTTTTCCGGCTAAGCCCACTTTGTTACTTGAATACACATAGAACAACAGAGTTCTATTTATTTGTTTATGCCCTCCCTTCTCACACATTCTAGAACAATCTGCCCACGGTTTCCTGATTTTTTCCGGAAAAAATCGCAAAAACAGGTAAAAATCGCCAAATTCTTGCAATAAAAACAACATTAAATTTGCACGCACAGTTGACAAATAACATGTACAAAAACAAAGGTAAGTAATATTCAGGCTCGGACTGGCCCGCCGGCCCCTCAACTAAGGAAAATTTCGCTCCCCTAAAGCCGCTCTAATATTTTTCCACACACATATTTTCTGATTAGTGTACTAATTTTCGAGAATTGGCTTAGGGGTAATCAAAATCATCAACTAATAGACAGATAGGAAAAGAGAGGGATTTTTATTATCATATAGAAATTGAAAATAGATCGAAGGAATTTTCAGAATAGGAAACCAAAGCGGACGTGTTTGTATACGATTGAGGATAGAAAACGGGCACCTTAGGGAAAGTTTTAATAGCCCTGGCGTGCCGTGGCTATTAAAGCTCACGCCCATGTGCTACTCTCGCGCCCAGAGAGAGATTTTTTTTCATCGGTTCCTTAGGATGATATTTTTAGGTCTTAATCTCAGATCAAATATTACCCTCCATTGTAGTACCCAGGGGATCTTGCGCCCTTTTAATGCCGTCCCTGAATGGACCTTATAATTGAAACCATGCTTTTCGAAAAACAAACTTTTTAAAAGAAATAGATAAATATTAGAAGGCAACAACCAGGGGTAGTACTAGCCCAGGAAATATTTCAGGACATACTTTTTACAATATTTCAGGACAATTTCAGGACACATTTGATTGAAAACCGAACCGAAAAAACCCTTAACTTCCTGTTCAATACATTTTATTATCATAAATAGTACACTATATATACACAATTTTTTTGTTGTAAAAGTATACTTTAAAAAAAAAAGTAATTTTACCAGAACTCTTTGACCAAGCTGCTAAAAAACTGCAATTTTTGCATTACTGAAAGACAAAAATCTCGTTTTTTTTTTTTTTTCTTCAGTGATAGAAAAAAATTGATAAAGATTTTTTTTTTTTCTAACTGACTGGTAAAAATTGTGATTTTTTGTGAGTGACAGATGAAAATAGCAAACTTTTTTTTTAATGACTAATCGATAAAAAATATGATTTTTGGTAATTAATCACCAAAAATTGCGATTTCTTTTTCTTTTTTTTTTTTTTTTTTGCAAATTGACGAAAATCACTATTTTTAACGATAGACTGAAGAAAATTACAACTTTCGTGATCGTTTTGTATCAGTAAAAAGGTACACCTACCCCCTATTTGATGATTTCAAATACCGATATAGAACAAAACTTGCAAAATTTCAGGAATATTAGGACAGACTACCATATTTCAGGACGTTTTTATTTTTTTCAGGAATTTCAGGACAAGTACTACCCCTGCAAAAACGTTTTGTGTGGATATTGTGGTTGACTGGGAAACATAACTTTTTGAGGAATAAATACAATCTCGATGACACGTCTGAATTGCAATTCTGCAAGCTGGGATCGCGCGGGGATCAGTGCTTTTTCATTCAAAATACTTACCAAAATTTTCGGTTAGCTTTATTTAATGACAGCCTTTCCGTAATTAAATAACTATTCGGAAATTCTGGTATGTATTTTAAATAAAAAAAAGTTTGTTTCATTTAATCACGGAAAAATCTATCATTAAATAAAGCGATGAAAATTCAGAAACTTTTGTAGGTTTTAGGTAGCTTTCAATATTAAAAAGTATAAAGCTACATATTGCAGCCGTTCGGAGGAAAGCAGGTCCGGAAAATTTCGATATATTTTCACCGATCATGACCCCCAGACCCCAAAACCACCCTCCGCTCAAATGTTGATTTATATATATATATATATATATATATATATATATATATATATATATATATATATATATATATATATATATCTGACCTATGTCATACGATAACGCTCGTATTTATAAATCGATTTTGATGAAACTAATTGTGTGTATTAAGCTCACCAATGTCTCGACTGAGTTCGTTGGCCAGCTTGGTCCGCCATTTTGTTTCAAGATGGCGGCCATTTAAAAATTTAAAACTAAAATAAATATACAAAAAAATTAAAAATTTAAATTTATTTTTTAATTAAGTGTTAGGCCTTGATACGAGGATTCCAGAGCATTTTTTGGTTTACCTCTATCTTAAAAAATGGCTGAGATAGAGCAGTTTGAAATTCTAGGGTGGTTGACATTTTGAAACAAGACAGCACATTACAAAAATTTTCATTGTTGTAATCATTTCCCAATCATATGCATAAAACTATATATTCATATCCGTTAGCGCCAAATTCTCGCCAAACTTGGCGACATTTGGCGAAATATCACCAAATTTGGCGACCAAAATAAGTCTTCATAAATGAAGCCAATTTGGCTATTGCTCAATAATTTGGCGAATTTCTTATTCAGATTCAGTATTAACGAATCCTTTGTAAACATTTTCTTTGCATTTTAACTTGCTGTTTTCGTGTAACATTAGCTAAAATTTTAAAACTAAGATATAGGAAAGCTACCTTTTCTTCCCGGTACAGGCCGGAAGGACTTTTTTAAATTATAAAAGTCCTCAAAATCTCCCAAGGTCTCCAATCCAAGGTCTGCGCCCTTTTCGCTGGCCCAGTCCGACCCTGGTAATATTAAACAAAAATAAAGGATGTCATTTTTCCGATTTTCGGCGGATTTCCTCATTTCTTCTTTTTTTTAAAGTCACTCAGCAATTTCCGGGGAATCGTAAAAAAAAGGAAGAAAAAATTGCGTTGATGTGAATAAAGTCAGGAGCGGCAGCATGACACAATTCACCGGTGACACAGAAAAATCACGATTTCTGGGTCACGAAAAAAAAAAAAACGAGAATTTAGTCAAATAGTCATAGAAAGAAAAAAAAAAAAAAAAAAAAAAAAATCGGGAATTTTGTTGAACGATCTCTGAAAAAAAAAAAAAAAAATCGAATTTCATGAAACAATCGCAGAAAAAAAATCACGTATTTTAAAAAAATGATCATGAAAACATATCGTGAATTTTGTCGGACGATCGCGGAAAAAATTGCAAACTTTGGCAAACAATCGTGGCAAACAACGTTTGGCAAACAATTCACAAATTACGTATTTCAAAAATCGCTAATTTCGTCAAAAAGTCGTGTAAAAGAAAATGCGCATATTTTATTAATCGGTTGTTGAAAAAAAAAAAAAAAAAAAAAAAAAAACAATTTTCGTCTATTGGTCTCGACGGAAAAAAAATCGATTATTTTGTTAAACAAGTCCAGTGGAAAAAAAAAAAAATCTTGTCGAACGATTGCGTAAAAAAAAAAATCAAATTTTGTCAAGAGGTCGAGTAAAAAAATTTCGTGAAATGGGGGGGGGGGGGGGGGGATTCCAAATTTCGGGAGGACCTGAAATTCGGAAAGCCGTAGGTCCCGAGGTTTCCGGATAATGGGTCCTGTGCTGTATTATTTTCTGTATGCATGCGCATGGGTCGATCCAGGCATCCAGGCGAAAATTTTGGCCTGTTTAGGACTTCTTCAGAAAATTTCATTTAATAAAAGAGGCCCTTTCACAAAATTTGATTCCATAAAAGCAAACCTTTCATAATGTTTTTATTTATTTATTTTTTTTTAACTTTTGTGTAATTTGCATACAAAACAAGTTTACTGGATGGGAAAATTTTAGCAGAAGAAGTCAGCATTAGTAAATGTTACGTTTGGATTCGAGTTACTGGATTTAATCTTTTGTTACAAAATTTTCTTTTTCACATAAATATAAATAAATTACCACAATAATTTTTCTTCTTCACAAAATGGGATCCAGGTAAAAAAAAAAAAAAAAAAAATTAGACCCAGTCGAGTTTATCATCTGTTTTCCTGCATAATCATAATAGGAATCTGAGGAACGAAGGAACGCCTGCTCCTTGTTTCAATATAATAATGTCCTCTAAACCTCCACCCAGTTAAACTAAAATATTCATTGCTTTCACACACAGAATATTATTGCAATTCGCATTGCACCTTCCAATTAAAATAATAATAATCAGTTAAACCCACGTAAGAACGTGTTAAATGGAAACATACAGATAACTCGGAAGTATTATATAGCAAGGCTGTCCAACGCGGCGCCATTTGAAGATTTTCTTAGCGCCCCTTCAAATGATTAATTTTTCTAGATATCTTTAAACAAAATTCCCTCTCCAAAGTTAATTTGCCTTAAAATAATTGTCTGAGAGTGCAACAAAGACTCATACACAGCGCAGTATTACTTTGCCCCATATATAGCTATGATGGATATTAAAACCGTTCGTCAAGCATACCTCAAAAAATATTTAACGGATTTCGTTCAAATTTTTACAGCAGCTACCTATAAAGGTGACAATAACGTCTATTTATTACCAAGAATAAATGTCAAACCATTTGGAAATTATATTAAAAAAATAGATAAAAAAGCACAATTAAAGTACATACGTCACGAAAATTTTGTGCGTACGTCATTTTCACCGGCGGGAGATTTTCGTAGACAATCTAAATTGAAAAGTTCATGGAGTACATGGAGCAAAAAAATATGCACACACTAATATTCAGCACAATAAAATATATTTCAATTTAGTAGAAATCGAAAACTAGTACTTCCCTCAAAGGGATTAGTCTGAGTGATATTATTAAGAACATTGGAATAACAATTACGGCATAATGAAAAAGAGAAAATTAAATGATAGCATTACAAAATATCATACATAAATCCATATACACTGTTAAAAAAATAGAAAATAAGTACCATCCATCTGATTTGTTTTTATAACATTTGGCAAATAATCTCATTTTTTTTTGCTTGATTTTATAAAACGCCAAGCTTTTTAAAGTTACGTAATCGGATTTTCAGCCAATAGCGTATTTTAGCAAGCGTGGCTTAACGCAAATTTAATTTCATTGTTGCAACATTTTCTTTGTGACAAATATTTACATTTGAATTATTTTTTTCCTCTACCCAAACTCCACCCAACTCTTTACCCGTCTCGCTATCCATCTGTCTATCTGTCTTTCTACCTGTCTTGCTTCCCGTTTCATTACCAGTCTCTCGACACGCCTGTCTGTGTACATACTCCTCTCTCTACCCGTCTGTCAACTCGTTTCTGTGCTCTTCTGTCTGCCCGTCTCTCTATCCATCACGCAACCCGTCTCTCAACCTTTACACCATAGGCGTAACTTGGGCTCTAAGACTGGGGGGGCAAAAGTCTCCAAGCCCTTTTGTAAAAATTTATACCCCCCCCCCTTCATCCCCTCACCGCGTACACACACACACTTAAATCAAATACTTAAAATTTTTAATATTTAAACAAAATTTTAAATGTTTAAAATAAATAAAATAAATTAAAATTTTAAAAAAATATTAATTTTAATTTAAATGTTTAAAATTTAAATGCGGGAAAAAAAATTTCCCACAAAAACCAGAAAAATACTAAGTTATACATTTTATGTTTTAAAAGGAATATTTTAAAATATTGAATGTACGACCGTTATATCGCTTATGTCTGATGCAATGTTCAATTAGGAAATAGTTCAAACAAACTTAATAAAAATGTGCCAAAGCCTTGGGCTTTCGAAGATTTTTTTAAATGATGAGGTTGAGATAGAAATGCTTATAACCTTTATTCAGTGTCGCAACAACTGATGGAAAGTTATAATGAAAACACTAGCTAGCGTTCTGATTGGAATGACTCAGAAATTTTGTTGTGCGGCATTTTAAGGTACATGGAAGATGGAAGAATTTTATATTAAGAATTTATAAACTAATATTGTCCTTAAATTTTTAATTCTACCTCTTCGCAACATTTCAAGTGAAGAAAAACAAGTACGAAAACAGGTGCACCAGTTATAGGTTAGGAATTATTTTCAAACACTATTTGAATACTGTTAAAAAAGTTCATTCTTTCATACAATGAAATGAGATATCCAAATAAACAATTTAAAATATATAGAACGCAGTTAAATATCCATTTCCAAGTATTGCTCTCCATGACAGATGATGTATGCGGATTCTTTTGTGCAACGCTGTATATGATCTATAGAGCTTTAAACACTACATAATGAAACTAAAACTTATATCACTGGAAAACTCATAAAACAACTGAAAAGGTTTTCTAATGAATTACTATTTATAGATGAACATGTATCATTTTGTGCAATCATATATTACATGAATAATACAGTAAAATTTGACTTGATTAATGTTAACACAAATGCACAGGCAAAAATTACCATCCATAGGCGGCAATATATCTAATTTCTTTTGCCATATGAATTTATTTATATTCTATAAGTACCTTTGAATAATAAAATATAATTAAACTGGAAAATGCCATATAATACATACATTTAAAGGAAAAATAAAAGAAAAAGATAATAATAAGGTACAGTGAAACTTCTGAAAAGGAAACTGTCTATGACGGAATCTTGTCTTAAACGGAAGAATGTCTTGATACGTGCAAAATTAACATCCGTGCGAAAAGAATATAATACATTTATAACAAACGATGTACTTGCTAAGAATGGAACCTGTCTATATATAACGGATTTTTCTTCACTCCGAGGCGATTATATCTTAGAAGATTTTACTACATAGCATTTTTCAGATTTTTAAGTCTCCAATCCATGAAATCTGGATTAACGATAATTAATGATAACTCAGATATTTACATACAAATAGAGATTCGTTAAAAAATCAATATAGTTTACATGGGGACAAACAGAAAGAAAACTAAGGGAGGGTCAGCATTTTGTTACGGATGTGCCTGTACTTCGCAGTTCAGGGTGCTTTTTAAAAAAATGAAGAATATAAACATGAAAAAAAAAAAGATAAAGTTTTTTTTTTTTTTTTTTTCCAGAACTCCTAGTACAAGACAATTTTTAAACATATCAGCGTAAAGACTTATACAGAACAGTTAAGAAGACTTGATCCCTTTAGGGGTTCCGGAGGGCTCCAGGGAGCTTGACCGCCTGGAGCCCCTGTTTCAGATAAATTTGAAACACATAAACGCAAAAGAGTAACATAATGAAAATTAGTCTTCCACTAGGATTCTGGATGCACAGCCCCATGCCCCGAAAGATTCTTAATCACTTATGAACAATAAATTTTACTTTTTTTTTAAAAATCATCAGAGGTAAATGAAATTTAATTATCCTGCTACCCCACACTTCCCGCCGATACATATAATAGTTTATTTTTATTTATTATTTTTTTTTTATAGATGATTTTAAAATATCACAATCTTAAACTCTACAGAGATAAAATAAATAAACACGTGTCCCTGTAATTTATTAAACCAAATTAAATGTAAATATAACACAATAATACTGTTATTCAAAAGTTTCTTTAAAGAAATATAGAATATTACAAATTTTTAACTTCTATTTTTACAGTATAGCCACTGACTGACATCTTACACGGCCCGGGAATAATGAAGTCTAGACCCGGCCCATGTCTTCGGACAAAACTAAAACTCGGACCCAACCTGGCTTTGCTCAAGTCCAATGAAATAAGTCGCTGGTTTCAGGCCAGGCTCATTCCCCTGTAGACCTCTAAATTCTTTCACCAAGGTCATGTTGGGTTCGCATTTTGTTTATTTATTTTTGTAAAAATTATAGTAATGTTTTTACATTGTTGTTGTGAACATTTGTTTAGCGAAATCTTATGAAATTTAATTTGGTTAATAAATTAGAGATTTTTTAAATCTATCTTTTAGGTAGATAATTACATTACAAAAAGCTATTGTAAATACTATTGCAGCCGTTCAGAGGAAAGCAATTCCAAAACAATTTGATATATTTTCATCAATCATGACCCCCAGAACCCAAAACCACCCTCAGTTCAAATGTTGATATATGATGATCTGACATTTGTCATGCTGTAACTCTCTTACTTATGGCCCCACCAGTGGCTGAGAGGTTCTGCTCTCGAAGCTGGTAGACGGGAGGTGCTGGGTTCGATCCCAATCGCGCCCGTCGGCCTAATCATTCGGAGTTTTCGTGGTTTTCTTCGAGCCGTGGATTTATCCATGCGTAAATACGGGTTAGGTTCCCTTAGAAAGACCCCCACGAAGGGCACTCCCCCCGGGCCTATATCACAAGTGTAGATAATTGGCCGTCAATAATCAACTCAATCAACTCAACTCTCTTACTTATGAACTGATATGGATGTGACTGAGTATGTGTATAGTACATACCAAGGTGTCGACCGAGTTCGTTGGCCAGCTGGATCAGCCATCTTGTTTCAAAATGGCGGCCAGTTAATTTTTTTTAAATTTCAAAAAGATGTACAAAAAATTATAAATTGAAAAAATTGTTTTCGTTAAGTGTTAGGACGTGATACAAGGATTCTATAACATTTTTTGTTTTGGCTATATCGTAAAAAATGGTTGAGATATGGCAGTTTGAAATTCTAGGGTGGTTGAGATTTTGAAACAATTTGATATTTGTTATGCTGTAACTCTCGTATTTATGAACCGATATGAATGTGACACATCATGTGTATAGAACATACGGAGGTCTCGACCGAGTTCGTTGGCCAGCTTCATGTGCCATCTTTTTTCAAAATGACATCCAGTTAATTAATTTTTTTTTATTCAAAAATTTGTATAAAAGATTATAAAAGTAAAAAGTTTTTCGGTTAAGTGTTAGATCGTGATACAAGGACCCTGGAACATTTTTTGTTTTGGCTTTATCTTAAAAGGTGGCTGAGATATGGCAGTTTGAAATTCTAGGATGACGGACATTTTGAAAAAATCTGATTTTTGTTATGCTGTAACTCTCATGATGATATTAGCATTCAAATTCCGTATTAATGAACACTGAGATTGAATCTTCTGTAATCGGGTTTTAAGCATTTTAGCTTCAGGTGTTCGAATAAATTGAGTTGAGTTTTTAAAAACTTGGTCTATAAAAGCTACCTTTTCCTCCCGGTACAGGCTGGAAGGACTTTAAAACTATGACTTTCTTTTATAATCGTTTTCTTTCATTTTAAAATACGAGGGTCGATCCAGAAATAAGGTTCCTAAAGAAGGTGCGAGGCGAAATACGGCAACGGCGCTGTGTGCGGCTGTTCCTGTACTCTCGATTCCCCCAGCCGCGCTTCGCTGCGCCGCTCATACTTGGCTCAGCAGCTGTCCAAGATGGAGGTTCTCATTGTTAATCCCGCCAAGTGCGAGATTCGTTCCATAATTTGCTTTTTGCACGCCAAAAGGACTCCGCCCGTCCTGAACCGCTAGGGAGGACAACTGACAGCCTGTGTAATGCTGCTTCACGACAACGCCCGACCTCACGTCTCCCATTAAACCAAGGAACTTTTGACACAATTTGGGTGGACTGTCATGCCCCACCCATCTTACAGTCCGGACCTCGCACCTAGTGATTATCACTTGTTCCCCAAGTTAAAGGAGAACTTGGGTGTCCAACGCTTCCGGAGCGACGATGACGTCAAAGAAGATGTGAAACGTTTCTTCAACGGGTTGGCAGCGGAGTTCTACGACATTGGGATACATAAATTTGAGCTCCGTCTACAAAAATGCGTAGAAAAAGATGACGATTATGTAAAGAAATAGAGCAAACTTTCTTCTTTCCAACGATGTAAATTTCTATGAGAATAAACAATGTTGTCTTTTTGTAAATTTGATGGGAATCTTATTTCTGGATCGAGCCTCGTATGTTGATTTTTCTTGCTGAATCTTCATTTGAATGCAATTGTCTAAGTCATTTTTCTTTAATCAGTATTTAGGTACGTAATTGTCTAAGTGGTCATTATTATTGTTGATATTTTGTATTCCATGCATTTCGAGCATAATCTGAAAATAAAATGTTTGCATGAGTAAAAGTGCTTTTTGAATGTTGCTTCAAAAACATCGGCATGTTTTTAAGAAATTCAGTCGTATTCAAATTCCATCCTATAAGTACTATAATGCACAAGGTAGGTCAGTCAATGGTAGTCATAGTTAAGCTTTAAGGATTTTTTATAATTTTCTTGTTGGGTGTGTGTGGCTGAATTTTTGCTTGTAAAATTTTACACTTATCTTTAACACATATCAAGTGTACTTTTCTTAATAAAATTTAATTACTTTTATTTACTTTTAAAAATTGTAGCTTGCGGGCCACCTTTGGCGCAATAGTGTTCCAAAGTTGGCCATGTATTGAACTCACTCTTAAAATGTGAAAAAATACTCGGCAAACTATTTTGTTTATTAATATACTCTGATGATCCTTTCTTTCTTTTGATATCTTTCGAGTTTTTCTTCTTAATCTCCTTATCTTATGACACGAAAAAACCTTGAAGCGCTTTTTGTGCACGGTAGTTCACGGATTTTCTTCTGGGAGTTACTGACTTCGTTTGATTGATCTCTGGGGTTAACAATAAATGGTAATACGTTTTTTATAAAAATGTTTATGTAGAAATTTTGAAAATCGCCCTTATTACACTAATTTTCACATTTGTTTTCTAAGGTGGACACCTTGGGAACAGCGTATGGTCGCCATTTGCACTATGTAAAAGTATTAATCTGATAAATTTCTTAGAATTGAAATAAATGTGGTTAAAGAGAAAGAAATAAGCTTTCAGAAAACGTATTATAATTGAAAATTATGACAGTTACGTAACTGATTTTATATATAAAATCACAATATTTGAAAGCATGATTGTTAAAATGATTTGTATTCAAATATTTTTTTCCCATTAATGAATGACATCTTCAGTTATAAGCGATTATTGTCTCAGTATGGCAGTTTTTTTCCCTTTCATGCGCTATCGCAACCCGAAATTCAGTTAAAAACGTCCACTTTGATAGAATGAAACTTATGAAAAATCTTTTGCTTTTTAAAGAAAATTTGAAAAACAGTTAGATTACATAGTTTCTTAATAAAAGCACATGTCAATGTGATATGTTTTCGAACAAAAAATAATGAAAAAAATCTCTTCGAAAGAAATCAGTATGGATTTGAGAACAGTTTCAATAAAAACTTTGCTCCTAAAAGTACACATATGTGTTCGTTTTAATGTATATAAATTATTATAAATATATTTTATAGATTATTATAAATATATTTTCCACAAATTGGGAGAGTTTTTCATTATTATTATTTTCCCTTAATTTTGCACTTGAAATTATAACTTTTATAATTATTCCCTTTTTTTTATATGGATACTCATTTATTTATTTTTTTAAAGTTAACATACTTGAGAAATTTAAAAGATGTTGAAAGAACTTGTATGTTGTACTTTAATCATTTGTGAGATTTCAGAACTTTGTAAAATTAGTAACATTTAGTTGATAATTTTATAGGATTTAAGTCCCATTCATACTGGTTTCAGATTAATCCAGATAATTCATCAATACAAAAATTTAAGTCACACTGATTTTAATTTGTTTATTTTAATTGAAATGTTTTTAATTTTACACATTGTCAAAGTGCATTAACCTTAAAGCAGCAAATGAAAATATTCAGTTTTTAAAATTGTTGAATTAAAATTTAATATTAACTAGAAATTTTTATAAAATTTATAGTATTTTGATGAAAAAATGAAGAAAAAAATGTCAAGTTTTCGGTACTTCTATCTCGATTTCTCTAAAGAATATTACCTTTGTACCGTATTTATTCATCAATTGTTCATAAGATAAAATATGAAATATATTTATAAATATGTTTTTAGGATTATGAATTTAGAAATGTCACAAAAAGAATCGAATACTAAAAAACTTTATTAGACCGCATATTTTTCTATTCCTTTGAATCTAACTGCTCGATGTAACTCATTGCAACTTTTCTTCTCAGTACATAAAAAACTTATTAAACAAGGATTCGTTCTATAAACAGAACTTGTTCTTTATATTTCTGTTACGATGAATCTCCCCAGTGAAATCATGTGAAGATCTATGAAACCGTTAATTACCAATCTATGATTGGCACCTTGAAATAGTGGACGATAGAGCTGGGTGGGTCAGAGTTGTATTCATATTATTCCAAGGCTACTTTATCCTAAAGAAAATGACAATGGTCAAAGTTGACACAGTATCCCATCGTATCCCACACGTGCATATAAACAGCTCGCTAATGAAAAAAGGGAAAATAAGTTCAACTTTTCTGAAAAAAAAAAGAGTAGAGGAAATATTTTTACTTAAACTTTGACAACATCATTCAAAATTTTGTTAAGAAGAAAGATAGACATTACTGCTATGAACGTAAAAAACATTAATTCTGGACATTTTGAATTAGCCCCTATTTATTCTAGTTTGCCTTCAAGATAGCATATAAATGGTTAAATAAAAAAAAATGAAATACAAAACTAGACTTTAACCACAAAACAATACAGGAAACTGGAGGGGCAAAAGGTAAGTCTTGCCCCTGCTCCTGAAAAACTAGGGGGGCACATGCCCCCCCTTGCCCCCGCCAGATTACGCCCATGCTTTACACTACATGCCTGTATATCGTTCTTACTACTCGTCTCGCTACCCATCTCGTGAACCATCTCTCTACCCATCTCGCTACCTCTCTGTCAACCCTTTTTTTACCTGTCTCGCTACCCGCCTGCCTATTCGTTTCGTAACCCGTTATCCTATCTCTGTCACTAACCATCTCTCTACCCATCTCACTACCCATCTATCTACCCGTTTGTTTACTCGTATTTCTACTTCTTCCCAATAGTTTCACAATTCATTCAATATACAGAAGCCGTTTACCTGCTATTAAATGCAAACAGAAGTAATTCATCTAATAAGTGTAATCAGATGCAATTTTTAAAAGTACATGCGTAAACCAGCATAATAATTCATCAGTTTTATTTTCATAGTTGTTTATATCATTTGGCAATAAATCTCAACTTCTTAAACCCGAATTGCATCAAGCTTTTTAAAAAAGCCCCAAGGTCCGTTAAACTGGGAAGTATCCTCTGGGCTATTAGATACATTTTATAGTTAAGTGAAAGTTTCATTATCGGGTTTGCAGTTAATTGCTTAAATCAGAAAGCGTAGCTTAACGTCATTTTAAATTCAATGCTGTAACTTTCTTTTTATTTTTCTTATTTTTTTTTTGAAGAGTTGGTGGGAGGGGGAAAGGTTAACAAATACATACATTTGAATTTAAATTTTTGCCTCCATGTTTATGTTAGTGTTGTTTGTATTATTAATTAATACTTTGTTCACCAAGCTTCATTCGAAAAAAATGTAAAAGACTTCTACAGTTTTTTCCAGGGGAAACTACCGTAATCAGGCCCAAAGCCAATCGTAGCATTTAATATCATTATTGTAACTCTTATAGAGTTAAAACAATGTTGTTGCTAGCTTTACTGTTGTTTGAGACCAACCTTGCCTGTGTATCTGAATGGGGAAAAGTTCCGTATCCTGTGCCGGTTGGCTCGATTGGCAAAAAAATTAAACATGGTATCAAAAGCATCTTACCAAAGCATTTACTTAAAAAAAGCATCTTAGTAAAAGCATCTACTTTAGCATCTTATCAATTTTTTCAAGAGAGCGGAAAAACATGTTTTTCTAATATTTACAAACATACTTTTATTAACCATGTTTTTGCATCATCTTAACATAAATACGATGCTAAAATAAAATTTTATCGCCATTTTCGAAATTTTAATAAGTAATGAAAATACATAAACAAACATATTTAACAAACCTAAGAGGTATTTTTGTGATAAATAATTGTTATTGACAGGGGGGAAATTGTAAAAAATTAATAAACGAACGAAAAACATACCTAAATTAACTTTTGGGAACCTCAGGAAAGAAATATCTGATGTAAATAGCATTTAAAATCTTTAAATGGAGAAGTGTTCCGTATAGAAATGTAAAACGTTATACGCTTGATATAAATATTTTTGGAACAGCTGTCGCTAGCGCACTGGGATAGGCACGATTTTTGTTTCCGCCATTTTGGCCAGAAAACCCCGTTTTTGAGAACCCGTTCGGCCAAGATTGCTAAAACAGCATGCTAGTTTGAGTTTATTACGTTATAAAACACACACAGTTTTTATTTTAAGCACACAGAAATTATTTTAGGCACAGATGTCATATACGCACCACATTGGCGCGATTTTCCCCCCGCCAATTTGGCGAAAACTTTGTTTTTGAATATTAGTTACAAAGGTACTTCTCTATTATCCCGTCAACCACTTTTCATAACAAAAACTATCGCTAAACTGTAACGCCAAATAAACCGGAGAATGTTGCCATTGGAATATTAAAAAAAATAAAATAAATACAATATAAGAATTTAAGGACACAATTGTTATTTTAATTAATGAAATAACTCGTAAATCAGTGAAACATAATGAAAAATACACGCAAATGTCGAATTAAAAATTATTTGAAGACATAACAAACACTTATAATACTTCTGACATCAAGTAAATGGGACTGCATTTTTGGCGTTTAATTTTACAGTTTGGCGATAGTTTTTTGTTATGAAAAGTGGTCGACGGGATAATAGAGAAGTACCGTTACAAATAGCATGCGATAACAAATGAACAGTTATAAATAATAAACATAATAATAAATATAAATATGACAATAAATCGTAAATATTAACACTTATTAACACATAAACAAAATAACCGGGATACCATGTTTGGCATAAAATTGCCATTTTGTTGCAATTGCGCCAATGTGGTGCGTATATGACATCTTTACCTTATTTTATTATAAAACACACACAGTGATTAATTTATTAACAAACACACACAGTGATTAATTTATTATAAAACACACACAGTGATTAATTTATTATAAAACACACAATATTATATAATACTAAGTTATTGCGGGTTTTTTCTTGCAAACAGAAAAAATTCCAGATTAATTTTCCATTTAAAAAAAAAAAATGAAATATATTTTATTGGGTACTTTTCGGTTAGCTGGGCGCCAGTGATATATGAATAAATACATAGATAAATATATATGTATACATACATATTTACATATACACACATATATATATATATATATATATATATGTGTGTGTGTGTGTGTATGTGTATATATATACATATGTGTGTGTATATATATCACTGGCGTATCTTATACACTGGCGCCTGGCTAACCGAAAAGTACCTTTTATTGTACAGAATATTAGTGAGTGCATATTTTTTTGTTCCATGCTCCATGAACTTTTGAAATCCGATTGATTACGAATATCTCCCGCCGGTGAAAATGACGTACGCACAAAATTTTGGTGACGTATGTACTTTAATTGTGCTTTTTTATCTATTTTTTTAATATAATTTCCAAACGGTTTGACATTTATTCTTGGTAATAAATAGACGACGTTGTCACCATTATAGGTACCTGCTGTAAAAATTTGAACGAAATCCGTTAAATATTTTTTGAGTTATGCTTGACGAAAGGTTTTAATATCCATCGTAGCTATATATGGGGCAAAGTAATACTGCGCTGTGTATGAGTCTTCGTTGCACTCAGACAATTAATCTGGATTTTTTTCTGTTTGAAAGAAAAACCTCGCAATAACTTGGTAGACTAGGTATTAGAGATTTGGCGCAAATTTCAGCAATAGCAGCTTTTTTTATTTCGCGTGTGTAAATAAAAAAAAAAAAAAAAAAAAAAAAAAAAATTCTTTGGTGTTTAAATAAAAGGTTTCGATTTATGGCATTATTTCTTTTTTTTTTTCTCTTTTTAGCATTTTAAATGGGATTAATGAAAGGCATGTATTTTAAATTAAATGAGTGAAAGGTTTATATTTAAATGAAATGAATTCAATATGAAAATGTTATAGGAACAATATTTGGCGATTTATCAACTGCGCCAGGATAACATAAAAGTACCAATATATCAAACGGTATGTAGTATGTGAAATGAAATATATTATATTATATATATTGATGAATGAAATATATTATATTATATTATATGAATTATATTATAATCACCCATAGTACAAAAAAAACAAAAAAAAAAAAAAACTAATATTCTGCATTCAGAGGGAAAAATCCATCTCCTGTGCCGTAAGATTTGGCGAGTTCTTTTTTGGTGATAAGTTTTTCGATGTGATTGTCGGGATCTGCAGGATTTGGCTTACTTTTTCTAAATCTTATTTTTTTGCAGATGTAGTATTATGTAAATATTTTTTTTGCAGATATTTTTCTATTTTGTATATTTGGCATTCTATTTTGTATATTTTTTATTTGGCATTTGGAAAAGAGATTTTTATCTGTGCCTTCGGAAATATTAAAAAATAAAAAAAAGATTTACATATATCAAGCGTATAATGTTATGTTTTGCATTTTTATACGGACCACTTCTCCATTTTTAGATTTTAAATGCTACTAGATGGTACCCGTCAAAACTTGACGGAAAAAATTACAATAACAATATTAGTAAAATAAGCTTCTTTATTACATAAGTAGAGGTGCTTATGAAACAATCTTTCAAATATTTTATTTAAAAAAAAATTTCCCCCAGTGAATTACATTATTATTTCCGATGCAAACTCCAAACAAACAATCTGTAAACAAAATGCAAATCAGTTTGACATTGCCGCCCTATTCCTCACGGCAAGAAAGAAAATTTCCTGAACCTATGAAGTCTCATACAAATAGTATATCCCTACGTTCGTCTCATATTCAGTCAATAAAAGAACATATTAAATAAGGCACACATCCCCCCCCCCCCTGTGATAATGCAACCAAATGAGCTCCTATGCGCATATGCATTGCATCTCCCCAAACGCACCGTCGAAATTCGACGTTAAAAAAAAAGTTTTAAAATGTTTTGATCAAAATTTTTAAAATGTCTTCTTTAATCATTGTTCGTTTCAAATCCATATCTTCTGAAACGCATCCATTGTTTTCAGCTAAAGAAGAAGAATTGTAAAGATGAAGAATTTTTTTTACAAAAATAAATCAATCTGCAGATAAAGGAGATTTTTAATGTTTTCAAGTGTAATTTATTTTTATGGTTTCTTCATTCCTTTACATAATCAGGATGATTATTCTTTTTCCGTAATTAAGAGAAATAATGTAAATAAATAAATATCCAAGATTATTTTTGATTCTGTTTTCATTAATATATTGTAAATTTTATTGTTAAAAGTTACTGATAAATGATACTTTAGTAAATGGGGCTTTTCTTAATTATTTTATTATTATTATTATTATTATTATTATTATTATTTTTAGATTTAATGGCAACATTCTTCCGTTTGTTTATTGGGCGCTACAGTTTGGCGAATTACTTGAGGTACTTTTCGGTTAGCAGGGCGCCAATGAAGTATATATATATATATATATATATATATATATTAGGGCGTATCGAAAAAATCGAAATTTCTTAGATCTTTTAGCGGTAGTGCGGAAAAGTTGTGAACTCCCTTTATTAAAAAGTGCGCGGAATCTTAAAACTGTGGGTTGATATCTTCTGTCGCCTCAGTGGGCCGAAAGTTCCAAAAATTGGACTAAAAATGATTACAATACAAAAATTAATAAATAATCAAAGATTTCGCTCATCGGTTTCGGGTAGCGCTTACAAGTTACTGTTTTGTAACAACAACAACCATAGAAAATTGTAGAATTATAGGTTAATATCTTCTGTCGCCTCATCAGCATCGAATTTTTGAAATTTTGATGCAGTTGCATAACTGTTTACTGCTTGCACAATGCACAATCGAGACAGATTGGGTTTGTCGATCTGCTAAAATAGTGGAACACCCCTATTTTCACGCCGAGAAACAACAACAACAGCCATAATTTTTTTTTTGAATTATACGTTAATATCTTCTGCCGCTTCATCGACACCAAATTTCGAAAAATGAAGGCAAAATTTTAAATAAATACACGTCACACTTACCTCATTTTAATGCAACACAAACTTTATTTTACCTTTCGAACATACAAATGACAAAAGCATTACTGCTTGTAATCATTTTGGTCTCAAATTTTGACATGTATTTTCTGGATTCTAGTGTTGCTCTAATAAATCTATCCGCTTGTGTGTGTGAAGCAAATTTAATAACGTCCTAGCAATACATTGGCATACTGCCCTGTATCATCTTCAGAAATTCTTGAGAACTGATCTCTCTCAGAACAGGAGGCGATATCACATAAGAAGCTTGCCAGTCAATGAGATCTACATAGTCTGTAGCTCCAAAGTTAACAGCAGGAATAACGAATTTGCAAACACAATTTCCGTATGGGCTAATTTCTCCTGCCTTGATAATCCGCCGAGCTCCAAGGGGCCTAATAGGGCACCTATCATCAGTTAACATGGCCAAAAGCATGTTTTCTTGAGGCGCAAAGTAAGCGTTGCGAGAAATAACTGGGTCGATTATGTCACAATACTTTTTTGGCAATTACCGAGATGATCTGATGAAATGCCACAGGTACTATACACACTAGTACCATCCTTTATGGAATGACGAATCTTAATTCGGTACCATGAGGGTGCGTAGACTCTTAGAATGAATGCAGCCAATGTTAGCAACTAATTTGATGGGTCTAATGTAGATATATATAACCTCAGTATTCGATTGGAAGTTGTTAGCCAGTGGGACAAATTCAACGTTCCCGGTTAGCTAGATCTGAACAACAAACGCCAGAACTAATGGCGGTACAAATGTCTAATGAGTATTTCTGATCTGAACTGAGGGTGGTAGGATCAAGGTCTGTCAATTTGCATTCAATACTATTAAAAGCAACAATTGATAGCTTTTCGCATCCTTTGAGGTTTCGTCCAATGCCTCCGGTGTTAGATGTGGGGACAGATGACTTGCCTTCTATGGACTCAAACAGCTGTCGTAATGGCAACTCATTGAAATGAAGTAAGCAGATAATCCATTGGACTGGCCTTTGAAATTTCAATTCAAGCTTGCGAATTATGCCATTAGACACTCCTGTGTTCACTACAGTGCCGTCACACCCGAGAACAATAAGGTTGCTAAAATCATCCAATGAAGCACTTGTTAAGTATTCGTAAATGCTATTAGATATATTAAGATTAGATCCGCTTTCAGGTGTAACATGTTCCATATACGTTGAACCAGGTCCGATACAATACAGCAATGTGCTTCTACAATTGTTCTTTGGAACTGCTTGTCCTCGAGTGTTTCTGATGTTAAGGTTTTGTCATGTCGTCCATCAAAATAAAGGCCAGATAGAGTGGAACGATTTTCACTTGATTTTGAGACCAATATTTTGTAAATTCTAGATTTTTTCCTCCATATTTTATATTTGTCTGTGACGAGGCTGGTATCTGATTCTGATATTAAACCCAAATCTTGCATAACACTCAATGCAATAGCAGCCGTGGCTCTGTTGGAGACACCATACCTTTCACTGACAAGAACTGTGTTGTCCAGTTCTAAACGCATTTGAACACTCTTTAAAGGTTCCCACATTGTCTTCAGTATTTTGGCAGACCGCCAAACCCAGTCTGTCTCAATTGTGTATTGTGCAAGCAGTAAACAGTTATGCAGAAAACTACCAAAATGTGTCAAAATTTCCAAAATTCGATGCCGATGAGGCGACAGAAGATATTAATCTATAATTCTATAATTTTTTATGGTTGTTGGTGTTACAAAATAGTAACTTGTAAGCACTACCACAAAACGATGAGCAAAATCTTTGATTATTTATTAATTTTTGTATTGTAATCATTTTTAGTCCAATTTTTGGAACTTTTGGCCCACTGAGACGACAGAAGATATCAACCCACAGTTTTAAGATTTCGCACATTTTTTAATAAAGGGAGTTCACAACTTTTCCGCACTACCGCAAAAAGATCTAAGAAATTTGGATTTTTTCGATACGCCCTAATATATATATATTATATATAGTATATACATACATATATACAAATATATAATGTATATAGTTTTGTTTTTCTAGTATTGAATTTATGTGGTTTATAGATTTTAGTTAGCTTTTGTGATAATGGTTCTGCAAGTAATTTCCAATTGGAGTTTATTATATATATATATATATATTTTACTGGTGCCGGCTAACCGAAAAGTACCTAATTTGCATATAGTTTTTTTTTTTTTTTTTTTTTAATGTGACGACGGGATAATGAATATTTTTGATGGTACCAGAATATTTTTCTGTATTTTATAGTTATATTAAGAAATACATATTTTTATGATTTGCTGAATCGCTTATTTGTTTACTTTTTCATGCATTATATTATTGAAGATTGTGAGTTTTCTTATTCGTTTAATTATATCCTACTTATATAAAAATAGCGTGTGTTCTCTGTGGTGTTTTGCATAAACGTTGTAAAATTCAGGTTATTAGATTTTATCCAACTTTGCTGGGTACTTACGTATTATCCGTGCCAGGAGATTGATCGCCAAAAATGGTTGCTATGTACCAATCTTATTTATCGTTGCCAATCGTGTTTTCAAATGCAGTAATTTAACATTATCAAATAACATTGTTAAAAATGGTAATTAGTATAAAATAAATAAAATGTAATACATGTTTATTAAATTTATAACATTGTTAAAAATAGTAAATAATATTATTTTAATAAAATTAATAAATGGCAAGTAGCATAGTAAATAAAAAAGAATAATATTATTGATTATTCCCAGGCATGTACCATGTAGCAAGGAAAAAATATATAAGGGTTACTATAATTAGTAATACTGGCTCCATGCCTGGCGCAGTTGGCTTAAAACTGGCACGGATAATACGTAAGTACCCTTTGCTGTCATAACAGCTGATGAAGCAGCCATTTTCGGCGATTTTTTATTTACCTGTAAAATGTTTGTTTTTGGTATAGCCCGAACTAAGAAAAATTTGAGTACTTTTCCATTATACGGACACCATTGTCGCCAAGCATATATTTACATGTATGGCATGGTGTTGGTATAACGGAAAAGAACCAAAATTTGCGATCGATCAAATAATTGAATTTCGTTAAACATTAAATTTTCTGATACTTTTCTATTATCCGGTCGACCACTTGTCATAACAAATAACTATCGCCAAACTGTAAAATTAAACGCCAAAAATGCAGTCCGATTTACTTCATGTCAGAAGCATTATACATGTTTGTTACGTCATCAAGTAGTTTTTAATTCGACATTTGCGTCTATTTTTCATTATGTTTTACTGATTTATTAGTTATTTCACTAATTAAAATAACAAAATTATGTCCTTAAGTTCATGTATTTTATTTATTTATTTATTTTGATATTCCAATGGCAACGTTCTCCTGTTTATTTGGCGTTACAGTTTGGCGATAGTTTTTTGTTATGAAAAGTGGTCGACGGGATAATAGAGAAGTACCAATTTTCTTATTTTTAATCTGAGAAAGAAACAATAATCATGGATTTAATTAATTTTGCAATATGCGGTGCAACCAAAACAATTTTGATTAAATCGGTACATATATCGCAGACGCACCTGGGTTATTTTTTGGGGCCTAAATGACGATTTTTGCTTTGTATGGCAACCTGGTGTTTTATAATAAATTTGAATATGTGTGTAAATAAATAAAATAAAATAGGTACTTTTATGTTAGCTGGGTGTCAAGGATAACTTTCCAAATCTTGTTTCAATTGGAATCATTTAAATTGCAACATTTTACGTGAGATTTGTTATTCATATTGATATGTTTACGTTTAGATATTTTATTATGATTATATTCTAGCTATTTAAGTTTTTTTTTTTTTAAAGATTTTATACTACAATGTTAAAATATTACCTAGTTGATATTAGCTAATGTCAAAAGATTGGCGAACCACAGAGTTCAGAGAATAAACTCTATGTCCTCAAAAGTGGGAGTTGCCGTCTTTATGACGTCATAAGCAGAAGTAAATGTTTAATTGAAAATTACAGCTAATTAATTAAATTTTCGAACAAACGAATGCACGATAACAAATCTGTGTCCAAATATCTTTCATTTAAAAAAAGAATGGTGTAATTTGATGCAGTAGTTTGTTCTCACGGATTGTCGAAAGAAATCGCTTAGCGTTTTAAATATATAGATTTATTATTTACTAGCCGTTTATTAATTGTTTACAATTTACCCCCCTGACAATAACAATTATTTATCACAAAAATGCCTCTTAGGTTTGTTAAATAAGTTTGTTTATGTATTTTCAGTACTTATATATCGAATATGGCGATAAAATTTTATTTTAGCATCGTGCTTAAGTTTTTAAGATGGTGCAAAAACATGCTTTAATAAACATATGCTTGTAAATATTTGAAAAACATATTTTACCACTCTCTTGAAAAATTTTGTAAGATGCTAAAACTACCTTTTGGCACCATTTAAATTTTTTTTGCCAACCGACATAGGATACGAAACTTTTCCCAATTACGAAAGTTTCTCCTAAAAGAAACTGTAGAAGAAGTCTTTTACATTTGTTTCAAATGAAGCTCGGTCTACAAGGTATTAGTTAATAATACAAACAACACTAATGGCATGGAGGCAAAAGTTTTAATTTAAATGTATGTATTTGAAACCCTTCCCCCTACCCCCCCCTCCCACCAAAAAAAAAAAAAAGTTACACTAATGAATTTGAAATAGCGTTAAGCCATGCTTTCTGACATAAGCAATTGGCTGCAAACGCGATAATGAAACTTTCACTTAACTTAATAACATGTAGCTAATATAGCCCTCAGGGTACTTTATAAGACCTTGTGGGTTTTTTAAAAAGCTTGAGACAATTCAGGTTTAAGAAGTTGAGATTTTCTGTCAAATGATATAAACAACTATGAACACAAAACTGATGAATTATTATTCAGGTTTATGTATGTATTTAAAAAAAATTGCATCTGATTACACTTATTAGATAAATTACTTCTGTTTACATTTAATAACTGATAAACGGCTTCTGTATATTAAATGAATTGTTTAAATATTGGGAAGAAGTGGCGAGAGGTAGAAAGATGGTTAGAGAGACGAGTAGCGACATAGGTAGGCTGACGGGTAGCGAAACGAATAGACAGACGGCTAGAGAGAAAGGTAAAAAGAGTGTTGACAGAGGAGTAGCGAGATGGGTCACAAGACGGGTAGTGACACCGGTAGACAGGAATGTAGCGAGAAAGGTTGCGAGACGCGTAGCGTGGTAGATAAAGAGACGAGTAGAGAGATGAGTACAGAGACGAGTTGACTGACGGGTAATGAGATTGGTAGAGAGACGGGTAAAGAGTCGGGTACAAAAAAAGACGGATAGTGAGACGGGTATACAGACGAGTAGTGAGACAGTAGATGGGTACGAAGATGGGTAGAGAGGTGTATAGCCAGATGGGTAGGGAGACAGATAGACAAGTTGTGAGACAGATAGACAAATGGGTAGCGAAGTGGATAGAGACATGGCTAGACATACAAGTAGTTAGACAGTTAGAGAAATAGATTGGCGGGTAGAGAGACCGGTAGAGAAATATAGAGACAGGTAGCGAGACGTGTAGAGAGATAGACAATCGGTTAGAGAGACGGGCAGAAGAACGGATAGGGAAACAGACAAATTGTGGAGAGACGGACAGACAGGCAAAAGAAAAGTCTGCGGATTGGCGCTGTAAAGACGCATTAAAGGTGCAGGGGACAGAGCCACCTAGAGAATAATCAAGAAGTATCTGTTAAGCTTAATTTTGTAATATATATAATTTTTCAATTTTGCCGATATGGAGATTTAATGTAAAAGTTATTTTATAGAAGTCATCGAAAGATTTTTTGTATACTTTAATAGTAATTTAGACTATAGTTTTGCAATCTGGTTTGTAGCAAAGCATGCTATCAATGTGGTTTGAAGTGTAAGAGTTTCTATAAACAGTTATACAAATAATAGATATATAATCAAGGAAGAAAAATTTTAAATTCACACACAAAAAAAAGGTGCAACAATTAAATTAAATTTGCGTTAAGCCACGCTTGATAGAATATAATCTATTGGCTGCAAATTCAATTACGTAACTTTAAAAAGCTTGGCGTTTTAAAAGATCCAGCGTTTTTTTTTTTAAAAGTTTTGCGCAATACGCGCTTAAGAAAATGAGATTCTTTGCCACACGTTAAAAAAAATTATGACAACACATCTGATGAACGGTACTTCTTTTCTATTTTTTTAACAGTGTATATGAATTTGTGTATGATATTTTGTAATTCTATCATTTAATTTGCTCTTTTTCTTTATATTGTAATTGTTAACCCTATGTTCTCAGCAATATCACTCAGACTAATCCCTTTGAGGGAAGTCCTAGTTAATATTTGCATACTTTTTTTTATTACAGGTGTTATTAAGGTTTTTGGCTCCTTTACATGCAAAAGGTCTTTAAAATCCCCCCCACCTTTTCATCCCCAAACCTCAGTAAAATGTAACATTAAATTTACTATGATATGTTTTTTGTTAATTTTTTTACATGAACCAACTCCAGGGGTCACACTCACTCAGGAAGAATTGGAGCAGTCAAAAGCAGCTTTTGGAGCAGGAAAATAAGTTTTTGGAGCAGGAAAATGAGCTTTTGAAGCAGGAAAATGAGTTTTTGTAGCAGCAAAAGCTCTTCTTTTGAAAATAAATCCAGTATCACCATTTACCCAACACATATGGTGAAATCTTATGCAATACGTAATCTATAATCCGGACCTCAGCTATTCCAAATTTTGGATCATTTGCCATAAAAAACAAAGAAATGAAAACTAATTTAACCCCTCCCTTACTCCATGAAATATTTGTGTTAGGGATGCATTAGCAATACTAACTAATATGTTGTGGCCATCACAAAACACTCTTTTATATATAAATCAAATCGTCTGCAACAAAAATTATATGACAATGTATTTGAGCTTGAGATATAGCTATCAAGGAAATCGTGAAAACAAAACATAGAAGCGACACCTGTCGGGCAGTATGCACCCAAAATTAATAAGGATCTATTTAGGTCAAGGTCTATCAGAGTCTGAAATTTCGTGAAATTCTGTGCATTAGTTCTTGAGATACAGTTATTGCACAAATCGTTAAAAATGCAACATAGCAAATGCCACCTGTCAGACAATTTAAACCAAAACCTAATCAGCATTTATTTATGTCAAAGTGTAAATCTGAAGAAAAGTGTAAATTTGAAGAAATTCCATGCATTAGTTCTCGAGGTATAGCTATCGAGGAAATCATGAAAAATGCAGCATAGCAGCTCCACTTGTTGGGCAGTGTAGACCAAAATCTAATTAGCACAATTTATGTCAAAGTCTAACTGAACCTGAAGTTTGTTTAAATTACGTATTTCAGTTCTTGAAATAGAGTGCCCACAAACAAAAACAGCAATTACTTACAAAAAGTCCTTTTCCTAAATATAATTCAAAATTGCAGATAGTGTCCTGTTTCGAGTCAAGGAACCTGATTCCGACCCGTACTTCCGATACACACAAAATTTTAAATTTAATTCGTTGCAGGTGGGGTTGGCTTTAAAAGCTTTGGGTTGATCAGATTTTTCAAAAGTAAGTCCTGAATATTTTTCAAAAAAAAAAAAAAAAAAAAAAAAAAAAAATTATATATTTGTTGGCATTAAATCATAAAGGATTTTTTTTCCAAAACGACGAATTTTTTAAAAATACGACTGATTAACAAAATTCACGATTTTTTTCAGTCACTGATTGGCAAAATTCACAATTTTTTCTGCGATCGATTCACAAATATAGACAGAGAGACACTTCATTCTTATCATGTCAACTTTGATAAGCTAGTACATTTGGATACAACCCCTCATCTTTTTGCTTCCTTTTGGGAACAGCGAAATTCGAACTTATTCTATCGACGATTACTATCAGAATTTTCAAGCTATGTTTTTGAGACTTTCATAAAAGTTGGTCTATACATTTAGCTAATATATTATGCACAGTATATTTTGATTGAATTCGCGCATGCGCAGTGAAACAATATTTAGTAAACCTGCTCATTTTTCATACAATTTTTATTATTTTTTAATTCTGATTACAGGGTATTGTGTATAATTTTGTTTGTCATATTTTCTGAAAAAAAACTTGTTTTTATATTAAAAACTCTGCAAATTATAAGCAAAAAACTTGGTAAAATTTGGGACTGTTTTTATAAAAACCTGAATTTCTCTTCGAGTATACATGCTATCTTCATACAAATGAACCCAAATTATTACAATAATCCACTTAATCATAATCTACAGTTTGAATGCTTTTGCAATATTAGTTTTTACAGGGTTATCCAAAATATATTCGTTTTTCTTCAATTTGTTGACGGCCCCTTATGGGGTTTCAGGAAAAAATCTTCGCGGAAATATATGACGTTTATCATGTTGTTTACACTCCTGAAGTTTGAGGATAATTCCTCATGTATCTTTCCAGATATTTAGCAAAACGTCTAAAATCGCAAGTGACCGGTCATCATTGGAAAAATAGTGTATTAAAAATTTCTAAACTGAAGAGACCATTACAATCGAGATAATACTGTGAATAAGTGAGATTTTTTTTTTTCATTTCCTATCAAGAAACGGTGATGACAATTTAAAATTGCAGAAAAAACGGAAATATGAAAACTAATAGAAAATCGACCTTCAGAAAGTATTTTTAAAAATAGTAAATATTGATATAAATAAAATAACTGGACCTGGCGATTGCTCTTTCAAAATGCAGGGAAAAAAACAAAAAAAAACAGAAAGTTTATTAATGCATCAAGGACAAGGTTGTAGAGTGCCTATGTGCTTGAAAAACCACGGATTCTGCAGACATGCGCTGAACTGCTGAAAATGAAATCTCGTTCATTAGGGTTTTAATAAATATCACAGATAAATATCAAAAATTGAAATATATAAACCTCAGGTGCATTTGGACCTGTATTCGTCTACCCTTTTCCAAATTTGCAAACCTCTACGTGCAATGGATTTCCCTAGCCATCCCCAACAAACAAACAGACAGACACACAGTCAAAAACTTTCTTTTATTAATATAAATGTTGCTTTGAATGCTCAAAATGCATTTTTACTCTAAAAGTTATTTAAATTTGAATCTTAATTCTATTTATTTTCTATTTCCGTGATACTCGATATGTAGAGGTTAGACAATACATACATATTTTTAAATAAAAGTTTATTTATTCAAGATTTCTATACTATATTGATAAATGAAAATTTTGGTCTGTATGTGTGTATTACCTGAAATGGTGCAATATATATATATATATATATATATATATATATATATATATATATATATATACAGGGTGTCCCAGGATTATTGGGACAAACTTTAAGGGGAGGTAGGGGACATCACAAGGATTCAGATTTGCATATCAACCCATGGTCGGAAACGGCTTTGTTCGCCGTTAGGTGGTGTTGTTTACAAGAGTACTGGAGGAAACCTTACTTGTTGCCAGCACCTCTAACATCTGCAGATAATCTCCTTTTTTTGCAAGAGGTGCTACCAAGCTTACTTGACACCATGCCAAACATGTCAGATGCCATATGTGGTTTCAACATGATGGGGCACCTCCCCATTATGGCAGATGTGTTCGTGAACATTTGAATCAGGTGTTTGGTCACCGATGGATTGGTCCTGATTTAAGCAGAATAGATTTCTTTCTTTGGGGTGCACTGAAAAGTGCTGTGTACGTAACGCCTGTGGATTCCGATATGGATCTGGTTGCAAGACTCATCTGTGCTGCTGCGGATATCCAACAAAATCCAAGTGTATTTGAGCGAGTCCGCCAATTCATGGTCCGACGGTGTAATGCATGCATTACTAGCAATGGTGGAAACTTTGAACATCTTTTGTGACATTTTCACATATCATCTACCACAGCACATGTAATATCTTTGACCAATAAATTATTTCAGATGACCTCAGCCTTGTGTCTCTTCATTTCTTGTACCTGTCATACTACTTTCCCATGACGTTTCCGACCATGGGTTGTTATGCAAATCTGAATCCTTGTGATTTCCCCTACCTCCCCTTAAAGTTTGTCCTAATAATCGTGGGACACCCTGTATATATATATTATATATATATATATATATAAATAATTATTTTGCAGGTCTATGTAATTGTTGGTCACTTATCAAAATTTAGTTGATGTGCAATGTACTTTTATGTTTAAATGAAATGAAAAATTGTTTTCATAATTTTCATCAAGAATAGATGTACACGTTTTTTGTTAAATGCTATTAAAAATGTGCAATGAAATGTTGTAAAGATTCCTTATTTTCAAAGTTGTGAAATAATCTTAACTCTATTGACACAAACGGTACTTAAAAGTACTGGTTCATAGTTTATTAGTTTTGATGAACGATTTGTTTTTCCATTTTGTGGAATAAATCATTTAATCGGCTTTTATAAGATAATAGAAAAAATTTTGAAGAAGATAATTCATAATTTGTTGCCTAAAGTTGTTAAATAAAAATTGTAAGAAATAAAGTAATGTTTGAAATAGAGTATTTGAAATAAATTAAATGTACAATTTTATTTGAAAACAGATTGCATTGAATTTTGAGTTTTTCTTTTTTAAACAGAAAATGCTTTCAATAACTAAAATTTTTTAGATATCGGTAAGGTAAAATCTTTTTACATGAAAGACAAACAATATATGGTCACTCTTTTCTCAATAATTAACTACAATATTATGAGATTATGGTCGTAGGCATCTTAAAATGCACATGTGTATGGGGTAGACTGGGGATGTTTTACCACTTTTTGCTAAAATGCTAATAGACCGGGAGGCGGCAGCACAGACAATCACCTCAACAAGTTCACGGCTGAAATTCTAGAATTAGTTAAAACTCGATTCTCATATTAAAACGCAATCGGTCTGCCAAGTCATATTTTGGTGGAAAACACCTGAAAACCCGATTTTAGCGGTTGACTCGTAGGTTTAGCATTGTGTTTTCCTGCACCCAAAAGTATGATAACATGGAGAACTGAGTGCAGGAAAACACAATGGTAAACCTACGAGTCAACTGATAAAGTCGGGTTTTCCCATGTTTTCCACCAAGATATAACTTGGCAGACCGATTGCATTTTAATATGCGAATCGAGTTTTAACTAATTCTAGAATTTCAGCCGTGAATTCGATGAGGTGATTGTTTGTGCTGCCGCCTCCCGGTCTATAATTTGTGTTTCACATACAACAACATCTTAGTTTGCAATATATGCATGCATATCTTATTATCTATTCTATTTATTTACAGGATCAAAATATTGAAAAGGAACTAAAAGATTTAAAAAAAAAATTATTTCCCATAACTCTGTAAACTGGGTCAAAACCACTTCAGGGAGGTTACCCACTACATCAAAAAAAGTTATACTGCCACCAGAAATTTTATTTAATGAAATGCAATTTATTTCTGTACGATATTTATTTAATTTCTTTTACTAAATACAATTTTTGGCATGAAACATTTATTTGGTCTTGCCCACTGAGTAGGTTAATATTACAAATTTGTAATTTTAAAATCAATCAATATTTTCGTAAAAAGTCGGTAAGAAAGAGTTCATGGTTTGAGGACAGTAAATTGAGTATACAGTGATACCTCGGTTTTCGTCGATAATCCGTCCGTAAACAATCGCCAAAATCTGAAACCGACAAAAACTGAGGCAATTATTTCCATATGAATCGATGTAAATCCAATTAATTCGTTCTAAACAGTCCAAAATACATACCAAAAATACATTTTCTAGAGAATAAGTGTAGCGCTTAGTACTAAAAACAATAAGAAATTAATATAGTGTTCTTGGCGTATGTCAAGGCACTATATCTGGGGTCACTTCCCTTTTTGGTCTATTGGCAAGGGGACCAGAGTCAGAATTTCGTTAGCATATTCACACCTTTTGCTATACAGTAATCCCTTAACATTCGCGAGGGTTACGTTCCAGGAAAACTTCGTGAATGTCAAATCCGCGAATATTGAGTCTATCTCTCTGCACTAAAAAAAGGAGATACGTTCTATAAAATTTTAATTAAAGTGGCACATCATTTCAAAGAACAAAAGGATATACGTGTATGTATTAACAATACATTATGCATAACATATATGTAGAAGTTAAATGTACGTACATATTCATAATTTCGTAAATATGAAATTTATTTATTGGAGATAATTCAAATTAACTGCAGAGAAATAATTGCAGCTGAAAAAGCAGATGTTTTTCTATAAAGTAATTTAGACTCTCTCTATCCACAAAAAGATGATAATGTATTTAGTGGCCCAGTATGCGATATAATACAATATCATACAATATTTAAATACAGCTAAATGCTTCAGAAATGCTTTTATTTCCTATCTAAATGCAGCTTCAGCTCCATCTCTACGAAAATCTGAACATTTTTAATTAAAAGATTGAAGATTCCGTTACCTTGCCACTTCTAATATCCCCACTACAATTGGTATTCTGCTGTTGTTATTATTTTGCTTTCTTACAACACTTGCTTCTTTTTCAGTAGACAAGTGAAAATTGATTTGTAAATAGATACAGTAGAAGGCCACTAATCCGCACAGCTTGGTTCCAAGCGTTTTGCGGACTTGAGACTTTTTGCAGATTACAGGTCATGCATATTTAATCTTTGTTTACACTTTTTTTATTCATATTTTGGACAAATTTAGATTCTTAATGCTTAAAAATAAATAAATACCACTTAAACATATATGAATTCAGTAAGAATTATTTCTAAAATAAGATTTTGACTTATATACATATTTTAAACATATCATCAATAGTTGTTTGTACAAAACATGTGGTTTATATTTCTGATATGTTGTATCTTTCAGTCTCCAATAAATAGCCATGACTGGCTGCTAAACTATAATATTTTGTTTTTAAAACTTTAACAATCCTTTATCAAATATTGTAAATACATGTATAAGTATTAAATATAAATTAATTGATGTTTATAAACATCGATTTAAGGAATTGATTGCCTGGTTTTTCTATAAACTGCTTTATCTTCAATACTATAAATTGTAATTATTTCTAGATGAGACATTAAATATAACTAGATGGAACCCGTCAAAACTTGACGGAAAAAAATATTATAACAATATCAGTAAAATAAGCTTCTTTATTATTTAAGAAGAGTGCAAATGAAACAGTCTTTCAAATATTTTATTTTAAAAAGTCTTTTCCTCAGTGAAGTACAGTACTATTTCCAATGCAAACTCCAAACAAACAATCCGTAAACAACTGTGTAATGCAAATCAGTTTGACATTACCGCCATATTCCCCATGTCAAGAAAGAAAATTTCATGGACCTATGAAGTATCATACAAATAGTATATTCCTACGTTCATCTCATATTCAGTAAATAAAAGAACTTAGTAAATAAAGCACACATCACCCCCCCCCCCCCCCCCCTGTGATAATGCAACCGAATGAGCTCCTATGAGCATGTGCATTGCATCTGCCAAAAGCAACGTCGAGATTCGACGTTAAAAAGAAGTTTTAAAATGTTTAAATTAAAAATTTTAAAATGTCTTCTTTAATCATTGTTCATTTCAAATCCATATCTTCTAAAACACATACATTGTTTTAAGGTAATCAGATGAAGAATTTTTTTTACAATAATAAATCAATCTTCAGATGAGGGAGATTTTTAATGTTTTCAAGTGTAATTTATTTATATAGTTTCATCCGTCCCTTTACATAATCAGGATGATTATCCCTTTTCCATCACAGTCGAGGATCTTTTACCTCTTGTACAGTTAAATACCGAATGAATCTTTAAAAAAAATACAATTCGTAGCATATTCTGATGCAACGTATACATTAGCGGATTCAACATATCAATTTTATGTTAAACATAAACTCAAAATAGTTTTTTTTTCTTTTTTGACAGATTTTAGTTTAGCGCCAAAATGCTCTATCTTATGGATAATCTGATCTTATGATTTATCAGGGTTTATTATTTTTTTTTTCACTTTTTATGATGGTTAGGTAAATCTATTTTCAATTGTGGCAACTTTCCCAGGGGCTATTTTACATTATTGAAGCAAACTGATGGTCATTGTTCAGATAGAAATGAAAAACATTTCATACTTGAAAATTATTTAAAAAGTCGTTAAATTAAGCGGCAGTTTTAAAATAAATTTCAATCGAAAGCTAATTGTTTTTACTAATTCATGATGTAAGAATTAAAATTATAAAGTGTAGTAAAATGTAGTTAAAAATTGAAATTTGTAGTATTTAGAAGTGATGTAAGCGCAATGAAAGCTAAAGCGATAGCGCCGTTTGTTGTCATAATCGTTATACATTTCTAAAAATTGCCACTGTGTTTTCGCTGGCGTCCAAAAGTAGACTACCATTTTATGACATCGAAAGAGAAATTCACAGTGAAAGAAATATGACTTTGCCGCTAATATGGAACTGTTAAATGAACTCATAATAAACCTACCAAAATAATTCCTATAAAATATTAGCCTTACATTGTTTATTCTAGCTAAAAATACAATCATTATTTCAAGTTTTTTTTTTATTTTTTTATTATAACACTACTTTTAATAATTTTAATTTTCCTGAAATCCTTTACTTTTGAGAAATTTTTATATTAAAAAATGAAATCTAACCTATAATTAAAAAAACAGTAATTGGTAACATGCAATCAAGATGAAGCAATCAATAAAGGCTCCAATTCTAATCTTTATAATTAAGAATGGAAAAATCAGTTATTACGTCATGTTGACACAATCATATAAATTTTTCTCTTTAGTTTTATCAATGTTAAAATGTATTTCAAGCTAAACATAACGTCATTTTTACCGGCGCAAACTTTTCACACTTACTTTGTATATGTTACTTTTATGCGTAAATATCATGCATACAAATCAAAATATATTTGTATTTAATTGTAATGAAAAATGGCATCAACAAAATTATAATGCATAATAATAAAATAAACCCAAATGAACAATATTCCCGTGACATCACAATAAATATGAATTTTTATTCGCTTATATAAAACACGTGGATAAGTATTTTTACCGAAATTTAACTTGCAAATTAACAAATTCGGCCTTAAAACCGTGTGCTTTTAATATTTATTATTTCTCTTTTATTCAACCACAGAGTTTAGAAAATAAACTCTGTGCTTCGGAACAGTAGGCGTTATCCGATTATGACGTCATTAGCAGACGTAAAAGTTTAATTGAAAATTACGGCTAATTAATTAAATTTTCGAACAAACGAATGCACGATAACAAATCTGTGTTCAAATATCTTTCATTTAAAAAAAGAATGATGTGATTTGATGCAGTAGTTTGTTCTCACGGATTGTCGAAAGAAATCGCTTAGCGTTTTAAATATATAGATGTTTAAATAACCATCTTTCATTAATACAAATATTTTTTTAAGAGTAAATTTTTAAAAGAAAATTATTATTATTATTATTTTAATTTATCATACAAATAATTAAATAAATAAAATATTTTTATGTGTATTATCATTTTAAATTGTAAAAAGCAAGTTTAATTGATTAGTACATATGTATAATATTTAAGATAAAGCTTTTTAGGAGGATTAAAAATTATTGACATTGAGAAATTATGTTTTAAGAATTAAAATTTTTTGTTTACATTATACAGTTAGGATTACAGGCATTTGCGAATTACAGGTTTGCAGATTAGCGGTACTCTATTGTACTATGAAAACGCAGGGGAAATAATCTTTAACCACTGTAAATTCTAAAAAAGAAAGATATAATTTTTAAAAAAATCACGAATAATCAAGTCAGACTCTCGCAAATGTTAAATTTTTCCACATTTTCATATTCGCGAATGTTAAAACTGCGAATGTTGAGGGATTACTGTATTAGCGCTTTATTGCTCCCCTTTTCGCTATAATGGAATTTATCACTGATGGTGATTTCCCGTACATGCGGCGGATTTCAGTAATCTTAATGCCGCTCTCATATTTTTGAATAATTTCTTTCTTCAGCTTAATCGTGTTCCTGACCTTCTTCTTTAAAAAGCTGCTGGCTGTGAAAACTTCCTTTGTTCCCATGATGGAACAGTCGCAATCAATAAACAAGTGGGTAAGTATGATCGAAGATCGCTCAAAGGATTTCGTTTAATATTCCTTTCAAAACACTTTATCCTTTCTTTAAAAAATCCAAACAAATTTCATTTAGCAAAAAAAAAAGGAGGTCATGTTTTTTATAAAGTAAAAATTTACCGGTCTATTTTTTCATTTTTTCGAATATTAAACTTCCAATATGAATGACGTCAGATTTTCTTTTTAATTCTCTAATGACGTGATATTAATCTGCTTTGTGTACATACACATACCCATACTCCTTGTATTATTGAGAAATCTTTGAAAATTTCCGTTTTATTACCACTATGGTGTCAATCATTTTTATTTCATATTAATCTTTTTTTCAATTGATGAAACTTTTTATTTCATTTTCATTTTTCACGTGGAAATTGTCTGATAGAAAATTAATTACTGCAGAAAGAATTTCATCGTGGATTTTTAATTTTTGGCATCTGCTATAACGAAAAATGTTTAAATTTAAGAGGAAAAGGCTGTTAGAATTTTGGTTTTTTATCTCTATTTATTAAAATAATACGAATTTTTCAAATTTTAATATTTTGAGCTCTTCGTAGCTGGTATTCAGCTATATACACAAAGTTTCAACTCTGTAAGTTACATAGTTTCTGAGAATAGCTCTGTGACAGACAGACAACGGAGCGGGAGTAATAGGGTTTCGTGAGATGAACAAAACCCTAAAAAAGTACAATAAATACACAGGAAATATACGAAATTGTTTGCCTCGGTGCGCTGGATGATGCACAAACAAAGAGAAACAATGCCACACTGAAACAAGAACGCGTGAATCGCCCAATTGTTTCCCGAAAATGAATCGAAGTCACGTGGGTATGCCGACGAAATCTGAGACAAAATTTTCGCAGAAAAAATCGATGAAAACTGAAATTGACGATAACCAAAGTCAACGAAAACTGAGGTATTACTGTAATTGACAGTTTACTTGTTAATGGGTGAATAGTGCATCCAATGGTGTGATTGAGAATGAAGTGGGAATGAGTAGTAGTGAGACACTGGCTGGAATAATTTTTGCAGGGAAGTATATGTGGAAATGTGTGTGTATGATTCTGAAAAGATTCGGGGTGCAGGGAAATTTGTTGAAGTTGACGAAAGCATATCTGGTAAAAAAAAAGCATAATAGAGGAAAACGAGTGAATGGTCAATGGGTGTATGGTGGTGTTGAAAGGGGAAAATAAATGTTTTTTAAAATCAGTTTCAGCCAGGAGTGAGGATGTTTTGATCAAATTTATAAGAGAGAATGTGCTACTGGGGGAAAACAATAACTATTGCTGGAAAGAATTAAGTTTGATAAAAAAGAAATTCCACTCTAAACATAGGCGAAAAGTAGAGTCTATTGGATTCCTACTTTGCAGAGTTCATGTGACAGAAAAAATGTTCATCAAGAAAAAGTGAGGGATTTGCTACTTTTTTAGCAGCAATTAAAACAAGTGGGTAAGTGTGATCGAAGATCGCTCAAAGAGTTTCGTTTAATATTCCTTACAAAACACTTTATCCTTTCTTTAATAAATCGAATAAATTTCATTTAGCAACCAAAAAAAAAAAAAAAAAAAAACTCATGTTTTTTGTTTTTTATAAAGTAACAAGAACGAAAAATCATGCATCAAGCATAGATTATGTAGCACTTTCCAACGCTTCTAAAATAATTTTACAAATCATTACCGTTTAATAAGCTGAAAGATGACATCTAAGTAAACAATTTGGAAAACGCACAACATATTTAAAAACGTAATTTCAGGAATTTTCAATATATCCTACAATATTCGGAAAAATATCCGAATACTTTTATGTAGCCCTGTATATGATCTATAGATTTGTATATATACATAGGATGCTAAATTTTAGTTTAGTTAGGAAACGCGTAGCACCGTTTAAATTCTCCTTCTGGAGTTTCTGTCAATAAACGGAAATGTGTTCGCGAACATTTGTGCTGCCCTGTATAGGATCTACAGAATTTATACACACCACGTAATAGACAAAAAGCTAGTTAAGATTAAAATTGCGTTTAGTAACTTAAAATGCACTTCCAGGAATTATTGTTAACAGACAGTAGAGAATTCTTTTGTGTGTCCCTGTAAATGAACGATGACTGCTATACACACACTATTCTGTAGTAAGCCTCTTGTAATGCACCTTAGTAATATATATAAACTTCAATGCGTTTAAAATAGTGGAAGATTATTTAAATAAGCCGCAGACGATTTTTCTCCATAGACGTAATGTAACGGAATTATTTTGACTGTCCCTGTAAAGTAACTCTAAGTGCTATACACCTACTATTCCATATTAAGCTTCTTCTAATGCATCTTAGTGATCTATATAAATTTCAATGCGTTTACAATAGTGAAACATTTTAAAAATAAACCGCAAATGATTTTTCCCCATAGACCGCAATGTAACGGAATTCTTTTGAGTGTCCCTGTAAGAAAACTATAAGTGCTACACACTTCAGTTGAAATAGGGAACGTGCCATAGATAACGACAATAACATATAAAAATTGCAGAGCAATCCGAGCATATTTACGGGAGTTAGAGCATGGACAGACGGCCATCCGGCCAGACAAACCGAAGTCATAAGCACTTTTCAACTAGGTTGGAAAGTGCTAAAAATTTACCGGTCTATTTTTTCGAGTATCCAAACCAGCCCGATAGCGGGCGAAGCCGGCTATTATACTCTGTCATAATAATATCTATCACGCGGACTAAATGTGATATAAAAAATAATTTCAAAATTAACCATGTTGTACACCTTCAAAATGTTAAAATATGCGAATATTTCCATAATTGGATTTTTATCATGATTCAATATGTTTCTCAAACTCATATATTTACTATTCTCTATTACTCATTTTGATACTTGCTTTGTATTATTCTCAAACATCTGAAAAATTCGTTAAACTTCCAATATGTCAGATTTTCTTTTTAATTCTCTAATCACGTGATATTAATCTGCTTTGTGTACATACTGTATTACCGAGACAAGATAAACCCTGGGTAGGGTTGCTTCTTTCGAAGGTTCCAAATCTTGTAGGGGGAGAATTTTGTCAGTAGGAGCGGACTGCGATAATTCTCAGACTGACCAGCTGAACGCAGGGGTGATTCTGAGTAAAAAAAAAAATTCTGAAATTCACAGCAAATTTTCTGAAAAGTTACTACAGAGAGGGGGTGTCCACTCCCGCCACTTTTTTTTTGCGTCCCTTTGATGATTTGCGTTTTTTCGCGATCTTTTGATAAAATTTGTGGCTTTTTCGCGATCTTTTGAGGAAATTTGCCGTTTTTCACAATGTTTTGGCCGAAATTTGCCGTTTTTTCGCGATCTTTTGACGAAATTTGCAGTTTTTCCCAATGTTTATGACGAAATTTGCCGTTTATTCGTGATCTTTTGACGAAATTTGCTATTTTTTCGCAATCCTTTAATGAAATTTGTCATTTTTTCCGCAATTTTTTGACGAAATTTGCCGTTTTTTCGCGATCTTTTGATGAAATTTGTCATTTTTTGTGGAAATTTGTCATTTTCTTGCGAGTTTTTCACGAAATGTGCCGTTTTTTCGCGATCTTTTGACGAAATTTGCCATTTTTCACGATCTTTTGATGAAATTTGCCGTTTTATCGCAATCTTTTGACGAAATTTGCCGTTTTTTCGCGATGTTTTGACGAAATTTGCCATTTTTCGCAATCTTTTGACGAAATTTGCCGCCTTTTTCGCGATCTTTTGACGACATTTGCCGTTTTTTTCATGATCTTTTGACGAAATTTGCCGCTTTTTCGCAATCTTTTGACGAAATTTGCCGCTTTTTCGCAATCTTTTGACGAAATTTGCCGATTTTTTGCGATCCATTGACGAAATTTGCCGTTTTTCGCAATGTTTTTGACAAAAATGTTGTTTTTTGCGATCTTTTGGTGAAATTTGCCGTTTTTTCGCAATCTTTTGAAGAAATTTGCCGTTTTTGCAATCTTTTGATGAAATTTGCCGTTTTTTGCGATCTTTTGACGAAATTTGCCGTTTTTCGCAATGTTTTTGACAAAATTTGTCGTTTTTTCGCGATTTTCTGATGAAAGTCTCGTTTTTCCTGCGATCCTTTGACAAAATTGCCGACTTTTCTTCGAACGAATGACGAGATTGATTTTTTCCGGCGATCATTTGCCGAAATACCGATACCTTTTATGTCCAAATTTTCGGATTTATGACCGATATTTTTTTTTAATTTTCGGAAATCATTGCCTTAATTTTTCGGAAAATTCGGACCAGAATCACCCTTGGCTGAACGGGAGGAAATTTACGCAAAAAGAAAATACCAAACTTCCTTCAAATAAAGTCGACTGACCAGTTACCTTGGCAACTGGACCGAGCGGTGACCGGTTTCAGAGCTTTTCTAACCAGAGCTAAACAGTACACATATACTCATACTCCTTGTATTATTGAGAAATCTTTGAAAATTTCCGTTTTATTACCACCATGACATCAATCATTTTTATTTCATATAATCTTTTTTTCAATTGGGGAAACGTTTTATTTAATTTTCATTTTTCATGTGGAAATCGTCTGATAGAAAATTAATTATTGTAGAAATAATTTCATCGTGGGTTTTTAATTTTTGGCATCTGCTATAACGAAAAATGTTTAAATTTAATAGGAAAAGTTTGTTAGAATTTTGTTTTTTATCTCTATTTATTAAAATAATACGAATTTTTCAAATTTTAATATTTTGAGCTCTTTATAGCTGGTATTGAGCTATATACACAAAGTTTCAAATCTGTAAGTTGTACATAGTTTCTGAGAATAGCTCTGTGACAGACAGACAACGGAGCGGGAGTAATAGGGTTTCGTGAGATGAACGAAACCCTAAAAAGACGGAGATAACATTCATAGTTTTTAAAGCAGGGTTGTAAAACACTTGGGTTTAAAAAAAAAAAAAACCCAGCCTGGGCAGCTATCCACTACAACCCTCAGAGTTGTAAAAAATCCAAGTTAAAAAAAAAAAAAAAAAAAAAAAAAAAAACAGCTTGGGCAGGCACCTGCCCACTAAAACCCTGCTTTAAAGAGCCACATAAAAGCATTATGATTGCGGTTTATGGCTGGTAATTGTTTCAAATTATGTTTCTTCCAGTATACAAAGAAATGTATACGTACTAATAATATGGATGACCTTTGTTTTTGCAAGTAAGCAAAAAATTATATAGATCCTTTCATTTCCGACTGATCGAAGAGCTGATTTAACCTTTGACTTCCTGCTTGCTCGGAGATGGTGAAAATAGTTGTAAATTCATTACCAAACTGAAATTGTAACCACCCCTTTTTTACTTCTTACCACACAACTCCTGTAGGCATTTAGGATAACTTTTACAACTAAGATGGTAGATTTCAGGTTTGGTTTTCATATCATTTGGGGTTAAAGATTGTGTAAAAAAGTTACATTTTCATGATTAAACCATACAATGCTTGTCTGGATAAAGGAGCATTATCAGAAGTAAAGTTAATGTTATTTCCAACTTAAATATTGATATTTTGTCCCAATTAAACAGTCCTACAAACAACTAGAACCTACTGTACATGATTTTACACTTAAAATTTGGCTATTATTAGTGGAACCTATATAATATGTAGGGATGTACCAAATATCACTGTTTATCCTGCACTCAAACTGGATATTTGGTCCAGCCGAATACTTCAATATCCGGTTGCCGAATAGTGACTCATTTAGCTCACAAGACCCAGTTACTCCCGCTCCGTTGTCTGTCCGTCACAGAGCCGTTCTCAGAACCTATATAACTTACAGAGTTGCAACTTTGTATATATGTAACTGAATACCTCCTATGAAGCTCAAAATATTAAAATTTGAAAAAAACTGTATTATTTTAATAAATAGAGTTAAAAAAACAAAAATCTAACAGCCTTTTCCTATTAAATTTAAACATTTTTCGTTAGAGCAGTTGCCAACAATTAAAAATCCACAATAAAATTCTTTCTACAATAATTAATTTTCTATTAAAAGATTTCCACGTGAAAAATGAAATGAAATAAAAAGTTTCACCAATTGAAAAAAGATTAATATGACGTCATGTGGGTAATAAAATGGAAATTTTCAGATTTCTCAATAATACAAGGAATATGTGTATGTCACAGAAAGCAGATTAATATCACGTCATTAGAGAATTAAAAAGAAAATTAATCTGACGTCATATTGGAAGTTTAACGGATTTCTCAAATGTTTGAGAATAATACAAAGCAAGTATCAATATGAGTATTAGAGAATAGTAAATATATGAGTTTGAGGAACGTATTGTAGCATGATAAAAACCCGATTATGGAAATATTCGAATATTTTAACATTTTGAAGGTGTACAACATATGTTTAATTTTGAAATTATTTTTTTTAAATATCGCTTTTAGTCTACATGACAGATATTATGACAGAGTATAACAGCGGGCTGGTTTAGATACTTGAAAAAACGAAAAAATAGACCGGTAAATTTTTACTTTATAAAAAACATGACTTTTTTTTTTGTTGCTAAATGAAATTTATTTGGATTTATTAAAGAAAGGATAAAGTATTTTGAAAGGAATATTAAACGAAACCCTTTGTGCGTCCTTCGATCACATTTACCCACTTGTTTAAATCATATTTTTAACATTATATAATAACTGAAAATATAATATTTAAAATATGACAAATTATCATTTATAATTAAAGGCAAGTTATGATAGAGGAAGATTAGGCACTCAGCATTTTCAGACTGTAATCTGTTACTTTTTTACTACAAATATTTCCTGCTTCTGAGAATAAGGGTTCACCCCTCTGGTGGTCTTATTTTTCTAGTGTTTTTAACAATTCTAAAGTAAAAAATGATTTTATTGAATCTTTTGTCACTATTTTATCTATGGATGGAAGTCCAGCTGTGGTAAAATAATACTGATCTTGCAGAGCTTCCCCCCCATGTTTAAAAAAAAGGGGCAGGGTGCTGCTGGTGAGAAATGGGCACTTTTTTATTCTTAAGGGCACTTTTTGGATTCTTGAGGGCACTTTTCAGATTCTTATTGGCACTTTTTTTAATTATTAAAGGTATTCTTTTTGCTTTTAAAGCCACTTTTGATATTTGAAAGTCAGGGCACTCTTTTTAAAGACAACATTGAGTCAGTTTTTACTATGAAAGCAAATTTGTTAATGCAAAAAGGAGAAAGGGCACTTTTTTACTGAGGGGCAAGAAGGGTGCTAATAATGTTACTGGAGGGGACAAGAAGGGTGCTAATTATTTTTATGAGGGGCAAGAAGGGTGCTATTTTGTAAACCAAAGGGCAGGCAGGATGCAGCACCCTTCTGAAACTGTCTGGGGGAAACTCTGGATCCTGAAAATAAATGTGTTTTTTCTGGAATAGTTCACTATTCTCTTTGTACTGCAAAACAAGATACTTGCAATGAAGAGCTTCTGTATTTAAATTCTGTTAAAAACATTTGTTATGGGAAAAGTAAGTAATAATATGTACGAGTATATGTAGGAAAAGAAAAGCCACTTCAAAACAGGATGTTTAGTACTTATAAACAACAAAGATTTATAAATATGAAAAACAGAGAAATTACTTAATTGTTTAACTTAGTATTTTCAATGTCTTAATAAATGAATTTAAATTTATTATTAACATTTGAATGACATAAAATTATAATAATTTAAAGTTTTTCTCTTTTAAGTAAGCATAAAATAGAAATATTGCTATTGAAATAAGAAACGAAGAAGTATTCGACCAGTACAAAAATCCACAACCGGTGCATCCCTAATAATATATAAGTATCGAAAAAAGTTACAAATTATTGATGGAGAAAAAATTTAGGAATAGATGTCACAGACGCACTGGAGTTTCTTTTTGGTGCCAAAATGGCATGGTAATCCGTGGAGTTTTGCTTTGTATGACAACCTGGTATTTTATAATGTGTAAATAAAAAAAAAAAAAAAAAAAAAATTAAATGTGCATAATAAATAAAATTAAGCATGTTTTATAATAAAAAATAATATAATTTTATAATAATAAAATAAAACTAACAAGCTATTTTTGCACGCTAGCCATACAAGAGGTACATTCAAAAATGGGGTTTTCTTGGCGAAATAGCAGCAAAAAATGCTGCCCTCCCTGGTGCATCTGTGACAACTGTTCCAAAATTTGCTTAAAAGAAAAATGCTTACCGAAGTATTCACTTTCTGGAGGATTATTTTCCATTTCATCTTCAATTTCACGCATAAGTGCTTCAATTTTCTTTTCTGCTTCTGTTGGTCCTTTTTGACGAGGTGGTGTTATGTTATAAGGAAGCAAAGTTTTAGAATTTAAAGTGTTTAATTTATAATCTTCTTTATACAACCCACCAGATTTAGTTGTGGGTATAGAATCAGTTGAATCATCTCCTTGTTCATGATTAGTTTTATCATCTTCTTCAGATTCATCCTCTTCTGCAATATCAGAAAAAGAAACTTTTTTACGTTCCTTAGTTACAGAGACAGATGTTAACTTTTCTGATAAATCATCAACTTCAGTACTCTGGCCTTGTTCTACACAAGAAGACATTTTCGGTTCTGCATTAGCATACTTTCGAACTGGAGTACTGTCTGAAACATGAAATCCCAAAAATGGTGCAACATTGGTCCTTGGAGGCACAACAGAATGAGAAGTTGAACTTATAGTATGACAAATGTCTTGCTCTAATTTGTTAGAATTTTTATTACCCTGTATTACTTCTTGATTATGATGTAAGCTGTTTTTTACTTCATGCAGATTAGCATATATAGGGCTGTTGACGACAGTAGTACATGAAGCTGGTGTTAATGAACTCAAATTATACACATCAGTATATTTTTCTGTAGTGCTATGATGTAAATATGACGCAGCGCTGAGGGTACATCGAGTGTTATTCTCATCAGATTTTACTTCTCTCAAATTTTGATACACAGGATCTCTGACAATCTCCTTTTTATCATCTGAAATTAATGAAGTGTTTTGAATCTGTCCGGATAGAAACTGTGAAGGCACATTTTGAATATCTTTACATGTTGCAGAGTAACCTGGGTGATACTTGGGAAGAGTGTTTTGCAGGCTGCATGACGAATCATCTTTCATTACAGAAATGTCTTTTTGTAAAGGAAGCGTATAACAATTCGAATTCTGAGAGGGATCCCATGGAAATTTTAAATTTGTGTGAGTATATTTATCGTTTTCTCCGCAGCAATATGCAAAACTGTTTCCCTGGTTGGACGCAGTAGATCGAGGTAAAATTCGACCATATGTAGATGTGATGTTGGTTTCATCAGACGAACAAGAGCGATGTATATCATAGTTTGGAGGAATGTTTGAATATATATTACCAGAATCATTTCGGGATTCTGCGTTTTCAGCCATCTTTTTAAAAAAATGTTAAATCAGATGACGTATTTACACATACAGAAAATTTAGAAAAATATCCCGATTCAATAATTTTATTTTCTTTGCTCTCTAACTCGTGAAGAAATACCTTTATACGGAATCCGAATAAACAGGTATTTACTTTGAAGGTATTTTGACTTTGAAGGGAGGTGGGCTTTGAGACCTATAGCTACAAGGCTGTCGTCTCGAATGATCCATATACATTTATTTATTATTCACAGAAACATATACATGAATTCTACAATTACATACATCTTGACGAGATAGTACAAGGAAACATGACAACACAAGAGACACAACCTGGGGGTTCCACACAAAGTGTGTGTGCAATGGAACCAGTGGGAATTGAACCCACAACCTCCTACACTCGCAAGCGATTAGCGGCGTGGTGCCTTAACCACTCGGCCACGGAGGCCCCAACAGGTATTTAATTCGAATCTCGAATCACATCTGACAACAAACGGTACAAACAGGTGGCAAAAAATTGACTATCAGCCAAAGTTAGATCGTCTGTGATTGGTTAAAAATTCCGATAAACAATACGGATTTGTGTTCTATAAAAATAAAATGTGATTATTCTTTTAAATTTTAACCAAGTTTTTAAAACTGATTACGACTGTCTAAGTTAAATTTAATCAATAAGTAATTTTTCTGTAAGTTATTTGAATTTAACTCCATGATCATAGGATATGAAATGGAGTTTTGATTTTTTGGCAACAATGGTCTTGGTACGTAACAAAGGATTGTTGTTGTTCATCTGTGTTTTTTGAGTTTCGAATTTTGATTGCCAAGACGATTTTTCTTAATATTAAAGAGGCTTTTTTAAAACTATCAAACTTTGTTTTCTTTATTAAAATGTCTTCCCAGGCATCTGTCAGGAGAGCTACTCATGCTGGTAGCTGGTATGTGAGTTCAGGTAATAAAATATATTATGTTATTCTATTCATTTTCAAGTAATTCTTTCATAAAAATATTGTAATGTTTTCCTCTACTTATTTTTTTATTCTCCTCATATCTGCAATATTTCAGTTAATGTAAATATAAATAAATATTGTTTATTAATTATAAATATAATTGAATTATAGCAACTAATTAGCATTTGAGCACAAAGTCGATTTGCATGGCAAAGAGGCAGTGGACAGAGACGTATTACCCATTAGGCTGAGTAGGCTGAAGCCTACTCAGGACACCTACTAAGGACTCGGGAAAGGGGGGGCCAGCGCTAAGAATTTTTTTCGGGTTTTTTCTTTATATTGGTTTAATATTTTATGCAAAAGAGGAATGATGTGATGTGCAATATTCCTTGCTTTGCTCACTTATTTAATCCTGTAGTTCATTAAGATATAGATTGTAGTCTAAACACTACTCCTCTTTTAATTTCTTCTATATTTACTAGAAGAAAGTACTGGATTTGTGAAAATTTTTGAGTCTTCGAAAATCTTCCAGTTTTTGATGGATTTACACAGTTGCGACTTTAGTAGCAATGGTGCCTTAGCAAGGTTTTTTTTTTCACACCTATCAATGATAGGTAAAAAAGCTATTAACCCTCTGAGCGTCTGAGGGCTTTCTTGCATTTTCATAAAAATGTTCATAAAACTAATATAAATTTAAATTTTATTTCCCTGTTTGTTTCTAAAATATACTTCATACCTCCTTATTTTATATATAATATATCTTAAAATACAATTATATTGAAAATATTATTTTTCTACAAAATTTGTATACAATAAATTGTCCGAATAAAAAAAATATAATTTTTTATTGAACAGACCTTGTAAATGTCTCTTAGCATTGCAGCAAACATTTCATTTTTTTAATGAAGATGTTCATGGTTTTAAGAACAAAAAATTTATTTAATACCTAATTCCAAAGTCCTTGAATAATTTTATTACATCTTCTTCATCATCAGATAGCTGCCAAATGGTAAAATCTCTCTCAGTGTCAGTAATAAATGAATGTAATTTATAACTTAATAATAAATATTTTAGATTTGAAAAATAGCAAATTAGGATGTTTTGCAAGGTTATGATTAAATAATAGTAATTAAAAAAAAGAGTCATGTTCAATAAATAGCAAATCAAATGTTTTTTGTCACTGTTTGAAATAAAAATTCTTTGCTCAGCCAGAGTTGAAATAAATGGCGTATAGTGATTAGCATACATTTTGGTATGGTGTACAAAATACCCAATTTTTTTATATTTTGCAACTATAGTAAAGCTTTAAAAAAAGTAGAATAATACACAAACAATGTAAAAATATTCAATTGATATGCATGCAATCCTGATGGGCAGCAGTTGGATAAATTCAAAACAAGATGCTATATTAATATAGCATATATATTTTAAATACTATATTAATAAAATAGCTCAAAAATTTAATAACTCCTGTGTTGAATAAACTCAAAATGCTCCTCAACTCCAGAATGAAAAAGTTGCTGGCATTGGCATAATTGGCTGGCAAGACGTCATCCACAAACAATGAACTAACATGAAACTAACCACAGACTTAACACATGACAATTTATGTGTTTCAGTTATTACTTTCATCTATCTTTACAAGAAGAAAGTATTGGATTCATGAAAATTTCGACTTCCTGTTTTCGATGAATTTATACGTTTTAGAAGGTCCTGAACACGATTTGGCTGTTTTTAGAAAATGTCTGTCTGTTTGTAACAAAAATTTTGTGGGCGAGTTTGTGAGTTATGTAACAAAAATTTGTCAATCTCAAGAACTAATGCATGAAATTTAATAAAACTTTATATTCAGTTAGTCCCTAATAAAAATTGGTGCTCATTAGTTTTTGGTGAAAATTGCCCAATAGTTGGCATTGCTATGCTGCATTTTTCGCGATTTCCTCAATAGCTCTATCTCAAGAACTAATGCTTTTATTTTCCTCAAATTTTAGATTTAGTTAGACCTTGACATAAATAGATGCTGATTACATTTTGGTGTAGATATCCCAACAGGTGGCGCTGCTAAACCACTTTTTTCAGGATTTTTACGACAGCTATATCTCAAGAACTAATTCATAGAATTTCATCAAACTTCAGATTCTGTTGGATCATGAAATAAATAAATGCTGCTTACGTTTTGGTGTAAATAGCCCAACAGGTGGTGCTGCTATGCTACTTTTTTCATTATTATCACAGTAACTATATGTCAAGAACAAATGCACAGATTTTCACCAAACTTCAGATTCAGTTAGACATTGACATAAGTTGTTGATTAGGTTTTGGTTTAAATCTTCCAATAGGTGGCACTGCTATGTCACAATTTGCAGGATTTACATGATTTTAGCAATAGTCATGTCTGAAGAACTAGTGCATGACATTTAATAAAACTTTAGATTCAGTTAGACCTTTATATAAAATGGTGCTGATTCTTTTTAGTGTATGCGAAACCTGTATGAGATAGAAAGCGCGGTAAACGTCTGTGTGTGTGTGTGTGTGTCTGTGCACTCCGCCTTTGTACCCGCAAAGGCTCCCGGACTAATCGACGCACCGACGGCGGACGCGTACCGAAAAATTCGCAAAAAAGGCGCGACGCTCAAGTTTCGATCGGGTCGGGCCTCCGACCCGGACCCGGGGCGTTATTAATGAGCGAAAGTGTTTTAATTACCGACCGAAACCGAAGTTGGAAGAGAAGTCAAAACAGCGAAAAGTTCGCCTTCCGTTTTGATAATCGCAGACACCCAAATCGTCGCTTTTTAACGCATCATCGAATAAAAAAAAATGTACCGGAGGTATCGATCCAAAAATCGGGGTACACACGCGGCCGATTTTTGTCGTTGCAAAACGTCAAATTTTTTGAAATTCGGACCGTAACTTTTCTTCATTTCGGCCAAAAACTGACCAGACATCCAACATCGACCCCAGACGTAAAAAGAGGTTGCCGTAAAGAATGCAGGTCGACAGATCCGAGATCGAATCGCCCCAGTCCTTTTTGAAACAAGTGGAAATAATGACTCTACATTCGCGAAAATTTGCTAACACGTGTATAAAAAAATCGCGAATTCAACAAAAAAAAATTCGTAAAAATCGACCAGTAATTTTTGAAGATATCAATTAAAACTCATTAATGACACGGCAAATGAATTTATTTCTATTCGGAAGAGACAGCTTTTTTTTATTTCAACATTCAACGGAGACAAATCGTCTGCGGATAAGTCATTTCTGAAAGAGATAAAATAGTCAACTGCGTTTTTTCAGAGGGGGGGGGGGGGGGGGGGGGCATTTCCGAATCTAAGGGGCGCATTAATTTCAAACTTTGACAGGGCGACTCAAAATGGATTCTGCTTTCAGAATACCTAAAAATTATTCTCATATCTTCATTAGGAGCCGATATATTATTTTATTGTATAATTAATCATCGTTATTTGTATAATTAAAGCAAAAGAAAGATTTCTATTACAGTGCCGGCTAGATATTACGATTTTAAGAAGTAGGCCGCGTCTAAAAACTGCCATAACGAGTATCTTAAGTTTTTGTTTTAGAGTGGAAACCAGATATTATGATAGGAAAAAGCGGGCTTCGCCCGTTATCGATTTTTTTTTTTTTTTTTTTTTTTTTTTAGTTTTAAGTTTTTCTACAGCTCACTGTCTTTGAACTAGAACACAGGTAGTCTACATAAGTTGTTTGAGGAAAAGCAGTGTCATCGCCAAACCCCCCCCCCCCCTGCTTTTTTCTTTTAACTGTGGTCCGTTTCTATAACTAAGAAACTGTGTTACGGATGTCCACCAAACTGATTCCAAACATCATAATTAAAGTAATAAGGACCCCCTATCCAGATATTATGATAGGGAAAAGCGGGTTTCGCCCGTTATCGATTTTTTTTTTTTTTTTTAAGTTTTAAGTTTTTCTACAGGTCCCTGTCTTTGAACTAGAACTCAGGTAGTCTAAATAAATTCGACTCGACATCGATACAGCTTACCGATTTTATTTCGTTTTTTCACCACTAGGGGGCGCTTTCCTATCTTCGGTTCTACGGGCATGAAAACGACGGGGTATGGCTCATTCGACTCGACATCGAAAGTCTTAACGATTTCAGTTATGATCATATAAACAGATTGCGCCACCTGGTGGCGGAAGGTGGAACTAACGTATACTGCAGCGCGTGCGCAGCACGACTGCTATACGGTGCCGCAGGCAGCGGGGACCCGAGCCGCAGGTTTTCGTTCAGTTAGAGGTTTATACTATTCCATGTGCAATTTAAGGGATTATCCGGTGCATGCGTAGCACGACCGTCATACGGTGCCGAAGGCAGCGGGGACCAGGGTCGGAACGACTGCTATACGGTGCCGCAGGCAGCGGGGACCCGAGCCGGAGGTTCGTTCAGTTAGAGGTTTATACTATTCCATGTGCAATTTAAGGGATTATCCGGTGCATGCGTAGCACGACCGTCATACGGTGCCGAAGGCAGCGGGGACCAGGGTCGGAACGACTGCTATACGGTGCCGCAGGCAGCGGGGACCCGAGCCGGAGGTTCGTTCAGTTAGAGGTTTATACTATTCTATGTGCAATTTAAGGGATTATCCGGTGCGTGCGCAGCACGACCGGTATACGGTCGGAGGTTCGTTCGGTTAGAGGTTTGTACAATTCAATGTGCTAATTAAGGGATTACCCGGTGCGTGCGTAGCACGACCGGTATACGGTGCCGAAGGCAGCGGGGACCCGGGTCGGCGGTTCGTCATGTTTGAGGATTTACAAGATTCGAGATTTTCTACAATTCGAGGCACCGATGTAAATTAGGGGCCCGCTGGCGGGCGAAGCCAGTGACAGGTTTATACTATTCTATGTGCAATTTAAGGGATTATCCGGTGCGTGCGTAGCACGACCGGTATACGGTGCCGAAGGCAGCGGGGACCAGGGTCGGAACGACTGCTATACGGTGCCGCAGGCAGCGGGGTCCAGAGCCGGAGGTTCGTTCACTGACAGGTTTATAGTATTCTATGTGCAATTTAAGGGATTATCCGGTGCGTGCGTAGCACGACCGGTATACGGTGCCGAAGGCAGCGGGGACCAGGGTCGGAGATTAGTTCAGTTAGAGGTTTATACTATTCGATGTGCAAATTAAGTGATTATGCAAATTATGGGATTATCCGGTGCGTGCGTAGCACGACCGGTGTACGGTGCCGAAGGCAGCGGGGACCCGGGTCGGAGGTTCGTTCGGTTCGAGGGGGATGCGAGCCGGAGAATACAAAAGTTTCGAGGCACCGATGTAAATTAGGGGCCCGCTGGCGGGCGAAGCCAGCTAGTAATAATAATAATGTTTAAATATTAAAAGACACTGTAATGTAAAATCGTAAAATAGCTGAATTTGTCGTATTTAATTAAATAAGTAATTGTTAATAATATCAAATTTTGCTTTTATAAAATATATTCCATTAATCATGAAAAATACAAAGCAACCGATTAAACATTTTTAAATGAAAAAAAAAAAAAAAACAAGAGAAAAATCAAACAGAAATTTTGGGGGATCGAACCCGCAACCTCCAGAATCAAGAGCAGTGCTCTAACCATTTGGCCACCAAGTTCACTTCTTAATTTAACAAAATATCATTAAAATACGCTAATTAGTCAAATGAAGGACCGTGTTCATTATCATTGATTTGGATGTCCAAATCAATGATAACGAACGCAGGCCTTTCAATTTCATTCACAATATAGACTCACTCGATATTTTAATCTCCATCGCCCGCGCGCCGCCTGATCTTCTGTTCTGAACAGCCCCAAAGAAACAAAGGAGATTTGTTCATTATGAGTCATAAAAATATTAAGCCATGGAGGTAAACATTCGCAAAGCAAGATCTCCATGGTAAATTTTGCAGCGCTGTCTGGTGTAGAAAAGAAATTCGCATTTATAAGCGCGGCATACGTAATAAGAAAAAAAAAAGCACGCTCATTTCGCTCATAGCAGACGATATAATTCTTTTCACTGAAATAACAAGTTGAAAATTGTACGTCAAACGTTACAAACGAGGTGCGTTCGTACGCACGTTTTAGAATTAAATTCATGATATCCCGTGCGTAGAACGGGTTAAACAGCTAGTTTTTCATATAAACTCAAAATCCTCTTCGACTGTTTCATTACTTCTTTCAAGAACTTCTTTGTAAGATATCTAATTAACTAAATGTTATTTTCAAGCTATTTTTATCAAATTCTCGGTTTTTTAATCCAAAAATGAGTGGAGTAAATCTATATGCTAAGCATTTAAAAATGTTTTCTAATAATGAGTCTCAAACTTTTTAGAAATTTACTTAGGTGTATTTATGTATTTCTGAATATACATTTAGAAATAAGGTTTAAGTTGATACTTAGATTTAAATAGAATAGAAGTAAAAACTTAATAGTTATACAAGGTATGCAAAATGGATTAATTTATTATTATTCTATTTTTAAATGATTTATTTTTAGTCATTGTATGCTTTTTCTGTTTTAGCCAAAGATTTGAGTAATCAGCTAGAAAACTGGCTCAATAGTGTTGGTGATCCGACTCATGCTCCTGCTAGAGCTATTATTGCACCGTAAGATTTTTGCCTGTTATTATAAATTGGAATTATTGATAACTTTCATATACAATCATCTAAATAATTATACTTTATGCAGTAACAGGTATGCATGTTTAAACAAGATAGAAAAATCATGCATTTGGCATAATTATAAAACAGCTTCCAACACTAACGGAATATTTTAAAGAAATTTCATATTTTCATGCAATGAAATATCTAAATACAAAATCTAAAAAAACACATAAAGCAGTAAAAATTCATTTTCTGTAACTGATGTCCATATCCAGTAATGTGTTTGAATTTTTCCGTGCAGCTCTGTATTTGATTTATAGAATTTATACACACCACTTAATATACTAAAAATTAGCTAAGTTTAAAAAAAATATTTGCCACAGCTGAAAACGCACTTTTAGAAATTATTGATCATAGTCTGTCCTGTAACTGAATTCTTTTGTGTCTGTAAATGGATGATAAATGCTATGCATAATCTATTGTAATACATCTCAGTGATTCATATCAACTTTAGTATGCTTGATGTACGTAACATCATTTAAATGCATCGATAATACATTTTCCCTATAGAATATACTGTAACGTTTCTCAAAACCAGATGGTTTCTAAGTGCTAATAAACATTCTAATTGCATCTGCCGAGTCCCATATGGGCACTCGAAAATCTTACAAAATCCAGCTGGATGACGTTATAAACAATTTTAACGAGATACTTATTTTCCGTGCCAAAGTGGATTGGTGACAGTTTAGCACTAAACCTTGTTAATAAGACCCCAGATATACCACATGGTCATCCAATTAAAAAACTCAGAGAATATGAATCGAAGCAGCCCATGTGAGATGTGTTTTTGAAACGACAGAGTTCGGTCGCTTTTGGTTTTAGCACCGAGAAGTGTGTGGGGGCGCCATGCTCCTAGAAACTCTAAGACATTTATTTTCATGTAAATATATTTGTGTGTGGTTTGTGTGTGTTTGAATGTATTGTAAAATAAAAGTGATTAGAAAAGAACTCTTGGTTCTCCATTAGTAATTAAGATTACTGTTAGTTTAGAAATTTTACGGTACAATATATACTGTGGCGAAAATTTCTAGTGCATCATTGTAGACGTACTTTAAATGCTACTTTTTAGGGTTTCATTCATCTCACGAAACTTTATTAGTCCCGCTTCATTGTCTGTCTGTCACAGAGCCGGTTCTCAGAAACTATATAACTTACAGTCATGAAATTTTGTGTACTTATAGCAGAATACTTACTATGAAGCTCAAAATCATGAAAAATCGTATTATTTTAATATAGAGAGATAAAAAACGAAAAATCTAACAGCCTTTTCCTATTAAATTTCAACATTTTTCGTTATAGCAGTTGCCAACAATTAAAAATCCACAATAAAATTCTTTCTACAATGATTAATTTTCTATTGAAAGATTTTCACATGAAAACTGAAAATGAAATAAAAAGTTTCACCAATTCAAAAAAGATTAATATGACGTCATATTGGTAATAAAACGGTAATTTTCAAACATTTCTCAATAATACAAGTACAGTTGTGGGTTTTCCGGAAAATTTTGAAATAAAAAATTTTCTGGGAAATTTTCTACATTACTAAATTAATAAGGTATTGTATAATTAAACTCTCGTTTACTAGATGCTACAAGTAAACAAAACTGGAGTTATTTTAATGAACTCTGGATGTGATGCCGTTTTGAGTTTTCCCCTGCCAACAAAAAACAATAAGCAAAAAAATTAAATAATTAGACAAACATAGAAATTGTGATTTATAAGTTTTTAATCATGCATAAAGCTGAAAAATTAAAATATAATAATTCTTTAAGGTGGTTCTCAAATGATCTGCTGAACAATGCAAAACTTTGACACAATGTTTGACTCATTTTTAAACGCAAAGGCATAAAATTGTTAGGCCTGACTATTGAAGCGATTTGTAATCGAAATGAGTTTTCCATTTTTTGATAAATAAATTACTTATCGAGTTATAGGCAATTTTGTGTCACGTGACAACACAATTTTCTCCTTTCTGGCACTGAATTATCGTGAATTCGGTTCAAAACGCCAACTTTGACAGTGTTTTCTTTAGGATCCTCTGCCCTTATCAAAAAACGGAAAACTTGTTTTGATTACAAAATTTCTGAATAACAACTGCCCATTTCATGTGTTTCTGAACAAAAATGAATTAAAAGATGTGTCTGAAAGTAGCCCCTTTGGACTTGAGAACAGCCATTATAACTATTATGTGTATATAATGTTTCAGTAATGAATTAAAAAATACCACCATATTGGATAAAATATCAAACAACAAGATAAATGGGCGATTCATTTTCTGTGAGTGCTCTTTTATTATGAATGGATGAATGGACTTGTTATGAGTTGCAAATTAAACAATATGACAAATCTTAACTAAAATAGAATCAAACTTAATTTTATTCATGTGGATTACAAAATTAGAATTATAACTTGTAGTTTTTGTTTAAATGGTACAGAAATTGACTAATAAAAGAAAATATGGAAAGTTCAAATATGTTCTATTAAAAATGTACTAAAAAATAGCCTGTTTGACATTTAAAATTTTCCGGAAAAACATAGTGGAAAATTTTCCTCCCCACATCACTAATTACAAGAAGTATGAGTATGTGTAAATACAGAAAGCAGCTTAATATGATGTCATTAGAGAATTAAAAAGAAAATTAATCTGACGTCATATTGGAAGTTTGACGGATTTTTCTCAAATGTTTGAGAATAATACAAAGAGAGTATCAATATGTGTAATAGAGACAGCAAGTAGATATGACGTCAATAAGTGATTATAACATCATTTGAGTTTGAGGAATTTATGGAATCATGATAAAAACCCGATTATGAAAATATTGGCATATTTTAACATTTTGAAGGTCTCTATACAACATGTTTAGTTTTGAAATTGATATTCTTTTAATATCGCATTTAGTCCACATGGACAGATATTATTATGACAGAGTATAATACCACGCTTAGCCCGCTATCAAGCTGGTTCAGATATTCGAAAAAAAAAAAATAAATAACAAGAAAAATAGACCGGTAAATTTTTACTTTATAATTTTTTTCCCCCCGTGGAAAATGAAATTTATTTGGATTTATTAAAGAAAGGATAAAGTGTTTTGAAAGGAATATTAAATGAAATCCTTTGTGCGATCTTTGATCACACTTACCCACTTGTTCTGTATTATACTCTACAGAAAACATGTTGTAGTCCACCTAAGTGATGTATATCAATTTCATTATGTTTTAAATATTGTAACAACAATAAAATACAGAGCAAATGTTTGTTTGAATTATCATAACATGATTTAAAATGCACTACACACAATTTTTCCCTATAGACCATATTGTAACAGAATTCTTTTGTGTGTTGCTGTAAACAAATTATATATGCTACACACTTCATTTTCTATAGGCAACAGTCTATAATGAACCTTAATAACATATAAAAATTACATGGCAGTCAGAGTATATTTACGAGAGTTAGAGCATGGATAGATGGCCTGACAAACCAAATTCATAAACATTTTCCAGTTATGTTGGAAAGTCTTAAAAAAGACAGATTGGTAGTTACCAAAAAGGACAATATTGAAAAAAAAAAAAACATTGGTTCAGCAGAAAAGATCATTATTTCAATAGTAAACAAAAATCTATCCAAACGAACCTAGAGGTGTGGATCTGTTTTTGCAAACAAACCTTGAATTTGTATGATTTTATATTTTTAAAATGAAAATCTAGCCATAAAAAACCCTAGAGTTAAGGGCCATACTACTGATCAAACTCTGCACTGTTTAAAATCTGTAGCAAATTGTCCAGTCATTCAATTGTTTTTATAGATAACAGTTATTTGAGTATATTATAAAGCGTTCTCATTGGTCAGAATAGAGAGAAATTATGGTTATGTATGAAAACTATGTTGAAATTACATATATAGGGGATAGTTGATCCCTAGCACTAAAACCAGGGAAAAACTGCAATTAAGTCTGAAACCGGCAACACTAATAAAGTGATTCCTTATCAACAAATCTGACAACAGAATTTCATTCACCCATTTTTATTTTTGTTGTAAGAAAGAAATATCTGATTTCTTACAATCAAACTTCTTTTTCAGTAGGTAGTTTGTTTCATATTTTTTGCTAAATATAACGAAATTACTTAAATTGATTGATATAATTTACTAACATTCCTTACTTCTCAAATTTCGTTATTTAAATCCAATACAGTTTCTTTACTTTTGATTTAATAATTCTTTTTTCAACAGATGCACATTAGGGATACATGATCCCCATTGTATGGGAAGACTTGATCCTGGGGATCAAGTGTCCCCAAAGTTAAGATAAATTAATGTTAAATTTTATTAATCCCTACTCCTAATTGTGTTTTCAAGTCGCATTTAGACAATATCAATATTAGTTAGATTATGGTTATCTTGGATTTAAAATCACTGGCATATATCCCTTAAACAGGAATATTTTTTCTAAAGATGATTTTTTATCTTTCGTCACGGATCAACCATTAACCCCAACAAGCAGTAATACAATTACAGTTAAAACAAGCATAGTGACTCCAGGAGACGTATAAGCCTTTCCTAAAGTTTAATTATCCAAAACGGGAAAATAAAGGATCTTCAAAAATTTTGACAAGTACACCAACTAAAAGACTGATTGAAGAAGAAATACAAGATCGCCAGCTGAATAAAAAAACATAAATCAAGAAAAACTCATTCCATCTCCAGAAAGAAAAGTAAAAACACTAAAAATGAAAGCCCCGAATCTTCAGAAAGTGAGAGCAGTTGTAGTGTTCATGTTTCAACCAAGTCAGACTTAGTTGATGAACATTCTGATGAAATCATCGAAAATCCACAAAATTTGTCAATTGATGAAAGTGACTTTTTCATTGTGCGATTTCTAGGAAAGAAGAAAATTAGTCATTTCGAAAAATTGTAAAGAAGATTTCACCATCTGAATGCAAAACCAATTTTCTAAGAAAAAGAGGACTTAATTCCGACCAACTTATTTATCCAGAAAATGTTAACATTAGTGTTGTGGGCAATGACGAACATTGTCAAAAAAAGCACCTAAACCAGTCATGCTTGGTGGAACTCTTCAAACTGCAACAATTGTAACATTTACGTTTGACTTTTAAAGCTTTAAAAATGTTTTTTGATCATTAATTTTAGCAATAATAATCATTCATATGGGAAACAGTGATTTTTACCAAATGTAGAGTTTGTTTTGTATTTTTCTCCCTTTTCTACATGTTAGTCAACAATAAATTTGATTTCTACAACTTAATTTGAATCATTTCAATGTATCTGTTTCAAGGATCAAGTCTTCCTTGGAAAGGGATCAAGTCTCCCTGTAATTGGGGAGACTTGATCCTTTTATTCTTTTTTGGAAAATAATTTATATTTATATTAAAAATGGTTTTTCAAAAATAAAAAAAATACTACAACATTAAAGACACACGAGCCTTTAATAATAACTGGCAACATTTTAAAATTTTTTTATTTTTTTCCAAATTAAAAACTGAACAAGTTGGAAATTGTACGTCAAACGTTACAAACGAGGTGCGTTCGTACGCACGTTTTAGAATTAAATTCATGATATCCCGTGCGTAGAACGGGTTAAACAGCTAGTTAAGTATATATTTTATGACACTGTTCATACAAATATCTTAACTAGTTATATAAATATTCAGATATATATGTATCAGCTAGTTATATAAATATTCAGATCTTGATGATTTTTAATTCTGTGAAATGAATTATATCGTCTGCAGATTAATTTCTGTCATAAAATAAGTATCTCGGTCACTTGACGATTTAACATCCATCGAAAGCTCCTATAAAAAAAAAGCACCGATTTAAAAAAAAAAAAATTCAAATTTCTTAATAATAAATATTTTTATTAATATCTCCTAAAGTTTTGATTCGATTTTAATAAAATTTGAAATGTCTCGACAAAATTCTGCAAAGATAATATATTTTAAATTGCAAACCATTTGGTTGGGTAGTTTTTGCGTTGTTATATGCGGACAGACGGACGGACAGACAGACAGACGGACGGACGGACCAAACGACGACTATAGGTGCTACGTATTTATATAATTACGAACGCACCTAAAAAGGGATCAAGTCTTCCCTACCTGGTCTCATCCCTGCACAACAGCACAACATACATAAATACTATATACACACATTTATACTATAACCTTTACCTTTATTCAATACAGTACATTAAAGTTCACTCATCTTTATTGAAATACATTTTATTAAAGTTAACTTACCTCTCCTTAATTTATAAATATTATCATTCCTCCATTCACTTTAATATGTCTTTATTTATCCTGTCTGTTATTTCCATCTCATTAAATTCATTTCAGCTTACTTTGTTTATAGTTTACAAACATTGTTTACCTCTGTTCTACTCTTGCAAAGCAAACATCACTTCAAGCAGTTCAAAATCCATTTCACCAACCATCCTTTTTGTGTTGTTGACAGCTGAAAACGACGCAAGATGAGTGTCCAGATCATTTGCATTACGCCTTTTTTTCGACCAATCAAATCGCAGCTTCTGGAGGTGTGGACGCACTTTCGTTATGGCTATAGTATATAAATTTCATTCAAATGGTTGCTTCGTTTCCATATCGTCGTCTCGTCTGGTCTTGTCTCATGTGTTGTTTGTCTGAAACATGAGATGTTTTATCTTTTAGTTACTGTCTGAAGTTGTCAGCAGTTATGCAGGAAAAATGTTTAAAGTCTTAAAACCTAATCTCTTTTAGCAGTATTTAAAATAAGTTCTTTTTAGTTCAGCATCATTTACAATCAGGGTTGTAAAAAACCCGGGTTTTTTATAAAAAAACCCAGCCCGGGCAGGTACCCTGGCAGCTACCAACTGCAACCCTTATAGTTGTAAAAAAACCCAGCCCGGGCAGGTAGCTGGGTGGGTACCCAGGCAGCTACCCACTACAACCCTGTTTACAATCAATATCATCCATTTTAGTCATCTTTATACTTTTAATGTCTGCGTTGGACAGCAATGTTATCAACCTTTTATAAAGAAGCAAGGAAGCATATATTTAACAGGCAAGGAATCTCTGTGTGCATATATCACCTTCTTCCTTGAGTTACTAATCTCTGTAGGGGAGAAAGGAAAGAATTGGCTTTCATATACATCCGAGAAAGTGCTTTTATTCTGAGTTTCTCGTCATACGCTTTTCCTCTTGCTGTTTTTCCATCTCATCATGTTTTATTGATGACATCATCCCCATCGCATAGTGTGAGTGTAAAGTGACAAACTGCTTATTTAAGCACTAGCCGCCACTGGCGACCAGTTTGATCTCCCTTACATGTATGTTAAGCATTGTAACATGTTACTTTTATTCATAATTTAATTTTTTTTTCCTTAATCCTTCGCCAAACCCGAAGATTCTAACAGACAAGTCAAGAACTTTTGCGATCATGGTATCATTTCACATATTTTTTGTTGTTATGTATTTCATCTTTCTTAATAAAATCCCCTTAATCAACTTAAGCATTTATGCTTCATGTCCATTTGCTTATCAGTTGCAATATGTTCGCTAATGCGGAGATTCTTAAACATATTAGTCACCCGGGGTAATTCCTGGTCAAAAAGCATCAACATTCAATTATTACAAAATCTATCTAAGCTAGAGTTACTAATTTTGGCATGGAGTAAGCACATTGTGATGTCCATCTAATAAAATATTTATTTTATCAATAATACACAAGTAATTTGAATAATTATAGTTAATTAGCATGGAACTACTGGTAGGAAAACCCCTATCTCTCAACACAAACGAGTTTCTGGCGAAAGCTGCCACAGATTTTTGACTACCTGGGGTTTTTTTGACTACCTTGCAGGCAGGGCAAGCAGGCGGGGCAATAGCCTGGCGTGATTATCGCTGTTTGGCTTTTTTTTCCCCCTCTCTCTCTCGATACTTCTGTTTTTGTTGTTATTGCTTTGTTTCGATGACGCAAGAATCAGTATGCTGTTTAGTTCATTGATAGCGCATTTCGCATACCTGGTCGGTGGATTAAAGTATTTTAATGTTTTCTAGCGATTCATTCTAAACATTTTTTAACTTATATAACATTTTATACTGAGAATTATAATAAAAAAAAAAATATTAAAGAGATGAAGAATTCTTAATAATAATAATTTTATTTAATCAATCTATTTATTTATTATTCTATTAAAGTGATGCATTTATTTTAATTTTAGCGATAATTTTATCTTTTTGTAATTTGATTAAATATATATTTTTAAATACTGAATTCTATAAAATTACAGCTATAAAATTTTTGAAACAGTAGAAAGTTTTAGAAATGACACTAAAGAAATCAAAATTCACAACAAAATTATCTCATTTCCTGTTCCAATTTTTAAGAATGAAATTTTTTAAAACTACAAATAGAAATTTTAAGTATAAACATGAACTAGGGCTGAAACTACCCCCCCCGTAGTTTCAAAATAGTAAAAAGTTTTTGATCAATTGCTTTTATGAAGCCTTGAAACTTGAGTGTCAACGATTTTTATTAGATGATTTAAAACAGTGATTAAATCATACAAGGCAATCATCTTAGGCAATTAACAGTGATTTTTAATTAAAACTGATTAAATCATGGCTGATTTATATCATAAATTTTCTAAATGTTTAAACTGACCAAAAAAAAAAAAAGTATTAAAATAAGATGAACAGAATTTGAAAAGTTTCTGAAAAATATTTAATATTTTTTGTATTCTTTAAGTTTAGACTTAGGCAATTTTATTTTTTAAGTACAAATGCAAAACAAACTGCAAATGATATTTGTTTGATTATTTGTGCTACTAATGAAATAAGCATTTTTTATTAATTATGCAATTACTTACAGTTCCCTCTAGGCCATTTTTTAAGGGCGCAATACCCTGTCCTTTTAAAAAATTCACCCTCCCCCCTTCTTCTTCTTTTTTTTTTTTTTTTTTTTTTTTTAATAACAAATACATTTTTATTTCCAGTTGTCAGTTTGCAGGATTTATTTTGAACAAATCAAATGTTATTTTTACACATGGTGCATATATCCAATGCATACAAAGTTCATTGTGTTAAGAAATGCAAAAGAAAAAAAAAAGTGCAAGATGAACGAGAAGTAAGAAACAATGCAATAACAGCAAAATATCATGAAAATAAATATATGTTATTGCTTCTACTTTTTCTCCTTCTCCAATTTTATTTCGAGGTGAACTTTGAATTAGGGGCTCCTTTTATGAAGCCTTGAAACTTGAGTGTCAACGACTTTTATTAGATGATTTAAATCAGTGATTAAATCATGTCTGATTTAAATCATAAATTTTTTAAATGTTTAAAGTGACCAAAAAAAGTATTAAAATAAAATGAACAGAATTTGAAAAGTTTCTAAAAATATTTAATATTTTTTGTATTATATTCTTTTTTTTTGACCTAGGCAATTTGATTTTTTTAAGTACAAATGCAAAACAAACTGCAAATGATATTTGTTTGGTTATTTGTGGTATATTTTATTCAAATAAAAAATCTTACTAACCAGATTAAAAGTGTCACTAAAAATTCGTTTACAAATCAATAGTAAAGAAATGAATTTGTTTAATCCCGTCTGAACCAGCAGCACATACATCAATTTTATCTGGTTGACACATTTTGCACTATTTATATAAATAAACTCAGAAATTAAATAAGGAAATAATTTTCAGAATTACTGGTACCAAAAAAAAAAAAAAAAAAGCCAAATGTGTACCTTTTGAAAGCGCATATATGCAACTCTGGTCTTGGAGAAGTTAAATTAATCAAGTAAGATGTTAAAATAAAATTTGTAAATGACTTCAACACACCATAATATTTAATTGAAAATGAAGTAAAAAATCTTTTTTAAAATAAAGCATTTTATTATATAAAACTACAAAGAATGATAAAGTGTGTAGCGATCCGATAAAATCATGGCTGAAAATGAGCGCCAAAAATTCGCCAAGCGCTTCGGGTTACTGGAATCGCGTTACCCAGAATTCCCTGACTAAACAATACCGAAAGTAACTCCTGATGTTCCTTCCTGTTTGTTCATTCTTCCATGTTAATTAGTGACCAGGATTTACCCCAGGGATGGGGTAATTCCTGGACACTTATGGGGTAATTATTGGTCACTCACATATTTGATGCAAATACATACATTTTTTATGTTTATTATTAATACAATTTATTAAACTAATTAGATTATTAATTTTATTATCTATAGCTAATTAAACACTTTACTTAGTTATTTCAGGGTTAAATACAAATTTAATCAACATGAGAAATATATACATTCAACACATCTTTAGCCAAAATATTTTTTGTACAATTTGTATGCAATATTTATATCATCTATATCAGCTGTGAATGGGTCTACACCTTTCAAATCAATAGGTCCATAAAAAATATAGCGAATGTCAATTGTCTCTATTCTATCTCGCTTCGGCCAGCGTAAGTTAAGTTTCCTGCTCCTCTTTCCAGGAACTTTACACACACTTCACTGCCCTCCATTTTTGTGACTTTTCCAACATAGAACAGATCTTTATCATAATATACAGCATAGTATCTATGCTCTTCTATTGAATTATGTATGTTTTCAATTACATTTTTTGCATTTTGCAATGATGAAGTATTTTTATTCAACTGCTCAATTACAGTTGACATATCTGGAGGTTCATCTGGGTCCTGATCTATGTTTTTTCTTTTTCATATCCCGTTACTTTCTTGTCTCTTTTTTATTTGATTAACCTTTTCTTTTATTTCTCTCACGTTCTGCGACTAATTTCAGAAAATCATTATTGGTTATGACAGCAGCTTTTGTATCAATCTTTCACCGAACGTCTGAGCGTGCTACTGTTTTTGGTGTTTGTCTAAACTGTGTGCTTAGCAAGTGAATAGTACATTGCAGTTACAGTTAAGAAATTTTCTTTGTATAATTATGAGTATAATTATAAAAATTTATAAAATAATGGGATGAAATTTAATAAAGTAAAATTCAGTATATTTAATATTAATCATTAACAGTTAAGAATCTTACACTGTGGTTATAGCAGGGTTCGCACAGACTCCTTAGACTCCTTGGAAACTCCTTAGAAATGAAAACATTCCCAAGTAGTACTTATAACTACTTAGATAAACAAACCACTCCTTAGAAACTCCTTAAATTGTATTGCGGCTTCGGACGCAAGCGATATTGCTGCCGAGGGGAAAAAAATCGTGATTGTAAAACGCATGGTAAATCCTTTATGCACGTCATTTATCTGAAGCACAGCATTGATTAGTTAGGATAATCTTATAGCAGAGCTCCCACTAGGCCGGTTTTTCAATTATTAGGTCCGTAAAGTCCGTTTTTCAACACTGTACTTTACTTTAAATTTTATCGATGTTTGGCATTTAGCCAAGAATCTCGGAAAAATCACGTTTTTCGCAAATATATTCCAAAAAATACCGTCAAATTTCGTCAATCAATCGCGGAAAATTTTTTGTCAAAGTATCGTGAAAAAACTCTAATTTCTCCAACAGATCGCAAAAAAACTCGAATTTCCTCAAAAAATCGCGAAAAACACATAAATTTCGTCAAAGGATCGCGAAAAACACGTGAATTTCATCAAAGGATCAGGAGAAACACTCGGTTTCCATCAAAAGATCGCGAAAAAAAACGTCGATTTCGTCAAATGATAGAAATAAAACGCGAATTCCCTTAAAAGATCGTGCAAAAACATGTATTTCCGCCAGAAGATCGTGAAAAAAACGCGAATTTCCCCCAGAATATAGCAAAAACACGCGAATTTCCTCGAAAGATCGCTAAAAATACGCAAATTTCCTCGAAAGATCGCAAAAAACAAGCGAATTTCCTCGAAAGATCGCAAAAAACAAGCGAATTTCCTCGAAAGATCGCAAAAAACAAGCGAATTTCCTCAAATGATCGCGGAAAACATGTGAATTTCGTCAAGGTTTCACCTTCAAAGAAATCGATTACAGCTGTTCTAAAAGTATAAATTCAAAACTTGTTATATTTTTTCTTGTATGTTGCATTTAGCATTTTTTTTTTACCTTTTAAAATTTTCTTTAAGATGTATCATGTATGTCATATACATAATAAGTGTTTGGGGTTTGACTAATCTCTGTTTATATGACCATTGGTCGCTGCATAAAAATGTTGATTGTCTATTTTCTATTTAAACTTACGAAATCAGTAAGCAATATTTTGTGAATACTGTGCAATTCCAGCACTAACAATTAGATTCTAATAGAGTAAAATTTGTTTTTGTCTCCAAATTGGGCATTAAAAATTGGAGTGTGCATACCACATAACGATGCAGCTCATAAAAGCAAAACAACAACAAAAAATGGCAAATCCTTAAAATTTTTTGGACTCCTTGGATTTTTTCTGTACTCCTTGGATTTTTTCTTCCCAACTCTGTATGAACCCTGTTATAGTTAACTTTGCAGTTAAGGCTCAAAGAGTTGCAGATAATTAAAATCAATGAAATATGTCAATAATAGGAAAAATAACAATGCTTAAATGATGAGAACAGTATTGGCCAGGAATTACCCCAGTAACATGGGGCAGTATTTGGTGCACTCCTGTAAAATATTTAAAATAGTAATAGTAAATCCAAAACTATTTTTTAGTAACTGAAGTAGTTCACAATTCAACCAAAAAGAGAAAAAAGAAAAATATTTAAAACTTTAGTTGTGACCAAGATTTTTGTAAAAATGTATCATAACGAAGGCCAATGTTATTTTACAGAAATTTAACAAGCCATTTCAAAAAGATTTTTTTTTTTTCAAAATAAATAAACTCATAATTAAGTAATAATTTCCAATGAGGATAGTTCAGAGTACCTCTATGATTTTTTTCATTTTGGTGAAGTGTTTTTAAAACATAAAAAGGACTGTGACCAGGAATTATCCCAGAAACTTACTGACCAGGAATTACGCCGGGTGACTCTAAGTAATTTTCCGTAATTGGGTCCATTGTTAATTGGTGTATTTCAGTTAATACGATTTGATGCAATGAAGTCTGTTTTGTGAAAGTCTTTAATGATATCCACATTTACACTGAACCATATTGTTGCTAATATTTTTTTTGTTTCTCGCTAACTTTGGCTGTAGACTCGATTACGGAAGATCAGAAAATCTAACATTATTCTCATCTAAAACATCTTGAATAATGCGCAATAATCGGGCTGCATATTATTACATGTAATTTTCGAGTATGGTTTGGAGAAACATTGAACTTTTGGAAGAGACTGGAAGTGGTCAGCAGGTGGCGCGCTCCCACCCCGTAGCGCATACAGGTACTCTTCTGGTCGTGCGCGCTGAAAGTCCCTCAGGACTTGGGTAAGGCGGTTGATGTGCCTGACGGGCGCCTTCAGGCTCCTGGCGGCGCAGTTTAGTTTTAATCACATTACCTTTAAACTCTATTGTCTGTCAGAACTTTTGACCCGTGATGTACAATCTGATTAAAATTCACGAACTTCTTTTTAGATGCCGATCTGTGTTTTTCTCTGATCTCCTTTCTTGATATAGTTTAGGAGTTTTCATAATTGCGTGATTCTCTTACTTTCGCATTTCTGCTTAATGTTGTCAGGAAAAACACGTCTCCAGAATACATGTTAGTCTTATTGATTCAAGCAACACATTTACTTAAATACTTTTCATAAAGTATTTCATAAAACTATCATTCATTATCATTTGCATACTCTTAGCATTCATCATATTAAGTAATAAACATTAAAGTTTCATCTTTATTAAATGTAAAATACATTTCATAAATATACTCTGCTTTTATAAATATATCGTTTTTACTTACCTTTTACACTTTACTCTTCCGATAATTTAAGCTGTTTTTGTGAACAAATACATTTTAATAAGTCCATCATTAAAACGTAAATACAGAAACACAAACTCAATTTTACTTCTAACGAGAACCGTGATACAACGTAAACATCGTACGTGCATAGTCTCCTCACTAGATGGCGGCACACGTAGGTCATTCGGATTGAAAGAAAGAACGTCGAATCAACAAAGGCACGTGTATGCAAATTTAGGTGGATCGTTCTAGAGAAGTGGGTGTTTCTGGTAATTAGTAGATATCCTTTCAGTATAAATAGTTGTTGAATCCATACATTGAAGTATATTTGAATTCAATCGTTGAATCAAGTTATCGGCGGTATTCATTCTTAGATATCGTCGTGGTGATAGAATGTCTGGTTTAATATCGTGATTTAAATTAAATGGTGGTTGTTGTTTTTAAGATGGTGTTCATATTAAATCATTGGCAGCTTAATGCAAGTTTACCGAATATGTTAAATCTGTTTGAATATACTTTGTTTTTAAATGTCAACGTCGTATTGTCTTCAAAGTGAAATAGTGTTATGTTTTCAAAACTAGAACTGTTCACCTAAAGATGTTAACGTCAAGATGCTGTATATTTCCTATAATATGTGAGTACTTTATCTGAATAAATTACCTGTGTTTGATGAAATAACTTTTGTCTTCAGTGAACTATTTATATACATTCTGCATTTACCTTTCATTATTAAACTTTGACTTCTAACATGATAGCTCACTTTTAAACCGGCAAAAGCTTTCTACATGCATGATAATAAATTTATCCTCTGCTTACTTCAACATATATATAGAAACTATCTGCTTTAAATTATCAGTGGTCAAATGTCTACTGACTATTAAGGTTTGTAACAGGCAAATACGCCGTGCCAACATTAGTGCCTTTAATTATATTTACAGAAAACCCGTTTTTTCTCTCTATTTTGTAATTCTATAGTTAATATTATGTAGTAGAAATATAAAAGACAATTAAAGACGCTTTTATTGCTATAGTAGATATATATATTCAGGGGTCTGTCCAGACTTTTTTCCCAGGTCCTGTTTTTGTGAAATTGTGAACAGCTTTTTATATTTGTGAAAAATCTAGTAATAATTTTGTGAATTTGAACGGATCGTTATATTCAGGTTCTTGTTTATACATTTTTAAGAAGATATATGGATGTAAAATACATATATTTTCTTTATATGTGTAAAAGTACCAGGTCAGATTTTATTTTTAAATGATTAATTTGTGAAATGTTCAGTTTAAAGATGGAAAATTTTTGTGAAAAACCTATTTTTAAGATAAAGAATTTTGTGAAGGGTCCTGTTTTAGGAAAAATAGTTTTGTGAAGGGTCCTGTTTTTGGGAAAATAGTTTTGTGAAGGGTCCTGTTTTGAAATAAAACAAATTGTGAAGGGTCCTTTAAAGGACCCAATTTTTTCCTAAACAGATCCCTGATATTAGATTTATAGGTATATAGTATGTGATTAGAATATATATCTCATATCCATTCCGATGTATATAATATACCGCCAATAATACTACCATCGTAAATATGTAGAAAAAGCCATCGATATGATTTTATGCTAAAAGCCGTCAATATGATTTTATGTGTTTAATAAATGTATACAAAATTATTTTTTGGTTCTTCTCTATTATCCCGTCGACCACTTTTCATAACAAAAAACTATCGCCAAACTAAAACGCCAAGTAAACGGGAAAATATTGCCATTGGAATATCAAAATAAATAAATAAATAAAATGTAAGAATTTAAGGACACAATTGTTACTTCAATTAATGAAATAACTAATAAATCAGTAAAACATAATGAAAAATACACGCTAATGTCGAATTAAAAACTACTTGATGACATAACAAACACATATAATGCTTCTGACATCAAGTAAATGGGACTGCATTTTTTACGTTTAATCTTACAGTTTGGCGATAGTTTTTTGTTATGAAAAGTGGTCGACGGGATAATAGAGAAGTACCCAGTTTTGTATTAGTTTACTTTGATTCTGTATTATTTACCACTTTTAATGATGGGTGCTTTTAGGTACAGCTGTCGCAGACAAACCTGGGTATCATTTTTGCTCCAAAATGGCGATTTTATACCTGGGCAACTCGGCTGTTTCGGCTACATTTTACTTCGTATGTTAACCCGGTAGAGCATATTCCGTATGTTTTATAATAATTAAATATTGTGTGTTTTGTAATATATTAATCATTATGTATGTTTTATAATAACATTGTGTGTTTTTTAATATAAAATAAACTATTTCATAATAAAATAAAAGTAACATGCTGTTTTAGCAATCTCTAACCGGTACTTGAAAATGGGATTTTCTCGTAAAAACAAAAATCGCACCAATCCCGGTGCGTCTGCGACAGCTGTTCAATCAAAACATTTGATTTCAAAATCAAAGCATCGTTTCTAATTTGCACACGCGAAAAATAAAAGCTGGTATTGGCGATTTTAAAAATGCTATTGGCGAGATTTGCGCCCAAATAACATAAAAGGGTTTAATGGTGTTTTGTATTTTATAAATGTATATTAAATTACTGTTTTGAAAGCGATTGGTCATTAATAATGATAAATATGATTGGTGATTAACAATCATTTTCGGTGATCTCTCTTCCTGGCAAGTATAATACATAAATACCAAAATAACTGATAATTCGTTTCGAAATTTGATTAATTAAATATTATTATATGAGTTTTATTTGCTTACATTCATCATACGTCAAGAAGAGATATGGAAGGAAGTTGAGTTGTAGAGCACATGATTATAGTAAACTTTGTCTCACTGGTGCGAATTATTTTTTTACACCAGGCAGTGGTCCAAAAAATCATTCACGGAGAACTTGCTTTACGGACGATTACCTCCATGCCTTAATATTTTAAACGTTCACGGCAAATGAATGTTTTTTTTGTTTATTGTTGCTTACTTTCATGGATAGAGAATTTGAACTGCGAACCTAATTTTAACTGATATTATTGCAGAATATATTCATAATTGAACGTAAGTCATCTCTCAAATATTAATTTATTTTGAACGATCTTTCTAAAAATGTAACTTTCATGCAGTTTTATTTGAAAAAATAATTTTGAATAAAAATGACCGCCTGGTATATGAAAAAGTGAAGCGGGTATCCCGGAACTGTTGATGACAGTCACATGACTTAGGCTTTTATTATAGAGATGTTGGCTTTAGGTATTCTAGTGAAAGTTGAAGCAGTGTCGTTATAAACATTGATCAAGTTTCCTTTTCCTGAGAGCACTAATAAAGGTTCATGCATGATATATTTTCAACGAAATCTAATCAGTAATTAAAGCCACCTATATATAGCTCTTGTGCATCCATAGATTACATATTTTTAGTTAAAGGTATTTATTGTTTTATTAAAGTTGTTTTTGCTTTACTAAACCTTGTGCCGTTTATATAATTTAAATCTTATAATCCTTATTTAATATATTATATCTTAAAAATTATTTAATTTATGTTTCTTAAATGTTTAAGCAATTAATAAATATATTTCATTTTAAAATTTGCTTATTCTTTGTATCTACCACCACGTACAGCTATCTAAATCACTTTTGATTATTTTGGGGTTTCTAAAATCAGCTTTACGCTTTCATATGCAATTAGCACTCTGCTTTATTTTATCAACCCCGTTAACATTACCTTTGTAATGTTAATAAACTACAACCTTAAAGTCAGACAATTTAATAAAATTACACATTAAAAAGCATGTAAACATTTTGGACAAACATTAGTCCCTCATCAATATAGTAAAAAACATTAATAAAGTCATGAAAGATGAAATCAAACTTGCAGAAGGAACCATGTCAAAAAATTAAAATCGAAGTTAAGGTCAATAAGATCTGGGTTATTCCATGCTAAATCAACACAGCCCACAACCTGACCCTCTCAGAATTGGATGAAATTTGGTTTATTTGTTGCACTAATAGAGAAATGAATAAATCTAGAGTTTTTAGTTCATACTGATATTAGTTTTTTAAATATTTTAATTTAAATTTGGTCAAATTTGTGAAATTTTAGCAATTCTTGCATCATAAAATCGGCTCTAACATCTTCCCTAATTGGAGTAGAGTTTTGATTTTGGTGTTTTTAGAAAGTAGATGAGTTGTGCTTTCATATGATATACTGCATGTCTATATTTTAAAAAATTTAAATTTCAAGGTCATCAAATTTAAACTTTAAAATAAAAAATTTTAAAGTTGTAATTTTTAAAATTTTCTTAAAAACATGTATGTTATTCTTCAACTTATTATAAACATTTTCTGAAAGTTTTACTCTGGGACTGCCATGGGTACCTGAGTAATAAATTTAAGAAAACTACTTATGTCTCAAATTCGCTCATAACAAGTGTAAATGTTTGCAGTTTAAACTAAAATTTCATATTGAATATACAGATAATAAGATTTTAACTTTCAAAAGACAATATTTAAATAATACCATAATATTTTATCCCAATTTGTGTACCACAAACATATTTATTTTTATTTTCTAAAATGTTTATAGGAAAGATAATACTCATAATAAAGATAAGATTTTTGACAGGTTATAAAAAGGAGATTTAATCAAACATTTAAACACTTAACTATATGCTATTGAAAAAATACTTAAAGAGCTTATAAATCAGTGTTAATACACGTACCTGAAATCCAAAAATGACAAATATATGTCACAAAAGGCATGCAAATTAGATTACTTTAAACTGGAAAGTACTAGTCAATCACAGAACATTTTTTTTGTCCTAATTTGACGGATGCAGAATGCATTTCATCTTCAGACAGTTTGTATGTTCTGCCAGTGACAGTTCTAGGATCAACTTTAGTCAGTATTGAATTTGCAGTGACTTGCAAAATGTCAGGGTGTTCCGGAAAATAAAATGATGATGATGGACCATGAGGATGGAGGAAGTTTATTTTAATTTCTTCTGCATCATAATTTACACTAAGTACACAGCCTAACCACAATTCTTTATCATAAATACAAGTTATATAACCATTTATTTCTTCTAGTTCAAGTTCTCCTTCTTCCTTTGTTACCCTTACTAATTTGCCTGTTTGGGAATTGGAGTAAATTTTGCATAAAAGAGTGTTATTGCTCTGGGGTATAAATGCATGCAACTTTTGTGTGCCTGAAATTGCACAGGCAGAAGAAAAACGTTCCTGTAAAAAATCATTTTCTTTTTCATACTGCTGTGAAGTCACATAACAAAATTCTATGCCAGAAATATGACTTAGAGCCCATTCATATAATGCTCGTGGTGTCATAATTTGGTCTGTATATACCCGTTGCAAGCTTGCTCGAGCTGCCAATCTTTTCACTGTACTGCCTATGCCATCTGATACTCCTTTCCCATGGGCAGTGGCAAAGAAATGCCATTCAGCAGGGATGCCAAAGTCTTTTTTGTGACAGCATAAATTAAAAAAGTTCTTGCGGTTTTTATACTGAGCAGCTGCACTGTCAGAAAAATAAATAAACTTTAGGGGAGTCTCATCAAATTTTCCTTTTAAAAACTGAACTAGGCTTTTCTGAAATGTATACACAGCTGTGGTATCATGGGAAAGACAGTCAGAAAGAACAACAAAACTAATATTTTCTATGCTGTTGTCTCTGTTATAATATATCACAAATGGGTGAACTGTTGCCTGTGCATTATTCCAATGAAATCCTTGGGCTTCATCTTGCAGAACAAATGAATAGTTTTCTGAAAAATCAGACACTATAGCATACTCCCCAAATTTTAAGTTATCTTTTATATCCTTAAAGAATGAGGACTGTTGTTGAGCTATAAATGAATGTCGAATAAGCACAGAGAGTTTATCAATAAAAGATTCAATGAATTCCTCATATGAACTTGTTAAAGTTTGTAGAATAGAACGATCCACGTTTAACCATTGTTTGTATACAATTGTTTCAATGCTGTTTTCACAGAATAGTTTGTCAAGATATATTTTAAATTCATCAAATTTAGGACAATTTTTGCATTCATTAAGGTAACAAGTAGGATGTGCTGGATTGCACAGAAGTAAAGCTATACAAGTTTTATAAGAATAAATTGGAACGTTTTCTTCTAAAGTTAGTTCTTTCAGATTACATCCAATTATCAATAATTTTACATTCTGATGAATGTGACAAACACAAATTGTATGTGTCCCACTTGCACCAGCTAAAATGCAGTTTTTCGGCCTTAGTTCTGCAAATTTTGAAAATCCAATTTTTAAGTGAGGATATTCATCTTTAAATTGCTTAAAAGCTTCATTTAAATTGCATAACACCAGTCTTTTCTGGACATGGATTTTTTCATCTCCGCTTGCCATGGATACAAAGTCTTTTTTGCCAGGCATAATTCGACTTATTTGGTCATTATTATAAAAATCTTTTACGCTAGTTACTATATCTTGACTTATAGTTTTGCCAGGTTTGGGGTTTGGAGTTGAAAGAATACCTTTTTCTTTAACCAGTTTCTTGGCTTTTCTTACCATGTAATTACTAGCCTGAAATTCTTTTTGAACTTTTCTCACTGACCAGCTTTTAGGCAAAAGAGTTAAAATTTGCACTTTCAGACTTCTGTTCTTAGTGTTCTGAAATTTTTCTTTCAATTGAGAAAGCATCTCCATTTCAGGGGATTCTGTAGAACTATCACTATCAGAAAACTGTAGTATTTTTTTCTTTAAAACTTTGCTTACTTTTTTAAATTTTGTTTTTGGATATTTTCTCTCAGATAATCTTTTCTTTTTAATAGGAGTTTCTCCTATACTTTGTAAACTATAATTTAAAGAACAAATGGCTGCTTCATTTTCATAATTAGAAAACTCTGCTGGCTGATGATCACTGTCACTGTGTGCATTTATTTCTTCCACTGGAAAAATTCTACTTGTGCTTGCTTCATTTATTTCTTCTACTGGGGAAATTCTACTTGTGCTTGCTTCATTTATTTCTTCTACTGGGGAAATTCTACTTGTGCTTGCTTCAGAAAGTAGAGACTTTTTTAGCATTTTTTTCGACATTTATCACAAATTTTTTGCCCTTCAGATATAAGAGGGTTTATCTTTATCATCCATGGTAAAATATTTCTTAGATTTTTTCTTACAGCTGTATGATTGGATTCCTTAAATGGATTGCAACAAGCTGATCGAGAAAAAGTACTCATTTTTAAGAAATTGAAAAAAAAAAAAAAGAACTAAGTTATCATATACAAATATAAGTGCACTAAGCAAAATCTTCTTTCTAGAAAAGGTGTACCTAACTCTTCAAAGCTAAACTATTTTATGAGCTCTGTTACAGAACAACATGAGCTGGGCCATGTGGTTCATGGGCCATGTGTTTTATGGGCCATGTGGTGTTTACAAAAACAAAAGCCACATGTGTTACATGCAACCTAACCTTACTAGCCAGTCATATGTTTAATATGTTTAATTATAGTCTCACACAAAGAGCAAGAAGGAAACCAATCACATTTCAATATTTCAGGTACTAGTGTCTCTTGAACCAAAAATCTTATATTTTTCATTATGTGAAGCTTAAATAATAATAAAATAAATTAGGGAAAATAAAGTAAAATAAAAACTAAATTTTTTTAATTCTCTAATTTTATTTTATAATTTGCTGTTGCAAAAAGAAAATAAAGCTATGCATTCTCATAAAAAAAATAACTCATACTCTTAAAGAAGCCCCAACTCTGCACCCCCCCCCCCTCACTCCCTTCATTTAAAAAATAATCATTCAAATACTTATCAAGATCTCTACCATAAGCAAACATTAAATAATATATAAACAGGTATAGTACTAACTGAAACTATAAACACTTTTCAATGGTGGTGGAGGGTTGGGGGGGGGGGGGGGGGGGGGGACAAAGAGACAAAAGAAAAAAAATGCTAGTTTTTAAAAAAATCATAACACAAACTGTTTTTGCAAAATATAAATCTAATTTTTAAGCAAACTTGCATTTTTTCATTTAATTTTAGATAATGCAGACATTTATTTTCAAAACTATGAAAATCTTAATTCTTAAAAGGAGGGGGAAGCAAATGAATCCCACCCCTTCTTTCCCCATTTATGAGCGAATTTGAGACATAAGTAATTTTCTTAAATTTATTACTCAGGAACCCATGGCAGTCCCAGAGTAAAACTTTCAGAAAATGTTTATAATAAGTTGAAGAATAACATACATTTTTTAAAAAATTTTTTAAAAATTACAACTTTAAAATTTTTAATTTTAAAGTTTAAACTTGATGACCTTGAAATTTAAATATTTTTAAATATACACATGCAGCATATCATAAGAAAGCACAACTCATCTACTTTCTAAAAACATCAAAATCAAAACTCTACTTCAATTAGGAAAGACGTTAGAGCATATTTTGTAATGCAAGAATTTCTAAAATTTGACAAATTTGACTAACTTTAAATTTAAATATTTAAAAAACTAATATCGATATGGACTAAAAACTCTAGATTTATTCATTTCTCTATTAGTGCAACAAATAAACCAAATTTCATCCAATTCTGAGAGGGTCGGGTTGAAAATGCCACATTTTTGTGTTGATTTGACATGGAATGACCCATCTTTCATGACTTTAATGTTGTTCTGTAAAGTACTCTTAGAATGTAGCTGTTCTGTTTATTGATTCAGATATTGTTCATTTAGGCATGCTGGATATCAATACTGTGGTGCTTGTTCGGCCTATGCTTACAAACAAATTGATCCATCAGTAACGTAAGTATAGCTTAACTTTTATATGTTCAACATATATAACTTAGATTTCAGTTATGGTAATATAGATATAGTTCATTTGGATTTCTCTCTTTTTGTGTGTGTGTGTCTCGAAAAGAAAAAAAAAATCCTATTTTAAATGCATTTTTAAAAGTAACTTTATATATGTATAGTTGATTACCAAAGCTCTCATTCATTTTCTTAAGAAAATAGATAAACCAACATTTCGGAACCACTTAAAACTTAAAACATTAACTTTTTTGAAGGCTCTCATCTTTCTTAAATTTCAATGCTTTTAGATATTTGCCATTCATATCTGACATTCTCATTTGCCATTCATATCTAACCAACACTGAGCTAGACATTCCTTTATTGAGAATGCAGCTGACAGTACTTATACTGTGTCACTGGCCAAAATTCAGTCACTTCCAATGATGATATAATATTTTATACAAGAAAAATTAATATGATGAAAATCTCGCAAAAATATCTTCATCATTATTGAAGCTGTGAATAAGAATTCAATTTCGGCATGTAGCTCCACACCCTGTATTTTTGATTGAATGTATTGTATTTTAGAAGCGCTTGTTCAAAAAATGTTTGTCTCGACCACATTATCTTCCTGAAAGTTTGTTATATATAAGATTTTAGGAATAACCTGTATATTTACAACCTCTCAAAATGATCCCCCACTCCATATTCTGCACTCTGGTGCATTTAAAAACTTCCTTGCTAAATCAAAGATGATAGGAATGTTATTCTTGCTCAGTTGTTGCCTTTGAATAGATTGTATTATTTTTATAATTTTTACTTTTGCCCCTTCCTGACAAATAAACAATATGACTGTAAAATTTTTCTTCCAATTCGTTCAAAATTTCTCTTTGATTTTAAAATATTTGTTTTTAGAGTACAAGAAAATTTTATTCGTTTTTTTTTAAATTCATAGAAGAAGCTCTGAAATTTAAAATTTTATTAATTAAAAAAGTCTTTAAACCAGCCTCTTCTTAAATAATAACTGAATTAATTAATTTTTTTTTTTTTTTAGTGTAATGTTTAACTGTAAAAAAGTTTTCTTTATCAAAATGGAAGTATCTTTGTTAAATATTATGTATAAGTGTTTTAAAATTTAACTTCTTAATACCTTTTAGTTCTGAAATATAAAAATATTCATCCAGCCAAATAGTTACTATTTGGCGGGCCGAATATTCAGTATTCGGCCTGACAGTTATTTTTGACAGTTACTATTTGGCTTACTGGTATGCCGATTATTCAGTATTTGGCCAAGACTACTATTTGGTGCATCCCTGCTTTAGAGTTGTATTTTATATAAAATGTGTTTTATTTGATCCAATATCCAATAAATGTTTAAGCATTATATCAAAAAATGTAAATTATGCACATAAAAAACATTACTTTTTAAAAAAAAACATAAAATCTCATGAACATTGTTTTGGTTTATAACATAAATAAACAAAAAGAGAAATAAATAAACATGTTATCGTTGTTATTGGCTTAACAATAAATAGAAACTTCCTTGTACTGAGTTTCTTCTGAATAGTTGAAAATTGAAATTGTAGTCTTTTGTTTTGCAGAAGATAACATATTTACAATAAATGCCTGAAACAGAAATAAATCTTTGAATCTAAACATGCTGTTTGAAAATTTCATCTACATATGACTTTTTAGCATTGTTTTATTACAACTTAAAAGGGAATAAATGTGTTTGAATAGATGAGGGAGTATTATATTGTTTTATCCTTAACTAATAGCTACACTACTATTCTTAATTATTTTATTTTTATACATGAAAATGAGCATATGTTATTCATTGTCTGGAATCCTTTTAAATGCTACTTTAAAAGGATTCCAGTGGTGTTAGTTATTCGTGCACATCTGCATGAGTAGGAAAAAGTAAATTATTTTGATAAATATTGATTATGTCACAGTACTAGAAAATTCTTTCTTATTTTAATGATTGTTGAAGTTTTCTTACTTTCATTTAATGTCTTTCATTTTGATTTAAAACAAAAAGATTTGAATTGAAAAAGAATATCAGAATAATTAATGCATTGGGAAATTTTTTATAATTACTTGCTAAATTAAAATTAATACTTTTCTCACACTTTAATAGTACTTTCTCATAAGAATTAATGAGGATATATAATATGGAAATGTATCTATATTTAATCAGTTATTGTCAATAATGCTTTTGGAGCTCATGAATAAGTTTTGGCTTTTGTTAAAAAACAAAAATGAATGCTAATTGACCTCCAAGAAATATTTTTTTTTTGGAAATAGTATATATTAATATTTTTTTAAACTAAAGATTATGTTAGAACTTGAAAAGTACACTGAAAAGTGGGTATTTTTTATTTTTTCTATTTCTATCCAAGAAACCCGGATGGCAATTTCAAGTTGAGGAAAACAGAAAATATAAAAAGGAATCATATAAAATGAAAACCAGCACAAAATTGAACTTCTATTAGACGGAAAGGTACGAATAAATGGATATTTTTTGTTTTTTTGTTTGTCCAACTGGAAAAATGGTGTCAGTTTTAAAACTGTAGAGAAAACAGGCAACTTGAAAATTAACGCTTAACCAAACTCCAGATAAAATGTTTTTTGAAATAGTAAATATTTAATATTTTTAAAAACAAAGATACCATTAAAATCGGAAAGGTAGCCTGAATACGTGGGTATTTTTTGTTACTTTGTAACTTCACGCAGGGATCCAGCAGTTGTGATTTCAAAATGCAGAAAAATCTGAAAACTTTTCATTCGTCTGTTCGAAGAACCAAGAAAAACCCTCACAGGCGCAGAAACCACCATTTTGTGATATTAATTACTTTTAATTAATATCTTGGCTAATTATAGTTAGATTCCTTCGAGAATAGAAAGAAAGAATTTCTTATATTTCTCTGTGTAAATTGGACACTGTATTCTCTGCAGTCTCAGAAAAGTTCCATGTACAGACACACAGATGGGGGTTTATGATTTTAATAGATAAGAGATTAAGAACCAGTTTATTTAATTTATCATGAGAGACGGTAGTTTCTCGAGTGACGCAGCAAAAAAACGAAAACCGAATGCTTAATACCGAAGATTTCCGTCACTCCATATATACAGCTAGTTTGAGTTCAAAGGAAAAGCGAAAAGCCGACATTTAATATCTCAGCAAATATGAGGTACATCGTTTTGATTTTTTGACAGCTGTCTTATATCTCCGGTCTAACTCTATCCTGAAATTTATAGATTTCTACATGAAGTAGATTTTAAGATCTGGAAATCCATTTTTAAGTAAAATGGGAAGTTTTTCGCTCTGCATGTAATGGTGTCATGGTGTAAGACAGCGTATCTCGAAAACCGACCGAAGGATTTTTTTAAAATTAATATATGATACTAATCGGTTTTATATGAAGTGAATCCACCTATCCGCTTAAATAGGAAAACTCTAGTTTTTTATATAATCCGATTTAAAAAAATGGGACTATTTTCTTAAGCCAAGCTGTACAAATGCAATAGAGTATTCACTACCTTCTTCCGCCGGGAATTACAGTTAAAATTTGATGTACGGTTGCCGTTATCAATAAAGCTTGTGACCGGGCTAATTATTTATATTTTTTTAAATGCAAAAACAATGAATTATATACTCTAAACATGTAAAACATATGTATTAAATTCAATTGGGGTTTATATGTTTTCTCTTTTTGTTACAAAGAAATAATTTCAGATTTTAAACATGCATATATTCGAAAAATTATTTAGATTCCTTTTTCAAAATGAGGAAATATTTTTTAATTACATGTATTCAATTTTACTGCTAAATATAATAAATCTTTCATTTTCTAATGATAAAATATTTTTCATTTCTTTGTTTCTTTCGCAACGAAGACAACCAACCAACTATTATCGTATCAATGCGCGAAGCACAAATTAGCGAGAGGCATTTGGGGAAAAGATAGGCACAGAAAATCAAAGATATTATACTTACTATTAGGTATTTTGTTTATTTATTCATTGTTTTTTATTTTATATGACTTGATGGTTCTTTTTAAAAATTTCGTTTTGGTAAGGTGCTTAGTTTGTCTTTGTCAGAGCAACTGCCAATTACATGTTTTTATGGCTTTAAAATATTACTTTTATGTTATTTTGTAAAAGAAAATGCAGAAAGTTAGTTCTGAATTAAGTGTTTTATGTTATACAATGGATAAATAAGTTCTTAATTACTTTAAATCCAGAGTTTGAAAAGTAAACAAATAGTTTTTTTTTTCTTTTTCTTATTGCATTCAGGGGTCGATGCAGGTTTTTTTTCTTGGGGCCCATTTTGTGAAAAGTAAAGGTTGTTTTTGTGAAATTTATTATATTTTTGTGAAAAATAACATTTTGTAACGAAAGTTGAAATCGATTTAATCAAATTCGAACCAAGCATTTATAAACAAAACCTGTTTTAAATCCTTTTGCGGAAGTTTTCCTCTCTGGCAAACTTGTTTGTTTACAAATTACACATTTTAAAACATCACAAAATAAAAAATAGTAAGTTTTTATGGAATAGAATTTTGTGAAGTGGCCCATTTTATCAAATTGATTTTTGTGAAGGGGCCCATTTTATTAAATAGATTTTTGTGAAGGGACCCTAAATAGGCACCAAATTTTTCCTGGATCGACCCCTGGCATTACCTTATTGCATTCATATTGCCAGTATTATTACATTGTTATCATTTTTTTTTCTCATTACATTTACAAACAGTTGTGTGACAAACTTCTATCTTCATGAATGTTTTGCATTTACTTTATATTAATTTTTCACATTCATTTTTTAATAAGCTTGTTAAATAGTTTTCAAGCACTATATTGTTTCAATGTCAAATGTTACATTAAAAATTGTTAAAAAATACAGTAAAAAAATTGCTATTTGCTCGCGAAACTTAAGAATATAATCATTTTAACCCACATAGATTTTTTTAGCTCTAAAATATTACTATACAATGAATAAATAAGTTCTTATTTACTTTAAATTCAGAGTTTAAAAAGTAAACAAATAGCTATTTTATCTTTCAATTTTTCTATCACTTACCTGTGACTTTAAAAATCATTTAAAATTACTAATTTAGAGGTATGAAATACCTTATATGTGCTTAAATCACAGAAAAAATACAACTTTAGTAAGTATATTGCAGGGCTCTGTTTAAGAAGAATTAAGAACAGCTTTAAAGGATCCTTCACAATTTTTTTTAAATCTTAAAACAGTATCCTTCACATTTTTTTTTTCATTTTAAAACAGGTTATTTCACATTTCTTTTCATATTAAAACAGGACACTTCACAAAACTTTTTCCTACCAAAAATTAACTCTTCACAAATTTAATCATCTTAAACATTTCCCAATTTTTGTATAAAATACTGTTTACTGTTGACTGTAATAAGTGTTTGTTCTTCAAAGTAAATTCTGAAAAATTATTAAATTTCAACTGCTGCTAATACATTTAATTTTTTGATTACAACTTACATAAATATCCATATTTTACATAGGGTTTCTTGTACAGAGGTGTATTTTGAAAACATATAGAAGAAAGAAAAATTTTTTTTTAGAGAAAACCGCTGTTAATTTTTTCGCAATGATTTTTAATAGTCAGATCTTATAAATTAAGTGTTGGTGAGTGCAAAGTTTGAAATTGTCTGAATATGTTGAAAACAACATAGGGCTCTAAAACTATTTACTTGCATAAGTTTATTAAAAATGAATTTGAAAAATTAATATACAGTAACAGCAAAACATGCATGAAGCTTCACAAACAGCTATAGACCATCAAAGTATCAAATAAAATGAAAATTTTGAAATGGAGAACCATCAATTCAAAATAAATAAAAAACAATAAATAAATAAACAAAATACCTGGGGGAGGGGGGGGGAGTATTTTATCTATTATAAATTGCAGCTTGTATTTTCAAATAATTTGGAAGGGCGGATAAAATTTTATCATTTAAAATATTAAAAAAAATAATACCTTCTAAACTAGAATTTTATTATCAATTTTATAGATGATTTTCTTTGGACGATTACTCTCTATGAGAGAAAAGTTCTACTTTTTGTATTTGTTCGCCACAGTATATTTTGTTGTTTTTCAGCCAGTCTATAGAATTCTTTGCAGGAGTGCGGTTTTCAACAGGCATGTGATGTTGAGCATTGGCCATATATAGGGCACTATTCGATTGCAAATTTGGAAGAAGTTTTTCCAACACTCATTTTTGGAAGTTTTCGTAGTTCATTTGCATGGGATTGTCACCCCTTTTTGTCGACGCTTTATACAGTAGTTGAGCATCCGTAAGGAAACACGTTTCCTCATTTTTACGCTCGAGTTAAGACCTTGTACAGCTAAGTACATGGCCGTTAAAGTTTTTTTCCTGTAAATAGTTAATAACTTTCTCCTTTTAATTCGATGTTATTCGTTTTTGGGTAAAGGTGAAAATAGGCACTCGCCAATCACCACTCGGCAATAAAACTTGAAAAACTGACTTGAAAAATATGGAGAAAACCGACCAAATGCAGGATTTTCTGATTTTCTTTTTTTCCCATGTTCGTTTGACAAAATTCATGATTTTCCTCGCCAGATCGACGAAAATAGTGATTTTTCTGCACCAGATCGATGAAATTAATGATTTTACTGCACTAGATTGGCGAAATTTATGATTTTTATGCGCCGTTCAACAAATTTTTTTATCTTTATGAGCCCCGTTGACAAAATTTGTGATTTTTACATGCCTGATCGACTAAATTCATCATTTTTATATGCCCGATGGATGAAATTAATGATTTTTACATGCCGATCAATGAATTTCTTGATCTTTATGTGCCTGTTTGACAAAATTCATGATTTTCATGCACCGATAAACAAAATTCATGATTTTTACATCTGTGTTCGACAAAATTTATGATCTCCCCCTCCCTGATCCACAAAATTCATGTTTTTGCTGTGCCTGATTATTGAAACTCATCATTTTTACACACCCGATCGACAAAATTCATGATTTTTACACACCGATCAACGAAGTTCAAGATTTTTATGCACTTGATCGCCGAAATTCATGATTTTTTTCATGCTCGATCAATGAAATTTCATTTTTCTGAACCTGATCGATGAAATTATTGATTTTTATGCAAACGTTTGATGAAATTTGTGAATTTTATGCACCTACTTGATGAACTTGTGATTTTTAACCACCCACTTGATGAATTCGTGATTTCTATGCGACTACTCTACGAATTGGTAATTTTTTGCGTCCGTTCTACAAAATTCATGATTTTTTCGTGCCTAATCGATGAAATTCATAATTTTTACGCACCGATTGATGATTTTTATGTGCCTGATTCATAAATTTCTTGATTTTTATGCATCCGTATGATGAAATTAATGATTTTCATGTGCCGATCAAGGAATTTCTTGGTTTTTATGTATCTATTTGATGAAATACGTGATTTTTATGCGATCGATAAACAAAATTCAAGATTTTTACGTTCCCGATTGACAAAATTTATGATCTCCCCCTCCCTGATCCACAAAATTCATGTTTTTGCTGTGCCTGATTATTGAAACTCATCATTTTTACACACCCGATCGACAAAATTCATGATTTTTACACACCGATCAACGAAGTTCAAGATTTTTATGCACTTGATCACCGAAATTCATGATTTTTTTCATGTTCAATCGACGAAATTTCATTTTTCTGAACCTGATCGATGAAATTATTGATTTTTATGCAAACGTTTGATGAAATTTGTGAATTTTATGCACCTACTTGATGAACTTGTGATTTTTAACCACCCACTTGATGAATTCGTGATTTCTATGCGACTACTCTACGAATTGGTAATTTTTATGCGTCCGTTCTACAAAATTCATGATTTTTTCGTACCTAATCGATGAAATTCATAATTTTTACGCACCGATTGATGATTTTTATGTGCCTGATTCATAAATTTCTTGATTTTTATGCATCCGTTTGATGAAATTAATGATTTTCATGTGCCGATCAAGGAATTTCTTCGTTTTTATGTATCTATTTGCTGAAATACGTGATTTTTATGCAATCGATAAACAAAATTCAAGGTTTTTACGTGCCCAATTGACAAAATATATGATCCCCCCTCCCCCGATCGACAAAAGTCATGTTTTTTCTGTGCTCGATTGATGAAATTCACAGATTTTTACATACCCGATCAACGAAATCATGATTTTTAAATACATTATCAACGAAATTCATGATTTTTTCATGCCCGATTGACGAAATTAATGATAATGTCCATGCCCCAATTTGACCCCCCCAAGGCGGGTACTTTTTAAAATTTTGCACACACCTTTCATGTGATATATTGTTAGAAATGTCCGAGACTGTTTAATCATATTATGCATCTCCTGTGTCCACACCCCCACTTTGCCCCCCCAAGGGGGTACTTTCTGATATTTTGCACAACCCCTCATGTGATATATCGTTGGAAAGGTCTGTGACCGCTTAGTCATATTATGCATCTCTGGTGTCCATCCCCCACTTTGCCCCCCCCTGTCAAGGGGGGTACTTTTTAAAATTTTGCACAACCCTTCATGTGATATATTGTTGGAAAGGTCTGAGACTGTTTAATCATATTCTGCATCTCCTGTGTTCACACCCCCACTTTGCCCCCCCAAGAGGGTACTTTTTGAAATTTTGCACAACCCCTCATGTGATATATCGTTGGAAAGGTCTGTGACTACTTAGTCATATTATGCATCTCTGGTGTCCATCCCCCCACTTTGCCACCCCAAGAGGGTACTTTTTGAAATTTTGCACAACCCTTCATGTGATATATTGTTGGAAAGGTCTGTGACTGTTTAATCATATTATGCATCTCCTGTGTCCACACCCCCACTTTGCCCACCCAAGGGGGTACTTTCTGATATTTTGCACAACCCCTCATGTGATATATCGTTGGAAAGGTCTGTGACCGCTTAGTCATATTATGCATCTCTTGTGTCCATCCCCCCACTTTGCCCCCCCCCAAGGCGGGTACTTTTTAAAATTTTGCACACACCCTTCATATGATATATTGTTGGAAAGGTCTGAGACTGTTTAATCATATTCTGCATCTCCTGTGTTCACACCCCCACTTTGCCCCCCCAAGAGGGTACTTTTTGAAATTTTGCACAACCCCTCATGTGATATATCGTTGGAAAGGTCTGTGACTGCTTAGTCATGTTATGCATCTCCTGTGTCCACACCCCCACTTTGCCCCCCCAAGGGGGTACTTTCTGATATTTTGCACAACCCCTCATGTGATATATTGTTGGAAAGGTCTGTGACCTCTTAGTCATATTATGCATCTCTGGTGTCCATCCCCCCACTTTGCCCCACCAAGGCGGGTACTTTTTAAAATTTTGCACACACCCTTCATGTGATATATTGTTGGAAAGGTCTGAGACTGTTTAATCATATTATGCATCTCCTGTGTCCACACCCCCACTTTGCCCCCCCCAAGGGGGTACTTTCTGATATTTTGCACAACCCCTCATGTGATATATCGTTGGAAAGGTCTGTGACCGCTTAGTCATATTATGCATCTCTGGTGTCCATCCCCCCACTTTGCCCCACCAAGGCAGGTACTTTTTAAAATTTTGCACACACCCTTCATGTGATATATTGTTGGAAAGGTCTGAGACTGTTTAATCATATTCTGCATCTCCTGTGTTCACACCCCCACTTTGCCCCCCCCAAGAGGGTACTTTTTGAAATTTTGCACAACCCCTCATGTGATATATCGTTGGAAAGGTCTGTGACCGCTTAGTCATATTATGCATCTCTGGTGTCCATCCCCCCACTTTGACCCCCCCCTCTCAAGGGGGGTACTTTTTAAAATTTTGCACAACCCTTCATGTGATATACTGTTGGAAATGTCCGAGACTGTTTAATCATATTATGCATCTCCTGTGTCCACACCCCCACTTTGCCCCCCCAAGGGGGTACTTTCTGATATTTTGCACAACCCCTCATGTGATATATCGTTGGAAAGGTCTGTGACCGCTTAGTCATATTATGCTTCTCTGGTGTCCATCCCCCCACTTTGCCCCCCCCAAGGCGGGTACTTTTTAAAATTTTGCACACACCCTTCATGTGATATATTGTTGGAAAGGTCTGAGACTGTTTAATCATATTCTGCATGTCCTGTGTTCACACCCCCACTTTGCCCCCCCAAGAGGGTACTTTTTGAAATTTTGCACAACCCTTCATGTGATATATCGTTGGAAAGGTCTGTGACCGCTTAGTCATATTATGCATCTCTGGTGTCCATCCCCCCACTTTGCCCCCCCCCCCCAAGGCGGGTACTTTTTAAAATTTTGCACACACACTTCATGTGATATATTGTTGGAAATGTCCGAGACTGTTTAATCATATTATGCATCTTCTGTGTCCACACCCCCACTTTGCCCCCCCAAGGGGGTACTTTCTCAAATTTTGCACAACCCCTCATGTGATATATCGTTGGAAAGGTCTGTGACTGCTTAGTCATATTATGCATCTCTGGTGTCCATCCCCCCACTTTGCCCCCCCAAGAGGGTACTTTTTGAAATTTTGCACAACCCTTCATGTGATATATTGTTGGAAAGGTCTGTGACTGTTTAATCATATTATGCATCTCCTGTGTCCGTACCCCTACTTTGCCCCCCTCCCCAACGGGGTACTTTTTGAAATTTTGCACAACCCCTCATGTGATATATCGTTGGAAAGGTCTGTGTCCACTTAGTTAGATTATGCACCTCCGGTGTCCATCCCCCCACTTTGCCCCCTCCAGGGGGGCACTTTTTAAATTTTGCTGACACTCCTCGTGATATATTGTTGGAAAGGTCTGTGACCACTTAGTCATATTATGCATCTCCAGTATCCATCCCCCCCACTTTGCCCCTCCCACAAGGGGGGTACTTTTTAAAATTTTGCACACACCCCTCATGTGATATATTGTTTAAAAGGTCTGTGACCACTTAATCTTATTATTCAGCACGGCAGCTATACGGTGCCGCAGGCAGCGGGAACCCGAGCCGGATGTTTGTGCGGTTAGAGCTTTATACTATTCGATGTGCAAATTAAGGTATTATCCGGTGCATGCATAGCACGGCCGGTATACAGTGCCGGTGGCAGCAGGGACCTGGGTTGGTGGTTCGTTCGGTTATAGGTTTATACTATTCCATGTGGAAATTAAGGGATTGTCATACAAATGGAGAATTCAGTTAGATTCGAGGCCCTGATGTAAATTGAAGGCCCACTAGCGGGCGAAGCCACTAAGTTTTATTCTTATAAATTTATACCCTAATGCTTAATTGCGACTGAAAGAAATTTTCATCAATAACCGCTTAAAAGTAATGATATCAGTACAAAAACCCTTAACGGGTTAAAAGTTGTGACGCAGCACTTTCTTTTGGCTCTAAGAATTTCAAATATGGGTCTTAAAAGTAATGATATCAAATTTGAGTGACGCTATGTTAATTTTTTTTAAATCATCATTTTCTTTTTAGTTTTATTTATATTCACAGGTGCAATTATTATCTTAACATGAAAATAATATAAAATTTATTCGCTAAAGCTTTTTTATTCAGATCTCTCAGGAATTCAAAATATGGGTTTTAAAAGAAATTATATCAAAATTTGAGTGACACCTTGACGTGAATTTAATAGGATTGTTTTAAATTTAAATTTAAATTATTTTTCGTTTGTCTTCTAAAGTATATTTACACATACAAACAATACTTTTAATTTTTCAATACACTGTTAAATATATTACTTTCACTGAGCCTATATTATGTATTGAAATGTATTTATTTCAATAGACTGATTCATGTTTTGTGCCACGGTATCCAAAATCATAAGTAAAATTTATGTAAATGATTAATTTGCGTCATAGTATCCAAACAAAGGAAAATGTATGCAAGTGGATATTATGACGCAAATTAATCATTTACATAAATTTTACTTATGATTTTGGATACCGTGGCACAAAACATGAATCAGTCTATTGAAATAAATACATTTCAATACATAATATAGGCTCAGTGAAAGTAATATATTTAACAGTGTATTGAAAAATTAAAAGTATTGTTTGTATGTGTAAATATACTTTAGAAGACAAACGAAAAATAATTTAAATTTAAATTTAAAACAATCCTATTAAATTCACGTCAAGGTGTCACTCAAATTTTGATATAATTTCTTTTAAAACCCATATTTTGAATTCCTGAGAGATCTGAATGAAAAAGCTTTAGCGAATAAATTTTATATTATTTTCATGTTAAGATAATAATTGCACCTGTGAATATAAATAAAACTAAAAAGAAAATGATGATTTAAAAAAAATTAACATAGCGTCACTCAAATTTGATATCATTACTTTTAAGACCCATATTTGAAATTCTTAGAGCCAAAAGAAAGTGCTGCGTCACAACTTTTAACCCGTTAAGGGTTTTTGTACTGATAATTTATACATATATAAACTGTATAGAAATTTTTTTATTGATTACAGTTTCACTTTCGCGATTGTATATAATATTTGGTGTGGAATCGTACATTTTTAAGACTGAGTTACGCCAAAGCTCTTATAACAAAGTACCTTCTATTTATTCTCTACTAGCTAACCCGCCCAGCGTTGCACGAGCCAAAAAAAAAATAATCTGTTCTATACGAAACTTAAACCAAACTCCGTCGTAATCGGGTCCATAGTTCCACCTTCCACCGCCAGGGGGCGCAGTCTGCTCTGGAAGAGGCCTTTTCAGAACACTCGACCCAACCAAATTTCCTAGTAGAATTGAAATTTAACCACGCGTAAACATTGCCAAAATAGCGGAAATCGCGAAAGTTGGTTACGTAATCGATCGGTTTCTAAAGGGTTAATGTAGATATTTTTAAAAACCCAATCATGCGTTTTGAAGAAAATGAACGCATCTATGATCTGGAGTCTACTGTTTGTCCGTACTCGCATTTCCTAAGTCTGTTGATTTTTAAACCTGGACCAAAAAACGAAAATCGCGTGAGTGAGTTTTGGAAAGGATTTTTTTTTTGGAGGGTTAAAATTAAAAATTTTCAAAACGGATACCAGATTTTAAAATCAAAGGAATGTAGATTAGTTGAGGTATTTTTAGTTTTTCGTATCTTGTTTATAAACGCCAATTCGGATTTTTAAAGATAGGGGAAATAGTTAAAAAAGCGAAATTGACTTATGGAAAAAACGTTTTCGAAAGGGTTAACATGATTTTATTTTTAAACTAAAGGTTTCTGCCTAAATCCGACAGAACGTAGATGTCTTTAGGTGTGTTTGATTTTTGTTTGGTTATTTTAGAAAGCCGATGCCAGATTTTATATATCATAGAAAATCGGAATTCGCAAAAGAGAGTCCTGCGCACGAATTTTTTTTGAAGTGTTAATATTTGTATTTTTTAAAAACAAATACAGATGTCGAAAAAGGAATAAATGTAGATATTGTCTGGTATTTTCAGTTTTTCGTACCTTTCTCTGAATCGCCGATGCAAATTTTTAAAAATTGTCAAAATCGCAAAAATCGCAAAACGGCATACAGAAAATATACTTTTTAGAAGGGTTAATTTTTGTATTTTTTAAAACCAAAGGGGGCTTTGGAAAGGGCAAAGTCAGTTCTTTAATTTGGCGGCCTTCGTTTTTCCGTATTTTTTGTATTTCGGTGGATGCAAGGCTCGGAAAACGGGAGAAAATAAAAAACATGAATTCGATGCTTTTTGATTATTTTTTTTTGAAAGGGTTAAATGTAAATTTTTTTCAAACCAACCAGATCGTTTGAGACGTAAAAGTATTTTCTTTCAGAATATGTAGACGGTTTTTCCGTATTAATTTCTAACCATTTGCCCATGGCGAATTTAGAACACAAAAACGGGATGTGTTGTGCTTTCTTTCTTCTATTCCGGAAGATACGGATATTGGTTTCTGCACATGCGCCAGCTAGCTTTTGAATAATGACGTTTTTATTTGTGATCTTTGATCAGTTTTTAATTAATAACTACTTTAATTTTCAAAATATTAAAATTCTGACGTAATGGTGCATCAGGAGAGGGTTTGGACTACCTTGCAGCCTTCTAGGTGGGCTGGATTTTCCTAGCTATCGCCAACAGACACACACACACAGAGCGAAACTTTCTTTTATTAGTATAGATGACTATTTAATTTTTACTATCTTTTGTCTTAAATGTCTATGACTATAGTTCATTTAGGATCACTCTTCTAAAAGAGTATTGCAGATAATGTCTTTAAAGCATTCAGAATGTTTTAAACATGTCATTTAACAGGAAAAAAAGTACTTTTTTTAACCCTCTAAGCGTGTGGAACGTAATATTCCGTTCACTAAGCTCAATATATGCAATGTTTAAGATAATATAATTCTATAGATTTAATGAATTTTCAAAACATTGAAGAATAATTAATACCCTCAAGGGTTACATTCATATTTGTAATTAAGTTTTATTTATAATGCTGAAAGAATCATACTTTTTTAGCATTTAAAACAAAATGCAGAGAAAACAACATTTCAATTTTACCCTTTTTCAAAACGCTCAGAGGGTTAAAGAAATAATTATAAAAAATATTTCTGAAATATACAGAAAATCACAGTAAGAAAAAAATACTTTATATCTTCTGTAATTATTATAGTAATATTCCTAATTTTATAGTTTTGAAGCAGGGTTGGTATTTTTGCCGGCAAAAAGGTATTTTTACCGGGACAGAAAAAAACAGGAAAAAAATGGCAAATTCTTATTGACCTTTAATGTGTATTAAGATCAATAAATTAATAAGAATCATAATGGTATAAAAAATTAGATTTAATAACATATATCATTTAATATTTTAAATGTTCATAAAATAGGTGGTATTCAGTCTAATACTTAGAAACTTATGAACCAAATAAAAAATTGGATATCTATTTTTTTTTCTTAAATAAAGTATTTTGTCAGCCATTAATATATTTTTAATTATCAAAAGGTTTTATATAACTTTGCTACTTTTGTTTTATGTAATGGGTCCTAAAAATATATAGATATTTAAGTCTTTGGTTCTAATTTATAATTATTTATCTAATGAAACTAGTTTGTTACAAATAAAAAAGTAATTAATTTAAATTCAAAATTATATATTGAAAATACCTCTCTGTTATGTCTTATTAGTAAACTAGAATTTTCTTTCTCCATCTTACACTCCAAGAAAAGAACAAAAAGTTGCATTTTTTTTTCTTTCAGTAAATAGCCTGTAGCCATTTTATAATGTTTGTTATGCTTTTAATTATAAATTTATATTAAAAATTTGAATTTAAAATATAAAAGTTTATTTGAATTTCTTACACATATAAACATAAACACTTTACCCATTTACAGTCTGCACATTTCTGTTGTGTAAATAATCATTAATAATTATTGTACAAACATGAATAAATAATTAAGTTTTCTATTTATTTATATAAAATTAGTATTTTTTTTCATTTATAATTTTGCTATAAAAGTTAGTATTCTTTCATAAAATGCATAATTATGCTTATTGTTATTTCCCTTAAGAGTTCAAAAATAAATTTTGAATATTGATTTTTTTAACTAAGTATTACGTTTTTTTTTTTCTTTCATCAGATATTTTAGTTTTCTTTTTCTTTTTTTTTAGGAAAACAAATTAAATGAACAAAGTTTATTTTGCCACCACTTTGGCAAAAACCTATTTTTGCCGGGCCAGTTTTAACCAGGTTTATTTCCACGTTTTTTTTTCACCTATGGCAAAAACTTGTTTAACCCTGTTTTAAAGAAACAGATTTGTTATATGCATTTGTGAAGTTTTAACTCTCTAGTTTTAATAGATTTTATAAAAAAGTACACCCAAAGTTTTAAAAATGCATTTTGAGAGAAACTTGGGGAAAAAAAAGTATGTATGTGTGCATGGTATATATTTTTAAAACTTAAAAGCTTTGTAATTATAATATAAAAACGTAATAAAGTATATATTTTTTTAATGCACTGTGTCTTCTTTATTTTTTAAGTGCAAAGTTGAAAATTGGAAGCAATTTTTATCTTTTGTGCCCTTAAAATGTTCATTCTTCTTATTTTCTTATATATACAAGAAATGAACTTTAATAATAATTTATATTTTAGAAAACGTGTGTTCATCCTTGGTCCTTCTCATCATGTCCGACTCAGTGGATGTGCATTATCTCCAGTTCGAACTTATCGCACACCTTTTGGCGACCTTTCAATTGATCATGCTAGTAAGTATTTTTGACACATGTTTACTTTCCTGTTGATCATTTAAGGTAAAAAAAATCTGATGCCAAACAATGTGATTTAATGCTGATAATGTCGAAGCATGACATTATGTTTTCATTGTTGTCAATTGCAATGCTGTGCATATTCTATTTTTGCTTATTTTATGAATAAGCTTATTTAGTATGTGTAATGAAGGATGAAAGTTAACTGTTATTTTTCTGATTTCTCTCATATTAAATATAAAATTAAAGATTTCCGACCTTTGAAATATCAACAGGATGCAGTGAAGTATTGTCAAACTTACACAATTCTGCCATCAATAAAATGTGCAATAATGGGTGTTATACATGACTATCTAAAAGGAATAAAAGTGGTGATGCAATGTGAACTCCTGTTGTTATTTGAGTAAAAGCATATTGTTTGATGACACATTTTATTACTATTTCTATCTGCATATATCTATCTGGAGCCCCCCAAAAAATAATTAGGGTTAAATAAAACAAGAAAAATATAAGTATGTTCTGACGTCACGCTTGTTCATTATTGGTGTTAAATTAACTGTTTGGCAGCAGATTATTACTTTCTTCTATCTATAATAGAAGAAAGTATTGAAATCAAAATTTTTTTCAACTTCCAGTTTTAATCGAAATTTTTTTTCAACTTCCAGTTTTAATCGAAATTTTTTTTCAACTTCCAGTTTTTTTGACAGATTTACACATTTTAAGGATCAGAGATTCTGAAAAACGTTTTTGCAAAATGTCCATTTGTCTGTCCTCATTGTATCATCGAAAAGTATATGAAGTTATACTAAAAATATCAACGTTTGACACACAATAATGTTATTGTGTGTCAAACGTTGATATTTTTAGTATATTTATCCACACAAGATTTTTTCATTATATGAAGTTATGCCTAAAATTGAATAAAAAAATTTTTCTATGTTTTTGGCTATGGCCATCAGGTTGCACTTGAATTTGGAGATATTTGTACGATATTTGTACACTGCGATAGCAATTTTTGTTCCATTTTCACTATTGTATCATCAAAAAGTGTATGAAGTTATGCCGATAATTGAACCAAATCTTTTGTATATGTTTTTGAAATTGGCCTGCAGGTCCCACTTGAATTTGGGGATATTGCGTCTGGAGGGGACGCTGTGATAGCCATTTAAAGATTTCAAATTCAAAAAAATGTACAAAAAAAATTTGAAATCCTAAAATTTTTTTAAAAATAAATATTCGGCCTTGTTCCAAGGATACTAGAGCATTTTTTGTTTTGCCTCTATCTTAAAAAATGACTGAGATATAGCAGTTTGAAATTTCAGTGTGGCTGACATTTTGAAACAATACAACACAAATTCTCCATAAACGGGTTCAATTTATGAGATTTAGTGAACATGGTTTTGGCAAATTTTCTTTCATTGTTGTAACCATCATTTCAACTCTTACATGCTATATTTATATTCGTTAACGTGAAATTCTCGCCAAGCTTGGCAACAATTGGCGAAATATTGCCAAATTCGGTGACAAAAATACTTTGCCATATATGAAGCCAATGGCTATGTCTGTCTAATTTGGCGATATTCTCATTCAAATTCTGTATTGACGAGAACTGTGAATGACCCTTCTGTAATCGATTTCCATACATTTTAGCTTCGTGTTTTTCAGTAAAATTAGCTAAAATTAGTAAAACCAAGCAGTAGGGAGACTATCTTTTCCTGCCGGCACAGGCCAGAAAAACTTTTCGTAGTTTCGTATGATACATCGGCTAATCGCATCCAGGTAACCTGACGATTCGCAAGCAGCTGACATACAACAGAATGACGAAAAATATTGCTGTTTTTGGTGGTGTGATAGCGAATTTTGAAGTATTAACATGTATGAGATAGAAGAAAGTTTTGGGATTGGCATATCCAACTAGTTTCTATAGTAAGTGGTTGATGGGAAAATAAACAAGTATTGTACTTTCTTTAACCCTAATATTTTATTCAAACTCATATGTTATTCATTGTTTTTTTTATAACATTTTAAACAAATAATTATTATTTTTTAATAACTCTTTAATAATAAATTTTAAATATTGTAAACTAATATTTTATTATTAAAGTAAAGATTATTATTATTTTGTAATTATGTAATTTATTCATTTTTTTTCTCCCACTCTTCTGTAAACTTTTTATAAAACTGATGATAACAATTTGTTCCTTTTATAAATCACTTTCTTTAATGGATTGAGTTTGAGTGCTGGAGGTTCATACAGATATTTTTAATTGTCTTTTGCTAGCTTGTGGTATATAGAGTTCTGATAATAAATATAGATGACTAGTAATATTTTATCAGATAAAACTGTATCAAAATTCAATTATGATGTGGTTATTATTAAATTTACTTTCTTAGACATTGCTAAACTTCTAAAGTACATCTTATTTTTATTTTTTGCTTTTAAGGGAACTCTTTTAAGTTTTTTATTTCTTCTGCTCAATGACAAGCTTCTTAATAACACAACTACAAAATAATTTTTATTTCCATGTTTGAGAAGCTTTCCTTGCCAAGAAGGTTTCGCCTTGATCATTGAAGGGTCAAGGAGAAATACAACTTTGGTTTATGGAAAACCATTTAGAGAAAATACAAATATCAAAATTTAACAAATATCAACTGATGTAATTCTTCAGTGGTAAATCTTTAACTCTGACTAATTTTATGTTAACTAGCTCAATTTAGTAACTTTTAAATAATTTTAAAGTATGAGTGTCTTAAAAATCTATTTCAACAATGAACATTTGTTTGCTATTGGTACAGTAATTTAAAACAGCTAGTGACAGATGAGTTGAAACAATTGACATTTAATTGCCCAGAACAAATTAAAAAACATTTACATTATCTATACTAATAAAATAAAGATGATTGTCTGTGTGTGTGTCTGTCTGTGTGTGTGTTGGCTAGGAAAATCTACTGCACATAGAGGACAGAAAATTTAGATGAGAATAATAGTCCAAGGTAGGTTCTAGTGCACCTGAAGGTCAGACTTTTCCATTTTTGACAAATAGCTGAGATAGTAATTAAAACCCACAGTTAAAAAGGGGTTGCCGAAAAAACCTTGTATGCTGCTTACCAGAGACCTCATTCCGAGTGGCGAAGCAGAGAAGATAAAAAAGAACGAGAACAGCTTTTTTTTCACCTGTCTTTCTTAATGTGCATCAGCAGAACTGTTTGAAATACCAAAAAACAGATTGCACCAAATTAAAGATCGCAGTTTAATGTTTAAAACATCGCAATCTGTTTAAAAAAACATCATTGTTAACCCTTTTAAAAATGCTTTTGAAAAAGTTTTATTTTGCCCCCCCCCCCCCCCACACCTCCCTTTTTTTTTTTTTTTTTTTTTAAGTTTGTATCAGGTTCAATTTCAAAGATACGAAAAAACAAAAATATACTGAAAAATATACTATCTGGATACTTTCTTCTCGTTGACAGTGAACTTTAAAAAATACGAATATTAACCCTTTAAAAAAATTCACAACTGGAAGTCACTTTGCGCCTACTGTAGACACACTTTTTTCTATGCTAAAAGTAACTAAACATGGGTATTTTAACACAATCATTCACAATCATGTTCTTCGTACACTCGATTTACATCACCTATAAAAATACCAAAATTATTGTAAGGTTAGAAATATTTAAAAAAATAAAAAATAAAATAAAAGTAAAGCAAAATTTTCGCTCAGAACAAGAACACACAAAAGGCTTTTGTTCATATTTTTGAAAGAAAATTATACTTAGACTCCCAAAACATTATATTTATAATTAATAAAAATTTCAAAGAGTTCAGACAATAAGAACTATTTTGCTTTTAATGTTAAATGACCCAACACGAAAAAAAAAAAAGGCAAAGTACACACAGCCCTTTTATAACTAAATATCAATATTTTTTCATGAATTTTTTTATACAAGCTTCAGAAGTATTATATTTATAACCGATAAAAATTTCAGAGTTTGTACAATAAGAACTTTTTTTTTTTAACTACTAAATGACCTGATGTGAAAAAAAGTCTTCCAAGCACCTTCAGTGAATATTTTTTCATAAATATTTTACACAGGCTACGAAAACATTATATTTTTGACTCATAAAAATTTCAGAGTTCGGACGATAACAATAATTTTTTGAAAAAGCATTTGATATACCAGATGCCTTCCCTCCTTTTTTTCTTCAAACTTCAAAATTATGTATCGGCTTTGGAAATAAATTCGGAAAAAAAAAAAAATACCAAACCACATATGTGTTTATTTCTCTTTCCAATGGTATAATCCATTAAAAAAAATATGAATGCCCTTTGAAAATAATTCATTTCTGAAAGACACTTTTAGTGAATTTCATTTTTTTCCCATGGGATTTCAATGTGAAAAAAATAAAAAAAAAAGGTGAAGAAAAACACTGTTTTTTACCACTAAATATCAATATTTTAGCACGAAAATTATACACAGGCTTTGGAAATATTATATTTGTAACTCATAAAAATTAAAAATTTCAGTGTGTGGACAGTATGATTTTTTTAAATTAAATGTATTTGATGGTAGTTGATGGAAAAAAAAAACAATAGCAGAACACTTCTTGCAAGCCCCTTTTTACTTAGTTTTCATTTAAAAATTTAAAATCATTCAACATTTATTTTAGGTTTATTTAAGGTTATTGTCATGGACCTGGGCAATGCCGGGTGGGTCCACTATTAATTAAATAACATCCAAAAGTTTAGATTTCATAAAGACATAATTTTCGATTTCTCTTTTTTATATACTTTTAGCAAGTGTTATAAACAAAAGTCATGCTAAAATGACATAATTTTGTAATTTTTTCACCTGCATTGCCCCTAGGCTCACAGGTAAACCTAACCTCTCCCGCCAGCTAGACCATCCACATGCATACTACACCATAAAACAAGAAAGGATATAGAAAAATGAGCCTTGCTGAAATGTTTTCTGATGTTGCTAGCTCTTAGACTATAATTGTGGTTATCAGTTGTCGCAGAGTTGCAAGATCTAATTCAGGATTTCTGTAGATATTGCCCCTGACATATCCCCACAGAAAAAAATTATCTAATCTACACACTGAGCTTTTTCCTGATATATTTCCAGTTTCTTGATACAGCCATATTACAGAAACCTGCAACAAGGAAGCTTGGTTTGTTTTCTAATATTTTTGCACAAGATTCACATGTCTATCCTATCCTAATAATATTATAAATCTGATTGTGTGCAAATGTTAGGCTGAAGCTAGCGTCAAAATGGAGCATTTAATGGCCCTGTATCTTTGCATATACGTTGATTATAACCCTCAAATGGACATAGGCTGGATTTTGTTCATTTTATTCAAATATTTTTCTTAATAATTCAAAATTTCGCTATTTTCATAGAGAATAAATGGACATTTTTTCGTATAGTATTTTAAAATCGTTAAATTTACTTTACCGTTGCTAATACTTTGTCGTTGCCAAAACTAATTTAAATCCGGACTAATAATTTTTACTCAACAATTTAGTTTCAATTGAAAAATTTTCACGTGAAAAATGAAAAGGAAATTAAAAAAAATTAAAGAATTAAAATTAAATAATATTATTAGATATAAAACGTACTTTTTTTAGTTTTTGATAATAATACAAGGTTTCAATATGCGTAACCATAGGAAACAGGCAAATATGACGTCATGCATCGCACATAAAGCGCATAGGTTTTGATTGGTGAAATAAAATGATCTTGGGTTTTTTCTTCACTTTTTTTTTTCTTTTGTAAGGTAAAATACTTGGTGTTTTACCGTCTGCGCACAGCTAATATAACTATACCGTATTTTTTATTTAAATTTTTAACCATTTTACCATTTTACTTTATCGTTGCTAGGGCTTTGACCGTTACCAATAAATAAAAACACGGAAAATAATTTTTCCTCAACAATTAATTTTCAATTGAACGATTTTCACTTGAAAAATGAAAATGAAAAAGAATTCAAAAGAAGATGAATTTCCGTGATATTTAAAACAAAAATATGGAGTATTTGTTATTATACATGAAGTATGAATATCGGTTACATTAAAAAGATCTTTTTCTGTCCAAAAACTGCGTTATAATTAGAAGGAAAAATGAACAATAATTATATTCTTAAAAATAGATTTCGCTTGGACCATGGAACTATGAAAAGGATCCTCCACGGCTAGGACAAATATGACGTCATAAATAAAACATATATTTTCAAATAGTCGTAATAATACAAGGAGCATGAATATCAATGTATAATGAAAGTAGATAGATAATGGACATAATATTTAAGATGAAAAACTGAAATATTATTTATCGATACTGATTAATAATTAGCTTGAGTACCAGTTACATACAAATGTGAGTTTTCCGCTAAAATTTATGTTCTCCTGATTGCCAGAAAAAGAAAATTAACAAGAATTATGGCATTAAAAAGTGATTTATCTGAGGAAAATGTGACGCCATCCTCTAAAATAAAAGCATAAGTCATGTGACTGTCATCAACAGTTGCAGGATGGCTGTTTCACTTTTTCATATGCCAGGTGGCCATTTTTATTCAAAATTATTTTTTCGAATAAAACTGCATAAAAGTTACATTTTAAGAAAGATCCTTCAAAATAAATTAATATTTGAGAGGTCACTTACGTTCAATTATGTATATATTCTGCAATAACTTCAGTCGAAAGATTCGCAGTTCAAATTCTCTATTCATGAAAGTAAAAAAAAAAAAAAAAAAAAGATTGATTCGTCGTCAACATTTAAAATATTAAATCATGGAGGTAATCATTCGCAAAGCAAGTTCTCCGCGAATGAATTTTTGGACCGCTGCCTCGCGTCAAAAAAATAATTCGCACCAATGAGACAATCAAAGTTTACCATAATTATGTGCTATACAACTCAACTTCCTTCTGGACCTTTTCTTGACATAAATTGAACTCATGTAATAATATTTAATGAATCAAATTTTTAGCATTTTAAAAATCGCTAATACAGCTTTTATTTATCGCGTGTACAAATTAGAAAAAAAAAAATACTTCGACTTTGAAATCAAATGTTTCGATTTATGATATTATTTCTTTTTTTTTTTTTTTTTTTCTATTTAAATTTTTTCCAGTTTGTCGAACGCAACGCGATTTACTTAACACTGGTTATCATTCATCCGAGGATGTCATAAACTTTCAGAATTTAAAAAAATGATTTAAATTCCGAGATATTATTATTATTATTATTTTGTAAATTTTAACGAAGTTTCTCTAAAAATGGCAACTAAATTATTCCATTTTTGTGGATAAAAAAGAAGAAATAAAACGGATTAATATATTTTTTCTCATTAAAACTGAAAAATAAAAGAATTATTTTCAATTTGAATAGATGGTGAAAGAAAAAAAAAATCTTGATTACAGTAAAATTTTTGAAAAATAAAAACGTATTTTCACATATTTTAACTTCATGAATCAATTTATTCTGGAGAACAAAAATAGTCTGTCAACATATTTTCATTTAGAAATAAAGATTTTTTTTTTTTCAGTTATAGATTAAATCAAGGAGGTAAATTTAAGCTCCTTGCATTTAGGTCTAAAATAATTGCTCCCTATTCACAAGAATTGAATTTAATGAAAAAGAATATACTATTTCCATTATCTTTGAAGGATTGCTATTAAAATATTTCACAAATGCGTTAAAAGTAAAATGGTTTACCAGGTAAACTTGACATATGTTTTCATATAATTCGCCGATTTCCACGATTTTATTTGGCCCGCCTTTTTTCATTGGTTGCAGTTTCCTTTTCGTGATTATTTGTCACAAAATTTCACTTTTTTAAAACTTAGTTATGTCAAGGCCTCTATAACATAGAAATACTGTATTGTCTCCTATGGAATGTGATAAAGTGTTAGTTAATTATTTACGTTTCTAACTATCGGGAATGAAATATTTTGCTTAATTAATGCATTTATTATTCTTTTAATGATACGTGAACGAAGTCACGGGTAACAGCTAGTTTTATATATAGCAGATATAAATAAATTTTGTAATTGGGGAAAGACTTTTCGAGCATCCTTTACTTTCTTTTTTCATTGGATGGGAATTTTTCAAATATTCAATTTATTGAATTATTTTTTTATTTACTAGTTTTTGTTTATTCTTTCACAAAATTCTAAATGTTGTATTAATATTTAGTTTAATAAGTTTATTATTGCTATTTAATTTTGTATGTTTTCTAAGATCTATTCATAATATGTTGTCTTTTTTTCAATACTGTGTAAGAAGTATAATATACTTTTCTTTTGGTTGTGAATCTTCCAAAATTTGAATTAAATTAAATTATTCTAGGTATTAATTTACGAGTATTTATTATTCCTTTTAAAAAATTTAAAAAATGTTTTGTTTTTAACTTTCCAACATAGTGAAAAGTGTTTCTGAATTCTGTTTGTCTGTCTGTCTGTCCGAGCTCTAACTCACGTAAATATAGTCGGATTGCTATGTAACTGACATTGAGATTTACTATGGCAGGTTCGGTATTGAAAATGAAGTGTGTAGCATTCATTACTCATTTACAGGGACACTTAAAAATATTCTATTACATTATAGTCTATGGGGAAAAATCGTTTACAATGTATTTAAAAATGTCTAATAATCTGATCTATTTCAAACATTTTGAAATTGATATATTTCACTGAGGTGCATAACAAGATGCTTACTGTTGAACATAGTGCTCATAATCTTTATCGTTCATATACAGGAACATGCAAAAATGGTTGGTTACATTTACGCCTATTAATAATTGCTGGAAGTGCATTTTCAGTTGTGGTATGCATTTTTAAATTTAACAATTTTTATCCATATTACTTGGCATGTATAAATTATATAGATCATATACAGGGCTGTTCAAATGAATTGAAATACATTTCTGGTTAATGTTGGAAATTGCTGAAAAGGAATTAAGTTAAAGCCAAGTTAAGCGTTCCCTAATTGAACAAAATTTTAGCATAATATGTAGTATATATGTTACAGTCAATATGATTAATCCGGTCATTATTAATAATAACCGGTTATTATTAATAATGACAGGATTAATCATATTGACCATAAAATATATACAAATCGATAGATCATATATAAAGATTCACAAAAGAATTTTAATTCTTTTCTGACTATAGATTGTAATTGCCGAAATTGTATTTTCAAGTGTTTTAAACAATTTCCAAATTGTTTACTTGAATATTATCTTTCACCTTATTAAACAGTGAAGTTTTATTACAGTATTCTGAATGTGTTGAAAAGTGTTACTAATCTATGCTTGACACATGATTTTTCTTTCTTGTTTAAGTTTATTATTGCTATTTAATTTTGGATGTTTTTAAAGATCTGTTAACTTCTCATACAGTATAAAAGAAAAAAAAATGTTTAATATATTTTTTCTTTTGGTTGTGAATCTTTTAAATGTTGAATTTAATTGAGTTATTTTGTGTTGTTTTACTAGTATTTAATATTCTTTCAAAATTTTTTTTAAAAAGCTGTGGTAATGCTAATGTTTTCTTTCATAAATTTGTTATTGCTATTTAATTTTGTATGTTTTTAAAGATCTATTCACTAATAATTTTATTTGAACTCAAAGATGAAAGAAAAACAAATTAAAATTATTTTTTGTTAGTTATTTTGCTATTATTTATCTTTCACAAATTAAAATGTTATGTTAATATTATAAGTTCATTATTGTTAATTAGCTTTGTATTTTTTTAAAGATCTATATTATATTAAAAAAAATATTTTTTTATTACCATTCTAGCATATGATGAACTGTACAGTACTGGTCAGTTTGAAGAGATGAGTCTTCTGACTGATGAAGATGAGCATAGTATTGAAATGCATTTGCCCTTTATTGCCAAAGTGATGGAAAAGTAAGTTTCTTTTTTGAGTCTTTTAGGTTCATTATCTTAGACATTTGTTTCATTAATATATTGTTTTTAGATTATGATGTAGATTATTTCAACTTTATCTCCTTAATTCATAGTGTTTTTGTTTTAAATATTGGTATTATTAAATTAAAAAAATTTCGGAAATAAGTAATATAATGATTTTGTCATCAGCAGGGCTTTACAAATTTGAAAAAATCTGGTAGCCAGGTATAAATTCTAGTCGCCAGTAAAAAAGCCCCCCCCCCCCCTCCCCGTTATTGATTTTTAAAAAGTACAAACGTTTGCTTAGGAATTAAGTCAGAAAAAATAATAACAAACATAGTTTAGAATTATTAGTTACATAGTTTATAATAGTGCATAATAACTAAGTTTTCTAAGGAAACTTATCAAAGTTATATATTTGTGAAAAAAATAATAATAAAGGAAATATTGTAAACTCTGAATTAACCGACATGTTCGGGAAATGCCGTATGCTTCAAATGTTCAAATAGTTGAGTGCTACAAAATCTATATCGGATGAGAGGGCATCTATAAAATAGTGAAGCCGGAAAACGATTTTATGCCTATTTAGCCTATCAAAATAAAAAAGTCAAATAATTCTGATTTAATTATTTCAAAATTTGCATTTAATGACATTTGCAATAGTTTTGCCAAATTAAAAATAAGTTAATTTTTTCTGTTGTTGTTTGTTTGTTTGTTTGTGTGTGTGTGTGTGTGTGTGTGTGTGTGTGTGTGTGTGTGTGTGTGTGTGTGTGTGTGTGTGTGTGTGTGTGTGAATATAATTTCAAATTTATTTCTTAATATTTTGTAACTTTGCAGCATCTATAATGAGATATCTTACAAGAAATTTAATTAAACGTTGTGATGTTCGCAAACTCGAGGGCTATTAACGCGTAATATTACGAGTTATTACGTAAACGTTTGTTTTCGTAGCTAAAAAGGAAAGAAATATATTTTCCCGCGCTGGATTAAATCGAAATCAGCAGCCGTCTGAGAAAAAAAAAAAAAAAAAAAAAAAAAACTTTTTGAAGTGCAATCAATGATTTTTTATTTCCATTTACTGCAGATAATAATCCAAACAATGTAATTATAAAATACTATTGAGAAACAACTCTGAACCAGACACTTGTCGCCAAGACAGAGTGACCGCAATGTCCAACGCGTGTGGTGCAAACAGACGCGAGGCGCCAAACATTTTAAGCCGGGAAAAAATATTAAAAAAAATAATACATATTTTTATTAAAATGAATTATTCTTGAAATTTTAATTAAGTTTTATAGATTTACTTCGAATGAATTACTTATAATCACTTATATGTTATTATTCTTTTAAAATGAATGTAATAGATTAAAAGTTTTAATTCTGAACACAAAAATCTGATTTGAAACATACAAAAAAGTAAGCATTTTTTATCATTGCATCCAATTTTTAGAAGCCACATAAGACTATTTGTTATTGAACCCCCCCCCCCCTCTCCTCACATTCTAATCACATGACTAGCCAACTTAGAGCAGAAAAGAATGACGTTTTATGTGCATGAAATGGAAAATGCCTTTTTAACTTCGCTTTAGAGAAAATGTCGTTTGTGCTCATTTTTTAGTTCAATTTTTGTAAAAAATAAATAAATAAATGAAACAAAAAATGTCAGATTAAAAAAGTTAGTCGCCAGATAAAAAAAGTTGGTCGCCAGTGGCGACCTGGCGACCGCATTTGTCAAGCCCTGGTCATCAGGCATATTTGGAATTATGTTTATAAGGTAATTTAACAATGTGTGAAATTATCTGTATTATGCAAAAATTTATAATTTGCAAAATTTTTTGTCCCAAAGAATGCAATATAAAGATCTTCTACTGTATGTTGATATGTTCTAGACATATTTTCCCATGTTTATAAGGAAAGTTTTAATGTTTTGTGAAATGATCTATATAACGCAAAACCTTGTGTTTTTAGGTTTGCATTATAAAGATCTTCTACTGTATATATATATATATATATATATAAAGGTACTTTTATGTTAGCAGATAATAAATCATGAAATATTGTTTTCATCCACCATTGTTTGTGTGTTGCGTCCATGGTTGTGTCCATATGCAATGGAGGAAATATTTTAAGGTATCTCGTTCACATTTCAATATTTTTAAATGATTTTTTTAGCATAGGGCAGCTAAGGTCGATTTCTATGCAGGCCCTTTCTTACTTTTTCGATTTTGGTTACAGTTTTTTTTTTTTTTATTTATTATTGCGAATACTTTCACTTTTAAAACTGGTTTTAAAGTGAAAGTATCTTAATAAAAACAAAAAACAATTTTGAAAACAATCAAGAGTGAGATCTCTTATAGACACTGGTTCGCAAAGGTCATATGTCCTAATTTCAACAGAGCTTGGAAATAAAAAGCTTGGTTTGAAACTAACAAGATCTTAGATACCAATTCATACATTGTTTGGAAGAAGCACCTAAAGAAAAAGACATATTATGCATTCAAAATTGACAAATTGAAAGGCAATTATTATTCTAATATTGAATTTTTAGTTCAACTGCTAATTTGTGGCACTGTGCCTAGAATAGAAGGAGGAATTTGTTTGAATGAACTTCAAGAAAAGGGTATTCAGCTACATGATGTGGGAGCAATTTTTTAAATAGAACTTTTGATCAAGGCTGATTATGCTGTAAAAGTATTTTCTGGATTGTCGCTTCAATTGGAATGTGGGCTCGTTGCTATGAAGACACATTTAGGATAATTGGTAATGGGAAAACCTGATGTAAAGTATGTCAATCATTGTGTCACATGTCACATCTCTGTTAGTTCAAAGTGATGATATTGCTAATTTATAAAACCTTGAAGTGCTAGGTATTATTGATCCTTGTGAGCATAAAAATCTGGAAGATTCAGAGTGGGTGCAAAACATCTATTAAGATCCATCACTTCCAAGCTGAGAAGAGATTGTAAATTGATTGCTTATGATGAAGTATTCAAAGAGTAGTTGGTCTTGGCTGATTGTATTATAGAAGAAAGTAGAGAAGGTCCAAGGCATTGTTTACCTCATCGTGGAGTATTCAAAGGAAATTCTATAACAGAGATCTGTGTTTGATGCATCCTTCAAGCAAACAAGAAAGAACTTGTATTTAAATGACTGCTTGTTGAAAGGGCCTAATATTTTGGAACAAATTACTTCAGTATGCATGAAATTTCATCAAGAAGAAATCGGAGTAATATCTGATACAAAGAAAGCCTTCCTTCAAATTTCAGTAGCCAAATAAGATCATGAGTATTTGAAGTGCATATGGTATGGTGAAGAAGGGCAGAGAAAAATGCTTCAACACTGTAGAGTCGTTTTTGATTTGAATTGCAGTCCATTTTACATTTTCATCTTCAAAAGGTACGTTCCTCCTTCGACTCTGTATCTTTCATTAGTAAAATTGTTAGAATGCTCAGTATGTCCTTTTATGTCGACAATTGCATGACTTCAGTTAATGGTAGTTTTCTTTTCATTTCTTTTCATATGTGTATATTCGTAAACTAAATCATAAGTCTGTATATTCATCTTTTGTAAAATATATTCTCCCGAAAATCCATGTTTGGTGGGTATTAAACTGTACATGTTTCCTGATACTGTACATATTTTGTGAAATATTTCCTGAGGATGATCATAGAAGTTGGTCGAAATGTCGATATTTTTAATTTTTATGTATGGGTCATTCCATGTCAAATCAACCAGTGACTCAACCTGACCATTTTAGATTTTGATGAAACTTACAGGAATCATTCTCCCTGATGATACAAATGAGAATATACTTTTATAATTTTTTTTATCTCAGTAAATTTTCATACAATTCATTTTTTTAATTTCGAAAAATCATTTTTTGGCTTGTATAGATGTTTTCAATTTTATATTTCTCAAGTTCTATCAGGCATAGAGAGTTGTTTGACCCCTCATTTTAAAGAGAATTTCATAAGGTTTAATTTGATATGCAAGTTGACTATGCTTGGTTTTTAAAAAGTTAATTTAATTAAATTTAAAATTTTTAAATTAAAATTAAAATTTTTTTTTTTTTTTTTAATTTGGAAAAAATATATGTTTATTGTAATGTTATAAACATTAAATTCTGAAAGTTTTAGAGTGGGATCTCAATGGGATCAGCAGTTATGTTAAAAAAACTAATCTTAAACACCAATTGGGGCTGTTTTTTAAAGTTGGCACCTTGCCAACTTTATGATGTGCTAAAAAGATAATTGTTTTATTCATTTTTAACATTATTTTTTTATTACTGCTGATCCCACTCTAAAACTTTCAGAATTTAAAGATTATAATATTACAAAAACATATTTTTTTTTTCAAAATTTTTAAAAAACACTATTTTAAAAAATTTTTAATTTTTAAATTAAATTAACTTTTTAAAAATCATGCATAGTCAACTTTCATATCAAATTAAACCTTATGAAATTCTCTTTAAAATGAGGGGTCAAACAACTCTCTACGTCTGATAGAACTTGAGAAATTGAAAACATTTATACAAGCCAAAAAATGATGATTTTTTGAAATTAAAAAAATTAATTGTATGAAAATTTACTGAGATAAAAAAATTGGGATAAAAAAGTATATTCTCATTTCTATCATCAGGGAGAATGATTCCTGAAGGTTTCAGTAAAATCTGAAATGGTCAGGTGAAAATTTTTGGTTGATTTGATATGGAATGACCCGTATGTATAAATTTTAAATTTGATATTTGTATACACCATTCAGTAAATTTGTGATGTTTTATATTTTATACTCACGTCTTTAATGTAGTAATGTTTCATGGTGTAATCGTCCATCATTTATATTAATGTACATATTAAATTTATCATTTTTATTCCGACACATGATATCGGATTTGTGGTTAATGGATAACATTTTGTCATTAGAGAATTTTAAAGAATTATTTAATACTTTTTAGTGTTTTTTTTTAAGTCGGTTAATATTTTTTTTGTAAAAGTCTATTTTATTGAAATAGTAGGAGTTGATCTCGCTGGATCCTTGATACTGAAAGAAGGAAAAGCATGGATTATGTTATACATTTGTACTCTATATCGTCCATATCTAGAATTAATAACATCTTTATCAACTAAATTTTTTCTTCCCAGTTTTAGAAAATTTATCACTCAATGTAGTCATCTGAATATCACCTATAACAATAATCTGACAGTGGCTTGAATTTCATTGGAACTGCAAATTTGTTTCAGTCTATTGATTGGTTTGTTGTAGAACAGTAAGTAATACTTAAACGAATACGGTGAAAGTTCAGGTGCTTGGTACGGAGGATTTTGGAAACTTCTCATTGGAATTATGAAAGATTTTTAAGATGGGTTTTAGGAAGAGCTTCATTGAATTGTCAAGAGTTTATTAGTATTCTTTGTGAATGTGAAGCTATTGTAATTCAAGACTTTTGATTTACATTTCTATCCTGATGCATTGATTCCTCTAATGCTATCCATGTTTTTACAAAACATTCAGACAATTGGGCTAGACTTAGACCTAATTAATAAACAAGATATAAAGAAACAATAGAGATACCTCCAAACATTGAGAGAAAATCTCAGAAAGCACTTTCATTTGGACTATCTTGGGTAGCTGCTGCAGTACAAATGTGGTAAAAAAGATCCAAATTCATGTTGTTGATATAATTCTTATTGAGAGATTTAAAAAAAAAGAACTTTCTGGCCTTTAATGAAATGGAGCTTTATATAGGGAAGGAAGGCAACCTAATTCAAAACATGAGTGGGTGAGATAATTCGACCCCTTCATAAAATATACCCATTAGAGAAAGAATGTTGTTCATAAGCTTTAGATATTCATTCTGGCTGTACTCTTACTTCAGATCTAAAAAAAAATCCCTGCCGGCTCGGCCTACCAGGCACAGGTAAATTTCGAAGTTAAATATTAATTTCCCCAACAGAAACTAAATCAAAATTAGAGATAAACCCAGTTTAACAATTTTATCTGGTCGCTTTTGATGAGTTTTTATCTCCATTATACTCCAATTCGTGCATGTTTAATAATGCAACCCTATATACAGCATCTCTGAGAGTTGTCCAAACTTTTCATCATGCTAATGATTCTTTTTTATCGCCTTAGTGGCAGATTAACGAAGATGTGATTTTTTTTTCTTTCTAACCCCCCCCCCCCCCCCCCCCTCTTTTTTGTTTATAATTTTTTTTGCTGTAAGAGTTGGTCCTATCAAAATCTTGTGAATATGAAAGTTTTAGATAATATTAAGAAGGTTTATAATAAATTTAAGCAGATTTGATATCTTGTGAATTGATGAAGTTATGAACCCCCCCCCCCCCCCCCCCTCCCACTTCAAGCCATTTTTTATATCAAAAATCTGTCATACATAAATTTTTGGCCCTTTTTCTAGAAGTAATAATAACTTTAAACGGATTCAATATGCATCATAATTAACCCGGGAGAACTCGCGTGTGAGATTTTCTCTCACCATCATACTTTTTTTTGTCCCAGCTGTTGCAATAAGACTCTTATTTAAACACTTTTTTTCATTTTAAATTAAATTTTAGAAACTTTATTTTTATCATTTTACATCTTTTTGTGAATAAAGTATTAAAACTAAGAATAAAGTATTAAGTTCTGGTGTGACAAGAAATCTAGCGAGTTCTCACGGGTTAAGAAGTTATGTTTTTTTTTTCTGTTTTCACAAAAGCTCCCTCCATTTCCCTTGCACCCTGCTCTGATTTCACCCATTAACGAACTTGACCGAGATTTTATGCCCTTGATTTTATGTATGAGTTTAGAAGAGATTTGTGCATAATTATGGAAGTTATTGTGTCCATAAAAAAGTGATATAGACAGATAGATATATAAAGTTTTGATCTGGGGGAGGGGGGAGGGGGGTTTAGTTTTGGGTTCTAGGAACGATCGGCGTAGATCTGCAAAATTTTTTCAGAAATTCTAACATAAGGTTCACCCTTATGTTGGAATTTCTGAAAAAATTTAAATTATTAAATTAAATTAAATTAATTAAATTAAAATTTTTTAAAGATTAGTAGGTAGTATTTCTTACGAAATCTACCTAATTGCTGATTGTGCAACATGTTCTGATTGCTCCTGATCATGATCCTAATCCAAATTCAGATGTGTAAACTGTTCATACATTGAAACTAGAACATCCCTTGGCTACAAATTTTTTAACAGCAAATAAAAATGTTGTAACTACTACAGATGATAGAACTGTTTAGAATTAAATTACCATTTTTAATGTTATGATTTTGCAACTTGGTATTTATCTTTGATATGTAAATAAATATATATATATGTATTTTATGATATTGTTGAATAATATGAGTTTTGATCGTAATTCAATTAAAAGATGGAAGTGATGTTGCGTCCATGGTTGTGTCCACATGTGCATCTAAATCCAATTTATAACTTTTTTGTTTCTTTGTATGGCAACTTATCTTCAATTTTTTGTTGTTCTATAGAAATCAGCCATGAGAGAGTTGACAATTAGAAGTTGTAAAATAAGTATGTTATTTTTTTTTAATAAATTAGTTATTTTTAAACTAAGAATACTACATGCAACCTGCACTAAATTGTATTGCATACATTTGATTAAAAATGTAATATAAACTTTTTACTAATTTCATTAAAATATATATATATATATATATATATATATTACATACATTTAAAATACATGCCTTTCACTTATTTAAAAAAAAATAATTAATTAATTAATTAATAAAAATAATACCACAACAAAAGTATTTTATTTTAACATCAAAGCATTGTTTCTAACTTAAATGCGAAAAGTAACAGTTGTTATTGACAAGGAAAAAAAAGTGCTAGTGGCGAGATTTGGCTAACATATAAAAATGCTTATTTAAATTAAAGAGTAAGTGATACTTTCTTTTAATAACCTTGGAAAGACATACAGGGATGAAAATATGCAGATCCATCATTTTCTGCCTTTTATTTTTATAAAGTCCTCTTTTATTGAAAAATTTTTTGCTCTTTTTCTCCTTAGAAATTTTTTAACAACTTTCACCAGAGAAATCTAATGGCAGAGAAAAATGGCAATTGACTGGAGATGCCTAATTTTTAGCCTGTATCTTGTCTACATTCTTTACAATATATTTCTTTCATTTTTCTTAATTATTATTATTACAGGGGTGGATAATCTGTGCCAATTTTAAAAATCTGCTCCAATCTTCTATAAAAATACCAAAACGTGACGATTCTGCACAAATCTGTGCCAAAAATGTAATTTCGAAAATTTTGTTTTAGAAAACTCTCCTAAAGTTCACTAAAATGCCAAAAAAAGGAGAAAGTATCATTTGTAATGAATGAGTGAAATCACTACCAACTGCGTAGTTTATGATGTGGTAACCCTCTTTTTTTCCATGCACCTGCACTGAGTAATTTTTTTCTCTAGAGATTGGGTTAGGAAGCTCCACTCATGAGAAACCAATCACAGTCTGTTAATGGTAAATCTTCACTTTTGCTTTTGTCACACTGGCAAAGCCTCTGCTCTCGTTCATTGTGATTGGTTACTTTTGAGCTGAGCTTCACAGCTACTAATGTCTAGTTTTCTTTTCAAAACCATTGTTTGTCTTCCTGTGGTTTTTTTTCGCCTCATCAAAACATTGTATGGATTGTGGATGTTAGTTTAATTTTTTCAGCAGAATCCTGTATCAATAATTTTATTATATTATCAGAGTTTGCATAAGGGGTGATTCTATTTGTGAAATTTCCAAAAAATTAAAGCAGTCAGTTAAAAAAAAAAAAAAAAACTGTCAACAGTCCATTAAAAAAAGACATTACACATTGGATATTTAAAAAAAAAGCGCAAGGAAAAGAAATTGGGAGGGAAAGCAATCTTCTTAACATAAATCCCACTTAATGGATATTAACCATGAGTGAATTGTGTTTATATAAATATTTACATCAGGAATATCTTTTTTGATGAGCTTGTACCATTTTATATGGTTTACACACATATAATTGCAGATTTTTATTAAAGCTTTATATTTCAGATATTTCTTATGGTTTTATATTATTTTCTTTAATATTTAAAAAATATTTTTTTGTACACAAGTAAATGTATTGTGTTTTAAATAGCTTAATGTTATCTGTTTTAAAGCCATCAGTTCACCATTGTGCCTGTATTGGTTGGATCCCTTACTACAGAACGAGAGAATCTCTATGGGAAAATATTCAGCAGATATCTTAGCGATCCTAGTAATGTGTTTGTCATCTCATCTGATTTTTGTCATTGGGGTAAGATTTAAATTAGTAATTTCTGTAACCAAGTTTTCAAAATGTATTTTAAATTTTTATGCTATTAGTTATTTCTAAGTATTTTTTCCATGTGAATAACAAATAATTCTTATCTAATTGTGCCAATGAGCATGTTTGTAATCTGTTTTATTATTTCTCATGTCTTGTTTAATGTAAAATTCTTGTGCATGTTTTTAATATTATCTGGATTTCTAGTTTCATTTTTTAAATGAAAATTAAATGTTTGAGAAATTTTCAAATTTAAAACAGTACTTTATCGTGTTACAATCTGTATACAGAAGTTATACAAAAATTACTTTAAAAACACAGTTTCTATTTTTTTTTTTTTTTTTTTTTTTTTTTTTTAGATGAACCATACCAGACACAAATAATCGTAATACAGTTGAGTTGTGTTAGAACAAATGCCACAAGACCATAAAAATCTATTCGCTGTAATGAAATTTGGAATTAAATTTCATTTATAAGCATCTTGCTGTGGAATGCTAAACATTTTGTTAAATAATGAAATTCCATTCTGTCGAACTTTGTTCTAAGGGAGCTCGACTGAACACTATAGATTAAAACATAGTTTCAAGTGCAAGACACTACTTCTGTTTGTAATTATCTTTTACACATTTTCAGTAGTGAAGAGTAAAAACTGTTAATAATACAGAAAATATTTATTATAGAGATAATTCAAGTGTACACGTAAGTAGCTTATTTTGTTAAACCTTTAAGAAATCTAATATCACTAGGAAGCAATTCACTGGTGTTGCATTAAAATTTCCTTATGTGATCTTCTGAAAAATGTTTTTGGTAGGGTATATGTTATGATCTCAAACATTAAATTTCATTTTAATTTTTCTTTTCTATTTATTTAATTACTTTAAAAAATATTTACAATATTATTAATATATAATTACAATATTACAACATCAGTTTATTAGTGTTAACATTGTTTAAGCAGTGAATGAAATTTATTTTCATATTTTTGTAGGTGCAAGATTTCACTATCAATATTATGACAAATCATGGGGCCAGATATATGAATCTATTCAGAAGTTAGATGAGATGGTAATATATCCTAATAATAATAAAATATAAATGTGAAAGTGTGTGTGAGAGAAAGAATGTTTGGCTGAAGTCAGAGTCAAAACGGATGGTTTAATGCTTTTGTATCTTTGCATATATCTGGAATATAACCCAGAAGAGGCTTTAGGCTATTTTTTATTTACTTTATACAATTTTGTTTTTTAATAATTCAAAATTTCATTATTACTTACCCATCATACGTAGTATAGGGTAAGTCTTGTAATCGTTCTGAAAATCGAAAAATTTTTTTTGACGGATTTACACGTTTCAGACACTAGAGATTCCGAAAAACATATTTTTAGAAAAAAAATTTTGCCGTCCGTCTGTGTGTCTGCGTGTGTGTGTGTCTGTAAACGCTCTATCTCCCGAAAAAATTGAGATAGAGACTTGCAATTTGGTATGTACTTAGTATGTAATAATGGAAAGAAGCCTATTTCATTTCAATAACCTCGATTAACCGGAACTATTTTTTTCGGACTCTCGAAATATTCGTTCTGATGAAAGGTATATAAAAATTTTCGAAATTGTTTATTTTAAGAAATGAATATAAAAGACAATAAAAAAACATAAATTTTGAATAAAGCATGAAGTCGATCGGATAATTAGTTGCCGAGATATATGGAATCCTATTTTCCACACTCTTCGATTTTTCATGACCCTGTATTTCATCCAAATTTCACTTCAAAGATATATTTTAATTGGAAATTTGACGCTTAATCAGATGCAATAAACCGCTAGTTAATAGGATTATTATTTTTGGAGTTATAAGGAAAAACCTCTTTCAAGCAATTCAGTAATCGAGCCTTTAAAGTTTGTGACGTCATCAAGCCACGATTTTATTTGAATTGCAATGCATTTTATAAGTAGTTTACACATTTTTATTTTAATATTTTACATTATGCATATCCATGATGGGTAAGTATTACGGTGGCCCCCAACGACTAGTTTTCATGGAGAATCAATGGGCATTTTCCCTATAAAATTTAGCCATTTTTCTTTATAGTCGCCAAATCTTCAAAACCCGGAATAATATTTCCACAGCAATTAATTTTCAATTGAAACATTTACAAGTAAATAATGAAAATGAAATAAAAAATTAAAAAGCAGGTGAATATGACATCAAATTTGAAATGAAAAATTGAAATATTTTTTTACTGATATATGAAGTCAGAATATTACTTAATACTGAAGAGATTGTCTGTCAAAAATGACATCATGATTAAAAGTGAAAGAAAATGTACAAAAATTATACTATTAAGAAAAGATTTTGCTTGGAAAAATTGATGTCTTTTGAAATAAAACAGACATTTTCAAATACTTTTTAAATAATATATGGAACATGAATACTAATAAGTACAGAAAACAGATGAGTATGACATGATATTTGAAAAATAAATAAATAAATAAATAAATATTTTTTACTCATACTGATTATTGAGAGTGGTGTCTTATTGGAAATAAAATGAGCATTTCGAAATGTTTTTAAATAATATAAAGAGTTTGAATATCATCAAAAAGTTTTTACTATAAAATATATATATATATATATATTGTGATAAGCAGATAATGTTGATTTTGATCATATTTTGATAATTTATTTAAATTTTTGAAATATTTTATTTTTTTAACATTATTTGATATGTTTATATAAATTCGCTTCTTCTTCTTCTTTTTTTTTTTTTTTTTTTTTTCCTGTTGTCACATTTTTATACAAAATTGAGATTTCTATAACTCTTTATTAAATTTCAACATTTAAATATATGGTTTTTACATGAGAAAGTGTCATCATAAGTGCATTATCATTTATAAAACATAAATTTTCAATTCTCTTCCAAAATTTTTAGAAAAAAATAAAGATTATATTTATTTAATTTTAAAACATGATTTATGAAGTAAAACTAAATTTTTTAATATTGACAATGATTAATCTTTACAGAAAACATTCCCTGGTGGAAAGTGTTGTCATATTTTAAATAATGAGCCCATTTTCATTCAGAAAAAATGAATATTTTATTTCAGTTACAAAACATGGCATAATTTTCACAGACTATTGTACGTAAGTTTAAAGTCTTTAGCTGCACAATCTTCCATAATCTTTGATTTCACCAAATCTTAATAAATATATAAAGTTGATGTAAAAGATGTGGTTAATTTTAATTACAGATTATGTATGATTTGCTGTGACATTGTTCTTGTGAAATTAAAAGAACAGCCAATGCCACTAATCAAACAAGAAACTCTCACTTTGCCCCCTCCTTATTTTTTAATAGCACTGTGGTGTAGAAAAGTTCAAGAGAAAAGCGAGTAAAAAATCCTGGTATTAATCGATTATTGTCTTGTTTTGATACTTATTGATTACCCTGAATATATGAGATGGATTAACTGTCAATGTCAATTCCTTTAAATTTTAAAATATCTAAATCTATATTTTAAAATATCTCTGTGCAGTAATTTTTGTATCCCATTTGAGTATATTCCTGCCAAATTTCGAATCTTTCATAAACCTAAAATACAAGACAATATGCAATTTAAGATGCTTTTTTCATGAATAACAGATTTTTTTTTTTTTTTTTTTTTTTTGCGATTGAAGAAAAGCATTAAGAAACTTTATTGCTTAACAAATAAGCATTTAGGGTTTGAGAGTTTTTGGAGCACAATAAACATTTAAATGTTGTTGGTACATCTGCAGCCTTGAAAAATGTAACACTGTAAAATAAAAACCACAATAAGTATAAAGTATATGAGAGTTAAAAATATATTTTTCATTTGTTTATGATTTACTTTTGAACATTTATGCTTCATCACATTTTAATTTCCTTTTTAAACAGCATATATCCTCAAATTTGAAATGTTTTGCAATACAAACATAATGTAATATGTTGTTTTTTCAATTACTCTAATTACCCCCAAAATCATGTCTGAAGTGATCTGGTTCTGCTAACAAATTTACTAAAAAATATTTATTGACATAATTACTGTAAACAGTATTTTCTGATATGAAAAGATAAATTAAATCAATATCCATGAATACAATACATGTAAAATAGAATAATTAGAAATGATAAAATATGATAACAAGGAAATAAATTTACTCAAGACATTTAATCACAGAGAAAGCGTATGAAATTTAAGCATGTGAAAGAAATTTAAATCGTTTTATATATAAAAGCATAAATAAGCTAATAGGGATTATTGTCTATTATAAAATGTGATAAAAAAGTGTGCTTATTATGTATGCTTTTAATTATTGGCAGTGGATTTGTTGTTGTTGTTTTTTGCTTATTTAATGCATTGATTCCTCATAAAATGTTACTGAACAAAGTAATAGCCAATAGCTAATATTATAATAGATTTAAATTGCTTATATTTTGTAACTAAATTTATCAAATACTAACCCACTGCTTAATCTTGTTTCTATATGATTTCTTCTTTTGTGATAAATAAAACCTTAATGTAATCACTTTGGGACCATAGATTTTTGATAACAATATCCAATTGATAGCAATAAGCGATTTAAGAAAATACCAAATGATAACATCTAGTAGTACTATTACTAAGAAAATGATTACTCAGCCTTGTTGAAATGAGGACTTTTAAAGTGATAGAAAACATTTATTGAAAGAATTCGGTAATTTTTGTTTGTTTACAGTTCTCCCTTAACAGTTTAATAATTAATTTCATACTTGTACATTGTTTTTGAAAATTGTCCGAGGAATGTTGTACACATTGTTTCAAAATTTTCAATGCATTCATCATTTCCGCATTTGTAGGCAGTCTTTCAAAAAGTTGGCTTTCATCGTCCTCTTGATCATCATCATTATTTTGTATTTCTTCTCCAACTTTTTTGCAAATTTCAGTTTCTGTGAGCTGTGCAGCGACAAGAATGTCATTGTTGATCACCCTCCAGGCCTCATAATCTCCATTCCATTATATCTTCGGGATCGTTTTCTGCAGTTTCTAAAGTTTTTGGCTCATCATCGTTCTCAGCTTCACAGAATCCTGCAATAACAAAATGATTTTTAATTGTAGCAGGCAATATTAGATTCCATGACATTATCAGAAGATGCAATGTTTCTAGAAGATTAGTTATTCTAGTTAGTTCATTCCCACTGATGTTTTGTTTAACCCCTAGTTCTTCTAAAACTCTTGCACACATTTCATGCCAGTAATAGGCACAAATTATTTCTTGATCACAAGGCTGTATCAGAGAGGTTGTACTGGGTGGCAAAAACACAACTTTGATATGTTTTATTGACACATTTAAATCATGCACATTTCAGTTATCTAGCAAGAGAAGAATATCATATTTCAATTCATTCAGAAGCCATTTATTAAATATGATGCTTGTTATCTATGCTGATTTATTGGCCTAGTAATCAACTAGAAGCTTTTTAAGCCCTCTTCTGAAGCAAACTGGGTTTTACATTTTCCAAAAACTAAAAGCTTTCTTTTTTTGTCCAGCCATACTAACACAGCATAAAACAGTAATGCGCTCCTTCGAAATTTTTTGGCCTTTTGCATCCTTATTCTTAAATGGATATTTGTGTTCTGGTGACATTCTAAAACTCTTTTGCCACGTTATAAATGTTTTTTGCTAAATATGAAAACATAAGTTTTTTTCCACTGATCTTTCATCCATTTTTCTACAGCTGGCAGATCAGCATCTTTTTATTCTCTATGGACTCTCTTAAAAATGATGTTTTCACGTTTTCTCCAATGCTGAAGCCAGCCATCACTTGCAATGAATCCACTTTTTCCTATTTTCTTTGCTAAATAAACTGCTTTTGTTGCACAAAATAAGCACAAAACAGAAGAGACACATAGGGTTAAATTGCTATATTGTTTCTTTGAATTCCTGCTTTGAAAGGGCTTTTTAACAGAACTTCGCTTTCAGTTTCAAATTTTTCAGAAACTTATCTGCTGAAAAAGCGATAACATTAAATGAAGTACTGATCACATAAAGCGATGCTTTTAGTATGAAGCTGAATACAATGGGTCAGGACATGATGGTTTTGATAACATTAACCGGATGATAAGATAACATTAACCGCGATCACATTAAGCAGCATCTACTGCATGTTGCTAGAATGTGCATAATGTTAAATTTTGTAATTGATTATTCATCTATAACTGCAAATTTCTGATTTTTTTTTCCAATTCAGATAAAGTTATTTATTGAAATCTGTCTTGTTTCTATGTAGTAGTAATTGGATTTCATTTATGAAGTAAAACTTCTGGTTCAAAATATGTTTATTTGACTTGGAAAGAAATCCAAAATTGGCAGCTATGTTCATATGGTGCAGTTATCCAAGAAGAAACATGTTACCTACATTATATCTAGAATAGTCTGTAAGAGCTACAAATCCAATTTTTTTTTCCTTCAGAGGAATTTTTTTCCCTCCCCTATTTTTAACACTTTACAACCTAGTTGAAAAGTGTTTATGATTTTGGTTTGTCTGCCGTCTGGCCGTGCTCTAACTCTCGTAAATATGCTCGGATTGCTCTGTAATTTTTATATGTTATTGTCCTTATCTATAGCATGTTCCCTATTTCAACGGAAGTGTGTAGCACTTATAGTTTTTTTACAGGGACACTCAGAAGAATTCCGTTACATTACGATCTATGGGGAAAAATCATTTGCGGTTTATTTTAATGATGTTATGCAATTTCAAACACATTGTAATTGATAGATATCACTAAGGTGCATTACAAGAAGCTTAATATGGAATAGGGTGTGCATAGCACTTATAGTTACTTTACAGGGACAGTCAAAAGAATTCCGTTACATTATGTCTATGGAGAAAAATCGTCTGCGGTTTATTTAAATAATGTTTCACTATTTTAAACGCATTGAAATTTATATATATCACTAAGGTGCATTACAAGAGGCTTACTTCAGAATATTGTGTGTATAGCAGTCATCGTTCATTTACAGGGATACACAAAAGAATTCTCTACTGTCTGTTAACAATAATTCCTGGAAGTGCGTTTTAAGTTACTGAACGCGATTTTAAATTTAACTCACTTTATGTCTATTACGTGGTGTGTATAAATTCTGTAGATCATATGCAGGGAAGCACAAAAGTTCGCGAACACATTTCCGTTTATTGACAGAAACTCCAGAAGGAGAATTTTAAACTGTGCTATGCGTTTCCTAACTGAACTAAAATTTAGCATCCTATGTAGTATATGTACAAATTTATAGAATTTATATATATTCATATACAGGGCTGAATAAAAGTATTCGGATATTTTTCCGAATATTGTATATGTTGTAAATTCCTGAAATTATGTTTTTAAATATGTTATGCGTTTTCCAAATTGTTTACTTAGATGCTATCTTTCAGCTTATTAAACGGTATGATTTGTAAAATTATTTTGGAAGCGTTGGAAAGTGTTACATAATCTGTGCTTGACGCATGATTTTTTGTTTTTGTTTTTCTTTGCAATTAAGAGCAGCAGAACTGTTCGGATGACTTTTTTTTCCAGCCAATCAATTTTAAAATGCAAGCAATTATGTCAATTTTTAACCAAATAATGCTAAATTTTTATACCTGTATCATTCCTATATACTTATGATTTTTTTCTTTTTGTGAGGAAGTTATTGTATATTAACCCTTTGTATTATTGCATTGCATATCTGCAACATACTCAAAGGTCAATGTTACGTATACAGTGGGCTTTAAAAGACTATTTTATTTATTGCTGCTATCTTCTAATGCAGCAGTTAATATCAATTGTTCATAGAATTCTCAACTGACGGTGATACTGAGTTAATTTTCATACCAAAGTAAGACATATGTAATTTTCTGTCTGTTGCAGGTATGAAAAAAGTACCTTTTAGTCAATATTTTTTTTATGTTTATGCTCTAAATTTTTTAAATTGTTTTTTACATGTTTAATGTTTTCTTATCATCTGAGTAAATTTTCAAATCTGAGTTGTTGAGTCATAAACGGTTAAGGAAGTGGGGTTAACTATTCCCCCCAAACCTAGCCTCCTGTAGTTCTGTCTTAGCAAGTTTTGTTGTTGTATGTTTTTCTTTATCACCCTCAGTCTGATTCTTATTTAGATAACCACTGCCATTATGTTTTGTTTTATTGTATTCATATTTCTGATGTTTTGAAAATCTTATGAATATTTTATATAGGGAATGAATATCATTGAAGAGGTGTCACCTACTGCATTTACCTCATACTTAAAGAAATATGGGAATACTATATGTGGACGACATCCAATCGGTGTATTATTAAATGTAAGTATAAGTATGATATAATAGTATATATAATATCTTGTAGTAGTATATATAATATCACGTAGTAGTATATATAATATATAGTGTATATGTATCTAAAATTGTATGCAAATTGAATTTTATGTCATCTACTGAACCACCATAAAAAGACTCTGTGCTCTATTAATAGAATGATGAGTTATTAGAAATGAATAACTATTGTTTTTATTATTTATAAGTTTGTATTAATTTGTAAATCTTTGATTTAATGATTGTAGTCATAAAAAAGAATTTGCTTAAATAACTTAAACAAGGCCTTCTTTTTAAGTTTTTATTCATAAGTTGTTTACACTTTTTTTTTGTTTGTTTGTTAAGATAATATTTTTGAAAATAATTTAATGTAACACTTTGGGATAAAAATATATGAAAAATCTATTCTAAATGTATGTATGTGTATTGTAAAATTACAAGGAAAACTAAGACCTGTTACTTATCTTGACATGCATATTTTTTTCTTTTGTCATGAATTATATGTGAATTTGCAACTCATTCCCATTGAAATGCTGAAAATGTATATTATGGTACAAAGTTGCTATTTTAGTTAACATATTTTTGAAAAAGTACTTTGAATATTTTGCTCTTTTTAAAATGAAATACAGGAAAAATATGAACTGAATGCATGTATGTATATTGTAAAAATTATGAAGGAAACTAAAATTTGTTACTTATCTTGATTTGTATTTTATGTACCTCTTTTTTTGGCTTGAATCATACGTGAATTTTTAACTCTTTCTCATAGAAACCCTGAAAAAATTATACTATGTTCAAAAGTTGCTATTTTATTTAACACAAGCTGACCTACCGACATTGTCCAAGCCCGTCATTATAACCTTAAATATACCTAAAATCATTGTTGAATGATTTAATATATTTAAACACAAATCTTTCCAAATAGTACTAATATTGAGGACCACACTGCCTTCGGCAGTGTACACTATCAAATTTGTATGATTTTATATTTTTAAATAAAAATCTATCCAAATAAACCTAGAGTTGTGCACCCCAATGCCTTCAGCAGTGTACACATGCTACACTCGCTCTGATCTGTTTTGATTGTATATTTTTAAACACAAAACCGGCAAGGCTCAGTCCCGTAATAATAACCTTAAATATACTTAAAATCGATATTGAATGAATTTATATATAAACAAAAATCTTTCAAACCAAACCTATTGTTGATAGCTTCATTGCCTTTGGCAGCATACATCCTCATATTTGCATGATTTTATATTTTTAAATGGAAATTATATAAACAAACTAAGGGGCCCTCATTATAGTGATTGCTGATTTCATTTCTGATACTTTAGATCTCTTAAACTTTCAATTCCAGGGCTGTGGAGTCGGAGTCAGGCCCATTTTTGGGCAAAAAAGTTGAAGTTGCTAAAAAAATAAGGCCGACTCCACCTTGCGTTTTAGACAGTTTGAAATGAAATTAAATCAATTTTACATAATTTTTAATTTATAAACTGAATTATTTATTTTTGGACTATATATACCAGGCAACCCAGGTTAAACAGACCCAATTTGCTGTCCGGTGTACAGCATATATGAAAACTGTTTTTAATTGAAAACTCTATTTTATATTTAGTATATAGTCCTTTCTCTCGTTTTTTTGGGGTTTGCGGAACCCGAGGTAATGCGAAAATTGTGAATTTCTTCTATTTTTGGATTCTACAGAACCCAAAATATCACTGTAATAGAAACGTTTTCCCCCTTTTTTTTTCTTGTTTTCCCTCATATTCTTCAGGTCTGTGGGACCAGGAGTAATGCTGTAATTGTAAATTTTTCCCCCTTCATGTTCGTGTGCACAGGACCTCCAAAAATGTGAAATTGTAATTTATTTCCTGAGACTGTGGTACCCAAAATAAAGATGAAATAGTGAATATTTCTCCTTTCGATTTTTGGGTCTTGCAGACCCAAAATAAAGCCGAAATTATAAAATTAATGCCGAAAATATAAAATTTTCACATTTTCTTTCAAATCTGTAGAATCTAAATTATTTCCAAAATAGTAAAATTTTCATTTTTATTTTTCTTTCCTTACATCGGAATTTTTCGGGTCTGGAAGACTCAAAATAACTCCAGAATTGCAACTTTTTGCATTTTCTTTTCCAAGTCAGCAGGATCTGAAATAGTTAAATTTCCTTTTTATTTACTTCGTTAGATTTCAATATTTGGATTTTTCAGGTCTGCAAGATCCAAAATTGTCCAAAATTGTACAAAATTTCATCATTTGAAAAGGTAAATAACTATTTCTTTTTTCTTACTGATATGGTGAGTTATTTATCTGTCCTTAATTTCAGGAGATAGTCCTTAAATAAAATAATTTCATCAGTATAAGGTGATTGTCAGTTAATAACAAAAATTAATTTTGAGATATAAAAGGATTAAAATATCCTAAATCGTTTTCACCAACATTTATTTATTTTCTCATTTATAAAATAAATTTAATTTTTATTCTTAATTGTTTTGAATTTATCAAAAATGAAAAATAAAATAAAATAATTAATGCTGCAGAGAAAATGTCTCTTAAAGGCTATATATATATGTTTTAAAATAAGGTACTCAACCAAGTATGCAAAAAAGCCTCATGAGAAATCCACATACAAAATTTGGAAATTTAGTAATAAGCAAAGTAAAAATTATAATTTCATATTTGATTAAAATTCAGTGTATACTAAAACTAAAGTGCACTGTCATGTATCTTCCTATACTAGGACTTCCCTCAAAGGGGGAAAAAAAAAAAACGCCGGATTTTTTTAAAACGCCAAGCTTTTTAAAGTCACGCAATCGGATTTGCAGCCAAGGGCATATTTTTGCAAGCGTAGTTTAACGCAAATTTAATTTCATTGTTGCAACATTTTCTTTGTGACAGTCAAAATTTTTTTTAATTTTTTCCTATTTTTTTTAAATTGATAATTATTTACTATTTTGTAAGCTTGTAAGTCAGTTATTTACTGTAAAATAAAAAGTAACATTTTAAGTGAAAATTTGAATTATTATTATTTTAATATTTATTTTATTTATTTTTATGGCCATGTCTTCTAAATTTACATTTGTATATGGACGTATTTTGTGTTAAAATATATTATTCAATTTGCAATTATCACAACAGGTTTGTTTTCTTTCTATGAGTATCTATGAATTCACTACATTATAAATTAAAACATGCAAAATGATGTAATTTTAAAAACTGCATGAAATAGGTTACAAAGCAAAATAAGATTAAAGAGTAAAAAGTGCAGAAAAAAAAGTTTTATTTTCTATCTGACATAATTATTCTGTATAGCTTAATTCAATTAATATCATGTAGATTCTTTAATATCATTTGTTTAGCATTCATAAGCCTAGAAGTTAGAAGATATGTTCTCTATGCATTAACATATAACGTAAGCATAAACTAATAAAATTGCTTAATTCGTATATATAGTAAAAAAAATCTCTCGACTTGCATAAACACTATTGGCTTAGCTCAGAGCTCTTATAAGCACATAAATCTATATATTTCTTGTAAATAATAGGAGAAAAATATATGCTGCAGCTGTCTGTTTAACAAAAAAAAAATATATATATATATATATATATATCTAAGGCGAAAATTGCCTCTTTTTTTGGTCTCTTTTTAGTCTCTTTTTTTGTGCATGTTAGTCTCTTTTGTCTCTATTTTTTGCAATTTTGTCTCTTTTCTCTCCTTTTTAAGAGTGACTTACCAGTCCTAGGCCTGTTTAAGTCATTTGGCAGTAAATCTCAACTTCTTAAATCTGAACTGCTTCAAGCTTTTTAAAAAAGCCCCAAGGTCCGTATAACTGGGAAGAGAAGGTACCCTAAGGGCTATATTAGATACATGTTATTAAGTTAAGTGAAAGTTTCGTAATCGGGTTCGCAGCCAATTGCTTATGTCAGAAAGCGTGGCTTAACGCCATTTTAAATTCATTTCTGTAACTTTCTTTTCCTTTTTTCTAGAGGTTTGGGTGGGGGGTGGGGGGAAGGGTTCCAAATGTTTACACTTAAATTCAAACTTTTGCCCCCATGTTAATATTAGTGTTGTTCATATTATTAAATAATACTTTGTTGACCGAGCTTCATTCGAGACAAATGTAAAAGACTTCTTCCACAGTTTTTTTCTAGAAGAAACTTCCGTAATCGGGCCCAAAGCTAATCGGAGAATTTAATATCATTATTGTTTGTAACTCTTATAGAATTAAAACAATATTGTTGCTAGCATTACTCTTGTTTGAGACCAACGTTGTCTGTGTATCTGAATATGGGGAAAAGTTCCGTATCATGTGCTGGTTGGCGCGATTAGCGAAAAAAATTAAAAATGGTGCTAAAAGGCAGTTTTAGCATTTTACCAAATTTTTCTAGAGAGCGGAAAAACATGTTTTTCAAATATTTACAAATATACGTTTATTAAACCATGTTTTTGCGCCATCTCAAAAAAAAGTATGATGCTAAAATAAAATTGTATTGCCATTTTCGATATTTTAACAAGTAATGAAAATACATATCAAACATATTTAACAAAACTAAGAGACATTTTTGTGATAAATAATTGTTATTGTCAGGAGGGCAAATTGTAAACAATTAATAAGCGAACTAAAAAATTACCGAAAATAACTTGTGGGACTCTCAGGAAAGAAATATATCTGATAAAAATAGCATTTAAAATCTTAAAATGGAGAAGTGGTCCGCATAAAAATGAAAAACATTATACGTCTGATATAAGTATATTTTAATTTTTTGATATTTCCAAAAGCACAGATAAAAGGGTAAAAATCCCGGCATAGATGTCATATACTTACTATGTTGGCGTGATTTTCTCCCCGCCAATTTGGCGAAAACTGTTTTTTGTGTTTATTTACTTTTATTTTTTATTTTAATTCTATAGATTATTTTTATATGTATATCAATATTTATTTATATCAAACTATTATTTATTTATTTTTATTTCCTTTTTTAAAATAATAGAAGCTATTTCATTTATTACGTTATTTTATTTTTATACTGAAATAAAAAATCACGTGCTATTATTGCATGCTATTTGTAACTAAAATTCAAAAACAAAGTTTTCGCCAAATTGGTGGGGAAAAAATCGCACCAACGTGGTGCGTATATGACATTTGTGCGTTGTTTCATTTCATATATGTATTGGTACTTTTATGCTAACTTGGCACAGTTGATAAATTGCCAAATATTGCTCTCATAACATCTTTATATTGCATTAATTTCATTTAACTATAAACCTTTCACTCATTTCTTTTGAAATAAATACATTAAAAATACACGTCTTTCTATCATTTAATTTAAAATACATGCCTTTCACTAATTCCATTTAAAATACTAAAAAGGAAAAGAAAATGAGAAGAAATAATGCAACAAATCAAAACCTTTTATTTACACACGTGAAATAAAAAGCTGCTAATGGTGAGATTTGCACCAAATCTCTAATACTAAGTTATTGCGGGTTTTTTTCTTCCAGATTAATTTTCCATTTTTATTAAATGGAAATATGTTTTATTGTACTGATTTAAATATTGTACTGATATTGTATTGCACCGTGCATGCATATTTTTTTTGCCCCATGTTACTCCATGAACTTTTGAAATCTTATTATTTACGAAAATCTCCGCCAGTGAAAATGACGTATGCACTAAATTTTCGTGATGTATGTACTTTAATTGTACTTTTTTATTTATTTTTTAATATAATTTCCAAACTGTTTGAAATTTATTCTTGGTAATAAATAGGTGTCGTCGTCACTTTTATATGTACCTGCTGTGAAAATTTGAACGAAATCCGTTAAATATTTTTTGAGTTATGCTTGATGAAAGGTTTTAATATCCATCGTAGCTATATATGGGGCAAAGTAATACTGCACTGTGTATGAGTCTTCGTTTCACTCATACAATTAACCGTATTTTTTTTATTTTTGTTCTGAGTGTACTTAATTATTACTTGTGGTTGATGGTTAAAATACAGTTTAAACCAATTAAAATATGGTTTAAACCTATGTCACATCAAAAACTAGCTTTTGATGGCTAAAACTCAACCCTGTTTGTGCATCTTTTGTAAACATTTAATGTACTTTATCAAAGAACCTTGTTTTAATCAATAAAATACTTCATATAATCAATAAAATACGTAATGCATGTATGAAATTAAATTGATATAATAAGGTGTTCTTTCCTTTATATGACTCTCTCAATTCTATAATTTGTTTTCTTTGATCCCTTAAAAGTCATATAATTGAGAGGTCACTGTATGCTATTTTCTCCTCTGCATCATTTAAGATATTTCTAATATTTTTCAACATGCATACTTCTGGGCTTTTCAATTTTTCTCTGTTTCAAGTACTGCCTACATATTTTCTCTTGTGCACTCCTGGTTCTCTCTGTGCAGCAACAAGCAATAGTTTCTTATGTTGATTAGGTGTTTGTTGTTTTCATAATTAAATTTATAATATATATTTTACCAATTGAAATTTCTGGTGATGTTATAATTAAATTTATAATTTACTATTTATGATAGTTTTAAAAAAATACTTTTCCTGAAATCAGCATAGAAAAATACACAAACATCTTTCGCTTCTAAGAAATTTTTTAGGTAGATTTCGTAAGAAATACTACCTATTACATTCTCCCCTAAGTTGGAATTTTTGAAAAACTTTTGCAGATCTACACCGATCATGACTCCCAGAACCCAAAACCACCCCCAGTTCAAAACTTTATCTATCTATTTATCTATGTCACTTTTTTATGGACACAATAACTGCAATAATTCTGCACAAATCTCTTCCAAACTAATTCATAAAATCGTGGCCAAGTTCGCTAATGGGCAAAATCGAACCAAGGGGGTGAAAATGGGGGGGGGGCTTTTTGTGAAAACAGAAAAACCCCATAACTTCTTAATTATGATAAGTATCGAATCCGTTTAAAGTTATTATTACTTCTAGGAAAAGGGACGAAACTTTATGTATGACAGATTTTTGATATCATTAAAAATGGCCTCAAGGGGGGAAAAAAAGGGGGGGTTAGAGGAAAAAAATTCATAACTTCGTCAATTCACAAGATATCAAATCCACTTAAATTTATTATAAATCCTCTTAATATTATCTAAAACTTTTATATTGACAAGTTTTTTATAGGACCAACCCTAAAAACAGAAAATTCTCTGCTGGCTCTGTCTGCAAACAAGTTAGATTTCAAAGTGGGCGGTCCCAACTGCAGCATCATAGCAAAAATGTCATTTCTTCCGCAATTCCCAACAAACAGGCACTCCACGGTCTGCGTCTTCGAAATCTACCTGTGCCTGTAGGCCGAGTCGTCAGGGATTTTTTTAAAAATTGCAGACCTGTGTTGTTTATACCTGTATTTATCTAACTGCATTTCCCCTTTATCGTTTTGTAGGCAGTGTCATCTCTTAAACAGTCTGGTAATGGAATCAAACCATCTCTAAAATTTCTGAAATATGCTCAGTCTAGCAAGTGCCTTAACAACTACGACTCATCTGTCAGTTATGCTGCAGCTTCACTTGTCATTGCTTGATGAATCTGACGAAGTAGATGACAATAAAAGTTTTTACGACAGCAATTTTCGTTTTGATAGCTGTTTTTGGCAAATGCCTTGGCAATATGTAATCAAGAGATTGGTACTACTCAACGGGCATGTATACAATTTGATTGAAATTTAGTTTTACTATATGAACATGCAAAATAAAAGTGTTTTCTTGGAGAGAGAAAAAAATATAATTTATGTTACATTATTGTTAAAAAGACTTCTCAGTATATTGTAATTCACATAAGAATACTCCACAGAAAATGCTAATTTTATGAATTGAAGGAACTATAGATAAACCTTTTAAATTAAAAAAAATATATATAATGATTTATATATTGTCTTAAAAGAAGGAAAACTGTAGGTGCTGTATATATCAGCAAATGTATTTACCAAAACTTAAGCTAGTTATGGTGTACCATAATGAGTAAAATTACATAAAAGTGTTTTATAAATGCAATGAATGGTTAAGTACGGTTGCCAGATTTTTTCCTCTCAAAAAATGAAAGATTTTTTATTGATACTAATTAGTTTTGGGTTTTTTTTTTCACATCCCCGTAATTTTTGTAATCCTACTGAACTATACCAATAGAGCAAATAATGTCTTCTTTCAGAAATTTTCCGTAAAAACATTTCATTAATTGTTATAATTATTATTTTCTAATTGTATTTGCATTACATTATTCTTTGCCACTATATTTCCTATTAGTCAAAAGTTATAACTGTGGCTACATAAATAAATCAAAACATCCCAAAATTCATTAATGGTCCTGAAAATTTTAGTATTGAACGATCTGAAAAAAAAAAAAAAACAAGAAAGAAAGAAATGCTTGAAATTTAGAATCAAAGCAGGGTAATTGAACAAATATATATATATATATATATATTAAGATAAATATATACTAAATTAAAAATTTTATAATGCAAAGATACTTTTAGCATAGAATAATATCAAGTTTAGATAACAAGACAATAAAATAAAAATGGGTCTTAGTTCCTGTCATCATCTGAGTGAAGTACTGTGCAATTGGGGCACAAAAATGGTATGTTCATCATTGAAGTTTTTTAATCAAAAAATGAAACTTTTGAAGCAACTGATATTGTAAATTGAGAAAAATATTAAAAATTAAATATGTTAGGGAAAACAAACAGAAGAAATTATCATATGGGAATTGTTTAAACGTACAGTGTACAATAAGCTTGTAAAATGAACTGAAAAGCCGTTCAATCTGGCAACCCTATGGATAAGTTACTTGAAATTTATTTTAAAGGGATATATATCTGTATTATTATAATCACAATAAATAAAAGAAAAGAAAGAAAGAAAAACTTTGACGCAATTTAAAAACTAAGTAGTTAAAGGAGAAAAATAATAAAACAGTTAATCAGTTGTTACTTGTACAGAGACACTGCAAATTTTAATTTAATTTGTATATTGATTTAGTATGAAATTGGATTGTTTATTTTTATTTTTTTAAAGTAAATTTGTTAATTTTTTGAAAAAATAAAAGAGAGGGGGGAATTTTTTTAGATTATTAGCATTAACTCACATTGCAAAAGTAATGTTTTCAGTGGATCTTCTTTCTAAAAATAAGAGAAGTTATCAATTTTATTAAATTTGTTAATGATTTACACATTCAGGGTCCGCACTAGAAATTTTACATTAGAAGTTAAACTGGATAATCATTAGTAAAATTTGATGAGTATTTGTGAAAACTATAATTGTTGTATGGGAGACATTCTTCAACTTTTATATAAATTTTTGGATGTCATGTCACTCTATAATCAAAATTAGATCATAATATACTTTAACCCTTTCACGCTCAAGGGAAATATTTTTCCCTTCTACAAAAATCGTTATCGATTGTTCAATTATTATTGAATCGATATTTTTTTTACTGAATGTCAAAATAAAACGTATGTCCAAGGCGGCAAATGTGTTTCTGAACTAATAATAAAAAAAAAGAACTGTCAAACTTTATTGCGCCAAAACCAAAACATTTGCGGGCTGAACTAATAATATCTTGAAAGTGTTTTGGACTTGAGAAAATTAGAATACCATAACTAACTATTTATTTTACTTTTCTGATAATTTTTATTATGCTTTTTGTATTACAAAGCAATAAATAAAATACCAATATAATGAACCTAACTCTTCGTTTATTTACTTTTATGGTCCACAGGGAAAAATATTTCCTATGAAATTATAGGAAACCTATACACCCTGCTATGTTTTTCTGGTGATATTCTCTTACTTTACACCCACAATAGCTAAAATATTGTGTTGTATTGGCATATTTAGTCTTGGACATCTTATGGTCTGTAAGGGTTAAAGCAAACCTACAATGTAAATAAAATAAATACTTACTAGTTAGTTAAAGAAATGTACACATAAATAAATTCTTTAATTAACAGAAAGAAAAACTATTTAATTGCATCTAATCCCTGTAAACACAATTTTTTTTACTACACTATTTAATAAAAACTGCGTTGAAATCTCACACAATTGGTTTTCCAGCGAATGCAGAAAAATGATAGTGTGAGAGGCAAAGTCACCTGATATTAGTCTTAAAATTGCCAGAATTATACATTTTGTACGACATTAATTAAATATTACTTTAGTTTGGTCATGACAATTAAAAAAAAAAAATATATGCTGAAAATATAATTCACCTAATGTTTTGTTAATATATATATATATTTCTAATTTTCATTTATTTGCATTTGGCATGGTGGTGAATGGTTAGTGTACGCCCTGCATATTAGAATTGATAACTATGGATTACTATTAGCTGTCTTGATAGATTTTTATTCTTTTTAAAAAGCATCCCAGTTAGTTTTTCTTTTTAACATTTCTAAACCATAAATGTTGCAGTTTCTAGAGGTGTAATAAGCCACTTAAATATTTTTATTCATTTTAAGGTTATCAATTAAATATACTCAAGTCTTAGCAGCTCGAAGTACTGCTATATATCTGATTGACATCTATTCTACTTATTTGAATTAGGCTGGTGTAAATAAGGTTTATTTATTGTGCAATCAATTTTATGTTGCATTTTCAAATGAATAAATTAGATCTAAAAATAAAAAAAATGTTTGATAAAATTGTGATGTTTTTAATTCTTAAATAATACATTTAATGATAAAATGCTTTTGATTTGAAAACTTGAGGCTAGTTTTTCAGAATGGGAAAAATACTTTTGTTATTTCTGTAAAAAATAATCTTACAAAGGTAATTTTAATAATGTTACTCAAAGCATGGTAAATTCATGGCAATGTACTGAGAATCTGTTATAATTGTTAATTTTCAGTTAACATAAAAAAAAAAAAAAAGAGAGAAAGGCATCTGTTTGCTAAAGATTAAATTATTTCCTGATACATGGATTCCAAATTCAAAAATTTCTTTTATTATTATATTAATTAATGCTTTTAGGAAAATGATGTTTTGAAATATTGTTAAGCACTTCTCAATGTTGTACATAGATAGACAATCAAAGGTTAAGTTGACTAATATGTACTATGATCTTTAAAACGTAAAGAAAGAGAAAAACTTGTTACAAAATAAATTTGCTTGTTCATTTTATGCTATTTATTTTTACTTCTTTTACATTAAACTTTAAAAAAATCTTTTTAGACTTTATATTTAATATGCTTTTATTTTATCTGTAATCTGTAAAGGAAAAATAAATCTGTCCTGGTTGTAGTACCATTTACTTGAATGAAACTTGGCTATGTGATATGTTTTTCTATACTTTTAATACAAATGAATATGCCTTCAAAACTATAGGAGTTTTGTTTTACATTGACGATTTTGTTATTTACATTCCTGTCTACTTGCAACTATAATTGTGGTCCTTCATTTGTTATACTGCACCATTGGGCAGGATTGCAACTGTTAAATATTTGTTGATAAAGAGCATTGGATTTGTTTTCCAAAATTACTAAAAATATTACATTAAGTGAAATTAAAATTCTTTTTTTTCTAATGAGTTATTTGTGGTTTCTGGTGTGTTTTTCATTATAAAGGAATTGGAATTAAATGATAGGACATATAGCTGTTTATGATTGTATCACTTATTTCAGAAATCCCATAACTGAAAAATTTTGAAATCGAGTTAAAACTGTATTTTTTTTTCTTTTAAGTTGATTGATTGGCATTTATTTCAGTTGGTAGAGTAAAACCCACTATAATAACATCATAGCTGCCAACCTTCCAGTTTTCTTTCCTTTCAAGTTAAATAAACATATTTGAACCAGAAATGTTATTGAATGAGTGAAAAGATATAACTACTGTATAGAAGGAAGTTTTATTTAAAATAAATATATAAAAGTAAAAAAAAATAAAATTATATATATACTTGTTTATAAGCATTGAATGTTTATCTTAAAAATCATACCTAATTTCATGACTGCAGTTCTTGTAGGTCAAAAATATTTCTGTTACAATATGTTAATTTGGCATGGGCTCCGATTATTGAAAATTCACAACTTTTATGCTTGATGGAAAGTGCAAACTGAAGAATTTATTAAAAAATATATTATTTTTGCTCTGTTTCTTTTTTAAAGCATGGCAACAGGAAATTTAAAAAAAAAAAAAAAAAAAAAAAAAAAAAAAAAAAAAAAAAACATTATTTATTTAAACTATCTATTTAGGATTTCTAAATTGTTTCCTCAATGTATAATCATAATTTTATTAATATTAAACTGTTAAATAATAAGGGTATTTTTAAAAATATACTACACTTCATTCTATATTTATCTTTTCTACTTGTTAGTATTTAAAATATTTTGTTGCAGTTTCACAGCCAGTGGCAAATTTTTGCGAGAGTTGTATGGCAAATCATTAACTCCATTGTTTTTGTAACTCATAAACAGCTCTAACCATGAAGATTATTTGGCGATTTAACATCTGCAGCTTTCTAACGGAAAACTACCTTAAAATTAAATTATATAAATATTAAATATATAAATATTAAAATGTATTATTATTGGAAGCACACTTGTGTACATAATATTTATAACTCTATCGTATCAGGAAGTGATCAATAAATCGATTACAAAACTCCTTCTTTACCTACGTTGACCAAGTTAAGTTAAATAAAAGAGTGTACAAACCAGAATGTTGGCAGCTGTGTAATATTTTGTATACCCTCTTTTTGCATCCTTGAAATATTCAACTACTGCAGAAACTCCACAAATGATATCATTTAGAGGCTTTCTGCTCTGGTCAAGACTGTTTGTATATTTTTAAATTTGTGTTTCAGTGAATGCTTTACATATTTGCAACAGTTTCCCTGATATTTATTCTTCATTTTCTGCAATGTGGAAAGTATTTCATTATTTTTTCTTGATTTTATCTAGCAAATTTGTGAAGTTAGTTATCTGCGAACTTTCTCTCAAAATTTGAATTAATTTAAAAAATAAAGTTAACGTTTAAAAGTTGAGCTTTGTTAATTTTTATCCTCAACTCCTCCTTTACATTAATATCACCGAAATTTTCAAACAGATACAGTACAAAATGTATTTCATTGCACAAACCCCATAACTGTTTAGTAAAATAATGAAACTTAGTATCACTATCAATCACCATAAAAACAAAACAACTCACAGGACGCGTTTCGGGCTGTAAATTTTTAACAGCCGGTCATCAGCTAAAGTAAACATGTGTCCGTAAGGGGACAAGGTCACAAATGAACCAGCTCGAAATGCATCTGTGTGTTGTTTTGTTTTTATGGTGATTGATACAAAGTTTCATTATTTTATTGCGATTTATTGCAAGTTTGTCGGTGCTGTTTCAGACATAACTGTTTCTTTTCTTTATTTATTTAATCCCTCGTCTGAACCTTAGTGTGTAAATTACTTTTCCATTTGCTATATAGAGGTGTATTTTATATTCTAGATTTTTTTAAAAATCTACTTCTAACTTCATTAGACAGTTTTTCTTAATTTTCTCAAAACTTTAAATTCTACATTTAACAGGATTTCTGAAATAAGCAACTATTTTTACCTTTATCTAGAGTGAAAACTTATTATTTTAATTCATTTGTATGTAAAATTTGATATTGTTCCAAATTATCATCTACTGAGCATCAAATGCAGATCCACCTTTTTTACCTTTTATATTAGTTACTGGTTCTTGTTTTTTTTTTTTTGTGATTTTTAATTTATTTCTGTATTCTGTTATCCACCTTCCTTCTATTTATTTTACTTTTGCATATTTATTTTCTCTGATTTTCTTAAAAATATATTTTATGCATTTCTGGCTGAAAACTCTCCTAGTTCACAGTTGGAAGTAAAATAATCATTTATGTTTCAGATATATTTGAATGGAGTGTTATTTTATAGACATCCATTAGTCAATACATTCATTGGCATTTAAGTATATCTTTAGAATGTCAGATGTATACAGAGGTGCCAAGCTCTCACTAATCTTCCGTAATATGTGGGTTAATTTAACCCAGGTTTAATATGTTTCGCACCAGAATTTTTTTTAAAGAAATAAAATAAAAAATATTCCATGTAGAAATCTGAAATTAACTAAATAAAGAATCATCAAATAATTTTTCTTGTTCGAAACATTGTTAAACTGGGTCAAACTAATCCACATATGACAGAAGATTATTGAGAGCATGGCACCTCTGTGTATAATATAAACATCAAATAAACTTCATATATCTAACAAAAGATTTTCTGTAGTTATTTTCATGTTCAGGGCTGAAAAGTCCATAAAAAAAAGTTACTTCTAGTGCAAAATTTTCATTGTTGGCCTGAGTTATAAACAGATTTTAGTTGGAAATTATTTTGTCTTTTATCATTATTCTAGTTTAAGGAGAAAAAGAAATAATTTGGTATCTTATTACAAAATAACCTAAGTGTGCAAAATAATATGAAGAATTTTTATGCTATATCCTTAAAAAAATGATTAATGCAATTAGTTTTTAAGGTGCGTGAAATATCCTCTATGAGTATTTTTTTTATTTATGCACATATCTTAAAAATTTTAAGTTATTAATTTTTTTAAATTGTAACATTACTCTTTTATTTATTTTACCTTGCATGCTGATCTAATCTTTAACAAGGATATTTAAAGTCATGTTAAGTAGCTAATTTTGAATTGTGGATTTGCATATCTAGTATTGTGATTTCATGCATTTAATGGCATATTTTTCTTTATTCACCTATAGTGTTGTACGTATATGTGATTTTAAAATACTACTAAGTAAAAAGATTGAATGAAGGACTTAATTTTATGCATTGTATTTAAAGTAATAAAATAGAATATAAATATTTTAATTTATCATTTATTTGCCAGACTTGTGTCTGTGTTTTTTTTAGCAGCATAACCTCGGTTTACAAGTTAGTTTTACTTTATAGTAGCAGGTGCTTTATTAAAATTATAAACTATTTATGAGAATTTTTAGTTAACAGTCTACCATTCTCAAGGAAATATTGACTGAATTGTGTTATAGTAATTTGCCATTGTATTTAATAACACCTTTTGCAGTCATAAATTTCTTAAGTATCACACAAGGAAAACATTTTGTAAAAGGAAGAATATCTCGCCCTTCCCAAATATCAACCTAATATCAGTTATGCAAATCTTCCATATCAAAGCTGCAGTCAAAATAGGCTAGAGAGCAAGCAAAAAATATTATTAATTAAAAAACAGGATATCCATCCCTATAGGAAAATTACTGAATAAAATTGCCTTCATAATAATTAGTATACAATTACTTGTAACAACAACAATAATAAAAAATCGAAATCGAAATCTTTAAGACTTATTAAAAGCAATTTTCAGTTTTTTTTTTTTTCTTTTTTTTTTTTTTTTTTTTTTAAGAAATTTCTTGTTTGTGTATAAGCCAGGTTCAGTATTTCACACTGGAGAAAGAAAAAAATAATAACCATTATAAATTCCAATAAAGAAAAAAAAATTAATAACTAAGTGCACTCACGAATATTTAAGAATTATTGTGCTCATACTATAACAACATCTTATATATTTTCCATCTACTCCTGGATATAAAGCAGCAGATTTTTTCTCTGCTTAAATAAGTAATACCAATCTTTAATGGTATTCAATTTTTATTAAACTATACTATATATATATATATATATATATATATAATTTTTTTTTTTCTGTTTCAAAATAATTTAATATTGCCCTCAGTTTTTTCTTTTAATTAGTCATGTGAGAACTGTGCTGAACATTTTAAATTTACTTGTTAATTCATTATAGACTAGTTTATTTTATTAACCTACAAAAATATGGAATTTATGACTCTTAAATTTTGTCATCATTTTATATCTTTAATAATGTACAGGTGATATTTGCATTTCAGTAGTCTCTGATGTCTAACTTTTATTGTGTCATATTTTGTTAATGTTCAGTGTCAAAATTCATTCTGGCTGCATGCAAAAAAGCAGCCACACATCAAAATGTGAAGCATTGCTTCAAAATGTGAAATCTTTCATCAAAATGTGAAATCTTGCATCGCAATGTGAAGTCGTAATATGCAAAATTTTAATTAGTCTTTTCAAATGGGATATTTTTCAGGAAAAGAATTGTTTTTTTATTTTCAAATTTTATGTATAATTTTTAATTGTACTACTATTTTTGTTTTCTTAGTGTGTTATAAGCAGTTTTAATTTTTTAGATATTTATTATAAGTTTTGTGTCAAATATTTTTTGAGAGAATTTCAGAAATGTTTGAGAGGAAGTCCGAATTTAGTTTAAGTTTTTCTACTAAAATACTACACCTGTTTTTAATTTAGGAAAAATTGTATTATTAGATAGTTAAATATATTTTTAATATTGAAAACTATTTTAGTAAAAAATATTAAGGCTACTTTAAGGTGCTGAATTTTATATGTTAGTAATTTTTCCTTATAAAAAATTGAAAGCATAATGAATTAATGTAAGTAGTTAATAAATGTGTTTATCTAGCTGTTGGTGTACTGATTCTGCTTTACATTTTAATTTATGGATGTGAGCAAATCTTATAAAAACACATGGTTACGTAATATTGTGTAAAAATATTTTATATACTTTGCTTAATCTATGTTGACTGCTGTTTTTTATTTTCCACCCAAAAAAGTTTATTTATTATTTACTGCTACTGTTACCCAAGCAGTTTAAATTTTGATGATTTCTTTTTAAGACTAATGTTAACCTCTGTTTGATTATGTGACATACAGCACAGTCCTTGATGTTTGTTAATACAATGATATCTGAACTTAGATCTGTGTTAAGTATCGCTAGTGTTGTAACATTTTAGGACTAGTAAGTGACTGTGTTTTTTTTACTAAGGGATTATACCTATCTGCAAAGCCAAAAAAATGTGTATTTGGGGGAATTGTTTTTTTTTTTTCAGGAAAATGAAACAATAAATTTGAAAATCTTTTTATTTTCTTTATCGGACTTTAAAGAAAAGAAATTGACTTATGTAATGACGAAATAAAGTTGGATGTCCCCAACAGACCTGTTCCTCGGAAATGGTGTCATTCTGGTAACTGTACGGCAGTAATCACCATAACTCTGTAAGATTTTACCTGAAATTATAAAAAGCATAATGTCTTTACCCCAAACAGTTAAAACACTTAGAGTAATCATTTGGTGTTTTAAGAAAATTGATTTTGAACAAAATGGCGGTCGTTCAAAGTTAAGGTACCGATTTTCACATGATTGTTTATAAAAAATAGAAAAAATAACTAGGTTGCTGAAAACAATGATTTCTCTCTAGATAATGGTCAAAATTTGAAGATTGGTTGAGATTTGTTCGAGTTATCGTGATTACACACTTTTAAAACATAGTTTTGAGATAATCACGTTTAAAGATTAGTTACGATTTATGTATGATAGAACAAATTAAATTAAAGTGCCGTAACTTTCTTAATTTTTATCAGAATGACTAGAAAATGTAACTGAATATTCTTTACTGTTTGTACTTTCAGAAAATGCAATTAAAAATAATGCATTTTTTGAAAGTTTGTAGGTAGGTATAACCCCTTAAGTAAATGTAAAAAAATATATTTTTAAATTTTTTTTGTGCAGGTTGTTATGATGAGATGTTCTAAAGCTTAAATATAGATGTGGTTTGTTAATCTTTGTTGAACATACAAAGGCATTAAATAGAATATTTCAGTAGTAATATTAAAACATTGGATGTTTATCACGCTCTTAAATTGGTTCTGAAAGAACTTCTCTATCAGTGTGATAAATCGACCTAGAATATTTGGAAAAAATCAGGAAATTTATCAGCACTTGAAAAATTAAGGAATTCTTGATCAAAACTGGGTTATTTCAATGCAGTGTTACTCACAGCATAGTTTTTTGGGAGAGAAAGATGGGAGTGCACCACAAAGTCCTAAAATAATTTTCTTATGCGGTGCTGTGACAAAATGACAATTTTCACAGATTTTTTTTCCAAAACATGTTTCAAATTGCCATTTTGTTTCCTGATGGGAAAATATCTAAGAGGTATGATAACTTTTGATATTGCAGTTATAAAAATATTGGCGTTCGAAAAATCTACATGGGGGGAAATAGTGAAACTTACCAGGTAAAGTCAGGGAAAATGAAAAAGTTTCAATGCTAGACACCCTGTCTGCATATTCTATGCAAAGGTAAAATATAGGGCTGATTGAAGTAAATATTCACACATAAAAGAAAAAAAAAAGCTAAATAGATACTAAAAAATGGTTAAAAAAAGTAACAAATTATATATAAAAATGAAGTTGATAGATTGAAAATCGAAACATTCATTAGAATTCGAAAGAATTAAAAATAATAAAGTAAAATATGTATGAATATTTTACACTATTATTTTTAATTTTTCCTTAATATAAGTAACCCGCCAGTGCACAGGTTAAAAAAATATTGTTCATCTCCAGTATCATTCCCTGTATCTGTATTATGATCACTGTGAATGACAAAATTCGGATCTGTGTTGGAGTCATCGTCAGAAATGTCATCTGACTCACTGTCCTCCCAACAGAGGCTGTATTGCGACCAAATCTTGAAGATTATTAAGATTAAATCTTCTTGTGGCCCTACAAAAATAAAGTATAAACAGAACTACATTTCTTTTTTACTTATTTAGACCACTGGCTTCTGGTCTAAACTCTAAAAGTAATAACAGAAAAATTGAATAAAAACTTACATGCTGGCAGTCCACCTGATAACTAACATAGCAAAGATAAGAAGGATAACAGGTAGATGGAGTGTTAAAGCTGAAGCCATCTATATCATAAATAATAGGAGACATACATGCTTGGGTCCCCAACCGTTGGCAAGGGCCAACCCGTGCCGCTAATATAATTGATATTCACTCATGTGGACAATAGTTACTGTCTTAGCAATCAAACAATGAAATGGACAGGTGATCAGTAAATAAGTGAACAACAGTATAATTATAAATAAACAATGTCACCTTTATCCCAGTGGTAGCCAGCTCAAAGTGACATTCACAATTATTTTCAAGAATTGGTGGTAGAAAACAATGAATACAAAATAATGTAAATTTTGGCAGTTTAATTTTTCTTTCTGTTCTTTTTTTTTACCATTAAATATTGAGCATGGCTTAAATATGCATTTTGTCCAGGTATCTATTTTAGCATAACCACAATTTAGTGTTTTAATGAGGAAAATATATAATTTCAATTATCAATTGATGAACCCCGGCTTATACATGAAAAGTTTAGTAAATTTTAATTCTCAATTTTGAGTATAAAAGTGTGTTATATCAAAGGTTTATTGCTCGATGATTTTAAATAATATTTATTTCTCTATTACTACTAATAAGAAAACCTTATGTATTAGTTTATGTTCATAGTTTGAATGCATGGCATTGTTAAAGAATATATGTTCTCATTTGTCAAACTCTGAACTTGAAAACTGCTTTCCTCAAATTTAATCTGTTCTTGATACATAATTAATGATTGATTACACATTACAGATGAAATGCTGCTGTGTCAAACTTGCATTACTTGTCACACATTTTGTGATTTAAAATTATCATTTAATTGTCCCATATTGCTAATGAAATCATGCTAATATATTTTTTATAGTGGGAAAAGTAAAATAGCCACAAATAATAATAATAAAAAAAAAAATTAAAGATTTCTTTATGTTTTTATCCATTTTTGCAGTTAATTAGATTTCTTTTCCGATGTTAAATTCATTTCAACAATATCAATTAAAGTAACATTTTGACGTTCAGAAAAACATACAAAATAAATTTGATATGGCTAATTATAAAAGAATAAAATATAATTTTTTTTTTTTTTTAAATTGCTAAAATAAGTTTTCTAAAATAAAAATTAAATAAAATTGAGTGGTATGTTATTTAACAGCAGCAATAATGAGTTCGTATTATAGCTAAAATGTCTATGAATGACCTGTATCTACAGATAAAATTATGCTATATTAATAATTGTAGCATTAAGGTGTTTGAAGGGAAAAAAACTTCAAGCTGTTAAAATCTTTAAACATACAAAAAATAAAATATCAACTTTAAATTGTATTTCATTTTATGTCTGTTTAACATAAAAATATAATCAATATGTACTTAAAAAAAAAGCTGGTATTTGGCAGCTAAAATTTGACTGAATATTCAGTATTTGGCAAAATCACTATTCATTACATCCCCAATTCAAATATACTTATTTAGAAACTAGTTAATATATCCTTTTGTTTCTTAAATACATTTCTTCATTTTTATCTTTACTCCTAATAATTAGTGAACAAATTTACTTTAATCACTTACATAATTTATACAGAAGTGCTAACTCTCAGCTTTTAGTTAACGACATGTTTCTCTTGAAAAATATTTTTCTGGCCTATTTTTGAATTTGTTTAACTTTGCTTGTTTTAATATGAACAACACAATATTTTTGATATTTTATTTTAATAGTTAGAAAACTAAAAAATGCTAATGGAATTGATTATAATTGATTGTCAAACATTATATGTTAATAATATTAACAATTTCATACAGTAATATTGGATGAAGAAAAGACTTTTAGCATTGCTATCAAAGCAAAGCTATGTTAGAAAAACGTGCACAGCAACTATCATGAAAAAGTTTGATAAAGCTTTTTTTGAACAAGTAAAAATTCATTTGACATATATGTAATAGATCAAAATTAGCTTATTATTGTCTTTTTAAAAATACTTAGTGATGAATTATAAATCTAACGTGTATTTATACTTTTCCTATTTTTAACAAAACCTATATTTTGATATAATACTCAATATTTTCCCTGAGCCAAATTTCCTAATTTGTTTTCACGAGTTGCACCTCTGTTGGTGACCAATTTACATGATTTAATTGTTTGAATTCTATAATCACAAAACTGCCCAAAACTCAAGAATCCCAAAGCAGGACAAAAATAGTTAGAATGTACACCCCCTCCCCCCCCCTTTTTTTTTAACTTAGCCAATTAATATAAAGAGTGGACAGGACTTATATCTGTAATGCAGTTTATATGGAGTCATAAGTTTCTTGGTAGGTTATTGCAGTTACAGGATAGATTTGTAATATGTATATAGAAAGTAAAAAGTGTTTAGAGAAGGACAAGAATCTCAGACAATTTCATAGGTTTTTGAGGTAAACATCTTCAATAAAATGAGATCTGAATAAAGTGAAGCAATTATTTAAAGTTGTTATTGACTGACAGGCAGTTAAAAAACCTACTTTTACGCTCAAAAATCCACTTAAAAAAATAATAATTGCTGGCTTTGTTTCTAACTGTTCAGTTTAGCAGAAATTTTCAGCAAGTTGTAATAATGAATAATTAGGATAGTTGCTAAATTTCTGTTAGGATATAATATGCAGAAAATTATGGAAGCTGAAAAAAATCCCTAGTTCAATTTTTATCGCTGTGTGCTGCAGAGACACCTGACTAAAAAAAAAGGGGAAGCATAGCTCTGTGAAGACATCTATCTAGAACTAAAGGAGAATAAATGTAGTGGAAACACAAATCACATTTTTAATAAATAAAAATAAAATGTGAAAAATTTTCAAAAGTTGGACTTTGAGTTTTTCAATTGGGTGCCCTGTCACCCGCAAGCTAAATCTCAAAGCTCTTCATCCAGTGGTCTCTGTACAATCTTATCCACAAACAAACATATTATTTATTATACAGATTCAATCCGTTAGTTTATTTGATTTTTTTTCTCAATGTTTGATTGCAATGTTATATTTATACATATTAAAAAAAAAATATATATATATATATTATGTAAATAGTAAAACCTTAAATTAAGTACAGATTTTATTGAAAATTCTGCAGAATATCCAATTTTCAATGATTACTCAAGTAATAAATTGAAAGGGATTTAATAAAAGAACATTTTGGGCAAGAGTGTTGTTTAAAAACATTTCTAAATTTTGGGTTTGCTTTTATGATAATTGTTACAATTTAAATTTATTTTCAGTTATCATTTGGTTAAATTTTAAAATTCATTTCATATTTATTAAAGTTGTCCATTTACATTCAGTTGTTGCAGCCTTTGTCCCTTTTAAACAAATTTTATTATTAAAAAAATGAAATAAAATAGTTTCCTACTAGGGAGGGAAAAAAAATGTTGCCAATCTTATAAGATCAATTGCTTACAGTTAGAAAACTATGTTTAATGTCTTCTAATGTAATGATATGCATTGTAATTTGTTTCTAATAATATAAAAAAAGAAAAGAATTTCTTTTAATGCTAAAATATGTTCTTATGTGTACATGCATTATTATTGTTTTTCAAGCATACAAGAAACTGATATAAGTTTTTGTTGGCTTTTGTAAATTTCCATGTTGACTATTTTATCAGTTATTCCATAGTATATCTTTTGCTTGTTATTGTTGTATGTACGTATTGAGCATAGGAAGGTTTGGGATGTCAGTGATAGAAAGTTCTAGAGTAGCTAGATGGCTTATATATACATAATCATTACTCATTTATATAACTGTGATATATCACCTTCTATAGTGCATTGTTTAAAAATAATGTAGTAGAGCGTCAGTAATCCTAATGTCAACCAATTTGAAATCTTAAAAATTATGTCCAAGAAAAACTGGCTCTAATAAAATAACATTTAAGAACTTAGTTAGGACATCATAAAATTAAAAATAAAAGAATTACAAATGTTTCAGACTAAAAAATAACTGAGTACTTCAAAAGCGTATAAATTTTTTTTTTTTTTTTTTTGGACATGAATAAGTATCACAATATGTCTAAAATATGTTATAATTTCATTCTAAAATGATTATTTTTTTTATTTCAGTTTTATGATTCCTTAAGTACATTCTCTTTACTTAATTTAAAAACTAAAGCTGCTTATTCACCTTCATTGAGGGAAATAAAAAAAAATTGCTAAGAATCTTTTGTGTTTTACTAAGATTAAATTTTGTGAAAGTTTCGATTTTATGACATTGTTTTATTTTGTGAAAGTTCATAAACAAACCCAATTTTCCTCAGGACAGACTCCTGTCTTTCCTTTTTTTTTCTTTTACATTTTTCAAATGAAAAAGTTCTAATGATTCACACTACTTTGGGAATTAAAATGTTCAAGGTAGCGGCTGCACTAGACTTATAGGGATAGAAATGATCCCATTAACCATCCTTTGTGTGTGCATGTATCATCATATTGAAGAAAAGATTGGAAAATACTTGTCTGTCTCTATCTCAAGTTTGTTTAGTGGAGTTACGTATGCACCAATATTTACTGAATTTAATAAATGAATGTTTTTCTGCATTACTAACATGATTAAACTAAATTATCACTTGTATGTAAATTTATTTCATAAGTTGTTGACAAATGCTGTAGAAGTAAAAAAAAACAAAACAGGAAGCTATGCTATTATAGCCTTACTTTAGAAACAGAGGGTAAATGGAAGTTCTTAAAAAAAATCAGAAGGTATTATATAGCGTATGTCATCATATGCCCTCCAATCCACTACACCCCTGTTGTTCGTGGAACCCTTATAAATTAAGAAGATATTATTAAATAAAACATAACATGTTTTTTTAGATAATATTTAACATTATCAGAATAACTTTCAATGTGTAAATTTTAAAACAGTTAATATATTTCATAGGTTTTTATTTGTTTTGCGTATCGTCTTAATTTCTAAGGAAAATAAACTACATTTTATACATTTATGCACTGAATTGTAAATAGCTGATTATATAAAAATCTAAAAATTGATAATGTCTCACTTGATCTGGATTACAAGCGTTCTACTGTGACTTTCTTATTTATTCTTAACAGCCAACAGTATGTTTTATTTTTAGTTTCTTTACTTCAAAATTATGTGTTTTTTTCCCCCCTTCCAGGATGAAGCTATTGTATTTGATTTCATATTTCTTCTTATTTGTGTGAATCTAATGTATGTGTTAGGCTGAAAAATATACAAATGCTGAATAAAAAACTTTGTAATATTTTTATGCAAATTGTTTCTTTGGCTGTGATTGCTTTTATATCTAAATAGTTTTAAATATTATAAATGAAAATTTCACTTAAAAAAAAAAAAATTGAACTTGGTTATTTTAACAGGGTTTGTACAGACTCCTTAGACTACTTAGAAACTCCTTATAAATGAAAAAGTTTCCAAGCAGTGCTTAGAACTCCTTAGACATACAAAAAATACTCCTTATAAACTCCTTAGAATTTCAAAAAGCAAAATTAAGTGACTTCATGCACTTAATTGAAGTATATAAGATTAGAAAATAGAGACGTACCTCATACACTGAATAATATTGCCTTAATTAATCATCTTTCTTAGGTATGCCATGAAAGTAATTCACTTTTAAAGGAAGTAAAAAAAAAAATCTTTTCTGTTTACAAAAGTAAAGTTCAAATGATTAGTGTGATTACAAGTTATTTTTTTTCCATTCAAAAGAGAGAGAAAAAAAAAAGTTACCTTATTTTTTTTCTTATGTTCCATGTGTTTTTCCCCTCCAAAATTCATTTTAAAATTTTAAGTTCATGTGATGCATGGTGAGTATTTAAGATTTGACTGGCCTCTATGTATATGACCATTTTGGCTATTGCATAAAACAAAGGACTCGTAATTTTGTATTTAAATGTATGAAACCAGTAAGCAATACATTGTGAATACTGTGCAATTGTAGCACTGACATTAAATTCTAATATTATACAAGATATTTTGGAATACTCTTATGTTAATCTTTTTTCTTATTAAAAATTGTGCATGTTACATAAGAGGACAGTGTACTTAAAAAAATAATGATAAATCCTTTAAAATTCTTATTCCTTAGAATTCTTCTAGACTCCTTGGATTTTTTCTTCTGAAGTCTGTACGAACCTTGTTTTAAATGCTGAGGTTGCCACAGATGACAAAAATGTGAATAGTTGCAACCAGGGCTTGACAAATGTGGTGTCCAGGTCACCACTGGTGATCAAGTTTTTCATCTCGAGACCAAGTTTTTTATCTGGCGACCAAGTTATATAATTTTGCTTTTCTTTTTTTATGTACAAAAGTTGACCTAAGAAATGAGCACAAACAGCTTTTTTTCTCCGAATATTAAGAAATAAACTTTAAAAAATATATTCAAACAAAAAATATTTTTAACTTTTATTTTTAATTTGGTAAAAATAATTTCATTAAATGCAAATTTTAAAATAATAAAATCAAAATTATTTGACTGACTCCAACAGGAAAGTTGCTAAAAAATTGTTTTCTTGCTTCATTATTTCACCGATGTATAGATTTTGTAGCATTCAATTATCCAGACATTTCAAACATTTGACAATCAGCATCTTCTGAACATGCTGGTTAATTAATTCTTTATAGTATTTCTCTTTCTTTTTTTTTTTCAAATATATATTATTTTGATAAGTTTCATTAGAAAATTTGATACTTTTCGGGTAGCCGGGCGGCAGTGATTTATATACATGTATATGTACACATATGTACAGTCGAACTCGCTTATAACGAGCCCTGGTTTAACGAGAACCCCGATTTAACGAGAAAATCAGAAGTACTTGGTTGGTACAATGTTAAGTCAATGGGAGCATAGCTCGCTTTTAACGAGCAAACCCCGGTTATAGCGAGCAATATATTTGTTATTCATAAAATTTCTATTGACTTCTACCTCACCAGCTCTGCTAATTGTTTCTTGGGAAAAAATTTTTAACATTCCGCAGTCAACCGAAAGTTTCGTAAGCACTTGATTTTGATGCTTCTCGATAGAAGAGAAAAAATAGGAACCACCTCAAATGCAAATGTAAACATACTGGAAGCGATACGTTTAATGAACGATGCATGGGAAAACGTTTCATCAACATGCATTACCAATTGCTTCCGTAAGGCTGGATTGGACATTTCTCAAAAGGGGCAAATCTCTGAGGAAGAAGAAGTAGACAACTTGAAACATTTGGAGATGAGTAGAGAAGAATTTGAAAATTATGTATCTGTTAACGCCAATGTTATCACTTTCGAGACACCTACTCCCGAGGATATTGTAGCTGAAATTCAAGCTAAAGAAGATGAAAAAAAATTATGATAACGACGAATGTGAATATGTGAATAATTTCAAGCTGAACCACCCCCAACATACTCAACGGCTTTTTAAGCGTGCAGAAAAACTTCAAACTTTTTTCAAAACCAGGGGTGCAAAATGACGATGTTTTTCGGGCCATGAGTATTCACCGAAGAACAATAACACAAGAAAGAGACAATAAGACAGTTCAAAGCAAATTAATCAACTTCTTTTGCACTGTACAGAAAAAAAAGTAAATAAAGTATGTATAATAAAGTAAGTATGCATGAATTTTTATAATTTTTTACGAGCACCTGGTTACATACTTGCCAACATTGCACTAAACTTCCGTACAATGTAGGTTAATTTAACCAAGGTTAAACACGTTTCAAACTAGAATTTGTTTCAAGAAATGCATTGAAATAGGTTCCACAAAAAAACATGAAACTAAATTTATATTATTTTTTCAGATATATTTTCTGGTTAGAAAAGTCTTTAACCTGGATCAAATTAACTCACATTGTACGGAAGTTTAGTTGAAAGTTGGCAGCTATGCGGTTATAACGAGCAAATATCACGGTCCCTTCGCGCTCGCTATAAGCGAGTTCGACTGTATATAGATACAAAAATATCTACATACACATATATATATATACATACATATATATGCATATCCATATATATTTATATATGTACATACATCACTGGCGCCCGGCTAACCGAAAAGTACCGAAAATTTTGTTTATATTATCTTTCTAAATTATGTGCTATTCTAAACTATGTAACTAATAATTCTAAAACATGCTAATTATTATTTTTTCTCAATTAATTCATTTTTTGCTGTTTGAAAATCAATGATGAGCAGGGGGGAGGTGTAAATATATATATATTTTTCTGGCAACTAAAATTATCTACTGGCTACTAGATTTTATGAAATTTATAAAGCCCGAGTTGCAACTATAGTTAAACTTGCTCAGGAAGGGTTGCTGGGGGTCTATAAAATTAATCGCAGGGTTTATACAGACTTCTTAGACTACTTAGAAACTCCTTAGAAATGAAAAAGCTTCAAAGGAATACTTAAAACTTCTTAAATATGCAAAATACTCCTTAAAAACTACTTAAATTATCATAAACTATACAAGAAAATGGAGACCCATATTATACTGTGAATAATCCTGCTTAAGCATGTATGACTTTGAAGAGATTAACCTTTAAAGTAGTAAAATAAAAATCTTCTCATGTTTACAAAGGTAAAGTTAAAATATTATTGCCATTCTTAAATATATATAGTGTGCCCGCTAAAGCCTGTTGTCACCCCAATAATTTCTGAACGGCAAGAGCTATAGTCATAAAAGTGGGGTCTAGGTATAGAAAAGTTGCCATGCGCTACGCAAGGAAACCGCTTACATAGCCTGGTGGCTAAATTTGGAGTTTTGTAGCAAAATTAGCGGATGATGCGGATTGTGCAATATCGTTTAGCAAGTGTATCAACGCTCATTTGGTATGCGAATTGCATAAATGTTTGTATTATGCAAATAAATATGACACATCATACCTCTGCGCCAGACACAAGTATAAAAGAAAGAGTTCTCCAGGGGTTGTATGTTGAAACTTGTAATCATGTCGACATTTTCTACCGATCAGTATTGCGAGATGGTCTTGATTTATGGAGAATGCGGGTGCCAGGCAAGAGCGGCAGAGTGACTATATCGTAAATGTTTTCCCGGATGGCCACATCCTTCATGCCAGGTAATCTTAAAGACAGTGAAACGATTGAGGGAGACGCGCATTGTGAAAAACAGACCTCGATCCTGCAGACCAAGAAGAGTAGTAGGACAGCGAGTGCAACCAGAAGACATGTTAGCGTTTGCCCTCGCCCATCCTCAGAGCAGCACAAGAGAGATCAGTGCACACTGTGGCCTCTCGAAAAGCCGCATTTGGACTATCTTGAATGAACAAGGTGCTCATCCTTACCGGCATACATCTGTGCAGGCACTAATGGCAGGGGATGCTCAGAGACGCTATGATTGGTGCAACTTCATGATGAACCGCTAAGAGGTCTAGCCAACGTTTCTTGCTAACATCATATGAACAGATGAGGCATGCTTTTTTGTGTAATACTATGTACAATAAGCAGAACATCCATTTGTGGTCGCTGGATAATCCTAGATGTGCTGCTGAAGTTTGACATCAAGTTCGCTGGCCGAAAAATGTCTGGTGTGGAATATTCAAAAACAGACTGATTGGCCCGGTACTTTACGAGGGCATGTTAACAGGATCCCAATACTTGGAATTTCTGAAGGATGTAATATTCGATTTTCTAGAGGATTTGCCATTGAGTGTTCTCTGGAATGTATGGTTCCAACACGATGGCGCCCCGCCGTACAAGGCATCAAGTGTCCAACAGTAGATGCAGGACACATTCCAGCAGCAAGTCATCGGGTATGGCGGTTGCGTAGAATGGCCTCTACTTACAACTGACCTGACCCCTTTGGACCTTTTTCTGTAGGGATACATGAAACAGCGAGTGTATGCAACCTCTCCACCAACACTGCAGGAACTTCGAAACCGTATTACGAATGCTTTTCCAGCGTGTCACATGCCATATTGGACAATGTGCAGTGGGAAGTGCAATCCCTGTCTAGACGTGTATTGTTGCTGAAGGACACCATTTTGAGTATCAGAAATAGATGTCTCATTTCCGATAAGTGCAGTTTTGTCATCCATAGATTAAACACATGTGCGTTTTGTGCTTTTCATCTGTATCATTTTTGTGAGCAAGATGTTTTTTTGTAATAAATAGATGATCTTGAACAACTTTTTAATTTACCCTTTCCCCGTATCTCGCACCGTTTGTGAAATAAGAACACTAACTCCAAATTTAGCCGCCAGGTGGCGCTGTAAGCAGTTTCCTTACGTAGCGCATAGCCACTTTACTATACCTAGATCCTACTTTTATGACTATAGCTCTTGCCATTCAGAAATTATTGGGGTGACAATGGACTTTAGCGGACACACTGTATATACTGGTGTGGTTTTTCACTTCAAAATTTACTTTTAAAATATACATGTGATACAGGAGTATTTGGGATTTGATTGGCCTCTGTATATAGGGCCAGTCACTGCATAAAATAGTTTGCTGGCAATTTTGTATTCAAATTTATGAAACTGGTAAGCAATGCATTGTTGAATACTTTGTAATTCTTGCACTAGCTATTAGATTTAGATCAAATAAAATCCGTTTTATCTCTAAATGAAGTGTAAAAAATTAGGGTGAGTGGATGTGTTACACGAGCACAAGGGCACGCCATACATGAAAAAATATGGCAAGTCCTTTAAATTTCTTGTACGGCTTAGAATATTTCTTAGACTCCTTCGATTTTTTTTTTATCAAGTCAGTATGAACCCTGTACTCGTATAAATTGTAACTCATAAAATTCATGAAGAGTACGAAAAGTTTCATACGTGCACATCATTTAACGAATTACTACAATTAATTATAAAGTCTAAAAAATTGTTTTTACTTTCTTTAAAATTAAAATAAGTTTTTTAAATTCTTAATTTTTTTTCCTTGCATTGAATTTGGAATGGCTATCAATGATCAAGGATCAATGAATTTTCCAAACCAATTAAATACATGCAAAGTAAATATAACCAGTGGACCTGTGTGAGGATTTCACACTGCAGTCTAATAATTTTTAACAATAACTTAATATATTTTTAGATGCAGGTTTAAACTTCTAAAGAAAAATTAAGGATAAAAATATCTGCAAACAACATTAGTCAAACCAGAATATCATCTCATTTATTCCATCAAAGTTAGTTTTATTCTAAACATTTCAATTTTGCTTTTTAACCATAAATATAAACCCGTGCAGAGAAATCATACTTTATCTTTTTTGTACTGTTTATTTTTTTATAATCATTGTTGAACATGATATAATGCGGAATTTTATTTTTGTTGCAACACTAATTTGAGGAAAACCTTCTATTTCATTTAGGAAAACAATGCTGATTTAATTTTTAATTAAAAAAACATGCTTTAACGAAATGAGAGTGTATTATGTCAGATACTGCTTCAAAAACCTTTCAAATGATGCCTCATTCGTTCTTGTACGTTTCGTAAATTCATAGAAAAAGGGATGTTGGCAACATAAATAATATATATGATCATAAAAGTGACAGTTATATCTGCCACTCACATTAATTTCCTATAATATTAAATTTCAGTATTATTACCACTCCGTGAACATTATTCTCATTCCTATTTTTGAATTAAAGTTTTGGTATGTGCAAATCCATAATCCCCTATACGGCAATAGAGACCATATAGGGGCTCTACCTAGCAAAATTCATGGTAGTTCTGGACAAAGGCTTACTTTATGTTTTTTGGGTCGCTAAATCCGAATTTTTAACTTCCTACCAAAATGTCCCCCCGCAACCCCCCCATGTTTTGGGAAAATGTCCCACACCCAAAATAGTTTTTTTTTTTAAATTCAATTTTTTTATTGTTATAGGTATTGTGTTAGGTATTTTTTCGGAGATAAGCGGTGCGCTGCGGAGTTGCTGCATGATCGCACTTCCCTCGACCCATGTTCTGAAACTAGCGCCCCCCTTCCTGTTCATCCTACGTCAAAATGTCATATAGCTTTTTTGTGGCAAATTTTGTCTACTTTTTGAATTTCTAGGTATTTTTTCCCCAAAATAATTACAAAACAAATTTTTTCAGAAAATCCTTTTTTTTGGTGGGGGAGGAGGGAGGGGATGTTGTCGAAGGAAATTTTGGTGGGAAGTTACAAATTCGGATTCAGCGACCCAAAAAACATAAAGTAAGTCTATTTCCAGAACTACCATTAATTTTGCCAGGTAAAATCCCCTATTGCCTGGACTACACAGGTCAACACAAATCTGGGGTTTGTAGAATAGCACTTTTTTCTTAGTAAATCAGTCACGCTGATCACGAATATGGCGTTAGTTTTTTACTATCATCCACAGTTTTTTCACAAAACAAAAAAAGGAGGGGGTGTCTCTTAATAAAATTAATGTGTAATATTTATTAAATAAAATAGATTCTTAATAAAAACAAAAATTAATTTCTTAGTAAAATGACATTAATAAATATTAAAATACAATACTGCACTAAAGGATGTGAAATATAAATATAGATGGCGCCACTTTGTGTTGATATTTGCCTGAGAAGGCGCAATTTTCTCCCGCGCATTTGTAGTGGGAACATACGTTTATTTTGTTCCTTTATGGATATCTTACGTTTGTTTTGTAATTTTCTTATAGCAATGTGGCATCAAGAGCTTGTATAAATCCAGGATCAAAAAATGTGATTTGGCAGAACTTAGTTGATCCAAAAGAAGTCCTCTTGTCTCCCCTGCACATTAAATTAGGTTTAATGAAACAATTCGTAAAAGCGTTAGATAAAACAGGGGAAAATTTTCGATATTTAAATGAAGTTTTTCCACATTTATCGGAAGGTAAAATCAAAGAAGATGTGTTCGTCGGCCCAGATATAAGACAGTTAATGAAGGACGAAAAATTTGAGGAAAAAATTAAATCAGTCGAGAAAGATGCATGGGTTAGTTTCTCAGAAATTTTTTGGAAATTCAAAGATCCTAACTACGCAATGATCGTTGAAAAAATGCTTCAAAACTTTCAAAAACTAGGTTGTAAAATGAGTTTAAAAATGCATTTTCTGCACCCCCATCTTGAATATTTTCCTGAAAATCTTGGTGAAATGAGTGAAGAACAAGGTGAGAGATTTCACCAGGACATAAATTGCATGGAAAAACGCTATCAAGGACACTGGAATGTAAATATGTTGGCAGATTACTGCTGGGGCTAAAAAGAGATACTAAACCAACTTCAAAATCTAAAGGACACACGCGTTCTTTTGATGATAAAGAAAAGTAATTTTACTGTATATACTAGAATATAATTTCTTATAAAACATACACACACATTTATATATGTAGATATGATTTTATTTATTTATCTGATTTTTTTGTACATTTTTTAATGAATGTTGTGTAAATTGTAGATTCTCAAATTCCAAATTCTTAGTTTCTTAATTGTAAAAAATCCTGACGTGATACATAAAAATGGATACTATTTTTGAAATAAGCATAGCAGATTTCTTACAATTTACATAAATTCATGAAAACCCCAGACAAAAAGTTAAATTTTGTAGGCTTGTGCTATTATAAAAAGAAAGGGTGAAACTAATTTTACAAAAGTTTTTCAAGACATATTTTGATATATTTTTTTAAAAGATGAGTTTCACTGAATGACAGCAATATTGTTTAAATCAGGAACATAGAAGTTCAATGTTCATTCGTGATTTAAATATATGTGCAATTTAAACTAAATGAGAGTCTAACTAAATCAACTAAAATAAAGTCAACTGAATGCGTTGCGACGCCACGGTCATGCACTTTTGGCGTTAAATCATATATTTTGGCGACAATTCTTTTCTTTTATAGAAAGTCGTCAACGGGATAATGGAGAAGTAACTAATTTTCTATAGCATCGTTATAAAATTCTCCAATGCAGCGACATTGTTTACTTAACCTTTTTACACAAGTTGATTTTCAAATGTTTAATTGATCTTATTTAATCAATCAGGAAAACAGTTATTAGCTGTTTCGACAGCAGTTGATTAGATCTAAAAATTCCCCAGTCAAAGGAAAATGAATGGAAACTCGGTTACAGCAGATCGCCACTGGTCGTTTAATTATAATACAATCTTCCTTAATCGTTTTAGAGTTGATCATATCAGAGTGTTTTTAAAGTTTGCGGTGTCAGAACGGGGGTTGGCGAGCGCAGCCCGTAGGGGGCAGACCCCCCCCCCCAGTAATTAGAAAAAAACTTACCAAAGCAGCAAATAATGTTGCATAAGATATGTTATTTTTATGTGAATATTTAAAATTTCTGCAAATATATGGATGTTGCATCAATGAATCAAATACTTCAATTATTTCAAAGAATACCTTGCATTATTCATGAACATTTTTAAGGATTTTATTATCAGATTCCAACATTTTAATAAGAAGATCTTGGAATTTTCGTATTCAGAAAAACCATGCACAAATATTTTGTTATGAAATCCTCAACGTAAAGCTATCACATACGGAAATTTTTTAATTTTTTTCACTAAAAATCGTAATAATGAAAAATTTCTTTTTCATAAATATGATCTGAATATGGCATAATTTTTTATTTATGTATAACAAATAAGATTTTTACTATTTACTGAATTGATTGAAAAATTATTTATCAAAGAAAATTATTACGAATCAAAAATCATTACTCTCCTAGAAAACTGAAAATCACTGTTCGTCATATTGCTGTAGCAAATCTTTAAATGAATATCTCAGAGATAGACAGTACAAAGATCATTTTATGCTTGGCTACACCGAAACAGTTGTTTAGGAATTAGGATAACGGGTCTTATACATGTAGCTTAGACTAACACTTGAAGATTTTAACAGTTCTCTCTATTTTCATAACTTATAAATGTGAGGTTAAGGGGAATCTTCACTCACTTGAAAACACCCGCTCGTTAATGTTAAACCTATGGCCAGGTTGTTTTCAAATTCCTCATTTAAATTTGAATATTTTTAAACAATTTTTTTTTTGCCTAAGATAGCTGAGGTTAATTCCTAATATGGCTATTTTTTACTTTTTCGATTTCAGTTGCAGATTTTTTTTAATAAAGGTATTTTCACTTTCAAAACCGATGAAAGTACCTTTATTAAAAAAATCTGCAACTGAAATCGAAAAAGTAAAAAATAGCCATATTAGGGATCGACCTCAGCTATCTTATGCAAAAAAAAAAAAAAAAAAAAAAAAAAAATCGTTTAAAAATCTTCAAATTTAAACGAAATTCGAAAACAACCTGGCCATAGTTTAACATTAGCGAGCAGGTGTTTTCAAATCAGTGAAGACTCACGCGAGCTGTATGAGAAATTGATGATGTTAAAATTGGAACAGTATTGTTTAGAAAAAGGCCTGATGGATCAGAGTTGGCAAGTTTTTTCCAAAGTGAAAAAAAAAAAAAAAAACCATGGAGAAAACCAGCCAGAAGAAATAGGTTTCTTTCGATTGGAAGAAATGGAAGAAACTTTTTTCTTTAAGAATTTACCATATAAGTTGGAACTTTGTAAGGCACAATAAATGCATTTGTCTTATAGATAACCTTAAGTAAATTTAATTAGACCTATAAAAAATTAATTATAGATGCTAAATTAATAATTACATCCGTTTTTTAGCCAAGATCACACACCTGACTAAAAGCTTTTCAAAGAGTGAGTATTTGAAGAAAAGAAATTTTATCCAAAATACACAAAATCCATTAAAAGGTATCCAGTATATATTTTTTTAATTTAAACTGGGGTTTTGCGTTTAGGCAGTGTCTGCGTTTGGGGTGGTATCTCTTTGGGTGGACGCACAGACATCCATGTCTGTTCACGTGGAACCGTGAATGCTTACGTCTATATTGCATCCTTGATGCTTATGTGCACTCTTTTGCCGGTGCAATAGGTAATGATTTCCTGTTGTAAGACGACAACGCTAGACTGCACCAGGACTTTCATCGTGGAAGATTATCTTCAGCACCAGACAATTCAGCGCATGAATTGCCAGCTCAATCTGTTTGGGATGCTTTAGAAAGACGTAAGAACTCCTATAATAGAGGCTGACTCATCCTCGCAGATTTAGCACCCGAATTGGAGCCCAGTCGAAAAACCAAGCTAATCAGAACCTATTCTATTATAAGGAGTCTTAGGCAACCCCAGCTCTGGCTGCGGCAGATTGATGCTGAACTGGGTACCAATAATCCGAAACAAAATGGATATGCATCAGTTCCTATTATATGAGTCTTAGGAAGTGTTTCTGCTCTCATTACCCATCCTCAGACCCTTGCCACGCTTACATCTGCTTTGCAAGAGCAATGGCTCGCACTTCCCAACGAACTCATCGACCGTATAATAATTGACAGTATGACATATGGCTGTATGTGCTGTATTGCTACTAGGGGTGATTATACGGCATATTTAAGGTACTTTTCGTATACCAAACTGACATTGATTTTTCTAATTATGTTATTTTTTGAAACAACATAGTTGTCTGCTATTTTATACCTTACTATGCGTTGTTATACTAGGGATGCACCGAATAGTGATTTTGGCCGACTACCGAATATTCGGCGCACAGGTAAACCGAATACCGAATATTCGGCTAGCCGAATAGTAACAGTGAGGCCGAATACCGAATATTCGGCCAACCGAATAGTAACTATTCGGCCGAACACCGAATATTCGGCTCGCCGAATATTTTTATATTTCAGAGTTTAAAAGTATTAAAAATTAACTTATAAAACAATTTTACATAATATTTAACACATATACTACCATTTCATAAACTAGACCTTCTTACAAGAAACCTTTACACAAAAACTTCTGTGCTTTGAGTTAAAACTTGAAAAAAGGATAGTCTTAAAACTTTTTTAATTAATAAAGTTTTAAACTTTGTAGCTTCTTTTGTGAATTAAAATAAATTCATAAAATGTTCTTATATTCTAAAAAAAATATTTTAAAATCAAAGAAAAAATTTCAATTAATTAGAAGAAACATTTTACAGTGATAGTTTATTTGTCAGGAAGCGACTAAAGTAAAACAATACAATATATTAAAATGGTTGCAAATCAACAATAACTTTCCTGCTCCTTTTAATTTAGCAAGGAAATTTTTAAATGAACCAGAGAGCAGGTGTCTGGAATGGGCGATCATATTCAGGTTGTAAACATACAGGGTGTTTATACATCTTAGAAAAAACTTTCTGCGTAGATAATGTGGTCAAAGCACACATTTTTTGAGCAATAAACATCTCAATCCACTTATGCCATCAAAAATACAATACATTCAGTCAAAAGCACAGGGTGTGTCACCATAAGCTGAAACTGAATTTTCGTTCACAACTTTAATAACAATGAAGATATTTTAGCGAGATTTGCATCGCATTAATTTTGCTTGTAGCAAATATGATGATATTATTGGAAGTTTCTGAATTTTTGCCAGTGACACAGTATAAGAAGTACTGTCAGCTGCACTCTGAATAAAAGACTATCGGTACTTCTCTATTATCCCGTCGACCACTTTTCATAACAAAAAACTATCGCCAAACTGTAAGATGAAACGCCAAAAATGCAGTCCCATTTACTTGATGTTAGAAGCATTATACGTGTTTGTTATGTCATCAAGTGGTTTTTAATTAAACATTTGCCTGTATTTTTCATTATGTTTTATTGGTTTATTAGTTATTGCATTAATTAAAATGACAATTGTGTCCTTAAATGGCCAAATGTCTTATATTTTATTTATTTACTAGCAAAACCCCCGGCTTTGCTCGCGTAATTCTTGAAAAATGCCAAGTGGTATTCGTTGGCATATATTCATTAGAGGAAATTTTACTGCCACAAATAATTCAGAAATTACTAATTAAGCCACACTAATGTCGAAAAAAAATCGAAATTTTAGAACGTTTTTCACTTTTTTACTCCCTGCCCCCTCCCCTCCCCCTCTCCTTCCTGTGGTAGTGTCACCGATATAAAATATAGCCTACTAGCTTACCCGGCCGGCGTTGCCCGTGCCAACAACCTTAAATGTACCTGAAATCAGTGTTGAACATTTTTTTTATTTTTAAACAAATCTAATGTTGGGGGCCCCACTACCTTAGACAGCAAACACTGAGCGTGCCATACACACTCCCATATATTACCGTAAGTCAAGTCGAAAGAGCCATAGCCCTTCATGATCCAGCCCATAGAACCAGAGATAGAAAAGCAGCCCTGGTGGTGAAAATCGAAAAGCTCTATCTATGTAGAGTCGAATGAGTCATACCCCGTCGTGATCCAGCCTATAGAACCAGATATAGGAAAGCACCCCTTGTGGTGAAAATCCGAACTAAAATCAGTCAGCTCTATCGATGTCAAGTGGAAAGAGCCATACCCCATTGTGATCCAGCCCATAGAAACAGAGATAGGAAAGCACCCCTTGGTGGTGAAATTCAGAACCCGAGTTAGCCATAGAACCCGAGTTAGCTGCAAAATCCTTTAGTTACACCTTCCACCGCCAGGGGGCACACTATGTTCTATACGAACATAACTGAATTCATTAAGGTTATCGATGTCGAGTCGAATGAGGCATACCCCGTCATGATCCAGCCCATAGAACCAAAGATACGAAAGCGTCCCCTGTGTTGAAAATCCGAATTAAAATCAGTAAGCTCTATTGATGTCAGGTGGAAAGAGCCATACCCCGTCGTGATCCAGCCCATAGTAACAGAGATAGCAAAGCACCCCCTGGTGGTGAGAGGAAGTTGATGTAGAATAAATGCGATATTTAATAAAAAGTCGTTCCCACCCCACCCCCTTTATCTCGCCATTTACGCTAATTATTACAAATGTTTCTTAATTACATCTAATGTCCCGATCTGATAATGGGGTTTCCCTATCTACCTATCCTAATCCGCTTTTCCCTATCATAATAGAAAAAAGCATATTTTATCAAAAAATCGCTGGCAAACGCGAATTTCGTCAAAAGTTCGCAAGAAAAACACGAACTTTATCAAATAATCGCTGAAAAAACATGAATTTTGTAAAAGGATCGCTAAAAAAACATGAATCTCGTCAAAAGGCAGCAGAGAAAACACGAATATTGTCAAACGATCATTAAAAAAGCAAATTTCATCAAAGGATCACGGAAAATGCGAATTTCATCAAAGGATCGTGGGGAAAACGCAAATTTCGCCAAAGGATCACAGGAAAAATGTGAATTTCGTCAAAGGATCGCTGAAAAAAAAAAAAAAAAACACGAATTACGTCGTAGGATCACTGAAAAAACATGAATCTCGACAAAAGTACGTGGAAAAACACGAATTTCGTTTAAGGATCACAAAAAAAGCAAATTTCGTCAAATGATTGCAGGAAAAACTTGAATTTCATCGAAGGATCGCAGAAAAAATACGAAATTCGTCAAAGGATTGTGGAAAAAATGCAGATTTTGTGAAAGGTTCACAGAAAAAACTTTCGTGAAAGGGTCGCGGAAAAAATGCAACTGTCTTATGTTCACAGCTGAAAGCGGCTAGCCACAGATTTCATTGTTTTGTTTATGTTTGAGTTTTATTTTAAAGAAAAGGTATATAATTTTGGCTAATTGAGGTTCACATAAGTTAGTTTCAATTGTATTCATTCTTTGTATGCGTAGTTGCCCCCATATATTATGTGTTTGGTAAGAATATATTTTGCACTTTATTGAATGTTTTCGTAGCGTTAGACATATCAGCTCATGTTCTTAAATGAAACAAACTGTTTTCAATAACAAATCTTAATGAATCAAATTAATCTTACATTTTACTATAAAATGTACAGTTCTACAATTTATCGCATATTACAACGTTCTTGGAAACTAACAAGTTGGAAATTGTACGTCAAACGTGACAAACGAGGTGCGTTCGTACTGTAGCTAGTTATATAAATATTCAGACCTAGATGATTTTTAATTCTGTGAAATGAATTATATCGTCTGCAGATTAATTTCTGTAATAAAATAAGTGTCTCGGTCGCTTGACGATTTAATATCCATCGGAAGCTCCTCTAACAAGAAAGCACCGATTTAAAAAAAAAAAAAAAAATCAAATTTCTTAATAAATATTTTTATTAATATCTCCTAAAGTTTTGATTCGATTTTAATAAAATTTGAAATGTCTCGACAAAATTCTGCAAAGATAATATATCTTAAATCTCAAACCATTCGGTTGGGTAGTTTTTGCGTTGTTATATGCGGACGGACAGACGGACGGACCAAGCGACGACAATAGGTGCTACGTATTTATACACTGTAAAAAATTTCGCAGCAAAGTAACCGGTCATTCGACCGTTTTTATAAATAACGGTTACATAGCCGTAATTTAACAGTATTTTGGCCCTCATATGAGCAATATTATGCTCAAATTAGCGTTAAATTACGGTTATGGTCGGTTAAGTTCGGTCATTCGACCGTTTTTATAAATAACGGTCGAATGACCGGTTACTTTGCTGCGAAATTTTTTACAGTGTATAATTACGAACGCACCTAAAAATGTAGTCCCATAACAGTAACAAAGAAAAATTGTAAATAACAATAAATAAATAATCATAAATTTCACATCATTGAATTAACAAACTCATATATAAGATACAACTTTAAACTGATATGCCTCATCAACTGTTGTCGAAATCAATATAGTGTAAATAATTCTTAAACATTATGAGTTTGCTAAGAAATTAAAACATTCAGTGCAGTGTAGGATGTATTTTTTCCTCAAAACAATTTAATTTGTAAATATGAAGTTAAAAAAAAAAAAAAAAAAAAAAAAAAACCGTTTTCTCACATATTATGAGTTTTCTCAGCAAGTTAAAACATTAAGTAAATATGAATGATTTGTGGAGCTGTTTCTATCAAAAATTCAATCACATCGCCCAAAAACCCTCAACAAAAATAATTATAAAGAGTGTGATGACAACATAAATTTTATACCACATTGCATGTCCATTCTTGGACGATTCTTATAAAACTCAAAATTTGTCCCAAAATGGTGATTTTATTACAACATGCTTACAAATTAAAATGGTTTATAATTATTTGAAAAAAAAACTCGGCCAGAAATAACATTGACTTTACATTTTTAAAGACTTATTCTTTATAATTATTTTGAAACAGCTCTGCAAATCATTCATATTTATTTATTGTTTTACTTTCTGATGAAACTTATTATGTGAGAAAACGGTATAATTATGTATAAAACACAAAATTTGTCACAAAATGGTGATTTTTTTTACAACATGCTTACAAATTAAAATGGTTTATAATTATTTAAAAAAAAAAACTCGGCCAGAAATAACATCGAGTTTACATTTTTAAAGACTTATTCTTTATAATTATTTTGAAACAGCTCTGCAAATCATTCATATTTATTTATTGTTTTACTTTCTGATGAAACTCATTATGTGAGAAAACAGTGATTTTTTTTTTTTTACCTCATACTTACAATCCTCAAAACAATTTAATTTGTAAATATGAAGTAAAAAAAAAAGAAAAAAAAATCACCGTTTTCTCACATATTATGAGTTTTATCAGCAAGTTAAACAATAAGTAAATATGAATGATTTGCGGAGCTGTTTCTATCACTAATTCAATAACATCACCCAAAAACCCTCAACAAAAATAATTATAAAGAGTGCGATGACAACATAAATTTGCATGTCCGCATTGCATGTCTGTTCTTGGGCGATTCTTATAAAACACAAAATTTGTCACAAAATGGTGATTTTTTTTACAACATGCTTACAAATTAAAATGGTTTATAATTATTTAAAAAAAAACTTGGCCAGAAATAACTTTGATTTTACATTTTTAAAGACTTATTCTTTATAATTATTTTGAAACAGCTCCGCAAATCATTCATATTTATTTATTGTTTTACTTTCTGATGAAACTCATAATGTGAGAAAACGGTGATTTTTTTTACCTCATACTTACAAATCAAATTGTTTTGATGAAAAAATACATCCTACACTTCACTGAATGTTTCAAATTCTTAAACAAAATCATAATATTTAAGAAATATTTACATTACATTGATTTCGACAACAGTTGATGAGGCATATCAATTTAAAGTTATATCTTATACTAGGGGGCCTACCCCCTGCGAGCTACGCTCGCCAACCCCCACTCAGACTTCGAGGCCTCTAAAAACATGACAGCGTGCTTTGTTTTAAAAATATTGGTAAATCTGTAATTGGGTTGCCATGCTTTTAACGTTTTAATGGGGCATTTTTTTTATTATCATGGCCTCATACACAGCTGTTGCGACAACTGACGACTGTTTTCGGGATTGATAAGTAAAATTAATTACAACTTGAAAACCAGCTTGTATAAAATTGTTAGGTTTAAATTGTGGCTACCTCTCCGACTTTTATAACAACGATCTGTATTCTGTTCTTCTTTTGCGTTTAAAGATGAGAAAAATTCTATCTGCTTGTGAATAACATTAAGAACCACGGTATTGAAAAGTACTATGTTATAGACATTTTCAGTAACAGGTTTTAATTTTCTCTCTATTTTAGTGCACCATCATGCATATTTTCATGTTATTTTAAATATGTAAATTATTTATTTTAATTAATTTGTAAATACGAATATTCTAATAATTATTTATCATACAAAATTAATTAAATATTTTGTGCATGCATGCCTGCATTTATTCGGCATCAATTGATAATATATTTAAACAACTTTGCTAACCGCGATAATTTTACACCATGTTATGTCATTTGAATATTGTCCATAAGAAAGTCGGGTACTTTTCCAGTATAGAATCCTTTGCTTTTAGGTTTGGCGTAATTCGAGCTTCAAAAAGGGATAGATTCGTTAATATACATAGATTTGTTGCCAAAACTTATGAAAACAAACCCAATGAACTTTTGGTTCTTTTTTATTACATGGGGTCTTGACGCTTTTTTAAAAAGCTTGGCGCAATTCGGGCATCAGAAAGTGAGATTTGGTGCCAAATGACATAAACAGCCATGGAAACAAATTCGACGATTTTTTTGTTTATATGCGTATTTTAATTATACGTATATTATTATTGTTTTTTCTATACAAATTACTTCTGATTATATATAAAATAGGATAAATGACATTTTACGCTAAACAAATTGTATAAATATTGAAAAAATGCTTTTGTATACGAAATGACAAAGTGAATAGGTTGACAGAAAGTATGTTGCCAAATTTCCTTTTCCGCCAAGGCTATTTTCTCTGTTTCGTCAAGGCCCCATATACTGGAAAAGCACCGAACTTTTATGCTTGTTTATACATGTATTTATATCTATATATACAATTCATTTATAATTGTCTTTCAATTTACCTGTACATAAAAATAGATAAATGGCTTCTTTATATTAAATAAATTGTATAAATATCGAAATAATTGCTTGTGTATATCAAAAAGCGAATAGATTGTTAGAAAACATGCTGCCGAATTTAAATTCATCGCCAAGGTCACCTTCTGTTGTATCTCGCGAAGGCTCCTAAATTGGAAAAGAAACGAATATCATTTTAATATATAACGTAATTTACACTTTAAGTGTGTTTTGAGTATAGTAATTTAATTATTTGTAGTTTTTTCTTCTCTTTGTTATTTATGTGTAAACATATAATTCATTATTAAAAAAGTAATGCTACTGAAATATTCATTTGTTTTAAACTTTAATAGCATTTCTCTAATATATAGGGAGCATTTTTTTCCTTGCTGCCAATGAAAGAGAGAAAGGATTAAATGTCATTTTACCATAATTGATGTCATATTCTCATTAAAATTGGAAAGAAAACCAAGCAGGATATTTTTAGATCTCCTATAGAGCTTTATAGGAGCCTTATCCTTTATAGGAACCTTAGATATTTTATTCTCCTTCCGTTCAATTGGGCAACTATTATTTTATATATTCGTTTCAAATATCCGAATTAGTGATTTTATAAATTCGTTTAATTAAATTTTACAAAAAAATGACAAAATGATATCAATAAATAATAATTACTATTAATTCCTTTTCCCCCCTTTCTTTTGCGTTTACATAAATGACGTCATTTGGACGAATTTATTGAAAATATTTTCAGTTTATAAATTAAATTAAATGCTGACAGACGATTGAATCCTGACGATAGAAATGTGATTTTTTTTTTCAAATTTTCCTAAAAAACATAATTTTATCACAATCTTGTCTTCATTATCGATTAAAATAAAAGATAAATTCAATTTCAATTTGAAAATGACGAATAAAAAGAAATCAATAATCCCTATCGGGATCCTTTTCAATTTTTTTCCCTTTTTTGTCACAAAAAAGCTGAGTAATTAGTTGCCATCATTACAGAAATGTCATTAAAATTAGAAAAAAATTAATATCTCGAAAACTAATTCCAATTTCAAAATTCTATTACCAGTTTTGACATCCGCGAATTTTTATGGACAATTGGTATTAATTTCACTATCAAGCGTTTAATATTTTATTAAAAATAGCCCTGAAACATAATCAGTCGTTTAATCAGTCGTTTCATAAAATCGTTTCATAAATTCGTTTCATTAGGATTTTATATATATAGGGTAGATTAAATGCTGACAGACGATTGAATCCTGACGATAGAAATGTGATTTTTTTTTTTCAAATTTTCCTGAAAGACATAATTTAATCACAATCTTGTCTTCATTATCGATTGAAATAAAAGATAAATTCAATTTCAATTTGAAAATGACGAATAAAAAGAAATCAATAATCCCTAACGTGATCCTTTTCAATTTTTTTCCCTTTTTTGTCACAAAAAAACTGAGTAATTAGTTGCCATCATTACAGAAATGTCATTAAAATTAGAAAAAAATTAATATCTCGAAATCTAATTCCAATTTCAAAATTCTATTACCAGTTTTGACGTCCGCGGATTTTTATGGACAATTTGTATTAATTTCACCATAAAGCGTTTAATATTTCATTAAAAATAGCCCTGAAACATAATCAGTCATTTAATCAGTCGTTTCATAAAATCGTTTCATAAAATCGTTTCACAAATTCGTTTCATTAGGATTTTATATATATAGGGTAGATATATGAGTTTGTTAATTTACAATCTTTCTGTTACAGCTTTTGACTACATTTTTAGTTCCCGAAAACGTTGTAACATGCGATAAATTGTAGAACTGTACATTTTATAGTAAAGTGTAAGATTAATTTGATTCATTAAGATTTGTTATTGAAAACAGTTTGTTTCATTTCAGAACATGAGCCGATATGTGAACGTTTTGAAACCATTCAGTAAAATGCAAGTTATATTCTTACCTAAAACATAATATATGGGGCCAACTAAACATACAAAGAATGAATACAATCAAAACTAACCTACTTTAATCTCAATCAGTCCAAAATATAATCCTTTTCTTTAAAATAAATCTAAAAAATAAACACTGTGCTACGACCATAAACTGTCGTCGCTGGTCGCTAGATCCTGGATCCTGCACCTGCTCGTTGCCGAGGCTATTTCATGGGAGGAGCTTGAAATAGCCTCGAACCCAAAATTCCATATACACGTTTTAATTTTAAAAAAAATCTAAATTAAAATTTAAAAATCCGGCCGCGAGGTATACTGTCCGGTGACAACATCTACACATGACAAAAATTTCTGAGTCCTAGCTGTTATAATTACGGTGAAAACCGCGGGCAGGCAGGCAGACACCTACTGTTTTATAGAGATAGAGATGTTACAGCATGGACTGTTACCATCACTTTTCAAAATGGTTCTGTAGTTCCAGAGATTCCATAGAAATTGTAATTTAGAATGTTTTTAGACCACTTTTCGCTCATCTCACCCTTTTAAATTTCGGATTTTTTTAGAAGTTGTTCTTAGAGAGCATTTACATTTTATAAATAACTACCATGCCAAATTTCAAGTTTCTAGTCCCTTCAGTATAAAAAAAAAATCGAAATTTTAGAACGTTTTTCGCTCTTGCACCTTCCTGTGATAGTGGCACCGACATAAAATATAGCCTATGTTACAGCAGGGACTGTTACCACCAATTTGCTACCAAAACTTTTGAAAAGGGTTCGGTAGTTCCAGAAATTCCATAGAAACTGTAATTTAGAATGTTTTTAGAACGCTTTTCGCTCATCTCACAGTTTTAAATTTCGATTTTTTTTAGAATTTGTTCTTAGAGAGCATTTACATCTTATAAGTGACTACCATGCCAAATTTCATGTTTCTAACTCCTTCAGTATAAAAAAAATCGAAATTTTAGAACGTTTTCGCTCTTGCACCTCCCTGTGAGAGTGGCACCAACATAAAATATAGCCTATGTTACAGAAGGGACTGTCACCACCAATTTGCTACCATAACTTTTGAAAAGGGTTCGGTAGTTCCAGAGATTCCATAGAAATTGTAATTTAGAATGTTTTTAGAACGCTTTTCGCTCATCTCACCCTTTTAAATTTCGAATTTTTTTAGAATTTGTTCTTAGAGAGCATTTACATCTTATAAGTAACTACCATACCAAATTTCATGTTTCTAGCTCCTTCAGTATAAAAAAAAATCGAAATTTTCGAACGTTTTTCACTCTTGCAACCCCCCCTGTGATAGTGGCACAGACATAAAATATAGCCTATGATGGAGCAGGGACTGTCACCATCAATTTGCCACCATCACTTTTGAAATCGCTTCAGTAGTTCCAGAGATTACCCCCTACAAACAAAAAAAACAATCTTTACTACTTTATAATATTAGTATAGATTTATTTTGATATTCCAATGGCAACGTCCTCCCGTTTATTTGGCGTTACAGTTTGGCGATAGTTTTTTGTTATGTAAAGTGGTAGAAGGGATAATAGAGAAGTACCGGAATATCTAGCTCAGTGTTGTTTAGTTAGGAATGGTGGCAATTTCCAGTACTTCCCGTGATTTACAGAAATCAAAGTAACTATGTTGAAAATATAGTTACACTATCTTCAATATTGTTAAAGTAATAAACGAAAATTCAAATTTAACCCGGAGTGAGATGCATTTTATTTTTGATTGAATAAGTGTGTTGTGATCTTGGTTTCCTGGACAAAAATTGTCTGTCTTAATGTCTAGTATCACTTGGGAAAGTTTTATTCCGTTTTTTTAGAAACATAATGTTTGCGAAAAAACAAGATTATTTACCTGGACAATATTCAGGAACTTATTTGTACATCATTAATTCCTAAGGTCATCATTAATGGTTAATTTTCATAAGTGACACTTTTCAAACAGCAAATAAATAATGTAAAAGCATTCTCTTTCATTGAAATATGATTCTATTTCTAATTATTTTGAATAACTTTATTAATTGACAGTTAAAAGTAGAAATTGTGTTTTTTTTTAAATATTTAAAAAAAAGTTTAAGTATTCGGTTTGGCCGAATATGTCGATATTCGGCCAAACCGAATATTCGGTAGGCCGAATAGTTTGATATTCGGCCAAGCCGAATATTCGGCAAACCAAATAGTTTGATATTCGGCCTAATCGAATATTCGGTAATATGGCCGAATAGGCCGAATACCGAATGGATACCGAATATTCGGTGCATCCCTATTGTATACTGTGGCTGAGTTTCATTAAAATCTACATGTGATATTTTGAGTTATCGCTATTTTTGTGATTTTTCCTTAATTTTTGGAAACAAATTACAAAATAGAGAAGAAAAAGTACAGTACCTGTTTTTCTCTTTAACAAACTACAAAAGACTCATTCTGTTTGATCTTGCACATGTAGAAATATGTATACCATGGATTTTCATAGGCGTTCCTATTCACCCCACTTTGTGGGGATGACTGGGAACATCATATTTTTGTAGGTAGATTTCGTAAGAAATACTACCTATTGCATTCTCCCCTAAGTTGTAATTTTTGAAAAAATTTTGCAGATCTACGCCGATCATGACTCCCAGAACCCAAAACCACCCTCAGTTCAAAACTTTATCTATCTATCTATCTATCTATCTATCTATGTCACTTTTTATGGACACGATAACTCCCACAATTCTGCACAAATCTCTTCCAAACTGATACATAAAATCAAGGGGCATAAAATCTCGGTCAAGTTCGTGAATGAGCAAAATCGAACCAGGGGAGGGGGAGGGGGGGGGGCTTTTTGTGAAAACAGAAAAAAAACCCCATAATTTCTTAATTATGAAACGTATCGAATCCGTTTTAAGTTATTATTACTTCTAGGAAAAGGGCCGAAAATTTATGTATGACAGATTTTTGATATAATATAAAATGGCTCAAAGGGGAAAAAAATAGAAGAAAAAAAATCGTAACTTCGTCGATTCAGAAGATATCAAATCCGCTTAAATTTATTATAAATCCACTTAATATTATCTAAAACTTTTATATTGACAAGTTTTTTTATAGGACCAACCCTTATAGCAAAAAAAAAAAAAAAAAAAAAAAAAAAAAAAAATCCCTGCCGGCTCCGCCTGCAAAGAAGTTAGGTTTCGAAGTGGGCGTTTCCAAATGCCGTATCATGGCAAAAAGGTTATTTCTTCCGCAATTCCCAGCAAACAGGCACCCCATGGTCTGCGTCTTCGAAATCTACCTGTGCCTGTAGGCCGAGCCGTCAGGGATTTTTTAAATGTATAATTTATAGTTCCTTTTTAGGTGCGTTCGTAATTATATAAATACGTAGCACCTATAGTCGTCGTCTGGTCCGTTCGTCTGCCCGCATATAATAGCGCAAAAAGTATCCAACCGAATGGTTTGAAATTTAATATATATAATCGTTGCAGAATTTTGTTGATTCATTTCAAATTTTATGAAAATCGAATCAAAACTTAAGAATCTATACTAATAAAAGAAAGTTTCTCTCTCTCTCTCTCTCTCTCTCTGTGTGTGTGTGTGTCTGTTGGCGATGGCTAGGAAAATCTAGGCCACCTAGAAGGCTGGAAATTTAGATTTAGGTAGTCCAAACCCTCTCCTGGTGTACCAGAACGTCAGAATTTTAATATTTCAATTATTTACTGAAATATTAATTAATATTCACAAAGAACTCTCATCAAAAATACGCTTTTATTCTCTTGGGTTGGTTGGTTCACTGGCTGGTTGCATCGTTTCTTCACAGAAGTAATTAAATAAACCAGAGTAGCGATGCATAAATAAGGATTTCTAACTAAATAGTGTCAATATGGATTGAAGTTATAGGCGTAGAGGAGCCATGCGAAGCGTAGAGGAGCCATGCGAATGTCGCGCTACCTGTACATGACAAATTACACATACGTCCCACTGATTGAAATATTTTCCAGGCACATTTTTCTTCATGACAATTAGTCGGTTTTTTTTTTTTTCTTTTTTTAACATGACATTTATTATTATGATGGAGATTGTTAATACAAAAAACTTTATTTAACAGATTCTTTTTTATATTTGCTGGAATGAAGAGGGGCAAGGGTCTTATTACATTTAAGCTTCAAGGTGTATTTCTAGAAAGCAGTTACCAAAATTTCCGAAAAATAGTGTAAGCCAAATTTCAAATTAAGTTCCTAGCTTAACCAAATGAATCAATCTTTAAAGATGTATTGTGATCCTCCTAATTAGTTATTTGCAGATGGCCACTTGAACAACCCCCCCCCCCCCTCCCTCCTTGCCCTTCCTTCAAGGTTTTTTCTCTAACTCTGCTCCGTTTCCATATCTCAGCAACTATCTTTCCGATTTCAACGCAAGTGATTTCAAACATTATAATTAATTTAATAGTCACCCTTTATAACATTAAACTAAAATTATGAGTAGCGGTTACCACTATTTACGAATAATAGCTTAAGCCAAATTTGTAATTAAGTTCAAAGCTTAAGCAAACGAACGAATTTTGAAAGATGCATAGTGGTCCTTCTAATTAGTCATTTGCCGAAGGTCACTTGAACAACCCCCCCCCCCCCCCCCCCCCGGCCCGTCCTTCAAGGTTTTTTCTCTAACTCTGCTCCGTTTCCATATCTCAGCAACTATGTTTTCGATTTCAACGCAAGTGATTCCAAACATTATAATTGACTTAATTGTCACTCTTTATAATATTAAACTAAATTTATGAGTAGCGGTTACCACTATTTCCGAATAATTGGGTAAGCCAAATTTGTAATTAAGTTCCTAGCTTAAGCAAACGAACAAATTTCGAAAGATGCATAGTGCTCCTCTTAATTAGTCATTTGCTAAAGGGTACTTGAACAACCCCCCCCCCCCCCGGCACCTCCTTCAAGGTTTTTCTCTAACTATGCCCCGTTTCTATATATCAGCAACTATCTTTCCGATTTCAACGCAAGTGATTCCAAACATTATATTTAACTTAATAGTCACCCTTTATAACATTGAATTAAATTTATGAGTAGCGGTTACCACTATTTACAAATAAGAGTTTAAGCCAACTTTGTAATTAAGTTCCTAGCTTAACAAAACGAACGAATTTTTATGCATGCATAGTAGGCCTCCTAATTAGTCATTTTCTGAAAGACACTCGAACATCCCCTCCCCTCGGCACCTCACTCAAGGTTATTTTCTCCAACTGTGCATTATTGCAATAACTGGGCTAATAATGTTCCAATCTTCTCGAAACCAGCTCAATTTTGTAGTGCGCGTACTATACAGTAACGTAGGCAGCGGGTACCTGTCTCAGAAGTTCGTTCGGAAAGAGGTTTGTTTAGAACAGAATGCTCCCCTGGCGGTGGTAGGGGGAAATAAAAGCTTTTCTAGAGCGTACGAGCATGCCGGGTATACGGTTCCGAAGCCATCGTAGACCGTGGCATCAGTTCCGTTTTTTAAGAGATTTAAGTTTATTACAAGGGCTCGGGCAACGCCGGGCGGGTCAGCTAGTATATTAATAAAAGTTTTCTTCATTCTATTAAATCCTATCATACGTAATTAATTCAATGATATTCCATGATAGGTAATGATTCTAGGTTGAGATTACGTCATATTTAAGATGGAGTCATATTATTTCGTATTACTAAATTTAAAAACCAAATTTGTATAATAAAATTGTTTAACTATAGCAATCCTATAGTCTACCGACAGTTTTTTGGATAGATGTTTCCGGAGAAATAGATATTAAATGGAAAAATAGTTTAAATATGAATTTCAAGTTCTGAAATTTTCAAAGCTAGGCTTAAGTTTCCCATTGGAATTTCCAGTAAATGTCAACAAAAGATAAAATGTTGCCAACTTAAATTGTACTTATTTTATTACGAAAATTAATCATATCATAATAACAGACGAGATAAATATTTATAAAACTAGTTATAGTACGAACGCACCTTGTTTGTCACGTTTGACATACAATTTCCAACTTGTTTAATTTTCCCTCGTTTTAGTATCAAAAGAAGAAGGTAAGATCTAAATTTTTAGAAGTATTTTTGTTTTAAACAATATTAATTATTAGTTATTTTCTTCCTTAGATTGAAAACTGTTCATTTTGACCACATTTTACGATATCCAAAAATACAACGTGCATTCTGAAAAAATTCGAAAAAATGATTTACACTCATATGCGTGGCATTATTTCTGTTAAAAACCCGTTATATATTGTGAAACTACATAAATTATATATTTTTGGGAATTGTTTGAGTCGGTTTTATTTTTTTAAATGCAAAATTGAACATTGACAAATTGGATGCATTATTATAGTTAAAAAAAAAAAAAAAAAAAAAAAAAAAAAAATGTTATGATACCTTACTAATTATATTTTGATGATAAATTAAAGCGCATTTTAAATGTTATTTAAACGTAATGTTTGAAATGTCCCTTACTCTAATATTTATTTAAATTATATTCAGTTTAAGAAAACTTACTCAATATTTTTTTTGATAAAAAAGGTCTTTGATTTTCTGCTGAATAAATATTTTACATAGCCCAAAGAAACTTATGCTATTTGATTTTACTTAAAAAAGACAAAAAGTAACATGTAAAATTATCTGTTCTAAATTAAGAAAAAATAAGGATAAATTGTAATGAGAAGTACAATTCAATATTTGCGGAAGGTATACATTGTATTTTTTATAATGGAGAACCATTTAATTTTTTTCTATTTGCAAGGTGAAAAAAAAAGCTATGTCCTTTTAGCTTTCGTTGATAGGATATGATAACGTTGGTTTCGTCTTGAATGCTTAAAATGTAATTATTTTTTAAGTAAACCATGCCAAACAATTATTTCTTAATTTTAAAACAAAGTTTTTCTTTTTAAATGTAATGAAAGGTTTGAAATGAAATGTAGTAATTAAACGACAGAGCCGTTTCTTGCTTTTAGTCGCAATAAAAACGTCGTGTCATTTATGATAAAGAACTCTGGTTGTGAAAAGCAATCAATATTGTAGCGATTGTTGTGTTGTAGAGAAGAATATGACGCGATGATTTTCAAAGCACTGCAAGTCCATTTTGAGAAAAAAAAATTAGTTAAAGCTAATTCTTTTTTAATTAGTTCGCATTGTTATTTATGATAAAGAACTCTGAATGTGAAAAGCAATCAATGTTGTAGCTATTGTTGTGTTGTAGAGTGTGGAGAAGAATATGGCGCGCTGATTTTGAAAACAGGGCAAGTCCATTCTGAGAAAAAAAATAGTTAAGGCTAAATCTTTTTTAATCAGTTCACATTGTCATTTATGATAAAGAACTCTGATTGTGAAAAGCAATCAATGTTGTATTGTAGAGTAGAATATGACGCGATGATTTTCAAAGCACGGCAAGTCCATTTTGAAAAAAAAATTAGTTAAAGCTAAATCTCTTTTAATCGGTTCACATTGTCTCATTTATGATAAGGAACTCTGATTGTGAAAAGCAATCAATGTTGTAGCGATTGTTGTGTTGTAGAGAAGAATACGACGCGCTGATTTTCAAAGCAGGGCAAGTCCATTTTGAGAAAAAAATTAATTAAAGCTAAATTATTTTTAATCAGTTCCCATTAAAGATATTTTAAATGCGTTGATTTTAAAAGTGAAACAAGCTTACTTAAAAAAAAAAAAAATATATATATATATATATATATATATATATATATATATATATATATATATACTAGCAAGTTACGCCCGCTGCGCTGGTCTGTTTCTACAAATGAACCTTTAATCAAACGGAATATATCATTTAATTTGACCTTGTATTTGAAAGCAATCTGTATATTTATCTGGAATATCCTTCAACATTACTGAAAAAGGACGCCATTGCGCTATTATATTTTCTGATGTGCAGTCGAAATTTTAGCTGTTAGAGACCAACTCTTTTATTTGGTCATTTACAGTTAGGGTTTGGTAAAGAACGATAAAACTATATGCAATATACTAAAACCATCACTAAAAATTATCGATCAAACAATGCAAACAAATTAACTAACAAAATCCATCCATCAGAAGTTTTTATAATGGCTAATCTTTGATAATCGGGTTCATCTGATAATAGAACTTTTCCATATATTTCTAAAACTAACATAGAACGATATGAAATATACTAAAACCATCCTTAAGAAATATCTACTTAATAATGCAAGTCGAAAAAAATACGCCCAGTAAAATCTTTCAAAAAAGCGAATCTTTCGGAATCGGGTTCACCTGACTATATAACCTTCACACATAACTGTTTGACTAAGCAACGAAGAACAATTTGTAGTACACTAAAACCATTCCTGAAATAACATCTAACTAACAATACAATTATCATCAAAATTCGTCCAGTAGAACTTTTTAAAAAGGCTAATCTTTCATAATCGGGTTCACCTGATTATAGAACTTTCCCCCATAACTAAGCAAAGTAGAACGATATGTTATACAATAAAACCTTCCCTGAAAAATTATATATCTAACATAACTCTACAAAAATCCATTCAGCAGAACTCAATTTATAAGCAGCCGGAACGAAACTTCATATATAAGGTAGAAGTAAATAGAAGTATATTGCTATTAATATAATTTACATTTGAATAAAAAAGGGGTACTTTTCGGTTAGCCGGGCGCCAGTGATATATGTATATATATATATATATATATATATATATATACATATATATCTTGTTATAATTCCAAAATTTCATAAAAATCCAATTAAATTTCGCACAGTTACTATCGGGTGTAACACATATAATAATAATGCAAGCAATTTACTACTTAATATTTTAAAGCAGATTTATGATATAACGATAAAACATAATAACCAACATTGCCTAAAAAACAGTTTTCAACTTATTAATAAAATACATAATATCAATCCGGTAAAATTCATAAAAACATTGGATTTTAATGATTTATTTAATAACATTGATATAAAAGACTTACATAAAACAATGTGTATATTATTTAAAGAATTTAAATCTCAATTAAAATTAAAAGATCATATTTCCGTTAATTATTTTAAAACTTTACTAAATTTTACATTGCATAATAATTACATCATATATGACAATATTATTTATAAACAATGCCAGGGAATTCCGCAGGGTGGGACCGCTTCTAGTATATTGTCTGACCTTTATTTATATTATTATGAAAGAAATATTGGTCCGAACAATGATTATGCATTTTATCGCTATATTGATGACATTATCATTTTTTATTTCAATGATAAAAATTGCACATCACCACTCAATTTTTATCCTAATCAGCTTAAATTAAGTGAAAATGATTTGATTAATAATAATATAAATTTTCTTGACTTAAAAATTAAAATTAATGATAATTATAAATTAAGTTTTGATATTTATGATAAAAGAATTGATTTTCCATTTAAAGTAAATATTTTTACCAATTTTGCTTCTTGTTTACATAAATCAGTTTATAAAAATATAATTATAAATTATCTTCATCGTATAAAATACCTATGCTCAGATAATAATAAAAACAAAAATATTAGATTTATTCGTGATCATGCACAAAAAAATGGGTATCCTATTTTTTTGATAAATTCAATCATAAACTCTTTTAAATAACAATTATTACATCATATAAATATAAACATGGTATATAATATTATTGTTTTAGTGTGAGATAACATATAGCAAATGATATAGCAATTTACAATTAAACATACATCAATAAAACTAAAACATATTAGGACAATAATTAAATGATTGAACATTATATACACTTTATATTGTTCTGTGATTGTGCGTTGCCGATCACCTATTTTTTAAGTGATACTGGTGTTCAGTTTTTAATACTTATAAATTATAACATATAACATATAAGAACAATTCTTAAGTTGGTTTTACATTATTACACTTTATACAGTTATTGTGATTTTGCGTTTAGTCGATCACTTTTTATTAAGTGTTTATATTGATATGTTAAAAATGTCTATAAAATATAAAAATACTGTAAAAATGTCAAAAATACTGTAAAAATCACTTATACAAAAACACATAAAATTATACATGGATGACATTGTTGACCATAAATCACAAACATCACTATATGTAATATATAAATATATATATAGTTTATTTTTATTTTTATTTAAATCAATCTCTATCTTTTTCAATTTCTCTCTCTCTCTCTCTATATATATATATATATATATATATATATAATTTTTTTTTCTATTAGGATGTTATAATTCATTAACTAATAAATACATGTATGATATCTTAACTATTTTTGGTAAATACTATTCGATATATAGGTAGATAGAAGGTAGAAATTTGTATTAAATCAGAATTCATTTAATTATTTGTAGCAGTATATAAAAAGATTAATTTTTTTTTATAAATTCTATAATATATATAAGTAGTTTAACATAGATGGCAGCACCAGCACTTTGTATTAAAAGAAATATCTCTTTTACATAATATATACTGTTGTTAAGAATCTATGAAATACTATGTAAGATAAAATTAATTATGTGTAAATTTATGGATATAATAGGAGTTTGTACGATTTTAATGTAAAACTATAATGATAAAAATATTTTCTAATATTTATATATCATATTAAATCTAATATAATTAATATATAACTCAAATTTAATATATAACTCAAACTTAATTTTGAATAATTCCAATAGAGGGTAGCACTTTACATGTCATATAAATGCTAATAATATTGTTAATAGTAATTTTAAATTATATATAGAGGGCGCTTAACGCTTGTGTATTAATTTTACTTTTAAAGATTAAAATTAAATGGAAAATTTGTATTTTAACAAATATAAATTTGTTTTTAAGTGTACACAAAAATAAATTAGTGTGTGTTTAAATAAAATTGTGTTATGGTGTAATAATTAAGGTGTTATTTCAAAAAATGTACTCTCAACTTAACTTTCTAACAATTTCTCTCAACTTCACTATCATAATCACGTATGAGATATTTCATGATTATTGCCATGTGGACGTGTTGGGATCATGAAAACATTGTGATTGTTAAGATTTTTGGATAATAATTGTGAGTAAAATATTTTATCTACTCTTTACAGTTTATTTATTTCCAATTTTAAAATTTTATCTATTCTTTAAGGATTTTTCCAATTTTAAAATTTAAATTGTTATCTGGTAATAATTTAGTATTGTGTTGTATTAGGTTTTATGGATAATTACTGTGTGTAATATATTTTATCTATTCTTTACGGATTTTATTTCACATTTCATTATTTCTCATTGTATTCTGGTAATAATTCATTATACCTGGGTGATTCTACTGATCTTAGCATATATGCCAGTAGAATTATGAAATAATGAATTATTTTTTAAAAACACATGTGGGTACATCCAGACTGACGATTATATCTACATGTGTTTTTTCCATATTTCTTCTCTTGTTGTCAAATTTTCTATTGTATATGGTTCATATTTCATTTCTTAATCCATTTTTATTCAAATGATAGCAACTCCAAATTATATATATATTTTTTTATCTTTCACTCTCTCTTTTAAATTTTCTTAATGTTTTAAGTATTTTTGGCCAATTACCATTGAAGCATAAGCTATGGTAATATTATGATTGCAATAGTTAAATATTAGCTATGTGGTATTCCGTCTTCACATTATCATTAATTATCTCTTTCGAGATTTAAGAAGAACTTGATATGTTTTTTGAAATTCGTAGATATTATAATTATATATATATATATATATATTTATTCATACATATAAGTGTATATGTATATGCAGTGATATATATATACATGTCAATATACACACACATATATCTACACATACATATATATATATACATACATATATATACACTTATATCTACACACACACACACACACACACACATATATATATTCATACATATATGTGTATATGTATATATATATATGTGTGTGTGTGTGTGTAGATATAAGTGTATATATATGTATGTATATATATATATGTATGTGTAGATATATGTGTGTGTATATTGACATGTATATATATATCACTGCGCCCGGCTAACCGAAAAATACCCCCCCCCCAAAAAAAAAAAAAAAAAAACTTAAAAAATGCTGTCGTACACTTGAAAAAAAAAACCTAATCGAATTAATTGGGGACAAAAGTAGAATCAAAATCGCCAAAAACAAAAGTTAAATCGGCCAAAATTGTTTCAATATCAGTCTTGCACATTGAATAATTTTTTAAGCATTACGAACTTTCTCAATCATGTTTAAATTAAATATTTTCGTTTTATAATATTATCTCTCCTCAAAACTGTTTTAGGTAGCTTTCAATACAAAAAAGTATAAAGCTACCTATTGCAACCGTTCGGAGGAAAGCAGTTCCGGAAAATTTTGGTATATTTTCATCGATCATGACCCCCAGACCCCAAAACCACCCTCCGTTCAAATGTTGATATATATATATATATATATATATATATCTGACCTATGTCATACGATAACGCCCGTATTTATAAATCGATTTTGATGAAACTAATTGTGTGTATTAAGGTCACTAATGTCTCGACCGAGTTCGTTGGCCAGCTTGGTCCGCCATTTTGTTTCAAGATGGCGGCCATTTCAAAATTTAAAACTAAAATAAATATACAAAAAAGTTAAAAATTCAAATTTATTTTTTAATTACGCGTTAGGCCTTGATACAAGGATTCCAGAGCATTTTTTGGTTTACCTCTATCTTAAAAAATGGCTGAGATAGAGCAGTTTGAAATTCTAGGGTAGCTGACATTTTGAAACAAAACAGCACATTAACGCGATTACTCGCAAATTATTAGGTAGCTTTCAATACAAAAAGTATAAAGCTACCTATTGCAGCCGTTCGGAGGAAAGCAGTTCCGGAAAATTTCGATATATTTTCACCGATCATGACCCCCAGACCCCAAAACCACCCTCCGTCCAAATGTTGATTTATATATATAGATATATCCATATATATATATATATATATATATATATATATATATATATATCTGACCTATGTCATACGATAACTCCCATAATTATGAATCGATTTTGATCAAACTAATTGTGTGTATTAAGGTCACTAATGTCTCGACCGAGTTCGTTGGCCAGCTTGGTCCGCCATCTTGTTTCAAGATGGCGGCCATTTAAAGATGTAAAATAACTTAAAATCTAAAATAAATATACAAAAAATTTAAAAATTCAAATTTATTTTTTAATTACGTGTTAGGCCTTGATACAAGGATTCCAGAGCTTTTTTTGGTTTACCTCTATCTTAAAAAATGGCTGAGATAGAGCAGTTTGAAATTCTAGGGTAGCTGACATTTTGAAACAAAACAGCACATTAACGCGATTACTCGCAAATTATTTTCTTTCATTGTTGTAATAATTTTCCCAATCATACGCATAAAACTATATATTCATATCCGTTAACGCCAAAATTGGCGACATTGGCGACAAAATTGGCAAAATTGGGCGACATTTGGCGAAATATCGCCAAATTTGGCGATCAAAATAAGTCTTCATAAATGAAGCCAATTTGGCTATTGCTCAATAATTTGGCGAATTTCTTATTCAAATTCAGTATTAACGAATCTTTTGTAAACGTTTCTTTGCATTTTAACTTGCTGTTTTCGTGTAACATTAGCTAAAATTTTAAAACGAAGATATAGGAAAGCTACCTTTTCCTCCCGGTACAGGCCGGAAGGACTTTTTCTTTTCTTTCTATTTTTTTCTTTTTTTTTTTTTAAATAAAATTAGTAACAGTTTTTTCTTTAATTTTCAAGATATATAGTCATTTCAATTCTTTCTGCAACCAAGAAAAAAAAAACACCTTTAGGCTTAAAATCAAATTGTTTAGGGTCAAAAGTAGAATCAAAATCACCAAAACAAAAGATAACTCACCAAATATTGTTTCAACAGAAATCTTCCCATTGAATAATTTTTTAAGCATTACGAACTTTCCCAATCATGTTTAAGTTAAATATTTTCGTTTTATAATATTATCTCTCATCAAAACTGTTTTTCTTTCTCTTTCTTTTTTTTTTAAAAATAAAATTAGCAACAGTTTTTTCTTTTATTTTTCGAGATGTATCGCCTTTTCATTTCTTTCTGCAACAATAATGGTAGCCAAAAAATTAGCAATGGTAACCTTTTCGGCCAAAATAACAGAACTTTCTATCATAATTTTATAACTAATGTACGTAGAACTATGTGTTATATACTAAAACCTCCTTGAAAAATTATCTATCGAACAGTGCAAGTTCCATCAAAATCCCTTCAGCGGAACTCGAGTTATAAAGGAACGGAACGAAATTTCCGTTTGTGTTTTATATATATAGTAGATGTATATATATGTATGTATATATATATATATGTATGTATATATATATATATATATATATATATATATATATATATATATATATATATATATATATAACCATTAAATGAACATTACAACCACCAACAAAAAATGTAAAATTATGAATAAAAGTAAAATAACTAATTGACAACAATGCAAATCCCCCAATACTGGACATAGATTCCAGAAACATAGTAGGGAAAAAAAAAAGGCAGAAATTGAATAACAGAAAGTGCATAGTAGAAATTTGTGGAACTTACAAGGAGACCACCAAACATGATGCTCACAGATTTTGATGATTTTAAAGTATGTTGTAGGGATCATACCCCTAACTATTCAGGTCAAAGGTTTCCTTCAAATGGGCTTTAGTTTTCGAGAAATTTCGGGTTAAAGTTCAGCATGCATTTCAAATGCCATTACTTCGCGATCCTGGACGTGGTCTCCGTGGTTCCGTGGTAGCGTTCGCGATTTGAGAACCGCAGATAGGTGTTCTGTCCTCTGCTGTGAGTTTTACCTTTTTTAAACAAATTTTATATTTTTGTCGCGTTATAAGTTGTATGCAGAATTATGAATTCTGCATCTGTGAACTTTTTGATATTTTCCTAATAAATTCCATTTACATTTTCGAATATTGCGCGAAAATTTATAGTTTTTGCGCAATTTTTATTCGAATATTTCTGCTGACGAAAATCCAAACTAATTTATGTCTTGATATCTCGTCTTTTTAAAATGATTATTGTTTACATTTATGTATATTTACTTATTTATTTATTGTATTTATGAAATAATACATTTTTTTAAAAAAAATTACATTTTCTATTTAAAAAAAAATTAAATGATTAAGAAAAAATTAACAAAATAATATATCCTTTTAATATTTGATTTGTTCTAAATATATTGAAATATGTTAACTAAATAATAATACTATAATAATACTAAAATATTTATCATCACCGACATCGACATTTTTATTTTATTAAATATGGAACTAATTGTGTTATACCTATCGCAAAAATATTCTAAACAAATTTCGCATTAAAATCGCCTTTAAATAATTGTTTTAACAATATTGGAAGAATGTATAAATTAGCATATTATATATTCTTTAAATACTTAAATTGTGATAAATATATTTAAAAATGCATTAAATTTGAAAAAGAAATTATTTCAAACGTCGTATTTGTCTGCAAAGGAAGTGAAACGAAATTGATAGAAAGAAAATTTTATTTATTCTGATATTACCGTAAAAGTCGTTGCAGACGATTTTTTTTTCAGATATTTTTTATATGTATTGTAATTTACAAACGATTTTTCATTTCTAGTTGAATTTTTCTGTATGGCATCGACTTGTTAGACTGAAAAAAAATTAATTGTAATACATTATTTTTTATTTGTGCAAATCAAAAATGACGGTGAGTTTGAACTTTACAGTTAAATGTACTTAAATAACATAAAACAAATATATATAACTGGCTAAAACTTGGATATAATCGTTATTGCTTTAATATTTTATTACTCCTTTCAAGATATGTTTTTGGAATTAGTTAGTTTGGAATTTCGTCAATAGAAATATTAATTTCAAAACTGCACAAAAAAAAAAAAAAAAAAAAAAAAAAAAAAAAACGTAAATTTTTACGAAGTATTCGAAAATGTAAGTGGAATTAATTAGGAAAATATCAAAAAGTTCAAAGATGCCGAATTCATAATTCTGCATACAACTTATAACGCGACAAATATATAAAATTTGTTCAAAAAGGTAAAAGTCACAGGAGAGGACAGAACACCCATCTGCTGCTCTCAAATCGCGAACACTACCACGGAACCACTGAGACCTTGTCCCGGATCGCGAAGTAATGGCATTTGAAATGTATGCTTAACTTTAAAACGAAATTTCTCGAAAACTAAGGCCCATTTGAAGGAAACCTTTGACCTGAATAGTTAGGGGTATGATCCCTACAACATACTTTAAAATCATCAAAATCTGTGCGCATCATGTTTGGCGGTCTCGTTGGACAGAATCATCATGTCCCAAATGCCTAAAGTTCCACAAATAAAATGTGTGGTTTCATCTTCATATTAGCCATAAAATAGCTAAAGAATATGAATTTGGGACAACGTTCAAAATAAAACATGATTAAAAAGGATAGAGAGAAAAAAAACATGAAATTACCACATTGAAAGCATAATACAACTTTGAAGGGAGGTGGGCTTTGAGACCTATAGCTACAAGGCTGTCGTCTCGAATGATCCATATACATTTATTTTTTTTTAATCACAGAAACACATACACGACTTCAACAATTACATAAATCTGGACGAGAAAGTACAAGGAAATTTTTACAACACCAAGAGTTACATCCGGGAGCTCCACAAAGTGTGTGCAATGGAGCTGGCGGGAGTCGAATACCGCCGACCTTGCTTCCTACGTTATGAAGCGATTAGCGGAGTGGTACCTTAACCCTTTCCAGCATGGTGGGTCAAATTCTGTCCCACTTAATTTTAATCACAAAATGCCACAACGGCACCAGGATTTTGAAATAAATTTTTGCCTTTTATAATGTACGTGAAGAAAAGCTTTTGTGATTTTCAAATAAATTTGTTCTTAAATCCTGGTGTGATTCAATCTTTTCAACATTTTAGTAAAAGAAGTACTTTGTGCCTGAAAGGGTTAACAACTTGGCCACGGAGGCCCAACATAATACAAACATGAGTCAGCTTATAATACAAGCATTGGAGTTTATCAGCATATGTTGCCAGAAAAAAAGTTATTTAAAAAATGAGGGACCAAGCAACAATATGTAATGCATAGCCAAGCACACACCTCAATATATAAAACCAGCGCCCTCTATAGAAAATTTAAAATTGAATTCCACCATAAATTCAAATGAATCAATTAATGAGGTGCTGCCATCTATTGGATTATTAGTAAATATATACTATTATATAATAATTTATTACTATTAATGGATTAAGTTTTAAAACAAATACTGTCTTAAGACAGATAATTGATAATTAATTAGTAAATAAAATTATGTTAATAAATTTATGCAATTGTATTAGAAAAATGAATAGTAGATGTATTAAAGAAAAAAAATAGTGAAATTGATGATTATTGATTAATATATCACATAAATATTTGTATCTTGCTATGACATATCACCATTTAAATTCCTGTGACATCATTGCATCATCACTTAAGTTAATTTATAATTAATTGTCCGCAATGGGCTGGAATTTAAATACAAGTTAATCGTAAAATTTATTAAATATTAATGAATATGAATACATTTAATATGAATCAATAAATATATAAATATAACTACACCAATATGCATATAAAATTATCGAATCAAAGTCCATTATAAAATTATATATATATATATATATATATATATGTGTGTGTGTGTGTAGGATTTCAGCGTTAATACTTCAATTGCTTTATGACGTTATGATCGTCATATTAACTGACGCTTTAGTACTATTACTATCGTCCATGATTCAAACTCACGAGGTATAAATATTTTGGATCGCGAGATTTGGAAAAGAGCCAGTCTTATTTTTTTATCATCGAAGAAGCGTTGAAGTGTGGAAGAGTCAATTAGGAAATTGCTAGACCTAATTGGACTATGTAACGATAAGAATATTGTATGTTTTATGTTGTTTTAAGTGAGAAGTTTAAAATATTTTGAAGAAATAACCAACGAAGCGTTGTGGAATTGATTTCCTAGAATGGTATTAAAATTCTTGTTTTTGTTATTTTGAAGTCTAGTTGTTCAATTAATTCAGCAAATTAACTTTTTACGTATCACCTATCTACATATGATATATATATATATATATATATATATATATATATATATAATGTTGCATAATATTAACAAGCATAATAAAAATTTTGCAGTTACTATTACTGTCGTGAATTGGTCCATTGGTAAAATATTGTTTTATCATAGTTCGGGTATTCACCATTTGGCTTAATTGTGCACTTATACAAGTTTGTAAGGCCAAATAATTTTGGAAAAATATTGTTACCGGCAATGGAACTCCATTAAACGATGGATGTGTTGATAATACTTTATTATTTTTAACTCAATTATACTGATTGGTAAAGGTATCATACGAATTGACACATTTTTCCAATTGAGTGAAAAAGTGTCCAAGTCGGATGTTGAACCAAGAACTTTAGCTTAAATTGCCAACGCGCTGCACAGATTTAGAAAAAATCGAAGCATGATATTTTAATTAAAGGGAATTTTCACTTTAAGGAAGAATTTCGTAAGAAACTTCTACGATGTTATAGTGCGTTATTCAGATTGAATTTACCTTCGGTATTTTCGTATTTCATTTGCCTTAATCTAATTTTTAGTACAAATAGATTCATTACTAACATGTGAAAAAAGGAAAGATAAGTAAACATAAAGAAGAGAAGACAGCTTTCTTTTCGACTCATTAATTTAATACGAATTTATCTTTTTAATAAATAAATTCAGACAATCCTGTTTCTAGTAAATTGTAAGTACATTTTTTTTTTTAAATCTTAAAACAAATCTTTTAGAAAGAGAACAAACACACCAATCATATGAGTTTCTTCTTCATTTAATTTTGTTTTGCGATACCGTTAAAACATTTAATCAACAATTTACACTCCAAACTGTAAGGTTAAGCTCTGTGAAAGTCTGTCGTTTTTGTGTATTACACAGACATATTTGTACTCGTGTGAAATTTACACATTAAACTGTGTATTTCAGAGTTATCTGATAACTTTTTACAATTTTCAGCAGCTTAAAGTGTTATCAAAATACATAGGACATTGTGCATTTTGAAACTGACTCAGAGTGTATTTGGCAATTTACAAGCCACTTTATTCATATAGACAAATCGTTTTTGTATCAGCAGTATACATGTTTTTATGTGTAAATTTACACATTTATTTTTTAGATTGGGGAATAAAACTGTACCATTTAGTTGTGGTTCAAGCTACAATGAAATGTTGAAATATGGTAATAAATTGTAAAAAATAAATTGTCTTTCTTTGTCTTGCATTTTTCGTGAAATTTGTAGCTTTGAAGATAGCACCGCATATAGATTTTTTTTTTTTGCACAGGAAACTTCGTAAAAAAAATTTGGGTATGGTTGAGTATAGCTGTTTTAGCCCAATAAATTTTGATCTCTTTGATTACTTTTTATTCGGAGTTCATACAATAATTTGTCGAATTTGGGGATTTTTTCTTTTAGAAGGTAACTTTCTCTCAAAAAGGAATAACTTTCCTTTTTATCAAACTAGGAGGCTCAGCCCCCTGCTCGCCACGCTCACCAACCCCCGTTCTGATTTCACAGCCTCTTAACCTTTTAATGTATCCTGTTTTAAAAAGATGATGATGATGATATCACGAACGGCGTCTTTATTCTGTAATCAGGTTATAATGCTTTTTCATTTAACTGGTTATAATGCTTTTTCATTTAATTCATCTTTTTTATTTTTAATATTCATGTGTAAACACAATTTTTATGACGTAATTTTCTTTATTTCCTGCTTTCAACACGTGATCATTTAATTATTATTTTAAACTTTCATTATTGTTTTTAGTAGTCTCGCACAAATACATTTTTTATTTGAGATAAAACATAATCCTTTGCGCTTATTTAGAAATTGGCGACAATATAAAAAAATGACTTTTTCAATAAAAGATTTTTTAATCGATTTTTAAGGATTTTCTGAGTTTTTATTGTCCGACCGTGATAATTTTTTTAATTTCGGAAAGCTTGTTATATTTCGCGTCTGGTGGTATGATTTTCGAATCCGTAGGATGGCTAGAAAAAAAGTAATAGCTCTTCAAAAAAAGTACCTAGTAAAAAAGCGATGAGAATAACCCGGAATATCTACGCAGAATTTGATTGGTCCATTTCGTTTTGGGCTCAGTTCCAGATTACTTTTTTTTTTTAAATATAGAAGGATTATTGCCAACAATACTTAAATTTAGTTTCCTTGTATGAAGAGAACGTTCAAGAAGCGTTTAAAAAATTAAAAAATATATATAAATTTCACGATTTGTTACGAATTTTTTGAAAACACGAGGGTAAAACCAAGAACATTTTCCCTCCGTGATTACACTGGAGGAACTAGAAGGTTGCCAAAAACTAGTTGCTATTGGCGGCCGCGATTAAGAGGCTACTTCACTCAGGCGAAAACACCCGCTCGCTAATGTTAATCTTATGGGGGAAATAATTTACGATATCTGTTCTAAAAACGTTAAGAAATACTAACATATATGCATACAAACACACATAATTTGGGATAGATTTAAAAATAGCTAAAACGGGATCGGTTAACCTCAAAATGTAAAAATATTCAAATATTTCAATAATCTGATTTTATGATGGTTACAATACTTTTCTTATGTGGACGGAAACTAAACATTTTTGCAAAATATGAATATGAAGCTTACAGATCAGATTTAGCTTTTATTAACACTAGGGCATCCAACCCGGGTTTCCCGGGACAGAGAATATATGTGAAAACCATTTATTTTTTTTAATTGAAAACTCTAATAGATTTTGTACATTTAATATATTTTTTAATCGTCCCCTAATAACACCAAAGAGCATTTTTATATGAAATAAGTGAATTATATATTCAAATAAAATTTTGAAATTTATTAAAAGCGGTAATTTCATATTGGCGTGAAAGAAGTTAACAGCCAAAGAAATCTCTGAAATACAGCAAAATCTCTCTGTATACAGCAGTTTATTTTATTCTGACATTTTCAGTGGTTTTAAGCGCTTATTTCAATTACATGTCTGTTAAATTTGTGTTTTATTTATTGCATAATGAAGTTTTAATTTCGTTATTGAATATCAGCTGGAAACAAATGCTGAACTTTTTATATTGTTTAAAGTGCAAATGGATTAATATTTTTTAATAGTCTGCAAACGATATAGATTTTTTTAAAAATCATGCTTGAAATTTGATTTAAATGCTATAACAAATAAGTCAATTAAGATACAGTTTTCAAACAAATTGCCTTTGAAAGTATATTTTTTCTCCTATATAACGGTGTAAAAATTGAAAATATGCAATGTTTAGAAATTTAAAAAATTTCAGTAGCAAAAATCGCAAAACCGAAATTTCATCATCAAGTGTTGCCATTCGCAAAATGACGTCAGCGTTACGCACGGACACGTTTGTTCTTTATAATATAGATATTCTAATTCCTTTTACAAGCAATCTAGCTTTATATAACTACATTTCGTTTAAGAAAGTGAATCTGTTGTAAATCACGAAATACGATTAAGTGTATCTTACATTCAAAGAGTGACAATAGCAATATTACTTTTAAATGCTAAAGGTGTAAAATTAACAACTATAATATAAATTAAAATAACTTTTATTAGTTGTTTTACATGTTTCGACTCTTCTGAGTCATTTTCAAAAACAAAATGAGAATATTCTAAAGCTGCACGTGCAGCTTTAGAATATTCTCATTTTGTTTTTGAAAATGACTCAGAAGAGTCGAAACATGTAAAACAACTAAGGTGCAGCTTTAGAATATTCTCATTTTGTTTTTGAAAATGACTCAGAAGAGTCGAAACATGTAAAACAACTAAGGTGCAGCTTTAGAATATTCTCATTTTGTTTTTGAAAATGACTCAGAAGAGTCGAAACATGTAAAACAACTAATAAAATTTATTTTAATTTATATTATAGTTGTTAATTTTACACCTTTAGCATTTAAAAGTAATATACTATTACAAGGTGTTATATTTTATTATATTGTGACAATAGCAAGTTTTGGAAACACATGGAAGTTAATCAGTAGCACAAAACGAACGGCGATATTAAAATTTTCAGCGAAATTTTTCATGAAAAGAGAAAAAGTCTGTCTACAGCAAAGCATTAAAAATTTTGTTAATGCATAACAGGATTTGTAATTTGATATCAAACCTGTCGAGTGATTTTTTTGAAAATGTATATAGTTCTTGAGACTGTGACCTGTAACATATTCACCAAACAGGAGCTAAATCGGACGCATAGTTTGGGCGCTATCCTCACTCACTCGCAAACATACATAGCGACATAATAGAAAAAACTCCAAAAATGAGTTCCGGGGATCTAAATGTTAGGAAAATACACATATAATTATGAAATAAGTTTAAAAATAGCAAAAATGAATTCAGGGAACCTCAAATTGGAAAAATATACAAAATATTTGAACAATCGGGTGACCATTATCATGATGAAAATACTTTCCTTATGTGTACGGAAAGTAAAAATTTTTGAAAATATGAATATAAAGATTACAGAATGCATTTAGCTTTTATTAACATTTTTTAATTTTTTTTACATGAAATATAGCTTTATATAACTACATTTGTTTTATGAAAGCAAATCTGTTATAAATCACAAAATATCGTTAAGTGCATCTTACATTTAAAAAGTTACCATAATACATTTTTGATATACATAGAAGTTAATCACTTGCAGAAAAGAACTACAGTATTAAGATTTTCAGCGGATTTTTTGTTGAAAACTAAATGTACTTTGAGTTGTTTCCATGAAAGGTACCATCGATCTAAGATAATACTCGCAGCACTAGATCTCGATATTTGTCATAAAAGTAGTGTTTAGGATAAAAATAAAGACAAAATTAAAAATTACGGAAAATTACAACAAATCAAAGAATTTTGAAATTTTCGATTTTCTTCGTATTTTTCGATTTTGTGTTTCGCATTTTTCGATTTTGTTTTTCGAATTTTCCCGATTTTTTATTATTTTATTTCATTTTATCCTAAACACTACTTTATGTCAAATTTTAAGTTTCTAGGGCTAAGAGATCAAATTAATTACGATTTTTCGATTTTGTTTAATTACCCGGATTTTTAATTTTTTTCTTATTTTGTATAATGAACAAAAATCCTTACGCCAAATTTCAAGTTTCTATGGCTGCTAGATGTACCTCAGAATTTTGATGATCGATAAGTAAGTGAGTGTAAAAAAAATCGAAACTATGTGTTAATATATCTTCTGAACTAGATTTCGAATTTTTTCGCATTTTTCGATTTTGTTTTGCGAATTTTCTCGATTTTTTTATATTTCTTTTCTTTGCATTCTAAACACTTCCATTTGTGAAATTTCAAGTTTCTAGGACTAAAAAATCGAATTAATTTCGATTTTTCGATTTTTTTTTAACTCTCCGGGTTATTAATTTTCTCTTTTTTTTGTATCCTATACATAAACCTTTACGCCAAATTTCAAGTTTCTAGGGCTGCTAGATGTACCTCAGAATTTTTATGATCGATAAGTGAGTGTCAAAAAAAATCGAAAGTTTGAGTTCATATATCTTCTGAGCTAGAAAAGCTGGAATCGTGGAATTTGCACGTTTGGTTCTGTTTGCAAAGTTTTCAGATAAACAAAGTTTCAGATTTCTGGGAAACTTCAGCACAAAGAAGTGGCGCGGTTAAAAGTATCCTGAGTTGCTTCCAGAAAAAAATGCTACGACTACGCTTTCTCGACTTGGTGGAGGCATTGCCGTGACTCCAGATATTAACGGTTGAACTTAACACAAAATGCAATTTTATATAATTTAGGTCAGTTTGAAATATAATATCATACAATATGAAAGAAAATCTTGATACTTTTTTTGTCCAAAAAAGTTTTTTACCTATTTTTTTTTCTATAATTTCTGATATAAATATTGGCAATGAGCAAAATTCTCTTATAATAAAAATAGGAAATATTCCAATAAGATCTTTAAACGTCGGAGATTCCAGACTTTTAGCATCGTAGTCATAATGTTTTGGTTTTGTTAGGTGCAGTTGGACCAACAGATTTGAAAATACCATGACCTAACGACCCTCTTCCTTAAAAAATACTTTCAATCAAATACTACAATGCAAATTATAAAGTGAGTTTCTAATATAATGTCATAAGTTACGTGACAGAAAATCTTCATAAGTTTCTTTTGAACATAAAAACTTTTCATGTAATGTATATTTGGACATAATTTCTGCTATAAATATAACTAATGCGAACAAATGTCCTATAATAAGAACGAGAAATGCACCAGTAAGATCTTTGAGCGTCAGAGGTTTCCATAGTGCAATATCGTAATCATCATTTTTTGTCTTGGATTGACGCAACTGTGCTATAAAATCTCTATCTCTGTACATTTTAGGATACAGGTCTGCTGCAACAATGCGATGAACAACACGTTCCAGTTTTTTTGGGCAACAAAATTGTTTTGAAAAAACTATTGCACTGTGCATTAAAGAAAAGCTATCTTCAGATATGAAGTAGTTCCTGCTGAACTTAAGTAAGTCAAGTCTAAATGATATAAATACTTTTTTTATGTGCATAACTGAAAAATGCTGGGTGACTATTTAATAATTCATTTTCACCTCTTCTTAGACATTCTCCGACTGATTTGAGTCTATCATCGTTTGATTCTATCTGCCACATACTCCCCCCTTTGTATTTCATACACATGATTGAATTTTCATTTGCAGCTTTAGATAAGTCCTTTATATCACGAATTCCATCCATCTTGGGAATGGTTATGACCAGGGCTTTACAAATTTGATAAAATCTGGTAGCCAGCAAAAAATTCTAGTCGTCAGTAAAGAAATATTTACCCCCCCCCCTTTTTTTTCTGTCATAGATTTTCAAAAATCACGAAAGTTTTTTATGAATTAATTGATAAAAAATATTAACAAGCATCGTTTAGAATTAGTTACATAATTTAGAAAGGTAATATAAACTAAGTTTTCTAATGAAACTGAAGAGCCTAAATTTTAATTTAGTTTTGTAAATTTACTTCAAATGAATTATTTATAATCACTTATGTGTTATTATTCTTTAAAATGAATGCGATAGATTAATTAGTTTTAATTCTGAACTGGAGCATCTTTTAGAATTGTATTCAATTTTAGATGACACGGAGGCTGTATTGACACTATTTTTTACAGTTTTATTGAAACTTTCCCTCTTCCCCTACACTCTAATCACTTGACTTGCTAGCTGGCTAGAGTGCAGAACGACGGCGTTTACTATGCATGAGATGGAAATTGCCTTTTAAACTCGGTTTTTCCATTAAAAGTATGAAAGAAGAGGAAGATCACTGCTTGTTGCGCACGAACAGGATTGGGGGAGAGAAAAAAGGCCGTTTGTGCTAATTTCTTTGGTAAATTTTTGCACTAAGAAATAAAAAACGACCAGATTAAATAACTTGGTCGCCAGGTAAAAAAGCTTGGTTGCCAGTGGCGACCTGGCGACCGCATTTGTTAAGCCCTGGTTATGACAGATAATATAGTGGCTTTGTAGCTGTTAGTAAGAACAGTGATTCCTAAAAACCAAAAGAGCAGTAACATTGCAGTATTTTTTTGCCTTGCGTGAAATGAAAATGACTTTTCTAATAGGCATCCTATAGTCTCGAATACAATAGTTGAATAAGTTTCCCTTCTGTTTGGCAGCATGTACAAGAGAAGTGACATCAGGATGACGCACAGTCCTATGCCTACCCACACTTCAAATGAGAACACATCAAATATAGCAAAACTCTTTGGGTTCGGTTTCGGTTTATCTGTCATGAAAGTTATATCCGTTACATGCATGGGATAGGTAAAATTTACTGCTTCTCTTCTTTCTTTCGTTACAGTCATTACAATGCCTGATAAATCAACTTCTCCCCTTATTAACATTCCCATAATTCCATTCCATGTGCCATCAGGCTTTTTGAAACCAACTTCGTCTTCCTCTGGCATGACAATATTAAAGGTGACACCAAGACCTTTGGCAAGAGCTGGAATTATTGGAGCATGCATAACACTGATAAGAGTTCCTTCATGATTCCGTATGAGAGTATCTGGCTCATTCGGCAGCGCTGTCAGAGCCGCTAGTTTTATTATTTTTGATGAATGGCGTCCAGTCATTTTCTTCCTAAATTTTAAATTATATGTTAGTTTTACATTGCAGATCTTCAATTAAATGACATATGCTAAAATAAATTATCTGAATAAACATATACTTAAATAACATAGTTATAATATGTTTGCTATTTTTTAACTATTGTTATATATGTTACGGTCAATATGATTAATCCGGTCATTATTAATAATAACTGGATATTATGAATTATAGTACCATACTATGGAACTGCTCCACCAAATTCCATACATAATTTTACTAATGGTGAAAATTAGAAAAATTTAAAATCAGTCTTCGAGAATGGTACTCAGACGAATTAAAATATCAAAGAAGTAAATTAAACCCTTTATATAAAAGAAACCCAGAAATAATAGAATATCAGACAGCCTATAAAAAAGAACGTGCAAAATATAAATTAAATATAAAGAAAACTAAATATGAAGCATGGAAGACCTTTTGTGAAAATACTAATAGTACTTACGGCACAGTTTTCAAAATTATGAAACAGAAGTATCTTAAAAATACAGATTTGATCCACTCTATATTAGAGACCTCAGAACACTGCGACACGTACCAAGACATCCAACTAAAATTGATAAATTTTCACTACGGAACTGCTCCACCAAATTCCATACATAATTTTACTAATGGTGAAAATTTTACAGCAGACTCAATAGAAAAATTTTAAATCAGTCTTCGAGAATTACGTTATTGTGCAAACCAACAAATTAATAAAAAGGCCCCAGGCTTTGACAATATAGACCCAAGAATGGTAAAAAATCTAATAAAGTCATTCCCATCTTTAATGCTAAATATTTATAATAAATGTTTTGAACTAGGTCACTTCCCAGCAATCTGGAAAAAGGGCTTAGTTATCTTCTTCAGAAAGAAAAACAAGGATCCACTGCAATTTAAATCTACCGTCTAATTACATTTCTGCCGATGCTAGGCAGAGTGTTAGAAAGACTCATCAAAACTAGAATCATGACTTTTCTGGAGGATTTATCATATCTTGACAAGGATCAACATGGTTTTCGAGAAGGCTGCAGTACTTCAGATGCTATACAACATATAATAAATAGCGTAACAGAATAGCAAGTAACAAACAAATACTGTGGATTAATTTCGTTCGATATTCAAGGAGCATTTGATTCAATTATTTGGCACACTATATCTCAAATAATAGATCAATCCCCACTTCCTAAATATTTAAAATGTTTATTGAAAAATTACATTTCAATCAGATTCAATGGTCACCATCTGGAGAATATTTTGGAGTGGTTCAGGGCATTTAGAGGCTTTCCTCAGGGTTCCTGCCTCGGACCACTCCTTTGGTTCCTGATTGCCGATCATCTACTAAACCAATATAAAAAGAAAGCCTTATACCTTACAGCATATGCAGATGATTTTGTAGTTATAGTTGAAGGAAACACTCGCCAATTTCTAGAAATAAAAGCGAACTACAGAATTAAAGACTTTCATAATCAATACAATAGCCTAAATCTGCACATAGCTGAAGAAAAATCAATAGCAATATTAATTGGCAAAAACCTACTACAAAACAGACGTCTAATTTTCAAAATTAATGGTAAAAACAATAAGTATAAAGAACAACATATCTTACTTAGGACTAATTCTGTATTCTAAGCTAAATTTACTAGATCATCTAATTCATATATAAAAAAAAAAGTTAAACTTCGTCAATGCTTATCGACGTCTTCACTTTTTAAGGGGGGGGGGGTCTGAAAACTAAAATTTTTAAAACATGATACAATTGTGTAGTGCTGAAACAAATTCTATATGCCTCAGATATCTAGTTCTCGCATCTTAATACACATGACATCAGAAAGCTAAAATCAAATAAAATAACTGCACTACTAGGTCTAATCAGAACATATAGAAGTATATCAACGGATGCACTAAACATATTGACTGGTACCATACCAATAGATATCCTAATTGAAAATAAACTAGGCCGTAATCAAGTTTGTAAAGGAAGCAGGCAGTTAGTTACTCAAGATTACACAGTTAACAATTCAAAGCTGATGCAGAATGAAAAATAATTTGCATCCCCAGAGTATTATCAGATTAACAACCTGAAAATAACACAGGTCAACACAAATCTGGGGTTTGTAGAATAGCACTTTTTTCTTAGTAAATCAGTCACGCTGATCACAAATATGACATTAGTTTTTTGCTATCACCCACAGATTTTTCACAAAACAAAAAAGAAGGGGGTGCCTCTTAATAAAATTAATGTGTAATATTTATTAAATAAAAACAAAAATTAATTTCTTAGTAAAATGACATTAATAAATGTTAAAATACAATACTGCACTAAAGGATGTGAAATATAAATATAGATGGCGTCATTTTATGTGTTGATATTTGCCTGAGAAGGTGCAATTTTCTCTCGCGCATTTGTAGTGAGAACGTACATTTTTTTGTTTATTTATTGATATCTTACGTTTGTTTTGTCAGTTTCTTATAGCAATATGGCGTCAAGAGGTTGTATAAATCCAGAATCAAACTAGTCGGATGTGTCAATCCCAAAACTTTCTTCTATCTCACACAGGTTCCGCATACACTAAAAAGAATCAGCACCAATTTATATCAAGGTCTAACTGAAACTCAAGTTTTAATAAATTCCATGCAATATTTCTTGAGATAGGACTATTGCTAAAATCGTGTAAATCCTACAAAATGCTGCATAGCAGCGGCACCTGCTGGGCGATTTTTACCAAAAACTAATCAGCACGAATTTATATCAGAGACTAACTGAATATAAAGTTTTATTAAATTCCGAGCATTAGTTCTTGAGATAGAGCTATTGTAAATTCGCGAAAAAGGCTGCATGGCAGCGCCACCTGCCGGGCGAATTTTACCAAAAACTAATCAGCACCAACTTATATCAGGGTCTAACTGAATCTAAAGTTTTATTAAATTCCGAGCATTAGTTCTTGAGATAGAGCTATTGTGGAAATCACAAAAAATGCTGCTTAGCAGCGCCACCTGCCGGGCGATTTTTACCAAAAACTAATCAGCACCAATTTATATCAGGGACTAATGGAATCTAAAGTTTTATTAAATTCCGAGCATTAGTTCTTGAGATAGAGCGCCCACAAAATTTTTGTCACATACAGACAGAGTCACAGACAGACATTTTCTAAAAATAGTCAAATCGTGTTCAGGACCTTCTAAAACGTATAAATCCGTCGAAAACCGGAAGTCGAAAATTTTCATGAATCCAATACTTTCTTCTTGTAAAGATAGAAGAAAGTAAAAATGGGATTCGGCAGAACTTAGTTGATCCAAAAGAAGTCCTCTTGCCTCCCCTGCACATTAAATTAGGTTTAATGAAACAATTCGTAACAGCCTTAGATAAAACAGGGGATAGTTTTCGATATTTAAAGGAAGTTTTTCCACATTTATCGGAAGGTAAAATCAAAGATGTGTTCGTTGGCCTTTGAGGAAATTGTGAGGAAAAAATTAAATCAGTCGAGAAAGATGCATGGATTAGTTTCAAAAACGTTACTCAGAAATTTTTAGGAAATTGTAAAGATCCTAATTACGCAACGATCGTTGAAAAAAATGCTTCAAAACTTTCAAAAACTAGGTTGTAACATGAGTTTAAAAATGCATTTTCTGCACCCAGATCTGGGATATTTTCCTGAAAATCTTGGTGAAATGGGTGAAGAACAAGGTGAGAGATTTCACCAGGACATAAAATGCATGGAAAAACGCTATCAAGGACACTGGAATGTAAATATGTTGGCATATTACTGTTGGGGGCTAAAAAAAGATACTAAACCAGCTTCAAAATCTAAAGGACACAAGCGTTCTTTTTATGATAAAGAAAAGTAATTTTACTGTATATACTAGAATATAATTTCTTATAAAACATGCACACATATTTATATATGTACAGGGCCCGATTAACCTCTGAAGCTATGGGAAGCACAGTGTCATTTCAGGCCCCCCCCCCCATTTCATTCTAGAAGAGTTTTCTAAATTCGACATACCCGCAAACTCACCAATGCTACAAATAGTGGCTCAGTTCACATATATTTCACTGGTACTTTTCGGCTAGCCAGGCACCAGTGAAAAATATATATATATATGTGTGTGTGTGTGTGTGTGTATTTCACTGGCGCTTGGCTAACCGAAAAGTACCATTTCATTAAACAGCTTTTTTTACGTTCTCCTATATACAAAAAATGGATAAAAAAAAATATGACAAATGACTTTGCATAGTATTAGCAGAATAATGTAAGTTGGATAAAAAGGTTGAATTCAGCATGCATGCACAACATAAAATATCAATATTTTAAAATGCTTCTTTCAATTTTGGTAATAGTTTAAATTATTTATATTTTACGTTGTGCATACCAGCCAAAATCAATAATATTCAAATCCAATACGTAAAATAATCTAAAATAATAATTTACTTTTTACTTGTATTCCTGACTTTTTTTTTTTTTTTTAATTATTTGCACAAAATGAATTTAAATAATTATCAAGATTCTGATCACATTATTTTTAGTCAAAATTAGGCAACCAATTAGCATTTTAACACATGCACATCATAGGAAACATCAAAACAGAAACAAGTAGGATATTTTTGTAGAACAAGGATTCGACAAATGCAATCACTTGGCTAAAATATATCAACTGGCGAAATGTGTTTATATTACTTTTTAAAATTAATTCACTTACCGAGTGGAAGTGTTAAAGCAATTCATGATATATCATTACTATAATAGTAATTATTCTTCTATAATCAATGTTTTTTTTTTTATGTATGATTAAATATTTTGTATGTGTAAGGAAAGGGGGTGGCACATATGTATTTCACCAGCAACTAGAAATTTTACCAGATGACTATCACATTTTTTTTTTTTTTTTTTTACTTGTACAAGGAACAGTAGAAGGGGAGGGATATAATTCATTTCGCTATTTTTTCAGAACAGAAACATATTATAAAGCTAATTTTGTACATTAAACATACATTATATTGGAAACTTAACAACAGGCACAATTAATTCTAGTCTTCGTTATTTGTTTTTTTTTTTCCCCTCTCATATTAACCACAGAAACACATTTTTTTAATAAAATAGATTTTTGTGAAGAGACAAACAAATTCATACAACAGCATGGATCTATTTATTGTAGTAAACATTTAAGAAAAAATGAGATTTAAGACAAATTTCTGCAGGTTTCTTTCAGTGCATTTCACATTTTTTTCAAATTTTTAAATGAACTTTAAAAAATTAAATGGTGGAATTCAATAATTGCAGAAACTTTTTATAACTAATTTATAGAGAAATTTAATACATCTCTGAGATAGAAATAGGATACAATAAATATCCACTATCTGATACAGAAATATTCAAAATAACTTTTCATAGTTATTAGCTATGTTCATAAAATTATTCATTAAAATAGAAAATTCGCACTTAAAAATAAGTAGAATATTTGGAAAACTTAAACAATAATTATAAACATTTTCACTTTGAATATGAGGATGGTCACTGACATTTTTTTAAAATCAAAAAAATAAATCATTCCTCCTACATTAATGAAATAAATGATAAAGATTTTTCTTTTACATTTAAGCAAAATCTTTTTGAATCATCTGCAATGAGCTGTTTTGAAAAAATAAGTTCTAGCAAGAATTATTCATGCCATTAGATCAAAACTAAACAGTTAAAAACTAAGTCATTAGTTTTCTTAAATAATTTTAAGAAATTAAATAAAATATTATGAAACAATAAGAAATATTAAAGGAAAAAATAAACTTAAATTTTCACTGATTAATGATAAAGTATTTTTTGATACATTGTAATCTTTAAATATTTACTTCTTTAATTCTTGAATCTGCTGCTCGAAGCTAATACAACAGCATGGATCTAATTATTATTGTAAACATTTAAGACAAAATGAGATTTAAGACACATTTTTGCAGGTTTCTTTCAGTGCATTTCATCTTTTTTTCAAATTTTTAAATGAACTTAAAAATATTAAGTGGTGGAATTCAATAATTGCAGAATTTTTTTTATAACTAATTTATAGAAAAATTTAGAACATATCTGGGATAGAAATAAGATACAATAAATATCCACAATCTGATACAGAAACATTCTAAATAACTTCTTATAGTTATTAGCTAAGTTCCTTTTTCGTTTATTGCTTTCTGACGGTACTTGAGGTTTAGTTTTAGCCATGCTGAATAAATAATTAAATTAAATATAAGAAGAATCTGCAAAATTTTAACTATAAAGCAATAAATAAAATATGCATGCACCGTATATGTTAAACTCAGCACGTGAGCGAGCGGCAAGGCGAGCGGCGTCGAACACAAATAATGTTTTACACGTCTAAAAGTTGAGAGATTTCAGTGCCGCTTTATGAAACTCTACTCGCAAATCGCAAGGTCAATTCACTGCAACAAAATTGATAAGCTGTTTCGTAATACATGCAAGAAAATTCGTAGGATCGTAGGAACAATTTAAGTGACATTTTTACTTTTCCCGAGAAGCCAATAAATCAGTTTCAACTGACGTCATACCCTAGCAACCAACTTAACAACCTGGTGGGCATTTTGCTTGCCCACTGGATTTTCTCGATATTGATTGGATGGACAATAATACTGCTTGCGACTTTGATTGGTTGGACAAATTGGAGAATTGTAATCATGTGGTTGAAAGCTGGCTATTATATGAAAAATTAATTTGTTATGAAAGGTATTTTTATGAAACACTTTAAAATATCAATTTGAAAATAAATTAGATAAATTTTTGGAATGGAATTAATTCAATAAAAAGGGCCCCCTGTTCTCTCAGTTTTGGGCCCCTTTAAAATTTTCTAGGGGAAGCACGTGCTTCTCGTGCCTATTCGGTAATAAGGGCCTGTATATGTATATATGATTTTATTTATTTATGTGATTTTTTTGTACATTTTTAAATGAATGTTGTGTAAATTGTATATTCTCAAATTCCAAACTCTTAGTTTCTTAATTGTAAAAAATCCTGACGTGATACATAAAAATGGATATTATTTTTGAAATAAGCATAGCAGATTTCTTACAATTTTCATAAATTCATGAAAACCCCAGACAAAAAGTTAAATTTTGTAGGCTTGTGAATAGAATCAAATTCACAATAAATATTCAATAATCACGAAATAATAATATATACAGATGGATCAGTAATGGAGATTGGTACCTCTTCAGCTTTTACAGTACAAAGGAACAATATATGTATTTATGACCACTCCACAAGACACAATAAGCTAAATTCAATCTACCAAGCAGAACTGTAAGCTATAAAAAATGCTATAGACTGGTTGAAAAAAATCAAACTACAATACCCTCCTTATCTTTACAGATGATAGTCAATCTTAATTAGCAGCTCTTAACTTGGCTTTTCCGCGAAACTACATAAGCAAAAATATCTACAAAACCCTCTTAACCATTCCTGAAAAACAGATTTCTATTTCATGGACAAAGTCTCATGTCGAAACTGTGGGCAATGAAAGAGCGGACTCTCTCGCAAAACATGCAATAACGAAAAATGAGTATAACGAAAAACTAGATCTCTTAATTCCAACTTCAGTAGTCAAAAGTTTCTTTTCTAAAAGATCTCTCGATGATTGGCAACGATCATGGACTAACTCCTTAAAAGGAAGAGATACCTACCTTATTCTTAACAAAGTGAATCCAGATTTTATTTGTGAACACCCAGTCTTAGCTTATTACTTAAGCAACCATGGCAGTTTTCCAGACTTCTTACATAAAATAGGTAAACGTAAATCAGTTATGTATCCATGTGGAAAATCTTCAGGAAATTCAATTCATTATATCTTCGGAAACTGTCCGCTAATGAAATTTCAATTCAAATTCAACAAAAATAACACACTCAGAAAGAATTTACAAAGAACTCTGTTGGATCCAATCAATTATATTAAGCTCAGAGAGAACTGTAATATTCTAAACAAAAACATTTCATATTTCTCCAAAAGTTTATAAGAACTGTCATAAACTATATATATTTCAAAAACCTATAATATGCAAATTAATTTGATTCTCTGTTAATTTTAGATACTTTTACCTTTTCTTTCTGCACAATAATTCTGCTTCTAACTTTTGAAAATTCTTAAATGAAAATTTCTGTATAATTGTTCTTTAATCTTTCTGGATAGTTTATATTTAGTTAACATGATTGTTAAAACTTACATTTAAAATATTGAAATATAAATACTGAATTTGTTAATTTTGATGAATGTTGATATTAACGTTTGATGTAGTACAAGTGTAGTTGCTTATGAATATCACTATAATTAATTTCATTTGTCTTTAAAATTTCTTGCTGCTCAATGTACAAATGAATTGTAATTGATATCAACTCATACACATCTTAGCAATTTTGTAAAAAGCTATTTATCTTTGAATATTCATTTTATGCAAATATGTTATACTTTGCAACCATTGGTAGAAACTTTAGTATATACAGTGGTGACCAAAAGTTTGGACATTTTTTGAAAGTTTCATGTATTTCAACTTTGTGTGCTTGTTAGAATATATTAATTTTCACTTAAATACAAACGTTTATATATCAAATTGAAGGTAATTTAATGTAGAATTTAATAATAGAAACAGTATTACAATATCTGTATAACAAAAAAAGTTATGCAACTAATAGTAAGATTTTAGTACAAACACAAATCGTTTTGAATAAGGACGTGTTTTGTAATAAAAGCGTACTAGCCAATCACAAACACTGTTCTGAGGACCAATCAAATGTGTGTAACTATAGTTTAGGTTATTTGGATGGTAAAAGAGTTATTGCTGTGGAAATATTTTGCGGAATTATGCATACTAGTACAATTAAATAGAGTATTGCTGTTTTTGAATATTTAAAGACCCTTTTTTTAATTAAACGAATTTTAAACAATGTCATCAACAAGAAGAACTAATTGGACATCTACAAAAAGAAGCCGAATTGTCATATTGAGAGAAAATGGCCTCTCTTATGCTGAAATTGCAAGACAAGTTGGTGGTTCAGTGACTTGTTCTGGTGTACGAAAGTTCTGTTTACGTTATGAAAAAACGAAATCAATAGAAAATAAGGCCAAATCAGGCCGAAAAAAATGCACAAGTGCTACTGCCGATAGAAAAATTAAACGGCTATGCCTTCAAGATAGAAAAATTTCATCAGATGCCATTAGATGTGAAATGAATGCAGCGGGTATTGCAGTAAGTTCAAGAACAATAAGAAGAAGGTTATCAAGATTTGGACTACAAGCTAGAAATCCAAAGAAAAAACCATATTTAAATCAAAAGCAACGCCAAAAACGAGTTAAGTGGGCAAAAGAACACATTAAATGGTCAGAAAAGCAATGGAAGCAAGTAATCTGGAGCAATGAGAATAAAATATCGCTCTTTGGTAGTGATGGTAGAAAATACGTGAGACGTAGAGTAGGAGAAGCACTTCATCCTGATTGCATTGAAGCAACTACAGATGGTGTGGGCCGAATTCAAGTGATTGATGGCATCCTGAATGCCAAAAAATACATCGAAACTGTCCTGGAACCAAAATTGATACCTTCCATCGGGATCTCTTCCCCAATAATGCACCATTTATTTTTCAGCAGGATTCAGCTCCATGCCACACAGCAAAAGTATGCAAAGCATGGTTTCAAAATAAAGGCACAGATATATTACCATGGCCAGAAAACAGCCCTGATCTCAATCCAATTGAAAATTTGTGGCGACGTTTGAAAATTCTTGTACCAAAAAAACGTCCATCCAATAAAAGACAACTTATTGAAGCTATAACTGATTCTTGGCACCATGTGATTACGAAAGATGAACTCCAAACACTCGTTCACTCGCTGAAAAGACGCTGTGAAGCTGTCTTAAAAAATAAGGGTTATCCTACTAAGTATTGATTGTGTATTACTTTAAAAAAATGCTAATCTAAGACAGATCTTACTATTAGTTGCATACCTTTTTTTGTAATACAGATATTGTAATACTGTTTTTATTATTAAATTCTAAATTAAATTACCTTCAATTTGATATATAAACGTTTGTATTTAAGCGAAAATTAATATATTTTACAAGCACACAAAGTTGAAAAACATGAAACTTTCAGAAAATGTCCACACTTTTGGCCACCACTGTATATATTTTTTAATTGGCAAATACTGTGTAAATGCTTCTTAACTACAGCTTTTCTAATATAATTTGTATCAGAATATTGAAATCTTACATCAAGATCTATGTGCAACTTACAATTTTGCTTGCCCAGCCACAGGCGAATTGGGCAGCGCATGTGATTATTATTGTATGTATCTTAATCTATTCTATACTATTATATAAAGAGGAAACGGTGACTGACTGACTGACTGGGTGACTCATCAACGCCCAGCCGAAACTATTAAAGTCAGGGTCACGCAATTTGGACTGTAGATTGCTGTTATGGCCTAGGCAAGCAATAAGAAGGGATTTTTGAAAATTCCCCCCCCGAATGGGGTTAAAGGGGGGTTCGAATGTTTTAGGTCATTTCGCCATATCTCAGCAGCAGTTATAGGTAGGAGCTTGAAATTCCAGAAAACAAATCTACTAAAAAAATGATTAAACACCTATTTCAGCAATTTTTGAAATTCCACCCAGAAGGGGGTTAAAGGGGGATGGTCGAATGATTTAGGTCATTTCGCCATATCTCAGCAGCAGTTATAGGAAGAAGCGTGAAAATCAGGAAAACAAATCTACTAAAAAAATGATTAAACATGTATTTCAGCGATTTTAGAAATCCCCCCCCCCCCGAAGGGTTTAAAGGGGGGTGGTCGAATGTTTTTGGTCATTTCGTCATATCTCAGTAGCAGTTATAGGTAGGAGCGCGAAAATGAGGAAAATAGATCTATTAAAAAATGATTAAACATGTATTTCAGCAATTTTAGAAATTCCCCTCCCGGAGGGGGTTAAGGGGGGGGGTCGAATGTTTTAGTTCATTTTGCCGTATCTCAGCAGAAATTTTAGTTAAGAGCACAAAAATCAGGAAAACAAATCTACTAAAGACATGACTAAACATGTATTTCGGGGATTTTAGAATTTCCCCTCCCGGAGGGGGTTAAAGGGTGGTGGTCGAATGTTTTAGATCATTTCGTCATATCTCTGCAGCAGTTTTAGATAGGAGTGCGAAAATCAGGAAAACAAATCTACTAAAAAATGAATAAAACACATATTTCAGCAATTTTGGAAATTCCCCTCAGAAGGTGGTTAAATGGGGGGGGGGGGATGAATTTGTTAGGTTATTTCGCCATATCTCAGCTTTTATGTAGGAGAGCGAAATTAATTAAAACAAATCTACTAAAAAATTGGTTAAACACGTATTTCGGCGATTTTGGAAACTCCCCCCAGAAGGTGGCTAAAGGGCTATTCAAAAGTTCCGGGTCATTTCGCCATATCTCAGCAGCGGATTTAGGTAGGAGCGGGAAATTCAGGAAAACACATCTACTAAAAAATGGATAAACACGCATTTCAGCGAGTTTAGAAATCCCCCCCCCCCCCCCGAAGGGTTTGAAAGGGGGTGGTTTCGAAAATTTTAGGACATTTCGCCATATCTCAGCAGCTGTTTTATGTAGGTGCGCGAAATTCAGGAAAACAAATCTACTAAACAAATGATTAAACACGTATTTCAGTGAGTTTGAAATCCCCCCCCCCCCTAGAAGGTGGTTAAAGGGGATTCGAAAGTTTTAGGTCATTTCGCCATATCTCAGCAACAGTTTTAGGTTGGAGCGCGAAATTCAGGAAAACGAATGTAATAAAAAAATTACATTGTCTACCCGTGCAAAGCCGGGACGGGCCGCTAGTATTGTATATATGTTTACATTCAATTTAATTTCGTCATCGGAACGGAGACCAACCGTTTACTTCTCAGACTCTCTCGGGAGTCTGACGAGGTCAGATTGGGGGTGTATTCCTTTTCCCGTTACTTTCTGGGTCCAGTCTTCTGGCTGTAGTCCGGTAAGTGGCAGAATTTTTTTCCCTTTCGTGGACTTTTTGAGCCTATACCTCACCGTTGGCTGTCCACGAGTGGGTGATTTCTGTAAATTTCTGCATGGCGTCATAAGGGGTCGGTGATCAGATAAGCAGGAATTTTTTTCGTTGGTAGATAACATGACGGCTTGAAAGATGAGATTTTGAGGTGAATTTTTATAAATGCTCTGTGCGTGTGTACTTCGAAATTAAGTTATTATTTAAAGGTGTGGAATAAAAATCTTAGCGGATATTTATTTATATACAGAATTAATTTAGAAGATATATATTTTTTAAATGTGTTATATATTTTAACTAAAAAGAAATAGTAATTTCGAAAATGAAAATTATTAAAAAATAGTATGTTATTATAATAATAGGTTTTGTATAATATAACAATTTTGTATAAAACTATGTCTTTTTTTAATCTTAGCGGATATTTATTTATATACAGAATTAATTTAGAAGATATATATTTTTTAAATGTGTTATATATTTTAACTAAAAAGAAATAGTAATTTCGAAAATGAAAATTATTAAAAAATAGTATGTTATTATAATAATAGGTTTTGTATAATATAACAATTTTGTATAAAACTATGTTTTTTTTTAATCTTAGCGGATATTTATTTATATACAGAATTAATTTAGGATATATATGTTATATAAAAATTTATTTCCTTCGTATCCTTCCTTTTTATTCGCATAATATTTTAAAATTAATCTAACTTCTGTCATAGTCAGTATTTCCTTAATTCTTAATAATATCTATTCCTATTTAAAGTCCTTTTAAAAGTAAATATCCGTATATTAATAATTATTTTATTCCAAATCTTAATCTAAAATTTAAGATCATTCGTAGCTTTTATCAGTTCCCCAATCAATAAAATTCTGAGACGCGTTCTCATTTCTAATGTTTTTCAAAAGCCATTTTCTTTTTATTATTATTGCTCTGATTTTTTCGCGCGCTTGGGATTTTAACTTCAAAATTTCTCCTCACCCAAGTACGGGATTCCTTACTGTTTTAGCCTCGCCCTCTAGCCTCATTCGCTGAGCTGGAGCTAGCGTCTCACTCATTGGGTTGTGCGCTCGTGACGTAATTTCTGCATGTCTCCGCTGAAGGAACAAAACTAGCCCGCACCGGTCGGAGCACGAGATTTTTGACGTTTTCGGAAGCATAAACAAATATGTATCTAGTGTTTTTATGTCCGTAGAATATTCAACTGGCCCAGTAACATCTTAATTCAATGAAGTGAAGCAACGTTAGCCCGAGGGCTATAAGTTTTAGACCTTTGGGAATTGTTTCTGTGTTGTTCGTCTTCTAATAAAATTATTTGTCTGGAGATTGGCTGGATTTATTGGAAAACTTTGGTGGACTCATTTCATTGCCTTACTACTTCGCCATACTCGCTAAATTCGACTGCAACTTGCTATAACGTTGAAGGACTGCCATTTTCTCATCGAATATTATTCCTCATAAGATCTCAACTTCGTCAAAATGCTACAAAAAGTCCGTTAGGATTACATGAACTTGCGCTGAGCTATGCCAATGTTCTGATGGACGGATGAGCTGCGAATGTATTGCCGGCTACTGTTGTACATCTTCATAGCGAAGAGTGTGCGTCTAGTTCTCGCGAAGAGTATGTCGATTAGTTGTTCTTCTGATCGTCTGATAAACGGAGAAGCTGTGATATGTTGCTGAATGCGGATGCTGTACATTTTCCATTGTGGTGTGTGCAACTGATTCTCACCAAAATATGCATCGAATTTTTCAAAAAGTGTTGGAATAATTTATCCCTGGAAACACCAGATGCAGATCAGTGTGAATGTTCTACAAAACAACATCTCAATAATGACGGAATGATCTAAATAACATTTTCTTTTACAGAAAAGAAAAATGAAAAAGTATCATTATACAAAAAAATAAATAAATTGATCGGTCTCAAAAATTTCAAAAAGTAAACAGGCAGACAACTTGTGAACGGAATTACGTAAGTTTGAAAAAAGTTATTATTGTATGTATTATTTATTATTTTATTTATTTTTATGTTATTTAAGTTTCGCTCAGATTTTCTTATTTGTTGTATTATTATTATTACTATCATTATTTATTAGAGATGGAGGTATTTACATTTGTTATTTAATTTAAATTTTATTTTACATCTGTTGTGTTAATTCTCTTTAATTTTTATGTTAATGTTATTGCGATCTGGACTTGTAAAAGTCCTTGGTGATCACAAAATGAGTGAAAACGAAATAAACATCATTCCTTTTGATTTCGAATCTGGAATGAACATTCAATCTTGGTTAAACCATTTTGACAAAACATGCCTTTCTGAAAAGAAAGATGAAAATTGGAAGATTAAAAATATTTCAAAATATTTGAAAGGAGAGGCTCTGAAGGTATTTATCAATGAATGTTTAGAATGTAAAGCTTTTGACAAAATAACTGATATTCTTACTGAAAAATTCATAACTGTTCATGTTCCTCGATTTTCAGAATTTGTTTCTATGAAATTAAATGATCTCAATGATTTGGATAAGTACTTTCGAAAAAAGGTTGAAATAGGTAGACAACTTTGTTTATGTGAAACTATAATAGTACAGGGATTAACAGACGGTCTCAAACCTGAGTACCAGAATTATATGATTAGTAATCCTCCAAAAAATACAATAGACTGGTACCTAATGGCTAAACAGCTAGTAGTAATTCCTACTTCCCATGTCAACAATAGTAATTCTAGGAGTAATTTTCAGAATTATAGATTATTGCCACAATATGATCAGGCACCTAGACATTGGGTTCGCCCAAGTCGAAATTTTCATATGCCAAATTCCAATTTTCATTCACAGAACAATTTTAATGCTCCAAATTCTAGATTTATCAATCCTAGGTTGCCTACTACACATTTTCAGAGCAAATACCCAAGTAGACCATGTCGAATGTGTTTAAATAGAGGTATCCAAAATGCTTATCACTGGGAGAGGAATTGTGTATTCAATGTGAGCCCTTTGCAATCTTCTGCACCCCCTCTTAGTCAACCACAACCATCTACTGATAATATATGACAATTAATTGTATCAGGATATGTAAATAACAAGGAACTACCTTGTGTGATTGACTCTGGCTCAACCATAAGTATTTTACCTTTTAAATTTGTTAAATTGTTAAATGCTAAAGTTATAAATATTCCACCTGTTATTATTGGCCAAGCCAAAGGAACTGTTGTAATAGATAAAGCTTGTAAATTATTGTTTAAATTAGGTAATGTGCAACAAAATATTAGATTTTTGATATGTAATACAAATTTAGATTATGCTATATTAGGTTTAAAAGAATGCTGTAAGTTTAATTTAATTATTGACTGTGCTACATGTCGAGTATTACAAGGATACCTTGTTTTAAATGAATCTAAGAGCATATCCAGTGATAAATTAAGATTACTTCATTTTAATGTTAACTATGATTATCAGAGAGTGCAACCCGATTATGGAAAGATCATATCTCCTCAATCCTTTGTTCCATCTAATGTTGATAATTCTAAATTAATTGGGGAAATAAATTCTATAGAAAATGAAACTTTAAGGGAAAGTATAAGGGATTATTTAGACATTTTTTCTAAAAATAAATTTGATGTCGGGAGAATTAATATTGAACCGCAACGTATTTTTCTTAATTCTGACCTACCAATATCTCTGAGGCCATACAGAACTTCCCCTTTAGAAGAAAAAGAGATTTCGGATCAAATTCAATCACTATTAGATGCTGGTTTAATTAAAGAGAGCAATAGACCCTATTCTGCCCCTGTTACATTAGTAATGAAAAGAGAAGAAGGTAAGAAAATTAGATTATGTGTTGACTATAGAAAATTAAATGCAATAATGAAAAATGACGCCGAACACCTACCTCGTATCGATGGAATTTTAGATAAACTGAGTAGTGCACAGTATTTTTCAACTTTAGATTTAGCCTCTGGCTACTGGCACTTACCCATACATCCATCCGAGACTGAGAAATTGGCTTCTGCTACCAACTTTGGGCTCTTTGAATGGTTAGTTCTGCCCTTAGGGATTAAATTAGGCCCCCCGATATTTAATAGAACCCTTAGAAGAATACTTACTAAATACAAAATAGACTTTGCTAGCCATTATTTTGATGATATCATTATTTTTTCTTCCTCATTAGAAGAACACATGCAACATTTAAACCAAACCAAATATTTGAATTATGTAGACGTGAAAACATTAAACTTAAACTATCTAAATGCAATTTTGTTCAAAGTAAAATTAACTTCTTAGGATATACCATCCAGAATGGCACATTAACTCCTGCTAATGCTAATATTGAAGTAATAAAAAAACTAAAACCCCTTCAAATGTAAAAGAACTTCAGAGATTCTTAGGATCTATCAATGTTTATCACAAGTTTATAGATAAATATGCCGAAATTCGAGTCCCTCTTAACAGATTACTCAGGAAAAATACATTATGGGAATGGAATACAGATTGTCAAAATTCTTTTCAAAAATTAAAAGATGCCTTAATAGCCAAACCTATCTTAAAAATTTATGACCCTAAGTTACCCCTCCATATGTTTGTTGATGCCTCACAGGTGGCAGTAGGTGCAGTCTTAAAACAACCTGATAGTAATAATTTTTTACATCCAATTGCTTATTACTCTAGAGGATTGAGAAGTTATGAGAAGAATTATTTTATTACCGAGTTAGAGTGTCTTGCCATCATTGACACGTTAGACAAATTGTATCATTATTTTCATGGTGTAAATTTTACCATTCATACTGATCATGCATCTCTTGTATGGTTAAAAAATACTAAACATTTGAGAGGCAGGTTATTTAGATGGTCTTTGAAGTTGAGCATGTTTGAATATAATATAGTTTACGAAAAGGGATCCACAAATGTCGAAGCCGACATGTTGTCGAGAAACCCAGTTTCACATTTTATTCAACCACTTACTTTTCTTCTGGACGTTAAAGAAATTATAGAGAGGCAGGAAAAAGATAATGTGTGTGGTAAAAATTATCTAAATGAAAATGGACTTATGGTTATTAAAAGGAAAGGATTTCGAAAAATAGTAGTCCCCATGTCTTTAAGGAGAAAAATACTAAATGTTGCTCATGAAAAATTTGGTCATCCTGGTATCCAAAAAATGTTAAATTTAATCTCCCCTAATTATTATTGGCTTGACATGACTCATGATATAACCAATTTTGTAAAACATTGTGATATTTGTCAAAAAATAAAAAACCCAGACAGAAAAAATTTGGCTTATTACAAGCTATGCCCACCACAGATCAACCTTTTGAATGTCTTTCTATTGATACTGTGGGAGGATTCAATTATTATAACTCCACCAAAAAATATCTACACATCATCATCGACCATGCAACCAGATATGTTTGGGCATTTCCTTCAAAAAATGTTACCACAGAAACATACACAAATTGCTTAAAACAAGTCTTCAATATTCAATTCCCTCAACAATTATTCTGTTTCAACAAAATTTTCGATATACAGGGTACTCAAAAGGTATTAAGTGATAGGAATGCAGCCTTTACTTCACCTAGATTAAATTTTTTTTGCGGAATCACAATATTAAGCAACGTTTAACCACATCACATCACCCTCAAACGAATGGCAAATGTGAGAGAGTGAATCAATCAATAGTTACAAGATTAAAGTATAAAGTTAATTCTACTACCTCCAAAATTCCTTGGACCAAACTTCTGACTGAAGTAGTTAATGAATACAATAATACACCCCATTCCATAACCAAATTCCCTCCTGCTTATTTACTTTTTGGCAAATTACCCTATGATTCCCCTCTTAAGCAAAATTATTACCCTCCTGTCCAGGAAGCCCTCAACATTGCTAAAAAACGCACGGATGAATTTTACTGGAAAAGTAAAAAAATATTATGATAGAAATTATGTGGAGCCAAAATTTGAGATAGGAGATCTTGTTATCTATGAAGAATTCCATTATCCCAATAACAGAAAGCTCTCACAAGTTTTTAGTGGTCCCTATCAAATCCTTAAAAAATTATCTGATGTAAATGTTGAAATTAATAGACAGACTCAAAATAAATTTACTGAAATAGTCCATGTATCAAAATTACGCCCTTATTACCCTCCTGACAAATTAAAGTTATCCCATGGGCAACAACAAACTAATGTTAAATCAATAGCTTAATATTAAACTTAGTAAAGCAAAAATTAACTAAATTTAATGAAATCAAATTATAATTGACTAATCAATTCTCTTCTGTATAACAGTATGTTCTTGAATATAGAAATTCCCAAGAATATTACTGCCAATATTTTTGCTTGAGTTAACTTTTTATGCAGGCGTAAATTAGTTGATTTGAGTTAAAAGGTTTTTATATTGGAGTGCATTGAATTAGAACAATAAAGTAAATTAGAATAGCAAATTAGATTAGAATAATACATTAAATTAAAATAATTGAATAAAAATTCACTGGATTAAATTAAATTATAATAATAGAATAAAATTCTCTACTAATAGTAATAATTAAACTTATTATCCACCATACACTTCAAGGTCTTATTTTCATTGAGCAGCTTATGTTTCTTTTGTTTGACTGAAAACAGAGAGCACATTATCTTACTGAATTGTTGATAATTTTTCACAGATATTTCTTAGTTTACTATTTATTTATTTTGTTTCCTTTTATTAAGTATATTTTCATTCCTCACTGATATTGAAAAAGAATGAGGAATTAAAATTATATACAGATGAATTACTGATTTAGTATTATTTTGAAGTTGTTTGTTATTGTTGATATTATTATGTCGTTATTATAATTGTTGTTGTTATTTATTATGTGATAAGATTATAAAAGAGAATATTCTTGAGAATTGTGATAAAAGAGAACCACTGATAGTATATTAGTTGATGATAAACAGTCACATCTTACTAGCAAAACATCTAATACTCATATCTAATTGATGGAACATTATTAACTGACTGGACTTCACTTAATAAGTGCACTTATCAAGCTATACCTATTTATCAAGGCACAAAACTTATCAAGCATCACAAACCGGTACTTTAATTGTTTATTGAACTTAGTGGGGATGAAACTTTCTTATGTTTTTGAACTTTATGATTAACTGGAATTATCCTACTACAGAATCAATACACTGTATTGCCGTAAACTGTATTACTGGCTAATACTTGACATATCTGTGCCTTCATATCCATACCAAGAAACTTTTTTTGGAAATGAGAGGTCTATAACTCAGACTGTTACTGATTAAGAGGACTATTAGACATTTATACTTTTCACTGCTTAGACAAAAATGCTTTGTTTACTTCATTTTCATCCTTTTCACTATTTATGTTTGAAGAGTGAAAAAAAATATTTGTTACTAACTTATTTATATTGTAATTGTATGTATTTCTGTATTTAAACAATTCCCACAGTTTCGCGTTTATAAAAATAACTATTGAATTAACTTTAATAAAATCAAAGAATTTTTGGCATTAACTAGAATACCAGATAAATATTTTGTAATCCAAATTCTTGCTTGCCTTAATGAACTTGTAGATCATCGGATCTACCCGTCATTCGGATTTTTAGGGGGGGGGGATAATGTTATATAAAAATTTATTTCCTTCGTATCCTTCCTTTCTATTCGCATTAATATTTTAAAATTAATCTAACTTCTGTCATAGTCAGTATTTCCTTAATTCTTAATAATATCTATTCCTATTAAAATCCTTTTAAAAGTAAATATCCGTATATTAATAATTATTTTATTCCAAATCTTAATCTAAAATTTAAGATCATTCGTAGCTTTTATCAGTTCCCCAATCTATAAAATTCTGAGACGCGTTCTCATTTCTAATATTTTTTAAAAGCCATTTTCTTTTTATTATTATTGCTCTGATTTTTTCGCGCGCTTGGGATTTTAACTTCAAAATTTCTCCGCACCCAAGTACGGGATTCCTTACTGTTTTAGCATCGCCCTCTAGCCTCATTCGCTGAGCTGGAGCTAGCTTCTCACTCATTGGGTTGTGCGCTCGTGACGTAATTTCTGTATATCTCCGCGGAGAGAACAAAACTCGCCCGCGCCGGTCGGAGCACGAGATTTTTGACGTTTTCGGAAGCATAAACAAATATGTATCTGGTGTTTTTATGTCCGTAGAATATTCAACTGGCCCAGTAACATCTTAATTCAATGAAGTGAAGCAACGTTAGCCCGAGGGCTATAAGTTTTAGACCTTTGGGAATTGTTTCTGTGTTGTTCGTCTTCTAATAAAATTATTTGTCTGGAGATTGGCTGGATTTATTGGAAAACTTTGGTGGACTCATTTCATTGCCTTACTACTTCGCCATACTCGCTAAATTCGACTGCAACTTGCTATATCGTTGAAGGACTGCCATTTTCTCATCGAATATTATTCCTCATAAGATCTCAACTTCGTCAAAATGCTACATATATATATATATTTAAATGTCTTATATATTTTAACATGAAGAAAAAAATAATAAATAGTAATTTCGAAAATGAAAATTATTAACAAATAGTATGTTATTATAAAAATAGGTTTTGAGAAGAGACATATTTTATTAACAGAATTTTATGAAGGACACTGTTTTATTAATAGTAATTTTGTGAAGTGATTATTGATAAGGTTATTAATACTTTTTTTACGAAGGTACCTGTTTATATTTTTATAGCCAATGAAATAATTTTAATTTAATATTAATAATTAATAACTTTTAAATAAGATAAGAAAAACAGTTGTTGTTTTTTATATTAATGCGTAATTAAAAAAAAGGTTGAATTAATTTACGAATTAGTTTTTTCTGTTTTATTATTATTATTATTATTATTATTATTATTATTATTATTTGCGCGAGACAGGTTTATATTGTTAAAGCTTGTAAAATAATTTTAATTGAATTTTAATAATTAATAATTTTTGAATAAAATAAGAAAATTAGTTGTTGCTTTTTAAATGAATATATAATTTAAAAAATACGTTGAATTAATTTGCGAACTAGTTTTATTTTCTTTGTACGATTAAGTTTAAAAACGATTAAGTATATATATTTAATTATTTCATATAATTATACGTTTTAATTTAGTTTTATAATATGAATTATAATATGTATAAGGTTTATAGCACTTTCATTTTTTAAATTAATTCGTAAGATAATGATATAATATTGTATAAATAGCAAATTAGTATAATAGACGATATGTTTTTAATGCGTTAGTTTTGCACTTAAAATGTTATAGGGGGCCGCTATTATGTCTCTGCCCAGTGTCCTCGAAATGAATCTGTAAGTCGGTCTCTGGTTAGGTCTAACATTTTAACGATAAACAGCATTGATTGTTTTTTATATGTATATTTGATTTGAATTTTAAAGTTTAATATCTTTGAATATTTGTTTCGTTTCACTTAAAGAAGGAGGGAGGGGAGGACTTTCACAGGTGCTCAAATTAGGTCCTTAAAATTAAAGTCTTGAAAATAGTATTAATTATTATTAATGAAGTAAATAGTGAGTTATGCAACAATAACAAAAACTGAAAAGCTTTAACATCACTTTTAAAACTGCCGATAAACTACTGAAAATATAACACAAACTTTCTATAAAATAAGGTCTGTAAAATTACCTGACAGTAACTACATTTATACTGCAGATACATCAGAAAATACATTTCTGAATTAATAACTGTAAAAATACTTACTGCAGTTTTAATACAAATGTAAAGTCTGATTAAGTTTTTGATTGACGGTTATAAAACGATTTCACATAAACTACAGTATTTTTGCAGATAATAGCTCAGAGTATTTTTGAAATAAATTACTGCAAATTTACTTCACATTAACTACAAAATAACTGAAGTATTTTTACAGTTGAGATTGCACTACAGAAAATATAGAGTTGACCGTAGAAAAACTTCAAAAACACTCCACTTCTGTAGAAAAACTGCAGTTCAATTTTTGCTGGGAAAAGCCGGTTATTATTAATAATAACCGCGGTCATTATTAATAATAATCGGTTATTATTAATAATGACCGGATTAATCATATTGACCGTAACATATACACAATAAAATTTTCTGAGCATATATTGGGTCCATTCAGCGTCCGTCGTACGTTTGGACAAATTGGACACCAAATAAGGAACTTGTGTGAGGTTCGTTTGCTCGATATCAGTGTAGTGTATACTCAATTAAGAAATCGAGCTCTATGGGTCCCATCACAATGCAGTTTAATTCATTCCACTCGACATTGTCAGGATATATAGATTTTAGTTCCAAGTTTCACCACCAGGGGACGCTTTTCTATCTCGTGTTCTATGTGCCCGATCACAACGTGGTATGGCTCATTCAACTTGAAATCGACAGCCTCAAATATTTCAGCTATGTTTGTATAGAACAGAGTGCGCCCCGTGGCGGTGGAAGATGGAACTAACGGATTTTGCAGCTAACTTGAGTTCTATGGGTCCCATCACATTGCAGTTTAATTCATTCGACTCGACATCGACAGAATATATCGATTTTAGTTCCAAGTTTCACCACCAGGGGACGCTTTCCTATCTCGGGTTCTATAGACCCGATCACGACGCGGTATGGTTCATTCGAATCGAAATCGACAGCCTCAAAGATTTCAGCTATGTTTGTATAGAGCAGAGTGCGCCCCCCGGCGGTGGAAGGTGGAACTAACGGATTCGTAGCTAACTCGAGTTCTATAAGTCCCATCACAATGCAGTTTAATTCATTCGACTCGACATCGACAGGATATATCGATTTTAGTTATATATCGTTAGAAAGGTCTGTGACCACTTAATCATATTATGCATCTCCGGTGTCCTACTTGTCCCCCAAGGGGGATACTTTTTAAATTTTGCACACACCCCTCATGTGATATATCGTTGGAAAGGTCTGTGACCGCTTAATCATATTATGCATCTCCGGTGTCCATTCCCCCACTTTGCCCCCCAAGGGGGTTACTTCCTGAATTTTGCACACACACCTCATGTGATATATCGTTGGAATGGTCGGTGACCGCTTAATCATATTATGCAGCACGACAGCTATACGGTGCCGCAGGCAGCGGGGACCCGATCCAGATATTCGTTCGGTTAGAGGTTTATTCTATTCGATGTGCAAATTAAGGGATTATCCGGTGCAAGCATAGCAGGACTGGTATACGGTGCCGAAGGCAGCGGGAACCCGTGTCGGAGGTTCGTTCGGTTAGAGGTTTATACTATTCCATGTGCAAATTAAGGGATTATCATACAAATGGAGAATTCAGTTAGACTCAAGGCTCCGATGTAAATTCAAGGCCCGCTAACGGGCGAAGCCAGTAAGTTTTATTCTAATAAATTTATTCCCTATGCTTGATTTCGATTGAATGAAATTTTCATCAATAACCATACAAAAGTAATGATATCAGTACAAAAACCCTTAACGGGTTAAAAGTTGTGACGCAGCACTTTCTTTTGGCTCTAAGAATTTTAAATATGGGTCTTAAAAGTAATGATATCAAATTTGAGTGACGCTATGTTAATAATTTTTTTTTAAATCATCATTTTCTTTTTAGTTTTAGTTATATTCACAGGTGCAATTATTATCTTAACATGAAAAAATATATAAAATTTATTCGCTGATGCTTTTTCATTCAGATCTCTCAGGAATTCAAAATATGGGTTTTAAAAGAAATGATAGCAAAATTTGAGTGACACTTTGACGTGAATTTAATAGGATTGTTTTAAAATTCAATTTAAACTATTTTTCGTTTGTCTTCTAAAGTATATTTACACATACAAACAATACTTTTAATTTTTCAATACACTGTTAAATATATTACTTTCACTGAGCCTATATTATGTATTGAAATGTATTTATTTCAATAAACTGATTTATGTTTTGTGCCACGCTATCCAAAATCATAAGTAAAATTTATGTAAATGATTATTTTGCGTCATAGTATCCAAACAAAGGGAAATGTAATGCAAGTGGATAATATGACGCAAAATAATCATTTTTTATATTATTTCATATTATTTCATATTATTTTTTATATTTATATTTTGATGAAGTTTTAATTTCGTTCTGTAATATTAGCCGGGAATAAATGCGGAACTATTTATATTGTTTTAAATGCAAACGGATTAATCTTTCACAATCGAACTGCATGTGATAGAGATAGAATTAAAATTAATTCATGCTTGGAAATTATTCTAAAAATCATAAATCAGTAAATTCAAATACAGTTTTTAAAGAAATTGCATTTTTTTTCTATTCGACGGTGTAGAAATGGAAATTGTGCGATGTTTATAAGTTTAAGAAGAAGCAGTGAAAGCGAAATTTATTAGTCAGTTCGTTGCTACGATAAAAATGACCTCAGCAATAATCAGACGTGTGTTATAATGTAGATTATTATTATCATTAAATCCTATTCTTGACAGTATCATTTACGTATAACTCTCCCTTGACATGGCCCTATTACGTAAGATTAGCATCAAATTTTAATAAAATTATTTTATTCTACATGTTTGAATCAAGGCAAAATTTGTCGCCAGCAAATACAACTACTATTCCAACAAATAGCGAATCGTTGTTTTTTATGTCTTTAAGCATACGGTCTACACATTCAAATACTAATTTACTCATCAAGGGTGCTTCATCCCAGACTATTAACTTTTTTTCTCTTATTAATTCAGTAAGGTCAGATTGATTACTAATGCACACGTAGATTTTTCGTTCAAATTCAGCGGTATTTTGATTTTTGAATGTGATATTCTACCTTTATCTAATAACAAAGCTGCGATCGCAGAAGATGCAACACCTAATGCAACCATATTATATGATCTCAGCATTTAAAAAACTGCATTAAGTAAAAATGTTTTGCCAGTCCTAGGGCGTCAATAAAATAAACCTTAGCATTTTCCTTTAAAACAACAAGCGAAACTTCATCATAAATTAATTTTGGAACGTGATAATCCTGGCGCAAACGATAAATAGCCAAATATTGTTTTGAGTTACAATTTTAACATTGAAAAATATTTTTATGAATCACAAACATTCCTTTGATTTTTAAATTACGTTTATTATTATTATTATTATTTTGTATTTTATATAAAATCAGTGAAAGTTTTTCCTTTCACTTTCAAAGGTGAATGTATGAATTTCTAACTAATATAATAATCATTTCAATTCTTTAATCAACGATAATATGCGGTCGCCAAGAGGGAAAAAAATTACCAATGGCAACCATAAAACACGAAAAAGAAAGTGAAAAATACCATTATTTTTAAATTTTAAAAGCCATAATAAATCAGCCAATTAAGGTACAGTTTTCAAACAAATTGCATTTCAAAGTAGATATTTTTCCCTAAATAACGGTGTAAAAATTAAATATGTGAGATGTTTAGAAATTAAAAAAAATGCAATAGTAATAATCGCAAAACGGAAATTCCATCGTCAACTGTTGCCATTCGCAAAATGACGTCAGCGTTACGCACGGACACTTTTATCCTTTATAATATAGATAGATATAAAAAAAATGCTATTACAAATTTATTTTCCGATGTAATAATAATAACAACAATAATAATAACAATAATAATAATAAAATTACGTAGTAACTTACTTAAGTTGGTTCGCAATTCAAGATTGCCCGAAATTTTGCCCTCTTTTAGAAAGATGCACTTATAAAAGCATTATTGCATCTGCTGAAAATTCTTAGTATCTATCACCGAATATCGGGATCAAATCAGCATTTTCGAATATCGGAAAAATATATACGAAGTTCAACCTATTTCATGCTTGCATAAATATCGTAACTAAGCATTAGTTTATTATATCTAAAAGCTAGGAATTTTTTGAAACTTTATTTTTTCGAATGTGCAAACGCAAAAACTTTCCGATCATTTTGTTATGAAAAACACAAATATACGTTATTGATCAGATAATTGCTAAGACTAAAATATTATACATAGTAAGCAACCTTAATATTTCCTGACCAGCTCTAATTTTGCCCATGTTTTATTTATGTAAATCATCTCCTATGATATAAAGTTAAATAAAAAGGAAAGTATGGTCTCCCTCGATTTTCCAATCATTTTATTCTAATTATAAGATTTATAGGAAAAAAATTGTATTTTTCGTCAATAAATATATCATTCCAAAAAAGTTTTTAACGATAAGTGGAAGTAAAATTCTTAAAATAATGGTTTTTATTCTTATTACATAAAATTCCCTATTTAATTGATAAAAAACGTTGATAAATATGTCTAATATGAATTCGTTTCAGAAGAATTATATAACTACGAGTTTTATATAACATAGACTTGTGTAATTACATTAAGTTGATGAAATCTTTTCTTCCATAATTTTAGTTATGTTTAAAGAGGGTTTAGACTCAAAGAGTGAATATAATAGTTATAGAAGCATATCATTTGCATAATCATAATGAAAGCTTTCTTTCTTTGGAAAGAATTTGTTCATACTGCAACAGCAATTTACTCAAGAGAATTTTAATGTTTGCCATCGCATTACATATAACAAACAGCATTAACATATATTACTTCATATGATAAAAGCATACATCACATAATAATACACATTAAGATAAAAACCATGAATGGGATGATAGATGTGGAAGTTCGTAATAAACCAATGGGAAAAATTCTTTTTATTTTTTACGCAACCATAACCTTGATTCTGAACAATATGAGAGAAGAACGAAATATCGTGCATCAGATATCTATCTATACTAATATTATAAAGGAGTAAATCTTGTTTGTTTGTTTGTAGGGGGTAATCTCTGGAACTACCGAACCGATTTCAAAAGTGATGGTGGCAAATTGATGGTGACAACCCCTGCAACAACATAGGCTATATTTTATGTCGGTGCCACTAACCCCAGGGGGTGCAGGAGCAAAAAACGTTCTAAAATTGCGATTTTTCAGTTATCACACTGGCTGTCAAGCCCTGAGAGCTTGGCAGCCGGTTCTGTATGTATGTATGTACGTACGTAATGCGATAACTCTTCATAGAAATATCCGTTTTCCTTCAAATTTTGTTTATAGGTTCACTGTGTTAAGGCGCTTCCCTGATTAGTTTTCGGGATTGATTGGTTAAGTATAAAAGGGGGGGAACAAGGGGCTAATTCCCTCCCCCTTAATTTATATAAATGGGTTTTTCATGCAGAATTATTCCGTTTTCCTTCAAATTTTGTTTATAGGTTCACTGAGTTAAGACGCTTCCCTGATTAGTTTTCGGGATTGATTGGTCAAGTATAAAGGGGGGGAACAAGGGTCTAATTCCCCCCCCCCCCTTAATTTATATAAATGGGTTTTCCATGCAGAATTATTCCGTTTCCCTTCAAATTTTGTTTATAGGTTCACTGAGTTAAGGCGCTTCCCTGATTAGTTTACGAGTTTGATTAGTTAAGTATAAAGGGAGGGGATCGGGGGGGGCTAATCCCCCCCTTAATTTATATAAATCGGTTTTTCATGCAGAATTATTCCGTTTTCCTTCAAATTTTGTTTATAGGTTCATTGGGTTAAGACGCTTCCCTGATTACTTTTCGGGATTGATTGGTTAAGTATAAAGGGGGGGAACAAGGGGCTAATTCCCCCCCCCCCTTAATTTATATAAATGGGTTTTTCATGCAGAATTATTCCGTTTTCCTTCAAATTTTGTTTATAGGTTCATTGGGTTAAGACGCTTCCCTGATTACTTTTCGGGATTGATTGGTTAAGTATAAAGGGGGAACGGGGGGCTAATCCCCCCCTTAATTTATATAAATGGGTTTTTCATGCAGAATTATTCCGTTTTCCTTCAAATTTTGTTTATAGGTTCACTGTGTTAAGGCGCTTGCATGATAATTTTCGGGATTGATTGGCTGAGTATAAAGGGGGGAACGGGGGGGGGGGGGCTAATCCCCCCCTTAATTTATATAAATGGGTTTTTCATGCAGAATTATTCCGTTTTCCTTCAAATTTTGTTTATAGGTTCACTGAGTTAAGGCGCTTCCCTGATTAGTTTTCGGGATTGATTAGTTAAGTATAAAGGGGGGGGGATCCGGGGGCTAATCCCCCCTTAATTTATATAAATGGGTTTTTCATGCAGAATTATTCCGTTTTCCTTCAAATTTTGTTTATAGGTTCACTGAGTTAAGGCGCTTCCCTGATTAGTTTTCGGGATTGATTGGTCAAGTATAAAGGGGGGGGGGACAAGGGTCTATTCCCCCCCTTAATTTATATAAATGGGTTTTTTATGCAGAATTATCCCATTTCCTTCAAATTTTATTTATAGGTTCACTGTGTTAAGGCGCATCTCTGATTAGTTTTCGGGATTGATTGGTTAAGTATAAAGGGGGGGAACAAGGGGCTAATTCCCCCTTATCTATACTAATATATAAAGTAGTAAAGATTGTTTGTTTGTAGGGAGTAATCTCTGGAACCACTGAAGCGATTTTAAAAGTGATGGTGGCAAATTAATGGTGACAATCCCTGCTCCAACATAGGCTATATTTTATGTCGGTGCCACCACCCCCAAGGGGGTGCAGGAGCGAAAAACGTTCTAAAATTTCGATTTTTTGTGTACTGAAGGAGATAGAAGTATCAAATTTGGTATGGTAGTTACTTATAAGATGTAAATGCTCTCTAAGAACAAATTATAAAAACATTCGCAATTTAAAAGGGTGAGATGAGGAAGAAGCGATCTAAAAACATTCTAAATTACAATTTCTATGGAATCTCTGAAACTACAGAACCGATTTCAAAAGTGATGGTGGCAAATGGATGGTGACAGTCCCTGCTCCAACATATGCTAAATTTTTTGCCGGTGCCACTGCCCGCAGAGGGTGCAGGAGCGAAAAACGTTCCAAAATTATGATATTTTCAATAATGAAGGAGTTAGGAACTTGACATTTTGTATGGTCGTTACTTACAAGATTTAAATGCTCTATAAGAACAAAATCTAAAAAAATTCGAAATTTAAAAGGCTGAAATAAGCAAAAAATTTTCTAAAAACATTATAAATTACAATTTGTATGGAATGTCTGGAACTACTAAAGCGATTTCAAAAGTGATGGTGGCAAATGAATGGTGACAATCCCTGCTCCAACATAGGCTATATTTTATGTCGGTTCCGCTAACCCCAGGGGGTGCAGGAGCAAAAAACGTTCTAAAATTGCGATTTTTCAGTTATCACACTGGCTGTCAAGCCCTGAGAGCTTGGCAGCCGGTTCTGTATGTATGTATGTACGTACGTAATGCGATAACTCTTCATAGAAATATCCGTTTTCCTTCAAATTTTGTTTATAGGTTCACTGTGTTAAGGCGCTTCCCTGATTAGTTTTCGGGATTGATTGGTTAAGTATAAAAGGGGGGGAACAAGGGGCTAATTCCCCCCCCCCCCCTTAATTTATATAAATGGGTTTTTCATGCAGAATTATTCCGTTTTCCTTCAAATTTTGTTTATAGGTTCACTGAGTTAAGGCGCTTCCCTGATTAGTTTTCGGGATTGATTGGTCAAGTATAAAGGGGAGGGAACAAGTGTCTAATTCCCCACCCCCCCTTAATTTATATAAATGGGTTTTTCATGCAGAATTATTCCGTTTCACTTCAAATTTTGTTTATAGGTTCACTGAGTTAAGGCGCTTCCCTGATTAGTTTACGGGTTTGATTAGTTAAGTATAAAGGGGGGGGGATCGGGGGGGGCTAATCCCCCCCCCTTAATTTATATAAATGGGTTTTTCATGCAGAATTATTCCGTTTTCCTTCAAATTTTGTTTATAGGTTCATTGGGTTAAGACGCTTCCCTGATTACTTTTCGGGATTGATTGGTTAAGTATAAAGGGGGGGAACAAGGGGCTAATTCCCCCCCCTTAATTTATATAAATGGGTTTTTCATGCAGAATTATTCCGTTTTCCTTCAAATTTTGTTTATAGGTTCACTGTGTTAAGGGGCGTCCCTGATTAGTTTTCGGGATTGATTGGTTAAGTATAAAGGGGGGAACGGGGGGCTAATCCCCCCCTTAATTTATATAAATGGGTTTTTCATGCAGAATTATTCCGTTTTCCTTCAAATTTTGTTTATAGGTTCACTGTGTTAAGGCGCTTGCATGATAATTTTCGGGATTGATTGGCTGAGTATAAAGAGGGGAACGGGCGGGGCTAATCCCCCCTTAATTTATATAAATGGGTTTTTCATGCAGAATTATTCCGTTTCCCTTCAAATTTTGTTTATAGGTTCACTGAGTTAAGGCGCTTCCCTGATTAGTTTTCGGGATTGATTAATTAAGTATAAAGGGTCGGGGGGCTAATCCCCCCTTAATTTATATAAATGGGTTTTTCATGCAGAATTATTCCGTTTTCCTTCAAATTTTGTTTATAGGTTCACTGTGTTAAGGCGCTTCCCTGATTAGTTTTCGGGATTGATTGGTTAAGTATAAAAGGGGGGGAACAAGGGGCTAATTCCCCCCCCCTTAATTTATATAAATGGGTTTTTCATGCAGAATTATTCCGTTTTCCTTCAAATTTTGTTTATAGGTTAACTGAGTTAAGGCGCTTCCCTGATTAGTTTTCGGGATTGATTGGTCAAGTATAAATGGGGGGGGGAACAAGGGTCTAATTCTCCCCCACCCCTTAATTTATATAAATGGGTTTTTCATGCAGAATTATTCCGTTTCCCTTCAAATTTTGTTTATAGGTTCACTGAGTTAAGGCGCTTCCCTGATTAGTTTACGGGTTTGATTAGTTAAGTATAAAAAGGGGGGATCGGGGGGGGGCTAATCCCCCCCTTAATTTATATAAATGGGTTTTTCATGCAGAATTATTCCGTTTTCCTTCAAATTTTGTTTATAGGTTCATTGGGTTAAGACGCTTCCCTGATTACTTTTCGGGATTGATTGGTTAAGTATAAAGGGGGGGAACAAGGGGCTAATTCCCCCCCCCCTTAATTTATATAAATGGGTTTTTCATGCAGAATTATCCCGTTTTCCTTCAAATTTTGTTTATAGGTTCACTGTGTTAAAGGTGCTTCCCTGATTAGTTTTCGGGATTGATTAGTTAATATAAAGGGGGGATCGGGGGGCTAATTCCCCCCCTTAATTTATATAAATGGGTTTTTCATGCAGAATTATTCCGTTTTCCTTCAAATTTTGTTTATAGGTTCATTGGGTTAAGACGCTTCCCTGATTACTTTTCGGGATTGATTGGTTAAGTATAAAGGGGGGAACAAGGGGCTAATTCCCCCCCCTTAATTTATATAAATGGGTTTTTCATGCAGAATTATTCCGTTTTCCTTCAAATTTTGTTTATAGGTTCACTGTGTTAAGGCGCTTGCATGATAATTTTCGGGATTGATTGGCTGAGTATAAAGAGGGGAACGGGGGGGGGGCTAATCCCCCCTTAATTTATATAAATGGGTTTTTCATGCAGAATTATTCCGTTTCCCTTCAAATTTTGTTTATAGGTTCACTGAGTTAAGGCGCTTCCCTGATTAGTTTTCGGGATTGATTAATTAAGTATAAAGGGTCGGGGGGCTAATCCCCCCTTAATTTATATAAATGGGTTTTTCATGCAGAATTATTCCGTTTTCCTTCAAATTTTGTTTATAGGTTCACTGTGTTAAGGCGCTTCCCTGATTAGTTTTCGGGATTGATTGGTTAAGTATAAAAGGGGGGGAACAAGGGGCTAATTCCCCCCCCCTTAATTTATATAAATGGGTTTTTCATGCAGAATTATTCCGTTTTCCTTCAAATTTTGTTTATAGGTTAACTGAGTTAAGGCGCTTCCCTGATTAGTTTTCGGGATTGATTGGTCAAGTATAAATGGGGGGGGGGAACAAGGGTCTAATTCTCCCCCACCCCTTAATTTATATAAATGGGTTTTTCATGCAGAATTATTCTGTTTCCCTTCAAATTTTGTTTATAGGTTCACTGAGTTAAGGCGCTTCCCTGATTAGTTTACGGGTTTGATTAGTTAAGTATAAAAAGGGGGGGATCGGGGGGGGGCTAATCCCCCCCTTAATTTATATAAATGGGTTTTTCATGCAGAATTATTCCGTTTTCCTTCAAATTTTGTTTATAGGTTCACTTTGTTAAAGGTGCTTCCCTGATTAGTTTTCGGGATTGATTAGTTAATATAAAGGGGGGGGGATCGGGGGGCTAATTCCCCCCCTTAATTTATATAAATGGGTTTTTCATGCAGAATTATTCCGTTTTCCTTCAAATTTTGTTTATAGGTTCATTGGGTTAAGACGCTTCCCTGATTACTTTTCGAGATTGATTGGTTAAGTATAAAGGGGGGGAACAAGGGGCTAATTCCCCCCCTTAATTTATATAAATGGGTTTTTCATGCAGAATTATTCCGTTTTCCTTCAAATTTTGTTTATAGGTTCACTGTGTTAAGGGGCGTCCCTGATTAGTTTTCGGGATTGATTAGTTAATATAAAGGGGGGGGATCGGGGGTCTAATTCCCCGCCTTAATTTATATAAATGGGTTTTTCATGCAGAATTATTCCGTTTTCCTTCAAATTTTGTTTATAGGTTCATTGGGTTAAGACGTTTCCCTGATTACTTTTCGGGATTGATTGGTTAAGTATAAAGGGGGGGGGACAAGGGTCTATTCCCCCCCTTAATTTATATAAATGGGTTTTTTATGCAGAATTATCCCATTTCCTTCAAATTTTATTTATAGGTTCACTGTGTTAAGGCGCATCTCTGATTAGTTTTCGGGATTGATTGGTTAAGTATAAAGGGGGGGAACAAGGGGCTAATTCCCCCTTATCTATACTAATATATAAAGTAGTAAAGATTGTTTGTTTGTTTGTTTGTTTGTTTGTAGGGAGTAATCTCTGGAACCACTGAAGCGATTTTAAAAGTGATGGTGGCAAATTAATGGTGACAATCCCTGCTCCAACATAGGCTATATTTTATGTCGGTGCCACCACCCCCAAGGGGGTGCAGGAGCGAAAAACGTTCTAAAATTTCGATTTTTTGTGTACTGAAGGAGATAGAAGTATCAAATTTGGTATGGTAGTTACTTATAAGATGTAAATGCTCTGTAAGAACAAATTATAAAAACATTCGCAATTTAAAAGGGTGAGATGAGGAAGAAGCGATCTAAAAACATTCTAAATTACAATTTCTATGGAATCTCTGAAACTACAGAACCGATTTCAAAAGTGATGGTGGCAAATGGATGGTGACAGTCCCTGCTCCAACATATGCTAAATTTTTTGCCGGTGCCACTGCCCGCAGAGGGTGCAGGAGCAAAAAACGTTCCAAAATTATGATATTTTCAATAATGAAGGAGTTAGGAACTTGACATTTTGTATGGTCGTTACTTACAAGATTTAAATGCTCTATAAGAACAAAATCTAAAAAAATTCGAAATTTAAAAGGCTGAAATAAGCAAAAAATTTTCTAAAAACATTATAAATTACAATTTGTATGGAATGTCTGGAACTACTAAAGCGATTTCAAAAGTGATGGTGGCAAATGAATGGTGACAATCCCTGCTCCAACATAGGCTATATTTTATGTCGGTTCCACTAACCCCAGGGGGCGCAGGAGCAAAAAACGTTCTAAAATTGCGATTTTTCAGTTATCACACTGGCTGTCAAGCCCTGAGAGCTTGGCAGCCGGTTCTGTATGTATGTATGTACGTACGTAATGCGATAACTCTTCATAGAAATATCCGTTTTCCTTCAAATTTTGTTTATAGGTTCACTGTGTTAAGGCGCTTCCCTGATTAGTTTTCGGGATTGATTGGTTAAGTATAAAAGGGGGGGGGAACAAGGGGCTAATTCCCCCCCCCTTAATTTATATAAATGGGTTTTTCATGCAGAATTATTCCGTTTTCCTTCAAATTTTGTTTATAGGTTCACTGAGTTAAGGCGCTTCCCTGATTAGTTTTCGGGATTGATTGGTCAAGTATAAAGGGGGGGGAACAAGTGTCTAATTCCCCACCCCCCCTTAATTTATATAAATGGGTTTTTCATGCAGAATTATTCCGTTTCACTTCAAATTTTGTTTATAGGTTCACTGAGTTAAGGCGCTTCCCTGATTAGTTTACGGGTTTGATTAGTTAAGTATAAAGGGGGGGGGATCGGGGGGGGCTAAACCCCCCCCTTAATTTACATAAATGGGTTTTTCATGCAGAATTATTCCGTTTTCCTTCAAATTTTGTTTATAGGTTCAATGGGTTAAGACGCTTCCCTGATTACTTTTCGGGATTGATTGGTTAAGTATAAAGGGGGGGAAAAAGGGGCTAATTCCCCCCCTTAATTTATATAAATGGGTTTTTCATGCAGAATTATTCCGTTTTCCTTCAAATTTTGTTTATAGGTTCACTGTGTTAAGGGGCGTCCCTGATTAGTTTTCGGGATTGATTAGTTAATATAAAGGGGGGGGATCGGGGGGCTAATTCCCCCCCTTAATTTATATAAATGGGTTTTTCATGCAGAATTATTCCGTTTTCCTTCAAATTTTGTTTATAGGTTCATTGGGTTAAGACGCTTCCCTGATTACTTTTCGGGATTGATTGGTTAAGTATAAAGGGGGGAACGGGGGGCTAATCCCCCCCTTAATTTATATAAATGGGTTTTTCATGCAGAATTATTCCGTTTTCCTTCAAATTTTGTTTATAGGTTCACTGTGTTAAGGCGCTTGCATGATAATTTTCGGGATTGATTGGCTGAGTATAAAGAGGGGAACGGGGGGGGCTAATCCCCCCTTAATTTATATAAATGGGTTTTTCATGCAGAATTATTCCGTTTCCCTTCAAATTTTGTTTATAGGTTCACTGAGTTAAGGCGCTTCCCTGATTAGTTTTCGGGATTGATTAATTAAGTATAAAGGGTCGGGGGGCTAATCCCCCCTTAATTTATATAAATGGGTTTTTCATGCAGAATTATTCCGTTTTCCTTCAAATTTTGTTTATAGGTTCACTGTGTTAAGGCGCTTCCCTGATTAGTTTTCGGGATTGATTGGTTAAGTATAAAAGGGGGGGAACAAGGGGCTAATTCCCCCCCCCCTTAATTTATATAAATGGGTTTTTCATGCAGAATTATTCCGTTTTCCTTCAAATTTTGTTTATAGGTTAACTGAGTTAAGGCGCTTCCCTGATTAGTTTTCGGGATTGATTGGTCAAGTATAAATGGGGGGGGGGACAAGGGTCTAATTCTCCCCCACCCCTTAATTTATATAAATGGGTTTTTCATGCAGAATTATTCCGTTTCCCTTCAAATTTTGTTTATAGGTTCACTGAGTTAAGGCGCTTCCCTGATTAGTTTACGGGTTTGATTAGTTAAGTATAAAAAGGGGGGGATCGGGGGGGCTAATCCCCCCCTTAATTTATATAAATGGGTTTTTCATGCAGAATTATTCCGTTTTCCTTCAAATTTTGTTTATAGGTTCATTGGGTTAAGACGCTTCCCTGATTACTTTTCGGGATTGATTGGTTAAGTATAAAGGGGGGGAACAAGGGGCTAATTCCCCCCCCCCCCTTAATTTATATAAATGGGTTTTTCATGCAGAATTATCCCGTTTTCCTTCAAATTTTGTTTATAGGTTCACTGTGTTAAAGGTGCTTCCCTGATTAGTTTTCGGGATTGATTAGTTAATATAAAGGGGGGGGGATCGGGGGGCTAATTCCCCCCCTTAATTTATATAAATGGGTTTTTCATGCAGAATTATTCCGTTTTCCTTCAAATTTTGTTTATAGGTTCATTGGGTTAAGACGCTTCCCTGATTACTTTTCGGGATTGATTGGTTAAGTATAAAGGGGGGGAACAAGGGGCTAATTCCCCCCCCTTAATTTATATAAATGGGTTTTTCATGCAGAATTATTCCGTTTTCCTTCAAATTTTGTTTATAGGTTCACTGTGTTAAGGGGCGTCCCTGATTAGTTTTCGGGATTGATTGGCTGAGTATAAAGGGGGGAACGGGGGGGCTAATCCCCCCTTAATTTATATAAATGGGTTTTTCATGCAGAATTATTCCGTTTCCCTTCAAATTTTGTTTATAGGTTCACTGTGTTAAGGCGCTTCCCTGATTAGTTTTCGGGATTGATTGGTTAAGTATAAAAGGGGGGGAACAAGGGGCTAATTCCCCCCCCCCCTTAATTTATATAAATGGGTTTTTCATGCAGAATTATTCCGTTTTCCTTCAAATTTTGTTTATAGGTTAACTGAGTTAAGGCGCTTCCCTGATTAGTTTTCGGGATTGATTGGTCAAGTATAAATGGGGGGGGGGAACAAGGGTCTAATTCTCCCCCACCCCTTAATTTATATAAATGGGTTTTTCATGCAGAATTATTCCGTTTCCCTTCAAATTTTGTTTATAGGTTCACTGAGTTAAGGCGCTTCCCTGATTAGTTTACGGGTTTGATTAGTTAAGTATAAAAAGGGGGGGATCGGGGGGGGGCTAGTCCCCCCCCTTAATTTATATAAATGGGTTTTTCATGCAGAATTATTCCGTTTTCCTTCAAATTTTGTTTATAGGTTCACTGTGTTAAAGGTGCTTCCCTGATTAGTTTTCAGGATTGATTAGTTAATATAAAGGGGGGGGGGATCGGGGGGCTAATTCCCCCCCTTAATTTATATAAATGGGTTTTTCATGCAGAATTATTCCGTTTTCCTTCAAATTTTGTTTATAGGTTCATTGGGTTAAGACGCTTCCCTGATTACTTTTCGGGATTGATTGGTTAAGTATAAAGGGGGGAACGGGGGGCTAATCCCCCCCTTAATTTATATAAATGGGTTTTTCATGCAGAATTATTCCGTTTTCCTTCAAATTTTGTTTATAGGTTCACTGTGTTAAGGCGCTTGCATGATAATTTTCGGGATTGATTGGCTGAGTATAAAGAGGGGAACGGGGGGGGCTAATCCCCCCTTAATTTATATAAATGGGTTTTTCATGCAGAATTATTCCGTTTCCCTTCAAATTTTGTTTATAGGTTCACTGAGTTAAGGCGCTTCCCTGATTAGTTTTCGGGATTGATTAATTAAGTATAAAGGGTCGGGGGGCTAATCCCCCCTTAATTTATATAAATGGGTTTTTCATGCAGAATTATACCGTTTTCCTTCAAATTTTGTTTATAGGTTCACTGTGTTAAGGCGCTTCCCTGATTAGTTTTCGGGATTGATTGGTTAAGTATAAAAGGGGGGGAACAAGGGGCTAATTCCCCCCCCCCCCCTTAATTTATATAAATGGGTTTTTCATGCAGAATTATTCCGTTTTCCTTCAAATTTTGTTTATAGGTTAACTGAGTTAAGGCGCTTCCCTGATTAGTTTTCGGGATTGATTGGTCAAGTATAAATGGGGGGGGACAAGGGTCTAATTCTCCCCCACCCCTTAATTTATATAAATGGGTTTTTCATGCAGAATTATTCCGTTTCCCTTCAAATTTTGTTTATAGGTTCACTGAGTTAAGGCGCTTCCCTGATTAGTTTACGGGTTTGATTAGTTAAGTATAAAAAGGGGGGATCGGGGGGGCTAATCCCCCCCTTAATTTATATAAATGGGTTTTTCATGCAGAATTATTCCGTTTTCCTTCAAATTTTGTTTATAGGTTCACTGTGTTAAAGGTGCTTCCCTGATTAGTTTTCGGGATTGATTAGTTAATATAAAGGGGGGGGATCGGGGGGCTAATTCCCCCCCTTAATTTATATAAATGGGTTTTTCATGCAGAATTATTCCGTTTTCCTTCAAATTTTGTTTATAGGTTCATTGGGTTAAGACGCTTCCCTGATTACTTTTCGGGATTGATTGGTTAAGTATAAAGGGGGGGAACAAGGGGCTAATTCCCCCCCCTTAATTTATATAAATGGGTTTTTCATGCAGAATTATTCCGTTTTCCTTCAAATTTTGTTTATAGGTTCACTGTGTTAAGGGGCGTCCCTGATTAGTTTTCGGGATTGATTAGTTAATATAAAGGGGGGGGGATCGGGGGTCTAATTCCCCCCCTTAATTTATATAAATGGGTTTTTCATGCAGAATTATTCCGTTTTCCTTCAAATTTTGTTTATAGGTTCATTGGGTTAAGACGCTTCCCTGATTACTTTTCGGGATTGATTGGTTAAGTATAAAGGGGGGAACGGGGGGCTAATCCCCCCCTTAATTTATATAAATGGGTTTTTCATGCAGAATTATTCCGTTTTCCTTCAAATTTTGTCTATAGGTTCACTGTGTTAAGGCGCTTGCATGATAATTTTCGGGATTGATTGGCTGAGTATAAAGGGGGGAACGGGGGGGGCTAATCCCCCCTTAATTTATATAAATGGGTTTTTCATGCAGAATTATTCCGTTTCCCTTCAAATTTTGTTTATAGGTTCACTGAGTTAAGGCGCTTCCCTGATTAGTTTTCGGGATTGATTAATTAAGTATAAAGGGTCGGGGGGCTAATCCCCCCTTAATTTATATAAATGGGTTTTTCATGCAGAATTATTCCGTTTTCCTTCAAATTTTGTTTATAGGTTCACTGTGTTAAGGCGCTTCCCTGATTAGTTTTCGGGATTGATTGGTTAAGTATAAAAGGGGGGGAACAAGGGGCTAATTCCCCCCCCCCTTAATTTATATAAATGGGTTTTTCATGCAGAATTATTCCGTTTTCCTTCAAATTTTGTTTATAGGTTAACTGAGTTAAGGCGCTTCCCTGATTAGTTTTCGGGATTGATTGGTCAAGTATAAATGGGGGGGGGAACAAGGGTCTAATTCTCCCCCACCCCTTAATTTATATAAATGGGTTTTTCATGCAGAATTATTCCGTTTCCCTTCAAATTTTGTTTATAGGTTCACTGAGTTAAGGCGCTTCCCTGATTAGTTTACGGGTTTGATTAGTTAAGTATAAAAAGGGGGGGATCGGGGGGGGGCTAATCCCCCCCCTTAATTTATATAAATGGGTTTTTCATGCAGAATTATTCCGTTTTCCTTCAAATTTTGTTTATAGGTTCATTGGGTTAAGACGCTTCCCTGATTACTTTTCGGGATTGATTGGTTAAGTATAAAGGGGGGGAACAAGGGGCTAATTCCCCCCCCCTTAATTTATATAAATGGGTTTTTCATGCAGAATTATCCCGTTTTCCTTCAAATTTTGTTTATAGGTTCACTGTGTTAAAGGTGCTTCCCTGATTAGTTTTCGGGATTGATTAGTTAATATAAAGGGGGGGGGATCGGGGGCCTAATTCCCCCCCTTAATTTATATAAATGGGTTTTTCATGCAGAATTATTCCGTTTTCCTTCAAATTTTGTTTATAGGTTCATTGGGTTAAGACGCTTCCCTGATTACTTTTCGGGATTGATTGGTTAAGTATAAAGGGGGGAACGGGGGGCTAATCCCCCCCTTAATTTATATAAATGGGTTTTTCATTCAGAATTATTCCGTTTTCCTTCAAATTTTGTTTATAGGTTCACTGTGTTAAGGCGCTTGCATGATAATTTTCGGGATTGATTGGCTGAGTATAAAGGGGGGAACGGGGGGGGCTAATCCCCCCCCTTAATTTATATAAATGGGTTTTTCATGCAGAATTATTCCGTTTCCCTTCAAATTTTGTTTATAGGTTCACTGAGTTAAGGCGCTTCCCTGATTAGTTTTCGGGATTGATTAGTTAAGTATAAAGGATCGGGGGGCTAATCCCCCCCTTAATTTATATAAATGGGTTTTTCATTCAGAATTATTCCGTTTTCCTTCAAATTTTGTTTATAGGTTCACTGTGTTAAGGCGCTTGCATGATAATTTTCGGGATTGATTGGCTGAGTATAAAGGGGGGAACGGGGGGGGGTTAATCCCCCCCCCCTTAATTTATATAAATGGGTTTTTCATGCAGAATTATTCCGTTTTCCTTCAAATTTTGTTTATAGGTTCATTGGGTTAAGACGCTTCCCTGATTACTTTTCGGGATTGATTGGTTAAGTATAAAGGGGGGAACGGGGGGCTAATCCCCCCCTTAATTTATATAAATGGGTTTTTCATTCAGAATTATTCCGTTTTCCTTCAAATTTTGTTTATAGGTTCACTGTGTTAAGGCGCTTGCATGATAATTTTCGGGATTGATTGGCTGAGTATAAAGGGGGGAACGGGGGGGCTAATCCCCCCCCTTAATTTATATAAATGGGTTTTTCATGCAGAATTATTCCGTTTCCCTTCAAATTTTGTTTATAGGTTCACTGAGTTAAGGCGCTTCCCTGATTAGTTTTCGGGATTGATTAGTTAAGTATAAAGGGTCGGGGGGCTAATCCCCCCCTTAATTTATATAAATGGGTTTTTCATGCAGAATTATTCCGTTTTCCTTCAAATTTTGTTTATAGGTTCACTGTGTTAAGGCGCTTCCCTGATTAGTTTTCGGGATTGATTGGTTAAGTATAAAAGGGGGGGGGAACAAGGGGCTAATTCCCCCCCCCTTAATTTATATAAATGGGTTTTTCATGCAGAATTATTCCGTTTTCCTTCAAATTTTGTTTATAGGTTCACTGAGTTAAGGCGCTTCCCTGATTAGTTTTCGGGATTGATTGGTCAAGTATAAATGGGGGGGGGAAAGGTCTAATTCCCCCCCCCCCTTAATTTATATAAATTGGTTTTTCATGCAGAATTATCCCATTTCCTTCAAATTTTATTTATAGGTTCACTGTGTTAAGGCGCATCTCTGATTATTTTTCGGGATTGATTAGTTAATATAAAGGGGGGGGGGATCGGTGTTCTAATTCCCCCCCTTAATTTATATAAATGGGTTTTTCATGCAGAATTATTCCGTTTTCCTTCAAATTTTGTTTATAGGTTCATTGGGTTAAGACGCTTCCCTGATTACTTTTCGGGATTGATTGGTTAAGTATAAAGGGGGGAACGGGGGTCTAATCCCCCGCTTAATTTATATAAATGGGTTTTTCATGCAGAATTTTTCCGTTTTCCTTCAAATTTTGTTTATAGGTTCACTGTGTTAAGGCGCTTGCATGATAATTTTCGGGATTGATTGGTTGAGTATAAAGGGGGGAACGAGGGGGGGGGGCTAATCCCCCCCCTTAATTTATATTAATGGGTTTTTCATGCAGAATTATTCCGTTTTCCTTCAAATTTTTTTTATAGGTTCACTGAGTTAAGGCGCTTCCCTGATTAGTTAAGTATAAAGAGGGGATCGGGGCCTATTTCCCCCCCCCCCCCTTAATTTATATAAATGGGTTTTTCATGCAGAATTATTCCGTTTTCTTTCAAATTTTGTTTATAGGTTCACTGAATAAAGGCGCTTCCCTGATTAGTTTTCGGGATTGATTAGTTAGGTATAAAGGGGGGATTGGAGGGCTAACCCCCCCTCCCTTAATTTACATAAATGGGTTTTTCATGCAGAATTATTCCGTTTTCCTTCAAATTTTGTTTATAGGTTCATTGGGTTAAGACGCTTCTTTTATTACTTTTCGGGATTGATTGGTTAAGTATAAAGGGGGGGGGACAAGGGGATAATCCCCCCTTAATTTATATAAATGGGTTTTTCATGCAGAATTATTCTATTTGCTTCAAAATTTGTGTATAGGTTCATTGGGTTAAGACGCTTCCTTGATTAGTTTTCGGGATTGATTGATTAAGTATAAAGGGGGGGAACGGGGGCTAATACCCCCCTTAATTTATGTAAATGGGTTTTTCATGCAGAATTATCCCATTTCCTTCAAATTTCATTTATAGGTTCACTGTGTTAAGGCGCATCCCTGATTAGTTTTCGGGATTGATTGGTTAAGTATGAAGGGGGGAACAAGGGGCTAATTCCCCCTTATCTATACTAATATATAAAGTAGTAAAGATTGTTTGTTTGTTTGTTTGTTTGTTTGTAGAGGGTAATCTCTGGAACCACTGAAGCGATTTTAAAAGTGATGGTGCCAAATTAATGGTGACAATCCCTGCTCCAACATAGGCTGTATTTTATGTCGGTGCCACCACCCCCAGGGGGGTGCAGGAGCGAAAAACGTTCTAAAATTTCGATTTTTTTTATACTGAAGGAGATAGAAGCATCAAATTTGGTATGGTAGTTACTTATAACATGTAAATTCTCTCAAAGAACAAATTACAAGAACATTTGAAATTTAAAAGGGTGAGATGATTAAGAAGCGTTCTAAAAACATTCTAAATTACAATTTCTATGGAATCTCTGAAACTACAGAACCAATTTCAAAAGTGATGGTGGCAAATGGATGGTGACAGTCCCTGCTCCAACATATGCTAAATTTTTTGCCGGTGCCACTGCCCGCAGAGGGTGCAGGAGCGAAAAACGTTCCAAAATTATGATATTTTCAATAATGAAGGAGTTAGGAACTTGACATTTTGTATGGTCGTTACTTACAAGATTTAAATGCTCTATAAGAACAAAATCTAAAAAAATTCGAAATTTAAAAGGCTGAAATAAGCAAAAAATTTTCTAAAAACATTATAAATTACAATTTGTATGGAATGTCTGGAACTACTAAAGCGATTTCAAAAGTGATGGTGGCAAATGAATGGTGACAATCCCTGCTCCAACATAGGCTATATTTTATGTCGGTTCCACTAACCCCAGGGGGCGCAGGAGCAAAAAACGTTCTAAAATTGCGATTTTTCAGTTATCACACTGGCTGTCAAGCCCTGAGAGCTTGGCAGCCGGTTCTGTATGTATGTATGTACGTACGTAATGCGATAACTCTTCATAGAAATATCCGTTTTCCTTCAAATTTTGTTTATAGGTTCACTGTGTTAAGGCGCTTCCCTGATTAGTTTTCGGGATTGATTGGTTAAGTATAAAAGGGGGGAACAAGGGGCTAATTCCCCCCCCCCCCTTAATTTATATAAATGGGTTTTTCATGCAGAATTATTCCGTTTTCCTTCAAATTTTGTTTATAGGTTCACTGAGTTAAGGCGCTTCCCTGATTAGTTTTCGGGATTGATTGGTCAAGTATAAAGGGGGGGGAACAAGTGTCTAATTCCCCACCCCCCCTTAATTTATATAAATGGGTTTTTCATGCAGAATTATTCCGTTTCACTTCAAATTTTGTTTGTAGGTTCACTGAGTTAAGGCGCTTCCCTGATTAGTTTACGGGTTTGATTAGTTAAGTATAAAGGGGGGGGATCGGGGGGGGCTAATCCCCCCCCTTAATTTATATAAATGGGTTTTTCATGCAGAATTATTCCGTTTTCCTTCAAATTTTGTTTATAGGTTCATTGGGTTAAGACGCTTCCCTGATTACTTTTCGGGATTCATTGGTTAAGTATAAAGGGGGGGAAAAAGGGGCTAATTCCCCCCCCCCTTAATTTATATAAATGGGTTTTTCATGCAGAATTATTCCGTTTTCCTTCAAATTTTGTTTATAGGTTCACTGTGTTAAGGGGCGTCCCTGATTAGTTTTCGGGATGGATTAGTTAATATAAAGGGGGGGGATCGGGGGGCTAATTCCCCCCCTTAATTTATATAAATGGGTTTTTCATGCAGAATTATTCCGTTTCCCTTCAAATTTTGTTTATAGGTTCACTGAGTTAAGGCGCTTCCCTGATTAGTTTTCGGGATTGATTAATTAAGTATAAAGGGTCGGGGGGCTAATCCCCCCTTAATTTATATAAATGGGTTTTTCATGCAGAATTATTCCGTTTTCCTTCAAATTTTGTTTATAGGTTCACTGTGTTAAGGCGCTTCCCTGATTAGTTTTCGGGATTGATTGGTTAAGTATAAAAGGGGGGGAACAAGGGGCTAATTCCCCCCCCCCTTAATTTATATAAATGGGTTTTTCATGCAGAATTATTCCGTTTTCCTTCAAATTTTGTTTATAGGTTAACTGAGTTAAGGCGCTTCCCTGATTAGTTTTCGGGATTGATTGGTCAAGTATAAATGGGGGGGGGGACAAGGGTCTAATTCTCCCCCACCCCTTAATTTATATAAATGGGTTTTTCATGCAGAATTATTCCGTTTCCCTTCAAATTTTGTTTATAGGTTCACTGAGTTAAGGCGCTTCCCTGATTAGTTTACGGGTTTGATTAGTTAAGTATAAAAAGGGGGGGATCGGGGGGGCTAATCCCCCCCTTAATTTATATAAATGGGTTTTTCATGCAGAATTATTCCGTTTTCCTTCAAATTTTGTTTATAGGTTCATTGGGTTAAGACGCTTCCCTGATTACTTTTCGGGATTGATTGGTTAAGTATAAAGGGGGGGAACAAGGGGCTAATTCCCCCCCCCCCCCCTTAATTTATATAAATGGGTTTTTCATGCAGAATTATCCCGTTTTCCTTCAAATTTTGTTTATAGGTTCACTGTGTTAAAGGTGCTTCCCTGATTAGTTTTCGGGATTGATTAGTTAATATAAAGGGGGGGGGATCGGGGGGCTAATTCCCCCCCTTAATTTATATAAATGGGTTTTTCATGCAGAATTATTCCGTTTTCCTTCAAATTTTGTTTATAGGTTCATTGGGTTAAGACGCTTCCCTGATTACTTTTCGGGATTGATTGGTTAAGTATAAAGGGGGGGAACAAGGGGCTAATTCCCCCCCCTTAATTTATATAAATGGGTTTTTCATGCAGAATTATTCCGTTTTCCTTCAAATTTTGTTTATAGGTTCACTGTGTTAAGGGGCGTCCCTGATTAGTTTTCGGGATTGATTAGTTAATATAAAGGGGGGGGATCGGGGGTCTAATTCCCCCCTTAATTTATATAAATGGGTTTTTCATGCAGAATTATTCCGTTTTCCTTCAAATTTTGTTTATAGGTTCATTGGGTTAAGACGCTTCCCTGATTACTTTTCGGGATTGATTGGTTAAGTATAAAGGGGGGAACGGGGGGCTAATCCCCCCCTTAATTTATATAAATGGGTTTTTCATGCAGAATTATTCCGTTTTCCTTCAAATTTTGTCTATAGGTTCACTGTGTTAAGGCGCTTGCATGATAATTTTCGGGATTGATTGGCTGAGTATAAAGGGGGGAACGGGGGGGGCTAATCCCCCCTTAATTTATATAAATGGGTTTTTCATGCAGAATTATTCCGTTTCCCTTCAAATTTTGTTTATAGGTTCACTGAGTTAAGGCGCTTCCCTGATTAGTTTTCGGGATTGATTAATTAAGTATAAAGGGTCGGGGGGCTAATCCCCCCTTAATTTATATAAATGGGTTTTTCATGCAGAATTATTCCGTTTTCCTTCAAATTTTGTTTATAGGTTCACTGTGTTAAGGCGCTTCCCTGATTAGTTTTCGGGATTGATTGGTTAAGTATAAAAGGGGGGGAACAAGGGGCTAATTCCCCCCCCCCCCCTTAATTTATATAAATGGGTTTTTCATGCAGAATTATTCCGTTTTCCTTCAAATTTTGTTTATAGGTTAACTGAGTTAAGGCGCTTCCCTGATTAGTTTTCGGGATTGATTGGTCAAGTATAAATGGGGGGGGGGGAACAAGGGTCTAATTCTCCCCCACCCCTTAATTTATATAAATGGGTTTTTCATGCAGAATTATTCCGTTTCCCTTCAAATTTTGTTTATAGGTTCACTGAGTTAAGGCGCTTCCCTGATTAGTTTACGGGTTTGATTAGTTAAGTATAAAAAGGGGGGGATCGGGGGGGGCTAATCCCCCCCCTTAATTTATATAAATGGGTTTTTCATGCAGAATTATTCCGTTTTCCTTCAAATTTTGTTTATAGGTTCATTGGGTTAAGACGCTTCCCTGATTACTTTTCGGGATTGATTGGTTAAGTATAAAGGGGGGGAACAAGGGGCTAATTCCCCCCCCCTTAATTTATATAAATGGGTTTTTCATGCAGAATTATCCCGTTTTCCTTCAAATTTTGTTTATAGGTTCACTGTGTTAAAGGTGCTTCCCTGATTAGTTTTCGGGATTGATTAGTTAATATAAAGGGGGGGGGATCGGGGGGCTAATTCCCCCCCTTAATTTATATAAATGGGTTTTTCATGCAGAATTATTCCGTTTTCCTTCAAATTTTGTTTATAGGTTCATTGGGTTAAGACGCTTCCCTGATTACTTTTCGGGATTGATGGGTTAAGTATAAAGGGGGGAACGGGGGGTTAATCCCCCCCTTAATTTATATAAATGGGTTTTTCATTCAGAATTATTCCGTTTTCCTTCAAATTTTGTTTATAGGTTCACTGTGTTAAGGCGCTTGCATGATAATTTTCGGGATTGATTGGCTGAGTATAAAGGGGGGAACGGGGGGGGGCTAATCCCCCCCCTTAATTTATATAAATGGGTTTTTCATGCAGAATTATTCCGTTTCCCTTCAAATTTTGTTTATAGGTTCACTGAGTTAAGGCGCTTCCCTGATTAGTTTTCGGGATTGATTAGTTAAGTATAAAGGATCGGGGGGCTAATCCCCCCCTTAATTTATATAAATGGGTTTTTCATTCAGAATTATTCCGTTTTCCTTCAAATTTTGTTTATAGGTTCACTGTGTTAAGGCGCTTGCATGATAATTTTCGGGATTGATTGGCTGAGTATAAAGGGGGGAACGGGGGGGGGGGTTAATCCCCCCCCCTTAATTTATATAAATGGGTTTTTCATGCAGAATTATTCCGTTTTCCTTCAAATTTTGTTTATAGGTTCATTGGGTTAAGACGCTTCCCTGATTACTTTTCGGGATTGATTGGTTAAGTATAAAGGGGGGAACGGGGGGCTAATCCCCCCCTTAATTTATATAAATGGGTTTTTCATTCAGAATTATTCCGTTTTCCTTCAAATTTTGTTTATAGGTTCACTGTGTTAAGGCGCTTGCATGATAATTTTCGGGATTGATTGGCTGAGTATAAAGGGGGGAACGGGGGGGCTAATCCCCCCCCTTAATTTATATAAATGGGTTTTTCATGCAGAATTATTCCGTTTCCCTTCAAATTTTGTTTATAGGTTCACTGAGTTAAGGCGCTTCCCTGATTAGTTTTCGGGATTGATTAGTTAAGTATAAAGGGTCGGGGGGCTAATCCCCCCCTTAATTTATATAAATGGGTTTTTCATGCAGAATTATTCCGTTTTCCTTCAAATTTTGTTTATAGGTTCACTGTGTTAAGGCGCTTCCCTGATTAGTTTTCGGGATTGATTGGTTAAGTATAAAAGGGGGGGGAACAAGGGGCTAATTCCCCCCCCCCCCCTTAATTTATATAAATGGGTTTTTCATGCAGAATTATTCCGTTTTCCTTCAAATTTTGTTTATAGGTTCACTGAGTTAAGGCGCTTCCCTGATTAGTTTTCGGGATTGATTGGTCAAGTATAAATGGGGGGGGAAAGGTCTAATTCCCCCCCCCCCCTTAATTTATATAAATTGGTTTTTCATGCAGAATTATCCCATTTCCTTCAAATTTTATTTATAGGTTCACTGTGTTAAGGCGCATCTCTGATTATTTTTCGGGATTGATTAGTTAATATAAAGGGGGGGGGATCGGTGTTCTAATTCCCCCCCTTAATTTATATAAATGGGTTTTTCATGCAGAATTATTCCGTTTTCCTTCAAATTTTGTTTATAGGTTCATTGGGTTAAGACGCTTCCCTGATTACTTTTCGGGATTGATTGGTTAAGTATAAAGGGGGGAACGGGGGTCTAATCCCCCGCTTAATTTATATAAATGGGTTTTTCATGCAGAATTTTTCCGTTTTCCTTCAAATTTTGTTTATAGGTTCACTGTGTTAAGGCGCTTGCATGATAATTTTCGGGATTGATTGGTTGAGTATAAAGGGGGGAACGAGGGGGGGGGGCTAATCCCCCCCCTTAATTTATATTAATGGGTTTTTCATGCAGAATTATTCCGTTTTCCTTCAAATTTTTTTTATAGGTTCACTGAGTTAAGGCGCTTCCCTGATTAGTTAAGTATAAAGAGGGGATCGGGGCCTATTTCCCCCCCCCCCTTAATTTATATAAATGGGTTTTTCATGCAGAATTATTCCGTTTTCTTTCAAATTTTGTTTATAGGTTCACTGATTAAAGGCGCTTCCCTGATTAGTTTTCGGGATTGATTAGTTAGGTATAAAGGGGGGATTGGAGGGCTAACCCCCCCCTCCCTTAATTTACATAAATGGGTTTTTCATGCAGAATTATTCCGTTTTCCTTCAAATTTTGTTTATAGGTTCATTGGGTTAAGACGCTTCTTTTATTACTTTTCGGGATTGATTGGTTAAGTATAAAGGGGGGGGGACAAGGGGATAATCCCCCCTTAATTTATATAAATGGGTTTTTCATGCAGAATTATTCTATTTGCTTCAAAATTTGTGTATAGGTTCATTGGGTTAAGACGCTTCCTTGATTAGTTTTCGGGATTGATTGATTAAGTATAAAAGGGGGGGAACAAGGGGCTAATTCCCTCCCCCTTAATTTATATAAATGGGTTTTTCATGCAGAATTATTCCGTTTTCCTTCAAATTTTGTTTATAGGTTCACTGAGTTAAGACGCTTCCCTGATTAGTTTTCGGGATTGATTGGTCAAGTATAAAGGGGGGGAACAAGGGTCTAATTCCCCCCCCCCTTAATTTATATAAATGGGTTTTCCATGCAGAATTATTCCGTTTCCCTTCAAATTTTGTTTATAGGTTCACTGAGTTAAGGCGCTTCCCTGATTAGTTTACGAGTTTGATTAGTTAAGTATAAAGGGAGGGGATCGGGGGGGGCTAATCCCCCCCTTAATTTATATAAATCGGTTTTTCATGCAGAATTATTCCGTTTTCCTTCAAATTTTGTTTATAGGTTCATTGGGTTAAGACGCTTCCCTGATTACTTTTCGGGATTGATTGGTTAAGTATAAAGGGGGGGAACAAGGGGCTAATTCCCCCCCCCCTTAATTTATATAAATGGGTTTTTCATGCAGAATTATTCCGTTTTCCTTCAAATTTTGTTTATAGGTTCATTGGGTTAAGACGCTTCCCTGATTACTTTTCGGGATTGATTGGTTAAGTATAAAGGGGGAACGGGGGGCTAATCCCCCCCTTAATTTATATAAATGGGTTTTTCATGCAGAATTATTCCGTTTTCCTTCAAATTTTGTTTATAGGTTCACTGTGTTAAGGCGCTTGCATGATAATTTTCGGGATTGATTGGCTGAGTATAAAGGGGGGAACGGGGGGGGGCTAATCCCCCCCTTAATTTATATAAATGGGTTTTTCATGCAGAATTATTCCGTTTTCCTTCAAATTTTGTTTATAGGTTCACTGAGTTAAGGCGCTTCCCTGATTAGTTTTCGGGATTGATTAGTTAAGTATAAAGGGGGGGGGATCCGGGGGCTAATCCCCCCTTAATTTATATAAATGGGTTTTTCATGCAGAATTATTCCGTTTTCCTTCAAATTTTGTTTATAGGTTCACTGAGTTAAGGCGCTTCCCTGATTAGTTTTCGGGATTGATTGGTCAAGTATAAAGGGGGGGGGACAAGGGTCTATTCCCCCCCTTAATTTATATAAATGGGTTTTTTATGCAGAATTATCCCATTTCCTTCAAATTTTATTTATAGGTTCACTGTGTTAAGGCGCATCTCTGATTAGTTTTCGGGATTGATTGGTTAAGTATAAAGGGGGGGAACAAGGGGCTAATTCCCCCTTATCTATACTAATATATAAAGTAGTAAAGATTGTTTGTTTGTAGGGAGTAATCTCTGGAACCACTGAAGCGATTTTAAAAGTGATGGTGGCAAATTAATGGTGACAATCCCTGCTCCAACATAGGCTATATTTTATGTCGGTGCCACCACCCCCAAGGGGGTGCAGGAGCGAAAAACGTTCTAAAATTTCGATTTTTTGTGTACTGAAGGAGATAGAAGTATCAAATTTGGTATGGTAGTTACTTATAAGATGTAAATGCTCTCTAAGAACAAATTATAAAAACATTCGCAATTTAAAAGGGTGAGATGAGGAAGAAGCGATCTAAAAACATTCTAAATTACAATTTCTATGGAATCTCTGAAACTACAGAACCGATTTCAAAAGTGATGGTGGCAAATGGATGGTGACAGTCCCTGCTCCAACATATGCTAAATTTTTTGCCGGTGCCACTGCCCGCAGAGGGTGCAGGAGCGAAAAACGTTCCAAAATTATGATATTTTCAATAATGAAGGAGTTAGGAACTTGACATTTTGTATGGTCGTTACTTACAAGATTTAAATGCTCTATAAGAACAAAATCTAAAAAAATTCGAAATTTAAAAGGCTGAAATAAGCAAAAAATTTTCTAAAAACATTATAAATTACAATTTGTATGGAATGTCTGGAACTACTAAAGCGATTTCAAAAGTGATGGTGGCAAATGAATGGTGACAATCCCTGCTCCAACATAGGCTATATTTTATGTCGGTTCCGCTAACCCCAGGGGGTGCAGGAGCAAAAAACGTTCTAAAATTGCGATTTTTCAGTTATCACACTGGCTGTCAAGCCCTGAGAGCTTGGCAGCCGGTTCTGTATGTATGTATGTACGTACGTAATGCGATAACTCTTCATAGAAATATCCGTTTTCCTTCAAATTTTGTTTATAGGTTCACTGTGTTAAGGCGCTTCCCTGATTAGTTTTCGGGATTGATTGGTTAAGTATAAAAGGGGGGGAACAAGGGGCTAATTCCCCCCCCCCCCCCCTTAATTTATATAAATGGGTTTTTCATGCAGAATTATTCCGTTTTCCTTCAAATTTTGTTTATAGGTTCACTGAGTTAAGACGCTTCCCTGATTAGTTTTCGGGATTGATTGGTCAAGTATAAAGGGGGGGGAACAAGTGTCTAATTCCCCACCCCCCCTTAATTTATATAAATGGGTTTTTCATGCAGAATTATTCCGTTTCACTTCAAATTTTGTTTATAGGTTCACTGAGTTAAGGCGCTTCCCTGATTAGTTTACGGGTTTGATTAGTTAAGTATAAAGGGGGGGGATCGGGGGGGGCTAATCCCCCCCCCTTAATTGATATAAATGGGTTTTTCATGCAGAATTATTCCGTTTTCCTTCAAATTTTGTTTATAGGTTCATTGGGTTAAGACGCTTCCCTGATTACTTTTCGGGATTGATTGGTTAAGTATAAAGGGGGGGAACAAGGGGCTAATTCCCCCCCCTTAATTTATATAAATGGGTTTTTCATGCAGAATTATTCCGTTTTCCTTCAAATTTTGTTTATAGGTTCACTGTGTTAAGGGGCGTCCCTGATTAGTTTTCGGGATTGATTGGTTAAGTATAAAGGGGGGAACGGGGGGCTAATCCCCCCCTTAATTTATATAAATGGGTTTTTCATGCAGAATTATTCCGTTTTCCTTCAAATTTTGTTTATAGGTTCACTGTGTTAAGGCGCTTGCATGATAATTTTCGGGATTGATTGGCTGAGTATAAAGAGGGGAACGGGCGGGGCTAATCCCCCCTTAATTTATATAAATGGGTTTTTCATGCAGAATTATTCCGTTTCCCTTCAAATTTTGTTTATAGGTTCACTGAGTTAAGGCGCTTCCCTGATTAGTTTTCGGGATTGATTAATTAAGTATAAAGGGTCGGGGGGCTAATCCCCCCTTAATTTATATAAATGGGTTTTTCATGCAGAATTATTCCGTTTTCCTTCAAATTTTGTTTATAGGTTCACTGTGTTAAGGCGCTTCCCTGATTAGTTTTCGGGATTGATTGGTTAAGTATAAAAGGGGGGGAACAAGGGGCTAATTCCCCCCCCCTTAATTTATATAAATGGGTTTTTCATGCAGAATTATTCCGTTTTCCTTCAAATTTTGTTTATAGGTTAACTGAGTTAAGGCGCTTCCCTGATTAGTTTTCGGGATTGATTGGTCAAGTATAAATGGGGGGGGGAACAAGGGTCTAATTCTCCCCCACCCCTTAATTTATATAAATGGGTTTTTCATGCAGAATTATTCCGTTTCCCTTCAAATTTTGTTTATAGGTTCACTGAGTTAAGGCGCTTCCCTGATTAGTTTACGGGTTTGATTAGTTAAGTATAAAAAGGGGGGATCGGGGGGGGCTAATCCCCCCCTTAATTTATATAAATGGGTTTTTCATGCAGAATTATTCCGTTTTCCTTCAAATTTTGTTTATAGGTTCATTGGGTTAAGACGCTTCCCTGATTACTTTTCGGGATTGATTGGTTAAGTATAAAGGGGGGGAACAAGGGGCTAATTCCCCCCCCCCTTAATTTATATAAATGGGTTTTTCATGCAGAATTATCCCGTTTTCCTTCAAATTTTGTTTATAGGTTCACTGTGTTAAAGGTGCTTCCCTGATTAGTTTTCGGGATTGATTAGTTAATATAAAGGGGGGGATCGGGGGGCTAATTCCCCCCCTTAATTTATATAAATGGGTTTTTCATGCAGAATTATTCCGTTTTCCTTCAAATTTTGTTTATAGGTTCATTGGGTTAAGACGCTTCCCTGATTACTTTTCGGGATTGATTGGTTAAGTATAAAGGGGGGAACAAGGGGCTAATTCCCCCCCCTTAATTTATATAAATGGGTTTTTCATGCAGAATTATTCCGTTTTCCTTCAAATTTTGTTTATAGGTTCACTGTGTTAAGGCGCTTGCATGATAATTTTCGGGATTGATTGGCTGAGTATAAAGAGGGGAACGGGGGGGGGGGCTAATCCCCCCTTAATTTATATAAATGGGTTTTTCATGCAGAATTATTCCGTTTCCCTTCAAATTTTGTTTATAGGTTCACTGAGTTAAGGCGCTTCCCTGATTAGTTTTCGGGATTGATTAATTAAGTATAAAGGGTCGGGGGGCTAATCCCCCCTTAATTTATATAAATGGGTTTTTCATGCAGAATTATTCCGTTTTCCTTCAAATTTTGTTTATAGGTTCACTGTGTTAAGGCGCTTCCCTGATTAGTTTTCGGGATTGATTGGTTAAGTATAAAAGGGGGGGAACAAGGGGCTAATTCCCCCCCCCCTTAATTTATATAAATGGGTTTTTCATGCAGAATTATTCCGTTTTCCTTCAAATTTTGTTTATAGGTTAACTGAGTTAAGGCGCTTCCCTGATTAGTTTTCGGGATTGATTGGTCAAGTATAAATGGGGGGGGGGAACAAGGGTCTAATTCTCCCCCACCCCTTAATTTATATAAATGGGTTTTTCATGCAGAATTATTCTGTTTCCCTTCAAATTTTGTTTATAGGTTCACTGAGTTAAGGCGCTTCCCTGATTAGTTTACGGGTTTGATTAGTTAAGTATAAAAAGGGGGGGATCGGGGGGGGGGCTAATCCCCCCCTTAATTTATATAAATGGGTTTTTCATGCAGAATTATTCCGTTTTCCTTCAAATTTTGTTTATAGGTTCACTTTGTTAAAGGTGCTTCCCTGATTAGTTTTCGGGATTGATTAGTTAATATAAAGGGGGGGGGGATCGGGGGGCTAATTCCCCCCCTTAATTTATATAAATGGGTTTTTCATGCAGAATTATTCCGTTTTCCTTCAAATTTTGTTTATAGGTTCATTGGGTTAAGACGCTTCCCTGATTACTTTTCGAGATTGATTGGTTAAGTATAAAGGGGGGGAACAAGGGGCTAATTCCCCCCCCCTTAATTTATATAAATGGGTTTTTCATGCAGAATTATTCCGTTTTCCTTCAAATTTTGTTTATAGGTTCACTGTGTTAAGGGGCGTCCCTGATTAGTTTTCGGGATTGATTAGTTAATATAAAGGGGGGGGATCGGGGGTCTAATTCCCCCCCTTAATTTATATAAATGGGTTTTTCATGCAGAATTATTCCGTTTTCCTTCAAATTTTGTTTATAGGTTCATTGGGTTAAGACGTTTCCCTGATTACTTTTCGGGATTGATTGGTTAAGTATAAAGGGGGGGGGACAAGGGTCTATTCCCCCCCTTAATTTATATAAATGGGTTTTTTATGCAGAATTATCCCATTTCCTTCAAATTTTATTTATAGGTTCACTGTGTTAAGGCGCATCTCTGATTAGTTTTCGGGATTGATTGGTTAAGTATAAAGGGGGGGAACAAGGGGCTAATTCCCCCTTATCTATACTAATATATAAAGTAGTAAAGATTGTTTGTTTGTTTGTTTGTTTGTTTGTAGGGAGTAATCTCTGGAACCACTGAAGCGATTTTAAAAGTGATGGTGGCAAATTAATGGTGACAATCCCTGCTCCAACATAGGCTATATTTTATGTCGGTGCCACCACCCCCAAGGGGGTGCAGGAGCGAAAAACGTTCTAAAATTTCGATTTTTTGTGTACTGAAGGAGATAGAAGTATCAAATTTGGTATGGTAGTTACTTATAAGATGTAAATGCTCTGTAAGAACAAATTATAAAAACATTCGCAATTTAAAAGGGTGAGATGAGGAAGAAGCGATCTAAAAACATTCTAAATTACAATTTCTATGGAATCTCTGAAACTACAGAACCGATTTCAAAAGTGATGGTGGCAAATGGATGGTGACAGTCCCTGCTCCAACATATGCTAAATTTTTTGCCGGTGCCACTGCCCGCAGAGGGTGCAGGAGCAAAAAACGTTCCAAAATTATGATATTTTCAATAATGAAGGAGTTAGGAACTTGACATTTTGTATGGTCGTTACTTACAAGATTTAAATGCTCTATAAGAACAAAATCTAAAAAAATTCGAAATTTAAAAGGCTGAAATAAGCAAAAAATTTTCTAAAAACATTATAAATTACAATTTGTATGGAATGTCTGGAACTACTAAAGCGATTTCAAAAGTGATGGTGGCAAATGAATGGTGACAATCCCTGCTCCAACATAGGCTATATTTTATGTCGGTTCCACTAACCCCAGGGGGCGCAGGAGCAAAAAACGTTCTAAAATTGCGATTTTTCAGTTATCACACTGGCTGTCAAGCCCTGAGAGCTTGGCAGCCGGTTCTGTATGTATGTATGTACGTACGTAATGCGATAACTCTTCATAGAAATATCCGTTTTCCTTCAAATTTTGTTTATAGGTTCACTGTGTTAAGGCGCTTCCCTGATTAGTTTTCGGGATTGATTGGTTAAGTATAAAAGGGGGGGGGGAACAAGGGGCTAATTCCCCCCCCCCCCTTAATTTATATAAATGGGTTTTTCATGCAGAATTATTCCGTTTTCCTTCAAATTTTGTTTATAGGTTCACTGAGTTAAGGCGCTTCCCTGATTAGTTTTCGGGATTGATTGGTCAAGTATAAAGGGGGGGGAACAAGTGTCTAATTCCCCACCCCCCCTTAATTTATATAAATGGGTTTTTCATGCAGAATTATTCCGTTTCACTTCAAATTTTGTTTATAGGTTCACTGAGTTAAGGCGCTTCCCTGATTAGTTTACGGGTTTGATTAGTTAAGTATAAAGGGGGGGGGATCGGGGGGGGCTAAACCCCCCCTTAATTTACATAAATGGGTTTTTCATGCAGAATTATTCCGTTTTCCTTCAAATTTTGTTTATAGGTTCAATGGGTTAAGACGCTTCCCTGATTACTTTTCGGGATTGATTGGTTAAGTATAAAGGGGGGGAAAAAGGGGCTAATTCCCCCCCTTAATTTATATAAATGGGTTTTTCATGCAGAATTATTCCGTTTTCCTTCAAATTTTGTTTATAGGTTCACTGTGTTAAGGGGCGTCCCTGATTAGTTTTCGGGATTGATTAGTTAATATAAAGGGGGGGGATCGGGGGGCTAATTCCCCCCCTTAATTTATATAAATGGGTTTTTCATGCAGAATTATTCCGTTTTCCTTCAAATTTTGTTTATAGGTTCATTGGGTTAAGACGCTTCCCTGATTACTTTTCGGGATTGATTGGTTAAGTATAAAGGGGGGAACGGGGGGCTAATCCCCCCCTTAATTTATATAAATGGGTTTTTCATGCAGAATTATTCCGTTTTCCTTCAAATTTTGTCTATAGGTTCACTGTGTTAAGGCGCTTGCATGATAATTTTCGGGATTGATTGGCTGAGTATAAAGGGGGGAACGGGGGGGGCTAATCCCCCCTTAATTTATATAAATGGGTTTTTCATGCAGAATTATTCCGTTTCCCTTCAAATTTTGTTTATAGGTTCACTGAGTTAAGGCGCTTCCCTGATTAGTTTTCGGGATTGATTAATTAAGTATAAAGGGTCGGGGGGCTAATCCCCCCTTAATTTATATAAATGGGTTTTTCATGCAGAATTATTCCGTTTTCCTTCAAATTTTGTTTATAGGTTCACTGTGTTAAGGCGCTTCCCTGATTAGTTTTCGGGATTGATTGGTTAAGTATAAAAGGGGGGGAACAAGGGGCTAATTCCCCCCCCCCTTAATTTATATAAATGGGTTTTTCATGCAGAATTATTCCGTTTTCCTTCAAATTTTGTTTATAGGTTAACTGAGTTAAGGCGCTTCCCTGATTAGTTTTCGGGATTGATTGGTCAAGTATAAATGGGGGTGGGAACAAGGGTCTAATTCTCCCCCACCCCTTAATTTATATAAATGGGTTTTTCATGCAGAATTATTCCGTTTCCCTTCAAATTTTGTTTATAGGTTCACTGAGTTAAGGCGCTTCCCTGATTAGTTTACGGGTTTGATTAGTTAAGTATAAAAAGGGGGGGATCGGGGGGGGGGCTAATCCCCCCCCTTAATTTATATAAATGGGTTTTTCATGCAGAATTATTCCGTTTTCCTTCAAATTTTGTTTATAGGTTCATTGGGTTAAGACGCTTCCCTGATTACTTTTCGGGATTGATTGGTTAAGTATAAAGGGGGGGAACAAGGGGCTAATTCCCCCCCCCCCCTTAATTTATATAAATGGGTTTTTCATGCAGAATTATCCCGTTTTCCTTCAAATTTTGTTTATAGGTTCACTGTGTTAAAGGTGCTTCCCTGATTAGTTTTCGGGATTGATTAGTTAATATAAAGGGGGGGGGATCGGGGGCCTAATTCCCCCCCTTAATTTATATAAATGGGTTTTTCATGCAGAATTATTCCGTTTTCCTTCAAATTTTGTTTATAGGTTCATTGGGTTAAGACGCTTCCCTGATTACTTTTCGGGATTGATTGGTTAAGTATAAAGGGGGGAACGGGGGGCTAATCCCCCCCTTAATTTATATAAATGGGTTTTTCATTCAGAATTATTCCGTTTTCCTTCAAATTTTGTTTATAGGTTCACTGTGTTAAGGCGCTTGCATGATAATTTTCGGGATTGATTGGCTGAGTATAAAGGGGGGAACGGGGGGGGCTAATCCCCCCCCTTAATTTATATAAATGGGTTTTTCATGCAGAATTATTCCGTTTCCCTTCAAATTTTGTTTATAGGTTCACTGAGTTAAGGCGCTTCCCTGATTAGTTTTCGGGATTGATTAGTTAAGTATAAAGGATCGGGGGGCTAATCCCCCCCTTAATTTATATAAATGGGTTTTTCATTCAGAATTATTCCGTTTTCCTTCAAATTTTGTTTATAGGTTCACTGTGTTAAGGCGCTTGCATGATAATTTTCGGGATTGATTGGCTGAGTATAAAGGGGGGAACGGGGGGGGGTTAATCCCCCCCCCTTAATTTATATAAATGGGTTTTTCATGCAGAATTATTCCGTTTTCCTTCAAATTTTGTTTATAGGTTCATTGGGTTAAGACGCTTCCCTGATTACTTTTCGGGATTGATTGGTTAAGTATAAAGGGGGGAAAAGGGGGGCTAATCCCCCCCTTAATTTATATAAATGGGTTTTTCATTCAGAATTATTCCGTTTTCCTTCAAATTTTGTTTATAGGTTCACTGTGTTAAGGCGCTTGCATGATAATTTTCGGGATTGATTGGCTGAGTATAAAGGGGGGAACGGGGGGGCTAATCCCCCCCCTTAATTTATATAAATGGGTTTTTCATGCAGAATTATTCCGTTTCCCTTCAAATTTTGTTTATAGGTTCACTGAGTTAAGGCGCTTCCCTGATTAGTTTTCGGGATTGATTAGTTAAGTATAAAGGGTCGGGGGGCTAATCCCCCCCTTAATTTATATAAATGGGTTTTTCATGCAGAATTATTCCGTTTTCCTTCAAATTTTGTTTATAGGTTCACTGTGTTAAGGCGCTTCCCTGATTAGTTTTCGGGATTGATTGGTTAAGTATAAAAGGGGGGGGGAACAAGGGGCTAATTCCCCCCCCCTTAATTTATATAAATGGGTTTTTCATGCAGAATTATTCCGTTTTCCTTCAAATTTTGTTTATAGGTTCACTGAGTTAAGGCGCTTCCCTGATTAGTTTTCGGGATTGATTGGTCAAGTATAAATGGGGGGGGGGGAAAGGTCTAATTCCCCCCCCCCTTAATTTATATAAATTGGTTTTTCATGCAGAATTATCCCATTTCCTTCAAATTTTATTTATAGGTTCACTGTGTTAAGGCGCATCTCTGATTATTTTTCGGGATTGATTAGTTAATATAAAGGGGGGGGGATCGGTGTTCTAATTCCCCCCCTTAATTTATATAAATGGGTTTTTCATGCAGAATTATTCCGTTTTCCTTCAAATTTTGTTTATAGGTTCATTGGGTTAAGACGCTTCCCTGATTACTTTTCGGGATTGATTGGTTAAGTATAAAGGGGGGAACGGGGGTCTAATCCCCCGCTTAATTTATATAAATGGGTTTTTCATGCAGAATTTTTCCGTTTTCCTTCAAATTTTGTTTATAGGTTCACTGTGTTAAGGCGCTTGCATGATAATTTTCGGGATTGATTGGTTGAGTATAAAGGGGGGAACGAGGGGGGGGGGGCTAATCCCCCCCCTTAATTTATATTAATGGGTTTTTCATGCAGAATTATTCCGTTTTCCTTCAAATTTTTTTTATAGGTTCACTGAGTTAAGGCGCTTCCCTGATTAGTTAAGTATAAAGAGGGGATCGGGGCCTATTTCCCCCCCCCCCCTTAATTTATATAAATGGGTTTTTCATGCAGAATTATTCCGTTTTCTTTCAAATTTTGTTTATAGGTTCACTGAATAAAGGCGCTTCCCTGATTAGTTTTCGGGATTGATTAGTTAGGTATAAAGGGGGGATTGGAGGGCTAACCCCCCCTCCCTTAATTTACATAAATGGGTTTTTCATGCAGAATTATTCCGTTTTCCTTCAAATTTTGTTTATAGGTTCATTGGGTTAAGACGCTTCTTTTATTACTTTTCGGGATTGATTGGTTAAGTATAAAGGGGGGGGGGACAAGGGGATAATCCCCCCTTAATTTATATAAATGGGTTTTTCATGCAGAATTATTCTATTTGCTTCAAAATTTGTGTATAGGTTCATTGGGTTAAGACGCTTCCTTGATTAGTTTTCGGGATTGATTGATTAAGTATAAAGGGGGGGAACGGGGGCTAATACCCCCCTTAATTTATGTAAATGGGTTTTTCATGCAGAATTATCCCATTTCCTTCAAATTTCATTTATAGGTTCACTGTGTTAAGGCGCATCCCTGATTAGTTTTCGGGATTGATTGGTTAAGTATGAAGGGGGGAACAAGGGGCTAATTCCCCCTTATCTATACTAATATATAAAGTAGTAAAGATTGTTTGTTTGTTTGTTTGTTTGTTTGTAGAGGGTAATCTCTGGAACCACTGAAGCGATTTTAAAAGTGATGGTGCCAAATTAATGGTGACAATCCCTGCTCCAACATAGGCTGTATTTTATGTCGGTGCCACCACCCCCAGGGGGGTGCAGGAGCGAAAAACGTTCTAAAATTTCGATTTTTTTTATACTGAAGGAGATAGAAGCATCAAATTTGGTATGGTAGTTACTTATAACATGTAAATTCTCTCTAAGAACAAATTACAAAAACATTTGAAATTTAAAAGGGTGAGATGATTAAGAAGCGTTCTAAAAACATTCTAAATTACAATTTCTATGGAATCTCTGAAACTACAGAACCAATTTCAAAAGTGATGGTGGCAAATGGATGGTGACAGTCCCTGCTCCAACATATGCTAAATTTTTTGCCGGTGCCACTGCCCGCAGAGGGTGCAGGAGCGAAAAACGTTCCAAAATTATGATATTTTCAATAATGAAGGAGTTAGGAACTTGACATTTTGTATGGTCGTTACTTACAAGATTTAAATGCTCTATAAGAACAAAATCTAAAAAAATTCGAAATTTAAAAGGCTGAAATAAGCAAAAAATTTTCTAAAAACATTATAAATTACAATTTGTATGGAATGTCTGGAACTACTAAAGCGATTTCAAAAGTGATGGTGGCAAATGAATGGTGACAATCCCTGCTCCAACATAGGCTATATTTTATGTCGGTTCCACTAACCCCAGGGGGCGCAGGAGCAAAAAACGTTCTAAAATTGCGATTTTTCAGTTATCACACTGGCTGTCAAGCCCTGAGAGCTTGGCAGCCGGTTCTGTATGTATGTATGTACGTACGTAATGCGATAACTCTTCATAGAAATATCCGTTTTCCTTCAAATTTTGTTTATAGGTTCACTGTGTTAAGGCGCTTCCCTGATTAGTTTTCGGGATTGATTGGTTAAGTATAAAAGGGGGGAACAAGGGGCTAATTCCCCCCCCCCCTTAATTTATATAAATGGGTTTTTCATGCAGAATTATTCCGTTTTCCTTCAAATTTTGTTTATAGGTTCACTGAGTTAAGGCGCTTCCCTGATTAGTTTTCGGGATTGATTGGTCAAGTATAAAGGGGGGGGAACAAGTGTCTAATTCCCCACCCCCCCTTAATTTATATAAATGGGTTTTTCATGCAGAATTATTCCGTTTCACTTCAAATTTTGTTTATAGGTTCACTGAGTTAAGGCGCTTCCCTGATTAGTTTACGGGTTTGATTAGTTAAGTATAAAGGGGGGGGATCGGGGGGGGCTAATCCCCCCCTTAATTTATATAAATGGGTTTTTCATGCAGAATTATTCCGTTTTCCTTCAAATTTTGTTTATAGGTTCATTGGGTTAAGACGCTTCCCTGATTACTTTTCGGGATTCATTGGTTAAGTATAAAGGGGGGGAAAAAGGGGCTAATTCCCCCCCCCCTTAATTTATATAAATGGGTTTTTCATGCAGAATTATTCCGTTTTCCTTCAAATTTTGTTTATAGGTTCACTGTGTTAAGGGGCGTCCCTGATTAGTTTTCGGGATGGATTAGTTAATATAAAGGGGGGGGATCGGGGGGCTAATTCCCCCCCTTAATTTATATAAATGGGTTTTTCATGCAGAATTATTCCGTTTCCCTTCAAATTTTGTTTATAGGTTCACTGAGTTAAGGCGCTTCCCTGATTAGTTTTCGGGATTGATTAATTAAGTATAAAGGGTCGGGGGGCTAATCCCCCCTTAATTTATATAAATGGGTTTTTCATGCAGAATTATTCCGTTTTCCTTCAAATTTTGTTTATAGGTTCACTGTGTTAAGGCGCTTCCCTGATTAGTTTTCGGGATTGATTGGTTAAGTATAAAAGGGGGGGAACAAGGGGCTAATTCCCCCCCCCCTTAATTTATATAAATGGGTTTTTCATGCAGAATTATTCCGTTTTCCTTCAAATTTTGTTTATAGGTTAACTGAGTTAAGGCGCTTCCCTGATTAGTTTTCGGGATTGATTGGTCAAGTATAAATGGGGGGGGGACAAGGGTCTAATTCTCCCCCACCCCTTAATTTATATAAATGGGTTTTTCATGCAGAATTATTCCGTTTCCCTTCAAATTTTGTTTATAGGTTCACTGAGTTAAGGCGCTTCCCTGATTAGTTTACGGGTTTGATTAGTTAAGTATAAAAAGGGGGGGATCGGGGGGGCTAATCCCCCCCTTAATTTATATAAATGGGTTTTTCATGCAGAATTATTCCGTTTTCCTTCAAATTTTGTTTATAGGTTCATTGGGTTAAGACGCTTCCCTGATTACTTTTCGGGATTGATTGGTTAAGTATAAAGGGGGGGAACAAGGGGCTAATTCCCCCCCCCCCCTTAATTTATATAAATGGGTTTTTCATGCAGAATTATCCCGTTTTCCTTCAAATTTTGTTTATAGGTTCACTGTGTTAAAGGTGCTTCCCTGATTAGTTTTCGGGATTGATTAGTTAATATAAAGGGGGGGATCGGAGGGCTAATTCCCCCCCTTAATTTATATAAATGGGTTTTTCATGCAGAATTATTCCGTTTTCCTTCAAATTTTGTTTATAGGTTCATTGGGTTAAGACGCTTCCCTGATTACTTTTCGGGATTGATTGGTTAAGTATAAAGGGGGGGAACAAGGGGCTAATTCCCCCCCCTTAATTTATATAAATGGGTTTTTCATGCAGAATTATTCCGTTTTCCTTCAAATTTTGTTTATAGGTTCACTGTGTTAAGGGGCGTCCCTGATTAGTTTTCGGGATTGATTAGTTAATATAAAGGGGGGGGATCGGGGGTCTAATTCCCCCCCTTAATTTATATAAATGGGTTTTTCATGCAGAATTATTCCGTTTTCCTTCAAATTTTGTTTATAGGTTCATTGGGTTAAGACGCTTCCCTGATTACTTTTCGGGATTGATTGGTTAAGTATAAAGGGGGGAACGGGGGGCTAATCCCCCCCTTAATTTATATAAATGGGTTTTTCATGCAGAATTATTCCGTTTTCCTTCAAATTTTGTCTATAGGTTCACTGTGTTAAGGCGCTTGCATGATAATTTTCGGGATTGATTGGCTGAGTATAAAGGGGGGAACGGGGGGGGCTAATCCCCCCTTAATTTATATAAATGGGTTTTTCATGCAGAATTATTCCGTTTCCCTTCAAATTTTGTTTATAGGTTCACTGAGTTAAGGCGCTTCCCTGATTAGTTTTCGGGATTGATTAATTAAGTATAAAGGGTCGGGGGGCTAATCCCCCCTTAATTTATATAAATGGGTTTTTCATGCAGAATTATTCCGTTTTCCTTCAAATTTTGTTTATAGGTTCACTGTGTTAAGGCGCTTCCCTGATTAGTTTTCGGGATTGATTGGTTAAGTATAAAAGGGGGGGAACAAGGGGCTAATTCCCCCCCCCCCCCCCTTAATTTATATAAATGGGTTTTTCATGCAGAATTATTCCGTTTTCCTTCAAATTTTGTTTATAGGTTAACTGAGTTAAGGCGCTTCCCTGATTAGTTTTCGGGATTGATTGGTCAAGTATAAATGGGGGGGGGGGAACAAGGGTCTAATTCTCCCCCACCCCTTAATTTATATAAATGGGTTTTTCATGCAGAATTATTCCGTTTCCCTTCAAATTTTGTTTATAGGTTCACTGAGTTAAGGCGCTTCCCTGATTAGTTTACGGGTTTGATTAGTTAAGTATAAAAAGGGGGGGATCGGGGGGGGCTAATCCCCCCCCTTAATTTATATAAATGGGTTTTTCATGCAGAATTATTCCGTTTTCCTTCAAATTTTGTTTATAGGTTCATTGGGTTAAGACGCTTCCCTGATTACTTTTCGGGATTGATTGGTTAAGTATAAAGGGGGGGAACAAGGGGCTAATTCCCCCCCCCCTTAATTTATATAAATGGGTTTTTCATGCAGAATTATCCCGTTTTCCTTCAAATTTTGTTTATAGGTTCACTGTGTTAAAGGTGCTTCCCTGATTAGTTTTCGGGATTGATTAGTTAATATAAAGGGGGGGGGATCGGGGGGCTAATTCCCCCCCTTAATTTATATAAATGGGTTTTTCATGCAGAATTATTCCGTTTTCCTTCAAATTTTGTTTATAGGTTCATTGTGTTAAGACGCTTCCCTGATTACTTTTCGGGATTGATGGGTTAAGTATAAAGGGGGGAACGGGGGGTTAATCCCCCCCTTAATTTATATAAATGGGTTTTTCATTCAGAATTATTCCGTTTTCCTTCAAATTTTGTTTATAGGTTCACTGTGTTAAGGCGCTTGCATGATAATTTTCGGGATTGATTGGCTGAGTATAAAGGGGGGAACGGGGGGGGCTAATCCCCCCCCTTAATTTATATAAATGGGTTTTTCATGCAGAATTATTCCGTTTCCCTTCAAATTTTGTTTATAGGTTCACTGAGTTAAGGCGCTTCCCTGATTAGTTTTCGGGATTGATTAGTTAAGTATAAAGGATCGGGGGGCTAATCCCCCCCTTAATTTATATAAATGGGTTTTTCATTCAGAATTATTCCGTTTTCCTTCAAATTTTGTTTATAGGTTCACTGTGTTAAGGCGCTTGCATGATAATTTTCGGGATTGATTGGCTGAGTATAAAGGGGGGAACGGGGGGGGGGGTTAATCCCCCCCCCTTAATTTATATAAATGGGTTTTTCATGCAGAATTATTCCGTTTTCCTTCAAATTTTGTTTATAGGTTCATTGGGTTAAGACGCTTCCCTGATTACTTTTCGGGATTGATTGGTTAAGTATAAAGGGGGGAACGGGGGGCTAATCCCCCCCTTAATTTATATAAATGGGTTTTTCATTCAGAATTATTCCGTTTTCCTTCAAATTTTGTTTATAGGTTCACTGTGTTAAGGCGCTTGCATGATAATTTTCGGGATTGATTGGCTGAGTATAAAGGGGGGAACGGGGGGGCTAATCCCCCCCCTTAATTTATATAAATGGGTTTTTCATGCAGAATTATTCCGTTTCCCTTCAAATTTTGTTTATAGGTTCACTGAGTTAAGGCGCTTCCCTGATTAGTTTTCGGGATTGATTAGTTAAGTATAAAGGGTCGGGGGGCTAATCCCCCCCTTAATTTATATAAATGGGTTTTTCATGCAGAATTATTCCGTTTTCCTTCAAATTTTGTTTATAGGTTCACTGTGTTAAGGCGCATCCCTGATTAGTTTTCGGGATTGATTGGTTAAGTATAAAAGGGGGGGGAACAAGTGGCTAATTCCCCCCCCCCTTAATTTATATAAATGGGTTTTTCATGCAGAATTATTCCGTTTTCCTTCAAATTTTGTTTATAGGTTCACTGAGTTAAGGCGCTTCCCTGATTAGTTTTCGGGATTGATTGGTCAAGTATAAATGGGGGGGGGAAAGGTCTAATTCCCCCCCCCCCTTAATTTATATAAATTGGTTTTTCATGCAGAATTATCCCATTTCCTTCAAATTTTATTTATAGGTTCACTGTGTTAAGGCGCATCTCTGATTATTTTTCGGGATTGATTAGTTAATATAAAGGGGGGGGGATCGGTGTTCTAATTCCCCCCCTTAATTTATATAAATGGGTTTTTCATGCAGAATTATTCCGTTTTCCTTCAAATTTTGTTTATAGGTTCATTGGGTTAAGACGCTTCCCTGATTACTTTTCGGGATTGATTGGTTAAGTATAAAGGGGGGAACGGGGGTCTAATCCCCCGCTTAATTTATATAAATGGGTTTTTCATGCAGAATTTTTCCGTTTTCCTTCAAATTTTGTTTATAGGTTCACTGTGTTAAGGCGCTTGCATGATAATTTTCGGGATTGATTGGTTGAGTATAAAGGGGGGAACGAGGGGGGGGGCTAATCCCCCCCCCTTAATTTATATTAATGGGTTTTTCATGCAGAATTATTCCGTTTTCCTTCAAATTTTTTTTATAGGTTCACTGAGTTAAGGCGCTTCCCTGATTAGTTAAGTATAAAGAGGGGATCGGGGCCTATTTCCCCCCCCCCCCCTTAATTTATATAAATGGGTTTTTCATGCAGAATTATTCCGTTTTCTTTCAAATTTTGTTTATAGGTTCACTGATTAAAGGCGCTTCCCTGATTAGTTTTCGGGATTGATTAGTTAGGTATAAAGGGGGGATTGGAGGGCTAACCCCCCCCTCCCTTAATTTACATCAATGGGTTTTTCATGCAGAATTATTCCGTTTTCCTTCAAATTTTGTTTATAGGTTCATTGGGTTAAGACGCTTCTTTTATTACTTTTCGGGATTGATTGGTTAAGTATAAAGGGGGGGGGACAAGGGGATAATCCCCCCTTAATTTATATAAATGGGTTTTTCATGCAGAATTATTCTATTTGCTTCAAAATTTGTGTATAGGTTCATTGGGTTAAGACGCTTCCTTGATTAGTTTTCGGGATTGATTGATTAAGTATAAAGGGGGGGAACGGGGGCTAATACCCCCCTTAATTTATGTAAATGGGTTTTTCATGCAGAATTATCCCATTTCCTTCAAATTTCATTTATAGGTTCACTGTGTTAAGGCGCATCCCTGATTAGTTTTCGGGATTGATTGGTTAAGTATGAAGGGGGGAACAAGGGGCTAATTCCCCCTTATCTATACTAATATATAAAGTAGTAAAGATTGTTTGTTTGTTTGTTTGTTTGTTTGTAGAGGGTAATCTCTGGAACCACTGAAGCGATTTTAAAAGTGATGGTGCCAAATTAATGGTGACAATCCCTGCTCCAACATAGGCTGTATTTTATGTCGGTGCCACCACCCCCAGGGGGGTGCAGGAGCGAAAAACGTTCTAAAATTTCGATTTTTTTTATACTGAAGGAGATAGAAGCATCAAATTTGGTATGGTAGTTACTTATAACATGTAAATTCTCTCTAAGAACAAATTACAAAAACATTTGAAATTTAAAAGGGTGAGATGATTAAGAAGCGTTCTAAAAACATTCTAAATTACAATTTCTATGGAATCTCTGAAACTACAGAACCAATTTCAAAAGTGATGGTGGCAAATGGATGGTGACAGTCCCTGCTCCAACATATGCTAAATTTTTTGCCGGTGCCACTGCCCGCAGAGGGTGCAGGAGCGAAAAACGTTCCAAAATTATGATATTTTCAATAATGAAGGAGTTAGGAACTTGACATTTTGTATGGTCGTTACTTACAAGATTTAAATGCTCTATAAGAACAAAATCTAAAAAAATTCGAAATTTAAAAGGCTGAAATAAGCAAAAAATTTTCTAAAAACATTATAAATTACAATTTGTATGGAATGTCTGGAACTACTAAAGCGATTTCAAAAGTGATGGTGGCAAATGAATGGTGACAATCCCTGCTCCAACATAGGCTATATTTTATGTCGGTTCCACTAACCCCAGGGGGCGCAGGAGCAAAAAACGTTCTAAAATTGCGATTTTTCAGTTATCACACTGGCTGTCAAGCCCTGAGAGCTTGGCAGCCGGTTCTGTATGTATGTATGTACGTACGTAATGCGATAACTCTTCATAGAAATATCCGTTTTCCTTCAAATTTTGTTTATAGGTTCACTGTGTTAAGGCGCTTCCCTGATTAGTTTTCGGGATTGATTGGTTAAGTATAAAAGGGGGGAACAAGGGGCTAATTCCCCCCCCCCCCCTTAATTTATATAAATGGGTTTTTCATGCAGAATTATTCCGTTTTCCTTCAAATTTTGTTTATAGGTTCACTGAGTTAAGGCGCTTCCCTGATTAGTTTTCGGGATTGATTGGTCAAGTATAAAGGGGGGGGAACAAGTGTCTAATTCCCCACCCCCCCTTAATTTATATAAATGGGTTTTTCATGCAGAATTATTCCGTTTCACTTCAAATTTTGTTTATAGGTTCACTGAGTTAAGGCGCTTCCCTGATTAGTTTACGGGTTTGATTAGTTAAGTATAAAGGGGGGGGATCGGGGGGGGCTAATCCCCCCCTTAATTTATATAAATGGGTTTTTCATGCAGAATTATTCCGTTTTCCTTCAAATTTTGTTTATAGGTTCATTGGGTTAAGACGCTTCCCTGATTACTTTTCGGGATTCATTGGTTAAGTATAAAGGGGGGGAAAAAGGGGCTAATTCCCCCCCCCCCCTTAATTTATATAAATGGGTTTTTCATGCAGAATTATTCCGTTTTCCTTCAAATTTTGTTTATAGGTTCACTGTGTTAAGGGGCGTCCCTGATTAGTTTTCGGGATGGATTAGTTAATATAAAGGGGGGGATCGGGGGGCTAATTCCCCCCCTTAATTTATATAAATGGGTTTTTCATGCAGAATTATTCCGTTTCCCTTCAAATTTTGTTTATAGGTTCACTGAGTTAAGGCGCTTCCCTGATTAGTTTTCGGGATTGATTAATTAAGTATAAAGGGTCGGGGGGCTAATCCCCCCTTAATTTATATAAATGGGTTTTTCATGCAGAATTATTCCGTTTTCCTTCAAATTTTGTTTATAGGTTCACTGTGTTAAGGCGCTTCCCTGATTAGTTTTCGGGATTGATTGGTTAAGTATAAAAGGGGGGGAACAAGGGGCTAATTCCCCCCCCCTTAATTTATATAAATGGGTTTTTCATGCAGAATTATTCCGTTTTCCTTCAAATTTTGTTTATAGGTTAACTGAGTTAAGGCGCTTCCCTGATTAGTTTTCGGGATTGATTGGTCAAGTATAAATGGGGGGGGGGACAAGGGTCTAATTCTCCCCCACCCCTTAATTTATATAAATGGGTTTTTCATGCAGAATTATTCCGTTTCCCTTCAAATTTTGTTTATAGGTTCACTGAGTTAAGGCGCTTCCCTGATTAGTTTACGGGTTTGATTAGTTAAGTATAAAAAGGGGGGGATCGGGGGGGCTAATCCCCCCCTTAATTTATATAAATGGGTTTTTCATGCAGAATTATTCCGTTTTCCTTCAAATTTTGTTTATAGGTTCATTGGGTTAAGACGCTTCCCTGATTACTTTTCGGGATTGATTGGTTAAGTATAAAGGGGGGGAACAAGGGGCTAATTCCCCCCCCCCTTAATTTATATAAATGGGTTTTTCATGCAGAATTATCCCGTTTTCCTTCAAATTTTGTTTATAGGTTCACTGTGTTAAAGGTGCTTCCCTGATTAGTTTTCGGGATTGATTAGTTAATATAAAGGGGGGGGATCGGGGGGCTAATTCCCCCCCTTAATTTATATAAATGGGTTTTTCATGCAGAATTATTCCGTTTTCCTTCAAATTTTGTTTATAGGTTCATTGGGTTAAGACGCTTCCCTGATTACTTTTCGGGATTGATTGGTTAAGTATAAAGGGGGGGAACAAGGGGCTAATTCCCCCCCCTTAATTTATATAAATGGGTTTTTCATGCAGAATTATTCCGTTTTCCTTCAAATTTTGTTTATAGGTTCACTGTGTTAAGGGGCGTCCCTGATTAGTTTTCGGGATTGATTAGTTAATATAAAGGGGGGGGATCGGGGGTCTAATTCCCCCCCTTAATTTATATAAATGGGTTTTTCATGCAGAATTATTCCGTTTTCCTTCAAATTTTGTTTATAGGTTCATTGGGTTAAGACGCTTCCCTGATTACTTTTCGGGATTGATTGGTTAAGTATAAAGGGGGGAACGGGGGGCTAATCCCCCCCTTAATTTATATAAATGGGTTTTTCATGCAGAATTATTCCGTTTTCCTTCAAATTTTGTCTATAGGTTCACTGTGTTAAGGCGCTTGCATGATAATTTTCGGGATTGATTGGCTGAGTATAAAGGGGGGAACGGGGGGGGCTAATCCCCCCTTAATTTATATAAATGGGTTTTTCATGCAGAATTATTCCGCTTCCCTTCAAATTTTGTTTATAGGTTCACTGAGTTAAGGCGCTTCCCTGATTAGTTTTCGGGATTGATTAATTAAGTATAAAGGGTCGGGGGGCTAATCCCCCCTTAATTTATATAAATGGGTTTTTCATGCAGAATTATTCCGTTTTCCTTCAAATTTTGTTTATAGGTTCACTGTGTTAAGGCGCTTCCCTGATTAGTTTTCGGGATTGATTGGTTAAGTATAAAAGGGGGGGAACAAGGGGCTAATTCCCCCCCCCCCTTAATTTATATAAATGGGTTTTTCATGCAGAATTATTCCGTTTTCCTTCAAATTTTGTTTATAGGTTAACTGAGTTAAGGCGCTTCCCTGATTAGTTTTCGGGATTGATTGGTCAAGTATAAATGGGGGGGGGGAACAAGGGTCTAATTCTCCCCCACCCCTTAATTTATATAAATGGGTTTTTCATGCAGAATTATTCCGTTTCCCTTCAAATTTTGTTTATAGGTTCACTGAGTTAAGGCGCTTCCCTGATTAGTTTACGGGTTTGATTAGTTAAGTATAAAAAGGGGGGGATCGGGGGGGGGCTAATCCCCCCCCTTAATTTATATAAATGGGTTTTTCATGCAGAATTATTCCGTTTTCCTTCAAATTTTGTTTATAGGTTCATTGGGTTAAGACGCTTCCCTGATTACTTTTCGGGATTGATTGGTTAAGTATAAAGGGGGGGAACAAGGGGCTAATTCCCCCCCCCTTAATTTATATAAATGGGTTTTTCATGCAGAATTATCCCGTTTTCCTTCAAATTTTGTTTATAGGTTCACTGTGTTAAAGGTGCTTCCCTGATTAGTTTTCGGGATTGATTAGTTAATATAAAGGGGGGGGGGATCGGGGGGCTAATTCCCCCCCTTAATTTATATAAATGGGTTTTTCATGCAGAATTATTCCGTTTTCCTTCAAATTTTGTTTATAGGTTCATTGTGTTAAGACGCTTCCCTGATTACTTTTCGGGATTGATGGGTTAAGTATAAAGGGGGGAACGGGGGGTTAATCCCCCCCTTAATTTATATAAATGGGTTTTTCATTCAGAATTATTCCGTTTTCCTTCAAATTTTGTTTATAGGTTCACTGTGTTAAGGCGCTTGCATGATAATTTTCGGGATTGATTGGCTGAGTATAAAGGGGGGAACGGGGGGGGCTAATCCCCCCCCTTAATTTATATAAATGGGTTTTTCATGCAGAATTATTCCGTTTCCCTTCAAATTTTGTTTATAGGTTCACTGAGTTAAGGCGCTTCCCTGATTAGTTTTCGGGATTGATTAGTTAAGTATAAAGGATCGGGGGGCTAATCCCCCCCTTAATTTATATAAATGGGTTTTTCATTCAGAATTATTCCGTTTTCCTTCAAATTTTGTTTATAGGTTCACTGTGTTAAGGCGCTTGCATGATAATTTTCGGGATTGATTGGCTGAGTATAAAGGGGGGAACGGGGGGGGTTAATCCCCCCCCTTAATTTATATAAATGGGTTTTTCATGCAGAATTATTCCGTTTTCCTTCAAATTTTGTTTATAGGTTCATTGGGTTAAGACGCTTCCCTGATTACTTTTCGGGATTGATTGGTTAAGTATAAAGGGGGGAACGGGGGGCTAATCCCCCCCTTAATTTATATAAATGGGTTTTTCATTCAGAATTATTCCGTTTTCCTTCAAATTTTGTTTATAGGTTCACTGTGTTAAGGCGCTTGCATGATAATTTTCGGGATTGATTGGCTGAGTATAAAGGGGGGAACGGGGGGGCTAATCCCCCCCCTTAATTTATATAAATGGGTTTTTCATGCAGAATTATTCCGTTTCCCTTCAAATTTTGTTTATAGGTTCACTGAGTTAAGGCGCTTCCCTGATTAGTTTTCGGGATTGATTAGTTAAGTATAAAGGGTCGGGGGGCTAATCCCCCCCTTAATTTATATAAATGGGTTTTTCATGCAGAATTATTCCGTTTTCCTTCAAATTTTGTTTATAGGTTCACTGTGTTAAGGCGCTTCCCTGATTAGTTTTCGGGATTGATTGGTTAAGTATAAAAGGGGGGGGAACAAGGGGCTAATTCCCCCCCCCCTTAATTTATATAAATGGGTTTTTCATGCAGAATTATTCCGTTTTCCTTCAAATTTTGTTTATAGGTTCACTGAGTTAAGGCGCTTCCCTGATTAGTTTTCGGGATTGATTGGTCAAGTATAAATGGGGGGGGGGAAAGGTCTAATTCCCCCCCCCCCTTAATTTATATAAATTGGTTTTTCATGCAGAATTATCCCATTTCCTTCAAATTTTATTTATAGGTTCACTGTGTTAAGGCGCATCTCTGATTATTTTTCGGGATTGATTGGTTAAGTATAAAGGGGGGAACGGGGGTCTAATCCCCCGCTTAATTTATATAAATGGGTTTTTCATGCAGAATTTTTCCGTTTTCCTTCAAATTTTGTTTATAGGTTCACTGTGTTAAGGCGCTTGCATGATAATTTTCGGGATTGATTGGTTGAGTATAAAGGGGGGAACGAGGGGGGGGGCTAATCCCCCCCCTTAATTTATATTAATGGGTTTTTCATGCAGAATTATTCCGTTTTCCTTCAAATTTTTTTTATAGGTTCACTGAGTTAAGGCGCTTCCCTGATTAGTTAAGTATAAAGAGGGGATCGGGGCCTATTTCCCCCCCCCCCCTTAATTTATATAAATGGGTTTTTCATGCAGAATTATTCCGTTTTCTTTCAAATTTTGTTTATAGGTTCACTGATTAAAGGCGCTTCCCTGATTAGTTTTCGGGATTGATTAGTTAGGTATAAAGGGGGGATTGGAGGGCTAACCCCCCCCTCCCTTAATTTACATAAATGGGTTTTTCATGCAGAATTATTCCGTTTTCCTTCAAATTTTGTTTATAGGTTCATTGGGTTAAGACGCTTCTTTTATTACTTTTCGGGATTGATTGGTTAAGTATAAAGGGGGGGGGACAAGGGGATAATCCCCCCTTAATTTATATAAATGGGTTTTTCATGCAGAATTATTCTATTTGCTTCAAAATTTGTGTATAGGTTCATTGGGTTAAGACGCTTCCTTGATTAGTTTTCGGGATTGATTGATTAAGTATAAAGGGGGGGAACGGGGGCTAATACCCCCCTTAATTTATGTAAATGGGTTTTTCATGCAGAATTATCCCATTTCCTTCAAATTTCATTTATAGGTTCACTGTGTTAAGGCGCATCCCTGATTAGTTTTCGGGATTGATTGGTTAAGTATGAAGGGGGGAACAAGGGGCTAATTCCCCCTTATCTATACTAATATATAAAGTAGTAAAGATTGTTTGTTTGTTTGTTTGTTTGTTTGTAGAGGGTAATCTCTGGAACCACTGAAGCGATTTTAAAAGTGATGGTGCCAAATTAATGGCGACAATCCCTGCTCCAACATAGGCTGTATTTTATGTCGGTGCCACCACCCCCAGGGGGGTGCAGGAGCGAAAAACGTTCTAAAATTTCGATTTTTTTTATACTGAAGGAGATAGAAGCATCAAATTTGGTATGGTAGTTACTTATAATATGTAAATTCTCTCTAAGAACAAATTACAAAAACATTTGAAATTTAAAAGGGTGAGATGATTAAGAAGCGTTCTAAAAACATTCTAAATTACAATTTCTATGGAATCTCTGAAACTACAGAACCAATTTCAAAAGTGATGGTGGCAAATGGATGGTGACAGTCCCTGCTCCAACATATGCTAAATTTTTTGCCGGTGCCACTGCCCGCAGAGGGTGCAGGAGCGAAAAACGTTCCAAAACTATGATATTTTCAATAATGAAGGAGTTAGGAACTTGACATTTTGTATGGTCGTTACTTACAAGATTTAAATGCTCTATAAGAACAAAATCTAAAAAAATTCGAAATTTAAAAGGCTGAAATAAGCAAAAAATTTTCTAAAAACATTATAAATTACAATTTGTATGGAATGTCTGGAACTACTAAAGCGATTTCAAAAGTGATGGTGGCAAATGAATGGTGACAATCCCTGCTCCAACATAGGCTATATTTTATGTCGGTTCCACTAACCCCAGGGGGCGCAGGAGCAAAAAACGTTCTAAAATTGCGATTTTTCAGTTATCACACTGGCTGTCAAGCCCTGAGAGCTTGGCAGCCGGTTCTGTATGTATGTATGTACGTACGTAATGCGATAACTCTTCATAGAAATATCCGTTTTCCTTCAAATTTTGTTTATAGGTTCACTGTGTTAAGGCGCTTCCCTGATTAGTTTTCGGGATTGATTGGTTAAGTATAAAAGGGGGGGAACAAGGGGCTAATTCCCCCCCCACTTAATTTATATAAATGGGTTTTTCATGCAGAATTATTCCGTTTTCCTTCAAATTTTGTTTATAGGTTCACTGAGTTAAGGCGCTTCCCTGATTAGTTTTCGGGATTGATTGGTCAAGTATAAAGGGGGGGGGGAACAAGTGTCTAATTCCCCACCCCCCCTTAATTTATATAAATGGGTTTTTCATGCAGAATTATTCCGTTTCACTTCAAATTTTGTTTATAGGTTCACTGAGTTAAGGCGCTTCCCTGATTAGTTTACGGGTTTGATTAGTTAAGTATAAAGGGGGGGGATCGGGGGGGGCTAATCCCCCCCCCTTAATTTATATAAATGGGTTTTTCATGCAGAATTATTCCGTTTTCCTTCAAATTTTGTTTATAGGTTCATTGGGTTAAGACGCTTCCCTGATTACTTTTCGGGATTCATTGGTTAAGTATAAAGGGGGGGAAAAAGGGGCTAATTCCCCCCCCCCCTTAATTTATATAAATGGGTTTTTCATGCAGAATTATTCCGTTTTCCTTCAAATTTTGTTTATAGGTTCACTGTGTTAAGGGGCGTCCCTGATTAGTTTTCGGGATGGATTAGTTAATATAAAGGGGGGGGATCGGGGGGCTAATTCCCCCCCTTAATTTATATAAATGGGTTTTTCATGCAGAATTATTCCGTTTTCCTTCAAATTTTGTTTATAGGTTCATTGGGTTAAGACGCTTCCCTGATTACTTTTCGGGATTGATTGGTTAAGTATAAAGGGGGGAACGGGGGGCTAATCCCCCCCTTAATTTATATAAATGGGTTTTTCATGCAGAATTATTCCGTTTTCCTTCAAATTTTGTTTATAGGTTCACTGTGTTAAGGCGCTTGCATGATAATTTTCGGGATTGATTGGCTGAGTATAAAGAGGGGAACGGGGGGGGGCTAATCCCCCCTTAATTTATATAAATGGGTTTTTCATGCAGAATTATTCCGTTTCCCTTCAAATTTTGTTTATAGGTTCACTGAGTTAAGGCGCTTCCCTGATTAGTTTTCGGGATTGATTAATTAAGTATAAAGGGTCGGGGGGCTAATCCCCCCTTAATTTATATAAATGGGTTTTTCATGCAGAATTATTCCGTTTTCCTTCAAATTTTGTTTATAGGTTCACTGTGTTAAGGCGCTTCCCTGATTAGTTTTCGGGATTGATTGGTTAAGTATAAAAGGGGGGGAACAAGGGGCTAATTCCCCCCCCCCTTAATTTATATAAATGGGTTTTTCATGCAGAATTATTCCGTTTTCCTTCAAATTTTGTTTATAGGTTAACTGAGTTAAGGCGCTTCCCTGATTAGTTTTCGGGATTGATTGGTCAAGTATAAATGGGGGGGGGAACAAGGGTCTAATTCTCCCCCACCCCTTAATTTATATAAATGGGTTTTTCATGCAGAATTATTCCGTTTCCCTTCAAATTTTGTTTATAGGTTCACTGAGTTAAGGCGCTTCCCTGATTAGTTTACGGGTTTGATTAGTTAAGTATAAAAAGGGGGGGATCGGGGGGGCTAATCCCCCCCTTAATTTATATAAATGGGTTTTTCATGCAGAATTATTCCGTTTTCTTTCAAATTTTGTTTATAGGTTCATTGGGTTAAGACGCTTCCCTGATTACTTTTCGGGATTGATTGGTTAAGTATAAAGGGGGGGAACAAGGGGCTAATTCCCCCCCCCCCCCTTAATTTATATAAATGGGTTTTTCATGCAGAATTATCCCGTTTTCCTTCAAATTTTGTTTATAGGTTCACTGTGTTAAAGGTGCTTCCCTGATTAGTTTTCGGGATTGATTAGTTAATATAAAGGGGGGGGATCGGGGGGCTAATTCCCCCCCTTAATTTATATAAATGGGTTTTTCATGCAGAATTATTCCGTTTTCCTTCAAATTTTGTTTATAGGTTCATTGGGTTAAGACGCTTCCCTGATTACTTTTCGGGATTGATTGGTTAAGTATAAAGGGGGGGAACAAGGGGCTAATTCCCCCCCCTTAATTTATATAAATGGGTTTTTCATGCAGAATTATTCCGTTTTACTTCAAATTTTGTTTATAGGTTCATTGGGTTAAGACGCTTCCCTGATTACTTTTCGGGATTGATTGGTTAAGTATAAAGGGGGGAACGGGGGGCTAATCCCCCCCTTAATTTATATAAATGGGTTTTTCATGCAGAATTATTCCGTTTTCCTTCAAATTTTGTTTATAGGTTCACTGTGTTAAGGCGCTTGCATGATAATTTTCGGGATTGATTGGCTGAGTATAAAGGGGGGAACGGGGGGGGGCTAATCCCCCCTTAATTTATATAAATGGGTTTTTCATGCAGAATTATTCCGTTTCCCTTCAAATTTTGTTTATAGGTTCACTGAGTTAAGGCGCTTCCCTGATTAGTTTTCGGGATTGATTAATTAAGTATAAAGGGGGAACGGGGGGCTAATCCCCCCCTTAATTTATATAAATGGGTTTTTCATGCAGAATTATTCCGTTTTCCTTCAAATTTTGTTTATAGGTTCACTGAGTTAAGGCGCTTCCCTGATTAGTTTTCGGGATTGATTAGTTAAGTATAAAGGATCGGGGGGCTAATCCCCCCCTTAATTTATATAAATGGGTTTTTCATTCAGAATTATTCCGTTTTCCTTCAAATTTTGTTTATAGGTTCACTGTGTTAAGGCGCTTGCATGATAATTTTCGGGATTGATTGGCTGAGTATAAAGGGGGGAACGGGGGGGGGTTAATCCCCCCCCCTTAATTTATATAAATGGGTTTTTCATGCAGAATTATTCCGTTTTCCTTCAAATTTTGTTTATAGGTTCATTGGGTTAAGACGCTTCCCTGATTACTTTTCGGGATTGATTGGTTAAGTATAAAGGGGGGAACGGGGGGCTAATCCCCCCCTTAATTTATATAAATGGGTTTTTCATTCAGAATTATTCCGTTTTCCTTCAAATTTTGTTTATAGGTTCACTGTGTTAAGGCGCTTGCATGATAATTTTCGGGATTGATTGGCTGAGTATAAAGGGGGGAACGGGGGGGGCTAATCCCCCCCCTTAATTTATATAAATGGGTTTTTCATGCAGAATTATTCCGTTTCCCTTCAAATTTTGTTTATAGGTTCACTGAGTTAAGGCGCTTCCCTGATTAGTTTTCGGGATTGATTAGTTAAGTATAAAGGGTCGGGGGGCTAATCCCCCCCTTAATTTATATAAATGGGTTTTTCATGCAGAATTATTCCGTTTTCCTTCAAATTTCGTTTATAGGTTCACTGTGTTAAGGCGCTTCCCTGATTAGTTTTCGGGATTGATTGGTTAAGTATAAAAGGGGGGGGAACAAGGGGCTAATTCCCCCCCCCCTTAATTTATATAAATGGGTTTTTCATGCAGAATTATTCCGTTTTCCTTCAAATTTTGTTTATAGGTTCACTGAGTTAAGGCACTTCCCTGATTAGTTTTCGGGATTGATTGGTCAAGTATAAATGGGGGGGGAAAGGTCTAATCCCCCCCCCTTAATTTATATAAATTGGTTTTTCATGCAGAATTATCCCATTTCCTTCAAATTTTATTTATAGGTTCACTGTGTTAAGGCGCATCTCTGATTATTTTTCGGGATTGATTAGTTAATATAAAGGGGGGGGGATCGGTGTTCTAATTCCCCCCCTTAATTTATATAAATGGGTTTTTCATGCAGAATTATTCCGTTTTCCTTCAAATTTTGTTTATAGGTTCATTGGGTTAAGACGCTTCCCTGATTACTTTTCGGGATTGATTGGTTAAGTATAAAGGGGGGAACGGGGGTCTAATCCCCCGCTTAATTTATATAAATGGGTTTTTCATGCAGAATTTTTCCGTTTTCCTTCAAATTTTGTTTATAGGTTCACTGTGTTAAGGCGCTTGCATGATAATTTTCGGGATTGATTGGTTGAGTATAAAGGGGGGAACGAGGGGGGGGGGCTAATCCCCCCCCTTAATTTATATTAATGGGTTTTTCATGCAGAATTATTCCGTTTTCCTTCAAATTTTTTTTATAGGTTCACTGAGTTAAGGCGCTTCCCTGATTAGTTAAGTATAAAGAGGGGATCGGGGCCTATTTCCCCCCCCCTTAATTTATATAAATGGGTTTTTCATGCAGAATTATTCCGTTTTCTTTCAAATTTTGTTTATAGGTTCACTGATTAAAGGCGCTTCCCTGATTAGTTTTCGGGATTGATTAGTTAGGTATAAAGGGGGGATTGGAGGGCTAACCCCCCCTCCCTTAATTTACATAAATGGGTTTTTCATGCAGAATTATTCCGTTTTCCTTCAAATTTTGTTTATAGGTTCATTGGGTTAAGACGCTTCTTTTATTACTTTTCGGGATTGATTGGTTAAGTATAAAGGGGGGGGGACAAGGGGATAATCCCCCTTAATTTATATAAATGGGTTTTTCATGCAGAATTATTCTATTTGCTTCAAAATTTGTGTATAGGTTCATTGGGTTAAGACGCTTCCTTGATTAGTTTTCGGGATTGATTGATTAAGTATAAAGGGGGGGAACGGGGGCTAATACCCCCCTTAATTTATGTAAATGGGTTTTTCATGCAGAATTATCCCATTTCCTTCAAATTTCATTTATAGGTTCACTGTGTTAAGGCGCATCCCTGATTAGTTTTCGGGATTGATTGGTTAAGTATGAAGGGGGGAACAAGGGGCTAATTCCCCCTTATCTATACTAATATATAAAGTAGTAAAGATTGTTTGTTTGTTTGTTTGTTTGTTTGTAGAGGGTAATCTCTGGAACCACTGAAGCGATTTTAAAAGTGATGGTGCCAAATTAATGGTGACAATCCCTGCTCCAACATAGGCTGTATTTTATGTCGGTGCCACCACCCCCAGGGGGGTGCAGGAGCGAAAAACGTTCTAAAATTTCGATTTTTTTTATACTGAAGGAGATAGAAGCATCAAATTTGGTATGGTAGTTACTTATAACATGTAAATTCTCTCTAAGAACAAATTACAAAAACATTTGAAATTTAAAAGGGTGAGATGATTAAGAAGCGTTCTAAAAACATTCTAAATTACAATTTCTATGGAATCTCTGAAACTACAGAACCAATTTCAAAAGTGATGGTGGCAAATGGATGGTGACAGTCCCTGCTCCAACATATGCTAAATTTTATGTCAGTGCTACTACCCGCAGAGGGTGCAGGAGCGAAAAACGTTCCAAAATTATGATATTTTCAATACTGAAGGAGTTAGGAACTTGACATTTTGTATGGTCGTTACTTACAAGATTTAAATGCTCTATAAGAACAAAGTCTAAAAAAATTCGAAATTTAAAAGTCTGAAATAAGCAAAAAATTTTATAAACACATTCTAAATTACAATTTCTATGGAATCTCTGGAACTACTAAAGCGATTTCAAAAGTGATGGTGGCAAATGGATGGTGACAATCCCTGCTACAACATAGGCTATATTTTATGTCGGTGCCACTACCCCGAGGGGGCTGCAGAAGCGAAAAACGTTCTAAAATTGCGATGTTGAAGGAGCTAGAAACTTGAAGTTCGGCATGATTGTTATTTATAAGATCTAAATGCGCTCTAAGAACAAATTCTAAAGAAAAATGATCTAATGATTCTGCGATTTTTCAACTATTGAATTTCTAAAATTACCAAATTTCACCATAGAGTACCATAGCGAAACCTTCACGCGTAAAAAGATAATGATAAGGGCGACGTGTCCTGACGTGTAAGGCGGGCGTTATAAGCGGGCCATATTGGCTTATTGGCCCGCTTATTTTATTTAAATTTTTCCATACTGTTGATTTCAATTTTCTCGTGTCGAAAATTAAAAGATCAGTAGTCGTTTGTGTTGTTCCTCTTCCCCGATGATGGCTTTAAGTTTAAAGTCGAAACATGTAGGATTTTAGCTCTTTTATGAGTTTAAAACAATTTTTACACTGATTTTAGCAACTAATAAGCACAATTTGTGCAATTTGTGTTTTTAAAATATAATTTTCTTATCATAATGCTGGATTCCAGTTAAGAGCCTGGCCACAGGATCTTAATCCGATATAGCACATTTCGGGTATCATGGAACGGCAGCTCAGAGCTCAAAACCACCATGTTCGAATATCTGGAATTTGCGTGACCGTTGCTTGAACATGTGGTGCAATCTGTCTCCGGCCATCTACCATGGCCTTGTGCCATTCATGCCAAGACAGGTTGCAGCTATTTTGTGGACCAAAGGTGGTCCAACACGTTATTGGGTAGGTGGTTATAATTTTTTGGCTCAAGAAGTGGCAATTTTATTGATTATGCTCAAATAGCAATTTTATTCTAAATAGGTCTGCCATTACGGAAATGTATTAGACATTTAAAAAACTCTGTTCAAACTATTGATATGTATTCTGCATTATTCACCAATCATATGAATCATCAATCATATCAATGAACGGTAGTGCATTTCATATACTTTTGCGTTTCCCTGCATGAACTATAGCTAAACTTCATTAGCATCAAATTAAAGTGTAATTACTACTTAAAGTAACAAAAACATAACACAAAAGGCTTAAAAAAACCTTTTAATATATAGATGACATATGTTTCATTAGCTCAAACGACGACTTCTTCAGATCAAAATGATAAATACAATATTCTGGCAAAGTTTTTGAAAATGATAAGCATAAATCACGAGATCACGTGACTACTGTAAGCAGGTGCTTAAATTGGTCAAACTGGAAAACGTGAAAATTATTATTTTTATTTAAATTTTTATTGCTTTTTAAATTTGTAAACCATCGCGTGCCAAATTTTAGGTAATTCGAACCAAGCTGATTCGTTGCTAATGTTTTCTTTACGCAAATATATTTCTATTGATTCACGGATAATGGATGGGAAATAAATTATTGATGGAAAAATGATTGTACTATTCTTCAAATTAATCTGCAAAGGCTCTATTCTATGTAGTCTAGCTAAGGCTGTAGTTCTTCTGTCATATTTGATATCGGCCATATGTTCTTTTATTCTCGTTTTAAATTTTCTGTTTGTCATTCCTATATATTATTGAAATGTTCCATCTGCCCTGATGAATGGGATTTCATAAACACCGGAAAGTTGATCAGGTTCTATTGGATTTTTTTTCTACATACTATGCTTTTTGATTTTGTTGAAGGTTTTGCGATAAAGCAGATATCGAATTTGCTAAGTTTTTATTTTAATCCTTCAAATAACCCAGGGAAACATTGTGAAGTTAATAGCTTTGAGTTTTGTTCATTAAATTTTTTCTTCCTTTTATTATCTATGCTTGTAATTAATTTATTAGTAGTGCTGTCTTTGTATCAATTACTTCTTGCGATGTCACGAATTTTATTTATTTCATTGGTTAATTGATTAGGGGTACAGACAGTAAAGGCTCTTCTAATAAACTGTCGAAAGGCAGAAACTTTATAAGGAAAAGGTGCTTGAGCATTATCTGGAATCGAGGATTGATTAGCTATTGGTTTTCTATATAGAGTACGTTCTATGCTATGGCGGGGTTTGATTAACAGCACTACCAAATAAGGGAGTGTATTATTTTGTTCAACTTCCATATTGAATTTAATCATATAATCAACGCTATTGATCTGAGCAAGAAAGCTATTAAGTGTGTTGTCAAATGATGAAAATATCGTCTATGCATCTGAGCCATGTATGAGGGATATAATCTAAATTGTTATATATATGTAGGATTTCAGTTTAAACACTTCATTTCCTTTATGACGTGCATGATCATCAAATTAACTGACGCTCTAGTACTACTATTATCCATGATTTAAATGCACGACTTATAAAAAGTTTAGATCGCGAGATTAGAATATCTTCAAAATTGAAAAAAAGCCAATCTTTTGATTTTTTATTGTGAAGCAAGCATCGAAATGAGAAATAGCCAGTAAAGGCGCTGTTAGGTCTAGTTGGACTATTGAAAAATAAATATATTGTATATGTTGGGCCAGAAGTGCAAAATACCCCCTTCACCCCCAAAAGATAAATAAATAAAAAGTTTAATAAATTTAAGCCCAAAATATACACAAATATTTGTATTATCAGTTAATGCTATGCTCAGTTTTGTTTTATTATCCAATGTTTTATCACTTTATGCTCTCAAAGATATTTTAATTATGCTTTAAAAAAATGATTTTACACTTTGCTTTTTAAGCTTTATATTTGATTTTTACACTCTGATTTGACTCAACTTTGTTCATGTATGTAAAGATGGAATTTTGTAATCTAGTTTTTATTCACTTCCTGATATGCTAGAATTATGAAAATGATGTACTCAGGTATGTTTCCAATACCCAGGGGTGGGGAATTTTCAGGAAATGTTACCCGCCAAATATTTATTTTACCAACCAGCAAGATGTAGCATACAGTTCGAAATTTTTATGACAAGATGAAATGACAAAAGCTGTGAAGAAATTATTAGTAAATTATTGTAGAGTTATCTGTCTAAGACTGTATTAAAGTTTATATTTTGTTATTCAACGTAGTTGTTCATGTAATTCTAGTAAAATAACTGTTTACTTATCATCTTCTTACATATATGTCAGTTTTTAAAGGTCGTAATATAAACTCAGCTAAAAGTCCAGATAAATTCATTCGTTGACTCCTCCTTCAGATCATGCAATTAGTTCAACGAATAAATTTATTCAACGTTTGGATAACATCCATTTTCCGAAGAAATATTTAATAACTGGTCTAGATGTCATCTCTCTTTACCCATCCGTTGACACCCAACAAGTCACTATAACAATTAAAAACTGTATTGATAACTTAAGGAACATTAATGAAAATATGAAAACAACATTAAAGAGTGCTCTTAATCTTATAATTAATAATAACTATTTTACATTTGACAATAAAATCTAAAAGCTAAATAATGGGGCCCCGATGGGTTCTCGTATATCCACACTTTTAGTTGAATACGATGTGAGAAATAAAAATAAATTAATTAAGATATAAGAGAAAATGTTTATCAATTATCGCCACAGAAGTGTTGAAAAGATGTGTAGACAAGTGACCCGTCGACCGATTTCTTCAATAATATATTCAGTTCTGTACAGTGGCAAATGTGACAAATAGTGTATGTAACAAGTTTTCCAAATAGAAGGTCAATCGAAAGCAATATTTGAGTGCTATCGTGTTTACTTACACACATATACCTTCGTAAAACATCCTAAAATGTGCTCTGCTCATCTAAAAACGTCAGGAAATTCTAATATATATGCATATATACACATATACACATAGAATATGTTTAATAATACAGAAGATGTGTTAACCTCAAAATGTAAATATATTTCAATATTTCAATAATAGTGTTTTATAATGATTGGATTTTTTTTTTTTTTTTTTTTTTTTTTTGTGAGCGGAAAGTAAAGAGTTTTACAAAATATAAATATAAAGCTTACAGAACACATTTAGCTTTTAATAACATATTTTTATTCCTTTCTCATGCAATCTAGCTTTATATAGCTACATTTTTTTATGAAAACAAATATGTTATAAATCACAAAATATGGTTAAGTGCAGCTTACATTTAAAAGTGACCATAGTAAATTTTTGATATACATAGAAGTCAATCAGTACCACAAAAGAACAACAACATTCAGATATTCAGCGGAAGTTTTGTTAAAAGTACTTTGAGTTTCTTCCAGGAAAGGTGCTATCGATCTAAGATATTACTTGCAGTACTACATACTTGATATTTGGCACAAAATAGGTGTTTAGGATTAAAAGAAAGACAAAATAACAAAATCCGGAAAATTCCAACAAATCAAAATATTTTAAATTTTTCGAGATTTTCGATTTTGTTTTAGAATTTTCCAATATTTCCTTTTTTTTGTACCCTAAACACAAACTTTAACGCCCAAATTTCAAGTTTTTAGAGCTACAAGATAAAAGTAATTTCGATTTTTCGATTTGTATTAGAATTTTTTGATTTTTCTTTTTGAATTCTCCAGATTTTTTCATTTTTTCTTTCTTTGCATTCTAAACAAACCTTTATGCTAAATTTCAAGTTCCTATAGCTGCTAGATGTACCTCACAAGTAAAGTTATCAGAGTCCTTGGCGGCGAATTTAGATTTTTATAGCTCATTGAGCTTAGTAATTTGATACGTCATATAGCTGCTATTGGGTTTTAATTATCGCAGACGGACAGGTCAAAGTTTAAAATTATTATTATTAAAAAAAAACAATTGCTGTCAAAGAAATAAGCATGATACAAGTTTAATTAAGTTATTTGCACTGACATACATTGATTATTATCAGTTTATGACATATTGTTCTTTCCGAAGAAGTGATTAAAGCAAAAATAAAGAACAATATCATCAAGTTTGTATCACTGGCACACTATCAGTTTGCATCAGTTAAAATTCATCCCTATGTTTCGGTATGGATTATCCGAATGAGGTTAAATTGAGCCGAAAATTCTGTCACCCCTACATAGTACTGTTTTAAAATTCAATAAAACATGCAGACTTGTTTTGAGTGCATCGTGGAATCAGCTGAAGTTGAAGACTTCGCTAGTTATACTCACTGCGAGATATATTTTTGCTTTACTCATTTCTTCGGAAGGAACAATCTGTCAAAAAATGATTATTATCAATGTATGACAGTGCAGATACCTTAATTAACTTTATATCATGCTTATTCTTTGACTGCAACTGTCTTCCCCATAAACGAAATTTTGAGTTTTGACCCGGCCTCCAGTCATTCTTAAAACTCAATGGGAGCAATTATGGGAGGTATCAAATTACTAAGCTCAATGGGACGAAACGAATGAGCTATAAAAATCTAAATTCGTCTCTGGTACGTTTATGTGTCAGATTTTTGATGATCGATAAGTGGAGTTTCAATAAAGTGAAACATTGAGTTCATATATCTTCTGAACTAGAAAAGTTGGAATCGTGAAATTTGAACATTTCGTTCTGTTTGCAAAGTTTTCTAGATAAACAAAGTTTCGTGTTTCTGGGAAACTCCTCCACAAAGATATCGCGGGAGTAAAGGTATCCTGAGTTGCTTTTTGAAAATGATGCTACGGCTGTGCTTTCCGACTTGATGGAGGCACTGCTGTTACTCCATATGTTAACTGCTGAACTTATCATAAACTACAATTTTATATAATGTAGGGATAATATATGAAATAAAATCTTGATACTCTACTTTTTTTGTCAAAAAAAGTTTTTTACTCGATATTTTTTGGTATAATGTTTGATATAAATATCGGCAAGGAGGAAAGCTCTGTTATAAAAAAAAAACAGGAAATGTTCGAATAAGAACTTTAAATGTCGGAGACTCCAGACTTGTAGCATCTTGGTCGTAATTGTTTGGTTTTGTTAGGAGCTGTTGGGCCAACACATTAAAAAATACCATGATACTACCCCCCCCCCCTTTCCTTTAAAAAATACTTTTAATCAAATTCTGCAACGCAAATTAAAAAGTGAGTCTGTAATGTAATGTCATAAGTCACCTGACAAAAAATCTTCTTAATTTTCTTTTGAACATAAAAACTTTTCATGTAATATATATTTGGACATAATTTCTGCTATAAATATAACTAATGCGAAAAACAGTCCTATAATAAGGACGAGAAATGCTCCAGTAAAATCTTCAAGCGTCAGAGGATTCCATCGTGCAGCATCGTACTCATCATTTTTTGTCTTGCTTTGACGCAACTGTGCTATAAAATATATATCTCTGTACATTTTAGGATACAGGGCTGCTGCAACAATGCGATGAACAACACGTTCCAGTTTCTTTGGGCAACAAAACTGTTTCGAATAAGCTATTGCAGAGTGCATTAAAAAGAAGCTATCTTCAGAGATGAAGTAGTCCCTGCTGAACTTAAGTAAATCAAATCTTGATGATATAAATGCTTTTTTGTGGGCATAACTAAAAAATGCTGGGTGACTATTTAATGATTCATTTGCCCCTCTTTTTAAACATTCTCCGATTGATTTGAGTCTATCTTCGTCTGATACTACCTGCCATATTGATCCTCCTTTGTATGTCATGCACATGACAGAATTTTCCTTCGCAGCTTTAGATAAGCCTATTATATCACGAATTCCAACCATCTTGGGAACGGTTATAACAGACAATATAATGGCTTTGTAGCTATTAGTCAGAACAGTGATTCCTAAAAACCAAAAGATCAGTAACAGTGCAGTATTTCTTTGTCTTGCATGAAAAGTGTATGATTTTTCTAATAGACATCCAATAGTCTCGAATAGAATAGTGCAATAAGTTTTCCTTCTCTTCAATAGAATGTATAAGAGAAGTGACATCAGGATGACACACAGTCCTATACCTACCCACACTTTAAATGAGAACACATCACATATAGTAAAACTCTTTGGGTTCGGTTTCGGTTTATCTGTCACGAAAGTAACATCTGTCACGTGCATGGGATAGGTAAAATTTACTGCTTCTCTTCTTTCTTTCGTTACAGTCATTAGAATGCCTGATATATCAACTTCTCCTCTTATTAACATTCCCACTATTCCAGTCCAAGTGCCATCAGGTTTCTTTAAACCAAATTCACCATCCTCTGGAATGACGATATTAAAGGTGACACCAAGACCTTTGGCAAGAGCTCGAATGATTGGAGCATGCATAACTCTGATAAGAGTTCCATCATGATTCCGTATGAGAGTATCTGGTTCATTCGGCAGCGGTTTGAGAGCCGCTATTTTCATTATTTTTGAAGAATGGCGTCCAGTCATTTTCTTCCTAAATTTTAAATTATATATTAGTTTTACATTGCAAATCTTCACATAAATGTCATATGATAAAATAAATTATCTGAATGAATATACAGTTATTTAACATACATTTAATATGTTTGCTATTTTCAACTATTGTTGTACACACAATAAAAATTTCTGAGCATATATTGGGTTCACCCCGCCCGTCCGACGGTTAATATATTGGACACAAAATAAGGAACTTGTGCGAGGATCGTTTTTTCGATATCAGTGTAGTGCAGCCAATTGAATGTGGAAGTTTCTTTAGAGTTTCCTCGTAATTGAATGATAATTTGGGTCACTTTCTCTTTAATATACATCCTTGGAGGTACCCTTCTGTTGCCAAAACTGGCAGATTCTTAACAAGATATATCTTTCCTTCGGAAAATATATCATACATTTAGTTATAAATACTTGCACAAAAGTTCCTTATTTGTCTCATTTCTGTAGTTTTTTTTTGAGGATCATGCACATGAATTGAAAAACAATCGTCAGAAGTGAATAAAAATTGGTTTTAAGGAATTTTTATACACAACAGAGCTGACTTTAATGAATGGGAAACAATATACATTTATGTTTTACATTCTGACTGTGTGTTTGTACTTCCCCTTTTCTTCTACGAAAATAGGAAAAAATAAGTGTAAAAGAAATTACCTGAAAATAGAGTTTTTATTAAATTATAAATTTTAAGACGCTTATAGAATTTTATAAAAGTTTATAGAGTCAAAAATCATCTACTGACAAAATCAGGTATGAAAATAATTACATTATAGCTTTTTGAGTTTTACATTAAACGCGAAAAAAGTTATACACGTTTAGCTTCTAAACCAGACGTTCCCAAAGTCGAGCGTACGCTCCACGAGGGGGCAATTTTACTTTTTATTGGGGCAATTCGAAATTTTTTACTCATCCATTTACTTTCAGATTTTTTTCTTTGTTTTTGTTTTTGGAAAAGTAGATTAAAATAAAAATAATACATGCAAAATTGAAAAATAAAATTGAAAAATAATTTTATTTTGATGAATTTTGAAAAAGTTCCCTATCAAAAGTTCAAAATATAGTGAAACAAAAATAATTATACGAGTAATGTTTAAAAATATTTTGAAATTTTTTTTCCTTTCATGTTGCCCGCAAAGCCCCACCTCAATCCACTTAAATAGACTTTTTCTATTCTCCTATTCATTTCATCCTCTGTCTCTGTGAGCAGAATACTTTTCCTCACCTTTTAATCTCTATCTTTTTATATTTTTATTGTAGTGTATATTTTGTGCTACGGTTAGACTATTATTTTTTGGCTCCTCTAAGGTGTGTTAAAAAATTGCTCATACACTGGGAGTGGAGTTGCTTTGTAACTAGTATCACCTTGGAAGCATCAACTGTTTGCTGTTTTTACTTCATGTTTAAAAAATTCTATAATTTTTCTGGTTACTAATGTATTTTACAATTTTTTGCAATTCTTTGTATTATTCGTTGAATGTACTTTCTACTTCTATTCGTTCAGCTAAATGTCACATGGATAATCTTTAACAGTGAAACTACTCAAGTACATATGTAAATCTGACTGCTTTGAGCATATTTAACCTAAAAAAATAATTGAAATATCTAAACATGGTACGAACTACCAACATTACAAAATTTTAAAATCTTAATTAGATTTAGAAAAGGACATAGGGTCCGTTCTACGCAGTAAATAAATGCACATTATGACATAAAATTTTAAAATCAAATAATACATCTAAGTCAATTAACGATAATGAGAAAGATTAGACGGAAAACTGTGATTTAATGAGGAATAGTAGCTAACCTCACACGGACAATATAAAAACGTCACAATACATATAAATATTAAAAAAAGCCGAGTAACCATGTCAACGTTTCACTGTTCCACAATACTATCTTGATACATTTCAGTGCTCATCGCACATGTTTACGACGTAACATTTTTTAATTTTCTAGAGACATTAATCCAAAAGATTCTGTTTTCAATGGCCCCCCGCCAACAACTAACCATGCTCTCTCTTACTCAGGTGTAGGGAAAAAACGAACGCTGCAGACGTAGTGATTGTGACGTTACCCAGACATGACAGTTTCAATGCTATCAAGTTTAATACAAAACGTCACAATACATATAAATATTTAAAAAAGCCGAGTAACCATGTCAACGTTTCACTGTTCCACATTACTATCTTGATACATTTCAGTGCTCATCGCACATGTTTCCGACGTAACATTTTTCATTTTCTAGAGACATCAATCCAAAAGATTCTGTTTTCAATTCCGCCAACAACTAACTATGCTCTCTCTTACTCAGGTGTAGGAAAAAAACGAACGCTGCAGACGTAGTGATTGTGACGTTACCCAGACAGGACAGTTTCAATGCTATCAAGTTTAATACAAAACGTCACAATACATATAAATATTTAAAAAAGCCGATTAACCATGTCAACGTTTCACTGTTCCACAATACTATCTTGATACATTTCAGTGCTCATCGCACATGTTTCCGACGTAACATTTTTTATTTTCTAGAGACATCAATCCAAAAGATTCTGTTTTCAATTCCGCCAACAACTAACCATGCTCTCTCTTACTCAGGTGTAGGGAAAAAACGAACGCTGCAGACGTAGTGATTGTGACGTTACCCAGACATGACAGTTTCAATGCTATCAAGTTTAATACAAAACGTCACAATACATATAAATATTTAAAAAAGCCGAGTAACCATGTCAACGTTTCACTGTTCCACAATACTATCTTGATACATTTCAGTGCTCATCGCACATGTTTCCGACGTAACATTTTTTATTTTCTAGAGACATCAATCCAAAAGATTCTGTTTTCAATTCCGCCAACCACTAACCATGCTCTCTCTTACTCAGGTGTAGGGAAAAAACGAACGCTGCAGACGTAGTGATTGTGACGTTACCCAGACATGACAGTTTCAATGCTATCAAGTTTGATACAAAACGTCACAATACATATAAATATTTAAAAAAGCCGAGTAACCATGTCAACGTTTCACTGTTCCACAATACTATCTTGATACATTTCAGTGCTCATCGCACATGTTTCCGACGTAACATTTTTTATTTTCTAGAGACATCAATCCAAAAGATTCTGTTTTCAATTCCGCCAACAACTAACCATGCTCTCTCTTACTCAGGTGTAGGAAAAAAACGAACGCTGCAGACGTAGTGATTGTGACGTTACCCAGACATGACAGTTTCAATGCTATCAAGTTTAATACAAAACAAAAAGCCTCTTCAAGACATTTTCTGAAGATAAAAATGCAGACCATATAACACTTTTGTTTAACACTGAGGTAAATAGGAAAGGTGCAACAAAACTCTTTTGGGCATAAATGTGTGGACTATAAAATTATGTTAAAAGCACATTTGTAGCAGAAAATTTACCTTTATGTTAAGTTAAAAAATGTAAAAAGAATAGTTATTGTTGGGTCTCTGTTAGATTTCCTCCATCTGAATAGAGGTCGCTTTTTAAATACTAAGATATATGTGTTACAAATTGGGGGATTGGGTGCATCGTGACTTTACAGTTGCTTCGTTGGGTCGTGAGCAATAAAAGGTTGTGAACCTCTGCTATAAACAATTATTTCCCCTTTTTCACAAAAATTGAATTTAAAGAAAAATTTTACATGATACACTAATTATTTCTAAATTTTTGACATATGCATATCATATTAAATACAAATTTTTGGTAAGCATTAAATGTATTACTCGTTAACTAAAAATATTTCATATTTCTTTTTAATGTTGTTCGGTTAAATAAAACATACGATTCTAGCAAATCGGCACGGGCCCTCTCTGGTCTTTACGTTAATTAAACAAATAACGAATCGGTTAATTTTTTATTACTGTTAACTCCAAACTATAGTCTTAATGCTCTGGAATCTACATAGTACTTTAGTTGTTTTTAAACAAAGGGAGATTAATCCCTAAGCCTCATATTAAGCCTCATTGATTTAAACATAATATTCTTTGAAATATCCCATGCATTGCTATATTCGAGCAAATGAAATAGTAGTGTAAATTAAGCCTATGACATATATATTGCCTATCCTTATAGTTAAAATAATTTTATAACCAAGGGGCCCGTGCGAGGATTTCGCACTAAAATCTAATATTTTTTAGGTACTGCTCTATTATCCCGTTGACCACTTTTCATAACAAAAAACTATCGCCAAACTGTAAGATTAAACGCCAAAAATTCAATCCCATTTACTTGATATCAGAAGCATTATACGTGTTTGTTACGTCATCAAGTGGTTTTTAACGCGACATTTGCGTGTATTTTTCATTATGTTTTACTGATTTATTACTTATTTCATTCATTAAAATAACAATTGTGTCCTTAAATTCTTATATTTATTTATTTTGATATTCCAATGGCAACGTTCTCCCGTTTATTTGGCGATAGTTTTTTGTTATGAAAAGTGGTCGATGGGATAATAGAGAAGTACCATTTTTTATCAATATGTAATATTTCTTAGATGCAGGTTTAAACATCTAAAGAAAAAGTAAGGATAAAAATATCTGCAAACAACATTTAGTTTTTAGTCAAACTAGAATATCATCTAATTTATTCCATCAAAGTTATAGTAAAAACTGATCCAAGATTGCAAAAGGCACGCGCGAGAAAAAAAAAATAACAACCGTATTTTGACTGCATTAGAGGATGACGTCATCCGCTTCGGGAAAACATGGGACATAGAAATATAAATCTAAACATTTTAATTTCAATATCGCTTTTTAATCATAAATATAAAATAAACCCGTGCGGTGTTTTTTATAATAATTGCTGAGCATCATATAATGTGGTATTTTTTTTACGGCAACAATAATTTGAGGAAAACCTTTCATTTCTTTTATGAAAACAATGCCGATTTAATTTTAAATTTTCAGCAAATATTAATCAAAAACATGTTTTAACGAATTGTTAAGTATGTGCTATGTCAGAAGCGTTTTCAAAATCCTTTCATATGCCATCTCATTCGTCGTTCTGCGTTTCGTATTTTCTGAGAAAAAGGGATGTTGACAGGAGAAATAATATATATGATGATGATTAATGAGTGTTTTATCAAATAACTTAATGACACTGAAAATCACGGGAAGAGCAAATGTTGTCCTGATACCTCAATTTAAGAAACACTAGATCATTATTTTAAAATAAATTTTCATTCTCGTGAGTTAAAAATAAATTGTTAGTGACTTAAATAATTTGTCTCCACAAATATAAGGAAATACAGTTGAAGTTCATTTTTCACACATAAAAAAATCACAACGATTTTCAAAAGCTCAGATCTTTGGTATTTTATTTATTTCATTGTAAAAATATTCTTCTATTTTTTGTTAATCAAATATCCCACTTTTGATTTTCAGATACTTTTAAAATTTTACTTACGCATTAGATTAAAATAAACTTGCATGCTAATTGAATTGCAAGAATTAAATTTGACGTAATCACAATGCAATAAAATCTTCCATATTGGACACCTCGCTAAGCTGGGCATAATCTTTTTGTTTTTTCTTTTAATCCATTTGATTCAAAATTCCACCAAAGTAATTATCGAATATGTTCTGCTATCAAAGAAACCTACAAAATCTGCTGCAGTATTATTATAGTCCAGGACAGAGTGACATTTTTTATTTAAACATTTTATGCAAGCTGATCTTTAATTATGTAATAGGTGTTACTTAATCAATCAATTAAGAAAACAGTCTTGAGATGTCGCATATGAATGGCAAGCCGATTCCAGGAATTGAATTAGCTGACCGAATGGCTGGGAATTGGCTGAGCTTTAAATATGTAATTGGTGTTATTTAATCAATCAAGAAAACAGCGTTCAGCTGTCTCATATGAATGGCAACACGATTCGGGAGATTGAAAGCTATTACCACGGGCAGTGGCGATGGCGATCTTCTGTAATTGGGTTGACATTCATTTTCTTTGACTGGAGATAGTTGCGGTAGACGGGTTATTTCCATTGTTACAGAAATAAGGGAAATAATTGGAATTACTGTATCTTTACGTATGTCATTTTCTCATTACAGTTGAATGTAACTTAAAAAAAGTAACACAAAATGACGTTATGTTATAGACACCCATTTTCTTTCATAAAGCTGTTATATTTCATTATTATTCACTCCACTGATACTGAGTTTGAAACACTAATGCCAGAGAGAATCGAAATGCTTCAGTGAGTGAAAATGATGTCATATTTAAAAGGAAATGAGTATTTTCGTTGATAAAACTAAATATGTTATTACAAATGTGTTTAAAAGATATAACTTTCTGGACATTTTTCTCACCGAACCTGAGACTAGAATCTCAAATCAAGAGTGATAATGATCACATGCAAAGTTGTAGCTGGCAAAGGTGACGTCAAGTGTGAAAATATATATATTAATAACCTTTTGCGTGTTAAAATATTTTTAAATGGTTAATATGAGCAGTACGGATGTAAATTTTGGGACGGTGAAAATTACGTTATGTTTAGATTTTATATATAAAAAAAATTAATGTGTCACAGTGAGATATTTTTCTTCTGATGTTTCATTTCGAAATGACAAAGATCGGAGTCTCAATTGATAACTTCATTATAATTTTTTATCTTGATTATATGTTACTGATTACCTATACGAACAAAGTTTAATTTTTTGATAAATTAAAAAGTTAATCGAAATAGTACATGGGTAATTTTGGTTAAAAGTATTAATTGTAAGTGTTAGACTATAGTCAATATAAGGTTGAATTTTTAATATATTTATCTATGTAGGTTTATTATAAATTCAATCTAACAGTTCCTTCTTAAATCATTTTTTTCGTAAAATTTTGACGGGTTTTTCTTCTAGTAATATATATAAAAAAAAATGCTATTACACATTTATTTCCTTGTGAGCGGAGTTGCTAGTAATAACTAGGAATAATAATAATAACAATAATAATAATAACAATAATAATAATAACAATAATAATAATAACAATAATAATAATAAAATTACGTAGTAACTTACTTAAATTGGTTTGCAATTCAAGATTGCATGAAATTTTGCCCTTTTTATAAAGATGCACTTATTAAAGAATTGTTGCATCTGCTGAAAATTCTTAATATCTATCACCGAATATCAGGATCATATCAGTATTTTCGAATATAGGAACAATATATATGAAGTCAACCTATTTCATGCTTGCATAAACATCGTAACTAAGCATTAGTTTATTATATCTAAAAGCTAGGAATTTAATTGCAACCTTTTTTTTTCGAAACTGCAAACGCAAAAACTTTCTGATCATTTTATAACAAAAAACACAAACCGCAAATATACATTATTGACCAGATGATTGTTACGACTAAAATATTACACATAGTAAACAACCTTAGTATTTCCTGACCTGCTCTAATTTTGCCCATGTTTTGTTTATGCAAATCATCTCCTATGATATAAAGTTAAATAAAAAGGAAAGTATAGTCTTCCTGATTTTTCAAAACAATCATTTTACTCTAAATACAAGATTCATAGGAAAAAAAAATAGTATTTTTCTTCAGTAAATATATCATTCCAAAAAAGTTTTTAACGATAAGTGGAAGTAAAATTCTTAAATTAATGCTTTTTATTCTTATTACATAAAATTCCCTATTGAATTGATGAAAAACGTTGATAAATATGTCTAATATGAATTCTTTTCAGAAGAATTATAAAACTACACGTTTTATGTAACATAGAATTGTGTAATTACATTAAGTTGATGAAATCTTTTCTTCTATATTTTTAGTTTTGTTTAAAGAGGGTTTAGACTCAAAGAGTGAATATAATAGTTATAGAAGCATATCATTTGGATAATCAGAATGAAAGCTTTTTATCTTTGGAAAGAATTTGTTCATATTGCAACCGCTATTTACTCAAGAGTATTTTAAAGTTTGCCAGCGGATTACATATAACAGCATTAACATATATTACTTTATATGATAAAAGCATACATCATATAATAATGCACATTAAAAAAAGCATGAATGGGATGATAGAATCAATAAAAAGTTAAAATTTCAGTGCAAATTCACCTTGTTTAATAACTAAAATTCATAGAGATACAACTAAATGTAAATATATTGCTTGAAGGTGCGTAAAAATGATAGAAGTTGAAGTACATAAAAAATCAATGATAAAAACAATTCGTAAAAAAAAAAACCTTTTCTTTTTACACATCCCTACCCTTGATTCTGAACAATATGAAACAAGAACGAAATATCATGCATCAGACATACTTTATGAAATACTTTTCAAGAATAAATAGATATTACTAAGAAATTTCCTTTTTCCATACAGTGAATTGAGATTTCTAAATAAGTATAACATAGTATTATAACGCAGTAAAAATCCTTTTTCATCAATTGTTGTCCCTATCCGGAAATGTGTTCAAATTATTTAGTATATGTCTATATATAATGTATGGAATTTATACACGAACACGTAGAGAAGTTTGAAATATCGTAACATCTCTAAAATATACCGCAAACGCTTTCTACATATTGACTATAATGTAACAGAAATGCAGCGTGTCCGAGAAAGATCTTTATCATTTTAAACATTAATAACAAAAATACTAACAGGTGAAAAGGAATGCAGTTTTCTGCAAAAGAATGAAGAAATCTAAGAGTTTTTCTGGTACTAATTGCCTGAAGTATGAAATGACAAATCCTGAAATCATCACTCAGCAATCTTCACTGTTACACCGCAAATGTTAAAAAAACCCTTGGAGGGAAATCGAGTACAGGCTCGACATTCTTCGTTCTACTAACGGAGCTCATGCACAGCTACATTGAAGGAACTGTAAAAAAAATCCTAGATTTCTTCATTCTTTTGCAGCAAACTGCATTTCATTTCACCTGTTAGTATTTTTATTATTAGTATTTATAATAATAAATACCTTTATCGGACACCCTATATTTTGTGCTTCTTTGTAAACGATCTATAAATGCTTAAAACTTCATTTTCAATACTGTACTTTCTATTGTAAGACTCAATAACATAAAAAAAATTATATGGCAGACCGAGTATATTTACGAGAAATAGAGGACGACCAGACCGATTTCATAAACACTTTTTAACAATGTAACACTTTCAAAGTGTAAAAAAAAAACTGAAAAATCCATATTAATAATAATATTTCAAAAGTAAGGAAAATGTACTAGAAAATTTTCTGAGAACACGCTACACAATTTTATTCTGTTACATAATTTCAAAATTGTGAAATGAGATAAAGTAGTAAATAGTAGCTGTAAAATATACAGTGTCCAAGAAGATAAATCGTTAAAATGTTTAGAAATTAAATAATAAAGTTAAAAGAAAAACAATTACTATAAATAAATTGCCTTATTTTCATCGAAATGCTTTATACAATAAAATTTTAACTTACAAGTTATAAAAATTATAGAAACGAGTCTTGTAACGCATTATATATATATATATATATATATATATATATATATATATATATAAAAAAAAAAAAAACCTGTGCAATACCTCTTAAAATTGTGCAAATGTACTTTTTAACACTTTCCAACATAGTTGAAAATTGTTTTTGAATTCGGTTTGTTTGGCAGTCTGTCAGTCTGGCCGTCTGAACGTGCTCTAACCGTGGTAAATATACTCGGAGTGCCACGTAATTTTTATATGTCATTGAGGTTCATTATAGAATGTTCTTTATCTAAAATGAAGTATGTGATTGCATGTTAAGTTCGCTTACAGGCACACAAAACATTTCCGTTACATTAGACTCTAAGGGGAAAAATGGTTTGCGGTGTATTTTAATTATGTAACGATAATTAAGACATAATAGTATCGATATACCTCTCTTAGGTGCAATATGTAAATATTATATAAAAATAGCAATTATTGTTCGTTTACAGGCACGTACTAGAATATTCCGTTATATTATGATGTATAGGGTAAATATTTTGCGGTGCAGTTTAATGATGTTACACTACTTCATATATAATGAAATTGGCATGTATTACTGAGGTGTACTACAACACGTTAGCTATAGAGCTCATAGTATTTATCATTCATTTACAGAGACGCACAAAACAGATTGGTGATAGGAGTGACTATAATCGATAATTGCTGGAAGTGAATTTTTATCTGTTGTATGTATTTTTAAACTTAAATATTTTTTACTATATAACGCGGTGTGTATAAATTCTATAGATTAGATATAGAGCTGCAGGAAAGAATTCAAACACATTACACGTTCTTTTTTAAAACTCAGGTTTGACTTACGAAATTTTAAAAAATCTAAAAAGTATCTTTACATTTCACAAAAATATCTCTTTTTCCTTAACATTCCATTTATCCATTTTAACATTCAATAAATTTAGTTTTTTAAGACAAAATCACAAAAGTTTCAAAATTTTTCTCTACATTTCGAAAAGTATTTTTCTAAAAATGTACTTTTTAATGAATTTATTAATTAATACATAGTTTCGTTCAAAAACAATTTTTAAGTAAGAATAATGTAAAATTAAGAGATTAACTTAAAAAATCACCAGAATACAAGAAGCGTTTTAGAAAAAATATAGAAAATCGAAAGTTTTAATTTTTGAATCCAAGAAAAGAAAAATTAAATGTAACATTTTTATTGTTTTGGCTTAAATAAAAATTCTAGAATTTTAGAATAAAATAAAAATTGTAAAAACAATAATTTTTCAACATACATAAACTGTTTTTATGTGTTATTGATTTTAGTTGACGAAAATGAACGTAAAACTTTGAATCTATTTACCTTAGAATGTTATTTAAAAAATTCGTCATGTTTTAAATTGATATATATAAATTACAATGAAGGACAAAAACAATTCCATTCATATGGTTTCCCAACAAATTTTTAAAACTTTTTAAGATTATCAAACTAAATTCTTAACCGTTTGACTGCTGAAAATTCGGCGTATAATCCGCGGAACTAACAATTGTGTTTCAACCCAGAAATTTTATCTTATAAAATGTAACTCACTAGATCGCTGTAAATACTTCAACTGTTGAATAAAAATTAAATGATTTCAATTATTGAATAAAATTTCTTGGTTGAAACAAAATTTGTTTGCTCCGCAGATACATTGCGGCGCTAACGCGCTTCATAGCACTCAAACGGTTAATCTGAAATTTATTCTAATAATCCTCATCTTAAACCTGATAATACGGTAAAACAAGTCTCATAATTAACTACATAAATTATCAATCAGACTATGCCATAGAGAAAATTGATATATTTTATAAAATCACTGTTGTTTTGCAATAAAATGTAATCAATACAGTGTTATGGGACTTCTAATACTTACATAAAGTCTATTAAAGAAGAAATGATCACAATATCATTAGTAAATGTATTGCATTTGTTTATATTTACTGGCTGCTTGAAGAGAATATACTTACGAAGTTTAGTAGTGTTTTATACAAGCGAAATATCTGAGTACTCAAAGAAGAAATGATCACAATATCATTAGTAAATGTATTTCATATGTTTATAGTTTATATTTACTGGCTGCTTAAAGAGAATATACTTACGAAGTTTAATAGTGTTTTATACAAGCGAAATATCTGAGTACTCAAAGAAGAAATGATCACAATATCATTAGTAAATGTATTGCATATGTTTATAGTTTATATTTACTGGCTGCTTAAAGAGAATATACTTACGAAGTTTAGTAGTGTTTTATACAAGCGAAATATCTGAGTACTCAAAGAAGAAATGATCACAATATCATTAGTAAATGTATTGCATATGTTTATAGTTTATATTTACTGGCTGCTTAAAAAGAATATACTTACGAAGTTTAGTAGTGTTTTATACAAGCGAAATATCTGAGTACTCAAAGAAGAAATGATCACAATATCATTAGTAAATGTATTGCATATGTTTATAGTTTATATTTACTGGCTGCTTAAAGAGAATATACTTACGAAGTTTAGTAGTGTTTTATACAAGCGAAATATCTGAGTACTCAAACAACTAGAAATAATTTTTGGAGCGATTAACTATCATACTTGCTCTAATACAAATATTTGCTCATCCAATAGCTTTTTTGTTGCCATGTGAAACATATAAACAATAATTAAAGTATTGATTTACTGTTTTTTTATTATCACGGAACTAGCCGCCACTGGCGACCAGTTTGGTCTCCCTTAAATGTATGTTAAGCACTGTAACACGTTACTTTTATTCATAACTAGCTGTTACCCGTGACTTCGTGCACGCAACATTAAAAGAAGAATAAATACACTAATTAAGCAAAATATTTCACTTCCTATAATTAAGAACGTTAATAATTAACTAACTATTTAGCACATTTCATAGGAGACAATACGGTATTTTTTGTTATAGGGACCTTGGCATAACTCCGTCTTAAAAATGTGAAATTTTGTGCCAAATAATCGCGAAAATGAAATTGCAACCAATGCAAAAAAGAGGGCCAAATAAAATCGTGGAAATTGAAGACGAATTGAATAAAAACAAATGTCAATTTTACCTGATAAACAATTTTACTTTTAACGCCTTTGTGAAACGTTTTAACAGCACATCCTTCAAAAAAACATTAATTGGAAATAGTATATGCTCTTTCTTTAAATTCAAATCTGCCTCGTTGGTTTAATGTATAACTGAAACAAATCTTGTTTTCTAAATGACAGTATGTTGACAGGCAATTTTTGTTCTCCAGAATAAATTGATTCATGAAGTTTGAATATGTGAAAATATGTTTTTATTTTTCAGATAATTTATTGAAATCCAGATTTTGTTTTCACCATCTATTCAAAATGAAAATAAATTCTGTTTTTCCGTTTTAATGAGAAAATGGTGTAAAAATTATACTGATCTGTTTTATTTCTCCTTTTTTATACACAAATATGGAGTAATTTACTTTCAGTTTTTAGAAAAACTTCGTTAAAATTATAAAATAAAAATCTTGGCATCTAATTTAATTTTTTAAATTCTGAGAGTTTATGTGACAATAGTCTAGGAATAGTTTCGAAATACGAACACACGGTCAGATTTTAATATAATAGATTCTTATGATGTGATTTTTAGCAGAAAACTCTCATCTGTATATAACGGATACTCATGCTTAATAATCAGTATAGATAAAAAAAAAAAAAAAAAAAAAAAAAAAAATTAAATTTTTCGTTATAAATATGGCGTGAAACTCATATACTTTCTATACTTACTGATCCTTGTATTATTAATGTAAGGAGTTGATTTACACTCATTTTAAAACTTAAAGGAAAATTCCCGTTTTAATACAAATATGACGTTTCTTTTTCCCCAGAGAAATTCCTTTTTAATGACATAATTCTTGTTATTTTTCTTTTCCGGGCAATTAATTTCAATACTGGCATAGGGGAAATTGTGTTACTTTAACGAAATAACATTAAATCTTTAGGTTTTATCAACAAAAATGGAACTGTTAACATTGGTCAGTTTTTTTAGGTAATCGAGTTATTTCTTTTAGTTTTAAGAATGAAAAAAACTTTCTCGCTATCCATGACATCATTTTCGACATGGATAATTTTGCGGAGAATATTATTGACATTTGCTAGCCATTTTCTATTGAAACTTCTTTTTACTTTTTAAAAAATTAAATCAAAAAATACGGCATAGTTATATTAGCCGTGCGCAGACGGTAAAACGCAAAGTATTGTTACCATACAAAAGTAAAAGAAAAGTGAAGAAAAAACCCAAGATCGTTTTATTTCACCAATCAAAGCATATCCGCTTTATTTTAGATGTATCACGTCATATTCGCCTGTTTCCTATGGTTACGCATATTGAAACCTTATATTATTATCAAAAACTAAAAAAAGTATATTTTATTTCTAATAATAATATTTAATCTTCTTTTTAATTCTTTAATTTTTTTATTTCATTTTCATTTTTCACGTGAAAATTTTTCAATTGTAACCAAATTGTTGATTAAAAATTATTATTTCGGGTTTTGAATTAGTTTTGGCAACGATAAATTATTAGCAACGGTAAAGTAAATTTAACCATTTTAAAATATTATACGAAAAAATGTTCATTTATTCTCTATGAAAATAAAGAAATTTTGAATTATTAAGAAAAATATTTGAATAAAATAAACAAACACCAGCCTATGTTCATATGAGGGTTATAATTAACCTATATGCAAAGATACAGGATCATTAAATGCTCCATTTTGACGCTGGCTTCAGCCTAACATTTGCACACAATGAGATTTATAATATTATTAGGATTTATTTTTTTTTCCGTAATCCTTCGCCAAACCGGAAGATTCTAATAGACAAATCAAAAAGAGAATCAAGAAGAAAATCTATCATTATTTTCATTTAAAACGTCTTGAATAATGTGAAATTAGCTTACTGTCAGTGATTTATAAAAATTTCACCGAAGTTTTAACCGCAAGACTTGAATCAGCTCTGGACATAGGTCAACTTAGAGAACAAGCAGGATTTCGAAGTGGATTTAACACAATGGATCATATTCAAACAATAAGGGAACTCATAGAAAAACATAAGGAATATAATTTACCTCTCTGCCTTGCCTTTATTGATTATGAAAAAGCATTTTATTCGGTCTACAAATCAGAAGTACTTGAATCTCTTGAGGACATTATGTTGGAAACAGTTCAGAAATTGATTTCATCTGTTCCCCCGTTTGTGATATATGCAACCCGTTTGTGATACATGCAACCCGTTTGTGATATAAGCAACGCGTTTGTGATATATGCAATTCGTTTCGTGGACTGCCAACAGGTGTCGCCACTACCTGAAATGGAACTTCCTCAAAGCATCACAGATGGCAGCACCACAGATCTACAGAGACATAATCACAACAAATGTGCATTTTAAAGAAGGAAAAAACTGTTTAGTCAGCAATAAACCCTTTGTGAAATGTGTTCAACGGACTAATACCGTGAAAGAACATTTAAGAGCCCCTTTTATTAGTTAGTTGATGCTGAAACTTCATGCCAGAAAGACATAAACAATTCGCTCGTCCAATATTAATCAAACTGCGTTCTGGAAGCAATATGCTCTGGAACTAAGACGAAGCACAACTTTTTTATGGATCTAAATTACCTTTACTTTTTATATTATATGAATGTAACGTATTTAATCAAGATTTTGTGAAGTTTTTCAGATAGATAAAAGTTTGTTCTCTACAAATTGTGATCCTTCGGTTTTCTACAAAGATTTCAGCCTGCACTTAATAAAAATTAAATTCACATATTCTGATAACAAGCGCTATTCGCTGTATCATAAATAAGGATTATGCTTTATAACAGGTAAGCACAGCTTACATATTTTTATTCGAATAATTGAGAAGTAATTGTATTATTTATCTGGTCATTTTAATCAAGTAAATATAACTCACGTCCTTTCAGATTATCTAGACTGAGTAAGAGGAGAAATAAAAAAAAAAAACTAGACCAGAAAAAAAAATAATATAAGTATTGTATCATAAATATTGAATAAGTATTATATAACAGAATTTTTATTACATATACTGGTATTATTTTCTGAGATACATTATTGATGTTATTTTTTCTTGGTGCATATAACATATAATTATTGCTATTGATCATTGATAATGCAAAAGTAAATAATAAACATTGAATAGAATATATGATGAACAAAACAGTAGATAATTAACCTAAATGAATATTGAAGTATTATATAGGTCATTATGTTGTGATATATATGTATAGACTAATGATAAACATAAATAACTGAAAAAAATATATACACATTTATATAACGTAGCATTCAACATTTAATTATGGCTACTTCGTCCGCGAAAGATATATCGCTTGTCGAAAAGCTGAATGACAGTAATTACGAACTATGGACCTTTAGAATAGAAATGCTGTTAATTAGGGAAGATTTATTTAAATTTGTTACCCAAAACCCACCTGCAACTCCCGACGATGCATGGAAGAAAAACGATGGGAAAACTAGGGCAACAATAAATCTTTCGATAGATGACAGCCAAATCTGTCATATAAAGCACTTAAAAACCGCCAAAGAAATCTGGGACACGTTAAAGAAGGTGCATCAAAGATCCACCTTATCGTCTAAATTGTTTCTCCTCCAAAAATTATACTCACAAAAATTAAGCGACGGAGAAGACATGAACCGCCACATCAACGGAATTCTAACAATAAAGGATAAATTGTACGCCATTGGCGAAGAAATTCCGGAGACTCATATCGTAGCACTTTTATTGTGCAGTCTCCCTAGATCATATGATCCTCTCATTATAGGCCTCGAAGCTAGGGGTGAAAGCGATCTCACTTTAGAGTTTGTTAAGACAAAACTACTAGATGAATTCAAGCACCGGGCTGAAAATAAACAATCGAACACAAATGCACGTGAAACCGCGTATAGAGTATCCAACAGACAGAACAAAAACAGAAAATATTGCGGATTCTGCAAACGACAAAACCACACAACATCAGAATGCTACCATTTGAAAAATAAAAACCAACACTGCAATAACGCAAGACCTGACTGGAACAAAAATAAAACGTTTAATAATTCCAGTAACAATAGAAACAACACAATTGGCCATAAAAATGCCCAGAACAACCCCAAGAAAACTTCAAACTATTGTTTCAATAACAAAATTGATAGTGATCAAGATTTAGATAGCTCGGTTCCCCCCGGCGACGACAAAACATCAGAAGATAAAATCGAACCCATCTCTGTAAACAGGGCGCAAACACCAAATGAAGAAAAATATATAATTGACTCGGGATGTACTAGGCATGTCGTAATGTCAAAGCATAATTTTGAAAATTTTACGCCAGGAAACTTCGGGGATATTACAATAGCGAATGGAAAGCGGCTATGCTCACAAGGTCTGGGAGACGTGAACATTAAAATAGATTCACAAAATTCCATTACACTTAAAAGCGCACTATACTGTCCCGAATTGCAGAACAATCTGCTATCGGTAAAAAGGGCCACCGAAAATGATATCAAAGTAATATTTGAAAAACAGAAATGCTCGTTCGTGAAGGATAACCACACAATTTTTACAGCTAGGTTAAATGACAATTTATATGAATTACAACCCAAAGACGATTACGGATATAACGCGCAAATTCAAACATCTTGCAGCGATAAAAACTGCATATCCATTTGGCACAGAAGGCTGGGACACAAAAATTTTGAAGCGTTAAAACATCTCGCGAAACACAAACTAGCTGAGGGCATAGAAATACACAATTGTAAACATGAAACTGTTTGTACAAAATGCGTCGAGGGAAAGCTATCGATTGCACCCTACCCCAAAACCGCTTCTAATAGATCAAAGGAAACATTAGATCTAGTACACACAGATATCTGCGGAAAAATGCATACACAAACACTCAGTGGAAAGAAGTACTTTATAACTTTCACTGATGACTACAGTCGGTTTACAATGATTTATTTGATTTCGCATAAATCAGAGGCAATAACGAAACTCAAAGAATTCATAGCCCTAACGAAGAATAAATTCGGAAAAATTATAAAAGCAATCAGATCCGATAACGCAAAGGAGTATCTAGAAGATAGTTTTGAGAGTTACCTATCAGAAAACGGTATAGAACACCAGTTGAGCGTCCCGTACTGCAGCCAGCAGAATGGTGTTGCCGAACGCAAAAATAGGACTATAGTTGAGATGGCGCGCACAATGTTATCTGACGCGAACTTACCGAACCAATTTTGGGGCGAAGCTGTACTTACAGCAACATACCTGATAAATCGCTTGCCTACCAAAGCAAACGAAAACAATAAGTCACCTTATGAGCTGTGGAATAACAGAAAACCCGATTTATCGAACATACGGACCTTCGGATGTAAGGCATATGCCTATGTCGAAGCATCGAAGAGATCCAAGTTTGACAAAAAGGCCGTTGAAGGCATTCTATTGGGTTACGATAATCGTAGTAAAGGGTATAGAATATACACAGGGGGAAACAACGTGATAATATCGCGAACCGTAAAATTCCTTGAGAACGGAGCAAGCGAAATTGATAAAAACATAAATGATTCAAAGACACCTACTGAAACCGTGGAGATTGAACTAAGTAATGATGAACAAAATCGAAACGACACCCACAGCAAAGTACCGCTGAACCGCGAAGGTCACTAAGAAGTAACAGAGGTGTCCCCCCTGACCGCTACGGGATAAGCGCGAATATCTGTAAAATACAAGATCCGAAAAATTGGGAAGACATAAATAATATCAGGGATCCTGAAATAAAAAACAAACGGATAGAGGCCGCAAATGAAGAAATTACGTCGTTAAAGAAGAATAACACTTGGGAATTGGTGAAACCAACACCAGGAAAACGTACAACAGGGTGTAAGTGGACATTTAAAACAAAATATAACGCACGCGGAGAGATAGTGAGATATAAGGCACGACTTGTCGCGAAGGGCTACTCGCAAAAATACGGAAGCGATTACGATGAAACATATGCACCGGTGGTAGCGCACACCACAATAAGAAGCTTCCTAAACGCCGCCGTGTATAAAAATTTAACTATTACACACCTAGATGTAAAGACGGCATTCTTACATGGAGATTTAGACGAAGAAGTCCTAATGAAGCAACCCGAGGGATACGTTGTAAAAGGGCAGGAAGATAAGGTGTGCAAGCTAAAGAAAGCAATATACGGGCTAAAACAGGCCGCGAGGGCCTGGTACATAAGAATTAACAAGTCATTAAGAAATTTAAATTTTAAGGAGTGCAATTCAGATCAGTGCTTATATAAGAGAAATGAAAACGGGGATATTTCCTATATAATCGTGTGCGTGGACGATATTTTAGTCGCCGCGAGCGAAGAAAACACGCGCAATATATACGCGGAATTATCTAAGGAATACGAAATTAAGAATCTCGGCAGGGTATCGCAATTTCTCGGAATAAATATTAAAAGGCTAGACAACGGAAACCTTGAGCTAGACCAAGAGAATAAAATTGAGGAAATAACCGAAAAATTTAAATTGTCCAAATCAAAGCCCACATACACGCCCATGCGAACAGACTATTTCAATGCAGACCCAAACAGTGAAACACTAAGTGACAACAAACAATACAGACAGGCTGTAGGAGCGTTATTATACATAGCGAAGTTAACCAGACCGGACATAGCTGCCACGGTAAACATCCTTGGAAGAAGGAACGAACATCCCAGAAAAGCAGATTGGGAGGCGGTAGAAAAGGTAATAAGATACCTGCATACCACTAAGCACTTGAGGCTAACTGTAAACAAAAACTAGTCGTTGGGGGCCACCGTAATACTTACCCATCATGTATATGTATAATGTAAAATATTAAAATAAAAATGTGTAAACTACTTATAAAATGCATTGCAATTCAAATAAAATCGTGACTTGATGACGTCATAAAAAGGCTCGATTACTGAATTGCTTGAAAGAGGTTTTTCCTTATAACTCCAAAACTAATACTCCTATTAACTAGCGGTTTATTGCATCTGATTAAGCGTCAAATTTCCAATTAAAATATATCTTTGAAGTGAAATTTGGATGAAATACAGGGTCATGAAAAATCGAAGAGTGTGGAAAATAGGATTACAAATATCTCGGCAACTCATTATCCGATCGACTTCATGTTTTATGCAAAATTTATGTTTTTTTATTGTTTTTTATATTTACTACTTAAAATAAACAATTTCGAAAATTTTTATATACCTTTCATCAGAACGAATATTTCGAGAGTCCGAAAAAAAATGTTCCGGCTAATCGAGGTTATTGAAATGAAATAGGCTTCTTCCCATTATTACATACTAAGTACATACCAAATTGCAAGTCTCTATCTCAATTTGTTCGGGAGATAGAGCGTTTACAGACACACAGACACACACACAGACACACACACAGACACACAGACGGACGGCAAATTTTTTTTTCTAAAAATATGTTTTTTGGAATCTCCAGTGTCTGAAACGTGTAAATCCGTCAAAAAAATTTTTTCGATTTTCAAAACGATTACAAGACTTACCCTATACTACGTATGATGGGTAAGTAATAAGCCGCCCATACTAACTGCATATAGTGACTCAGATTGGGAAGGAGATAGAGAAGATCGGAAGTCCACAACTGGGAATGTGTTAAAATTAGGGAACAATCTCGTGTCCTGGACATCAAGAAAACAAAACTGTGTAGCGTTATCAACTGCGGAGGCAGAGTATATCTCTGTATCCAACGCCACGCAAGAAATTCAATGGGTTCTTAACCTACTAAAAGACCTAGAGTTGCATCAAACTTTACCAATCGTAATATACGAGGACAATATCGCATGTATAAAGTTGAGTGAAAATGAAAAACAGCAATCCCGTGTGAAACACGTGGACATCAGGTACCACAACGTGAGACATTTAAAAGAAAGCGGGGTGATCACACTGGAATATTGCCCTTCGAAAAGGATGGTAGCTGACATCCTTACCAAGCCCATCCCTAAACTCAATTTGAGCACTTGAGAACAGAACTTCAACTTACACCACCACAGGGCTCAGATGAAAAGGGGGGGGTGTTGGAAACAGTTCAGAAATTGATTTCATCTGTTCCCCCGTTTGTGATATATGCAACCCGTTTGTGATATATGCAACCCGTTTGTGATATAAGCAACGCGTTTGTGATATATGCAATTCGTTTCGTGGACTGCCAACAGGTGTCGCCACTACCTGAAATGGAACTTCCTCAAAGCATCACAGATGGCAGCACCACAGATCTACAGAGACATAATCACAACAAATGTGCATTTTAAAGAAGGAAAAAACTGTTTAGTCAGCAATAAACCCTTTGTGAAATGTGTTCAACGGACTAATACCGTGAAAGAACATTTAAGAGCCCCTTTTATTAGTTAGTTGATGCTGAAACTTCATTCCGGAAAGACATAAACAATTCGCTCGTCCAATATTAATCAAACTGCGTTCTGGAAGCAATATGCTCTGGAACTAAGACGAAGCACAACTTTTTTATGGATCTAAATTACCTTTACTTTTTATATTATATGAATGTAACGTATTTAATCAAGATTTTGTGAAGTTTTTCAGATAGATAAAAGTTTGTTCTCTACAAATTGTTATCCTTCGGTTTTCTACAAAGATTTCAGCCTGCACTTAATAAAAATTAAATTCACATATTCTGATAACAAGCGCTATTCGCTGTATCATAAATAAGGATTATGCTTTATAACAGGTAAGCACAGCTTACATATTTTTATTCGAATAATTGAGAAGTAATTGTATTATTTATCTGGTCATTTTAATCAAGTAAATATAACTCACGTCCTTTCACATTAGTATAGAGAAACCTTACACCAATATCATAAAGAAGATTTACAAGAAAGCAACAGCCACCATCCGTTTGGACAAAGGAAAAGCGAAGATCAAGCTTGGAAGAGGAGTGAGACATGGAGACACAATTTCGCCTAAGATTTTTACTGCTGTCTTGGAAAATATTTTGAAGAAGCTGGATTGGGAAAACAAAGGGATTAGAATAAATGGGGAATATTCAAGCCATCTCCGGTTTGCTGATGACATTTTAATTTTCTAACAGTCCTGAAGAATTGGAAACTATGCTAAAAGACTTGGCAGAAGCTAGTATTAATGTGGGATTAAAATAAATTTGGAAAAGACTAAGGTGATGTTCAATTTATTTGCATGAAAAAAGAAGATCGTCTACAACAACCCTGAGATTAAAGAAGTGCAAAGTTATGTGTTCCTTGGACAAGAAATATCACCGGACAACAGTATCATGAATGAAATCACTATAAGAATATGAAATGGATGGAGTGCTTTTGAGAAGAACAATATTATTCTGAAGAGTAACATGCCTCTTTGTTTGAAAAGAAAGGTGTTTAATCAATGTGTTTTGCCTACACTAACTTATGAAGCAGAAACATGGACGCTAATAAAACGGATAGAACAAACATTACAAACAACACAGCGAAGTATAGAAAGATGTATGCTAGGCATAACTAGAAGAGACAGAAAATATATATGAAATATTATATGAAAAAGAATAACATGGGTAAGAAATCAGACGAAGGTTTTTGACATCATTGAGATAATGAATTAAACGGCTAAAATGGAAATGGGCTGGGCACATTGCAAGAAGGCAAGCCAATATAGGGTGTTCCAAAAACAACGATCCATTTCTATGAAAACACTAATCTATTGATTTCTTTCACAGGTGTTTGGACGCTGGTATCTGTGTGTTGACATGCAGGGTGGACATGCTGCATTTTATTAAATTCCTATGTATATATGTTCCTTATTCTATGCATCTATTCGTTTTCTTCATTAAACATGCTGATCATGAAAATGGATCATTATTTTTGGAACATCCTACAGATGGAGCACAAACACCCTTTAGTGGTATCTTAGAGATGTAAAACGACCAAGAAGACGAATTTAAGTAAGATGGAGTGTCGAAATCAGAAAAGTGGCCTGTGTTAATTGGATGACTAAAGCACTAGACAGGAAACAATGGAAAAATCTGGGGGAGACCTACATCCAGCAATAGATTGAAAACGGTTAATAATGATGATGATGATGATGATGATGATGATATATACGTATCATTTTAGCTTTCTTCTCTAAGTACATTATTAGTTAATCTTTAAAAACCATCATAAAGGGATCTTAAGGAAAGATGAATTCAGCGAAAATGTAACATAATTCATTTAAACAAAATTTCATATTGTGGAAGTATAACTAATATACCATGGAAGTTATTTTTTAAAGATTCCTGGTAGATTTCAAACTCGATAATTAAGCGACCAATTTCGATGGGGATTTTTTTCTATATTTTTTTCTATTTACGGTGGGAAAAAGAATGAGATAGATTACATAAAATTAACACAAGAAGTGTAATATATCTATACATCAGAAATTAAACGTGAGAACGATGTGTTATAAACTAAAATCTTACTCTCAATATTACCATACGACAGTAAAGTCTATAGATTTGGTACAGTATTAGAAAAAGTCGTTAAAGAAAAGTTTACTGTTCATACCTAGTATTTAATTTACTGTTTCCCACTGAAACGAATTAAAAACTATTTAAATATTGACTTACCTCTTCGTTTTTTTTTTGTTTGTTTTTCTCACAGAATTATCTGACATTCTACACCATTGATTTATCTTTTCATGTGTGCTATAATTATTGAAATTTGCATTACTTCAAATGTTACTGTCATTAGAAATAAGCATAATTCTTCAATGCATACATTAAAAAAAAAAATTGGATTGGTTTTTACAAAATTGTTAGTTGAGAAATGAGTTTAAAAAATCAATATATATATATTAATATGATTTTAATTATAATAATTATAAATTTTCTAAAGTTTTTTCAAATAGTATGTTAAAAATGTGATTTACTATTTCATTGTAATTACTGCTTTGATCACAGAACTGTTCCTGGTATTCCATGAAACTATGAAGTTATTAATCTCTTTTTTATTACAGCAACCAGCCATTTTAGCAATCAGATGAACGTTTCTATGCAATTATTTCAAAGAGGCACAATGCGCAAAGCACCAGCTCACACATGTTTTTTTGAAAATTTTAAATGTCAGTCGTTTTTTTGTAAGAATTAAATTCATAGCCTTCAAGAACGAGATAACAGTATTCTTATGAATATTTTAAAATTGTATGTTATACAACTTAAAACATGCTATTATTTCTTAAAATATTAGAAATAAGCGGAAATCTTTAAGGTATATGATTTTGTAATTGGATTGGTTTTTACAAAATTTTTAGTTGTGAAATGAGTTAAAAAAATTAATATATATTTTTAATATGATTTTAATTATAATAATTATACATTTTTAAACATTTTTCCAATAGTATGTTAAAAATTTGATTTACTATTTCATTGTAATTACTGCTTTGATCACAGAACTGTATCTGGTGTTCTATGAAGCTATGAAGTTATTAATCTCTTTTTTATTACAGCAACCAGGATTTTTTTAGCAATCAGATGGACATTTCTATACAATTATTTCAAAGAGGCCCAATGCGCAAATCACCAACTCACACATATTTTTTTGAAAATTTTAAATGCCAGACGTTGTTTTCTAAGAATTAAATTCGTAGCTTTCAAGAACGAGATACCAGTATTCTAATGAACATTTTTAAGTGTTAAGTTATAGAACTGAAAACATGTTATATGGGAAATAAATATTTCTTAAACTATTAGAAATAAGCGGAAATCTTCAAGGTATATCATTTGGTAATTGGATTGGTTTTTACAAAATTGTTGAAATGAGTTTAAAAAATCAATATATATTTTCAATATGATTTTAATTATAATAACTATACGTTTTTAAAAGTTTTTCCGGTACTTCTCCTTTATCATGTTGACCAATTTCGTAAAAAGAAATCTATCGCCAAACTGTGACGCCAAATAAACAAATGGAAGAGTGTTGCCATTGGAATATCAAAATAAATAATTAAATAAAATACAAGAAATTCGGAAAAGCCCCACTCACCAAAGTGTCAACTATCAGTAAGTTAAAAAAAAAATTGCAATATATTAATGAAAAAAAAATAGTCTTGGATATTTATTTATTTACATTATTTTTCTTATTTATCCCTCTCGGCTGGTGAATAAATGTTTGTGACGTCAGTTGAATCTGATCTGTTGCACGTAACTATGTATCGCAATATTTTTTCAATGCTTTTTCTCTTTCAATATCATAGCACCGCCGTTGAAGGAGGAAATTGTTATTTTAATTAACGAAATAACCAATAAATCAGTAAAACATAATGAACAAGTAATATAAAAACAATTTTTTAAGTCAATTCCTACTTTTTAATCATAAATATATAAAATAAACCCGTGCAGCATTAATGTCCCACGTTATCTTTATTGAACATTATTTTATAATCATCGTTGCGGTATTTTATTTTTTGTTGGCATCACAAATTTGAGATAAATCTTTCATTTCATTTATGAAACAATGGGAGAAGTTTTTTTCTCCCATGTAAAAATTAAAATTAATTATTAAATTTACTGAATGAATTAATATTTGAAATAAAAAGAAAAGTGCCCAGTTAAACTGAGGGTATTGAGCTCACAGGCTATTCACACTAATTGTATATTACGCCATTTTTTCAAAGCATAATGCAACTCGAAAAATAAAGAAATCGACAATATATTAAGGGGGGGGGGGATAAGCACCCGTTCCCACCCTTTATACTTAACCAATAAACCTCCAAAATCTAATCAGGCAAGCGCTTTACCACAATAAATTTATACACAAAATTTGAAAAAAATCGGATAATTTTGCTTGAAAAACTCATTTATCTAAATTAAGGGAGGTGATCCCCCCCCCCGTTCCCCCCTTTATACTTAACAAATGAAAATCCAAAACTAATCAGGCAAGCGCCTTACCACAATGAATCTATATACAAAATTTGAAGAAAATCGGATAATTCTGCATGAAAAACCCATTTATCTAAATTAAGGGGAATTAGCCCCCCGTTTACCCCCCTTTATACTTATCCAATGAACACCCAAAACTAATTAGGGAAGTGCTTTATCACAATGAGCCTATATACAAAATTTAAAGAAAATCGGATAATTCTGCATGAAAAACCCATTTATCTAAATTAAGGGGGGTAGTAGCCCCCCGTTTCCCCCTTTATACTTATCCAATGAACCCCCAAAACTAATGAGGGAAGTGCTTTATCACAATGAGCCTATATACAAAATTTGAAGAAAATCGGATAATTCTGCATGAAAAACCCATTTATCTAAATTAAGGGGGTTAGCCCCCCGTTTCCCTCCTTTATACTTAACTAATGAACTCCCAAAAATAATCAGGGAAGCACCTTATCACAATGAACCTATATACGAAATTTGAAGAAAAACGGATACTTCTGCATGAAAAACCCATTTATCTAAATTAAGGGGGAGTTAGCCCCCCCCTTTCCCACCTTTATACTTAACCAATGAACTCACAAAACTAATCAGGGAAGCGCCTTATTAGAATGAACCTGTAAACAAAATTTGAAGCAAAACGGATAATTCTATCACGAGTTATCGCGTTACGTACATACATATATACATACATACAGAACGGGCGGGCACATTAGCTCTCAGGCTTTGATAGCCTGTGAGCTAAAAACTGTATTAACTTCAATTGTCATCCAGTACAAGTTTAAAAAAATTTATTTGAACTTGAATGGATCAATAGAAAATATTTTATTAACGATTGAAAATTCCAACAAGATATATATATGGAGAGTGTGAGCTAATAGTAGGAATTTAAAAAATAGTCCTTCCGGCCTGTACCGGGAGGAAAAGGTAGCTTTCCTATATCTACGTTTTAAAATTTTAGCTAATGTTACACGAAAACAGCAAGCTAAAATGCGAAGAAACGTTTACAAAAGATTCGTTAATACTGAATTTGAATAAGAAATTCGTCAAATTATTGAGCAATAGCCAAATTGGCTTCATTTATGAAGACTTATTTTGATCGCCAAATTTCGCGATATTTCGCCAAATGTCGCCAATTTTGCCAATTTTGTCGCCAATGTCGCCAATTTTGGCGCTAACGGATATGAATATATAGTTTTATGCGTATGATTGGGAAAATTATTACAACAATGAAAGAAAATAATTTGCGAGTAATCGCGTTAATGTGCTGTTTTGTTTCAAAATGTCAGCCACCCTAGAATTTCAAACTGCTCCATATCAGCCATTTTTTAAGATAGAGGTAAACCAAAAAAAGCTCTGGAATCCTTGTATCAAGGCCTAACACGTAATTAAAAAATAAATTTGAATTTTTAACTTTTTTGTATATTTATTTTAGTTTTAAATTTTGAAATGGCCGCCATCTTGAAACAAAATGGCGGACCAAGCTGGCCAACGAACTCGGTCGAGACATTAGTGACCTTAATACACACAATTAGTTTCATCAAAATCGATTCATAAATACGGGCGTTATCGTATGACATAGGTCAGATATATATATATATATATATATATATATATGGATATATCTATATATATAAATCAACATTTGGACGGAGGGTGGTTTTGGGGTCTGGGGGTCATGATCGGTGAAAATATATCGAATTTTTCCGGAACTGCTTTCCTCCGAACGGCTGCAATAGGTAGCTTTATACTTTTTTGTATTGAAAGCTACCTAATACAGGTAAATGTCGAATTAAAAACCACTTTATGACATAACAAACAGGTGTAATGCTTCTGACGTCATGTGAATGTGACTGCATTTTTGGCGTCAAATCCTATAGTTTGGCGATAGATTTTTGTTATGAAAAGTGGTCGACTAGATAATGGAGAAGTACCGTTTTTCCAATAGTATGTTAAAATGTGATTTACTATTTCATTGTAATTACTTCTTTGATCACACAACTGTATCTGGTGTTCCATGAAGCAATGAAGTTATTAATATATTTTTTATTACAGCAACCAGGATTTTTTTAGAAATCAGATGAACATTTCTGCGCATTTATTTCAAAGAGGCACAATGCGCAAAGCACCAGCTCACACATATTTTTTTGAAAATTTTAAATGCCAGACGTTGTTTTCTAAGAATTAAATTCGTAACTCTCAAGAACGAAATAGCAGTATTCTAATGAACATGTTTAAATGGTAAGTTATAGAACTTACAAGATGTTATATGTAAAAAAAAATATATTTTTATCAATTTCCTGTAACAGAATAAAGTGATATATTAGTATTATATGATGGAATATATTACTCAAAATAATATTTTTCCTCGGGAAATTTTCTGACACATTTACAGTCTTTTATTAAAATGTAAAAGCATGACACTTGCAGTCATAAATATTGCAGAAATTTAGAAAAGAAAAGTATTTTTCTTTTTTCGATAAATGAATAATATTTTGAGTTATAAACGATTGTTGTCTCATAACGACCTATATCCGTCGGTCTATTGAAGAAATTTGGTTTAGAAAGCTAACTGTGACAACATTTTCTTAGGCATCCTTGGCCCGTTATAGGAAAATGGAAAATATATTTGTTGTCATACTTTATCAGAAAGAGCACCTGCCAATGTCGTGTGTTTACGAACAAAAGTGAATTCAGATCAGTGTAAAAAAAGCCAATTTGGAATCGAGTGCAGTCTTAAAAGTCGTAAATTCAAATATTTTATACATATATCATTGTGCCGTTATTATTTGAACAAAGTAATACTACTAAAAAAAGACTTTATCAAGCATTTTCACTTTTAATATCCAAAAGATATTTTTGAACACATGACCAGATATATATTTGACTCAATGCATTATGTTAAAAAATAGATAGAAAGTACAAATAATTTATTTTCGTTCAGTACATTTAAATACATATTTTAATAATGTTATACATTCAATTACAAAATAACAATTTAGTTCTGTTTAATTTTTACCAGAGATAGTACGGATTCTTTTTAAGATTTTAATGATAATGAATGTTTTATCTGTAACGATGATGATAACCATGTGTAATAACAGAGGAGAAGGTCGAACTACCGGCTACCATTTTTATTTTCAATCTAGATCTACAGTTTTGAAAATTATTGGAGAAAAAAGTCATGGTACGGTGCCATAGTGTGCTTTCCCTCCACTAAAAAAAAAAAAAAAAAAAAACTTTAAAAAGCGTTTTCTGTGTAAGAAAAAAAGTTCCAAAATTCTGTAAATTTTAAATTTAGAAAATGGGGTGTTTCATTACCGGCTACCCCAGTTTTTACCAAAATAATCACAAATAGGGATAATTTCACTAATTAAGAGAGAAGAAAATTATTTTAATAAATTTTATTGATTATTAACATTTAATATGTACAGATAAAACATGAGAATTTTTGTCAAATTCATAAAAATCTCTGACAGTCTTCTTTCTTTTCTGTTCCTAGTTTAATTTTACAACGTCTTAAACATAAAAATTTTTTGCTGATTGAAAGATTACTTTATCTACAAAATTTGCAAACGTGTATTAATCACTCACTGCGTCGGTGCAGCTGTGGGTTCACATATAGCATTCTGAACATCGAACACAGAGTTCTCCCTTCTCTTTTCTATAACGGGAACAATGCAGAGAAAATAACCTTGCAGAAGACACAAATTGCATCCTCCTCCTCTGTCGAATATCTTCCTTTTTTTACCTTTTTGAAATCCAATTTCTGCTCTTTTCCATATATTTTCTTCGTTTTTCCTTCATAATTTCTCATCCTTCCCATTTTTTGCGGACGATTTTGAAGTGTGCAACAACGCTTGTCTGTGAGGGGATCCAGTAACCAGTGTCGCAAATGACGCTAAAAAGCAATACAGCGTCCTAATCCCATAAAAAATTTATTTTCCTCCTCTTCACACGGAACTAAACCTGTGAGGTACAAATACTATCTAGTCGATATTTAGACTACTCTGGGTGGCCAGTATTTGGACCACTGCTATTGTTTAAGTTAAAACCACTATTACTAATTCATATTGTAAAATACCAATAAACGTGCGCGGGCATTTGAGAGCTAAATATGTCTAAAAACAATTTAATCGTCAATTAAGGCCAATATTCTATCAGTATTTTTTTTAAATGATAAACACAACACTGAAAAGCTTCTAATAGCTATGGGTTCGTCGTGTCGACACTTTTGCTCTTATTAAAAAAAAGTTCCAAAGGTTTGCAAATTTTAAATTCAGAAAATGGGGTTTAAATACTGGCTACCCTAGTTTGTAAAGGAAACAGATTTCAGCGACGTACTGCTCGTGACTTTCTTCTCTTAATTAAATGTACAAACTCTGCCTATCGCAGCTAGGCTGCAGTTCTCAGAACATCTACTAGCCGGTATTCGGACCCTAGCTGGTATTTGGACCTTCTAGTCTAATTACTCATTATTTTCATTGATTTCAAATATGCATGATGACATTAAAAACCTAAATTTGTACTGACAGTTAATATTTTATGTGTGTTGTTTTATTTTCATTGCAGTTTGTATATTTTGTTCTTTTAAACTTAATTTTTTTTAATTTGAAATATTGATAGAGGGCAGATTGTAATGGCCCGATGTCTCAAAACCAGTATCTCCGAAACTACTTGTGGGTTTTTCGCGACTTGCCGTTGTTTGTTTTTTATGCAAAGTCGATGAAAGACGGCGAAAACAGAAGTAGACGCCATGACGTGTTGGACATCCACGCTCGTCGAAAAAAGGATGCCGGACACTGTCTCGCTTGGTGAAGCAAAATCGGAGACAGACAGTGACTCAGATCAATGATATCCCATGATAGGTAATAATTCTAAGTTGTCGTGAATACGTCATATTTAAGATGGAGTAAACAGTTTCTCCCCGTGTACCATTATGAAACCGAATACTTTTGTGTCCCTGTAAATGAATTATAGACGCTTAACACTCCATATTCTACAGAAACATGTTGCAGTCTAATACAATACAGACCCAATACAATACAGTTCCAAGAAGAAGCACACAGGCATCGGGCAAATTCGGAGAACACGTAGCAGATGTCCCACTAACGTGCCTCTGTTGACCAAGCATCATGACCAACTTCGCCTACACTGCCCGAGAAATCATAACTGGACCATGGATAAGTTGGTGAGAGTTATATGGTTGGATGAATCACGAATCGACATACATCACATCAAGGGCTATATCAAGGACGCTGTCTTCCAGGCGAAAAATGGCTCCCCCAATTTGCAGCAGGTCATACACAGGCCGCTGGTGGCGGTATTATGATTTGCGGAACGTTCTCATGGGCGTCCCTGTGACCCCGTGGTTGTGGTAGAACAGACCATGACAGCTGCAGGCTTTCTGAGCATCATCGCTGACCAGTTGCAACCTTGGATAGCATCAGTCTTTCCAACTGGAAATGGAGTCTTCCACCAGGACAACGCGCCATGTCACTAAGCTTGAATTGTGCTGGAGTGGTTCAAGGAACATAATGCTGAATTTAGTTAATGGCCTGGTCGCCTAACTCACCGGATCTTAATCTGATAGATAACATTTCGGGTATCATGGAACGGCAGCTCATAGCTGAAAAACCACCATGTCTGAATATACCAGATTTGCGTGACCGTTGCGTCTTGTACAATCTGTCTTCGGCCATCTACCAAGGACGTGTTGCATCCATGCCAAGGCGTGTTGCAGCTGTTTTGTGGGCCAAAAAAGGGCCAACACGTTATTAGGTAGGTGGTCATAATGTTTTGTTGTCTTCAATGTATATATATATATATATATATATATATATATATTACAAAATTTAATTTTTTCCGCAATCTGCTAAATTATACTCTAAACTTTTTCTATTTAATAATGTTCCGTATATAACCTCGGCTTATTAAAATAACTCTTATTCTTAAAATAGCCTTTTGCTATCCATATGTAAAGCCAGTTTATCCTAATCCACTTAATAATATTTATTCGAAACTAGTTAGATCTAAAAATGGCGATAGCTTTTTTAATTTATTCTTTAAATAGAACATCTTTATTTTTAATCGATTATTAAAATTCATTATTATTATTCCCTTGTAGTCAAATTGCTATAACTTCTTTATTTAAATGCTAAAATATCACATCTCTTAAATTATTCGGTACAGAAAGCCCCATTCCCATATTATTAAATATTAAATGTCTATTAAAATATTTCCAAAAAGCTTTCGTTCTTTTTTTTTCCACATCAAAGATTCATTTTCTATTTTTTTCTTTATGCGTATTGAATTCGAGCTAGTTTTAAAATCCACTCTCAAAACAGAGACTTCGATTTGTTGACATGTCATTCATCTGGTACGAGATTATCGAAGCCTGTAGAAGATATTTTACTCGCCGGGAAACAGTTTTTCGTCAAGATAATTTCACCGGAAATGCTAATAAAGTTCTTTAAAAAACCTTGTGATTCGATGAAGGTCGGTCACGTGACGTTTTTTGTTCTCTTGCGTTGGCATGGTTAAAACTGCACACACATCCTGATTCAGTGGAGAATTTTAACGTTGACAAAATGAATGGCTGTCCTATTAGACGATGGAATATTTGAAGTGCGGCGTTGATTAAAAGGAATGACTGTTCGACGATGGAATTTTTTGACATTTGGTCCAAAATGAATTTTATCAGAGCATTTCCCCGAAACCTAAGATGATGGGTTTTTTTAAATAAATAAATTAGGTGCCATTGTGTTCTTCTTTCCTTCATTCTACATACTGTTCGGCCTACTACTGCTTAAAGTTCCTATTTCGACTGCATTAATTTGGATATGTTTATAATATTTTTTCTTCGACTGCAGTTAAATTCAGAGTATGCCAGAAATTCCTCAATTTTGTGACATAAAAAGATAATCCGACAGGATTAATCTGTGTGACATCAATGCGATTAGGAATTTCGTTTTCATGGTGCTTTGGTTCGGACCGGCTTTGGGAACAACTTCAAATAATGAACCAGAAAATTTCTTCCTTCAAGACAGTGAGTATCGGTGATAAAAAAAAATCTGGTGATCGACAGAAAGTTCCATGTGGAGTTACTTCAAAAGTTTTCAACGATGTTCACATCTCCTTTTGCTTTTCTACCTGTATCTTTAGGAATCATGCATTATCACTGATATTTTTTTCCTGCATCTACTGATTTAATTATCGTAAATCTGAAAGTTTGGCCAGACAACACCTGAGCTAGTCGTCGTTCTCTGATATAACATCCTAGAAGCTGTAATGTCGAATAAATTTTTCTTACTTAGATTCATTAGCTGGATTTTTACACCATATCTAAGGACAATGAGTTATTATTTTTATTTATTGATATTTATTATTTCTTGTTATTTTTAAAATGTTTTATTTTCTTGTTCTTCATTGTTTATTTAATAGTAAACTAAATTTAATCTACTCTGAATTTTAGAGAGTTTAAATACTATATTGCGCTGATTAAATTGCTGTTTTAAAAATTATTTCTGTTGCAAATCTAGTCGTATACAATATTTAAGTGTTGTTAAGGTTAATTAATTAATTAATTTATTTGATTATTTAGTACTAGCAGACTACGCCCGCTGCGCTGGTCGGTTTCTCCAAAAGAACCTTGAATCAAACGAAATATATCGGTGAATTTAACCTTGTATTTTAAAGTAATCTGTACCTTTACCTAGATATCCTATAATAACATAAAAACGTATACTTATTTCACTAAGTTATGTTTTTTTAATACGGTTTATTATTACGTTTACAATTTATTACCTACCGTTTTCCATTGATTTATATGTTTTATAACTACATTTTTTAATAACGGAAATAAACCTAAATTAGTCACAACTAAATAGAAATGGCGCATCTAGTATTTGTCGAGAATTAAATAAAAATCATGCACTCGTGACATCATAATTCACTTTTATATTTTAACAGAATAATACGGTTACTATAATTTGTGACTCGTGCTGACACATTGCTGTTATTATTATTTTTTTACGCGTGAAGTTTTCGCTATGGTACTTATTTGTGAAATTTGGTCATTTTTGAAATTCAATATTTGAAAAATGGCATAATCAGTGGATTTGAAATTTATATCAAGAAAAATACAATTTTTTACCTTTCTAACGCAGTTTGTCTAACAATTTTCTGACAAATACTTTTCGAGCAATTAATTTTTTCAGTAACTTCAAATGTTTCATTTTCTGAGATTAATCTGTGGCAACGATCCCAGTCGTCAGCAACACATACCTTTTTATTAAAGAGGATGATACGTCATCATAATGTTATAGACAGTGGTATAAATTTTAGATTTTCATGTTTTAAGGTCAGATATTCTTAAGGAGAATTCTATTGTTTTTCAATATGTTACTGAGATCGTAAATTACATATTTATTTACTATTTTATTTATTTCGTTATTACTATGGTATATAGTGTTATAAGTTTAAATTTTAATGTTTTTAAGATCCGGATATTTAAAAGAAGATAGAGTTAACTCTCTTTCGTTAGATTAAATATCATGGCAGAACCAAAATTTATAGCGTTTGATCCAGATTTAGGAATTGAGATACAAGTGTGGTTAAAATACTTCGATGATGCTTGTGAAAAAGAAAAGAAGGATGATGATTGGAAGTTTAAAAATATTTCTCAAAACTTAAATGCAGAAGCTCTTAAGATTTACATTAACGATTGCCTTAATTGCACTAAATACGAACAGATAGCTGATATCTTAGAATGATAGAATTTTATTAGTGCAAATATCTCGAAATTTTCTGAATTCTCAGCTTTAAAATTGGATACTTTAAGTAACTTAGAAACGTCTTTTAGAAAAAAAATTGAAATTGGAAGGAAATTGCATTTATGTGAAACTAGATTATTACAAGGTCTAACTGATGGGTTAAAACCAGAATATCAAAACTACTTAATTGTTAACCCTCCTGAAAGTACTACAGAGTGGTATAGAATTGTTAAGCAATTTGTGGAAGTTTCCACCCCTGCTGTTACAAATCCATCATTATCAAGTAAACCTAATCCAACCAAATTTGATACTCCTCAATATAGTGTGCAGCTTAATAGACAAAATTTTTAACAATTTAATACTCCTAGGCATTGGATTTAGTCAAATCGACCCAATAATCAGTGTAATACTCCTTTAAACTGGATCCCTCAGCCAAACTATAATGTTCAAAGACCTAGAAATTTCCAAAACAGAGTGCAAAACAATTATTTTCAGAATCAGTACCCATCTAGGCCATGTAGAATTTGTGTAGACAAAGGAGTAATGAATGCTTTCCACTGGGAAAAAGAGTGTACTTTTAATAACAGTTCAACACCCTCTGATACTCTTCCAATTGGTACTCCTAACGTTTTACAATTAATTGTGTATGGATATACGAATAATTAGGATTTACCATGTGTCGTAGATACCGGTTCAACCATCGTAATTTTACCATTAAAGTTTGTTACAAAATTGAATGCTAAAATTAAACTATACCCTCAGTTACTATAGGTCAGGCAAAAGGATTTTTACAAATTAATCAAAAGTGTAGTATTCTTCTTAAAGTGGGTAAAATCAAAAAAATATGTGAACTTTTTAGTATGTGATACAGATTTGGATTACTGTATCTTGGGGTTAAAAGAATGTTCAAATTTTAATTTAAAAATAAATTGTAAGAATTGTACAGTAAAGCAGGGAAGGAAGATTATAAATAGGAGTATATCCATACATGATGAGAGATCACTTCATTTTAATACTGTGACTCTGTAAATAAACTGCAACAAGGTAATGGTAACTTGATAACTTCTGATTATGATAGTTTGAATTTATTTAGTGATGATAACTTGGGAACAACTTATAATGAAAATTCTATTTCATATAATGATGGATTATTAACAAATGGTGATAGTAATGAAAATTTAAATAATATAATGATGACAAAGTATCACCATATACTAGTGAAAATTGTGTGAATACTCAGGACTTTTTTGCAGCTAATCACAATGAATGTAACTTGCAGCCTGATTATATAAGTTCAATGACTCCTCAAAATTTTCGCGATGTTAATAATTATGATTCAGATTTAATTGGGGAAATAAATATAATTGAAAATGGGGATTTAAGAGAAATAGTTCAAAATTATAGGGATATTTTTGCAAAACATAAATATGATGTGGGTAAGATAAATATTGAACCACAACGCGTTTTACTAAAATCTGACCTACCTATATCTTTGAAGCCCTACAGAACTTCCCCCTTAGAATAAAAATAAATAAAAAATCAAGTTCAATCTTTATTAGCGGCTGGTCTCATAAAAGAAAGCAATAGCCCTTATTCTGCCCCTGTCACCTTGTCTATGAAAAGAGAGGAATGCAAAAAGACCCGACTATGTATACTAGATTATAGAAAATTAAACGCAATAGTTAAAAATGATGCAGAACCTTTACCTCGTATTGATGAAATTTTAGATAAATTGAGTAGTGCCCAGTATTTTTCCACTTTGGACTTAGCCTCTGGCTACTGGCACATACCAATACATCCATCCGATACAGAAAAATTAGCTTTTGCTACCAATTTTGGCCTCTTCGAATGGCTGGTGCTCTCCTTTGGTATAAAGACAGCCCCTCCCCAATATTTAATAGAACCATTAGAAGAATCCTCAATAAGTATAAAATTGATTTTGTTTGCCATTATTTTGACGATATCATAATTTTCTCCTCCTCTCTAGAAGAACATTTAAATCACTTAACGAAAATCTTTGAAATCTGTAAATTAGAAAACCTTAAACTTAAATTTTCTAAATGTAAATTAAATTAAAATAAAATTAATTTCTTAGGCTATGAAATCACCAATGGGACTTTCACTCCAGCTAATACCAATATTGAGACAGTTAAAAAATTGAAACCTTCCTCTAATGTTAAAGAACTACAACGATTTTTAGGCTCCATTAATGTTTACCAGTCAAAAATTCATAGATAAATATGCTGAAATTAGATACCCCTTAATAAATTACTTAGGAAAAACACAATATGGGAAGGGAACTCAGAATATCAAAACTCTTTTGAAAAATTAAAAAATACTCTAATTGCAACACCAATTCTAAAATTTTATGACCCAAAATTACCCCTCCACATGTTTGTAGATGCCTCCAGGGGTGCAGTTCTAAAATAACCAGATAAAGATAATTTCTTGCATGCTATTGCTTACCATTCTCGAATTTTGAAGAATTATGAACAAAATTACTTTATAACTGAATTGGAATGTCTCGCTATCATAGATACTCTTGATAAGTTTTATCACTATTTGCATGGTACTAAATTCACAATCCATACCAACCATGCATCTCTGAAAGAATGTTAAAAATTTAAGAAGTAGACTTTTTTGATGGTCTTTAAAACTTAGTATGTTCGATTATGAGAACAAGTATAAAAAATGTTCTACAAATGTCGAAGCAGACATGTTGTCACGAAATCCTGTTGCTTATCTTAATCAACATGTAAGTTTATTGAGAACAAAAGAAATTATGGAGATGCAAGATAAAGATAATGTTTGTGACAGAAAATACAAAAAAGAGAATGGGATTATAATCTCTCAGAGAAAAGGATAAAAAAAAAATAGTAGTACCAATGTCACTTAGGAAAAAATTATTATATATTGTTCATGATAATTTTGGACATTTAGGAATACAAAAAATGCTTAACTTAATATCTCCAAACTATTATTGGCCCAACATGACAATAGATATTACACAATTTGTTAAACATTGTGATACATGCCAGAGAAATAATAAACCAAAACAAAAAAGATTTGACTTGTTGTAAGCTATGCCAGCCACAGATCAATCTTTTGAATGGCTTTCTATTGATACTGTGGGTGGATTTAATTATTACAATTCAACAAAAAAATCCTTAAACATAATAATAGATCATGCAACTAGGTTTGTTTGGACTTTTCATCCAAAAGTGTTACTACCGAAACATATACTAACTGTTTAAAACAAATTTTCAATATTCAAACACTTAAAACAATACTTAGCGATAGACATAAATCTTTTAGGTCTCTAAGATTCAAAAAATTCCTCAGAAAATGTCATATTCAACAATGTTTTACATCATCACATCACCCCCAAACCAATGGGAAAATAGAACGAGTTAATCAAACTATAGTTTACTAGGCTCAAATGTAAAGTTAATTCCACTTCTTCTAAAATACCTTGAACTAGATTATTCGACCAAGTCATCCAATAATACAATAACACACCTCATTCCATAACCCAATTCCCACCTGCCTATTTATTTTATGGTCAATTATCTTATGAATCTCCTTTAAAACAAAATTATTACCCTCCTGTTAATAACGCACTCAAAATTGCAAAAACGCGAACTCGTGAATTTCACCTTAAAAGTAAAAGACTCTATGATAAGAAATTTGTTGAATCTCCACTAGAAATACAAGATTATGTAATTTGTGAAGAATTTAAATATCCTAACACTCAAAAATTAGAACCTACTTTCTCTGGACCATACAAAATAATAAATAAACTTTCTGATGTAACCTATAAAATAGACAAATTTAATTATGAGACGAAACTAAATTCAGTTATTGTACATGTTTCTAAATTACGACCATATTTTTCACCAGATAATTTCAGACTATTTCATGAGCAACCCAAACAACAATCAAAACCGCAACAAACATCACAATCACAATCACAAAATCAAACTAAAGTAAAAACAATAGAGTAAATTCTAATTCTTTAAATATCACTTATTGCAATAGTTTTCAATATTATCAGGTATGTCTTTGGTGCGCAACAGAGATATTACTCATTTTTGAAAGTTTAATATTTTAAAACTTTAAAATAAATTATCTTATAATTATGTCACAGCTTTTATTTTCAACATTGTAGGTATATATTAGCCTGATCAACTAAAATATTTACTTGTTTTTGGGAGTTTTTGAGATTATGTAGACACCTTATGCAGGCATAAGATGTGTATTTTAATTTTAGGAATTTTCAAATTGATGTTGAAAAATGAAATTAAATGTTTTTAATTCTATATCAAAATAAACTATTTTTACTTTACTTACTTTTTCTTAAACCAATTGTTTCAAAATTTAATATTATGTCATTTATTTCAATAGATAATCAAATAGTAACAGTTTATAAATATTTCTATAATTATATAAACATATAAATAATTGGATAATGATGATGTGATTTTACAGTGATTGTTTTGTGTAACAATAGAAAATTAAGTATTTAGACAAAATTGCCTTTGTATTCTATTTCTCAGCTAAAATTTACATCTTTTTATTGTTATTTATTGTCTTTATTTATTCTAAGTTTGCCAAAAAAACATCTCTCTACATTTAGGATATGGAAACTTCATTATCAATTTATAACTTAATTGTATAAATTTGTAAAAGAGTATCAGAGAAAAAAAAATATTGTAAGGAACTACTGGTTGAGAGTTCACTTTCTAAATATTTAGATTTAAATTTATTTGGATTGTGAAATTATTATTATATATTTTTTTTGTATACTTTCGACTGGCAAAAATACTTTCTTATATAATTAAAAAATAAGAAATTTATTTATTTGTTATGTAATTATTTTATCCTCAACCAATATTTTCCCTAACAATAAATAGACAAACTGTGATATTTTCTTAGATTATACTATTGTTATTATATTATTATTATTTCTACTATTGAATTATACTATGAATTACTACCTATGTTGAGAAGTATTAGTTAGATTGAGAATTATTATTGTTATGTATGAATTGAATTTTATTATAGTATTTATTTATATTACCGAAGAGTTATATTATTTATTAGTGAAAAAATGTTTGAAAAATATTAGCTCTACCGCCTCTGCAGAATGAAACAGATACTCTCATAAGGAATCATAATGGAGCTCTTATAAGTGTTAGGGATGCTCCAGTAATTCGAGCTCTTGCAAAAGGTCTTGGAGGCCATGACAGAAGATGGTGAATTTGGTTTCAAGAAACCTGATGGCACTTGGACTGGAATGATGGGAAAGTTAATAACAAGAGAAGTTGATCTATCAAGCGTTCCGTTATTTGTAACGGAAAAACATAGAGAAGCAGTAAATTTTACCTATCCAATGCTCGTGACAGATGCTACTTTCATGACAGATAAACCGAAACCGAACCCAAAGAGTTTTGCTATATTTGATGTGTTCTCCTCTAAAGTGTGGATAGGCATAGGACTGTGTGTCATTCTGATGTCACTTCTTTTATACATTCTATTGAAGAGAAGATAAACCTATTCTACTGTTCTGATCGACACTATTGGATGCCTATTAGAAAAATCATTTTCTTTTCACGCAAGGCAAAGAAACACTGCACTGTTACTGCTCTTTTGGTTTTTAGGAATCACTGTTCTGATTAACAGCTACAAAGCCGTTATATTGTCTGTCATAACCGTTCCCAAGATGGTTGGAAATCGTGATATAATAGGCTTATCTAAAGCTGCGAAGGAAAATTCCGTCATGTGCATGACATACAAAGGTGTTAAAATGTGGCAGATCGAATCAAACGATGATAGACTCAAACCAATTGAAGAATGTTTAAAAAAAAGTGAAAATGCATCGCTAAATAGTCACCCAGCATTTTTTAGTTATGCCCACAAAAAAGCATTTATATCATCAAGATATGAGTTACTTAGGTTAAGCAGGGACTACTTCATCTATGAAGATAGCTTCTCTTTAATGCACTCTGCAATAGCTTATTAGAAACAGTTTTGTTGCCCAAAGAAACTGGAACTTATTGTTCATCGCATTGTTGCAGCAGACCTGTATCCTAAAATGTACAGAGATATATATTTTATAGCACATTTGCGTCAAAACAAGACAAAAATGATGAGTACGATGCTGCACGATGGAATCCTCTGACGCTTGAAGATTTTACTGGAGCATTTCTCGTTCTTATTATAGGACTGTTTTTCTCATTAGCTATATTTATAGTAGAAATTATGTCCAAATATATATTACATGAAAAGTTTTTATGTTCAAAAGAAAATTAAGAAGATTTTCTGTCAGATAACTTATGACATTATATTACAAACTCATTTTTTTATTTGCGTTGTAGAATTTGATTAAAGGTATTTTTGAAATGAAAGAAGGGAGGATCATGGTGTTTTGAAATGTGTTGGTCCAAAAGCACCTAACAAAACCAAAAAGTTATGACAACTATGCTACAAGTCTGGATTCTTATGAGATTATAATTCAAACTTTCTTACATTATATAAAATTGTAGTTTATGATATGTTCAGCAGTTAACATCTGGAGTCACGGCAGTGCCTCCGACAAATCGAGAAATCACAACCGTAGCATCATTTTCAGGAAGCAAATCAGGACACCTTTGACCCCGCCATATCTTTGTGATGGAGTTTCTCAGAAACACGACCATTTGTTTATCTAGACAACTTTGCAAACAAAACAAAATATTAAAATTTCACGATTCCAACTTTTCTAGTTCAGAAGATATATGAACTCAAAGTTTCGCTTTTTTGACACTCACTCTCTTATCCATCATCAATAATCTGACACGTAAACGTACCAGAGATGAATTTATATTTTTATAGCTCATTCGTTTCGTCCCATTGAGCTTAGTAATTTGATACCTCCCATATTTGCTATTAAGTTTCAATAATGGCAGGTGGTCGGGTCAAAATTAAAAATTTCGTTTGTGGGAATACTGTTGCCGTCAAATAATAAGCATGATATAAGGTTAATTAAGGTATCTGCACTCTCATACATTGATATTAATCAATTTTTGACGCAGTGTCTTTTCCGAAGAAGTGAGTAAAACAAAAATATTTCTCGCAGTGAGCATAACTAGCGAAGCCTTCAACTTCAGCTGACTCCACGATGCACTCAAAACAAGTCTGCATGCTTTCTTGAATTTTAAATCAGTACTATGTAGGGGTGACATAATTTTCGGCTTTATCAATGTAGCCTCATTCGGAAAATCCATACCGAAACATAGGGATGAATTTAACTGATGCAAACTGATAGTGTGCCAGTGATACAAACTTGATGATATTGTTCTTTATTTTTGCTTTAATCACTTCTTCGGGAAGAACAACGTGTCATAAATTGATAGTAATCAATGTATGTCAGTGCAAATAACTTAATTAAACTTGCATCATGCTTATTTCTTTGACGGCAACTGTTTTTTTAATAATAATAATTTTAAACTTTGACCGGGCCTTCTGTGATAATTAAAACCCAATAGCAGATATGTGAGGTATCAAATTAGTAGACTAAATGAGCTATAAAAATCGGTCTCTGGTGCCTTTACTTGTGAGGTACATCTAGCAGCCCTGGGAACTCGAAATTTTGCATAAAGGTAGTGTTTAGAATGCAAAGAAAGAAAAAAATGAAAAAATCCGGAGAATTCAAAAAGAAAAATCGAAAAATTCTAAAACAAATAAAAAAATCGAAATGAATTTGATCTCGTAGCTCTAAAAACTTGAAATTTGGCATAAAGGTAGTGTTTAGGGTACAAAGAAAGAAAATATTTAAAAAACTGGAAAATTCTAAAACAAAATCGAAAATTTCGAAAAAATCGATAAATTAAAAATATTTTGATTTGTTGGAATTTTCTGGATTTTGTTATTTTGTCTGTCTTTTTATCCTAAACACTAAAATGTTTCGAGCTGTTACAAGTAACAGACCAGATGTCATTATCAAATTGTTGTCTGAGTGAATTGTGCTCGCTGGGATGTCACCCAGGCAGCTTAATTGGATGGGCATTGGCAATTAAAGCTAATGGTTGAGGGTTCGCGTCCCGTCTTGGACACATTTTTACTCAGTTGGAAATATTACTACTTTTATTATTTATTTACCAATCAGCTTGATTGAGATAATATAATATAAAGTCTAATGTAATACTCCAGAAACTTCAAACTACAGTATAACCTCGAAAATCCGGCATCGTCGGGACCGAGGTTATGCCGAGTTTTTGAAAATTTCGGATTTTTGAAAGAATATCAAAAGTTACTTCCGATATTCTTAATGGTGCCTTTAGTTACAATTTAATTTATAACCTAGTGATAATAATGTAAGAAAAAGAGAAAATTAACTATTAAAAAAAACTTACTTTAATTCATATTTTCTATGCTACAAAATAAATAAATAAAATAAAATAAACAGTGAAGTCACTTTTCCTCATGTAATTACCGAAACATCGATGTCAATTTTATTTGCTTCAATTTTTTGGCATTTTTCTTCAATTTTTGTATACAAATGAAGAATATTTTCGGAAAGATAGTCTTGTTTCTCTGAAGCAGATATTACATCTCTAGTCAAAATTATGCTTTTTTCCAGTGACATCTTTTCTTCTGTCGGTTCCTCGTCCTCATTCTCTGAGCTTCTACTAGCGTTATCGTCGGTTCTATTTAGCACAGGGGTAAGTGACTCACTGTCCGTTAAATTTTCCATTGTTGACGCAGTTTGTCAATTCTCAGTCAATCATCTATGTAATTTTTTTTTTCGACACTTAATGCATTTTCCGATGTTGCATGTTCAGTTAACTCTTAAACGGCGGACTTTTCACGAGAAATGGGGAAGCTTGAAAATTTCTAGTCAATTATTTCTTTTTCGCACTTTTACTTTCGACACCATTGCTGGTTTTATTTCTCTCGTTCGTTGGAAGTGTAGAAAAAAAGAGGAGGAGGGGATGATTTTCATACCGGATTTTTAAAGGTGCCGGATTTCTGAATGCCAGATTTTTGAGGTCACACTCAAAAACATTTAAACTTGAAGCATTTAAACTTGAAAATCAGTGCTTAAAGACATTAAGGTAAAGACAGGAGAGATGGCGCGGTCAGAGAGATTGCGCACAAAGAGGATCGGAGGGAAGGAGTAGATTCTGCGAGCAGCGACTCCAGGTAGTTGTACAACAGCAATAGCGGAGTGTCTACTTGAATGTGCATGTTGTTTGTTTCGATCGTCTAGGATAAAGCATTGCAATTTTGTTTTGTTTTCCCAAAGTAAATGCTTGAATTTTCATAACTATTCGTCGTAATTTCTATATAATGTCAGTATTGCAAAATATTTTTAACTTAAACGATTTCTCATAAGCTACTAACCTAGACTAACGGTGCGAACACCGCCGGATCGTTTTAGAAGCGGCCATGTTTAAATAAAAGGCAGCACAATCTCTCCTACCGAAATTGGAGAGTTTGCGCATCTGCCACTTAGGAGAGATGGCGCATTGTTCCCATTAGTTTAAATGCTAGGAGAGATTTCCCAGATTATTGGTAAAGTTGAATAAATTGCAAATTACATGTAAAACATATGAATGCATCAATTTTGAAATAACTTTTGAGAAACTCATAGTTATCGAAACTAAATTTGGCAATAAATTAATTTGCTAAAAAATACTGGGCAATGAGGAGGCGTGCACTGTATGTCTGAAACTGTACCAGAAGATAACATCGACCAATGACTGGATTCAATGTATTACTTGTGGCAGGTGGTTGCACAAAAGCTGCACCATTTACAACAATAAGTGCATCGATTGTGGACGACAACAACTTCGGTCTGCAAACAAGAAAACTTTGAAACTGTGGAAATGAAAATGGACTAATTTAATGTTAAACGTGTTATCAAGTAACTTAATGTTATTTTGTAATCTTATCTGGGCTTGTTTTTTCTGATTCATTGATTTTTTTTTCTTTAATTAAAATTTTATAACTGTTCTTAAAATTCTTTCCTTTTCCTGATTATTCAATAATTAGGTGGAAAAATTCACTCCTAATACAATAACATTTACTCACAAAAACATTACAACAATGTCATTTAAGTGTAATTATTATTGTTAACAATTTAATTATAGTTATTATTAATAACAATCTCTCCTATCAATGTGCGCAATCACACCAACCCTGTAAGGACAGATTGCGCAAAATAGCTTTCTTGGTTTTATAACAACTGTTCTATTAAATTACAGAATAACAATAAAATAGCAATGAAATTGCATAAAAAACAAATGAAGTCAAAATTGTTCGTGGATAGTTTAGAAAAAAATTAATATTTAGATATATTTTTATTTTTTTTTGTTGAATTATGCTCAGACTCTCCTAGCTTTACCTCATATCCATTACAACACACAGCGGTAATAGGCGTAGAAGTGATCTCAGCATTTATTATCTTCAGAGAAATGAATAAATAAATATATAAATAAAGACAAAAAAAAAAAAAAAAAAAAAAAACACTATTTAATGATTGTTTTATAAGTTTCATATAGTGAATCATTTATTATCTCTACACACTGTAATATTCTTTTTTCAAATATAAATAAATAAATAAAAAGGAAATTTAAACTTTTATGACAATGCTTTATTCAATTCCTACTATTAGCTCACACTCTCTATATATTTATATATCTTGTTCAAATTTTCAATCGTTAATAAAATATTTTCTATTCATCCTATCAAGTTCAAATAAATTTTTTAAAACTTGTACTGGATGACAATTGATGTTAGTACAGTTTTTTCAAATATTAATTAATTAATTAAATTAAATTAATTAATTTTAATTTTATATTTCATTTCTGTTCAAAAGTATAGACTCACTCCATATTTATAGTCTCACCTTCACACGTAAAAAGATAATGGGGCTGTTCACGGACGAAGATCAGGCGGCTTGCGAGCGAAGGAGACTATAAATGTGGAGTGAGTCTATACTTTTGAAGTATAAAACTAAAATAAAGTGAGTACTTTTGAAGTATAAAACTAAAATTAAATAATAAAATTTAATTAATTAATTAATATTTGAAAAAAACTGTATTATCGTTAACTGTAACATCGCTATGGCACTTTATTCTGAAGTTTGGTAATTTTTGAAATTCAATATTTGAAAAACGGCATAACCATTAGATTTTAAATTTATATCAAGAAAAATACAATTTTTTTAACTTTCTAACGCAGTTTGTCTAACAATTTTGTGAGAAATACTTTTCGAGCTATTAATTTTTGGTATTTTAGCTATTTATTTTTTATTTAATTTTTAATACATTTCAAAAATTTCTCTTATGTAAGATATTTAGCAGGATATAAATTTAGGAATAAATACCGTCAGTGGCGAAGCGTGTAGATAGCTGGAAAAAAAATTATATTTGACCTAAGTAGGAATTGACTTAAAAAAAAGTTTTATACAGGGTGTTTTTTTTTAAACTGACACTATTCAGAGCCGTCTGTAGCTCGTAAATTGGTCCACAAGGATTCACCGTACTTATAAACAAACTGTTGGCGTTTACTTTTTAAAGCTATAAATGGGCACATAACTTTTGAGAAGGAGAAAACATGTTATTTTTTACAGGAATATTAACAGTACTAAGAATATGTAAATAGCAAGTGAATAGTAGTAGGAAGTTTTTCTTATTTTTGTCAAGTTTAGGATTGAAAATGCTAGGTCTAATTTACTGCTTCCAAATATCTAAGTTGTTTTCCATGAATGAGGCATTTTTTAAAAAAAATCTGAGTAGTTTACTTAAATAAGTTAAAATTTCAAATTTATGAAATTTTGTATTTTTTACTTAAATGTAGATATGTATTTTGCTTTAAAAATAAAGGAAAATCTGGCCTTTTGTGCTTTAGGGTCTTTTTAACACTTTCCAACTTAGTTGAAAAGTGTTTATGACTTCGGTTTGTCTGCCGTCTGGCCGTTTGCCGTCTGGCCGTCTGCCGTCTGGCCGTCTGTCCGTGCTCTAACTGCCGTAAATATGCTCGGATTGCACTGCAATTTTTATATGTTAGTGTCGTCATCTATAGCATGTTCCCTATTTCAACTGAAGTGTGTAGGACTTATAGTTTTTTTACAGGGACACTCAAAAGAATTCCGTTACATTACGATCTATGGGAAAAAATCATTTGCGGTTTATTTTAATGATGTTATACAATTTCAAACACATTGTAATTGATATATATCACTAAGGTGCATTACAAGAAGCTTAATATGGAATAGGGTGTGCATAGCACTTATAGTTACTTTACAGGGACAGTCAAAATAATTCCGTTACATTACGTCTATGGAGAAAAATCGTCTGCGGTTTATTTAAATAATGTTTCATTATTTTAAACGCATTGAAATTTATATATATCACTTAGGTGCATTACAAGAGGCTTACTACAGAATATTATGTGTATAGCAGTCATCGTTCATTTACAGGGACACACAAAAGAATTCTCTACTGTCTGTTAACAATAATTCCTGGAAGTGCGTTTTAAGTTGCTGAACGCGATTTTAAATTTAACTCACTTTTTGTCTATTACTTGGTGTGTATAAATTCTGTAGATCATATATAGGGCAGCACAAAAGTTCGCGAACACATTTCCGTTTATTGACAGAAACTCCAGAAGGAGAATTTTAAACTGTGCTACGCGTTTCCTAACTAAACTAAAATTTAGCATCCTATGTAGTATATATACAAATCTATAGATCATATACAGGGCTGAATAAAAGTATTCGGATATTTTTCCGAATATTGTATATGTTGGAAATTCCTGAAATTACGTTTTTAAATATGTTATGCGTTTTCCAAATTGCTTAGTTAGATGTTATCTTTCAGCTTATTAAACGGTAATGATTTGTAAAATTGTTTTGGAAGCGTTGGAAAGTGTTACATAATCTATGCTTGACGCATGATTTTTTGTTCTTGTTTAATACTTTATGCAAGTTTTCACGTCTTCAAAAAACTTTCTTTTACATTTCCAGGTTTTTTAAATTTTATATTATAACTCTAGAGGAATGACATCTTAAATTATTATTATTGTGAATTTTTTAAAGCATCCAACAAAAATTGCCGAAGATATTCACATGAAAAAATATTGTATACTGCAAAAAAAAGACGAATGTTTCATAATCTAGAAAAATATTTTATATCCACAAACGGAAATATGCAATAATCTCTTCCGAGTTATCCGCGATTTCGAAAAGCGATATCTTTTGAAACCACAGATAATATATTTTCGAGCTTTAAAGAGATTTTGTATAAAAACAAAGTTTATTTTGCTGCCACTGATTTTCGGAAGCTTTTAAGAGTAGTTTTTGTAGTGTATTAATTAGTTTTCTCAACCTGAAATATAAGTTTTGCAAATGCTGCCAATTCTCAAATAAACATTTTCATGTTCAACAAACATGATTTACAGACAAACATGTTAAATTAACAACATTCAGAATAACATTAAAACTGATATATTTTTCAAAATATAGATAAAATGCTTAAGTGATACAAAGATAAACACAAAAGGCTTATAAAAAAACCTTTTAATGATCGACATATGTTTCAGCGCTCACACGGCGCCATTTTCAAGATATACAAACAATAAACAAAATATTCTCGCAAATTTTTGAAAATGAACTTGAAAACTATAAATCACGAGATCATATATGTAAAAAGGAGGTGCTTAAAATAGTCAACGGTAAAGAATAATTTGTTTATCATTTGTATATCTTGAAAATGGCGCCGTATGAGCGCTGAAACATATGTCGATCATTAAAAGTTTTTATATAAGCCTTTTGTGTTTCTCTTTGTATCACTTAAGCATTTTATCTATATTTTAATTATAATTAGTGATCTTATTATGTGATTATGTAATATTTTTTCGTTACTTTTGCATGTTTTTGTTACTTTTTACAAATTCAGTTACGCAGCTAAAAAGTTTTAGTTGAGAATTGATCGTATCTTAAAAACCTATATCCCGTTTTGATGAACTGAATAATGCACTATAAAAACTACTTAAAAACGTCCCACCCCCCCCCCCCCCCTCGCAAAATAAAAGTCCTTTGTTTTTATAAAAAAAAATCTTTAAATATAAAAATTATATTAGTTTTTGAGGTTCCTAAAGATAAAAAAAAATGCTTTTCATAATCGTAGATAATTCAGAAAAACTTATTTATATTTTCGTATATGGTTATAGTAGGTTTCGTAGATTAAGTTATATTTCTCTATTTCTGCAGTGTACAGTCTTAAAAGAACTTAAACAAGTTGAATTTTTTTGTGTTCAATTACTTTAAATACTTTATTTTGGTGTGCGATTTCCTGAAACAGTCACGAATTAAGTTAATTTGTTGCTATTATTGTATTTTTTCAAACTATGACAGCGAGAAAACATCCAAATTTTATTCGAACTTAATTCCGTTTGAAAATCTAGTTTTGAGTGAGATTTATGCCGTAATACTTTAAAAAAAAAATGTATACTCTTAAAAATAACTCTAACTTAACCAAATATTTGCTTCGATTAGATAGACATTTGATTTATACATTTCTGAATTTAATTTACTATATCTCAATTTATTAGATTAGATATTTGTCAGAATATCTGAATTTTACATTCATTAATATGGCGTAATAAATCAAAATATCACGTATCAATGCAGATATCGAATGCATCGCAAAGTTCTCCTCATCATGTTATATTAAGGAAATTTTTTGAGTTGTAAAAATGACAATAATTTTAATAACTTCATTTCTACGAGAGTAATTTCATATATGGAATTTTGAAGTTCATTTTTCATATATTTGCTTATTAAATTAGAATTAGCTTTTATTATGTGGTACAGGAAGTTTTAGATATTATAATTTATCAAAATTATTTTGTAATTTAAATGTCATAGAGAAAAATAAATTTCACTTTAACCTGTTTTGCAAATAAATACTTTGAAGGGAAGATGTGAAAAAAAAAAAAAAAAAAAAAAAAAAAGTATAAATTATGCATTACGCGTAGGCTATGAAACTTTCCCCACAACTATCTAAATATGGTCACAAAACTTAATTTTTTTGATACAATAAAAGGTGATATCTAATATTTAAATTACAATTTAGGAAACACTGTTCAATATAATTGAATTACATGTTTTATACATATCACATTTATAAAGGTGAAAATAAGGAATTTTGCTTAGTAGCCACTGGCCGGTAGGTTGATTTTTTTTTAGTAATCAGTTACTGGTTAGTGAGAATAATTTCTTCAGTAGCCAGTAAGTATATTTATGTCACTGAATATTTAATTTAAAAAAAATTAATGACTTTACATTAAACAAGTAATTTATGTACTAAATAAAAATATTTTAATTTATATTGTTTCGAATAAACTTGAGATATTAATTTCCAATCTATTTTAAATTTAAAAATAAGTTAACAACAAAGTTATACATAACATGCTTATTTAGCTAACTACATAAGTCCTACTATGCTTAGGCACTTGTGTAACTAACTACATAAGTACCCTTTTTTTTAATTGTTTGTCTCGAATTAAGATCTGACAATAATAAAATAGATATGTTTATGCACTAAGTAATAACTCACAACATGATACACATTACACATATGCACAACCTGAGGTCCGTGGGCCAAAATTTCCAGAAATTCAGGAATTGTGTATTTCACCAATTAGTTTCGGGAAAAATTGTAAATTTCGTCAAACGGGCGCATAAAAACCATGAATTTCATCGATCACGCGCTAAAACTAGTCGTTGGGGGCCACCGTAATACTTACCCATCATGTATATGTATAATGTAAAATATTAAAATAAAAATGTGTAAACTACTTATAAAATGCATTGATATTCAAATAAAATCGTGGCTTGATGACGTCATAAAAAGGCTCGATTACTGAATTGCTTGAAAGAGGTTTTTCCTTATAACTCCAAAAATAATACTCCTATTAACTAGCGGTTTATTGCATCTGATTAAGCGTCAAATTTTCAATTAAAATATATATTTGAAGTAAAATTTGGATGAAATACAGGGTCATGAAAAATCGAAGAGTGTGGAAAATAGGATTCCAAATATCTCGGCAACTAATTATCCGATCGACTTCATGTTTTATGCAAAATTTATGTTTTTTTATTGTCTTTTATATTTACTCCTTAAAATAAACAATTTCGAAAATTTTTATATACCTTTCATCAGAACGAATATTTCGAGAGTCCGAAAAAAAATGTTCCGTTTAATCGAGGTTATTGAAATGAAATAGGCTTCTTCCCATTACTACATACTAAGTACATACCAAATTGCAAGTCTCTATCTCAATTTGTTCGGGAGATAGAGCGTTTACAGACACACACACAGACACACAGACGGACGGCAAATATTTTTTTCTAAAAATATGTTTTTCGGAATCTCCAGTGTCTGAAACGTGTAAATCCGTCAAAAAAAAAAATTTCGATTTTCAAAACGATTACAAGACTTACCCTATACTACGTATGATGGGTAAGTAAAAACACGAATTTAATCGATCACGCGCTTACAAATCACGAATTTTAGGGAAAAAAGGAAATCGGAAAATCCTATATTTAGCCGGTTCTTTCCATATTTTTAATCGCCAGTTTTTTAAGTTTAATCGACGAGTGGCGACTGGCGAGTGCTTATTTTCACCTTTATCATATTATATACTAAAATTTATACGAAAAGGTTTTTCTGTCAGTTACCATTGATAGACGGCAGATTTGTGTAGCATTGTACATATTTTTTTGTTATATACTATACTTACACTAAAATAAGTATAGTAAAATGTTAGTTCAGCTGAAAATCCTGTAACATAGTTGAAATCGCAATTACAGCTATTCCTGTTGATAGATCATTAATTCGAATCCGCTGTCAAAACTTAAACTTAAGCACTCGAAGAAGAAATATTCAAAAATCTGTGCTCTTCTATTACACTTTTTTATGAAAACGTCCCAACATAGTTGAAATGTGTGTATGAAATCGGTTTGTCTGTCTGCCGTCTGTCCGTGCTCCAAGTCGCGTAAATACAGGGTTATTTTAAATGATGGACCCATTTTCAAAAAATTGTATTTATTAAAGTACAAATACAAAATGAACAATCTTTATACCAATGAAAAGAGGAAGTTTCAAAGTTTTTTTTAAGACATTATAAATGTTCAATGTGTTCACAGGTTGCTGCACGGTAAACATCTACGCGATAGCCAAACTCCTCCCACACACGAGAAAGCAAATGTGACTACTTCTTCTTGGGTTATGTTAAGGAAGCCGTGTACGTCCCGCCGCTACCAACAACTGTGAACGATCTGCGGTACATATATCTCTGTTTATTAACTACTGCCACTTATTAACACATACATATATATATATATATATATTAACACATATATTATTATATGTTAACGCATATATTATTAACACATATATTACACTTATTAACACTGCTGCCGTGCACTCAGTAACAGCAGATACGCTTTCTAATGTGTGGGACGAGTTCGGCTATCGCGTAGATGTTTGCCGTGCAGCAAATAGTGGACACATTGAACATTTATAATGTCTTAAAAAAACTTTGAAACTTCCTCTTTTCATTGGTATAAAGATTGTTCATTTTGGATTTGTACTTTAATAAATACAATTTTTTTTAAATGGGTCCATCATTTAAAATAACCCTGTATACTTGGATTGCCATGAAATTGATATATGTTATTAGGGTTTACAATGGCCTGTTTGGTATTGAAAATGAAGTGTGTAACAGTTATAGTTCCTTTACAGGGACACTCAAGAGAATTCCGTTACATTATGGCCTATGGGGAAAATCGTTTACGGCGTATTTTAATGGTGTTACACTATTTTAAACATATTCAAATTGATACATATTACTGAGTTGCACTACAAGGCGCTTACTATAGAACATGGTATGCGTAGAATGGGACGTTCATTTACAAGGACACTCAAAATAATTTGGTTGCAGTACAGTCTATGAACTATAATTGCTGGTAAATCGTTTTCAGTTGTGGTACGCACTTTTAAATGTAGCTAGTAAATTTTTACATATTAATTGGTGTATGTAAATTCTATAGATCATATACAGGGATGCTCAAAAGATCTCACGTACATTTCCGTTTATTCACGGAAATTGTTGAAGTGGAATTTTCAATTGCGCTATGTGTTATACATCATATACAGGGCTGCACAAAAGAATTCAGATATTTTTCCGGCTTTTGATAGTAATTCCTAAAATTGGATTTTCAAATGTGTTATGCGTTTTCCCAAATAGAAAAATTGAAAACAGTCGTCAGACATCTACGTGCTGTAGATTACCCTATTCATGGCCAACAGACACGCACATACACACACATACACAGACAAACATCTTTCTTTTATTAATATAGACATATAATATATGAATTTTATAACAATAATTTTATGACACCAGTTTATAACAATAAAATATAGAAACGGCTTTACTTAATTTCATAAATCTCAAAGCAGATAAGAAACAAAAAAAGTGACAAACAAGGCGAGATATAAGATGTTTTTTTTTTTTTTTTTTTCTTCTTTTTTTTTTTTTTTTTTTTTTTAAATTATACTTTCGGGAATACTTCGTTCTTAGAATAAGTCAATGATTATTTTGAATCTTTTTAAAAAACTTCACATTTATTGTATTCTTTTAAAAGTAATTAAGATTCGTGCTTTGATTCGTAAGATTTAATTTAACCGAGAACATTGCGTAATTTAATTAAAATAATTTTTCAATTTAAACTAGAAGATTTAATTTATTTAAGTTAATTAAAAGTTAAATAGTAGATTGAATTTCTAGGTAATTCACAATTCAGTAAATTGAATTAGATGAAATATAAAAGACATAAAGCTGAAATATTTATTTCTAGCGTTTAAAAGAAGGTATTTAATGACAAATAAATTAAATGGTTATGATTGATTTTGGATTGATGCTAACAACCAAGTGATACGTATAATTTTAATTATATAATTGTTGTTGTGTGATAGAAATTGTGTTGTAAGTATCATCATATTTTTTCTGTTTACATTTTCTTTATATTACATTTCTTCTTTTAAAATTTGAAAATATTGTGATTATCTGAGCAAAATCAATGCGAAATAAATTAAGTATTATGGTATTGAGAGTAAAATTTTGATTTACAAAATTAAGCACATATTTAAACACGATCGAAAAATCATGCATCAGGCTAGAATATGAAACACTTTCCAGCACTAACAGAAATAAAATCGATTATAGTCCTGTAATCGAATTATTTTGTGCGTGTATGTAAATGAACGATAAATGCTACGCACTTCATAATCTACAGAAAACACGTAGTAGTGCACGTCAGTGATCCTTTTTAAATTTCATTAAGTATGAAGTATTATATCATCATTAAAATGCATTGCAAATGATTTTTCTTCATAGATGTTTCCCTCATAATGTAATGCAATTCTTTGCGTCCCTGTAAAGAACTGTAAATGTTGCTTATTCTATACTCCTGAGAAAATGTGTTTTAGACTACTTCAGTGATGTATATCAATTTCATTATGTTTGAAATATTGTAACATCATTAAAATGCATCCAAACGATTTTTTCTCATAGATGTTTCCTTCCTAATGTAATGCAATTATTTGCGTCCATGTAAAGAGCTGTAAATGCTGCTTATTCTATACTCGATAAAATACACCTTAAAACATGCTTAAAAGGTGACAAAAATATGTTAAAAGACGTTAAAATATAATTATTTACACCCCGAGACCTTTCGATCGCTAACGCGATCGTCATCAATGGGGAACTTTTGACAGAACTGAGTGTACGAATGTCGCTTTCACTGTGCCAATATGTAACGGAGTTTCAGACTATTACAGAGTAATAGATATAATTCTATACTCCTGAGAAAATCTGTTTTAGAAAACTTTAGTGATGTATATCAATTTCATTATGTTTGAAGTATTGTAACATCATTAAAATGCATCGCAAACGATTATAGATATTTCCTTCATAATGTAATGCAATTCTTTAAGTCCATGTACATAACTCTACATGGTGCTTATTCCATACTCCTGAAAAAATATGTTTTATTCCACCTCAGTGATGAATATCAATTTCATTATATTTGAAGTATGGTAACATCATTAAAATGCACCGGAAACAATTTCCCGTCAGATATTATAAAGTAATTGAATTATTTTCTGTGTCCTTGTATGCGAACTATAAATGCTACACACTTCATTTACAATACCGAACATTCTCTAGTAAACCTAAAAAATATATATATAAATTTCATGGCATTCCGAGTGTATTTAAGAGTTAGAGAACAGACAGAGAGACAGACAGACAAACCGAATTCATAAACACTTTTCAAGTATGTTAAAAATGAGCTATTTCAAAAACTTTTGATAATATTTTAGTAATACAATTAATTAAAACTTAAAAAATTGTATTTCTCTATCTTTATACCAAAATTATGCTTTTTTCTATGTAAAAGAAATAATGACAGTGAAATTTTTGTAAATGTCGCCAAATTTTTTTTATCTGTCGACCAAATTATTTAATCTCTCTCTCTCTCTCTTTTTTTTTTTTTTACGAAAATTGATTTAAGTTTTCTTGAAATGTGCATAAAATCCATTTTTCACCCCCCCCCCCTCCCCACCTAATATTATAAAAAACAAAACAAACTTAGAACATTTTCAAATAAAATATATTTTAAAGTTTTATTTTTAATTCGGCAAAAATAAGTTCATCAAATGTAAATTTTAAAATAATAAAATGAGATTTTTTTTAGATTTTGACAGAAAAATAGGCAAAAATTTGTTTTCTTGCTTCACTATTTCATCGAGCCCTCCTCATGAGAAATATAGATTTTGTAGCATTCAACTATCCGGACATTTGAAGCATCTGGCAATCAGCATTTTCCGAACATGCCGAGTTATTCATCCATTACAGCATTTCTTTCTTTCTTTCTTTCTTTTTTTTTAAAGATGTAGGGGAGATGGGAGATGAATGGGACATTTTCACAAAAATGCTTATTTTAAATATTTTATTTAAGTTATTATCAATATTATATATCACATTTCATACATTAAGTGTTTGACTACATCTTATGCACAGTATTTATTCAAGATTATTATTATACAGAAATATATTATGAAATTAAAAAACAATTCCTCTATGTCCCAATCATCCCCACAGCATAGGAATGAATGGGACACAAATATTTTCCTCCCTTTATTCAATGATAAGGACTAAAAGCTGAAAAAAATGTCTTCTGGGTAAAAGCTGAGAGATTGTAAATTGTAATATGATCTCCAGAATTATTTGTTAGCGAATCATATTGGACTCATCTCAGCTTTGCCTTAAAAGGCCCGCAAACGGAAGCATTCAATGGATGAAGACGATAACTACAATGAGGATGAAATGTTAAGAGAATAATTACCATAAATTATTAATTTATCAAACTATATAATATTATTTAGCTAATGAATATATTTTTCAACATTCTCTAGGGATGAATGAGACAATCCCATCCATCACATTTGAAATGTCCCAATCATCCCCATGATGCATTTATTCAATTGTCAGCCATTTTGTCTCAGAAATTATTTTGTCACAATGGTTAATATACATTCATTTTAACTACCAATATTGAGCCTTTAAATAAAAAACTACAACATATCTTAATTGTTTATATTGCATAAGATATTTAATTAACTTCAAATGTAAAAAAAATTACTTTTAAGTAGAGTTTTCAGGAAATGCAAATTTGAAGGAAACTGAAAACAGCCATGTGGTCTTGTTTTTGGTTCTGAAGCACACTATGGTAGTGAAATCTATGAGGACAGGAAGCAACTAAAAAAAAAGTGTATTGCCTGAAATATTGAGAACGTCCCATCCATGCCTTGTCCCATTCATCCCCCTTCTCCCCTATAATTTTGTTAGTTCCATTAGAAAACTTAGTGCATGTTAAATTATGTGCCATTCTAAACTATGTAAATAATAATTCTAAACTATGCTTGTTATTATTTATTCTCAATTAATTAATAAAAACTTTTGTGCTTTTTGAAAATCAATGACGGGGGAGGAGAAGTTGGCAAATGTTTTTTACTGGCGAACTAGAATTTTTTGCTGGCTATCAGATTTTATCAAATTTGTAATGCCGTGAAAGAGACTATACAAAATAAAAGCTTTAAGAATCTATAGTCTTTAAAACCTTGTCTGTTGTTGTGTATCAATGTAGAGGAGAAAAAAAGGAAAGAGAAATGCTGTATCGACAAATTTTATTTACGCATAAGAAAGTTTTAAATTAATATTTATTTAAATTTTTAAGTTTCTTTTATTTTGGCAAATTTCTTCCATTAAAAGTACCCATGTCACAAAAGCTATCTATCTTCTAAATTTCATGATTTTATATTGAAGATGGGCGGCAGAAAGCATACATACAACTTAGAGATCAGACGGTCCCAGCCCGAGCCCGTGAGCCCGATCCTGACCCCGTGTCTGAAACGGGTTGGGGTTCGGGCTAAAAGTGAACATTTTTATTTATTCACAAATTAAACAAGAACGAAAAATCATGCGTTAACCATACATTATGTAACACTTTCCAACATTTTCAAAATAATTTTACGAATTTTTACCGTTTAATAAGGTGAAAGATATTTGGAAAACACATAACATGTTTAAAAACACAATTTCAGGAATTACCAACAATATTCGGAAAAATATCCGAATTCTTTTGTGCAGGCCTGCATATAATTTATAGATTTGTATATACACTACATAGAACGCTAAATTTTAGCTCAGGTAGGAAAAGCGTAGCACAGTTTAAAATTCTCCTTCTGGAATTTATGTCAACAAAAGGAAATGTACTCGAGGACTTTTGTGCTTCCTTGTATATGATCTATAAAATTTATACATACCAAGTAATACACAAAAAATGAATTAAATTAAAAAACCCATTCAGCAACGGAAAACGTACTTCCAGCAATTATTGTTAAAATACAGTGCCGAATTCTTTTGTGTGCCCCTGTAAATGAACGATGAATGCTATACACAAAATATTCTATAGTAAGCCTCTTGTTATGCACCTTAGTGACAAACTATTCATACTATATCAATTTCAATTATATTTGAAACAGTGAAACATTATTAAAATAAATCCCAAACGATTTTTCTCCATAGACCGTAATGTAACGGAGTTCTTGTGACTGTCCCTGTAAAGGAACTATAAGTGCTATGCACACCATATTCTATAGTAAGCCTCTCGTAGTGCACCTTAGTGAAATATATCAATTTCAATATGTTTGAAATTGTGTAGTAGCATTAAAATAAACCGCAAATTACTTTTTTCCCGTAGACCGTAATACAATGGAATTCTTTTGAGTGTCCCTGTAAAAAAACTATGAGTGCTACACACTTCATTTTCAATACCGAACATGCCATAATAAACCTCAATAACATATACCAATTGCATGAAATTCTGAATATATTTACGCGAGTTAGAGCACCGACAGACAGACAGACAGATAAACCGAATTCATAAACACTTTTAAACTATGCTGGAAAGAGGCTATGGGAGGCTATGGGAAAAAAAAACCTTGCTATTTCAGAAGCAAGAATGTAGTGTTAGATTCTTAAAGTGGTTTACAAGTCTTTAAAAATAAGTTTGAAAGGCAATTGAATTGTTATTGATGGGATATAAAGAGAAATATTCTGAAGCCTTTTCACGGTCATTGTTAATATACGGTTAGCCGTGGGGATAATCATTTGTATTATCACGCTTTCTGTTTGCACTCCATTTCCAGAATAACTGGAAAACATATTTCGTATATTTTTGCCATAGTTGTAGAAAAATATTTTAAAACAATAAGAATTGTGACTTTTAAAAATTTCTACCAGTGATTAGGTATAAATAACAAATCTGCTATTTTAAACAGATTTTCAGAGACATGAAAATCACAAAACGTAAACAGGAAGATTTAGTATTAATGCTTAATACTTAAAGAACAGATTTTTTAATGAGAAAATGAATTGTGAACCAAATTTTAAATTGTTATGAAAAAAAATTCTAATGAGTACTTTAAGTATCGGGCTCGGGCTACGAAAAATAGCCCGAACTCATCTGTAATGCACCTGTCATTGTCACTTGTGGTTGTTGTGATGTTTTGACAATTACTCAGTAGATGGCAGCACCAAAGAAGTTGTAAGAAACTGTGGCTACCTGCAATCTAATAACAATACTGTGTTTTCGGGGAATTGTCTTATTTTCTGGGGATGTCTTTGTTTACAGGCTCAACTATTTGCATTTATTCATTTTCAACAATCTATAAGCGTGCGTGAATTTTAATTAATAAAATTGATATATTGCGTTACAATGACTTATTTCATGGCGTCATTTTCATAGACGTTTAATTCCGTAAGATTGAAAATTACGAATCAGAGACATGCCCTTAGTACTGGTGTAACAATCAATGAAAAATTGCATCATTTTGTATTAGGTTTTATTTTCGGCGTAATTCTTATCAGTACAAAAATCCTTAACGGGTTAAAAGTTTGTGAAGCAGCGCCTTACCTTTGGCTCTAAGAATTTTAAATATGGATCTTAAAAATAATTAGATCAAATTTTGAGTGACGCTATGCTATTAATTAATATATATTTATTCTGTTTATATCAAACGATGCAAATATTATTTGCAACATGAAAAGATTTTAAATATTTATTCGCTAATACTTTTTCATTCACATCTCTCATAAATTCAAAATATGGGTTTTAAAAGAAATGATATCAAATTAGAGTGACGCCTTAATAACTTTAATAGGTTTGTTTTAAAATTCAATTTAAATTAGTTTGTCTTCTAAAGTATATTTACACATCCGAAAAATACTTTTAAAATTTCAATACACTGTTAAATATATCACTTTCACTGCACTTATATTATGCATTAAAATGTATTTATTTCAATAAATTGATTTATCTTTTGCACCATGCTCTTCAAAATCGTAAGTAAAATTTATGTAAATGATTGCTTTGCGTCATACTATCCATTTGCATAATTTAGTTTGGATAATATGACATACATTGTACTCACGATTGGCGTAAAAGATAAATCAATTTATTGAAATAAATACATTTCAATGCATAATATAGGCTCAGTGAAAGTAGTATATTTAACAGTGTATTGGAAATTTAAAACTATTGCTCGGATGTGTAAATATACTTTAGAAGACAAACCAAAGATAATTTAAATTGAATTTTAAAGCAAACCTATTAAAGCCACGTTAAGGCGTCACTCGAATTTTGATAGCATTTCTTTTAAAATCCATATTTTGAATTTATGAGAGATGTGAATGAAAAAGGTATCAGTGAATGAATTTTGTGTATCTTTTCATGTAGCAAATAATATTTGCCCCCATGGATATAAAGAGAATAAATATATATTAAATAATAGAATAGCGTCACTCAAAATTTGATGTAATTATTTTTAAGATCCATATTTAAAATTCTTAGAGCCATAAGATTAAGCTCTGCGTCAAACAAACTTTTAACCCGTTAAGGGTTTTTATACTGATATCATTACTTTTTTGTGGTTAATGATGAAAAACTTATCATGTAAGGACCACTGCAATGAGTTCATAGACACGATTTTAATTCACCTTTAACCCACCCCCCCCCACCCAAAAAAAAAAATAAAAAAAAAAATCTTATACTTCTATATTAAAGTACCGTGTTAATTGCAATAGTTTTGCAAAACAAAACTCTTTAGTAACAGCTAAAAATAATGTACAAAATGCATATTTTTAAAGGTTCCTTTTGTTTGTTTCACAGATATAAAAAACAGTGTTAAATTTTATTATGTAAAAAGTTCGCTTTTTGAGGAAAAATAGCAAGAAATTACTCTTTAAAACTTTTACTTAAAAAAAAAAAACAATCTGGAACTAATAAAAATAAATAAATAAACATCTAAATTACCCCCCCCCCCCCAATCTCCTAAATTTACCCTCCATCCTCCATTGCTCACCCCCTAGCGTACAAATAAGTTTAAATTCTTTATTTTTAAATTTAAAAAAAAACTTCTGGCCTATTCAAAATGCTCTTTAGTGACATTAAAAATATTATCTCCCCCCACCCCTAAAATTTACGCTTCCCCCCTTAGCATACGGATATTAAAATCTTAAAAATTATTTATTTAAAAAAAAAAAAAAAAAAAAAAATCTGCAGTAGTCGTTGCTCACTAATAAAAATAAATAATCATCTAAATTATCCCTAACCTTCCAAATTTACGCTTCCCCTCTCTTTTGCCCACCCCCACAAAATACAAAAAAATAAAAAATATTTAACATTTTTTATTTTTATTATAAAAAAATGCTTCTGCCCTATTTAATGCTCTTTAAAGACCACAAAATATATATCTCTGCCCCCCCCCCCCCAAACAAAAAAAAAAACCCTTATCCCCTCCTCCAGTATACAAAAACACACACACACACACACACACAAAAAAATGTCAACATTTGTTGCTTACAACTATAAATAAATAAATAGTCATTTAAATCAATCCCCTAAGTACCCAAATTTACACCCCTCGCCACATACAAAGAATTTCAAAATATTTTAAAACTATATATATATAAACCTTCTGTCCTTTTTAATGCTCTTTAGTGACAATAAATAATCAATCATATAAAATATCTCCCTGCGTCTTAAAATTTCCGATTCCCCCTTCCCAGCATACAGCAAAAAATCTTTAAAATTTTTTATTTAAAAGATAATCTGCAACATTCATTTCTCACTAATAAAAAAAAATAAAATAATCATCTAAATTACCTCCAAATTTACGCCTCGGCATGCAAAGAATTTAAAAATATTTTTAAATATTTATTTTTATATAAAAATTTTCTCCTTTGTTTAATGCATTTTATTGACAATAAAATAATTATACCGCCCCCCGCCCCCCAACAAAATCCGCTTCCCCCCCTCCAGCATTCAAATAATCACAGAGATTCAAATATTTAAAACTCTTAAAAAAAAAAAAAACAATCTGCAACATTCGTTGCTCACTAATTAAAATAAATAAATCATCATCTAAATTATCGCACTATTCTCTTAAATTTATGCCCCCACCTCCTAGCATACAAAAGTTTAAAATCTTTATTTTTATATAAAAATATCTCTGTCCTATTTTATGTTCTTTAGTGACAATAAAAAATCAATCATACAAATTATCCCCGTATCTTCCAAAATTACCGCTCCCTCCTTTGCACCCGTCCCCTTTAGCATACAGATATTATTTTTTTTAAACTTTTTATACTAAAAAAAAAAAAAAACAAACCCTGCAATATTCGTTGTTTACTAAGATGCCTGTAATTAATTTAGACCATTACTTATTTTTGCAATTATGGGTCATTCCATGCCAATTGGCTTAAATTTGAATATGGTCCCTGTACTCGACCCCTTTCAATTTTACTGTGGTCGCTACAGGACATACATATAAGTCTGAAATAGGCATATGCAAACTGTCAATCAGAAGTAGTACAGTTGGGGCTCGTGGGATGCTTCAAGTTTACAATTCCACCGTCGTAGGAAACACGATTAAATCACCAAGTTTGTGATCTTACTGCTGTTAACCTTTATATTATTTTTGTTTTCAACATCACTTTTACTAAGCAAATAAAAAGCGCAGAACAATAAATGAGATACCGCATATGAAAGGATTTTGAAGCGGCTTCTGACATAGTACACTCATATTTCGTTAAAACATATATTTTGATTAAAAATTGCAATTAATTAAAAATTAAATTGGCATTGTTTTCATAAATGGAATGAAAGATTTTCTTCAAATTAGTGTTGCCACAAAAATAAAACACCGCATTATATATGATGCTCAATAATGCTTATAAAAAAGAAATTGTTGTTGCACAGGTTTATTACTTACCCATCATACGTAGTATAGGGTAAGTCTTGTAATCGTTAAAAAAAAAAAAAAAAAAAAAAAAAAAAAAAGACGGATTTTCACGTTTCAGACACTGAAGATTCCGAAAAACATATTTTTAGAAAAAAAAAATTGCCGTCCGTCTGTGTATCTGTATGTTTGTATGTCTGTAAACGCTCTATCTCCCGAACAAATTGAGATAGAGACTTGGAATTTGGTATGTACATAGTATATAATAATGTGAAGAAGCTTATTGAATTTCAGTACCCTCGATTAATCGGAATTATTTTTTTTTGGACTCTCGAAATATTCGTTCTGATAAAAGGTATTTAAAATTCCAAAATTGTTTATTTTAAGGAATAAATATAAAAAACAATGAAAAAACATAAATTTTGCATAAAAAATGAAGTCGATCGGATAATGAGTTGCCGAGATATTTGTAATCCTATTTTCCACACTCTTCGATTTTCCATGACCTGTATTTCATTCAAATTTCAATTCAAAGATATATTTTAATTTGAGATGAGACGTTTAATCCGACGCAGTAAATCGTTAGTTAATATGATTATCCATTTTGGAGTTATAAGGATGTTTCTTTTACGCAATTCAGTAATAGAGCCTTTAAAGTTTATGACATCATCAAGCCAGGCTTTTGTTCGAATTGCAATGCATTTTATGAATAGTTTACTCATTTTTTATTTTGATATTTTATATTATGCATATCCATGATGGGTAAGTATTACGGTGGCCCCCAACGACTAGTTTATATTTATGATTAAAAAGCAAAATGGAAATTGAAATGCATCGATATGTATTCAATTTATTTTTCTTTGTCCCGTGTTTTTCCCGAAGCGTAGAACGTCATACTCTAATGCAATTAAAATATCAGTTTTTACTGTAACTTTGATGGAATAAAATGAGATAATATCTGGCTTGAGTAATGTTGTTTGCAGATATTTTTATTCTTAAGGTTCCTTTAGAAGTTTAAACATGCTTCTAAAAAATATTAGACAACAGTGCGAAATCCTCGCGTTATTATTTATTATCTTGAAAATTATTTGTTTCATCGTAATAAATTAAAAAAAACATATTTAGATATTTTAAAAATATTAGATAAATATTAAATATCTTTTACCAATGGAAAAATACTCAATAGTATTTATAAATAGTTAGAACTCCCGATAAAAAATATCATATGCAACAAAACAATCTGAAAATATTACAAAGTACTTTCCATTCAAAAAATGTAATAACTAGTCGTTGGGGGCCACCGTAATACTTACCCATCATGTATATGTATAATGTAAAATATTAAAATAAAAATGTGTAAACTACTTATAACATGCATTGCAATTCAAATAAAATCGTGGTTTGATGACGTCATAAAAAGGCTCGATTACTGAATTGCTTGAAAGAGGTTTTTCCTTATAACTCCAAAACTAATTCTCCTATTAACTAGCGGTTTATTGCTTCTGATTAAGCGTTAAATTTCCAATTAAAATATATCTTTGAAGTGAAATTTGGATGAAATACAGGGTCATGAAAAATCGAAGAGTGTGGAAAATAGGATTACAAATATCTCGGCAACTCATTATCCGATCGACTTCATGTTTTATGCAAAATTTATGTTTTTTCATTGTTTTTTATATTTACTACTTAAAATAAACAATTTCGAAAATTTTTATATACCTTTCATCAGAACGAATATTTCGAGAGTCCGAAAAAAAATGTTCCGGTTAATCGAGGTTATTGAAATGAAATAGGCTTCTTCCCATTATTACATACTAAATACATACCAAATTGCAAGTCTCTATCTCAATTTGTTCGGGAGATAGAGCGTTTACAGACACACAAACACACACACAGACACACACACACACAGACACACAGACGGACGGCAAATTTTTTTTTCTAAAAATATGTTTTTTGGAATCTCCAGTGTCTGAAACGTGTAAATCCGTCAAAAATTTTTTTTCGATTTTCAAAACGATTACAAGACTTACCCTATACTACGTATGATGGGTAAGTATTACTTGAAAAAAGCATAGTTCAAATATATATATAATCAGTAAAACTATCTGGAATAACAAGAAAAAAATTTCTGAATGGTTCACAAGAAAATGTCACTAAATGCGTTACTTATTAAAGGAAATATGGATTTATAAATTGAATATATTGTTACTGTAAATGGATTTCTTTAGATATCGAGTAAAAAGACCAAGAGTGAAAAAAAAAGATAAATGCATAAAATTGCTGAATCGATTCGTGAAATTTGGAGAAAGCAAAATTATTGCTGATCTTGCACTGACATTCATGTTTTATGAAGAGAAAGGAAAATCTACTACACAGAGAAAAATGCAATAAAATTGTTTCTTTGATATGTTCTGATTGATATAATGGTACATTCTGTAAACAGTCAAAACCAGAAAGTAAGTACTTAGTGCTTCATTTTTTTTTTTTTTTTTTTTTTTTTTTTTTTTTTTTTTTAAGATGTAAAATGTAAGAAACATATTTGTTCAAAAGTTTTTATCTCAAATTAAATTTTTAAAAATATAAATTTACTGTGCGATAAACATTTATAATATGTGTTCATATAAATTTATTTTTGTAAAAATATCTAGAATAACAAGAAAGAATTTTCTGAATGGTTTAGAAGAAAATGTCTCTACATGCGTTATTTATTAAAAGAAATATTAATTTATAAATTGAATATATTGTTACTGTAAATGGATTTCCTTAGATCGAGTAAAAAGACCAAGAGAAAAAGAAAGATAAATGCACAAAATTGCTGAATCGATTCGTGAAATTTCGAGAAAGGAAAATTATTGCTGATCTTGCACTGCCATTAATGTTTTATGAAGAGAAAGGAAAATCTACTACACAGAGAAAAATGCAATAAAATTGTTTCTGTGATACGTTCTGATTGATATAATAGTGTATTCTGTAAACAGTCAAAACGAGAAAGTAAGTACTTAGTGCTTCATTTTTTTTAAAGAAATAAAATGTAGCAAATATATATATATATTCAAACGTTTTAATCTCAAATCAAAATTTTAAAAGATCTTAATTTACTGTGCAATAATCAATGTATAATATGTGTTCATATAAATTTATTTTATTAAAAATAATTCAAGGTAAACATATATATTTTACTCTATACATTAAACTACATGCAAATTTTATTAAATATTATTAGATATTAATCAGGCGATTAATACTTATTAATAAATATTATCATAATGATTGTTATTATTATTATTATTAATACATTTTTCATATTTTATTTATATTAATTATTATTTATTCCCGATTTAAAGGTATTTGCTTCGAATAAATATTAATTTGGAGCTTATGAATGACTATTCAATGGCGCTTATAAGAACTCAAAAAATTAATATATATATGAGCACCTATTATGCCCACGTTAAAGTTTAAGAATTTTTCCTACCGTCATTTTGAAAAAATCAAAACCGTGTTATTTTTAGGTAGCTTTCAATACAAAAAAGTATAAAGCTACCTATTACAGCCGTTCGGAGGAAAGCAGTTCCGGAAAATTTCGATATATTTTCACCGATCATGACCCCCAGACACCAAAACCACCCTCCGTTCAAATGTTGATTTATATATATATATATATATATATATATATATTCACATATATATATATATCTGACCTATGTCATACGATAACGCTCGTATTTATAAATCGATTTTGATGAAACTAATTGTGTGTATTAAGCTAACCAATGTCTCGACCGAGTTCGTTGGCCAGCTTGGTCTGCCATTTTGTTTCAAGATGGCGGCCATTTAAAAATTTAAAACTAAAATAAATATACAAAAAAATTAAAAATTCAAATTTATTTTTTAATTACGTTTTAGGCCTTGATACAAGGATTCCAGAGCATTTTTTGGTTTACCTCTATCTTAAAAAATGGCTGAGATAGAGCAGTTTGAAATTCTAGGGTGGCTGACATTTTGAAACAAAACAGCACATTAACGTGATTACTCGCAAATTATTTTCTTTCATTGTTGTAATAATTTTCCCAATCATACGCATAAAACTATATATTCATATCCGGTAGCGTCAAAATTGGCGACATTGGTGACATTTGGCGAAATATCGCCAAATTTGGCGACCAAAATAAGTCTTCATAAATGAAGCCAATTTGGCTATTGCTCAATAATTTGGCGAATTTCTTATTCAAATTCAGTATTAACGAATCTTTTGTAACTGTTTCTTTGCATTTTAACTTGCTGTTTTCGTGTAACATTAGCTAAAATTTTAAAAGGAAGATATAGGAAAGCTACCTTACGTATTTCAGCTTTCCTATATCTTCGTTTTAAAATTTTAGCTAATGTTACACGAAAACAGCAAGTTAAAATGCAAAGAAACGTTTACAAAAGATTCGTTAATACTGAATTTGAATAAGAAATTCGCCAAATTATTGAGCAATAGCCAAATTGGCTTCATTTATGAAGACTTATTTTGGTCGCCAAATTTGGCGATGTTTCGCCAAATGTCGCCAATTTTGTCGCTAACGGATATGAATATATAGTTTTATGCGTATGATTGGGAAAATTATTACAACAATGAAAGAAAATAATTTGCCAGTAATCGCGTTAATGTGCTGTTTTGTTTCAAAATGTCAGTCACCCTAGAATTTCAAACTGCTCTATCTCAGCCATTTTTTCAGATAGAGGTAAACCAAAAAATGCTCTGGAATCCTTGTATCAAGGCCTAACACGTACTTAAAAAATAAATATGAATTTTTATTTTTTTTGTATATTTATTTTAGTTTTAAATTTTTAAATCGCCGCCATCTTGAAACAAAATGGCGGACCAAGCTGGCCAACGAACTCGGTCGAGACATTGGTTAGCTTAATACACACAATTAGTTTCATCAAAATTAATTTATAAATACGAGCGTTATCGTATGACATAGGTCAGATATATATATATATATATATATGGATATATCTATATATATAAATCAACATTTGGACGGAGAATGGTTTTGGGGTCTGGGGGTCATGATCGGTGAAAATATATCTAAATTTTCCCGAACTGCTTTCCTCCGAACGGCTGCAATAGGTAGCTTTATACTTTTTTGTATTGAAAGCTACCTAAAATGTGAAACCCTTTTAGAGTTTAACAATTTTTTAAAGACAAAATACTTATCACAATTGAAACAAATAAATTTGTGTTTATCCTAGAATTACACGGTGCACTTGATATGGCCACCTTAATGGCCGTATCAGGAGGCATATCATGAAAACCGTTTGATTTTGAACAACTCGTAAAGTATACATCTTCAACAACAAAAGCAATTGATAGAGCATTAAAAACTGAACAGAGTATGATGATAATCATAAAAAAAGTCTTTTAAAAACGTGCATAAAAGAAGGACAGTTATCAGATAAAAACAAGAAGCGATCACACTAAAAACATAAAATAGGAAATTGGCGTCGAATTCCATAACCTAGTTGAATGGTAGGTGATCACATCACCCTAGTGGCAGGTGATCACTAGGAGGCTCCTTCACGGTATGCTCACAGAGGCGCCAACTTATATGGGCCGGTGTGGCCCGAGGCCACCTATAATTTACTATCTTAGCTTACCCAATTTCTATTGTTCTGTTATTTATTTACTTCTGAAATGAAATTTCATTCGGTTGACGTTCTCAAAATTGTTTTGTTTGAAAAAAAGGAAGACAGACATGATATAGTAAAAGTAATTCAACAGTCGTATAGTTTTATTTCATTTAAAATTATTCTTCCTGCACATTTTATCTGTGAGACTGTGAGTATAAATCAATGGTCACTTGTATTAACTGCAATTATTACTTACCCATCATACGTAGTAATAAGTCTTGTAATCGTTTTGAAAATCGAAATTTTTTTTTGACGGATTTACACGTTTCAGGCACTGGAGATTCCGAAAAACATATTTTTAGAAAACAAATTTTGCCGCCCGTCTGTGTGTCTGTGTGTGTGTCTTTAAACGCTCTATCTCCCGAAAAAATTGAGATAGAGACTTGCAATTTGGTATGTACTTAGTATGTAATAATGGGAAGAAGCCTATTTCATTTCAATAACCTCGATTAACGGGAACAATTTTTTTCGGACTCTCGAAATATTCGTTCTGATGAAAGGTATATAAAAATTTTCGAAATTGTTTATTATAAGAAATGAATATAAAAGACAATAAAAAGACAAATTTTGCATAAAGCATGAAGTCGATCGGATAATGAGTTGCCGAGATATTTGGAATCCTATTTTCCACACTCTTCGATTTTTCATGACTCTGTATTTCATCCAAATTTCACTTCAAAGATATATTTTAATTGGAAATTTGACGCTTAATGAGATGCAATAAACCGCTAGTTAATAGGATTATTATTTTTGAAGTTATAAGGATGTTTCTTTCAAGCAATTCAGTAATCGAGCCTTTAAAGTTTGTAACGTCATCAAGCCACGATTTTATTTGAATTGCAATGCACTTTATAAGTAGTTTACACATTTTTATTTTAATATTTTACATTATACATATCCATGATGGGTAAGTATTACGGTGGCCCCCAACGACTAGTTTTCTCGTTGTTCAGCCTTTTACGCTTTTAATTTATAATCATATCCATTGTATGATAGTTGTGATAAATACTATTGTCTTTATAAGGAAAAGCTCATAACAGTACAGTTTAATAAAATTACTATTTTATACGTTCAAAAAATTATAGCTTCATACTTGACTTAGAGTTATTATCTCCCCCCCCCCCCCCTGAAAGAAAAAACTACCCTTGTCATTTTGCCAAAACGTTTTTGAGCCCACCCAATATTTTTCAAAAATTGGCGCCACTATGCCATCTAGCGAATTTTTTTGGTTATCTAACGTATAGGGGGATGGCCATATCATGAGCATGGCCATAACAGGGACACCTACCTAATGTATATACAATTTGGCCTTAATTTTGAATTGGCCTTAGTTTTGAATTGGCCTTAATTAAACTCACAGTACTCAGTGTGTTCTGTAGTGCGATATAATTAGAACAAAGAAATGAGATAAACATGTTTTAAAAAATTCAACACAGTAAAAATTCATTTTCAGCATTTGCTGTCAATAGTCGGTAATGTATGCGAATTTTTTGTGCGGTCCTGTATATGATCCATACCCCTCGTAATTCACTACAAAACAGTTTAAGTTTTAAAATGCATATCAAAGCTTAAAACGCACATCCAGAAGTTATGGTTCATATAGTCAGTCCTGTAATCGAATTGTTTTGAGAGACTCTGTAAATAAAATATAAATTCTGCCTGCTCAATATTCTATAGAAACTATGCTGTAGTGCACCCCATTAATGTAGATCAATTTCATTGAAATAGTATAACATCATTAAAATACACTGCAAACGATTTTTCCTAAATCAAACTAAGTCAAACCGGGCGGGGAGGCCTACCTTTTGGCTTAAGCTCAACTATCCCCGCCCAGCAGGTTTGTTTACTATGCGGCAAAGCCTTACAAGATAATTATTAAAGTTGAGAGAAGACAATAAATACAAAACATACTAATAGCTCACTTATTGAACGATAAACAATTAATAATTACGATAAAGACAAATGAAATAATCATAGAATAAACACAAATGAAATACCACCATGAGATTAGAGAAGTAGTACTGAAACACAAATTCCAAAAATTCAAATTTTGATGATATAATAACTGAGATTTTTAGGAGGAGTAAATTTTGATAATTTACTAATTATTCTGAGCAATACTAAATAATACTTTGTGATGCTAAGCAATAATTATACTATGTAATACTGAAATACGAATTCTGAAATTACAAAATTCCGAAAACACAATTTACCAATTATACTGAACAGTACTAAATAATACTATGTGATACAACAATAATACTTCCATGTAATAACACTGTATGATGCTGAAGTAGATAATAATATTGGATAGAAGTAACTACTAAATGAACAATAATGAATGAATAATAATACTAGATTAAACAAACATAAAATATAAGCAAATTAAAATGTACAAGAAAATTCAATCCAGCTGGGACCAGACTTATTTTTCCTAAATCAATCATAATGTAATGGAATTATTTTGTGCGTCCCTGTAAACAAACTATAATTGCTACATACTCTATGTTCAATAGAAAGCATGTTGTCCACCTCAGTGATGCATATCAATTTTATTATGTCCGAAATAGTTTAACATCATTACAGTGCCCTGAAAACGATTTTCAACCATTGACCGTAATGTAACAGAAAAAATTTGAGTGTCATTATAAATGAATCATGATAGCTTACTTATTCTATATTCTACACAACGCATTTCGTTGTCCACCGCAGTGGTGTATATTAATTTAATTATGCTTGAACTAGTGTAACATCATTAAAATGCACTGAAAACGAGTTTTTCTTATCGACCATAATTTAACGGAATGCTTTTGACTGCCTCTGTAAACTAACCATAAACGCTACACACTTCATTTTCGATTCCGAACATGCAATTGTAAATCTCAATAACATATATCAATTACAGGGCATTACAGGCTACCAGTATATTTACGCGACTTATAGAGCACGTGCAGACAGGCAGACAGCCCGACAAACCGAATTCATAAACACTTTTCAAGTATGTTGGAAAGTGTTAAAAATAAGAATGCTTGTAAAGTCATGTGTTGGTGTGAGTTGACGATAGATTAGATTTTTGGCTTGTTGGTATGTAGTAATTCACAGTGGTGCGAAAACGTGTTCTCAGTTTGAACGTTGATAACGATACCGTTGGTGTTGAAACTAGTCGATGTATTTTATGACTTTTACTGTTTTTGATCCCTTTCTAGCATCACCGACCTTCTACTTTCCTCTACCAAATAAGACATGGTGAAACTCAATAACATATACGGGTGGTCATAAAGTCTTTAACTGATTGCAAAAAATTATTACGAAATAACCATTGAATGTATTACTGTAAAATTTTTTATTATGAAAAAGTCATGTTCTTAAGTTTTTTTTTTTAATCTGGATGGATGATTCCCTAGACATACGGCTTGGTCAATCCAAGGCCTCTTTCAAAAGCAAACTGAATAGTTTATACTAAAATCCTTCACCTGACAACACTGTAATAAATTCAATTATTAAGTTTTTCATATTTTTGAATATTCAGGGGATATCCACTCAAGGTCAGAATCAGAGATGCTGTGTCTCGTGTGACATCCTAAATGTTAGGCAATACGTGAGGAGAAATGGAATACCGCCTTGACATTCTTCAAGCTACCAAGGGTGCTCACATCATAATTTACTGACGTAAGTGCTTGTATTAAAAACTTGATAAATGTCTTTACAATATATTGAAACAAGCATATGCCTGTTTATATTAGTTTTTCTGCAATAAATTATTGTAATCAGGGAAAGACGTTATGACCACCTTGTATATCAATTACATGACAATCCAAGTATATTTACCCGAGTTAGAGTACGGATAGACAGACAGACAAGCCGAATTCAAAAACAGTTGCCAACTGTGTTGGAAAGTCTTAAAAATGAGAATCATAGTATAGTCATGTGTGAGCGGGAGTTGACTATAGATTAGCTTTTTGTCTTGTATGTAATTCACATTGGGCGAAAACGTTTTCTCAGTTTGAATCTTGTTAACGACACCGTTGTGTTGAAACTAGTCGGTATATTTTATGACTTTTACTGTTTTTGATCCCTTTTTCACATCATTGACTTTCTATTTTCCTCTACCAAATAAGCCATTTTGAAACTTAATAACATATATATCAATTACATGGTAATCCCAGTATATTTACCCGAGTTAGAGTACGGATAGACAGACAGACAAACCAAATTCAAAAACAGTTGTCAACTGTGTTGGAAAGTCTTAAAAATGAGAATCATAGTGTAGTAATGTTTGAGCGTGAATTGATAGATTAGCTTTTTGTCTTGTATGTAACTCACATTGGTGCGAAAACGTTTTCTCAGTTTGAATCTTGTTAACGACACCGTTGTGTTGAAACTAGTCGGTATTTTTTATGAATTTTACTGTTTTTGATCCCTTTTTCACATCATTGACTTTCTATTTTCCTCTACCAAATAAGCCATTTTGAAACTCAATAACATATATATCAATTACATGGTAATCCCAGTATATTTACCCGAGTTAGAGTACGGATAGACAGACAGACAAACCAAATTCAAAAACAGTTGTCAACTGTGTTGGAAAGTCTTAAAAATGAGAATCATAGTATAGTAATGTTTGAGCGTGAATTGATAGATTAGCTTTTTGTCTTGTATGTAACTCACATTGGTGCGAAAACGTTTTCTCTGTTTGGATCTTGTTAACGACACCGTTGTGTTGAAACTAGTCGGTATATTTTATGACTTTTAATGTTTTTGATCCCTTTTTCACATCATTGACCTTCTATTTTCCTCTACCAAATAAGCCATGGTGAAACTCAATAACATATATATCAATTACATGGTAATCCCAGTATATTTACCCGAGTTAGAGTACGGATAGACAGACAGACAAACCAAATTCAAAAACAGTTGTCAACTGTGTTGGAAAGTCTTAAAAATGAGAATCATAGTATAGTAATGTTTGAGCGTGAATTGATAGATTAGCTTTTTGTCTTGTATGTAACTCACATTGGTGCGAAAACGTTTTCTCTGTTTGGATCTTGTTAACGACACCGTTGTGTTGAAACTAGTCGGTATATTTTATGACTTTTAATGTTTTTGATCCCTTTTTCACATCATTGACCTTCTATTTTCCTCTACCAAATAAGCCGTGGTGAAACTCAATAACATATATATCAATTACATGGTAATCCCAGTATATTTACCCGAGTTAGAGTACGGATAGACAGACAGACAAACCAAATTCAAAAACAGTTGTCAACTGTGTTGGAAAGTCTTAAAAATGAGAACCATAGTACAGTTATGTGTGAGCGTGAGTTGACTATAGATTAGCTTTTTGTCTTGTATGTAATTCACATTGGGCGATAACGTTTTCTCAGTTTGAATCTTGTTAACGACACCGTTGTGTTGAAACTAGTCGGTATATTTTATGACTTTTACTGTTTTTGATCCCTTTTTCACATCATTGACCTTCTATTTTCCTCTACCAAATAAGCCATGGTGAAACTCAATAACATATATATCAATTACATGGTAATCCCCGTATATTTACCCGAGTTAGAGTACGGATAGACAGACAGACAAACCAAATTCAAAAACAGTTGTCAACCGTGTTGGAAAGTCTTAAAAATGAGAATCATAGTATAGTAATGTTTGAGCGTGAATTGATAGATTAGCTTTTTGTCTTGTATGTAACTCACATTGGTGCGAAAACGTTTTCTCTGTTTGGATCTTGTTAACGACACCGTTGTGTTGAAACTAGTCGGTATATTTTATGACTTTTAATGTTTTTGATCCCTTTTTCACATCATTGACCTTCTATTTTCCTCTACCAAATAAGCCATGGTGAAACTCAATAACATATATATCAATTACATGGTAATCCCAGTATATTTACCCGAGTTAGAGTACGGATAGACAGACAGACAAACCAAATTCAAAAACAGTTGTCAACTGTGTTGGAAAGTCTTAAAAATGAGAATCATAGTGTAGTAATGTTTGAGCGTGAATTGATAGATTAGCTTTTTGTCTTGTATGTAACTCACATTGGTGCGAAAACGTTTTCTCAGTTTGAATCTTGTTAACGACACCGTTGTGTTGAAACTAGTCGGTATTTTTTATGAATTTTACTGTTTTTGATCCCTTTTTCACATCATTGACTTTCTATTTTCCTCTACCAAATAAGCCATTTTGAAACTCAATAACATATATATCAATTACATGGTAATCCCAGTATATTTACCCGAGTTAGAGTACGGATAGACAGACAGACAAACCAAATTCAAAAACAGTTGTCAACTGTGTTGGAAAGTCTTAAAAATGAGAACCATAGTACAGTTATGTGTGAGCGTGAATTGATAGATTAGCTTTTTGTCTTGTATGTAACTCACATTGGTGCGAAAACGTTTTCTCTGTTTGGATCTTGTTAACGACACCGTTGTGTTGAAACTAGTCGGTATATTTTATGACTTTTAATGTTTTTGATCCCTTTTTCACATCATTGACCTTCTATTTTCCTCTACCAAATAAGCCATGGTGAAACTCAATAACATATATATCAATTACATGGTAATCCCAGTATATTTACCCGAGTTAGAGTACGGATAGACAGACAGACAAACCAAATTCAAAAACAGTTGTCAACTGTGTTGGAAAGTCTTAAAAATGAGAATCATAGTATAGTAATGTTTGAGCGTGAATTGATAGATTAGCTTTTTGTCTTGTATGTAACTCACATTGGTGCGAAAACGTTTTCTCTGTTTGGATCTTGTTAACGACACCGTTGTGTTGAAACTAGTTGGTATATTTTATGACTTTTAATGTTTTTGATCCCTTTTTCACATCATTGACCTTCTATTTTCCTCTACCAAATAAGCCATGGTGAAACTCAATAACATATATATCAATTACATGGTAATCCCAGTATATTTACCCGAGTTAGTGTACGGATAAACAGACAGACAAACCAAATTCAAAAACAGTTGTCAACTGTGTTGGAAAGTCTTAAAAATGAGAACCATAGTACAGTTATGTGTGAGCGTGAGTTGACTATAGATTAGCTTTTTGTCTTGTATGTAATTCACAGTGGGCGATAACGTTTTCTCAGTTTGAATCTTGTTAACGACACCGTTGTGTTGAAACTAGTCGGTATATTTTATGACTTTTACTGTTTTTGATCCCTTTTTCACATCATTGACCTTCTATTTTCCTCTACCAAATAAGCCATGGTGAAACTCAATAACATATATATCAATTACATGGTAATCCCAGTATATTTACCCGAGTTAGAGTACGGATAGACAGACAGACAAACCAAATTCAAAAACAGTTGTCAACCGTGTTGGAAAGTCTTAAAAATGAGAATCATAGTATAGTAATGTTTGAGCGTGAATTGATAGATTAGCTTTTTGTCTTGTATGTAACTCACATTGGTGCGAAAACGTTTTCTCTGTTTGGATCTTGTTAACGACACCGTTGTGTTGAAACTAGTCGGTATATTTTATGACTTTTAATGTTTTTGATCCCTTTTTCACATCATTGACCTTCTATTTTCCTCTACCAAATAAGCCATGGTGAAACTCAATAACATATATATCAATTACATGGTAATCCCAGTATATTTACCCGAGTTAGAGTACGGATAGACAGACAGACAAACCAAATTCAAAAACAGTTGTCAACTGTGTTGGAAAGTCTTAAAAATGAGAATCATAGTATAGTAATGTTTGAGCGTGAATTGATAGATTAGCTTTTTGTCTTGTATGTAACTCACATTGGTGCGAAAACGTTTTCTCTGTTTGGATCTTGTTAACGACACCGTTGTGTTGAAACTAGTCGGTATATTTTATGACTTTTAATGTTTTTGATCCCTTTTTCACATCATTGACCTTCTATTTTCCTCTACCAAAATAAGCCATGGTGAAACTCAATAACATATATATCAATTACATGGTAATCCCAGTATATTTACCCGAGTTAGAGTACGGATAGACAGACAGACAAACCAAATTCAAAAACAGCTGTCAACTGTGTTGGAAAGTCTTAAAAATGAGAACCATAGTACAGTTATGTGTGAGCGTGAGTTGACTATAGATTAGCTTTTTGTCTTGTATGTAATTCACATTGGGCGATAACGTTTTCTCAGTTTGAATCTTGTTAACGACACCGTTGTGTTGAAACTAGTCGGTATATTTTATGACTTTTACCGTTTTTGATCCCTTTTTCACATCATTGACCTTCTATTTTCCTCTACCAAATAAGCCATGGTGAAACTCAATAACATATATATCAATTACATGGTAATCCCAGTATATTTACCCGAGTTAGAGTACGGATAGACAGACAGACAAACCAAATTCAAAAACAGTTGTCAACCGTGTTGGAAAGTCTTAAAAATGAGAATCATAGTATAGTAATGTGTGAGCGTGAGTTGATAGATTAGCTTTTTGTCTTGTATGTAACTCACATTGGTGCAAAAACGTTTTCTCAGTTTGAACCTTGTTAACGACACCGTTATTGTTTAAACTTGTCAGTGCATTTTATGACTTTTACTGCTTTTACTCCATTTTTAGCAGCTCTGACCTTTTATTTTAAATAGATGCAATTTAGATATTTACCTACTCACTGCATTAAAATTAAATCCCTATGTTCGATATTTATAAGTGCGGTTAAATTTACAATGCTACCGCATACAGAACACTTGGAAGAGAAAAGTTTAAAATCAAACACTTAAAAATTATCAGAAAATGAAATAGAGAATATATATGCTTACATATAATATTAATCAAAATTTGTTTTTATATTAATTTTTAAATTAAATTATTTATGAGATTATTAACACATAAGAATAGTTCACAGATTTCTGGCTCATTTTAAAACACAAAAAATTCTCGTTAAAATAAACATAGTGCTTTATATCGAGAAACCAGAAACTTACTTCAAAGAATACAGAGAAATACTTTCACAGTTCAAAAATAGTGCCAACACAGAAATCAATATCAGTTTTGATGGAAATGTTGAAATGTATATTGATCGTGCCTCTGAAATTTTATCCCAGAAGTGCTAGAGATATCAGCATAAAATAAATAAATACAATTTGGATTTCCACGCACTCCCTACATTCAAATTCAATCCCTGAATTCCATATTTATGTTTGCGTCTAAATTTACAATGCGACGGCACAAAAGGCAGGTGGGAAGGAAAGTACTAAAAATCAAATGTATACCAAAGTATGAGAAAGAAACAGGATAAGGAAAATTGGACAGAAGTAGATGTATACTGAGAAACAAATAAGTAGGAACAGATAAAGTGAAGTTTTAGATAAAATTTGAATTTGAAAGATTAAGTGAAAAAAACTTACAATTTTTGTTACACTCATACATAATAATTTAAAAATAATAATAATCTGAAGAGACCGCTCACGACCTTACAAACACTGCTGCACAAGTCCAGAAAATACCACAAAAAAAAAAGAAAAAAAAAAACGAAAAAGAAAAAGAAAAAAAGAAAGAAAAACCATGCGTTAAGCAAAGATTATGGAACACTTTCGAACATATTTATAATACAGGGTGGCTACTAAATACTGTTACAAAAATTCAGTCATTTTATTTTACAAATAGAAAATAGAAAATGATAAATGCACTGATATGATGAACATCAGCGATGAAAGTTTACCTGGAAATAATTTTACTCGAATCGTCCGCCATCTTTATCGATTACCAAAGACAATCTCTTATGCCATTGTCCGACTGCGGCACGAATCATTTTAAGAGGTAATCGGTCCCATTAACGCAATATGGAAACTTTGAGAGAGTCCAAACTTCTGTGTTGTTTGCTATTTACTTTAGCCTCTAAAATCCCCCAGACTCAATAATCTAAAGGATTTAGATCCGGTGAAGAAAGTGGCCAATCTGTTTGCATGATAAAGTTCGGACAACGGACATGGAGCCAAGCCTGTGCGGATTTAGCTCGGTGCGAAGGTGTAGAAAATTACTGAAATATCCAATTATTTTTGGGAAACAACCTGCCAGCATGTGGCAATAAATGTGTAGCCAATATGTCCTGTTTGAAATAGTCCGAATTGATTTTTATCGATCTTTATCGATGGATTTCAAAGACAATTTTCCATTGTTTGACACTGCAGCCCAAACCATAACAGAATTCTTGTTCTGAAAGCGTTTAACAGTTCGAAGATTTTCTGGTATATCCACGAAGATTGCTGAATATGCGATATCATTTTTAGCATTATAACACTGATCAGTGCAAAAGAGCTTCTCATCTGAAAATGTTATGCTGTCAACACTTTTCCTACGATGCCGCTTCAGCAATTCCTTGCATCTTTGTAATCTTTTTATTCTTTGTGCAGCCGTCAAACCTTGAAATTTTCTTTTGCGATAAGGGCGAATACCCAGGTCTTCATTTATAATAACTTGCATAGTTCTGCGACTCACGTTCTCTTCTCCAGCTTTTATTTTATTTTATTTTTTTATTTTTTTATTTTTTTATGTGCAGAACGTTGTGGATTTCTTCGTATAATTTCACAAATTCTTTTGATGCGCTCTGAGCGGAGACGACCAGATCTAGGTCGATGTTTACAGTTATTACTATCCAATAATCGATTTATCGTTCAATATATAGATATACTATTAAAACCAAGGCATTTTAATTGCTTAAAGATTTTACCTGCGGAAAATCGTCGATCAAAGAGATGTTTAATCATCATTCTTTTGGCTTTCATCTTTAAAATAATTTTAAATATTTGCTTCATGCAAAAATCGTTTGCACTAATAGAAAATTGCCAAATGCTGAAATAGTGAAATAAATTGTTTTACCAAACGATTAAAATTAATTCTTATTTTTTGGAGTGTAACAGTATTTTGTAGCCACCCTGTAATATAACAAAACTAACTTCCCCTTTTAATAAGATGAAAGTTGATATCTAACTTCTTTTTAATTGCTAAAAGGTGTAAAATAAACAGATTATAAACAGTAAAATATGTTTTATTAGACTGTTGACATATGTTTCAGCTCAATCTGAGCCATTATCAAAACAAACAAAAATATTCTATAAATACACGATCTATGAAGTTATTCGAAACGTAATCATTTAATTTATTCACGTACTTTTAAAAATTACGCACGTAAAAAGTAAAGTACGTGAAAAATTAAATGATTACTATTATGTATTGATGACTTAATTAATTAAATATAATAGAACCAAAACTGAGGTGGACGAAATAAATTCCTTACATATTTTAATTAACATCACAGAACAAGTATTTACACATAACACAGAACTACATCTACATTCTATGGGTTGCAAAAACACTGCAATGAAACAAAAACATCTGAACGATAGGTGTCAGTAGCGTCTAGAGAGAATTTCCTGTGGTGCTGCCATCTAGAGTTTATTCTTAAAAGTAAAACACCATAATTACGTTTCAAATAACTTCATAGACCGTGCATTTATAGAATATTTTTGTTTGTTTTGATAATGGCTCAGATTGAGCCATTACAGACTAATGTCAGCAGTCTAATAAAATCTATTTTACTGTTTATAATCTTTGTATTTTACACCTTTTAGAAATGAAAAATAATCATACAATTAAAGGGGTTAGGATTTGTTTTATTGATATCTAAATAAACAAAAACACCCAACTGATGCACCAACCCGAAGGTTTGCGGCAATAATGCGCCAGCGATAAATTGTCCGACACCATCCAGCAAACATACTGGAAAGGGGACAAACCTAGACAGTGGGCGATAGTTAAAAACAAAACAAATTGGGAACAGTATCCCATTTTGCAGGACTAAAGATAATACATCCACGATCTTCACGCAGGAAGATGAAAGTAGAAAAAACAGTAATATAGAATAAGAACTATTTACAAAAACAAATATCTAATACATTAATTGAAAATTAATGACTAACCAATAGAATAGTAATTATTAAAACTAATTAGACCATAAATTAGCTTATCTTATTGTTTTACAATGAACGAGATGCGACAAAATCCGACGATACTGACCTCTACCGCCATATTTATACCAGCTGGTCGACCACAGAAATCTAATTAACATATTATTGCCTAAAATAACCGCGACAATCAGATTCCTGGTGATTCAACCACACTTTGCAAAAGTAAAAGAAATCACAGAACAGATGCCTCGTTCATGCACAAATGTTAAAACAGTACGACACGTTCACACACAAATGGTAGGGCAGTACGACACGTTCACATACAAAACTTAACAATCCTTTTGATCTCAGACTACCTTTATAACAGAGTAGCTAGGGATTACTGCTACAATCATATTAATGGATTATACGGGCAACGCAATTTCCAGTACCATTTCCCCATTCTTATGGAATGTGCAGTGCAGTGCAATTACAGAACAGAACACGTTTCTTTTAATTCATCTTAAAAATAGCGAAAACCAGATTTTAACATTTCCAACATAGCCGAAAAGTATTTTATGAGTTCGATTAATCTGTCTGTCTGTCTGCCCGTCTTCACGTAACTAACCTAAATATAATTGGATTGCTACGAAACTCATATACTTCACCAACTTTGGTTTGCAACAGCATGTTCCATATTGAAAATGAGGCATGTGTGGCATTAATAGTTCGTTTACAGAGACACTCAAAAGATGCGGGTAGGTTACTGCCTAGACGATAATTGTTTGAAACATACTGTAATGTTGTTAAACAAACATTAAAATATGTTTCAAACATTATTAAATCCAAACATCATTGTGCTTCAAACATTATTAAATTTACATGCATTATTAATATGCGCACTATAACATGCTTTTTTGCAGAAAATGGTGTACGTAGTATTTATTGTTCATTTACAGGGACATACAAAATAACTCGAATGCGTAGCTGTCTGTAAGCAATAACTATTTGAAGTACGTTTTACAAAATTGACATATATTGTTGAGGTGTGCGATAACATCTTCGGTGTAGAAAAACGGGCATATAACATTTACTTTTCTTATTCAGGGTCACACAAAATAACTTAGATACATTATTGTGTATGAGAAATATTTGCAGGAAGGTTTTCCGTTGAGTTATGCGTTTTCATGCTTAATTAATTTTAATATATTATGTGGTATAATATACATTATATAAATATTTCTCTAGATTGCATAAAGGCCTGAGAAAGATATAATTCGTATTAATTAACTATCAAAAAGAATTGCTGAAATTGCGTTTTCAACTATTTTACATGTTTTTCAGATGAACGAAACTTTACTATATCAGTGTGAGTGTAACAAAAAAAAAATCATAAAAGCATACAAAGCTACACAAATCATATGGATATATTGCCGTTTATAGATGACAACTGCCAGAAAAGTGTTTTCGAATAAATTTTAGTAGGATAATGCGCGGTAATTTGGTGCTTAATTTGTTTAACCTAAACTAAAAAATAAACTATAGATCTTTAAAAAGATTGAAATGTACAAGGCAAAACATGCTTTTCTCAGGGACAAATTTATAAAAGTCCTTCCGGCCTATACCGGGAGGAAAAGGTAGCTTTCCTATATCTTCGTTTTAAAATTTTAGCTAATGTTACACGAAAACAGCAAGTTAAAATGCAAAGAAACGTTTACAAAAGATTCGTTAATACTGAATTTGAATAAGAAATTCGCCAAATTATTGAACAATAGCCAAATTGGCTTCATTTATGAAGACTAATTTTTGTCGCCAAATTTGGCGGTATTTCGCCAAATATCGCCAAATTTGGCGAGAATTTAGCGCCAATGTCGCCAATTTTGTCGCTAACGGATATGAATATATAGTTTTATGCGTATGATTGGGAAAATTATTACAACAATGAAAGAAAATAATTTGCGAGTAATCGCGTTAATGTGCTGTTTTGTTTCAAAATGTCAGCCACCCTAGAATTTCAAACTGCTCTATCTCAGCCATTTTTTAAGATAGAAGTAAACCAAAAAATGCTCTGGAATCCTTGTATCAAGACCTAACACGTAATTAAAATTTGAATTTTTAACTTTTTTGTATATTTATTTTAGTTTTAAATTTTTAAATGGCCGCCATCTTGAAACAAAATGGCGGACCAAGCTGGCCAACGAACTCGGTCGAGACATTGGTGAGCTTAATACACACAATTAGTTTCAACAAAATCGATTTATAAATACTATGTTATCGTATGACATTGGTCATATATATATATATATATATATATATATATATATATATATATATATATATATATGGATATATCTATATATATAAATCAACATTTGAACGGAGGGTGGTTTTGGGGTCTGGGGGTCATGATCGGTGAAAATATATCAAAATTTTCCGGAACTGCTTTCCTCCGAACGGCTGCAATAGGTAGCTTTATACTTTTTAGTATTGAAAGCTACCTAAAAGAAGGAAGGAATTTTAGTCAGTATTTAGTAAGTTAGAGGTATTTTTTAAAGAAGAAACAGGAGTTACATTTTTACCCACTGCCACACCACCAATCGTATATTTCGAGGTAATAAGGTGCATGCCACTTTGTACTTTTAACAATGTGCTATAGAGAACACTGTTAATTTTTTTACTGTTATCACTGTTAATAACATTTGAGGTCACTGTGAATTTTTCTTTGAGAGCATATGTTTTTTTAAAGAACCAGTTTGAAACAGCAATTACATGAAGAATTTTAACGGCTCTGTTGAAATTCATAATGTTTTATGTTCTTTAAAAGATGACCTTTCAAACTAAATTAACCATAAATAAATTAATACAACATGGTTAGTTGAAATAAAAGTTTTAATACACACGTGTTTTATGCATCAGTGAAAGTATAAATGATAATTAGAAGTTTTTAATACAGTTGAATAATATAGAGGGAAATATTTTGGAATGGATATTATGATAATTTAGATAAGATACATTCTGAATAATAATAATAATAATAAAAACTTTTTCAAACAATTTCTTAAGAAATAGCTATCAACACTGTTGTACTACACAAAGGCTACAAAATGAACACCACTCAATGATATAGAGTGAAACGTTTTAGAATGAAAATAATGATATTTTAAACATTACACAGTCTTCTGAATAATAGATCTATATAAAAAAATAACTTTTTCAAACATTTTCTTAATAAAAGACTATTCCAAAACGTAAACATTTTAAAACACAAATTGAGTCTCAGGTCTTATGCATTTCAGTAGCCTAATTCCTATTTGAATCAATTTGGAGTAAAGAAGTCAGCTGTATACTTTTGAGAAATGATTAATAAACAAAATGTTAGTGACAATAAGAAAACTCAATAATAATTAAAAAAAAAACTACAGTAAAAATAAATAAATTTATAACTAATATACAGAAACACCAAATTACCCCGCTTTTTTTATTTTTAGTTTTATTTTTTTTTACACGGGGAAATATTATTACTTATCCCCCATACGTAGTATAGGGAAAATCTTGTAGTCGTTTTGAAAATAAAAAAATTTTTTTTTGCCGGATTTACACGTTCCACACAGTGGAGATTCCGAAAAACATATTAAAAAAATGCTGTCCGTCTGTCTGTAAACGCTCTATCTCCCAAACAAATTTAGATAGAGACTTGGAATTTGGTATGTACTTAGTATGTAATAGTGGGAAGAAGCTTATTGAATTTCAGTAACCTCGAGTATCCGGAACTATTTTTTTCGGATTCTCGAAATACTCGTTCTGATAAAAGGTATATAAAAATTTTCGAAATTGTTTATTTTAAGGAGTGAATATAAAAGACATTAAAAAAAAAATTGCATAAAGAATGAAGTAGATCGGATAATGAGTTGCCGAGATATTTGTAATCCTATTTTCCACACTCTTCGATTTTTCATGACCCTGTATTTTATTCAAATTTCAATTCAAAGATATATTTTAATTGGAAATGAGACGCTTAATCCAACACAGTAAACCGTTAGTTAATAGGATGATCAATTTTGGAGTTATAAGGTTGTTTCTTTTACGCAAATCAGTAATGGAGCATTTAAAGATTTAAAGTTTATGATGTCATCAAGCCAGGATTTTAATCGAATTGCAATGCATTTTATAAATAGTTTACACATGTTTTATTTTCATATTTTAAATAATGCACATCCATGATGGGTAAGTATTACGGTCGCCCCCAACGACTACTTTTTTCTCTGGGTCATTTTGAAAGATGCACGAAGAAAGAAGAAACGCAATACTTATTAGAGTGTACTTTCAAACTTCAAACATGCCAGTACAAATTCTTATTCATACGAACCTTACCTCGCTTTTTCCATGGATTCAAGTAAGTAGAGTGATATTGAAACTTTCGAAGGTGGTCATTTTGCACAGTTTTTGATAGATTCCAGAAAATATTTTTTTTCTTCCTGAAAATGTGCTATATACATAATAGGGATATATTTAATACACAGTACACATGTGTAAGTACATGTAAGAAAAAAATTAAAGATTCATACCATACAATAAGATTATGATAATAATAATTGAAAATGAAGCATCAAAATACCCCAGCACCAAATTACCCCGGCTTACCCAATACAATGTAGTATGTATAAAAACCTATAGTTCAACTTCATACAGTTAATCAATTATGGTTTCTAAATTGTTATTTAGATATAATCTTTTATCATATAAAAAAAGGCGTTTTATAACTATATTCTGATAGTGGTGAAAACGTTTTATAGTGCATGTGTGATGCATAATTCATCCCTTTTTTATGGCACATCTTTCTCTCGAAATAATTTTTGGCAAAACAGGGTAAAGTGAAGTATTTCTTTTTATAAGTGAACATTTGAAAAACAAAATAATTTTGATAAATATAATAACTAAAATTTCTTAAATCACATAGTAAAACCTAATACTAATTTAATAAGCAAATATTTGGAAAATGAATTTCGAATTTCCGAAAATGAAATAACTCTCGCAAAAATGAAGTTATTAAATTATTGTAATTTTTATAACTCAAAAAATTTCTTTAATATAATATAATAAGGGGAACTTCGCGATGCATTTTATATCTGCATTGATATGTGACATTTTGATTTACTACGCCATATTAATGAATGTAAAATTCAGATATTCTGATAAATATCTAATCTAATAAATTGAGATATAGTAAATTAAATTGAGAATTGCTTAAATCAAATGTCTACCCAATTGAAACAAATATTTGGTTAATCTACATTTATTTTTAAGAGTACTACGTCATAAATCTAACTAAAAACTAAAATTGTAAGAAAAAAATTAAGTTGAAGTGAAATTTGGATGTCTTCTCGTTGTCATAGTTATAGAGTAAAAAAAAAAAAAAAAAAAAAAAAAAAGAACTTTATTCGTGACGGTTTCAGGAAATCGCACAGCAAAATAAAGTATTTAAAGTAATTGAATAATAATAATAATAAAAAGATGATTTGATTACGTTCTTTTAAGACTGTACTTTTATGTTTCGTTTATGTTTTTTATTTTTTCATTTTTAACTTAAACAGTTTTTGGTGGCGCGTTAAAAAATTAATAATAATAATTATAGTATAAGATGTACTTCCTCTATACAATATACAATATTAAATTTAAAAAATCTAAAAATGAAAAAGAAAGAACCTTAAGTATGTGAAAACTTACTCAAATTATTAAAAAGTGCTCTAAAACAGAAAAGACCAGATTTTCTTTTTTAAAAGAAAATTCAAATGTACAAATAATTAAATAAATACCAAATTTCATAAATCTAAAATTTTAATTTATTAAACGAAACTGCTCAGAATAATAAAATAAATACTTCATGACAAACAGCTCTTAGGTATTTAATATAGAAGCCATAAATTATACCTAGAATTTTTCATCCTAAATTTATCAAATGTAAGAAAAACGTTTAAATTCAACATATTCTGACTACTGTTAATAGTTCTTTAAAATATAACATACATTTTTTTCTGTTCAAAGTAGATGTACCCGTTTATAGCTTTAACAAGAACGAAAAATCATGCGTCAAGTATAGATTACGTAACACTTTCTAACGCTTCCAAAATAATTTTACAAATCATTACCGTTTAATAAGCTGAAAGATAACATCTAAGTAAACAATTTGGAAAACGCATAACATATTTAAAAACGTAATTTCAGGAATTACCAACAATATTCGGAAAAATATCCTAACACTTTCATTGAGCCCTGTATATGATCTATAGATTTGTATATATACTACATAGGATGCTAAATTTTAATTTAGTTAGGAAACGCGTAGCACAGTTTAAAATTCTCCTTCTAGAGTTTCTGTCAATAAATGAAAATGTGAAAATTCTTTTGGTTAATGTGTAAATTTTAAAGTTCATATTTGAGTTCTAGCACATTTTCAAAAAAATTAATAATATTTCGATTAAAGACTGGATTCCTTTCCATTAAAGTAAGTACTTATTTAGAGTATATACATGCATTTTTATGAATATCAGCAATGTTGATCATTATCTAATAAAATATGTTTACTCTGTCGTTGCTACAAGAGTAGACTAAAATATTTATATATTTTTATATACATAGATTAAATTGTAAATGTGTTAACGTAAAAATATTAACTTAATTAAATGCTTCTTCTGTCACTAATTGATATGCAAAATTATATTAGTTAGTGAAAAAGGTAAGGTAACTTAATGTAATTCACTGTCTGTCATTTGATAATTACATATTTGATTTATTTTTCCATATATGCTTTTCTTTTAGAATCACCAATAAACAGAGGTATTTTACTATTATTATGAAATTTTAAATATATAGTTGTCCTGTTTTAAGATAAAAAATTTTTTGAAGGGCCCTGTTCTGAAATTTAAAAAAAAAGGGGGTCCTTTAAAAGACATTTTTAATGTAACATTTATCATTATAACATATATTTTTTATCAATGAAAGTTGAAATCCAGTTACTCAAATTCGAACCAAGATTAAAAAATACTTTTTAAATCATTTTGCTGAAGTTTTCCTCTCTGGTGAACTTATTTGTTTACAAATTACACATTTTAAAATGTCACAAAATAATAAATAAATAATAAACAGTAAGTTTTTATGGAATAAAAAGGAATTTCGTGAAGGAGCCTGTTTTATTATAAAGAATTTTGTGAAGGGCCCTATTTTATCAAATTGAGTTTTGTGGAGGGCCTATTTTATTAAATTGATTTTTCTGAAGGATACTGTTTTATTAAATAGAATTTTGTGAAGTGGCCCGAAATATTCACCAAATTTCGCTTGGTATATTACCCTTGATATATTTAATATTTTCTAATAATAATTAAACCCTATCTGGTGAGTTTTATTGCAGATTATATATATATGTATAAACTATGTAATATGGCAAAATAAATCGAATATGTAATTATCGTATGACAGACAGTACATTATAGTACAGTTTTACTAACTGATATTATTGATAAAATTTTGCATGTGAATTAGTGACATCATCAGAAGCATTTAATTAAGTTAATATTTTCATGTTCAAAAATTTACAATGTACATTTACATCTGTATAAAAAATAGTTTAGCAATGGAAGATATTAAATATGAAAAAATAAATAAATGGGAAAAGGAAAAGTATGAGAATGAAACAATCGTGAATTTATCAAAACGTAAATTTCCTTTATCATTAAAAAAGGTATTCCGATTTAGAATTTTGATTTAAATTCATATTAATATTAAACATATTTACATAAATCGTGCTAAATTTAAAAGCTATGATAAGCGAACAAATACGAAGTATGTGAAATTATTTATGCACAATTTTCCATTGATATGTATGAAAAGAAAGGTAGGTCTTAACTAAAAAGTATTACATTTACAAATAAAGCAAATTCATATTGAATACTGAATAATGCATAAAAATTGTTGCGCGAGATTATTTACTAATAAATAAATTGTGCAAACGTAATAAAATATTTTCGCAACACGAGCTTCAGACAAAGCCGTGGAGTTAAGCCTACTCGCGCAGAAACGACAAGCTAAACATATTTTAATACATAATGATCAACATTGTTGATATTCATAAAAATACACATATAGACTGTAAATAAGTACTTACCTTAATTAAAAGCAATCCGATCTTGAATTTAACTACTTTAAATTAACATCAGAATTCAAAACATATTTTGATTTCCCAACACGTTGTATCTGAAACGCACGGTACTATGTTACTTTTCTACGAACAAGTACGGAATGGGAGAATATTGTGACCTACTTTATGACCGAGGTTGAATGTCAGCGAACCAGTATTTCCTGATTTCCTCTGAAACCTGGCTGAGCCGGTGTTGTTTCCGCTCGCCAATGAGTGCTTTTTTTATCGAGATGAGTTGTTTAGTATTAGCTCTTCTGGAGTGCATTAGAAAAATAAAAATTCAAATCAAGATGAGTGAAACGTTTAAAAATCAACTCATTCACGATCCAATAAATTACAGCTCTTTTCTGAGAAGCCAAATCCACTCTTTCGTCTTAAGAGAGTACTAAAACAGAGAGCATCACAATAATTGCAGAGATTGACCATTGAACTTGTTCGGGTTATTCATTTTCGTTTGTTAGTTCTTCAACTCCGGGTCTCTCAGCTTGATGCTATGTGTGGTTCTGGTAACTTAAATACAATCCCACTCTACGTTACATTATAAAACGCAATATACGTCATCTTCTATCAAGTCTAATACAGTTTACGATCTTTGGATTCCAGCAGACTAAATGCAGTGAAAAATGTTAAAATTATTTACACATAAAGAACAGTGTTTAACTTTCATATTTAGAAGAGATGTGAATCATAAAAAGGTGGGTTTTTAAAGCTGAATTGTTAAATAACATTAAAATAACTTTATTTTCACTGCCTTTCCATTTTATATACCAGGTGCAATAATCTAACCATTAACCCCGAAAAAACCTCGATAACTGATTCTGGTAAAAAAATAATCCTGTAATTTGCATCGAATAAAATATTCCTAATCTTCCGTAATGGGGTCCACAGCCAAGTTCGAAGTTAAACATTAGTAGTTTTTGCAACGATATAGTTACAAATGTACCAGAGTTACCTACAAAACGAAGATAATTACGCACCAAACAACGTTCCATTAAAAAAAGGCAAATTGCTGTCGACTGAATTATAGATCTTTCACCGATAAAACTCCTTGAGAATGATAAATAAAGTTAGTTATGCAAAATTTTTAGTAATAATATTTTTTGTGACTTCTTTAACCGAAGATTTTTGTGCCTTTCTCTAATGAATATAATAACTTGAAGAAATAAATGGACTTGCTATTTCTTATATTTTCAACATTGCATTGTTCTTCAGTCTGTTGTCTAAATAAACTCCATAATGTACATAATTGGTTAATTTGTCACTAAGTTTAGCGGTTAGGGCTGTGCGTTAGCCGAAATTGCTTTACAATAATCAAAATTTTATCTAATCTGAATTCCCGGTACTTTTTTCTTATCTTGGTTAAAATGATAAATCAGCAAATGTTTTTCCTTGGCCACCATTGGCATTTCAAGATATTTTTTGTACATACAAGTATATTTTTTTTAGTGATAGTAAAATAACTGCAGATGAAAAATATATAATAGTAAATATTCTTTTGTCCATTTGCTTCAGAAGGAAAAACCATAAATTTACTAATCGCTGAATACAAATTTGATGCAATTGGATTCACCATCCAGAGCTCCCTTCAAATGAAAAAGAAATTTCCAACAATATAGTAAATACGCCAATTGGCGGTTAACCTATTACAGAAGATTAGTCCAATATCTTTTAAAAACCTTGGAAAAGAAGAAAAGATATGCAAAGAAAACTAAAAAGAAATGAAGGGTGAAATTTTTTTAAATGTGAATAAGAATTAGTGTGTGGCAGATATTTACACTAAAATTTAAATATTTGATACCATTTTTATAATATTAACTGTTATTTATATAATTTACATTTGAATATAAACAAATACTCCAAAAAAGTTGCCGTACACTTGAAAAAACACCATTATTGTGAACATGCATTATTGTGCCATTATTGTGACCGATGTCATGCTAATGCCTTTTTTGCTTAAAATCACATTATTTGGCTACAAAAGTAAAATCAAAATCGTAAATAAAAAAATAACATGTGACTCACAATTACATTAATTTTTATAATTACATCTGCTAGTTTCTTCTGTAAGCCACGTGATGCAGGAGTTAGATAAAAATAAAAAATAAAGCAAAAAACAAAGAACAACTCAAAAATAAAATTGTTACTCAGATTTTATCTAATCAGATTTTCTGAAGCATTTTTCTTAACCTGACGCAAACGATAAATCACCACATGTGGTTTCACTCGCAATATTTCACACTGAATAATTTTTTAAGCATTACGAACATTCCCTTTCAGGTATAAATTAAATAATTTCGTTTTATAATATTATTTTTCATGAAAACTATTTTGCTTTTTTTATTTTAAATAAAATTAGTAAGTTTTTTCTTTTATTTTTGATGTGTTTGTATTATTTTCTAACTGATATAGCCGTTTCAATTCTTTCAAGAACGATAGTGGTCGCCAAAAAATGACAAATGGTAACCTTTTTGCTCAAAATAACATAACCTTCCGTCATAATTCTATAACTAATCAACGTAGAACGATATATTATATACTAAAATCTTCCCTGCAAAATTATCTATCTAACAATGCATGTTCCATCTAAATCCATTCCGCAGCCCTCGAGTTATAAGTAGTCGGGACGAAATTTTCGTTTGTATTTTATATATCTCTCTATATTAAAAAAAAGTAACCACCGCCGCGGCCGCCGCTGTCAATTAAGATTTTGTGCCTTGAAGTCTTTCTGGACTAATATATCCAGAAAACTATTGCATATAAAAATTTAAAAATTGGTAGTTTTGTAAAGAAATGTTCGATAAACACGCTGAAGCAAACAGTTTTTAAATTGCAGAATTATTTTAAGAGATATTTAATATTAACGTTGGTCAAAATAATTTTCTTATAAAAGTTTTATAGAAACGAAAACTATGCACAGGAATTTAACTATAATTTGTAAGGATATAGTTGACAAGGTTGGGGTGTGCAGACTGCAATTATTTTTTCAATTTGACTCATTTTTTGAGGTTATATTTCAATTTTTTATTCAAAATTTTCATTATTTTGACGATTTATTTCATATTTCATAAATTTTATTATTTGAATCGTTGCCAATTTGTAAAATAGCGCACGTAATAATATTCCCTTTCAATTAAGAAATGTATTAACACGTGACTATTAAAAACAGAAATAAAACTTTAAAATAATAATTAAATGATCACGTGTTAAAAGCAATAAATGTAGAAAATAACGGACTAAAAAATATACATGGGCGTGAATATTAAAAAGATAAATAATTAAATTATTCCGCGTTTTCAAAGCATTAAGTAGAGTAAGATTAATTTATTTCGACAAAATATTTTATCTATTATTGCAAATTTTAAAACAGCGTAATTAATAATATTTCCCTTCAATTAAAAGCTATATTTTTACGTTTAATAATTACATTTAAATCAACGAAATAACTAATAAATTGGTAAAATATAATTAAAAATACAGATAAACGTTGAATTAAAGATCACTCGATGACATAACTACCACGCATAATGCATCTGGTATCAATTGAATGCGACGCCACAGATATGCACTTTTGGCTTTAAATCCTATATTTTGGCGACAGTTCTTTTCTTTTATAGAAAGTAGTAGTCGGGATAATGGAGTAATACCCCATCTTACTTATAATAAAATCCAAAGGCGAGAAAGTGTCTGTAACGGTACCGGGCTGTACCACTCTGATCTGCGAGTCAACCGTAGTTAAACGCCATGTTAGGCTTACTGAAAAATATATGCTAACACATAATAACACTAAATGATAATATCTTCTACTTGAAATAACGTCTGTTCAGCATATTTTCGTATAAAACATGTATATCATATCCAGTTATAATGTTTTAAGTTTTAAATTAAAAATAACAGATTAAACATCCGATTACCTGATGTAAATAAACGAATAATGTTGCCATTCAAAAACACAAATCCCATATCTAGAAAAAATAAAAGGAATGACTCTTTGAACGTTTCATTAAAATATCCAATTATGCTCTTAAAATATTTGTAAAAGCATTTTAAAGTCTTTAAATATTTAAAGGATTTTCTGAAATTTATTTCTGTAAGCATTTTATTCCTGAAATCACTTTTTCAGAAATAGCGATGATACCTTTCGAGGCTTTGCAATGCATCTACCAGCATTTTAGATATCGTTCGTAAAATACTATTCTGGCGCCATCTTCTGACAATAAATACAAATTATACGTTTCTGTTAGAAAAAAAAAAATTAATAATACAACTTTATTATAATTTACATAATAATAAAGTTGTAAAATAATATAAAATGTACATAAGCATATTTTTAGAATAAGAAAATTCAGGATGTATTGATTTATTACAAGATCAACTTTTTTTAATGATTTAAATTATTTTTATTATTAATTTTGAAAGGGAAATATTTGACTTTGTGTAAAAATTAATGCATTCTTTTAGATTATGAAGAAGCTAACAGATCGTTTTCGTATCATTGAGAGCGAAAATTAATACCTATAATTTACTAACCATAGTTAATTATTGAGACCTTAATTAATTATTGAGATCATTATTAGGATTAAAATTTTAATTATTGAGAAAAATATTTGGAAATTTTGAGTTGAAAAACCAAAATAAGGGAAAAGATTACGTTTCGTAAAATTTACCATTAACATAAGGTATGTACATTCAGGATGTATTGAATTATTACAAGATCAACTTTTTTTAATGATTTAAATTATTTTTATTATTAATTTTGAAAGGGAAATATTTGACTTTGTGTAAAAATTAATGCATTCTTTTAGATTATGAAGAAGCTAACAGATCGTTTTCGTATCATTGAGAGCGAAAATTAATACCTATAATTTACTAACCATAGTTAATTATTGAGACCTTAATTAATTATTGAGATCATTATTAGGATTAAAATTTTAATTATTCAGAAAAATATTTGGAAATTTTGAGTTGAAAAACCAAAATACGGGACAAGATTACGTTTCGTAAAATTTACCATTAACATAAGGTATGTACATTCAGGATGTATTGAATTATTACAAGATCAACCTTTTTTAATGATTTAAATTATTTTTATTATTAATTTTGAAAGGAAAATATTTAACTTTGTGTAAAAATTAATGCATTCCTTTAGATTATGAAGAAACTAACAGATCGTTTTCGTATTATTGAGAGCGAAAATTAATACCTATAATTTACTTAACATAATTAATTATTGAGACCTTAATTAACTATTGAGATCGTTATTAGGATTGAGATTTTAATTATTCAGAAAAATATTTAGAAATTTTGAGTTGAAAAACAAAGATAAAGAAAAAAATTACTTTTCGTAAAATTTACCATTAACATAACTACCATTAACAGTAAAATTTACCATTAACCCTCTATATTACCTAATATTACCTTAACGGTTCAGGTCAGTTTTCCTTATTGTCGATAAACAGTATATGAAAATTTTTATCAATTATTTAAAATTTTAACTGAAAACCCCAATTTCTACCCACCGTCCTAGGACGGGCATTTACACTAGTTTTCTATAGCATCGTTATAAAATTTCCCGATGCCATGACATTGCTTACTTAACCATTTTGAACGAGTTGATTTTCAAATGTTAAATTAACCTTATTTTATCAACAGTTGTTAGCTGTCTCGACAGCAGTTGATTCAGCTTTAAAATCCCTTGGTCAATGGAAAATGAATGGAAACTCGATTATAGCAGATATTACAGCGAGCAGCTGATTACACAAGGCCGATTATAGCAGCCGATTACAGCAGGTCGTTTAATTATAATTCAATCTTCCGCAATCGTTTTAAGGTTGATCAAATCAGAGTGTTTTAACAGTTTGTGGTGTCAGAACGGGGGTTGACGAACGTAGATCGTAGGGGGCAGAGCCCCCTAGTATAGTAGATGAAAGTACGTCTAATTAACATATACGAAATTCCATAGAAACATTGTGCAGTGTGCACAGAGATTAAAATCCTCTGTAAGAGTTAAAGATTTCTTCTCGAATTTTAAGATACAGGCTGGTCATATTTTTTTTCTTATTCAACTTTCCGATGCACCTCTGATAAAATCGTGAAGGAATCATCATTGATTTCAATCATCAAGTTCTAACATGTTCTTTACATGGCAAAAGTTTGAGAAAAAATCGTCCATTATTTGCAGAGAAATTCCAAATAAGCCTTAAATCTAAAATGTATGTTGCCTTTTAGGTATATAGAGTAATTACCAAACAGTAAGAAGATATTTGCCAGCTTATACTTATATTCTTTTCAAATTCTCTAATTAAAAAAAAAATACTCGTTTAACTAATTTTACAATAACAATTTTCTGTATGAGGTGTAAGAAAATTCAATGATTAAATTAAACAGTGTTACAGTGTGATAAATTAATTTAATTTGCATGTAATAAATAGGAGAAATATCGCAATGCAATTTTCATAATTTCTTTCACTGTTTTCACTCTCAAACGTTTTCAGAAGATTTCATCATGAAATGAATTCTGTTATGAAAAAACCTTTAAAATACCTTATTTTTCTCCTTAAAATATCAATACTTTTGTAGTACTGTTTTTCAGTATTACTATTTTATTGAGCATAATTTCAATTATAAATGTAACCAACGAAAGCAAATATCCAATAAAGAAAACAAGAAAAGCTCCAGTCAAATCTTTAAGCATCAATGGCGAAACAGGAGTGGCGTTATAGTCAGAATTTTCTAATGGTGGTTGGCACAACTGTGCACGAAAATGTCTATCTCGGAAATACTTCTGATAAAGACCTGCTTCAAATATACGAATAGAAACACTTTCTAGTTTTCTCGGACAACAAAAACGTTTTGTATAGGCTATTCCAAAGTGGCTTAAAGAGAAAGAATCATCAGAAATGTAGTAGTTTTTGTCGTAGTTACCGATGACAATTCTATTCGAAAGAAATGCTTTTTTATATGAATATTCAACAAAAGCTGAAATACCATACAGATTTTCGATTTCACTTCTCTTTATGCACTCTCCAATTGATCTGAGTTGATCGTCGTTTGATTCGAACCACGCATTGCTTCTTGAAGAGCCTGTGTATATGATACACCTGAATGAACTGTCCTTTACAGTTTCGGATAAGTCCGAAATATCACGGACACCGACCATCCTGGGAACTGTTATAAAAGACAGTATGACTGCTTTGTAACTGTTTGCAAGAATCGTGATGCCTAAAAACCATGTAAGAAGCAAAAGAACAGTATTTCTTTGCCTTACCTCAAAAGAAAAGGATTTTTCCAATAGGTTGCCAACAGTTTCTAGTAGAATAGTGGAATAGGTTTGTTTTCTTTACAGAAGGATGTACAAAATAAATGATATGAGAATGAGGCTTATTCCTATACAGATCCACTCTTCAAAAGAAAAAGTTTCCAGTAGGGCGAAATTCTTTGGATGTGGCTCAGGTTTATTTGTCTTGAAAGTAAAGTCATCCACGTGTATTGGGAAGGTGAAATTTACTGCTTCTCTTCTTTCAACAGTTATGACCATTCCACTGGTTGATAGATCTGCTTCTCCCCTGACTAGCATTCCCATAATACCAGTCCAGTTACCGTCAGGCTTCTTGGCTCCGAATGAATTGTCTTCTGGGTAAACAACTTCGAAGGGGATCCCAAGACCCTGTGAGAGAATACGAATAATTCTGCCTTGATAAACATCCAATGAAGTTCCATCAGGATTCACTACGCAATCATATTCATCTTGAGGGTGACTGAAACTTGATTTTTTAGTGGCAAGTTTCATGAATTTGGGTGACTTGCTACCAACCATCTTCTTCCTAAAATATAAATCCATGTTTGTTAAAACTACTTCCGAGTAGTTTTTATAGTGTATTAATCAGTTTTTGCCAATAAAAATAACGGCTTTTGACCATTATCAATTCTGAATTAAACATTTTCAGCTGCATAATTGAATTTATACATGCAAAAATAGCAACATAATATTAGTTTTATATGCTGAAACGTCAGTTGTGGCTTACTGTGGAGTCCCAAAATGTTTTTGATGCCTGCCTGTAATTCTCTCTATATCTTTGGAAAATTTTATATGCTGAGAAATATATAAATAAAATCTAACATTGTTAATTATGGATTTAAGGATTTTTATATTATGTTTTTAAAACATTGATATTGTGTGAAGCGAGATGAAAATTTAAATGTCTTGCAACTTTGAGGCCCCTGATCTGAAGGTTGATTAGTGTTAATGTAAATACCTTTAATTCATCATGTTTTTCTATAACACATGTTTATTAATCATTAAAATGTTTACTTCAGAATTCATTGTATAGGGTAAGCATATTTCCAGTTTAAAAAGTCCTTCCGGCCTGTACCGGGAGGAAAAGTTAGCTTTCCTATATAATCGTTTTAAAATTTTAGCTAATGTTACTCGAAACAGTAAGCTAAAATGCAAAGAACCCAATTACAGAACATTCGTTAATACTGAATGTGAATAAGAAATTTGCCAAATTAGTCAACTATAGCCAAGTTGGCTTCATTTATGAAGACTTATTTCGGTCGCAAATTTGGCGATATTTCGCCAAATGTCGCCAACGTTGGCGAGAATTTGGCGCTAACAGATATGAATATATAGTTTTATGCGTATGATTGGGAAAATGATTACAACAATGAAAGATAATAATTTGCGAGAAGTCGCGTTCACTAAAACTCATGAATTAATCGTTGGATATTTGTAATGTGCTATCTTGTTTCAAAATGTCTGCCACCCTAGAATTTCAAACTGCTATATCTCAGCCGTTTTTTAAGATAGAGGTAAATCAAAAAGTACTCCGGAATTCTTGTATCAAGGCCTAACACTTAAGCAAAAAATAAATTTGAATTTTTAACTTTTTTGTATATTTATTTTAGTTTTAAATTTTTAAATGGCCGCTATCTTGAAACAAAATGGCGGACCAAGCTGGCCAACGAACTCGGTCGAGGCATTGGTGAGCTTAATACACACGATTAGTTTCATCAAAATTGATTTATAAATACGAGTGCTATCGCATGACATAGATCAGATATATATATATATATATATATATATATATATATATATATATATATATATACAGTGGAACTCCAGATATACGTTACCTGAGTTGTACGTTTCCCTCAGTTATACGTTTCAACTCAGCGGTCCCGACCACTTGCCATTAAAAATTAGCTGAGTTATACGTTTTGAATTACACATTTCCCTCAGTTATACGTTACGTTTTTGCGTCCCCGGACGAATTTATTTTTCATTTATCCATTTTAAAACAGGAAACACTGACGACGCGGCGAGGAGTCTGATTTGAAAGATCCCACTCAAACTTCAGAGCTGATGTGAAAGCTTTTGACGTAGTAAAGCGGTTCGTCAGTAGTAAAAGCAATAACCATAAGGCGGCTGCATTATTAACAGAAATGCAAAATTTGCTGTTCAGTGTCGGCTCTGCTGAAAAGAAACAACAGAAGATTAGTGATTATTTCAACAAGATTTAATAAACTACTGAATTGTCTTTTGATAAATGATTTATATGCCAAGGCGATTCCAGCGATTTCTTTTAAGTACTCTATTTTTATTAAAAATAATTTTAATAAATCTTTTATGATAAAATAAGTTCATGTGTACTTCTCTTATGTACTTTTCTTCTTCTCATTTCCATTTCCAAAAATTTATGTCATGGGGCAGTACTACTTAGGAAACTTCTGTTTTCTATATAAAAGGCGGCAACCTCAGCGGATCAAAATTTTCACGATATATTTTAAAAATTGTTCCGGTAAACCATTAATTGAGTTGTACGTTTTACTGAGTTATACGTTTCGTTTGTCCGGTCCCGGGCAAAACGTATAACTGGAGTTCTACTGTATAGATATATATATATATATATATAATATATGGATATATCTATATATATAAATCAACATTTGGACGGAGGGTGGTTTTGGGGTCTGGGGGTCATGATCGGTGAAAATATACCGAAATTTTCCGGAATTGCTTTCCTCCGAACGGCTGCAATAGGTAGCTTTATACTTTTTTGTATTGAAAGCTACCTAAAAAACTGATTAATACACTATGACACACACACCACTATGATTAGAACACTAATACATTATAGCACTAATAAATTAATACATTATGACATTATAAAAATAATTATTTATATACATTATAAAAATAATTTATTTTCAAAAATCTTGTTCATTTTGTTAGGTATCATCCCTTTATAGCAACAATATTCATTTCAGCTGCTCATTTTAATTGCTGCAAATTTTGCTCATTTTGTTATTATACAAAATGAGCAATTTAACATATAATTACAATAACATCTTAAATTGCTGTTTTATACAAACAATATTTTGAATAAAAACTTAACTCTTAATGAAAGCTATAAGAAATTACTGAAAATTCCTTTTATGAATACATTCTAGAAAATAAACTTTTCCAGAAAAAGTACAAAATAATTATTCTAAACAACTTTATAGACAGTTAGCAGTTAAGAATTTAAATGATTTTTATTCAGTTTCTTTTTTACAAATAATTTAGTAACTTGTTTTTCAACATTAAATACGCTTAAAGTAAATTTTCAATTTTAAACTACTCTTTACAATATAAACCGAAAATTTTAAAAGGACATGATAGATACAATTCCGGTGGCGGCAGCAGCAGCAGCAGCAGAAGCAGCGTTAGTAACTTTCTTTAGAATAAAAATAATTTCCTTTCAAAAATCTTGTTCATTTTGTTAGGGCATCATCCCTTTATAGCAACAATATTCATTTCAGCTGCTCATTTCAATTGCTGCAAATTTTGCTCATTTTGTTATTATACCATACTATTGTACAAACAATATTTTGAATAAAAACTTCACTCTTAATGAAAGCTATCAGAAATTGCTGAAAATTCTTTTTATGAATACATTCTAGAAAATAAACTGTTCCAGAAAAAGTACAAAATAATTATTCTAAGCAACTTTATAGACAGTTAGTAGTTAATGATTTTTATTCAGTTTCTTTTTTAGAAAAATTTTGGTAAATTGCTTTTCAATATTAAAAATTTGTGGCTCACTGCTGGTACATGGCCTTCTATAGGTGCATTTGACATTTATTTCTTAACCCTTTAACGGATAAAGCACTTCAATTGCTAAAATGTTGAAATAAATGATTGACATCGGAAATTATGAACATATTTATTGGTATGTAACATAAAAGCGATGTTTCACATGCATAATAAATGGAAAACATTTCTATTAAAATTCTGCTGTCATTGTTGAATTTCGTAATTAAAAATTTGAAATTTCGTAGGGAAACCAATATCCTTTAAAGGGTTAATGAGCTAAAATTTGTTATTTACGTTTCCGTTCTTTTCACAAAAACAAAATTTTTCTGTTTATCATACACCAACGTGTTTATCATAAAAGTCTCTATAAAACTAACAGTATTTAAATGCAATAGTTTTTGCAGGATAAGCCATAAAAGTGAAAAGGTCAAAATAAATTCAATTACGGCAGAAGAATTAGTTATTACTATTTTTTTTAATTGAGAGATTACATTTTACTTTGTAATTTTCAGTTCTTTAAGGCCGAATCTTAGCGAAATATTACAGTTTCTCTATTTAATAACTATTCGCTGAAATAATTTCGTTTAATGAAAATAAATTTTTAAATACTAGTTATACTGATATATATATATATAAACATTGAAGGAATGTTTTTGCCATTAAGTTGCTCATTATTGGTACATAGCATTATAAGTGCATTTAGTTTAATGGCATTTATTTTGCAATGAGCTAAAACTTAATATTCGATTATTTTAATAAAAAAACAAAATTATTGTATATTTCATACATCAACGTATTTATCATACAATTCTCTATAAAACTAACAGGTTTTAAATGCAATTGTTTTTGCCGGATAAGCTAAGTCGGTAAAAAGGTCACAATAAATTCAATTACGGCGGCAGAATTAGTTATTATTGTTTTTTAAAATAGTGAGATTATATCTTACTTTGTAATTTTCAGTTCTTTAACCCATTCGGCACCATGGGTGCATATATGCACCCTAAAAAAAAACATACAGAATTTGTTTTAGGCACCAGTAAAAAATAAAAGTAATATTTACTTTCTCTAATTAGAGCATTTTTGTGATAATTTAAGTAAGGGTAGCTTTCTAAAAAAAAAGTGGTGCAAACTGAATAAAATTTGTGTAAAAGCCGCCGGTCCCAAAGGGGTTAAGGCCGAATCTTACCGAAATATTATAGTTTCTCTGATTAATAAATATTCTCTGAAATAATTTCGTTTAATGAAAAAAAAAATAAATACTAGTTATGCTCAGAAATATATTTACTGAAAAAAACTTTTCAGAAATATGTTAATTAGAATGTTTTTATCATTAAGCAGCTCATGACTGGTACACGGCATTATAGGTACATTTAGCTTAATAAAATTTATTTTGCAATGAGCTAAAATCCAATTTTCCATTCTTTTCATAAAAAAGAAAATTATTGTGTATTTCACTCAACAACGTATTTATGATACAATTCTCTATAGAACTAAAACTAACAGTTTATATTATAGTTTCTCTGTTTAATAAATATTTTCTGAAATAATTTCGTTTAATGAAAAAAAGAATACTAGTTATACTCAGAAATATATATTCATTGAAGGAATGTCTTTATCACTAAGCAGTCCATCACTTGAACATTTATTTTAAATGTATATTTTGTTTTTAATAATTTAAGCATTTGTTGTTCTCTTAGAATTACATATTTTATACTATAAATAAATATTTTAAATTCAGGTATTTTTTTAAATAATATATAATTTAAGCCAGATTTAAGATTTCAGTAAAATATTTTAATTAAATATATTAAGCAATTATAGTTTATACCACAAGTATATTTAAATATAATTAAATAAATAATTATGATTAAAATAGAAAACACTCAAATAAACATCATTATTAGTAAAGGTAAATTAAAAAAAATCAATAAACATTTAAAACTTTCAGAGACTTTGTATAAGTGTTTCCTCTAAACCAGGCATCGGCAAGTATTTTTAAGTAGGGTCCGAATACTTTTGAAAATTTTTATCGAGGTCCAGAGAAAAAACACTTAAGTAATATTAGTATTATTTAAATTGTAAGTTTAAATTGTTATTTTTACACATACATACATATACTATAGAATAGAAAAATCTGGTATTTGTTATGAAGAATTACTATATGCAGAGGTATACGTTCTGAAAAATTTTATATACACATTATAAAATAGAAAAAGCACATAATTGTTGAATAATTAGAGATAATTGAAGATAATAGTTGAGATAATTGTTTTAATAAACTATTTATTCAAATTGAAAATTTTTGACGGTCCGCGATATGACGTTCCGCGGTCCGGATGTGGATCGCGGTCCGCCAGTTGCCGACCGTTGCTCTAAACCTATTAATGGAAAGTGATATTAAAAATCCGTCATAAAGATATTTCTTAATTACTCTGTCACATGATTAGTAACGCTAAAACAATATTTAGAGCATAGTGATTGAGTAGCTTGATATTAGTGCGAAAAAGTTTATAACATACTCAAAAAATTATAGTTAGATACAAATAATGTTGATGTAGTATTCTTCGCTTAAATAAAATTTCTATAACGCGTTTTTTTGAAGACATAATTACGCAACTTTTCCAAAAAGAATATAGAATGACTGAACCATTAGTTAATCAATTAAAATTATTTTCGATTTCCAAAGCACTTTTCTCTGGTCTTGTTCACAATAAAAGTATGTTCAAATAATGATTTTCTTTCTTCTCTCTTTTTTTTTTAACCATTGGGAAAATGGTTGTTGTTTTCGGTCGAGAATGGACCTCTTGACGTCGTCACTTTATTTTTTAAGCGTTTTTAACGAAATTCTGTAACTTTAGAAGAATTTTTCTTTGAATAGGCAATAGAAATGCATAAAATTGTTACAAATATGTTAAAGTTACAAAAAGGATCGATGCAAATTATCAGATATGAAAAATAAAGTAGAAATTTGGTACTTTCATGTTATAGCAGGTCCCAAGGATGGAATATTTTTGTTTCTGTTTTCATTAATATTTTGTAAATTCGGTAATTTTGTGCTATAGCGGCCACCAGGGATGAATCGCCAAGCAACCAAGATTTATCGCTGAATTATATATATATATATATATATATATATATATATATATATATATATAATTTTTGTTTTGTTTTTCATTAATATATTGTAAATTTGGTATTTTCGTGTTATAGCGGCCCCCAAGGATGAATCGCCAAGCGACCGATATATAAGTTTTGCGATGATCTCGGCGAAATCATAACTGCAATTTTGGCATAATCATAATTGTGGGGGCCGCCAAAAGTCTCCGTACCTCTTCAAAAATTAATTACAAAAAAAAATAATAGGCCTACAGCAAAAATAATTACAGCAGTGCGTAGAGTAACTTAAAAAGTTTTTTCTACTACCTTACTATACTTGTATATGAGATCCTTTCGTTGCACGAAGAATATCAAGTCGATATTCCAATTCCATCCATGTGCGTTTCAACATGCTAACACCAACAATAGTTACAACTTTTTGGTCCTTTTGTTTCAAGTGAACAGTCTCGTGGAATTGCAACAAAAGATCTAAAAGGTTTTAACTACTGTTGCTGTTACTGTTGATCTTTTGTTTTAATTCCACGAGACTGTTCACTTGAAACAACAGAACAAAACAGTTGTAACTACTGTTGGTGTTAGCATGTTGAAACGCTCATGGATGGAATATGAATATCGACTTGATATTCTTCGTGCAACGAAAGGATCTCGTATACAAGTATACTAAGGTAGTAGAAAAAAACTTTTTAAGTTACTCTATGTACTGTTGTAATTATTTTCGCAGTAGGCCTATTATTTTTTTTTGTAATTAATTTTTGAAGTTGTACGGAGACTTTTGGGACACCATGTATATATATATATATATATTAAATAAAACTGCGTTTAGCACATTTGGGTTTAAGTTTCATAAATGGGTATGCCACCATAGCTTAGCGTCAAACAGTGACGATGTTGTCTGCAGCGTGATAGTGATTTCAAATGTATCAAGAGTATGAGAGCAATTATCTATCAAGAAATGTTTGCCTATTTAACAGAATGTCTGGAAAAATTATTAAAATCCACTTAGCTTTACGAATAATAATCACTAATAATAAAAATAATACTCATCACCTTAGTAATACAAAAATACATTTAGAGTATACTAATTCTGTAGGGCAGGATATTATTGAAGAAAAATTCCTAACCTACTGTACAAATTGTACATAGACAATGAAAATATGTTCAAATAATAATTTTCTCAGTTTATGTTATGCTTATAAAACTGTGTATAGCACATTTGAGCTATAGTTTCATAAGTGTATATGTCACTAAGCTTGAAATAATGCAATAGGGATGTTAGAAACAATGTGGTAGTGATTTCAAATGTATTAAGCGTATGAGAGCAATTACCTATTAAGAAATGTTTGCCTATTTAACAGAATGTGTGGAAAAATTATTAAATTCACCTTAGCAATGCGAATAATAATCACGAATAATAAAAATATTACAAATAATACGAATCACCATAGTAACGCAAAAATACATTAGAGTAACTAAACTAATTCTGTAGTGTAGGATATTATTATAGAAAAATTTCTAACCTACCTTAAAAATTGTTCATAGACAATGAAAATATGTTCAAAATAACTTTCTCAGCTTATGTTATGCTGACAAAACTGTGTATAGCACATTTGAGCTATAGTTTCATCGCTCCTCCGAGTGTTCTGGAATCGACCCTTTTGGTAGGGGAGAAGACCCGGAGCTCGGCATTGCGCGCAGTAGCGTCGACACGACGGGAGCCGGTGACTGACGAATCTCCACCTCAACGTGGTGAGCGGGTGGTAGCGTGGTGGCGGAGTAGCCAACTTCGCTGGGTGGTGAGTCGGCTAGCGGCTCACAGAACCTGGGTTGTTCCCCCTTTGGGCCGGTTCTCGGCTGCAGGGGATCAGGTCTTCGGACGGCAAAAAACCACCACATAGGCTGAATTCTCGCACCTAGTTGGCTGACTGTGTGTCGCCGACCTGGATGGTGATGTGAGAGCAAAGGCTAGCAAACGGAGATAGGACAGTCACCACCATTGTCTAGGGCAAGAAGGAGGAGAAGTCGGACTCTGTATGACAAGGAAACGCAGGAGGTTCCGTAGTGACGCTTGTCAGTGCGCGAGGCGGCATGCAGCATCCCTCGGTACTGTGCAGGCGGCGGAACGTAGGCGAAAGGTGAAGTGGGCTCGTACGAGTCTTAAACATCACGGCACCCCATGTACCCCCTGTGTGTGGCACGTAGGCGGCGGGTTAGAAGAGACTCGCAAGTCGAGTCTGTAGGCCCTTCGAACCCAAACACCCACTGTGTCTCTCCTCGTAGCTGGAGTAGTTGTGTGCCGCCCTCAGGGTCGTGCAGGAAAGAGAGTGCCCGTTAATACCAAGAGCGTGGGTGGTCGTCGAGGTGCCCCATGCCCAACATGACCCAAGCGCCTTCTCTGGGAGGGGTCTGACTCACTCTCGGAACTGCTCGACTGCGAGGAACCGGGCCGGTGGCTCGTCTTAGGACGACGACAGAACCTCCCTTCGAACCTGGGGCCGAAACCAGTCCAGCGCGTCTATGCGTAGTCAGAGCTTTCTGTGCCTGACGGTTGGGACTAGCAGAACTCTCATAACAATACCTTCTCGTTACTAACCTCCAACCGGGTCCGTCTCTTTGGCGCATTTGAGGGGATTTTCCACATCCCTCAGAGTCCGGTAGTGGTCCTTCCATTCTTCCGTTTTAGTGCATTATATGTGCGTGATCTCCAGGAGTACCACGTCGCTTGGATCTCGATGCCTCGCGGGTGCTCCATGGAGGGACAACCCAGCCAGACGTGTCTATGCGTTGAGACCAGTTTTCTTCGAGGTCTCGGGTTGGCGAGAAGAACCTCCCGCTCTTTTGAAGTGTTATATATGTTTGGTGTCGCATGCTTGCATGTTTATGTTTGCATGCTTTTATTTGTAGTGCATTTTATGAGCGTGATCTCCCATAGGATGCCATGTCGCTTGGATCTCGATGCCTCGCGGGCATCCTTGGGAGGGACAACCTAGCCAGGCGTGTCTATGCGTTTGGAACCGAGTTTCTTCGAGGTTCCGGGTTGGCGAGAAGCACCTCCTGCTAGCCGCTCCAAATGAACTAGTCGTTTCCTCCTTCCCTAGGACTCGATATTCGGAAGGGGCGGTACAGCAATGGGAAGTGGGAGTGTTCACCATTAGGCTGAGGACCCGTTTTCCCTTATGGGATTTCGGCTACGAGGCTGGGGTTCACTCTCGCTATCCGCCCAAGTGGAAAGTTAGTGGGCCTTAGAGGGAAGGTTCCACTAATGTTGCTTCGACCTATGTCATCAAACTCACTTGGGAAAGAGAGCATGAAGTGCAGGTAGGCGTACGCCCCCGCTTCGCTCTCCGGCCGAAGAGCACCACCTAGGGGGTCCCCGGGTAAACCGGATCCTCCATGGTCGTGAACTCGTATGGGCTCTTCAAGAGCCTGGAATCGGCGGATGATGCACGGCTGCCTTCGGCAGTCGCGACCTCTGTCTAAGTGTATATGTCGCTAAGCTTGAAATAAAGCAATAGGGATGTTAGAAACAATGTGGTAGTGATTTCAAATGTATCAAGAGTATGAGAGATATTATCTATCAAGAAATGTTTGCCTATTTAACAGAATGTCTAGAAAAATTATTACATTTACCTTAGCAATACGAATAATAATCACGAATAATAAAAATAATACAAATAATACGAATCACCATAGTAACGCAAAAATACATTAGAGTAACTAAACTAATTCTGTAGTGCAGGATATTATTCAAGAAAAATTCCTAACCTACTGTAAAAATTGTACATAGACAATGAAAATATGTCCAAATAATAATTTTCTGAGTTTATGTTATACTGATAAAACTGTGTATAGCACATTTGAGCTATAGTTTCATAAGTGTATATGTCGCTAAGCTTAAAATAAAGCAATAGGGATGTTAGAAACAACGTGGTAGTGATTTCAAATGTAGCAAGAGTATGAAAGCAATTATCTATCAAGAAATGTTTGCCTATTTAACAGAATGTCTGGAAAAATTAATAAATTGACCTCTGCAATACGAATAATAATCACGAATAATAAAAATAATACGAATAATACTAATCACCATAAGTAACACGAAAAATACATTTAGAGTGTACTAATTCTGTAGTGCAGGATATTATTGAAGAAAAATTCCTAACGTACTGTAAAAATTGTACATAAACAATAAAAATATGTTCAAATAATAATTTTCTCAGTTTATGTGATGCTGACAAAACTGAGTATAGCACATTTGAGCTATAGTTTCATAAGTGTATATGTCGCTAAGCTTGAAATAAAGCAATAGGGATGTTAGAAACAACGTGGTAGTGATTTCAAATGTATCAAGCGTATGAGAGCAATTATCTATCAAGAAATGTTTGCCTATTTAACAGAATGTCTGGACAAATTATTAAATTCACCTTAGCAATGCGAATAATAATCACGAATAATAAAAATAATACAAATAATACGAATCACCATACTAACGCAAAAATACATTAGAGTAACTAAACTAATTCTGTAGTGCAGGATATTATTAAAGAAAAATTCCTAACGTACTGTAAAAATTGTACATAGACAATGAAAAAATGTTCAAATAATAACTTTCTCAGCTTATGTTATGCTGATAAAACTGTGTATAGCACATTTGAGCTATAGTTTCATAAGTGTATATGTCGCTAAGCTTGAAATAAAGCAATATGGTTGTTAGAAACAATGTAGTAGTGATTTCAAATGTATCAAGCGTATGAGAGCAATTATCTATCAAGAAATGTTTGCCTATTTAACAGAATGTCTGGAAAAATGATTAAATTCACTTTAGCAATACGAATAATAATCACGAATAATAAAAATATTACAAATAATACGAATCACCACAGTAACGCAAAAATACATTAGAGTAACTAAACTAATTCTTCGTGTACTAATTCTGTAGTGTAGGATATTATTAAAGAAAAATTTCTAACCTACCTTAAAAATTGTACATAGACAATGAAAATATGTCCAAATAATAATTTTCTGAGTTTATGTTATGCTGATAAAACTGTGTATAGCACATTTGAGCTATAGTTTCATAAGTGTATATGTCGCTAAGCTTAAAATAAAGCAATAGGGATGTTAGAAACAACGTGGTAGTGATCTCAAATGTAGCAAGAGTATGAAAGCAATTATCTATCAAGAAATGTTTGCCTATTTAACAGAATGTCTGGAAAAATTAATAAATTGACCTTTGCAATACGAATAATAATCACGAATAATAAAAATAATACGAATAATACTAATCACCATAAGTAACACAAAAAATACATTTAGAGTGTACTAATTCTGTAGTGCAGGATATTATTGAAGAAAAATTCCTAACGTACTGTAAAAATTGTACATAAACAATAAAAATATGTTCAAATAATAATTTTCTCAGTTTATGTGATGCTGACAAAACTGAGTATAGCACATTTGAGCTATAGTTTCATAAGTGTATATGTCGCTAAGCTTGAAATAAAGCAATAGGGTTTTTAGAAACAATGTAGTAGTGATTTCAATTGTATCAAGCGTATGAGAGCAATTATCTATCAAGAAATGTTTGCCTATTTAACAGAATGTCTGGAAAAATGATTAAATTCACTTTAGCAATACGAATAATAATCACGAATAATAAAAATAATACAAATAATACGAATCACCATAGTAACGCAAAAATACATTAGAGTAACTAAACTAATTCTGTAGTGCAGGATATTATTCAAGAAAAATTCCTAACGTACTGTAAAAATTGTACATAGACAATGAAAATATGCTCAAATAATAATTTTCTCAGCTTATGTTTTGCTGATAAAACTGTGTATAGCACATTTGAGCTATAGTTTCATAAGTGTATATGTCGCTGAGCTTGAAATAAAGCAATAGGGATGTTAGAAACAATGTGGTAGTGATTTCAAATGTATCAAGAGTATGAGAGCAATTATCTATCAAGTAATGTTTACCTATTTACAGAATGTCTGGAAAAATTATTAAATTCAAGATATCAATTAATTTTGCAAATATAACTAATACAACAAACTTTCTAATGAAAATTCTTATTATGAAAATTCTTACGAAAAAATAAGTCTGATAATTAACTTCTGACATGTTATAATAGTAACAGGAAAAACACAATTAGAGCATACCAATTGAATAGTTTAGGATATTAGTGCGAAAATGTTTTTAACCTACTGTAAAAATTGTACGTAGAACCAAATGCTGTTGATGATGCGGTAGTCCTCGCTGTCGGATTTAAATTTCTGCGAGGTGCACTGGATGACACAATTTTGAAACGTTTCCAAAAAGAATATAAATTTTTTCTTTTATAAAGTTAAGTGCACACTTTTACAACATCTGACTGAGAAATAAATGTCATTATGCCGTTTATTTGAAAACTAACTGTATAGTTGCTACTTATGCGAAATATTCTTAATACTTAATCAATGAAATCAAATAGGTACCACCCAGAGACAAGACACATTTTGATTATATTTAGTGTTTACATATCACAGTATTTTAAAATGAGTAGTTTTAAAATAATTGGATTTATTTTTTATTTTATTTAAATGTAAATAGCATTACAACAACTAAAAGGTTATTTGAAAATTTTGAATTTATAAAGGATAAAAACGATAAAACTTGCACAATTTGTAAATATGAGGACTCACGCAATAAAATATCCTTATCAGAAATTGAAGTATTGATTTGAAATTTCATTGTGTCCTTCAACATCTGTACTACATAAAAATCTCTATAAACGCGGTTTAGGTTGTTTCGAAATTTAATCACTGTAATAATAAACAACAAATGGAGAGTTTTTTAATGCGATAATGTACTATTGTAATTTGAATAAAGAAAATATCCTGATTCAAAATTTATCTTATGAAATTAAGTATATATACACTAGTCTCCAAAAGTTAAGGTACACTAAACAGTTGTGTCTAATTTGAAATAAAATAAACTTAAAAACATGAAATTTAGAAGAATTGTGATTTAAGCAGCTATTTATCGAATTTTACTTAATTTTAACGTGAAGATTAATTTGCAAATAAAAAGATTGCCCTTTTTTTTTTGCAAAAGTACACTGCTTTATATATATAAAAAAATATGTGACAGTTTTTTGTGAAAAAAATTAAATAAACGGATTTTAATAAGGTATGTGTTCGGTCCTACTTGTAATGCATTTGGGGCATCTTCCTTCGTAAAAAATAAAAATAATCTTTAATAGACATATCAGTGATTTATATTAGAGAATATGAAGAATTTCTAAATCACAGAGAATAATTTTTAGAATCTAAGACTAACACGAGCTGGGAAAATGATGCCCATTGTGATGGAAATTTGGAAATATTTAATGGGAATTTTGTTTTATATATAAAAAAAATGTGTGACAGTTTTATGTGAAAAAAATTTAAATAAACGGATTTTAATAAGGTATGTGTTCGGTCTTACTTGTAATGTATTTGGGGCATCTTCCTTCGTAAAATATAAAAAAATTATCTTTAATAGACATATCAGTGATTTATATTAGAGAATATGAAGAATTTCTAAATCACAGAGAATAATTTTTAGAATCTAAGACTAACACGAGCTGGGAAAATGATGCCCATTGTGTTGGAAATTTGGAAATATTTAATGGGAATTTTGTTTTATATATAAAAAAAATGTGTGACAGTTTTATGTGAAAAAAAATTTAAATAAACGGATTTTAATAAGGTATGTGTTCGGTCCTACTTGTAATGCATTTGGGGCATCTTCCTTCGTAAAAAATAAAAATTATCTTTAATAGATATATCAGTGATTTATATTAGAGAATGTGAAGAATTTCTAAATCACAGAGAATAATTTTTAGAATCTAAGACTAACACGAGCTGGGAAAATAATGCCCATTGTGATGGAAATTTGGAAATACTTAATGGGAATTTTGTTTTATATGTAAAAAAAATGTGTGACAGTTTTATGTGAAAAAAAATTTAAATAAACGGATTTTAATAAGGTATGTGTTCGGTCCTACTTGTAATGTATTTGGGGCATCTTCCTTCGTAAAAAATAAAAATTATCTTTAATAGACATATCAGTGATTTATATTAGAGAATATGAAGAATTTCTAAATCACAGAGAATAATTTTTAGAATCTAAGACTAACACGAGCTGGGAAAATGATGCCCATTGTGATGGAAATTTGGAAATATTTAATGGGAATTTTGTTTTATATATAAAAAAAATGTGTGACAGTTTTATGTGAAAAAAAATTTAAATAAACGGATTTTAATGAGGTATGTGTTCGGTACTACTTGTAATGTATTTGGGGCATCTTCCTTCGTAAAAAATAAAAATTATCTTTAATAGACATATCAGTGATTTATATTAGAGAATATGAAGAATTTCTAAATCACAGAGAATAATTTTTAGAATCTAAGACTAACACGAGCTGGGAAAATGATGCCCATTGTGATGGAAATTTGGAAATATTTAATGGGAATTTTGTTTTATATATAAAAAAAATGTGTGACAGTTTTATGTGAAAAAAAATTTAAATAAACGGATTTTAATAAGGTTTGTGTTCGGTCCTACTTGTAATGCATTTGGGGCATCTTCCTTCGTAAAAAATAAAAATTATCTTTAATAGACATATCAGTGATTTATATTAGAGAATATGAAGAATTTCTAAATCACAGAGAATAATTTTTAGAATCTAAGACTAACACGAGCTGGGAAAATGATGCCCATTGTGATGGAAATTTGGAAATATTTAATGGGAATTTTGTTTTATATATAAAAAAAAATGTGTGACAGTTTTATGTGAAAAAAAATTTAAATAAACGGATTTTAATAAGGTATGTGTTCGGTCCTACTTGTAGTGTATTTGGGGCATCTTCCTTCGTAAAAAATAAAAATTATCTGTAATAGACACATCAGTGATTTATATTAGAGAATATGAAGAATTTCTAAATCACAGAGAATAATTTTTAGAATCTAAAACTAACACGAACTGGGAAAATTATGCCCATTGTGATGAAAATTTGGAAGTATTTAATGGAAATTTTGTTTGTTTACTCAAAATAAGAGGCCCTCTTAATCCACTTTTAAAATTCTAAATTAAATGGAGGATTGTATCTTTCAACATTATTTTATTGAAAAAAAAAAGAATGGATTAGATTCTTATTAAACTAGACTGGCCACAGCATAATTAAAAAACAAACAAACAAACAAATAGGAAATTTATTTTTAAAAATACACAGAAAACTTTTACTATTTCAAAAGTCGACAGAAATGGATATCGCTTGTTATGGAAATATGTAACAACATTTACATTATAAATTATTACATAGCAGGATATTAAAAATGTTTTCAAATTAATTCTTTCAACATTAATTTAAAATCAAAAATACGGTTTTATCTCATTGCAATACTTATTATTTTTTTTAATTTTGAAAAAGAAGAGATTTTTGTTTGTTAACCCTTGACTGCTGTTAGCGGTTTCACAGACCGCTGTTTTTTTTCAATTGTGTACAGTTAATTTTCACTTTTAATATAGATAAAAACTTTGCATTAATATGTACGTCAGCTTTAATTTCTTGCGAAAAATATGAATTATTAATACTTCATTTCTCGTACAGCCTAATAATAGAATTCACCAATATATCAAGCAGAATATATCATCATTTCCATGAAACAGATATCGATTTCAGCGCTACTTTTAAATTCTAAATTTTTAATTCCTTTGTATTTGTTAAAAGGCTTTTCGTTTTTCTGTATAAACAGTAATATATCTATAGTAATAAGACTCGCCTCTTATTGGAAAAAAAAAAAAAAAAAAAAAAAAAAAAGGAAGTTAATTTTATTAATAGTTAATATCTTATTTATGACTAGCTAACCTGCCCGGCGTTGCCCGAGCCCTTGAAATAAACTTCAATCTCTTAAAAAACGGAACTCTGGCCACGGTCTGCGATGGCTTCGGAACCGTATACCCGGCATGCTCGTACGCTCTAGAAAATCTTTTATTTCCCCCTACCACAATCAGGGGAGCATTCTGTTCTAAACAAACCTCTTTCCGAACGAACTTCTGAGACAGGTCCCCGCTGCCTACATTACTGTATAGTAGACGCACTACAAAATTGAGCTGGTTTCGAGAAGATTGGAACATTATTAGCCCAGTTATTGCAATAAGGCACAGTTAGAGAAAATAACCTTGAGTGAGGTGCCGAAGGGAGGGGATGTTCGAGTGTTCTTCAAAAAATGACTAATTAGGAGGCCCACTATGCATGCATAAAAATTCGTTCGTTTTGTTAAGCTAGGAACTTAATTACAAAGTTGGCTTAAACTCTTACTTGTAAATAGTGGTAACCGCTACTCATAAATTTAATTTAATGTTATAAAGGGTGACTATTAAGTTAAATATAATGTTTGGAATCACTTGTGTTGAAATCGGAAAGATAGTTGCTGAGATATGGAAACGGAGCAGAGTTAGAGAAAAAACCTTGAAGGACGGGCCGGGGGGGCAGGGGTTGTTCAAGTGTCCTTCGGCAAATGACTAATTAGAAGGACCACTATGCATCTTTCAAAATTCGTTCGTTTGCTTAAGCTAGGAACGTAATTACAAATTTGGCTTAAACTATTATTCGGAAATAGTGGTAACCGCTACTCATAAATTAAGTTTAATGTTATAAAGGGTGACTATTAAGTTAAATATAATGTTTGAAATCACTTGCGTTGAAATCGGAAAGATAGTTGCTGATATATAGAAACGGGACATAGTTAGAGAAAAACCTTGAAGGAAGGGCCGGGGGGGGGGGTTGTTCAAGTACCCTTCAGCAAATGACTAATTAAGAGGAGCACTATGCATCTTTCGAAATTCGTTCGTTTGCTTAAGCTAGGAACTTAATTACAAATTTGGTTTACCCAATTATTCGGAAATAGTGGTAACCGCTACTCATAAATTTAGTTTAATGTTATAAAGAGTGACTATTAAGTTAATTATAATGTTTGGAATCACTTGCGTTGAAATCGGAAAGATAGTTGCTGAGATATGGAAACGGAGCATAGTTAGGGAAAAATCCTTGCAAGAGGGGCGGTAGGGGGGGGGGGTGTTCAAGTGCCCTTCAGCAAATGACTAATTAGGAGGACCAATATGCATCTTTCAAAATTCGTTCGTTTGCTTAAGCTTTGAACTTAATTACAAATTTGGCATACACAATTATTCGGAAATAGTGGTAACCGCTACTCATAAATTTAGTTTAATGTTATAAAGAGTGACTATTAAGTCAATTATAATGTTTGGAATCACTTGCGTTGAAATCGGAAAAATAGTTGCTGAGATATGGAAACGGAGCATAGTTAGAGAAAAAAGGAAACGGAGCATAGTTAGAGAAAAAAAACCTTGAAGGGAGTGCCGGGGGGGAGGGGTTGTTCAAGTGTCCTTCAGCAAATGACTAATTAGGAGGACCACCATGCATCTTTCAAAATTCGTTCGCTTTGAAATTAATTACAAATTTGGCTTAAACTATTATTCGTAAATAGTGGTAATCGCTACTCATAATTTTAGTTTAATGTTATAAAGAGTGACAATTAAGTTAATTATAATGTTTGGAATCACTTGTATTGAAATCTGAAAGATAGTTGCTGAGATATGGAAACGGAGCAGAGTTAGAGAAAAAACCTTGAAGGACGGGCCGGGGGGCAGGGGTTGTTCAAGTGTCCTTCGGCAAATGACTAATTAGAAGGATCACTATGCATCTTTCAAAATTCGTTCGTTTGCTTAAGCTAGGAATGTAATTACAAATTTGGCTTAAACTATTATTCGGAAATAGTGGTAACCGCTGCTTATAAATTTAGTTTAATGTTATAAAGGGTGACTATTAAGTTAAATATAATGTTTAGAATCACTTGCGTTGAAATCGGAGAGATAGTTGCTGATATATAGAAACAGGACATAGTTAGAGAAAAACCTTGAAGAAAGGGCCGGGGGGGGGGGGTTGTTCAAGTACCCTTCAGCAAATGACTAATTAAGAGGAGCACTATGCATCTTTCGAAATTCGTTCGTTTGCTTAAGCTAGGAACTTAATTACAAATTTGGTTTACCCAATTATTCGGAAATAGTGGTAACCGCTACTCATAAATTTAGTTTAATGTTATAAAGAGTGACTATTATGTCAATTATAATGTTTGGAATCACTTGCGTTGAAATCGGAAAAATAGTTGCTGAGATATGGAAACGGAGCATAGTTAGGGAAAAATCCTTGCAAGAGGGGCCGTACGGGGGGGAGGGGTGGGTGTTCAAGTAACCTTCAGCAAATGACTAATTAGGAGGATCACTATGCATCTTTCAAAATTCGTTCGTTTGCTTAAGCTTTGAACTTAATTACAAATTTGACATACACAATTATTCGGAAATAGTGGTAACCGCTACTCATAAATTTAGTTTAATGTTATAAAGGGTGACTATTAAGTTAAATATAATGTTTGGAATCACTTGCGTTGAAATCGGAAAGATAGTTGCTGAGATATGGAAACGGAGCAGAGTTAGAGAAAAAACCTTGAAGGAGGTCCCGGGGTGGAGGGGATGTTCAAGTGCCCTTCAGCAAATGACTAATTAGGAGGACCACTATGCATCTTTCAAAATTCGTTCGTTTGCTTAAGCTTTGAACTTAATTACAAATTTGGCTTAAACTATTATTCGGAAATAGTGGTAACCGCTACTCATAATTTCGGTTTAATGTTATAAAGAGTGACAATTAAGTTAATTATAATGTTTGGAATCACTTGTGTTGAAATCGGAAAGATAGTTGCTGAGATATGGAAACGGAGCAGAGTTAGAGAAAAAACCTTGAAGGAGGTCCCGGGGGGGGGGGAGGGAATGTTCAAGTGCCCTTCAGCAAATGACTAATTAGGAGGACCACTATGCATCTTTCAAAATTTGTTCGTTTGCTTAAGCTAGGAACTTAATTACAAGTTTGGCTTAAACTGTTATTCGTAAATAGTGGTAACCGCTACTCATAAATTTAGTTTAATGTTATAAAGGGTGACTATTAAATTAATTATAATGTTTGAAATCACTTGCGTTGAAATCGGAAAGATAGTTGCTGAGATATGGAAACGGAGCAGAGTTAGAGAAAAAACCTTGAAGGACGGGCCGGGGGGGAGGGATTGTTCAAGTGTCCTTCGGCAAATGACTAATTAGGAGGACCAATATGCATCTTTCAAAATTCGTTCGTTTGCTTAAGCTTTGAACTTAATTACAAATTTGGCATACACAATTATTCGGAAATAGTGGTAACCGCTACTCATAAATTTAGTTTAATGTTATAAAGGGTGACTATTAAGTTAAATATAATGTTTGGAATCACTTGCGTTGAAATCGGAAAGATAGTTGCTAATATATAGAAACGGGACATAGTTAGAGAAAAACCTTGAAGGAAGGCCCGGGGGGGGGGGGGTTGTTCAAGTATCCTTCAGCAAATGACTAATTAAGAGGAGCACTATACATTTTTCGAAATTCGTTCGTTTGCTTAAGCTAGGAACTTAAATACAAATTTGGTTTACCCAATTATTCGGAAATAGTGGTAACCGCTACTCATAAATTTAGTTTAATGTTAAAAAGAGTGACTATTAAGTCAATTATAATGTTTGGAATCACTTGCGTTGAAATCGGAAAAATAGTTGCTGAGATATGGAAACGGAGCATAGTTAGAGAAAAAAGGAAACGGAGCATAGTTAGAGAAAAAACCTTGAAGGAGGTCCCGGGGTGGAGGGGATGTTCAAGTGCCCTTTAGCAAATGACTAATTAGGAGGACCACTATGCATCTTTCAAAATTCGTTCGTTTGCTTAAGCTTTGAACTTAATTACAAATTTGGCTTAAACTATTATTCGGAAATAGTGGTAACCGCTACTCATAATTTCAGTTTAATATTATAAAGAGTGACAATTAAGTTAATTATAATGTTTGGAATCACTTGTGTTGAAATCGGAAAGATAGTTGCTGAGATATGGAAACGGAGCAGAGTTAGGGAAAAAACCTTGAAGGACGGGCCGGGGGGGAGGGATTGTTCAAGTGTCCTTCGGCAAATGACTAATTAGGAGGACCAGTATGCATCTTTCAAAATTCGTTCGTTTGCTTAAGCTTTGAACTTAATTTCAAATTTGGCTTAAACTATTTTTCGGAAATAGTGGTAACCGCTACTCATAATTTCAGTTTAATGTTATAAAGAGTGACAATTAAGTTAATTATAATGTTTGGAACCACTTGCGTTGAAATCGGAAAAATAGTTGCTGAGATATGGAAACGGAGCATAGTTAGAGAAAAAACCTTGAAGGAGGTCCGGGGGGGGGGAGGGAATGTTCATGAGCCCTTCAGCAAATGACTAATTAGGAGGACCACTATGCATCTTTCAAAATTTGTTCGTTTGCTTAAGCTAGGAACTTAATTACAAATTTGGCTTAAACTGTTATTCGTAAATAGTGGTAACCGCTACTCATAAATTTAGTTTAATGTTATAAAGGGTGACTATTAAATTAATTATAATGTTTGAAATCACTTGCGTTGAAATCGGAAAGATAGTTGCTGAGATATGGAAACGGAGCATAGTTAGGGAAAAATCCTTGCAAGAGGGGCCGTACGGGGGGGGGGGGTGTTCAAGTAACCTTCAGCAAATGACCAATTAGGAGGACCACTATGCATCTTTCAAAATTCGTTCGTTTGCTTAAGCTTTGAACTTAATTACAAATTTGGCATACACAATTATTCGGAAATAGTGGTAACCGCTACTCATAAATTTAGTTTAATGTTATAAAGGGTGACTATTAAGTTAAATATAATGTTTGGAATCACTTGCGTTGAAATCGGAAAGATAGTTGCTAATATATAGAAACGGGACATAGTTAGAGAAAAACCTTGAAGGAAGGGCCGGTGGGGGTGTTGTTCAAGTACCCTTCAGCAAATGACTAATTAAGAGGAGCACTATGCATCTTTCGAAATTCGTTCGTTTGCTTAAGCTAGGAACTTAATTACAAATTTGGTTTACCCAATTATTCGGAAATAGTGGTAACCGCTACTCATAAATTTAGTTTAATGTTATAAAGAGTGACTATTAAGTTAATTATAATGTTTGGAATCACTTGCGTTAAAATCGGAAAGATAGTTGCTGAGATATGGAAACGGAGCATAGTTAGGGAAAAATCCTTGCAAGAGGGGCCGTAGGGGGGGGGGTTCAAGTGCCCTTCAGCAAATGACTAATTAGGAGGACCAATATGCATCTTTCAAAATTCGTTCGTTTGCTTAAGCTTTGAACTTAATTACAAATTTGGCATACACAATTATTCGGAAATAGTGGTAACCGCTACTCATAAATTTAGTTTAATGTTATAAAGAGTGACTATTAAGTCAATTATAATGTTTGGAATCACTTGCGTTGAAATCGGAAAAATAGTTGCTGAGATATGGAAACGGAGCATAGTTAGAGAAAAAAGGAAACGGAGCATAGTTAGAGAAAAAAGGAAACGGAGCATAGTTAGAGAAAAAAACCTTGAAGGGAGTGCCGGGGGGGAGGGGTTGTTCAAGTGTCCTTCAGCAAATGACTAATTAGGAGGACCACCATGCATCTTTCAAAATTCGTTCGCTTTGAAATTAATTACAAATTTGGCTTAAACTATTATTCGTAAATAGTGGTAATCGCTACTCATAATTTTAGTTTAATGTTATAAAGAGTGACAATTAAGTTAATTATAATGTTTGGAATCACTTGTATTGAAATCTGAAAGATAGTTGCTGAGATATGGAAACGGAGCAGAGTTAGAGAAAAAACCTTGAAGGACGGGCCGGGGTGCAGGGGTTGTTCAAGTGTCCTTCGGCAAATGACTAATTAGAAGGACCACTATGCATCTTTCAAAATTCGTTCGTTTGCTTAAGCTAGGAATGTAATTACAAATTTGGCTTAAACTATTATTCGGAAATAGTGGTAACCGCTACTTATAAATTTAGTTTAATGTTATAAAGGGTGACTATTAAGTTAAATATAATGTTTGGAATCACTTGCGTTGAAATCGGAGAGATAGTTGCTGATATATAGAAACGGGACATAGTCAGAGAAAAACCTTGAAGAAAGGGCCGGGGGGGGGGGGGGGTTGTTCAAGTACCCTTCAGCAAATGACTAATTAAGAGGAGCACTATGCATCTTTCGAAATTCGTTCGTTTGCTTAAGCTAGGAACTTAATTACAAATTTGGTTTACCCAATTATTCGGAAATAGTGGTAACCGCTACTCGTAAATTTAGTTTAATGTTATAAAGAGTGACTATTAAGTTAATTATAATGTTTGGAATCACTTGCGTTGAAATCGGAAAAATAGTTGCTGAGATATGGAAACGGAGCATAGTTAGAGAAAAAAGGAAACGGAGCATAGTTAGAGAAAAAACCTTGAAGGAGGTCCTGGGGTGGAGGGGATGTTCAAGTGCCCTTCAGCAAATGACTAATTAGGAGGACCACTATGCATCTTTCAAAATTCGTTCGTTTGCTTAAGCTTTGAACTTAATTACAAATTTGGCTTAAACTATTATTCGGAAATAGTGGTAACCGCTACTCATAATTTCAGTTTAATGTTATAAAGGGTGACTATTAAGTTAATTATAATGTTTGGAATCACTTGTGTTGAAATCGGAAAGATAGTTGCTGAGATATGGAAACGGAGCAGAGTTAGAGAAAAAACCTTGAAGGAGGTCCCGGGGGGGGGGGAGGGAATGTTCAAGTGCCCTTCAGCAAATGACTAATTAGGAGGACCACTATGCATCTTTCAAAATTTGTTCGTTTGCTTAAGCTAGGAACTTAATTACAAGTTTGGCTTAAACTGTTATTCGTAAATAGTGGTAACCGCTACTCATAAATTTAGTTTAATGTTATAAAGGGTGACTATTAAATTAATTATAATGTTTGAAATCACTTGCGTTAAAATCGGAAAGATAGTTGCTGAGATATGGAAACGGAGCAGAGATAGAGAAAAACCTTGAAGGACGGGCCGGGGGGGAGGGATTGTTCAAGTGTCCTTCGGCAAATGACTAATTAGGAGGACCAATATGCATCTTTCAAAATTCGTTCGTTTGCTTAAGCTTTGAACTTAATTACAAATTTGGCATACACAATTATTCGGAAATAGTGGTAACCGCTACTCATAAATTTAGTTTAATGTTATAAAGGGTGACTATTAAGTTAAATATAATGTTTGGAATCACTTGCGTTGAAATCGGAAAGATAGTTGCTAATATATAGAAACGGGACATAGTTAGAGAAAAACCTTGAAGGAAGGGCCGGGGGGGGGGGGGGTTGTTCAAGTACCCTTCAGCAAATGACTAATTAAGAGGAGCACTATACATTTTTCGAAATTCGTTCGTTTGCTTAAGCTAGGAACTTAAATACAAATTTGGTTTACCCAATTATTCGGAAATAGTGGTAACCGCTACTCATAAATTTAGTTTAATGTTATAAAGAGTGACTATTAAGTCAATTATAATGTTTGGAATCACTTGCGTTGAAATCGGAAAAATAGTTGCTGAGATATGGAAACGGAGCATAGTTAGAGAAAAAAGGAAACGGAGCATAGTTAGAGAAAAAACCTTGAAGGAGGTCCCGGGGTGGAGGGGATGTTCAAGTGTCCTTCAGCAAATGACTAATTAGGAGGACCACTATGCATCTTTCAAAATTCGTTCGTTTGCTTAAGCTTTGAACTTAATTACAAATTTGGCTTTAACTATTATTCGGAAATAGTGGTAACCGCTACTCATAATTTCAGTTTAATATTATAAAGAGTGACAATTAAGTTAATTATAATGTTTGGAATCACTTGTGTTGAAATCGGAAAGATAGTTGCTGAGATATGGAAACGGAGCAGAGTTAGAGAAAAAACCTTGAAGGACGGGCCGGGGGGAAGGGATTGTTCAAGTGTCCTTCGGCAAATGACTAATTAGGAGGACCAGTATGCATCTTTCAAAATTCGTTCGTTTGCTTAAGCTTTGAACTTAATTTCAAATTTGGCTTAAACTATTATTCGGAAATAGTGGTAACCGCTACTCATAATTTCAGTTTAATGTTATAAAGAGTGACAATTAAGTTAATTATAATGTTTGGAACCACTTGCGTTGAAATCGGAAAAATAGTTGCTGAGATATGGAAACGGAGCATAGTTAGAGAAAAAACCTTGAAGGAGGTCCGGGGGGGGGGGGAGGGAATGTTCATGAGCCCTTCAGCAAATGACTAATTAGGAGGACCACTATGCATCTTTCAAAATTTGTTCGTTTGCTTAAGCTTGGAACTTAATTACAAATTTGGCTTAAACTGTTATTCGTAAATAGTGGTAACCGCTACTCATAAATTTAGTTTAATGTTATAAAGGGTGACTATTAAATTAATTATAATGTTTGAAATCACTTGCGTTGAAATCGGAAAGATAGTTGCTGAGATATGGAAACGGAGCATAGTTAGGGAAAAATCCTTGCAAGAGGGGCCGTACGGGGGGGGGGGGGGTTGTTCAAGTAACCTTCAGCAAATGACCAATTAGGAGGACCACTATGCATCTTTCAAAATTCGTTCGTTTGCTTAAGCTTTGAACTTAATTACAAATTTGGCATACACAATTATTCGGAAATAGTCGTAACCGCTACTCATAAATTTAGTTTAATGTTATAAAGGGTGACTATTAAGTTAAATATAATGTTTGGAATCACTTGCGTTGAAATCGGAAAGATAGTTGCTAATATATAGAAACGGGACATAGTTAGAGAAAAACCTTGAAGGAAGGGCCGGGGGGGGGGGTTGTTCAAGTACCCTTCAGCAAATGACTAATTAAGAGGAGCACTATGCATCTTTCGAAATTCGTTCGTTTGCTTAAGCTAGGAACTTAATTACAAATTTGGTTTACCCAATTATTCGGAAATAGTGGTAACCGCTACTCATAAATTTAGTTTAATGTTATAAAGAGTGACTATTAAGTTAATTATAATGTTTGGAATCACTTGCGTTGAAATCGGAAAAATAGTTGCTGAGATATGGAAACGGAGCAGAGTTAGAGAAAAAAGGAAACGGCGCATAGTTAGAGAAAAAACCTTGAAGGAGGTCCCGGGGTGGAGGGGATGTTCAAATGCCCTTCAGCAAATGACTAATTAGGAGGACCACTATGCATCTTTCAAAATTCGTTCGTTTGCTTAAGCTTTGAACTTAATTACAAATTTGGCTTAAACTATTATTCGGAAATAGTGGTAACCGCTACTCATAATTTCAGTTTAATGTTATAAAGAGTGACAATTAAGTTAATTATAATGTTTGGAATCACTTGTGTTGAAATCGGAAAGATAGTTGCTGAGATATGGAAACGGAGCAGAGTTAGAGAAAAAACCTTGAAGGACGGGCCGGGGGGGAGGGATTGTTCAAGTGTCCTTCGGCAAATGGCTAATTAGGAGGACCACTATGCATCTTTCAAAATTCGTTCGTTTGCTTAAGCTTTGAACTTAATTACAAATTTGGCTTAAACTATTATTCGGAAATAGTGGTAACCGCTACTCATAATTTCAGTTTAATGTTATAAAGAGTGACAATTAAGTTAATTATAATGTTTGGAACCACTTGCGTTGAAATCGGAAAAATAGTTGCTGAGATATGGAAACGGAGCATAGTTAGAGAAAAAACCTTGAAGGAGGTCCCGGGGGGGGGGAGGGGATGTTCAAGTGCCCTTCAGCAAATGACTAATTAGGAGGACCACTATGCATCTTTCAAAATTTGTTCGTTTGCTTAAGCTAGGAACTTAATTACAAGTTTGGCTTAAACTGTTATTCGTAAATAGTGGTAACCGCTACTCATAAATTTAGTTTAATGTTATAAAGGGTGACTATTAAATTAATTATAATGTTTGAAATCACTTGCGTTGAAATCGGAAAGATAGTTGCTGAGATATGGAAACGGAGCAGAGTTAGAGAAAAAACCTTGAAGGACGGGCCGGGGGGGAGGGATTGTTCAAGTGTCCTTCGGCAAATGACTAATTAGGAGGACCAATATGCATCTTTCAAAATTCGTTCGTTTGCTTAAGCTTTGAACTTAATTACAAATTTGGCATACACAATTATTCGGAAATAGTGGTAACCGCTACTCATAAATTTTGTTTAATGTTATAAAGGTGACTATTAAGTTAAATATAATGTTTGGAATCACTTGCGTTGAAATCGGAAAGATAGCTGCTAATATATAGAAACGGGACATAGTTAGAGAAAAACCTTGAAGGAAGGGCCGGGGGGGGGGGGGGGGTTGTTCAAGTACCCTTCAGCAAATGACTAATTAAGAGGAGCACTATGCATCTTTCGAAATTCGTTCGTTTGCTTAAGCTAGGAACTTAATTACAAATTTGGTTTACCCAATTATTCGGTAATAGTGGTAACCGCTACTCATAAATTTAGTTTAATGTTATAAAGAGCGTCTATTAAGTTAATTATAATGTTTGGAATCACTTGCGTTGAAATCGGAAAAATAGTTGCTGAGATATGAAACGGAGCATCGTTAGAGAAAAAAGGAAACGGAGCATAGTTAGAGAAAAAACCTTGAAGGAGGTCCCGGGGTGGAGGGGATGTTCAAGTGCCCTTCAGCAAATGACTAATTAGGAGGACCACTATGCATCTTTCAAAATTCGTTCGTTTGCTTAAGCTTTGAACTTAATTACAAATTTGGCTTAAACTATTATTCGGAAATAGTGGTAACCGCTACTCATAATTTCAGTTTAATGTTATAAAGAGTGACAATTAAGTTAATTATAATGTTTGGAACCACTTGCGTTGAAATCGGAAAAATAGTTGCTGAGATATGGAAACGGAGCATAGTTAGAGAAAAAACCTTGAATGAGGTCCCGGGGGGGGGGGGGGATGTTCAAGTGCCCTTCAGCAAATGACTAATTAGGAGGACCACTATGCATCTTTCAAAATTTGTTCGTTTGCTTAAGCTAGGAACTTAATTACAAATTTGGCTTAAACTGTTATTCGTAAATAGTGGTAACCGCTACTCATAAATTTAGTTTAATGTTATAAAGGGTGACTATTAAATTAATTATAATGTTTGAAATCACTTGCGTTGAAATCGGAAAGATAGTTGCTGAGATATGGAAACGGAGCAGAGTTAGAGAAAAAACTTTGAAGGATGGGCCAGGAGGGGGGAGGGGGTTGTTCAAGTGGCCTTCAGCAAAGAACTAATTAGGAGGATCACAATACATCTTTAATGATTGATTCATTTGGTTAAGCTAGAAACTTAATTTGAAATTTGGCTTACACTATTTTTCGGAAATTCTGGTAACTGCTTTCATCTTGAAGCTTAAATGTAATTAGACCTTTGCCCCTCCTCATTCCCGGAAATATAAAAAAGAATCTGTTAAATAAAGTTTTATGTTTTCACAATCTCCATCATAATAATAAATGTCATTAAAAAAAAAAAAAAAAAAAAAAAAAAAAACTTAAAACCGACTAATTGTCATGAAGAAAAATGTGCCAGGAAAATATTTCAATCAATGGGACATATGTGTAATTTGTCATGTACAGGTGGCGCGACAATCGCATGGCTCCTCTACGCAAATAACTTCAATTCATACTGACACTATTTAGTTAGAAATCCTTATTTATACATCGCTACTCTGGTTTATTTAATTACTTCTGTGAAGAATCGATGCAACCAACCAGTGAACCAACCAACCCAAGAGAATAAAAGCGTATTTTTAATGAGAGTTCTTTGTGCATTTTAACTAATATTTCAGAAAGTAATTAAAATATTAAAATTCTGACGCTCAGGTATACCAGGAGAGAGTTTACAGTACCTAAATCTAAATTTACAGACTTCTAGGTGCGCTAAATTTTTCTAGCCATCGCCAACAGACAGACACACACACACACAGACACACAGAGCGAAACTTTCTTTTATTAGTATAGAAGATTGTAAAATGCAATAAAGTGAAAACTTATTTTGAATATCTCGGTATGTAATCATTTATAAATTAAATACTGTTGCATGTACTTGTAGCATCTTTGAAATATGAAATTTCAAGGAATGATTAAGTTGACAGTTTAATTTTTAATATTATACCACTTAAACACACATCATTTAATTATTGTTACATATTTTCATACTTCCAATTTAACTTCTTACTTTTTAGCAACCAATATATCATCCAGGGGTCTGTCCAGATTTTTCTCACAGGGTCCTGCTTTCGTGAAATTGTGAAAAGTTTTTTATATTTGTGAAAATTCTAGTCATAATTTTGTGAATTAGAAATAATCGCTTTATTCAGGCTCCTGTGTATCTATTCTTTACCCAGGAGCTTTTTTACGTATAAAAAAGCTTGACGAGTTCAATTATTTTGAAACAGATCAGATTTTATTTTTAAATGATTGAATTTGTGAAATATTCCGTATGGAAGTTGAAAAGTTTTGTGAAAGGTTTACTTTTAAGACAAAGAATTATGTGAAGAATTCTGTTTTGGAGTAAATTTTTTTATGAAGGATGCTGTTTTAAGATGAAAAAATTTCTGACCCGTCATTTTAAGGATTATTTTCTAAACAGGTCCCTGACATCAAAGAAACAGTTTTATTGCCTTTTTCTGTACATAATATATTTTTCTTTCTATGCATAAAGTATGATGGTACAGTGAGCTCAGCAATATATTTTAAATTATTAGTTATTTAATTTTTTTTTGTTAATTTCATGAAATGATTCAGTACTTGCGTACATTTATTTTTTCTCTTGGACGTTTTACTTGATATCTTTGGAAGATCACTTTCGGAAACAGTACATTCGGTTTACAAATCAATATATTTTAAAATAAATAACAGATACCGGGACTTTTTCTTATAAATCAAGCAGTTTTTTTTTCTTTTTTTTTATCGCCACGTTTTACAAATTTTATTTACATTAGAATTATGATTATTTTAAGTATGCTGAATATTTCGAATGGTAAGTTCTTTGAAATAGTTTATGATTGTTTTGTAGTATGTATATATATATATATATGTTACGGCTAAAGCAAGAATGAAGGTAAACCTGGGTTTAACCAGTTAAAGTGGGGATTACCAAGACTTTGCAGCCAAAGGCCGAAAAATTCCCAACCCATTCCACCTTTAACCGACTAAAACTGGATCTAACGAATCCTAGTCGGTTGAAGCCCAAAGTTAAGTTACATATGTTCATAAAGCAATATAATGTAAGATAATATATAAATAAAAGTAAACCATGAATAAGGACATTAATTTATTAATATATTCAAGCAGCAGTCAGTAACTTATGTGCGCTTCACACACTTAAACCGGAAAAAAAATCATCACTGGACACACGAAACTCGCTCTGCAGCAATCTCTAGAATGACCGAAATTAATTCAAGAAGTGGTAAGTAACTTATGTATGAGTGCTTTGCGCGCATTAACCAAAAAATAAAAAAAACATCACTGGACACACAAAACTCGCTGTACAGCAATCTCTAGATGCATGAAATTTATCCAAGCAGTGGTCAGTAACTCATGTATGAGCGATTCGCGCACATTAACCGAAAAAAAAAAAACATCACTGGACACACGAAACTCGCTGTACAGCAATCTCTAGAATGTATGAAATTCATTCAAGCAGCTGTTAGTAACTTATGTCATAGAAACTTGATTTAAACACATTTTCGATCTCCATTTTTTAGATAAATTCGTCAACACATTATAAAACAAACACGCACAGGCAAGGGATGATAAAATACTAACCAACTGCGTAGCTAATATGATCTGGATTTGCTCCCTAACCGGTTAGACCCGGTTTTAGCTGGCTAAAAATGATAGCGTTGGGAACTCTTCGTGCTTTAACCGACTAGGGTTGGTTAAACCCAGTTTTAGCCGGTTAAAAGTGGAAGCGTTGGGAACTTTTCGGACTTCAGCCGCAAAATCTTGGTAATCCCCAAGGTTACTATATCATAAGGTTGAGCCATTTCCCTCTTCAGCCAATGGGGAGCCACTCGCTGTTTGACGTCACTCGGCGTGCTCTGTCCAGTTTTCCAATTGATTTGCATTAGAAACGCGCTATTTTTAATTGAAAAGTATCAGTCGAAATTTTCATTTGAAAAGAAACTTAAAAATTAAAATATATTCTTTATACATAGGACTTGCATCACATCTAAAATTTAAAGTATTATCTCTTTTCAATTTGCCGAAATTTGGTTGTTAAATTGGCTATCTTTATCATTACATTTCGTTTGCGCCTCAGTATGAAAAGTTCATTTTCATAAACATAAAAATGCAAAATAGTAATTTTTATAAATAAAATCTTAAAGATCTACAAGAGTATCAAATTTAATGTTTGTATGAATGCAGTTAATAATTTTTAATATAGTATATTTATAATATTTGATCGGTATTCAATTTGAAATCTATAATAATTCTAATATTATTGTAATTTCGACATGTCTTTCATAAAAAAAAAGTATAAAAAAGTAATAAAAAATAATAATCATTCAGATTTTAACCTCACACCACAGATACACAATATTGAGTTTTGCATGATTAGATTTAAAAGACAAATAAAATAGAAATTTTAATAAGTAAACAGCTCAATATTTAATATTTTTAAACTAAAATATTCATGCGATATAATTATATGATTTAGTGGAAATAAAATTTGAAATTCGGAGTAATATATTTTATAAGCACATTCCGAAAAGTTTATTTTAAATGCTATTTTAATGCCATATAATAAATGCACATAATAAACATAAAATAATTAAAAAAAATAATAAGGTAAATTATTACGTGAAAGAGCGTTTAACGTTTAAGCAACTTTTTTTCCCCAAATAATATTTAAAATTTAAAATTACATCTTTTTTTAGCGTTTTAAAACTTAATTTTAAAATTTAATATTGTTTCTTCAAATTCCATTCAGATAGTTGATGTGATTGAATATCAAATTGATATATATATATTAGAATAAAAAGGAAAACAGCGGTATTTATAAGAACGATTGAAAACACAAATAAAAATAGAAACTTTAATTTTTAAGTTACCTATTTTTTAAAACTGACAGATTTATGAGATATAGAAAAATTATATTTGAAATTCAGAATAATATACTTTTATAAAAAAAAAAAACTTTTAAAAGGGTTATATAAAATTATATTTTAATGCTGTAGGATGAAAAAATTATATACAAATATTTTAATAATTAATATATTTTAGGTTTTTACCCTCAGAATATGCTTTTATTTCAAGAATTTTATTTCATCACAGGGTGCATTTTGAAGACTCATTTTAGATGTGCACTCCATTATTTGCTATTTTTCGTTTTATCGTGCAATCAAAGTTGATTGACTCCACATTTTTGATTTTCTGGCAGCGTATCCCTTTTTATTTCTGATGAACATATGATTACTGTGTCTTAATCGAATGAAAGTCCTTGTTTTCATAAATGTTTTTATTATATTATTGTGCATATTTGAAAAAAACAGTTGGATTTTTTTGCACGCATTTTCGATAAAATTAAATTCTCTCGAAAGTGAGCTGTCGTGAATCTCATTAAAATATAACCTTATATAACCTAGTATGTCTAAGTGTTTCTTTTATGCTTGGAGAGGAACTGCTACAAGAAAAATCAATTCCGAGTAAAGTTTCTTTTTTAAAATTCACAGCCCATGTTTCTGGTAATTTTAAAGTTGGCACAGCACTTTCATGCAATATTCTTTTAGCAGGAGCGTAACCCAAAAGTTCTACTTTCAAATTTCGTATTTAGCAAAACTGACCGGAAGTCTCTCTTTCTGAGAAGCAATTAAAGCTTCGTGTGAGGGAAAACTGCCCTCGCTGTCAAAAAAAATTACAATAAATGTTTACTTCACAATCCCGTCTCTTTCAAAGATTGACCAAAGATAACAAGCAATAAAAACTCCATATCTTAGCAAAAAAGATACACGACTATTTCATTTGAAGGTAAAGAAATCCCTCTAAATCGCTTTATTCCTAGAAAAAAATACTTTCGCTAATGAAAAATGTTTTAGTTTGAAGAAATATGCTTTCATGACAAAAAAAACGATTTTTTTAAAGCAGAAATACTCTTTTAAATGAAAAAATGCGTGCTTTCCCGTTGAAAGAATCGTTCTTAGCACGCTCAGTGACGTCAGAAAAACCGAAAACTTGATACCAGAACTAAAGGGAAATGGCACCCCCCTGGGTAATCCCCACTTTAACCGATTAAACCTTAGGTTTACCTTTAATTCTTGCTTTAGCCGTAACACACATATATATATAATAGCAATTTCTGCTTGATCACTTACTGTATTCAATAATATCTAGTAATATTTCGCATGTAATTTAATATATAGATTATATAATTATTTAATGCATAGAATAGAAGAAATATGTCTACCCTGAATCATTTTTGCTAAAATGAATTCTCATGAACACAACTTAGAAATAGTTTATTGCACAGTAAATTTTCATTTTAAAATTTTATTTTGAAATAAAAGCTTAATATGTTCGTTATATTTTACTTCTTTCAAAATAAATAAATAAATAGATAGATAAATAAATAAAAAGGGAAGCACTAAGTACTTCCTTTCTCGTTTTGACTATTTACAGAATATACCATTATATCAATCTGAACATATCAAAGAAACAATTTTATTGCATTTTTCTCTGTGTAGTAGATTTTTCTTTCTCTTCATAAAACATGAATGTCAGTGCAAGATCAGCAATAATTTTCCTTTCTCGAAATTTCACGAATCGATTCAGCAATTTTGTGCATTTATCTTTTTTTCTCTTGGACTTTTTACTCGATTTCTCAGGAAATCCATTTACGGTAACAATATATTCAATTTATAAATCAATATTTCCTTTAATAAATAATGCATTTAGAAACATTTTCTTTTAAACCATTCAAAAAATTCTTTGTTTTCCTACATAGTTTTACTAATTCGATATATATTTGAATTATGTTTTTTTTTTCAAGTATATTGAATACTTCGAAAGGCAAGTTCTTTGAAGTATTTTCAGATTCTTTTGTTGCATATGATATATTTTATCGTGAGTTCTAACTATTTCTAAGTGCTATTGAATATTCACTCATTGGCTAAAGAATTTTAGCATTTCTTTAATATATTTTAATATATCTATATATGTGTTATAATATTTATTACAATGAAATAAATAATTTTCAAGATAATAATTAAATAATTAAATACATAGTTACAAAATAATAGAAATAATAATAATTTATAAAATTATTCATAATTTTTAATATTTGTTAATCTTATCTTAATAATAGTTTAAATGTGAACGTATGTGTGAATGAATGTTTAGTTGAACTCAGTGTCAAATCGGATTTATCAATGGCTCTGTAAATTTACATACATAGGAGAAGTATAACTAGGAAATAATTTTGTATTTGATTTATAGATATGTAGTTCTTCAGTAAAATTCAAAATTTTATTATTTTTATATAGAGTTAGTAAATTTGTTTCCAATTACAAAAATAGTTTTTTTTTTCTCTATTGTTGCCACATTCTCAAAAGCGGAATAATAATACGATTAAAAATCCGAAGCTTAGGTTTGTAGAACAAAGTACCGGACTATAAGATTAAAAAATCAAGTCTGAAATAACAAAATTGGAAAAGAAGAAGGAATTTAAAAATTGTTAAATAAAAATGAAATTTTATCCAAAAAATATTAACAATTTAACGCCTTTTATTATCTACAACTAGTATATAACCCCCGTCAAAAATGACAGATAGTTGATCTGAGCTGCATTTTCATAAGTCTTCATACAAACAAACAGCACGAAGATATTATTATTGAAAGGTATGTATTGTAGAAAAGTACATTTTAAAAATGACAAATGATTTCTACAAATACAAATTATGATGATTTTTTTTTTACTCAATATTAAATTTTTAAAATAGTTCAACGATTGGACAAAACATTCAAATTAAATATTAAAAAATAATCCATGCGCGTAAGTTTTTGTAAAAAAGTGTTATCAATGAGTTTCTAAAGAGCTTGACTCACCTTTTTGATTATATAAGCAAAATTAAATGGAAATTACTTGGTACTATTTATTCCTTATATTTTAATTATGTTTCATAAGAAAATATCATTTTATTTACGATTATTTACGATGGAAACAAAAATTTCAAATTTTTTTTTGTATTATCTGTCGGTAGAAGGCGCCAGAATATTTAAAAAAAGAAGCGTACATGTGGAAGGTAACACCGTGACAGCAACAGTGTTCGTTTGTTTATATCTGGGATTTCGATGTTTAATCTGGATTTTCGATTAAGAACTTAAAACATTATAATAGGATATGATATAATCTTTTATAGGAAAATATCCTGAACAGACATGATTTCAAGTAGGAGATATTATCATTTAGCTGTCATATGTTAAGATATGTTTTTCACTAATTGTAACATGGCGCTTAACTACGGTCGATTCTCACACCAGAGTGGTCGTGCCCGGAATGGTTACAGACACTTTCTTGCCTTCGGATTTTATTATAAGTAGATGTTTCCATCATGATAGATCCTTATCCAAGACGCTACAGAATGTACATCAAGAGCAATTAAATATGACTCTTCAATAAAACCTTATGTATACATTTCAATATGATAAATTGTACCACATTAACACTTTGATTACAAGGTTGGAACATATGTAGTCCCAGTTGACTATTTTATTATTCTGTTCGTACCACTTTTTGAAAAATAATCTCTCCATATACTTATACTAGAATACTTTCAATAGAAATCTACTACAAAGAATTTTTTTTGTAAATTAAGGTACGAGTGATTATAAAAATAATCCTAGCCCGCAGTCAAAGTTAACGGAAGTAAAATATTACTGCTATCTATATTATAAAGGACAAACGTGTCCCTGCGTGATGCTGACGTTATTTTGCGACACTTGACGATGACATTTCGGTTTTGCGATTCGGTTTTTCTACTGCAATTTTTTTAATTTCTAAACATCGCACATTTTCAATTTTTATACCGTTATATAGGAAAAAAAATCTACTTTCAAATGCAAATTGTTTTAAAACTGTATCTTAATCGACTGATTTGTTATATCATTTAAACTAAATTCCAGCAGGAGTAAAAAAAAAAAAAATCTATCTCTATCGCTTGCAGACGATGCAAAATATTAATCCGTTTGCACTTTAAACAATATAAAAAGTCCAGCATTTGTTTCCAGCTAATATTACACAACGAAATTAAAACTTCAATAAGCAATAAATAAAACACAATGTAATTAAAATAAGCGCCAAAAATCGCTGAAATTATCAGAATAAAAAAAAAACTGCTTTAGATAACGAAATTTTTCGCGATTTCTTCGGCTATCAATGTCTGACACGAGGCCGACACGAGGCCTGACACGAAATGACCGTTTTTAATAAATTTCAAAATTTTCATTTCAATATATAATTGACATATTCCATGTAAAAGTTCTTTTTGGTGTTGTTAGGGGTAATCTAAAAAGAATATTAAATGTAAAAAATATATTACAGTTTTCAATAAAAAAATAAATGGTCTTCACATATAAGTCCGGGTTGGATACCCTAGTTATTTATAATTTACGAAAGTCTTAAACTTCATAAATAATCATAAAAATTTGCATTTTCAATCTTCAATTAAATTTACACCTGATCCCATTACTGAACAAGTTGGAAATTGTAAGTTAAATGTGATATATGAGGTGCGTTCGTTTTATAACTAGTTTCACAATGTAAAAAAATCATCTTATTATTTCAGTGAAATGAATTATATTGTTTGCTATGAGCAAAATGAGCATGCCTTTTTTTTTCTTATTACGTATGCCACATTTTACAAATGCGATTTTTTTTCTGCACCATACAGTACTACAAAATTCACCATGGAGATCTTGCTTTGCGAACGATTACCTCCATGATTTAATATTTTTATGACTCATGATGAACGAATCTCCTGTGTTTATTTACTCTAATGGATTGAGATATTCGGATCTTATCCTAATTATCACTGAAGTTGTCTCAGAATGTATACATTTTTGAATGGAACGCATCTCTCAAGCAAACCATTTTTTTTGAATGATCTTTCTAAAAATGTAAGTTTTATGCAATTTTATTCGAAAAAATAATTTTAAATAAAAATGGCAGCCTGGCATATAAAAAGAGAAGTGGTTAGCCCGTATTTGTTTTCCTCAGTCTCATAACTTGCGCTTTTATTATATAGATTATGTACGATAGGATTTAATAGAATAAAGAAAACTTTTATTAAAATCTATTTATGCTTTGATTCGATTTTCATAAAATTTGAAATGACTCGATAAAATTCTGCAACAATAATATATATTAAATTTCAAACCATTCGGTTGGTAGTTTTTGTGCTGTTATATGCGGACGGATGGACGGACGGACAGATAGATGGACAGATAGATGGACAGACGGAAGGACCAAACGACGACTATAGGTGCGACGTATTTATATAATTACGAACGCACCTAAAAAGGTGTTAAACATAACTGAGACGAAACCTTTCACTTTCCTTTTTACAGTTACTTCATTCATTTTATTATTTTTTTCATATCACTTATAATTTTCAATATTTCAACTTTTCTATTCATTTCTAAAAACTTTTCACCTGTCACGTATCTAAAATCCAATCGTATATCTAAAAGGTGTTCTAGATTTGCAATGAAAATATCATGCAGTCAAGTATACTACGTGGGGAGTGGATCCACATTGTTACTTTTCATAATGAAATTTTTTTATTTGAAAATACACTAGGCGGGCTCTGCCCCCCTGCTCGCTACGCTCACCAACCCCCCGCGTAATCGCGCACTAGCCAACCCCGAGACGTAATCATTTCGCGTTTCCATTCTGGATCGCCTCGCGATCCCTTATTACTTACCCATCATACGTAGTATAGGGTAAGTCTTGTAATCGTTTTGAAAATCGAAAAAATTTTTTTGACGGATTTACACGTTTCAGACACTGGAGATTCCGAAAAACATATTTTTAGAAAAAAAAAATTTGGCCGTCCGTCTGTGTGTCTGTAAACGCTCTATCTCCCGAAAAAATTGAGATAGAGACTTGCAATTTGGTATGTACTTAGTATGTCATAATGGGAAGAAGCTTATTTCATTTCAATAACCTCGATTAAACGGAACTATTTTTTTCGGACTCTCGAAATAGTCGTTCTGATAAAAGGTATATAAAAATTTTCGAAATTGTTTATTTTAAGGAGTGAATATAAAAGACAATAAAAAACATAAATTTTGCATAAAGCATGAAGTCGATCGGATAATGAGTTGCCGAGATATTTGGAATCCTATTTACCACACTCTTCGATTTTTCATGACCCTGTATTTCATCTAAATTTCACTTCAAAGATATATTTTAATTGGAAATTTGACGCTTAATCAGATGCAATAAACCGCTAGTTAATAGGATTATAATTTTTGGAGTTATAAAGATGTTTCTTTCAAGCAATTCAGTAATCGAGCCTTTGAAGTTTATGACGTCATCAAGCCAGGATTTTATTCGAATGGCAATGCATTTTATAAGTAATTTACATATGTTTTATTTTAATATTTTACATTATGCATATCCATGATGGGTAACTATTACGGTGGCCCCCAACGACTAGTTTTCTATGCATTCAGTTTTCAGATTCCACTTCGTAATTGTTGTTGTAATTTAAATGAAACCTAAATTTATTATGAAAATCAGCTTCATCCGTTACCAAACAAATCCAGCCTATCACCTCAATTATTTGTATTTGGCGACAGTAATTTGGTCGACAGGATAACTAACAAGTACCAATTGTATATATAGTGTTACGAATATTGTAAATAGCTAGTGTTTGTGCTTAAAAATAATGTAAATAGTTCAATTAAGCTCTATTCATAAGCTAATATTAATTTTTGTTGCATTGCAATATCTCAATTTGTTGATTTTTTGCAAGCGAGTAAACGCTATTGGATTTCAATGGGAGTCTATGGAAATTTGGCAAAATACTGGAAATAGCGCCAAGTTGGCGCCCCTTTTGGCAGCTAATTTTAACCGCCAAATTTGGCGATATATCGACAAGTTGGTGCCAAACTTGGCGACAGACCCGGGTCCCTTACCCTTAGTAACCCCCTAATAGCGCCCACCCTATCTAAATTCTATACTTTCATGTTAATTCCCCCTAAGAAAAGTCAGAAAGCTCTGACAAATCAGATACGTTTCACGGTATCTACGCAGATTTTCATTGGTCCATTTCCAAACTATTACTTTTTTTTTATATATAGAAGGATTTCAATTTATATTTTATACAACACATAAAATATACTAGCCACTGTGCCTAAATTACTATTTCTAATTTTTTGAGTTAGAATAAAATTAGAGATGAAAGGGAGATTTGGAATAAAACTGTGTTAAAGATTTAATTCAAATAATTCAAGTGCTATTTTATATTAAATCTTTAAGATAGTTTTAATTATTCTAAATCTCAATTCATCTTTAATTTCATGAAGTAGTAAGTAATCTGGCTTTATATTTATTTTACTCCTAACACTCCCTATATTTTTTATTTGCATTTTATTTCTTACGTTTTAGTGTTTAAAATATTTCATTGTTGCAGTCTCATAGCCAGTTGGCTTATTTTACCGAGCGTGTTTGGTCCATAATTATCTCTTTTGTTGTTGTAAGTCACATGCCAATGTAACCCTAAAGAATATTTGGCGATTTATCACCTGCGCTTCAGCTTAAAACCGTTCCTAGTGTACTACACTGTAAAAAAAAATCTCTCAAATTGACAGAAAAAAACTGTCAATTTTGGCGCTAGTGGAAAACCGTTTAATTTACAGAAAATATCTGCATATTTTCATTAAAACAGTTTTTTTCTGTAAAAAATACAGATTTTTTCTGTAAAAATTACAAAATCAACTTTTTTTTACAGGAATAAACTGATTTTCTTTAAAACAGTTTTTTTCGGTAAAAACAACAATATTTTTCTGTCAAAATTACAGATTTTTTTTTTACAGTGTAGAAAATGAGTGTAAAAGTCAAATTTAAATCTGTTCAGTGGTTGCTGAAAGAAAATTGAGTGCATACATACATACATAAACACATCCATGACGGCCGAAAATATAAGCTTTTTTTAAGTCGCTTCATAAATACCACGTTATCTTTTAAAGCCCCTCCAAAATACGTGTTCGCCTTTTTTAACACATTCCAACAAAGTTGAAAAGTGCTTATGATTTCGGTCTGTCTGTCTGTCCGTGCTCTAACTCGCGTAAATATACTCGGATTGTCATGCAGTTGATATATGTTATTGAGGTTTACTGTGGCATGTTCGGTATTGAAAATGAAGTGTTTAGCATTAATAGTTCATTTATAGGGACAATCAAAACAATTTCGCTACATTATGGTCTATGGAGAAAAATGGTGTATGGTTTGTGGTGTATTCTAATGGTGTCAAACTATTTCAAACATATTGAAATCGACATATATCACTGAGGTGCATACTACAAGAGGCTTACTACAGAATAGGGTGCACATAGCATTCATAGTTTATTTACAGGGACACACAAAAGAATTCGGTTACAATACTGTCTATTAAGAATAATTGCTGAATGTGCGTTTTCAATTGCGATGTGCGTTTTTAAATTTAACTAATTTTCTGCTTATTACTTGGTATATATACATTCGAAAAATTATATACAGGGCAGCACAAAAGATCGCGAGTACATTTCTGTTTATTGAAGGAAATTCATGAAGGGGAATTTTCAACCATGTACTATACACGCGCTTCTTAAATGAACTAAATTTGAGCATGCTATGTGGTATATATACAAATCTATAGATCATATACAGGGCAACACAAAAGAATTCGGATATTTTTTCGACTATTTATGGTAATTTCTGAAATTAAGTTTTCAGATCCGTTATTCATTTTCCAGTATTTATAGTTTTCTCTCAACTTTAATTATTATCTTGTAAGAGCTCTACATCTCCTTATATTTATTTACAATTGCAATTGTTCATTCAACCTATTACTGTATCTAAGTTGGCTCGTCCAGTGAAATTGGATAGCCTTTGTGATTGACATTGTAATCTTTGACAGTTAATTTCCAATAGTGAGGGTCCCCCTTCCCGGGTGGTCCTTCCGGGCGTCGCTCCCTCGACTGGGGCCTTGCCGCATAGTAAACAAACCTGCTGGACGAGACTAGTTGAGCTTAAGCCGAAAGGTAGGCCTCCGCGTCCAGTTTGACCATGACCTTGTTTACTGGGCATCATCTTTCACCTTATTAAACGGTGAAGTTTTTTTAAAGTATTCTGTTTACTGTTTGAAAGAGTTTCACAATCTATGCTTGACGCATGATTTTTCGTTCTTGTTTGTTTTTGTTTTTGTTTTTCTAACATAGGAGTTAAATTTGGGAAATATTATTAAAGTAAAGGAACATGTTATTTTTTAAAGCAGAAAAGAATATGTTTTTTAACATGTTTCTTACACTAACATAGCGGCTCAAGAGTAAAAAATATGAGTCGCGTATTTTAAAGAGTATTTATCATCCTAAATGCAAAAATAAAGAGAACGTTATAAGAATGCCAAAACAGCTTTGTGAAAGCACGAGACGGGCATTTCGTAGAATAACTAAATGATGAGACAAGAACATATCCGTTGAGAATATCTGAATCTTCAAAGAGAAAAAAGTCAATATCGATTTCATTATTAGTTTAAGCGAACAAAACAAATATGACATGTATAAAAATTCCCGATACTGTTTTTATTTTCTTTTTTAGGATCTTGGAGGCCATCATTGTTTATTTTTATCTGTCTACTGAAATTTTATTCTGAATTTGTAGGAGTAGCATTAAGCATAAGGAAACTTAAACAGATGAAAACATTTACAATGAATCACAATTTAATTAATTTATTTACAAAGGAGAATTTAGTTCCAACATTAGAAATTTTTTTTCTGTATATTTCATAAGGAAACTTTTATCTAATACTGTAGGATAATGCCATATACACAAGGTGGTCATAAACAGGGCCGCACCAAGGGTGGTGCGAGCGGTGTCCCCGCACCAGGCGCTGACAAGTTTAATTGGCACCAACACTAATCACTACTCTTGCATATAGCATCTGTAGAAAAACTAACACGGGGTTTCGCACCAGGCGCCAAATAGAGTTGTTGCAGTGCTGGTCATAAAGTCTTTCTTTGATTACAAATATTTATTACGAAATAACCATTGACTGTAATGCTGTAAAATTTTTATTATGGAAAAGTCATGTACTTAAGTATTTTTCATCTGGATGGATGATCCCTTAGACATATGGCTTGGTAAGTTCAAGGCCCCTTTAAAAAGCAAACTGAGCATAGTTTACACAAAAATCCTTCACCTGGACACACTGTAATAAATCCAATTATTAAATTTTTCCTAATTTTTGAATATTCAGGGGATATCCATTCAAGATCAGGATCCCAGATGCTGTGTCTAGTGTGACAGCCCAGATGTTGGGCAATACGGGGCGAGAAATGGAATACCGCTTTAACATTCTTCGAGCTACCAAGGGTGCTCACATCGAAATTTACTAACGTAAGTACTTGTATTAAAAACTTCATACATGTCTTTACAATATATTGAAACAAGCATATGCCTAATTGTATTAGTTTTTATGCAATAAATTATTATAATCAGGGAAAGACTTTATGACCACCCTCTATTTCAGTACAGTACTACAGTTATTTTACTAGCATAAATACTTTATTGGAGATATATCAACTGTCAAAAAGTAATCGAAAAAAAAAGATTTTTAGCTGCTATAGTAATAAAATATCATATTATCTAGCAGAACAAAAGTATAATTTTGCATGTATTTTTACCTTAAGAACGTTAGTTAGTGAGATCTCAAACTCCCCTCGCTAATGTTAAACTTATGGGCATTGAATGTATTCTTGTTTTTAAAATATCTCCTCGATAAATTTATATTTTTAACTTCGTTTTTCTGTGTACGCTTCTTAAGAGATGATTCTTTTTCGTTGTTGTTGTTGTCAAAATATTTCTAAAATATATACGGGTCATTCTCACAGAAAAGGCATAGTTAACTAAAAAAAAATATTTTTCAAAAGTATATAAAAAATCTTAAAAATTGTATGGATGTTTTCATTTAGGCTTAATAAATACCCTTGTATTACTAGTAAAGCTTTCTAATTGATTTTTCCACTAGTTTATGCATTAAATTACATGCGTGTTTGTATAATGTAAACATACGGTGTGCCCCAAAAGTTTATAGACAACGGGGTTTTCTTATTTTACAATTGAAAAAGAGAAGTAACAATTTCAAAACAATTTACAATTATAAATAATGTCAAAACAATAATAATACTATACAAAAGTAATATTCACAGTCACAGACTTTGTGAGAAAACTACATTAAAGACGTGAGTATAAAACACCACAAATTTACTGAATGGTGAATACAAATGTCAAATTTAAAATTTATGCATACATTAAAATTAAAAATATCGACGTTTCGACCACCTTCTATGGTCATCCTCAGGAAATATTTGTTATATTGCTTCTAAAGTTTCAAAGGTGAAAAACAATCCGTCCGTTGCCACATTATTACATTATTACATTATTGTGGACGGCAGTAATAATGTGGCAACGAACGGATTGTTTTTCACCTTTGAAACTTTAGAAGCATTATAACAAATATTTCCTGAGGATGACCATAGAAGGTGGTCGAAACGTCGATATTTATAATTTATTGTATGTATCAAATTTTTAATTTGACATTTGTATTCACCATTCAGTAAATTTGTGGTGTTTTATACTCACGTCTTTAATGTAGTAAAGTTTAATGGTGTAATCGTCCAGCATTTATATTAATTTGTGAGAAAAATTAAAACTTGTTTTGGACAACTCAATTTTTCCTTTAACGTTCAAATTTTTAAGCCGATTTTTCGAATCACTTAAAAAACTCGATCAGGCATAGTCAAAACAAGAGTTTAAAGAAATTCTGGCTTTAAAGAAAACCAACTTCGTTCAATTTGCAGCTTTAGATCTTGAACCGTTGCAAATTGACGTCCATTAACATATTCATCTCTAGCTAATATTCCCCAGAATACCTCTATTGGGTTCAGGTCAGGACTTATGGCTGGCCAGTCCATAACAATTACTTGGTTTTGTCTAAACCACTACATTATAGAGTTAGACACGTGAATGGAGCAATTGTCTTGTTGGTATATCCACTTGTTCCCACCTAGTAACTTTCAAAATGGAAGTAACTGTACTTCAAGTATTTTCTGGTTATCTTCGGAACATTGACGACCTTTCAAAAAAGTAATATCGGTATATCCATTTGTTCCCACCATGTAACTTTCCAAATGGAAGTAACTGCACTTCAAGTATTTTCTGTTTATCTTCGGAACATCGACGACCTTTCAAAAAAGTAATATCGGTATATCCATTTGTTCCCACCATGTAACTTTCCAAATGGAAGTAACTGCACTTCAAGTATTTTCTGTTTATCTTCGGAACATCGACGACCTTTCAAAAAAGTAATATCGGTATATCCATTTGTTCCCACCTAGTAACTTTCCAAATGGAAGTAACTATACTTCAAGTATTTTCTGTTTATCTTCGGAACATCGACGACCTTTCAAAAAAGTAATATCGGTATATCCATTTGTTTCCACCTAGTAACTTTCCAAATGGAAGTAAGTGCACTCCAAGTATTTTCTGTTTATCTTCGGAACATCGACGACCTTTCAAAAAAGTAATATCGGTATATCCATTTGTTCCCACCTAGTAACTTTCCAAATGGAAGTAACTGTACTTCAAGTATTTTCTGGTTATCTTCGGAACATTGACGATCTTTCAAAAAAGTAATATCGGTATATCCATTTGTTCCCACCTAGTAACTTTATTTTCTGTTTATCTTCGGAACATTGACGACCTTTCAAAAAAGTAATATCGGTTGTTCCATTATAAGAAAATGCTCTCCACACCATAAGTGAACCTTCTCCTTGTTGTCTGCTGAAAAAAAGTTCAAGGTTCCTTGCGAATATCGTGCCAGTAATATGTCCAACCATCGAGGCTATCTAAATTAAATTTCTTTTCATCACAGGAAAGAACACTCAACCATTCATCTGTCCAATTCATATGATTTCGGGCCCACTGAACACGAGCGTCTTTATAGCCGTTTTGTAAACTTTGGCGATCGACATATTTTGCGATAATCAAGAAATATACTTTCCTGCTGCCTCGATGGGCCGTGGATTTTGATACTGGAACGCTTACTTTTTTAGAAACTGACCGTACAGACAGGTTCTGGGTTGAAACTAAACTCAAAATCTCTCTGTCTTGAACGTCTAGTTGTTATTTTTGGTCGTCCACAACGGGATTTTGTTTAAAAATTTTCCCCTTTTCATAGAATTCGGTAAATACCAACCCTGTTGCGTGCAGTTTTTCTCGCTATGTCCATCACAACTTTCCATCTACGAGCCTACCCCCTGACCACCGAGCAAAAGGGCTAATTTGTAATGTTGTTTTCTCTGTAATTAATTACGTATGTAAGTATAATCCTTGAGAGCATCAATCATTACTTGATATTTTAAAAATGCATTATATTTGTAGAACTATATTAATTTAAACAAACCTTGTATTGCTGTGAAACAAACAGCATAGTGAACGGATATATCAGGCCGCGGCGGTGAGAAGGTTTTAAACAATAGATTTTCAAAATAGTCTTTTCGGAAAACTGCACATCGCGAGGCATCTTTTCAATCAGTCGGGAATGGAAAGACAGATTCACTTTTTCTCAGGAAACTATTGCGTCACAAGTATATGACCTTGGAATATGCATATTTTGGATATCAGTATTTAAATCAGCTTTTAACACCGGTTGTCTATATATTTTTGGGACAGCATTTTTTGTTTTTATTTTTTTATGTCAAATCTATGACTGTTAAAAGTTGGTTGAGTATTTTCTTATTTTTATTTCATAATTATACATTTGCATAATTTATTTCGTCTTTCTTACTCGTTTAGTTAGCTCTTAAATCCAAAAAATGTTTGTCTATAAACTTTTGGGACGCACTTTATATGACAGAAAAAAATGTCGCATTATTCTTCAGTTTCAGATGAAAGTTTCCTAACATTTCGATTTCAGTCTACTCCTACAATTTCTGAATGAAATATTGGAAAACAGACAGAAATACACGTCGATGCACTGGGACAGCATTTTGGGACAGCTTTTTGGGACACGACTTTTTGTTTCTAATTTTTTATATTAAATCTATGACTGTTAAACGTTGTTTGAGTATTTAATTTTTTTAATTTCATCATTACATATTTGCATAATTTATTTCGTCTTTCTTACTCGTTTAGTAAGCTCTTAAATCCAAAAAAATTTTGTCTATAAACTTTTGGGACGCACTTTATATGACAGAAAAAAAATGTCGCATCATTTTTCAGTTTCAGATGAAAGTTTCCTTACATTTCGATTTCAGACTACTCTTACAAATTCTAAATGAAATATTGGAAGACAGACAGAAATACACATCGATGCACTGGGACAGCATTTTGGGACAGCTTTTTGGGACATGACTTTTTGTTTTTATTTTTTTATATTAAATCTATGTCTGTTAAAAGTTGTTTGAGTATTTAATTTTTTTTTAATTTCATCATTATATATTTGCATAATTTATTTCGTCTTTCTTACTCGTTTAGTAAGCTCCTAAATCCAACAAAATTTTGTCTATAAACTTTTGGGACGCACTTTATACGACAGAAAAAAATGTCGCATTATTTTTCAGTTTCAGATGAAAGTTTCCTTACATTTCGATTTCAGTCTACTCCTACAATTTCTGAATGAAATATCGGAAGACAGACAGAAATACGCATCGATGCACTTTCAGGTCCCTAGATAGGAAAAAACAACATCGGGAATATTTTATAAAAGTCTTATTTTTTTTTTTTTTTTTTTTATTAAAGTATAATAAAATCGATATTAACTTTTTTTTCTATTTGAAGTCGTATGCTCGTATCTCACCATTTAGATTTTATAAGAAATACATGTCTCGGGAATTGTATTGTTGTTTTTGTATTCTACAACGTTCTCTTTATTTTTGCATTTAGAATGATAAATACGCTTTAAAACGCGACTCATATTTTTGCGCCTGAGTCACTATGTTAGGGAAAAACACAGGAAAATCATATACTTTTCTGCTTTTAAATATAACGTATTACTTTATTTGAAAAAAAATATTTTTAAATTCAGTTGCTATCTTAGAAAAAACTTATGGAAACATATTGTTTTCTGTTTCAAAAGATAACGCATTATTTAATATATTCGTACATCCAAATCTTTTGTAGTGATTTTTGTTAGTGCATTTATCTCAATTAAAGCAGTTATGCTGGTAAAATGAATATTCTCTCTTTCTTCTCTTCTGAAAGGCGGTCTCTTTCTTTTTTCGTGGGCAAAGTATTTCTAAAATATATGTTTAATTTAATATGTTAAACTTCCTTTTTTTTTTGTTCTACTCTTCTGAAAGGCAGTCTCTTTCTTTTTTTCGTTGGCAAAGTATTTTTAAAATGTATGTTTAATTTAATATTTTAAACTTCTTTTTTTTTTCTTTCTACTCTTCTGAAAGGCGGTCTCTTTCTTTTTTCATTGGCAAAGTATTTCTAAAATATATGTTTAATTTAATATTTTAAACTTCCTATTTTTTCGTTCTACTCTTCTGAAAGGCGGTCTCTTTCTTTTTTCGTAGGCAAAGTATTTCGAAAATATATGTTTAATTTAATATTTTAAACTTCCTATTTTTTCGTTCTACTCTTCTGAAAGGCGATCTCTTTCTTTTTTCGTTGGTAAAGTATTTCTAAAATATATGTTTAATTTAATATTTTAAACTTCCTTTTTTTCTTCCTTTATCAAAATTTACAAAGATATTAATAAACGTTTTCCTCATTCCATTAAATCATATCATACGTAATTTCTTCAATGATATCCTATGACAGGTAGTGATTCTAGGTTGCCATGGGGATTACGTCCTATTTAAGATGGAGTCATATTATTTCCGTATTACTGAATTTAAAAATCGAATTTGTATACTAAAATTGCTTAATTATAACAATCCTATAATCTATCGGCAGTATTTTGGATAGATGTTTCCTGAGAAATGAAATAGATATTAAATGGAAAAAAAAAAGTGCAAATATGGATTTGAAGTTCTGAAAATTTCAAAGCTAGGCTTAAGTTTCCGTATTACTGAATTTATCTTCTGAAAGGCGGTCTCTTTCTTTTTTCGTAGGCAAAGTATTTCGGAAATATACGTTTAATTTAATATTTTACTTGTTAAAATATTAGAGAAGCTGACGAGCTCTTCGTAACGTTTAAAAAAAATTAAGTATGGGTCTCACAGAAAGATGCTTTTTGCGGTCGCAAAGGAATAAATATTCGGAAATTTCGCAAATTTCCTAATATTTTATTCGTATGCATATTCAAGTTTTTAAAGTAAGCTAGTAAATACATTTCTGAAAAAATGATTTTAATATTTAACTTTAATATTTTAACGAATAGGAGTCGAAATCCCACTCCATGGACGTCCCGAGATCTAAAACACAAAATAATTTTCAATGACGTTTAAACGATTGATTGGTTTTTGCAACTTTTTTCGCACTAATAACTAGTTAAACGCTTTAGTTAAGTTCTAACTTAATATATTTTAAAATTTGTTTTATTTATACTAGGGAATCAATTTGTAAGCATTGCTCCTAGCCAAAATAGTCTCTCACCGTGCAAATTGAAATTAACTAAAGAAAAACTACCATATATGACATTACATGCCAAATCTCATCATTAGGTAGTTTGGGAGAAAGAAAGTCATTTTGTTTTTTAGGGCTTCGTTCATCTCACGAAACCCTATCCGTCTCACTACTTTGCCTATCTGTATGTCTGTCCGTCACAGAGTCCGTTCTCAAAAACTGTATAAGTTAGAAACATGAAATTTTCTGTACTTACATTTGAATACATGCTGTCACACGACAAATCATAAAATTTTGAAACTGTTTTCATTAACGTAAGATATTAATTAAAAACCCACTCCTTAATGGAAAATATCCAACTAAATCGTGGAATTTAATCAAACCGAAAAAAAAATACATTTTGAAATTTCAGAAGACGGGGAAGGGTTACCATAGTCACATCATTGCAATGGCGATAACATACTGGTTATTTTCAAAGATACCCCTATCTCAGAAACTATTCCCCCTTTGAATGTGAAATGTCGGACATACACGCGAAAAAAAAAATAAAGAAAAAAAAAAACTTTCAGAATTATTATTTTTTTAATTACTTCCACTAGAAGTGTAAATATAAATTAAAATTCGATTTGAATAATTTTTTTTTAAAATTTCCTTTCATTGGAAAACCACAGATTAACAGCCTGACATCTGTTTCCAAAGCCCAAAGATGGCGGACTAGGCATTTTCAAGCTCTATAGAATTATTTTTAAATATTGCATTTATCGGTTTGATATTAAATTATCTAAGCGTATTTTATTACGGCGAACCCGGAAATCTAATTTTTATATAGATCGCGTAATTAGAACCGAAATTACGAATTAATTTTGCTTTAATGAAAATATTTTTTTTATATTATATAATGATTGCAGCTGGTGTGTGAAATCGGGGACTGTCAGCAAGACATTCCAGCTTTTTGGAAGGGAGGAAGATAAATAAAAAGAAAACTGCCCAGTTAAACTGAGGGCATTGAGCTCACAGGCTATTCACACTAATTGTATATTATACTCGTATTTCAAAGAATTTGAAATAAGCCCCTTGAAAAATAAAGAAATCGACAATATATTAAGGGGGGGGGGGTTATCGCCCCGTTACCCCCTCATAGTTAACTAATGAACCCCTTAAACTAATCAGGGAAGCCTCTTATTACAATGAATATATATATACAAAATTTGAAGAAAATCGGATAATGCTGCTTGAAAAACCCATTTATATAAATTAAGGGGGGATTGGCCCCCGTCTCCCCCTTTATACTTAACCAATCAATCCCGAAAACTAATCAGGGAAGAGTCTTAACCCAATGAACTTATAAACAAATTTTGAAGCAAATGAGATAATTCTGCATGAAAAACCCATTTATATAAATTAAGGGGGATTACCCCCCCCCCGTTCCCTCCCTTTATACTTAACCAATCAATCCCGAAAACTAATCAGGGAAGCGCCTTAACACAGTGAACCTATTAACAAAATTTGAAGGAAAACGGAATAATTCTGCAGGAAAAACCATTTATATAAATTAAGCGGGGGGATTAGCCCCCCGTCCCCCCCTCTTTATACTTAACCAATCAATACCAACAAAAACTAATCAGGGAAGCCTCTTATTACAATGAATATATATATACAAAATTTGAAGAAAATCGGATAATGCTGCATGAAAAACCCATTTATCTAAATTAAGGGGGATTAGCCCCCCCTTCCCCCTTTATACTTAACCAATCTGTAAGTAAGTAACCAATCTGTAAGTACAACCTTTCTGTATGAAAAACCCAAAACTATTCAGAGAAGCGCATTATCACAATGAACGTATATACAAAATTTGAAGAAAATCGGATAATTCTGCTTGAAAAACCCATTTATATAAATTAAGGGGGATTGGCCCCCCGTCCCCCCCCCTTTATACTTAACCAATCAATCTTGAAAACGAATCAGGGAAGCGTCTTAACCCAATGAACCTATAAAAAAATTTTGAAGCAAATGAGATAATTCTGCATGAAAAACCCATTTATATAAATTAAGGGGGGTTTAGCACCCCCCGTTCCCCCCCCCCCCTTTATACTTAACCAATCAATCCCGAAAACTAATCAGGGAAGCGTCTTAACCCAATGAACATATAAACAAATTTTGAAGCAAATGGGATAATTCTGCATGAAAAACCCATTTATATAAATTAAGGGGGGGATTAGCCCCCCCGTTCCCCCCTTTTATACTTAATCAGTCAATCCCAAAAACTAATCAGGGAAGCGTCTTAACCCAATGAACCTATAAACAAATTTTGAAGTAAATGGGATAATTCTGTATGAAAAACCCATTTATATAAATTAAGGGGGGATTAGCCCCCCCGTTCCCCCCTTTTATTCTTAATCAGTCAATCCCGAACACTAATCAGGGAAGCGTCTTAACCCAATGAACTTATAAACAAATTTTGAAGCAAATGAGATAATTCTGCATGAAAAACCAATTTTTATAAATTAAGGGGGGGATTAGCCCCCCGTTCCCCCCCTTTATACTCAACCAATCAATCCCGAAAACTAATCAAGGAAGCGCCTTAACACAGTGAACCTATAAACAAAATTTGAAGGAAAAAGGAATAATTCTGCAGGGAAAACCCATTTATATAAATTAAGGGGGGGACTAGCCCCCGCCCCGTTCTCCTTCTTTATACTTAACCAATCAATCCCAAAAACTAATCAAGGAAGCGCCTTAACGCAGTGAACCTATAAACAAAATTTGAAGGAAAACGGAATAATTCTGCATGAAAAACCCATTTATATAAATTAAGGGGGGGATTAGCCCCCCATTCCCCCCTTTATACTTAACCAATCAATCCCGAAAACTAATCAGGGAAGCGCCTTAACACAGTGAACCTATAAACAAAATTTGAAGGAAAGCGGAATAATTCTGTATTAAAACCCCATTTATATAAATTAGGGGCGGATTAGCCCCCCCTGTTCCCCCCTTTATATTTAACCAATCAATCCCGAAAACCGATCAGGGAAGCGCCTTAACACAGTCAACCTATAAACAAAATTTGAAGGAAAACGGAATAATTCTGTATTAAAACCCTATTTATATAAATTAGGGGGGGATTAGCCCCCTGTTCCCCCCTTTATATTTAACCAATGAATCCCGAAAACTAATCAGGGAAGCGCCTTAACACAGTCAACCTATAAACAAAATTTGAAGGAAATCGGATATTTCTATGAAGAGTTATCGCGTTACGTACGTACATACGTACATACATACATACATACATACAGAACCGGCGGGCACATAAGCTCTCAGGCTTTGATAGCCTGTGAGCTAATAAAAACTGTAGATTTTGATGGTAGTAAGAGATTAAAAGCTCTATTATCATTATATTTTAATATTGCATTTACCGATTTGAAAATGATGCATCTATGCATATTTTTTACGGTGAACCAAGAAATCTAATTTTTATAAAGATCGCATTATTTGAAACGAAGTTGTACTTAATCACAAAATGCTAATTTTTGTATAGAAAAAATAATTAAAACGCTAATAGACAATAATGTAATTAATAATGTAAATAAGGATTATAAACGAATTGAGAAACGGCAAAATTTCGTGTTCAGTATTTTGGAATAATCTATATAGAGATATCAAAGTTCCCATTTTTCTAAAATATTGAACATGTATTTTTCCGTTCCGATGTATATTTCTTGAATTATTCGATCGTTTCCAGACTTTTCAATGAAACGATTTTCACTGCATTTTACTCGATTACAACGACCTCTACGATTTTCCGAAGAAAATGTTAAATACAAAAGTTACGTATTTTTTCCCGTAGAATCCGTTTCTGCAATAAAAAAGGGGTTACTATTTAAGATTTCAAAGTTGCCCCCCCCTTTTTTCCCCCAGGAGGCAAAGTTGGGGGGGGGGCAACTTTGATATCTCTAAATAGATTTTTCAAAACTTCTGAACATGCATTTTTCTGTTTTTCAATCCGATGTATATTTCTCGAGTTATTCAACCGTTTCCATGCTTTTCGGATACCCTGTATGTTAATTAGTACATCATTCGTATTTTAATTGGTGTCAGAGTTATAAAAATTCACATAATTACTAAGAATTGGTTGATACTTTTATATTTTAGATACTTTAAGAAAACAGTTCTTATCATAGCAAGTAATCTACCTACAGTTCCACATTTTGATACTGGATCTAATTCTTCAGAGTATTGTGGACATTGAAAACAAGATTTTGAAGATTATTTAGTTGCTATGAAATATAGTAGTGAACATAAAACAAATAAAACTGATCTTTTTAGACATGTGTGCGGAGAGAAACTGAAGAAACAGTTAAGAGCATTTAATATTAAGCCTAATGAAGATAGTGAATGTGGAACTCTTTAAAGCAAGTTTTGGATGAATTTGATAAGTATTTTCTAGATTGTCAAAACGAGATTTTTACTTCTTTTAACCCCTTAATTGCCACGGACGTATATATATGCCTTCAGAAAACATTTTCCTCTTTTACAACCCGCGTGCAAATAGGCCATTTTTCATTACTGGTTCCGTATTTTGCACATGGTAACATCTGTGTTTTAATATCTCTATGCCAAAAAAGTTATCTTCGCCTTATTTATTCGCAGAATTTTCTGATAAAATAAGGGACTCTGGAGCAATTAAAACTGATCTTTTTAGACATGCGTGCGGAGAAGAACTGAAGAAACAGTTAAGAGCATTTGATATTAAGCCTAATGAAGATAGTGAATGTGGAACTCTTTAAAGCAAGTTTTGGATGAATTTGATAAGTATTTTCTAGATTATCAAAACGAAATTTTTACTTCTTTTAACCCCTTAAATACCACGGGCGTATATATACGCCTTCAGAAAATATATTCCTCATTTACAACCCACGTGCAAATAGGCCATTTTTCATTACTGGTTCCGTATTTTGCACATGGAACATCTGTGTTTTAATATCTCTATGCCAAAAAAGTTATCTTCGCCTTATTTATTCGAAGAATTCTCTGATAAAATAAGGGACTCGGGAGCTTGTCTTATTTCGTTGGCAGGTAAGGGGTTAAGTTCCTTGATATTAAGACATCTCAAGACCATATGCTGCGCGACAAAATTGTACAAGGTTTCAATGACGAAGCACTTCAAGGGAAGTTAATTAGAGAAATTTGAACGAAAACCAACACATTCCGAGAAGTACTTAATTAGAAATTAAAGAGGACTGGGAGGAACATCCATGCTCTACTGACTTGGTCTTAGTCAGAGCAGTCCTTCTCAGGCAGTAAAATAGTAAAAGTATTTAGTGAATGCAAAACTGCTGAGAACAGTAAAAATCAAGCATCACCAATCAATGGAAAACTTTCTATGACTGCATTAAACCATTTTAAAAAACATCAAAATCATCAAGATTCTCACAAAACATTTTCAGAATAAGACAAATGAAAGTGAAATATAAACTATATGGAAAAACACATGATATCAAAAAATGTCCTGCTTCTGACACGATGCAATGAATAAATAAGAAAATGTCATTTTTTACATGAATATTTTTGTACAAATGCAAGAGTGTCGTAACATAACAAACAAAAACTTTAAAATTTTATTAAAATTATTATTATTTTTGTTTAAAAATATTATTTAAATCTTCTTACTTGTTTGAGAATAAAATAAAAATATTAAAAGAGTATTTGAAAATAAAATAAAAATATGTAAATTAGAAAATAAAATCAATATTTAATCAATCAATATTTGTATGTTCATATCACAATTGATCCGAATAAAATAAAAATAGTAGCAACGTGCAATAAATATATAAGAAAATACAATTTTTTGCATGAGTATTTTTGTACAACTGTAAGAGAGTCGAGGCATAAGACACAATAATTTAGTCTTTTTTTTATGTTTAAAAATATTTGTTTGAGAATTAAAAATAATACAATGGAAAATAAAATAAAAATATGCAAAGCAGAAACAAAGTGCTACACTGATAACGTTTATTGGACTAAAGCTATGTTGATTCACAGTTGATTAGAATAAAATAAATATAGTAACATAAATCAAACATTATATGTGTTTGTCGTTTCTGTTAAGAAAAAGCGATATTACTAAAAACGGACGCATTTTAAAATAAAATATATGGAGGAAGAGGCTTCATATGTATTTTTACATTAATAAGTAATGAGTAAAATATGAGCGCTTTCTCTTTAGATTTGTTTCATCTTCAAAAAAAAAATGTCTCTGTCATTTTACTAGTTTGAAAAAAATGTGAAACAAGATGTGTTAGGAAATATAAATCTATCTTTTTCTTTTTTTTGCAATTTTGCATTTTAAAACGAGAATATTTTTCTTTTCATGATATATTTTAATAATGAGGAGATCGAGTATCAGAGCAGTAAGCAAAATCACTAAGGTTTAAATTTTTAATCTTTATTTAAATAAAATATAGTGATATTTGTTTCGTTTAATGCGTACGATATATATATATATATATATATATATATATATATATATATGTATTTACTTTGTATATACATATATATATATATATATATATGTATGTTATATAAAAATTTTATTTTCTTCGCATATCCTTCGCATTTATTTCGCATTATTCCTTTAAATTAATCTAACTTCTGACATAGTCATTATTTCCTTAATTCTTAATAATATTTATTCCTATTTAATGTCCTTTTAAAAGTAATAACACTTATATTAATAATTATCTTATTCCAAATCTTAATCTAAAACTTTAAGTTCATTCGTAGCTTTTATCAACTCCCCAATTTATAAAATTTCGAGAGACGCTTTCTCATTTCGAATGTTTTTAAAAGCCTTTTTTTTAAAAAGTTTATTCCATGCTTCGTTTCGCGCTCTGGGTATTTTTCACTTCAAAATCAATGCGCGGCTACGATGGGGATTCTTTCGTGTTAAATCTTCCCCCTCGCACCTCATTCGCTTAGCTTAAATCCGCCTCTCACTCATTGAATCGTGCACTCGTTACGTCGTTGTCAGTAACCCTAGGCGCCGTGCACAAAATTCGCCAGCAAGCATTTGGAGAGCAGATTTTTGTCGTGTTTGGAAGTGCTGACCAAATGGTTATCTGGTGTTTAACTGACTTCGAATTTCATACAGCTCTTTAAGATCTATTAAATGATGTAGTGAGCCATCGTCAAGCCTGAGGGCTATAAGTTTATACCGGATACTGTGGGAACTGTTACTGGCATTGCTCCTGTTCATTAATAAACGATTTATTTGGAAATTGGCTGCTCTTTATTGAAGAAACTCTTGTGGTGTCTCATCATTGCCTAACCACCTCGCCATGATTCTTGATACCGTCTGCAATCCTTCTACATCTTTAACAAACTGCCATTTTCTTGTGGAATATTAAATCATCTTCGTAAAAAGTTCACACACATATATATATCTATATATATATTAATGTCTCATTTTATATTTATTTATGCTTAAAGGAGTGTTTAATGTTTATATTTATTTCATTCTTATGAAATAAATGGTGCTAGTATCGCAATATACATACATAGCGATTTTCGAAACCTTAAAACTACCCGTTTTAATACTTTCGTCATTTTTAAAACAAAAGAAAATAATACTTTAATACGTGAAAAACAGTCCTCTTAAAAAACATAACGAATATCTTTATTCTCTCACTTCCGTGCCGACAAAACATTCTACAAAACCATTTTTCGACAACAACATATTTTTCACACAGCTTGGAAAGATACAGTTACAAAACTAAAAAACATCTTTCTCACACAGCTTAGAAATTTACATTTATGAAAACAAAAACATCTTTCTCACACAGCTTTGAAAGATGCATCTGTGAAAAATATCTCCTGTTAGTAGGAGCCAAGAATACATTTAATTCAGTTCGATTCGCGACAATCTCCCACCTTGAGTTTTCAACAGGAAAACTCAACAATAGACACAACAAAATACAAAATAAAACAAAATATGTGTAACATTATACTTACATTACATGGCCAAAGCATAAATATTCATAACAGTAATTTTCAAAGACAAATTATATAATTTCCTGCAAAAATTCAAACAAAAATTAAACATAGTATTACAAATTCAAATTAACACTAGGAAATGAGATATACTAAAAATAAGGGAAAAAAAGTTTATAATGTTCAATGTTCAAAAAATAGTCTTATGACTGATAACGTTTTGGAACAGTCACTGTTCTGCCACTTCTCGTTCGTAATACTGGTTCTAAAGATTGTTCTTTTGGAATCTCTAGATTGTACAGTTTTTGTATTGGTCTTAAAAGTTCACCATTTTCAGTTTTTACCCGAGCAACTCTCGGGTGACCATCTTTTCCAGAAATTAGTTCTTGCACACGAGCTAAAGTCCAATACGTACGTTTCTTATCAGACTCTACGAGAACGACATCACCAACGATCAGTTGCTTGACATTCTTTTGCAGGGAATTTTGTTGGCGTAACTGCCCTAAATACTCAATACGGAATCGTCTTCTAAGATGTTCTCGAACTTGTTGTCTATACTTTGCTCTTCTGTTTAATTCTTGTGCGTCAATTGCATCAAAATCTATCACATCTGAAGATCTTATTTCTTGAAGAAACATTGATGGAGTTAAAGGTGCTAGATCATCCACATCTTCTGAGACATACGTGAGTGGTCTAGCATTTACAACTTGTTCGCAGTCACAAAGAATTGTGATAAGCACTTCATAGGATAATGAGGCTCTACCTAGTACTTTCCTCAAGATGCGTTTCACCATTTGTATCAACCGCTCCCACCAACCACCCCACCAGGCAACAGTAGGCGGATTGAATTTCCAACGAATCTTTTGTACAGCTGCTGCAGTTGAGATCTGTTCCCAATCGATGTCTGAGAAAGCTCTATCTGCACCGACAAAATTTTTACCATTATCAGAATAAACGGTCGTCGGTCTTCCTCTTCTCGCTATAAAGCGCCTAAAAGATTGGAGGAAGGTATCTGTCGCTAATGACGTCACTAATTCTAAATGTATGGCCCTGTACACTGCACAAGTGTACAACACAATCCATACCTTTTTTCCATTTTTCAAATATAAGGGCCCAGTTAAATCTACTCCAGTTATGTGGAATACTGCCGCATCTTAAACTCTTTCTGCTGGCAATGCAATACTAGGTTCTGACTCTGTCTTCTGTGCACTAAATATTTTACAACGCACACATTTCGGAACTACTGCTTGAATGGTTTTCTTGGCTTTCAGGATCCAGTAGTCTTCTCGTATAGATGTCATCAAAAGAGCCACTCCTGCATGTAATGGCTCTTGGTGTTTCCAGGAGATCAATCGATGGACTACAGGATGGTCAGACGGCAAAAGAATTGGGTACTTAAAATTGACAGTATCTTCTCGATAGATGACTTGTGTTTTTACTCTGATGATACCATCTTCATCTAGGATTGGTCTTAGACTACGAATTTTCTCATTATTCTTTTCATCAAAGCTGTCTTTCTGGATCAAAACCATTAATTTTCTTTCAGCTTGTTCTAGTTCAAAACATGTAAGTTCAGATACTTCTTTTGAATTCGGTTTTCTTGAATTACTTATGAATTTTAGAATCCATGCAATCAATCTTATTATTTTCTTGTATGATGAAAATCGTCGATAATACCAATCATTAGGTTTCGTGTTCTTGTTTAATGCTGAAATGACACTTTTCCGTTTCTCAGCATTAATAACTTCTTCATCTGGTGATTCGACACTTTGAGGCCAAGTAAATTCTGGCTCAGCCAGCCAGGCTGGTCCCTCCCACCATTTTAGCTGCAAGAACTGTTCAATGGAACAACCTCTGGAAGGAAGATCAGCCGGATTAAATTATCCTGAAATATGTCGCCACTGATCTTTCTGTGACAAAGACCTGATTTCTTCTACACGATTCCAGACAAATGTTCCCCATCTATCATCTCGCTTTATCCAGCTTAAAGCTGTGGTTGAATCACACCAATAACAGATCTTCAAATTTGGAATTCTTAAATCAGCAATGACACGACTACCCAACCTGGCTCCAATGCAGCATGATAAAAGCTCTAACCGCGGTATAGTTAGGTTCTTAAGAGGAGCTACTCTTGCGCGTGCTTGTATAAAACTCACCAAAATTTCATTTTTCTTCTTTACTTTCAGAAAAATACAAGTAGCATATGCGTGTTTACTTCCGTCACAAAATATGTGAAGACTTACATCATTTTCAAAATCATCTAGATTCATCCAGCGCTCAAGTTTGATGTCAGAAATTAATTTTATTCCCTGCACCCACTTCAAAAATTGTTAAGCTAAATTCTCTGGAATTAATTCATCCCATTTTAATTTCAACTTCCAGAATTCTTGTAGAATAAGTTTAGGGAGCAAAGTCACGGGTGAGGCAAATCCCAGAGGATCAAAAACCTTCTGAGCCAATGAAAGTAGAGCTCGTTTTGTAGGAATAATTTGCTCTTCCTCAATAGGGCCGATTTTGCAAGATAGGGTATCGTTTTCTAGATCCCAGAAAAAGCCTAGTACTGGTGTTTAGTTAACTGTTGAAGTTTCAGACATAATTTGAATTGGATAATTTGACAGCCATCCCCTTAAATTAAATTTCGCGGAGGACAGTAACATTCTCGATTCAATTATGAACTTGTTTAACTCTTCAGTTGTGTTGAAACTACAAACACAATTATCTACATACAAAGATTCATTCAAAGTCTCTGCTGTAGAAACAAAATTGTCAGGTGTACTTTCCGGATGGTGTTTCAGAGTAGCCGCTAGTAAAAAAGGGCTGCAATTGATTCCGAAAACCACACGTTTATGTCTATAAATTATATTATCCTTCCATAAAAACCGTAGATAGTCTCTATCACTTTCTGTAATCTCTATCTGTAGGAATGCCTTTTCTATATCAGATACTGCACCAACAGGAAATTTCCGAAAACGATGCAATATTGAAGGAATCATTTCAATCATATTTAATCCTTTATCCAGACAATCATTTAATGAAGGAAAACCTTTCACATGACCCGAAGCATCAAAACCGGCCTTTAGTAGTTTCACTCGATTCTTTAAATACAGGCCTGTGTGGCAAATAATGTATTTTGGATTTTTTATTATCGACCACCTTTTCAATTATTCCTGCATTTAACCATGTATCAAATACTTCATTATAAACTTCAGTTTTATTCAAATTTGATAACCTTTTCTTCGTTGCAGCAAGTCGTTTTTCGGCCAATTCTCTATTACTAGGTAAGCGGGCATTATCTAGTACCCAAGGCAATGCTACTTCATACCTCCCATCTGAATCTATTCTTATGTTTCTTTTAAAATGTTGCATAGTTTCTTCATGAATTTCATTTTTAGTTTTAGATTCAACCGGATCAGTTATACCAAGAATATCTAGCTTCCATAAATTAGCAACGGAACTTTCGTTCCAAAGAGACGAAATAATCATAAGAGAATCATTTGTTTCAGATTTAATACCTGGAATTTTCCCCATGAGAGTCCACCCCAAATGGGTCTTTACAGCAACCGGACCACTTTTTAAAACTTTAATATTTCCGGTGAGTAATTTTCCCGCCACATCGGAATCAATTAACAATTTAATTTCATTTTCGGTTTTACATACATTGTTTTCAACATCCAAAATCTTAATACCATATTTATTTAATTCTTTTAACCAGCAAGGTCCATTTGGCACCTTTTTTATATTAGAACAAATAACAGGAACATCTAAAACATGCATATCACATTTATAACTATTATCAATACTACTTAAATGAATTCTATATTTGTTGTGGTTTGTTTCACTCGTTTCAACACCTCCAAATAATTTATGAATTAATTTAACTTCATCAATACTTTTATAATTCAAATATTTAATTACATCTTCTGATAAATATGAACGCTCAGAGCCCGTATCTATGACTCCCCGTACAATTTTTTCTTTACCATCGCGCTTTACACATACATGCAAAGTTTGTAATAACACAGTTGGGTCGGAACCTTGAGTAGTCAAAACAGTATCCCTACTCCCTGACTCATGTTCATGTTTACGACTTTCTAACGCCGTATTACTTCTTCATTACAAACATTTTGACACATTACAGCAAAATGCCTTTTACCACAATTTAAACATTTAATCTTCGATTTACAGTGACGTGAAATATGATTTTTCTTAAGACAGACAAAATAAGCCCCCTTTTTCAAAATTATATTTCGTTTATCTTCAAAAGAAAGCTTTAAAACATTTTTCTGATAAGTGACACTTGTCACAAAATATACATGCTTCATCATATTTCTTAATTAAATGTTTACCTTTAGATTTATCACCTACAAATAAATCAGTAGCAGTTGGCATATAATTATGTTCAACATTTTTATATCTAGTAAAATTCTTAGATTTATCAAAACCAAAACTAGTACGCGCCAATAAAATACATTCTTCAGACAACACTTCATTTTTTAAGAAATTAAGTATAGAATTTAATTCGCTCTTACCTTGAGCAGACGTTTCACGATCCCGTTCCCAAATTCGGAGAACATCATGAGGTAAACACGATTCCACCAACGGGAATAAAATGCTCGCGTATTTGTCCTCTGTAACCCCAAGCGATTCCAAAGATCTAAGTTTGGTTTCTAGGTTGTCATATAACGATGACAAATTGCACTCTCTTCTGGATGTATTATTATTGCATAATACCAGCTGCAGCAGATCTCGAACGTAAATTTGAATTAAAGTGTCTTCTCTTCCAAATCTTTCTTTTAGATGTTGAATTACTTTAGGATAATTTTCAGCCGATATAGGATAACTGTTCACAATTTGGGACGCTTTCGATTTCGGAGTAATTGCTTGCATCAGATATACGAACCTCGAGTGAATGTCTAACACAGTGTCTTCGTGAATTTTCTTGAATGTATTCCAAAACGTTAGCCACGATCTTGAGTCCCCATCAAACGGCTGCAAACTAATTTCAGGCAATCTGAGTGTGCGGGATCCTCTTCTTTCGATTTCTATCGAATTAGGTAAAAGAGGTTGATGTTCGACGGCAGGCTTAACGAAAAAATGTCTTACATTTTGCTTCACTTTTATTAATTTTTCATGGTATTCTTCACATGCTTCGAATTCTTTTACATAATCTTTTTCCGCAGACCCATTCGACAACATAAAATTTAATATTTCGTCATCTGTGGAACGTAATCTAGATACTTTGTCTACTAATTGATCTAATAGCTCTTCTATTAGATTAACATCTGGGCTTGACTGGTTAAGAGCTTCGTTTAAAGCATTTAAAGTCTTCGTAAATGCGCTTCTAAGCGGCGTTCTTTTTATTTTTAACGCATCCATACTTGAACAGTTTTCCACTCAAAAAATATTACTTCCTATGTCCTTCTGTTCGGGCGCCAATTTATCGCAAATTACATACATAGCGAATTTCGAAACCTTAAAACTACTCGTTTTAATACTTTCGTCATTTTTAAAACAAAAGAAAATAATACTTTAATACGGGAAAAATAGTCCTCTTAAAAAACATAACGAATATCTTTATTCTCTCACTTCCGTGCCGACAAAACATTCTACAAAACCATTTTTCGACAACAACATATTTTTCACACAGCTTGGAAAGATACAGTTACAAAAACAAATAACATCTTTCTCACACAGCTTAGAAATTTACATTTATGAAAACAAAAACATCTTTCTCACACAGCTTAGAAAGATGCATCTGTGAAAAATATCTCCTGTTAGTAGGAGCCAAGAATACATTTAATTCAATTCGATTCGCGACAGCTAGAAAAGCTTAATGTAAGTCACTTAATAAGAAGTGACCTTTTCTTCGGATATTCGAATTTCTTTTATTGTAATCAAATTAATTTATTTTAAATAAGAGATCAGTAATTTAAACTGAGTTTGGGTAAAATGCTTTCTAATAATTTTATTTTATTTTATTTTATTTTATTATTTTTGTATATTGTAAGAAGAATCCAAACACATTTACACATTAATTATATGAATCCTCTATAAACGTTTCTATTGGTAACAAATTGCATAATTCGAATAATTGTTTAAGATTATAGAATTTTAAAGGGATTTTTATTATTAAAAAATCATAACCATTTTAATTATTAAAACTGAAAAGGGCTAGACTGTGTGAACTCAATAAATAAATAAATAAATAAATAAATAAAATAAAAAATAAAATAAAATAAAATAAAATAAATAAATAACGTCTATTTTTGAAAGCGTGCGTAAATGTTACTGCACTGTAAAAAGAAGTAAGATTTTACGAATATGTGACATAACATCTTCTAAGTTATCCACGATTTCGAAAATAGAATCCAAACACATTTACACGTTTATTATATGAATCCTCTATAAACATTTCTATTGGTAACAAATTGCATAATTCAAATAATTGTTTAAGATTATAGAATTTTAAAGGGATTTTTATTATTAAAAAATCATAACCATTTTAATTATTAAAATTGAAAAGGGCTAGACTGTGTGAACTCAAAAAAAAATAAAAATAAATAAATAAATAAAATAAGATAAGATAAAATAAAATAAAATAAAATAAATAAATAACGTCTATTTTTGAAAGCGTGCGTAAGTAGTGGGGAAAGGAGAGTTCTGGGTCAGGAGGTGGAGGGATTGAGGGATGAGGTGGAGGGATGAGGTAGAGGAATGAGGCACCGACCCTCCGATCGCCCCCGCAACGCACCCTAGCGGGAAAAATGGAAATTGTGAAAAAAAGGGTTAATTTTCTACTGTAACACGAGGGGTGAAAATAAGAACTCTAAGAAAAGGTTAAATGGACAAGATTATCATACTATAAGATGAATATTGATTTTATATACTAATTTTGAATGACAAACACCTTAATGAGTATCACTAATTAAGCGAAACAATGAAAAAATATCAACTTTAACGAAAAAAGCAGATTTCTTAAGAATTTTTCAACTATAAGAAGACGATATCAACTTATATGAAGAAATTTAAACTTACATTTTAGTTTTTGAACAATGGACACCTTAACGAGAATAATAATTAAGCAAAATAAAATAACAATTTTAACGAAACTGCTGATTTCTTATGAATTTTTCAACTATAACATGAGAATATCAAACTATAAGATGGATTTTAAACTTATATTATAGTTTCTGAACAATGGACACCTTAATGAGTATAATAATTAAGCAAAAGAAAATATTACTTTTAACGAAAATGATGATTTCCTATGAATTTTTTCAACTATAAGATGTGGATATCAAATCATAAGCCGTAGAATAAACATATATAACTATTTTAAATAACGAACATTTTAATGAGTATTACTAATTAGACGAAACAATTGGAAAATATCAATTGTAAGGTATAAAGCTGATTTTTTAAGAATTTTTCAAGTATAAGATGAGAATATCAACTTATAAGAGGAAATTACACTTATATTTTTTAGATTTTCAACCGTAATACACAGAAAATATTCAAAATTTGAATGAATTTTATACCTAATCAATTGATTTTCCGCACAATAATAGGAGTTTTAACAACCATTATCTAATTTTACTGTGTATACTTCATTTAATTCTGTTTAGACGTACGTAATATAATCTTTTTATGTCATTTAGACTTGAAATAAGAACCATATTTAAATAAAAACCAGTTGTTTATTTATTCTTAATACGCAAACTTTTTTTTCTTTCCTAAAATGTAGCATTTCTGAGGAGGGATAATAATGGGGAAATTTCACGTTTTTCAATTTACTTTGCATCTGATAGAGTATAAAAATACGAACATTTTGATACCATTTTTACCTATATTTGAAACTTTTATAATTCATTAAATTAACTTTTAAAACGCATTTTTTGTCGTTGCGGAAAAAAGCCGCGTCACGTGATAAAATCCGTTCTGACGTCACTAGCCATAAAACAAACCCTCGCTGTATTTCTCCCTGTTATTTTCTATGGGGGATAGCTTGCTTTACGCTTTTTTCTTTTCTTAAAAATGATTAGTATAACAAATTAAAAGTATTGTAAATTGCTGTAATGAATAAATAATACTGTGAATTCCATGTGAGATTTTTACTCCATCGTGTTTCTAAGAATTTTCATTTTTAGATCTCGATGTAGAAATAAAGTATCGGTACAAGTTAATAATCGCACTACAATATTGTATTTTATAGAATAAGGTATACTTTTTTTTTTGTACAATATTTCAATGCAAAGGTGCTACGTATTTATCAGATCTGAAAAAATTGGATTTGTCTTTTTTTAAGTTCATTGTAATCTGAAAGCTTACATGTATGTTTTTATTTGTTTTGTATTGTTTTCTTGAATAATAAATTGTTGCATTCATTGTTTCCGGGAAAAAAAAAAGAACTGTTAACTTTTTCTGAAATGATTAATCTTCCTGAATATAGTATCCAACTTTTAGCATATATGAAATTGTGAGCGTCTGCGAATTTATTTTATTATGATGTGAACATGATAGAAATGTTTTTGTAAACTTATAATCTGCTATGCTTCATTTGTATATTTATTTATTGATTGAATCTAAATAAAATTTTAATAAATGTATTTTTTTTTCTTTTTTGGAATATATGAATGAGAATAATCACATATGAAACAGAAAGAAATATTTATGTATCATACATATAGTCATACATTTTATTTATGCATATTAAGAAGTGTCTTCAAGCAATCGATAATTCATATTTGAAATGTATATATTCATCATTCTGTAATCATAATGCAATTTTTTGGAAACTTCTAATTTTGATATCCATCCTTAATGTATAATTTTATTAATGAAAAAAAAAATGCAATCAATTATGAAAACAAATTTTAACTGAAATCATACATTCTAAGCGAAGCATGTTCAGAATTTTTAATAAGTATTTTTACAATAGTAGCATAGCCAGAAGAAAAAAAATGAAAAAATGGGAGGGGGGGGGGTAGGAAAATGTTTACTCTATATTAATATACAGAAATTTAAATATATTGGAGAATTCATAGTTTAGGGGGTTAGAACCTCCCTTAAAATTCTCCTAAACACCCTTGGCTATAGAACTGTTTTGAAAAAGAATATTGTTCAATGTTATGTTTATGTTGTGTGATATTATTAAATATTAAGAAATAATATAGTGAAGGTTTGATAATCTTTAAATAACTAATAAATTTCTAAAATTTGCAGGACTTAATAAATATAAATTGTTAAACAAACAGGCAAACAAATTCTTAAGCAAAGAATGAATCTTCAAAATATGTACCAATAAAAAATATATGTAATTAAAAATGAGGACTTTCTAGTAACTTGCCTATGTTACATCAAACAGCACAAGAAATTTAAGCGGAGTATGCCAAAAATGGCAAAGAATAAAGTCTCAGAATCTTTAACAGAAGATTTTGTAATGAATTTGCTGACCATAAATGATAAAGCACTAACTACTGCACATATAACAGATGCTAAAATATTCCCTAGTGTTTCAGCTACTGACTATAAAACAAAACTAGTCGGATGTGCCAATCCCAAAACTTTCTTCTATCTCATACTGTTTCGCATACACTAAAAATAATCAGCACCAATTTATATCAAGGTTTAACTGAATCTAAAGTTTTATTAAGTTCCATGCATTAGTTCTTGAGATATGACTTCCTAAAATCATGTAAATCCGGGAAAATGCAGAATAGCAGCGTCACCTGTTGGGAGATTTACACCAAAATCTAATCAACAACAACTTATGTTATCAACGTCTAACTGAATCTGAAGTTTGGTGAAAATCCATGCATTTAGTTATTGAGATATAGTTATCGTGATAATAATTAAACAAGTACCATAGCAGCGCCACCTGTTGGGCTATTTACATAAAAACGTAAACAGCATCTATTTATGTCAAGGTCTAATAGAATCTGAAGTTGGATAAAATTCCGTGCATTAGTTCTTGAGATATAGCTATCGTATAAGTAATGAAAAAAGTAGTATAGCAGCGCCACCTATCGGGATATCTACACCAAAACGTAATCAGCGTCCATTTATGTCAAAGTCTAACTGAATGTGAAGTTTGATGAAAATAAGTGCATTAGTTCTTGAGATAGAGCTATTGCGGAAATCTCAACAAATGCAGCATAGCAGCGCCACCTGTTGGGCAATTTTCACCAAATACTAATCAGACCAAATTATATCAGGTACTAACTGAATATAAAGTTTTATTAAATTCCGTGCATTAGTTCTTGAGATACAGCGCCCACAAAATTTTTGTCACATACAGGCAGAAAGAGTCACAGACTCACAGACAGACAATTTTTAAAAACAGTCAAATCGTGTTCAGGACCTTCTAAAACGTATAAATCCATCGAAAACCGGAAGTCGGAAACTTTCATGAATCCAATACTTGTTTCTTGTAAGATAGCAGAAAGTAAAAATAGTTTTTTTTTTTTTTTTTTTTTTTTTTAAATATATATGAAACAAAAATTGGTGGCTTAAAAAAAAAAAAAAACCTTGAACTTTTGGGGTGTGAAAAATATGAATAAGTAAACATATAAATGCTTTAGGATAAAAAAAAAGAAGGCCATGACAAAAAAAACTTTAATTTCATGGAAACTTTTGAAAGATAGAGCAAAAAGGAATGTCAAAGAATGAATGCAATATTTTAAAGTTTACAGAGAAAATTTTTACTCAGAAAATATATATTAATTACTAACTAAATAAAAGGCCTTTCTTATTTCTCAATATTTTATTTTATAACAAATATACTTTATCTGTATTGTAAAATAAATAAAATTTCATTTAAACTGAAATATGATGAAATAAGAAAATAATTCATTTCAAGAACAACAATCAAGAATCGCGTAGTACTATTATTTTAGCTTTTAATCATTATTATTATTTAATAAATCAAAGTAAATGTAGAACAGAAATATATACTTTTTAGATTTAACTCCTGGCATTTCTGCATCCATGAAATCCAAATTCTTTCCTAAAAAAATAAACATGGAAAGAGTATCTAATTTTGGGAGATTGTCCGATTGCCCTTTCACATATCCGGCCGAAATCGACATTTTCTAATCAAAATTTTAATGAAAATAAAAAATAAACGATATATTTTACATTAAGATTAGTTAGATCTTACTTTTTCAAAATTTGAAGTTGATAACGTTAAATGAATTTTAAGAAACAGATGAAACAAGATTGCAAATAGGAAAAGCAATGGAAAAAAGTATACGCGCAAAGCGTGAACATTTCAGTTTAGCGGCAAATGACGTCACAACCAATCACGTCGCGTTTTTGTATCACGTGGTTTTGTTTATGTTTTTGCATTATTAAAAACAGTAATTCAAAGTTATTTTCTATTATTTTAACGATTCTGAGTGAATTTTTGAGGATTTCAAGATAAACTTGATCAGTTACACACAAAAGAAAACGTATTCCTCCCGTGTGAAATTTCCCCATTCCACCCCACATTCTAAGGAAAAGGGGAGCATAACAATGACCGTCTAGTTCACAACTTTTACTATAATATAAATATTATTCGCTATCAATGTTTACAAAAAATCCATGTTGGGAGATAGATATGAGTTATATTTAATAAAGTTTACCCTCCTCTATCTTCTACACGATGCTAACAATTATACAAAACAAAAGAAATACCGATTTTTAACGGAAAAGGATGAATTTTAATGAATTTTTACACAAGTTTTCGGTATTATTGTACAGTAACAGGTATGATTTTATTTCTTAGGTGATTACAGTACAGAGAAAAGTATTCACCTTTAGATTACTTTTCGTGAAATATTTAACAGTAATTATATAAACTCCTGTTTACATCACTAATTTACATCTGAAAATAAGGATTTATAGGATAAAATAAATAATCTTAACTTATACTTAGTAAATTTTACGCAATTCCAATGATTTTATACCGTGTTTTTCACGAGTTTTATATTAATTAGTAATTTTATATTAATTAACTTTGAATATTTTCTATGATATGGTTAATCCATTTTTATCACAAAAATACCACTACTTAAAATTTCACTTAAACTCATATTCTAAATATTAATATTCACTTATAACTTTACTTTTAGTTATACTTTTACTTGAAACCATGTGAACTTGTAGAACCCTGCTTACGCATATGTAGTTTAGTACATCACACTGTTATCTAAATGAATATGAATACCTTAATGTTTTAAATTTTCCAATTTTAACAGAATATGCACGAATATAAACTTTAATTTTATCTAAACATTTTATTTCAAATAGCCTAGTTTATGAAAACGATACATATTACCATATATTAGACAACATTTTAACATGAACTTAGACACTGATCACATACCTATTTTAGCATAATTTATTAGCATACATAGCATTTCATCCATTTCTTTCAGAAATATACACATAAAATTATGGATTTACCGAGTATATATCCAATTTTAGCTTTCACTTACCAATTTTTTACACCATTTCAATGATTTCAAGCTATTTTATATCACAAAGACGGAAAAATAATTGAATACAGACGCGAGTAAATAATATTTGTATTGTATTTTCCATTCAAAGATTTGAAACTCAAGTTAAAATTTATGTTATAAGTATTGATATCCACTTTTAGGTATACTTTTACTTGAAACCATATGAACTTGTAGAACCTTGCTTACGCATATGGAGTTTAGTACACACTGTTATCTAAATGAGTATGAATACCTTATTGTTTTAAATTTTCCAATTTTAGCAGAATATGCACGAATATAAACTTTAAGTTTATCTAAACATTTTATTTCAAATACCCTAGTTTATGAAAACGATACATATTACCAAATATTAGACATTTTAACATAAACTTAGATACTGATCACATACCTATTTTAGCATAACTTATTAACATGCAATAGCATTTTATCCATTCCTTTCAGAAATATACATAAAAATATATGGGTTTAACGAGTAAATATCCAATTTTAGCTTGCATTTAGTGATTTTTTACACCATTCCAATGATTTCGAGCTATTTTATATCACAGAAACGGAAACATATTTGAACATAAACGCCTGTAAAATAATATTTGAACTGTGTTTCCTATTCAAAAATTCAAATCTCAAATTAAAATTTATGTTCTATCACTCATCAACTATTTATCCCACATAACTTTTACCATAGAAACATCGTAGAAATTAAATATACGTTAAATAAAAATAATAAATTGTAAGTACCTAAAAATATCAAACACAAAATCTATTAATCAAAACTTAAAAAGTTAAAAAAAAATTAAAAGTTTTTACGAAGTTAAAAAAAAAAATTTACAAATAAAAAAAAAATTTACAAATAAAAAAAAAATTTACAAATAAAAAAAAAATTTACAAATAAAAAAAAAATTTACAAATGAAAAAAAAAATTACAAATGAAAAAAAAAATTTACAAATGAAAAAAAAACTTTACAAATGAAAAAAAAAATTACAAATGAAAAAAAAAAAATTAAAAAATTAAAAAAAAAAGTTTTAACAAAAAAAAGTTTTAAAAAAATATTTTACAAAATTAAAAAAAAGTTTTTTACATAAAAAGAGAAAAAAAAATTACAAAGGTTTAATATATTACAAAAAGTACCCATTTTTTACAAAATTTAAAAAAAAATTACAAAATTTTTTAAAAATTAGAAGTTTAATTGCTATTATTACCACTATCACTTCTCAGAATTTAGCAGCCTAGACTTTTGTACACTATATATTTTTAATACTATACAGAAAATTTCAACTACAATTGTACCAACACTATTATTAAGTTCGCATAAACCAAATTTTATACTGTATTTAGCGAATTTCCAATTAACATCTTCCGTGTAGAGTAACTTTTTCCTCTAACATTTGAAATCGTGTATATCTGCTACTTTCATATTTATAATTAATATTTCAGAATTAAGACCATACTAACCATTTTAATATAAGACCATATTTAAGCAAGATTCCATGATAAAGCTTATTATACTGATTATTTTTATTTAGTACGCATGCGCAGTTTTGTCACATGATCACTTTAACTGATGATAATATAAAATTTTGAAAAGTGATGCAGAGGTTCTCATTTCCCAAGTCAAATTCTTGCAGATGACTGTATATGTATAGCTCCAGTAAATTTCCTGATTTTAACCCAGTTGGGGAAACAATTTCTCTGTTAACGAATAAAGTAAGTTGTACTATATCATTGTAAAACATCAATAAATGATTATTTATCTATTAAATCTTTTCTAAGTATATAATTATATTTCTTTTATTGTATAGATGTTACACCAAGATGAATCAAAACAGCAGAAACTCTCTTTACCAGAAATGGATACCCCGGATGATTCATCGTCAACACATATAGAGTTAAAGAATAATATACATGTGAGTACTTATATGTGATATATTAGAATACATATATTGAACATAATTAGAGTGAATTTACAATAAAATATTGTACCAGATGTTCTATAAAATGTGATGTTTTTTCGTCTATAGTATTAGAAGGAATTCTAAATATATGCATTTATTTCTCTTGCAGATGTGTTCCACTTGTAACAAATACTTTTCAAGTAAATGGAATTTAAAAGAACATATACAAATCCATACTAGTGAAAAACCCTATACTTGTAATCATCGTCAAAAATCATCTACAAGAAAGCGTGAATTATCTTTTACTAGAAAATACAGACCATCAGTTCATATGAAAACACATCCTGTTAAAAAATTGTTTCAGTGTGAAAAGTGTGAGAAAATATTCGTTATTCGTAATAAACTGAATAGACATATGACTGTTATGTTGAACTTGTCGAAGACAGTATCCCAAATCATATTGAAGATGGATATTCAAAAATTAACCAGTAGTTTGAAGAATTTAACAGTCAAAGATCAGATTGGATACTTCGAAAAATTGACTGTATAGAACATAAACCAACATAACATTTACCCAAACTACTCATGCAGCATTATTGATTTGACATATGATATCCAAAAAGTGAAATTTGTAAAGAAAAATCCAAAGTGTTGTAAAGAATTTTATTGATATAATTGATAAAATGTATTGAAGAGAAATTGATATAAATGTAGACAATATTCACAATGTATTGTTTAAATACCCATAATAATAAAAAATGTATCTATACACATCTGTGTTTATTTTTATAAAACATATTTCATTGTTAAAATACATTGTATGATTTTTAACATGAAATTTCTACATGACAGTAAATAACTAATTTTGCTTTACGTAAGACTTGAGATTTATCATAACTTGTTCAACGAAACAACATTTTCCCCAATGAATATCCAGTTTACACACATACATATGTAAATCAACTTTTGATAATACTATACATCAGATTAATGAAAAATATATAAAATTCATTAAAAAAATGTTTTTACAAATAAAAAATAATTTTTTTTTTACGAATTTAAAAAAAAAGTTTTTTTACAATTAAAAAGAAAGTTTTTACAAAAAAAGTTTTTACAAATTAAAAAAAAGTTTTTACTATATAAAAAAAAAGTTTCTACAAAGTTAAAAAAAAGTTTTTACAAACCAAAAAAAAAACGTTATAAAAAAAAGTTTACAAAACTAAAAAAAAAAAAATTAACAAAAAAAAATAAATATTTCAAGTTTTTCTAAAAATATTTACATATTAACAAAAATTTACTCAAAAGTCAGAACCAGACCTATGTCTAACATAGCATTTTTTCGACTTCAGTTGTAAAATCATAGTGTTAGCGCTGTGAAAATACAAAATAATACCTTCAAATGGTAATCTATGTTGGATCCAATATATGGTATATTAAGAAACATTTGTGATTTCGGAGTATAACTTAAACATGTGTATCTGCTTATGACTTGAAAAATTCACGACATTCTACAACGACTGATTTCAAATTACACAACCAATAAAATATTTACCTTCAAGGAAAGAAAACGAAACCCCATTCAACTGTTTCAGATATCCAAGTTGATCACGTCATCGATGTTGAACAGCAGGATCAGGCCTAAATCTAACATCCCATTTTTTCTCGATTTCGATTGTTTAAAGTGTTATTTTAAAGAGTGGTATAATGGTTGCCTAACCATTGTACATTTCTTTAAAATAAGAACTTTAACTTTTTTTTAAAACTTTTTTTTTAACTTTGTAGAAACTTTTTTTTATATATGTAAAAACTTTTTTTTAATTTGTAAAAACTTTTTTTGTAAAAACTTTCTTTTTAATTGTAAAAAAACTTTTTTTTTAAATTTGTAAAAAAAAATTTATTTTTTATTTGTAAAAACATTTTTTTAATGAATTTTATATTTGTGTAATTTGAAATCAGTCGTTGTAGAATGTCGTGAATTTTTCAAGTCATAAGCAGATACACATGTTTAAGTTATACTCCGAAATCACAAATGTTTCTTAATATACCATATATTGGATCCAACATAGATTACCATTTGAAGGTATTATTTTGTATTTTCACAGCGCTAACACTATGATTTTACAACTGAAGTCGAAAAAATGCTATGTTAGACATAGGTCTGGTTCTGACTTTTGAGTAAATTTTTGTTAATATGTAAATATTTTTAGAAAAACTTGAAATATTTATTTTTTTTTGTTAATTTTTTTTTTTAGTTTTGTAAACTTTTTTTTATAACGTTTTTTTTTTGGTTTGTAAAAACTTTTTTTTAACTTTGTAGAAACTTTTTTTTTATATAGTAAAAACTTTTTTTTAATTTGTAAAAACTTTTTTTGTAAAAACTTTCTTTTTAATTGTAAAAAAACTTTTTTTTTAAATTCGTAAAAAAAAAATTATTTTTTATTTGTAAAAACATTTTTTTAATGAATTTTATATATTTTTCATTAATCTGATGTATAGTATTATCAAAAGTTGATTTACATATGTATGTGTGTAAACTGGATATTCATTGGGGAAAATGTTGTTTCGTTGAACAAGTTATGATAAATCTCAAGTCTTACGTAAAGCAAAATTAGTTATTTACTGTCATGTAGAAATTTCATGTTAAAAATCATACAATGTATTTTAACAATGAAATATGTTTTATAAAAATAAACACAGATGTGTATAGATACATTTTTTATTATTATGGGTATTTAAACAATACATTGTGAATATTGTCTACATTTATATCAATTTCTCTTCAATACATTTTATCAATTATATCAATAAAATTCTTTACAACACTTTGGATTTTTCTTTACAAATTTCACTTTTTGGATATCATATGTCAAATCAATAATGCTGCATGAGTAGTTTGGGTAAATGTTATGTTGGTTTATGTTCTATACAGTCAATTTTTCGAAGTATCCAATCTGATCTTTGACTGTTAAATTCTTCAAACTACTGGTTAATTTTTGAATATCCATCTTCAATATGATTTGGGATACTGTCTTCGACAAGTTCAACATAACAGTCATATGTCTATTCAGTTTATTACGAATAACGAATATTTTCTCACACTTTTCACACTGAAACAATTTTTTAACAGGATGTGTTTTCATATGAACTGATGGTCTGTATTTTCTAGTAAAAGATAATTCACGCTTTCTTGTAGATGATTTTTGACGATGATTACAAGTATAGGGTTTTTCACTAGTATGGATTTGTATATGTTCTTTTAAATTCCATTTACTTGAAAAGTATTTGTTACAAGTGGAACACATCTGCAAGAGAAATAAATGCATATATTTAGAATTCCTTCTAACACTATAGACGAAAAAACATCACATTTTATAGAACATCTGGTACAATATTTTATTGTAAATTCACTCTAATTATGTTCAATATATGTATTCTAATATATCACATATAAGTACTCACATGTATATTATTCTTTAACTCTATATGTGTTGACGATGAATCATCCGGGGTATCCATTTCTGGTAAAGAGAGTTTCTGCTGTTTTGATTCATCTTGGTGTAACATCTATACAATAAAAGAAATATAATTATATACTTAGAAAAAATTTAATAGATAAATAATCATTTATTGATGTTTTACAATGATATAGTACAACTTACTTTATTCGTTAACAGAGAAATTGTTTCCCCAACTGGGTTAAAATCAGGAAATTTACTGGAGCTATACATATACAGTCATCTGCAAGAATTTGACTTGGGAAATGAGAACCTCTGCATCACTTTTCAAAATTTTATATTATCATCAGTTAAAGTGATCATGTGACAAAACTGCGCATGCGTACTAAATAAAAATAATCAGTATAATAAGCTTTATCATGGAATCTTGCTTAAATATGGTCTTATATTAAAATGGTTAGTATGGTCTTAATTCTGAAATATTAATTATAAATATGAAAGTAGCAGATATACACGATTTCAAATGTTAGAGGAAAAAGTTACTCTACACGGAAGATGTTAATTGGAAATTCGCTAAATACAGTATAAAATTTGGTTTATGCGAACTTAATAATAGTGTTGGTACAATTGCAGTTGAAATTTTCTTTATAGTATTAAAAATATATAGTGTACAAAAGTCTAGGCTGCTAAATTCTGAGAAGTGATAGTGGTAATAATAGCAATTAAACTTCTAATTTTTAAAAAATTTTGAAATTTTTTTTTAATTTTTTAAAAAATGGGTACTTTTTGTAATATATTAAACCTTTGTAATTTTTTTTCTTTTTTTATGTAAAAAACTTTTTTTTTTTAATTTTGTAAAATATTTTTTTAAAACTTTTTTTTGTAAAAACTTTTTTTTTTAATTTTGTAAATTTTTTTTTTCATTTGTAAATTTTTTTTTTTCATTTGTAATTTTTTTTTTCATTTGTAAAAATTTTTTTTTTATTTGTAAATTTTTTTTTATTTGTAAATTTTTTTTTAACTTCGTAAAAACTTTTAATTTTTTTTTAACTTTTTAAGTTTTGATTAATAGATTTTGTGTTTGATATTTTTAGGTACTTACAATTTATTATTTTTATTTAACGTGTATTTAATTTCTACGATGTTTCTATGGTAAAAGTTATGTGGGATAAATAGTTGGTAAGTGATAGAACATAAATTTTAATTTGAGATTTGAATTTTTGAATAGGAAACACAGTTCAAATATTATTTTACAGGCGTTTATGTTCAAATATGTTTCCGTTTCTGTGATATAAAATAGCTCGAAATTATTGGAATGGTGTAAAAAATCACTAAATGCAAGCTAAAATTGGATATTTACTCGTTAAATCCATATATTTATATGTATATTTCTGAAAGGAATGGATAAAATGCTATTGCATGTTAATAAGTTATGCTAAAATAGGTATGTGATCAGTATCTAAGTTTATGTTAAAATGTCTAATATTTGGTAATATGTATCGTTTTCATAAACTAGGGTATTTGAAATAAAATGTTTAGATAAACTTAAAGTTTATATTCGTGCATATTCTGCTAAAATTGGAAAATTTAAAACAATAAGGTATTCATATTCATTTAGATAACAGTGTGTACTAAACTCCATATGCGTAAGCAAGGTTCTACAAGTTCATATGGTTTCAAGTAAAAGTATAACTAAAAGTGGATATCAATACTTATAACATAAATTTTAACTTGAGTTTCAAATCTTTGAATGGAAAATACAATACAAATATTATTTACTCGCGTCTGTATTCAATTATTTTTTCGTTTTTGTGATATAAAATAGCTTGAAATCATTGAAATGGTGTAAAAAATTGGTAAGTGAAAGCTAAAATTGGATATATACTCGGTAAATCCATAATTTTATGTGTATATTTCTGAAAGAAATGGATGAAATGCTATGTATGCTAATAAATTATGCTAAAATAGGTATGTGATCAGTATCTAAGTTCATGTTAAAATGTTGTCTAATATTTGGTAATATGTATCGTTTTCATAAACTGGGCTATTTGAAATAAAATGTTTAGATAAAATGAAAGTTTATATTCGTGCATATTCTGTTAAAATTGGAAAATTTAAAACAATAAGGTATTCATATTCATTTAGATAACAGTGTGATGTACTAAACTACATATGCGTAAGCAGGGTTCTACAAGTTCACATGGTTTCAAGTAAAAGTATAACTAAAAGTAAAGTTATAAGTGAATATTAATATTTAGAATATGAGTTTAAGTGAAATTTTAAGTAGTGGTATTTCTGTGATAAAAATGGATTAACCATATCATAGAAAATATTCAAAGTTAATTAATATAAAATTACTAATTAATATAAAACTCGTGAAAAACACGGTATAAAATCATTGGAATTGCGTAAAATTTACTAAGTATAAGTTAAGATTATTTATTTTATCCTATAAATCCTTATTTTCAAATGTAAATTAGTGATGTAAACAGGAGTTTATATAATTACTGTTAAATATTTCACGAAAAGTAATCTAAAGGTGAATACTTTTCTCTGTATTGTAATCACCTAAGAAATAAAATCATACCTGTTACTGTACAATAATACCAAAAACTTGTGTAAAAATTCATTAAAATTCACCCTTTTTCGTTAAAAATCGGTATTTCTTTTGTTTTGTATAATTGTTAGCATCGTGTAGAAGATGGAGGAGGGTAAACTTTATTAAATGTAACTCATATCTATCTCCCAACATGGATTTTTTGTAAACATTGATAGCGAATAGTATTTATATTATAGTAAAAGTTGTGAACTAGACGGTCATTGTTATGCTCCCCTTTTCCTTAGAATGTGGGGTGGAATTATTATCCCTCTTCAGAAATGCTACATTTTAGGAAAGAAAAAAAAGTTTGCGTATTAAGAATAAATAAACAACTGGTTTTTATTTAAATATGGTTCTTATTTCAAGTCTAAATGACATAAAAAGATTATATTACGTACGTCTAAACAGAATTAAATGAAGTATACACAGTAAAATTAGATAATGGTTGTTAAAACTCCTATTATTGTGCGGAAAATCAATTGATTAGGTATAAAATTCATTCAAATTTTGAATATTTTCTGTGTATTACGGTTGAAAATCTAAAAAATATAAGTGTAATTTCCTCTTATAAGTTGATATTCTCATCTTATACTTGAAAAATTCTTAAAAAATCAGCTTTATACCTTACAATTGATATTTTTCAATTGTTTCGTCTAATTAGTAATACTCATTAAAATGTTCGTTATTTAAAATAGTTATATATGTTTATTCTACGGCTTATGATTTGATATCCACATCTTATAGTTGAAAAAATTCATAGGAAATCATCATTTTCGTTAAAAGTAATATTTTCTTTTGCTTAATTATTATACTCATTACGGTGTCCATTGTTCAGAAACTATAATATAAGTTTAAAATCCATCTTATAGTTTGATATTCTCATGTTATAGTTGAAAAATTCATAAGAAATCAGCAGTTTCGTTAAAATTGTTATTTTATTTTGCTTAATTATTATTCTCGTTAAGGTGTCCATTGTTCAAAAACTAAAATGTAAGTTTAAATTTCTTCATATAAGTTGATATCGTCTTCTTATAGTTGAAAAATTCTTAAGAAATCTGCTTTTTTCGTTAAAGTTGATATTTTTTCATTGTTTCGCTTAATTACTGAAACTCATTAAGGTGTTTGTCATTCAAAATTAGTATATAAAATCAATATTCATCTTATAGTATGATAATCGTGTCCATTTAACCTTTTCTTAGAGTTCTTATTTTCACCCCTCGTGTTACAGTAGAAAATTAACCCTTTTTTTCACAATTTCCATTTTTCCCGCTAGGGTGCGTTGCGGGGGCGATCGGAGGGTCGGTGCCTCATTCCTCCACCTCATCCCTCCACCTCATCCCTCAATCCCTCCACCTCCTGACCCAGAACTCTCCTTTCCCCACTACTTGCGTAAATGTTACTACACTGTAAAAAGAAGTAAGATTTTACGAATATGTGACATAACATCTTCCAGGTTATCCACGATTTCGAAAATAGAATCCAAACACATTTACACGTTTATTATATGAATCCTCTATAAACGTTTCTATTGGTAACAAATTGCATAATTCGAATAATTGTTTAAGATTATAGAATTTTAAAGGGATTTTTATTATTAAAAAATCCTAACCATTTTAATTATTAAAATTGAAAAGGGCTAGACTGTGTGAACTCAAAAATAAAAAAATAAAAATAAATAACGTCTATTTTTGAAAGCGTACGTAAATGTTACTGCACTGTAAAAAGAAGTAAGATTTTACGAATATGTGACATAACATCTTCCAGGTTATCCACGATTTCGAAAATAGAATCCAAACACATTTACACGTTTATTATATGAATCCTCTATAAACGTTTCTATTGGTAACAAACTGCATAATTCGAATAATTGTTTAAGATTATAGAATTTTAAAGGGATTTTCATTATTAAAAAATCCTAACCATTTTAATTATTAAAATTGAAAAGGGCTAGACTGTGTGAACTCAAAAATAAAAAAATAAAAATAAATAACGTCTATTTTTGAAAGCGTACGTAAATGTTACTGCACTGTAAAAAGAAGTAAGATTTTACGAATATGTGACATAACATCTTCCAGGTTATCCACGATTTCGAAAATAGAATCCAAACATATTTACACGTTTATTATATGAATCCTCTATAAACGTTTCTATTGGTAACAAATTGCATAATTCGAATAATTGTTTAAGATTATAGAATTTTAAAGGGATTTTTATTATTAAAAAATACTAACCATTTTAATTATTAAAATTGAAAAGGGCTAGACTGTGTGAACTCAAAAAAAAAAATAATAATAATAATTAAAAAAAAATAAAATAAAATAAAATAAAATAAAATAAAATAAAATAAAATAAAATAAATAAATAACCTCTATTTTTGAAAGCGTGCGTAATTGTTACTGCACTGTAAAAAGAAGTAAGATTTTACGAATATGTGACATAACATCTTCCAGGTTATCCACGATTTCGAAAATAGTTCCTCTATTACCTCAGAAATATAGTAGGTTTCTAACATTTGAAGAAGCATTTCTGAAACAAAAGTTTGCTTGCCGACCGTTAAAAAAAAAAAAAGAAAAAAAAAAGAAAACCGAAACTTTTCCGAGTAGTTTTTACAGTATATTAATCAGTTTTCTCAACATGAAATATCGGTTTTTCGGATTATCTTAATTTTCAAATAAATATTTTCAGCTACGTAACAGAATTTATATACGCGTGAGTGGCAAAATAATGTCAATTAAACATTTTTTTCAAACCCAGACTTTCTAATGCAGTTAATAAAATAAAATGGCAGAAAAGTACTAAAAAACATGAGAATTACAATATATCAAGACCTTTCGTATCGCATCGCGATACCTCATCAATTCATTCCTCTACTATTGATAGACACAGAAACTAGTCGGATGTGCCAATCCCAAAACTTTCTTCTATCTCATACAAGTTTCACATACACCAAAAGCGAATCAGCACCAACTTATATCAAGTTCAAACTGAATCAAAAGTTTAATTAAATACCGGACATTAGTTCTTGAGATATGACAGTAGAGGAAAAGTGGGGGTCCGACCCCAGGTGGAGCTTTGGAGCCGGTGCAAGGTGCAGCACCGGCTCTGGGCTCCTCCTCACGAAGTGCCCTCCTCCTCCCGAAGTGCTCTCCTCCTCCCAAAGTGCAGCTCAGCTCCTCCCGAAGTGCCCTCCTCCCGAAGTGCTCGCCTCCACCACCTAAGATAAAGGGATTAATTAAGGATTAGTGTTAATTAATTTTAATTGCAAGACTTAGAAATTTTTCGAAGCATTTTTTTTTTTTTTTTTTTTTTTTTTTTTTTTTCGGAGAATTTTCTATTACAGTACAAGGTGAATTTTAACGAATTACAAATTTAATTAATTTTAATTGCGAGACTTAGAAATTTTTCGAAGCATTTTTTTTTTTTTTTTCGCGGAGAATTTTCTATTAGAGTACAAGGTGAATTTTAATGAATTACAAATTTAATTAATTTGAATTGGGGAACTTAGAAATTTTTTGAAGCAAAATTTTTTTTTCGCGGAGAATTTCCTACTAGAGTACGAGGTGTGTTTCAATGGATTTATTTTAGCGAATTAGAAATTTAATTAATTTTAATTGGAGAACTTAGAAATTTTTCGAAAACATTTTTTTTTTAAACGAGAGTATACAGTTTGAATAGGAGTGTATGCAGTAGAAGTGAATGAATAATTAAAAATAATAATTAAAAAGGGTCATTCATTAATTTTAATTGGGGAACTTAGAAATTTTTTTTCAACATGGTGATTAATTTTAATTGGGGAACTTAGACATTTTTCGAAGCAAATATTTTTTCAACGAGATAGGCTATTTGTTATACATGTTAGAGTATATTACAGGTGAATTTTAAAAGTCAATAATGATTTAATTAAAAAGGGTCATTAATTAATTTTAATTGGAGAACTTAAGAAATTTTGGCGAGATTTTTTTCCCTCAACGAGAGTACGCAGTTTGCATGTGCAGTAGAATGGTAGATGCTAGTAATTAAAAAGGGTCATTAATTAATTTTAATTGGCGGACTTCAACATTTTTGAGGCAAACAGGCGCGTTTTAATGAATTCGATATAGGTTGTAGTAAAAAATATAGGGTCCCGCATGAATTATACTGTACTCAATTGAAGAGCTCCCCCTCCCCCCCCCCTCCCTTTTTTAACCAGAGGGGGCCCTTCGATAGACTAACAATACACACTTCCAAAAGTATAGAGTACTATAAAAAGAATTTTAGTGTATATGTAAATAAACAAGTATGTAAAATCAGGCATAGCAGCATAATTCCTGAATCACTTTCCAACATTATCGAAATGTTATGTGAACAAAATATAATTTTACCATCTAGTGCATTAGTTAATTAAAATAGTGAACAGTTACAGATCCCCTTTTTAATAAAAAGGCCTAAGGCACTTCACAAAAAATCCAAAGGATTCAAGAAAAAGCTTTACACTACTGATAGCCAAAACATATAGGATTCTTAAATGGATTGAAGTATACAAATAGTTTATACAGGAATACATTTATTTAGGTTAGCATGCAAAAATAGTTAAAAGTTATAGGGAAGCCTTCGAATGGAGTGATTATACGTTTTGGGGACCCTTCAAAAGAAACTGGAAACAGTTATAGATATTGAACCCTTCACAAAAAATTGGACAAATCCCCTTTTTAATAAAAAAGGCCCCTTCACAAATAACCAATTATGCATAAGATCCCTTCCTAAAATCAGATAATTTACACCTTACCTTTTTTTTTTCAATTCAAGTTAGGCTAAAAGTACAGCTTACGCATCGATAGGTTCAAAATACAGGGACCCTTCGAAGTGTGAACTCGCATTAGACTATAGGGACCCTTCATAAAATAAATGAGATACATACCCTATTCGAATAAAAAAAAAAAGTCCTTCACAAAAACTGTAGGGATTCCCTTTTGGAATAAAAAGGGCCCTTCACAAAAATCCAATTATACATAAGAACCCTTCCTAAAATCAGGTAATTTACACTTTCGACTTTTTTTTTCAATTCAAGTTAGGCTAAAAGTACAGCTTGTGCGTCGATATGTTCAAAACACATAGTTATAGATATTAAGCTACCTTCACAAAATAAATTCAATAGATTCATGTTATATTATGGCGACAGAAATACAAGGGATACTGACCTTCCATGAAAATGCAAGGTCCGCTGTTTGAATGAAAAGGCCTCCCTTCACAATATACCCTGTAAAAATATTATGATTCCACAGATATTTTAAGAAATAGAGTACTAATCTCAAATGAATACGAATTCATGCAATGTAAAAAATAGATTTTACACGAATACATTTTTAGTATAACGTTCAAAATATAGATTTTAGAAAAAAAAAGTACATATTTCACCAAATTTATCATACAAGTCTGTAAAATAGGGTAGATCGTTTCATGAAAAATAATTGAATTTTCGAATGATTATGCTTTAAAATACATATTTATAACTGCAACTAAGATTTGAGTGTTACCCCCTCAACATGCATATCGCTGAATCATAATGAGTCATATTATCAGATAAGCGAAGATGTTGCTTTGACACGGTGAATCACTCGCGATAAGAAATACCTGAGACTCGTAATTTCTGACACATTTTTTATAGGTAAATGAGCTATTTAAAACCGTCAATGTATACGAATGATTTCGTGTAGTCCTATATAATTATTAATCTGTTAAGTTTTAAAATGCTTCAATGAAAAATAAGAACTAGTCATTAAGCGATACCCTTAAGAATTTTGAGGCAAACAGATGTTTAAATGAATTTGAACCTGTTTAAATGTACCTGTGTTTAAATGAATTTGACGCATGTTATGGTAAAAAAAAAGTACAGGGTCCCCTATAAGATATATGAATTAAACTTTAAATATTTTAAAATTACATTAGTCTATGCTTTTTTTGTATAGAAAAATTATACTAAATTGTGTTTTTAGTATTTTAACTTAAAAATTTCTTTTGAGGAATGAATATAATAACTAAGCTTTGTTTTTATAAAATATATATTGTACTAAATAGTTAGGGTATTATTTAAAAAAATTTTGTTTTTAATATTGAAAAAAAAGTTATCTTATCTAAATATTTAAACCATAATGTACTGTGGACTTCATCCAAATTCGACTGCATGCATGCCTTACAACAACTAAACGGTATAACGTGTTCGCTTATCTCTTAAAATTACGGGATATCGTGACGTCATGGATAAAGCATAGGGTAGAATACAGAATGAATAGGTATTATAAAGCAGAATCATAAATTTTGCATACTTTACACTTGTAGTATGTGAAATGATTGCTACTATTGCCTATATGAGAAAATGAATCATCAACGAATCTTATTAGTGTATGTTATATTTAACCAACAGGCTTGAAATGCGTGAATTTTGACTAGAATTAATCATTGAATGTAAAAAATGATTTATATTTAGATCTAATATGTATATCGTTTAACATTTAAAAATATATACATAAATTAATCTTACCTTATTCACAAACTTGCAATCCCGTCTTCAATATATGACTACAGCATGAAAAAACATGCGTGCTACTTGTATAGCAACTAGACCAGAAATGATTTCAGTACAAGTCCATTATCTTATTGTTAATCTATAGATTAGTAACATCACGTGACTGATTGCGATAACACTCTATACAAGATTTACTGATAAGAATACATTTCAATTCATTTCTCCCAAAAGCAAGTGTATGAGTTGGTTGTAAGATCTAGGTAAGTATCCTTACTTTATATGTTTAAAGTTATAATATATGAATAGATATAATATTAATGTATTTTTTCAATATGTATGGTAGGCAAAAAGGAATAGGTAAGTAAAAAAGAATAGGTATTATTGCATGTTTCCTCTAATTTATTTTAAAAATAATTATTTTAAAAATACATACTAACAATTTATGCGATGAGTCACACAGCATGATGGGACGATATATGAAATTTATTTTTATATTATACAAGCTCCAATATACAATTCATATGCGTGAGCAAGATTATTTTTAGACTAGAATTATTCACTGAATGTAAAAAAAAAAAAAAAAAGATTTATATTTAGATCTAATATTTATATCGTTTAACATTTTAAAATCCTAGTAAAAGTATATACATTAGTATGCTTGTGAAAGGCCTATTGTTAATACGAAACGTTGTGTGAAGTGTCCTGTTTTAGGGTTAAAAGTTTCGTGAAGGGGTCTGTTTGAAGGAGCCTGTTTCGAAATGACTTAAGAACGCACAATTTATTCCTAAACATTCAACTCGATTCGTTATATATGCTTTATTAAGTATTCAATAAAAAATAATAACTAAGAAATAAAATTAAAAATAGTAATTAAGAGATACCCTTAAGAATTATTGCGATATCTAATTCGATACAAGTCTTGTTAAAACAGAGATTATAGTTAAAATACCCATTAATTATACAGTATTACACTGTATTACACAATGCGCTACCTCACCTATATTATCACAGAAATACCTTCGATAAAATTTAGACTAACAATACACACCTAAAAAAATATATACAGAGTACCCAGAACATGATAGGAATGAATGAAAAATTTTAACGTAAATTATAAAATAGGATCTACAATAAGTGACAATAAATAAATATGAAGGAAAAATCATGAGTCATGGTATACTTTATGAAACACTTTCCAATGCTATGTGACTATCGTTAAGAATTTGAAATAAGTGAATTAGATTTAATAATTCATACTGGAAATGTATTAAAAAAAAAATTAGTAGCTTCGCCTACTTTTAAATCATTCAAGACATATGATGAAGGCTTGGCTGCTGTAGAAAAGCTTAATACTTGTATCTTAATGAATCGACCTATTTATGTTATATTCACAATTTTAGAATTATCTGAATTAGTTATGTATGATTTTCATTACAATTTTATAAAGAAAACATACAAAGATCGTGCAGTTATACTCTTTACGGATATAGATTCCTTAACTTATCATATTCAAACACATAATATTTATAAGGATATGGAGCACCATCATGATTTTTTCGACTTTTCTGAATACTCGAAATCTCATCGTCTAAACCGCACAAGTTTCGAACCCACAAACATATAATCAGACTTGTCATTTTATAACCAGGACGCTAACCACAGGGCTAAGTGAGACCCCGCTTATTTTATAGTCACCACGCTGACTATTGGGCTTAGTAAGCCCCAGGCTAATTTATATCCACCACGCTAACTATTGGGCTTAGTGAGCCCCAGGCTAACTTATACCCACCACGCTAACTTTTGGGCCTAGTGAACCCCCGCTTATTTTATAGCCACCATACTAACCACAGGGCTAAGTGAGCCCCCGCTTATTTTATAGTTAAAAAAAAAGGTAAGGTGTAAATTATCTGATTTTAGGAAGGGATCTTATGCATAATTGGTTTTTTGTGAAGGGGCCTTTTTTATTAAAAAGGGGATTTGTCCAATTTTTTGTGAAGGGTTCAATATCTATAACTGTTTCCAGTTTCTTTTGAAGGGTCCCCAAAACGTATAATCACTCCATTCGAAGGCTTCCCTATAACTTTTAACTATTTTTGCATGCTAACCTAAATAAATGTATTCCTGTATAAACTATTTGTATACTTCAATCCATTTAAGAATCCTATATGTTTTGGCTATCAGTAGTGTAAAGCTTTTTCTTGAATTCTTTGGATTTTTTGTGAAGTGCCTTAGGCCTTTTTATTAAAAAGGGGATCTGTAACTGTTCACTATTTTAATTAACTAATGCACTAGATGGTAAAATTATATTTTGTTCACATAACATTTCGATAATGTTGGAAAGTGATTCAGGAATTATGCTGCTATGCCTGATTTTACATACTTGTTTATTTACATATACACTAAAATTCTTTTTATAGTACTCTATACTTTTGGAAGTGTGTATTGTTAGTCTATCGAAGGGCCCCCTCTGGTTAAAAAAGGAAGGGGGAGGGGGAGGGGGGAGCTATTCAATTGAGTACAGTATAATTCATGCGGGACCCTATATTTTTTACTACAACCTATATCGAATTCATTAAAACGCGCCTGTTTGCCTCAAAAATGTTGAAGTCCGCCAATTAAAATTAATTAATGACCCTTTTTAATTACTAGCATCTACCATTCTACTGCACATGCAAACTGCGTACTCTCGTTGAGGGAAAAAAATCTCGCCAAAATTTCTTAAGTTCTCCAATTAAAATTAATTAATGACCCTTTTTAATTAAATCATTATTGACTTTTAAAATTCACCTGTAATATACTCTAACATGTATAACAAATAGCCTATCTCGTTGAAAAAATATTTGCTTCGAAAAATGTCTAAGTTCCCCAATTAAAATTAATCACTATGTTGAAAAAAAATTTCTAAGTTCCCCAATTAAAATTAATGAATGACCCTTTTTTTTTTAATTATTCATTCACTTCTACTGCATACACTCCTATTCAAACTGTATACTCTCGTTTTAAAAAAAATGTTTTCGAAAAATTTCTAAGTTCTCCAATAAAAATTAATTAAATTTCTAATTCGCTAAAATAAATCCATTGAAACACACATCGTACTCTAGTAGGAAATTCTCCGCGAAAAAAAAAATTTGCTTCAAAAGATTTCTAAGTTCCCCAATTCAAATTAATTAAATTTGTAATTCATTAAAATTCCCCTTGTACTCTAATAGAAAATTCTCCGCGAAAAAAAAAAAATGCTTCGAAAAATTTCTAAGTCTCGCAATTAAAATTAATTAAATTTGTAATTCGTTAAAATTCACCTTGTACTGTAATAGAAAATTCTCCGCGAAAAAAAAAAAAAAATGCTTCGAAAAATTTCTAAGTCTCGCAATTAAAATTAATTAACACTAATCCTTAATTAATCCCTTTATCTTAGGTGGTGGAGGCGAGCACTTCGGGAGGAGGGCACTTCGAGCGGTGGGCACTTCGGGAGGAGGGCACTTCGGGAGGAGCTGAGCTGCACTTTGGGAGGAGGAGAGCACTTCGGGAGGAGGAGGGCACTTCGTGAGGAGGAGCCCAGAGCCGGTGCTGCACCTTGCACCGGCTCCAAAGCTCCACCTGGGGTCGGACCCCCACTTTTCCTCTACTGTCATATCTCAAGAACTAATGTCCGGTATTTAATTAAACTTTTGATTCAGTTTGAACTTGATATAAGTTGGTGCTGATTCGTTTTTGGTGTATGTGAAACTTGTATGAGATAGAAGAAAGTTTTGGGATTGGCACATCCGACTAGTTTCTGTGTCTATCAATAGTAGAGGAATGAATTGATGAGGTATCGCGATGCGATACGAAAGGTCTTGATATATTGTAATTCTCATGTTTTTTAGTACTTTTCTGCCATTTTATTTTATTAACTGCATTAGAAAGTCTGGGTTTGAAAAAAATGTTTAATAGACATTATTTTGTCACTCATGCGTATATAAATTCTGTTACGTAGCTGAAAATATTTATTTGAAAATTAATATAATCCGAAAAACCGATATTTCATGTTGAGAAAACTGATTAATATACTGTAAAAACTACTCGGAAAAGTTTCGGTTTTCTTTTTTTTTCTTTTTTTTTTTTTTTTTTAACGGTCGGCAAGCAAACTTTTGTTTCAGAAATGCTTCTTCAAATGTTAGAAACCTACTATATTTCTGAGGTAATAGAGGAACTGTTTTCGAAATCGTGGATAACCTGGAAGATGTTATGTCACATATTCGTAAAATCTTACTTCTTTTTACAGTGCAGTAACAATTACGCACGCTTTCAAAAATAGAGGTTATTTATTTATTTTATTTTATTTTATTTTATTTTATTTTATTATTATTATTATTATTATTATTATTATTTTGAGTTCACACAGTCTAGCCCTTTTCAATTTTAATAATTAAAATGGTTAGGATTTTTTAATAATAAAAATCCCTTTAAAATTCTATAATCTTAAACAATTATTCGAATTATGCAATTTGTTACCAATAGAAACGTTTATAGAGGATTCATATAATAAACGTGTAAATGTGTTTGGATTCTATTTTCGAAATCGTGGATAACCTGGAAGATGTTATGTCACATATTCGTAAAATCTTACTTCTTTTTACAGTGCAGTAACATTTACGTACGCTTTCAAAAATAGACGTTATTTATTTTTATTTTTTTATTTTTGAGTTCACACAGTCTAGCCCTTTTCAATTTTAATAATTAAAATGGTTAGGATTTTTTAATAATAAAAATCCCTTTAAAATTCTATAATCTTAAACAATTATTCGAATTATGCAATTTGTTACCAATAGAAATGTTTATAGAGGATTCATATAATAAACGTGTAAATGTGTTTGGATTCTATTTTCGAAATCGTGGATAACCTGGAAGATGTTATGTCACATATTCGTAAAATCTTACTTCTTTTTACAGTGTAGTAACATTTACGCAAGTATGACTATAGCTAAAATCGTGTAAATCCAGAAAAATGCAGCATAGCAGCGCCAACTCTTGGGAGATTTACACCAAAACCTTTTATTTAAGATGGTTATTAAAAGCCCAATTACCTACACCAAAGATTAACTGTGCTCGATCTCGAACCCGCAGCGGTGGTTTGATGTACTAAATGCCCCAACACATCCGGACCCACAGGTCAATATTTTAAACTTATTAAATTTAGCTTTAAAACTTTTCCGGCGACATCTTCCGTGATCGGATTTACGAGCGATCCGGTCGGTAATTGAAGTAAAAGGAGAACTCATTGACATCTCATTCAAATAGACGCCGGATCAGCAACCCTTTTTTGAAGAAAACACGTCCCTTCCCACCAGCACTTGCTGGTGGGAGAATATTATGCCAAACAGGTTTTTCCCGCCAAACTGTCACTGGAATTCCACCGTCCGTTTCTTTTATTACGAGAACGGAAACAGAAAGTTGCCAAGAAAGGGATTACCGCCAGAAAACGGCACCCTTTTGCCGTTTTTTGCGATGAAAGGTGAAAGATGTTTTCTTCAACTCTCTCGGGAGAGAAGAAAGGGTTCCGGTGTCCATTTATATTAGAAGTCAGTGGAAGAACTCCTGTTCAGCGCACGCGACGTCGTTTCGCGTAGTAGCGGCGGGTTTCATGTTCAACTTTGGATGAGTTTAGATCGATTAAAATATGAACATTTTTACATGTAAATATTCACATATTTAGGCGAAAACACAAGAAATTCAATGCCAAAACCCATTTTTGTATATGTGCATTATTAAAAAAAATTCTCGGAAATGCCCTAAAAATCATGCCGTATCGCGAGAACCTTCTATTAATGTCTTAAAAATTTTCTTGATTTAAAAATCAGAGAAAAAAAAGTAATTCTAAACAACGAAATAGTATTTGAGTGCTGAAAGTAAGTGTGTGTGTGTGTGTAGTGTGACTAGAATTTATTTTCCGCGGTGAACAATATGTTAAAGACAAACACATATACACTCTTCACCTTAAAAACAATACAGTCAGAGCTATATAGTTTTAGTGGCTGTTTTCGAGAAATGATAATTTGAAACCCATCTGACAAAAATTTAAATTCAGTCGACGAAAGGGGTTTTTGGAAAAGACGACAATCGACGAAAGAGGTTTTGTTATCTAATCCCATTCCAAATTCTGTCAAAGTAAAAATATTTGAACTAGATTTACTCATTTTTGAAGGGAAACGTTCCAAGCACTTCATATGGACTATTGTGGTAGGTGTGAATCAAATGTTGACTGAAAATATATAATTGTCAATTTTTAAATTTTACTTTTCCAAAACGCATAACCCGCAGATGTTTAATTTTGATTGCAGCAACTCCATTCTTCACATGCTGACTTAAATAGTTTTGTTGTAATAAAAAATCACAAAAGAAAAAAAAGACCCTTGCAAATAAGAAATAGTATTTCAGTTTCAGTGTATTGAAAGTGAGTGTTTGCTTAGTGTGACTGGAATTTATTTTCCACAGCGAACAACATTTTCAAACTTACTTAGATTTCATACTTCATTTAAGAGCCTGCATTAGTCATGCGAAAAAACGCGCAAGCTAATGTTAAGTCTATAGGAAGGTTCTTGCGCGATTTCTCGCTCGCATTTTAATATTTTTAAATGCTTTTTTTTTGCATAGGATAGCTGACGTCGATCTCCAACGTTGTTAGTTTTTACTTTTTCGATTTTCGTTCCAGTTTTTTTATATAAGGGTACTTTCACTTTCAGAACCGGTTCCAACCGGTTCCAAAATTGAAAATGTCCGCTTATAAAAAAACTGTAACCAAAATCGAAAACGTAAAAACTAACAACGTTGGAGATGGACCTCAGCTATCCTATACAAAAAAAGCATTTAAAAACATTAAAATGCGAGCGAGAAATCGCGCAAGAACCTTCCCATAGATTTTACATTAGCTTGAGAATTTCTTCGCGTGACTAGAGTAGGCTCTTAACAAAAAAAAAATCCATTCAATTTGTGAAAGAAATATTAATTAACTGTCGTCCATTTTATTCATCCGCGAATGAGGATGCATTTGAAATTGAGTTATTCATATTTGAAGGAAGGTATTTCCAGTATATTTCGGTCATATAAATTTCATATGAATCCTCGCTATTCTAGTTTGAAGAATCTGATTATTACAATACAAAAACTACTCGGAAACTTTTCGAAAAATTAGTGGCAACAAAAGCAACTTTGTTTTTATAAATGCTTTTTAAATCTCGAAAATACACTGCTTTCTCAGGTTTCTAAAGATAAAGGACGCTTTTAGTAATCATTTGGTAACTCGGAAGAGGATTCTTGTACATTATCGTTTGTGGTTATATTATAGTTCCGTAGATTAAGAAACATTTGTCTTTTTTTACAGTGTATATAAGACCATTTCATCAAATCAATTGACGCAAGACATTTTATAGCTTCCACCCGTTTCATTCCTACTGCTGATGGTCCCCAGGGGGACCCCTTAGTTAATAGCCCTTTAAGTAATCACGGGCTTCGCAACCCCGGGCACCTGAGCGATATTCCCGTGTTTCCTTCTTCCTCTTGTCCATTTTCCCTCTTTGCCTCACTTCTTTGTGGTTTCCTCTTCGGAGGTGAGATCAACTTATACTACGTTCAGATCGGATAGTTAAGATATCTTAAACCGCCGAACTCACTGAGAGAGTTCCAGAAACTCACTTAGTGAGTTCGAACTTTCTATTGCTAGATACAGCCAGTATCACTCACTCTGATTGCCTCTGGAGGCCGCCCGATTGGCTTCTTGAGGTTGCCTTTGACATATGCGCATGTGCACATTCTATGTTTGTTCAGATCTCGGACACGGTGATGTTCAGTGAGTTATCTTAGATGAGTTTCGCGGTGTGGACAGGTATTCAATCCCGGTAGGGTACCAGCACAAAAATGGCGATCTAAGCTATCTTAAATGCCCGATGTGAACAGGGCACTATGGAGAATCGTAAACCACCCACGTATTTGCCGTGCGTGGCAACCCGTGTCCGTCCGTCGAAAGAGGAATCCTGGTAGTTGATGGAAACCAATACACTTTAAGCAAGTACAACCATGTTTTTAGCACCAGAACGTTTTATTTTATCTGAGAATAGTTTAGGTAGCATTTAGCGTACCTTTATCAGTGCAAAGAATGATGGATTTTTACTCAAATATATGGAAGAGAATTGGATAAAATGGATATAATGCTGAGAAGGGAGAGATGTCGCAGTGGTGTACTTGGTAGCTCACTGGTTTGAATTTTATCTTATCTCAGAATAGTTTAGGTAGCATTTAGTGTACCTTTATCAGTGCAAAGAATGATGGATTTTTACTCAAACATATGGAAGAGAATTGGATTCAACGAGTGATGAGAAGGGAGAGATGTCGCAGTGGTGTACTTGGTAGCTCTCTGGTTTGAAAATCGATGGCTGCGGGAAGCTCCACAGTTGATTAAAAAATTTTTGGTTCCAAAAATCGCAAAGGGAAAAATATAGTAAATCGAAAGTAATATTTCAATTACAGTCTATTGAAAATGCATGTCTGTTTAATGTGATTGAGATTTACTTTCTTCTGTGAACATTATTTTTCAGATAAACATACATTTCATTTTTTATTTAACAATAAAATATCTACGGCTACTATTATCAAGTTTTACATGGTGCTTTCGCAAAATAAAAAATTCAAATTCAATTATGGAAAGTTTTTTTAGGTGTCTTCCCTTTTATTCCTATTTCTGCGAATGATAAAATATTTGAGATAGATTTATTCATGTTTGAAGGGAAGAATTTCAGGCATTTCTTAGGAACTATCATAGCAAGCATAAATCAAATTTTGATTGAATGAAAAATATATTTCCCAGTCTAAAATTTATTCTTCAGAAGTTCTTACCAAGCAGATGTTTCATCGCAACAATATCGTTCTTCAAATGCTGACTTAAAAAAAAAAATGTTTTATTTGAAAAATACACACACACACGAAAAAAACCCTGGTAAATAGAAAAAAAAAAAAAAGCTAGATATTTCAACTTCAGTGTGCTGTAAATGAATATTTGCGTAGTGTGACTGGAATTTATTTTCCTTATTGAACAATATTTTTTAAACATACTGTGATTTCATCGCTCATTTAACAGCAAGATATTCAGTGCTAAACTGTTTAGTTTTAAAAAGACTCTTCCGTAAAATAAGGTAGTGGAATTCAGTCTATGAAAGATATTTTTTTCAGCTGTCATCTTTTATGTGTTTTGAATTTAAAAAAAATTATTTATGAAGAAATGTGTTGGAGTCAGTATAGATTTTATTAATCAATTTCACCAAATTATTTTAGATAAATAGTAAATACACCCTGTCCTAAAATACAGACAAAGATAGAAAATAACGTTCTAAACTAAAGTACGATTCATGTACTTGTAGAAATGATTCAGTTAGTTTTATGTATTGATTTATTCGAATTCGTTGTAAAAAAACAATGAATTTGTGGCAATAATTAAAAATGACATAATTAACCCATTCGGGACCATTAGTGCATATATGCACCCTCAAAAAGAGCATACAGAATTTGTTTTAGGCACCAGTAAAAAATAAAAGTAATATTTGCTTTCTCTAATTAGAGCATTTTTGTGATAGTTTAAGTAAAGGTAGCTTTTTTAAAAAAAGTGGTGCCAACCGAATAAAATTTGTGTAAAAGCCGCCAGTCCCGAAGGGGTTAAAAACAAGGTATCTTTCATAAATATAGATATTTTGTGATTTTACATTTAAAAAAATATTTTTTATTATCTTCTCATTATTTAAATCATTATTTTTCGAGATTATTTATCAACATTTCTTCTAAATAAGTATTATCTAGTTTTTGATACTTTTATAGATTTGGAATTTAAGTTTTATTGTTTTTATTGTTTAATTAGTTCTAGAAGTATTTGTTGGTGCTTTTAAAATTCCGACGAATTGCCGAGAGCTAAAGCGATTTCAAAGGCGAGTTTTCCTTGAAAAATACAGGGTATCTCACATTGAAACGACCGAAGAAACCCATGGCCTATCCTGACTCGTGAGTTGCTGGGCTAGAGTTGTCCAGAGTTTGTCCATGGTTTTGTCGCCTAGCTTCGGAGGTTGATCTCCGTGTAGCCGTGCAATCGAATCGAAGGGACAGTTTTCGATATGCGAGGAGACTGCAAGAGTTGTTAGTTGGCAGGTCAAGAGAAGTGACCCAAGCTAAGCTGATGGAGATGGAGAGAAGGTTGTGCAGATGATGGCTGAGCAAAAAATGTGAACGTGCGTGTGTAAAATATGGAGTTTTGTTCGCTGGGTTTTTAAGGAAAAGTGTGATGTGTTTTTAAAGTTTTTATATTGTTTTAAGTTGTATCAATGAAGCTGAATAAAGTTGTTGGACGTAAAGCGTCAACTCGGATCTGACTGGAGTTGTCATTCACTTCGTTACAACATCAAGCTGAAACCTGATTTTCGTTCACAACTTTAATAATAATGAATATATTGTAACGATATTTCTACAGGCATTTTTTATTTGGTTTCTATGAAATGTGATTGCATGGCGAGAAGCATTGGAAATCACTATCATTCTTGTCTTAGCAACCCTCCATAATTCAGAAAGTAGTTTGGAATATTATGGTGGTACATTGACCGAATTGCAGTGCACTTTCTATGACGTGCTCAGATTCCTCAGAAACAAAATAAGTCTATTATAATTTTTGTTTAGATGTCTTCATTATTAAAATAAATGATCAACATAAAATAGCACAAATAAAAATATATAAAATAACAAACAGCTGTTTCGGAGCCTTTAAAGCTCCATCATCAGGGCTCAATTTAAAAGATTAAAAACGGATTTAAAAGTTTAAGCCATGCAAATATGCTTGCGTCTCCACACGCGACGAAGCTAGAATGGCGGTGAGTTTTTAAAAAAAACACAGTGGAGTCAGGAATCACATGTGACGTAGGAGACCAAGAGAAGCACTCGGTCAGGCTGGACGAGTTTAAGCACGGAGGAGGAAAAAAAAGGGGGGAGGGGGAATCGAAGTGAATGAATTAAATGAAAGGTAACCAGACATTTGAAAAATTTGGTGTACTGGACATATCATTAACTAGGTTGCCTGAATTCTTCCATATATGACAAGCTCCCCAAAAATCAAGGTTGTAAATCGATGAGCATTTCTGAATTATCGAACCTTATGAAAAATTAAAACTGTGATTGCTATACCCGCAATGGTTAGCAATCGCAGAGCGTTTAGTGTCACAATTTTTAACATAGTTTTTATGTTCCCCTAAGTGGACCTTAAGGAGTCGCTTAGTTTGACATACGAATACATTCTATCACACTGATAAGATATCTTATAAATTCCCCAATGTGAAAATCTGTCAATTGGATGTTTGAGATCTGTAAATTTGATTTTGTTAAATGGAACATAAATTACTTTAAAATCGAATCTTTTCAAAATTCTGGATATTTGATGGCTTATTCTCGGAAAATATGGAAGTATAATTAAATTTTCATTGCGAACATTGTTAACGTTGGAATGTGTACATTTAATTAGTTTATTATGAATTGAATCAACAATTTCAACAGGATAACCCCGGTCAATGGCAATTGATTTAATGTGGTCTAATTCTGCCTTGAGTAAACTGCCAGATGAACAAATTTTTAAGGCGCGATTAACATAGGTATTAAAAGCAGCCAATCTGTTATTAGGGGGGTGAGATAAAAGACGTTTAAAATAAATTATCAACATAAAATAGCACAAATAAAAATATATAAAATGGCAAACAGCTGTTTAAGAGCCCTAAAGTTTCATCCTCAGTGACAAATTTAAAAGATTAAACACTGATTCAAAAGTTCAAGCCACATAATATGCTTGCGTCTCCGCACGCGATCAAGATAGAATGGCGGTGAGTTTTTTAAAAACAACAGCGGAATCAGGAATCATATGTGAAGTAGGAGACGGTAGTTTTCTCCTCCGTACTTAAACTCGTCTAGTCTGGCCGATCGCTTCTATTGGTCTCTTACATCACATGTGATTCCTGACTCCGTTGTTGTTTTTAAAAAACTCACCGCCATTCTATCTTGGTCGCGTGCGTAAACGCAAGCATATTTGCATGGCTTAAACTTTTGAACCACTTTTTAATCTTTTAAATTTGGCACTGATGATGGAGCTTTAAGGGGTCCGAAACAGCTGTTTGCACTTTTATATATTTTTATTTGTGCTACTTTACGTTGATCATCATTTATTTTAATATAAAGACACAAAGTTCAATCCACCTATTTTAAAAAGTCTTCATTGTTGTTAAATTTATGAACGATGATCCGTATTTGGCTTGGAGTAAGACATCTTCTATTTTTGACCAAATAAGTAGATTGCGATCTTGATTGCTTATAAAACTAGTATGTTGCGGCCATAACATAACTTTCTTCGAAATAAATCGCATAGTCTGTAACCAAAATTAAATGACAATCCATTCGTTCTTGTGATATAGCTACCGCGGAAATCGTGACACATGTTGGGTGGTATACATCCAAACCGGTTCTGCGTTAATTCGTCGCGCACAATTCATCGCGGAACAATTCATCACGCTCAATTCGTCGCGGGCTCAATTCGTCGCGGGCTCAATTCGTCGCCGGCTCAATTCGTCGTGACGTCAATTCGTCGCAGCGAAAATGTCTTTGAAGATGTTTTCGCAGCGACGAATTGAGCCCGCGACGAATTGACGATGCGACGAATTGTGCGCGATGAATTGTTCCGCGACGAATTGTGCGCGATGAATTGACGCGTCACCATCCAAACCTAATAAGGATCTATTTATGTCAAGATCTATAACAGAATTATAAAGAAAATAAAGTGAAATTCCGTGCATTAGTTCTTAAAGTAGAGTTATAGCGGAAATTGGGCTAAACACAGCATAGAAGAAGCGCCTGTTCAGCGATTTACACTAAAACCTAAACCAGCACCAAATTTTGTCAAAGTCTAACTGAATCTGAAGTTTTATTAAATTCCGTGCATTAATTCTTCAGATAGAGCTCCCACAAAATTTGCGTCACATGCGGACAAACACAGACTCACAGACAGACCTTTTCTAAAAACAGTCAGATCGTGTTCGAACCTTCTAAAACGTACATATCCATCGAAAATCAGAAGTAGAAATTTTTCACGAATCCAATACTTTCTATTGTAGAGATAGAAAAAAGTAAAACTATTTCTTTTGACGTTTATTATAACTTTTAAACATTAATATAATCGTTAATGAATGGTTTAAACGTTAATGAATAGTTTTGAAACATTCTTTAAGAAAATAAATATAAATAAACTGATACTGAAATTTTTAAAGGCATTTATTAGCAAAGAAACTAAGTCTATACGAGTAATTCATCACTTGATGTGATGATATATAAAATCATATATGTAGATGATAGATGATATCCAATTCTGATAGTTGATCAATAATAAAAGTTTTTCAGTGTCTGTAAGACTTCTCTGTAAGAGAGGTCTTTTAAAGAAGGAGAGGTTTGTTTCAAATGATTATGACACATTAATACTAACCTATTACGCAAACAGTAATTACAACATAAATTGGTCTGACAGCAATTTTCTAATAAAGATGACCCACTTGCTTATGTAATGTTTAGGGCGCTGGCTACTGAACAAAGGGTGATATCTTCGAATCTCGACTCAGGCATAAATATTTGTGGTAGGTCGGATTCTGATTTAAACGGAGGTTCCGGTTTGTTTTCCCTTGAGTGCAGAGAGGACCATAACGCCACCAGCAATCCAAACCAAACCTTTCGGAGATTAGTCCAGTAGAAATAGCATTTTACCTTACAAAAATTCGGGTAGTTCTGATTTTTGTATATGTTGTAGAGGTTGACCCTCTAATAAAAAAAACCAAGTTTTCGACCTTCTAGACCTTGTGCGTTTTTCACAATATTGAAAAAACAATATTTTTCGGCACTTTTTTCGATTTTTCTTAAATAACTCAATTTAAGTGCATTTTACAGAAAAAGAACTTTCACCATTTTGTAGAGCATAAAATTCTCTACAACATGCAGTATTCATGTTTGTAAATTGTCCAAATAGGGGGTAAGATACGGAGCCGGGAAAATAGGGTAAAATTTGCAAAAAGTGCAAAAATACACAAATGACGTTAGTTTTTGCTTAATAACCTACTTTTAGTGCGTTTTAGAGACAAAAGTGTCAATATAAAGTTTGTAAAGCATGAAGTAGTCTATAAGTTTCATTTATTAGATCATTAAATATCTATAATAGACTCTAAAAATCAGAATAATACAAATTATGGTTAAAACAAAAAAATACCACCTGACAAGTCATTAATCTAAAAACGAGCTTTTATTTTTGATATTGATTAAACGATGCAGTTAATTAATTATTGTATGTACAATAATATGTAACTGTTGAATAGTTGAGGGGGGGGGGGAGTTAACCAAGAAACCTAGTCGGTAGACATAGGTGCAGGGCCAAGAATTCAAAGTCGAAAGTAAAATTAATAGCTGGGAATAATGTAAAAAAATACTTGAAAGATAAATAAGTTATAATTTAGAAATTTTAAAATGGAAAAGGAGTATCTAAGGCCGAAACTAAGAGAGTTGGGAGCAATAGTAGCATGTGGCCCGGGCGCTAGAATGGAATCGAGTTTTCTTAAATAACTCAATTTCAGTGCATTTTACAGAAAAAGCATTTTCACCATTTTGTAGAAGATAAAATTCTCTACAACATGCAGTATTCATGTTTGTAAATTGTCCAAATAGGGGGGGGGGGTGAGATACGGAGCTGGGAAAATAGGGTTACATTTGAAAAAAATGCAAAAATCCACAAATGAAGTTATTTTTTGTTAATAACCCACTTTTAGTGCATTTTAGAAACAGAACTGCCATAATCAACTTTTTAGAGCATGCACTCAGAAAAAGGAATTGATTAAAACTACAAAACATTTTTGTTGAGTACATTTTGGTTGTTTTAGCAAAATTGGAGTAAAATTGAACCATTTTACTTCAATTAACAAAACATTTTTGCTAACGATACAAATTTTTTTTTTGGAATTGTAAAAAAAAAGTGGTTTTCAACAAAAACATTTTTTTTGTTCATTCAAACAAAATTTCCATTGACCTATATTTAAACAAAATTTTTGTTTAAATATGGGTCAATAAAAATTTTGTTTGAATCAACAAAAAAAAATTTTTTTTTGCAATTCCAAAAAAAAAAAAAAAAAATTGCATCGTCAGCAAAATGTTTTGTTAATTGAAGTAAAATGGTGCAATTTTACTCCAATTTTGCTAAAACAACAAAATGTACTCAAAAAATATGTTTTGTAGTTTTAATCAGTTTCTTTTTCTGAGTGTCAGATAGTCTATAGTTTCATTTATTAGATAATTAAATATTGGTAATAGACCTTAAAAATCACAGCAAAAAGATTTTGGGTGAAAACAGGAAAATATCGCCTGACAAGTTATTAATTTAAAAAACGAGCTTTTATTTTGATATTGAAAACACCATGTGGTTAATTAATTATAGAATGCACAATAAATTAATCAACAAATACATAGTAAGTATTATGTAGTCGCTTTGTCATATATGTTTCCTTTTTCTGCTGCTTGGCCCTGGTAATGATACCATCGTCTCAGATACTTCATCGTCCGTCTTTGTACTTGACAGCACCGTAATCACGGGCTAAGGAAATAGCTGTGTTCACTATTAGCACATCTGCATCTTCAATGGCCTGCATAGTGATCATTTGTGCGTTTTCAAATTCATTTCGAAGCATGTAAATGAAAAGTTCTTTTTTTTTTTTCATTTCCCAACAATTTTTCTTGTGGTATCTCTGGAAACATAGTCTCATTGAACTTAACCTCAGCAGAAGTATGAATCTTCAAGCGACGAGCACTTTCTGCACTTTTTATACTTTTTTGATTATGTTCCGGATAAGTTTCTAATATTTTCTTTATTTTAAAATTTAAAACTGAATTCAAAACACCGGAAAACAATTCTTCTTTATACAGGTTTCCATCTTATCAGGTATAATTATTGTTATTCTTTCTGTTGAGACTAACATTCTCAAACTGAGATACATTTACCATCAATGTAAACTTTGACTAACAAAAATATGTGGGACAAATGAATACAAACACGACAAACCAAATCTTCATTGTGCGCCTTCTTCTCCTTCCATTCTAGCGCCCGGACCACATGCTCCTTTTGCTCCCACCTCACTTAGTTTCGGCCTTAGATACTCCTTTTCCTTTTTAAAATTTCTAAATTATAACTTATTTATCTTTCAAGCATTTTTTTACATTATTCCCAGCTATTAATTTTACTTTCGACTTTGAATTCTTGGCCCTGCACCTATGTCTACCGACTAGGATTTTTGGTTAATTTCGCTCCCCCCCCCTCAACTATTCAACAGTTACCTATTATTGTACATACTATAATTAATTAATTGCATCGTTTAATCAATATCAAAAATAAAAGCTCGTTTTTAAATTAATGACTTGTCAGGCGGTATTTTTTTGTTTTAACCCTAAATTGTATTATTTTGATTTTTAAAGTATATTATAGATATTTAAAGATCTAATAAATGAAAATTATAGACTACTTCATGCTTTACAAACTTTATAATGACACTTTTGTCTCTAAAACGCACTAAAAGTAGGTTATTAAGCAAAAACTAACGTCATTTGTGTATTTTTGCACTTTTTGCAAATGTTATCCTATTTTTCCGGCTTCGTATCTCACCCCCTATTTAGACAATTTACAAACATGAATGCTGCATGCTGTAGAGAATTTTATGCTCTACAAAATGGTGAAAGTGCTTTTTCTGTAAAATGCACTGAAATTGAGTTATTTAAGAAAAATCGAAAAAAGTGCCGAAAAATATTGGTTTTTTCAATATTGTGAAAAACGCACAAGGTCTAGAAGGTCGAAAACTTGGTTTTTTTGTTAGAGGGTCAACTTTTACAACATATCTAAAAATCAGAACTACCCGAATTTTTGCAAGGCAAGGCAAGGCCCTTTTTTACGCTATTTCTACTGGACTAGACGTCCTCTCTTTCCCGTGTTGTAGTAATTTGATATTACCTTTGATAAATAAAATTATTTTTTTCTTCTAGAATTTGAGGTTAACTCCGTATGAATGCATTATTTTGAACAATTATTTAGTATCAAAGCAATATTAGTCATATTGGTCCAATATTACGCAAATATTCCATCTATAGGAAATTTGAACAATGAAGTACCTCATTGGTAAAATATTGGCTTCACAGTAGGATTATTTCCAATGGAATGACATTTTACAGAAATATTCGCTTTTTATTAGATATATTTTTAGTGTGGCACCAGTATTGTAGCATTATTTGCTTAACTCTAGGAATATTGGCAATGGGAAGAGAAAAATTTCTTCCCAATGTTGGGGCAATATGGAAAACATTGAGGAATTATTTGTAAATAATGGAAATTATTAAGAAATAAACATTTGTGCGATTTTGGTAAACACTCAAATTTTAGGAAAATATTTCATGCCTATATTGGCAAAGATACATATATTTTATACAAACATATTTGAGCAGTATTATTTTACTGTTATGAATTTCCTCTTTTATTTTTCACTAATTTTTACAAATACAACTAATGATTTTAAATGGCATTTACATAAAAAGAAAACCAATCCTTTCTAATAATTCCCCTTATCCTGATAGTTCACCAATAATAAAAAGAAAATTATCTCTCCTTTAGCTATTCCGATAACCGAAGTCATCGGAAACGTCTTTTTAATAGAAGAGGTTAGATTTGTTTGCAAATGATAATGCCAATACTAACGTTAACCTATTATTCAAGCATTAATTGCAGCATATTGTTGTGAGCTCGGGGTTCGAAAGGACTGATGCCAATATATAAGAACAATAAAAAGGCTTTATTCACTATAAACAGTGCAATACGATCACAAATATCTTCTGAAAATTACAAGATATTCAGTAATCTTCAAATCCAATAAAAGCGCAGCAAAATTTCACACAGAAACAATGCGTTCAATACGACGTATCAACGACAAAATCGATCCGAGTAACACAGTTCTCAATGCAAAGCCTCTCGTATGAATTCAATCGCAGTTGACAGACAACTAACTAACTGGACTGGTGGAGGTCCCTTATATAGGCTTCAGAGATCTTTCCAGATTATTCCAGAGCTTTCAGATGCTAGAAATTACCAGAAAGTGCTTTAACCTTCGATAGAGAACCAAAGCGAGAAAGGATCCCAATGTACAGGTATAAGGGGGGGTGGTTGCACAAAAAGTCGCCAAATCCGTCGCCAACTTGGCGACATTTGGCGATATATCACCAAATTTGGCGACAAAAATAAGTCGCCAAAACCATCGCCAACTTGGCGATAAACCCATTCCTTGGCGATTTTACCATAGACTTCCATTATAAAGATGAGGGTGTAAGGTTGTTTTCCTTGCAAACCATCTGAGGCCTTTAGCATTGAGTTACATGATGCTCAATAGGAAATACATTAATAATACTGCAATTTTCACAATAATCAAATAAAATAAATTTAAACAAATGGAATATTTACAGATATATACAAAATTCATAACATTGCCCCCCTCTCAAGGACTGCACGTCCCGGGCAGTTCAACCTTTGATCGGAAAGCAAACCCGTTACCAACAAATGCTATACTATTCAAAACACTTAAAGCAAATATGGAAAATAACAATTAAACACATTCATAATGCTGAATTATAAAGCATAGACACCATTACATACAAGTATTTAAATAATAATAACAATAATAATGATAATGCTAAGCAAAATAATTAATTACATTAATTTATATACAAGACCATGGTCATACTAATTTACATTATTTACATTGCACTATTTACAATCAATGAACTAAGTACTATGGGAACTATGTACTATGGCCATAGTATGGAGCCAGCCTGTCGTAATGAACGACTCTAGGCTTCGAACTTGGTGACTTTCGGATCCGAATTACGACATCGTTCAGTCTGTTTAGGACTGTATAAGGACCGTCCCAGTGTGATTGCAGTTTGGGAGAAAGTCCTTTGTGTCGAGTCGGATTATAAAACCAAACCTTGTCACCTTCTTTGAATTGATGTCCTGTGGCTTTCGTGTCGTACCTGGTCTTCATCTTCTCCGTCTGTATATTGATCCGCTCTCGAGCCAAGTTGTGGACGTCTTCAAATCGTGCCTGGAGATTCGGCACGTATCCCTCTGGCGATGAAGGCGCATCTGGAGGGCGACCAAACAGCAGATCACAAGGTAAACGAAGATCACGACCGAAAAGCATCTGAGACGGGGAATAGCCGATTGTTTCATGGACGGCGCTGCGATAGGCGAGAAGAAACAAGGGAAGTTTTTGGTCCCAGTCTTGTTGGTTTCTTGAGACTAGAAGTGAGAGATTGTTGAGGATGGTACGATTAAATCTCTCAACCATGCCATCCGACTGCGGATGTAAAGGCGTCGTCCTAGTTTTGTCCATTCCGAGAAGTTGACAGAGACCCTCAATCACAGCAGAGATGAAATTTCTCCCCTGGTCAGAATGCATTTGAAGAGGGACTCCATACCTTGATATCCACTGGTGTACCAAGGCATCCGCAACCGTAGAAGCTTCTTGATCAGGGATGGCATAAATTTCAGGCCATTTTGTGAAATAGTCCATGACAACAAGGAGGTATTTGTTGCCATCAGCACTTCTTGGCAGAGGACCTAGGATGTCAAGGGCGATGCGTTCAAAAGGTGCTCCTACATTGTAGAGATGTAGTCTTCCTCGGCTACGTTTCTTTGGTCCTTTCCGAGCTGCACATGCATCGCAAGATTTGCACCATTGTTCGACGTCAGCTCTCGCTTTTCCCCAGAAGAAGCGCTCTCGGACTCTGTGTAATGTTTTCATGACTCCAAAATGGCCACCAGTGGGACTGCCATGTAATTCCTTGAGGACCTCTGGGATTCGGGATCGAGGAAGTACCAACTGCCACCGAGATGTCTTCCCATCTTCCGATTCGAATTTTCGGAACAGGACACCATTCCTGACGTGGAGAGAGTTCCAAAGAGCCCAATATTGCTTCGTCGTAGGACTGTAAGTCGAGATGTCTTTCCAACTGGGCTTCGTGCTAGAAGATTCTAATAACTCCAAGATTGGTTTGATCTCAGAGTCTGCCATTTGATCTTCTCGAATCTTCTCATCACTCCAGGGATCTGGTGGCGTCAATAGTGAAGTCTTCGTCTGGCGTATGACATATTCGGGATTATACTTGCTCTCCGCTCTGGAACAATAGCGACAGCTCTCGGGACACGGTCTTCTTGATAGGGCATCGGCGTTTCCATGCGATGAGCCTTTGCGATGCCTGATGTCAAAGTCGTATTCCTGGAGTCGTTGTATCCATCTGGCTACTTGGCCCTCTGGGTTCTTAAAATTCATCAGCCATGTTAGGGATGCGTGGTCAGTACGAAGGAGAAATTTCCTGCCATAGAGATAGTGATGGAAGTGTTCTATGGCTTTAACTATAGCTAATAACTCCTTACGGGTGACGCAATAATTCCGCTCTGGTTTCGATAAACATTTGCTCCAGTATGCTACGACTCGTTCTTGGCCATCTATTTCTTGGGAAAGTACAGCGCCGACACTTTCCTGACTGGCATCCGTGTCCACAATGAATTGTTTGTCGGGGTCTGGATAGGTAAGGACTGGAGAGGATGTGAGAGCTTCTTTCAGCCGCTGGAATGAATTGTCGCATTCTTGTGTCCATAGAAAATTCTGTTTGCTTTCAGTGAGCCTATGCAAGGGTCTTGCGATGTTGGAAAACCCCTGTACAAACTTTCTGTAATAAGTGCATAGTCCCAGAATGCTTCGCAACTGATGGACATTTTCCGGACGTTTCCAGTGCTTTACTGCAGACACTTTTTCAGGATCTGTTCGAACACCTTCAGCTGAGATGATGTGTCCTAAATAGTTTACTTCTCGTTGGAAGAACTTGCATTTCAAAGGGTTCAGCTTTAAATTTGCCGCTCTTAGTTTCGTTAACACTTTTCGAATATTCTCTAGATGTTCTTCAAACGTGCGGCCACCAATGATGACGTCATCTAGGTAGATGAGACAAGCTTCAAAAGTCAGACCTTTTAACACTGTCTCCATGAGGCGCTCGAACGTTGCTGGAGCATTGCAGAGCCCGAACGGCATAACTTTAAATTGCCAAAGTCCTTGTCCAGTAGTAAATGCGGTCTTCTCTTTGTCATCAGGATGGATCTCTACTTGCCAATATCCACTCTTCAAATCCAGCGTGGAAAACCTTTTATGTCCTGAAAGAGTATCTAGCGTGTCGTCTATTCTTGGTAGAGGATAGCTGTCCTTCTTCGTGATATCGTTAAGTTTACGATAATCCACACAAAATCTTGTGGAGCCATCTTTCTTTCGGACCAACACGATGGGAGAGGCCCACGGACTTGATGACGGTTCGATGATGTCACTATCCTGCATCTCTTGTAAGAGCTTAGAAACCTCTTCTTGTTTTGTGAACGGCAAGCGTCTTGGATGCTGTTTAATCGGTGGATGGTTGGCAGTATCAATTCTATGACGTGTCAGTGAAGTGCGCCCTATATCACTCTCGTTTTGTGAAAACACATCCTTAAATTCCTGGAACAGTCTTTCTGCGGCATGTCTCTGTTCAGGAGATAAATTTTCATTTCGTCCAATTACAGGTGTTAAACTTGTAGGCGGCTCCGATAACGTCAAGCTCGGGTCTTTGCAAACACAGGTGACTGGAGCACAGGTTGCAAGCACTTCACCTTTCTGGATAATTTTAGACTTTTCACTTACGTTCGCAATCCTCACGGGTATCACATCTCTCGACAGATCTACCAGCGCTGATGCTATTAGCACTCCTTTTGGGCTCTTCTCAGGATATCCAACCAAGCCACATTGAAAACTACTTTCGTTCTCAGTTAATCCAGGTATCATCATTTCGGTCCGAGGGGGGATGATAACATCTGCCTTGGCTGTGATCCGTTGAATAGACCCGGACTCATTTCCAAGTTTGAAAATAGTGACATCTTCTTGAGCAGAGCGTAACTCATTATTCTTAAAGTCCAGTGTAAATCCATGCTCTTTTAAAAAGTCCAGTCCGAGTATGAAAGGGTCTGAAATATCGGCCACGTAGACTGTATGGCGATAAGCGGCGTTCCCAAACTTTATTTTCAATGTCATTCTTCCATGTATCTCGATCTTATCTCCGGTCACAGTTTGAAGAATAACACGCGGCGGGGTCCAGAATAGTTTTTCTTTCAGCCGCTGAGCTAGATCTTTCCGAATGATGGTCACATTGGCTCCTGTATCGATGATCATATTACAGGGCAAATCATTCACACTTCCGACTAGAAAAACTCCGTTCTCGCCGCAACTTCTTGCAGAAATTTCACATACTTGAAAATGGGGCTTCTCAAAATCTGGCAACCTCCGCCCCGCAAGATGGCCATTAATCAGTTTTCCTGCTCCTCCTTTAGCGGGAGAGATATTACCTTTGGTGCTGGGTCGTCTTGGGCAGTCGATTTGGATATGGCCTTCTCCACCGCATTTCCAGCACTTGATCTTCCTGTAAGGTTTGTTGGCCATTAAGGAGTTCATCTTTCTCATTATGTCATTCATCTGCTGCTGTAAGCGCTCCACAGCTCTATCCGACGTCTCAGGCAGGTTGGCTGCTCGCACAAAGTGTCGATCTTTCCTAGTAGCTTGCTGGGCTGCCTCGAATTTCAGAGCGTAAACCAAAGCCCCTTTTAAATCATTGAGATCTGCAATCCGGAGTGCTGTCTGGATCTCAGGGTCACGCACACCATCGATAAAATGCTGTAGAGCTAAGCTTTCTCTAATTTCAGTCGGACAGTCAGGATAAGCAAGATGGGAAAGTCTCTCGACATCCGTAGCAAGATCTTGCAGGGATTCAGTGGATTTCTGCTGTCGAGATTTGAGCTGGAGTCTGCTATATTCCTTCATGCATTTCTCGCCAAAGCGCAATTCTAAGGCACTGACGAGCGTTTCAAAATCCAGCGGTTCATTTGCAGGCAAAGTCTGTAAGACGTCGGCAGCATCAGCTCGTAGAGAAGCAGCTAACTGGCAAGCTTTTGTCTGGGAATCCCATCCATTGGCATCCGCTATGATCCCAAATTGTGTCTTAAAAACTGGCCATGAGGATTTTCCATCATAGGTCGAGAGTTTAATAGAGGCCCGAGGAAGCATAGCTTGATACTTGACATCTTCGGGATAGTTTTCGGCAGTTATCTTTTGTTTCTTCACATTTTCCAACTCCTTTTCTACACTCTCAATCCTTTCTTCGACGGTCTTGGCGATCTTTTGAACTTTTTCTTCTACTATTTCTTCAACGGTCTCGGCGATCTTTTGAACTTTTTCTTCTACTCTTTCTTCTACTGTATTGGCTGTCTTTTGAATTTCTTCTACTTTTCCTTCTATTTGTTGAAATCTTCCTTCAACTTTGTTTTCCACGCCGTCAATTCTGTCATTTAAAGATGTTATTTTATCCTCTATTAAGTCTTTCAACTCTCCAAGGTTGGTTGACATATCCTTCTTCATTTCATCTTTTAAGTCGCCAAGGTTGGCAGTCATTTTCTCATCCATCTCGCCAAGATTTGCAGTCATTTTCTCATCCATCTCGCCAAGATTTGCAGTCATTTTCTCATCCATCGCTGACATTTCCTTCTTCATTTCATCTTTTAACTCGCCAAGGTTGACAGTCATTTTCTCATCCATCGCTGACATATCCTTCCTCATTTCAGCCTGATTCGCAGTCATTTTCTCATCCATCTCTCCTAATTTCTCCAATAATTTAGTCAGTTGCGCTTCCATTGCTCTGGTAATCGGCATTCAACCCCACTCCTGACACCAAATGTTGTGAGCTCGGGGTTCGAAAGGACTGATGCCAATATATAAGAACAATAAAAACGCTTTATTCACTATAAACAGTGCAATACGATCACAAATATCTTCTGAAAATTACAAGATATTCAGTAATCTTCAAATCCAATAAAAGCGCAGCAAAATTTCACACAGAAACAATGCGTTCAATACGACGTATCAACGACAAAATCGATCCGAGTAACACAGTTCTCAATGCAAAGCCTCTCGTATGAATTCAATCGCAGTTGACAGACAACTAACTAACTGGACTGGTGGAGGTCCCTTATATAGGCTTCAGAGATCTTTCCAGATTATTCCAGAGCTTTCAGATGCTAGAAATTACCAGAAAGTGCTTTAACCTTCGATAGAGAACCAAAGCGAGAAAGGATCCCAATGTACAGGTATAAGGGGGGGTGGTTGCACAAAAAGTCGCCAAATCCGTCGCCAACTTGGCGACATTTGGCGATATATCACCAAATTTGGCGACAAAAATAAGTCGCCAAAACCATCGCCAACTTGGCGATAAACCCATTCCTTGGCGATTTTACCATAGACTTCCATTATAAAGATGAGGGTGTAAGGTTGTTTTCCTTGCAAACCATCTGAGGCCTTTAGCATTGAGTTACATGATGCTCAATAGGAAATACATTAATAATACTGCAATTTTCACAATAATCAAATAAAATAAATTTAAACAAATGGAATATTTACAGATATATACAAAATTCATAACAATATATTGATCTTCCAGTAATCGCCTATTAGAATTGCCCTTTTTTTTTTACTTATTGTAGTAACTTAATATTCCCTAACACAAATAAAATTATTACCTTCTATTTTGTAGATTTAATGAATAAAGTCACCTTTTATGAATTCAGTACTCTGAAAAAATTAATTAACATTTGAATAAATTTAATTCTTCCATCTTATATTTTATTCACCGAATTAGGATTAAAAAACAAAATATTTTATTATAAGAAATTTTATTGGAATGGAAATTACTGCCTAATAATTTTAGATTTATTATCATAGTAAGCAGTTTAGGAAACATAACACATTTTAAAAAGTCAATTTTAGCAATTACCTTCCATAGTAAAAAAAGTAGTCGAATTATTTTGTGAAGCCCTGTATATGATCTATAAATTTGAATACATGCTACATAGCATGACAAAATTTTGTCCCGTTAGAAAATTCACATCTAGCAATTTTCGCCAATCGATGGAAATGAATTTGAAATCCTTTGTACACCCCTGTATATTATCTAAAGACTTTTGTATACACCACATATTAAGCTAAAATTTAATTCAGGTAAAAAAACGCATAGGGCAACTTAAAATTTACTTCCAGGAATTACTAACCATAAACGACAATGTATCTTTTTCTTTGTGTAGCCCTGTATTCCACATACTTCTGTAAGTCTACTAAATATAGTTCATCAGGAAAGTACTTAACACAATTAAACATACCCTTAAGCAATTCACCCCCATAGTCAGTAATACTTACGAATTCCTTTGTGCAGTCCTGTAATGATCAACAAAATTAGCAATATAGAAATATTAGCAATATTAACAATATTAGCAGTGCGATATTTCATTACATAAAGACTTAAATCCAGTGCTTAAAACAAAACTGAACAATAATTTTAAGGTGTTTGATCAACAAATTACTATTAAAACACATAATTTTATAAATATAAGAATTTTATTGAATATAGACTACCATTTATCATGAAAATAATACCTATTAATTCTAGATTTAATCTAAAGTCTGAATTATTTAGTTATATTACACAAAGTGATATTTAGTATTACGTACAAAAGAAAGATATATATATTTTTTTGTAAAAGAACCTTTAATTATTTTGGTTCGTATTTTCAACAAATCATCCAATGTGAGTATTTAGGTTGAAGACATAATACTGAACTTGTGAACTCCCGTTAGTGCGGACTTCTAAGGTACACCATTTTTTGACCGCAATAACCGAAGCCCCCATTAAACGATGGTATTTGAATGGTATAAAATAATCCCTTTTGTATAATAAATTGAATTCAGCTTTTGAGAGAAATTTAATAGGATGCCTTGGAAATGTTTTCTAAAATCAATGGCAGGAAATTTTTTTTTGATTTTACTTACCCATCATACGTAGTATAGGGTAAATCTTGTAATCGTTTTGAAAATCGAATTTTTTTTTTTTTTTTTTTTTTTTTTTTTTTATGGATTTTAGACACTGGAGAATGCGAAAAACATATTTTTAGAAAAAAAAAAAAAATCCGTCCATCTGTGTGTCTGTATGTCTGTGTGTCTGTAAACGCTCTATCTCCCAAAAAAATTGAGATAGAGACTTGAAATTTGGTATGTACTTAGTATGTAATAATGGGAAGAAGCTTATTGAATTTCAGTAACCTCGATTATCCGGAACTATTTTTTTTGGACTCTCGAAATATTCGTTCTGATAAAAGGTATATAAAAATTTTCGAAATTGTTAATTTTAAGGAGTGAATATAAAAGACAATAAAAAAATATAAATTTTGCATAAAGCATGAAGTTAATCGGATAATGAGTTGCCGAGATATTTGTAATCCTATTTCCACACTCTTCGATTTTTCATGACCCTGTATTTCATCCAAATTTCACTTCAAAGATATATTCTAATTGGAAATTTGACGCTTAATCAGATGCAATAAACCGCTAGTTAATAGGATTATTATTTTTGGAGTTATAAGGATGTTTCTTTCAAGCAATTCAGTAATCGAGCATTTAAAGTTTATGACGTCATCAAGCCAGGATTTTATTCAAATTGCAATGCATTTTATAAATAATTTACACATTTTTATTTTAATATTTTACATTATGCATATCCATGATGGGTAAGTTTTACGGTGGCAACCCAACGACTAGTTATAAATGTTTCTTTAAATTTCGATAATATATTGGGTTCTAATAAAAAAACAGTTTTTGGAATCGTGGTAGTTCGGAAAATGTTATTGTATATTTTAGTTCGTGGTTATATTATATTTTCGTAGATTAAAACCTTTTTTTTTTTTTTTTTTTTTTTTTTTTAACAGTGTGTACAAATATTTCTTTTTCTGTTTCATTTTCTTTTCTATTCTGATTATTACAAAAAGTTGTCAAATAATAAAAAAAAATTATCTGTTTTTTCATTTGACAAAATAAAATTCCAATGCTCAATGCGATAATAGAGAAATTCCACGCTTTTCTCTGTAATCTTATATATTATTTCTGTTGTCAATATTCCTTTTTCTAAGCAAATAAAGAACGCAGAACGATAAATGAGATACCATATGAGATGATTTTGAAGCGGCTTCTGACATAGTACATTCACATTTCGTCAAAACATGCATTTTGATTAAAAATTGCAATTAATTAAAATTTAAAACGACATTGTTTTCATAAATGAAATGAAAGGTTTTCCTCAAATTAGTGTTGGCACAAAAATAAAATACCGCAACAATGATTATAAAAAAAATTCAATAAATATAAAGTGGGACATAGTTACTGCACGAGTGCGAAATCTTTGCACGGATCCACTGGTATTCATTATCATGTTTACTGTTGACTTTTAATTACGGTATATTTTAAGAAAACTTTATTCATTTTTTTCTGTGTAGAAATGTTTCTGCTTTAATAATTGCACAAAAATGTGCTATATATTTATGATTGTTTACTTATTTTATATAAACCAGTGTTGTCCAAACTTTAGTAACTCGAGGGCCAATCAAACTTTAGGATAGGAATGTGAGGGCCAGAGACATTCGAGAAAGAAAATGAATTATATATTTTATTCAAAAACATTTAGTAAAATTTATATTAAAAGAAGTTTAATATACCACTTCATTTTGCAGTCGAGAAATCAATGTGATGATGCAAGTTTATCAATGGCCACTGTAAGTTCAATAAGACAAAGTCTCAGGATCGATTCCAGTGAAGCACTTTCAGTTTGATTTCTCGTTTTTCATTTAATTTGTTTGAGAGAAGAAAAAACACTTTCACACACATATGTACTGCCAAACAGCGATAACATTTGCAGAGAGAATTTAAGCAGTTTAGGAAAAGTTCTTTAGAAATCAGTTTCCAGAATTTTTTAGTAATTTTTTAGTAATTTTAGAAATTTTCCCGTATTTTTAGTCTGGTAGAAGGAGTCTGCCTGAAGATTACAAATTTCCATTTTACGGTCGCAGGGCACCTCCCGCTCTTCAATACCCATGGACAGTGCAAGTTTCGGTTTTAGGGAGTCAAAATCCTGGAATCTGTTCTGGATCTCTTTATTGATATCTATTATTATTTCATGAAACATACTAAAATTTGTGTCACTTTTTTTTTTCTTTCAACTGCTGAAAAGATGAGAAGTCTGCAAGTATTATTTGCTTTCAGTGCAATTTGGATTACATCAAGTTTTTTGCGGAATCCCTCAAATAGGTCCATAAAGCTCGGAGATGTCTTGTTTTCTGCCTTGTAGTTTCAGGTTTAAAGCATTTAGATAGGCTATTAAATCTGTCAGAAAAGCAAGATTATTTAAAAACTGGATTTCTTCCAGTTTTTCTTGATACTCATGTCCAATGTTCCCATTTCTGAGAAAATGCACAAATTTCATTCCTCAACCCAAAAAACTGTTGCAGGCATTTTCCAACACTCAGCCAGCGCACTTCACAATACAATGAAATGGCACCATACCCAGCTTCCAAATTGTCCCGTAATGCAATAAATGCTCTGTGTCTATTGGATTTATTGCCTCCCCTTATTAAATTTACAGTATTTACAACAGTTTTCATTGTCTCACTGAACCTTATAATTTTTCCACAGAGATCCTCCTGGTGCATAATGCAGTGGAAAAAATAAAGAATTCATGCCTTTGTCTTTACACAGTCCTACTAGCCCAGTTTTATGACCAACCACTGCTTTAGCTTCATCTGTTGCAATGCCAGAACACTTCACAAAACCTCCATACACTGTAAAAAATGACCAATGTTTCTTATTTTATGAAAATATACTATAACCACGAACGAAAATATAATATAATCTTCTGAGTTATCCGAAATTCCGAATAGCGTGTTCCTATGTCTTTTGAATCCCCAGAAACCAATACATTTCCAAAATTTAAAGAATTATTTATCAAAACAAAATAATTTTCGCTGCCTGCTTTCAGAAACGTTTCCGAAGGGTTTTTATAGTGTATTAATTAGTGTCCTCAACCTGGAATACCTGTTTTTCGAATGTGATCAATTCTCAAGTAAACGTTTTCAGCCGCATAAGTTAATTTACACATGAAAGAGTAAAGAAATAATATTAATTTTAATGTTATTGTTAACGCTGTTAATTTTGCATGTTTGTCTGTTAAACATATTTTTGAGCATGAAAATGTTTACTTGATAATGGATAGCATTCGAAAAACAGGTATTCTAGGCTGAGGATACTAATTAATACACTATAAAAACCCTTCGGAAACGTTTTTGAAAAATACGGGCAGCAAAAAATACTTTGTTTTTATAAATAATTCTTTAAATTATGGAAATGTATTGGTTTCTGGGGATTCGAAAGACAATGGAACACGCTATTCGGAATTTCGGATAACTCAGAAAATTATATTATATTTTCGTTCATGGTTATAGTATATTTTCATAAAATAAGAAACATTGGTCATTTTTTACAGTGTATTTAGAAACGACATCATCCAGTGTGTTGAAAATGTCAGTACCTTTTTTGCTAGTTTCTAAAAATTTCAGTTCCAACAGTTTTTCGTGAATTTCAAATTCTTCGTTTGTTGTTCTGACGAAGATAAGAAGCTGGCTGATGTCAGCTATATCTGTGCTGTCATCTAGAGCTAGAGAGTAAATTCACATTTTTCCAAAATGCCCTTGACAGAACCTGAAACATAACCACCCATATCATTAAATCTTCTATTTACTGTCTCATGAGACAAGGAAACTGTTTCAAAATTTTTAACCATCTTATTATCTCCAAATGAAGATACCATTTTTACTGCACATCTTTTAATGAGCTCCCCATTCCTAAAAGACTTTTTATTTTTAGCTAGTTCTAAACATACCTCATAAGATGCCTTTAAACCAGCAGTGTTTGATAGTTGCAAGATATTCTTCTAGTTAGTTTCAGCTTCAAATCATTAAACACACAAATTTTTGGCATTTCCACGGTAATTCATCGTATTTTGATTTATGCAAGCTGGTATAGTGTTTACTCACGTCTCCTTCAAAACACCTAAGACTTGAGAGCAGATAAAACACGGTGGTTTTCCATTATAGTAAAAAAAATACCTTTCCAGCCACTTTGACTGAAATTGTCGTTTCTAATCTTCAACATGCCGTTTCTTAAGTTCCGCCATTTTAGGTACCGCTCTCCGCAACAACGACAACAACAATCTCTCGTCCTACTATATCTTTTGAACAACTTCCCTCGTCAAAAACAACCACTTCAAACTGCCCTTCGCTCCGTTGTATAGGAAAACCGAAGAATCCCGAAAATCATCCACAGCACATGAACGATCGTGTATCTATCGGCAGCCAATCACTAGCGACCACCGTCCAGTGTGGAATACAGACACTTTTCTCCGCGAGGGATTTCTGTGGCTCCGGAGGGGGGGGGGGATTGTAGCATTCCAGGGGGGAAATTGCACTTTTTAACCATTAAAAGCATAAAATCTCAAATCTTCCGGGGGGTGACGCAGGTTTAAATGCTCCGGGGGGAATGTCCCCCTCCGGACCATCGCCATCATTCAACACTGCAACCATCGGTCGCCTGGAGGCGGGCCGCTTCTCGCCTTTCCCACCTGCAAATCGAGTAGACACGTCACGAATTATAACGGCCGAAGAGATGTGGGTGCTTCAATGTGACCGTTATAGGGAAAATGAAGATTGTAAGGTGCTGCTGAAGTAAACTTTAAAAAAACCTAAAGTAGTATTAGTTAAAAATTTAAAACAGTAAGAAGGGTAAAATATTTTTTTTCCAAATGTTAAATTATTTTCTTTTTCCAGTAAGAAGTGCAAGGGCAAACAAAAATGAATAGTGGGCCGCATGCGACCCGCGGGCTGCGGGTTGGACCATACTGATATAAACAATACATTTTTAGCCAGTGCCTTTTTGAAAAATTATTATACTATTTACGTATTTGAAAATAGAATATTTGCGCGCGCGTGCCACAAATGTTGTAAGCAAAAATTTTAAGCATTATTACAAAGGATTTATCCTTAATAATTTTACCATTATATAAAAATTTTTGCTAGTAAATATTAGAGTCTTTAGGCACGACAATTTAAAAAATACTACACAGTATAAATATTATAAGGAAAAGCACAATTATCATTGTATTGAAAAAAGATATATGAAATAAAATGTGCCTCAAAAGCATATATATAACTTTACATATGTTTAATGTTTTGAGGCACATATGTTTGTATATATATATATATATATATATATATATACATATATATATAACCATAAATGAAACATTACCATAACACCAACTTAAACTATGAAATAATGATTAAGTATGTAATAATTAGCTGACAATGAATGTATTCCCCAACACATTGAATATAGATACCAAAAACTAATTTAAAAGAAGAAGAAATTAAATTAAAAATTGAATAAATGAAATTGAATGAATGAAATGAAATTCGTGGAATTTAGACAGAATTATCAAGTCCCAAATGCCTAAATACCACAAATAAAATGAGTGGTTTCATCATCATATTAGCCATAACATTGCTAAAGAATATGATTTTGGGACTACCACTCATAAACAATGAATCAAACCTGTGAAAAAATAAAAAATAAATACGATATTAAGAAGGAAAGAAACCATACCTATAATATACAGATAAAATTTGAAATAGAGTCATAAAGTACATAATCCATTTGGATTAAAAAAGATACCTGTGCACCACATGAACCACACATGAACACAACCAAACAGAGGGAATGAATTGCAAAAAATCATTACATGTTGCCAAATTTAGTTTTAGAAAATGATTTACCATGTTGCCAGAATAGGTGTTAGAATAATAGGAATATTATTGTAAAGCAACAGAAACCATTCCATCTATTAGGGCAAAACGTGAATATACGCTGAATAAAAAAAGCATTGGGGGAAAATTAATATTTAAAAATTAAACCATATACTATCTAAAGATAATAGCAATTAGTTAAATAATAAATAAATGAAATTAATTAATAAATAATAAATAGAATATCCAATTACATTAAAATAATGGATGTATTAATGAATAATTCTATGTTAAAAATAAGATGTAAGATGGAAAAATTAATAATTAAAGCAACATAAAAATATATGTACCATGAAATGACATAGCAACTATTAAATAGCTGTGCCAAAAATGCAACATCACATAAATTAAATTAAATTAAAATACTAAATAATTGAATTAAGATACAAAGGATTTAAAATTAATATTAATTAAATATTGAAATTAATTAGTAACATATAATGTTTCTTCACACAAAGTTAAAAATTAAATACTCTTGATATATGTGGTAAGGGTAGAACGTTTAATAAAAATTAAAACATGTATTATAACAATATAATACGCATACATTATTATTAAAACATGTATTATATTAACACTTTAGAAAAGTATACATTATATTAGAAGTTAATATGATATTGTCCACCGTAGGCATTAATCTAAATGCATTAGATCAAAAACATTCTTAATATTAATGAATATAAATTCATTTAAATTAATTAAATAATGAATATGTAAATATAACTAAATTAATATACATATAAAAATATCACATCACAGTCCATTATCAAATGTGTAATATCAAACGTGTATGTAAATCAAAGTGCCCCCCCCCCCTTTTAAAAAAAATATAAATTAACCATGCGCTTTTTCCATACAACTCCGCCACACACCTCTTCAATCCAACATCTACCCACCCAACCGTCCTATTATATATATATATATATATATATATATATATATATATATTACTATTTTCTAAGATTATATGTTTTTTATACATTTTTTAACGCATGTGTTAATTTGGTTGCAAATATCATATAAGTACTAATTATATATTAAGAATATATGAATATATATATATATATATATATATATATATATATATATATATATATATATATATATATATATATATATATATATATATATATATATAGATGTGTGTGTGTCTGTCCATGTATGCGTATAATGCTTTTAAATATAGCACAATTTTCTCCCGTGATGGAAAACACAAGCTATTTTGTGGCTAAAAATAAGAATGGTCGCTTTATATAAAAAAAAACTATTTATTCATGAATTATAACGATTGTAAAAAACGTCGAATAAACAAACCTGGAACATATGTGAAAAATACCACAAAAACAACTTTAATTAACACGCCTCTAAAATATTACTTGATTTCTTAAACAAATTAAATTTTTTAGCTTAAAAACTTCCAAATCTTATCACTCTCAAAACAATCAATTATCATTATCACCAGAAACTATACAGGGAAATATTAATAAAATAGTCTAACTTTTTGTATTAAAACTTAAAGTAAACATTCTAAATCTAATTTTTTTGCATTAACATTAATTAAAAAATTGCTGAAGCGGATAAAATTTCCTTTCGGGTAAAAAAGAACTTTTTTCAAATATGCTGTTACTTATAAAAAACTTTGTATGGCGTTCTATTTAATGTTATCTCCGTGGATTTGATGCTTTTAAAGATATAATTAATTAAATCATTCAAAGTTCAACGAACTTTTAAATTATAAGATGCATTTATGAACGGATATGAAAAATATTAATCATCTGAAAGTTAAATATCTGACAATTTTTTTACGTACTCTAAATACGTTATAATAAAAAAATTAAATTTATTTGAAACATTAATCTTGTAGTGTTTTTTATTATCATTGTGTACAAATGTTAATTATTTTAAAATAGTTTTTGAATACGTAACTATGCAAAATGTATATAATATACAGCAAAATCATACAAAATTTACGAAATTTGGCACGGCTTGCTGGTAGGGGACCCATGGACGACTAGGGCAAAAAACTCGAAAATTTTAAATAGATTTTTTTAAATTTTATGTTTTTGACGAATTTTTGCCTTTTTAGGGTTTCGTTCATCTCACGAAACCCTATTACTCCCGCTCCGTTGTCTGTCGGTCGCAGAGGCATTCTCAGAAACTATGTAACTTACAGAGTTGAAACTTTGTGTACATCTAGATGAATATCAAATATGAAGCTCAAAATATTAAAATTTGAAAAAATCGTATTATTTTAATAAATATAGATAAAAAAACAAAATTCTAACAGTCTTTTCCTTTTAAATTTAAACCTTTTTCGTTAAAGCAGTTGCCAAAAATAAAAAAAACACAATGGAATTCCTTCTACAATAATTAATTTTCTATTGAACGATTTTCACGTGAAAAATGAAAATGAAATAAAAAGTTTCACCCATTGAAAAAAATATTAATATGAAATAAAAATGATTGACGTCATAGTGGTAATAAAACGTAAAATTTCAAAGATTTCTCAATAATACAAGGAGTATGAGTATGTGTATGTACACAAAGCAGATTAATATCACGTCATTAGAGATGTAAAAAGAAAATCTGACGTCATATTGGAAGTTTAATGAATTTTTCAAATGTTTGAGAACAATACAAAGCGAGTATCAATATGAGTAATAGAGTAAATATATGAGTTTGAGAAACATATTGAATCATGATAAAAATCCGATTATGGAAATATTCGCATATTTTAACATTTTGAAGGTGTACAACATGTTTAATTTTGAAATTATTTTTTTAAATATTGCATTTAGTCCGCATTAGAGATATTATTAGGACAGAATATAATAGCGGGCTTCGCCCGTTATCGGGCTGGTTTAGATATTCGAAAAAAAGAAAAAAATAGACCGTTAATTTTTTTCTTTATAAAAAACGACTTTTTTTTTCTTTTTTTTTTGCTAAATGAAATTTATTTGGATTTATGAAAGAAAGGATAATGTGGTTTGAAAGGAATATTAAACGAAAACCTTTGAGCAATCTTCGATCACACTTACCCACGTTTTTTTTAATGTTTAATCCATAATTGCGCGAGTTCTAATCAGTTTTAAATGTTTACTGCAATGTCAGATATACATATTATGTACGCCACGCTGCAAGACTAAGAAGCTGTAGCGGGTATTACGATAATTCTTTTACCTCGCATGCAAATAATTAGAGATTATTTAATTCGCTTAATTATTACCTTTTTTAAAAAATAAAGAAAAAAACATTTTATCACAAACATCAACAAAACTTTTTATTCTATTTATTCCCTTATTCCAAAGATATCGTTTTATCGCCTGCTGCCATAGCAACATGATAAATTAAATTTCATTAAAAAATGCACAGTAATAATTAAAAAAAATTTTACATATTACATATATACACTTGGTTGTACTGATTTTTATTTTTAATTTCGGTTTTAGAATTAAATTAATGAACTCCCGTGTGTAGAACGGGTTAAACAGCTAGCAATAATAATAATATTTGTTAATATTTTGTTGAAAAAGCATTGTTACAAGAAAAAAATAAAGATTCTCCGATCATGGAAAATTCTTCAATTAAAATGTATTTTCATATGCCCGTGCTCTAAGTCACGTAAATATATTCGAATTGACATGCAATTTTACATCTTAATGAGGTTCACTGTAGAATGTTCGTTATTTTAAATGAAGTGTGTAGCATTTATAATTCATTTACAGACACACAAAAAGAATTCTTTTACATTATTGTCTAAGAGTAAAAATTGTTTGTTGTGCATTTTATTTAAATTGCTTATTTAGATACATCATTTTATTGTATAAAGAAATATTAAATTTCTTAATAATATACTGTTAGTGTTGAAAAGTGTTTCATAATGAATGCCTTATGCATGATTTTTTTTTCTTGTTTTTGTTGATTCAGATTTTCTTTTTATAAATATAAACTAATCCACGAACAATGAATTAAAATTTTTAATAAAATGTGTGTTAGATGCATAAAACTTTCCTTGTAATTACGTCATAATGATTTTTCTTTACTTTTTATTTTGAACTAGCAAGCTACGCCCGCTGCGCTGGTCGGTTTCTACAAATGAACCTTGAATCAAACGAAATATATCGTTCAATTTGACCTTGTATTTGATAGCAATCTGTATACTTACCTGGAATATCCTACCACATTACAGAAAAATGACGTGATTGCGCTATTTTATTTTCTAATGTGCAATCAAAATTTTAGCTGTTAAGGACCAACTCTTTTATTTGGTCATTTACAGTTAGGGTTTGCTAAAGAATGATAAAACTATATGCAATATACTAAAACCATCACTAAAAATTATCGAACTAACAATGCAAACAAATTAACTAACAAAATCCATTCAGTAGAAGTTTTTATAAAGGCTAATCTTTGATGATCGGGTTCATCTGATTATAGAACTTTTCCGCATAATTCTAAAACTAACAGAATGATATAAAATGTTCTAAAACCATCTTACTTAACAATGCAAGTCGCAAAAATTACGCCCAGTAAAAACTTTCAAAAAGGCTAATCTTTCGGAATCGGGTTCACTTGACTATATAACCTTCACACATAACTGTTTGACTAAGCAACGTAGAACAATATTTAGTACATTAAAACCATTCCTGAAATAGCACCTAACTAACAATACAATTCTCATCAAGATCCATCCAGTAGGACTTTTTTAGAAGGCTAATCTTTCATAATCGGAATCAAATATTGAAAAGGCTGATTTGATTAAAAAAAATGGTCACCCGATTTTCGAATTTCCTCCTATAATTATAGAACTAAGCAACGTGGAATGATATGTTATGTAATAAAACTTTCCCTAGAAAATTATCTAACAGTGTAGGTTCCATCGAAATCCATTCGGCAAAATCTTTTAAAAAGGCTAATCTTTCATAATCGGACTGATCTGATTATAGAACTTCCCAGAATAATTCTATAACATAACTAAGCTACGTAGAAAGATATGTTATACAATAAAACCTTCCCTGAAAACTTTTCTTAGAGTTTAAGTTCTACGAAAATCCATTCAGCAGAACTCGAGTTATATGCAGCCGGAACGAAATTTCATAAACGTAGAAGCAAATAGAAGTATATTGCCGTTAATATAGTTTGCATTTGAATAAAAAAAAGGTACTTTTCGGTTAGCCGGGCGCCAGTGATATATGTATATATATATATATATATATATATATATATATATATATATATATATATATATATATATATATAATATATTCATACATATAAGTGTATATATATGTATGTATATACATGTATTTGTATAGATATATGTGTGTGTATTTATATACATGTATATATATATCACTGGCACCCGGCTAACTGAAAAGTACCAAAAAAAAATACTGCAATGCACGACTTGAAAGAAACACCTTTTGGCTTAAAATCTCTCATCAAAACTGTTTTTCTTTTTTTTCTTTTCTTTCTTTTTATTAAAATAAAATTATTAACAGTTTTTTCTTTTGTTTTTCCAGATGTATAGCCATTTCAATTCTTTCTACAACAAAAAAAGACACCTTTTGGCTTAAAATCAAATTGTTTGGGGTCAAAAGTAAAATCAAAACCGCCAAAAACAAAAGATAAATCGCCAAATATTGTAATAGCAATCTTGCCCCTTGAATAATTTTTTAAGCATTACGTACATTCCCAATCATGTTTAAATTAAATATTTTCGTTCTAAAATATTCTCTCATCAAAACTCTTTTTTTTTTCTTTTTGTTTTTATAAAATTAACAACAGTTTTTCTTTTATTTTTCGAGATGTGTAGCCTTTTCATTTCTTTCTGCTACAGTAATGATCGCCAAAAAATGAGCAATGGTAACCTTTTTGGCCAAAATAACAGAACTTTCTATCATAATTCTATAACTAATGTATGTAGAACGTTGTGTTATATACAAAAACCTTCCCTGAACAATTATCTCTCGAACAGTGTAAGTTCCATCAAAATCCATTGGGCAGAACTCGAGTTATAAAGGAACGAAACGAAATTTCCGTTTGTGTTTTATATATATAGTAGAAGACTTTTCTGTTATTGTGTGTTGGTAAATAAAATTAGTAATTACTCTTTTTTAATTTAAAAGAAAAAAATCTCGGAAAAGATGTATAAAAGAAGAAGCAACTTCGGCCGATAAACAAACAAAAACTGGACTTTATTAGGTGCGTTCATAATTATATAAATACGTAGCACCTACAGTCGTCGTCTGGTCTGCCCGTCTGTCCGCATATAACAGCGTAAAATCTACCCAACCGAATGGTTTGAAATTTAATAGAGGCAGTGCTGATAAGTCCCTGGCTTTGATTACTTATAGTTGAAATAGAAAAACAAGTTTAGTCTCATTTGAAAGATGTATGTAACTTTAACAATATAGGTGTTTCTGATAATTAGTAGTTTTACTTACTCATCATACGTAGTATAGGGTAAGTCTTGTAATCGTTTTGAAAATCGAAAACATTTTTTTTTGACGGATTTACACGTTTCAAACACTGAAGATTCCGAAAAATCATATTTTTAGAAAAAAAAAATTGCCCTCCGTCTGTGTGTCTGTGTGTCTGTGTGTCTGTAGACGCTCTATCTCCCTAAAAAATTGAGATAGAGACTTGAAATTTGATATGTAATAATGGGAAGAAGCTTATTGAATTTCAGTAACCTCGATTATCTGGAACTATTTTTTTCGGACTCTCGAAATATTCGTTCTGATAAAAGGTATATAAAAATTTTCGAAAGTGTTTATTTTAAGAAGTGAATATAAAAGACAATAAAAAAACAACTTTTGCATAAAGCATGAAGTTGATCAGATAATGAGTTGCCGAGATATTTGTAATCCTATTTTCCACACTCTTCGATTTTTCGTGATCCTGTATTTCATCCAAATTTCAATTCAAATATATATTTTAATTGGAAATGAGACGCTTAATCAGATGCAATAAACCGCTAGTTAATAGGATTATAGTTTTTGGAGTTATAAGGATGTTTCTTTTAGGTAATTCAGTAATCGAGCCTTTAAAGTTTATGACGTCACCAAGCCACGATTTTATTCGAATTGCAATGCAAGTAGTTTACACATTTTTTAATTTAATATTTTATATTATGCATATCCATGATGGGTAAGTATTACGGTGGCCCCCAACGACTAGTTTCTGTTGCAGGTGAAAGCTGAGATGGCAGAGGCACAAGAAAGTTTCACGTCTTTGGAATTACGAGGTGTCATGAAGTTTCTGTTTCTACAGGGAAACTCTGCAAAGGAAATTCACACTGAGATGTCGCAAACACTGATACAGAAGTGTCCTTCTTATAATACTGTGAAAACCTGGATATCTCGTTTTAAGACTGATCATTTCTCTGTCGAAGATGAGCCCCGCACTGGGCGCACTCACACCGCAATTGACTCACCCAGAAAAAAGTTTTGTTGAATCAACAAAAATTTGGTTGACCCAACAAAACTTTTTGTTTAAATATAAGCCAATGGAAATTTTGTTTGAATCAATAAAAAAAAAATTTTTTTTGCAATTTCAAAAAAATATTTTTGTATCGTCAGCAAAAAATGTTTTGTTAATTCAAGTAAAATGGTTCAATTTTACTTGAATTTTGGTAAAACAACCAAAATGTACTCAACAAAACATGTTTTGTAGTTTTAATCAATTCCTTTTTCTGGGTGCACTGCAAAGTGTGATGCTGTCCTTGAGATGATTCTTGAAGATCGGCGAATATCCACCAAAAAGATAGCCGAGGTATTGGACATCTCCAGGGAGCGTGTAGGGTGTATATATAATTACCACGATCCTAAATATGCGGGAGCTGTCAGCGAAGTGGGTGCCCAAAAGTTTGAACAGTGATCAGCGGAAGGAACGAGTTGAAACATCCAAAGCTGTATTGGCCCTTTACGAAACTGAACAGGATATTTTGGTAGGTTAGGGACTGAGGATGAAACTTGGCTTTATATCTGTGATCCAGAAACCAAGGAACCGACAAAAGAATGGCGCCACAGCAGGTCCCTACGGCCAAAGATGTTTCGCACACAAAAATCAGCCAAAAGAGGTCATGCCATCTATTTTCTAGTTTAAAGACGGTGTTCTGTTGGTGGAATACCTACCTCAGGAGTGTAGCATAACCGGGAAATATTATGCTAGCTTGCTGGACCAGTTGAAGGAGGGAATCAAGAATGGACGACGAGGGAAGTTGACCAAAGGGATATTTTTGTTGCATGACAATGCACCTGCATACACGTCTAACGTTGTGGCTGCCAAATTGAGGACTGGGTTTCCAATTGGTAAATCATCCACCCTACTCACCAGAGATAGCCCCCTCAGACTATTATTTGTTTCCAAACTTGAAGAAACACCTTAAAGACCATCATTTTGAGGACATTGAAGACGTCAAAGAGTTTTGAGAGCTGGTTTCGGAATTAATCAAAGGACTTTTATTTGATGGGAAAAGCTGCAAGAACGATGTAACAACTTCATCTGTCTCATGGGAGAATGTGTTGAATAAACGTTTAATTTCTTAACTCTGGATATTTTCTTTCTAGACAAAGCCAGGAACTTATCAGCACCCCTTCGTATATAATAGTTGCAGAAATTTGTCGAGTCATTTCAAATTTTATGAAAATCGAATCAAAACTTAAAAATATATTAATAAAAGTTTTCTCCATTCTATTAAATCCTATCATACGTAATTAATTCAATGATATACCTTGATAGGTAATGATTCAAGGTGGCCATGGTGATTACGTTCTATTTAAGTCATATTTATACGTCATATTATTTCCGTATTACTGAATTTAAAAACCGAATTTGTATACTAAAATTGTTCAATTATAGCCATCATATAATAATCTACCGACAGTTTTTTGGATAGATGTTTCTGGAGAAATGTATATTAAATGGAAAAAGAGTCTAAATATGTATTTCAAGTTCTGAAATTTTCAAAGCTAGGGTTAAGTTTCCCTTTGTAATTTTCAGTAAATGTCAACAAAAAATAAAATGTTTCCAACTTAAAATGTACTTATTTTATTACGGCAATTAATCATATCATAATAACAGACGGTATAATTAATTTCACGGAAATAATAACAGTACGAACGCACCTCATTTGTCACATTTGACGTACAATTTCCAACTTGTTTTTAAGATGCATAATACTTTTCTTGTAATTACGTGATAATGATTTTTCTTTACTTTTTATTTTGAAAGACTTTTCTATTATTGTGTGTTGGTAAATAACATTAGTAATTACTCTTTTTTAATTTAAAAGAAAAAAATCTCGGAAAAGATGTATAAAAGAAGAAACAACTTCTGCGGTAAAGAAACAGAAATTAGTCTTTATTATTTCTCGCTAGGTGAATCTTACAATCGAAATTGAAGGGAGAACAAAAATGTTAAAATATATTTATCGTTCACCACATTGAAACCGAATAAAATGTTTCATGTAGAAAATGATTCCATTATATCATTCTGGGTAATTATTTGTCAAAATGAAATAAAAAAGAAAGTAAATTTGTGCGAATGAAGATTGGCATTAAAAACTCGAGAACTATATTGAATGATACAAAAGATTTGATACAAAATGGAAGGTTTTGAAACACTTTATTTAACTGCAAAAGTTTTCTTTTGAAATATGTAATTGTCTACTTCAAAACGGCTATATAACAAATATAATAGTTTTTGTTATATAAAAGAGTTTTTGATTCATTGTTCCTTTAATTAATATCTTTACAAAAAATGTTGATGTTGTAATTTATTTATTACTAGCTATATAGATACCTGTTGTATTATAATTGTGTTTTATACGATCTTTCAAGTTTTTTGAGAAAAATACTTACCAATCCAGTTTTTAAATTAAATATGTCATAGGGTAAAAATGTAATTATTATCATTTATAACTCTTAATTAAACTTTTATTCGTCGTAAGATTCTTTAATATTTATCAATTAGTTCCCTAGTTTTTGAGTATTGAAACATTGGTTGATTGATTGATTCTTCCGGTTTTTCCGTGTTTTCTCAAACACTATTTTATATATTTTCAGACTGTAGCCAGAATAATCGTTTATGAATCTTAATTAGATCTTTCAATCGTCGTAAGATTCTTTAAAATGGACCAATTAGTTCCTAAATCTTTGAGTATTGAAAGATTGATTGAGTCTCCTGTTTTTTTTTATTGTTTTCGCAAAAGCTATTTTTGATATCGGAATGAGAAAAACTTCAGACTGTCGACAAAATTGTAATTTATAAATCTTAATTAGATGTTTCAATCGCCGTACGATTCCTTAAAATAGACCAATCAGATCTCGATTTTTGAGAATTGCAAGATTGGTTGATTGATTGATTCTCCGGGTTTTTACCTGTTTTCTCAAAAGCTATCTTTTGGTATGAGAATGCGACAAACTTCATATTGTAGCCAGAATAAGAAGTTATACATGTTAATTAAACATTTCAATCGCCTTAATATTTCTTAAAATTGAACAATTAGTTCCCGAGTTTTTGAGTATTGAACAATTGGTTGATTGATTGATTCTGCCAGTTTTTCCTGTTTTCTGCCTGTTTTCTTTTTAAACTGTTTTAGGTATCTGAATGTAAAAAACTGCATATTGTAGCCAGAATCAGCATGTATACATGTTATTAAACATTTCAATCTCCTTAATATTTCTTAAAATTGACCAATTAGTTCCTGATTTTTTGAGTATTGATTGTTCCGTTTTTTGCCTTTTTTTTAAAAAAACTGTTTTAGATATCTGAATGCAACAAACTGCAGGTTATAGCCAGAATTTTAATTTATAAATTTTAATTACATATTTATATCGTTTTAAGATTCCTCAAAATTGATCAATGTTCCCGAGTTTTTGAGTATGGAAATATTAGTTGATTGATTGATTATACGGATTTTTACCTATTTTCTCAAAAGCTATTTTAGATATGAGAATGCGGAAAGCAGCATATTGTAGCCAGAATTATCATTTATAAATCTTAATTAGACCTTTCAATATCCTTAAGATTTCTTTAAATTGATCAATTAGTTCCCGAGTTTTTAAGTATTGAAAGATTGATTCTTCGAGTTTTACTAGTTTCTCAAGGATGCGGCAAACTGCATATGGTAGCAAGAATTATCACTTATAAATCTTAATTAGACATTTCAATAGCCTTAAGATTTCTTAAAATTGATCAATTAGTTCTCCAGTTTTTAAGTATTGAAAGATTGATTCTTCGAGTTTCAATGGTTTCTCAATAGCTGCTTTAGATATGTGGATGCGGCAAACTGCTTACATATATATATATGTATTATTCTATCAGTGTGAAATGTTTTTATTATAATATTAATATCAAATAACTAAATATTATTGTGCGATGTACATAATAAAACTTGCACACGAACGCTGATTTATACTTGACTTCCAAGAATTTCAGATTCTTTTTTCAAATATAATAAGAATTTGAAACACAAAAAAATCTTCACAATAAATTTATGCTAATAAATAGTATTATGTTAAGAGGAAGTGTTTAAAATGTAGTAGGTAGGTATATCTTGTATCATCCTCCATTATTTTAACCATCAGTTTCTATTATTTTTCAGCCAAAAAAATACATGTATCAAAAAAGAATATAAATTGTTTCCTCATTGTTTGTTGATTTTTACACGATAACTGTAAACTAGATAATGACTCTGTAAACACGAGTATACTAGGGCTAGCTGCTCATCCAAGATTATAAATCGTTTTCTCGTTATTTGCGGATTTTCTCTCGATGATTGTAAACTACATAATGACTTTGTAAACATACAAAGGATAGCTATTCATTCAATTATAAATTGCTTGCTCGTTACTTGTTTAGTTTTGCACGGTGATTGTAAACTGGAAAATGACTCTGTAAATATACTAGGGCAAGCTGCTCATTCAACGATTATAAATTGTTTCCTAATTATTTGTTATTTTCACGCGATAATTGTAAACTGGTTAATGACTCTGTAAATATACAAGATATATCTGTTTATCCAATGCAAACAGTAGAATAGACATTGTACTAGCAGTGCAATTTATGCCGCGAATATTTCAGTAAATTAAAAAACTCTAGAATTTTTACGGTAAAGTACTATAGCCTGATAGCAAAATAGCAAAATTTCCACTTATCATCATGATTTGCACATTGGTGAGAAAAACTAAAGGAACAGGTATAAAAACTAACGTAAACTGGATGATTTTGCAGCTAAAAGCACAGAACTTTCACGAGGCCTGTATTTTGTCATATCTGACATATCTCCAAAAAGCAGGAGATAATATTTCTGCAAAAAGTAAATGGAAAAGGAAAATATGAAATGTGATATAACGTGGAGTATAGTAAAGTTTGTGTTACTTTTTACAGCTCTTTAGATATTCGTAGAAAAAATTGTAATATGTGTGGATACTCCTAACTAAAATGCAAGTTTTGCAGTTTTACAAACTTACTATCCTTCTTCCATTCTTCCAATTAAACGCCATTTCTCTCAATCCGTCAAATGTTTTTTCAATGAGATATTCCACCTTCCACGTGCGAAACTTTTATCGAAGTTGCATATTTTTCTGTAGCGAAGGGTAATACCGTAAGGCTACAGGGTATCTTTGACCTTGAGCTACCAATTTATTACTTTTTATTTGATGTCACTTAATAGAATTAACATAAAGTATCTTTTTGTTGTTCTTTCTTTCATTTTTCTCGGCTGTGCATTTGGGATGCCTGGATCCGATCCAGGAGATAGATCGCCCGAAATGGTTGCCAATCTTGTTTATCGTTGCCAGTCATGTTTAAAACAGTAGTTTAACATTATTAAATGCATGACATTGTTAAAAATGGTAAATAATATAAAATAAATAAATAAATAAAATGTAATAAATTAACAATAATAAATAAATAAGAAAACACTTTAAACTCATAATTAAAAAAATAAACTATAAATTATATAATTTAAAAAAAACTATAAATTATATAATTAAAAAAAACTATAAATTATAATAAATAAATAAAAAATATAGTTGATCAAAAAATGAGGTTACTGCAATTAGTTTACCGGATAATACGTAAGTAACGTGTATTTGTATGATATGAAGTCCTGAGAAAGAATTTAATCTTCGTCGTCATCGTCGGCATTTGTTGTCACAGACGTGGAGAGAGGCGCGTTCTTTTTATCCGACAGAGTGATGACTGACGGACAACCGAAGTTTTACTTGATACCTTATGAACAGATTGTAATTAACCACCTAACTCTTTTTTTATAGTAAGGGATAGAAAATTTTTCAAACATGTAAATAAACATAACTATGTTAGGAGAACATTTATGGTAACATGGCTTATTATTTTGTTCAAGAAACTCTAACTTGCAAAACATATTTTATATTTTATTTTTTTCACCATTCCGAGTAATTATCGTTTCACACTAATGAAAAGAAATCATGCGTCAAGCATGGATTATGAAACACTTTCAAACACATTTAGATTACTGTAACAAAACGTCATTGTTTAATAAGTTGAAAGATGATGTTTATATAAACAATTTGGAAAACGCAAAGCACATTTAAAAAGCCAATTTCAACAATTTCCATCTATAATAAGAAAAAGGCGATTTTTTGTGCAACCCTGTATTGGATCTATAAGTTTTCATTTATACAACATAGTATGCTTAATTACACTCTTAAAACTGTACCGCTTATTTAAAAGGCACAAGCACATTGTGCCTTCTATTACTTTAATGTAAGAGGCACGTAGACAGTGTGCCTCTGATTAGGAGAAAAACGTTAGAGGTAACATGAAATGAAAGGCACCCATAACACAGCGAAATATCTCAGAGGCACACAGTTCGCCTCTGACAGATTGGTGCCTTTAAAAAAAAAACATGTCGCGTTTCAGAGGTACACTCAGAAACGGACATGCGCTACAGTCGTCATGCATTGGGATCAGTAAAAGGGAAGCAGAAGCAATGGCCGCCAATGTAAATACGCCTGTGAACAACGTTGAGTCGAAGCAAATAATGACTCTGGAATAAGTAAGTAGTATATTTAACTTTGTATTCTTTTCTGTGAATGTTATAATGTAAATCATGATTCTTTACACATGGAGACACTCGTGATTAGAGAGGGGCAACGCTAATTACTTCGTCAAACTCTTAGTTATTCAAGTTATATCTTACTATTTTCAAAGGTTTAGGGGAATGGCGGCATTACCCTGCACCCTCTAGCGTACATGCATGTATATGTATATATTATGTATGTGTATCTCTCAGCAAATCTTTGTTTTTATGTGCATATAAATAGGACTTAATAAATAATAAAATGAATAATACATAGTAAATCATTCTTTAATCATATATAGTATTTCCAAAACCATAGTCAGATTTTTTTTCTGGTGTTTGTGTGAGTGAGGAGGGGGGGGAGCTACCTTGTAGATGTTAAGCTACAGTGCCTTTCTTTTAAATAAAAGTATAATATGAATTGATCCTTCCTACTCACCTGGCTACAGCCTTGAATACTTTCTACATTTTATAAAGTTTCACAAATCGCGATGTTGATTTAGATTTTGCACTCTAAAATATTATTTGTATATTTCAAGAAAAAGCTCCTTAAAAAAATATTATTTGTTTTAAAAAAATAGAATTTAATTAAACTGAAAAAATCATTCTCCCTGTTGATAAAAATGAGAATATATTTTTATTTTATTTTTATTGCATTAAATTTTCGTATCATAATTTATTGAAATTTTGAAAAATCACCGTTTATTGGCTTCCATAAATGTTTGCAATTTTAAATATCTCAAGTTCAATCAAATGTAGAAAATTTTATGATCCCTCATTTTAAAGAGAAGTTTATAAATTTTAATTTAATATTAAAATTGACTATGTTTAGTTTTAAAAAGTAAATTTTGATTTTTTTTTTTTTAATTTTTGAAGAAAAAAAAAGAAAAAAAAATGTTTGTTGTAATATTATAAGCTTAAAATTATGAAATTTTTTGAGTGGGATCTCAATGGGATCAGGAGTTATCAAATAGAAGCTAAAAAATTCTCATTTAAATAACAATCTAACGCGCCTGCATCATTTTTCATGTTTTTAATGTTTGTCTTATTTGTTTTTAATAAAGCTTTTATGCCTTTTTATGTATTTTGTTGTGCACAAAATAAAATGTTGACAAGGTTCTTTATTGAACCACAGAACTGACTTAGGCCACATGGACACACATTTTAATATTTATTTCAATAAATTGGGGTTGAGAAAATTTTCTATTATAGTATTCTGCCTTAGACAAAATTTAATCTATGTATTCGGATATGCCATGCTGGAAAATCTTTCTGCAGTAGACAGAATTTAATGTAAAGATATAAATTTAATATAAAATATAATTAAATTACAGTCTGCACCTCTTATAATAGTGGCACATGCATGTACCACCATTATAACAGGCACAGAATGTATTTTTTAAATAAGAGGCACTTGAATATATAAATTCAGTGGCACACTGTGCCTCTTAATTTCAAAGGCACTTACGCTATGCCTCTGAATCCCAAAGGCACTATGTACCTCTTAATTTCAAAGGCACCACGTGCCTCTTAATATTCAGAGGCACAAAAATTCAAAATGTACCTCTTAAATCAGAGGCACAGTTTTAAGAGTGTAGTTCAGTTAGGAAACACGTAGCACGGTTAAAAATTCCCGTTAAAACACGGAAATGTACTCAAGATCTTTTGTGCAACCGTGTATATGGTCTATAGAATTTATACACACTAAATAATATGCATAACTTTAGTTAAATTTCAAAACACGTACAACAGCTAACGCATTTTCAGCTATTATTGTTCATAGACTGTACTGTTATCGAATACTTTTTTGTGTCTCTGTAAATGAACGATACACACAATACTCCATAGCAAGCACCTTGTAATGCACCTCAATGATATATATCACTTTCAATATGTTTGATATAGTATAACACCACTAAAATGCACCTCAAATGATTTCCCCCATAGACTGTAATGTAACGGAATTATTTTGAGTGTCCCTCTAAACGAACTATAAATGCTAACTACTTCATTTTCAATACGAAATATGCCATAGTAAACCTCAATAACATATATCAATTGCATAGCAATCCAAGTATATTTACGCGAGTTAGAGCAAGGGCAGACAGACAGACGGCAGATAGACAGACATACAGAATTCATAAACACTTTCGACTGTGTTGGAAAGTATTAAAAAGAATCCAAACGTAATGAATGTAATATTGTAGCATAATTCCACAACAATGAGAATTCATTCCATATTACTGTTTGAATACTCTTTAAAATGAATTTTTTTTACTGATAACTCGCAAATTTTTAATAAGGTAAAGCCAGGAGAGATGACGCAGTCGGAGAGATTGCGCACATAGAGGTTTGGGGGAAAGGAGTAGAGTGAGCGTGCAGCGACTCCAGGTAGTTGTACAACAACAGTAGTGGAGTGTCTACTTGAAAGTGCACGTTGATTGCTTTGAGCGTTTAAGATAAAGTATTGCTATTTTGTTTTGTTTTCCCAAAGTAAGTGCTTGAATTTTCATAGCTCTTCATCAGAATTTCTATACAATGTCAATAGTACAAAATATTTTTAACTTAAACGATTTCTCATAAGCTACTAATCTAGACTAACAATGTGAACATCAACGGTTAGTTTTAGAAGAGGTCATGTTTAAATAAAAGGCCGCGCAATCTCTCCTACCGAAATGGGAGAGTTTGCGCATTTGCTACTTAGGAGAGATGGCGCAGTGTTCCCATTAGTTTCCATGCTAGGAGAGATTACGCAGCTTATTGGTAAATTTGCATAACAAAATAATAAATGGGAAATGGACTAATTTTAAGTTAAACGTGTTATCAAGTGACATAATTTTATTTTGTAATCTTATCTGGACTTGCTTTTCATATTCTTTAATTTTTTTCCCATTAATTAAAATTTTTAATCGTTTTTTAAATTATTTCCTTTTTCTCATTCTTTAATCATTAGGTTGAAATATTCACTCCTAATACAATAATATTTGTTCACAATAACCTTACAGCAATGTCATTTATGTGTAATTATTATTGTTAACAATTTAATTGTAGTTATTATTAGTAACAATCTCTCCTACCCATGTGCGTAATCACACCAACCCTGTAAGGACAGATTGCGCAAAATAACTTTCTGGGATTTATTACAACTGTTCTATTAAATTGCAACATAACAACAAAATAGCAATGGAAATGCATAAAAAACAAATGAAGTAAAAATTATTCATGAATAGTTTAGCAAAAAAATTAATATTTAGATTTTTTATTGCTATTCTTTTGAATTGTGCGCAGACTATCCTAGCTTTACCTTACGTCTGATGTCTGGAAAGTTAGGATTGAAAAAAAAAATATATATTCGCTATTCGCTGAAAAAGAAATATGAAACGAAGAGAAATCTTTGACAGTTAAAAATTGGAGAAAGGGAAAATAAACTTCGTTATTTCACGCTTTAATGGCATCTTACAGTGGAGTTTAAAATAAACAAAAAATTTAAAAATAAATCCAGTCATACCGCATACATAGATAAAACCTAAGAAAATGAAATAGCAAATAATTCTATTAAATCCCTCTAGACAATTCCTTGCCAAAAGTAGTCAAAAAAGAAACAGTGGAAAACAGTGCAAAATAAATATCCCTTTCGATGATATATATACATAGAAAACTAAGAATTTTTGAAAAGAGTTTTATTTTTAATGTAGTGTACTAGAGTTTGCTTATGGGAACAAGGATTTTGCCAAAATAAAGTACACTAATATACAAGGTGAAAATCGTATAAGTTACGCCAGTCTTTTAAATTAAAATAAATATTCTTTTTGATGATATATAATCATAAAAAAAATAAGAATTGCTGGAAGGAGTTTTATTTTTAACTAGCATGCTACGCCCGCCCTTTTTTTAAATGTACCTTAAATCAAACGAAAAGGCTTTGTATTTTAAAGGAATGTGGATCTTCACATACAGATGCTACCTTAGTAAATATTTTCAAACAAACTTTGAATCAAACGAATTATATCAATGGATTTAAGCATGTATTTTAAAGCAATAGGGACGTTCACCTGGATTTTCCTTCAATATTGCTGTAAACGATGTGAACGACATTGCGTTATATTGTATCATACATTGGACAAAATTTGGGCTAAAAGAAGTAACTCATTTAGTTGATCATTTATAGTAGAGTTTGGTAGGGAAATGAGGCCATTATGAGATTATGACAACAGGAACTAACATGTTCTCTAGTCAACATACTACTAAAAGAGAAAGCATTACAATGATTGCATAGATTGACCATTGAAATTAATTAATGTTCGGGTGATTCATTTTCGTCTGTAAGTTCTTGAACTCCGTCCCTCTTTCTTGTCTCCATGAGTGATTCTGGTAACGTAAGTACAATCTCACTCTATGTTACGTAATATTTCGCAATATACGTCCTCTTCTGGCAAGTCTACTACGGTTTTTCATCTTTCGATTCCAGCAGAGTAAATACAGTGAAAATTGTAATAAATTGTTTGCACATAAAGAACAGTGTTTAACTTTTATATTTAAGAAAATGGTGAAATATAAAAAAGTGAGTTTTTAAAGCTGAATATAAATAAAATTAAAATGACGCCATTTTTACTGTCTTTCCTTTTTTTAGACCAGTTGCATTCGTGTAACCGTTAATCTGAAAAAAAAAACAATGATTAACTCTGGTCGAAGAATAAACCACTAGTTTGTATCCAATCAAATCTTCCTAATCTTCCATAATCTTGCCAATATCCAAGTTTCACGTCAAACATTAGAAGTGTTTGAAACGATATGGTTACTAATGTACCAGAGTTAGTTACAAAACGAAGTTATTTACGCGCCAAGCTATGTTCCATTAAATAATGTCAAATTACTGTTAATTCAATTATAGATCTTTCATTAACAAAATTCCATACCTTAAATAAAACTGACAATGATAAAGTTAGTTATGCAAAATGTTTAGTAATATTATTTTTGGCGAATACTTAAACCGAATATTTTTTTGCATTTCTCTAAAGAGCGTAATAACACGCAGAAATAAATTTATTTCTCACTATGTTTAGCTGCTAGGGCTGTGTGTAGATCGAAAAGGCTTTATAATGATCGAAAAATTATCTAATCAGAATTTCAGGTACTCGTTTTTAATTTTCCAGCCTGAAATGATAAATCGACAAATATTATTTATTCCATTCGCCATCATTGACATTACAAAGTTTTTCCGTACATTGAAAGTGCTAAAACAGTGGCTGAGATGTTCTGCTCTCAAAGCTGGCAAACGAAAAGTGCTGGGTTCAAACCCCTGTCGCGCTCGTTGACCTAACTGTTCGGAGTTTTCCGTGGTTTTCTTCTAACCTTGCCGTAAATACGGGTTAGGATCACTTAGAAAGACTCCCACGGAGGGCACTCCCCACAGGGTCTATATCCCTGGTGTAGATAATCGGCCGTCATAATATCAACCAACCGTACATTGGAAGCATTGCTTTTTTGGTAAAACTTTGCTTCATAATGAAAAAACCCCAATTTAGCAATCGCTAACTTCAAAAGTCGTCTAATCTTCTGTAATCTGAATCGTCGTCCAGAGTAACCTTCAAACATAAACGAAACATCCAACAATATAGTAAAAATGCCAACTGGCAGGTGACCGGAATACGGACAATTAGTCTAATGTCTTTTAAAAACCTTCCTGAAAGAAGGGAAGATATGCAGAAAAAACTAAAAAGAAATGATGAATCAAAAAGAGCATCAGAAATTTATTTCAGCAAACAATTTTTATTGCAAAATGTAGCCTTTTGTGACAGTAATAACGCATAAATGCACATATCTCCTTAAGAATATTCTTTGGTTCCTAACTTTTGAAACAGTGAATATTTCTGTAAGTAAAATTGGCGATATATTAAAAAAATAATAAAATAAAAATAAAAGAATAGACAATATTCGCTGGTCTGAGTTCGAAGCTATAAAAATAATATGTTTGGTGAAAACAAACCGGCATGTTTCCGTAGTAAATTTTAAATGTCTAAAATTTAATTATTTTACAATATGTGTTTGAGTGGCAGACATTCACTAAAATTTAAATATTTGATCACATATTCATAACAATAACTGCTATTTATATAATTTGCATTTGAATATAAAAATTTACTCAAAAAGGATCTTGTAAACACGAAAAAACACTATTATTGCTAATACCGCTCAAGCTGATGCCACGCTTATATATTTTTGGCTTAAAATCACATTATTTGGCGACAAAACTAAAATCAAAATCGTAAATAAACAAATAACATGTAACTCATAAATGCAGTCATTTTTACAATTACATCTGCTAGTTCCTCCAGTGAGTCACATGATAGGGAAGTTATATTAAAAAAAATTAATACAACGAAAAAAAATATTGTTACTCATATTTTGCAAAATGTATACATTTTAACGTCTGAATGTGAAAAATATTAAAAACACCAATTAAAATAATTTAAGACAGACATGAGTACACAAAATAAAAATTTATAAAAAAATATATACTTAAAAACAGTTAAAAATACAAAATAGTAGACGTTTCGCCAAGCGACACGCAAGGCATCATCAGTACAAAAACAATCTATTGCATAACAAACCACAGAACAAGGAAAAGGAAAGGTTTGAAATCAAGGAAAGTTGAAGTTATTTTAAAAACAGATAATATTCATTAGGGACAGAACGAGCTTCATTCAACGTCTGCGATCGCAATTGAGTGAACCAACTCTCAAGGAGTAATCGACCATGGTAGCTGTTACAAACTGATTTCAAAATACTGGCGTTCGCAATTAGCGGGATACTAATCCTTTTTCACTAAGCATAAATTTCAATATGATAAGTCTAAATTACCCGGTGTTGTTTATATTATTCCCTGTAAAGATTGCAATAGTGTCTACATTGGTGAAACAGGTAGATCATTGGAAATTCGCCTAAAAGAACATACTAGTGCTTTAAAAAATAGTAATTTGAATTCAAAAATTGTCCAGCATTCACTTCAAACGAATCACATCCCGCTAATTGCGAACGCCAGTATTTTGAAATCAGGTTGTAACAGCTACCATGGTCGATTACTCCATGAGAGTTGGTTCACTCAATTGCGATCGCAGACGTTGAATGAAGCTCGTTCTGTCCCTAATGAATATTATCTGTTTTTAAAATAACTTCAACTTTCCTTGATTTCAAACCTTTCCTTTTCCTTGTTCTGTGGTTTTTTATGCAATAGATTGTTTTTGTACTGATGATGCCTTGCGTGTCGCTTGGCGAAACGTCTACTATTTTGTATTTTAAACTGTTTTTAAGTATATATTTTTTTATAAATTTTTATTTTATGTGTACTCATGTCTGTCTTAAATTATTTTAATTGGTGTTTTTAATACTCATATTTTATTTAATCAAATTATCAGATGCATTTTTGTTAACCTGACGAAAACGATAACTCGCGAAATATTGACTTAATTGCAATCTCAGCATTGCAAATATTTTTAAGCACTACAAACATTCCTTCGGGGTTTAAATTAAGTATTATGGCTTAGTTTTTTCTTTCTTTTTCTTTTTTGCGGGGGGGGGGGGGGGGATTTAAAATAAAATTAATAACAAAATTTTTCTTTTATTTTTCTATGCGTTTCCATTATTTTCTGATTTAGCCGTTTCAATTCTTTCGCCAACGATAATGGGCGCCAAACAAATGAACTATGGTAACCTTATCGTCAAAAATAACAGAACTTTCCATCATAATTCTATAACTAATCTACGTAGAGCTATATGTTATATACTAAAACCTTCCCTGAAAATTTATCTATCTAACAGTGCGAGTTCCATCAAATTCCATTCAGTTATAAAGGAACGGAACGAAATTTCCGTTTGTGTTTTATATATATAGTAGATGTAGTGTACTAGAGTTTACTTATGGGAACAAGGATTTTGCCAAAATAAAGTACAATGATATACAAAGTGAAAAGTGTATAAGTTACGCCAGTCATTTAAATTAAAATAAATATTCTTTTCCATGATATATAATGCATAAAAAAATTAAGAATTGCTAAAAGGAGTTTTATTTTTAATGTAGTGTACTAGAGTTTGCTTATGGGAACAAGGATTTTGCCAAAATAAAGTACACTAATATACAAAGCGAAAAGAGTATAAGGTACGCCAAGTCATTTAAATTAAAATAAATATTCTTTTCGATGATATATATGCAAAAAAAAATTTAGAGTCACAGGAAATCCATTTTATTTTTATTGCAGTCTGATCGAGTTTGCATATGGGAACAACGATTTTACCGAAGTAAAGTAAACTAATATACAGGATTAGAAGCGTATAAGTTACTCAGTCATTTAAATTAAAATGAATACAACTGCCGATGGTATATATACGTAAAAAATTAAGAATTGCTGGAAAATAATTTTATTTTTAATGTAGTGTACTAGAGTTATTTGTTTATGGGAACAATGATTTTGAGAAAATAAAGTACAAAAGCCAAATTAAAATCGTTTCGAGATTAATTTTCTCATTTAAATTTCTTCTTACATAGAAATAATAGTTAATCCTAAATACTCCACAAATATATATATATGAAAAAACATATACTGTGGAATGTCACATTCACCTTTGAAATATATTCGAAATAAAAATTAAAGAAGACTTGCTAAAAAGGTGCATTGAATGTCACAAATTAAAAAAGATGTCACAAATATAAAAAATATTGTTACATTATAAAATAGTTTTTAAAATCTTAAAAATTTCCGACATTTCGCGCCGAGCGCTTTCGATTGGACACTGATAGTAATCAGGGTAGCTTTGATTGCGTATTGAAAAATGTCTAAACGTACTCCGTCTTCCGCTGGGCAACCAGGTGAATCTATTTTACAGTGGACAGGGGAGGAAACAGAAGGGGAGGCAGAAAACTGAACATTTCTATCCAACTTTAGCAAAACATCTTCTATTTCAAAAACTTTAACAATATACCCGAAATGTTATATGACATGTTACCATTAATAGCCTTATTACCTTTTATTAAAATTTCTATGGACTCTTTTATTAACGAAATATGATAATGGGAGGTAGGAATGATGATTCTTGCTTCATTAAAACGAATATTTAAATTCTGCTGTATGTTAAGTCTTGCTAGAGTTGTGGTTTGTCTACTAAACTTAATCACTTACGTGTTCTTTCAATCTGTCCTTAAATTTACGTCCGGTTATTCCAATATATACCTTTTCGTTTTGTGTTTCAGTTACCAATGGAATTATGTAAATATCTGTGATTTCATCATTAGGAATAGAGTCAATCTTGCTATGTATTAATTCTTTCAGTTTTCTTGTTGTTCTAGCTCCCAGATTAATATTAAATTTCTTTACTGCATATCTTAGCTTCTCATATAAACCTGAAACATACGTTACAAAATTTAAGTTTATTAACTGGATTGCTTTTATGTGCTTTACATTTCATTTCGTAGACGAGTTTGTTAATAAAATGTAGGGATAAACCATTTTCCTTAGCGATGCATTTAATTTTATTTATTTCATTAACTAGAAAAGTGTCAGTGAATATGCACGAAGAGGAACGTTTTCCAGAATCGCAGGTAACTCGGAAGACGTTATGTTACATTTTCGTAAACCTTAAGAAAGATAAGAGGTATGATAAGAATAAAACATATATATATATATATATATGTTATAGTTCATGTAATCGTTGAAGAAGATTGGCGATAAGCTGTAGGGAATTGCAGTTGAATTATATAAGTGAAACGAGTTGTTCTTTCGATGAATAAATATGGTCACAGTCGTCGTTTATTCGAAGCAGAAATATAGTGGCAGTCGTCGTAGAGGATCCAGGCAATAAATTGACATCGTGGATGTTTCTCCAGGATGTAAATAAAAACAAGATATTCAAAATTCCATGTTTTTATTTAAAAATTGTCATGGAAGCAGTCCTCACATGATTTAAATGTGCAGCGCCATCTCTCACTGAATCAGCGGTCACAAGCTGTTACTAAAACACATCGAACATGATCACAACTCTCGACAAATTATTAGGCTTAATTATTTAGAATACAGGGTGAGTAAAAGACGCTGCCAGGGGACTGTTAACAGTTGCATACTCGGCCAAAAAACTGAGTGAAGCACGATTACACTCGCTTTTTGTGAATAAGCGGAACGATACCAAATCATGACGTAGCGCGCGCTCTAACCAATGAGAGAATATGGAATACGTGTACATTCTACGTCATGACCAATGAGGATGATGAAGTAAATAGTTCTAACACATTCTAAGCGGATGCATTTTAAAGTGAAAAGAAACGAACGCGCGAAACTCAGAAAGACTAAAGGGAAAAATAAATAAAATGGCTTTCGAAAAAAAACATTCGAATTCACAGAAATGATCAGAATTTATGATATCATTTAGGAGTAACTTAGATCTTTATATTTAAGTAAATTGGGCAAAATAATAATGAATTTAAGAGGAATTTACTAGAATTATATAGAATTAATGATAGATATTATTAAGGAATAAGGAATTAGTGATTATATATATATATATATATATATATTATAAAACAGAGAAACATCGCAAAGGAAGATTTAATAATGTAGCAGATATATACACACAGGGCTGCACAAATTGGATAAAATTTGGTAGCGTACAAAAAAATCTAGTCGCCAATAAAAAAATATTTACCCTCTTCCCCACCTCTCACGTCACTGCTTTTCAAAAATGACAAAAGTTTTTTTTATGAATGAATTGAGAAAAAATAATAACAACCATATTTTAGAATAGTGCATATTTCAGGAATATAATATAAACAAAATTTTCTAATGAAACTTATCAAAATTATATATTTCTGAGAAAAAAAAAAGACATACTGTAAAGGTTGAATTAACCGGCATGTTTGGATAATGTTGATAGCCGAATGCTTCAAACGTCTGGATAGTTGAGTGCTATAAAATCTATATGTGATGAATGGGGAATCGATGAAATAGTGAAGCAGGGAACGAATTTTTTGCCTATAGTCCTGTCGAAATCAGTCAAATAATTCTGATTTTATTACTTTAAAATTTGTATTTAATGAACTGATTTTTGCCAAGAGGAAATATGCCGTTTGTGCTCATTTCTTAGGTTAAAAAAAAACTTGTTGCCAGATTAAAAAAAAATGGTTGCCAGTGGCGACCGGGCGACCACATTTGTCAAGCCCTGTATATATACATATATACCGAGGGAACCAAAAGTTCGTTAAAACTTTAAAAATTCATAAAAAAGGAAGAAATTAGGATAAAGAAGTGCAGTTTGCAAGAAAAGGCTCGCAAGGTAGACGGATTTTTTTTTAGCAGCAAAAAAATTTTCAATTAAAAAAGTCACTTGTAGAGGGCGCTAACATGCGAGAGATTCAGCAGAATTATGCAAATTAATCCTGCAATAAAAAACTGGGATACACGAGGATTTCTCATTCGCTTTCAGAATGTTATCATTAGCCGATCGAGCGTTGTTGGTGAAGTTATTCTATTTGAATGGAGAGTTTCTGCAATTCATTCCGACAAATTGCATTCAGCTGTAACGGGCGTTGTGAGTCGCCTTAGTTGTGTCGTACAATTTTCTGAAGGTCATGTTGAAAAATTATTATTGCAAGAATAAATGGATTGAGCGTACTGTTGTCCTGTTCATTTGTTTTGGGTCGTCAGCGCCCTCTACCAGTGATATTTTTAAGTAATTTTTTTTTGCTGCTAAAAAATCCGACTACCTTGTGAGCCCTTTCTTGCAAACCGCACTTCTTTACCATAATTTCTTCCTTTTTTATGAATTTTTAAAGTTTTTACGAACTTTTGGTTCACCTGGTACACATTACAACGTAGGTTTATAACAGCCTCTATATGGCCTGTACGGTCTGTGTTGCTGTGCTGGCCTTTCAGAACATGTTTCTTCAGCGATCCTTTCCGTTCTTTGGAATTTGGTCACCAGACATCTTATGGCTTGTCAGCTAAAACCTGGGTTTCTTGTTTCGCTAGAAATCTTTTTGAACCACTTCCCACATCGTTCCCTGCAGTCGAGCTGAAACAACGGCTCTTCTTTCCTCTATTGTAAACATTCATCAATATAGTCAAACCTCGTTAGTACGTACCTCTCGGATCCACTTAATAATGACTAATTAAGCGGAGTTTACATTAAATGTAAAATAAAATTCCAAATGTTTATGTAAAAAGTACCGGGTGATTATAATTAAAGTTATGATTTCAAAAATCGATAATTTTAAAACTACTGGTCAGAATGACTTGATATTTTAGCAGAACAATCGTGAAGCAATGGAATTTTGTTTGGCGAAGGAAAAAAAATAGTTCCAAATTGTGCCGATAGATGGCGTTGTCAGGGTAATGTCAGGGGAAATACCAAAAATGTATTCTTGAACCCTTTCCGGCGCGGTGTAAATTTGTTTGCAAAATGATGAAATAATAGACTGACATCGGAATTTACAAACGAATCCATTAGTAAAAAGAAACTGGCTTATTTTCTGGTTCTTAATGAAAGGAAAATTTTAATTAAATATTCTTGGTGCCGTTCGTCAGTTTTAGAATTAAAATTGGGTGTCCTTTTTTGTGACCACTGCCCGTTAAAGGGTTAAACATAGGAATGATGTTGCCAAAAGGAAAAAAATAGAGTTCAGAGATTTACTAAAAATTTATTAGCGAAAAGACAAGACTACGTGTTTACAGCGACGACAGCGATAATGACAAAAAATGAAAAAAAAAAGAGCTTCATGGAACAAACACCTTACTGATTATTAAGGCATAAGTTGCTCAATATGCCCTCCGCCTTGTTCCGCTACTAATTGGAAGCACAAAACGGCATGCTCCACAACAGATCGGAGGGTATCTGTACTAATGCAATGGGTGTGTTGTGTGATGCTTGCCTTCAAGTCGGCTAGATTCTGAATCCGCCCGCTATAAACAACATTCTTCAGGTACCCCCAAAGCCAGAAATCACACGGGTTTAAGTCGGGGGAACGTGGCGGCCACGTTGTTGGAAAATGGCGGCTTATGATCCTATCATCTCCGAAATTATCACTCAGTAGCTGCTTCACAGTAGTAGCAATGTGCGGAGGAGCGCCATCTTGCATGAATATTATGCGATCCACACACTGACGCTGTTGAAGTGCCGGAAGAACATGGTTACGCAAAAGTGCTTCATACCGCTTGCCAGTAACTGTGCAGGTAACGGGACCCGCAGGTGTGATCTCCTCGAAGGAAAATGGACCGACGATAAACGCTGGCGTTATTCCGCACCACACAGTGACCTTTTCAGACTGAAGAGATAATGGCTGTAGCTGGGACGGATTCTCGGTCGCCCATATCCTGCAATTTTGCGTATTTACAGAACCTTGCAAATGAAAGTGGGCTTCGTCAGACCACAGAATGTTCCATGGCCATCCGTTGTCCACTTCCATCCGGGCAAGAAATTGTAGTGCAAAAGATTGACGTGCTTCCAGGTCAGCAGGTAGCAACTCCTGCACATGAGTTATCTTGTACGGATAACAGCGTAAGACGTTCCGTAGGACTTTACGCACCGTGCTGTTCGGCATATCCAGCATTCGGCCAATCCCCCTTGCACTGCTGATTCCAGCATCACTGTCAGTATGTTCCTGTAATGCTGTACCACATCTTCCACTGCCGCAGCTGAAACTGGTTTCCTTCCTCTACCCCGTTTAACGTCAAATGAACCGGTCTCTTCGAATTTAGCAATAATTTTTTGCAGACCATTTGTTGTTATTGGACCTTTTTTTATGTATTTTAATGTCCGAAACTTCCTAATAGCTGTAAGTGCACAGTCATCGTTCTTATAAAAAAGCTTCAAGAGCAGAGCGCGATCCTTCATAGTCAGAGTCATGATGAAGCATTCAGGCAAAGAGCTGCTGCTCTGCATTTTTATGGTTGCTATGTCTGCGGTGCGCATGTCACGTATTAGTAATTTGCATATCTTCAGACAATGTGAACCCAGACAGCGCCATCTATGGGCACATTTTGAAACTTTTTTTTTCCTCGCCAAACAAAATTCCATTGCCTCACGATTGTTCTGCTAAAATATCAAGTCAATCTGACCAGTAGTTTTAATTAAAATTATCGATTTTTGAAATCGTAACTTTAATTATAATCACCCGGTATTTAATTAAAATTTTCCTTTCATTAAGAACCAGAAAAATAAGCAAGTTTCTTTTTACTAATGGATTCGTTTGTAAATTCCGGTGTCAGTCTATTATTTCATCATTTTGCAAACAAATTTACTCCGTGCCGGAAAGGGTTCAAGAATATATTTTTGGTCTTTCCCCTGACATTACCCTGACAACGCCATCTATCGGCACAATTTGGAACTATTTTTTTTCCTTCGCCAAACAAAATTCCATTGCCTCACGATTGTTCTGCTAAAATATCAAGTCATTCTGACCAGTAGTTTTAAAATTATCGATTTTTGAAATCGTAACTTTAATTATAATCACCCGGTATACCTACAACTAAATTACATTATCTATACTAATATTATAAAGTAGTAAAGATTGTTTTTGTTTGTTTGTTTGTAGGGGTAATCTCTGGAACTACTGAAGCGATTTCAAATGTGATGGTGGCGAATTGATAGTGACAATCCCTGCTCCAACATAGGCAATATTTTATGTCGGTCCCACTACCCTCAGGGGGTGCAGAAGCGAAAAACGTTCTAAAATTGCGATTTTTTTAATACTGAAGGAGCTAGAAACATGAAATTTGGCATGGTAGTTACTTATAAGATATAAATGCTCTATAAGAACAAATTCTAAAGAAATTCGAAATTTAAAAGGTGTGAGATGAGCGAAAAGCGTTCTAAAAAAATTCTAAATTACAATTTCAATGGAATCTCTGGAACTACAAAACCCTTTTCAAAAGTAATGGAGGCAAATTGATGGTAACAGTCTCTACTGTTCCATAGGCTATATTTTATGCCGATGCCACTACCACAGGAGGGTGCAAAAGCGAAAAACGTTCTAAAATTTTAATTTTTTTTAATACTAAAGGAGCTAGACACTTGAAATTTGGCATGGTAGTTATTTATAAGATGTAAGTGCTCTCTAAGAACAAATTGTAAAAAAATTCGAAATTTAAAAGGGTGAGATGAGCAAAACGCGTTCTAAAAACATTCTAAATTACAATTTCTATGGAATTTCTGGAACTACAGAAGTGTTTTCAAAAGTGATGGCGGCAAATCGATGGTGACAGTTCTTGCTGTAACATAGTCTATATATGATGCCGGTGCCACTACCCCCAGGGGTGTGCATGAGAGAAAAACCTTCTAAAATTTCGTCTTTTTTATATTGAAGGTGTTAGAAAGATGAAATTTGGCATAGTAGTTATTATAAGATGTGAATGCTGTCTAAGAACAAATTCTAAAAAAAAAATTCGAAATCTAAAACTGTGAGATGAGCGAAAAGCGTTCTAAAAACATTCTAAATTACAATTTCTATAGAATCTCTGGAACTACCGAACCCTTTTCAAAACTGATGGTGGCAAATTTTTGATGACAATCCTTGCTCCAACATAGGCTATATTTTACGTTGGTGCCACTAATCCCAGGATGGTGCAACAGCGAGAAACGTTCTAAAATTGCATTTTTTTTTTATACTGAAGGAGCTAGAAATTTGAAATTTGGCATTGTAGTTACTTATAAGATGTAAATGCTCTCTAAGAACAAAATAAAAATAAATCGAAATTTAAAAGGGGGAAATGAGGGAGAACTGTTCTAAAAACATTCTAAATTACAATTTTTTTTGGAATTTCTGGAACTACAGAACCGATTTCAAAAGTGATGGTGACACCCTGCTCCAACATAGGCTATATTTTATGTCGGTGCCACTAATCTCAGGGTGGTGCAGGAGCGAAAAACGTTCTAAAATTGTAATTTTTTATACTGAATTAGCTAGAAACTTGAAATTTGGCGTGGTAGTTACATATAAGATGTAAATGCTCTCTAAGAACAAATTCTAAAGAAATTCGAAATTTAAAGGGTGTGAGATGAGATAAAAGCGTTCTAAAAACATTCTAAATTACAATTTCTACGGAATCTCTGGAACCGCAGAACCGATTTCAAAAGTAATGGCGGCAAATTGATGGTGACAATCCCTACTCCATCATAGGCTATATTTTATGTTGGTGCCACTAACCCCAATGGGGTGCAGGAGTGAAAAATGCTCGAAAATTGCGAATTTTTTTATACTGAAGGAGCTAGAAATTTGAAATTTGGCATTGTAGTTGCTTATAAGATGTAAATGCTCTCTAAGAATAATTTTTTTTTTAAGTCAAAATTTAAAAGGGTGAAATGAGCGAAAATCGTTCTAAAATCATTCTAAATTACAATTTCAATGGAATCCCTGGAACTACAGAACCGATTTAAAAAATGATGGTGACAATCCCTGCTCCAACATCCTCTTTAATATAAAGCTATGCGTTGCTGACGACTGGGTTTTTCGCTAATCTTTGCCACAGATTAATCTCGGAAAATGAAACATTTGAAGTTACTGAAAAAAATAATAGCTCGAAAAGTATTTGTCAGAAAATTGTTAGACAAACTGCGTTTGAAAGGTAAAAAATTGTATTTTTCTTGATATAAATTTCAAATCTAATGATTATGCTGTTTTTCAAATAGTGAATTAAAAAAATTACCAAATTTCACAATGGAGTACCCTAGCGAAACCTTCACGCGTAAAAAGATAATGATAAATGTGACATGTCCTGACGTGTATATTGGCTATAACACGAGTCACAAATTATAGTAGGTTTATTATTCTGTTAAAATATAAAAGTGAATTATGAAATGTCAATATTTTGTTTGATTAAAGGTTCTTTAAGAGAAATTGACCAGCGTAGCTTGCTAGTAAATTGTATAAATTAGTAGAATAAGAATTAGAATTCGTAAAATGGATGTCAAATTAAGGACAGTATAGTAAGTAAGTATGTTACGTAGTATTTAATTGTGTAATTCAATGCGTACACATTTGTTACCGACTAAAAAAAAAAAAAAAAAAAAAATCTATTTTTGTTTGATGTTAGTTTTCCAAAATATTTTTTTTCTTATTTTAGGAACATAGCATATTATATTCTCTATCTGTAGTGTCATTCAAAGATGAAATATAGTTCCTCAGTTCATAAATGAATTTTATTGCTTTTTTTCATTTTAAAAATAGGTTTGGAAGTTTCCTCTTCTTCATGATCACTGACAGATTCTACTGCTGGCCATTCTTTGCTTCAAAAACATCAGCTACAATTTCAGTTATTGTTGCATTCAGAGAATTTGTTGATTTGTCTGACAATATTTATAAGGAAAGGGCTGTCATTTGAAATGTTGTTAAACTTGCAATCATGCACAACACAAAAATGTTTTTGGAGATAACCTTGACAAAAAAATTGCTGGAAAGTTGAAAAAAAAATGGTAATGCAATAAACGGAGTGCAATATGTGGAAAAGAGTACAAGAATGGTTGAGACATCTGATAACATGCCGCAATATGCGGAGTGACGTTTTATCCAGGTGATTTACTAACTAGGTTTGACTGTATCACCTGCAAGTAACACTAATTTATTAGCGATTTCAGAGAGAAGTCAAGATCGTCAGTATTGAATTCAGGAGGTGTCCCGGGGGGGACATTCCCCCCGGAGCATTGAAATGTCCCCCCCGGAAGATTTGAGATTGTATGCTTTTAATGGTAAAAAAGTACAATTTCCCCTCCGGAACTCTATAATGTCCTCCCGGAGCCACAGAAATCCCTCCCGGAGAAAAGTGTCTGAATTCAACACTGGTCAAGATACTTTTGAATCACCATATTTGTACGTATACACAAAAATACACACAGACACACACAAAATAGAGGAATTTATTAAACACTAAAGAAATTGTAGGCAATTTAATATCATTATGTTAAAGAAAATACAACATCTGAAAATTTCGATTTAAAAATGCAAAATATCTGTACATTTTTATTAATAAGTAACATTTTTAAAAATTGCCTCTTATTTCAAACACAAGGTCCTAATGAGGTAATCTAAAATCACTTTTTTTTTAATTTCACTATATTAATAAGAAAATAATTTGTTATTATTTGAAAAATATTTTAAGAGTAACTAAGTCGTTTGCATGCTAATATTTTATAGAAATTAACGAAGAAAAAAAAAATACGAATCCTTATCAAAATATTCTTATTTAATTCTTATTTAATTACATAAAATCAGAGAAGAGTAAAAATCTTGAGCTGAATAAAAAATATATATATATAAATAGTTTTGATACGCTATGGAAGAATTGACAGATAACTTAGCTATAAGAAATTGATCTAATAAATCTTGTATCTTATAATTTATTACATATTGAATTTACGTACTATTTCAATAGTTAGATACGTTATAATGTGAGGAAAAAATAACTTATTTTTATAAATCATAATTTTGAAATTTTACATTTGTATACAATTACATACATTAATTGAAAATAAATATTTTGTTAAGTTTCTGTAATATATATATATATATATATATATATATATATATATATATATATATATATATATATATATATATATATATAAAGATTCATCAGTACATACTCAAAAAGATATATATGCTCATTAAATCATTAGTTTAAACTTCTAACTTCTCTTTTTTCCTTATTGATTCCTTTAATAAAACAAAATAAATAATTCCAAATAATTATTTATTTACATTATTTATATATTTTGATATAAATTTCATAAAATGAAGTTTAATAACTTTTTCGTGATTACGTGATCTTAAATTTAGTATTATGTATGAAAAATTATGAACACGCTTTAGCTGAATGGAAAAGTAATACTTTCAATTCGGGAGTAATGTATTACACAATCATCAATTATTTTAATGTGAGGTTCAGTAACTTTTACAAAGGATAAATTTAATACATTTTAAACAATGACATATCTCTGAAAATGTAAAAATTATCAGTAAAGTGATTAAAATTTGAGATTCAAGAGACTTTATCGTTTAAAAGTTATCAAAAAAGTTATTAAAAAGTTAGAAAAAAAGGAGAAACTGAATGTGGAATGACATTTAAAAATAAGGAAAATCTATTTATTGACACATCTCGTAGGAAAGACTGCTTCGCGAAATAATTTTTTCAAAATATCAGAAAATTTTACATGCACATAAGACCGTAAGGGTGATACTAGATAAAAGAAGTTTCTCAATGCAATTTTGTCTTTCGATAAATGGGAAAAAAATTATACATTTTGTTTTTGTTGAAATGTGATTTATTACCCAATCCGTAATCATTTCCATATAAGTTAAGCAACTTTTAAAAAAGAGAAATTCATTGCATCCATCAAAACAGTAACGTATCTTGCATGCGATTCTGGTCAGTAAATCCTTGTTTTACAATTTTGAAATTTAATTCGTCGTCGAGAAACTTGTCGGATGAGCCAATTCAAAAACTTTCTTCTGTCTCACACAGGTTTCGCATACGCTAAAAACGAATCTCAGTACCAATTTATATAAAGGTCTAACTGAATCTAAAGTTTTATGAAATTCCGTGCATTAATTCTTGAGCTATGACTATCGCTGAAATCGTGTAAATCCTGAAAAATACAGAACAGCAGCACCACCTGTTAGGATATTTACTTCAAAACATAATCAAGAACTTATGTCAACATCTAACTGAATCTGAAGTTTGATGAAAATCCGTGCATTAGCCTACGCTTTGCAGAAAGTACGGGAGCGTTTGTCGAATTTTGAAAAAAAAAACTTTTTTGATGAGTTTTTAATTAATATCTCGGTTAATTATCTATAAATTATCGGTTGATTTTGTATTTTGTATTTTTTTTAAACTTTAAAAAAGTTACCGGGAGGGACATCAATGCTCTACAGACTTGGCTTCCTCGTCTGAGCAGTCACTCTTAGGCAGTGAACTTCTGGTGCATCAGAACGTGGCTTGTACTATCCTCACCCAAATTTTTAGACTTTTGTATATGCGGTAGATTTAGCTAGCCATCGCCGACACACAGCCACACAGACAGAGAGAAACTTTCTTTTATAAGTATAGATAGGAGGGAAAATCGTTTCTGAAGCATTTTAATGATGTATATAGGCGATAGGTCAGACATAGTGAGATTGAACAGAAGCACTATGGTTCACTACAACATGCTTTCTATATATTAGGGAGTGCATTCCACATACCGTTCATTTACAGATTCGCCCAAAAGAATTCTGTTACAGAACAGAATATCATCGATTTCCTTGTATGAAAAAATGAAATTTCTTAATAAATTTCCGTTAGTGTTGAAAAGTGTTTCATAATCTATGCGTGATCCATGAATTTCCGTTCTCGTTTTAATTATGAGATATTCATATTTTTGTGTCCAGAAACTAAAGCAAATATCATAAACACCGTTCAAAATCAAATCGGGTCTGTCGGTGTATTCCTATACCAAAGTAAAATTTTACATGCCTTTTACTTGTGTTTAAGATAATAAAGGTAACATATAATAAGCAAATTTCACAACGCGATTTTTTTTTTTTTTTTTTTTTTTTTTTGTACTTGGATGAGAAATTTTTTTATTTAGCTGAATTGGGATTCATTATCATCTCCTACTAGCTCCATGTAAGCTGAAAGAATTTTTTAAAAAGAGAAATATAAGATATTAATTAAATAATGGTGATTTTGTACGTGATTCTGGTTCGTAAACCCTTGTTTTACTATTTTGAAACTGAAGAATATTTTTTTTAGTAGTTATAAAAAAAAAGTAAATAAAAACTTTTAAGTTTACACATTGTCCTAGAATTAGTATTACATAAAAAAATATTATCAGCACGCATATTTATCATTAGTTGAACAGAAAAGCATTACTTTTATTCGGTGACAAAATCATTTACTCAAACAGTGACAGATTGTGTACGTGATTATGGTGAGTCTTGAAATTCAAGAATACATTTTTTAAAAGTTATAAAAGAAGTAAATAAAAACTTTCACATTCACACAATGTCTTAGAATTAATACAATATTAAAGAAATTTCTCAGCACGAATTTCTCTTCAGCTGAATAAAAAAGCATTATACTTTGTTCAAGAGTGATTTATTATCCAATTCGCGATGATTTCCATATAAGGTTAAAAAAAGTTTAGGAAAGAGGAATTCAAGGCATCCATCAAATAGTGACATATCTTGTACGTGATTGTGATCGGTAAAGTGTTGTTTTACAATTTTGAAATTCAAGAAGATTCTTGCATCAGAAGTTATAAAAAAAAATAAAAAAATAAATAAAACGAGAAGGAAAGCCCTTGGAAGAAAGTGCGGCGTTTGGAATGGAATTGCAAAGTAAGGAAAAGTTAATTATCGACACATTACGTAGGATAAATGACAAACAAGTAATAATAATAATAAAAAAAAATAAAGTCAATTCCTAATTAGGTCAAAAAGAAATTTTTTTTTCTAGCGATCTACACGCTTCGCCACTGACGGTATTTATTCCTAAATATCTTATATAAGAGAAATTTATTTTCGAGTACGTGAGAATTTACTTCCGTCCCAGGAGAGGCTCGATCCCGGGACCTTGTGGTTACGATTTCAGAGGTTTACCGACTGCGCTACCAAGACTTGTGAGTGAGTGCTTTTAAATGGAACTAATGTCTGAAATAAGTCTGCTGCGTGTTGATATTTTTTCTCCTATGTAAAACTAAAATTAATTAATTAAATTTAATTAATGAATTAATATTTGAAACACTGTATTAACATCAAGTGTCATCCACTACAAGTTTAAAAAAATGTATTTGAACTTGAATGAATGAATAAAAAGTATTTTATTAACGATTGAAAATTTGAACAAGATATATCTATACTTATAAAAGAGTAGCTTGATTTTCTCATAATCAACGCCGAGCCTCAACCGTTTGTCCTAGAACAATGAAATTTGGAAGTCATGTTCTTTACACAATGTAGGCGCGTACTATAAGAAAGGATTTTTGAAAATTCATAGCATAAGGGGGGGGGGTCGAAAGTTTTAGATAATTTCGTCTTTTCGACATATCTCAGCAGGAGTTTTAAATAGGAGCTTGAAATTTGGGATAACAATTCTACTAAAGAATAGTTAAACATGTATTTCAGGCGATTTTAGAAATTCAACCTCTAAGTGGGTTAAATGGGGGGTCAAAAATTTTCAGTGATTTCACATTTTCACCATATCATATCAGCAGTTTTAGGTAAAAGCGTGAAGTTCAAGATAACAAATCTACTAGAAAAATAATTAAACACGTATTTCAGTGTTTTTAGAAATTCAATCACTAAGGGGTTTCAATGGGGGGGGGGGGGATCTAAAGTTTTAGGTGATTTTGCCTTTTTGCCATATCTCAACAACAGTTTTAGTTAAAAGCGCGAAATTCAGGATAAAAAATGTACTAAAAGTTAGTTAAACACATATTTCAGCGATTTAAAAAAATCAACCACTAAGGGGGCTATATGAGGTTCGAAAGTTTTTAGTCATTTTGCGTTTTCGCCATATCTCAGCAACAGTTTTAGATAGGAACGTGAAATTCAAGATAACAAATCTGCTAACAAAATAATTAAACACATATTTCAGCTGTTTTAGAAATTCATCCATTAAGGGGGTTAAATGGGTGGTCGAAAGTTTTAGGTCATTTTCCCTGTTCGCTATATCTCAGCAGCATTTTTAGTTAGGAGCTCGGAATTCGGGATAACAAATCTACAAAAAAATATAGATAAACATATATTTCAGCAATTTTAGAAATTCAGCAACTAAAGGGGGTTAAATAGGAGGTCAACTATTTTAGGTTACTTTGTCATATCTCAGTAGAAATTATAGGTAGAATCATGAAACTCCGAATAACAAATCTGCAAAAAATATAGTTAAGCACGTATTTCATCGATTTTAGAAATTCAGACAATAAGGGGGGTTAAATGGGGGTCGGGTGTTATACGCCATTTTGCCATATCTCAGTAGAAGTTATAGTTAGGAGCGTAAATTTCGGGATAACAAATCTACTAAAGAATAGTTAAACATGTATTTTAGGCGATTTGGAAAAATTAACTACTAAGAAGGTTAAATAGGAGGGGGGTCGATAATTTCCGATGATTTCACCTTTTTCACCATATCTCATCAGTAGTTTTAGATAAGAGCGTGAAATTCAGGATAACAAATCTGCTATAAAAATAACTAAACATATATTTCAGCGATTTTAGAAATTTACTCATTAAGGGGGCTAAATGGGGGTCGAAAATTTTAGGTCATTTCGAATGTTTTCCATATCTTATCAGCATTTTTAGTTATGAGTTTGAAATCACAGATTCAGGATAACAAATCTACTAAAAATAGTTAAACATATACTTCCGCGATTTTAGAAATTCAGCCCCTAAAGAGGGTTAAATGGGGGTCGAATTTCTTATGTTATTTTGCGATATCTCAGTAATAGGTAGGAGCGTTAAATTTAGGATAACAATGTACTAGAAAATAGTTGAATATGTATTTCAGCAATTTTAGATACTAATCCATCAAGGGGTTCACACTGTGTGTCGAAAGTTTTAGGTAATTGTGCAATATCTCAGCAGCAGTTTTAACTAAGAATGTGAAACTCTGCTTTAGAAATCTACAAAAAAAGTAGTTAATCACATATTTGGGGGGAACGATTTTAGTGCTAGCGAGTTCGTGGGCAACATCGGCTGTGAACCCGATTGTGGAAGATTAGACGGAAAAGAGAACTATTGCTGATTTTTTATTATATACTAGCCAGTCGCTTCCGAGTGGGGCCCAGATACAAAGTACTTACTAAGCCCCACCCCTAGATAATCACGGGTAGGGCCCAGTAGTATTTTGTCAGGGGACTCATAAAAAAATATTTATGTCGCGAAATCTTTATTTAGGTGCTTTTTTTAAATTCTTATTAGTTATTTTCATATAATTTTTATTAAAAGTATTTTATTTATCTTTTTCTGGTTGCATGTAAAATGCACTTTCTGGGCCCCAAGCGAAGTCAGAGTGGTACGCTGCACTATGTATCTGGGCCCCACTCGGAAATGACCGGCTAGACGGGCGAAGACCGGCTAGTAAATATATATATAGGGAGGGAGAGTGTGAACTAATAGTAGGAATTTAAAAATACTTCGTTTCGAATACGAAACGAAGAAATAAAGAAAATGATGAATATTAAAATTAACAAATGTAACAACTAATATAGTTTGGACATGTCCATACTATAAGAAAGACTAATAAGATAGACTTAAAAAATTGCTATGGACTGCAATCCAAATGAAGCAGAACAAGAAAGAAAAATTATGCATAGATTATGAAAAGCATAGATTATGAAACACATTCCAACACATTCAAAATACTGTATCAAAACTTTCAACTTTAATTGAATTCACAGGGCTCCCAAATGGTCCGCTTTTTGAAAACCGGTATTTTCATAGAAAAATTTTATATTTAGATTTTTCTTGCAAATTTTGCAAAAACCATCTTCAGAGGTAAATTTTTGCGAAATTGTTGTAAACATCTACCATAAAATTTTCTGTTAAAAATTATTGGTATTAAGTTGTCGGACCATTTGTGAGCCGTGAATTCATTTTTGAAGCCCTGTGTATGATCTATAGAATTCATACAAACCAAGTAATATTAGTTATACTTACAAACGCATATCATTATTGAAAACGCATTTCCAGCAATTATTATTATTTAAATAACTAGGGGGTTCCGCCCCCTGCTCGCTACGCTCACCAACCCCCGTTCTGATTTCACAAAGCCTCTTAAAACCTGGTAATGTATCCAGTTTTAAAAAGATGATGATGATGATATCACGAACGGCGACTATCTTCTGTAATCAGGTTATAATGCTTTTTCATTTAACTGGTTATAATGCTTTTTCATTTAATTCATCTTTTTTATTTTTAATATTCATATGTAAGCGAAATTTTTATGACGTAATTTTCTTTATTTCCTGCTTTCAACACGTGATCATTTAATTATTATTTTAAACTTTCATTATTTTTTTAATAGTCTCGCGCAAATACATTTTTTATTTGAGATAAAACATAATCCTTTGCGCTTATTTAGAAATTGGCAACAATATAAAAAAATGACTTTTTCAATAAAAGATTTTTTACTCGATTTTTATGGATTTTTTGAGTTTTTATTGTCCGGCCGTGATAATTTTTTGAATTTCTGAAAGCTTGTTATATTTTGCGTCTGGTGGTATGATTTTCGAATCCGTAGGATGGCTAGAAAAAAGTAATCGCTCCTCAAAAAAGTCCCTAGTAAAAAAGCGATGAGAATAACCCGGAATATCTACGCAGAATTTGATTGGTCCATTTCGTTTTTGGCTCAGGTCCAGATTACTTTTTTTTAATATAGAAGGAAATATCACACTTAATCAGACATAAAAGTTACATAAAATACACTTAAAACATTAAAAACATTAAAAATACTGCAAACGTTTCAGGCTATAATTTAGCCCATCATCAGTGCAACTACGTCGTTGACCGGAGAATTTTCAACCATGTTTACAGTTAATAAAATTAACCAGTTAACACTTGAAAAATTTTTTGACGAACCTCCAGTTATTATTTTGTGTGTCTCTGTAGATTAACGATAATGCAATGCACACCATATTTTATAATAAGCATCTTATAGTACACCTCGGTGATATGTATATCAATTTTACTATGTTTGAAACAAGGTAACATAATTAAAATACATTCCAAACAATTTTACCCATGGAACACAATGCTACGGAATTCGTTTGAACGTCCTTGTTATGAAACTATAAATTCTACACACTTCATTTTCATAACTTAACATGGATAGTAAACCTCAATTACATATATTAAGTATATGGCATACTTATATACGAGCATATTTAAGCAAGGTATAGCACGACCAAACAGATATAAGGTGGGTGAACCAAAGGTGGCAAGTGCCCCTAAGGTAGCCCACACCTCAAAAGTAGAATTAATTTAATTTTTAATCACAAAATGGTGCTACTGCATTTTCAATCATGTATCTGCAGTGTCTGAATTTAAAGAGATCAGCTTGATCCTCCGACATTTAATGCCGTGATTTCACTTTTCAGGAGCAGTCGTTCTAATTTCCAGGTAAGAAGATATTTTAATTTACACGTGTTTAAATTCTTAGAAATTTGAGGTATGATACGTTTTCTGAAAGCTTATTGCTTTCTCTTTAATCACATTTACTCCAATTCTAAGAAATGTATCAGATTCATAATTTTACGTCGTGCAAATGACGACTATACGTATGTTCTCAAGGTGGCCATTTTAGAAAACAAATGTGGAAATCAGTGTAGTAAGGGTGGTTTTCAAAATTTCTACATAACTATCTGAAAAAACTTATTACCATTTATTGTTAACACTAGAGATAACACAAAAGAAGTCAGCAACTCCCAGAAGAAAATCCCTGAACAACGCGTACAAATGTGCTTCAAGGTATTTTCCTGTCATAAGATAAGAAGATTAAGAAGAAAAAATCGAAACATATCAAAAGAAAGAAAGGACCAACATAGCATAATAGTAAGCAAAATACTTTGCCGAGCATTTTTTCTACATTTTAAAAGTGATTTCAATACATGGGCCACCTTTGGAATACTATGCGCCAAAGGTATCCCACAAGCTACAATTTTGAAATTGTATTACAAAAGTAATTAAATTTTATTTTACAAAGTAAAGTATACTTAATATGTGTTAGTGTGTTAGAGATAAGTGTCAAATTTCACAAACATTTCTATGTAAGGTTAAACAACTTTTAGGAAAGAGAAATTCAAGGCATCTTTCTAACAATGACGTATCTTGTACGTGATTCTACTAAGATAAATCTTCTTTTACGATTCTAAAATTCAAGAAAAACTTCATTTAGAACTTATAAAAAGTAAATAAAAGCTTTTACGTTGACACAAGATCTTAGAACTTATATTAAAAATATATATTTTTTTTTCAACACGATTTTATCATTTATTAATAAAAAAGTAATGTTATTTGTGAGAGAATGATTTATTATCCAATCTACGATGATTTCCATATAAGGTTAAACAACTTTTAAAAAGGAGAAATTCAAGACATCCATTAAACAGTGACATATCTTGTACTAGATTCTGATAAGTAATCTCTTCTTTTACAATTTTAAAATTCAAGAGAAATCATCGCTTAGAACTTATAAATAGGAAATAAGTGATAAGTAATAGGAAATAAGTAAATAGGAAATAAGTAATAGCTTTTACATCCACACAAGAAATTTCAACTATTTAGAAAAAAAAAATTCAACACTTCTTTATCCTTGAAAAAATAAATATTTTTTGTTGGCGAATGTTGTATTATACAATCTACGATGATTTTCATGTAAGCTTAAACAACTTTTAGGAAGATGAAATTCAAGACATCCCTCAGCGACGTAGCTTGTACCTGATTCTGATAAGTAAACTCCTCTTTTACAATTTTAAAATTAAAGAGAAATTTTCGTTTATAACTTATAAAAATGAGTAAATAATAGCTTTTACAAACCACATAAGATCTTTGAATTAATATTAGAAAAAATAAATTTCTTAACACTATTTTATCTTTGGCTGAATACAAAAGTAATATTTTTTGTTGGAAAGGATTTATTATCCAATATTCGATGATTTTCATATACGATTGAACAACTTTTAGGAAAGAAAAATTCAAGGTTAAACAACTTTTAGGAAAGAGAAATTCAAGGTTAAACAACTTTTAGGAAGGAGAAATTCAAGACATCCATCAGTGACATATTTTGTACCTGATTCTGATAAGTAAGCTCTTCTGTTACTATTTTAAAATTAAAGAGAAATCTTCGATTAGAACTTATAAAAAGGAGTAAGTAATAGCTTTTACAAATACACAAGATATTTGAATTAATATTAGAAAAAAGAAATTTCTTAACACTATTTTCTTTTTGGCTGAATAAAAAAGTAATAATTTTTGTTGGAGAATGATTTATTATCCAATTTTTGACGATTTTCATATAAGATTAAACAACTTTTAGGAAGGAGAAATTCAAGACATCCATCAGTGACATATTTTGTACTTGTTTCTGATAAACAAGCTCTTCTTTTACTATTTTAAAATTAAAGAGAAATCTTCGTTTAGAACTTATAAAAATGAGTAAGTAATAGCTTTTACAAATACACAAGATCTTTGAATTAATATTAGAAAAAAAAAAGAAATTTCTTAACACTATTTTATCTTTGGCTGAATAAAAAAGTAATATTTTTTTTGTTGGAGAATGATTTATTATCCAATCTTTGAAGATTTTCATAAAAGATTAAACAACTTTTAGGAAAGAGAAATTCAAGGTTAAACAACTTTTAGGAAAGAGAAATTCAAGACATCCATCAGTGACATATTTTGTACCTGATTCTGATAAGTAAGCTCTTCTTTTACTATTTTAAAATTAAAGAGAAATCTTCGATTAGAACTTATAAAAAGGAGTAAGTAATAGCTTTTACAAATACACAAGATCTTTGAATTAATATTAGAAAAAAGAAATTTCTTAACACCATTTTATCTTTGGCTGAATAAAAAAGGAATATTTTTTTGTTGGCGAATGTTTTATTGCACAATCTACGATGATTTTCTTATAAAGTTAAACAACTTTTAGGAAAGAGAAATTTAAGGCATTCATCAAACAGTGACATATCTTGTACGTGATTCTGATAAGTAAACTCTTCTTTTACAATTTTAAAATTCAAGAGGAATCTTCGTTTAGAAGTTATAAAAAGGAGTAAATAATAGCTTTTACATTCACACAAGATCATAGAGCTAATATTAGAAAAAAGAAGTTTATTTCTCAATGCTATTTTATCTTTGGCTGAATGAAAAAATAATATTTTTTGCTGGAGAATGATTTATTACCCAATCTACAATGATTTCCATATAAGGTTAAACAAATTTTATGAAAGAGAAATTCAAGACATCCATCAAACAACGAAATAGCTTGTATACGTGATTCTGATAAGTGAACACTTTTTTTTACGCTTTTAAAAGGCAACAGAATTCTTTGTTTAGACATTTTGTAAAAAAAAAGAGAAAAAAATGAACAAGAAAATGCAAAGAACAAATTGTGGCATAATAAATGTCAACTGAAATTTAAAAATAAGGAAGTTCTAATTATTGATTAATCAGATAAGAAAGACTGTTTTTGCTATTCTTTTTATATCAGACTAGATGGAACCCGCCAAAACTTGGCGGAAAAAATTACTATAACAATATCAGTAAAATAAGCTTCTTTATTATTTAAGAGAGGGATACTGTGAAACAGTTTTCAAAAATTTTATTCCAAAAGTTTTTTCCCGTATACACAGTACTATTTCCGATGAAAACTGCAAACAAACAATCCGTAAACAACAGTGTAATTCAAATCAGTTCGACATTACTGCTCTATTCCCCACGGCAAGAAAGAAAATTTCACGGACCTATGAAGTATCATACAAATAATATATTATTCGTTTCAAATTTATATCTTCTAAAACGCATCCATTGTTTTAAGCTAATCAATTTTTATGTAAAGATGGAGAATTTTTTTTACAATAATAATATATAATCTACAGATGAGGGAGATTTTTAATGTTTTCAAGTGTAATTTATTTGCATGGTTTCTTCGGTCCCTTTACATAATCAGGATGACTATCCCTTTTCCACCACAGTCGGGGACCTTTTCCCTCTTATACAGTTAAATACCCAATGGATCTTTAAAAAAAAAAATCAAATTATAGCATATTCTGAGGGAACATATACATCAATGAATTCAAGGTATCAATTTTCTGTTCAACATAAACTGAAAATAGTTTTTTTTTTCGGCAGATTTCAGTTTAGCGGACAAAAATGCTCATCTTATGGATAATCCGATCTTATGATTTATTAAGGGTTTATTATTATTATTTTTTTCACTTTTTATGTTGGTCAGAGAGATCAATTTTTAATTGTGGCACCTTTCCCAGGATTTATTTTACATTATTGAAGCAAACTAATGGTCATTGTTGAGATAGATATACAAAATATTTCATGCTTGAAAATTACTTAAAAAGTCCTTAAAATAAGCGGCAGTTTTCAAATAAATTTCATTCGAAAGCTAACATTTTCTAATTGATGATATAAGAATTCAAATTGTAGACTGTAGTAAAGTGTAGTGAAAAATTGAAATTTGTAGCATTTAGAAATGATGTAAGCGCGATGAAAGCGAAAGCGATAGCGCCGTTTGTTGTCACAACCGTTATACATTTCTAAAAATTACCACTGTGTTTTGGGGTTGGTTCTTATTTGAGGGCACCATTTGGCAAAATCTTGCCAAATCGTCGATAGTCAGCCAGATGCAGCTCTTTTATTGTTGGAAAGGCTGAGCTATAATATTTTTTGTGATGATGCGTTTGTTACGTATGACGTACTTGTTACGTCATCAAGTGATTCTTTATTCAATGTTTATTTGTATTTTAATGATGTTTAATGATTTATTATTTATTTAAAACATTTTTTTAATATAATTAAATAACACTTACGTCATTAAATGGATATGTCATGATATTAAAAGAGAAAAAGCATTGAAAAAATTTCCTCATCTGCTTGTTTATTTAAAGCTTGATATTTTCTTCTTTTTTTTTATGTTTGTGAGTGGTTACTCTTGTTACTTTAGAACAGTATAAAAATTAATTGACTGCAGTTTTTATGGAAGTCTCATGTTCGCGAAGCGATCATACGTGCGGTACAGTGATTTCGGTATAAACGAATTTCGTGTATTTTTTTAATTTCGTGTATTTTTGGGATTTCGATACGACGAGGTAGCTGTATCCAGTAATGTTTTATTTTAGGTTTCATGTTCGTGAAGCGATCATACGTGCGGTACAGTGATCGCGGCATTAACGAATTTCGTGTATTTTTGGGGGTGCCGATGCGACGAGGTTGCTGTATCCAGTGATGTTTTTTTTCGGTTTCATGTTCGCGAAGCGATCATACGTGCGGTACAGTGATCGCAGCATTGAAGAATTTCGTGTATTTTTTGGGATTCCGATACGACGAGGTTGCTGTATCCAGTGATTTTTTTTTTCGGTTTCATGTTCGCGAAGCGATCTTACGTGCGGTACAGTGATCGCGGCATTAACGAAGATCGTGTATTTTTGGGATTCCGATACGTCGAGGTTGCTGTATCCAGTGATGTTTTTTTTCGGTTTCATGTTCTCGAAGCGATCATACGTGCGGTACAGTGATCGCGGCATTAACGAATTTCGTGTATTTTTGGGGATTCCGATACGACGAGGTTGCTGTATCCAGTGATGTTTTTTTTCGGTTTCATGTTCGCGAAGCGATCATATGTGCGGTACAGTGATCGCGGCATTAACGAATTTCGTGTATTTTCGTTTTTTCAACTTCACATTAATCGTTAATTTTTATGTAATATCGATGAAATGTGTATAAAAACGTTGTTTTTTACTGCTCATATTATCTTTTTCATATTTATCTTATTAAATTTGTCAAACAAAATATTTTATTTCACTCATAAATGCAGTATCTAAGAAAAATCAACTGTGTATGGTTTAATTTAATAATTCTGTATTTGAATTATCATTCTTTTGTCCAAATTGTTTTGAACGAATAAAATTTTACATTCGTTACATTGTTACTCTCGCATAAATGCAATCTATTTTTCAGTTACGTTTTTATCACTAAATCTATGATTTTTCCTATGTATAACTATTTAAAAATTAAGAATGGCAACATTTTACTACTTGCTTATTGTGAGTTACAATATGATAAACGTAAGTAAACAATTTAGAAATCGCCAATGTGGCATCATTTTTAAAAAGCGCCAAATAGTGCCTTGAAATAGGATTAAACAGTGTTTTGGTTGGCGTCTAAAAGTAGACTACTATTTTTGGACGAAAATTCACAGTGAAAGAAATAGGACATTGCCGCTAATAAGGAACTGTTAAATGAACTAACAATAAACTTACCAAAATAATTCTTATAAAATATTAGCCTTACATTGTTTATTCTAACTAAAAATACAATCATTATTTCAAGTTTTTTTTTCTACCAAACACTATTTTTAATAATTTTAATTTTTCTGAAATCCTTTACTTTTGTGAATTTTTTTATTAAAAAATGAAACCTTCTAACCTATAATTAAAAAAAGGTACTTCTTTATTATCCCGTCGACCACTTTTCATAACGAAAAACTATCGTCAAACTGTAACGCCAAATAAACGGGAGAACGTTGCCATTGGAATTTAAAAATAAATAAATAAATCAAATATAAGAATTTAAGGACACAATTGTTATTTTAATTAATGAAATAACTAATCTCATCAAAAAGTCACCTGTAAAAAATGCAGCCAAGTCTCGTAACTCATTTACCGTAAAAAGTACTGCGATCGTATAAAGCCAAGTTTAACTATCTTATTAACTCTGAAATTTTCATTCACAAATCACTCCTAGTCTCTCCATCTTTAGTTAATTATTATTTTGTGACTTGGCAATTACGTAGCACGAGAATGTGATGTATATAGTTAGTCTTAATCAAATAATACTATAACATATTAAAGTGTAATAACTTCCCTGTGCGTATATAATTTGCCTTAATTAAATTATCCCATCCCATTCCATAACATAGTAAGGTGTAATAACTTCCCTGTGCTTCGTAATTGCCAAGTCACAAAATAATAATTAACTAAAGATATAGAGACTAGGAGTGATTTGTGAATGAAAATTTCAGAGTTAATAAGATGGTTAAACTTGGCTTTATACGATCTCAGTACTTTTTACGGTAAATGAGTTACGAGACTTGACTGCATTTTTTACAGGTGACTTTTTGATGAGATTTCACTTCTTTTTGTAAGTAATCCTCCTTTTCTTGATTTTGGGTTCTTTTTGGGGATCATCCACTGATTTTCACTAAGCCCACACTCTATCCCTATTATTTACAGGTATCAAAAATTTGAAGCTTTAGTTTCGTTTGCAAAGTACTGTATAGATAAAAAGAGATTTCAGGTTCCTGGGCAAGTTCTAAGTTATGGGAGAGGGAGTGTCAAAAGAACTCTCAATTGCTTCCAGGATAGGTACTATCCATATGAGATATTACTCGCAGCCCTAGATACTTGATATTTAACATAAAAGAACTTTTTAGTATAAAAAGAAAGCCAAAATTAAAATTTCAGGAAATCTCCAATAAATCAAACTATATTACTTTTTTCGATGTTTTTTTTTAGTCTTTTTTTTCATTATTTACGGATTTTTTAATTTTTCCTTACTTTGTGTACTAAACCCTGCCTTTCTGCCAAATGTCAAGCTTCTAGGGATTACAAAATCGAATTATTTTCAAATTTTCGACTTTTTATAAATTTATTGATTTTTCGATTTTAATTCTAAGTTACCTGATTGTCATGCCAGTATAGTAATTCTTTGATCCGTCTTCTTAGGATCATTTAGGTTCAATTTAGAGATAAATCAAGTGAATCTTAGAGTCACCATGATTTTATTTAGAAAGGACTATCAAGCCATAACCAGCCAGTAATGTCGGGAGAGGAGGGGGAGCTGTGAAAATTTTTGTGGGGCCAGCATCATTTAACAATCCATATTTCATATGTGAAGTAAATAGAGTATAACCTGTGAAAGAAAAAAAAACTGTCTATAAAGAAATCGCCTATAACGTAGCCAGTCTATAGCGGAACTTTTTTATAACGAAATTCGTAAACGAAAAAAAAAAAAACCATATTCCGGGGGAAATAACATAAAACAATTAGGGGCGTTGTACTATCTAATAGGACAATTATCTTAAAACTGATGTTTCTAGCAGTACAAAATCAAATTGTTTTCGAATTTTCGATTTTTTAAAGATATTTCGATATTTCGATTTTATTTTCGAATTTAACGAATTTTTTAATTGTCCCTTTTATTGAATAGTAAATACTACCTTTACACCCTTTAACCTTACCTTTACACCTTACCTTTTAAGTTTTAAGTTTCTAAGACTACAAGATAAAATTATTTTCAATTTTTGATTTTTTCGAATTTTTTTTATAATTTTCTGGATTTTTTATTTTTTTCTTATTTTGTATCCTTTATTACAATTTTCAAATTTCTAGCGCTACAAAATCGAATTATTTTGAAATTTCCGATCTTTTTCGATTTTTTTATTCTATTTTCGAATTTATTGTGTTTTAATTTTTCCTTTTTCTTTATCCTAAACAATAAGTTTACGCCGAATTTTAAGTTCTAAAGCTACAAAATCGATTTTTTTTCAATTTTTCGAATTTTTAAATTTCTTTTAATTTTCCGGATTTTTAAATTTTTTCTTATTTTGCATCTTAAATAATACCTTTATTCCGAATTCCAAGTTTCTAGCGCAACAAAATCGGATTATTTGAAATTTTTCGTTTTTTTTCGATTTCTTTAATTTTATTTTCGATTTTTTGGGGTGTTTTTGATGTTTTCTTTTTCTGAATTCTAAACACCACCTTTACACCAAATTTTCAGTTTCTAAGACGAGATCATATTATTTTCAATTTCTCACTTTTTCTTTTTCTTTTCCTTTCTTTCTTTCTTTTCTTTTCTTTTTTTTTTAATTTTTGAAATTTTCGATTTTTTTTTTCGAATTATCCATATTTTTTAATGTTTCCTTATTTAGTATCTCAAATATTACCTGTATTCCGAATTTCAAGTTTGTAGCGCTATGAAATCGAATTATTTTCAAATTTTCCTTATTTTTCGATTTTTCCGATTTTTTTATTTTATTTTCGATTTTTCCGATTTTTTTACTTTATTTTCGATTTTTCCAAATTTTTTATTTTATTTTCGAATTTTATTGCGTTTTTTATTTTAACTTATTCTGAATCCTAAACACTATCTTTACTGCGAATTTTAAGTTTCTAAGGCTAAAAGATTATTTTAATTATTTCAATTTTTTTCGAATTTTTCGAATTTTTGAATTTTTTTTTCGAATTTTCCGGATTTTTTAATTTATCCTTATTTTGCATCCTAAATACTACCTTTATTCCGAATTCCAAGTTTCTAGCGCAACAAAATCGGATTATTTGAAAATTTTCGATTTTTTCGATTTTTTAATTTAATTTTCGATTTTTATTGTGTTTTCGATGTTTTCTTTTTCTGAATTCTAAACACTACCTTCACACCAAATTTTAAGTTTTTAAGACTACAAGATCGTGTTATTTTCAATTTTCAATTTTGTTCGAATTTGTTGAATTTTCGAATGCTTTTTTTTTTTTTAATTCTCCGGATTGTATAATTTTCCCTTTCTTTGTATCCGAAACACAAGCTTTATTCCAAATTTGAAGTTTCTATGGCTGCGGGATCTGCCCAATCTTTTCGATGACGCGAGAATGAGTGAGTGTGTGAGTGACAAAAAATCGAAACTTTGAGTTCATATATCGTCTGCACTAATTTATGGGTATTTTTCGAATTATCCATATTTTTTAATTTTTTCTTATTTAGTATCTTAAATATTACCTTTATTCCAAATTTCAAGTTTATAGCGCTATAAAATCGAGTTATTTTCAAATTTTCCTTATTTTTCGATTTTTTCGATTTTTTTTTATTTATTTATTTTTTCGAATTTTATTGCGTTTTATATTTTAACTTATTCTGAATCCTAAACACTATCTTTACCGCGAATTTTAAGTTTCTAAGGCTAAAAGATCAAATTATTTTATTTTTTCAACTTTTTTTCGAATTTTTCGAATTTTTGAAATTTTTTTTCGAATTTTCCGGAATTTTTAATTTTTCCTTATTTTGCATCCTAAATACTACCTTTATTCCGAATTCCAAGTTTCTAGCGCAACAAAATCTAATTTTTTGAAATTTTTCGATTTTTTTCGATTTTTTGATTTTTTCAATTTTGCCTTCGATTTTTTTGGTGTTTTTGATGTTTTCTTTTTCTGGATACTAAACACTACCTTCACACCGAATCTTAAGTTTCTAAGACTACAAGATCGTATTATTTTGAATTCTCAATTTTGATGGAATTCGTTGAATTTTCGAATGTTTTTTTTTTCGAATTTTCCGGATTTTATAATTTTTCCTTTCTTTGTATCCTAAACACTACCTTTTTTCCAAATGTCAAGTTTCTAGGGCTATGGGATCTACCTAATCTTTTTGATGACGGGTGAACGAGTGAGTGAGTGAGTGACAAAAAATCGAATGTTTGAGTTCATATATCGTCTGAACTAGAAAAGACAGAAAGTTGTAATTTTAAATTTTGGTCCTGTGTGCCAAGTACTCTAGAAAAACGAAGTTTCAAATTTTTGGGATACTCCAGCGCGGAGATATAGGGGGGGGGGGTCAAAAGTGCACTGAGTTGTTTCCAGAAAAGTATGCTTACGGCTGTCCTCTCTCGACTTGGCGGAGGCACTGCCGTGCCTCCAGATAAATCAGTAAAACATAATTAAAAATACACGCAAATGTCGAATTAAAAACCACTTGATGACATAACATACACGTATAATGCTTCTGACATCAAGTAAATGGGACTGCATTTTTGGCGTTTAATCTTACATTTTCGCGATAGTTTTTTGTTATGAAAAGTGCTCGACGGGATAATAGAGAAGTACCGAAAAAGTAATTGGTAACATGTAATCAAGGTATGCAATCAATATGACGCAATCAATAAAGGTTCCAATTCTAATATTTATAATTAAGACTTGAAAAATCAGTTAAAATTACATTATGTTGACACAATCATAATGAAATAAATAGATTAAGAAAGTCTATATACAAATGCATATTTACAAGGAGTAACTCACTCCCTGCTCCACCTCGGCAGGAAAAAAAATGAAAATGTAAAAAAAAGAGGGGGAAAAAGGTGTCCCGCTGAAATAAAGCCACCACCCCTATAAGTGTTTATGGGAGCTCCCGACATTCGAGTTGCTACAGGTCAACAGGTTTATGACGTCTGAAAGTTGTCAAATGCCTGTTCTATGCCAGTCGCACTTTGTGCAGACTTCAGAAGGTTGTATTTTCTATTTCTCCTGCAGTATTACAATGGGAAAGGGAACCTAGCTATTAGAGTTCGAGAAAGGCCAGATAACAGCTTTTAAGAAACAAGGTCTTTCTTGTAGACAAATATCTAAGCTAATCAAATGATCTAAAACCGTAATACACAATTTTGTGAATGAGAGCAATGCGTACGGGTATATAAAAAAGGAGGTGTACAGGCATAAAAATGACTTTCAGACAGGAAAGAGATGTTGTGCGTCGTCTTTCACGAAGTGGTATTTCTCTAAGACAATTGGCCAAAGAGGATAACATCCATGTGGCAAAATCAACCCTATCATGCATTGTAAAACGTACAAGCAACTTGCGGTATAAAAAAATCCCTGACGGCTCGGCCTACAGGCACAGGTAGATTTCGAAGACGCAGAACGTGGGGTGCCTGTTTGTCGGGAATTGCGGAAGAAATTACCTTTTTGCGGATGATGCTGCAGTTGGAACCGGCTACTTCGAAACGAAACTTGTTTGCAGGCGGAGCCGGCAGGGATTTGTTTTGTTTTAAATTTTTTTTTGCTATAACGGTTGGTCCTATAAAAAACTTGTCAATATAAAAGTTTTAGATAATACTAAGAGGATTAATAATAAATTTACGCGGATTTGATATCTTGTGAATTGACGAAGCTATGATTTTCTTTCTCCTAAACCCCCCCCTTTTTTCCCTCCCTTGGGGCCATTTTTAATTATATCAAAAATCTGTCATACATACATTTTCGGCCCTTTTCCTGGAAGTAATAATAACTTTAAACGGATTCGATACGTATAATAATAAAGAAATTATGAGGATTTTTCTGTTTTCACAAAAAGCCCCCCCCCCATTCCCCCCCCCCTTGGTTCGATTTTGCCCATTAACGAACTTGACCGAGATTTTATGACCCTTGATTTTATGTATCAGTTTCGAAAAGATGCGGGAGTTGGAACCGCCTACTTCGAAAAATAACTTGTTTGCAGGCGGAGCCGGCAGGGATTTGTTTTGTTTTTAATTTTTTTTTTGCTATAACGTTTGGTCCTATAAAAAACTTGTCAATATAAAAGTTTTAGATAATACTACGAGGATTAATAATAAATTTACGCGGATTTGATATCTTGTGAATTGACGAAGCTATAATTTTTTTTTCTCCTAAAACCCCCCTTTTTCCCCCCTGGGGGCCATTTTTAATTATATCAAAAATCTGCCATACATACATTTTCGGACCTTTTCCTAGAAGTAATAATAACTTTAAACGGATTCGATACGTATAATAATAAAGAAATTATGAGGATTTTTCTGTTTTCACAAAAAGCCCCCCATTTCCCCACCCCCTTGGTTCGATTTTGCCCATTAACGAACTTGACCGAGATTTTATGACCCTTGATTTTATGTATCAGTTTGGAAGAGATTTATGCAGAATTTTTCCAGTTATCGTGGTCAGAAAAAAATGACATAGATAGATAGATCGATCGATAGATAGATAGATAGATAGATAAACTTTTGAACTGGGCGTGGTTTTGGGTTCTGGGAGTCATGATCGGCGTAGATCTGCAAAAATTTTTCAAAATTTCCAACTTAGGTGAGAATGTAATAGGTAGTATTTCTTATGAAATCTACCTAAAAAGGAAACAGCAGCTCATGTTGAAAGCTATCCATAAGCAAAGAAGAGTCGATTGGGACAAATACCACCAAACCTGGAAGAACCAGTGGCATCGTGTTATATTCTCAAATGAGGACAAAATTAATTTCGATGGCCCAGACAATCTTGCTTTCTATTGGCATGACATGAGGAAAGAGGAGAAAATTTTCTCCAAAAACCAACAAGGTGGAGGCTTATTAATGGTGTGGGGAGGCTTCGGCTATGGTGATAAACTTAACCTGGCTTTTTCCTCAGGCCGCATGAAGGCTATCGATTACAAAGAAATGCTAGAAACCCATTTACTGCCATTTGCAGAGAGAATTAGTGGCCTAAGTTGGATTTTCCAGCAGGAGAACGCCCCCATTCACATTGCAAAATCCTCCTTGCAATGTTTTTTGGATAATGGGGTGCATGTCATGGAATGGCCTGCCCTTTCCCCTGATCTTAATACCCAATAAAATACTTGGGGTGTCCTCAGCAGCGCTGTATATGCCAAAGGCAGACAGTTTGAATCTGTGGCAGAATTGAAGGCCGCCATCATTGAAGCCTTTGATGCTACTGTCCTACGATGCTGATGCTACTGTCCTCCAAGGATTGATAAATAGTATGCCACATCGTATATTCCAAGTCATATGTAAGCATTGTGGATATATTGGCTATTAACAGTAGTGGCTTTATTTTGGCTGGACATTTCCCCCCTCTTTTTTAAAAAACATTCATTTTTTTCTGTCCAAGAGGGGCACGGAGCGAGTTACTCCTTGTATATATGTATTTGTATAAAGATTTTTTTTCATGTCCAGTTACGGCACACAATCACGGTGGCTTTATTTCGGTGGGACACACCTTATGTTATTAGAAAAGCAATTCCTGGGAAGGGTGCTGGTTGGCGCGATTGGCAAAAAAATCCAAAATGGCGACAAAAGGGGTGTGACGTCACTTAGATAAAGTCCATTCCAGTAGTTAAAAAAAGCAACCCCAAAGACTGGAGATCGCAACAACCAAATCAAAAATTTATCGCCAAAACCAATTCGCCTTACCTACCAGCACAGGATATGGAACTCTTCCTCCATTCCTAACTTCTACCTAAGTTATCGTCTGAATACACTTTTGATAATATTTACGAATGGCACCTTTGTTAGCTTTCGCGCAAAATTTTCACTTGGCCCGAAGTGGTATTAGTTTAACTGAAAAATAATCTAGCTTTTAATCAGTCAGTTACTATATAATAATGATATCACTTCAATGCTAATTAAATGCAAGAAAAAAGCGTTAATTTTCCATAATCAAATCCACTGCCAATAGGCGTATTTTAGAGAGTGTGTTATAGGGTGACTTTACAATGTCATCCACATTCATTTCAAACCACATTGTTGGTATATCTCATCTTTGACTACAACCATTGGCGGTGGATTTATGTAAGATTAACTGAATGGATTACGTAATTGTAACCAAAAAATTAAAACTTAATTGTTGTCGAACAACATATTATTCTTACCTACAAACATTTTACATTAAAAATGTGTTAATTGTCCGTAATAGTGTATACTGGTTGGTTTAATTTAGCAAATATGATTTGACGGAATATAATATTTTGGCACAGATGTCATATACGCATCACATTGGCGCGATTTTTCTCCCCGCCATTTTGGCCAAAACTTTGTTTTGAATATTAACGTTATAATGTATATTAACTTTATAATGTTATAACATTAACGTTATAATATTAACGTTATTTTATTTTTATATTGAAATAAAAAATCACTTGCTGTTATTGCATGCTATTTGTAACTAATATTAAAAAAAAACGTTTTAAATAACTAATAAATCATTAAATATCATTAAAATACAAATAAAAGTCGAATAATCATTTGATGACGTAACAAATACGTCATACGTAACAAACGCGTCATCACAAAAAATATCATTGCTCAGCCTTTCCAACAATAAAAGAGCTACATCTGGCTAACTATCGACGATTTGGCACGATTGAGAAATGATGAGGGTTGCAAGAGTCAGTCCGCTATCGCGCGCGCGCTAGCACGCCAATACAAACGGACGCCAAGCAGGGGTGAACTCTTGGATTCACCCAAACAAAGTTTTCGCCAAATTGGCGGGGCGGAAAAATCGCGCCAGTGTGATGCGTATATGACATCTGTGCCAATATTTTTGTGGTTACAATTCAATGGTATTTAATTTAACTTTAAATTAGAATATTGTTTACATCGTTCAAGTTTGATTTAAATGACTGCCTTGCACCCCGATTATAGTAAATTAGTCCTATAAATAATATAATATTTATTATTTAAAAGAAATACTGACACAGTAATATCTAGCTAAGCAAACGTATATTTACAGAAAAGTAACAATTTAAAACACAATGCTAAATGCTGAGTTTGATGAAAACGCAAATCACAAATCTTCTAGGTAAAGCAAACTGTCTCCATCAAGAATTTAGTAGTTTATGAAAATTATCTTCTTCTATCTACGGCTTGAAACCGTTCGTACAATTCCACAGCCTTGCAGCCTTCGGCAACTGCATGTCTTGCAACTTCACCTTTGAAACATGTAAGCGCGGCGAATTTTACATCATCCTCCATAAGGGTTCGCTTGTGAGTTTTCATCATATTTCTTTTGGCTTCATTCATGATCTGGTGAAAGGCGTCGACAATTATATCATCAATTGCGCTTGCAGCGCCTTCCGATATGCTGGGTGAAAAATCAGCAGTTGGTCGAATCATGGACTGGAGACACTTAGGTATATAATTCTTGAAAGAAACGTTGTTGACGTACTGGATTTTTTTTCTCTTCCTTTGTTCACGTCTCCTGTAAAGATCTTCGTCAAGTGAATGCTCCATTTTGTTATTTCTATTCAATCAAAATCAGGTAATTGTTCGAAGAAAATGTAATTAATTTCCTGCGAAAACAAATTTATGTTATTTAGTGAACTGGAATAAGAGAAAATTGGAAAATCGAAATGTCACTTTTAATTTGAAACACGTTCAGTTTATCGTGAACGTGTAAAAAATAATAAAAATGTGTTTCGTGCTTTTTTTTCGCACGGTCCGGATGTTGCAACAATGAGTAAGATTTTGTGAATAGGAAAAGGTATTTATTTGAAGTAACAAGGTACTCGTGTCTGCGGATTGCTTTCATCAATAAAAAATGACGTCATAAACGTATTTCATTTCACTGAGAATTATTACACTCCACCAATGAGAAGCATGCTTCCTCCAGTGAAAATGACATCATATTTAAAAAAACATTGATAAAACTCGAACTTTTAAAATGATTGCTTTAAATGATGAACTAATTCGAAATGGCAGAGTGTTTACGATCGATAAAGAAAAATACATCATTCTCGATTAATTTTCATACATGAAAATAAAACATTTTACTATGTTTGTGTCAATATCTGTGTCATAATTGTATCATAGTCTGTAGCTTTTATTTCTGCATGCTTAGAGACTGATTCCCAGACTAATTACTTAAAGATCTATCGTATGCATGGAATAAATCATTTTGGAAAAGTACGTCAAAAACGTATGTCTCTTAATAATATAAAATTCAATATGAATGATCACATTTCACCAATAAGAAGCATGCCATTGAAAATGACATCATATTAAAAAAAAAACATTGAATTGGCATTGATAGAACAAGTCAAACTTTTAAAGAGATTGCGTTAAATGATGACCTAATTCTTGTAATGGCCGAATGTTTCTGGTGGAGAAAAATACGTCATTCTCACTAAATTGCCACACATGAAAATAAAATATTGTACTATGATTGTGTCCGTGGCTAACGAAAAAGGCAGGCTACCGCGGTGCATTCCACTTATCTTTTTTTACTGACCGCTAGGGAGACGTGTTGCTCTTTTCGTACACCTGCATTGGTGCATTCGAGCATCACGTGACTCCCGCGGTCTGTAAAAATAGATACGCGTAAATCACCGCGGTAGCCTTTCTTTTTCGTTAGCCTCGATTGTGTCAATATGACGTCATAGTCTCTAGTTTTTATTACTGCTTCTTTCAACACTGGACTCCAGACTACTAGACCAGGAGGCGGCAGCACAGACAATCACCTCATCGAGTTCACGGCTGAAATTCAAGAATTAGTTAAAACTCGATTTGCATATTAAAATGCAATCGGTCTGCTAAGTCATATCTTGGGGGAAAACACCTTAAAACCTGATTTTATCGGTTGACTCGTAGGTTTACCATTGTGTTTTCCTGCACTCAAAGGTATGAAAACATCTAGGACTGGGAGCAGGAACGCACAATGGTAAACCTACGAGCCAACTGCTAAAATCGGGTTTTCGGGTGTTTTCTACCAAGATATGACTTGGCAAACCGATTGCGTTTTAATATGTGAATCAAGCTTTAACTAACTCTGGGATTTCAGCCGCGGGCTAGATGAGGTGATTGTCTGTGCTGCCGCTTCCCGGTCTATACTTATTAAAAGATATATCGAATGCATGGAATAAATAATTTCTGAAAATTTCGTCATTTCCCCCTAAATATAATAGGTGCTGTACATATATAACGTTATTACTTTAGCGAGAAGGAAGGGTCTGGCACTAGATATCGTAAATAATCTCTAGAGGGGGGGGGGGATGTGTCTTTTGATATCGTTATCATTTTTGATCAAACAAAATATTCTTTTTGTTTTAGGGTTTCGTTCATCTCACGAAACCCTATTACTCCCGCTCCATTGGCTGTCCGTCACAGAGCCATTCTCAAACACTATATAACTGACAGGGGCGAAACTTTGTGTATATACATGAATACCAACTGTAAAGAGTTCAAAATATTAAAATTTGAAAAATTCGTATTATTTTAATAAATAAAGATAAAAAACCAAAATTCTAACAGCCTTTTCTTATTAAATTTAAACATTTTTTGTTATAGCAGATGCCAAAAATTAAAAATCCACGATGAAATTCTTTCTACAATAATTCATTTTCTATCAGACGATTTTCACGTGAAAAATGAAAATGAAATAAAAAGTTTCACCCATTGAAAAAAAGATTAATATGAAATAAAATTGATTGACGTCATAGTGGTAATAAAACGGAAAATGTCTTAGATTTCTCAATAATACAAGGAGTATGAGTATGTGTATGTAAACAAAGCAGATTAATATCACGTCATTAGAGAATTAAAAGGAAAATCTGACGTCATATCGGAAGTTTAACGGATTTTTCAAATGTTTCAGAATAATACAGAGCGGGTATCAGTATGAGTAATAGAGAATAGTAAATATGTGACTTTGAGAAACATATTGAATCGTGATAATAACCCGATTATGGAAATATTCGCCTATTTTAACATTTTAAGATGTACAACATGTTTAATGTTGAAATTAATTTTTTTTAAATATCGCATTTAGTCCACATGACAGATATTATTATGACAGAATATAATTAGCGGGCTTCGCCCGCTATCCAGCTGGTTTAGATATTCGAAAAAACGAGAAAAATAGACCGGTAAATTTTTTCTTTATAAAAAATATGACCTTTTTTTTTTGGTGGCTAAATGACATTTATTTGGATTTATTAAAGAAAGGATAAAGTGTTTTGAAAGGAATATTAAATGAAACCCTTTGAACGATCTTCGATCACACTTACCCACTTGTTTTAACTTTTTCTTTACATAAAAATAGTCTGTTATCTTTTGTTTTTCTAGTCTTATCTATTTTTAAGAAAATACCAAGTTATTATTAGAGCCATTAAATGATTTTAAAATCATTTCATTTCAAAATATGGAATATCCCAACGGCCAACATTCCTGTTCTTCTGCCATATGTGCATATAATTGATCATTGGAGAAACCAAATGTGACATATGTTTGAAATGTTACTTGTTGTGCTTATTAATAAAGAAAAAGTGGGTGAGTGTGATCGAAGATCGCACAAAGGGTTTCGTTTAATATTCCTTTCAAAACACTTTATCCTTTCTTTAATAAATCCAAATAAATTTCATTTAGCAAAAAAAAAAGTCATGTTTTTTATAATGTAAAAACTTACCGGTCTATTTTTTCGTTTTTTCGAATATCTAAACCAGCCCGATAGCGGGCAAAGCCCACTATTATATTCTATCATAATAATATCTGTCATGCGGCATGAATGCGATATTATTATATTCTGTCATAATAATATCTGTCATGCGGCATGAATGCGATATTTAAATAAATAATTTCAAAATTAAACGTGTTGTACACCTTCAAAATGTTAAAATATGCGAATATTTCCATAATTGGATTTTTATCATGACTCAATGTGTTTCTCAAACTCATATATTTACTATTCTCTATTACTTCTATTGATACTCGCTTTGTATTATTCTCAAACATCTGAAAAATTCGTTAAACTTCCAATAGGACGTCAGATTTTCTTTTTAATTCTCTAATGACGTGATATTAATATGCTTTGTGTACATACACATACTCATACTCCTTGTATTATTGAGAAATCTTTGAAAATTTCCTTTTTATAACCACTATGACGTCAATCAATTTTATTTCATATTTATCCTTTTCAATTGGTGAAACTTTTTATTTCATTTTCATTTTTCACGTGAAAATCGTCTGATAGAAAATGAATTATTGTAGAAAGAATTTCATCGTGGATTTTTAATTTTTGGCATCTCTTATAACGAAAAATGTTTAAATTTAATAGGAAAAGGCTGTTAGAATTTTGGTTTTTTATCTCTATTTATTAAAATAATACGAATTTTTCAAATTTCAATATTTTGAGCTCTTTATTGGTTATATTCAGCTATATACACAAAGTTTCAACTCTGTAAGTTACATAGTTTCTGAAAATGGCTCTGTGATAAACAGACAACGGAGCGGGAGTAATAGGGTTTCGTGAGATGAACGAAACCCTAAAAAGAAAGAATGTTGTCCACCTGTTAGGTAGCTTTCAATACTAAAAAGTATAAAGCTACCTATTGCAGCCGTTCGGAGGAAAGCAGTTCCGGAAAATTTCGATATATTTTCACCGATCATGACCCCCAGACCTCAAAACCACCCTCCGCTCAAATGTTGATTTATATATATAGATATATCCATATATATATATATATATATATATATATATATTTGACCTATGTCATACGATAACGCTCGTATTTATAAATCGATTTTGATGAAACTAATTGTGTGTATTAAGCTCACCAATGTCTCGACCGAGTTCGTTGGCCAGCTTGGTCCGCCATTTTGTTTCAAGATGGTGGCCATTTAAAAATTTAAAACTAAAATAAATATACAAAAAAATTAAAAATTAAAATTTATTTTTTAATTACGTGTTAGGCCTTGATACAAGGATTCCAGAGCATTTTTTGGTTTACCTTTATCTTAAAAAATGGCTGAGATAGAGCAGTTTGAAATTCTTGGGTGGCTGACATTTTGAAACAAAACAGCACATTAACGCCATTGCTTGCAAATTATTTTCTTTCATTGTTGTAATAATTTTCCCAATCATACGCATAAAACTATATATTCATATCCGTTAGCGCCAAAATTGGCGACATTGGCGACAAAATGGGCGACATTTGGCGAAATATCGCCAAATTTGGCGACCAAAATAAGTCTTCATAAATGAAGCCAATTTGGCTATTGCTCAATAATTTGGTGAATTTCTGATTCAAATTCAGTATTAACGAATCTTTTGTAAACGTTTCTATGCATTTTAACTTGCTGTTTTCGTGTAACATTAGCTAAAATTTTAAAACGAAGATATAGGAAAGCTACCTTTTCCTGCCGGTACAGACCGGAAGGACTTTTTTATTGATAAGAAGTTCAACTTTCTCCCTTCCCGTGCAGGGGGTAAGTGCAAGAAGACAATTATTAATATTACTCTTGAATGTATTATATAACAATAAGCTATATTTAAATACTTTTAAATAGTAACTGTCTCTTTTAGATGTTATTTAATATAAATTTAATTCATGCTTAATACAGATATTTTATAGACGTCTCTTCATTTGAATCCATAAAGTATGCGAATAATAAATGTGTAACCATATCTGTATAAATGACAATTTTAATTTCTTATTAGGTTCTTAATAACGTCGAAGCTGCAATATATGTATACTGTTAAAAATTTTGTGCTGGATTGAACCAACTTTTGGTGCTGCAGTAGCTACAACCATAAGATGGTGAAATCGCGTTCAAACATTTTGGGACTAATGGTTCAACCGGAGATCCAAATGTTGCAACGAGATTTCACTATCTGATGATTGCAGCTACTGCTACACCAAAAGTTGGTTCAAACTAGCACACAATTTTTAACAGCGTAGTGTACTGCAAAAAAAAAAAAAAAAAAAAAAAAAAAGTTGGTTTTACAGTATAAAACTGGCAGCTGGGATGCACGTATTATACCGTAAAATCAAGATTTTTTTTTTTTTTTTTTTTTTTTTTTTTGCAGTACACTACGCTGTTAAAAATTTTGTGCTAGTTTGAACCAGCTTTTGGTGTTGCAGTAGCTACAACCATAAGATGCTGAAATCGGGTTCAAACATTTTGGGACTATTGTTAAACCGGAGATCCAAATGTTGCAACGAGATTTCACTATCTTATGATTGCAGCTGCTGCAACACCAAAAGTTTGTTCAAACTAGCACAAAATTTTTAACAGCGTATTGTACTGCGAAAAAAAAAATTGTTGATTTTACAGTATAATACTCGCAGCTGAGATGCTCGTATTATACCGTAAAATTAGCAGTTATAAATCGTAAAATAAGCAGTAATACACTACCGCGTATACGGATGTAACAGAGTCAAAGGTTTATTATTACTTTCACGGAATGAAAATCGGAATTCTCGAATACTCGCCAGATATAACTCTTATTGACTTCTATCTTTTTTTACCGGAGAAAATTATGCAAACGAAAGATCTGTTTTTCACACAGGGATGGAAATCTATGTAAATCACTAAAAGTTATGGATTCGCTTAGGCAAAATGATTTCCAGGCCGTATTCCAGTACACTGTAAAAAATGACGAATGTTTCTGAATCTACGAAAATATAATATAATGACGAATAAATTTATAATATAAACTCCTCCTTGTTAACCATGATTCTGAACAGTGTTTCTTTACCTTTAGAAACCTCAGACATCAATGGCATTTCGAGACTTAAAGAATCATTTAGAAAAACAAAATTTTTCTAGCTGCCCGTAATTTTCGGAAATGTGTACGAGTAGCTTTTTAAGTGTATTAGTCAGTTTTCTAAGCCCGGAATATAGTTTTTTCCGATGCTATCCATTCTCAAGTAAACATTTTCAAGTTCAACAAGTATGTTTGACAGACTAACATGCAATATTAACAGCGTTAACATTAACATTAAAATTAAGAATATTTCTTTACTCTTTCATGTATAAATTAACTTATGCAGCTGAAACCGTTTACTTGAGAATGGAAGACATTCGATAAATAGGTATTCCAGGCTAAGGAAACTGTTTAATACACTATAAAAACTATTCGGAAACGTTTCTACAAAATACGGGCAGCTACAGAAATTTTGTTTTTATAAATAATTCTTTAAATTTTGGAAATGTATTGGTTTCTGGGTATTCAAAAGACAATGGAACACGTTTTTCGGAATTTCGGATAACTCAGAAGATTATATTATATTTTCGTTCGTGGTTATAGCATATTTTTATAAAATAAGATACATTGATCATTTTTTACAGTGTAAGTGGCAGGAGCATTAGATCGTGGTATTGCAGCCGAAAGTAACTATTTTGAAACAGGTGCTTTCAAATTTGCACAACAAAATTTCTAACTTCTATAAATAGAAGTTAGCTAATAGAAATTTTGTTGATAGAATAAATACGGACACTTTCTTATATACCATTGATATACCACAAGAGTTAGTTTTTAAATTTACTAAATTCTGTAAATTTAAAAGAGGGCATTAAGCAATTTCATAACACGAAAATAAAATATTTTCGCTGTTTGTATATGGAAATTGAATGTAATATTTAGACAGCGTTTCACGAAATAAATTTCATGGATTGTTAGCGAGTTTTATTCCATTATTAAGTTTTTGCATTGCTAAAGATTTTACAAGCAGTTTCTTTGAGTACAAAAAATATCTATAGGAAACATACTTATTCAAGAAAAAATAATTAGACAAACGTATTTAATATTCAATAATTTCGGACGTAATTTCACTGCTGAAAATTAATTGAAAAATTAATTAAAAATATACATGTGTTCATTTCTATATTATTCATGTTAATATTATCATGTTATTCTTCCAATTATACATGTGTCCAGGAGAGACTTTCAGTGAGAGACGCCAGAATTTTAATTAATTGAAAAATTAATCAAAATTATACATGTGCTCACCTATTGTAGGCTTTGTTTTCATCTCATGTTTGCCGCGGGGTTGTGTGCTCATGAAAACCTCTCCATCTTGTGCTGCGGTTACCGCCATATGTGAGTGAGAGATTTCAAGCTGTGTATCGTCCTTGTAGCTCAATGGTAGAGATGGGAGCGTTATTCCAAGGATCCGGGTTCAATTCCCGGTTTCGAAAATTTTCACTCTGTTGGTTATACGCTTTGTTAGCAATGTAAAAATTCACGTTTTAATATTCAATAATTTCGAGCGTAATTTCACTGTTGAAAATCAATTAAAAAACTAATTAAAATTATATATGTGTTCACCTATGCTGGGCTTTGTTTTCGTCTCATGTTTGCCGCGGGGTTGTGTGCTCATAAAAACCTTTCCATCTTGTGCTGCGGTTACCGCCTTACCGACATATGTGAGTGAGAGATTTCAAGCTGTGTATCGTCAATGGTAGAGCATGGGAGCGTTATTCCAAGCCTCCGGGTTCGATTCCCTGTTTGGGCATTTTCTACTCTGATGGTTATGTGCTTTATTAGCAATTCATGTATTAAATAATTTAATTAATGTTAAATTATGCAAGTACGAGAATTTCTTTGCATATTTCGTTTCTCCTCAGTAATTTATTCTTTTTTTGTTAACGAATTATATAACTTGCTTTTAAACTAATATTACTAAATTAAAGAAAAGGTATTTCAGCATAAAGTTGATAACCTATTTAATTTCTCTCAAAAATCTAAATTCAGTTTATTGTAGGAAAAAGCTTATTTTACTACATTCAAATGCTTACATTGTGTAATGCGAATAAAAAATAGCCTCTGTTTGAAAGTCTTCACTAACGGGAGTCTACTGTATAAATTATCAGGGCTTTACAAATTTGATAAAATATCATAGCCAGCAAAGAATTCTATTCGCCAGTAAAAAATATTTAACCCCCCCTCCCCCTCTCACGTAGTCATTGATTTTCGAAAAGCACAAAAGGTTTTTATGAATTATTTGAGAAATAATAATAATAAACGTAGTTTAGAATTATTAGTTGCATAGTTTAAAATAGTACGTAATTTAGAAAGATAATATAAACTAAGTTTTCTAATGAAACTTTAAACTAAATTACATTTATCTTAAAAGAAAAAAAAAAGAAATACTGTAAAGGCTGAATTAACCTGAATGTTCGGAAAATGCTGATTGACCCAAATGTTTCTAATGTCCGGATAGTTGAGAGCTACAAAATCCATACCAGGTGAGGGGACATTGATGAAATATTGAAACAGGAAAATGTGAAACCAATTTCCCTGTCGAAGTCAGTCAAATAATTCTGACTTTAGTATTTTAAAATTTGAATCTGATGGACTTATTTATACCAAAGTAAAAATAAAATTTAAAAATATTTTTTGTTTCAATATAGTTTAAAAGTTTATTTCTTAATATTGGAAGACAAAAAAAAAAATACCGTTTGTGATCATTTCTTGGGTCAATTTTTGTTCCAAAAGAAAACAAGAACGAAAAATCATGCGTCAAGCATAGATTATGTAACACTTTCCAACGCTTCCTAAATAATTTTACAAATCATTACCGTTTAATAAGCTGAAAGATAACATCTAAGTAAACAATTTGGAAAATGCATAACATATTTAAAAACATAATTTCAGGAATTTCCAACATATATATAATTCGGAAAAATATCCGAATACTTTTATTCAGTCCTGTATAGGATCTATAGATTTGTATATATACTACATAGGATGTTAAATTTTAGTTCAGTTAGGAAACACGCAGCACAGTTTAAAATTCTCCGTCTGGAGTTTCTGTCAATAAACGGAAATGTGTTCGCGAACTTTTGTGCTTCTCTGTATAGGATCTACAGAATTTATACACACCACATAATAGACAAAAAGCGAGTTAAAATTAAAATCGCGTTCAGCAACTTAAAACGCACTTCCAGGAATTATTGTTAACAGACAGTAGAGAATTCTTTTGTGTGTCCCTGTAAATGAACGATGACTGCTATACAGACACTATTCTGTAGTAAGCCTCTTGTAATCAGGCACGTAGCCAGGGAGGGGGCTAAGGGGGCTGAAGCCCCCCCCCCCCGAAAATTAAAAAAGATTTTGCAAAATTATCTTTAATGATAAAATTTGACAATGTTTTTGTTTTTATCTTCCGTTACATTAAACCTACGCACATTTCGTTTGAAAAAATATAAAATTATTCATTTACACTTACAGTAATCCTCGTTATATTGTTCATTCGGATATAGTGTTTTTTATTGGTATATACCACTAAGAATATAAGTTCTTAAAACACAATTTTGACTATCTTTATGCACAGTAAAATTCGATATGTGTAATTCTGTATTATTAATTTGACTAAGAAAAAGTAAGTGTAATATGCATATGGCATATACGTTAACTTTAGGAATCACAATGAAAACTTAGAGTGGTCAATGTTAAAATATTTTGTAGAAAAAGGAGTCAAAATCTTTAATAGCTATCTATAATGTAAATTCGTGTGAAAATTAATTATTTTAAAGAAAGTATCTTTGAAAATTGTGTTATAACTGTAAAAAGTTTTTTACTTAAAAAAAAATAGTAGCAAGAAATATTGAAAAGGAATTTGTTCGATAAGAAAAAAAAATTGATAGGTCATCGAGAAATCGTCAAAGGCGCCATGGCGGCGTCCCCCAGGCTCTTCATTGAACAACTTAGCTTTAAATTGTTTTGTTTTTGTTTGCATATGAATATTAGAAAGAAAGTGTACTAAGAGTAGTCTGTTTGTCTGGGAAATTTTCTTTGTCTTTTGTAGAATTATCAACCTTAGGGATGGATACATCTATGTAGGGATTTTTTGGCAGTTTTTCACCGCTGCTTTTAGAGTAGATATAGGGACATTTTGAGCTGTGTGTAGGAGCATAATAAAAATTTAATTGGAAACGCCTGTCTTTTGATAGAGCATTGTTTAAGAGTGACAAAGCAATCACAAAAATGAAACGGTTAAAAAAAGTTCAGCCTACCATTGAATCATTATTTAATAAGAAGCTTAAAAGAAATGATGAAATTGGTAAGTAAGGCTTTATTATTATTATTATTGTTGTTGTTGTTGTTGTTATTGTTGTTATTGAAAAGAAATATTCTTTTTATTACGAACTTTGCTTTCTATTAACTTACAATTATGTTCTATATTGTGGCATTTGGTGGTATTCAAATATTCAGAGTCAATTTCCGTCTACTTTATTTTAACTTAGAGAATTAAAAATCTGAACATATATGTATTTTGGAGGGAAATGCATGAATTGGATATTTATTTTTAAAACTTTAAATCTTAAGGGGCCGAAAGGGGCACATAAAAAGTTATTAGAATCGCCATATCATGAGGTAAATAAAAACAAGAACGAAAAATCATGCGTAAAATATAGATTATGTAACACTTTCTAAAACTTCCAAAATAATTTTAGAAATCCTTAAATTTTAACAAAGTGAAAGATGATATTTTGGAAAACGCATAAAATATTTAAACATTTCAAGAATTACCAACAATATTCGGAAAAAATATCCGAACTCTTTTATGCAACCCTGTATATGAACTATAGATTTGTATATACTACATAGGATGCTAAATTAAAGTTCGGTTAGGAAATTGCGTAGCACAGTTTAAAATTACCCTTCAAGAATTTCCCATCAATAAACGTAAATGTACTCGAGAACTTTTGTGCTGCCCTGTATGTGATCTATAGAATTTATTACACAACGTACTATACAAATAATGAGTTAAATTAAAAAATGTTCAGCAACTAAAAAAAAAAAAACACTTCCAGCAAATATTGCTAACAGACTGTACCGAATTATTTTGTGTGTCCCTGTAAAGGAACGATGAATATTATACAAAAATATTCTATAGTAAAACTCTTGTATTGCTCCTTAGTGATATATATCAGTTTCAATATGTTTAAAATAGTGAAACATTGTTAAAATAAACCGCAAACGATTTTTCTCCATAGACCGTTATTTAAGGGAATTCTTTTGAGTGTCCCTGTAGAGGAACTATAAGTGCACACCATATTGCACACCGTTGCAGTCTCCCCCCCCCCCCCTAAAAATGCTTCCGGTTTCCGAACCGGCTTGGAAACTAGAAGTGCTCTTGAAAGCAAAAATTGAACCGAAATCGAAAAAATACGAAATAACAATTTTTGACATGGACATCAAGTATCCTATGTAGGGATATACTTTAAATTGCTTTGTTTATTTTTTTTTTTGTAATTTACACTTTAAGTTAGGAAATTACTACTGTCTGATCAAAATTTTTTTTCCAAGATTGAGCCCCCCCCCCCCCCCCCCCCCGAAGGGAAATTCTGGCTACGGGCCTGCTTGTAATGCACCTTAGTGATATATATAATTTTCAATGCGTTTAAAATAGTGAAACATTATTTAAATAAACCGCAGACGATTTTTCTCCATAGACGTAATGTAACGGAATTCTTTTGACTGTCCCTGTAAATTAACTATAAGCACACCCTATTCCAAGCTTCTTGTAATACACCTTAGTGATATATATCAATTACAATGCGTTTAAAATAGGGAAACATTATTTACATAAACCGCAAATGATTTTTCCCCATAGACCGCAGTGTAACGGAATTCTTTTGAGTGTCCCTGTAAAACAACTATAAGTGCTACAGACTTCCGTTGAAATAGGGAACATGCTACAGATAACGACAATAACATGTAAAAATTGCAGAGTAATCCGAGCATATTTACGGGAGTTAGATCACGGACAGACGGCCATACGGCAGACGGCAGACGGCCAGACAAACCGAAGTCATAAACACTTTTCAACTAGGTTGGAAAGTGTTAAAAAAGAAAACCCGCCAGAATAAATAACTTGGTAGCGAAATAAAAACACTTAATCGCCACAAACGCATTTGCCAAGTTCTGTTAATAAGGTATACTATGTATCAATATGGTTGTATTGTTCGATAACATGACCATAAATGAAAGCCCACGATTTGTTATTTCGTTATTCAGTGAAATCACACATATAGATACAAACCTTATAAGGTATAAAGAAAGATTTCTTGCACTGGGATCATTTTTCCTAGAAGGATTTCACGGGATCAAGTGATCTAAAATGCCTTTGAATGAGTGAAGGAATTTTAAATGGTTAATAAATTTAATTTTTTAAAGAGGAGTAAAAAAAAAACGACCATCCAAATATCATAGAATGCTTCCTGAAAATTATATTTAATTTATCATTTTTATTTTTATTTTATGTGTTTATTATGTAATATGATGTAAAAAAAATTGTTGAAATAAAACAACTGTAGTGTGAGATTACATTAAAAAACTCTCTTATTTAGTATTTTTTCATATCCTTTTTAAAAATGAACTAGAATAGAAAATCATGCATTAAACATATATTATGAAACACTTTCTAAAACATTCAGAATACTCTTCATCGTTTAATAAGGTTCAAGATGATATCCAAGTAAACAAATTGAAAAGCGCATAATACATTTAGAAAAACAAATTTCAACAATTACCATTTACAGTTGGAAAGTATCCGAATTCTTTTGTGCAGTCCTGTATATGATAGATAATATAGATTTGTTCATATGCAATATATAGCGCAAATATATAGTTCAGTTAAAAAACGCGTAACATAGATGAAAATTCTCCTTCAGCAAGTTCTGCCAATAAACTGAAATTGAAATGTACTCGAATTATTTTTTATCCCTCTATATGATGTATAGAATTTATACACGTCAAGTAATATGCAAACTTTTATTTACATTTAAGAACGTGTACCACAATTGAAAACACGCTTTCAGCAATTATCGCTCACAGAAAGTATTGTGACCAAATTGATTTGTATGTCTCTGTAAATGAACGATAATTGCAAACCATATTCTACAAAAAGCATTTATGTAGTACATCTCAGCTATGTAAATCAATTTCAATGGGTTTAAGATTGTGAAACAGCATTAACTTCTTCAGGACTAGCATCCCATACACGAATTTTATTCGGTTTGCACAAACTTATTTTTGAATAGTTACCTTTACCTGTTTTATCACAGAAATTCTCTAATTAAATAAGGAAATAAAAAGAAAACTACCCAGTTAAACTGATGGCATTGAGCTCTCAGGCTATTCACACCAATTCTATATTATAATCTTATTTTAAAGAATAATACCCTCGAAAAATAAAGAAATAGACAATAACTTAAGAGGAATTAGCCCCCTGCTCCCCCCTTTATACTTAACCGATGAAACCCCAAAATTAATTATTGAAACGCCTTATTTCAATGAACATATATACAAATTTTGAAGTAAATTGGATAATTCTGCATGAAAAACCCATTTATCTACATTAAGGGGGGTTAGCCCCCCTTTACCCTTTATATTTAATCAATGAACCACCAAAATTAATCACTGAAAGGCCTTATTACAATGAATCTATATACAAAATTTGAAGTAAATCGGATAATTCTGCATGAAAAACCCATTTATCTAAATTAAGGGGGGGGGGGGAGATTAGCCAACCAATCCCCTTTTTATACTTAACCAATAAACTTCTAAAACTAACCATTGAAGCGCCTTATCAGAATGAACCTATTTACAAAATTTGAAGCAAATCGGATATTTATATCAAGAGTTATCGTGTTACGTACGTACATACAGAACCTGCGGAACATTAGCTCTCAAGTTTTGATAGCCTGTAAGCTAAAAATTACTTTTCTTCATTATTGGTACCAGAAACAAATCCTGTATGCACATTTTGAAGATGCATATATGCACCCATGCTCCCGAAGAGGTTTAAATGCATTGTAATGATTTTCCCCCATAATGTATTGGATTTGTTTTCAGCGTCCTTGTAAACAAACTATAAATGTTACGCACTTCATTTTCATTACCAAACATACCATAGTAACCCACAATATCATATATCATTTACATTGCAATCCGAGTATACAGGGTGTTTCATTAAAGATGGGAAAACTTTAATAGGTGATAGATAAACATCCAAACAAACAATTTTCATCAAAGAATGCAGGGTCGGAATTAAAACGCAAAGGTTCTAGAGGGCGCCGAAGGTGATGTTGTTATACGAGGCAAAAACACACAAAGAACGATTAAATGACAAAAGCAAGTTTAATGACATGTGATTACTATAATTGTTCAAAACAGTGACCGAAAGTGTCTATGCAAGCGGTACAACGGCAAAGAAAGGATTAGCGAACTTTCTGAAAAACAACAGGCATATTGCGCACTTACCCTACAGCGGCCAAAAGTCTGGCGACGAGGTCTTCTGAAGACTAAATGAGGGCCTCTTACAAAAGAACCTTCAGCTATCCCCCCACAAAAAGAAATCGAGACATGAAAGATCTGGCGAGCGCGGTGGCCAAGCTATAGGACCACATCGCCCAATTCAACGGTTGGGAAATGGGAAATACTGGTAGTTTCGCACGGCCTGTACATAATGGGCTGGTACTCCATCATGCTGGAACCACATTACCCGCCAGATGTTTGAGGGAACGGCGTTCAACATGTCTGGCAGCACCTTTTGCAAAAACGTGTGATATTTTTTCTCGTCAAGGCGTTCTGGCAGAAGATATGGCCCGAGTAGGTGGTCTCCGATTATTCCTGCCCAAACATTGATTGAAAAGCGTCGCTGATAAACATGTGGATTTACATACGCCCATACATGTTAATTGTGGGTGTTAAATGCATCTTCATGTGCAAAAATACATTCATCCGTGAAAAGCACAGTTTCCCCCAAATCTGAATTTAACGCGTTCTGCTACAGAAGCCAGCGGGCAAATTCCACACGACGAGGATAATTCCTTTGAGTCAGTTCCTGGACTCGTTGAAAATAATAAGGATGCAAACGTTCATTCTTCAGTACTCACCATGTCGTGGAGTGTGATACATGTAATTGCCTAGCGCTGACTGCTCGTGTACTTGTACTTGGCTGATCAGCCACCATATCCAGAATGGCTTCTTCCACAATTAACGTTCCGTCCGTCTTTGCACGATCTGCATCCAACCGAGAAGCGAGAAAGGATCCCATCTCACACAACTGTCGGTACAAGCGCTCAAATGTTTTATGGTCGGGCAACCACCTGTTGGGAAACTGCTCTCCATACAATCGTTGATCCTCTGAGCCATTTCCACGTGCAGTTTTGTAGATGAAATGCATATCAGCCTTTTCCCTATTAGTGAAGGGCAATATCTTCCGATACAGTCCTATCGGGATTGATAGTTGCACACTCCGATCAGAGGTTTTTATGTATTAATCAAGGCGAAATTTTACATACGCATTCTTTTTCTTCCCCATATCACATTTGCATGCCATTAGTGTCTTTCTTCTTCCGATAACTCGCAACAAAAATGGAGCTTTAACGTTTGCATGGACCAAGTTTCGAAATATGCCAGCACCTTTGCGTTTTATTTCCGACGATGCATTCTTTGATGAAGGTTGTTTGTTTGGATGTGTACTATTACCTCTTATAGTTTTGCCCATCTTTTGTGAAACACCCTGTATTTACGAGAGTTAGAGCACGAAAAAATAGACGGCTAGATAGGTGGACAGTCAAACTGAATTAAAAAACACTTTTCAACTATGTTGGAAAGTGTTAAAAAGTGCTAAATATCTTCAAAGAGTTCAAAGAATAATTTTCGAAGTTCCACGGAATTTTCAAAAATATTTTTTCTTATTAAACTTTTTAGTTTAATCTTTTATAGTGTTACCTGACGTCAAATAAGTTATTACAAATAAAATAGTGGTAGTATAAGATTAAATAAATAATATTAAAATCTTTTATTAATTTTATTATTCATAAAGTTTTAAATTAGAAAAATCCTAAATATGTATCAAAAAGTCGTAAAGAAAGGGTGTCAAAATATGACAAAGTTTTTTCTGAATATTTTCTTAAAACTTATTGTTATTTTTAAATTTCAAGCTTTTACGATTTTTTTTTAACATATACAATTTATGTGTTTTAAATTTTTCGCAAGAAGATAATTTATTATTTAAATAGGCGCAATAATTGTTTATTAATGGAACAGATTTATGTTTAAATTTCTTTTACTTAAGTGTTAAGAAGATCCTAAATTCACAGTATTATTTATACTGTAAACATTTTTTTAAGTACCGTTAAATATTTGTCATTATGTGATTATTTAAAATGTATTTCAACTATATCCCTTTATTCTTTCTAACTTTATTTCAATATTGAATCATTAAAATGCTTTTCATATATTTAACTTTATTCGATGACAACAATATGTAACTGTATTGGTAACACCCTATTCGAGGTCAACCTCCCAAAATAGTTCTCATTCAGAAAATTCTAAAATGAATTTAATCACTTTAATTCATTGGAACAAATTCTATTTCATATTTAACACGAACATTTTTCTCTAAGTACATTCATTCATTTATTTCATAAAAAATCTCCTCTCTTATCTAACTTACCTTTAAAAAAAATCTACGTGAAAAACATACCCTCCTCTAACAACACACATCTCCCGAAAAAAAAATAAAAAATCCCCGCTCGAAAAATTCCTTAAAATTTTTTTAGTACCATTAAATGTTTAATTCATTACAATAAATAAATCTCCCGTTATCTTTTAGGGTACTTTCTTATCTTTTGTCACTTCCGCTCTTATCAATACATAATTCCACTTGCATACCTCGTGCCTCCACTCCACAGTGTTTCACCTCCATATCGCACACTGCATGTCGTCAAACTGTCAAAACCATTCTACTATAAATCTATATATAATTTTTTTAAATATTATATATTAACACAAAACACCTTTTTATTTTACTATTTTTTTTTAAGTACCTGATTTAATTAATTGAATCTGTGTTTTTAAATGTACTGATATTTTTCACAGATAGTAAGAAAGCCTGTTTAAAAATGAAACATTTCAAATGTATTATTATGTTGCAAACTTATTAACGAGTTTCTTTTTAACACTTTCCAACATAGTTGAAAAGTTTGTCTGGCAGTGCTCTAACTTACGTAAATATATTCGGATTGTCATGCAATTAATATATGTTTTGAGATTTACTATGGCATGTTCGGTATTGAAAATGAAGTGTGTAGCACTTATACTTTTTTTACAGGGACACTCAAAAGAATTCCATTACATTTCGGTCTATGGGTAAAATCATTTGCGGTTTATTTTAATGATGTTACACAATTTCAAACGTATTGAAATTGATATATATCACTGAGGTGCAATACAAGAGGTTTACTATAGAATATAGCATAGCACTTATAGTTACTTCAGAGGGACGCTCAAAAGAATTCCACTACATTACGGTCTATGGAGAAACATTGATTGGGTTTATTTTAATAATATTTTACTATTTCAAACATATTGAAATTGATATAGTATAACGTGTATTATAGGAGACTTACCATAGAATATTTTCTGCATAGCATCGTTCATTTACAGGGACACACAAAATAATTCGGTACTGTATGTTAACAATAATTGCTGGAAATACGTTTTCAGTTGCTAAAGCTTTTTTTAATTTAACTCATTTTTTGTCTATTACTTGGTGTGTATCTATTCTATAGATCATACAGGGTAGCACAAACGTTCTCGAATACATTTCCGTTTATTGACGTAAATGTCAGAAGGGGAATTTTAAACTGTTCTATGCGTTTCCTAACTGAACTAAAATTTAGCATTCTATGTAGCATATATATAAATCTATTGTTCATATACAGAGCTGCACAAAAGAATTCAGATATTTTTTCAAATATTAATGATAATTACTGAAATTGGGTTTTTAAATATATTATGCGTTTGCCAAATTGTTTACTTAGAAATCATTTATCACCTTATTAAACTGTAACGATTTGTAAAATTATTTTGGAAGTGTTGGAAAGTGTTACATAATATATGCCTGACGCATGATTCTTCTGTCTTGTTTTAATTTTAAAACAATGTGTTTTCGACGTTTTAATCAATGAAAAATATATTTGAAACTTCTGTTAAAGTAATTTGAGTTTAAATCTTATTTCTTACTTTACTATTTGACGCAAACCAAACATTTAATAAAAAATAAGCGAAAGTTGTTGGTTCTTTTCTTAGAAAATTTGAAAATGCTTACGCTTTAAAGTATATTTTTTTATTCTCGCTTTTTGCTAAACCATAGTTTTTGTATAATACAATCCAGTTTTGCCTGGAGGTAAATCTATCCGATTCAATTTCCCATTTCTTGCATATATAAAATTGGCTTTTTACGTATTTTGAAGAAATTTCACTCGAAGAATCAAGCGGGTTTGAAGTTTTATATAAAGTGTTTAATGTCTTATGTGTAATGCTTGTGTTATTTTGTTTCGTAAAATATGAAGGAAGGCTCATATTTACCATTCTACACATTTTCTGTATTTTTTCTATGTATTAAATTGCTTAAAATAAAAACATACGTTATAGGGCTTTTTATTCTATGAATTTTTAATGTTTTAAAAATTTTTGATTTTTTTTTTCTACGTAGGGATCAGGAGTAGGGTAGTATAAGAAACAGTGTTGAAGTTGTAAATAATCCAGAGGGTGATATCCAGAGCGCTATAGTTTTATTTGAAAAACAGAAGTTTATACGCTATAGTTTTATTTGAGAAACAGAGGGTATACGCTATAGTTTTATTTGAGAAACAGATGGTCTACGCTATAGTTTTATTTGAGAAACAGAGGGATACGCTATAGACAAAGAGCATACGCTATAGTTTTATTTGAGAAACAGAGGGTATACGATATAGACAGAGGGTATACATTACAAAATATTCCCTATAGTTTTATTTGGTTTTGTTTGAGAAACAGATGGTATATGGAGCTTCTTAAAAAATCAAGAGGGTATATGGCGTAAACCACAGTGCACCCTCCACTATATCCTTGATAAGGAGAAGGACAACACTGATTTTGCTTAAACTAAACAGTATTGTTTAGTTTTACTTCTACATCAGATGCCATACCAATAAACCTATTTATATACGCTACAAATTTTATAGTTGCAAGTTAAAAACCTATGTAAATCGAAAAGTCTCAATTTTAAAGATGAAATGCAAATATTGAATTCCGTTGTGAAATTGATTTTGACACTGAATAAATTCGAAAAATAATGAATTGTTATCATAATTTAACATATCTTGAGTTTGCTAGTTACTAATGAAACTAAGCCGAAAAAGAAGCATGGTCAACGTGATAAAAGCTGTGTGCTTAATATTACATATTTTTCAAATATGATATGACAATCAAAAAAATAAAATACTAATTTGATTTTTTATACTTATTAACTTTATTGCATATACGATTTCAATTATACCTATTTGTATTACAGATGATCAAAAACACGATTATGACTCGGACAATTCAAGTATATTTCATTCCCAAATCATCAAGGCAATCTTTTTCGTTTCGTGTTTTGAAAGTTTTATTCAACAAAGGACACTCCGTGGCCGAGTGGTTAAGAAGCACACCACTAATCCATCGCATCCTGAATACTAGGCTTGCGCGCTGACGCAAAACTGGCTGCTGTCGTAGGCGAATTTTTCTTCAGCGTTTGTACGGTCCCTTGAATTTGAATACCAATAATTTCTAAAAGGTTTTTGCGCCTTATTTATCTGGGATTAAACAAGTCAAAGAAAACGCATATAAAATACTGGTGTGTAAATTCAGGCGACCGTACAAACACTTAAAATAATCCACCTACGGCAAGCACCCTTTTTGTGTCATCGCATAGTCCTAGTATTAAGAGGGCGGTGGCTAATCGCTTGCCAGCGTAGAAGAGGTGGGTTCGATTCCCACTACTGATCCAGACTAAGGTGCCTCTATATGAGAGGGGGAACATACGGGATGTAAAATTAAATTGGTTGAGATGATTGAAAAAAAAAAGCATCTTGGCAAGTCTGTCATTATAGGCAAGCTAATGCTTATTAATTTGCCTCAGTTTTCTAATCAAACTAGTACAGGCGAGTATCACCAAGTTCTTAAATTTAGATTTGACATATTGTGGACAAAAACATCTTTCTGAACACAGTCTGAGCATGTGCCCTAGGCGTATGTCGCAACTCTCATACAAAGGCACCCCAAATCAAGCTGTTCTTCAACTTTGTTTGTGCTATGCATCCTATACTATTTGCCCTGCGGATTGAAGAATTGTAATTGGAATAAATAAAAAATATGTGTATGGATCATTTCATACAACAGCCTTAGTAGCTATAGGTCCCAAAGCAGCCCCTTAGTAATGTAATACAATGAAAAATACATTTGAAATCTCAGTTAAGGTAATTTGAGTTTATATCCAATTTCATAATTTATGATTTCATTTAAAACAAGCATTTAACCCTTAACTACTGTTAGCGGTCTCACAGACCGCTACCTTTTCCAATTCTTGCAGTTTAACTTGAAACTTTGAGTTTAACTATAGACACTACTGAAATTTTGTTTCTAGTACCATTATTACAGACTTTTGAATAGATGAATTTTTGTTATAAAACTCCTTTTTATAATGTTTAATACAGAAACTGTATCCCATGAGTTTATTGAACCTTTTATTCATCATTTGATCAAACGGTCGCATAGACCGCTTACAGTAGCTACGCAATAATTTCTGTGACAGTAGTTAATTCTTAATAAAAGGAAACGGAAATCAGTGGTTACTTTCTGAAAAAAATTTAAAATCCCTACTTTTGTAAAGTGCTTTTTTCCCCACTTTTTATGAAACCATATTATTACTTTTTCTAGTTATAATAGAAGAAAGTATTGTAATCGAAATTCTTTTTCGACTTCCGGTTTTCAACGGATTCACACGTTTTAGGGGTCAGAGATTCTAAAACACATATTTTTACAAAATGTTTGTATGTCCTCTTTGTATCATCGAAAAGTGTATGAAGTTATGCTTCAAATTGAACCAAATTTCATTTATATGTTTTTGATTATGACCAGCAGGTCCCACTTGAATTTGAGGATATACCGACGACAGGGGGCGCTGTGATAGCGATTTTTGTTCCATTATCACTATTTTATCATCGAAAAGTGTATGAAGTTATGCAGATAATTGAACCAAATTTTTTGTATGTGTTTTTGACTATGGTCTGCAGGTTCCAGTTGAATTTGGGGATATTGCGCCTGGAGGGTGTCTGATATGGGGGGCCTGTGATAGTCATTTAAAGATTTGAAATTCAAAAATATGTACAAAAAAATTAGAAATCCTAAAATGTTTTTTGCGTTAAATGTTTGACCTTGATCCAAGGATTACAGAGCATTTTTCGTTTTGCTTCTATCTTAAAAAATGGTTGAGATATAGCAGTTTGAAATTTTAGGGTGGGTGATATTTTGAAACAATACAGCACGATTCCTCCATAAACGGGTTTAATTTATGAATTTTAGTGAACATGGTTTCGGCAAATTTTCTTTCATTGTTGTAATCATCGTTTCAACTCTTACATGCCTAACACACTATATATTAATATTAGCCAACGTCAAATTCTCGCCAACCTTGGCGACAACTTGTGAAATAGCGCCAAATTTGGTGTCAAAATCGTTGTTAAATACGAAGCCAACTTGGCTATGTCTGTCTAATTTGTCGATATTCTTATTATGCTAAAATCTTAAAACCAAGCAATAGGGAGGCTATCTTTTCTGCTGGTTCAGGCCAGAGGGACTTTTCGTAGTTTAGTATAATCCATCGGCTGCTCGCATCCAGGTAACCCGACGATTTGCAAGTAGCTGACGTACAACAGAATGACGAAAAATATGACTTCTTTGGTGGTGTGACAGCGAATTTTGAAGTATTAGCATTAATGAGATCGAAGAAAGTTTTGGGATTGGTATATCCGACTAGTGTTTATATTACATACGAGTTTTGCCTGGAGTTACATCTATCGAATTAATATTTTCATTTCTTGCGTTTATGGAATTGCTTTGTTAAGTATTTTGGCGAAATTTCCTTGAAGAATCAAGCTGTTTTCATATAAAATTTTTAATGTATTGCTTGTAAAGTTTGTGTTACTTTTAGTATGATTAACATGGTAATATCTATACGCTAAAGATTATGCATTTTTAAAAAATTACTTGACAATCGGTAATAAAAAAAGTACTATTTTGATTTTTTAAAAACTTTATTAAATTTATCGAATTTACAATTTCAATTATAGCTATTTGTATTATAGATATTAAAAAAGTATAATTATAAATCGAAAACTGAAGTGTATTATATTATATTCCCAAACCCTTTAATATAATGTTTTCATTTCGTATAATGTGTTTCCGAAGTTTTATTCAATAAAAATACCTTTAGAATTTCAGATAAGATAATCTTAGTTTTTTACTATTTCACATAACAGATACATTTAAAACGAAAGTACAAAACGTATCCTTTTTTTTCTCAGAAAATGTAAAAATCCTTAGGTATGTAACGAACGTTTTTATCCTCACTTTTTGCGAAACCATATTCTTGGTTTATCATAATCATGCTTTTCCTGGAGTGAAATCTTTCCGATTCAGTTTTCTATATCCAGTATATTGACTTTTTAATTATTTTTCAAAAACGAAGGAATTCAATCGGAGAATCAAGCCAGTTTACGGTTTTATATACAGTATTTAATGTTATCGTAAATGTAAAACTAGTAAAGTTTTATTTGTTACTTCTAAAAAAAGTAGTGTTTTTTTTAGATTTTCTCTTCCATTATATGCAACAATAAAAAAAAAATGCAAATTTGTAAACTTTAAAAACAGTGTCATATTCAAACTAGAGAAAAAATGCTTTTAAACATGCCTTTATTTTTGACAGATGGTAAAAAAAAAAATCTTTATAATTGTAATATTTCAACTTCGAAAATGATTAATCAATGATTTTTATTTCGTATAATTTTTTTTTTTAAGTTTCATTCAATGAAAAATACATTTTTAATTTCATTTGCGTCTATTTTTTATACATCTTCAAAGTCTTGGACAAAGTCTGACACGAAGGTCTCGTTTACAAATTAATTCGGCTAAATAACACGTCCGGACATGTATATTTTACACATTCTTACTTTGGCTATCGTACCATTTACGTCTACAATAATAGCACTCTAGCTAAACTCCATTTTATCATTTCAGTCATCTTTTAAGGTTTCGTCCTTGAACCGACACTTTTCAACTTATTTTTTAACCATATACCTCATGCATTGTTAACTTATCTTGCTTTATATGCAGACGGTACCACTATTTACACCTCAGGACACCACTCTTATTTTTTAAACAGTAACTTGCAACGACACATTGATATGCTTATAGTAGTATGTAATTATATAGCAGTATGCTTATAGTAGTATGTTGTAATTTTTGGCGCGTTAAAATTAATGAACCAATAACTGTTGCTATTTACTTTTCTCGAACTTTCTTCTACTCCAATATACTAACCCTACACTGTAAAAAAAATTTCGTAAAATTTCAGTAGATGTACCGTAAATTAACGGTACTTGTACTGTTTTCACTCTTCACGGTATGAGTACCGTACTTCTAAGGTATATCAAGCGTAAAAAAAACCGTATATGTGCATTTCGATTATAAACGGTATTTATACAGTAAAATGATTGTTCTTCAGTAAAAAAAGCGCCATTTACACCGTAAAATAATTATTTTTCAGTAAGGAAAAAGCTGATAGCCCCGCCTCGGTGCACGGCAACCCCTAAAGTGATGCTCATGTTACGTAATGCGTGCAGGCCTGAGGAAAAGGGGGAAGTGCAGCCGGTACATATACTTTAAATATTTTACGGGTCATACACCGTCCAGTTAAATTACGGTATATATACTGGTCACAAAGTTGCCAGTATATGTACCGTAATTTTTGACCAAAAGTTTTTACAGTGTAGCATTGCTACCCTCGTAGGCATTACCCTTAACAATGCTACCCTCCCTTAGAAATATGGGACTAAGTACCTGGAAGTTATTTTAGTTAAACCAAACTTTCAGAAAAAATATACATAGCATTAGAGGTAAGATCACCGGATAGTTCAAATCTTTTTACCCTCTCCTTAAAAGTCCGGCTCTCTCCATTCGCAATTAAATATTAATATATAAAGCTTCCATTCTGACTATCATGACTTATGTCTTTCCGATCTAGGCTTTCATATCAAATCTCGTATGGAAAACCTGTCTAAACTCCATAACAGAAATTTAAGAACCACCAGAAATGGGTGGAGATACATACGTGATTTAAATATATGTTCATTCATTCATCAACGGATCAATAAACTTTTCTAAACATTTCTACAAAAATATAGTATATATTATAAAATACTATATTTCCAATGAGACTATTACCGAACTGGACTACGATGTCTCCAATTCCAACTATTAGAAAAAGACAGCGTTATTCAAACATGGATGAAAGATAATACCTTTCTTTTTTGTTTTTGTTGTTTATGTTTAGCTTACATTTAATTTAAAATACTTAATAATTTTTATATTACTAAAAATAGTTACACTTAAGTTTTTACTTTATTAACTATACTGCTACTCAGTAACAAATAATAAATGTTAGGGTTATCACTCAAATGTGCCTTTTTATAATTATCTTAGACTGCCTCTCCCTTTACCTTGATTGTTTTTAACACCTGCACATGTGAAATTTTTAATATTTCAACTTTTTATTTTAAAATGTAATTACTCTATTTGATTTTTTCTAGAAATGTATTATATTTCCCATTTTTAATTCTATCCAATACACTTTCTTTTATCTTTATTTATATTTAATATGAATTTCACTCTTAAGCAGTTTAGACAACAGATAACTTCTCTCTTATACAGCTCACTAAATTTTAGAAATACAGCTTACTCCTTGACAGAGTGTAAAGTTGGGGTAGACAGGGCAGCTCGTGAAAACCTTAAACTGCTCAAGTGTTGACCTTTCAGATTAAATAAAACGAATACTATTATTTCAAAGAAGAGTTTGCAATAAAGAAATTTGTATAAAAGAACAAAGAGTAATTCTCCGAACAATTAGGTACCTATGTACATATTTCTAAAATATTTATATTGAAGACAAATAATAAAAAAAAAAATCTATTTTCTTATTTTAAAGGAATATCTATGAAATTTTTATTAAATATATATGTTTTTAAATATTCACGTATATTTATTACAGATGTTAAAAAAGGCTATTTAAAAATGGAATAATTCAATCACATTTTGCTCAAAACAATCAAATAGATTTTTGTTCTGCTTCGAATAATGTCCTTTCAAAATTTTATTGAAATATAAATACATTTCGAATTTCAGCTAAGGTAATTTGAGTTTAAATTTGATTTCTTTCTTTACTATTTCACTTAAAACATGCATTTAGTTAAAAGAAATGGAAGTTATTGTTTTTTTTTTTCAGAAAGATTGAAATTCCTTATGGTTGTAAAGTATTTATTTTTACCTCACTTTTCCCGAAACCATATTCTTCCTTTCACACAATCATATTTTGCCTGAAGCCAAATAGTCCATCCGATTCAATTTTCCATATTCTGATAAAAATTGGCTTATTGGGTATTTTTAAGAAGTAACCATTACCGTTGAAGAATCAAGTGGGTATGTCGTTCTACATAAAGTGTTTAATGTTATTATAGGTAAAGCTTTCTTCTGTTAGTTTTTCACGAAGAAAAGTAAAGGTTATTATTTTTTAGCTTTATTATTGTAACATATTTTAAGTCATTATTGTACATGATTAGATAAATTTTCTATATTTTGAGTTTGTCAACGATTTCGGTTGAAGAATCAATCTTTTATGTGGTTTTACTTAGTTTAGTATTATTATATGTAAAGTGTTCATTTGTTACTTTTTCACGAACAAAATGAAGAAGGGCTATTACATTTTATCTTTGTCATTATACCATATTATGCTTCTTTTATTGTATCTCATTATACCAATTTTCAATATTTTGAGTAAAACTGTCTTATTAGGTATTTTTAAGAAATGACACGATTTCAGTTGACGAATCAAGGGGAATAAGGTGTTATAACACGTGTTTAATGTTATTATAGGTAAAGCGTTCATTTAATACATTTTCCGGAAGATAAGGAAGGAAGGTTATCGTTTATCTTTATTATTGCACCGCATTATACCTCATTTATTGTACATCGTAATACTAATTTTCCGTATTTTGAGTAAAATTACCTTTGCATTTTCATAAAATTAAATGATTTCAGTTGAAGAATCAAGTGGTTATGAGGTTTTACATAAAGTGTTTTATGTTATTATAGGTAAAGCTTTCATCTGTTACTTTTTCTCGAAGAAAATAAAGGAAGGTTATCTTTTATTTTTATCACTGTGCACATTTCTACTTGTCCTAGGTGTGAAATTACTTTAAAATAAAAATTTAAATATACGAATTCATATTCTATAAATTTAAAATACCATAAAAATGTTCGTAAAAATTTCCTACATATATATTTTTAATATATTATATGGAAATCGAAGGGGGGGGGGGAAACCTTGTTAAATTTATTGCATATACGATTTTAATTATAGCTATTCGTATTACAAATATTAAAATAGGCTCATTATAAATAAAATATTTTACAATAATTCCTTTTAAAATCATTAAGACGGGATTTTTAAGAAATGTAGAAGAATGTGTTTGCAAAGTTTTGTTTAATGAAAAAAAAATTGGAATTCGAATTAAGAAAAGTTAAGTTTAAATCTGGTTTCATACATTACTTTTTCAAGTAAATGAAGAATTAAAAAAAAAGGAAATTGTGTATTATTTGTCTCAGAACATTTTAAAATGATTACGCTCATAAAGTATTGTTTTTTAATCCTCACTTTTTGCGAAACCATATTCTTTCTTTAACGCAATCATGTTTTGCCTAGAGACAAATTCGTTGGATTCAATTTTCTATTTCCTGCGTATAAGAAATTGCTTTTTCAAGAATTTTGAGAAATGAAATTTTACTCGAAGAATCAAGAAGATTTGAGATTTTATATAACCTGTTTAATGCATTATGGGAAAAAAATTCTCCAGTTATCTCTTTCCAAAAGACGAAGGTCTTTATCTTTCTCCTTGTACACTTTTTACTGTATTTTCATAGCCTTTAAATGGCTTAAAATAAGTTTTGTGATTGAAAAAAAAATTGGAATTCCAATTAAGATGAGTTAAGTCTAAATCTGGTTTCTTACATTACTGTTTCAAGTTGGGAAAAAAAAAAAAAAAAAAAAAAAAAAAACGAAAATTGTATGTTATTTGTTTCAGAAAAATTTAAAATGCTTACGCTCATAAAATATTTTTTTTTCATCCTCACTTTTTGCGAAACCATATTCTTTCTTTAACGCAATCATGTTTTGCCTGGAGACAAATTCATTGGATCCAATTTTCTATTTCCTGTGTATAAGAAATTCTTTTTTAAAGTATTTTGAGAAATGAAATTTTACTCGAGGAATCAGAAGGTTTGAGGTTTTATATAAACTGTTTAATGCATTATGGGAAAAAATTTCATTAGTTACCATTTTCCAAAAAGACGAACGTTTTTATCCACGTGCACTTTTTTCAGTATTTTTATATTTTTTAAATTGCTTTAAAATAAGAATTAAGTATATTCAAAATTTTGCTCTCTGCATATAAATAAATTGAAATTTTTGACCACTTTTTTCATTATAAACATATTTTAAAAATGTATGAAAATAAAATAAACAAGGACTGTTTTCATGTTTTCAAGAGAATTACCTGTTAAATTTATAGATTTTAAATATAACAGTATGTATTTCAGATGTTAAAAAAGTCCCTTTTAATGTTAAAATTCAACAACATTTGGCTGAAAACAAATTAGAGTTTTTCTATTTTGAATAAAATGATTTCAAATTTTTAAAATATATTTGGAATTTCGGTTAAGGCAATATAAGTTTAAATGTGATTTTCTAGTTTACCAATTCACTTAAGTCATTCGTTTGATAAAAACGGAAGTTGTATGTTAATTTCTCAAAAAAAAAAAATTAAAAATGCTTGCGCTTGCTTGTAAAATTTTTTATCCCCACTTTTTACTGAACTATATTTTTTCGTTAACGCAGTAATTTTCTATTTTACTATTTTTTGTTGCACATATATTTAATAAGTAAAAAAAGAAAATTGTTGGTTACTTTCTCAGAAAATATTAAAATCTTTATTTTTGTAAACTATTTTTTTTATCCCCGCTTTTTTGCGAAACCATATTATTCTTTTAACACAATCATGTTTTGCCTTGAGCGAAATCATTCCGATTCCAATTTCCATTTCCTGCGTATATGAAATTGTCTTTATAAGTTTTTCCAGAAATGAGGAAATTTCAGACGGCGAATCAAGTGGGTTTGCGGTTTTATATAAAGCATTTAATGTACTGTGTTTTAAGTTCTTATTCGTTATTTATTTTAATAAAAGAGTAATGTTTTTGTGACTGACAAATGTGAATGACAAATGACAATGTATACTTTTTCAGATATTTATAGACCTTAATCCATTTTATCGATGTGATATACTTGAATACAGAATTGTTGAACTCTAAAAACGATATTTTTCAAAATTGAGCAAAAAATACTCAAATCTGAGTATGTCGCATAGTCAAAATGGCTCCGAATCAAAATTACTCAAGTTTGAAACATGTATATTCTCATTTCTGAAAACATGCACACACACTCAAGAATAAAACATCATGTGCTCATATTTCAGTATGTCATTGTTTAAAATGTCTTTATTATATATGTAATAAAACCTTGCATGGAATTAGTATTACAGATTTTTTTGTTTTCTATATATGAAATCACACGAAGAAGAGTTGAATTTCATAGTTCCTCACTATATAGAATAATAACAAATTTATATAAAATCTAATATTAATTGAAATAAAAATCCATGCACAGTGATCTATAACATATTTTAGTAATTGTAAAAAAAAAAATAATAATAATAAAAAGTAAAGTAAATAAATTTAAAAAATGTCAATACTTGTAAAAATAGCAGGAATTAAAGCATTCTTTTATTTTAATTTTGTAAACATTTTAAATAAATGTATAGTTTTTTTTTTCAAAATGTGCTTTTAACTGACTATTAAAATATACTGCAATAACAATTTTTATCAAAATTCTTAAAATTAAAAATAATATTGAAAAGTACCGTTTCCCATTTATAGCAAAATCACATAGTACTTATTTGCTTTATTTAAAAACATTTCTCTAAAATTTTTAAATACCGAGCTGAATTCACCATTTTTATATAATAAATTTGAAAATCTGCAAATCCACCTTTTTCTATTTAATGTGTAACCAATGGTAATGATTTGGGTTCGTTTGAAATCGGGTTTTCTCACTCGATTGCAGGATTTTAATAAAATCGTCTCAAAATCGCGTTACCCGACCTGATAGGGTATTCATATAAGAATCGGAGCCCAAGCAAAAGCTAAACTAAACAGACAGAATAAAATAAAATAAATAATTTAAAACCCCGACTTAAGTCCGGCATCGGGTTGGATAATCCGATTTTACCCGCACCCGACATGACGTTCAACTTGAGCCGAGTAAGAATAGCGTTAATTGTTGTTGTTGTTGTTGTTATTCTGTTTGGGTTAAATTGATTGTAATTTTTTTGGGGTACGGGTTGATTTCGGGTTGAGATTTTATTCTTGCAACTCGGGTTTGGATTAATATGAAAAACTAGAATAAAATAATAACTTGATCTAAAGAAAAAATAGAATATTATTTCAAACCTGTAGAAAAAAAAAGAAAAGAAAAGAAAGAAAATAAAGTAAAAGAAAAAAATTAACCGATCCGCAATTTTCATCATCGAATATGGGTAAAATATGGTCACTCGATCCGATGAAGAATCGTCACAATTGTCACAAACCTGCAGCCAAAAAAATATATATATATCTGAACTTTACGAGTCTGATTCGGGTAAAATCTGGTCACCCAATCCGATGCAGAATCGTCACAAATGTCACAAACGTCTAGCAAAAAAAAAAAAATGTCGATCCGAACAATCCGGATCGGATTCGGGGAAAATTTGGTCACCCTATCCGATGCAGATTCGTCACGCTTTTCACATTGAAGTCGCACGGTGACTTCACAAAGTAGTCACATTGTGAGGTCACAGAAAGCCTTGAAAACGGCCATAACGACTTCACATTTAGGTCACAGTGACTTCACATCGACGTCACTTGACGTCACGACGACGGTCACAAAGTCACAGTGTCACTTTACATTGACGTCGCCGTGACGTCACCATGCCTTACGGGTTCGTACGTTTAACTACTTAGTGAATTGCGTTCTGTATTTCTATGTAAATTTTGTCAGTTTCCGTACACCTGATCTCTTCTTTCAATTTTGGTGTATCTCTTCATGTCGAAAATGATTCTTATAACGTAAACCTTAAAGAAGCTAGCGTGACTAATATTTTAACTAACTTACCTTGTCTTGTGAGAACATTGAAGGTATTACGACTACTCCTGCAAATGGTCAACGTGATATGCGTGAAAAATCATCTCATTTCCTATACAAGTCAAGAATTTGATAAAAATACCATTACAATGTATTCATTATCGTTTAAATAATAAACAAAATTTTTTAAATGCCATATGTTGGAATAAATAAGTGAATTACTTTCTGTATTTCTATGTAAATTTTGTCTGTTTCCGTAAACCTGATCTCTTCTTTCATTTTTGGTGTATCTGTGCATGTCGAACCTGATCTTATAACATAATCCTTAAAGAAGATATTGTGACTAATTTTTTAACTAACTTAAATTGTCTTGTGAGAACATTGAAAGTATTACGACAAATCCTGCAAATGGTCAACGTGATATGCGTGAAAAATCATCTCATTTCATATACAAGTCAACAATTTGATGAAAATATCGTTACCATGTCTTCATTATCGTTTAAATAAAAAACAAAAATTTTAAAATGCCATATGTTGGACTAAATAAGTGAATTACTTTCTGTATTTCTGTGTAAATTTTGTCTGTTTTCGTACACCTGATCTCTTTTTTTATTTTTGGTGTATCTCTTCATGTCGAACCTGATCTTATAACGTTAACCTTAAAGAATCTAGTGGGACTTATTTTTTAGCTAACTTACCTTGTCTTGTGAGAACATTGAAAGTATTACGACAACTCCTGCAAATGGTCAACGTTATATGCGTGAAAAATCATCACATTTCATATACAAGTCAAGAATTTGACGAAAATGTCGTTACAATGTCTTCATTATCATTTAAACAATAAACAAAAATTTGAAAATGCCATATGTTGGACTAAATAAGTGAATTGCGTCCAGTATTTCTATGTAAATTTTGTCTGTTTCTGAACACCTGATGTCTTCTTTCATTTTTGGTGTATCTCTTCATGTCGAACCTGATCTTATAACGTAAACCTTAAAGAAGCTAGTGTGACTAATATTTTAACTAACTTACCTTGTCTTGTGAGAACATTGAAAGTATTACGACAACTCCTGCAAATGGTCAACGTGATTTGCGTAAAAAATCATTTCATATACAACAAGTCAAGAATTTGTTGAAAATATCGTTTATCGTTTAAATAATAAACAAAAATTTTAAAATGCCATATGTTGGACTAAGTAAGTGAATTTCTGTATTTCTATGTAAATTTTGTCTGTTTCCGTACACCTGATCTTTTCTTTCAATTTTGGTGTAACTCTTCATGTCGAACCTGATTCTTATAACGTTAACCTTAAAGAAGCTAGTGGGACTTATTTTTTAGCTAACTTACCTTGTCTTGTGAGAACATTGAAAGTATTACAACTCCTGCAAATAGTCAACGTGATATGCGTGAAAAATCATCACATTTCATATACAAGTCAATAATTTGATGAAAATATCGTTACAATGTCTCCATTATCGTTTAAATAATAAACAAAATTTTAAAAATACCACATGTTGGACTAAATAAGTAAATTACTTTCTGTATTTCTATGTAAATTTTGTCTGTTTCCGTACACCTGATCTCTTCTTTTTGGTGTATCTCTTGATGTCGAACGCTTGATTTCTTCTTTCATTTGTACCAGGTAATTTAGAATCACACCGTATATATTATAATTTAAAATTGTTTTAGAAGAACAGGATAAGAAATATTATTTTCTTTAGAGAAATTTCTTGTGCACACTCTCATTTAAAACAAAAGTATTTTTAACAATATGCATTCAAAAATTCACCAAAAAGAAATTTTTTAGGATACAGAGACAAGTCAGAGTGTTATTAAGAGAATTAAAATGCAGTTATGTATTCTTTTCAAACTCATTAAAATGCACAATGTATGCAAAAATTTAATTAAAAAAATACTTTAGAACCGTCTGAAATTATTATGTGATCCTCTAGATGTGTGGTAGATACAGAAATCAAAGCGCTAAGAAAAATATTACAAGGAATATAAAAAGGCTATTGTTTGATTCTCTCAAACTCAATAAAATGCACAATGTATAAAAAAAATTATAGCATTTGAAAAAGCCATTCATTTTATGTTTCCTTTACAAAATCTTTTGTTCCGTATTACATCAAAATATTAGAATGGCTATTATTTTCTTAAATACTTCCGTGTAGTTCAACCATGTAATTTCATTTAACTTTTGTCTTTTGAAAAAGATCTATTCATTCTTGATCATTCTCGTTTAAGTTTTATAAAAATTAAGACACGTGTTACTCATGGGCGATTTATTTTCAGAAATTATTTTTGAATAAGGACGTAATTGACCATATTAAGTGGTTAGGATATAAAGATAATTTTACTGAAAATTGTTACTATAGGGAACTGTTTTCGTGTTTTTCTAATAAGAATAAATTTACAAGAATATTACATTTAAGTAGGGTTTGCTTTTGCATACTATTATTTCGAACAAAAAGTATTTTTAAGTTTTACATTATACATTCCGAAATTCACCCAAAAGATTTTTTTTTCTTATTTTTCCTGATGAATTTTTTGTCGAGTCAAAAGTATTACGAAGATAATTAAAAAGCTGTAATGTATTCTTATCAAAGTCACTAAAATACACAATGTATCTAAAAATTTTATTTAAAAACATTTCAGAACTGTCTGAATTATTACGCGATCCTTTACATTTGGTACATACAGAAATGAATGAGCTAAGAAAAAAAATACAAGAAAATAAAAAGACTATTGTGTAATCTTTTCAAAATCAATAAAATTCACAATGTATACAAAAAATTACAGTATTAAAAAATGCCCTTCATTTTATGTTTCCTTTATGTAATCTTTTGTTCCGTATTACACCAAAAGATTAGAATGGCTATTATTTTCTTAAATACTTCCGTGTAGTTCAGCCATGTAATTTCATTTAACTTTTGTCTTTTCAAAAAGATCTATTCATTATTGATCATTCTCGTTTAAGTTTTATAAGAATTACGACACGTGTTACTCATGGACGATTTATTTTCAGAAATTATTTTTGATGAATAAGGACGTAATTGACCATATTAAGTGGTTAGGATATAAAGCTAATTTTACTCAATTTTTACTGTAGGGAGCTGTTTTCGTGTTTCTCTAATGAGAATAAATTTATAAGAATGTTATATTTAAGATATTTATAAGAATGTTTATTAAGATTTTGCTTTTGCACACTATTATTTCGAACGAAAGTATTTTTAACAATATGCATTCCGAAATTCACCAAAAAGGAATTTTTTTTCTTATTTATCCTGATGAATTTTTTGACGAGTCAAAAGTGTTACGAAGATAATTAAAAGGCTGTAATGGATTCTTATCAAAGTCACTAAAATGCACAATGTATCCAAAAAATTCATTAAGAAAAAATATTTCAGAGCTGTCTAGAATTATTACGCGATCTTTTAAATTTGGTACTTACAGATATGAAAGAGCTAAGAAAAAGCTTACAAGTAAATAAAAAGACTTGTGTAATCTTCTGAAAATAAATAAAATTCACAATGTATCCAAAAAATTATAGTATTTAAAAAGTCTTTCATTTTATGTTTCCTTTATGTAATCTTTTGTTCCGTATTACATCAAAAGATTAGAATGGCTATTATTTTCTTAAATACTTTCGTGTAGTTCAACCATGTAATTAGATTTAACTTTTGTCTTTTGAAAGATCGCTATTCATTCGTGATCCTCTTCGTATAAGTTTTATAAAAATTACGACACGTGTTACTCATGGACGATTTATTTTGTGAAATAAAATTTCATGAAAAAGAATGTTATTGACCGTATTAATTGGTTAGGATATAAAGCTAATTTTACTCCAAATTCTTATTGTACGGAGATACTTTCATGTTTATCTAATAAGAATAAATTATTAAGAATGTTATATTTAAGCAGGGTTCGTATGTATGCTTACTTTACCACTTACTCTTTTTCTTTTGAATACCAGTATTTCTATAAAGAAAATTTCGCTGTATGTAATCTGAAATTTTCTAACACTAATTAAAAATGACTCTGTGAAAGTGCCAGAAGTATTCGCGTTGTTAAAATGGAGAAAAAAAAGCCCTTCCGGCCTGTACCGGGAGGAAAAGGTAGCTTTCCTATATCTTCGTTTTAAAATTTTAGCTAATGTTACACGAAAACAGCAAAGAAACGTTTACAAAAGATTCGTTAATACTGAATTTGAATAAGAAATTCGCCAAATTATTGAGAAATAGCCAAATTGGCTTTATTTATGAAGACTTATTTTGGTCGCCAAATTTGGCGATATTTCGCCAAGTGTCGCCAATTTTGCCAATTTTGTCGCCAATGTCGCCAATTTTGTCGCTAACAGATATGAATATATAGTTTTATGCGTATGATTAGGAAAATTATTACAACAATGAAAGAAAATAATTTGCGAGTAATCGCGTTAATGTGCTGTTTTGTTTCAAAATGTCAGCCACCCTAGAATTTCAAACTGCTCTATCTCAGCCATTTTTTAAGATAGAGGTAAACCAAAAAATGCTCTGGAATCCTTGTATCAAGGCCTAAAACGTAATTAAAAATAAATTTGAATTTTTAATTTTTTTGTATATTTATTTTAGTTTTAAATTTTTAAATGGTCACCATCTTGAAACAAAATGGCGGACCAAGCTGGTCAACGAACTCGGTCGAGACATTGGTTAGCTTAATACACACAATTAGTTTCATCAAAATTTATTTATAAATACGAGCGTTATCGTATGACATAGGTCAGATATATATATATGGATATATCTATATATATATATAAATCAACATTTGAACGGAGGGTGGTTTTGGGGTTTGGGGGTCATGATCGGTGAAAATATATCGAAATTTTCCGGAATTGCTTTCCTCCGAACGGCTGCAATAGGTAGCTTTATACTTTTTTGTATTGAAAGCTACCGAATATTGAGACATGATTACTATGTGTTCTACAAAATGTATAGCTGAAAGATTAAAAACATTTGAAGTTGAATTGTGCTCCTTTTTATATATCAAAAGTAAGTGATGAATTCTATTTTGAAATTTATTTTTCAATTTATTACAAAATAAATTTTTACAAAAAGTGCCCAATATTACATATAAGATTTAAAATTATAAAATTCAAAATATTTAGTGGTTTGGGTACAGAGAAAAAAGAAATGGAACATGTTCCATATTATCTCTCTCTCTCACACTGTCCCATTACACTCTCCTGGTAATCAAGGGTAAATCCAACTGGAGGTCACATGGAGGACGGAAATCATGAAGAAAACTATAAAACAATACATTTTTAAAAAATGTATTGTTTTATGGAATTGTTTTATATATTGTTTTATAGAAATTTATTAAATGTATTTACAATTTTAAAAAATGTATTGTTTTATAGAAGTTTGACTACGAGTTCATTTCGGGAAAACACTTTTGATTATTAGATCCATTGACACTATGTGAAGTGCATTATGGAGTTGTAGAAATTCACATTGTTTATTGGTGAACAAGAACCAAGATGGTCTATTTGAATGGAAAGTTTAAAATACTTATTTTTGTTTTCACGGAAATGGCCAATATATACGTTCACACTTAAAATCAAATGTATGTTTAATATAATGCAGAAAATTCAACAAAAAGTGAAATTCTTGCCTATAGGGTTGATTGGGGTAAGTGGAACCCCTTTTTGGAATACTTCATTTTTGAAGCCTTACACAAAATTTTGAAACAGTTTTGAACTTAGTTCAATAAAAGTTAAAATTTCAGTGCAAATTCACCTTGTTTAATAACTAAAATTCATTAAGATATAACTAAATGTAAATATATTGCTTGAAGGTGCGTAAAAACATACATAAAAAACATTTAAAAGCACATTAAGCAACCATCCCACCTTATTTCCAAACCCTTGAAGTAAAATAGTTTATTCCGGGCAAGCAAGAAAACGCAAAGAGACAACAACTCAACTCAACAATTTAGTTTTTCCCCTGATGATGACCGGGTTTCGGTTGAAAACGTTTTGGAATTTTTAAAAGGACTTTAATGTGCTTTTAAATGTTTTTATGTATGTTTTTACGCACTTTCAAGCAATATATTTACATTTAGTTGTATCTTAATGAATTTTAGTTTTGAACTTATCAACTTATTTTATTTAAGACTATATTAATAAACAAAAGTTTACCATTAGTTTCTAAAATAATGCTTAAATATTTTTTAACTGCTTTTCTTTTAAAAAATCAGGTGGGTGTCCCACTTACCCCATAATAAGGGGTAAGTGGGCCCACCGCTCTTTATTTAAATTTAAATCGAGTGTGACTAAAGAAGAGGTAAGTGGGTGTTACTTGATAAAGTATAGAAATTTTCGATATGAAATATTTTATTGTAAATGTATCCGTGTACGAGATATCTACTCACATTAAGATAAGTATGACAGGTAATTATAGAATGAAAAACAAAACAAGTACATCTATGAAATTTTTTGAAAGCTTAGAGGTGAAGCAAGCCATTTTCAGTAAGAATATAGGTTCTTTTAGAAATGCAACGCCATTCATTCTATTTTTCAGGAATCAAATCTTGATCAAATAAATAACTTGTTCAGTTATTGTGTAAAATGTTGCAACAGATACTCAAAACCTTTTCTTTAAAAACTTAATAAAGACTATTTATTTACAGATTAACAGGTTAGTATTATTTTATCACTCTTATTTCAGAGTTCAAATTATTACCGACAATCGGTACAAAAACAAAGTTACATCATCATCTTACCAAAAGAACAAAATTCAGAGTAAACAAAAAAAGGGCCGTTGCCACTGCCAACAGAAAAAAAATCGTCTGGCTAGCGCCAGGGAGGAGGCATTCGTAACGAGGCATGTTGTTTACTTTAACGTATAAAACAACGATGAAGAAACATAATAAGGTTGATTAAAATTAATTTTGCCACATTATCAAACACTATAAGTTGAAAAAGAAATTGGAAACACTAAATGGTAGTGTCTATTTAAAGTTGGCTGAGGGAGGATCATTATTACTTCATCTTCAGCAATAATTCCAACGTCATCTGCATCCGGCGAATAAAAAGTCTCACTATTTCTATTCTTTCTTGCAAATTTAGCAGTTATTTTTTCATTTGTTTCATAAACTTATAAAATTAGAGCTATATAATTTAATTTGAATTTTTTCTTTATTCTTTATGTTTCCATCATTTTTTTTTCTCTAAATTGTTGCATGTATTCTTCATTTGTAATGATTTGAACACCTGAAGATGCTTTAGATCTCTTTGATGGAATTGTGTTTTGACGTGGAGATGTACATATAATGGTGACATAACCTCTATATTCAATTTGAAAAACTAAACATAACCATAAGTACACTCAGAAAAAGGAATTGATTAAAACTACAAAACATGTTTTGTTGAGTACATTTTGGTTGTTTTAGCAAAATTCAAGTAAAATTTACTTGAATTAACTTTACTTGAATTAACATTACTTGAATTAACAATTTTGCTTGAATTAACAAAACATTTTTTGCTGACGATACAAAATTTTTTTTTGGACTTGCAAAAAAAAATTTTTTTTGTTGATTCAAACAAAATTTCCATTGACCTATATTTAAACAAGAAATTTTCTTGGGTCAAATAAATTTTTGTTGATTCAAGAAAACTTTTTTCTGGGTGTACTATAGCAATTTAAGGCAACTTGTTTAAGCCCTAATGCAAAAATTTATTTAAATTTACTTAGTGGGGTACGTGGGACACCCTAATCCTACTCATCCATAATGAGGGGCCCCACCTACCCCTAGTAGGCTAAAATTACGGGGTAAGTGGGACCCCTCCTCTTAAATACTTCTTCATAACAGTTTTTGTATAAATTCAAATTACATTATGTATATTAGGTTAAACCTTGCACAACAGTTTAATAAAAAATTAAAAGATAATGAAGACTAACCTGAAAACACCTTTTGGGAAAATGTAGCTTAAAACTCTTTAAACAAACTATTCTGGAAATTTATTTTACATTAGTTTTATGACATTAAAAATGAATGAAACAAAGCTCAAATATATGCAAAATCCATCAGTGTGACGAAATGTGACATGATCGATGCAAATAAGTATGAAATATTCTGCACATATTTTAGTTTGAGAAAGATGTCCCACTTACCCCAACCAACCCTATAGAAGTCTGAGTGCTAGTAAAATAAATAAATAAAAACAAAGTACTTGAGTATACTTTTTAAAGTCATTCAAATGCACAATGTATCCAGAAATTTATCGTAATTAAAAACTCCTTCATTTTATTTTTACTTTCTTTATTCAATCTTTTGTCCCGTATTACATCAAAAGATTAGAATGTCTATTATTTTCTTAAACACTTCCATGTACTTCAAGTATGTAATTTTATTTAACCTTTGTCTTTTACAAGAGCTTTTATTAAATTAATGGGGCCATTGTTGATACTTCATTAAAAATATTTTGCTTAAATAACAATTTAAATCTTATTTTTATCAGCTGCTAAATTTCATATATATATAATTTTTCTGTGGTTTTTATTTTTTCTTCGTTGTTATTTGTCAGGTAAGATTGATGTATTTTCCAATTTTTGTATGATCATTTGATGTTCAACGGAAAGTTTTGTAAATTTTCGAATATCTCGAAAGATTATTTCGGCTAAATTTGCAGTAGATTCATCCTTTTGCGCTACAAGGACAATTTTTTAGTCACTTCTTCGACAGTGAAATACTTTTGAAACTACGGTGTGATATAAGAAAGTGTCTTCCGTGGAGTAAGTCATTTTTTAATGTGAAGCAATAATAAGACTTGTAGCGGAGACAATTCTACGATGAAGACAATTCTCAGAAAAATTGAGATATTTTACACATTATAGAGACGTAAATAAAACAACGTTTAAAACGCCAGAACTTAAATTCTTTATAGCATACTAGTTTCAGTAGCATTTAGTGTACCGTCCTCAGTACTAAGAATGCTAGAAATTTGCTCATATATATAGGAAAAGATGTGAATTCAACCGAAAGTTTTAATGACCAATAGGAAAACAAGAAAATGTCCCGATAAGTGGCGCCCTCTCTTGTTCTGAAAAGAGACTTCGTGAATTTCATTATTCATATTTCGAAATTCAAGAACTATTATCTCATCTTACTCGCACATATCTATCACAAACAACTTTTTCGTTTCAAGTAATTTGTTACAAACAATCTGACGGCTTGGCCATAGGCTCTCGCCTGTCACCAATCCTCGCAGACATCTATATGCACTATTTTGAATGTTCCCTTTTCAATAAATTCTCTTTCCCTCTTTGGATTCGCTATGTTGATGACACATCCCCCTTAACAGACACCTCTGTTTACAATATAGACAATATCATTGACATTATGAAGTCTATCGATGTCAATATTCAATTCACTTATGAAACTGAAAATAATGGTTCTCACCCGTTCCTAGACACCCTTGTCACTCGCACCACAACCGATTTTGCCACAACAGTCTATCGCAAAAGTTTTGCTGTTTCTCTACCAGCCCATGCTCTCTCTTGTCACCCTCCGAGCCAAAAAAAATGGCTGCCTTCTACGCTTTTGTAAATCGTGCCATACATGTGTGCTCTGATTCTCACTCATTTAGTAGTGAAATTCAATATATTAAAGCCATTGCAATTGACAGAGGTTACAACCCTTCTATCCCTCAAACACACCGCGGTCTTCTGCTAGTACCACTATTATCATTGTGTTACCTTTCTTTCCAAAATCCAGTTTTTATATTGCAAAAATTCTCGTACAATATAATTTCAAAATAATTTTTACTCCTCCCAATAAACTTACTTTCTCCAAACTCAAAGATACCATTGAGTTATTCAACTCATGGGATATCTCTAGTATTAACTTCCAATACGGCCTTTCCTACATTGGACAAACAAAACGTGCTTTAAAATATCGTATTAATGAACATAAACAATATGTTAAAAAACAAGAAACCAATAAATCCTCAATTGCAAAACATTGCTGGGAGATGAACCATACTTTTGATTTCAGTTCGGCTAAAATAATCTCTAAACTTACTTCTATACAAGAACTTAACTTTCTTAACGCATTCCATATTTACAAAAATTATAAAAAAAATTGTTAATTGTGAATTCGTGATTTCTCTATTATCAGATTGTTGGAAACATTACACAAAACCCTCTTTTTCTTATTTTTTTTCGCCCTTTTTAATTTCTTCGGTTTTCCCAGCGTTATTTCCTACTGGATGTAACCCGTTATCTCCTGTTTTCCTATCGGTTATTAAACGTTTCAGTTCAATCCGCAATTCCCTATTGGCTGCAACCCGTTATCTTCTGTTTTCTGATTGGTCATTAAACCTTTCGGTTGAATCCGCATCTTTTCCTATATATATAAGCAAATTTCCAGCATTCTTAGCACTGAGGACGGTACGCTAAATGCTACCGAAACTAGTATGCTATAGAGAATTTATGTTCTGGTGTTTTTAACATTGTTTTATTTACATCTCTATCTTTTGCACCAGGCATCATCTCAATACTCATTTTACACATTAGATAATTAAGTTGGTAAAATGAAAAACTTCAAAATATAAACAATATAATTTTTTTATAAAAATTATAAATCAATATATAATAAAAACAAAACTATATCGTCACAGCATTTTCATTTTCGGTGTCCGATACAACATACTCTTCAAGAAAATGTGTATATTTTTAAAACAATGCATTCGAAATTCAACACAAAGTGAAACCTTTGGCCATATATTGAAGTCTATGTGCTAGTAAAAGAAACAAAGTTTTTGAGTACACTTTTCAAAGTCCTTCAAATTCACAATGTATTCATAAATTCGTCGTTATTAAAAAACTACTTTATTTTTCATTTATTTAATCTTTTGTACCGCTTTACATCAAAAGATTAGAATGTCTATTATTTTCTTAAATACTTCCATGTACTTCAACCATGTAATTTGATTTAACTTTTGTCTTTTCTAAAAGTTCTTTTCATTGTTAATCCTCCACTTTTAAACTTTATAAAAATTAAGATACGTGTTATTTATAAGTCATTTACTTTGAGAACTAAAATTTTCATGAAAAAGAAAGGAAGTAATCGACCATATTAAGTTAAGGTAGAAAGAGTATGAAGGTACTTATATTCGAAAATAAAACTGTTGGAAAGTTATTTTTTGTAGTTGTGTAATGATAATCATCTTTTTATGAATGGTGTATTTAAGAAATATAATGCTAAAGAAGTTGCTTCATTCATAGCTATACTTGTTGCTTTACTTTATATGAGTAACTGTATAATTTTTTTAATTTTTTGCTTTTAAAATACACAGTTGCTTATTGTTTATAACCATTGGAAAAATATGTTATCATTTAAAGAGACTAGAAGCGTCGCAACCCGTCATGTTGCATTTAAATTGCAGGAGGTCTGTTGATTGTTTGAGGGAAAATAAATCTAGTTCTATTATAATTTCATGTTTCTAGCCCTAACAATTACAAATAATTTGTAATTTTGAACGTTTTCAGCTCATTTCACCTTTTAAAATTTCTAAATTTTCAGAAACCGTTCTGAGAGAGCATTTACATCTTAAAAGTAATCCACATGCGAAGTTTCAAGTATTCAGCCCCAGCAGTATCAGAGAAATAGCCATTTTAGAACATCTTTTGTTTCTTCACCCTTTTCGATTTCGAATTTTTTTAGAAATTATTCTGTTGCGAATATTTACGTCTTAAAAGTAACAGTCGTGTCAAGTTTCAAGTTTCTAATATTAGTTGTTCCAAATTAGTCGTAATATAGAGCTTTTTTAAAACATTTTCTGCTCGTTTCGCTCTTTTAAATTTCGAATTTTTTAGAAATTATTCTGTTGCGAATATTTACGTCTTAAAAGTAACAGTCATGTCAAGTTTCAAGTTTCTAGTCTTAGTCAGCTCCAAATTAGTCGTAATGTAGAACGTTTTTAGAACATTTTCTGCTCGTTTTACTCTTTTAAATTTCAAATTTTTTAGAAACCGTTCTTTGGGAACATCTTTAAACTTTATAAAAATTAGACACGTGTTATTTATAAGACATTTACTTTCAGAACTCTTGCACTCTTTTAGACTTCGGATTTTTTTAGAAATTATTCAGTTGCGAGTATTTACGTCTTAAAAGTAACAGTCATGTTAAGTCTCCAGTTTCTAGTCTTAACAGTTCCAAATTAGTCGTAATGTAGAGCGTAAACATTTTCTACTCATTTCACTCTTTTAAATTTCAAATTTTTTAGAAACCGTTCTTTGAGAACATCTTTAAACTTTATGAAAATTAGACACGTGATATTCATAAGTCATTTACTTTGACAACTCTTGCACCCTTTTAGATTTCAAATTTTTTAGAAATTGTTCTGTTGAGAATATTTACGTCTTAAAAGTAAGAGTCATGTCAAGATTCAAGTTTCCAGTCTTAACAATTTCATATTAGTCGTGATGTAGAGTGTACTTAGAACATTTTCTGCTCGTTTCACTCTTTTAAATTTCGATTTTTTTAGAAACCGGTCTTTGGGAATATCTTTAAACTTTATAAAAATTAGACACGTGTTATTGATAAGTCATTTACTTTGACAACTCTTCCACTCTTTTAGATTTCAGATTTTTTAGAAATTATTCAGTTGCGAGTATTCACGTCTTAAAAGTAACAGCCATGTCAAGTTTCAAGTTTCTAGTCGTAACAGATTCAAATTACTCGTAAGGTAGAGCGTAAACATTTTCTACTCATTTCACTCTTTTAAATTTCAAATTTTTTTAGAAACCGTTCTTTGAGAACATCTTTAAACTTTATAAAAATTAGACATGTGATATTCATAAGTCATTTACTTTGACAACTCTTGCACTCTTTTAGATTTCAATTTTTTTTAGAAATTGTTCTGTTGAGAATATTTACGTCTTAAAAGTAAGAGTCATGTCAAGTTTCAAGTTTCCAGTCTTAGCAATTCCATATTAGTCGTGATGTAGAGAGTATTTAGAACATTTTCTGCTCGTTTCACTCTTTTAAATTTCGATTTTTTTAGAAACCGGTCTTTGGGAACATCTTTAAACTTTATAAAAATTAGACACGTGTTATTGATAAGTCATTTACTTTGACAACTCTTCCACTCTTTTAGATTTCAGATTTTTTAGAAATTATTCTGTTGCGAGTATTCACGTCTTAAAAGTAACAGCCATGTCAAGTTTCTAGTCGTAACAAATTCAAATTACTCGTAAGGTAGAGCATAAACATTTTCTGTTCGTTTCACTCTTTTACATTTCGATTTTTTTAGAAACCGTTCTTTGGGAACATCTTTAAACTTTACAAAAATTAGACACGTGTTACTTATAAGTCATTTACTTTGAGAAGTAGCATTTTCCCGAAAAAGGAAGGGAAGGAAGTAGGCGACCATATTAAATTTAAGAGAAAAGGGTATGGAGGTGCATATATTCAAATCCTTAGCTGTTGGAAAGTTATTTTCTTGTGTTTGTGTAATGATAACAATTTTTTATGAATGGTGTATTTAAAAAATATAATGCTAAAGCAGTTACATTTTTAGAACATTTTCAGCTCGAATTTCTTAGAAACCGTTCTGTGCAAGCATTTAAGTCTTAAAAGTAAAAGCTATCTCGAATTTTAAGTTTCTAACCTTAACATTTCCTAATAAATCTTAATTTAGAACTATTTTGGAACATTTTCAGTTCATTTCACCCTTTTAAATTTCGAATTTTTTAGAAACTGTTCATAGCGAGTATTGACATTATAAAAGTGACCACCGCACCAAATTTGAAGTTTCTAGCCCCAAAATATCCCCAAAATCGCAATTTTAGAATTTTTTTTTTTGTATTGGCACCCTTTTGAAAGTTGTTATATCGACATAAAATATAGTCTATGTTGGAGGATAGATGGTTACCAGCGTTTTGTCCCCATTCTTTTTAAAATCTGGCTCCGTAGTTCCAGTGATGCAAACACACAAACATTACATCTAGTACAGTTAAAATAGGGTTTTTAGAGACAACTGATGGCCATTCACCAAAATTTGAGAGGAACTTTGTTTTTGGCCTAAAAATGAAGATACGATAAATCCCCCCTCCCCAAAAAAAAGTTTTTACCATGTTTTTTTTGTGTGTGAATTTTAAACTCAGGGCGGGAACTCAACTTTTTTTAATCAGATCAAGTGTATCGTTTATTATGTGATTTTTAAATTCTGAATCAAATGACACCATTCGCAAGTCATACAATCACTTGTTACAATGTTACAGCATGTTTTATGAATAAAAAGTCGAATATTATAATTTAGTGCAGGTAAAATAGGGTTTTGCAGCAACAACTGGTGACCATTCACGAAAATTTGGGAAGAATTTTGTTTTGCCACAAGAGATGAATAGCCGTTGAGCACCCAGGAAATAAAGTTGTTTTACTATGTTTTGGGGGGTAAAAGGTGGCATTTTATCTCATTGGCGGAGCTTTTTATTCATAAAGCTTGACGTAACTTTATAAGAAATAAGCGTATCGACATGAGGATAGTAGTGTCTTTCGATTTAGAATTAAAACTTACATAATAAACGATACCCCACTTGACATACTTAAAAAAAGTTGAGTGCCCCCCCCCTCCCTCGGAGTTAAAAGAAATGTCCAATCTTTTGCCCTCCAAAATATGGTAAAACAACTTTATTTTTTAAGGGTTGGGTTTATTTATGTCGGCCAATTATCAACACAAGGGATATAGGCCCAAGGGGGGAGTGCCCTCCGTGCGGGTCTTTCTAAGGGATCCTAACCCGTATTTACGTCAAAGTTCGAAGAAAACCACAGAAAACTCCGAACGGTTAGGTCGACGAGCGCGACAAGGGTTTGAACCCAGCACCTCCCGTCTACCAGCTTCGAGAGCAGAACTTCTCAGCCACTGGTGGGGCCTTATTTTTTAAGGACTCATCAAATCTTCATTTCTAGTGACGAAACAAAGTTCTCCCCAACTATTCGTGAATTGTTGTCGGTAAAATAGATCAATTTTTGATCAATTTTACCTGTACTATATAGTATTAGAATATATAAGATCCCGATCTTGGGCATAATCCATTCTCTCTTGTGGAGTGAAACTGATTCATTTTTGTATGATATTCATCTCAAATATAATTTGAATGGTGCTAACTTTTGAATCAACATGATAGATTTAATAAGGTTAGTTATGTAGGGTTAAGGAAGCTTAATCTTTAGTAACTGTTGAATTTACTTGTTGAAAAAATGATTATAATAATTTTTATTGTATATCTATAAAAATCCGTAGTATGTGAATACGTATATAACTATATAAGATGATTTAAATATGTATATTTGTATATATGTTATGAGATGTGCGTGAAAATGTAAAATGCATCTATGGAAACATGTAAAAAAATAGGCAATGTATTATATTTGTGGTATTCAGAATAAATATAATTTAAAATATATTTATAAATTTTAACCGTCTGGAGCAATTGTCTTGCTGGTGTATCCATTTGTCCTCAAATAGCGACTTTCCAAATGGAAGTAACTGTCTTCATGCGTTTTCTGGTAATCTTCGGAAGAATGACGACATTTCAAAAACACAATATCGGTTGTTCCGTTAGAAGAAAATGATCCCCCACACCATGAGTGTACTCCCTCCTTGTTATCTGCTGAAAAAAGTTTGTGGTTTCTTGCAAATAACAGTAATATGCCCAACCATCGGGGCTATTTAAATTAAATTTCTTTTCACCACTGAAAAGAACTCTCAACCATCCATCTGTCAAATTCATGTGATTTCGGGCTCACTGAGCACGAGCGGCTTTATGCCGGTTTGTAAATTTTGGCGAACGACGTATTTTAAGATAATCAAGAAATGTACTTGCCTGCAGCTATCGATGGACCGTGGATTTTGATTCTGAAACGTTTAATTCTTAAGAAACTGAACGTACACAGACAGGTTCTGGATTGAATCTAATCTCAAAATCTCTGTCTTGCCGTTTAGTTGTTTTCTTTGGTCGTCCAGGACTGGATATTGTTTCAAAATTGTCACCTTTTGACAGAATTCGGTAAATATCAACCCTGATGCGTCAAATGTTTCTTGCAATGTCCACAACTTTCCATTCACGAGCCTTTAAACGATAGATTTGCAAATTTTTCTGTTTTGAAGCCTGCACGTTGCGAGGCATCTTTGTAATCAATCCGAAACAGAAAGACAGATTCGCTTTTATCTCAGGAAACTATTGCGTTAAAAGTACATGACCTTGGAATGTGTAAAGTTTGGATATCAGTACTTAAATCAGCTTTTAACACCTGTTGTTTGTTTACTCTTGGTACAGCATTGAAAAAAAATTATATTAAATCTATGACTGTTAAAAGTTGTTTGAGTATTTAGATATTTTTATTTCAGCATTATATATTTGCATAATTTGTTTCGCCTTTCTTACTCGTTCAGTTAGGTCTTAAATCCAAAAACGTGGTTGTATATAAACTTTTGGGACATACTTTAAATACATAAGAGAATGGTTGCGCTGCTATACTGTATTTTAGAAGATTTGCGTGATAGTTTAGCTCGGGATCTATGGAATAAAATTTCATCAAACGTTACATAAGGTTATACTTGGCACATATGAATGCTGATTAGGTTTTGTTGTATATAACCCACAATTGTCACTGCTATGCTTTGCTTTTTGACAATAACTGTATCTCATCATCTATTGAATGGATTTTCATAAAATTTTGTATTGAGTTAGACCTTGACATAAATTGGGACTGATCAGATTTCGGTGTATATAGCCCAGCAGTTGGTGTTGCTGGTCTGTATTTTTTACTATTTCTGTGATTGCTAAATATCGGCATATATGGAATGAAATGTCACCAAATTTAGCATATGCTTATGAAAATTTATCTTAATTCAATATTCCTTTTGATTTCTCAACAGGTAGCGCTGTAATGTTATGCTTTTTGAATGAACCCTATTTCAGTTTCTGTTGGGTAGAAATGCATCAAAATTTATATTGGAGGTTAATAATTTAATACATATATATTGATTTTATTTTAAATTCTAATTTACAGCAGAGGATGCTGTTTCGCTGTACTTTTTTTATTCATAGGCCTTTGTATCACAGTGTTAAATTAAAGAAACTGCATTAGACTTCGTAATTGTGAAGGTGTATTGTCAAATGATAAATTGATTGATAGTTGCTTAATATCTTTTTTTATCAGAATACATTCAATGAGTAAAATTTAGTTTAAAAAATACTCCACCTAATTTTTTTAAAGGTAAAAAAAAAATAAAATATTTACATATTGTGAAATAAACATTAAATTCTAAGATGAAGAAACAATTCAATCATTTTACACTATTCAAAATTATTTTTTGATTAACTTTATCTTTCTCCTGATGAATATCGTAAAACTAAATAAAATATATTCAATATTTTAATGTAAAAATCACACAGCATGGACTAAGGAAAAAAAACATTTAGAAACGGATTGTACTAAAACGATGAAATCCCCATTTATTAGTACCTGTAACATACTTTCTAACTTTCATGCAAAGAAAAATTAGAAATTTTTGGGAAATAAAACCACGCGAATCTCAATTTAATATTTCTTTCAATACATCTTGTTTTATTACAGAAAAAAGCTGAAATTGCTACCTTTTTTCTTAGAAATATTCAGACTTTTCCGTTTGTAAAAAGATTACCTTTCTATCTTCATTTAATGTGACACTGTTCTCTTCTTTAACAGTACTACAGCAGCTTTCTTTCAGCATGCTTTCTTTAACAGTACTACTCATGCTTTGACTGCAGGGAAATGCATGTGGTTCAATTTTATGTTCTTGATGTTTAAAATGGATTCTTTAAGTAACATCAGAAACGAAAAAAATCGATCAAGAAAGTAAGTGATCTTGAGTTTTCAAGTAAAGTAGGTTTTTTTTTTTTTTAACCAAAATTATCAAATTCTGTTTTATTACTTATAACTTATTTTCCAACATTTATTCAATGAAAAATATGAAATTTTAGTAAAAAAAACCGTGACATTCAATTTAATATTTATTTCAATACATCCCGTTTTATTGCAGAAATAAAAAGAAGCTGAAATTGGCACTTTTTTCTTGGAAAATTTCAGAAGTTTTCCGTTTGTAAAAGACATTTCTTTATGTCTTCATTTAATGTGAAACTGTTCTCTTCTTTAACAGTAATCATGCTTTGTCTGCAGTAAATCGCATTTTGTTCCATTTTGTGTTCTTGGAGTTTAAAATGGACTTTTAAGAAAAATCATAATTAATAAAAAATCAGTTAAGAAAATAACTGATCTGAAGTTTTCAAATAAAGAAGGTTATTTTACCAAGATGATCAAATTTTGTTTTATTACTTGTAACATATTTTCCAACCTTCTATTCAATGAAAAAAAAAAAAAAAAAAAAAAAAAAAAAAAAAAAAAAAACGTGGTTTTCAATTTAATTTAATATTTCTTCCAATACATCTTGTTTTATTGCAGAAAAAAATGAAATTGCTATCCTTTCCTTAGAAAATACCATACTTTTCTGTTCGTATAAAAAATATATCTTTCTATCTTAATTTAATGTGAAACCTTTCTCTTCTTTAACAGTAATCATGCTTTGCCTGCAGTGAAACGCATGTGGTTCAATTTTCTGATCTTGAAGTTTAAAATGGACTTTTTAAGTAATATCAGAAACGAAAAAAAATCAGTCAAGAAAATAAGTGATCTTGAGTTTTTACGTCAAAATGATCGAATTCTGCTTTATTACTTGTAACATATTTTCAAACTTCTATTCAATGAAAAATTTGAAAATTTTGTGAAAAAAAAAAAAAAAAAAAAAAACATGACTTTCAATTCAGTTTAATATTTCTTTCAGTACATCTTGTTTTACTGCAGAAAAAAATGAAATTGCTATCTTTTCCTTAGAAAAATCCATGCTTTTCCGTTTGTAAAAAAAAATATATTTCTACCTTTAGTTAATGTGGAAACCATTCTCTTCTTTAACAGTAATCATGCTTTGACTGCAGGGAAACGCATGTGGATCAAATTTCTGTTCGTGAAGTTTAAAATGGGCTTTTTAAGTAATATCAGAAACGAAAAAAAAAAAAATCAGTCAAGAAAATAAGTCATTAGTTTTCACGTAAAGTAGATTTTTTTTAAACCAAAAGGATCAAATTCTGCTTTATTACTTGTAACATATTTTCAAACTTCTATTCAATGAAAAATTTGAAATTTTTGTGAAAAAAAAATAAATAAAACATGACTTTCAATTCAATTTAATATTTTTTCAGTACATCTTGTTTTATTGCAGAAAAAAAATGAAATTACTATCCTTTCCTTAGAAAAATCCATGTTTTTCCGTTTGTAAAAAAATAAATATCTTTCTACTTTCAGTTAATGTGGAAACCATTCTCTTCTTTGACAGTAATCATGCTTTGACTGCAGTGAAACGCATGTGGATCAATTTTATGTTCTTGATGTTTAAAATGGACTTTTTAAGTAACATCAGAAACGAAAAAAAAAATCAGTCAAGAAAATAAGTGATCTTGAGTTTTCACGTAAAGTAGGTTTTTTTTTTTAACCAAAATGATCAAATTCCGCTTTATTACTTGTAACATATTTTCAAACTTCTATTCAATGAAAAATTTGAAATTTTTGTGAAAAAAAAAAATAAAACATGACTTTCAATTCAATTTAATATTTTTTTCAGTACATCTTGTTTTATTGCAGTAAAAAATGAACTTGCTATCCTTTCCTTAGAAAAATCCATGTTTTTCCGTTTGTAAAAAAAATATATCTCTCTACTTTCAGCTAATGTGGAAACCATTCTCTTCTTTAACAGTAATCATGCTTTGACTGAAGTGAAACGCATGTGGATCAATTTTATGTTCTTGATGTTTAAAATGGACTTTTTAAGTAACATCAGGAACGAAAAAAAAATCAGTCAAGAAAATAAGTGATCTTGAGTTTTCACGTAAAGTAGGTTTTTTTTTTTAACCAAAATGATCAAATTCCGCTTTATTACTTGTAACATATTTTCAAACTTCTATTCAATGAAAATTTTGAAATTTTTGTGAGAAAAAAAATAAAACATGACTTTCAATTCAATTTAATATTTCTTTCAGTACATCTTGTTTTATTGCAGAAAAAAATGAAATAGCTATCCTTTCCTCAGAAAAATCCATGTTTTTCCGTTTGTAAAAAAATATATATCTTTCTACTTTCAGTTAATGTGGAAACCATTCTCTTCTTTAACTGTAATCATGCTTTGACTGCAGTAAAACGCATGTGGATCAATTTTATGTTCTTGATGTTTAAAATGGACTTTTTAAGTAACATCAGAAACGAAAAAAAAAATCAGTCAAGTAAACAAGTGATTTTGAGTTTTCACGTAAAGTAGGTTTTTTTTTTTAACCAAAATGATCAAATTCCGCTTTATTACTTGTAACATATTTTGAAACTTCTATTTAATGGAAAATTTGAAATTTCTTTGAAAAAAAAATGATTTTCAATTCAATTTAATATTTCTTTCAGTACATCTTGTTTTATCGCAGAAACAAAATGAAATTGCTATCCTTTCCTTAGAAAAAAACATACATTTCCGTTCGTAAAAAAATATATCTTTCTATCTTCATTTAATATGAAACCTTTCTCTTCTTTAACAGTAATCATGATTTGCCTGCTGTGAAACGCATGTGGTTCAATTTTCTGTTCTTGAAGTTTAAAATGAACTTTTTAAGTAATATCACTAACAAAAAAAAATCAGTCAAGAAAATAACTGATCTCGAGTTTTCAAATAAAGTAGGTTATTTTACTAAGATGATCAAATTTTGTTTTATTACTTGTAACATATTTTTCAGCATCTATTCAATGAAAAATTTGAAATTTTTGTAAAAACAAAAACAAAAACAAAAAAAAACATGACCTTAAATTCAATTTAATTTTTCTTTCAGTACATCTTGTTTCAGTGCAGAAACGAAATGAAATTGCTATCCTTTCCTTAGAAAAATCCATGCTTTTCCGTTTGTAAAAAAAAAAAAAAAAATCTTTCTACCTTCATTTAATGTGGAAACCACACTCTCAGAAAAAACTGTAAATTTATGAGCGTTTGGCCTTCAATTTTCACGGGCAACAACCTTATTTGATGAAAAACGGTATGATCCACTAAATACGCGGCCTTATCCCTTAGATACTTAGAAAATTAAGAGCAATCCACATATTCTTACAGTTCTAGCCCATATGTCAGCAAAAATACGGTACGACCTCATACATTGTCCTCCGCTAGGGTGTAACACTTCATTTTACTCGTGTTTCGAAAATTTTAACCCGCCAAAACAGCGATTCTGTGATGATTATCTATACGTGCTACGGAACAGTAAGCAAAGTGTTATTGTGTTTTAAAGTGCATTATATCCTGTGCATTATAATGCTATATTACTTTGCCAAGTAAAATTACGGGCTGCACAAAATGATGGGCATGGATTTTTTTTTTTTTTTTTTTTTTTTGTACGGGGTATGACTGGAATCTCACCTGCCGGCCTCTGACCGTAATTTTACTGCAATTTTTTTTTGTTATAGTGCATTCTCTTCTTATACAGAAATCATGCTTTGACTGCAAGGAAACGCATGTGGATCAGGTTTCTGTTCTTGAAGTTAAAAGTGGACTTTTTAAAGTAATATCAGAAACGAAAACAAAAAAACAGTCAAGAAAATAAGTGATCTTGAGTTTTCAAGTAAAGTAGGTTTTTTTTAACCAAAATGATCAAATTCTGCTTTATTACTTGTAACATATTTTCAAACTTCTATTCAAGGAAAAATTTAGAATTTTAGTAAAAAGAAACGTGACTTTCAATTTAATATTTATTTCAAAATATCTTGTTTTATTGCAGAAATAAAAAGAAGCTGAAATCGCTACTTTTTTCTTAGAAAAATTCAGAAGTTTTCCATTTGTAACAAAATATACCTTTATATCTTCATTTAATGTGAAACTGTTCTTTAATTTAACAGTAATAATTCTTTGCCTGCAGTGAAACACACCTGGTTCAAGTTTCTATTCTTGATGTTTAAAATGGACTTTTTATTTAATATCAGAAACGAAAGAATTCGGTCAGGAAAATGAGTGATTTTGAGTTTTCAAGTAAAGTAGGTTTTATATATTATATAGGATCTTTGGCAAGATAGAGAAAATGGCCTTGGCAAAGAGAAAAAAATCCATGAGTAGAAATACACATATTAGTATAAAATTTGAAATACTTAAAAGATGACAAATCTCAATGCACGCAGATGAGTTCCCTCAACATTAAAATTAACATATACTTGGAAAAATGTATGCATGAATGGAGAAAGTAAAGTTACATTGTCGGTTGTCATTTGAGTTAATAAGTACACATGTAATATTGCAGTTTATAGCTGACGCTCGCAAAAAGTCTTCAAATATTGTTGAAGGGGGAGCATCCCTGCTTAATAGCTGAGCGCTCGTAGATAAGGAAAAATATATAACAATTCGCTGAGCGAACCTTACTAGTTGATCTTTATACACAAATAACTAGAGATCGAACGAAACAGGTTTTTAAGACCGAAACCGAAACCGAATTTCGGTGATCTTCCATCTTTCGGCCAAAACCGAAACGGAAACCGAAAGTGTATTTTTTTAAACTAATTAATACATACATAACTGCATAAAATTATGAATGAATGAATTAATTAATAACAAATAATTAACAATTAATTAATAATAACTAATTAAGTTACTAATTAATTTATTAATTATACGTGTATTGAACCACATTTCTGACAAACAAACGCACATATATATGTGTGTGTATAAGTTATTAACATCTTTTATGTACCCATATATGCGATTTTTTACAAACAGGAGTGTCATTTGGGAAGGTTAGGGGGGGGGGGGCAGTTTTTAAAGAATGTGATAACGTTATAGGTTAGTTTAAGTAAAGGGCACAATCTAAAATAATTTGTTCAATTTGACTGAAAAAGGAAAATTAGCAGTAAGACTACATTTTAAGCCTAGAAATTATTAATTACAGACTTTTTTTTCCATTTCAATATTCTCAAAGTGAAACATGTTTAACATCTTCGCAAATCTTCATTTGCTTTAACAACTTTCTTCTCATAAAGCATTCGAAACAATCTTGAGTTCCAAAGTAAAAATTTTCTATTATTGTTAAGTTTGCAGCTTTTAAAGATCACGTGATAAGCGTCTTTTAAGTTTAGTCATATGAACAGGGAAGACCGAGATTAAATTTGAGTTCAAATATCATGACTCATGGCCCATGGTCATGACCCATGACCAAAATGACCCACTAATTGAATTTTCTCGAACATGTGACTTAGCCCAACAGTTTTCTCGTGTCCGAAAACCATAGGATGCAAAATTTAGTGTAAATAGTCTGAGCCATTTTTAAGATAAAAGAGCTTGACCCATAATGACCCATGACCAAAATGACCAACTAATCAAAATTTCTCGAACATGTGACCTAGCCTAACAGTCTTTTCGTTCCCTAAACCTGTAGGATGCTAAATTTATTTCAAATCCTATGAACTGTTTTTAAGATAAAATAGCTTGACCCATAATGACCCATGACCAAAATGACGCACTAATTGAATGTTCTCAAACATGTGACCTAGTCCAACAGTCTTCTCGTGCCCCAAAACCATAGGATGCAAAATTTAGTGTAAATAGTCTGAGCTGCTTTTTTAGGTAAATTAGCGTGACCCACTAATCGAAAGTTCTCGAGCATGTGACCCAGCCCAATACTCTTCGCGTGCCCGAAAATGGTCGGATACAAAATTTCGTCAAATTCGTTTGAACCGTTTTTTAGATACAATTAGCTTGGCCATGAACCAAAATGACCCACTAATCGAATTTTTTCGAACATGTGACCTAGCCCAATGGTTTTCTGGCGCCCCAAAACGGTAGGATACAAAATTTCATCAAAATCGTTGGAGCCGTTTTTAAGATAAAATTTGCATATATATATATATATATATATATATAACCACACACAAGATTTGCTCGTATTAGAATATATGATATGCACTGTTTGCTCTATAATTTACACTCGCATCATGAATCAGTCATGACGAATAATGATAAACAGTGGAGTTCACAGCCATAAACAGTGTCTCATTTGAGCCGATACAACTCATATCAATGAGTAAAGTTGAAAATTTCCGAAAGAAGGAACGATATTTTGAAATACAGATAGTTTCGGTTAAGTTTCGGTCAGGCCGAAATTTTGGCAGCAGTTTCACCGAAAACGAATATTCGGCGAAACTCCGATTTTGCGCCGAAACCGAAACCGAAATTTCGGGCGATCTCTACAAATAACTATCACATATTCTCTATGAACGCAGGAGTAACGTTGTTGCTATAATTTGAAGTATTTCCAAAGATTTGTTTAAGATTGTATGTACTAACAAATTCTCTGCTTCTTATATCATTTTAAATACAGGGTGATTATAAAAAAAACTATCCCGATATATGAGCTCATAACTGTCATACCGTTCACAGAAACTGAATGAAATTCTGGCCTAAAGTATTTTGAGGTATGCGCTCAAAAATCTCGTGAAAAACAATTAAATTCTAACAGTTACGGTTGCAGTGACAAAATTTCAAAAATTTCAAATGGCAACACCTACTTTTTTTATTGGAACGTGATCTTCATAGTGAAAAACCATAAAAAGCGTTGGAACGGTACCTGTAGCACGAAAATCACCGGCGCTAGACAGACTACGAAAAAAAGTGAAAACAACCAATAAAGTACAGAGAAGCAACAGAAAGTAAAACATTTTATTGTTCAGTGCTATCCACCATTTGCCGCATGTAATGTGCCGTCGTGTGTAAAATGGAAAATGTATGAAACACAATAAAATGTTTTGTTTTCTGTTGCTTCTCTGTCCTTATTGGTTGTTTTCGCTATTCTTCTTAGACTGTCTAGCGCCGGCGATTTTCGTTCTACAGGTACCGTTCCAACGCTTTTTATGGTTTTTCACTATGAAGATCACGTTCCAATAAAAAAAGTAGGTGTTGCCATTTGAAATTTTCGAAATTTTGTCACTGTAACCGTAGCTGTTAGAACTTAACTGTTGTTTTTCATATGATTCTTGAGCGCATACGTCAAAATACTTTAAGCCAAAGTTTCATTCAGTTTCTGTGAACGGTATGTTAGTTAGAGGCTCATATATAGGGATAGTTTTTTTATAACCACGCTGTATTTTCAGAATAAACAAAAACTGCATTGTTTTCAAACAGTGTATTTTAATAGCTCGCATGAAAATTTCATATCGTAAAAAAGCTTTCTCACAACGTTCTTAAAAGTCAAGATTTTCAGATTTCAAATCCTTACATTTTAACTGTTCTGGGACGTATTTCCACGTATGTACCACTTTAGATATTACATTTGTTATTCAAAGAAAATCAAATATGTCAACAATATAGAATGTATACAGTTCATAGTTCTACCAACACTCGATTTTCTTCCTTATTTTATTCAGGACGAGAAAATAAAAAAATTAAAGGAATTTCGAATCGGTAATCCTTATTTATTTCATAAAATCGAAATATTTAAACGTTGTTTAAATTAAGAAGATTAAGTGTTTAAAATTAAAGTAATGTTTTTTTTTTTTTTTTACTTTGCTGATTTAAGATAATTAATAAGTGGAAAATATGGTAGAAAGTATGGTATAAAATATGGTATAAGTATGGAGAATAAAGTATGGTATAAAGTAAGTTTAAATATTTTACAACGTTGCTACTATAACATGAAATATTAACAATCACTTGTTTAAGATTGTACGAGTAATTACTAACAGTTTCTCTGTTTCTTATATTCAAATAAACCTTTTCAGAATAAAAATAGTTGCATTGTTTTCAAACAGCGTATTTCAATATTTTACATGAAAATTTCATATCGTAAAAAATCTTTCTCATAACGTTCTTAAAACTCAGGATTTTCAGATTTCAAATCCTTATATTTTAACCCTTTTGGGACGTATTTCCACATATGCACCACTTTAGATATTACATTTGTTATTCAAAGAATATCAAATATGTCACCAGTGTAGCATTTATACTTTCGCATAGTTCTATCAAAACTCGATTTTATTTTTTATTTTATTTAGAACAAGAAAATAAAAATTTTAAAGAAATTTTGAATCGGTAATCCTTATTTATTTTATAAAATCAAAATATTTAAAATTTGCTTAAAGTAAAAAGATTAAGGTTTAAATTTAAAGAAATGTCTTTCTTCATGCTGATTTAAGTTAGTTATTCTGAAAAGTGCGATAGCAAGTAGTACTGTAGAAAAAGCGATCTAGGAAGAAGGTTGACGATAATATAATATAACCTATCCGAATTATTCACTATGCCTAAAATAGTTCTTGTAGTTTCAAAAACCTTGGAAACGAAAAACCTCAGACAAGAAATTATTTTTTTTTAAAGAAATTTTGAATCGGTAATTCTTATTGACTTTACATGTTTCATAAAACTTTGTTTAAATTAAGAAGATTAAGGTTTAAAATTAAAGTAATGTTTGTTTTTTTACTTTGCTGATTTAAGATAATTAATAAGTGGAAAATATGGTAGATAGTATGGTATAAAATATGGTATAAGTATGGAGAATAAAGTATGGTATAAAGTAAGTTTAAATATTTTACAACGTTGCTACTATAACATGAAATATTAACAATCACTTGTTTAAGATTGATTGTTTTTTTACTGATTTAAGATAGTTCTTCTGAAAACTGCGATAGAAAAAAACTGCGATAGTTTCTTGAGATAGCAAAAAGGCTGGCGAAAATACAATACAATCTTTCCGAGTTACTCACGATAACCGATAACCGTTTCCTTAGCTTTAAAAACTTCGGAAACGAAAAACCTCGGACAAGAAAATAAAAATTTTAAAGAAATTTCGTATTGGTAATCGTTACTTACTTTACATATATCATAAAACCCGAAACATTTAAACTTTGTTTAAATTAAGAAGATTAAGGTTTAAAATTATTTTTTTTCCATACTGATTTCAGGTAGCTATTCTGAAAAGTACAATAGTAAGCACTGTTGAACAAAGATAAAAGTTTCTTGATCTAGCAAGAAGGTTGACGAAAATAAAATATAACCTTTCCGAGTTACTTACGATACCGAAAAGAGTTCCCTTAGTTTCAAAAACCTCAGAAAATAAAATAAAAATTTTAAAGAAATTTCGAATCGGTACTCCTTATTAACTTTACACATTTCATAAAATCGAAATATTTAAACATTGTTTAAATTAAGAAGATTAAAGTTTAAACATAAGGGAATGTTTTTTATCTTTGCTAATTTAAGATAGTGATTTTGAAAAGTAAAATAGCAAGCACTGTAGAAAAAGAGAAAAGTTTCTTGATCTAGAAAGAAGGTTGTTGAAAATATATCCTTTCCAAATTACTCACTATACCGAAAAACGTTCCTTTATTTTCAAAAACCTCGGAAACGAAAAACCTCGTACAAGAAAATACAAATTTTAAAAAAGTTTCGAATTGGTAATTCTTATTAATATTTTACATATTTCATAAAATCAAAATATTTAAACTTTGCATAAATTAAGAAGATCACGTGAAATAAAGAAAAAAAAGTAAATTAAAGAAATTGATTTGATACAATTCTTTAAAATTAAAGAAATGTTTGTTTTAAAATAGTTATTCTGAAAAGTACGATAGAAAGCACTGTAGAAAAAAAATAAAAGCTTTTTGATGTAGATAAAAAAAAAACCCTTTCTGAAATAAAAGTTTTTTTTACTGCCCGTAATTTTTGGAAATGTTTCAGAATACTTTATACTGCATATTAATGATTTTTACAGCATATTATTGTATTTTTGCAGCATATTATTGTATTTTTACAGCTTGTTAATCAGTATCAAAATGAAATATCAGTTTTTTTTTATGCTATTAATTCTCATGTAAAAATTTTCGTGTTAGACAAACATGTTCAACATATAAACATGCTAAATTAGCAGCGCAAAATGAACACTATTGTGTTTATTTTTGCATGTATAAATTCTGTAATGCAGCTGAAAATGTTTATTTGAGAATTGATAACATCTGAAAAAACATTTCGTGTTGATAGCGAGTTAAGAAAGCTGTTAAATACGCTGTAAAAAGTACTCTGAAACGTTTCTAAAAATTATAGGCAGTTTTTTGTTTCAGAAATGCTTCTTTAAATCTCGGAAGTCTGTTGGTTTCTGAGGATTCTGAAGATTAAGAACGATTTTCGTAATTCTGGTTACCTACGGAAGAGGCTATATTATATTTTCAAGCAAATCTTTCTGCTAGACACCCCCCCCTTTTTTTAACTGTGTGTAAATACATTAATAATCAAATTATAAACATTTGGTTTTATCCTTTCTCAATATAATTCCATTAATTAACATACTTTAAACCTAACAGTTACATTCACAGAAATAATATGTTTGTGTGCCATAAAAAATTTTATTGGACAACATTTGAACACAAAGGTTTGTTAGCCAAAAATTATTTTGTATTTTGGCTTTTTGTTTCAAAAAATGTGTTTGGCTCAGAAAAAAAAAAATTCTTAAAGTTACGATTTTGTTTTTAACAATTATTCGTATTAAATCTACTTATATGTAATTAAACTTTTCTTTTATGAATGTAAAAGTGGTCTAGTATCTTGGTAGATTTGCAAACACACACACACACACACACAAAAAAATAACACCGTAATAATGTTTCAAACATCAATTTGATTTTATAGGTCTTTAATAATTTCCATGCTCTTGCGTGTACTTTAATAGCAAAATATTGCTGCTGGAATGATTGAAATTAAAATATATAATAATAATAAAATAAATTAAATTATTTTTTTTCTTTAAATTATTATTTTAAATTATTTCTTTAATAATATCTTTATCCCTTTAATAAATTTTCATTTCTTTAATTAAATTAAATTTATTTTCTTTAATTAAATTAATTTTTCTCTTTAATTAAATTAAATTTCTTTTATTTAATTAAATTTATTACCTTTTCTCTAATAAATTAATTGAATTAGCCCAACCTCAACTGCTGTTCCTTCGTAAGTTCATGAAATTTAGAGAATATGTGCTTTTTGTGATATTGGTATCAACAAATGAAGGCTTTTGAAGAATATTTGAAACAAACTTACCTAAAAATTTTAATGTGTTTATTTATTTGAACCACTGAGAACCATTTTTTATTTCTTATTATTTTGTCTAAATTAGGAGTTTACTTTTGTTGAAAGTCGTTTGAGACTAACATTTTCGTTTTATTTAATCGCAAGCTTACTGCCTTTAAATGAGGCAATTTTTTTCTAATTTAAAAGTAGTAGTAGCTTGGTGTCTTAAGCCCTTGTTCTTTCTAAAACTCTAAATTTTTATCGATTCCTTGAAGTGATCATAAATATGCGATTGTATGCTTAGTTTTTGAGTTATTGCTTAGCTACTAAATAATGATGCTTCTAAAGAAGTATTAAGGTATCCGCACACCTTTGAAACGTCATTTTCGATGAAAATATCGATTTTTAGGGTTTCGTTCATCTCACGAAACCCTATGACTCTCGCTCCGTTGTCTGTCTGTCACAGAGCCATTCTCAAAAACTATATAACTTATAGAGTTGCAACTTTGTGTATATAGATGAATACCAGCTGTGAAGAGCTCAAAATATTAAAATTTGAAAAATTCGTATTATTTTAATAAATACAGATAAAAAACCAAAATTCTAACAGCCTTTTCCTATTAAATTTAAACATTTTTCGTTACAGCAGATGCCAAAAATTAAAAATCCACGATGAAATTCTTTCTACAATAATTAATTTTCTATCAGACGATTTCCACGTGAAAAATGAAAATGAAATAAAAAGTTTCACCTATTGAAAAAAAGATAAATATGAAATAAAATTGATTTATGTCATATTGGAAATAAAACGGAAAATATCTAAGATTTCTCAATAATACAAGGAGTATGAGTATGTGTATGTACACAAAGCAGATTAATATCACGTCATTAGAGAATTAAAAAGAAAATTTGACGTCATATTGGAAGTTCAACGAATTTTTCAGATGTTTGAGAATAATACAAATCGAGTATCAATATGAGTAATAGAGAATAGTAAATATATGAGTTTGAGAAACATATTGGATCGTGAGGAAATCCAATTATGGAAATATTAGAATATTTTAACATTTTGAAGGTGTATAATTTGTTTAATTTTGAAATTATTTTTTTAAATATCGCATTTAGTCCACATGACGGATATTATTATGACAGAATATAATAGCGGGAAAAATAGACCGGTAAATTTTTACTTTATAAAAAACATGACTTTTTTTTGTTGTTGCTAAATGAAATTTATTTGAATTTATTAAAGAAAGGATAAAGTGTTTTGAAAGGAATATTAAACGAAACCCTATGAGAGATCTTCGATCGCGCTTACCCACCTGTTTATTTTTGCAATAATAGAATACGATTTTTTATCTACCGAATTCTGCTTTAACTGTTTCTGTATATGAATTAGAACCTGAGTTACAGCCGTTTAAAGTTACATCTATTGCAGCTTGCCGAAGAATTTTACAACCGGAAATATCGTTCTGCAAACCGGAAGTAAGCTGAAATGTATGTTTAAATTCTTTCTTTTCGAGATTTAGCATTTAAATTGGATTATATGTTTAAAAAATGCACGCAGTATATAATTAAAACTTTAAAGAATAATAATTATTTTTTATAGCAAGGACCGCCTTTAAAAGTTGTTTTTAGCTTTTCCTCAAAATGAAGTTTTTTAGATTTTTACTGTGCACAAAACATCCTAGAGCGAAAAATTATGCATGAAATGCCTTGAATTTTTTTTTTACTTATTTTAAACTTGTTTATTGAGGGAATTGACTACAATCATGATGATATATTAATTAGTTTTATATTTACACTCGTATGAGTTAAAAAGTTGCACGACAATTTACAAATTTTTCATTACATTAGTACTTTAAGTGTGATAGCTTCTATGATAGAGATGCTATTATGATGAGGCTAGTCTATGTCCTAGAGAAAGTTATTCTCTTTATTATGCAATTTACAAAATGTGAATGCATTAATTTTATTTTGAATTATCACGTTTTGCACAAATGTCAATTTTTCACATAATTTTGACTATTTTTCAATAAAAAAAAATTATTTCTGTGTAATATCTAAAATGTTTATATATTTTTCAAATTTTTATCTTAAATGAAAAAAAAATGAAAGAAAAAAATCAGTATAAAGAGAAAATTTCAAAAATTTCAAAAAACACCTCTGAAGATGTGAGGATACCTTAAACATACTTCTTTAAACAATCTAAAACAATAATTATTTAATATTTTCCAACGTGTAACTTTTACTTTTATACCTGTCCTTAAAATTATTTAAGTTATATTTTCTTTCCACATCTGCCATTTTATTATTTCAGTCATTCTTAGCTAATGTATTTAGACATTATCTATGAACAAATTAATAAAATGCTATTCAAGCATGTTATTTGACAACTTATAAAGATTTAATTAAGGGTTCTCAGAAATTATGACACACCACCTGGAGCTTTCAGTGAAAATAAGAAGTGCGTGACAGATTAGAATAAATTAATAAATAATTAACAGTACTTAAATCAATGCACGTGACAAATTTTTACATCGCTATAAATCAAAGATTTTGTTACAAACTTATATAATTAATGAAGTGTCTATTTTTATAAGGAATATGTTCAATTTTTTTTTTTTAGTTTTTTATTCGATTTTAATTAACGAGTCTTCATTCACTCGACTTCTTTTACTTTATTTTCTTCACTGAAGAACACAAATTTAATAGATTTCATGCAGAGAAGTTAAAAAATGCTTAGAATGTAATAAATGTTGGTTAGATTAAGTGAATACACCCGCCACAGCAGGTGGTCACTTAAGGGAAATTTAAATTTTATTTTTGTAAACTTGCGGATAAACCTCTAACACATTTTTTTTATAATTATGAACATGTAAAAAAAAATGCATAAACTATATACTTTCTGGACTTTGTTCGGTACAGCTGTCGTAGACTCACCAGGGTATCTTTTTTGCGCCAAAATGGTGATTTTATGCCTGGGAAACCCGGCGATTTTGGTGAAATTTTGCTTTGTATGGCAAATCGGTAGTGCAGATTCCGTGTGTTTTATCATAAATCAAATATTGTGTGTTTTATAATAAATTAATCCTTGTGTGTGTTTTATAATGAAAAAATTTGTGTGTGTTTATAATAAAAATTGTCTGTGTTTTATAATAAAATAAACTGTTTCATAACAAAATAAAACTAACATGCTATTTTATCAAGCTAGACCTAACAGGTACCCGAAAACGGGGTTTTCTCGCCAAAATGGCGCAAAACAAATTACTCCAACACCGGTGCGTCTGCGACAGCTGCTCCCTTTTTTCATCCAAGGATCGCAAATAAAATGACAAAAGTGAGTGTTCAATTGGAAAAAAAAAATTGAAAGTTACAAATTTATAGATGCACTGTAAAAAAAGGCAAATGTATATTAATCTAGCGAAATATAATATAACCAAAAATTAAAATATACAATAACCTTTTCCGAGTTACCCCGATTCTGAAAAGTGTTCTTTATCTTTAGGAACTTTATAAACTAATATATTTTCGAGATTTAAGTGATGTATTTCTAAATCAAATTTTCTTTTGCTGCCACTGATTTTCTGATACATTTCCGAGTAATTTTTATAGTGTATTAAGCCTTTTTCTCAACTCGGAATATAAGATTTTTCGGATGCTATCAATTCTCAAGTAAACATTTTCATGTTCAACAAACATACATACATGATAAATTAACAGCACTAACATTAACATTAAAATTAATTCGAGAAAACTGATAATACGCTATAAAAACTACTCAGAAATGTTTCTGAATATTAGTCCTATCAAAAAATCTTTGTTTATTTTTGTTTGTTGCTTCTTTAAATTTTGAAAATATATTGATTTCTAAGTTTTCTAAAGATAAAGATCACTTTTTGGAATCGTGTGTAACTAGGAAGAGGTTATTGTATATTTTGTTTCGTAGTAATATTATATTTTCAAAGATTAAGGAACATTTGTCTGTTTTACCCAGCGTATGAACATGTAAGAAAACATGTATAAATTATGTACTTTTTGATCTGTTTTGATCCAAGGATTTCAAAAGTGAGAGTTACTGTAACGATTTCATCTCACTTGAACAGTATAAAGCGAGTTACTAACTTAGAGTAATTGGCTTAATCTTTTGCTTGACGCTAATGTTCTCGCCTACTGTTCATAAGATCCCAGGTTCAACTTCCACCGGCGCCAATCCACTCTCTTCATGGTGACCCGGATAAACAACGCAACCTTCAACGTAAAAAAAAAACAACCTCATCTCATAAACAACAGTGCTGTCATACGCATACGTGATATGCGGCATGACAGGTTCTCTGCTGTGAGCATTTCGCAGGCTTTGCGTACTGGAGGTGACTTACCGGGTGGCCAGAATTAAAACACCCCTACTCTGATCTCCCTATATGTCAAACTACTCAGTGTAAAAGCTTCACATTTTCTGAACATACTATTTCAAGGCATGGGCGAACGGATTACGTGAAAAAAAATAGTTCGAGAAATACCAATAGATGGCGCGGTACAACGGAAATATGAAAAAAAAGAGAAGTTGAAGAGTTCAAGTGGCCATGTCAGATTTTGTGGAGCGATGTGGCCAATTTTCACCTCAGTAGAACAGTGAACACCCATAACTAAGGCTTCTACAATCCAGGCTGACTCACACAGCCATTTAATTGCCCAAATGAGAAGAACGATTGGCTACGTCGTGTCGTGCCGCGTGAGCAAGAATCGCTGATTGGTCAAAGTGGGCATCAAAATGCTTGATGATTCAGGCTGTATTATAGTAGCCCTATCCATAACTTTAGCATTTGAGAAACTGAAAACCCCGTTACATTCCAAGCGATTCCACTTCACTCACCGAAAGTTACAGTCTGGTGTGGAATTCTAGTCACATTCGTTCTTCAACCTTTCTTTTTCGAACAGGTCTTTCTGTTCGCATTGGTCCTGTGACATGCATTGTGACGGACAACAGATACAAAAATGTTCGAAACTTTTGTTGTACCCCATTTGCAATAGCGGCAATGTCTTGACACAATTACCTTTATGCAAGGTGGAGCGCTTCCACACATTGAACTCTGTACATCAATTTCTTCAGCAGCGTTTCACTAGTGGCAGAGAAATCAGTCATGCGTTTCCGATAACTTGGTCATCTAGTTCTCCGGATCTTAACCCGTGTAATTTTTAGCTGTGGGGACATTTAAAAAATCTTGTTTATTGAAGGCGTCAGGTAACCTTGGCAGATTTGAAAGAAGGTATCACTCTGCATGTGAGAAGCATCTCAGGCGACCAGTTACGATCCGCAGTTGAACAAGCTGACCACAAACTGCTGAATTTACATCTTCAAGAAGGGAACCATATTCAACAGCATTCCCTGCGTCGTGTCAAAATTTAATTATGATTATATACATAAAATCAACGTTTCGACCTGCATCTGCAGTCATCTCCAGAATGTAAAGTTAAAGCGAAAAAAAGCCTAGAGATGAAAACACAAAGTATGAAAGATAAAGAGTTGATTTTCGGACAATAACATGATTGGAAGGATGTAGTGGCGCCATCTAGGGAATACAACTCAAAGTTTAAAACAGAAAAATTACTTAATGGTACATAAAAACAAGAACAATAATTATATGAACTTGTAAAATTTAATCTTGATTTAACCTTTATGTTGCATTGAATAGATATATATAGATTGATATTGAATAAATATTATACAGATTTAAAGAGGCATTTATAAAAAAAAAGTTTCTTTTGCTGCCTCTGATTTTTTTAAATGTTTCCGAGTAGTTTCAATAGTGTATTAATCAGTTTTTTCAACCTGGAAGATAGATTTTTCGGATGCTATCAATTCTCAAGTAAACATTTTCATTTCCAGCAAACTTATTTTACAGACAAACATGATGAATTAACTGATTTAATATTAACATTAAATTTAATATTATTTTGCAATTCTTGAATGCATAAAAAAAAATTACACAGCTGAAAATTTTTAATTAAGAACAAATAGCATCCTAACAAACGATATTTCGGTTTGAAAAAACTAATTAATACACTATAAAAACTATTCGAAAACGTATCAGAAAATCAGATGCAGCAAAAAAGGATTGTTTTTATAAAAGATTCTTTAAAGATCGAAAATATATTGGTTTATGAAGCTTCTACTGATAAAGAATGCTTATCATCGGAATCATGGATATCTCGGAAGAGGTTGTATATTTTCGTTCGTGGTTGTACTATATTTTCTTAGATTAAGAAACAAATACCTTTTCCTTACAGTGTACCTCTTTACAGAATCCTAGTTTCTGGAAGTTTTTGTTTTGATTACATATCAAATAATTAAAAAATTGCTCTGTTCCTAAAGGGAAATAACAAATATTAGAAAATATATCACAGTATATTTATTTAAAGAATGTTTAACCGGTTAAAACATAATTGGGAAAATTTTTAAAATATTGTTATATTTATTAGCATATGTTGAACAGTTGCACCATGGAATATTATATATAAATATAGAAAAATTACTTAATGGTACATAAAAACAAGAACACTGATATGAACTTGTAACTTTAACTATGATTATATATATAAAATCAACGTTTCGACCTGCATCTGCAGTCATCTTCAGAACGTAAAGTTAAAGCGAACAAAAAGAATAGAGATGAAAACACAAAGTATGAGAGACAAAGAATTGAATTTCGGCCAATAACATGATTGGAAGGATGTAGTGGCGCCATCTAGTGAATGCAACTCAAAGGTTAAAACAGAAAAATTACTTAATGGTACATAAAAACAAGAACAATAATTATATGAACTTGTAAAATTTAATTATGATTTAACCTTTCTGTTGCATTCAGTAGATGGTACTACTACATCATTCCAGTCATGTTATTGGCCGAAAATCAATTCTTTGCCTCTCATACTTTGTGTTTTCATCTCTAGACTTTTGGTAAGCGAAACGTTGATTTTATGCATATATAATTCTAATTAAATTTTACAAGTTCACATAATTGTTCTTGTTTTTATATACCATTAAATAATTTGTTGATCTTTATACATATTATTATATTTATTTTATTGCATCTTGTAATAATTTATAAAACACGTTCGTTAAATAAAAAGCATTGCAATTTCTTGTAATTCTTTAATATACTAATTTACAATGAATAAAAATTATTAATGCAGTTTGAATAAAAATGTACGACGCTTTTTTCAATAGCTTAAAAAATTTACACTATTGAAAAAAAAGTGATATGTATTTATATTGAAACTAAATTAATAATATTTATCCATTCATTGTAAATTAGTATATTAAAGAATTACAAGAAATTAAAATGTTTTTTATATGTAAATCAATGTTTGCAATGTTAAATATATTTTAATAGAATTTAAATTAAAAACGAATTAAGTGAGATTTCTTTTAAAATAGGAAATATTAACTACTTTTTATAACATCCTTGAAAAAAAAAATGAGCCTTATTCTTTTCAAATAGTTCATAAACCATAAATAATCCAAAATTAAAATTGAATTATTAGCGAAATTATACACGATATTTGCAAAGTAGATTAGATTTTGCCGTAAGTCTTTTTATACACTGTAAAAAATGACGAATGTTTCTGAATGTACGAAAATGTAATATAATGACGAATAAATTTATAATATAATCTCATCCTTGTTAACCATGATTCTGAACAGTGTTTCTTTATCTTTAGAAACCTCAGACATCAATGGCATTTCGAGATTTAAAGAATCATTTAGAAAAACAAAATTTTTCTAGCTGCCCGAAATTTTCGGAAACGTTTACGAGTAGCTTTTAAAGTGTATTAATCAGTTTTCTAAGCCGGGAATTTAGTTTTTTCCGATGCTATCCATTCTCAAGTAAACATTTTCATGTTCAACAAATATGTTTAACAGACAAACATGCAAAATTAACAGCATTAACATTAACATTAAAATTATGATTATTTCTTTACTCTTTCATGTATAAATTAACTTATGCAGCTGAAAACGTTTACTTGAGAATGGATGACATTCGATAAATAGGTATTCCAGGCTAAAGAAACTGATTAATACACTATAAAAACTATTCGGAAACGTTTCTGAAAAATACGGGCAGCTACAGAAATTTTGTTTTTATAAATAATTCTTTAAATTTTGGAAATGTATTGCTTTCTGGGGATTCAAAAGACAATGGAACACGCTTTTCGCAATGTCAGATAACTCAGAAGAATATATTATATTTTCATTCGTGGTTATAGTATATTTTCATAAAATAAGAAACATTGATCATTTTTTACAGTGTACGAAGTGGATAAGTTAATTAACTTCTGATTTAAAAAACGTGATTCCCATGCATAATTCTCTCTCTGCCTTAATAGGGATTGTGATCTGCATTTTATACTTATTCATAGACGATATTTTAGGAGATAGAATTTCGCGAATGAGATTTAATAAAAATTAAAGAATTTTAAACTTTGACGTTTACTAGTACCATCCTTTATGAAATATATAATATAAAGACATACACTGTTCTAAAAGACATATTTCTTAATCGAGAATAATATAATATTTTAATATCCTTGTAGAGAGTATATTTGTTTGTCTGTTTCTTAAGCCATTGTCGAATAGGAATAAAAAAATAAGGGCCTCGATTTGTATGTCAGAAACTCCTCAATGTCTGCATCTGAATGCTTTGCAACCAAAGCTCTTTGAAGCAAAGTTGTTGGATTAATCGGAACAATTTCGTCGTCTACTAAATAATGATTCATAATGAGTCGTCGTATTTATTATCAGACAACTTCATTGTAAAATGTAGTCAATCACATGTTTTTTAGTATCATTAATAGTCAACGTTTGCTTAAAATAGATAATTTTCATGCTACATCAACGTACAGGACCGTAATTCCCGTTCTTTGTATTTTATCTCCTCTCAATTTAACCTCCTCTTAGAGTACGAGCTCCCTAGAGGAGAAGCACCCTCGACTCATGAGAGGAGGTGAAGCTGCTATACTGCTCCCACTTTCCTCTGGCCCCGGATCCGCACTTTTCTTCTACCTCAAATGCATAAGATATAGTCAATCATATAATCGTTAGTATCATTAATGGTTAACGTATGCGTAAAATGGTTAGTTTACATGTTACATCGATGTACAGTGCCGAACTTCCCGTTCTTTTACAGTTTTTAACATTTTCCAACCTAGTTGAAAACTGTTTATGACTCCGGTTTGTCTGGCCTTCTGCCGTCTGGCCGTCTGGCCGTCTGTCCGTGCTCTAACTCCCGTAAATATGCTCGGATTGCTCTGCAATTTTTATATGTTATAATCGTTATCTATAGCATGTTCCCTATTTCAACGGAAGTGTGTAGCACTTATAGTTTTTTACAGGGACACTCAAAAGAATTCCGTTACATTGCGGTCTATGGGGAAAAATCATTTGCGGTTTATTTAAATAATGTTTCACTATTTTAAACGCATTGAAATTTATATATATCACTTAGGTGCATTAGAAGAAGCTTAATATGGAATAGGGTGTGCATAGCACTTATACTTACTTTACAGGGACAGTCAAAAGAATTCCGTTACATTACGTCTATGGAGAAAAATCGTCTGCGATTTATTTAAATAATGTTTAACTATTTTAAACACATTGAAATTTATATAAGGTTCATTACAAGAGACTTACTACAGAATATTGTGTGTATAGCAGTCATCGTTCATTTACAGGGACACACAAAAGAATTCTCTACTGTATGTTAACAATAATTCCTGGAAGTGCGTTTTAAGTTACTGAATGCGATTTTAATTTTAAATCGCTTTTTGTATATTACGTGGTGTGTATAAATTCTGTAGATCCTATACAGGGAAGCACAAAAGTTCGGGAACACATTTCTGTATTATTTAACTCCAGACGGAGAATTTTAAACTGTGCTACGTGTTTCCTAACTGAACTAAAATTTAGCATACTATGTAGTATATATACAAATCTATAGATCCTATACAGGGCTGAATAAAAGTATTCGGATTACTTAGATGTTATCTTTTAGCTTATTAAAGAGTATGATTCGTAAAATTATTTTGGAAGCGTTGGAAAGTGTTACATAATCTATGCTTGACGCATAATTTTTCGTTCTTGTTTTGATTTTAACACCCATTTTAGCGGCACTCTCACGGTTAAACCATTGGTCAGAGAAAAACACTTTCAATACATAAACTCTAGGACATTTTAGTCTCTTTAATTCATATAGTGTCGACTTTCATGCAAAATGCATAGTTTTGAAGTTATTTTGAAAAAAAAAAAATGAAAAAGTCCGTTTTTTGCAAGTTTTTGTAAAAAAAAAAAAAAAAAAAAAAAAAGTATTTCTCGGAAAAAAATTTGTTGGAAAACCTCCGATTCGTGTTCAGCGACCCAAAAAACATAAAGGAAACCAAATAACAAAACCACACCAAAACTTTCCATTATTTTTTACCAAGTGACTGGACTAATATAACCACAAACAAAACATCCAATAATCTTTTCTGAGTTACCCACGATTAAAAAAAAAGTTATTTATCTTTAGAAACTTCAAAAACTAATATATTTTCAAGAATTATTTTATAGAAGCTTTATAAAAACAAAGTTTCTATTGCTGCCACTGATTTTCTGAAATGCTTCCTAGTAATTTTTATTGTGCATTAATCAATGTTCTTAATCTGGAATATGGGTTTTAAGGATGCTATCAATTCCCAAGTAAACTTTTTCAAGTTAAACAAACATGTTTTAAAGACAAACACATGAATCAATAATAGCATTAATATTAACATTAAATCTAATATTATTTTGTTACTCTTGAATGTATAAATTCAGTTTTGCAGCTGAAAATGTCTAATTGCGAATTGATACTCTCTTAAAAATCTGTATTTCGGTTTGAGAAACTGATTAATGCACTATAAAATATTGGAATTTGTGAACTGCAGCTTTTTGAGCTTATCTCCTTAAATCACATAAATACTTTGATAAATATAGGTAAGGAAATTCCTCTTACCTTGATTGGTCCATAATGATATCAGTGTCCAAGGTGAGGAAGTGTCCAGCTTTAATTTATTTGTGTTTTTATCCAGTTTGATATGTGGATACTAGATTATTTCACTTAGGAGATCCATTCATATCTGAAACTATTACTTTTAATAGAAATAAAAAGTTAAATTTAAATACAAAAGGTGTTACATTAAAGAGAATTATTGACATATTAAATGCAGAAAAATATTCTGCCACCTTATTGCTTTAAGAGCATTTTAGAGACTAACCAAAGAACAAGTTTATCGTTCATGAGTCCTTTAGATATTGCACCACATATTGAAAACTCTCATGACATCAGTGGAAAAAAACAGTTCTTATTTATTTGGAAAATCCGATGAAATGTTAATGGGTAATATTCTATATTACACAACTTAAACTATTATTTATAAATGTTTATAGTACAGGAAATCATTTATCTCTAACATAAAAATAATCGAAAACTTTTCCGAAAATCAATGAAAGCAAAATAACTTTGTTTTTATAAATGTCTCTATAAATCTCGAAAATATATTGTGCTAATAAATGTATCAGTTAGCATTACATTACTGAAAAAAAATGGAGTAAACTTGATTGAAAAATATTAAATTTCTGTAGCTGACCATTTGAATAAAATGTTTGAAAACTTTTTAAAATTAAAAACCGAAAGTATAAGTTACTAATATCAATAAAAGGTTTTAAAAATGTGATTTTATATGACAACTAGCAAGCTACGCCCGCTACGCTGGTCAATTTCTCTTAACAAACCTTTAATCAAACAAAATATTGATATTTCATAATTCACTTTTATATTTTAACAGAATAATAAGGCTACTATAATTTGTGACTCGTACTATAGCCAATATACACGTCAGGACACGTCGCCCTTATCATTATCTTTTTACGCATGAAGGTTTTGCTATGGTACTCCATTGTCAAATTTGGTAATTTTTGAAATTCAATATTTGAAAAATGGCATAATCATTAGATTTGAAATTTATATGAAGAAATATACAATTTTTTACCTTTCAAACGCAGTTTGTCTAACAATTTTCTGACAAATACTTTTCGAGCTATTATTTTTTTCAGCAACTTCAAATGTTTCATTTTCCAAGATTAATCTGTGGCAAAGATTAGCAAAAAACCGAGTCGTCAGCAACGGTTTAAATTACTTTAAATTACGCATTGCTTTATATTAAAGAGAATATTGGAGCAGGGATTGTCACCATCACTTTTGAAATCGGTTCTGTAGTTCCAGAGATTCTTTGGAAATTTTAATTTAGAAAGTTTTTAGAACGCGTTTCGCTCATATAACCCTTTTAAATTTCGATTTTTTTAAGAATTTGTTCTTAGAGAGCATTTACATCTTATAAGTAACTACCATGCCAAATTTCAAGTTTCTAGATCCTTCAGTATAAAAAAAAGTTGCAATTTTCGAACATTTATCATTCCTGCACCCCAATGGGATTAGTGGCACCGATATAAAATATAGCCTATGTTGAAGTAGGGATTGTCACCATCAATTTGCCACCATTACTTTTGAAATCGGTTCTGTGTTTCCAGAGATTCCATAGAAATTGTAATTATGAATGTTTTTAGAACGCTTTTTTCTCATTTCACCCTTTTAAATTTCAATTAAAAAATTGTTCTTAGAGAACATTACATCTTATAAGTAACTACAATGCCAAATTTCAAATTTCTAGCTCCTTCAGTATAAAAAAAAATGCAAATTTAGAACGTTTTTTGCTCCTGCCCCCCCTGGGATTAGTGGCACCGACATAAAATATAGCCTATGTTGGAGCAGGGAGTGTCACCATCAATTTGCCATCATCACTTTTGAAATCGGTTCTGTAGTTTCAGAGATTCCATAGAAATTGTAATTTAGAATGTTTTTAGAACGCTTTTCGCTCATCTCACAGTTTTAAATTTCGATTTTTTTTAAGAATTTGTTCTTAGAGAGCATTTACATCTTATAAGTAACTACCATGCCAAATTTCAAGTTTCTAGATCCTTCAGTATAAAAAAAAGTTTCAATTTTCAAACATTTATCATTCCTGCACCCCAATGGGATTAGTGGCACCGATATAAAATATAGCCTATGTTGGAGCAGGGAGTGTCACCATTAATTTGCCATCATCACTTTTGAAATCGGTTCTGTAGTTCCAGAGATTCCATAGAAATTGTAATTTAGAATGTTTTTAGAACGCTTTTCGCTCATCTCACAGTTTTAAATTTCGAATTTTTTTAGAATTTGTTCTTAGAGAGCATTTACATCTTATAAGTAACTACCATGACAAATTTCATGTTTCTAACACCTTCAGTATAAAAAAATCGAAATTTTAGAGCGTTTTTCGCTCATGCAGTTCCCTGGGGGCAGATATTCCAGTGGCACTGGCATGAAATGTAGCCTATGTTACAGCAGGAACGGTACTATCACTTTTGAAAACAGTTCTGTAGTTCCAGAAATTCCATAGATATTGTAATTTAGAATGTTTTTAGAACGCGTTTCGCTCATCTCACCCTTTTAAGTTTCGAATTTTTTTAGAATTTGTTCCCAGAGAGCATTTACATCATATAAATAACTACCATGCCAAATTTCAAGTTTCTAGCTCCTTCAGTATAAAAAAAATCGAAATTTTAGAACGTTTTTCGCTCTTGCACTCCCCTTGTGGTAGTGGCACCAACATAAAATATAGCCTATGTTTCAGCAGAGACTGTTACCATCAATTTGCCACCATTACTTTTGAAAACGGTTCTGTAGTTCCAGAGATTCCATTGAAATTGTAATTTAGAATATTTTTCGAACACTTTTTGCTCATCTCACCCTTTTAAATTTCGAATTTTTTTAGAATTTGTTCTTAGAGAACATTTACATCTCATAAGTAACTACCATGCTAAATTTCATGTTTCTAACACCTTCAGTGTAAAAAAAAATCGAAATTTTAGAAGGTTTTATGCTCCTGCACCCCCCTGGGAGCAGTGGCACCGACATAAAATATAGCCTATGGTGGAGCAGGGACTGTCACCATTAATTTGCCACCATCACTTTTGAAAACGGTTCTGTAGTTCCAGATATTCCATAGAAATTGTAATTTAGAATGTTTTTGAACGCTTTTTGCCCATCTCACCCTTTTAAATTTCGAATTTTATTAGAATTTGTTCTTAGAGAGCATTTACATCTCATAAGTAACTACCATGCCAAATTTCATTTTTCTAGCTCCTTCAGTATAAAAAAAATCGAAATTTTAGAAAGTTTTTCGCTTCTGCACCACCCTGTGGGTAGTTGCACCGACATAAAATATAGCCTATGTTGGAGCAGGAATTGTCACCATCAATTTGCCACCATCACTTTTGAAATCGCTTCAGTAGTTCCAGAGATTAACCCCTACAAACAAACAAACAAACAAAAAAACAATGTTTACTACTTTATAATATTAGTATAGATCAGTAAAATTATTTTTAAGATATAATAATCAAATTATTGTGTATTTTAAATGATGTGTGTTTTATCCATTTAATTAACTTTCGTCTTTTAATTACAAGATTGAATATTTTAATTATCAAATTTTTATTTAGAAAAAATTTACTTTAAAAAATGTTTTCTGTTTTTTCCGTCTTTTCTTTATAGATAAACCTTTTTACTTTTAGCATACATTTTAATATTAATGAAGGAGATATTAATGACAAAATTGCTGGTTTAAAAAATAAAGTTTTTAGTTAGGTTTCAAATAAAGACTTCATTTGATATGTGAGGACTACTTTAAAGGGGTTGCAAAATTTTAATAGACATGCAAACAAACTCCAGTAGCCTATTTTACATATTTTATTTCACTAATAGAGATAAGTGAAGCTATATATTATTTCATTTTAAAAAGATTTATTGACACATACTTATGTGTAATCAATAACCGATTCAGAAACTTTCCATGAATTACAATAAGTAAAATGTAATTAAGATAAGATAATAATATTAAGTGGCATGGATTAATGGCACATTCAAATGGCATGGATTAATCGTTTAATTATGTTTAATCCTATAAATAACGATATTCATTATAATTATCACATTTTTATTTTATAATTTTTACCTTTGCAAATGTTTTTTCTTTTTTCTTCTTTCTTTCATAGATAAACTTTTTACTCTAAATATACATTTCTTTATTAATGATGGAAACATTACTGACAAATGAAGTTTCTAATTAGGTTTCAAATAAAGATTTCATCTGTAATGTGAAAAGTATTTTAAAGCAGCTTATTAATTTGATTATAAACTTTTCATACAGATGCAAACAAACAATACTCCATTACAAATATTTTATTTCTCTAATTGAGATAAGTGAAGTTATATATTATTTCATTTAAAAAAGGTTTATTGGCAGATATGTAATCAATAAATGATTCAGAAACTATTCTTTAATTACAATAAGTAAAAAATAGTTAAGATACGGTATTCATAATATTAAGTGTCTTTTTAAAATGGCATGGTTCAGACTTTTAATTATCTCAAATCCTATAAATTAAGAGATTCAATATACTAATTATCACATTTTGATTTTATAAAATTTATTTTGAAAATGTTTTCTTTTATCTTGTTTGTCTTGCGGATAAACATTTTTCACTTTAAGCTTAAATTAAAAATGTAATAATCCTATAACAGCTAGTTTGACAAATAAGTATCTAATTAGATTTAAAATAAAAATTTCTTTTGAAACGTCAGAATGTAACTTAATTTTAATAAAAACAAATAATACTTTTTTTTTAAATTGCTTTATTTCATCAATTAAAGTAACCAAAATATATATTATTTCATTTTAATAAGTTTAGCGGCATACACTTGTAGTTAATTAATAAAAGATTTTAAAGCTAATTTTTTAAAATTATAATGAGTAAATAATAAATTAAGATAAGAAATACAACATTCATAATATTAGGTGTCCTTTCAAGTGATATGTTTTATCCTTTTAATTAACTTTCGTCGTTTTAGTTATGAGTTTAAATGTGCTAATTATCATACTTTAATTTCATAAATTTTACTTTTGAATATGTTTTCTATTTTATTTTGATTGCTTCATAGATAAACCTTTTGACTTTAAGCTTACTTTTTAACAAATATTAAGAACGAAACATCTGGTCTTACAGATAAAGCTTTTAATTATTTTTCAACCGCAGACTTCATTCGAAATATGAGTACACTTTAAAGGACGCTTTTCATTTGATTTAAAAATTTAACAACAACAACAACAACAACAAAAAAAACACTTTCCTATAAATATTTTATATCTTTAATTATGCTAATTGAAGGTATGTATTATTTGATTTTAAAAGGGTTTTTAATGAATAAAAGATTCAGAAACTATTTTATAATTAAAATAAATAAAACATTAAGATAAGATATTCATTATATTAAATATCTACTTCAAATGGATTGTTTTATCCTTTTAATTATGACACCCAATATATTTAATAATTATGTATTTATTTTATAAATTTTACCTTTAAAAATGTTTTTTATTTATTTATTTATTTTTTTATTTGCTTCATAGATAAACTTTTCCAAGCCAATCTTACATTTTAAAAAGTGTAACTGAGATAAAGTGATTAGACAGATTAAATTTCTAATTAGTTTTTAAATAAAGACTTCGTGTGAAATGTAAGGAGACAGATTAAAAGACGTTATTAATTTTATTGTTAATTTTTATATTAATTCTTAACAAAAATGCTGACAAACAGCCCTTCCTTACAACTATATCTTATCTTAGTAATAAGATAAGCGGAGCACTATTTTAATTCATTCACTTTAAAAATGTTTATTCACATTTAATCGTATTTAATCATTAAAATATTAAATAAATATTTAAAACAAGAACGAAAAGTAATGCGCCAAACATATATTATGAAACACTTTCCAACGCTTCCTGAATACTTTAACAAAACATCACCATTTAATTTGGTGAAAGATGATGTCTAAGTAAACGAAATGAAATGAAATCACCCTCTCGTGGAGATCCAGCCGTTAAGCATAGGAACTTTTCTCCACATGGGGAAATGATTTTTGAAAATTTATATTTTAGAATACAGATGTTGAATATTGCATTAGAGATTAAAATAAAATTAGTACAAAGTTAGTTTTTACAATACTGGTTGAGATCACAACATTTCTTTATATTAAAAAAAATTATATAAGAAAAATTATAAAAGAAAGTAATTAGAAAATTTATGAAAAGAATACTTAATCATAACACAACTATTAATTTTGCATGGTTCAAATAGGAAGCTGAAATATCAGTATGTGAACTATAATATACAAATTACAAAAAACAAAATATATTCTATTAAAAAGTACTTTATAAATGTATGAAAAAGGATCATAGATCCTTTTAAATAAAGGAGAAATGTTTATTCAGAATGTTGTTATTTTCTTTTAGTTTATCATAGTTTAAAGGATCAAACAGAGTTATATTCAGATTTTATCTTACTGTGACATTTATATTGAAATTGAAAGTATGTCTTTGGAAAATGCATAACACATCTGAAAACCCAATTTCAGGAACTACCTTCAATAGTCCGGAAATTATCCGAATTCTTTTGTGCAGCCCTGTATATGATCTATAGAATTGTATATAAACTACATAGTATGCTAAAATTGAGTTCAGTTAGAAAACGCATAGCATAGTTGAAAATACCAATTCAGCAATTTCTGTCATATACTTGAGATTTTTAGCGCAGCCCTGTATATACAAACTATAGAATTTGTATATGCCAAGTAATAGACCAAAAATTATTTTATTTTAAAAACGCGTCCCACAACAGAAAACAAACTCCAAGCAATTATTGTTCTTACATAGTAGTGTACACGAATTTATTTTGTGTGGCTTGTAAATGAACGATAAAGTCTATGCACACCATATTCTGTAGTAAGCCTCTTGTAGTATAGATCAATTTAAATATGTATGAAATAGTGTAACATCATTAAATACACCGCAAACAATTTCTCCTCATAGACCGTAATGTAACGAAATTCTTTTCAGTTTCCCTGTAAATGAACTATAAACGCTATATACTTCATTTTCAATACCGAACATGCCTTAGTAAACCTCATTAACATATATATATATATATTGCATGGTCATCCGAATTTATTAACATGAGTTAGAGCACGGACAGACAAATGGACGGCATACAGACAGACAAACTAAATTTATAAACATTTTTTAACTATGGTGGAAAGTGTATTTCTTTTAAATGCTAAAAGGTGTAAACTAAAAGCATTATATACAGTAAAATAACTTTTATTATTCTTTTATTTATATTTTATTTATATTTATTATAATTGTAACATTTACTGCATTTATAATGTTTTTAGTTTGCACGTTTTAGCATTTACAAGAAATATGTTATTACAAGGTGTTGTAATTTATTATATTTTTATGTTGGAAAGTGTTAAAAATAAAAATAAGTAAAAAATAAAATAAATTAAGATAAGATATTATATTAGGTGTCTACTTCCAATGACATGTGTATCATTTTAATTATGAACTCCAATATGCTAATTATCATAGATTTGTTTTATAAATTTTATTTTTAAATGATATTCTTTTTTTTTTTTTTTTTTCATTTGCTTGAAAGATCAACTGTTTTACGTTAAACTTAGGTTATGAAAATATTAACTATAGAACAGCTGATATGACAAATAAAATTTCTAATAAGTTTCCAAAGAAGACTTTAAACACTTTATTTCAAATGTAAATGCACACATTAAAGGACGTTATTCATTTGCTCACAAAATTACCAATAAAAAGCCTTACAAATTTTAATTGACAAATATTCGTATTTAATTAAAGATTCAGAAAGGCCTTTTTAGTTACAACTAGTGGAAAATAATTCATATAAAACATTCATAAAATTAAGAGGTTACTTCAAAATCAAATGGCATGGTTTAACTTTTTAATTATCTTTTATCTTTTTAATTTGGAACTTCAATAGGCTAATTATCATACTTTTGTTTTATAAAATTTATTTTTTAAATGTTTTCTACTTTATCTTGTTTGCCTTGTGGATAAACTCTTTTCACTTTAGGCTTAAATAAAAAAATATAATAATCATATAACAGCTGGTTTGACAAATACTTTTAACACGTTTAGTATAAAAACTTCTTTTGAAACGTCAGAATGTAACTTAATTTTAATAAAAACAAATAATACTTCTTTAAGGTTAATATTATTTCATTTTAATAAGTTTAGTGGCATACACTTGTAGCTAATTAATAAAATATTTTAAAGCTAATTTTTTAAAAATTATAATGAGTATATAATAAATTAAGGTAAGAAATATGATATTCATAATATTAGGTGTCCTTTCAAATGATATGTTTTATCCTTTTAATTAACTTTCGTCGTTTTAGTTATGAGTTTAAATGTGCTAATTATCATACTTTAATTTCATAAATTTTACTTTTGAATATGTTTTCTATTTTATTTTGATTGCTTCATAGATAAACCTTTTGACTTTAATCTTACTTTTTAACAAATATTAACAACGAATCTCGTCTTACAGATAAAGCTTTTAATTATTTTTCAAACACAGATTTCATATCGAAATAAGAGAATACGCTTTAAAGGACGCTTTTAATTTGATTTAAAAATTCTCAGCAGAAATTCTAACAAAAAATACTTCCGTATAAATATTTTATATCTTTAATTATGCTAATTGAAGGTATGTATTATTTGATTTTAAAAGGGTTTTTAATGAATAAAAGATTCAGAAACTGTTTTATAATTAAAATAAATAAAACATTAAGATCAGACAATCAGTATATTAAGTATATCTACTTCAAATGAAATGTTTTATCGTTTTTAATATTTTTCATCCTTTTAATTATGACGCGCAATATCTTTAATAATTATGTATTTATTTTATAAATTTTACCTTTAAAAATGTTTCATTTTTTTTTTCTTTTTTGCTTCATCGATAAACTTTTCCAAGCCAAGCTTACTTCTTAACAAGTAGTATAATTTTTTTTTTGTTAGGTCAATTCCTACTTTTTAATCATAAATATATAAAATAAACCCGTGCAGCATTCATGTCCCACGTTATCTTTATTGAACATTATTTTATAATCATCGTTGCGGTATTTTATTTTTTGTTGGCATCACTAATTTGAGATAAATCTTTCATTTCATTTATGACAACAATGGGAGAAATGTTTTTCTCCCATATAAAAATTAAAATTAATTAATTAAATTTAATTAATGAATTAATATTTGAAAAAACTGTATTGACATCAATTGTCATCCAGTACAAGTTTACAAAAAATTATTTGAACTTGAATGGATGAATAGAAAATATTTTATTAACGATTGAAAATTCCAACAAGATATATATAGAGAGAGTTGAGCTAATAGTAGGAATTTAAAAAAAAAGAGTAACTAAGATAAAGTGATCAGACAGATTAAATTTCTAATTACTTTTCAAATACAGACTTCGTGTGAAATGTAAGAACACAGATTAAAGTTATTAATTTTATTATTAATTTTCATATTAATTATTAACAAAAATGCTGACAAACAGCCCTTCATTACAACTATCTTACACTGAAAAAAAAAATGTTAATTTTACAGTATAATACTGACATGCCAGCTGCCAGTATTATGCCGTAAAATTAACAGTAATAAACAGTAAAATAAGCAGTAATATACTGCCGCGCATGCGCGGTAGTGTATTACTGCTTATTTTACTGTTATCTAGCATCGTATGAGAACGAACTGTGGAGATGCCACAAATATTAGCATCAGTTACAGACACAAAGGGTAATTTATGGTTGAAATGTGTAAGAACTCTGTCAGATGTAATTTAATTTTGATTTGTCTAAAATGGCTGTTCGCTAGCAGCAGACCATATAAATTTCACAAACTTTCTTAGTAACTGATTTAAGGAATTAGGAGATGTAAACAGATTTGGTACAAACTTAGAATAATAAACAACTAATCTTAGAAAAGCGTTAACTTGTGATACATTCACTGGTTGTGGGACTTTTATAATAGCTTCTACACTGTAAAAAAAATTGTCTTAATGGTCATGATAATGTCTATGGGCAGAGGCCGGCAGCAGAGATTCCAGTCATACCCCGTAAAAAAAAAACAAAAAAAAAAACAATCCATGCCTATCATTTTGTGCAGCTCGTAATTTTACGGGGCAAAGTAATACAGCTTTATAATTCTCAGGATATAATGCACTTTAAAACAAAATAACACTTTACTTACTGCTCCGTAGCACGTTAGATAATCATCACAGAATCGCTTTTTTGGCGGGTTAAAATTTTCGAAACACGAGTAAAATGAAGGGTTACACCCTAGCGGAGGGCAATGTATTGGGTCGTGCCGTATTTTTGCTAACATATGGGCTAGAATTTTAAGAATATGTGGATTGCTCTTAATTTTCTAAGTAGCTAAGGGATAAGGCCGCTTATTTAGTGGATCAGACCGTTTTTCATCAAATAAAGCTGATGCCCGTGAAAATTGAAGGACAAACGCTCATAAATTTACAGTTTTTTCTGTACTTTATCTTGTGTTTTATGAATACCATTTTTGCCAATTTTATACTTATACAGTATGTAATTTTATCATCCACAGAAAATGATTTGTCTTTATTTATCTTGTGAATTTTCATTTCTTCTACCAGTAATTGGTGATACTTGATTTAAATATATCTTTGTAAAATGCAAACCATTTCTTAATATAAGCAAAATATCTTTCAAAAAATTTATTTACAGTTACTTTAAAATCACCACGCAGACCAATTTTTCCATTAGGTTTCGCAAATGCAGATTTAGGGAATGGCCACATATTATTAGTAACATGATTTATAATATCCTCATTCTGTAACCTTTGTAATTATTTATTTACTGCAGTACCTAATGCATAATTTACAGTTCTAGCTTTATAAAATATGGAGTAACATCTTTTTCCTGATGGAATTTTACTTTCATACATTTTATTTCCTCTCACCTTATCCGAAAAAAAAAAGAATTATCAGCTAAAAATACTTCTGAACTGTCGAAAAAAATTCAAGTTTCATTTACATACACTAACTTCAATCTATGAGGAAGGCTTTTAAGTTCAGAACCCCTGTATCTACAGAATAATAATGGAAAATTATCTTCTTTTATGAAATATCATTTGTTGTTTTCAGTTTAGTTATCACAAGAGACATTGACATTTACATATCCAGAGGATTTAAACAAAAATCACCAGTTTCGTTTTTTAACTGAAAAAATCGGGCAGAAACATCTTATCATTTGGAAATACTCTGCGGAAGCGTTCAATTGGTACCACAGAAAGTGCTGAATTGGTATCCAACAGTATATCATTTTTCTTCCTATTTTCTATTAATGGAGGAATTTTGATGGTAATTGTACCTTTTTAATAATTCATAGCTTATATATCAACTATATTTAATACATTCATGTGCTTTTTAGAATTTTTAGAATTACTTTTACCGAAATAAATGACATTGTTTTATACATATCTGGTAAATTGTACTATTATATTTAAAAGAATTTGTTAAATGTGAAGGATAACAAAATCGATAGCATTGCAACTTTTTTATTTTCACAGAAATTGGCCTGGTTGTTGATATTCTGTTTTGTAGAACTGCAAGGAAAATTCTTTTGTTTTTAATTTTTAGTACACGAGAATTTATTGGTATTTATACTTTTATTTTTTTAATTCTGAAATATCGAATTCTGTATTCTATAATACTACTACATTTTCTACAACTTTCTTTGCAGCCGAAAAGACGATATTTCGCGTTGAAAAAATAATAAATACGCCGTAAAAACTATTTGGAACCGTTTCCAAAAATTAGGGACAACAAAAGGAAAGAAACTTTTGTTTCAGAAATTCTTCTTTAAATCTCTAAACGTTATTGGTTCCTGAGATTTTGGGAAATAGAGGAACGCTTTTTAAAATAGTGGGTAAAAGGGATGAGGTTATACTATATTTTAGTAAACCTTATTAAATTTCGTAATATTTTCAGAAACATCTGTTTTTTTCCAGTGTGTATATTTGTTGTATATAATTGTGGAACTTAAATACATAAATTAATTGCTGAAGCGTCAGTGAAGGCTCACTGTGGAGACGCGAAAAGTTTTTGATTTCCGTCTGTTTGTCTGTCTGTCTGTTTCGCGATAACTGCCGTAAAAATCGTCCTATTATGTTGATTTTTGGTGGGTATGTTGGTGAGGTACCCGGAATCGGCTGTATAGTTTTTAGTTACATTTGGTTCATTCGTTCGAAAAATATAGAACATTTCTTTTTAGGTCATAATGCTTTCCTATGGGAATGCGGACGATTTTCAAATTTCATTTTTAACTGAAATGAAAATCACATATTTGAATAATGGATTTAAACGTAAAATCACGGATACTAAATTTTTGATATGGAGGTTTTAAATGTATTCAATAGCTTTGAAAATTTGCCAATACATATATCAGAATTTAGATATTAATTGTTTAAATTATTGGAAATTTTTTTGCAATTGTTCGGGAAATATAAAACATTTTATTTTCCTATTTTTAAAAATTTTAAAATGCATTTCTTTTTCTTTCCTCTTTATTTTATTATTTGCTTAGCAACCCTATTTCAAAGAATATCAAAATAAGAAATGCATTTTTTATCTAAAAAATTACAAGAATAAGAAGTTCATAAGAATTTCAGAATATCACTGCATAAATCGTGTTTAATTTACCCTAACGCTTCTAACTTCTGAAACCTCCGAAGTATTTTATACGCCTATAAATATGTACGTAACATAAAAAATAAATAAATTGCAAATTGTAAGATGCTAAATAATATGAAAAGTGAGATTAAAAACAATGACTTTCAGAGCTGGTGTTGAGGCTCCTGATCTGCAGATTTACTAGTAATAATTTTTGTTGAACAGATTTCATGCTATAGATAAACAACAAAACAATATTAATAAACAAATCTGAAAGTTTTTAAATTACACACACTCTAAATTTTCATACCGTTATGTATAAAAACACGATAATTTTTTTAAAACTTTTTTACTTACAGTAATTCATTATACCCGATAAAGGAAACAAATGGGTAAGTGTGATCGAAGATCGCTCAAAGGGTTTCGTTTAATATTCCTTTCAAAACACTTTATCCTTTCTTTAATAAATTCAATCAAATTTCATTTAGCCAAAAAAAAAAAAAAGTCATGTTTGTTATAAAGTAAAAATTTACCGGTCTATTTTTTTCGCTTTTTCGAATATCTAAACCAGCCGGATAGCGGGCCTGGCCCGCTATTATATTCTGTCATACTAATATCCGTCATACGGACTAAATTCAATATTTTAAAAAATAATTTCAAAATTAAACAAATTGTACACTTTCAAAATGTTAAAATATGCGAATATTTCCATAATCGGATTTTTGTCACGATTCACTATGTTTCTTAAACTCATATATTTACTATTCTCTATCATTTATATTGATACTCGCTTTGTGTTATTCTCAAACATTTGAAAAATTAGTTAAACTTCCCATATGACGTCAGATTTTCTTTTTAATTCTCTAATGACATGATTTTAATCTGCTTTGTGTACTTAAACATACTCATACTCCTTGTATTATTGAGAAATCTTAGACATTTTCGTTTTATTACGACTATGACGTCAATCAATTTTATTTCATATTAATCTTTTTTTTTTCATTTGGTGAAACTTTTTATTTCATTTTTCACGTGGAGATCGTCTGATAGAAAATTAATTACTGTAGAAAGAATTTCATCGTTTATTTTTAATTTTTGGCATCGGATATAACGAAAAATGTTTAAATTTAATAAGAAAAGTATGCTAGAATTTTGTTTTTTATCTCTATTTATTAAAATAATACGAATTTTTCAAATTTTAATATTTTCAGCTCTTTACAGCTGATATTCAGATTTATACACTAAGTTTTAACTCTTTAAATTACATAGTTTCTGAGAATGGCTCTGTGACAGACAGACAACGGAGCGGGAGTAATAAGGTTTCGTGAGATGAACGAAAACCTAAAAAGGAAAAATCAGTAACGAAGAAGTGTTTGTTTCCTCAATAAAATAAATATTAGGTTTATTCGTTTGATTAACAACAAACAAAATACAAAATTTTAGTTTAAAATCAAAATAACGTTAATTTTATGAGCATATTTTACATTTAGTAAATCATGGTATAAATTAATGCGTTTAGTTAATAAAACAAAGCGCAAAAAAAGTGTTTGGTATTTTTTTACATTTTATTCGCGTTTTATACATAGGAAAGAAAGTAAAAAAAAAAACTCTATTGAGTTATTCATCATGTAACAGCAAATTAGGTTGAAGAGATAACTAACATTTTAGAGATATTCTATGAACCCAAAGGCACTTTTTAAAAAGTTTATTCTCAAAGGAAATTAAAAACAGAAAGAACACGTTCTGCATGAGTAATTGTTTTTCATAAGTTACATTTACTTTGAAAAATTTCTTTTTTCATAGAATTCTTCGAAGCATTTGTTTACAAAAAATGTTTTTTGTTATAAATATAAAAAGAAATATAAGAACGCAGGTTTAGTTGAAAAAAAAAAACCATGAAGTGTTACTTTCTCCTTTTTGTTTATTCCTAGAAAAAACATGTTTAAAACTCCTATTGAGTTTTTGATGAGGTAAAAGTAAAGTATGTTGAATGGATAACTAATACCTTAGAGAATTTCAGCGAGTTCCAAAATACTTTTTAAAGTTAATTCTCAAAGGAAATTAAAACAGAAAGAACCCGTACTGCATGAATAATTATTTTTTCAACACTTACAATTCTTTTACAATGTAAAACTTCTTCTTTTATTACAAAATTTTTTTAAAGCATGTGTTTTCAGTTTTCTATTTTTATAAGCTTAAAATATTAAATGCAAAAATATGGTATCTTGGAAAATTCTCGTTCACATTGTTGCAATTTATTACGTTATCGATGTGTGGTTTGGAAAATATATTTAGACAAAACATACCCGTACTGCGTGAATAATTATATTTTCACCACTTACAATTCTTTTACAATGTAACACTTCTTCTTTTATTACAAAATTTTTAAAACATTTGTTTGCAGTTTTATATTTTTATAAACTTAAAATATTTAAAGGAAAAATATGGTATCTTGGAAAATTCTCGTTCACATTGTTGCAATTTATTACGGTATCGATGTATGGTTTGGAAAATATATTTAGACAAAACATACCCGTACTGCATGAATAATTATTTTTTCGCCAATTACAATTCTTTTACAATGTAAAACTTCTTCTTTTATTACAATTTTTTTAAAGCATTTGTTTTCAGTTTTTTATTTTTATAAACTTAAAATATTTAAAGGAAAAATATAGTATCTCGGAAAATACTCGTTCACATTGTTGCAATTTATTACGGTATCGATGTATGATTTGGAAAATATATTTAGACAAAACATATCCGTACTGCATGAATAATTATTTTTTTCACCAATTACAATTCTTTTACAATGTAAAACTTCTTTCATTACAATTTTTTTTAAAGCATTTGTTTTCAGTTTTTTATTTTTATAAACTTAAAATATTTAAAGGAAAAATATAGTATCTCGGAAAATTCTCGTTCACATTGTTGCAATTTATTACGGTATCGATGTATGGTTTGGAAAATATATTTAGACAAAACATATCCGTACTGCATGAATAATTATTTTTTTCACCAATTACAATTCTTTTACAATGTAAAACTTCTTTTATTACAATTTTTTTAAAGCATTTATTTTCAGTTTTTTATTTTTATAAAATTAAAATATTAAAAGGAAAAATATAGTATCTCGGAAAATTATCGTTCACATTGTTGCAATTTATTACGGTATCGATGTATGGTTTGGAAAATACATTTAGACAAAACATATCCGTACTGCATGAATAATTATTTTTTTCACCAATTACAATTCTTTTACAATGTAAAACTTCTTTTATTACAATTAGGTAGCTTTCAATACAAAAAAGTATAAAGCTACCTATTGCAGCCATTCGGAGGAAAGCAGTTCCGGAAAATTTCGATATATTTTCACCGATCATGACCCCCAGACCCCAAAACCACCCTCCGTTCAAATGTTGATTTATGTATATATATATATATATCTGACCTATGTCATACGATAACGCTCGTATTTATAAATCAATTTTGATGAAACTAATTGTGTGTATTAAGCTCACCAATGTCTCGACCGAGTTCATTGGCCAGCTTGGTCCGCCATTTTGTTTCAAGATGGCGGCCATTTAAAAATTTAAAACTAAAATAAATATACAAAAAAGTTAAAAATTCAAATTTATTTTTTAATTACGTGTTAGGCCTTGATACAAGGATTCCAGAGCATTTATTGGTTTACCTCTATCTTAAAAAATGGCTGAGATAGAGCAGTTTGAAATTCTAGGGTGGCTGACATTTTGAAACAAGACAGCCCATTACAAAAATTTTCATTGTTGTATTAATTTTTCCAATCATACGCATAAAACTATGTATTAATATCCGTTAGCGCCAAATTCTCGCCAAACTTGGCGACATTTTGCGAAATATCGCCAAATTTGGCGACCAAAATAAGTGTTCATAAATGAAGCCAATTTGGCTATTGCTCAATAATTTGGGGAATTTCTTATTCAAATTCAGTATTAACGAATCTTTTGTAAACGTTTTCTTTGCATTTTAACTTGCTGTTTTCGTGTAACATTAGCTAAAATTTTTAAACGAAGATATAGGAAAGCTACCTTTTCCTCCCGGTACAGGCCGGAAGGACTTTTTTTTTAAGCATTTATTTTCAGTTTTTTATTTTTATAAACTTAAAATATTAAAAGGAAAAATATAGTATCTCGGAAAATTATCGTTCACATTGTTGCAATTTATTACGGTATCGATGTATGGTTTGGAAAATATATTTAGACAAAACATAAATCCTGATAAATATGCAAAAATAATGATAAGATGAGAATGAAAGCTGGATGCTTTCATTCATAAACTAAAACCTTTAACAACGTTATAATGCACAAATATGAAAAAAATTGCACAAAATATCACATACGGCCGTTTCGAGGATTCTTGGATCCTCTTCTTCAGAGCAAGGAAAAAAAAGGATTAAAATCTGTTCAAAGAACGTCTCAGTTATAGCTTTAAACCCATTTTAATCCTTTTTTTCCCTCGCACTGAGGAAAGGGATACAATAATCCTCGAAACGGCCGTATGTGATTTTTTGTGCCATTTTTTTCACATTTGTGCGTTATAACGTTGTTAAAGGTTTTAGTTTATGAATTAAAATTTGCACAAAGTGTTTGATTTGTGCTGTATGCTTTCAGTTTAGTTACAAAGGTGCAAGGCGTTTAACTCGTAGTATACAAAGCTTATTTAATTTAAAATCCAACTAACTCCAACACTTATTTTAGACGGAATACTTCGTTTATTTAATGAGGACGCTAAAGTTGGAAATGACACACTTAAATAAGGGGCAATGTAACCGTCTTCAAGTTGACCCAACTTGAATTACTGACAAAAATAAATAAATTTTTAGATAAAGCAAACAGCACTAAAGCAAACAGCATAAATTAAACACCAAAATCCTGCTTCAATCTAGTGTAACTTTTCCCCATAAAATAAGTTTAGAAAAAAATCTGGATCAGGGTTCAACAATTTACTATAAAATTGGCTTAGAAAAAAAATCCCGAATCATAATTCAACCTGCAACCATAAAATTGGATAACTTTTAATCCTGGTTCAACCTTTCACCATTAGATTAGATTAAATAAAACCCTAAATCATGGATCAACATCTTACCATAAAATTGGAATAGCAAAAACCCTAAATCATGGATCAACATCTTACCATATAATTGGAATAGCAAAAACCCTAAATCATGGATCAACATCTCACCATTAAATTGGATTAGAAAAACCCTGAATTGTGGTTCAACCTTTCACCACTAAATTGGATTAGAAAAAACTCTGAATTGTGGTTCAACCTTTAACCGTAAAAATGGTTTAGAAATAAACCCTGAATCATGGTTGAACATTTCGCCAATATAGTGGTATTTTCAAAAGCACCAAAAAAATGGTGAAACTTATTACCAATATCTTAGTTGCAGTTAAATTTCAGCTACTTTTCATCAGTTTTTTGGTGAAACGCCGAACTTTATTTTTAACAATGTAGTTTATGACTCAGTCGGAATCCTTGATACCTTCTGTAACCATATATTTTTCCTGTTGCTTTTTTTCGTTTTTCTTAGAGCTACTGAAACGATTCCAATGTACTTTTAAAAAGGTTTTGGTGAGATAACTAATCTATAATTTGATCATTCGTCAAAAAATAAAATAAAATGAGCTGGAAATTGTACGTCAAACGAGACAAATGAGGTGAGTTTTTACTATAACTAGTTTTATAAATATTCAGATCTTGGTGCAATAGCTGTTGCACTCTTATGTAAAAATGCATGAACACAAAATTTATTTTATGTGCAGATTTCCATATTACAGATATTAATTTTATTTTCTGAAATTAATTTTCAATACACTTTTACAAACAATTAATTACAATTTTGTTACATTAAAGTTATCCTATGCGCAAATATCCAATACAAGACAATGTAAAAAAATCATCGTTATTATTTCAGTGAAATGAATTCTATCGTCTGTTATTATAATATGATTAATTTCCGTAATAAAATAATCACATTTTAAATTGGCAACATTTTATATTTTGTTGACATTTACTGAAAATTCCATTTGAAAATTGCAGAAATTGAAATCCATATTCAGATTCTTTTTCCATTTATTATCTATTTATCCAGAAACATCTATCCAGAAAACTGTTCGTAGATTATAGGATTACTATAATTAAACAAATTTAGTATACAAAGTCGGTTTTTAAATTCAGTAATACGGAAATAATAGGACTCCATCTTAAATAGGACGTAATCGCAATGACAACCTAGAATCATTGCCTATATCATTTGATATCATTGAATTAATTACGTATGATAGGACTTAAGAGAATGAAGAAAACTTTTATTATTATCTTTTTAAGTTTTGTTTCGATTTTCATAAAATTTTAAATGACTCGACAAATTCTGCAACGATTATATATATTAAATTTCCAACCCTTCGGTTGGGTAGTTTTTGCGTTGTTATATGTGGACAGACGGACGTACCAGATGACTATAGGTGCTACGTATTTATATAATTACGAAAGCACTAAAAAAATGCAATTGGTATCTGATTTCTCAAACAAAAATATCTAAGTTTTTTTAATGAGTGTTACAAATCAGCAAATGATTTTTATACTGTTTATTTAACTTAACTTGTTTCTTGTATGTAATAAAGATAAATTTTGTAATAGATTTTTCACCCACTTAATGATATGCAGTATTTTTAAAATTATGTACTCTGGTGTGTTTCCGAGGATTTTAGGCATTTTAATATTTGCATAACTTAATAATAAATTAATGTATCAATTTTAAGGTATTAGTTTTTTTTCGCAGGCGGTAAATGGCCAAATATTCTTTATGGTTACAGCTGTTTACGAGTTACAGCAACAATATAGTTAATTATGCGCCAAAAAGTTCTCTCTAAAATATGCCAAATTGCTGTAAAACTGCGACAACTAAATATATTAAACATTAAAAGTAGAATATGGTATTAAAAAACTAAAGAGTGAAATATATTTTTTTAAATACTCTTTTATTCAGAAAAGAAAAGAAATGATCAATCTTTAGTTAATTTTAATAGTGAAAACATAAGAAATAATTAAAATAATGGGTCATCCTGAAAGTTCTGCGGTTTTTCAAAAAGCGAAGAGCGGTTTCGTCTAATTATTTTGCTACTGCTGATAAGGAGCGACTTTAAATGAGCCAGATATGTAATTTCGGTGTTTTTTGCTTGCGTTGCATAGTTCTTGTTTGGGTTGCGGCGTAATTTTTGTTTCAATGCAGTGCTAAGAATGGAGAAACAAAACATTCATTAAAACAGGTATTCATTTATTAATGTTTGTATATTTAATATTTATTTTTCATATTGCCAATTTTATACTCAGACATTATCTAAAAAAACATAGTTAAAAGTTCCATTAAAACAGTCCTTCATTATTAAAAATATTAAAAAGTTTCACATAAAACTATCACCATTACACAAAAGTGCCTTTACTCCGGCTAGAGCATCATCAGTTGTAAATCTGAAGTATCCGACTCTTCGCTATATATCTGACTGGGGTTGAAGAATTCCCTTTACTCCTATTCGATTCCTCTTTTTTCCCTTTTTTTCCAACACACCATCTTTTTCCAGCGGCAATCTAGCATTGCATATACCATATCATTGCAAATGTCTACTTTGGATGCATTAATCTTTATTGCTTCCCTTATTAGAGCATTATGCAGATTTTCATAGTTTGCTTTTTTTGCATTTGTAGAGTTTCAAGTTTAATTGGGGTTTTAATGTCTAATCTTGCAAGTTTTAACCATTTTTTTTTTTAGATAATGTCTGAGTGTAAAATTGGTAATATGAAAAATAAATATTAAAACATTTATTTTCGTCAATTATGCTGTTTTATTTTCAAAAAAGGTAAAAATGCTACTCAGAGTGCTCGTAAAATTTATGCTGTGTATTGACAATGTGCTATTTCAGACATTTAATTAAAAAACAGTTGCTCATAATGTGACGACTGACCACGCCCCTGATTTTGCGAATATTAGGATCATTAGACTAAATTTCCGTAGCTGCAAAAGCCGGATATGTCTTGAGTCATGAAATATGGATCTCTCTATATTAAAAAAATAATAATAATTCAAGTTCGCGGCAGCAGCCGCTGTCAATGAAGATTTTTTGTCTTGAGGTCTTTCTGGACTAATATTCAGAAAGCTATTGCCTATAATAATATGAAAATTGGTAGTTATATAGAGAAATGTTTGATAAACATGCTGAAGTAGACAGTTTTTAAATCGAAGAATTATTTTAAGATATATTTAATATTAAATCGGTCCAAATAGCACTCTTAAAAATGTTTTATAGGAACGAAAACCATGCAAAGGAATTTAGACATAATTTAAAATGATATAGTTGGCAAACTTACGGTGTGCAGATGCAGAGTGCAATTATTTTTTTAAATTGACTAATATTTTGAGGCTTTATTTAAATTTTTTTTTCAAACTTTCATTATTTTCATGGAGATTTATTTCATATTTCAAAAAGTACATTATTTGAATTGTTACCAATTTGTAAAATAGCACGCATAATAATATTCCCTTTCAGTTAAAAAATGTATTTACGCGTGGCTATTAAAAACAGAAATAAAATTTTAAAATAAAAGTAAAATGATGTGTTAAAAGCAGTAAATGCAGAAAATTACGTAATAAAAATATACTTGCGCGTGAATATTAAAAAGAGAAATAATTGAATTATTACGCGTTCAAAGCATTAAATTTGGAAACTTACGTCACATGCTCACAATATGTTTCATGCTCAATATGCTCCATATGTAATAACAATATGTTTCCAAACATTTTCAATTTAAAGATATATTTACACGAGAGATTAATTTATTTCGACAAAATCTTTTACCTATTATTGCAAATTTTAAAATAATGTAATTAATAATATTTCTCTTTGTCATGCCTGGATTACGTCAAGTGCGTTTTCTATCCCTACACCTGGATAAGAGACAAACAGAAGAATGTGTTGCTGGCGAGAGGTCAGTGGTAGTAAGCGGAATGTGCACTGAGCATTCTTAGTAGATTAAAATAGTTTTGGTGGTAAAAATTGTGAAATGTTGATGTTCTTTTGGGGCTACTGTTCATACCTATATCTATATGTTGATTATATGTTGTGTCGTCAAGTGTTGTTAATAAAAATCATGTTTGTTTTTTGAAAAAACAAGACGTATTATTCATGTGAAAAAAAAGTACCCAACAGATCTCCAAAACAAAACATTTGCATAAAAAGAAAAGAATTTGAGAGAAAGGGAAAGAAAACAGCATTACCCCCTTCAATTAAAAAATAATTTTACGTTTACTAAATACGTTTAAATTAACGAAATAACTAATAAATTGGTAAATTATCATTAAAAATACAGATAAACGTTGAATTAAAGATCACTCGATGACATAACTAACACGTGTGACGCATCTGATGTCAAGTCAATGCGACGCCACAGATATGCACTTTTGGCGTTAAATCCTATATTTTGGCGACAGTTCATTTCTTTTATAGAAAGTAGTAGACGGGATAATGAAAAAATTTCCCGATGAAGCGACATTGTTTACTTAACCATTTTGCACATGTTGATTTTCAAATGTTTAATTGACGTTATCAATTTCAATCACGAAAACAGTTGTTAGTTGATTCGACAGCAGTTGGTTCGGCCTTAAAATACCTCAGTGCAAGGAAAATGAAAGGAAACCCGATTATAGCAGATAGTCACTGGTTGTTTGATAGGGGGCAGAGCCCCATAGTCTAACAAATATTCATATTAATGAAGCAAGCCAAATCCTGTCTGAATATTATGTTTGTTGTAACATTAACAATATAGATTTAACTGTTCAGTTTGTGAGTTGTTTATGCATCTTTCATGATGTTACGTTGTACAGTACTGATGATGGATGAAGTTTCGGCCAAAAAGTCTACTTTATTATTTTTAATATGTATTATGTGTACTTTTTCATTAAAAATGTCTTTAATAATCTTCTTTGTTTTAATATTTCTTAAATTTCCCAAAATACAGTCTTGTTTTCTCCTTTTTACACAATTAAAAAAAAGATACTCCAAACGTAATGAATACATATTGTTCCACAAAACCACAAAAAGAGTTTCCATTCCATAAAACTAATAGAGAAAAGACTCGTCGGAGTTGTTTTTACTAATAACACCATAAATTTCAATAGGATCGAAGTTTGGGAACCATTAAATTATTGTTATTCAATGATCCTCAAGAAATTGTAGTTTTTGGTAACTTTAGGATTACACATATAATTTTTTAAAATTCGACCAAGAATCGATCGAAAAACTAAAGCATTACATTTGCATCTTTTTAGGTGCGTTCGTAATTATATAATACATAGCACCTATAGTCATTGTCTGGTCCGTCCATCTGTTCGCATATAACAGCGCAAAAACTACCCAGCCGAATGGTTTGAAACTTAATATATATAATCGTTGCAGAATATTGTCGAGTCATTTCAAATTTTATGAAAATCGAATCAAAACTTAAAAATATATTAATAAAAGTTTTGTCGCTGTCTGGTGTCGAAAAAAAATAGCATCTGTAGACGTGACATACATAATAATAATAAAAACTAAGGCATGTTCATTTCGCTAATAACAGACGATGTAATTCATTTTACTGAAATAAAAAAGATGATTATTTTACATTGTAAAACTAGTTATAGTACGAATGCACCTCATTTGTCACGTTTAACGGACAATTTCAAATTTGTTTATAAATGACTTGCTTTATTTTGGACGTAAAGCTGCAAATTACTCCAGACAATGTCAATCATTACCATGAAAAATTCTTTTTCATCGTTAGCCTTTAACTAAATGCGTTCATCCTAATTTAAACTTTTCATCACTCGCTTACATATTCTAAGAGGAACCCCAGCTGTCCAAGTAGCCTCCTTTTACTGCTCTTAGACCAGTCTAATATTGTGTATGCGTTGAAATTCTAGTCCATTACGGATTTCTAATTGGAAAAAAATTAAAGCTTAATTATGCCCTTATAACAAAAATCCTATCTTTACGAAAGTAGATCAAATTACTCTACGATATCAATAAGTTTGTTTTTGTAGTATGTTTCAATGCCAGAAGCAAAATGGTAATTGCAATATTTAATTAAAATTTTGACTTTTGTATGAAAATAGTTTTTTTGCTCCGCAATATAACTAAATATCATTTCGAAGACTAAATAATATTTCGTAATTTTAACAGAAAAATTAAATTATTGGACAACAAATGAGTTAACATTTTCCTAATAGATAACAATAGAATAGATGGAACAGATAACTAGAATGTAAATGTACAGGGTGATTCATATGTACGTATACAATTTCCAGATGCTGTAAAACAGGAACAGTTTAATGCACGCTCCCCAAATGCAAGCCATAAAGTAGGTGTACTCATAAAGTTTCTTTTTTCGCTGCTGTGCGAAGTGACATAGGCGATAGCTAGCGTGTCATGCGAATATCAGTAGAAATGGCTGCGTCTGCAGTGGAGAAGGCATTTTGTGTTCTTGAACTGAGCAAAACGGAATCTGCCACCAATAAGCAACGGCATTTTTGAACACGATTTGGAAAAGAACCTCTAATTAGAAAATCCATTTATGATTGGTTTAAAAAATCTATATGTGCATCCTTAGTCACATGACACACACCAAACCGGTAACTCATTTCAGTCCACTTTGCACAAACAGCCTAGTTTCAAGATTTTTAAACTATTCATAAATGGATTTTCTGGTTAGAAGTTTTTTTCCAAATCGCGTTCGAAATGTCTGTGGACAATGTTGGCAGATTCCGTTTTTCTCAATTCAAGAACACAAAATGCCTTCTCCACTGCAGACGCAGCCATTTCTGCTGATTTCTACTGGGCTCTTTGTGCAAAGTGGACTGAAATTAATTACCGGTTTGGTGTGTGTCATGTGACTAAGGATGCACACATAGATTTTTTTAACCAATCATAAATGGATTTTCTGATTAGAAGTTCTTTTCGAAATCGTGTTCGTAAATGCCGTTACACAATGTTGACAGATTCCGTTTTGCTCAATTCAAGAACACAAAATGCCTTCTCCACTGCAGACGCAGCCATTTCTACTGATTTCTACCAGGCTGTTTGTGCAAAGTGGCCTGAAATGAATTACCGATCGATTTGGTGTGTGTCATGTGACTAAGGATGCACACATAGTTTTTTTTTAAGGAATCATAAATGGATTTTCTGATTAGAGGTGCTTTTCGAAATCGTGTTCCAAAATGCCTCTGCACAATGTTGGCAGATTCCGTTTTGCTCAATTCAAGAACACAAAATGCCTTCTCCACTGCAGACGCAGCCATTTCTACTGATTTCTACCAGGCTGTTTGTGCAAAGTGGCCTGAAATGAATTACCGATCGATTTGGTGTGTGTCATGTGACTAAGGATGCACACATAGTTTTTTTTAAGCAATCATAAATGGATTTCCTGATTAGAGGTGCTTTTCGAAATCGTGTTCCAAAATGCCGCTGCACAATGTTGGCAGATTCCGTTTTGCTCAATTCAAGAACACAAAATGCCTTCTCCACTGCAGACGCAGCCATTTCTGCTGATTTCTACTGGGCTGTTTGTGCAAAGTGGACTGAAATTAATTACCGGTTTGGTGTGTGTCATGTGACTAAGGATGCACACATAGATTTTTTTAACCAATCATAAATGGATTTTCTGATTAGAAGTTCTTTTCGAAATCGTGTTCGTAAATGCCGTTACACAATGTTGACAGATTCCGTTTTGCTCAATTCAAGAACACAAAATGCCTTCTCCACTGCAGACGCAGCCATTTCTACTGATTTCTACCAGGCTGTTTGTGCAAAGTGGCCTGAAATGAATTACCGATCGATTTGGTGTGTGTCATGTGACTAAGGATGCACACATAGTTTTTTTTTAAGGAATCATAAATGGATTTTCTGATTAGAGGTGCTTTTCGAAATCGTGTTCCAAAATGCCTCTGCACAATGTTGGCAGATTCCGTTTTGCTCAATTCAAGAACACAAAATGCCTTCTCCACTGCAGACGCAGCCATTTCTACTGATTTCTACCAGGCTGTTTGTGCAAAGTGGCCTGAAATGAATTACCGATCGATTTGGTGTGTGTCATGTGACTAAGGATGCACACATAGTTTTTTTTAAGGAATCATAAATGGATTTTCTGATTACAGGTGCTTTTCGAAATCGTGTTCGTAAATGCCGTTACACAATGTTGACAGATACCGTTTTGCTCAATTCAAGAACACAAAATGCCTTCTCCACTGCAGACGCAGCCATTTCTACTGATTTCTACTAGGCTGTTTGTACAAAGTGGCCTGAAATGAATTACCGATCGATTTGGTGTGTGTCATGTGACTAAGGATGCACACATAGTTTTTTTTAACCAATCATAAATGGTATTTCTGATTAGAGGTTCTTTTCGAAATCGAGTTCGTAAATGCCGTTGCACAATGTTGACAGATACCGTTTTGCTCAATTCAAGAACACAAAATGCCTTCTCTACTGCAGTCGCAGCCACACTGTTACAAATTTGCAGCAAACTGTCCAGTCATTTGACCGTTTTTGTATAAAACGGTTACGTAACCGTAATTTAACTATATTCTGGCCATAAAATGAGCAATAATACGGTCAGAATATAGTTAAATTACGGTTATGTAACCGTTTTCTACAAAAACGGTCAAATGACTGGACAGTTTGCTGCAAATTTTTAACAGTGCATATCTACTGATATTCCCTAGCTATCGCCTATGTCACTTTGCACAGCAGTGAGAAAAAAAGCATACCTACCTTAAGGCTTGCATTTGGAGAACGTGCCTTAAACGGTTCCTGTTTTACATCATCTGGAAGTTGTATACTTACTTATGAATCACCCTGTATTTAAAAAGAATAACAAAGCTGAAATTGATGGAAATCTAAATAACTAACTTCACAAGAGGGGAACTGAATATTAATATTTTCTTTTAGTTATTAAAGTAGTATCTGAACAATTTTATATATTCGCTGTTTCTTTTAATAGAAATATCATCAGACTTTAGTCTAACAATCAATAACGACAATTTATGTTCTGTTTTGTAAGATATATAATTCTCTTTTAGAAGTAAAGATTATTTTGAAGCTAGTAAGGTTAAGTCATTTATGGCAGTAATTTAATATGAGTGTATATTTTTTCAACTACATCCAGGATTGTACTCAACTCAGCTACAGTTATCTTGTTTTTTATATTTTTATTGCAGTTAACGTGATATTTATTACGACTATAAAATACAGTGTTTGGAAGACATTAATAAATTTAATACTTTTCTTATGTTGCTGTTACATGTATGTATAAAGTTTTGTATCTCTGTCTTTTAGATAAAAATAAAACATAATGTTTGTAGAAGTTCCAATTTTTACTTATCCATCATACGTAGTAAAGGGTAAGTCTTGTAATCGTTTTAAAAATCGAAAAAAAAATTTTTTTGACGGATTTACACATTTTAGACACTGGAGATTCCGAAAAACATATTTTTAGAAAAAAAAAATGCCGTCCGCCTTTGTGTCTGTATGTCTGTGTGTCTGTGTGTCAATAAACGCTTTTTCTCCCGAACAAATTGAAATAGAGACATAAATTTGGTATGTACTTAGTACGTAATAATGGGAAGAAGCTTATTGAATTTCAGTGACCTCGATTATCCGGAACTATTTTTTTTGGACTCTCGAAATATTCGTTCTGATAAAAGATATATCAAAATTTTCGAAATTGTTTATTTTAAGGAGTGACTATAAAAGACAATTAAAACACAAATTTTGCATACAGAATGAAGTCGATCGGATAATGAGTTGCCGAGATATTTGTAATCCTATTTTCCACAATCTTCAATTTTTCAGGACCCTGTATTTCATCCAAATTTCAATTCAAAGATATATTTCAATTGGAAATGTGACGCTTAATCCAACGCAGTAAACTCTTAGTTAATAGGATTAACATTTTTAGAGATATGAGAATGTTTCTTTTGCGCAATTCAGTAATAGAGCATTTAAAGTTTATGACGTCATCAAGCCACGATTTTATTCGATTAAATTCACAGTTTTATATTATTTCTATTTATTATTTTTAACAATAGAGATGAATTTTAATATATGGATTTGCACGCAAAACAAATTTTATCTTAATTGATTGCTGTACAATTTCAAAGTTGAAAATAGTGAATTTTTCCTAATAAAAAAGTTTGAAAGAGTCTGGATTTACTATTAAGTATGGTAATTATTTAAAATCAAAAATTTTTGCGGATCCAACACGTTGAGAAAATAGCTCGGGCAAAATTTTATATAATGTGAAATAAATCGAAATCCGTAGAATATACAGGGTCTTCTAAAAGTCTTGACAAGTTTTAAAATTCAATAAACGATCAAGCAATTGTCGTAGAAGAGTGCGGTTTGGACGAAAATGCTTCTTATAATCTAAAATTTTGTTTAAGAAAATAAAAAAAATAGTTCAAAATTTTTCTTATAGATTGCGCTGCTTCTGGAAAGTTATTGAATAGGTAGAATGCCTTTATACATAACAATGACGAAAGACGTCAATACGTATGCACAGTTTTTGTCCAAATTATGGCAACCCACATTTCAGAAGCTAACAACACCCGTCTATCCATCCTCATTTGTCTAATCGAATTCAGAAGGGCGAATAATGTTATGTTCTAGAATATTCGTCGCTATAGTTTGGATAAAAACTGTGCATACGTATTGTGCGTCTTTCGCCATTGTTATGTATAAAGGCATTCTGACTTATTTGATAATTTTCCAGAAGCAGCGCCATCTATGCTAAATTTTTGAACTTATTTTTTTATTTATTTAAACAAAATTTCAGATCATAAGAATAATTTTCGTTCAAATCTCACACTCGTACGCCAATTACTTCATCTTTTATTGAATTTTAAAATGTGTCAAGGACTTTTTGGGATACCCTGTATATTTTAACATTTTTATTCACATGCTTCTACAATATAATTATTTACAATTATACAAAGCAAATACTACTTAGTATTTTAAAAAAAATACTGCATAACAAAAGAATTACAACTCTTCTAATAACCGATGATATACAGTTAAAGACTGTCAAGGACTTTAGGGACACCTTGTATAATTTAACATTTTTATTCATATGCTTCTAATTCTACAATATAATTATTTACAATTATACAAAACAAATACTATTTAGTATTTTTTTTTAAACCGCATAACAAAAGAATTACAACTCTTCTAATAACCGATGAAATACAGTTAAAAATAATAACAAAGATGATATTGATGAAAAGACTGGATATCTAGATGTACAAGAACAATATTATATTTTATTCACATATTAAAGTGTCATCTGACCCATATTATTTATATTCACCGTCTTTCTTAATTCCAACAGAATATCGATAGCGACAATTTATGTTCCACTTGGAAGACATAAAACTCTTTCAAAAGCAAAGATTATTTTGAAACAAGTAAGATCAAATCATATATCGTCGTAATTTAATAGCGGTAGAATTTTTTTGAACTTCTTCCATTCTTGTACTCAATTCAGCTGTAGCAGTTACCTTCTTCTTTTACATTTTTATTGCAGGCTACGCGATATTTATGATGGCTATAAAATAAAGTTTTGAAGCTATTTCTAATACTTTAACTATGTTATTCTTATATAAATATGGAACTTTGTAACTCTGCCTGTTAGAGTAATAAAATGGGAGTATAAGTTTTATACGATGTCTGATATTTTACTTTTACTTTTTACTACATGATGGGTCGAACAGTTGCTTGGGAATTATTGTTAGAAAAGCAATTGCAGAGCAATCAGGAAGGTTCTCTACCGGAATTAATTTGTAGAGAAGTATTTTAGCTATTGTATTTTATAAAGTACTTACCTACTCACATTTCCGCGAATTATATACAGGGTGACTATAAAAAAACTATCCCGATATATGAGCCCCTAACTATCATACTGTTCACAGAAACTGAATGAAACTTTGGTTTAAAGTATTTTGAGGTATGCGCTCAAGAATCATATGAAAGACAACAGTTACGGTTACAGTGACAAAATTTCGAAAATTTCAAATGGCAACACCTACTTTTTTTTATAATGGAATGTGATCTTCATCGTGAAAAACCATAAAAAGCGTTGGAACGGTACCTGTAGCACGAAAATCGCCGGTGCTAGACAGACTAAAAAGAATAGTGAAAACAACCAATAAGGACAGAGAAGCAACAGAAAACAAAACATTTTATTGTGTTTCATACATTTTGCATGTTACACACGACGACACTTTACATGCGGCAGATGGTGGATAGCACTGAACAATAAAATGTTTTACTTTCTGTTGCTTCTCTGTCCTTTGTTGGTTGTTATCACTTTTCTTCTTAGTCTGTCTAACGCCGGCGATTTTCGTGCTACAGGTACCGTTCCAACGCTTTTTATGGTTTTTCACTACAAAGATCACATTCCAATTAAAAAAAAAAGTAGGTGTTGCCATTTGAAATTTTCAAAATTTTGTCACTGTAACCGTAACTTTTAGAATTTAACTGTTGTTTTTCACGTGATTCTTGAGCGAATACCTCAAAATACTTTAGGCCAGGATTTCATTCAGTTTCTGTGAACGGTATGATAGTTATGGGCTCATATATCGGGATAGTTTTGTTATAATCACCCTGTATATTGCTTTATAACAAATTTTGATTTAATATTATTATTAGTATTTCCTTCTATCTAAAGAATTTGGAATTTGGAATCGCAAAAATTTTGGACATCTGTTTTTAAATTGATTTACACGTTTAAGGATGTCCTGAATACGATTAAAATATTTTTGGAAAATGTCTGTCTGTTCGTCTGTCCGTTTCATAGCCTGTGTGAAGTTTAGTGGTATCTCAAGTATCTCAAGAACTTTTGTAGGGAATTTCATAAAGTTTAACATTCTGTTAGACCTCGACATGAACTAATGCTGATTAGGTTCGGGTGTATATCTCTGAATAGGTGGCGTTGCTATGGTACATTTTTCACGATTTCTGTTATAGATGTATCTCAAAAATTAATGCACGGTATTTCATAAAACTGCGTATCATCTTAGACACTGACATGAATAAATGACGACTAGATTTTGGTGTATATCGCTTAAGAGGTGGAGTCCTGGTCCCGGCATTTTTCTCTCTGTTGGAATAAATCTCAACTATGATACTCCAACCATTGAATATAATTTACCTAGTTGAAAATACTTTCTTCTGTTTATTATAATTAATTTAAATACAAATATGAAACAAAGCTTAGTTAGAAATATTATCTAAATTGGGTTTACCATCCATACATAGTCAGACAAGTGTATAAAACGAATATTGTTAATTCCTTAAAATAGTTAATCGTAAAAGTAGTTCAGTAAGAAATACTGTCTGGATGAGATTACCCATCCAGATGTCAAGTCAAGCAAGTGTAGACAAATATTAACACAGTTAAGGGTTAACCCATGTTGTAACTCACATTTTAGTTACAGGTAAAGTAGACCAAAAATAGAGTAATAAACAACAAGAACGAAAAATCATGCGTCAAACATAGATTATGTAACACTTCCCAACGCTTCCAAAATAATTTTACAAATCATTACCGTTTAATAAGCTGAAAGATAACGTCTAAGTAAACAATTTGGAAAACGCATAACACATTTAAAAACGTAATTTCAGGAATTTCCAACATATACAATATTCGAAAAAATATCCGAATACTTTTATTCAGCCTTGTATAGGATCTATAGATTTGTATATATACTACATAGGATGGTAAATTTTAGTTCAGTTAGGAAACGCGTAGCAGAGTTTAAAATTCTACTTCAGGAGTTTCTGTCAATAAACGAATTGTGTTCGCGAACTTTTGTGCTGCCCTGTACAGGATCTGCAGAATTTATACACACCAAGTAATAGACAAAAAGTGAGTTAAATTTGAAATCGCGTTCAGCAACTTAAAACGCACTTCCAGGAATTATTGTTAACAGACAGTAGAGAATTCTTTTGTGTGTCCCTGTAAATGAACGACGACTGCTATACACACAATATTCTGTAGTAAGCCTCTTGTAATGCACCTTAGTGATATATCTAAATTTCAATGCGTTTAAAATAGTGAAACATTATTTAATTAAACCGCAAACGATTTTTCTCTATAGACGTAATGTAACGGAATACTTTTGACTGTCCCTGCAAAGTAACTATAAGTGCTATGCACAGCATATTCCATATTAAGCTTCTTGTAATGCACCTTAGTGATATATATCAATTACAATGTGTTTGAAATTGTGTAACATCATTAAAATAAACCGCAAATGATTTTTTCCATAGACCGTAATGTAACGGAATTCTTTTGAGTGTCCCTGTAAAAAAAACTATAAGTGCTACACACTTAAGTTGAAATAAGGAACATGCTATAGATAAGGAAAATAACATATAAAAATTGCAGGGCAATCCGAACATATTTACGGGAGTTAGAGCACGGACGGACGGCAGACGGCCATACGGCAGAGAAACCGAAGTCATAAACACTTTTCAACTAGATTGGAAAGTGTTATAAAAAAGAAAACTGCCCAGTTAAACTGAGGGCATTGAGCTCACAGGCTATTCATACTAATTGTATATTATACAATTATTTCAAATAATTAGAAATAAGCCCCTCGAAAAATAAAGAAATCGACAATATATTAAGGGGGATCATCCCCCCGTTCCCCCACCCCCTTATAGTTAACAATTGAACCCCCAAACCTAACCAGGGAAGCCCTTTATTACAATGAACATATATACAAAATTTGAAGAAAATCGGATAATTCTCCATGAAAAACACATTCATCTAAATTAAGAGGGGAGGATAAGCCCCCCCCCCCTTTACCCTCTTTATACTTAACCAAAGAACCCCCTAAACTAATCAGGAAAGCGCCTTATCACAATGAACCTATATACAAAATTTTAAGAAAATCGCATAATTCTGCATGAAAATCGGAGTTATCTAAATTAAGAGGGGGCAGCCCTCCGTTACCCCCTTTACTCTTAAACAATGAATCCCCAAAACCAATCAGGAAAACGCTTTATCACCATTAACCTGTATACAAAATTTGAAGAAAATCGGATAATTCTGCATGAAAAACCCATTTATCTAAATTAAGGGGGGGGATTAGCCCCCCCTTTCCCCCTTTATACTTAACCAATGAACCCCCAAAACTCTTCAGAGAAGCGCATTATCACAATGAACCTATATACAAAATTTGAAGAATATCGAATAATTCTGCATAAAAACTCATTTATCTAAATTAGGGGGGATTTATCCCCCCTTCCCCCTTTATACTTAACCAATGAACCCCCAAAACTATTGACAGAAGCGCATTATCAAAATGAACCTATATACAAAATTTGAAGAAAATGGGATAATTCTGCATGAAAAACCTATTTATCTAAATTATAGGGGGTTAGCCCCCCATTTCCCCCCTTTATGCTTAACCAATGAACCTCCAAAACTAATCAGGGAAGCGCCTTATTACAAGGAACCTATAAACAAAATTTAAAGTAAAACGGTTAGTTCTATCAAGTACATACATACATACATACATACATACGTACGTACATACAGAACCGGCGGGCACATAAGCTCTCAGGCTTTGATAGCCTGTGAGCTAAAAAACTAGTGTGCATTCACGAAAAATTTCGAAGATCTTCGTTTTGGCACTAGGAATAAAGATCAAATGAGTCTTCAAATAAAAATGTTGTTTTACTATGTTTTGGGGACAAAAAGGGGTCAGTTTAGGAAAACAACTTTTTTTAAATAGGTCGAGCGGGGTATTGTTGTCCATGTATATTTTAATGCTTAATGAAATACACAATTCGCAAGTCGATACGATAACTTTTCACAAAGTTGCGACAGATTTTATGAATAAAAAATTGAAAATTACATTTTATAAGAGCATTACTTTATTGCATTTATTTTACACTCATATACATACTATCACATATTTCATTTACTTATTGAGTTAAACTCTGCGACTAAATATACCGAAGATCCCTATTCCAAAATTGCGGCATTAAAACGTAAAAAGTCCTTTCGGCCTGTACCGGGAGTAAAAGGTAGCTTTCTTATATCTTCGTTTTAAAATTTCAGCTTATGTTACTCGAAACAGCAAGCTAAAATGCAAAGAACCCAATTACAGAACATTCGTTAATACTGAATTTGAATAAGAAATTTGCCAAATTAGTCAACTATAGCCAAGTTGGCTTCATTTAGGAAGACTTATTTCGGTCGCCAAATTTGGCGATATTTCGCTAAATGTCGCTAAATTTGGCACTAACGGATATGAATATATAGTTTTATGCGTATGATTGGGAAAATGATTACAACAATGAAAGATAATAATTTGCGAGAAGTCGCGTTCACTAAAACTCATGAATTAATCGTTGGATTTTTGTAACGTGCTATCTTGTTTCAAAATGTCTGCCACCCTAGAATTTCAAACTGCTGTATCTCAGCCGTTTTTTAAGATAGAGGTAAAACAAAAAATACTCAGGAATCTATGTATCAAGGCCTAACACTTAAGCAAAAAATAAATTTAAAATTTTTAACTTTTTTGTATATTTATTTTGGTTTTAAATTTTTAAATGGCTGCCATCTTGAAACAAAATGGCGGATCAACCTTTCCAACGAACTCGGTCGAGACATTGGTGAGCTTAATACACACAATTAGTTTCATCGAAATTGATTTATAAATACGAGTGCTATCGCATGACATAGATCATATATATATATGAATATATCTATATACAGGGTGATTTTTTTAAAGTTGTTGTGAAATTAAAACACTATAACAAAAGAGCCACTGATCCAAATGACCTAAAATTTCACCAGTATACTACCAAAGCAATGGGAATTTTTTAGGCACGGTTAAAAAAACTTAAAATCGCACCGACAGATGGCGCTGTAAGGTAGCAGAAACAAAGAATATCGTCTGTGGGAGGAAAACAATGGACGGTACTTTGAGAAACCATCTTCCGTAGACCCTCTGTCATCATTGGACCTTTTCTTAAATTCTTAAGTGTCCTAAATCTCCTAAGAGCAGTTGCTCCGCTGTTATTATTCTGATAATACAGTTTCACTAACAACGCACGGTCCGTCAATGGCGCAGTGATTGCTAGGATTTCCGTAGAATAATGAACACGAGATGTGCGTACTTCACGTTTTTACCGCCAATGTGCGTGTGCCGGGCGCAAGTTCGTCTCCCGACTTTACTGCATGTACAGCGCCATCTGTCGGTGCGATTTTAAGTTTTTTTTAACCACGCCTAAAAATACCCATTGCTTTGGGAGCATACTGGTGAAATTATAGGTCATTTGGATCAGTGGTTCTTTTGTTATAGGGTTTTACTTTCACAACTTTAAAAAAAATCACCCTGTATATAAATCAACATTTGAACGGAGGGTGGTTTTGGGGTTCTGGGAGTCATGATCGGTGGAAATATACCGAAATTTTCTGGAATTGCTTCTTTCCGAACGGCTGCAATAGGTAGCTTTATACTTTTTTGTATTGAAAGCTACCTAAAACTGAACGGAACCAGCTACGTGGATTGCGAGCACATCGTAAGCAATAGGTTAGATAGGAATTTGTCCTACTTAAAATTATTTGTAATATCACAACATCATTGCAATTATAAAGTTTGTTTAATTTAAATGCATTATAATTCATGTATAAATTCACGATTTCAATATTGCGTGCGTGACTTTTTTTTTCGTTTTCTGTTCATATCTACAGAACACGTTCTCATATAGTCAAATCATAGAATCAGCATAAATTATTTATACTATTATTTATCTTATTTCGACGTGATTCCTTTCAATGGCACCAGTTAAATTTATGTTATTCTCCTTTTTTTTTTTCTTTTTTTTTTTTTTTACAGTTTTAGGACAATAGTTCAATTTATTTATCATTCTCACTTGAGTAGCATTTGGCATTCATTGCCGTGTAAAACGTTCTGATACTAACGTTTTCGATTGCGTTTTGTAATTCATTTGTATGTCAGACATAATAGGATAAAACTCTTAGAAAGTTTGAATAAATTATAGTATCGTTTTCCTTAAGAAAAATTACAGTGATTTAATGTAAAAGATAATTCATTGCGCTGTCTTTTCCGTTGCCTGACACACGAATCCGCATTTCGATAATAAAACACGTAACACGGAAGTGATGGTTTTGTGCGGATTTTCGAACTATGGATTTAAGAAACATACAAGAATAGATACTGTGTAATACAATCATCAAAGATAAATCGTAAAAAAAAAAAAATACATTCATTTAAATGAGATTGTAGTTCATCTTTTATTAAAAATAAATTTCTATCTGGAGATTGATTAAACACTTTTCATTTTTAACACTTTTCAACATAATTGAAAAGTGTTTATGACTTCGGTTGGCCTGACCGTCTGTCTGCTTGTTTGTCTGTCCGCACTCTAATACGCGTAAATATACTTGGATTGCCATGTAATTGATATATGTATTGATGTTCACTGTTACAGTTGATGATACTGAAATGAAATCTGTAGCATTTATAATTCGTTTACAGGGCAGTCAAAAGAAATCCATTACATTTTGGTCTACGGGGAAAAATCGTATGTTAAAATCGTAATTAACTGCAAATTTCAATCAAATAAGATGTTTTAACGAAATGTGAATGTTGTATGTCAGAAGCCTGTTCAAAAACCATTAGAATGATATCTCATTCATCGATGTGCGTTTTGTATATGCATAGAAATAAGAATGTTGACAACAGAAAAAATAAATATGATTTTATATTCATATTCTAATGCTGCGCAAGCACATTCCCTCTATGTTAAGTAAAGTAATCTATAAATCGGTCAATCTACAATAAATAGGTCAAGTGCGAGTATAACTCGCGCTCAAAGGGTTCTGTACATGAAATTATGTACATATTTTGGCAGTGCATTTTCAACGATATCCTTCTATATATAAAAAAAGTAATGGTTTGGAAATGGACCAATGAAAATCTGCGTAGATATTCCGGATTATTCTCATCGCTTTTTTACTAGGGACTTCTTTGAGGAGCGAGTACTTTTTTTCAAGCCATCCTACGGATTCGAATATCATACCATCAGACGCGAAATATAACAAGCTTTCAGAAATTCAAAAAATTATCATGGTCGGACAATAAAAACTCAAAAAATTCTTAAAAATCGAGTACAAAATCTTTTATTGAAAAAGTCATTTTTTTATATTGTTGCCAATTTCTAAATAAGCGCAAAGGATTATGTTTTATCTCAAATAAAAAATGTATTTGCGCGAGACTATTAAAAACAATAATGAAAGTTTAAAATAATAATTAAATGATCACGTGTTGAACGCAGGAAATAAAGAAAATTACGTCATAAAAATTCTGTTTACACATGAATATTAAAAATAAAAAGATGAATTAAATGAAAAAGCATTATAACCTGATTACAGAAGATAGTCGACGTTCGTGATATCATCATCATCATCATCTTTTTAAAACAGGATACATTACCAGGTTTTAAGAGGCTGTGAAATCAGAACGGGGGTTGGTGAGCGTAGCGAGCAGGGGGCAGAGTCCCCTAGTCTCTGAAAATATAATACCTTAAAACAAATATATTTTTGAGTTCGGTGTTACGAGATCTTTCACACGATATCCCACACGAAATAGAAAAAGAAAATATTTTTTTCCAAGTAACTTAATTAGCGCCCCTAAATTTTCCTAAACATGTTCGTCAATTTTTAATAATCTATAAATATGTAAGTCAATAGATATTTTATCACTCTTCCAATTTTGAACATTCCACGTTTCATAGTTTACGAGGAAAACGACTGTGACAGACGGACAGACAGACAGATAGACAGACAGATAGACAGACACACGCGTGATCTTATAATGGTTCCGTTTTTAGGTGCGTTCGTAATTATATAAATACGTAGCACCTATAGTCATCGTCCGGTCCGTCCGTCCGTCCGCGTATAACAGCGCAAAAACTACCCAACCGAATGGTTTGAAATTTCATATGTACAATCGTTGCAGAATTTTGTCGCGTCATTTCAAATTTTATGAAAATCAAATCAAAACTTAAAAAGATATTAATAAAATATTTCTTTTATCTATTAAATCCTATGATACATAATCTATACAATAAAAGCGCAAGTCATGTGACTGAGGAAAACAAATACGGGCTGGGATACCTACATCTTTTTTCATATGCCAAGCTGCCATTTTTATTCAAAATTATTTTTTTCGAATAAAATTGCATAAAAGTTACATTTTTAGAAAGATCGTTTAAAATAATTGTTTGTTTGAGAGATGAGTTACATTAGAAAGTGTATAGATATTCTGAGATAGATAACTTCAGTGGAAATTAGGTTAACAGCCTAATATCTCAATCCATTAAAGTAAATAAACAAAAGAGATTCATTCATCGTGAGTCATAGAAATATTAAACCATGGTGGTAATAATTTGCAAATCAAGATCTCCATGGGGAATTTTGCAGCGCTGTCTGGTGTCGAAAAAAAATTCGCATCTTTAAACATGACATACGTTAAAAGAAAACAAAAAGGCATGCTCATTTCAATCATAACAGACGATATAATTTATTCACTGAAATAATAACTATGGTTTTTTTTTACATTGTAAAACTCAGTTATAGCACGAACGCACCTCATTTGTTACGTTTAGCGTACTATTTCCAACTTGTTACTTTCTAAGAAGGGAACCCTAGAAACGCAAAAAAAAATATAGATATCTTTTGTCATTTTGTCGCGATTCCTTGCTAGGAACATGATAAATACACCACTTCCTACTACCACCTATTTTACTGTTTCAGAAAAACAGTTCAATTAATCTGTCTTTCTCACTCTAGTATAGCACTTGACATCCATTCCCAACTAAAACGTACTGATACTATTTCCCATCGCGTGATGGAATTCAATTGTATGTCGGACATGATATGAAAAACGTTAATGATAAATTATAGTTCAGATTTTAGTAAAATGAAAATGCTGCTGTTTTAATGTAAAAGATAATTTATTAGGTTGTCATACCTTCTTTCGTGATCTGCATATTGAACCACATTTCACCCAACACATAAATTGATGGCGTTATGCGACTTTTCGAAACAGACCAGAATAGATAATATACTTTTCAGTTGTAAAAAGCAAAACATAATCTATCGTACATTCCTTTAATATGAAATCATAGTTTATATTTTGTTGAAGGATTACAATATTTTGAAATGATGATTAACAGTATGTTTTAATATTAATATTATTTTTTTTTTATAATGTTTGAACCTATAGGAATGTCATATAGTTAGTAAGATAGGCAAATTCTGAAACTTACGGTCATGCTAAAAGTAACTAATGTAAATGTTGTTTAACAACGAATAATGTTTTCTAAAACTTTAAACTCAATTATATTGAAACACTATTTTTCAGCAGGTTTGCCACGATAACTTTTAAACAAGTTAACGGATTTACATATTTTTTTTATTTTTTTTAAATAAAGGAAAATGAATTTTCTACAAACTGTATCGGTAAAAAAAAGTAAAAAAAAAAAAATATATATATAACAAAAAATATGATAAATTTTTATAGATTTTGAATTTTTTATTATAACTTTTAAATTTTTTACAATTTGTTTTGTTTTAAGTATAATCGAGAGGGAATGTAAGAAGAAGTTAAAAGAAAATACCTCGATTCAAAAATATGGAACCTGTACTTCAAAATCATATCAAAACTTGTTTTGTAAAATTAATTTTCTCGTACAATATTTAAATCGTTTGTTATTGTTTGCCACAATTTAACAAATATCTTTTGCAATGATAAAACATAAATGAATAAAAAGAAATTATGTATATTTGCATAAATTAATTATAGGTTTCCTAATTCTCGATCAAACTTCAGTCAACTTTTGCGATTTTGAACTTTTTGCTGCAGATTGTAACAAAATTCCTTTCTGGAAATTCATCTGACGCATTCTTATATATATATATATATATAAACTTTCTGTACAATTAAATCATTGAAACATAAGATATTGACCAAATATTAGGAAATCACTATAATAAATAGCAGAATCAAAATACAAATTAAATTATGTAGCCCTATAAAATGAAATATGTAAAATTCAAATGAAAAAACTAGTCGGATGTGTCAATCCCAAAACTTTCTTCTATCTCACACAGGTTTCGCATACACTAAAAAGAATCAGCACCAGTTTATATTAAGGTCTAACTGAAACTCAAGTTTTATTAAATTCCATGCAATATTTCTTGAGATAGGACTATCGTTAAAATCGTGTAAATCCTGCAAAATGCTGCATAGCAGCGGCACCTGCTGAGCGATTTTTACCAAAAACTAATCAGCACCAATTTATATCAGAGACTAACTGAATCTAAAGTTTTATTTAATTCCGAGCATTAGTTCTTGAGATAGAGCTATTGCGAAAATCGCAAAAAATGCTGCATAGCAGCGCCACCTGCCGGGAGATTTTTACCAAAAACTAATCAGCACCAATCTATATCAGGGACTAACTGAATCTAAAGTTTTATTAAATTCCGAGCATTAGTTCTTGAGATAGAGCGCCCACAAAATTTTTGTCACATACAGACAGAGTCACAGACAGAGTCACAGACAGTCACAGACAGACATTTTCTAAAAATAGTCAAATCGCGTTCAGGAGCTTCTAAAACGTATAAATCCGTCAAAAACTGGAAGTCGAAAATTTTCATGAATCCAATACTTTCTTCTTGTAAAGATAGAAGAAAGTAACAAGAGTATAAACACAGATGAAAGCTTATATTGTAAATCACGTCTTCAACGGCAGAGGATTTACAAATATAAGCAAAGAACTGTCGATTTCTATGGAAACACTAGCTTTAAGCTAAAAATTGTATCTCTCTCTCCCCGACCAACTGTGGAACAAGATTAATAAAAAATGAAAAATTGAACATTGAAAAACAAGACAAGCTTTGAAATGGAATATAAAGGAAAAAAAATTACTTTTTACCCCTAATTACGAAATTTTTAACACTATTCCGAGTTGCACATGTTCAAATATTGTAGCTATCGAATAAGGTTAATTTAACCGTTAAGAGATTTTATATTAAAGCATATATTATATCCATCGGTCGCAGTTATTATAATATATATAAACACATAGATTGTTATATATACAGGGTGATTATAAAAAAAAACTATCCCGATATATGAGTCGTTAACTGTCACACCGTTCACAAAAACTGACTGAAATTTTAGTTTTAAGTATTTTGAGGTATGCGCTCGAGAATCGTATGAAAAACAACAGTTAAATTCTAACAGTTAAGTATACAGTGACAAAATTTTGAAAATTTCAAATGGCAACACCTATTTTTTTTATTGGAATGTGAGCTTCATAGTCAAAAATCATACAAAGCGTTGAAACGGTACCTGTAACACGAAAATTGCCGGCGCTAGAGAGACTAAGAAGAAAAGTGAAAACAACCAATAAAGGACAGAGAAGTAACAGAAAGTAAAACATTTTATTATTCAGTGCTATCCACCATCTGCCGAATGCAACTTGTCTTCGTGTGTGACGTGGAAAATTTGTGAAAGACAATAAAATGTTTTGTTTTCTGTTGATTCTCTGTCCTTATTCGTTGTTTTCACTTTTCTTCTTAGTCTGTCTAGCGCCGGCAATTTTCGTGCTACAGGTACCGTTCCAACTCTTTTTATGGTTTTTCACTATGAAGATCACATTCCAATAAAAAAATAGGTGTTGCCATTTAAAATTTTCAAAATTTTGTCACTGTAACCGTAACTGTTGGAGTTTAACTGTTGCTTTTCATACGATTCTTGGGCGTATACCTCAAAATACTTAAAACCAAAATTTTAGTCAGTTTCTGTGAACGGTGTGACAGTTAAAGAGTCATATATCGGGATAGTTTTTTTATAATCACCCTGTATATCTATACATAAATGAAAATGTTTTTTTAGAAATTAGTCGTATGTTTGCCTTTCGAAGAAAAACATAATTGAAAGGTGGGGAGTGAAAACCTATGCTAGTCCAGTTTTATGAAGACAAAAACACATGAGATTGAAAGGCATACTATCGTTTGGCAATTTCGAATAAAAATAAAACTGAAGGTATTCCTTTGAAAAACACAGTTTTAAAAAGCATAAAGGGGGAGGAACAATGAAAGTCCTTTAAACAAGATGGTTGATAGTTCATATAAAGGGCGAAGAAAGATGATAGCTGACCCTTGTAAAAGAAATGACTATGAGTAACTGTTATTTGACTATTTTGTTTTTAAATTTAATTTTTTCCCTTTTTTTAAGTGTTTTTGTATATATTATAAATTTCTAATATCCTTTTTTTGCATATATTTTATTTATTATTATTATTACATAGAATATATTTATAATATTTTAATTTATATATTTCTCTCTTTTCATTTATTTATTGGGATTCGCTGATGCGTCTTGCATTCCTATTGGCTGTTTCCTCTAACTTATCGACTTTTGTTCCCATTTTCTTTCAGTCTTGCTCTCGCCTTTCAAGTGGTCTTTTGCACTGGATGAAGAAAGACAAGACCTAGCACATCTCTTGAATTTATGGTGTTATCAAGAAGTTTGTTTGCTTTATTATGTGACTGTATGTGACTAGATCCTCTTTCACACTGACCCTTTCAATTTATAATTTCGCCCTTGCCATTAGAGTCCTGCATTGGGTAAGGTAACTTGATTTTACCCGAACCCGACCCGACCCGCTGTTCGGATCAGGTCGGGTTGCTTTCAAACTTTCTGGTCGGCTTCTGGTTAATCCAATTTTTCAAGAAAGTTCGGAATATTTTCACATGAAAAAAAAAACAACAAACAAAAAAACTTTATATATTTAAATCTTAATGAGTGTATATTTGTTCATTTTTATAAAAAAAAAATAAAATAAAAAGGCTTCTGGTTAATCCGATTTTTCAAAAAAAGTCCGGAATATTTTTCACATGAAAAAAAAAAAAACTGTATATATTTAAATTTTAATGAGTGTATGTTTGCTCATTTTTATATAAAAAAGATAAAATTGATATTAGAAATGTAATTGTGGACTACTTGACCATAATTGTATTAAAATATGTATAAATTTTCTATCACTTCGGGTTCTGGTCGGATTTGAATATTTCGGGTTCGGTTCGGTTTCGGCCTAACGAATATCGGGTTTGGTTCGGGTTTCGGTTTGACGAAATATTTTTTCTTTGGTTCGGGTCGGGTTGACTTTAAGCGGAAATTTTGGGTTTGTCAGGTATAACCAGACACGTTCAGGACTCTAGTTTTCATAACTGACAATAATACAACAGTAAAAATAAACGTTAATTTCTTAATTAAAAAAATACTGGTTCTTTTTCATAGTTTTTTTGAAATGTAAAATACTATATTTTATAGTTAAAAACTAGGGGGCCTACCCCCTGCGAGCTACGCTCGCCAACCACCGCTCAGACTTCGAGGCCTCTAAAAGCATGACAGCGTGCTTTGTTTTAACGTTTTAATGGGGCATTTTTTGATTATCATGGCCTCATACACAGCTGCTGCGACAACTGACGACTGATTTTGGAATTGATAAGTAATATCAATTACAACTTGAAAACCAGCTTGTATAAAATGGTTAGGTTTAAATTGTGGCTACCTCTCGGACTTTTATAACAACGATCTGTATTCTATTCTTTCTTTTACGTTTAAGGATGAGAAAAATTCCATCTTCTTGTGAATAACATTAAGAACCACGGTATTGAAAAGTGCTATGTTATAGACATTTTCAGTACCAGGTTTTAATTTTCTTTCTATTTTAGTGCACCATCATGCATATTTTCATGTTATTTTAAATATGTAAATTATTTATTTTAATTAATATGTATATACGAATTTTCTAATAATTATTTATCATACAAAATTAATTAAATATTTTGTGCATGCATGTCTGCATTTATTTGGCACCAATTGATGAGATATTTAAACAAATTTGCTATCCGCGATAATTTTACACCATGTTATGTCACTTGAATATTGTCCATAAGAAAATCGGGTACTTTTCCAGTATAGGATCCTTTGCATTTAGGTTTGGCGTAATTCGAGTTCCGAAAAGGGATAGATTCGTTAATATACATAGATTTGTTGCCAAAAGTTATGAAAACAAACCCAATTAACTAACGGTGCTTTTCTATTATAGGTGTCTTGACGCTTTTTTAAAAAGCTTTTTTAAAAAGCTTGGCGCAATTGGGGCATCAGAAAGTGAGATTTGGTGCCAAATGACATAAACAGCCATGGAAACAAATTCGACGATTTTTTTGTTTATATGCGTATTTTAATTATACGCATATTATTATTGTTTTTTCTATACAAATTACTTCTGATTACATATAAAATAGTATAAATGACATTTAACGCTAAACAAATTGTATAGATATTTTTTTGCTCATTTCTTTTGCGTTTACATAAATGACGTCATTTGGACGAATTTATTCAAAATATTTTCAGTTTATGAATTAAATTAAATGCTGACAGACGATTGAATCCTGTCGATAGAAATGTGATTTTTTTTGTTCAAATTTTCCTGAAAAACATAATTTAATCACAATCTTGTCTTCATTATCGATTGAAATAAAGGATAAATTCAATTTCTATTTGAAAATGACGAATAAAAAGAAATCAATAATCCCTATCGGGATCCTTTTCAATTTTTTTCCCTTTTTTTTACAAAAAAACTGAGTAATTAGTTGCCATCATTACAGAAATGTCATTAAAATTAGAAAAAAAATTAATATCTCGAAAAGTAATTCCAATTTCAAAATTCTATCACCAGTTTTGACATCCGCGGTTTTTTATGGACAATTGGTATTAATTTCACCATCAAGCGTTTAATATTTTATTAAAAATAGCCCTGAAACATAATCAGTCGTTTAATCAGTTGTGCATAAAATCGTTTCATAAATTCGTTTCATAAAATCGTTTCACAAATTCGTTTCATTAAGATTTTATATATATAGGGTAGATAAAATTTTTCGTGAAATAAAAGTTTCTTACAGCAGTCAAAGCTGACAGTTTTTGTTTGGAATAATATATATATATATATATATTATTCATTAATATATATATATATATTATTATTAATATATATATATATATTTCTTAATTGCAGCAGTGTTTTTTTTGCACATTAAACAGGATTTTGTTCTTCTATTTTAGATTACTTCAACCTTATAATATTATAGAAAATACAAAATTTAATTTTAAGGCTTAATTTCGAGTTCAATATTGCGTGATAATATTATGTTTTCTGTTCATATCTCGATATTACTGAAGCACGTTCTCATAAAGTCAAATCAAATAATCGGGCATAAATTATTTATACATTTTTATGTATGTGTTTTCGACGTGATTTCTTTCAATTGCATGTGGCAAATTTATGCTACTCCCTATTTTACTGTTTCAGAAGAACATTTCAATTCATTTCTCGCTTTCACTACCGCAGTGGTCTGACACTTTTTCACAAGTGAAACGTGATGATACTAATGTTTCTCATAGCGTGATGGAATTCATTTGTACGTCGGATATAAAATGAAAACCCTTAGGAGGTTAGAATAAATTATTGTTCCGCTATTATTAAAAAAGAAAATGTTTGGACATTTATTATACGATTTTCTTTTTAATGAAAGAGCTAATTTATTGGGCAGTACTATACAAGGGCGTCCCAAAAACATTGACCCCGGCTTTTATTACTTAAATATATTGATCATAGACATATATTAAGTTGTATCAACAGTATTTTCGTTTTTTGAATGTTTTTATGCCAAAGCCTGCACTTTGAAAAGCCCTCACTTTTAAAGATTTGCAGCAAATTGTCCAGTCATTCGACCATTTTTTTTTTATAGAAAACGGTTATTTAACCGTAATTTTAAGGAGTCAGGTACCCTTTGAACTCACAAAATACGTGAACAAAGAGACGTATATAGGAATTACAGTAACCTCGTAGCTAATTGACTTTGAATAATAAAATTTAAAACGCATATTAAAAAATGTCTATTTTATCAATTAAATTCTCAAAAAATGTATACACTCATTAATTTAAAAATATAATACACTTTTTACGAAAGAATTATTTTTGCATGCCTTGCGCGCATGATTTGAATTGCTAAAACCAGCCAAAATCATCTTTTTAATGTATATAAATATAATGTCTTCTCAAAATGACCTACGATGAAAAAAGTAAAATATGTAGATCCTGGGAAAAAAATTTTTTTTTAGACAAATTCGAAATATCGAGGTTTTTTTAGTGCAAAAGTAGTCATGAATTCTGAACTTGTTACTTGAGAAACATAATAATAGGTCATTTTGTGCATGTGTATGGTTAATACATTCAGTCAAAATTTCATGAAATTCTAACCAACCATTTTTCAGAAGTCGTGCGCGCAATGACCAAAATCGCCGTTTTGAGAAAATTGACTTTTAAGATCAAACTACCCTTTGATCATATAAGAAGGGCTCAGACTGTTTTATACATAACTCCTCTTCTAAAGTGAATTTTTGCTTGGGTTTATTTTAAAATGTTCTTAAAGAATAATATGTAATTATTAGCTAATAATAATAATAAAAAAATTTAACACTTTAAAAAGTACCTGACCCCTTAAATCTGGTCTGACCATATTATTGCTCATATCATGGTCAAAATAGAATTAAATTACGGTTATCCTACCGTTTTCTGTAAAAACGGTCGAATGACTGGACAGTTTGCTACAAAGTTTTAACAGTGTGCAGCTGGCACTTTATCAATTGTTGAACTTAACATGATTGTTGAACAACACCTATTGTTGAACTTAAAATGTTATTTAAGGGAATACATGTCTCTTTATATTCGATAATCATACAGGCTACTTTCTTTCATTTTTAGGTTACGTAAATAGTGATACAAATGATGAGATTTTATGCATCTTAAGCCATGATTTTAAACTAGACCTTAAAACCAATAAAGCTGTCCTCAAAACTCGTACAGTTGGTGGCCAGGACAAGAGTAGTGTCCAGTCAGTTCAAAACAAATCGCTTTTTAGGAAAGGGATCTCAGCCTTGAAATCAAACCCAGAAGTGACAGGTGAATCTTGACCAGTTTAAGAGAAAAAAGAGGAGAATCCATTCTTTGCAATAACTTTTGGTGATAAAAATTAACAAAACGGCACATTCAAATATTAACAATTGTTGAATGGTTGTTTTATATAATGTACTGTTTATCAAAAACACAAAAAAAAACCTGATAATATAATTCCGAGGGGTATTTTAAAAGTAAGTACAGTTTTGAAATAAAAAAGAAACAAGTATGATTTGCTTACCAATTTTATTTTTATATGAAAGCCTGCACCTCAATCTATTTTTCTACATACTTTCCGCTAACATTAAGGCACTTATCGTATCGTACAACCAGTGTTTGAATCACCTCTTCATAGAAGTCTGCCGCTGTTCCCGCACAATTTCATGCAGAACACTGTGTGAAAACAAGGGAAATTCATCAGATAGTGACGAAATCGTAAAGCACCAGTCCTGTTTCACTCGTTGATCAACTTTCTGCACCAAATCATCAGTAATGACTGAAACTCGCCCACTTCGTTCCTCATCATGAACATTCGTGCGGTCATCTTTAAACGCTTTAATCCATCTACGTACCATTGCATAGATCATAATGTGTTGTCCGTAAACTTCACTAATCTGACGATGAATTTCAGCCGCTTTCACATCTTCACTAAGAAAACGAATCACCGATCGTATTTCACAAACGACAGGATTCTGAATCGGCGGAGCCATTTTAAATATTCAACAAGAAAGAAAAATCATGCGTCAAGCATAGATTATGTAACACTTTCCAACGCTTCCAAAATAATCTTACAAATCATACCGTTTAATAAGCTAAAATATAACATCTAATTAAACAATTTGGAAAACGCATAAAATATTTAAAAACATAATTTTAGGAATTTCCAACATATACAATATTCGGAAAAATATCCAAATACTTTTATTCAGCCCTGTATATGATCTATAGATTTGTATATATACTACATAGGATGCTAAATTTTTGTTCAGTTAGGAAACGCGTAGCGCAGTTTAAAATTCTCCGTCAGGAGTTTCTGTCAATAAACAGAAATGTGTTCGCGAACTTTTGTGCTTCCCTGTATAGGATCTATAGAATTTATACACACCACGTAATAGAAAAAAAAAACGAGTTAAAATTAAAATTGCGTTCAGTAGCTTAAAACGCACTTCCAGGAATTATTGTTAACAGACAGTAGATAATTATTTTGTGTGTCCCTGTAAATGAACGATGACTGCTCTACACACAATATTCTGTAGTAAGCCTCTTGTAATGAACCTTAGTGATATATATAAATTTCAATGCGTTTAAAATAGTGAAACATAATTTAAATAAACCGCAGACGATTTTTCTCCATAGACGTAATGTAACGGAATTCTTTTGACTGTCTCTGTAAAGTAACTATAAGTGCTATCCACACCCTATTCCATATTAAGCTTCTTCTAATGCACCTTAGTGATATATATAAATTTCAATGTGTTTAAAATAGTGAAACATTATTTAAATAATCCGCAAATGATTTTTCCCCATAGACCGCAATGTAACGGAATTCTTTTGAATGTCCCTGTAAAAAAACTGTAAGTGCTACACACTTCCGTTGAAATAGGGAACATGCTATAGATAACAACAATAACATATAAAAATTGCAGAGCAATCCGAGCATATTTACGGGAGTTAGAGCACGGACAGACGGCCAGACGGCCAGACGGCCAGAGGGCAGACGGCAGACGGCCAGACGGCAGACGGCAGACGGCCAGACGGCAGACGGCCAGACGGCAGACAGCCAGACGGCAGACAAACCGAAGTCATAAACACTTTTCAACTAGGTTGGAAAGTGTTAAAAACGTTAACACTGTCGAATGTTTCCGTAATGGCGCCTATGGCTTGCCAACAGATGTAAGTAAAAAGGGAGCACGTGCGGAATACCGACCACTCCGCCGCCATGCCAGAATTTCAAAATGGTTCTTACTTTAAAAATAACCCGCGTGGTTCGATAATGATAATCATTTGTTACTGTATTTTAACAAAAGCTAAAATATGTGTTTATACATATAAGTTTATAAAAGCTTTTTGGACGCGTGATGTTAGTGACACCTGATTTATTGTATATTTCTGAAGAGAAACATAAAATGTTGCATTCTTTCTGAGTATTTGTAATGCATGCGTTCTTTGCGATCTACATTGAGAAATGAAACTACAATTTAAATATTAATTAATTTATTAAATTTGTCAAGATGATAACCTAAATTTTATAATCAAAGTTAAAGCTGTTAATTTATCATGTTTGTCTGTAAAACATATTTGATGAACATGAAAATGTTTTCTTGAGAATTGATAGCATTCGAAAAAGTAATACTCCAGGTTGAAAAAACTTATTAATATATTACAAAAGCTACTCGGAAAAGTTTCTGAAAATTTGTGGCAGGAAAAGCTTTTGTTTTCACAAATGCTTCTTTAACCCTCTAATTCCCATAGTAGAATGTACGAGAGTAATTTGATAAGTTCTCGATATGAAACAGAGGTGGAACAAGTATGACCAAATGACAATGATGTTAGTAAAGTATGATACTTTAGATCACATGCTGCCGAGTTTCGGACGCGTGAGTTTGTTGGTTATTGCTGGACGATAAACTAAAGTAAACAAGTTTTTACATTTTCTAAAAATTAAAAAAATTGAAGTTCGAACTGTCATAAAATACTTTGTTAAAAAAGGTTTAACCCCCACAGACATACAAAAAATAGTTACATCTCACCTAAAAGGATTCTTGTCTTTCATATTCGACAGTAAAAAAGTGGGCTGCGGAATTTAAACATAATAGGAAATCTATTCATGATGATAAACGCACAGCACGCCCAAAAACTGCTACGACCGACGAATTCGTCTCAGAAATGCACAATGCCATATTGAATGATCGCCGATTAAAGATACACTGTAAAAAATGACCAATGTTTCTTATTTTATGAAAATATACTATAACCACGAGCGAACATATAATATAATCTTCTGAGTTATCCGAAATTCCCAATAGCGTGTTCCATTGTCTTTTGAATCCCCAGAAACCAATACATTTCCAAAATTTAAAGAATTATTTATAAAAACAAAGTATTTTTCGCTGCCCGTATTTTTCAGAAACGTTTCCGAAGGGTATTTATAGTGTATTAACCCATTTATGCCTAGCGTCCCAATTTTGGGACGCTTTAGAAAAATAGGAAAAAATGCATTTCACACCACTTTTTTTTTTTTGTAGAAATTTGGTATCATATTTTATCGAGGATTCCTCAATAAAATATGACAGCAAATTTCTATTTAAAAAAAGTGGTGTGAAATGCACTTTTCCTCATTTTACTAAAGCATCGACTAAGGCATAAATGGGTTAATTAGTGTCCTCAGCCTGGAATACCTGTTTTTCGAATGCTATCCATTCTCAAGTAAACATTTTCATGCTCAAAAAATATGTTTAACAGACAAACATGCAAAATTAACAGCGTTAACAATAACATTAAAATTAAGATTATTTTTTTTCTCTTTCATGTATAAATTAACTTATGCGGCTGAAAACCTTTACTTGAGAATGGATGACATTCGAAAAACAGGTATTCCAGGCTGAGGACACTAATTAATACACTATAAAAACCCTTCGGAAACGTTTCTGAAAAATACGGGCAGCGAAAAATACTTTGTTTTTATAAATAATTCTTTTAATTTTGGAAATGTATGGGCTTCTGGAGATTCAAAAGATAATGGAACACGCTATTCAGAATTTCGGATAACTCAGAAGATTCTATTATATTTTCGTTAGTGGTTATAGTATATTTTCATAAAATAAAAAACATTGGTCATTTTTTACAGTGTACGCGAACTTGCTGACATTGCAAACATCTCGATAGATCGTGTCCACTACATTTTACACGATGTTTTGTTTATGAAGAAGCTTTCTGCTCAATGCGTGCTGCGTTCGTTGAACGTCGACCAGAAACACCAAAGAATGAACATTTCTCAAGAATGTTCCGAAATGTGTTGCAAGTTGAAAATAAAATGAAATATTCTCAAAAATCTTGTATTTTCTTTGTCAGGTCGAAAGCTTTTCGAACCACCCTCGTACAGGACTGCACTAAAGCATTCGCATACAACAGTGAGTCTTAAATGTATTGAGTTGCAAGGGGCTACATTGAAAATTAATATGAAATTTTGTCAAAAATCTAGTGTTTTCAATATCAGGCCGAGAACTTATCAAACCACCCACGTATTCTAGAAATTCCGTAGTTTAGAAAATCTGAATCCATACCAGAAAATTTCAATAGTAAAGTTAGCTTTATTTAATGACGGGATGTTTGTTATTAAATGAAGCAAATATTGCTATTTTAATTTTCTGGAATGAATATGGAATATCTAAATTAAAAAAAATAACTTAATTGAAAACAGTGGTGGTAGCCTATATGCTACCATGGGCATTAGAGGGTTAAATCTCGTTTTCTGAGGCATCTAAAGATAAAGAACGCTATTCGTATTCGTGGGTAACTAGGAAGGGTTTTTTCTATATTTTCGTTCGTAGTTATATTATGTTTTCCTAGATTAAGAAATATTTGTCTTTTTTTACAGTGTGAAGCGGGAAATAAATGTTTTAGAAAGTGACTTTGATGTTAAACATTAAACGCATGAAAAGTATCTAATAATGGCACACTTTTTTCAACTTTAAAAATCCGGTTAGAAAAGATCTATTCCTTTAACTTACAACTTAAAGCCTCTCCATGTATCTCCAAGTGTAGATTATCGGAAAACTATTTTGCCTTTCTAGCTAATGTATAAATTCACTTGCGTCAAGATACTTTGAAACCAATACTTTTAAGTGAAAGTTAACATGAAGTGATACTTGAATTGTGAAAATTAATATCAAGATGCAGCATAGCTGAATTTAAGAGAATATGCAGATGTAAAGTCTTCGAATAATTTGCTTTTTTCTTTAGCTTAAACAACTCTACGTCTTTTTCAGTTTCAAACGCCGCCTGCCAGACTGCTCAAACCTTAAAAAAAAAAAAAAAAATCTTAGTTTCTACATGCTTTTGCTTCATCTGTCGAATCGTACCTATCTCTTCCAAAACTTTTAAACGCGGTTTTCTCAAAATGGTGTCTTTGAACTCGTGGCCATTGCCGGGAAGTCTGTAATTATTCCATCGATTTCAAATGTGGAGTGAAGCTACATGAGATATGTATTTACTGATGAACCATTAAATTTGTCTTTATAATTCCCATTTTGCTTTGACAAATGTCGCTTCTAAGATATATATATATATACATATATACATTACACACACATATATAAATATATATATACAGAGTTTTAAAAATTTGATAAAATGTGGTAGCCAGCAAAAAATTTCTAGTCGCCAGTAAAAAATATTCACCCTCCCCACTTACCCTGTTATTGATAAATATAATACACAAACGTATTTTATGAATTAATTCAGAAAAAATAATAGCAGCTATAGTTTAGAATTATTAGTTAGATAATTTAGAATACTAAATTACATCAGTGCTACATTAATATTATATTATATTCTGGAAATTTTAATTAAGTTTGATATATTTACTCCAAATGAATTGCTTATAATCACTTATATGTTATTATTCTTTAAAATGAATGTGTTAAACTAATGTTTTAATTCCGATCACAAAAATCTAATTTGAAACTTACAAAAAAACTTGAGCATTTTTTAAGCATTGTATCCTTTATCAGATCTCAAATAAGCTCATAGACTGGATAGACACTATTTCATACTTTTTTAATTCAACCCTCCCTCCCCCCATTTTCTAATAACATGAAATGCTGGCTGGCTAGAGTGATAAAGAATGGTGTTTTCTGTGCATGAAATGAAAAATGCCTTTTAAACTTGGTTCTTACATTAAAAGTACGAGAGAAGAGAAAGATCACTGCCTTGCGCGCACGTGTAGGAGTGAGAGGAAAAACACTGTTTATGCTCATTTCTTAGCTAAATTTTTGTACAAAAACAAAAAACAACAAAAAAAAAATTGGTGGCCAGATAAAAAACTTGGTCATTTGTCAAGCCCTGTATGTATATATATATATGCAGGATCTGAATTTATCTTACTTATGACGTATCAATAAATTAAATAACTGTCTGGTTTTTATTGATTGTTCATATCTTGAAACCATGATATGCAAAAGCAAAATTTACGGATCACGACTATGATGACTTTAGACTTTCAAAATCAGAAGTGTTCAGTTATATATTTTCCTTCATTCATGAAGTATTGACCGAAATACGGTTAATAAAGTAATCGGCTGTGTTAAGCCAAATTGGAACATTCAGCGATTATTGTGTAAATTACAATTTCTAACTATTTATCTTGCTATATTTGAAAGGCTAAGTATAGCGGAATGTAAAATTGTGTATCTCCAAAAATTAAATCTCAGTTTGTATCATTTCATCAACTTGTAATTATTTAAACATTATCAACAAATTTGCATTATACATATCACCACACTACACACACACACACACACACACACACATATATACAGGGTGATTCATAAAAGATGGGCAGAACTTTAAGGGGTTATAGTACACTTAAAGACAAATAATATTAAATAGGAGACTAAGGGTCCCAGACGTATTCCCAAGGAGATAGGGGGCATTAAAGTTTAGGGTCCGAAATTTCAAATGATTATAAAACATGGAAAAATTGGTCGATTCGTTTGCGGTTTTTGCAAAAAATTTTCTTTATGCCAGTATTTTCTTGAAATAAAATTTTAAAGTTCAATTTCAAAAAATGCCGATAGGGGGCGCTTTAGACTTTGGAGTAACAAACAACTATTTTTTAACGTTATTTTTTGTATTTCTTTAAATGATTTCGAAAGCTTAGACTTAAACTTAAATTTTGATCTAAAAATCTGAGTCCTAACGAGTAGTTAAGTAGCGTAAACTGAAATTTGAAATTTGAAACCCTTCTCCCCCAGAACAAAAATCAGTTATTCCCGATCTTTGTGTCGTAGATTAGGCTCTAACTACTGCCGCGTTTTGCTAAAATTATTCTTTATGTCAGTATTTTCTTGAAAATAAATTTTAAAGAAAATTTTCAAAAAATTCCGATAGAGGGCGCTTTAGACTTTGGAGTAACGAACAACTATTTTATACCGTTATTTTTTGTGTCTCATTAAATGCTTTCTAAAGCTTAGACTTAAACTTAAATTTTCAGCTCAAAATCTGAATCGCTGAGCGTGGTTCAGTAGCGAGGGGAGGGGGTTCAAATTTCAACTTCTGAACATAGTTCAGTTTGCACTACTTAACCATGCCCAACGATTCTGTGCTGTGAAACGAGGCAAAAATACAACTTTCGTCAAGGACTGCATAGTCGGAATTCACTCATAAAGGCACTGGCACAGTTGGAAACGTCGCTCATGCAAACGTTAAAGCTCCATTCCTGACGCTAGTCACCGGGTGAAGAAGGAAACAGAAAGTATGCAAATGTCAAATGGGGAAGAAGAAGAACACGTATGCAAAATTTCGACACGATTCAGGCATAAAAACCACTGAACGGTGAGTCAAGTGTAAGTCGCTGTAGTAATGAATCGGAAGATGGTGCCCTTCACGAATAAGGAAAAGGCTGAGATGCATTTAATTTACGGAGCGGCAGATGGAAATGGTGCAGAGGCACAACGAATGTACGGAGAGCGATTTCCTAACAGGCGGTTGCCTAACCGCAAAACTTTCGAGCGCTTGCACAGACAGTTGTGTGAGACGGGATCATTTCTCGCTTCCCGGTCGAATGCAGGTCGTGCAAAAAAGGACGAATCAGTAGTTGTTGCAGAAGCCATTCTGGATGTAGTAGCGGCGCAGCCAAGTACAAGTACACGAACAGTGGCTAGCCAGGTGGATACCTCACAGTCCACGACTTGGAGGGTACTGAAGGATGAACATTTGCTCCCGTTTCATGTGCAACGAGTCCAGAAACTGTCTCCAGGGGATTATCCAAATCGTATTGAATTCGCCCGCTGGTTTCTGCAGCAGAACGCGCTAAATCCACATTTTGGACGAACTGTGCTTTTCACCGATGAATGTACCTTCACACGTGAAGGTACATTTAACACACACAATGCACATGTATGGGCGGATGTCAATCCACATGCTACGTATCCACATGCTCATCAGAGACGCTTTTCCATCAATGTTTGGGCAGGAATCCTCGGAGACCACCTAATCGGACCGTACCTTCTTCCTGAACGCCTCAACGGTAAAACATACCTCACATTTCTGCAACATGTGCTGCCAGACCTGTTAAACGTTGTTCCTCCACGCATCCGGCGGGTCATGTGGTTCCAGCACGATGGAGCGCCAGCCCATTACGTACGAGACGTCCGCAACTATCTGGACATCACATTTCCGAACAGATGGATTGGTCGAGGTGGTCCTGTTGCTTGGCCTGCTCGCTCGCCAGATCTTTCACCCCTCGATTTCTTTTTTTGGGGACGATTGAAGGCTCTTATGTATGAGACACCCATTGAATCCCCCGAGGAACTGGTCGCCAGACTTTCCGCCGCTGTAGGGGAAGTGCTCGAAAAGCCTGATGTTTTCGCGAATGTTCGCCGTTCCATTCGTCGCCGTTGTTCTGCGTGCATAACCTCTGGTGGTCACAATTTTGAACATTTATTGTGATTACATGTTAATAAATATGCTTTGGTAACATAATCCTAATTTGTGTCTTTTTACCTCGTATCACAGCACACAATGTGTGGACATGGTAAACGGAACTGTGCTCAGGAGTAGAAATTTCAAACCCCTCTCCCCAGAAACTTAACCACGTCTAACGATTCAGATTTTGAGCTGAAAATTTAAGTTTAAGTCTAAGCTTTAGAAAGCATTTAATGAGACACAAAAAATAACGGTATAAAATAGTTGTTCGTTACTCCAAAGTCTAAAGCGCCCTCTATCGGAATTTTTTGAAAATTTTCTTTAAAATTTATTTTCAAGAAAATACTGACATAAAGAATAATTTTAGCAAAACGCGGCAGTAGTTAGAGCCTAATCTACGACACAAAGATCGGGAATAACTGATTTTTGTTCTGGGGGGAGAAGGGTTTCAAATTTCAAATTTCAGTTTACGCTACTTAACTACTCGTTAGGACTCAGATTTTTAGATCAAAATTTAAGTTTAAGTCTAAGCTTTCGAAATCATTTAAAGAAATACAAAAAATAACGTTAAAAAATAGTTGTTTGTTACTCCAAAGTCTAAAGCGCCCCCTATCGGCATTTTTTGAAATTGAACTTTAAAATTTTATTTCAAGAAAATACTGGCATAAAGAAAATTTTTTGCAAAAACCGCAAACGAATCGACCAATTTTTCCATGTTTTATAATCATTTGAAATTTCGGACCCTAAACTTTAATGCCCCCTATCTCCTTGGGAATACGTCTGGGACCCTTAGTCTCCTATTTAATATTATTTGTCTTTAAGTGTACTATAACCCCTTAAAGTTCTGCCCATCTTTTATGAATCACCCTGTATATATATATATATATATATATATATATATATATATATAGTGTCCCTGAACTCATGGGCCAAATTGTAAGGGGTTATAGTACACGTCTGGACAAGTCCAAAACACTATAGAACGCATGGTCGTAACACAAGCAGTGAAGTGTTACAGGGCGCTTTCTGATTGTGGCAAGAACCGTGTTTTCTGCCCAAAATCTAACAAATTATTGCTGATATTATTTATACGGAATAGCGTTATTAACTAACAAGGAGAGTGCCAAGCTTGGTAATCACAGATTTTGATTATTTTTATATATGTTGTAGGGTAGAAGCCCCTTAGTCTCAGATTCAATGGATTTTATACAACACTCCTTAGTTCTCGAGAAATGGGGGGTCTAATATTATAACACAACTTAAATACTTACTTTGTAACAAAATAACTGCGTCGGTCGTAGCTCAGTTGGTATGGCGTCTGCTCGTTGTTCAGAGGGCCCGAGTTCGATGCCGGAACGCGGTACGTTTGTGTTTCTCCTTTTTTTTAATAAATATACTTGTAATTATAATTTAATAATTTCAATAAAAAAATTTTTTAACATAATTAAATTTTAATTTAGCATTTTTGATTTTTAAACCATTATTAAACATTTCTCATCATTTAAAGAGCTTTAAAAAAATTGGATCTATTATTGACTAGTAAACATTTAAAAATCGTTACAAAATCAGCATATTAACTATCGAATTATAGAATTCTTCTCCCATCCAATAGAAAACGAATATATTTCAGATGCTGGATTATTTGTTAAAAATTCATTGTTTTACAATAAAATTTTATAGTACTTCAAGTACTTCAACACATTTGTGATATCACTTTTCTGATTTTCATCGAATCCCGACACTTCAGATTGATCTTCTTGTGAACTACGACTTGCTTCTTCCATTTTTATACGATTATGAGTTGTTATAGAATGATACCACTTGTGCGATAAAGATTGAAAACAAAAACCACAACTGCATCAAACTAAAAAAAATAAATAACCAAAGTCTGTTGTGGCGCCCTCTAGTTACAATAAAATAAAACATAAATATGTTGTAATTTAATTCTTATGCTAAAGTTTAATATAATTATGCTTCTTACTTTAAAAACAGAGTAATATTATCGCATTGACTTCCCTTGTTAAGGCAATTTATAAATGATGTTTCTTTACAATCACGAATTGACACAATTGTTCAATATCGCTGCATTGATAAAGCATATATGGAATACATTTTAAAAGTGATTTAAAAAAATCAAAAATTCTAAATTCAAATTTAATTATGTTAACAAATTTTTTTATTGAGATTATTAAATTATAGTTACAAGTATTTTTATAAAAAAATGAGAAAAACAAACGTAGCGCGTTCCGGCATCGAACTCGGGCCCTCCGAACAACGAGCAGACGCCATGCCAACTGAGCTACGACCGATGCAGTTATTCCATTACAAAGTAAGTATTTAAGTTGTGGTATAATATTAGACCCCCCATTTCTCGAGAACTAAGGAGCGTTGTATAAAATCCATTGAACCTGAGACTAAGGAGCTTCTACCCTATAACATATATAATAATAATCAAAATCTGTGATTACCAAACTTGGCAGTCTCCTTGTAAGATGCTAAAATGGATGAAAATTAGAAGAAAAAATAAAGAAATTGTAAAACAAGTAGCTGAAGAGAGTGTGGAGAAATGTGCCAAGGGTGAATCAGATCTCACGAGCAACATTTTAAGTGGTGATAGAATACTTATAAATAAACTATTTTCGCCCTAAAATAAAGGGGGTATCGCAAGCGGTGAAGCTCTATATGGCGCTGTCATTAAACACACAAAGCGCTGGCTTTTCACACACATCGCCATTTCTACCGTGAATTGCTAAAAGGATGGCCTGTTTTACTAACCAGGAAAAGGCGGACATGCATTTCATGCATGGTGCTGCGGTTGTGAGTGCTCTGGATGACCTAATTGTGTAGTAAACAGGGTTCTCTTCACAATCAGAAAGCCTCCTGTAGCGCTTCACTGATTGAGTTAAGACCATGCATTGTACGGTGCATTGAGCTTGGCAAGGCGTGTGCTCTATCACTCCTTACAGTTTGGGTCATGAGTTCAGAGACATCCTGTATGTATACACATGTACACACATGTACATATGTACACACACACACATATATATATATATATATATATATATATATATTACAAAATACCATTTAAAATTGAAAAATATAATTTTTTTATAAAAATGAGTGCTTTTCCAGACTTTTGTATTCAGTCTAAAATATTTAAAACATGTTTGTTTATTTCAGAACCACAATTACCAAACAGCAGTAGCCACCTGTCAGAAAAGCCCTATAATGGAGATTAGGAATTCAATTTCTTGTTCCTGGTAATCAGATATATTTTGTTTTTTTGAATTTTTTTTTAAGAAATGTCTAATCTAACAGCGATTTCCATTTGAAAATGAATTGCCAATTTTGTTCACCAAAATCATACATAAATTATCTTAATTTAATGGGAGTTACACGAGAATTCCATTCAAAGGCTCTCTGTGTATCTGCAACTGAAGTTTATCGGAAAAGACTTTACTTCTTATCTATGTAATGTATAATTTCCTTCGTACTGAAAAGTTAAATCAATACTGTCAACTGAAAGTTACCATGAAGGAATACTTGAACAGTTAAAATAAATATCAAGATGCAACACATCTGAATTTAACTAGTTCAGTTCCATAACCCCCCCGTAAGATTTTATTACTTACTCAAAAGACTATGGTATCGTGGCCACATACATATAATTAAAACAAATCAGTTCGTATTAAACAAAAAAATTATTGAATAAATAACAATTGTAAAGACATGGTGATCAAATTTTAGATAACATTACAACAGATTCCCCGTACATTCAAGGAACCTAGTTTATCTTATCACCCAAAACGAAGATCCGTCTACTGAGAACACAAAAACACGTCCGCCTCCCAATGTCAAAAACTCCATCTCCTTCCTGTCTGCATAATACCTCAGATCCTACTTGATTGCCTGACCCTTCTTCCTTTCTCCTCCGTCTTCTAATCTCTGGGTTATCCGAAATCCATTTCTTTAGTCATACTATTCATACGAATACCTTCCTGGCACATTATAAACCCCTTCAGATAATCTTCTTATAGAAAAAGTCCACACACACTTAGAAAGGCTATACAAAGCAGGAAAATATTTTTAATTCTTCCTTGAGATGAACAAAAGAGATCTATTTAGCTAGGAAAACCTTCTTACAATAGGTGCCACTCAAGACCCATCACTTCTCTTATTCTGGGAATACCATTGAGCTCTATATATAACAGGAGTTCGGAATCAGCGGTCAGAAGCATGAAAGGCAAATGAAGCTTGCTAGGCAAAAGTAAAAAATAGTCCGTGTTGACAATGTCAGATATTAGTATTCTCATTTACTATTATCCTAATTTATGTTTTTATAATTAAGCTATGCTTATCTAATTCATAAATAATTCACTAATTATGTAAGTGAATGCGATAGACAGCATGTTTTGTCATGAATACGAGCTAAAATTATCGTCACTGTATCCTTCCGCGCTGACCGCTGGAAAGCATGTTGGGCATTAGGAAGACAGATCTCCTGTTATATTTGGAGCTCAGTGGAGAATACTTCAATTCTATCATAATGAATTAAGATGATGGTCCCAGACCATCACAAGACGAATACACAAAGATGTAGATGCATATTCATGATTTGTTAAGGTTTATGTGACACAAACATCAGGAAAATACCATATTTTAAATTTTTTTGGCTTGAGGAATATGCTGTTAAAATTTTGTCCAGGGTTGAACCAACATTTGGTGCTGCAGTAGCCGCAACCATAACATGGTGAAATCTTCTTCCAACATTTGCAGCTTCAATTGAGAAAAATCTGTGTAACAGTGTACTGTAGAGATTTTATATTAAAATGGCACAAACCGAATGTAAATACAATAGAGAAAGATTAAAAAATAAATGAACAACGTAAAAATAGCACAAATGAAATGCATGTGAAAATGACATACGGCTGCTTCGGAGCTTCCAAAGCGCCATTATCAATGTCAAGGTTAGAAACAGATGTAAGTTTTTAGACCATGCCAGTATGTTAGCGTGGCTGCGAGCGGAGACGCTAGCATACTGATATGGTCTAAACACTTACATCTTTTTTAACACTTTCCAACCTAATTGAAAAGTGTTTATGACTTCGGTTTGTCTGCCGTATGGCCGTCTGTCCGTGCTCTAACTTCCGTAAATATGCTCGAATTGCCCTGCAATTTTTATATGTTATTGTCGTTATCTATAGAATGTTCCCTATTTCAACTGAAGTGTGTAGCATTTATAGTTTTTCTACAGGGACACTCAAAAGAATTCCGTTACATTACGGTCTATGGGGAAAAATCATTTGCGGTTTATTTTAATGTTGTTACACAATTTCAAACACATTATAATTGATATATATAACTAAGGTGTATTACAAGAAGTTTAATATGGAATAGGGTGTGCATAGCACTTATAGTTACTTTACAGGGACAGTCAAAATAATTCCGTTACATTACGTCTATGGAGAAAAATCGTTTGCGGTTTAATTAAATAATGTTTCACTATTTTAAACGCATTGGAATTTATATATATCACTAAGGTGCATTACAAGAGGCTTACTACAGAATATTGTGTGTATAGCAGTTATCGTTCATTTACAGGGACACACAAAAGAATTCTCTACTGTCTGTTAACAACAATAAATCCTGGAAGTGCGTTTTGAATTTCTGAACGCGATTTTAAATTTAACTCACTTTTTGTCTATTACTTGGTGTATATAAATTCTGTAGATCCGATACAGGGCAGCACAGAAGTTCGCGAACACATTTCCGTTTATTGACAGAAATTCAGAAGGAGAACTTTAAACTATGCTACGCGTTTCCTAACTAAACTAAAAATTAGCATCCTATGTAGTATATATACAAATCTATAGATCATATACAGGGCTGAATAAAAGTATTCGGATATTTTTCCATATCCGAATACTGTATATGTTGGAAATTCCTGAAATTACGTTTTTAAATATGTTATGCGTTTTCCAAATTGTTTACTTAGATGTTATCTTTCAGCTTATTAAACGGAAATGATTTGTAAAATTATTTTGTAAGCGCTGGAAAGTGTTACATAATCTATGCTTGACGCATGATTTTTCGTTCTTATTTAACCTTGACACTGATTATGGCACTTTATAAGCTTCAAAACAACTGTATGTCATTTTCACATGCATTTAATTTGTGCTATTTTTACGTTGTTCATTTACTTTTAATATAACGGCACAAAGTTCAATCCTTCCATTTTAAACAGAGAAAGATTTTCGCCCTTTATGGAAACGGTTTTACCAGTTAATGTTTTCGCGGTTATTTTTGAGACAGTTTTACTCTATATGCATAATGCATATCCTTGTCTATTAACTATAGTTCTGGCTCGAAATTTTTATTATAATATATATATTTTAGTGTTGTCATGTAAAATTGTTCCCACATTTGTTGGGTGGCTTTTCAAATTATCTTTCATGTTCATTGATGAACACTTCCTAATACTCACTCAAACAAGTCAAATGAAGAACGTCTATGGGTAACGCTTCATGTGTAGTTACAGCTATATCTTCAAATGGGACACAATTTAATCCCTTTTGTGATTATATTTTAGCACTTCCCAAAGTAAATGAAAAGAGTTTATGAATTCGTTTTGTCTGTCCTTCCGTCTGGACATGCTCATACTCTCGTAAATATACTTGGATTGCAATGTAATTTTTATATATTGTTGAGTTTTACGATATAATGTTCGGTATTAAAAATTAAGTGTGTAAGTATTAATAGTTTGTTTACAGATACACACAAAAGATTACCGTTACATTATGGCCTATGAGGAATAATCGTTTGCGGTGACTTTTAACGATGTTATGATACTTCAAACATAATGGAATTAAAAGGACCACTGAAATCCACAACTAGTCGTTCGGGGCCACCGTAATACTTACTCATCATGGATATGCATAATATAAAATATTAAAATAAAACATATGTAAGCTGTTTATAAAATGCATTGCAACTCGAATAAAATCCTGGCTTGATGACGTCATAAACTTTAAATGCTCTGTTACTGAATTACGTCTTTATAACTGCAAAATTGCTAATCATATTAACTAACGATTTACTGCGTCGGATTAAGCGTCTCATTTCCAATTAAACTATATCTTTGAATTGAGATTTGAAAGAAATACAAGGTCATGAAAAATCGAAGAGTGTGGAAATAGGATTACACATATCTCAGCAACTCATTATCCGATCGACTTCATTCTTTATGCAAAATTTATATGTTTTTTTATTGTATTTTATATTCACTCCTTAAAATAAACAATTTCGAAAATTTTCATATACCTTTTATCAGAACAAATATTTCGAGAGTCCGAAAAAAGTAGTTCCGGATAATCGAGGTTACTGAAATTCAATAAGCTTCTTCTCATTATTACGTACTAAGTCAGGGCACGAAATTTACTCTCGCCAGTAAGTTTCGTCTTTTGAAATCTTGTGCTTAAAATCAAACTGTATACGTTCAGAATATCGCGCCTCAATCTAGCGACATGCGGAAGTGTTTTAAAATCAAGCGACGGCATTTATTTTCCAAAAGAAGAAAAAATGTGGCGTCACCTACTTCCATTTCTCTCGTACAGAGGAACAAAACTTCCCCCGTCTGCATTCGTTCCCCCGCTTTCCAACCGCGCAAGCACCAAGGCTGTATTTTCGCTTTCGAGGCCGAATCTGATCGCTTTTCCCTCCTACGCGAAGTAAATCAGGTTTCGCCACCAAAGCTCAGCTGCATGAAACACGATAAAAATTATTCGCTTTCACCCAAATTTTTAACATTTAAAAAATTGTTCATATTTTTCATGAATGTAAAATATTCTAGATTTAACAGACTGCTCCTTCTAACAATGGTCAATTTCAATTCCGTTTGTCATAAATAGTTCATTTCCTGGGCAGGTGTGGTGGCCGTTGTTACTGTCTGAATGAATGTAAAATAGTAGCGAGCAAAAATTTTTGTCTGGCTAGTACCTTTTCAACTGAAATTTCATGCCCTGTACTAAGTACATACCAAATATCAAGTCTCTATCTCAATTTGTTCGGGAGATTGAGCGTTTACAAGCACACAGACACACAAACAGACGGATGGCATTTTTTTTTTCTAAAAATATGTTTTTCGGAATCTCTAGTGTCTGAAACTTGTAAATCCGTCAAAAAAAGTTCTTCGATTTTCAAAACGATTACAAGACTCACCCTATGCTACGCATGATGGGTAAATAACAAGATGTTTTCTATAGATTAGGGAGTGCATAGCATTTATCGTTCATTTACAGAGACGCACAAAATTAATCGGTTACAGGACGGACTATGATCGATAATTGATGGAAGTACGTTTTTCGCTCTGCTATTCATTTTTAAACTTATCTAATTTTTAGTGGATTAAGTTTTGCGTAGAAATTCTAAAGACCAACAAGTTGGAAATTGTACATCAAATGTGACAAAGCGTGTTCCGTGCGTACTATAACTAGTTTCAGTGAAATGAATTAGATCGTCTGTTATTATGATATGATTAATTTCCGTAATAAAATAATTACATTTTAAGTCGGCAACATTTTATCATTTTTTGACATATACTGCAAATTTCAATGAGAATCTTAAGCCTAGTATTGAAAATTTCAGAACTTGAAATCCATATTTAGACTTTTTTCCATTTAATATCTATTTCTCAGGAAACTTCTATCCAAAAACTGTCGGTTGATTATAGGATTGCTATAATTAAACAATTTTAGTATACAAATTTAGTTTTTAAATTCAGTAATACGGAAATAATAGGAATCCATTTTAAATTGGACGTAATCACCATGGCAATCTAGTATCAGTACCTATCATGGGATGTCATTGAATTAATTAAGTATGATATGATGTAATAGAATGATACATCTCGGTCGCTTCATGATTAATTCTCGGATACTGCTATAACAAAGAAGTACCAATTTTTTTAAATTCAAATTACTTAAAAAATATTTTTATTAATATCTTTTTAAGTTTTGATTCGATTTTCATAAAATTTGAAATGACTAGACAAAATGTTGCAAAGATTATATAGATTAAATTTCAAATTATTTTGTTGGGTAGTTTTTGCGCTGTTATATGCGGACAGACAGACGGACGGACGGACCAGACGACGACTATAGGTGCTACGTATTTATATAATTACGAACGCACCTAAAAACATGGCTGCCAAAAATAATTCACGCACATTACCAGATGTGGACAGCAATTGCTGAAAATGTATTTTGACTAAATTATGTGTTATTTCACTTACTTATTTAGATATCTAATTTCATTGTATGATAATATGAAATTTCTGAACTCATTAAGGCCTAGCGGTACCATATGGTCCCTGAATAGCTGCCATCTATTTTGTTGTTTGTATACCAGTATTATTTATGAGAAATATTCTCTTTATCTGATGACTGAAACTCTCTAAAAAAAGGGGGACAAAAGTTGCTATTTTGAAAAATTGGTATGAAATATAATTTTTGCATATTAAGGCGGTATTCAAAAAAAATATTTTTCCACGCCCAACAACTCAAAATTTTGAGACACATTTTCAGACTCATTTTTAAAAATAAAACATGAAACTTGGCGATGTGATTTATGAAGAGATTTATAAGGGACCCATGTTTTTATTTTTTGTTCAATTAATTAGAAATGGATTTACAAAGAATTATTTTCACAGAACGATAATTTTTTGTTGTTTCCAGCGCTATCGCTTCGGGAAATTCGGTTCAAAATGTCCACTTTGACAGCATTTTTGAAATATATTCTGCCTTTATCAAAAAATCGAGGCAATACGGACATTATAAAGTTTCTGAATAAGAGAATCTGCCAATCGGATGCATTTTAGAGCAAAAATGAATTTAAAAATGTGTCTCAAAATAAACAGTTTGGATTTGAATACACCCTTAAAGTGAAAAATAATTCCGGAATAATGGATTAATAATATTCTGTTTGTGTTGGTAAATGTATCATAATCTATACCTGATGCATGATATTTTGTCCTTGTTTTTTACTTAGATATGCGGCAGTTGATTTTGAAGTACGACTGTAAACTTCGTCCATATGAAGCTCGACTTTATTGATGTCTTTACCCTATAAAACTGTAATTTATTCTTTGAAAATGGGTTCTTAAATATTTTGCTGATAATAAAGTGAAATTACTTTTACTTTACTTGGCACCTTTTTTAGCTTTAATTTACCTTCATAACAAAATACAGCAAGAATCATGAATATCTTCAGTAGCTTTTCTTTTCATTCAAAAATGGTTTGCCTTTTGAAATACCAAGTTGTTTTTCAGAAGTATTGCAGTTTGAGACAACTTAGCACCATCTATCGGTGATATTTTGTACTAAAACAAGGAAGCATAATAAAGAAATTCCTGAATTCATACATCATTTTCCTGCAAGCATAACGTCAATAGCTGTTACCGTTTATTTATTAAGGTATGTGCAGGTAATATGGCCACCATAAGCATAGACATTTTTAAACAGTATTAATAACTTATTTAAAAAAAGAATAATAAATGACTAAGAAAGTGGGCCCTTTTCAGCACTGGAAAAATATTTTAAAATTTAAGTTTGTCAAAACTTACATCTGTTGCAGTTTGTTAAAAAAATGCTAGTTGATGAAGGTGATATGGCCATATATAGGTAATATGCTCATAAGTGTCTTGAAATGGAAAGGTATATATTTAACGCAGAAAAAACACCAATTAGTTAAACAAATGATGTTATGAAAATTTATAAAGATAATAGAAAAATTAATATAAAGTAAATTTAGACAAATAAAAAAATAATTACGGAAAAAAGAATTTTAAATTTGTTTTTTAACGCGTAGAGCAAATGAAAACTTTTGTATCTTAACTGGTAATGCCGAGACATTTATCATGCACTTAATTACGACAAACAACACATAATCTCATATCTATAGCTTTTTCGACCATTTGGACATATTGCCAACAAAAACCAATTTTATAAAAATGTTCGTAATTCTGTCTGCGCACTCCGATATTAAAATTCGTTTATACAGTTAAAAAGAGCAAAAAATAACATTAAACCAGCTAAAATATTATGTATAACAGTAAATACAAATCTCATCAAAAAGTCACCTGTAAAAAATGCAGCCAAGTCTCGTAACTCATTTACCGTAAAAAGTATTGAGATCGTATAAAGCCAAGTTTAACTATCTTATTAACTCTGAAATTTTCATTCGCAAATCACTCCTAGTCTCTACATCTTTAGTTAATTATTATTTTTCGAATTCAATCCATTATTGAGGATTGTCTATGTTACAAGCATTGGTCATATTATCATCATACACCCTATAAAATTAAATTTAAAAAGATTTAGTTCCTTATAAAACACCCTGTATATTATTACAGGAAATGTATTGTAAGTTACATTAAATGTATTGTAAATTAACTGAACTGCATTCTTTCACCCCCTCATACTCTTTTTTTTATTACGATCTACGCAATACGTATTTATTTTAAAATAAAAAAATCGAAACATAGAGAGCATCTTTAATTCGAATATTTCATTTACTTTAAAAAATCTAATAAAGTGCTTTAACGGAAACCACAGATATCAGAAAGAGTATGAAAAAAAATTATTGCATAATTCAATTACAAAGAGCAGAATCTTTTAATCAACAGCTTAATTAAATCAATCGTAATCCGATTAATTTACGTTTTACCTTTCAAAGTGAATTTTCAGAAGGTGCTTGTTCTATTTTAATTGTAAAGTGCATTGTGTTTAATTCATTGAGTGAATGTAGGTGACGTTTATGCGGATTTATTTCAAGTAATTAAATATGTTCAGTAATTTTCGCGTCATTAAAAGCTATTTATTCACCTGCTAATTTTCTGAGAAGTGATTTTTTTTTAAATTCATAATAATATTTCTATTTGTTGAAAAGGCGTTTATAAATTTCAATGTTTTCTATTAATGTCATAATTTATATAATAAAGTATATTCATTTAAAAAAATGTAAATTAAAAACAATGCGTTTTAAATTTTGATATTTGTAGTTAAATTGTTTTTCGATGGAAGTTAAAATATATACGCTAATTTACTGAGTTGCACCATGATAAGATTAAATATTTTCTATTAAACTTCTTGATTATGGATTGGGACTGTAAGATATTCCCCTCGCTTCGCTGAGAAAAGTAAAAAGTCATGTTTTTCTCAGGCTATTTCGAATTATCCCTCTATAAGAGGGAAATTTCTGTAAATAACTTTTTATTCGCAGGCCGTCAAATGTTTTCGAGAGTTGGACCAAACCCAGTTCTGACAAGCTGAAGTATCATAATTTTATGAACACTTGGGAAATCTGAAGGCTCTCCTGACATGGGAATGTAATAATTTTCGACATGCTTGTACTTGCCATATGGTAAGTACTCAACCTCCACTCGAAATACAATGATAGAGCCTGAAGATATACACGGCTGAAAGAGGCCAAAAAAGGACTTGAACAAACGAGCGTGAGATAGATGCATCTTTGATTTTTTTTCTCTGTCGCTAGTAAGGCGAGCAGGCAAAAGCCGGGACTTGATCTGGTCATGTGAAAAGTGTACGAAGCCTGGACGTAAGCTCTTATTTTTCCGGGAGAAATAAGCTGTCCTCCGGAGAAGTTACGATCATTGCTAAGAACTTTAGCGAAGCCAAACCCACGGGCAGTATATAATACTATTGAGAGACTAATTTAATGTGGTCTAGTTGTTATTTTCTAAAGAATTCTTTCTGTCTAGTTGTTTATTACATTGTGCTGACCTGTAGCTGAGTGTAATAAAACCTCTAAAAAAGCCATCCTGACTCAGTCCATTAGTCGTGACGCTACAGGCAGGGCTGTAGCTAGAAGTAAATAATAGGGGGTGCTCAAAAAAATGTAGGGGGGGGGGCTCATACTATTTCTCTCTCTCTGACACATGCAAGCACAAATAACACAGATATATATGATCAAAGTATTATATAGAAGGTAAATCAGTGCATATTCATATTGTAGGCACTATGTTTCTTATTAAATTGTTATAACTTTATTTGATGCTAAGAAAAGTAAAGGCTGTAGACAGGGATGTAATGGAGGATATACGGTGGATACACAGTATACCTTCTGGATTATTTTAGGGAATACCGTATACCCTCTTCTCAAAAACACTATAGCATATACTTTTTAGGGTATACCCTCTGCCTACAGCGTATGTCCTCTGGATTTTTAACGACTACTTCACTGGCTGCAGAATGAAAGATTTCAGTGTATAATTATATTAGTGAAATAAGTGATGATGTCAATAAGTAACTAAAAAGCTGACAGTTCACCTGTTTCAAAAGAGTTGCAACCTTTAATTTTTTTTTCTGAATCTTTCCTGCCCTTAAGGATTCTAAAGCTGTTTTTATATGATAAATAACATTAGAAAAATCAATGGTGTATTTTGCATAATAAAACTATTTTTGTGTCTTGTCAAAAGATAAAACCACTAGTATTTAAATTGGCTATAACTCATTAGAATAACTTTGTTTTATGCTAATAATGGAAAACGCTGCAAAATGCAAAATTTCAATATATAACTAGTGCAAAAGTCAATGTTTGCATCAGCAAAAGGTTTCTAATTCTGAGCATGTGCAGATAGGATGTGCGCCTACTGAAGCACTTATTTGCAGTTTTTAAACAAATACTACAATTTAGTATTTATGCAAGACTGTAAAAAGCCCCCAAAACTAAGTTCAATTTTTGAATAGAGTTTCATTTGCATTTTTGAAACAGAATTTCATTTGGTGGCCTTGGCAACTTTTCCAGGGGAGGCTCAAAAATTTTCAGGGGGTGCTGAGCCCCCCCTGGCAACCCCCTAGCTACGGCACTGGCTACAAGACGTATACGTCTCTATGGACCAGTTGATATTCTATTCGTAACACTCTTTGAAAAATAATCTTTGCCCTGCACTTACTCTAGGATATTTTCAAGAGAAATTTATCAGATTTCGTTTCTTGTAAATTGTAGTACGATTGGATATAAAAATAGCCGCCAGTCGTGACTCGCAATGGAAGGCTTAATATGAAAATTTATAAAGAAAGGAATTTTTATTAAGAAAAATTTATAAATTAAAAAAAGTAATTTAAAAATTTTATTTTTTTAATTACGTTTTTTTTCGGCAGATGTTAAAAAATTTACATTAAATTAATGAGTTGTATCGTCTGTTATTCTAATAACGGGTGATCAATAAAAATCCTCAGTAAATTAAAAAGGCTGCAGAACGAAATTAAACAATGGAACAACTAAATCGCTGTAAAGCTTTATGTCTGAATGACTAACTGATTGGATGAGAATAAGCGTTATATAATGACGGTTAGATATTACATCCTTCCAAAATAAAACTGAAAGCAAGTTTCCAGATGTCGCACGAAAATTTTTCTCCAAAGACTATAAAACATTTCCAAGAGGTTATAATTCTCTATCGCATCCTGTGATCTGTTTATATAGAAACGTTTATTACACTGTAAATTTGTAGCACTAGAATCCAGGCCGCAACTCTCGAGACTTGAAATGTCTTAGCATGTACGTGTAACTTTTTCCCGAAGAACCCCACTTGAAATTCATCTACGATATATACTCGAAATACTTGAGGCCTTTAAGAGAGATTCCATTTTATAACTGCTGGGAGCAGTTGGCTGAGAAATTCTATCTAATGAGAGAGATCTTACAGCAAAACTGCTGTGGAAGTGAATTTTTGCCTCCTATAAGCCGGGCGTCTTGACAGAAACTTTAAAAATGAACTGAAATTAACTATATGTCGATTAATGTAAAAATTCTGAGTACTGTAAAGTAATCTCTAAACAATTAATGTTGCATTAGTACGTCGTTTAATTAATAGCGTTACATCGCTTATTATTATTATTTATATCTCGGTCTATTTACTTTCGTATTTATATATTTACTAGTGTAAATGCCTGTCCTAGGACGGTGGGTAGAAATTGTGGGTTTCACTTAAAATTTGAAATAATTGATAAAAATATTCATATACTACTCATACTACTCATCGAAAATACGGAAAACTGACATGAAACGTTAAGTTCATGGCCTGATTTATGCATGAGCCTCTGCAGTTTAAATTTTTTTTTTTTAATTTTATGTAAATAAGATGACAGAACAGAGGATAAATTACAGGTCTTTCTTAATTGGTAAAAGGAAACAAATGTAGATTTAGTTCTATTTTGTGATTAAATATGAAATCTTAATTTTGTTATGGTATATTAGCTATTGGCTCCAATTCTAATTTTTATAATTACCATTTGCAAAATCCGTGAAAATTACGTTATATTGGCAAAATTATATAATTTATTTTAGTTTCATTAGTATAAAAATGCATTTTAAGATAAGCATAGCACCGTTTTCACCGGCACAAACTTTTCACACGTATTTTATATTTAACCACATTGAATATAAATAAAAATATATTTTCTATTTAATTGTAATATAAGATAATGTCAGCACTAAAGTTATGATGCATAAAGATAAAATAAATACAATAGGCGTTATTCTAGTGACGTCACAGTACATATTAATTTTTATTCCCGTATAAAAACAAAGTACACGTGTAGAAATACAACCTGAAATTTAACCTGCAAATTAAAAAATATATGTTCAAAAAATCGACGTGCCTGACTATCTTTCTTTCTCTTTTCTCTGCCACAATGGAAATAATCTATTAGACCGGGAGCCGGCAGCACAGACAATCACCTCATCGAGTTCACGGATGAAATTCTAGGATTAGTTAAATCTTGATTAGCACATTAAAACACAATCGGTCTGCCAAGTCATATCTTGGTGGAAAACACCTGAAAACCCGATTTTAGCAGGTGACTCGTAGGTTTACCATTGTGTTTTCCTGCTCCCAGTCCTCCGTGTTTTCATACCTTTTGGTGCAGGAAAACACAATGGTAAACCTACGAGTCAGCCGCTAAAATCGGGTTTTCAGGTGTTTTCCACCAAGATATGACTTGGCAGACAGATTGTGTTTTAATGTGCTAATCAAGATTTAACTAATCCTAGAATTTCATCCGTGAACTCGATGAGGTGATTATCTGTGCTGCCGGCTCCCGGTCTACATTGTTTCCCATTCATTGTTTGAATGGGTTCGGATCGGAATCTTTACACTGGGTTTAAATATATTCAGATATCTTTCTTTTACTTTTCTTTTTACTAAATCATGACCTATAAATAAGAATATCCTCGATACCGAGTGTACAAATTCTATGCTGAAATCATTACAATAGGTAAATCATCAAAGTGTAGCATTTTATGAATGAAAGGGTACCCCAACGGACAAACTGTGACATTTTCGAGTGTTTTGTAAAAGATTTACCTGCATCACACCAACATGGTTCTGCAGTAGTCACAAAAGTCTTTGCTTTTAAGAAAATGCAACAGGTGAAAAACAATTTTAACCACAAAGATGAAATTTCTCAGAGGCAAGATGAAAAAAAAAAACCATAAATATTCTCAATCTATGATTAATTACATACTTAAGATATCAAATATCAATTGTCGAAAAAAGAAAACCATTCCTTAAAGAAATGAAACATAATAGTTAGCAGCAATAACGAAGTGTAGACGAATGCTCTAGAAAAGTCACAAAAATCCTCACTTCTGAAAAAGCTGAGGAGTTGAAAATATTTTTAACCGCAACGATGACATTTCTTTGAAGCAAGCTGGAAAAAAGTATAAATTTTCTTCATCTATGATTAATTGTTTTCTTAAGATATCAAATATCTCTTGCCAAAAAAAAAAAAAAAAAAAATCATTCCCTAAAGAAATGAAAAACAACAGTTAGCACCAAGAACGAAGTCTTGATGATAGTTCTGGAAGAGTCGCAAACATCTTCATATCTAAAAAAACTGAAGAGTTGAAAAAGGATTTTAACCACAACGACGAAATTTCTCTTAGGCAAGCTGAAACAAGTATAAATGTTCTCACTCCATGATTAATTATTTTCTTAAGGTTTTAAATAGCAATTGCTGAAAACAGAAAATCATTTCTGAAAGAAATGAAACACAATAGTTAGCAGTAAAAACGGTGTGGACGGTGGTGTGAAAGAATCGCAAAAATCTTCACTTCTAAGAAAACGGAAGTGTTAAAAAACAATTTTAACCATAAAAATGGAATTTTTTTTTAGGTAAGCTGGAAAAAAGTATAAATGTTCTCCGACTATGATTAATTATTTTCTTAAGACTTCAAATATCACTTGCGGAAAAAAAAAATATTTCTTAAGGAAATGAAACACAATAGTTAGCAGCAAAAACGAAGTGTGGACGATAGTTCTGGAAGAGTCGCAAACATTTTCACATCTCAGAAAACTGAAGAGTTGAAAAACGATTTTAACCGCAACGACGAAAATTCTCATAGGCAATCTGAAAAAAGTATAAATGCTCTCACTCCATGATTAATTCTTTTCTTAAGATTTTAAATAGCAATTGCTGAAAACAGAAAATCATTCCTGAAAGAAATGAAACACAATAGTTAGCAGAAAAAACGGTGTTGACGATGGTCTGAAAGAATCGCAAAAATCTTCACTTCTAAGAAAACGGATGTGTTAAAAAACAATTTTAACTACAAAGATGGATTTTTTCTGAGGTAAGCTGGAAAAAAGTATAACTGTTCTCCATCTATGATTAATTATTTTCTTAAGATATCAAATATCACTTGCCGAAAAAAAATCATTCCTTAAAGAAATGAAACACATAGTTAGCAGCAAAAACGAAATGCGGACGATAGTTCTGAAAGAGTCGCAAACATCTTCATTTCTAAGAAAACTGAAGAGTTGAACAACGGTTTTACTCACACAGACCAAATTTCTCAGAGGCAAGTTGGAAAAATGTATAAATGTTCTATTAATTATTTTCTTAAAATATCAAATGTCAGTTGTCGAAAGAAGAACATTATTCCTCAAAGAAATGAAATACAATAGTTAGCAGTAAAACTGGAGTGCGAAAGATGGAAGAGTCTCAAAAATTTCCACTTCTCAGAAAACTAAAGAGTGTAAAAAAGATTTTAACCAAAAAGACGAAATTACTCAGAGGCAAGCCAAAAAAAATGTAATTGTTCTAAATCTTTGATTAAATATTTTCTTTAGATATCAAATATCAATCGCTGAAAAGAGAAAATAATTCCTCAAACAAATGAAACACAATCGTTAGCAGCTAAAACGATGTGTGGACGATAGTTCTGGAAGAGTCTCAAAAATCTCCTCTTTTAAGAAAACTGAAGAGTTGAAAAACGATTTTAACCGCAACAATGAAATTTATCTTAGGCAAGTTGAAAAGCCCTATAATGGAGATTAGGAATTCAATTTCTTGTTCCTGGTAATCAGATAAATTATATTTTTTTGGAATTTGTTTTTTAAGAAATGTCAAAATCTAACAGTGATTTCCATTTGAAAATGAATTGCCAATTTTGTTCACCAAAATCATACCGAAATTATCTTAATATAATGGGAGTTATACGAGAATTCCATTCAAAGGCTCTCTGTGTATCTGCAACTCAAGTTTATCGGAAAAGACTTTACTTCTTATCTAATGTATAATTTCCCTCGTACTGAAAAGTGAAATCAATACTGTCAACTGAAAGTTACCATGAAGGAATACTTGAACAGTTAAAATAAATTATCAAGATGCAACACATCTGAATTTAACTAGTTCAGTTCCATACCCCCGTAAGATTTTATTGCTTACTCAAAAGACTGTGGTGTCGTGGTCACATACATATAATTAAAACATATCAGTTCGTATTAAACGAAAAAAATTATTTAATAAATAACAATTGTAAAAACATGATGATGAAATTTTAGATAGCTTTACAAGATATTCCCCGTACATCCAAGGAACCTAGTTTTTCTTATCACTCTAAACGAAGATCCGTCTACTAAAAACACAAAAACACGTTCGCCTCCCAAAGTCAAAAACTCCATCTCCTTCTCGTCTGCATAATACCTCAGATCCTACTTGATTTCCTGACCCTTCTTCCTTTATCCTCCGTCTTCTAATCTCTGTGTTATCCGAAATCCATTTCTTTAGTCATACTATTCATACGAATATCTTCCTGGCACATTATAAACCCCTTCAGATAATCTTCTTATAGAAAAAGTCCACATACACTTAGAAAGGCTATACAAAGCATGAAAAGGTTTTTAATTCTTCCTTGAGATGCACAAAAGAGATCTATTTAGCTAGAGAAATCCTCTTACAATAGATGCCACTCAAGACCCATCACTTCTCTTATTCTGGGATTACTTTAATCCTATAATAATGAATTAAGATGATGGTCCCAGGCCATCACAAGACGAATACACAAAGATGTAGATGCATATTCATGATTTGTTAAGGTTTATATGACACAAACATCAGGAAAACACCATATTTTAAACTTTTTTGGCTTAAGGAATACGCTGTTAAAAATTTTGTCCTGGGTTGAACAAAATTTTGGTGCTGCAGTAGCTGCAACCACACGATGTTGAAATCTCCTTCCATCATTTAGAGCTTCAATTGAGAATAAGCTGCGTAAGAGAGTACTGTAGAGGTTTTACATTAAAACGACACAAACCGCATGTAAATACAATAGCGAAAGTTAAAAAAATAAATGAACAACGTTAAAATAGCACAAATGGAATGCATGTGAAAATCGCATACGGCTGTTTCGGATCTTCCAAAGCGCCATCATCAGTCCCAAGGATCAGTCAACAGATTAAGTGTTTAGACGGTACTTATCCGTTATACGAACACTATGCCAAAGTGTATGCTAATGCATAATGTATGTAAATATATGTAAATGTATATATGTAAATGTATGTATGTAAATGTATGTAAATGTATGCATTAAATGCATTAAATGTATGCTTGGCGACAATGGTGTCCGTATAACGGAAAAGTACCGTTTAGACCATGTCAGTATGTTGTCATTGCTGCGAGCGGAGACGCTAGCATACTGATATGGTCTAAACACTTACATCTTTTTTTAACCTTGACATTGATGATGGCACTTTATAAGCTCCGAAACAACTGTATGCTATTTTCACATGCATTTAATTTGTGCTATTTTTACGTTGTTCAATTATTTTTAATATAATGGCACAAAGTTCAATATCCTTCCATTTTAAACAGAAAAAGATGTTCGCCCTTTATGGAAACGATTTTACAAGTTAATGTTTTCGCAGTTATTTTTGAGACAGTTTTACTCTATATGCATAATGCATAGCCTTGCCTATTGGCTAGATAGTTCTGGATCGAACTTTTTATTATATTATTATTTTTTTTTAAGTATTGTCATGTCAAATTATTCCCACATCTGTTGGGTGGCTTTTCAAATTCTCTTCCATGTTCATTGATGAACACTTCCTAATACTCACTCAAACAAGTCAAATGCAGAACGTCTATGGGTAACGCTTCATGTGCAGTTACAGATATATCTTCAAATGGGACATAATTTAATCCCTTTTGTGATTATATTTTAGCACTTCCCAAAGTAAATGAAAAGAGTTTATGAATTCATTTTGCCTGTCTTTCCGTCTGGACATGCTCAACCTCTCGTAAATATACTTGGATTGCAATGTAATTTTTATATGTTGTTGAGGTTTACAATATAATGTTCGGTATTTAAAATTAAGTGTGTAGCATTCATAGTTCGTTTACAGAGACCACAAAAGATTTCCGTTACATTATGGTCTATGAGGAATAATCGTTTGCGGTGACTTTTAACGATGTTGTGATACATCAAACATAATGGAATTAAAAGGACCACTGAAATCCACGACTAGTCGTTCGGGGCCACCGTAATACTTAACCATCATGGATATGCATAATATAAAATATGAAAATAAAACATATGTAAACTGTTTATAAAATGTATTGCAACTCGAATAAAATCCTGACTTGATGACGTCATAAACTTTAAATGCTCTATTACTGAATTGCGTGCTTATAACTCCAAAATTGATAATCATATTAACTAACGATTTACTGCGTCGGATTAAGCGTCTCATTTCCAATTAAAATATATCTTTGAATTGAGATTTGAATGAAATACAAGGTCTTGAAAATCGAAGAGTGTGGAAAAATAAGATTACAAATATCTCGGTAACTCATTATCCGATCCACTTCATTCTTTATGCAAAATTTATATATTTTTTATTGTCTTTTAAATCTACTCCTTAAAATAAACAATTTAGAAAATTTTCATATACCTTTTATCAGAACAAATATTTCGAGAGTCCGAAAAAAACAGTTCCAGATAATCGAGGTTACTGAAATTCAATAAGCTTTTTCGCGTTTAGAGACACACAGACAGACGGACGGCAATTTTTTTTTCTAAAAATATGTTTTTCGGGATCTCCAGTGTCTGAAACTTGCAAAATCCGTCAAAAAAAGTTCTTCGATTTTCAAAACGATTACAAGACTCACCCTATACTACGCATGATGGGTAAATAACAAGATGTTTTCTATAGATTAGGGCGTGCGTAGCATTTATCGTTCATTTACAGAGACGCACAAAATTATTCGGTTACAGGGCGGATTATGATCGATAGTTGATGGAAGTGCGGTTTTCGCTCTGCTATTCATTTTTAAACTTATCTAAATTTTTGGGGGTTAAGTTTTGTGTAGAAATTCTAAAGACCAACAAGTTGGAAATTGTACGTCAAATGTGACAAATGAGGTCCATGCGGACTATAACTAGTTTCAGTGAAAGTAATTATATCGTCTGTTATTATGATATGATTAATTTCCGTAATAAAATAAGTACATTTTAAGTTGGCAACATTTTATCATTTTTTGACATTTACTGCAAATTTCAATGGGAAACTTAAGCGTAGTATTGAAAATTTCAGAACTTGAAATCCATATTTAGACTTTTTTCCATTTAATATCTATTTCTCAGGAAACATCTATTAGTCCAGGCATTAGGGGATAAAAAAGAGCAAATAAAGGAAAGTTTTGGTGTAGTTTTTTTGGGGGGGGTCCCTTTATGTTTTTGGGGTCGCTGAACACGAATCCGAGGTTTTCCAACAAAATTTTTTTCGGAAAATGTTTTTTTTACAAAAAACGTGTAAAAAAACGGACTTTTTTCCGTTTTTTCAAAATAATTCCAAAATTGTGCATTTTACGTGAAAGTCGGCAATATATGAATTAAAGAAAATAAAATTTCCTATATTTTATGTAATGAAAGTTGTTTTCTCTGATGGTTTAGCCGTGAGAGTGCCGCAAAAAGGGTGTTAAAAACAAAAAACTGTAAAAAAACGGGAATTGCGGTAGTGTATGTTGATGTAACATAAAAACTAACCATTTTACGCAAACGGTAACCATTAATGATACTAAAGATTATATGTTTGACTGTATTTTATGCATTTGAGGTAGAGGAAAAGTGCGGATCCTGCGACCGGGGAAGGTGGGAGCAGTGGAGCAGTTCCAATAGTCCAGTAGAAATAGCACAAAAAAGGGCCTTGCCTTACAAAAATTCGGGTAGTTCTGATTTTTGGGTATGCTGTAAAGGTTGACCCTCTAATAAAAAAAACAAGTTTTCGACCTTCTAGACTTTGTGCGTTTTTCACAATATTGAAAAAATCAATATTTTTCGGCACTTTTTTCGATTTTTCTTAAATAACAAATTTTAGTGCATTTTACTGAAAAAGTACTTTTACCATTTTGTAGAACATAAAATTCTCTATAACATGCAGTATTCAGGTTTGTAAATTGTCCAAATAGGGGGTAAGATACGGAGCCGGGAAAATAGGGTAAAATTTGCAAAAATCCACTAAAGACGTTAGTTTTTGCTTAATAACCTACTTTTAGTGCGTTTTAGAGACAAAAGCACTTACAACATTTTGTAGAGCATAAAATTTTCTACAACAGGCAGTATTCAGATTTGTAAATTGTCCAAATAGGGGGTAAGATACGGAGCCGGAAAAATAGGGTTAAATTTGGAAAAAATGTAAACATCCACAAATGGACGTTAGTTCTTGCCGTATCTTACCCCCTATTTGGACAATTTACAAACATGAATACTGCATGTTGTAGAGAATTTTATGCTCTACAAAATGTTGAAGGTGCTTTTGTCTCTAAAACACACTAAAAGTAGGTTATTAAGCAAAAACTAACGTCATTTGTGGATTTTTACATTTTTTTCCAAATGTAACCCTATTTCCCGGCTCCGTATCTTACCCCCTATTTGGACAATTTACAAACATGAATACTGCATGTTGTAGAGAATTTTATGCTCTATAAAATGGTGAAAGTGCTTTTGTCTGTAAAACGCGCTAAAAGTAGGTTATTAAGCAAAAACTAACGTCTTTAGTGGATTTTTGCAAATTTTACCCTATTTTCCCGGCTCCATATCTTACCCCCTATCTGGGCAATTTACAAATATGAATACTGCATGTTGCAGAGAATTGTATGCTCTACAAAATGTTGAAGGTGCTTTTGTCTCTAAAACACACTAAAAGTAGGTTATTAAGCAAAAACTAACGTCATTTGTGGATTTTTACATTTTTTCCAAATTTAACCCTATTTTCCCGGCTTCGTATCTTACCCTCTATTTGGACAATTTACAAACATGAATACTGTATGTTGTATAGAATTTTCTGCTCTACAAAATGGTGAAAATGCTTTTGTCTCTAAAACGCACTAGAAGTAGGTTATTAAGCAAAAACTAACGTCTTTAGTGGATTTTTGCGTTTTTTGCAAATTTTACCCTATTTTTCAGGTTCCGTATCTTACCCCCTATTTGGACAATTTACAAACCTGAATACTGCATGTTGTAGAGAATATTATGCTCTACAAAATGGTAAAAGTGCTTTTTTTCTGTAAAATGCACTAAAATTTAGTTATTTAAGAAAAATCGAAAAAAGTGCCGAAAAATATTGGTTTTTTCAATATTGTGAAAAACGTACAAGGTCTAGAAGGTCGAAAACTTGTTTTTTTTATTAGAGGGTCAACCTTTACAACATACCAAAAAATCAGAACTACCCGAATTTTTGTAAGGTAAAATGCTATTTCTACTGGACTACAATGTTACCGCCTCTTAGAATACGACCTCTCCGGAGGAGTAGCACCTTCGACTCATGAGAGTAGTTGGATCTGCCCCACTGCTCCCACCTTCCCCTGGTGTCGGATCCGCGCTTTTCCTCTACCTCAAATGCATAAAATATAGTCAAAACATATAATCTTTAGTAACATTAATAGTTAACATTTGCGTAAAAGGATTAGTTTCTATGTTACATTGACATACAGTACCGTAATTCCCGTTTTTTTTACAGTTTTTAGTTTTTTCCACCCATTTTTGAGGCACTCTCACGGCTAAACTATTGATCAGAGAAAAAAACTTTCAGTATATAAAATGTAACAAATTTTATTTTCTTTAATTCATATATTGACTTTCACGTAAAATGCATAATTTTGGAATTATTTTGAAAGAACTTTAAAAAGTCCGTTTTTTTACACGTTTTTTGTAAAAAAAAAACATATTTCCCGAAAAAAATTTTGTTGGAAAACCTCGGATTCGTGTTCAGCGACCCGAAAAACATAAAGGGACCCCCGCAAAAAAACTACACCAAAACTTTCCTTTATTTTCTACCAAATGCCTGGACTATATCCAAAAACCGCCGGTTGATCGGATTGCTATAATTAAACAATTTTAGTATACAAATTCGGTTTTTAAATTCAGTAATACGGAAATAATATGAATCCATTTTAAATAGGACGTAATCACCATGGCAATCTAGTATTAGTACCTATCATGGGATGTCATTGAATTAATTAAGTATGATATGATGTAATAGAATGATACATCTCGGTCGCTTCACGATTAATCCTCGGAAACTGCTATAACAAAGAAGTACCACTTTTTTAAAATTCAAATTATTTAATAAATATTTTTATTAATATCTTTTTAAGTTTCGATTCGATTTTCATCAAATTTGAAATGACTCGACAAAATGTTGCAAAGATTATATATATTAAATTTCAAATTATTTTGTTGGGTAGATTTTGCGCTGTTATATGTGGACAGACAGACGGACGGACCAGACGACGACTATAGGTGCTAGGTATTTATATAATTACGAACGACCTAAAAACATGGCTGCCAAAAAGAATTCACGTACATTACCGGATGTGGACAGCAATTGCTGAAAATATATTTTCACTAAATTATGTGTTATTTCACTTATTTAGATATCTAATTTCATTGTATGATAACATGAAATTCCTTAACTCATTAAGGCCTAGCGGTACCATATGGTCCCGAAATAGCTGCCATACATTTAGTTATTTGTATACCAGTATTTTTTATCTGATGACAGAAACTCCGTAAAAAAGGGGAACAAAAGTTGCTATTTTGAAAAATTGGTATGAAATATAATTTTTACATATTAAAGTGAAAAATAATTCCGGAATAATGGGTTAATAATATTCTGATAGTGTTGGAATGTGTATCATAATCTATACCTGATGCATGATATTTCATCCTTGTTTTTTACCTAGGTTTGCAGCAGTTGATTTTGAAGTGTGACTGAAAACTTTATCCATATGAAGCTCGACTTTATTGATGTCTTTACCCTATAAAAGTGTAATTTCTTCTTTGAAAATGGGTTCTTAAATATTTTGCTGATAATAAAGTGAATTTACTTTTACTTTACTTGACACTTTTTTGAGCTTTAATTTATCTTCATAACAAAATACAACAAGAATCATGAATATCTTCAGAAGCTTTTCTTTTCATTCAAAAATGGTTTGCCTTTTGAAATAGCAAGTTGTTTTTTAGAAGTATTGTAGTTTGAGATAATTTAGCACCATCTATCGGTGATATTTTGTACTAAAACAAGGAAGCATAGTAAAGAAATTCCTTAATACACACATCATTTTCCTGCAAGCATAACGTCAATAGCTGTCTCCGTTTATGTATTATTAAATTAAATAAATAAAAACTTTAGTTCCTTATAAATCATCCTGTATATTATTTATTCTAGAGAAGTTACATTAAATGTATTGTAAATTAACTGAACTGCATTTTTTCACCCTCTCATACTCTTTTTTTAGGGTTTCGTTCATCTCACGAAACCCTATTACTCCCGCTCCGTTGTCTGTCTGTCACAGAGCCATTCTCAAAAACTATACAACTTACAGAGTTGAAACTTTGTGTATAACAGAATAACAGCTATAAAGACCTCAAAATATGAAAATTTGAAAAATTCGTATTATTTTAATAAATAGAGATAAAAAAACCAAAATTCTAACAGCCTTTTTCTATTAAATTGAAACATTTTTCGTTATAGCAGATGCCAAAAATTAAAAATCCACGATGAAATTCTTTCCACAATAATTAATTTCCTGTCAGACGATTTCCACGTGAAAAATAAAAATGAAATAAAAAGTTTCACCAGTTGAAAAAAAGATAAATATGAAATAAAATTGACTGACGTCATAGTAGTAATAAAACGGAAAATGTCTAAGATTTCTCAATAATACAAGGAGTATGAGTATGTGTATGTAAACAAAGCAGATTAATATCACGTCATTAGAGAATTAAAAAGAAAATCTGACGTCCTATTGGAAGTTTAACGAATTTTTCAGATGTTTGAGAATAATACAAAGCGAGTATCAATAGGAGTAATAGAGAATAGTAAATATATGAGTTTGAGAAATATATTGAATCGTGATAAAAATCCGATTATGGAAATATTCGCATATTGTAACATTTTGAAGGTGTACAACATGTTTAATTTTGAAATTATTTTTTTAAATACCGCATTTAGTCCGTATTACGGATATTATTATGACAGAATATAATAGCGGGCTGGTTTAGATATTCGAAAAAAAAAATAGACCGGTAAATTTTTACTTTATAAAAAACATGACTTTTTTTTTTTTTTTTTTTGCTAAATGAAATTTATTTGAATCTATTAAAGAAAGGATAAAGTGTTTTGAAAGGAATATTAAACTTAACATTTTGAGCGATCTTCGATCACACTTACCCACCTTTTTTATTACGATCTACGCAATACGTATTTATTTTAAAATAAAAAAAATAGAAGCAAAGAGAGCCTCTTTAATTCGAATATTTCATTTACTTTAAAAAATCTAATAAAGTGCTTTAACCGAAACCACAGATATCAGAAAGAGTATGAAAAAAAATATTGCATAATTCAATTACAAAGAGCAGAATCTTTTAATCAACAGTTTAATTAAATCAATCGTAATCCGATTAATTTACGTTGTACCTTTCAAAGTGAATTTTCAGAAGGTGCTTGTTCTATTTTAATTGTAAAGTGCATTGTGTTTAATTCATTGAGTGAATGTAGGTGACGTTTATGTGGATTTATTTCAAGTAATTAAATATGTTCAGTAATTTTCCCGTCATTAAAAGCTATTTATTCACCTGTTAATTTTCTGAGAAGTGATTTTTTTTTTAATTTCATAATAATATTTCTATTTGTCGAAAAGGCGTTTATAAATTTTAGTGTTTTCTATTAATGTGATAATTTATGTAATAAAGTATATTTAATAAGGGAAAAAATGTAAATTAAAAACAATGCATTTTAGATTTTGATATTTTTAGTTCTGGGTCATTCCACAGTATTTGGCTTCACAAGTTTGAAAAAAATGTTTTATAAAAAGTTAAGTGTAATACATCATTTTAAAGCTTTAAATCTCTTCTATTAAAATTTATCCAAAATATTAATATTTTGTTTTAAATCAAATAAAAATTAGAGCATTTTTTTGCAGCCATATAGAAAATTTTGGTTATAGGTTCTATACGTAACAAATAGCATTGTCCCGTACGTAACAGAAATAATTAGCTTTCATTAATTAATGACGCAATTTTAAAAAATAATTTTAAAGTTAATTAATAAAATGTATATTTCTGCTTCTATTCATTAAATTATTTGTGAAAATATTAAATAAATTCAGAGCAAAATCCAAATTGCTAGAGGTACTTTTAAAACAATTTTTTGTGTTGTCCCGTACGTAACACAACTTTATTAATTAAAAAATATATATTTATTGGCTCAAACAAAAACAAAATTTCATAAGAATATAGTTGAAGTGATATATAATGCATAAAAAATAATTGCAAACTTTCTCATTTATTTTTTAATACTGAAAAAAGTACAAATATCTCAAAAATGTTTTGTGAAATGTCCCGTACGTAAAACATGAATACTGTAGAATGACCCTTAAATTATTTTTCGATGGAAGTTAAAATATATACGCTAATTTACTGAGTTCCACCATTATAAGAATAAATATCTTCTGCTAAACTTCTTGATTATGGATTGGGACTGTAAGATATTCTCCTCGTTTCGCTGAGAAAAGTAAAAGGTCTTGTTTTTCTCAGGCTATCTCGAATGATCTTTCTATAAGAGGGAAATTTCTGTAAATAACTTTTTATTCGCAGGCCGTCAAATGTTTTCGAGAGTTGGACCAAACTCAGTTCTGACAAGCTGAAGTATCATAATTTTATGAACACTTGGAAAATCTGAAGGCTCTCCTGACATGGGAATATAATAATTCTCGACATGCTTGTACTTGCCATATGGTAAGTACTCAACCTCCACTCGAAATAGTACAATGATAGAGCCTGGTGTTTTACACGGCTGAAAGAGGCTAAAAGAGGACTTGAACAAACGAGCGTGAGATAGATGCATCTCTGACTTTTTTCTTTGTTGCTAGTGAGGCGAGCAGGCAAAAGCCGGGACTTGATCCGGTCATGCGAAAAGTGCACGAAGCCTGGAAGTAAGTTCATATTTTTCAGGGAGAAATAAGCTGTCCTCCGGAGAAGTTACAAACATTGCTAAGAACTTTAGCGAAGCCAAACCCACGGGCAGTATATAATACTATCGACAGAATGTGGTCTAGTTGTTATTTTCTAAAGAATTCTATCTGTCTAGTTGTTTAGTACATTGTGCTGTCCTGTAGCTGAGTAAAAAAAAAACCTTTAAAAAAGCCATCCTGACTCAATCCATTAGTCGTGACACTACAGGACGTATACGTCCCAATGGACCAGTTGATATTCTATTCGTACCGCTTTTTGAAATATAATCTTTGCCCTGCACTTATTCTAGGATATTTTCAAGGGAAATTTATCAGATTTTTTTTCTTGTAAATTGTAGTACGTTTGGATATAAAAATAGCCGCCAGTCGTGACTTGCAATGGAAGGCTTAATATGAAAATTTATAAAGTAAAGAATTTTTATTAAGAAAAATTTATAAATTTAAAAAAGTAATTTTAAATTTTGATATTTTTAATTAATTTTTTTTGGAAGATGTTAAAAAATTTACATTAAATTGATGAGTTGTATCGCCTGTTCTTCTAATAACGGGTGATCAATAAAAATCCTCAGTAAATTAAAAAGGCTGCAGAACGAAATTAAACAATGGAACAACTAAATCGCTGTAAAGCTTTATGTCTGAATGACTCACTGATTGGATGAGAATAAGAGTTATATAATGACGGTTAGATATTACATCCTTCAAAATAAAACTGAAAGCAAGTTTCCAGATGTTGCACGAAAATTATACTCAAAAGATTATAAAACATTTCCAATAGGTTATAATTCTCTATCGCATCCTGTGATATGTTTATATAGAGACGTTTATTGCACTATAAATCTGTAGCACTAGAATCCAGGCCGCGACTCTCGAGAACACTTGAAATGCCTTAGCATGTACATGTAACTTTTTCCCCAAGAACTCCACTTGAAATTCATCTACGATATATACTCGAAATACTTGAGGCCTTTAAGAGAGATTCCATTTTATAACTGGTGGGAGCAGTTGGCTGAGAAATTCTGTCTAATGAGAGAGATCTCACAGAAAGACTGCTGTGGAAGTGAAATTTTGCCTCCTATAAGCCGGGCGTCTTCACAGAAATTTTAAAAATGAACTGAAATTAACTATATGCCGATTAATGTAAAAATTCTATGTACTGTGAAGTAATCTCTAATAAATTAATGTTGCATTAGTAAGTCGTTTAATTAATAGCGTTACATCAGTCATTATTATTATTTATATCTCGGTCTATTTACTTTCTTATTTATATATTTACTGGTGTAAATGCCTGTCCTAGGACGGTGGGTAGAAATTGTGGTTTCACTTAAAATTTGAAATAATTGATAAAAATATTCATATACTACTCATCGAAAATAAGGAAAACTGATATGAAACGTTAAGTTGAGGGTTCCATAGGCTCATTTATGTATGAGCCTATGGAGTTTTAATTTTTTTTTTAATTTTATGTAAATAAGATGACAGAACAGAGGAGAAATTACAGATCTTTCTTAATTAGTAAAAGGAAACAAATGTAGATATAGTTCTAATTTGTGATTAAATATGAAATCTTAATTTTGTTATAGTATATTAGCTATTGGCTCCAATTCTAATTTTTATAATTAACATTTGCAAAATCAGTGAAAATTACGCCATGTTGACAAAATTATGGCATTTTCCCCCCAGTTTTATCAGTGTAAAAATGCATTTTAAGATAAGCATAACATCATTTTCACAGGCGCAAACGTTTCACACCAATGGCGTAGCTACATGTTCAGGGCCCTGGAGCAAGTAAAATTAGTGTGCCCCCTTATCACTCGAAAACGCTCTGTCAGACTTTGAATTTAAAAACCATATATTAATTCTTATTTCGATTTAGAAGCTTACTTTTATTTGGAAGTCAAACCATTTTAACAAGATATTAAACGTAAGAAATACAAATGAAACAATAAAATGAACTAGAATTCTTTAAGTATGAAGTAAACTATTAATATTTATTACGAACTGGCCGGGATTTTTGTTTTAAAAGCGCGCATGCGCCCAGTACAATTTGCCACCTTCAGTAACTGATTTTCATTTCAAGGCTTTCAAAGTTTTATATAGAATAGTGGTCTGCACGGGCCGAAATTTCCAGGACCGCACGTACAAAAATTTTATTGGCCTTTCAGCACCAGCTTGGCAAATTGGCGAAAACGAGAACGCTCAGCTAGCTCTATCGCCAAACGCCGTCCATGATTTTTGTTTTGATCCAAAAGCAATGGCGGCAGACGAGCTAGAATATTTTAGAATTACAATCTTACCTAAATTAAAGGAATATTTTCAATAATGTGTGCTAGATGAAAAGAAATCTTCTTCGAAAGAAATTATATTACGAACTAATATTTCTACAATGGATGAGGTCGAGTATTTTAAGAAAATATTCTTGGAACTTACCAACACGGAATGGATGGTTTACAGAAAATTTCTGGGGGCGGGGTATTGAATGATAAGCTTTTGTTACTTCAAAGTAACAAATAACATAACTACAGCAATTTTTAAACTCTGTATGTTAGTGAGACGGGTTGTAGATTAAAAAAAATTATTAATTTATCAGTTTTGAAAATAACAAATAGAAAAAACAAACCAAAAAAATCAAAAACTTATATTTAACATTTGTGCGTTTTGGGAGAAGGAAACAACAAAAAAGAAAGCTTTTTTTTTTTTTTTTTTTTTTTGGGGGGGGGGGAGGGGGGCAGAATTTGAATAATTGATAATTTATTTATAGTTATTTCAAAATAATAAATAGGATGAAAAATTTTTAAAATGTAAAGAATTTTTTTTTAAAATAATAATTAAAATTAAAATGTAAGCACAAAAGTTAAATCTGTATTTTTTTTTTCTTTCATTCTATTACTATTTTTTTTATGCGAAATCTTGGAAGGGAAAAAACATTGAACAGCTCGTTAGTAGAATTAGATTTTATGTAAAATAAATCGATTTAAAATGTGTACAGACACTTGTAGCTGACGAAAATAAATATTTTGTTTGCAGACATGCAGTTGTTGAATACAGCTAAAGCGATTTAAAATTAGCGTACGTTTAATATTATAATTGAAATATGTTGTTGAAATATATACATATCTTTTAAAATAAAATCACATATGAAAAACAAAGGATGAGATATTATAAAAAGCAATGGAAAGGATACTTCAGGAATTAAACTTAATAAAACAAAAAAGCAAAAATTGGGAAATTACGGATATTTTATGGAATCTTCAGAGGAGCTACAAAAGAATATTCATAGGAAATACATGTTATTTCATCTGATATTGTCAGTATTATGCCCAAAATCGACAATATTAAGCCCCTAATAACATATATATGAAACAAGATAATAATAAAACCTACAAGAGTTCAAATAACAAAATAAATAAATAAATAAACATATGTACAGTATATATTTTATGAAAAAAACAGAACTATATTTTGTTAGGATTTTAAATTTCCTTTTATATAAAAATCTAATGAAATGCTTTAACTCAAATACCACATACCAGAATGAGTATGAAAAAAAAAATGATCACATAATTCAATTAGAAAGAGCAGACTCTTTTAATGAACAGTTTAATTAAATCAATCATAATCCGATTAATTTACGTTTTATAAAGTGAATTTTTTGAACATTCTCATATTATTTAAATTCCGAAGTGCATTGTGTTAATGATATTGAGTGGAATGTTGGTGACATTTATATGGATTTATTTAAACTGTAATTACGTATTTTTAGTAATTGTATCTAGATTAAAAACTGGTTCTTCAACTGTTAGTTTTTATAAGTGATTTTTATTGCATAATTATAACATCACTGTTTGAAAAAAACAATAATAATATTTTCTATTGTTGTGTTACGGTTGGTTTCAACCAATTTTTTTTTAATCTACATTAATTATTTAAATCACTTTCTCTACATTTATTTAAAAGCACTCTTTTTTTTTCTGTTTCTAATAAAAATTTAAATAAATAAAAGTAATTGTAATAATAATAATAAAATCAGTTTTTATTTTTTCTTCTTTCTTTTTCTTTTTGCAAAGTAAATTCAACGTTTATAGTCTAGCTTTGCTTCCTGTTTTCAAATACGAAAGATAAATAGCAGGGAGGGAGGTTTCTCAGTAAAAGACCACACATAGTGTATTGGGCAGTCGTGTACGTTTTCTCCCATACCCTTGAATCATATGTTGTAGTCACCTAGTCTAGTTTTGGTTAAAAGAAAGACCGTCCGCCCTGTATAGGAATTACGTTATCTTATGAGTGTACTATATACGCAATTAGGCTTTGTAAGCTTACGACAGGCTTCAATGGGCTCTGCTATCAGGCGGATAGCTGGCGCCCAGGTCAACAGAGGCTCACAGGACCCCCTTCAGCACACGCCATGGGGGTGAAACATGGCTGCCTTCCCCCATGAAGCGGCTGGCAGGGTGGAACGACAGGCTGGTGCCTTCAAGGAGAGTCCATTTTCCCTTTTGTTTCCATTCCCGTACCCCTGGCGGAGTGGATCGGTCCCGTTTTTCAAGCAGCGCGGGAGAATGAATGTTTACAGTAGTTTTTTGCTTGGCCGTGATACTTGTCGTTTGGCTCGTAAAAAAAAAAAAAAATTACGAATTATCACTTGGCTCGTAAACTGACTTGTTACTCGTTGCTTTTGATCGGAGTGTTGTGGTTGTGGATCTTGAACGGCTTGTGTACGAGTACCAGTGTTTTATGACGGTACTTAGAATGAAGCAGATTACTTATTGCTATGACTACCAATTTTTAGTAAATGAATACTCGAGTAACGTATTACTTGGAGTGAGACCCTCTACTTACTGTCTTGACTTCTAAACTATGGAGTTGTTGATATTTCTAATGGGTTGTTAATTTCAATACGGTCAGTGCAGCAACGAAAGAAGAGTGGGGTTTCGCCTGCGAGGAACGCGCGATGTTTTTAAAACCCCAGTCGGCGGGTTATACCCTTTCTATCGAAATCGTTGGAGAATAGCAATCTTCAAAACAGACAAATAGGTTTGTGAAGCAAGTCGCAAATCCTTTTTTTTTTATATACTGCTAAGATTAAAGATGAGGTATTGAAGTAAAATTCGACTGAATATATATTGTCTCATGAATTGATATCCTCAAAGATGTGCCTGCCATTAGTATCATACTCATATTAAAAACTCATTACTGTAGACAGTGAGCCGTTTTGGAGTGTTTCAAAAGAAAAAAAAAGATTAGTGAATCTTCGTCGGATTGTCGACGTAATTGGCCACGGGTTGACAGACTATGTTGATGAGTTAAACAAATCAAATTGGGACTCCTCTAAGATGTGCCTGCTATGAATATCAGATTCCTAATATATATTTGTAAGTAATACAACTTCCTGAGTTGATTTCATTTTTTTTTTTTATTATTGATGTTTTATATATATGTATATATATATATCCAAAGAGTATACTTTAAGTGTGTTATTTCCATAAACTCAATAGGTTGCTTATTTGTGTTATTAAGCTTGGAAGAAATGTTTTGATAAAGTTTAGAATCACATTATTTTATTGAAAATAATTAGTACCTAATTTTTATAGAGTTGATCATCCTTCTAATTCTGATATTATTCTAGTTTTGAGAACCTTAATATTTGACTTAAAGATACTTAATAATCAACATTGATCAACTTATATTGTTTGTCACCATAGTTATATTTCTTTTTGAGAATTACACTGTTTTTATAAATTTTAATTATTCAAATAAAGACTGTTTTCTCTTATTCTCAAATATAGTATGTTTTTTTTATATGATCTTTATTTAGTATTCTTATATCTACAGCAATCCTATAAGTGAGGCTTGACCACTCAATTACTGTGAGTAAGATTATGAAAGCTATGATCTTACTAAATTAATATTTTTTTTTAATTTCTTAAATTTTAAATTCATAGTAATAATTTATTTGAAAATTAATTGAGGCTTACGTTAGGTTATTAGATGTAATTATTGTTCCTATCTCAGTAATGGATATACTGATAATTGATGCTAAAATAAAATTAAGTCTAATTTCTTAATTGATTAATCTAAATTTTATTTATCCTTTCTTTGAAGTATTATTCAAAACAAACAACAAAATGGTTGTTTTTTAACAAAAAAAAAAAAAAAAAAAGTTTTTCAGTTATTATATAGCCACTATACGATTCCTGGTTAACCGATCTGATCTTGTTCGCAATCTCCATAGTTGTTCTAAAATTTTGTACATCATCATATCCCTATTCTATTAACGGATTTAACTCCTTCTCCTTTTGGTCCTCATATTGGAGGAATTTCAGGTTATCTGCATTTTTCCAAATTATATGATGATTACACTTTTGTTAATTTAATGTGTATGGAGATTTGAGCTTGATCGGGTTGGAGTGGAGTTGGGTGTTCTTTATGCAATCCAGTATGCTACTTGATTTAGAAATCTGTTGCCCCTTACTACACTTAATACTGTCTTAAAATAATGAGTTCAAAATTATCATTGTTATATTAACCTATGCGGATTTTTAAGTTTTGATATTTTGTTTAGTTTAATATAATTTGCTCCCTTTTCCATGGCAACAGATTTCAGTGGAGCTAATCAGGGTATACTTATTTTTTTTTAAATATTTAATTGTCAAGTGAAGATTGAGTAATAAATGTGCTTTTTTAAGTTTAAGTAAGTTGTGTTTTAGAAAGAACCCCAAAACCCACAACAAATGGAGCCGTAACAATTCGGTCTCTGGGTTATTGATTTTTTTTTACTTGTATGTATTTATGTATCAAAGAGCAACTGGGTGTTTTTGCAATTAAAATTTTATTTATATGTTCAAGTGTAAAAAGAGGTCTAGGCTCTTTCTCTGTGCTAGTAAGCGACAATTCCCAGTCAAAATTATGTCTTGTGAGCATAACCTTTTCTTATTTACAAAAAGCATAGTCCTGTACTTAAGTTTTATGTATTTATAAGGTTTTCCTTTCCCCTCTCTTTTTCTCATTTTTAAGTTGTTCCCCCCCCTTTTTTCATTTTTTTTTGGTTTGTTTGTCATTTTCTAACTCTAACTATGGCTGATAAGCACTCGGAAGCAATTGCCACTATTCAGCGAAAAAATGCTTTAGTGGATAATTTGTCTAATTTTTCCCCCATTCAATGGAGAGGCCAGCTCAGTCTGCTTCTCAGATTTTTCTGAGAAATTTGAGAGTTTTTCAAAATTATTCGACTGGACTGAGGAGGAAAAGAAGTTTGTTTTACTTGCTAGACTTTCAGGAGCTGCTTCTAGGCGAATAAAAATTCACAAAGCAAAAACATCTGATGAGCTATTAAAAATCTTAAAAGAGAGTTATACTTCACAGACCACACCAGATGTTGCACTCAGTCACTTTCTAAATTTTAAACAGCCACCCAATATGAGTGTTCAGGAGTTTTATGACAAGGCATATGATATGTCATTAAGAGCCCTTGTAATTGAAGGTATCCAGGGTGAAGTAGTCGATAAAAGCCGAACGGCTCTACTACACTCCATGCTGTTGAGCAATCTTACACCAGAAGTGCGAAAGGGGGTAATTGCGAGAAATCCACAATCCCCAGAAGAAGTTCTCAAAATTGCACTTCTGGAAGAAAAAGCTTATAGAAGCATTAACCCTTTTTACAACCACCGCGAGGAAATTCTCAACCCAAATTTAACCCAAAACCTACCCTGTGCTGCAGTTTTTCAGCAAGATAGCTCACAAAAGAAGGAGATAGACCAGCTGAAATCACAAATTGATGTTTTAGCAGCAAAGATAGACAGTTTAGTTGATCTTAGGGCTAGGGATATGCAGAAAAAAAACCAAGAGGTAAGACCCGTAACCTGCTATAAGTGTTCCGTACAAGGCCACTATGCCAGAGATTGTCCACTAAATTTTGTCGACTATAATTTTAGAAGGGGAGGTGGTCAAAATTTCAGGAGCCGTGGGCAAAATTATAGAAACAGAGGTGAAAATCCTAGAGGGAACCACAATCAGCGAGGCGGATATAGGGGAAGAAGAGGTGGTTATTACCAAAACAATAGGAGTACAGCTGCGAACAGAAATGAGGAGCAGGCGGTAAATAACACCCCAGTAGCTAACAATGAAAGTGAGGCTTTAAACTATTAGTGGCCGGATCAAATGTGGTCAAGTCGATCCCCAACAGGCCCCTGGACCCCCCAACTGTGTATAGTATGTTTCAGCCCCAATCGTATACATTACCAACTGCAAGAATTTACATAAATAAAGTTTGCCTGAATGCATTATGTGACACTGGTTCTGCAATTAATCTCCTGAGTGGTACGGATTGTAACTATTTAGAGAATTTTGAAACGGAGAATTGCAATATCCCCATTATGACTGTCACCGGTGAGAAAGTTCACCTAAATAAGAAAGTATTTTTAAAATTTGTTTTTGATAATGTTCAATGTCAAGCTGAATTCTATGTAGTGGAAGGTAAATTAGCAGAGGAATTTAATATGATTTTGGGAATGCCATTTCTGAAAGAGTACCGGGCAAGTATAAATTGTGATACAAATGCTGTCGCTCTTAAAGTGCCAGCTGCAGGCCAATGTAAACAAAGCGTAGAAACCCCAAGTAATACTTCAGGGTCTAATACTTGTCTTGCTACTAATTCTGTAAATATTTCTAACTCTGTATATAGTGTAAATTCAAATAATAATTGTATAAATAATGATTGTGTTGAAAATAATTCTATAAATATAAAATGTGTCAACAAAGTAAGAGAGAATTCAAAAAGTAGTAATGCCAATAGCCCTCCTGGAAATTGTGCATGTGAGAAAGTTCATGACTCAGTTAATATTGAAAATGGGAGTAATAGTAGTGAAAATATGATAGTTCAGGACCCGCAGTTGACTAATATGGGAAAAGATGTTGAGATAATCATTCAAACTGAGTCAGATAAGGAAGTTAAAAGTGTTGCGCAGAACTTTTGCATGCAAACAACATCAGGCGGTAGCTCTGAGGGTAATAATACTGAAAATTTTTCAAGTATTCAAAGTGTCGGCAACATTCTTTCAGCAGCGAGTCAGGTAACTCAGGGTAATTTAGCTGAAGAGACTACTGAAATTTGTAATATTGATGAAAGTGAAGATTTGGTAAGTATAGAGGATAAGGTACCTGAAGTCGAGGAGGAGAGCAATGAAGATAGCAGTAGTGATAAAACCAATAAAAATAAAAATATAAGTTTCGCTGTGTTATGTAGCAAAATTTCAATTCCCCCGCAGTCAAAAATGTTAGCTCAGGTTAAAAGCTATAAGGAAAATTTTATTAAGGAGAATGATATTGTTATGTTAGAACCTTTGGCGAAAAATTTAAATCAAGGTCTCCTTACCTCCAGAGCCATTTGCACTAAAGAACATGGCCTATATATCTCATTTGCAAATTTTTCAGACAATAGTATTCATTTAAATAAAGGAACCTTTGTTGCCAAAATTCAAAAATGTGTAGACCAGTCAAATATACCCGTAACTGATAATAAATTAACCTATAATATAAATTTGGCCCCTCCAATTGGTGACTTTGATCACGCTGATCTCACTTGGAGCTCTGAAATTAATTTAGATCATTTAGAACCCCCATTAAAACTTAAAATGCAAAATTTTCTAGACAAAAACAAAGATGTATTTGCAGCATCGGTCTTAGATTTACCCGGCTGTGATACAATCCCGCATGAAATTAACTTAACTTCAAATAAACCAGTTAAAGGCAAAGCTTATAGAGTCCCCTACAAATTACGTCAAGAAATGGAAGACCAACTTAATACTTTGTTACAGGCGGACATAATTTCCCCTTCCATGTCTGAATTTGCTTCTCCGGTTATTCTGGTTCGGAAATCAGACGGTTCCTATCGACTTGCTGTTGACTACAGAAGACTAAATAAAAATCTTGTTAAAGATGCTTATCCAATACCTAACATCACCGACTCGGTTGATGCTTTAAGCGGGGCTAAATTTTTTTCAACGCTAGATTTAACTAGTGGTTTTTTTCAACAGGTTATTCGCCCAGAGGATAGGCATAAAACTGCAATAATCACCCACAAGGGACTTTTTGAGTGGACCCGTAACTGTTTTGGGCTCTCAAATTCAGGTAACAGTTTCCAAAGACTTATGAATGCTATTTTCGGTGATTTAGGCAATCTTGGAATTCTTGTTTATATCGACGACATTGTAATTGCCTCCTGTGATGTTAATTCTCATTTTGAGAAGCTTAACATGGTCTTTGATAGGTTAAGACTGCATAAACTTAAACTTAAGCCCAGTAAATGCACTTTCCTTTCGAATAAAATACAATATCTAGGTTTTGAGATTTGTAGTGGCCAAGTATCACCTATCAATAAAAATATTGCCGTAATAGAAAATTTTAAACCTCCAACTACCCGAAAGGCTGTTAGGTCATTCATTGGAACTCTATCCTTTTATAGGAGATTTATACCAGATTTTACTAAGAGAGCTAAAAATCTAATCAACTTAACGAAAGAGACAGGAAAATTTTCGTGGAATGAAGATGCACAGAAAGAATTTGAAGACCTTAAAATGGCTCTTATTTCAAAACCATGTCTTGCACTCCCTGATTTTGAGAAAGAATTCCACTTATATAGTGATGCCAGTGGCGAAGCATTAGGGGCAGTGTTATCACAATTAGATGAAAATAACATGCTCCATCCTGTTGCCTTTGCCAGCAGAAAATTGAAAGATGCTGAGACCCGCTACTCCACCACTGAAAGGGAATTACTAGCTTTAGTTTGGGCTACTGCCCACTTTAAATGTTACATTGCTAATACCCATTTTTTCATCTATACAGACCATGCACCTCTAACATTTATGTTAAAAATTCACGACCCTACATCTCGCATGGCTAAATGGATCTGCACTCTCTCAGACTTTAATTTTACAATCAAGTTTGTTAAAGGTAAGTGTAACAGTGTCGCAGACTTCCTTTCGAGGTATGTCAACAATGATAACTCCAATGATACTGTTAATTGTAATTTTTGTATACAAGTCGAAAAGGAAGTTACTTTTATGCCTCATTCCAATCTACTTGAAAAAATTGGTGAATTACAAAAATCAGACAAGAAATGCTGCGAGATTGCAAGAAAACTAGACCAAGGTGTAGAAATTGCTCCTAAATACATGAAATTTTTTTTTAGAGATGACATTTTAGTTTGTGAGGATACGAGGGAGTCAGCTATTTTGAATAAACCTGTAAAGTTAGTCGTGCCAAAAGAATTGGTTACTCAAGTTTTTGCACTAACACATGAGTCCCTAGCGGCTTGTCATCAAGCCTTTCAAAAGACCATTGATCGCATTCGTGAGCACTTCTATTGGCCAGGAATGTCGTCAGATGTCAAGCATCTAGTGGAGTCATGTATTAGTTGCCAGCAGAAGAGAGCTTATAGAGCGAACCAGCTCGCCCCTCTGCAACGTATGCCGACCCCCCAGTTTCCCATGAACAAGGTTCATTTGGATCTCATTGGACCCTTACCACAAACTTTTTCGGGAAATAAGTATATTGTCGCATATATAGATTCATTTACTAAGTGGCCAGAAGCATATGCGGTTAGTTCAACCACTTCAGATGTCATTGCGGACACTTTAGCTGACTTCATCTCACGCTACGGAGCACCCTGTTTTATTACGACGGACAATGCGAAGAATCTAATTTCAGATGCGATAGAGCACGTATATAAAATGTTTGGTATTAAACATATTAAGACCTCATCTTATCACCCGGCTGGCAACTCGCAAGTGGAGAGACAGAATCGTACTCTTAAAAATGCACTTTGTCACATAGTCAACCAAAATCAATCTGACTGGGACACTAAACTAAAATTTGCGCTACTAGCTATGCGTTCAGCTGTCCACTCATCAACTAAACTTAGCCCAGCTGCAGTTATGTATGGCAGAAATATGAATCTACCATATAATCTCTTTTCTCAACCACCTTCTTTTAATTATAATGATGCACCCTCTTTTTGTGAACTCTTAATCCCAGCTCTTCAAAAAGTATACACTGAAGTACATAGTAATTTAATTAAAGTTTCTGAGCAGCAGGAAAAATACCGTGAAAAGACAGCTGTTGATAAAAATTTTAAAATAGGAGATCTTGTGTGGTTATTTACACCCACAGTCGCCCCTGGTAATACAAAAAAATTAAGCAAGCAAAATAATGGTCCTTTTACTATAATTGAGAAGCTAAATGAAGTTAATTTTAAAATTGCGCTAGTTGCTAATCCCAAAAATTGTCAGGTTATCCATGTTGACAGGTTGTCTTCCTTCAAAGACAGACTCCCCATCTGGTCCAGTGAACCAAAACAAACAATTGGCCTGGGATCGACTGAAAACGTGACCATCGATTCACCACACCAACCGCGCGATTCTCCTCCTGTACGCAGATGCAAGCGTAACCGATTCATTCCCTGGGCACCATATGATAGTAACCGCGCACCAGCAGTAGTGAACGTCAACAATAGCGAAACTCCGGTAGCGCCAGAAGTGGAGGAAACAGACAGCGACGCGACTGAAATCATAAATCCCTCTCCCCCACCTCCCATTTCTCCGGAGGTTGCAGCGGCAGAGAATAACGAGATGTGCGTAAATAAAAATTTAGCAACGGCAGAAGGCAGCGAGATGCGCGTAGGTAAAAATTCAGCCACGGCAGAAAGCAGTTCAGCTGCTGCGCACAGCGATTCGCGCAGGTCTCGTTCATCGATTCGTCCAGCTGCTAAATCGAATAGAAGTAGTCGTTCAATATCGATTTCTAGAACCGACTATTCGCTACGGGATAGAAGAGACCGTCCGAGTTATAAATACTAACTATTTTTTTTCGTTATTCAGGCATTTTTATCAATTTTACCTTGTTTATTTGTATTTATTTATAGTTTAGTTAATGTGTATGTATATTTAATTATTTTCTTGGGCATTTTAAAACGGAACTTAGTTTTTCTAGCGTATTAAAGGTTTGTTTTGGTTGTGTTTTGATACTTTCATGTAGGCATTTTTAACCCTTTTTATGCTTATACTTAAGGTTTTTGTCTGTTTTATGGTAGATTATGTGGTATATACCCGTCCACACCCAGTTTTCGTAGATTTTGGGTGTATTTTTGCAAAAAAAAAAAAAAAAAAAAAAAAAAAAAAAACGAATGTAATTTTTGTTACTTTAAATTTTTTTTAGGAGGGTATGTTTGGTTACCCTTTTGCCAAAATTGTTCTGCGTTTTCCTTTTTTAAATGCATCTGTGTTTTGTATATAATCTTTTAAGTGTGGGTTTACTTTAATTAATGCACTTTAATCAGATGGATTTATTATTTACTATGCAATTTGTGGGTTTATTTGAACTTTTAACTTTAAGGAGTGTGGACCCTTTTTTCTTTTTCTTGTACATACTGTCTCATGTACATGCCTATATGTTGTTGTGTGTGGCTAAAAGTGCTAAAATTAACTATTTTCTTTATTCTACTTCCTATTTTTGTGGAATGTGTGTTTTCCTTCCTGGTGACATACGTCACCACCCTTCTTTTTAAGTTTTGGTGGAATGTTTTCCCTGTAGTGCCCAAGGGGCCCGAAACTGCTTGTGCTATAAGTAGCACAGAGGCAGAGATACTCTTTCCCATGCACATTACTTGTAAGTGCATTTGTAAAATCTACACAGTGAACCGAATCATTGGACTTTTCTCAAAAACAACATGGCTTCTTGTAGAAAAATGTTATAAATGTGTGCGTAACTCCCTACCATGGTCTGTGATACCATAATATGTGTCTTACAGATGTATATGTATATATTTTTTTTTGTGTGTCACCAGTTGCTCTTGTGTATTTTTGTATAATAGAATTAATATGTGTTTTACAAATTTCATTGACATTTACAGTGTTGTAACTATGATATTACTAGTACTTATTTACATTAATAGATAGTGTTGTAATATACTGTGATGCCAATTATTGAAGTTATGTATATAAGCAGTATAATGACAATTAATCAGTGGGCACTTCTCTTCTTTTTCGGCTAATTTTTTTTTTCTCAAAATTCAATTTATGTATTATTTACAGTTCTGTTACCAGAAATTTCAGGTAGGATGCAGTTATGCGTAGGAATGACAGTAGTAGGGAAATGAGGTTTCACAGTCAGGTGGAACATGTGTTCTTTTACAGGTGCAGAGAATATCTTGGTCATTTTAGTGGTAAAATCAGCCTTGTGGTCCCTCCTCTGGTAGTACTCTTTTATGGTCATGTTTCAGGTAATATTTTAGGTAATGGTTTCTACGGATGTGCGAGCTCTGGTTGTATATATCCGGAATATATTGTCAGGGTGGTATTTCAGCGGTGAACTCTCTGGATCCCGTCCCGGATCGATGTATGATCTGTGTTTGTGGGTCAGTTTTTTCAGTGTTGAGGTCCCAGCATGCCATGTGGTACCCAGTTACCTTTCAAAAAAAAATAATTTGTTTTCTCAAAAATTTTTTTTTTAATTAGCCGGGGGGAGCAATCTTGTTACGGTTGGTTTCAACCAATTTTTTTTTAATCTACATTAATTATTTAAATCACTTTCTCTACATTTATTTAAAAGCACTCTTTTTTCTTCTGTTTCTAATAAAAATTTAAATAAATAAAAGTAATTGTAATAATAATAATAAAATCAGTTTTTATTTTTTCTTCTTTCTTTTTCTTTTTGCAAAGTAAATTCAACGTTTATAGTCTAGCTTTGCTTCCTGTTTTCAAATACGAAAGATAAATAGCAGGGAGGGAGGTTTCTCAGTAAAAGACCACACATAGTGTATTGGGCAGTCGTGTACGTTTTCTCCCATACCCTTGAATCATGTGTTGTAGTCACCTAGTCTAGTTTTGGTTAAAAGAAAGACCGTCCGCCCTGTATAGGAATTACGTTATCTTATGAGTGTACTATATACGCAATTAGGCTTTGTAAGCTTACGACAGGCTTCAATGGGCTCTGCTATCAGGCGGATAGCTGGCGCCCAGGTCAACAGAGGCTCACAGGACCCCCTTCAGCACACGCCATGGGGGTGAAACATGGCTGCCTTCCCCCATGAAGCGGCTGGCAGGGTGGAACGACAGGCTGGTGCCTTCAAGGAGAGTCCATTTTCCCTTTTGTTTCCATTCCCGTACCCCTGGCGGAGTGGATCGGTCCCGTTTTTCAAGCAGCGCGGGAGAATGAATGTTTACAGTAGTTTTTTGCTTGGCCGTGATACTTGTCGTTTGGCTCGTAAAAAAAAAAAAAATTACGAATTATCACTTGGCTCGTAAACTGACTTGTTACTCGTTGCTTTTGATCGGAGTGTTGTGGTTGTGGATCTTGAACGGCTTGTGTACGAGTACCAGTGTTTTATGACGGTACTTAGAATGAAGCAGATTACTTATTGCTATGACTACCAATTTTTAGTAAATGAATACTCGAGTAACGTATTACTTGGAGTGAGACCCTCTACTTACTGTCTTGACTTCTAAACTATGGAGTTGTTGATATTTCTAATGGGTTGTTAATTTCAATACGGTCAGTGCAGCAACGAAAGAAGAGTGGGGTTTCGCCTGCGAGGAACGCGCGATGTTTTTAAAACCCCAGTCGGCGGGTTATACCCTTTCTATCGAAATCGTTGGAGAATAGCAATCTTCAAAACAGACAAATAGGTTTGTGAAGCAAGTCGCAAATCCTTTTTTTTTTATATACTGCTAAGATTAAAGATGAGGTATTGAAGTAAAATTCGACTGAATATATATTGTCTCATGAATTGATATCCTCAAAGATGTGCCTGCCATTAGTATCATACTCATATTAAAAACTCATTACTGTAGACAGTGAGCCGTTTTGGAGTGTTTCAAAAGAAAAAAAAAGATTAGTGAATCTTCGTCGGATTGTCGACGTAATTGGCCACGGGTTGACAGACTATGTTGATGAGTTAAACAAATCAAATTGGGACTCCTCTAAGATGTGCCTGCTATGAATATCAGATTCCTAATATATATTTGTAAGTAATACAACTTCCTGAGTTGATTTCATTTTTTTTTTTTATTATTGATGTTTTATATATATGTATATATATATATCCAAAGAGTATACTTTAAGTGTGTTATTTCCATAAACTCAATAGGTTGCTTATTTGTGTTATTAAGCTTGGAAGAAATGTTTTGATAAAGTTTAGAATCACATTATTTTATTGAAAATAATTAGTACCTAATTTTTATAGAGTTGATCATCCTTCTAATTCTGATATTATTCTAGTTTTGAGAACCTTAATATTTGACTTAAAGATACTTAATAATCAACATTGATCAACTTATATTGTTTGTCACCATAGTTATATTTCTTTTTGAGAATTACACTGTTTTTATAAATTTTAATTATTCAAATAAAGACTGTTTTCTCTTATTCTCAAATATAGTATGTTTTTTTTATATGATCTTTATTTAGTATTCTTATATCTACAGCAATCCTATAAGTGAGGCTTGACCACTCAATTACTGTGAGTAAGATTATGAAAGCTATGATCTTACTAAATTAATATTTTTTTTTAATTTCTTAAATTTTAAATTCATAGTAATAATTTATTTGAAAATTAATTGAGGCTTACGTTAGGTTATTAGATGTAATTATTGTTCCTATCTCAGTAATGGATATACTGATAATTGATGCTAAAATAAAATTAAGTCTAATTTCTTAATTGATTAATCTAAATTTTATTTATCCTTTCTTTGAAGTATTATTCAAAACAAACAACAAAATGGTTGTTTTTTAACAAAAAAAAAAAAAAAAAGTTTTTCAGTTATTATATAGCCACTATACGATTCCTGGTTAACCGATCTGATCTTGTTCGCAATCTCCATAGTTGTTCTAAAATTTTGTACATCATCATATCCCTATTCTATTAACGGATTTAACTCCTTCTCCTTTTGGTCCTCATATTGGAGGAATTTCAGGTTATCTGCATTTTTCCAAATTATATGATGATTACACTTTTGTTAATTTAATGTGTATGGAGATTTGAGCTTGATCGGGTTGGAGTGGAGTTGGGTGTTCTTTATGCAATCCAGTATGCTACTTGATTTAGAAATCTGTTGCCCCTTACTACACTTAATACTGTCTTAAAATAATGAGTTCAAAATTATCATTGTTATATTAACCTATGCGGATTTTTAAGTTTTGATATTTTGTTTAGTTTAATATAATTTGCTCCCTTTTCCATGGCAACAGATTTCAGTGGAGCTAATCAGGGTATACTTATTTTTTTTTAAATATTTAATTGTCAAGTGAAGATTGAGTAATAAATGTGCTTTTTTAAGTTTAAGTAAGTTGTGTTTTAGAAAGAACCCCAAAACCCACAACAGTTGTGACAAATTCTCAATTAAGAACACATTACAAGGATGAATTTATACTTAAGAAAGTAGTACGTAATAAATTATGCGAATGTTGTTATATTTTTTCGCGAGAAGTTAAACAAAATCTACTTTAAATTACAAAGCTGTGCTTTTTAATAAAATGAACGCAGTACAGAATTACGTAGGTATGACACTGAGGAAATTTCGGGACAGAATAAAAGAACAGGAAGCAGATCTGAGATTAAATAGACCCCACACTGCGTTAGCAAGATTAGCACAAACTGAACCTATAAAAGTAGATTTCAATGGATCCAAAATTATATTCCGCACAAATAACCACCTGGAAGCTATCATAAGAGAGTCTCTAGAAATAATATCTAAAACAGAAATAGTCTGTAACGATGTATTATTATATGATATCCACGCAGTCTGGAATGAATTAATGGATCATTGGTTACCTTTCCCATCCCACCTTATATTCCAAACTCTTGAAATAAAATAGTTTATTCTGGGCAAGCAAGAAAACGCGAAAGAGACAACAACTCAACTCAACAATTAGTTTTTCACTGATGGTTACCGAGTAGTTCGGTTAAAAACGTTTTGAATTTTTAAAAGGACTTTAATGTGCTTTTAAATGTTTTATGTATGTTTTTACGCACCTTCAAGCAATATCTTTACATTTAGTTGTATCTTAATGAATTCTGTGCTATTTATCTTCGTATATAGCTTTCCTTTACTAATATATATAAAATATCTATTTACAAGCACACGAATTATTTTTAATTAGCATTTTAAATTTACTTTAAAAAAATCTAATGAAGTGCTTTAACTCGAATCCCACATACCAGAATGTGTAAGAAAAAATTATCGCCTAATTTAATTTTAAAGATTAGAACATATTTTAATGAGTAGTTTAATTAAATCAATCGTAATCCTATTAATTAACTTTTTATCGTTATATTGAATTTTCAGAAACTGCTTGTACTATTTTAATTGCTAATTGCATTGTGTTAAATTCAGTGAGTGAATGTAGGTGACGTTTTACGTCGAATTATTTAAAGTAATTATGTATATGCAATAATTTTCCCTTCATTAAAAACTAATTACTCAACCGTAAGTTTTCTGATAAGAGCTTTTTATTGCATAGTAACAGCATTCTGTTTGTTAAAGAATAATTTTAAATGTTGATATTTCCAACTAAACTGTTTGAAAATACATAATGGTTATTCCTAAAATATTTGAAATATAAAGATGTCATTACGTTGATTCTTTCTATAAAGCTGCATTTCATTCATAAAGTCCTGCAAACAAACGTGCGTGGGGATTTATATTTAAGGTCAACGTAACTGAACATAAATTGGTTTCGCAATTATAATTTCCGCATTCAAATAAAATAAATTTTTCTGTTCATTGAATAACAATAAAAAGGTACAAGGTGGCCATAATTAAACTGACGGTACTCAGAGTATTCTGTAGCGCGATCTACTTGCGAGAATGGCGCCAAATTTTGTAGGAAGATTAAACAAGACGGGGGACGAAGGATTCCGCGAAAAAAAATAGTTTCAAAAGTCACCGCCAGGGGAATATATGGCGCTGTGTATTCGAAAAAAAGAGTTTCAAAAAAGAAGAATCAATACTGAAATGAAATTACCGTTTATTTAGCACATCCAACTCAGGTTCGATGTGGCCGCTGTTTTTGTGGACCACATATTGCATTCTGTGCACAGCATTTACAACAGCAGAGAATAACATGTCTGCAGGAATCTCCCGTACAGTTGGCGATATGTTATCCTTCAACGTAGCCAGGTACTGGACACCTCCGTGATAGACCTTGGACTTTAGGTAACCCCATAGTCAAAACTCGCAGGGTGTAAGATCAGGGGACCGAGGTGGCCATGCAGTTGGAAAACAGCGGCTAATGACTCTTTCTGTTGTGAATTTCTGTCTTTGCAGCTGCTGTACCCGCAAAGCAATATTTGGAGGGACTATATCTTGCATGAAAATCATTTTCGCCAGGCACTGTCTTTGCTGAAGTGCCGGAATAACAAAGTTGTTTAGCATTTGGCGATATTTGTCTCCGGTAACAGAACAAGTTACAGGTCCTGTCGGAGTAATATTCTCATAGAAGAATGGACCTATGATCATATCTGTTGTGAAACCACACCAAACAGTTATCTTTGGTGAATGCAAAGGAATTTCCATGAATGCTCTTGGTGACTTGTTATCCCAAATTCGGCAGTTCTGGGTATTTACAGTTCCATTCAGGTAAAAGTGGGCCTCGTCTCCCCATAAGATTTTCCAGGACCGAGCATCATCCAACTCCATTATGGCAAGAACAGCGAGAGCAAAAGTCACTCGCTTATCATGGTGGGTGTGACGTAACTCTTGTACACGGCTGATCTTGTACGGATAGAAGTAGATAATCTTTCGTAGGATTTTCCATACCGTACAATGAGGCATATCCAGATTCTGAGCTATCCCACGAGCGCTGGAAGTGGTAGCAATATTGTCTGGTGCTCTGTCGACAATTGCCACTTCTTCGATTGTATCCTGTGATACGGGTTTTCGTCCTCTGCCTGACTGAACTTTTAGAGAACCCGTTTTCTCAAACTTTTCAACCATTGCGTTTAAACCATTAACTGACAAAGGACCGTTACCTTTACGCATTGTTTATGGTTTCTAAAAGCACGAAGAGCGGCTATCGCATTGCACTGGTTGAGGTAAAAGAATTTGACTAGTAGAGCTCGCTCGACTAAAGAAGGAGACATTATGAAAGATAACTTTCAATGAAATTGCTTCTAACAGTAGCACATTACCTTTTAAAGCTGAACAAGCTAGCACTGGTCCAAAAGATGTAACGTGAAATATGAATAAAGAACTTCTTCTTCTGCTGTTGCTTTCTTTTCGGCTCTGTAAGTGAAATTGCAGATAAAGAAACTTTAGCAGTGTTTATGTAAATTTGTAGCTTTTTATAAACTGTTACCATTTTGAGCTTGGATTAAATTGCTAAATTAGTTAAATAAACGGTAATTTTATTTCAGTTTTGATTCTTCATTTTTTGAAACTCTCTTTTTCGAATACACAGAGCCATATATTCCCCTGGCGGTGACTTTTGGAACTAATTTTTTTTACGGAATCCTTCGTCCCCCGTCTTGTTTAATCTTCCTACAAAATTTGGCGCCATTCTCGCAATTAGATCGCGCTACAGAACACTCTGAGTACCGTCAGTTTAATTATGGCCACCTTGTATCTCTCGACCATTTAACTTAAATTTATTGACATAATCATTTATTTATTTATTTATTACAGTATAATTTATCAAAATTTTTTTGCATTTAAAATTATATTGACAATTCTTTTTAACATATAATATAATGAAATTACTTGTTAGCTTTAAATTAAAGTATAATTACTGTTTAAAGTTATAATATCATAACACAAAAGGCTTAAAATACCTTTGAATAGATACATGCTATATGTTTCATGCGCTATAATAAGAATAGTAAAATAAATTTTCCATCAAGAATCTATTTCCCATCCATTATCTGTGAATCAATAGAAAAATATTTGCGAAACGAGAATATATGCAACGAATCAGCTTCTTTCGAATTACCTAAAATTTGGCACGCGATGATTTGCATATTAAAAAAGGCAATACAACAATAATTTTCACGTTTCCCAGTTTGACCAATTTAAGCACCTGCTTACATTAGACATGTGATCTCGTGATTTGTGTTTATCATTTTCAAAAACTTTGCGAAAATAGTTTATCATTTTGATCTTGAAGAAGTCGCCGTTACAGCGCATGAAACATATGTCATCTATTTATATTCAATGGTTGGAGTATCATAGTTGAGATTTTTTTCAACAGAGCAAAAATATGCCGGGACCAGGCCCTGGTCCCGTCATATTTTTGCTCTGTTGGAAAAAAATCTCAACTACGATACTCCAACCATTGAATATAATTTACCTAGTTGAATATACTTTCATCTGTTCAATATGTCATCTATTTTAAGTCTAGGTATTTTAAGCCTTTTGTGTTATGTTTTTATCACTTTAAGCAATAATTACACTTTAATCTTTTTAAAATTACGTTTTTGTACATATTCTATGTCTTCTAATATAAATTCAGCGGTTATTATTTAATCACTCATAATTAAAATTATATTCATGTAAAAAGTTATCCAATTCTCATTTCAAGAATCATTAATCTGCTAAGCTTGGATAGATTCAATAATATAATAGCAATTATTCCTTTTTATCTCTCATAAATAATCTTGATTGTTCCTATTACAACGTCACAGGTGGCGCTAGTATATTATGTGTTTTCCCCCTTTTTTCAGACTTGGTTTTTCAAAACCATTTCTCATTTCTCTTTCGTCAAGGTGTAAATGTCACCGGTTTTGTTTTTTGATGTCTTTGAGGATGGCTATAAAGTCTAGCCGGAATTGTTGGGAGCATATGATTTTTAACTAAATTTTAATACAGTGGAGGTCAGAATTATAAGAACAACTGAAAATTGCACAGAAAATTTTATTTCTGAACTAAATGAAGTGAAATTTATACACACAACTTTTTTATGCTAGAAATCATTGTAGAATGCAAAACATTGGACAATGCAAAATATGAATGTTTTGCCATAATTAACAAAATATGTCATTGTAAAAATTGGATAAAATTATAAGGACAATGAATGTTTTTTCCTGAAACACATTAATAATTAATAATCTTCCCCTTCTTCTCAATCACTTTAATCAGTCTTGACGTGATATAGTTTGACACTTCCTTCAGAACGTTCTTGGAAATTTTTGACCAGGCTTTTTCGTTGGAGGACATGCGCTCTTGCTTGTTTTCATATTGTATACCATTTTGGTATACTTCGTGTGCCAGAATACCCCAAAGATTTTACATTGGCTTCAAATCAGGGCTTCTGGCCGGCCAGTCAAGTAGTTTCACGAAATTAGCATCAAACCATTATTTTGAAGTTTGGGAAACGTGTACTGAGGCATTGTCCTGCTAGAATAAATAGTCTCCACTTGTTATTAACGGTGCTTCTGGTAAAACATTATCGCCCAATACATCAACATATCTCTCAGAATTTATTCTACCATGCACAAAAACTATATTGGAGTAGTTCCACCAGTTGCGAAACCTCCCCAGACCATTACTGAGCCACCTCCAAATGCACGCTGTGAGAAAATTTCTTTTTCTCTACGAAGATCATACCAGAAGTAGTGATCTCTCCATCTAAATCCAAATCCATCTAAATTATACTTTTTCCCATCGGAAGAAACAACATCTTCCCACTTTTTTCCCCATAGTAACGAATTTTTATGGCAAGCTCCACCCTCAGTCTCTTAGAAACTCTTGTAAGAGGCGGTCGTGACATATATTTATCAGAGCGAACCTTTTTACTTTTTGTAAAACACGTCGAACAGTTTAAGCACTGCATTCTAAGTTCAATTCGCTTTTTATTTCTGTTGTTTTCTGGAGCAAGCTCACCTTATTATCGATCTTTCCCTCCGTACAGAAACAGAATAAGATGGCTTACCTGTATGTCTTTGCCGTCCATATTTACCGGGATTTTTAAGATAATTGTAAATAACCATTCTTGATCTATTAAGGTTTGTCGCAATTTGACGTACAGAAAGTTCTGAACATTTAAATGCATCCACTTTCTCTTTCTCAAACTTCGAAAGCTTTGTACCTAGCGGCATGGCTGAAAAACAGAATATCACGATCCCCAAATGCTTACCATGCTATTATTATTATTAAACCGCAGACCAGGCCCCTACCTGCCGGGCATTATGCCCAGCTTAACGAGTTTGTATACCTGGCCGCGGGGCGAAATTCGCCTAATCTCCTCATAACGGAGATCCACCTGATTAGCTTCTTGGGTGTCCTTGGCTGCAACGGTATTTCGTGAGAGTTACTTTGATACTGTGTTGGCCGGTTCTAGTTTGTTATTAATTATGGGTATCTGGGTATGTTGTCGAATAAGGAAAGGGGCTTGCTTTCGGGCCATATTCACACTGACTATGGTTGCTAATATAGACAGGTTTATATAATTCAGTTTAAATATTTGTGTTTCCGCTATGTATTACATCTTGTCTGTAGTGTTCTCTAGTGGTTTGCTACAGTTTCTCTACTTGACAGCTCACGGCATCCATCCAACCTCGCTGAAATGGCAGGTTTAAAAAAGAAATTTAAATTTTAAAAAAGAGAAAGGAATTGGTCTCGTAATTTAGAACCTTGATCAGGTGACGAGACCTTCACCTGACTAGGCACCTCCAGAGGTATAATTCAAAGGGAACTTGGAGGACTTTGCACCCACGACGGATTTTACATGCACACATTAGCGTACATGGCTTCGTTATTTTATTTTTTTTTTATTTATTTTTTTTTTTTTTTTTGTGCACATTGTGCTTTTAGTATATATTTTTTTATAGTTTTTTTGGTGCAGTAAAAGTAAAGTTCTTTTAATGCCTTTTTGTGCAAAAATAGAGGATTCTATTAATTGCTTTTTATTATTTCGCTATGCACTACGCTAGATTACTGTTGCTGCTGAGGAATTAATCTTGTGTGGGAAGGGCTTGTTCAGTTTTGCTTCACGTTAGTGTGAAATTAAGTCTATGTTATCAATTAACCATCTGATCACTGTTTTGGCTTTTGCTTGTACATGTTTGTTTTGAGCTAGCTGTTTGTGCCAAAGTTGCTCGTTGTTTGGTGTTATGCCTACCAGATGGAGTGCTTGTGTGAGTGGACAGGCTATGAGGTAGTGTTTGGAAGTTCCCATCAATCCACACTCACAATCTGGCGTTTCCACCAGTGCGAATCTGTGCAGATATGCTGGAAACGCGCCATGGCCTGTGTAGACTTGAGAAAGTAGTTTGCAGCTTATCAATCTGTGTGTATCCACTTTAGGGAAGTACCTGTGTGTCAGCCTGCCTGTGTCCCCGTAGTCCCACTCGAACTGCCATTGCTTAATTGTTAGTTCTTTCAGGGTTCTCTTTAGTTTTGTTATTGGTTTCTCCATGTGGTAAGGGATTGCATTGTATGGGTTTTGTGCTGCTTGTTTGGCCAATTCGTCAGCATCCTCGTTTCCTTGGATGCCCACGTGAGCCTTGACCCAGCTGATTTTAAATTTATTATTTGATTTTTTTACTGTTTGTTGTATTGTATCTATTATTTCAGTTACGTTAAAGGGTTTGCTTAATGCTTGTATTGCTGACATGCAGTCCGAGCGTATGATGTAATCTTGCCCTGTGGTATTACCCCATTCTGCGGCTTTCAGTATGGCCAGTAGTTCGGCTTGGAAGACACTGTTGCACTTTCTTAGTGGCACCGACCATGTCTTGATTTTTTGTTCATTATCGTCTGGGAATTCCGTGTGCAGAACAAAAAAACATACAAATTTTACTTTTTAGAACACACAAATACAGTTGTTCTTATAATTTTGTCCATATAACAAGTCTGTATAAATCCATAATACATTTTATGAATATGTATTTCCCACTTTTTTCCATAAAAACTTATAAAAATATTCTTCATTTTTCATTGGTTTCCAGCCATTAAATTTGCATAATTTCCAGCCCAAGTGTAGCCAAGATTTGGCGATTTTTGCCTTGTCCTTATAATTTTGACCACCACTGTATTTCCATTTTACACTGCTTTTAGCAGAGTACAAGTACAATTATGTATTGTTTATATTTTCAATTTGTACTGAGATCTCTTAATTACAAAACGTATGGCGTATATCACTGGAAAGAAGCCCTAAAAAATGTAGATTTTATATGTATTCTCTTAAATAACATTTTAAGTTCAACAATAGGGGTGATAAAGTGCCAGCTACAGGATTTGGTGTAAAGACATTTAAAAAACGAAAATTGTTTTGATACAGCGCAATATAAAGAAAATTTTTATTGCATAACTCGTTCCCGCATTCTCTAAACAGTATAAATGCCAAAACTTTTTAAAATATTTCCAATACTTTAACTTGCAGTTAACCCTTCAAACACGTGCACTGTAACTGTGGCGACTTTGTATTTGATATTTTAAATAACTTTTCAGTACGGTTTAGCTTTAGATTACAAGGTTTGAGTTATTTTAACTTCATGAATTATAACATAAGTAAAAAAAGAAAAGTGCCCAGTTAAACTGATGGCATTGAGCTCACAGGCTATTCACATTAATTGTATATTATACTCTTATTTCAAAGAATAATGCCCTCGAAAACGAAAGAAATGTACATAATAAATGATAATAAAATAAGGGGGGATTACCCCCTCCCTATTCCCCTCTTTATACTTAACCAGTGAACCCCTAAAACTAACCAGGGAAGCGTCTTATCACAATGAACGTATATACAAAATTTGAAGCAAATTAGATAATTCTGCATGAAAAACCAATTTATCTAACTTAAGGGGGGATCAGCCCCCGTTCGCCCCTTTATAGTTAACCAATGAACCCCCAAACTAACCAGGGAAGCGCTGTATCACAATGAACTTACATACAAAATTTCAAGCAAATAGGATGATTCTGCATGAAAAACCTATTTATCTAAATTAAGGAGGGGAGGGGAATTAGCCCCCCGTTCCCCCCTTTATACTTAACCAATGAAACCCCAAAACTAATCAGGGAAGCGCGTTATCACAATGAACCTATAAGAAAATTTTAAACAAATTGGATGTTTCTATCAAGAGTTATCGCGTTACGTACATACGTACATACATACATACATACATACATACAGAACGGGCGGGCACATTAGCTCTCAGGCTTTGATAGCCTGTGAGTTAAAAATAGACATTTATAGGTAAGAAATTAATCGCTTTCGATACTTCCTTTGATACTGTTATTTGATTCTACAGTGAAAATTAGTTTCTCCAGTTAAGAGAAAGCATGTAATCAATTTCGAAACAATATGTTCGTGTTAATGAAAATGAATGCTAAAATAAATTAAACTTACTAAAGAGATTTATCATATCGAACGAAACGTGTGTAAACAATGTAATCAAGTAGGAGAAAACATTCGTTACTTAATATAAAATTCCTTAGTACTTTTTCCCTGGAGATTACAAATGAAAAGAATTGTTTGGAAAAAGTGTAAAGAAAAGGGAGAGAGCTACACAATCTGTCACGTGCCATTCCATGAAATCACGTCGAACTAAGGTAAATGAGAAATATACACATTTTATGCATTTTACGTGATTAAACTTCGGCGTTCCGTGTTCTTGGGCTTAGAATTACAAAGTGAATGTATATTTTTGTGTTAGATTTTGTCCGAATATTAAAAATGTAAAAACAGTAATTTGACCTAACAGACTAAATCATGATATCGAAATAAATGATATAATTTTGTACATTTTATGTTCAAGTTAATATGTTTAATGAATAAATATTGATCTATATACATCATTGAAGAAAATATTTATTTAAACCTTTCAAGGGCGGTGGTTCATTTTTTTGAATCACCTAATTTTAATCCCTTAATGCCACATTGGTACCAGAATTTTGGAATGAAAATTTTCCTTTTATTAAGTACGTGAAGAAAAGCTTTACTTATTTTCAAATAAATTTGTTTGTAAAATCTGGTGTCAGTCAATCATTTCAGCATTTTGCGAATAGAAGTGCTTTGCCCCTGAAAGGGTTAAAAAAAATATTAGTCGGATGTGCCTATACAAAAACTTTCTTCTATCTCATACATCTTAATACATGAAAATTCGCTATCACAATTCCCCCTACAACCCTAATTTCTCCAAAATTTTATCGAAACCTCGACCTATGATACTACATCTAAATTTTAAATTTCGCCAAAAAATATTTATAACTTGTTCACTTAAACAGCCAAAAGTCACGAAAATTGCACAAAAATCGTTTTAATAATCATTAAATTTCTTTTTTTCATCTGAGTAAATACAAGTTAATCTCGATCACACTTTTCAATAAAATCAATATTTTTCGTCATTCTGTTGTATGTCAGCTGATTGCGAATCACCAGGTTACCTGAATGCAACTTTTAATACATATGCAACTTTTAAGGAAATCGTAATACCCTATACACTACAAGGGCAACCTACTCGAATAACGAATTCATCCAAGATATTTGAACGATCAATACACTCTCCCAATATTATGTTTGAATTGGTTCGGTATTTCGGACGTTATCGGGATGACACATTTTTACTTATTTTTCTTTTATGTCTTCCTGCAAACGAAATATAAGAGTAAATTATATATATATATATATATATATATATATATATATATATATATATATATATATATATATAAATTCATTCACTAACACATTCAAGATATTTACAAGATACAAATGCTGCCCCAATTAAATTTAAATTGGTTCAGCATTTAGAACGTTCTTGTGATGATACATTTTACATGTTTTTTTGCGTTTGTGTCCCGGTAAACAAACAATAACAACTACATTATACTTTTTTAACAAACTTCTCCAACATACTAGCAAGGTCAATACACTGTCCCAATTAAGTTCGAATTAGTTCAGTATTTTGAACGTTATCGTGATGAACAATTTAGCAGGTTTTTGTTTTTGTTTTGTGGGTTCCTCTAAGCAAACTATAGACGATACATACTTGATTAACTAACTCATCCAATATACTAACAAAATCAATATACTGTCTCAATTAGGCTTGAATTGGTTGAGTTTTTCAGACGTTCGTGATGACAAGATTTGCATTATATACATATGGGATTACGATGAGTAGTGTGTGATTTAACAACAACAGATATTCTTCAAATACAAATATAAACAATAAGGTTTAATAAACAACGAAATATGCAACTGAGATTCAACAAATAACTAGATTATTATTAATGAATAATGTCAACTTTCCGTCTTCAATAAATACATACTTCGCATTCTTCCTTAAGCCTTTCGTCAAAAACAAACCAACTACTTTGGTTCAAATCTATGGAACTCTCGTTCATTCTTACGCGTTTCCATTTTTGAAAAGCGTGAACTCATATTCGTGCTTGCATTTATCGCAGCTCGGGGTTATTATTATTTCACTGAGTTCATACAATTGTTACTGTTACTTCTCATTGTTACATTTCATTCAAACACATATATCATACATTATAATACGAAAAATCTTGTGTGTTTCTGTGTGTGTGATTATGCAAAATTTATCTTAAAAAACGGCTTTAACGATTTTGATGAAATTTTATATCCTACAGTTTTCGGGAACGAGAAGACCGTTGGGCAAGCTCACATGTTCGAGAAAATTGGATTAGTGGGTCATTTTGGGGTCATTACGGGTCAATGCATTTCAATGGGATTGAAGGTTGAAACAGTTAAGTTATTAGAAAGTTGGAAGCAAACGAAGTCGCAAAGTTGGTAACATTTTGCCAAATTTGGCGATATTTGATGAAATGTTGACGACATTGGCGAGATTTGGTGAAAATCGACTTTTCAGATTACTACTGCCAAAACACATGCTTGGCGCCAATTGAAAAATTTTCGCCGAATTTAGCGACATTTGGAGAAAAAAATTGCTTTTAAAATCTGTCGGAAATTTCTAGAAATTCTCAATAGGAGCCGGAGTACATGATTTAACCAATCTGAGTCCACAGAACGTTCTTGAAAACAGAATTCAACCAATTAGGGTACATAAAACTTTCTCCACACATGCTTGGCGCTAAATGAAAGAATGTCGCCAAACTTGGCGATAGTTTCGCGAAATTATTGGCTTTTAGATTCTGAAGGAATTTTCTAGAAATTCCTAATAGAAGCCGCGATACATCATTCAACCAATCAGAGTCCACATAACATTCTCGAAAATAGAATTCAAATTTAGTTTGGAAGGATGCCCTTTCGTTGTAAATATGCAATATAAATAATATAAAATATAGAAATATGTATATAGTTTTATCATTGATGGTAAATAATACTGTTAAAAAATAAAATTCTTTATAGTAATAATGCGGCGAGAATTTATTGTTACATCAAGTTGAACGCAAAGCTAATTTTAACCGAGCACAGCTCGGTTGCATCCGCTGCTATATAGAATGATAGAAAGATATATAGATGGATTGATAAATGAAGTGATTGCAATACTTTGATTTCAAGGAAATCAACCTAAAACTATGATTCAGTACTTATACACTCTCTGTGTGACATCAATAAAAAATTATATATTAGTGTAATAAAGGACTCATAAATCACTTTCGTTTTTGTTATGATTAAGCTGCTACACTAAAAGCTTTGATAAAACACATTACTTTCATACCGTTTTTGTTCTGTTATAAATATTATAAATGCCACAAGTAACCCAAAATAAAGATTATATGAATTGCACTCGTAAGAAAAAATGACACACCCATTACACACGCTTAATGTTTCTAATGATTAAGTAGAAAACTGGAACAAATCATATATTCTTGAAGAGAAACTAAATGGAATATGATTTTTTTTTTTACTAAGCATTGTTTAAGATTTTTTTGCGGTGCTAAAATATTATATGTTAGTAATTTTATGTTTGAAACTAGTGTAAATGCCCGTCCTAGGGCGGTAAGTAGAAATCGTGGTTTTCACAAAAATTTGAAATAAGTGATCAAATATTCATATACTATTTATAGATAATAAGGAAAACTGATCTAAAACGCGGCATGACCTGCAGCTCAGGATCTGATTAATGCACGGACCTCTGGCGTTTTAATAAAATCTTTTTAAATCAATTTTGTTTTTGGTAAAAATGGAGAAATTATTTTACAATAATTATATACAATCTGCAGATCAGAGAGATTTTTAATATTTTCAACTGATTATTCTTTATATATGGATTCTTCGTTACCTTTCCATAATATCCACATAGAAAGGAATAGGACTTTGTCGCTAATAAGCAACTGTTAAATGGAAATATAATAAACCTACAAAAATAATTCTTATAAAACATCAGTCTTAAATTGTTTAATCTAACTCTAAAATTAATTATTGTTTCAAGATTTTTTTTTACCATTATTTTTAATAATTTTACTTTTTTGAATTCTTTATTAAAGATAATTCATCTAACCTATAATTTATTTTTTTAAAGCTATCGTTAATATGTAATAATGGTATTCAATCAAGATAGAGTAATCAATAAAAGCTCTCATTCAAATCCATAATCTTTATAATTAAGAAATGAAAAATCTGAAAATTACGTCATGTTGACACAACATATTAATTTTTCTCTTTAGTTTTTTGCAGTATAAAAATAAAATTTCAAGATAAGCATAACGTAATTTTCAACGGTGCAAACTTTTCACTCGTACTTCATGTACGTACTTTTAGGCTTCACCAACTTGTAATCAAATAAAAATATATTTTCTATTTGATTGTAATGAAAAAATGGCATCAATAAGCATAGATATAATATAAACCCAAAGGATAATGTTATCGTAACGTCAAAATAAATACGAATTTTTATTCGCTTATAAAAATAATATGCGTCATTAGGGATTGACACACACGCTTATCAAAATAGGCCAATTGGCTGTGAAAGTGCATTAACGAAATATTTTAAACACTAAAATGTAGAAAATATAAATAAAAAATAAAGAGTTTATTTTATAAATGACTCTTCTATCATTTAATATTTAAATACTGATTAAATTATGATTATAGGTTGAAAAAACAATTATGATGCAAAGAATATATAGTTTAAATAAAACTTTTTTTTTCTTTTTTGTTGCCAAATTTAAAAAAAAGAAATAGAGCAAAAATTAAAAAAAAAATTAAGAAATTCACTAGTTCTTGGTTTCTAAATCAAAGCGATGAATTTTCAGATAAATATTAAATTCTATAAGTTTTTTAATTTTTTTTTTTTACTTTTACTTATTATTATTATTATTATTATTATTATTATTATTATTATTATTATTATTATCTTTTTTTGAGGGGGGGGGGGATTGTATTTATTTTCAATTAAATTTCCCTTGCTTCCTATGTTTAAGCAAAAAATAAAAACAATGTTTTACTACCTTTTAATTGAAAATTCATTCAATTCTGAAAACTGTTTTTGGGGTTGACAGTCATTTTTTTCAAGTTTAAAAATATAAATAACAAAAGTCTCATTACAATGTTTTTTGTCAAACATGGTTTCATAATAAAACCATAAAACTAATTAAATGAAATCTAAAGTTTTTTTTTTTCTTTTTTAAATTGACAATAAACGGAAACAAATAACTTTTATTTCATTTCTTGTACGAAGAAAATAGTGTTTTAGACTAAAAAAAAATATAAAGTGCGAAATGCTTATTAAGCATGTTATAAATATTTATTCAGTTTTAATTTCCTTTGAGAATTAACTTAAAAAGACTGCTTTTCATTCTTTTGAATTCCTTTGAAGTGTTTCCTGTTTATGTAATTTTTGTATTTTTTGGGTAAAAACCCATTTTTCTGAGTTTTAAAAAATATAAGACATCGTAAACATTGCATACGTTTTTCTTTCATTAAAGAAAAAAAAAGTACTATTTTTTTTCCAACAACTACTTCCGTTTTTTATCGGCCTTCTTTGTTACATTTTGTTTTGCTTTCATAGCACACCAAAGCTATTTAAATTTATACTCCTTGTGTTTATTTTATATGTGAAAAAAAAATTAAATTTAAAAACTAGTTTATCTCCTTGAAATCAAATCTAATTAAGGTGTGAGATGCTTTTGAAACGTTAAAAATTAGAGAAAGTTTTAGTTTTAAAGATTGTCGCCTAAAAACATATTATACCAACTTGAAAAAAATGTTAAAGAAATATGTAAACAACTTTTTTGTTTTTAAAATGTTTCTTTTAAAGAAATTAGACATAGGAGGATCACACTAAAATTTTTGAGGTACGTTTAAAATGGACAAGTAAACTTACGTTATTTTAAAAGTGTTCCAAGTGGTTATCTCCAACATCAAAACACTTTTGTAGTTATAAGGTTAAATGCTTCAAAACGTGCATTTCTTGCTATCTATGAAAATATCTTTTATAGCCTCGTAAATCTCATCTTCCAAATGAAAACGACCCGCGGTCAGGTAAATTTTGTGGTCTTAAGAGGCTGCACTGCTAATTTTAAGTCTATGGGAAGGTTGTTTTCAAAATTTTCGCTCGCATTTTAATATTTTTACATGCTTTTTTTTTCTGCATAGGATAGCTGAGGTAGATCTCTAACGTTGTTAGTTTTTACTTTTTCGATTTTTGTTGCAGCATTTTTATAAGCGGACATTCTAATTTTTGGAACCGGTTGGAACCAGTTCTGAAAGGGAAGGTGTACTTATATAAAAAAAATTGGAACCAAAATCGAACTAGTCGTTGGGGGCCACCGTAATACTTACCCATTATGGATATGCATAATGTAAAATATTAAAATAAAAATGGGTAAACTACTTATAAAATGCATTGCAATTCAAATAAAATCGTGGCTTGATGACGTCATAAACTTTAAAGGCTCGATTGCTGAATTGCTTAAAAGAGGTTTTTCCTTATAACTCCAAAAATAATAATCCTATTAACTAGCGGTTTATTGCATCTGATTAAGCGTCAAATTTCCAAATAAAATATATCTTTAAAGTGAAATTTGAATGAAATACAGGGTCATGAAAAATCGAAGAGTGTGGTAAATAGGATTGCAAATATCTCGGCAACTCATTATCCGATCGATTTCATGCTTTATGCAAAATTTGTTATTTTATTGTCTTTTATATTCATTTCTTAAAATAAACAATTTCGAAAATTTTTATATACCTTTTATCAGAACGAATATTTCGAGAGTCCGAAAAAAATAGTTCCGGTTAATCGAGGTTATTGAAATGAAATAGGCTTCTTCCCATTAATACATACTAAGTACATACCAAATTGCAAGTCTCTATCTCATTTTTTTTCGGGAGATAGAGCGTTTACAGACACACAGACACACGGACACACAGACGGACGGCAAATTTTTTTTTCTAAAAATATGTTTTTCGGAATCTCCAGTGTCTGAAACGTGTAAATCCGTCAAAAAAATTTTTTCGATTTTCAAAACGATTACAAGACTTACCCTATACTGCGTATGATGGGTAAGTAAAAAGTAAAAACTAACAACGTTAGAGATCGACCTCAACTATCATCCTATGCAAAAAAAAAAAAAAAAAAAAAAAAGAATCATTTAAAAGTGTTAAAATGCGAGCGAGAAATTTAAAAACAACCTTCCCATAGACTTAACTTTTGCTCGAGCGTTTTTCCGCATGACTAGTGTAGGTTTTTAAATATACCCGAAAGTCACATATAGCAAAATCAGAATAATAGGATAGATGTTCTATTATATTAATGTGCCTGTTCAAGAAATGCGAGTGTCAAATTTTTTGGAATAAGAAGATGCCTTATCATGGTGAAACATGAGTCCCATAACATTCACTTCTTAAAGAATATCTGGAAGATACTTACAAGGAAGGTCTCCATAAGCGCATACTCAGAAATGTTTGAAAAAATTACAAAATACAGTGAAACTTCTATTTAACGAAGTCTCATCATTACACTTAAAAACTTCGTTATGAAGAAAACTCGTTAAATAGAAATCAACTTAAATTCATGAAATTTTTCCTTCAGATATGACAAACAGGTATTGGATTCAGAAGCATTTGATTCAGTTTCAATTATGTAGCCGTCTTTTACAAAACAGTTGTGTACGGTCGGTGAAATCACGCCACATTACAAAGCTTTGGCTCAAGCTTTCATCAGCTGTGATACACAGGTTCTCAAACTAATGTTTTCACTACATTGTTTTTTTACTGTCTTTTTCGACAATGTACTTCAAGTATTTTTATTATTCCTTAGACTAATGACTGAAGTTTAGAAGAAGTAGTAGCAGGAAAAAAAATAACTTTGATGTTCTTTGATTTGAATTTTGAAGCACGTTCGTGTGGATGTACAAAGCTGTCTTTCAGCAGTAGAAGGTCAGAATGGTAACTGTCCGACTCTAATTGATACTTTTTGCTTCAATGTATCTGACGCGATTACGTCACTGCCTCTTCTATATTATTGAATGTAAAAAAGGGATTTTGACTTCCCCCAACTGTCTGCGCTGGAGTCTCGGTGTGGGAGAGTAATGATAACAAGTGTTTTTCTTAGTCTGAAAAAAAAATTGTTTTATTTAGCACCAAGCTGAAAGGAAATTATTTAACTGTGTTCATTTCCATACAATCCACTGAAATAAATTTTCATATCCATCGCAACAGCAACCTCTTAGTTTGGATTCTGTACACGTACAAACGTGGAATAAACTTATATAGAATATATTTTTCGTAATATGGAGATTAATTTACTTGTTAATGGTGTTCAAAGTCAAAGTTCTGCAGAAAATTCGTTAAGTTGAAAACTTCGTTAAATAGGGACTTCGTTAAAGGGAAGTTCCACTGTATTCTTTTCATGAGTATATATACGTTTATAGAAAAAATTGCAGCGGAACCTCGATATAACGACCGTAAATAATTATGAAAATTTCGTGTTTTTGACGATTTATCGCTGGTTGGCGACAGAATGAAATAAAGAAGAAATGCGCGTTTATGATAAATGCTTTTTTACGAAAAACTTTTTCTACTCTTCATACTGAACTAGTTTAAGTCAGTTTAATTAAGTTGTATTCATTTAAGAATACACTTTTATAACTACGGTTTTGCCATGTATATACTATATGTATATAAAACAAGTTGGAAATTGTACGTCAAACGTTACAAACGAGGTGCGTTCGTACGCACGTTTTAGAATTAAATTCATGATATCCCGTGCGTAGAACGGGTTAAACAGCTAGTTAAGTATATATTTTATGACACTGTTCATACAAATATCTTAACTAGTTATATAAATATTCAGATATATATGTATCAGCTAGTTATATAAATATTCAGATCTTGATGATTTTTTATTCTGTGAAATGAATTATATCGTCTGCATATTAATTTCTGTCATAAAATAAGCATCTCGGTCGCTTGACGATTTAACATCCATCGGAAGCTCCTATAACAAAAAAGCACCGATTTAAAAAAAAAAAATTCAAATTTCTTAATAAATATTTTTATTAATATCTCCTAAAGTTTTAATTCGATTTTAATAAAATTTGAAATGTCTCGACAAAATTCTGCAAAGATAATATATTTTAAATTGCAAACCATTTGGTTGGGTAGTTTTTGCGTTGTTATATGCGGACAGACAGACAGACGGACGGACAGACAGACGGACAGACAGACAGACAGACGGACGGACAGACGGACGGACCAAACGACGACTATAGGTGCTACGTATTTATATAATTACGAACGCACCTAAAAAATTAACAATCGTATACTACGGTTTAGAAAAAAGAAATAAATTGATTAAAAATGCTTCAAACTAAAAATTAATGTCCAATTCTGAGAATTGTCAATTGGACTTCGATATTCATAGCGTCAGAGAAAACAAGAGAAAAGTATTTTTGTTATGGAAACAACGGCTTATTCAATATCGAAATGTATCATGAGAGCGTTCTTAATCGGACAGTAACTGTTAAAATACACTTAAAACTTATAATGCCGGCGAAACCGCGTAAAAATAAATAACTTCAGAAATTACGCAACTTGAATATATATTACATAAACTAAATAATATCTGTATGGATTGAAGCTATCAGCGTACAGCCATGCTAATGTAGCGCCACCTATTCACGGCAAATTACACAGAAACATTGACATTGAAATATTTTCCTGGCACGTTTTTCTTCATGATAATTAGCTGGGTTTAAGGTTTTTTTAAAACAGGACATATATTATTATGATAGAGACTACTATTACAGAAAACTTTATTTAACAGATTATTTGTTATATATTTGCGTTGATGGAGAGGGGTAAGGGTCTAATTTTTTACATATAACAACTTTAACATTTTGAGCTTCAACCGTAGCGTTTAATCGATGTTTTATATACAGAATACCGCTATTTTAAATCTCAGCTAATAATGTTCGGAACATCTCCATTTAGTTCCATTTTTACTAAATTGTCGTAAAAATCAGCATTCATAGCTTCAAGGTGTATTTCTAGAAATCAGTAACCAGTATTTCCGAATAATAGTCTAAGCAAAATTTTGAATTAACTTCCTAGCTTAACCAAATGAATCAATCTTTAAAGATGTATAGTGATCCTCCTAATTAGTCATTTCGTGAAGGGTGCTTGAACATCCGCCCCCCCCCCTCCGCCCGGCCGTCCTTCAATGTTTTTTCTATAACTATTTCACGTTTCCATATCTCAGTAACTATCTTTCCGATTTCAACGCAAGTGATTCCAAACATTATAATTAACTTAAGAGTCACCGTTTAAAACATTAAACTAAATTTATGAGTAGCGGTTACCACTATTTCCGAATAATAGTTTAAGCGAAATTTGTAATTAAGTTCCTAGCTCAACCAAACGAACGAGTTTTTAAAGATGCATAGTGGTTGTCCAAATTAGTCATTTGCTGAAGGGCACTTTAACATCCCCTCCCTCCCGGCCCCTCCTTCAAGATTTATTCGCTAACTATGCCCGTTTCCATATCTCAGCTACTATCTTTCCGATTTCAACGCAAGTGACACCAAACATTATAATTACATTAATAGTCACCGTTTAAAACATTAAACTAAATTTATGAGTAGCGGTTACCACTATTTCCGAATAATAGTTTAAGCCAAATTCATAATTAAGTTCCTAGCTTAACCAAACGAAGAATTTTTAAAGATTCATACTGGTCCTACTAATTAGTAATTTCCTGAAGGGCAATTGAACATCCTCTCTCCTTCGGCACCTCCTTCAAGTTTTTTTTCTCTAACTATGCCCCGTTTCAATATCTGTGCAACTATCTTTCCGGTTTCAACGCAATTGATTCCAAACATTATAATTAACTTAATAGTTACCCTCTATAACATTAAAGTAAATTTATGAGCAGCGGTTACCACAATTACCGAATGATAGTTTAAGCAAAATTTGTAATTAAGTTCCTAGCTTAACCAAACGAACGAATTTTTAAAGATGCATAGTGGTCCTAACTAATTAGTCATTTCCTGAAGGGCATTTGAACATCCCCTCCCCTTCGGCACCTCCTTCAAGGTTTTTTTTCTCTAACTATGCCCCGTTTCAATATCTCCACAACTATCTTTCCGATTTCAACGCAAATAATTCCAAACATTATAATTAACTTAATAGTCACCCTCTATAACACTAAAGTATATTTGTGAGTAGCGGTTACCACTATTTCTGAATAATAGTTTAAGCCATATTTGTAATTAAGTTCCTGGCTTGACCAAACGAACGAATTTTTAAAGATGCATAGTGGTCCTCCTAATTAGTCATTTGCTGAAGGGCATTTGAACATCCCCCCCAGCCCTTCCTTCAAGGTTTTTTTTCTCTAACTGTGCCTTATTTCAATAACTCGGGTTATAATGTTCCCAACTTCTCGAAATAATTTTGTAGCAGGATCTCTATACAGTACCGTAGGCAGCGGGAACCTGTCTCAGAGGTTCTTTCCGAAAAAGGTTAGTTTAGAACTGAATGCTCCCCTGGAGGTGGAAGGAGGGAATAAAAGATTTTCCTGAGCATACGAGCATGCCCAGCATACAGTGTCGAAGCCATCGGAAACGGTGGGCAGAGTTTCGTTTTTTGAGAGATTTAAATTTATTACACGGGCTCGGGCAACGCCTTGCAGATCAGCTAGTATCAGAATAAATAAAATTTTCTTTTTATTAGCTTCTTTTGCAGACAATTAAAACGTTTGAATTAATATGTTTTCCAACTTTTAATGCATTTTTGAAATATTTATCACAATTTAAGTATTTAAAGAATATATATTATGTTAATTTATTCTTTCTTCCGATATTGTTCCAACAATTTATGCAAAGACATTGTTTTAATGGTGATTTTTAATGCGATATTTTATTTTGAATATTTTTATATGGGTCATTCCATGTCAAGTGGCCTAAATTTTTGTATGGTTCCTGTTCGACCCCCTTCAATTTTTACATAATTGATACAGGACATACATATAGGTATAAGATGACATCTGCAGACTGTCAGTGTCAGAAATAGTACAGTTGGGACGCTAGGGGTCCTTTTGTAAAACTCACTCTTTCAGGGTCGCAGAAAAAACGAGGAAAACACCAAGTTTGCCATCTTATTGCTCATGATACAAGAAACCTTATTTATTGAAAATAGTTGATCTAGTACAACTTTCTGTGCTAAAAAACGTAATTAGAGCGTTAAAAATCACAAATCAATAACTTTGTCATTTTTTGGCCCCAAAGTAGGCCATACGGCCTGTCGCGATGAATTTTACCCGTTCTTTAACATGCTGTAACTACTGAAAAAATTAATTTAAAAGTTTGTCACTTTAACAATTTATTACCTATGAAGATGTCATAGAGCTGCTGGAGTTGTTTCTTTCCGGCTTAACTTTACATTAATTTATTCAGCAGTGAAATCTACTAAAAAATTATAATCATCAATTCCACCCAATTTTCAGAAGCGTATATCTCAAAAGGGACACTCCTGATATTATTACAGTTAGTACCACTGAAAAAGGGACATCTTAATCTATAAGAAAAACTTTATTTAATTTTGGGCGTCTAACATATAATGAAAAAATAATAAAATTCAAAAGACCTATTTTACGTGATATTTCTTCTTCGAAGATCTTTTCTTTCAACAAATTTAACATAAATATTTTTATTTACAATGATAAATGTATAGATAATTATCTCTTGTTGTGGTCCATGGTTGCTTCTTCTCTACCATTCTGAATGATTGTTAACCGCGTCACTAAGGGGTCAGGTCCGATAGCCATGAAAGACTAGCTCCTGGGTGAAGTTTCAGTAAAACTGACTATTTCATGGTTGCAGAAAAAATGATGAAATCACTAATTTTGCCTCTTATTTCTCAAGGTACAATAAATCTTATTTATTAAAAACAGGCGATCTAGTAAAACTTTTTGTGCTAAAAAACATAATTGGAGTATTAAAAATCGCAAATCATTATCTTCGTCAGTACTTGGGCTCAAAGTAGGTCATATGGCTTGTTGCGATGAATTTTACCCTTTCTTTAACAAGCTGTATGTACTGAAAAAAATAATTTAAACATTAGTCACTTTAGCAATATATTACCCATGAAGATGTCATAGATTTGCTGAAGTTGTTTTTTTCCTGCTTAAATATTCATTCATTTATTCAGCTGCGAAATCTCCTAAAAATTAAAATAATTAATTCTACCCCATTTTCAGAAACGTATATCTCAAAAGGGACACTTTTGATTTGATTACGGTTAGCACCACTGAAAAGAGCACATTTTAATCTATAAAGAAAATTCTATCTGATTTGGGCCTCTTACACATAGTGGAAAAATAATTAAATTAAAAAAACCTATTTTACACTGTTTTTCCGAGATTTCTCTTTTTTAAAGAATTTGACTGTTGAACAAAGTACATCCCAAAAATTCCTTACATAAGACTTTTGAACTGTACAAATATGTTTATCTATATGAAAGTTAATTTGTTTTTATGAATGGAGTTTTTTTCTTTGCATATACATTATTTGAGTGACGGATCTGCTGCAAGAATTTAAAAAAAATATTTTGAATCTTTGTCATCAACAGAGTGACTTTGAAATCTCTGCAGAGTGGAATTTATTTGGTACAAGCCATGGAAAATCACCCTGTGACGGAATAGGAGGAACTGTAAAGCGGCTGGTTGCAAGAGCAAGCATTCAAAGAACAATTAAAGACCAAATTTTAACTCCGACGGATCTATATAAATTCTGTGAAAAGAACATAAAGGAAATTAAATTCATTTTTGTTGAAAAAGAATAAATATAAGCAGTACAAGCTGACCAAGAAGAACGTTTCAAAAGCAGATGCACAGTTTCTGGCACAAGATAACATCAACATCATTTTGTATCCGTAAATAAAAAACAAGTTCGTGTCAGTAGAATAACAAATGATGTACCATTCTTTATAATACATGTTGATAAGAGTGCTAAGACTGCATTTCACTATGCATTCGTTTCCGATATACAGCCTAGACAGTATATTGCCTGTATCTATGACAGAAATTTGTGGATTGGTAATATACGTGAAATATCAATTGAAGAGCGCGATGTCTTAATAAATTTTATTCACCCTCATGGAGCTGCCAAAATGTTTTATTGGCCCACTAGACAAGACCTTTGTTGGATTTCAGAAGAGCATATAATAGCTACGGTTCTCGTTCCAACAGCAACAACGAGTGAGCAATACAGTTTACCTAAAACTCTTGTAATCTCAATCAATAAGAAATTTGATAAACTGAACCAATAACTAAATGTTCTTTACTACTTGGAAACCCTGAAACAACCCAATTGAAGCTTAGAATGATGGAAGAAGTTTCTATAATAGACTTGGGAACCTGTTAGATAATCACATTTAGGCTTGTGAGCAAGTAGTAAAGAAACTGAAACAGGAGCTATAATCTTTCATGGCTATCGGGCGTGACTCCTTGATGACGCGGTTACCAATCATTCACAACGGTAGAGCAGAAGCAATCATGGACCACAACAAGAGATAATTATCTATACATTTATCACTGTAAATAAAAATATTTGTGTTAAATTTGTTGAAAGACAAGATCTTCGAAGAAGAAATATCGCGTAAAATAGGTCTTTTGAATTTTATTATTTTTCCCCTATATGTAAGAGGCCCAAAATGAAATAAAATTTTTCTTATAGAATAAGATGTTCTCTTTTCAGTGGTGCTAACTGTAATCATATCAAAAGTGTCCCTTTTGAGATATACGCTTCTGAAAATTGGGTGGAATTGATGATTTTAATTTTTTAGAAGATTTCACAGCTGAATGAATTAATGAATATTTAAGCAGAAAAGAAACAACTCCAGCAGCTCTATGACATCTTCATAAGTAATAAATTGTTAAAGTGACAAACTTTTAAATAAATTTTTTTCAGTAGTTACAGCATGTTAAAGAACGGGTAAAATTCATCGCGACAGGCCGTATGGCCTACTTTGAGGACAAGTAATGACAAAGGTATTGATTTGGGATTTTTAATACTCTAATTGCGTTTTTAGCGCAGAAAGTTGTGCTAGATCACCTGTTTTCAATAAGTAAGGTTTTTTTTTTATCATGAGCAATAAGATGGCACACTTGGTGATTTCCTCGTTTTTTCTGTAACCATGAAAGAGTGAGTTTTACAAAAGGACCCCTAGCGCCCCAACTATACTATTTCTGACACTGACAGTCTGGAGATGTCCATCTTATACCTATATGCATGTCCTTTATCAATTATATAAAATTTGAAAGGGGTCGAATGTGAGCCTTTAGGCCAGTTGACATGGAATGACCCACATGTATCGCAAAATTAGTTCCATATTTAATAAACCGAAAATGTAGATGTCTGTGATGATAAATATTTTTGTATTACATCAGTTAACATACTGCAATATATTTAGAACAAATGAAATATTAAAATGATATATATTTTTGTTAATTTTTTCATAATCAATTCAATTTTTTAAAATAGAAAATCCAAGTAAATAAAAAAATATGAATTATTTCATAAATATGAAAATAAATAAATATACATAAATGTAAGCAATAATAGTAAGTTTTAAAAAGATGAGATATCAAGGGATAAATTAATTTGGATTTTCGTCAACAGAATCATTAGTTTAAAAATTGCGTGAAAAACTATAAATGTGCATGAAAAATTTGAAAATGTAAAAGTAATTTATTAGGAAAATATCAAAAAGTTCAAAGATGCAGAATTCATAATTCTGCATCAAACTTGTAACGCGTCAAAAATATAAAATTAATAGAAAAGGCAAAGGGTAGGACAGAACCCTTGCCTCCGGGACTGGAAACGCAAAAACTAGCTCTCCGCCATGGAAATCTTGTTAAAAAAGTCAAACTAATGGGTATTTGAAAACGCATGCTGAACTTTAACCACAATTTTTCCTAAAACTAAGGTCTATTTGAAGGAAACTTTGACCTGAATAGTGATGGGTATGACCACTACAACATACTTTAAAATCATCAAAATCTGTGCGCATCATGTTTGGCGGCCCCTTCCCCTTCTTAGTATTTGATCGAAAGGCCTTAATTTAAATAACAGAAACTAGCGGATTGGAACGTAATGAACTACCTTCAGTAGTTATTCTCGACCATAGTTTGAATTATGCTTCAAATTTCAAACAAATAAGATAGAATCATAAGTTTCTGAAGCAACAATCAACTTATAACAATGCATTTCACATAATTAACTTCATTATGAACATTTTCTAAAGAAACTATTATCAAGAGTAAAAGAAGTAAAAAATATCTCTTAAGAAAATGGCAGGACTTTAATTAAATACATCATAAGAATTCTGAAAAATCTGTTTTAACAATTCAGAAACTTTTCATTTCCCATTAACATAAATTAATTAATTGAAACTTTGCTGTTAATTTCACAGTGCTCTTTTAATATATAATTAATAAGTGAATGCTTTCATAGATTGATTGAAAATTGTTGTGTCAAGTTAATTTTATTCATTATTTTCATTCATTAATAAAACATTTTCTAGAAAATCAAAAGCAGTTACTTCAAGGTACACGATAAAATGAACATAAAATTACCGATCCTTAAAATGTTTATCTAAAAGAAATGTAGACGTATTTAAGAAAGTAATTTTTTAAAAGCTCTTCAAAATGTATAGTTATTAGGTGCATTCGTAATTATATAAATACGTAGCACTTATAGTCGTCGTCTGGTCCGTACTGTCTACATATAACAGCCCAAAAACTACCCAACCGAATTGTTTGAAATTTAATATATATGTTATTTTGGTCAGTATAATTAATCCGGTCATTATTAATAATAACCGGTTATTATTAATAATGACCGCGGTTATTATTAATAATAACCGGTTATATATGACCGGATTAATCATATTGACCGTAACATATATATCCGTTGCAGAATTTTGTCGAGTTAAATGGTTGTTTAATGGTTTAAATAATCTAGTATTAGGAAATACCCACCAATTATATTTCTTTAGAATTATATCCAGAGAAATCGGTCTGATTCTTGTTTATAATGCATTTTTTCAAAAGCTCTAAAGTGCGATAATAACGTTTTATACATATTTTGACATAACTACTTTATCATAAATGCAAAGACGAGGAATATTTGGTTACTAAAATGTTTTCTTGTTTTTTCACATATAACCACTAATATCATATGAATCCGTATATAGTATTTAAGACCTCTCTAAACCAATCGGATACCAAATCTGAATAGACAGAATTATCAAATTCTATACACAGGCACAACACACATTGTGATTCAGGTTATTATATATATATGTATCATTTTTACAAATAGTAAAATACTTTAAATAACCTTCTGTTGGAAAATATGTGCTTGTTATATTTCCTAGGAATTATATTCCATAGAATCTGTCTTATTTCCTGTTTATAATTCTTACATTCATAAGTGCTAAATACAATCTTAATGTTTTATACAGGTTTCGTTATGACTGTTTTTTCTGTATTATAAATTTGAATACTTCTTTAAAGCAATAATACATGTAATGCCCTATAAGAAAATTATTAGATTTTAGATATAATTAATTTAAAATTAAAAAATATAGATTGCTTTGTAGAACTCAAATAATCGTAGCCAGATGTTCTCTTAATCGGTTATCCCGTATCATTATATTTTGAAGTACACCTCAATTAACCCAGAGGAATAATGTAAAATCAAAGATTTCTGAAATAGCGATGAACTAATAATAAGACATTTCATTTAATTAACTTCATCATAAATTATTATTTCTAAAGAAACTATTATCGAGAACAGAAATAGTAAAAATACCTCTTTGGAGACACTAATAGACGTTAATTAAGTATATCTCAAGCGTTCTGAAAAATCTATTTTAATAATTTAGTAACTTTTCATTTCTAATTAACAGAAATCATTTAACTGAAACATCGCTGTTAAATTTTAAGTACTCTTTTAATATGTAATAAAAAAAGAAATGTTTTCGTAGCTTAGTTGAAAAAAGTTTTGTCAAGTTCGTTTTATTCATTTTCCTTCATTATTAAAAAAATAAGTTAAAATCCAAAATCGATTACTTTTTTACAAGATAAAAGAATAAAATAACACTGATTTAGATTTTTTACTATAACAAAAAAAAAAATCTAATAATTCTTTTGATTCATTATACAAAAATTATTTTGGGGAATTCTTCAAAGTGTATAATTAGAACAACTTTGCTTTGGTAAAATATGGACATTTTAGTTATTATTTTAAAAATAGTTATAGGAAAGATAATTTTTTTCCAACATCCGTACACTTATGATGTGTACACTTATGATGTGCGACTACTCTGACTTATAAGAGTAGGCGAAGTTTTGATTGGGAACGTAGTTTTTGTCCATTAACAGTCAATGTGCGTAAAAGTGAGATCAAGGCTACCCTTCTTTAACTTTCGATGAATGAGTGTGAAAACCTCGGAACTTGTGAATTTTTTCACCGTTTCGATAATTATGCAAATGTCTGCATCTAGTCAATCGATATAATAGTATCTAAGCACAGGGACGCGCTGGATAAGTGCAACTTTGGATCGAGTTCTACCCCAGTGTTCTCTGAGATCCAGTTGACTCAACTATCTGCATTAGAGAAGGAGTATCGTCCGTTGGTAAGATTAGATTTGCCTTGTTTTTGTCTGAATAAAGAGAACTGACGCTCACGGAGCACCGATTTCAGAACTGTCATAGGTGGATATTATACAAGTTGGAATTAGACCAGCTTGGATAGTGAAAGGTATATATTTTGCTGAAAACATCTTAACTGACGTTTTGACGCTAGTCAAAGTCGTAAGTGATATTTTTAAAGTTATCTCTTTATTAATATTTGAAGCTTTATTCTTCTGAGTGAAGTATTTCTGGGAATTGATTTTCTTTCGGCTAAGGTAAATTAAGCAGAGCTGTCTCAAGTCCCTTCCTTTTTTTAAGATCTTAAATAAAAGTTGTTTGCTTTTACTTAATCTGGTGTTCATTTCAACTTAGCTAGCATTGATCATAAGGAATGACCGCGACATGGCTGTTACACACTTTCATCAAATTAATCATTTTACCATGAAAGTTTTTCTCTTGCACTGTAAAAAATCTGCGTAATGTTCCTGACGTTTATTGTGTAACATTCCTGTGTTTTCTCAGATTCTTTCTGTTGATCCGAGAATACCGAGAAATCTGGTATAACATCTTCCACAATGTTGTGTAACTTTTCGGAATACTCGAGAAAGTGGAATTTACTGATCAACTGTGAAACGCTCCATATGTTTTGTGTATAACATTACTTAGTTTTCTCGGGTATACTTTTGAACTTTTGTGTAACTTTTTGGAATTATTGTAAAAGAGTGATCGGTGATCTGTGTAAAGTTCCATATGTTTTGTGTGTAACTGACTTGTGTAAGTTTCCTGGCATTTATTTGGTGAAATTCCTGAGAAAACCTGTGGCAGAAAGATGCCACAGGTTTTCTCAGAAACTTTACACCAAATTTTTACAGTGTGGAGGAATTCAGAAACAAAGAAGAACGAACATTCATACACCCCGGCATAGATTATGAAACACTTTCCAACACTATCGGAATATTATTAAGAAATGTCATTTTTTTCATACAATGAAATGAGACATCTAAAAACACATTAAAAATAATTACAACGCAGTAAAACATCATTTTCAGGAACTGCTGTCCATAGCCGGTATTGTGTGCAATTTCTATATCGTGCAACCCTGTGTATGAAATACACACCTCATATTACTCTAAAAATAAACATTTTAAATGCATATCACAACTTAAAACTTAAATCCATCAGTTATATGGTTCATGGTCAGTTCTGAAACTGAAATCTTTTGAGTGTCTCTGTACATAAAATAAATATACTACGCACTCAATAAATCTACTGAAAACATGCTCTAGTGCATCTCAGTAATGTATATCAATTTCATTAAAATACACTGAAAACTATTCTCCCCCATAGATATTAATGCAATGGAATATTTTTGTGAGTTCTGTAAACGAACTATAAATGCTACTTACTCCATACTAAATATAAATCATGTTTCCAGCCACTTCAGTGACGCATGTAAATTGCCTTATGTTTGAAACACTGTAACATCATTAAAATGTACTGCAAACGATTTTCCCCCATTGACCGTAATGTAACAGAATACTTTTGAGTGTCTCTGTAAATAAATTATAATTGCTACTTATTCTATACTCTATAGAAAACATGTTGTCGTCTGCCTCAGTGACGCATATAAATTTTCTTATGATTGAAATACTGCAACATTATGAAAATGCACTGAAAACTATTTTTCCCCATTGACCGTAATGTACTGGAATACTTTTGAATGCCCTGTAATCTAGTCTTAAATGCTATTCACGTCATTTTCAAGACGACCATACTATGGTCAACCTCAATAGCATATATCAATTACATGACAATTCGACTGTATTTACGTGAGTTAGAGCGCGGACAGACATACAGACAACGCGGACAGACGCGGACATACGCGGACAGTTGAGCAGACAAACCGAATTCATAAATACTTTTCAACTATGTTGGAAAGTGTTAACAACTATGTTGGAAGGTGTTAAAAAGATATTTTTATTAAATATTTTAAAGTTAACTGGACAACAGAGGGTAAATCATATGCTCCAAAACCCAACGTTTAACCCACAATATCGAACTGTTGCACAATGAACAGACGTACGTTTCGCGAGTAACTTCCTCACATCCAGGACTCACATCCTCAATGTCAGTAAAAATAAAAATTATACCCCCCCAAAGATATGAAACAGAATCCAGAAACCCAAATGACAAACAACAACGCACCGAAAGCTCATCACGCACGAGCAACCAATAAGATTAAGCCGGAAGTGATGCACTACGACACAGTAAATCAACCCAGAAAGGTGAGATGTAAGGTACGCTTGAAAAATCGTTGACCAGGAAGTTACCAAATTTGTGAATTTAAGCGGCTTCAAAAAAGTCTAAATCAAAAGGAGTATTGCATTTCTTAATAATAGTGGCTGAATCAAAGTTGAAATTATGTACCTCACTCCAACAATGACAAGCAATAGATGATTTTTGTACTTCATTTTCTTAACATAGTTTCTGTGTTCATTGATTCTGAAACGCAGTTGTCGTTTAGTCCGTCTTATATAGGATAAACCACGATGACATTGGATATTGTAAATACCCCATAAGTTTTGATGTAGAATTTTATCCTCTAACGTGAAAAAATTATTTTATTAACTGGCTTAAAAACAACTTTAAAATCATAATTTCTTAAAATATTAGCTATTTTGAAGCTAATGCTATTATAAAAGGGCAAAATAATGAGGTTAGAAAAAGAAACTGAAACAACAGAAGAATCAGGATTATTAATACCTTTTATTGAGACAACGGAAAATTAAACGGTTAATATAAGACAAACTAAAACTACGATTGATAGCCACTGATCTAATATAATTAAATTCTGCAACAAGGTAATCATTATCCGAACAAATCAAACATGCTCTATTGATAAAGAAATGAAATGCCGACGCTTTTTGGGAAGGGGGTGACAAGAATTAAAATGAGGGGGGAGTGAGACTGCAAAGAGTTTACGGTATACACCGGTGTCAAATGTATTAAGCTGACGAGTAACTAATACATCAGGAAAAGGTAATTTATTGTCAACTTCAACTTCATATGTAAATTGGATAACAGGATCTATTGAGTTTAGAGTAGTTAACACATTATCAAAGGAAGAAGTAGATGGGTCTAGGAGCGCAAAAGAATCATCTACATATCCACAATAAAACAGAAAATGAATAAGATTAAACAATTTAACCTCAAAATAATGCATATACAAATCTGCTAGACAAGGACTTAGAGGTTGATCAATAAAAGTTATACATTAGTAAAATATATATTACCTCTGTAAGAAAAATGGTATTAGATAAGGGAGCACGTAAATCATTTTTTTTTTGTTATGATTAATTTGCTACGAAAAAAACTGTGATAATATACATTATTTTTGTGTTTCTGTTGCTCTGTTATTAATATCGTAGAGATATGCATATTTTAGATAACATAAGTAACATAATGTTACGTACATGATGTATCACTCTTGCGCAAAAAGTTAATACACCTACTTAAATCACTTAATGTTACCTAAGACGCTAAATATATAAAGAACTCTCTGATATGAGAAGTATTTACTCAAATGGTAGAATACATCATTTTAAACATGTAAAAATAATTAAATTAAATCAGAACATAAAAATAACAATAAAGTACAGTCATGCATGAAGCATAGATCATGAAACACTTTCCAACAGCCCTCTATATAATCTATGGATTTTTATATACTCTATATAGTATACTACAATCTAGTTTAGTAAGAAAACACATAACACAGTTGAAAATTCATCTTTAGCAGTTTCTACTAATAGACGGAAACATACTTGAATTCTTTGGCACCGTCCTGTACATTACCTTAAGAGCCTACACTAGTCACGCGAAGAAACGCTCACGCTAATGTTAAGTCTATGGGAAGGTTATCGCGCGATTTCTCGCTCACATTTTAATGTTTTTAAATGATTTTTTTTGCATAGCATAGGGGGAGGGGGCGATCTCTAACGTTGTTTGTTTTTACTTTTTTGGTTTTGGTAACAGTTTTTTTATAAGCGGACTTTTTAAATTTTGGAACCGGTTTGAACCGGTTCTGAAAATGAAAGAACCCTTATATAAAAAAACTGGACCCAAAATCGAAAAAGTAAAAACTAACAACGTTAGGGATCGACCCCAGCTATCCTATGCAAAAAAAATCATTTAAAAACATTAAAAAATCATTTAACATCATTTAAATACATCATTTAAAAATATTAAAATGCGAGCGAGAAATCGCGCGATAACCTTCCTATAGACTTAACATTAGCGCGAGCGTTTCTTCGCGTGACTGGTGTAGGCTCTTAAGGGGTTTCAGGAGTCTTACTTTTCCTCTGAAGGTGCAATTTAGCAGCATGTCGTATTTAATTTTATTTCTGATTCCCTATATAACACAAATGCATACATTTTTTACTATTGACAGCTTAATATATTTTCTATGTAGCATAATTATTTCAATATTATACAACATATATTTTCCTATTTTTTAAACATTTAATTTTGTTAAAACAATTTTTTTTTTTACTTTCGCGTAACATTTCTCAAAAACTTAGAATACAATTTGTATGAAACTAGACATATACATTCATTTTGATGCAGGGAATAACTAAAACTTCAAATTTAGTATTATAATTCCGTTGGTTATTAAAATTAGCATTTATTCAACAAAAAAGTGAATTTTTTTCAACATTTTATAATTTAAATTTAAATTAAAAAACAATTATGTTTTTAATTGCTTAAGAATGGAGTATACGTCCAAGGTAGATTAGTTTTACATCATTATCAATATTATTTAGGGATCTAGAACGAATAAATTTGCTACAGTCTTGCGCGCAGTGGATGCAAGGCAAAAAATAATTTATTTTTATTTTTATCAATATTAAAGATTTAAAAAAAAAAGTAAAATATCAGTTATAGAATGCTGAAATAATTATGCTGTGCAGAACATATATTGAGCTATTAGTTGTAAAAATTTTATGAATTACTTACCCATCATACGTAGTATAGGGTAAGTCTTGTAATCTTTTTGAAAATCGAAAAAAACAAAAAAAAAAAATTGACGGATTTACACGTTTTAGACACTGGAGATTCCGAAAAACATATTTTTAGAAAATTTTCCGTATGTCTGCGTGTGTGTGTGTGTGTGTCTGTAAACGCTCTATCTCCCGAACAAATTGAGATAGAGGCTTGAAATTTGGTATGTACTTAGTATGTATTAATGGGAAGAAGCTTATTGAATTTCAGTAACCTCGTTTATACGGAACTATTTTTTTAGGACTCTCGAAGTATTCGTTCTGATAAAAGGTATATAAAAATTTTCGAAATTGTTTATTTTAAGGAGTGAATATAAAAGACAATAAAAAAAACATAAATTTTGCATAAAGAATGAAGTCGATCGGATAATGAATTGCCGAGATATTTGAAATCCTATTTTCCACGCTCTTTGATTTTTCCTGACCCTGTATTTCATTCAAATTTCAATTCAAAGATATATTTTAATTGGAAATGAGACGCTTAATCCGACGCAGTAAACCGTTAGTTAATACGATTATCAATTTTGGAGTTATAAGGATGTTTCTTTTATGCAATTTAGTAATAGAGCAATTAATGTTTATGACGTCATCAAGCCGTGATTTTATTCGAATTGCAATGCATTTTATAAATAGTTTACACAAGTTTTATTTTCATATTTTATGTTATGCATATCCATGATGGGTAAGTAATACGGTGGCCCCCAATGACTAGTTTGTGTTTTGTAGGGGATGAGAAATAAAATCAATTGTGACGTGACGTTAAATTTCCCCTTCAGTGAAAAAGTAAGACACCTGTGACCCCTTAAGATTTTTATACACGCCACATATTAGCTAAAGTTTAATTCTGGCAAACACACTTTGTAAATTGCGAAAATTAATCTTCTTGAAATTATCATACATATGTGGCCATGTATGCACTTCTTTGCGTGGTCCTGTATATTGTTTTATTTATATTGTATAAAAATATCTTAGTATACTAAATATAGTTTCTGCTTAAAAAGGCATAACTCAATTAAAAAACGTCTTTAATAAATTCACTTTCATACTCAGTAATGCTTACGAATTCTTTTGCGTAGCACTGTAAACTAATTATAAGTGCTACACGTACCATATTCGATAGTGAGCATCTTGTACTGCACTTCACTTAATTTATATCAATTTCAATAATATTTGAAATATTTTAACATGATTAAAATACACTGCAAATGTCCCCCCCCCCCATAGACCATAACGCAATGGCGTTCTTTTCAATACCGAACATGTCGTTATATATATCAATAACATATATAAATTGCATGGCAATCCGAGTATAGTTACGTGAATTAGAGCACGGATAGACAGAAAAAACTAATTCATAAGCACTTTTCAACTATGTTGGAAAGTGTTAAAAAAATATTCACTAAAATTTACTTAATATAAATGCTGGACGATTACACCACGAAATATTACATTAAAGACGTGAGTATAAAACATCACAAATTTTACTGAATGATGTATACAAATTTAAAATTTTATACATACATTAAAAATATCGACGTTTCGACCACTTTCTATGGTCATCATCAGGAAAAATTGTTTTGTTATATTGCTTCCAAAGTTTCAAATGCGAAAAACAATCCGTCCATTCGAAACTTTGGAAGCAATATAACAAAACAATTTTCTTGATGATGACCATAGAAAGTGGTCGAAACGTCGATATTTTTAATGTATGTATAAAATTTTAAATTTGTATACATCATTCAGTAAAATTTGTGATGTTTTATACTCACGTCTTTAATGTTGTAAAATGTACTTTTTTGACCTCTACAATAAACAGAAAATTACATGCTTGTCATAAATTTTGTCAATTTTTTAATACAAAATTATAAAGTATACGACATTATTTTTGTAAAAAATCCATTTTTGGACGTCTCGACAAAGTTTACGAAGTTCAAAGTTTACGTACAAAGTTTACGAACTGCTCAAATGATAAATAAAACTTCGGTATAAAATATTAACTCAGTATCGCCGTCTGTTGAGAATTCTGTGAACAATTTATATTAACTGCTGCAATAGAAGATAGCAGCAATAAATAAAATAGTCTTTTAAAGCCCACTGTATAAGTAACATTGACTTCTGGGTAAGTTGCAGACATGCAACGAGGTGATACAAAGGGTTAAGTACAAAAGAAAACAAAATTATTTATTTAGGAAAATAAATATGTGTGAAATTCGTAGTTTTGTAAAATTTTTCTGAAAATTTCTCTAAAATCTTTCGTTTTATTTTGGAATTTGTAAATTTTTGTTGAGTGAAATAAAATGAATTTTTTTTCAGTACCTCAGTGGGCACGTTAATATGAATTCGGATTTTGAAGGTTATTTTTTATTCAAGAAATGAATCAGACTGTCTGCGATGAATCATGTTAATGCACTGTATAAAAAGAAAAATGTTTCTTAATCTAAATAAAATATAATATAACCATGAACAGAAAAAAAAAAAAAAAAAAAAAAAAAACACCTCCGAGATATCTACGATTTCGAAAAGCGTTTAGAAAGCATCTTTAGAAATATAATAAATTAACATATTTTCCAAATTTAAAGAAGCATTTATAAAAACAAAGGTTTTTGGGACTTTGAAGGTAATTTTTTATTTACGAAATGAATCAGGCATGTCCGCGATCACGCGTGTTACTGCACTGTAAAAAAAGACAAATGTTTCATAATCTAAGAAAATATAATAAAACCACGAACAAAAATATACACAAATCCCCTCCGAAATATCCACGATTCCGAAAACCATTCTTAATCTTTAGAAATATCGGAAATTAATATATTTTCGAGATTTATTTATAAAAACAAACTTTCTTTTTTGACTTTGAAGGTAATTTTTTATTTACGAAATGAATCAGAGAGTCGCGATCAAGCGTCTTACTGCACAATAAAAATAAGACAAATATTTCACAATCTGAGAAAATATAATAAAATGACGAACAAAAATATACACAAACCTCCTCCGCGATATCCACAATTCCGAAAACCGTTTTTAATATTTAGAAATATCAGAAATTAATATATTTTCGAGATTTAAAAAAGCATTTATAAGAACAAAGTTTCTTTTTGGACTTTGAAGGTAATTTTATATTTACGAAATGAATCAGACAGTCAGCGATCAAACGTGTTACTGCACTGTAAAAAAAAGACAAATGTTTCATATTCTAAGAAAATATAATAAAACTACGAAAAAAAAAATATACACAAACCACCTCCGAGTTATCCATGATTCCAAAAACCGTTCTTAATCTTTAGAAATACCAGAAATTAATATATTTTCGAGATTTAAAGAAGCATTTATAAAAATAAAGTTTCTTTTTGGACTTTGAAGGTAATTTTTAATTTACGAAAAGAATCAGACAGTCCGCGATCAAGCGTGTTACTGCATTGTAAAAAAAGACAAGTGTTTCATAATCTAATAAAATATTAAAACCACGAACAAAAATATACACAAACCACCTCAGAGATATATCCACGATTTTCTTAATCTTTAGAAATATCAGAAATTAATATATTTTTGAAATATAAAGAAGAATTTATGAAAACAAAGTTTCTTTTGCTGCCGGTGATTTTCGGAAACGTTCCCGGGTAGTTTTTATAGCATATTAATGGATTTTCCAAACCGGAATATCGAATTTTAGGATGCTATCAATTCTCAAGTTATTCCGATCCAATAATGTTGCACAATTTTCAACAAACACGTTTTACAGACAAAAATGATAAAATAACCGCATTAAAATTAACCGTTAAAATTAATATTATTTTGCTACTATTGCATGTATACATTCAGTAACGCAGCTGAAGATATTTAATGCAAAATTGATAACACCCTAAAAACCAATATACCGGATACAGGTTAGACAAAACTGATTAATAGACTATAAAACTTCTCGGAAACGTTTCCGAAAATCGGACGCAACAAAAGAAACTTTATTTAAAAACAGGACAATTGCACCATAATTTCTATAATTCAAATACAACATTTGCTAAATGGTACATACATTAAAATCGTGAATTTACAACCACAATTAAACATCAACGTTTCATTTCGCTTCTGCGAACGTCATCAGGATGTTACAAACAAGCCGAAAATGTCAAAATGAGCATACACGTCAGAGTTCTGGAGAAAACATGATCGGAGAGTGCGCAAACGTCATCAAGTTCCCATGGTAACCAAGTGGATCATACCACTGTAGTGAAAAGAGGGGTTGGAAGACAAAATGTTATAATCCATTAATACAATCTGCTCATTTTGTCTTCCAGCCCCTCTTTTCACTACAATGAAAAGAGTTTAACCAAGTGGATCATACCACTGTAGTGAAAAGAGGGGTTGGAAGACAAAATGTTATAATCCATTAATAAAATCTGCTCATTTTGTCTTCCAACCCCTCTTTTCACTACAGTGGTATGATCCACTTGGTTACCATGGGAACTTGATGACGTTTGCGCACTCTCCGATCATGTTTTCTCCAGAACTCTGACGTGTATGCTCATTTTGACATTTTCGACTTGTTTGTAACATCCTGATGACGTTCGCAGAAGCAAAATGAAACGTTGATGTTTAATTGTGGTTGTAAATTCACGATTTTAATGTATGTACCATTTAGCAAATGTTGTATTTGAACTAAAAGAAACTTTGTTTCTATAAATGTATCTTTAAATATTGAAAATATGTTGGTGTTTGAGGTTTTAACTATACAAGAATGCTTTTCGAAATCGTGGGAATCTCAAAAGAGGTTATTGTATATATTTTTTCAACGTTATATTATATTTTCCTACGTTATAAATATTTCCTCTTTTTAGGTGCGTGTGTAATTATATAAATACGTAGCACCTATAATCGTCGTCTGGTCCGTCCATCCGTCTGTCCGCATATAACAGCGCAAAAACTACCCAACCGAAATGGTTTGAAATTTAATATACGAGATCCCTAGAAGCCAAGGGATACAAGTGACAAAATTTCAATTTGGAGTAAATTGAGTTTAAAGTATTGAGTCAATAGTAATTGACTGAAATAATTATGAAACTGTGGCTTATTTAATAGTGTTTTTTGAACTCCTATTTCAATAACTGAGTAAGAAGGTGGAGATAACAAGGGGTACAAGTTTCGAATCCTTAAGAGCCTACACTAATCACGCGAAGAAACGCTCATGCTAATGTTAAGTCTATGGGAAGGTTCTTGTGCGATTTCTCGCTCGCATTTTAATATTTTTAAATGATTCTTTTTTGCATAGAATAGCTGAGGTCGATCTCTAACGTTGTTAGTTTTTACTTTTTTGATTTTGGTTACACTTTTTTTATAAGCGGACCTTTTTAATTTTGGAACCGGTTGGAACCGGTTCTTAAAGTGAAAGTACCTTTATATAAAAAAAACTGGAACCAAAATGGAAAAAGTAAAAACTAACAACGTGAGAGATCGACTTCAGCTATCCTATGCAAAAAAAAAAAAAAAAAAATCATTTAAAAATATAAAAATGCGAGCGAGAAATCGCGCAAGAACCTACCCATAGACTTAACATTAGCTTGCGCGTTTTTTCGCATGACTGATGTAGGCTCTTATAGACCGGGAGGCGGCAGCACAGACAATCACCTCATCGAGTTCACGGCTGAAATTCCAGAATTAGTTAAAACTCTATTCGCATATTAAAACGCAATCGGTCTGCCAAGTTATATCTTGGTGGAAAACACATTAAAACCCGATTTTAGCGGTTGACTCATAGGTTTACCATTGTGTTTTCCTGCACCGAAAGGTATAAAAACATGGAGGACTGGGAGCAGGAACACACAATGGTAAACTTACGAGCTAACCGCTAAAATCGGGTTTTCGAGTGTTTTCCACCAAGATATGACTTGGCAGACCGATTGCGTTTTAATATGCGAATCAAGTTTTAACTAATTCTGGAATTTAAGCCGTGAAATCGATGAGGTGATTGTCTCTGCTGCCGCCTCCCGGTCTATTAAGTAGTTGACATCCATGCCGCAGAAGATAATTAAAAAATCACTTATATTTCGTTACGAACAAACAAATAACCTATTTTATGAATTATTTTTTTTTAATATCGCATTTAGTCCGCATGACAGATATTATTAAGACAGAATATAATAGCGGGCTTAGCCCGCTATCGGGCTGGTTTAGATATTCGAAAAAAAAAAGAAAAAATAGACCGGTAATTTTTTTCTTTATAAAAAACATGACTTTTTTTCTGCTAAATGAAATTTATTTGCATTTATTAAAGAAAAAATAAAGTGTTTTGAAAGGAATATTAAACGAAACCCTTTGAGCGATCTTCTATCACACCTACCCACTTGTTTGTTCAATACCGCCGAACTGGACAACGATACTACGTCATACGTTACCCGCAGGGAGCAACATGTAAGATTTTTAATTCCTCCCAGAGATCTTGTTTAATCTTTTCTTTTCGTCCTTCAGACTGGAGGGGGAGTACCTGTGGCGACTCATCCGTGGAGGGTTCTCTAGCTGTTGCTGCTGTGGACAATCTTATGTGCCTAACCAGGCCTACACTAGATACCGGGCCTGCTCATTTATTATCATGACGTTACAAAAGGTGGCTGGCCGAGAAGAAAAACATACAGTGATTGGCAGAAAACGATGGACGCGTCGCTTTGTACCAATCGCTGGTCGTGCCAGCCATTATTTGTGATGTTATGAGAATGAATGAGCAAGCCCGGTATCTAGTGTTGCCTTGGTCTAACCTTCCAGTGGCAGACCCATTCATGCAGTCACTCTAGCTGCTCTGCTGTGGACAATTTTCACCAGCTCGACCTACTGGAACTGAGAAATAAAAGCACTCTAAATGGACTTTCGAGTTCTCACTTCGATGGTTATGCTTTTCGATGCGAATTTTCCTGATTACAGAATCTGACGGGCTGATAAGATGCAAGATCTCTCAACAGGACTGGACTCATTAGATTCTTTTGTGAATGGCAACAGTCGAATGAACTTATATTTAAACTGGGATTTTCATCGTAGATGACAGAGCTCTCTATGCAACCTAGAAATGATGGTTTCATGTGTGATAAAGATATATCACAGTTTTATCTTTTTTAATTATTTTTATTTCAGCTCAACGTATTTCTATTTTATAGCCCTTCCAGTTTAATTGCTGTTCTTTTAAACTGCCTTTTTGCGCCTTGTACGTTGCTTTTCCAGCAAGGTACTTCTTCCTCCTTCGTGCTATGAGTTCGCTTCAATCGGCGCTGAGCTGTGACGTCATCGTCATTCGGCGCGAGGCTAACGAAACAGACAGGCTACCGCGGTACATTCCACTTATCTTTTTTTACAGACCGCTAGAGTGACGTGATGTTCTCTTCGTGCACCTTCATTGGTGCATTCGAGCATCACGTGACTCCCGCGGTCTGTAAAAAAAGATAAGCATAAAGCACCGCGGTAGCCTGTCTTTTTCGTTAGCCTCGCATTCGGCGGCTCTCACTCCGCACGTGTGTGTTGTGCGCATGCGTCACCGCCGCTCTTGTTCGGTATGTTTTCGGGAGCTGTTTTGTTTGGCGCTGTGGGCGAAAGGGGCGTGTCTTTCAAATACAAATTAGAATGGTTCTTTTAATTATTAAATGTTAGTTTCTGATTTGCTCTTTTGATTTTTCACGTAATTCCTAATCAACAAATTAGTTTAAATTAATCTTGCTGTCACATTTGTGCACCCCTTTTCTGGGTATAAATACTAATGTTGTGCATTTTTCCAACAGAATTTTAATAAAAATGATGCTGTAAATTTATGCAAAACGTCGTCTGATCTGAGGCCTGGCCTGTGCCGGCGCTCGTATCCTAGAATCGCTGTGGCGCTGATTCTTTGGAGATCAATTTCGCGTTTTCAATTTTTAATTATTTTATAAATATGCTGTTGTAAAATTTAATTCAATATTTTAAAAGTAAAAATCAACTGGAAAATTTAATTGACTCCTGAATTAATTCTATAATTCTTCATGGACGTGGCCAGAAGGTATATTTCAAAGATTCTTCTAATTTTACGAAATTTGAGCCAGTACTTTTCAAAGCAATGATGTGCAGCTGATTTCATCCTCATCCTTCCTCCTTCCTCAAGAATTACAATAAAGATTTTATGGATCCAACTCTTATGCAGTATTCATCATTTATAGTCTGCATCTATTATTTCATTCAAGTAAGACCGTTTAATTCATTTTATTATTATGATTGTTTCTCTTCTTAAGAATTTTTTGACCAAAAGAACAGATGCACAAATTGTGCAGGGTTAATTGCTATTTAAATCACAACTGCAATATTTAAAAGTTTACTATACGATCTATTCTTCCATCTATTAAGATAATAATATTATAACGGCACTTAAAATTTTATCTTCGTCACATTTGGCGCCGTTTATTCTTTTATGAAGAGAAAAGTTGAAAATTTTATTTTGCTCTTAAAAATTATTATGAAATTTTGAAATTCATTTTTATGATGCAAACAATATTAATTGAAGATTTGATGCTCTTAATTAATTTATATTAAAATTGGAATATTATTTGAAGATTTGCTGATTTTTATTAAATTTTTAGAAGTTTAAAAAATATTCTTGTGCTGCTGAAATTAAAGAATTTTTTTTTTTCCACAGAAGATCGATGTTTGCAATACATCGTTAATTTCGGAACTTTTATTCTTAACTGGCTTGCATATATTTAATAATTTATTTATAATTGAAAAAATATATTTTAACAGAAATTAATTTTTATTCTGGTATTTTTCCGTGAGATTTATTGAATATTGTATGCAAATTTTACTGAAGAATGAAATTTTTAAAAATGAATTTATTCTTGTTAACAAATGAAAAATTATGGTGCTTTTTATATATATATGTAAAGTTAAAAATATATATATAATTCATGATGAATTCAAATATTTTTTTTTTGAAAAATGTAAAAATTGTTCTTGTTCTAAGTTTTTGAGAACAAAATTTAAAGAGGCTATGGTTGTTCTTATTCTTATTTTGGGTTAATTTTTTATTAATTTATTGGCACTTTTAAATGAAATTGATATATTTTATGAATATTAAAAAAATTTATTGAAGCAAATTTTATTGGAATTAAATTATTGAAGTTTATGTTCTCATCATATTACTAATTTTGCTGCACTTATTCTGAATATGAATTGCCTTCATAGAAGCTCAAGTTTTCATGTGATTTTGTAGTTGTTTTATCATACATAAATTTTTTGAGTTCTTGGTTGCTTCTACAAAAGTTAAATTACTTATTGCAATAACACTACAAGTTCATTGACTCTCGCCATTTTTCTACAAATATTTAGTATGATTATGATGTGCAAGCAGTCTGTGTTCTTTCTAGAAATTAAAATTCAAGAACTGTATTTATATTTTGAAAATATTACACAATATTTTGCATTTTCTGTTCTACATTTTGAGAACTCTGTTTTTTGAATTTCAAGGAGTTGTTGCTTCATCCTAATATATATTTTATATTACACAGCATCTGCGTCTTTTTATTAAAATTCTCATACCATAATCACAAAAAGAGACTGGTATTACTATTTTTTTCTTTTTTGAGAAGTTATAGCCGTTACCTAACTGCTGCATATTCTTGTTCCTGAAATAGTTACTGTATACTTATGCTGCATTTTTTTTTAACATTCTACAATCTGAATATATACTGACAACTTCAATAAACTGGTTATTATTATCATCTGACTTTGCTTACCTGGTGGAAAAATCTTCAGAATGTGTTATATCCATTGTTGGCTGATTTTCTCTGCTGTTTGCAAATATGATGGTTCCTGATAGTACAATAATTACTTACCTGCACTCTTTTGCGAGTTGAAGTGACTGTTGATGGTCCCCATTCATATAAGGCAAATATATCCATGTGATTGCTCCTCGTCAGTCCTCTTCATCTTGTGGAACTTGTTTCTCCCTCATCAATGTTATCTAAGGTGTTACAAATTACAGCTGTGCCTATTTGCAATAGTTTTCTATCTTTTTCTACCCTCTGTTGCAAAACCCGATTATGGAAGTGTACTGTCATTTATTTTAAAGTTCAGTTTTACAGCATTTACAGAAATTGCTGCTTCCTCAAATGGAACTTCTCAAATTTGGAAAAATTATTATGATTATTTGAAAATTTTTAGTATGCTTAAATTATAGTGCCTTCTTATTCTAGTATTATTTCATAACCCAATGTTTTCTAAATCATTTTTACCATATGCCTCACTTAAAGAAAATTATTTTATAAATGAAGAAAATTTATAAATGAAGAAAATTTTTTGTTGCACTATTAAATTATATTGCAAAGTTACATGCAAAGCAACACATATTCTTAGAACTTTCCAGCGCATTATAAAGAAATATTCTTCCATGTGAAATCTTGGTGAATATTTTATTTTTTCTAAGAATCTAAAGTGTTTTTATGGTCTTTGTGACTTTCTTCAAATGTCGCCAATCCCAATTTCGTCTCTAAAGTGTGCAAGTAGTGTTGTATTGTCTCAAATCTGCAATTTCTGCCTGCTTGAATACACCTTTACAAAAAATGTATATGGGCAACTTAGACTTTCCAGCGCCTCTCAACAAAAGTTTTGTGCTCTTTGTGTTATTTAATTCTAAGTGCCACTTCGTCATATTATTTCTCAACATCATGGAACCACAGTTCATGATATAGCCTCTGCTAATTACCTGCTGTGTCTTCAAATGCTCTTACCTGATGTGTCTTCAAATGCTCATCATTGTTTAGTGCATCCCTTCATATGTCATCAAGTGCTAATTTTTTTAGTGCTAAAATGTCCTTATAAAGTCTTCAATTTTATTTTAGTGGTGTGTGTTTCAGGAAAAAGGCCAATTTGCTGCTACACTGCCATAGTGTCAATCAACCAACCAGTGTGCCACTTAACTTGCAAACTTTTTAGCAAGTAGTTACTTTTTTTCTCAGTGTAATCATCTTTTTAAAATCAGACTGATTTTAGAACTCTTTAAAAGGTATTACATCAGATTATTTGTTATGTAAAAGCAGAACGTTTATATCCTTCATCTGTAAACAAACAATTTTTTTTTCCTTCAAGCATTTTATTAGCAATATTCATCTGTTTCTTTACAATAGTTTTAGCAAGAATGTTGTATGTTTTTGTCTAGTTTACATACTTGCTAATGGTTTAACGGGAAAATCGCTATTAGCATTTTTGTAAGTTTTGATGAATTTATATTGTGTTTTATGCTTATTTGATTTACAGATTCGTCATCGGTTCTGGAGATCGCCTTTGATAGTCTTGTAAGTTTTGGTGTTTGTTCGATTTACAGATCTACTGATTGTTTAAAACGGGCTGCTATTAGTGTTTTGTAAATTGTAATGAATACATATTAATAGTTTATATTTATTTGATTTACTGATTTGATAATGGTCTCATGACCGAAGGGAGGCTATTACCACTTTTGGTAAGTGTTGTAAATATCACTCAAATAATTCATATATTGTCAATAGCTGATTTTTCTATAGGATATATTATCCTTTTCATTAATATTATATAAATTTATAATAATGACATGCTTTACATAACGGTGCACTGTGTTTGTTTTTAAATTCTCATAAAATGTGTCATTTGATTTTAACTTGTCTTTCTTTATGAAAGTTAATGGTTAAATTATTTTTTTTTTGAGGATCCTCACCTTCTCTCATTTTTTCTCTGATTTTTTTTTTTTGCAAAAAACCATGGTATATATTAAAAGAAAATTTATTGTGTATGAAGAGAAAATTTATTGAGTATTAAAAAAAAATGTATTGAATATAATTGGAAGAATTTTGTTGAATATTTCAGAAAGAGTTTTACTGAGTATTTCATGAAAAATTATTTCTACTGAATATTTACAAAAAATTTTTATTGAGTACATTAAGTATGGAGTATTTTACTGAAGAAATGTGTCATTTATTGTTGGTTAAAACTTATTCATTATTTGAAAAGTTTTTACTAAATCCAACTATTGTGATGAATTTACTTATTTATGACAAAGGAATTTAAATTTTGTTGCAACATAATTTTATGCAATTTTCATATAAATTTTGGGTAATAATTGTTATGCACTTATTATATACTTGTTTATGATATATCAGTATTATGTGCATTATGTTAAATACTTAATTTTATATGATTTGACTTATTACTAATGCAAGGCCTTTTTAATGAATTTAAAATCCTTACAATGGATTGTTTTTGTGCACATATATGTTATTTAGAGTTGATTTATATGCTCTATATTTTTAAAAGTCCTAGGCATCAGTCAGAATTAAAAATATTCTTGACTTTTTGTTGCTTTAAAATTGCAACTTATTATAATTTAAATATTTATGTCTAGACAAGTCGGAATAATGAAGATGTTACCGACTCTTTTTATGTTGCTTTACTGTTGCAACTATTTTGATATGATCTCATTGCTAATTTAAATTGAATATTAGCTTTTTTTATATACATGATGGTATTTGTTTAAGAGATCAAGATTAATAGAAGGTATGCCTTTCGTTGCTTTAAAAAAAATGCAATGGGGCTTCTGTATACTATGTTATATTGTATACTATAACATTTTGTATAATTTGTGATGAGATTTTTGAATGTACTACAATGATGTATATTCTTTCTCTTTTTCTTTTTGTTCGCTGCACATCACATCAAATTTTATTTTATTTACTTTTCATGGCTCTAAATTTAAGTAACTTATGTCATTTTAACTTTGGCATTTAAAAATTTTGTCGTCCCTTTGTCGAAAAAGGCTTTTACTGTTTTTAACCCTTTTTCTCCTTCTGGTCAGTCAAAATTTTTGTCGGTGAATGGGGGTATTGTGATAAATATATATCACAGTTTTATCTTTTTTAATTATTTTTATTTCAGCTCAACGTATTTCTATTTTATAGCCCTTCCAGTTTAATTGCTGTTCTTTTAAACTGCCTTTTTACCAGCGGTCGCGCGCCTTGTACGTTGCTTTTCCAGCAAGGTACTTCTTCCTCCTTCGTGCTATGAGTTCGCTTCAATCGGCGCTGAGCTGTGACGTCATCGTCATTCGGCGGCTCTCACCCCGCACGCGTGTGTTGTGCGCATGCGTTACCGCCGCTCTTGTTCGGTATGTTTTCGGGAGCTGTTTTGTTTGGCGCTGCGGGCGAAAGGGGCGTGTCTTTCAAATACAAATTAGAATGGTTCTTTTAATTATTAAATGTTAATTAGTTTCTGATTTGCTCTTTTGATTTTTCACGTTATTCCTAATCAACAAATTAGTTTAAATTAATCTTGCTGTCACATTTGTGCACCCCTTTTCTGGGTATAAATACTAATGTTGTGCATTTTTCCAACAGAATTTTAATAACAAGAACGAAAAATCATGCGTCAAGCATAGATTATATAGCACTTTCCAACGCTTCCAAAATAATTTTACAAATCATACCGTTTAATAAGCTAAAAGCTAACATCTAAGTAAACAATTTAGAAAACGCATAACATATTTAAAAACATAATTTCAGGAATTTCCAACATATACAATATTCGGAAAAATATCCGAATACTTTTATTCAGCCCTGTACAGGATCTATAGATTTGTATATATACTACATAGGATGATAATTTTAGTTCAGTTAGGAAACGCGTAGCACAGTTTAAAATTTTCCGTCTGGAGTTTGTCAATAAACAGAAATGTGTTCGCGAACTTTTGTGCTGCCCTGTATAGGATCTACAGAATTTATACACACCACGTAATAGACAAAAAGCAAGTTAAAATTAAAATCGCGTTCAATAACTTAAAACGCACTTCCAGGAATTATTGTTAACAGACAGTAGATAATTCTTTTGCGTGTCCCTGTAAATGAACGATGACTGCTATACACACAATATTCCGTAGTAAGTCTCTTGTAATGCACCTTAGTGATCTATATAAATTTCAATGCGTTTAAAATAGTGAAACATTATTTAAATAAACCGCAGACGATTTTTCTCCATAGACGTAATGTAACGGAATTATTTTTACTTTCCCTGTAAAGTAACTATAAGTGCTATGCACACCCTGTTCCATATTAAGCTTCTTCTAATGCACCTTAGTAATATATATAAATTACAATGCGTTTAAAATAGTGAAACATTATTTAAATAAACCGCAAATGATTTTTCCCCATAGACCGCAATGTAACGGAATTCTTTTGAGTGTCCCTGTAAAAAAACTATAAGTGCTACACACTTCCGTTGAAATAGGGTACATGCTATAGATAACGACAATAACATATAAAAATTGCAGAGCAATCCGAGCATATTTACGGGAGTTAGAGCACGGACAGACGGCAGACGGCCAGACGGCAGACGGCCAGACGGCCAGACGGCCAGACGGCCAGACGGCAGACGGCCAGACGGCAGACGGCCAGACGGCCAGACGGCCAGACGGCAGACGGCCAGACAAACCGAAGTCATAAGCACTTTTCAACTAGGTTGGAAAGTGCTAAAAATGATGCTGTAAATTTATGCAAAACGTCGTCTGATCTGAGGCCTGGCCTGTGCCGGCGCTCGTATTCTAGAATCGCCGTGGCGCTGATTCTTTGGAGATCAATTTCGCGTTTTCAATTTTTAATTATTTTATAAATATGCTGTTGTAAAATTTAATTCAATATTTTAAAAGTAAAAATCAACTGGAAAATTTAATTGACTCCTGAATTAATTCTATAATTCTTCATGGACGTGGCCAGAAGGTATATTTCAAAGATTCTTCTAATTTTACGAAATTTGAGCCAGTACTTTTTAAAGCAATGATGTGCAGCTGATTTCATCCTCATTCTTCCTCCTTCCTCAAGAATTACAATAAAGATTTTATGGATCCAACTCTTATGCAGTATTCATCATTTATAGTCTGCATCTATTATTTCACTCAAGTAAGACCGTTTAATTCATTTTATTATTATGATTGTTTCTCTTCTTAAGAATTTTTTGACCAAAAGAACAGATGCACAAATTGTGCAGGGTTAATTGCTATTTAAATCACAACTGCAATAAAAATAATTTTAAAATTCACTATAATTCCTTATCCTCCTATCATCAATAGAATTTTCATCGTCACATCATATGTATTTCTTTATCTGTGCAAAAGCGCGATAATTTTATTTCTATAAAATTCTTAATCTTATGTGTATTACGTTAATAAAGAAGTGCTTAACCTACATTAGTCTGGAGATTCTTCACCCAACTTCTACACACAACTACATTAAGCTGGGGCGATATTTTAGGCTAAATTCTTTTTACAGATATGCTTACCCGCATCGCCTCCACAAATTTTAAGCCATCCCTGAACTGAAATGATTTTCCGGGATAAAATGCCCCAGCTTCGAATATGCTAGCCATCAAGTATATTCGCAACTTCCACAAATCAATGAAAAAGTTGTTCGTGTGATCAAATTCTCTTGCAACAACCGAATCAGAGATCGATCATAAATGAAGTCTTTAGCAAAATTTACCTTGTTTTCTATGAACCAACATTTTAGGTATTTTTCTCCTGTTTTTTCGATGACAAATCGATGTTTTTCTATTGAAATCAGATAAATATATATCCAAGACTCATCAGTTGTAATTACATATTTCCATTTTTCACCTGCCAAATAATTTTCATACAACAATCTGCACATAGTCTTACGCTGAGAAACATGTTTTCGCATTAGGCGTTGAACATCGTATTTCTTTCTTTTGATTAGCTTTAAATCAGATTTTATGATTTTGTTTACAGTTCCTAGTATATACATCTTTAAAGATTTTCCAATAGGTGATTTGCATATATAACGTTATTACTTTAGGGGGAAAGGGGAGGGGGTTGGCACTTGATATCGTAAGATATCTCTACGGGGAGAGGGGGGTGTCTTTTGATATCGTTATCATTTTTTATCAAACTAATTTTTTTCTTCTAGTCTTAGCCATTTTTATGAAAATATACAGTTATTATTAAAGGAATTAAATGATTTTAAAATGATTTCATTCCAAAATATGGATTACCACAACATTCGGCATAACTTTTCATCTGCCTTTGCACATGTACTTCGCTATTTGTGAAATCAGGTGCGAAATATGTGTGAAATGATACTTGTTGTGCTTTAGTAAAGAAAGAAATAGAATGTTGTCTACTTGTTTTGTTGATAAGTTCTTCTTTCACCCTCCCTGTGAAGGGCATATGCAAAAAGACAACATACTGTTGAATGCATTAATTATGTGACAATAAGCTATTATTTAACAACTTTTAAATAGTAACTATCTCTTTTAGATTTTATTGGATATAAAGATATTTCATATGTATAATAGTGATATTTTATTGACTTCTTCTCTTCATTTGAATCTGTAACGTAAAGTATTCGAATAATAAATGTAAAACCATATCTGTATATCATTGCAAACGAAAAAAAAAATAAGTAAATAAATAAATAAATTTAAAATAAAATTTAAAATTAAAAAAAAATGTTTTTAGAAATTGATAACGATATCATTACGGGGAGGGATTCGAGGAATGATAACGTATGATATCGTAAAAAGAGAAGGGGTCCAAAATTACCAAAATGTTGATAACGTTATAATATATATATACAGCCCCTAGTTGCTTGAAGCGGTTGCATTTTCTTTTAAAACATGGGATGTTACTTCAGAATTAATAAACTGTGAACGTACCTCTGGGTATGCATTTCTTACATTTTTCTCAGTCAAATGTAAACTTTGAAGTTTGTTTCATTTTTTATTAATTATGTACGTAACGTACGTGTAGAAATATTAAAACATGCTTTTCACACCTTTTTTTAGTAATCGAATAAGATAACCGAATAATCTCTTCGTAAAACGCAAATACATAGCCTTAGATCCATTGTTTATTTTCCAGTGACATTTTAAAGCAAAGTATATTTTTAAATATGCCGACGATAAGTAAACCCTATTCCGAATTGATGCCATATATTTATGTTTTTTCATTTAAATTTAAATCATAGAGAATGTCAAAATCGTCACAAAAGTGAACACCTTCTGTATTTGTATTATAGCACATTTTAAATTTGACATCAAACAATTTTCTTATTTAGCAAAAAAAAAAAAAAAAAAAAAACCAAAAACAAAAATAATCTAATAATCTCTTCGTAAAACGCAAATACATAGCCTTCGATCCATTGTTTATTTTCCAGTGACATTTTAAAGCAAAGTATATTTTTAAATATGCCGACGATAAGTAAACCCTATTCCGAATTGATGCCATATATTTATGTTTTTTCATTTAAATTTAAATCATAGAGAATGTCAAAATCGTCACAAAAGTGAACACCTTCTGTATTTTTATTATTGCATATTTTAAATTTGACATCAAACAATTTTCTTATTTAGCAAAAAAAAAAAAAAAAAAAATAATCGAATAATCTCTTCATAAAACGCAAATATTAGTCTTCGATCCATTGTTTATTTTCCAGTGACATTTTAAAGCAAAGTATATTTTTAAATATGCCGACGATAAGTAAACCCTATTCCGAATTGATGCCATATATTTATGTTTTTTCATTTAAATTTAAATCATAGAGAATGTCAAAATCGTCACAAAAGTGAACACCTTCTGTATTTGTATTATAGCACATTTTAAATTTGACATCAAACAATTTTCTTATTTAGCAAAAAAAAAAAAAAAAAAAAAACCAAAAACAAAAATAATCTAATAATCTCTTCGTAAAACGCAAATACATAGCCTTCGATCCATTGTTTATTTTCCAGTGACATTTTAAAGCAAAGTATATTTTTAAATATGCCGACGATAAGTAAACCCTATTCCGAATTGATGCCATATATTTATGTTTTTTCATTTAAATTTAAATCATAGAGAATGTCAAAATCGTCACAAAAGTGAACACCTTCTGTATTTTTATTATTGCATATTTTAAATTTGACATCAAACAATTTTCTTATTTAGCAAAAAAAAAAAAAAAAAAAAAAAAAAAAAAATAATCGAATAATCTCTTCATAAAACGCAAATATTAGTCTTCGATCCATTGTTTATTTTCCAGTGACATTTTAAAGCAAAGTATATTTTTAAATATGCCGACGATAAGTAAACCCTATTCCGAATTTATGCCATATATTTGTTTTTTCATTTAAATTTAAATCATAGAGAATGCCAAAATCGTCACAAAAGTGAACACCTTCTGTATTTTTATTATTGCATATTTTAAATTTGACATCAAACAGTTTTCTTATTTAGCAAAAAAAAAACAAAAACAAAAACAAAAATAATCGAATAATCTCTTCATAAAACGCAAATATTAGTCTTCGATCCATTGTTTATTTTCCAGTGACATTTTAAAGCAAAGTATATTTTTAAATATGCCGACGATAAGTAAACCCTATTCCGAATTTATGCCATATATTTGTTTTTTCATTTAAATTTAAATCATAGAGAATGTCAAAATCGTCACAAAAGTGAACACCTTCTGTATTTTTCTTATTGCATACTTTAAATTATACATCAAACCTTTTTCTTATTTAACAAAAAAAAAAAGAAAACATTATTGTATTTTTAGATATAAAATATCCTTTTATGTTTAAAAAAAATTTAAAACTGTGAAACAAGTATTACAAATGCAAAACATGTTCTTAGAGTTTTAATTTCCCCTGAGTATAAAGTTAAAAACCTTGTTTTTCATCTCTTTAAAGTTTGCTAAGGTTTTTGTTGTTTGTTCAACATAGCTTTACTTTTTTTTTTCACTTGTAAGTTAAAAAATGTATATGCTTTGTTTTACAGTTATAAAAAAAGCGCAAGGGATAGATAATATCGCTTTTTAATTAATTGCCAGTTTTTCTTCCATGTTTTTGTTTTTGTTTTTGTTATACATAATTATAAAATTTGCAAATTCTGATGAAGCAAAATTTATTAAATTTGTTACCTTTCTCTTTTATCATAGTTTTCACTGAAATGAAAAATTAATAAAACATATTAAAATTGCATATTCTCAAAATAAATTACGAAAGAAAAGGGTTGGGCATTCTGATTTATTCTTAACTTGGTTTTTCTACTTAAAGATGGAATTTTGAAATCTGGTTTTGACTCTCTTCTTGATATACTAGAATTATAGAAATTGTGTTGACAGGTTGTGTTTCCGATGACTATATAACATGTTAATATTTTTAGAACGTATAATTATAAATTATTAATGTAATTTTAAAGTATTTTCCCGTTAGCCCACCACAGGTGATAAATCGCCAAACATTGTTTATGGTTACAATTGTTTACGAGTACGTCAAACCACGCTCGTACAAATAGTCCAAATGGCTATGAAAGTGCAACTATAATATATTTTGAACACTAAAAAGTAGAAAATATAAATAAAAAATAAATAGTGTAATTCATTTTTTAGAAAATACGATAATCAATTGATAAGTTTAAAATAGTTAAATTATGATTATACGCTGTGAAATCAATTTAGAAATCCTAAAATGATAGTTTGAATAATATTTCATTTTTTTTTCATGTTGCCATATATTAAATAGGAAACAGAGGAAAAATTATGTATTTTTTGAATAAATTCACTAGTTTACACTTTCTACCAAGCGTAAAAAAAAAACCAATGAATTTTCCACAATGGAGTTCTGTGCGCAAGCGAATTAGTGTATTTTAACGAAAACGTTAATTGCAATCATGAAATTAGGCGTGATTTTCACGAGTATTTTTTAATGCTTTTTCTTAAAAAACTACACTTTATATGTTGCAAGTACATTTTAAGTGGGAAAATGTAAAAAAATATGTAAAGCATTTCATTACTTTAAAATAATGAAAATATTTAGAAATCTTTTAATCATTTATACACTTAGGTACAGATTAACATGATCATTTTCAGGGTATACCTTTTGCATTTCATTTGTTTTCATTATCTTTAGTAAATGTGGCTGTCATAATACGAACATACATTTAGAAACTGGTATGCAAAGAATATTATAAAATTTAACATTGTTTTTATGTCTTATTACAATTAAAAAGTTAATAAATCCATTAAATATTTATGCATATAGTGGAGGGTGGTTATAGTATAAGTATCTCTATTTGGAGCTGTCTGTAGCTCGATGGAAGAACCCGAATGAAACCAAAATCGGTACACTTACTATTCAAGAAGGGGGAAGAAGAATGGAATAATAATAAAAAATAATTGCAATAATCACCAACAGATGGCGCTGCTGAGTGTAAAATGTAACGTGTAATACAAGAACAAAAAATTTAGGCATCAAACCGTATGAAATACCTAATTTATCGGAAAATGTCACCGTGACTGTGGTTACGCTTTCGCATGGTGGTGCCGATCATGTTCAGGTTCCACATGGCCATTGTGCTGGAGGGCACAATCCAAGCGGTGCACGACATGCTCAACTGCGGAATGTAATGCATCAGGAGTGATGTTTCGCGCATGTTGTGAAATGCGGTAAAGCCAATGAGGTTTGCAACACCTCCACGGTACACAATATTACACATTACAGTTCACACTCAAAAGCGCCATCTGTCGGCAATTATTGCAATTAATTGTTTTATTGTTTCATCCTTCTTCCCCCTTCTCGAATACTAAGTGTACTGATTTTGGCTTCATTCCAGTTATTCCTTCAACCTACAGACAGCTCCAAATAGAGTTACTTATATTGTAACCCTCCGGTACATACAGGGGGATTATAAATAAATAAATATATATATATCCTGATATATGAGCCCTTAACTATCATACCGGTCACTGAAACTGAATCAAGGTTTCGTTTAAAGTATTTTGAAGTATGTGCTCAAGAATCATACGAAAAACAACAGTTAAAATCTAACAGTTACGGTTAGAGTGACAAAAGTTCGAAAATTTCAAATGGCAACCCCTACTTTTTTTTATTGGGATGTGATCTAAACCATAAAAAGCGTTGGAAGGGTACCTGTAGCACGAAAATCGCCGGCGCTAGACAGACTAAGTAGAAAAGTGAAAAAACCAATAAGGACAGAGAAACAACAGAAAACAAAATATTTTATTTCGTTTCACAAATTTTCCACTTCACACACAATAACACTTTGCATGCGGTAAATGGCGGATACACTGAACAATAAAATGTTTTACTTTCTGTTTGTTTCTCTCTCCTTTATTTGTTGTTTTCACTTTTCTTCTTAGTCTGCCTGGCGCCGGTGATTTTTGTGCTAAAAGTATCGTTCCAACGCTTTTTATGGTTTTTCACTACGAAGATCACATCCCAATAAAAAATTAAAATAGGTGTTGCCATTTGAAATTTTCGAAATTGTGTCACTTTAACCGAAAAATGTTACAGTTTACTTATTGTTTTTCATATGATTCTTGAGTGCATACCTCAAAATACTTTAAACCAAAATTTCATTCAGTTTCTGTGAACGGTATGATAGCTAGGGGCTCATTTATCGGAATAGTTTTATCATAATCACCTTGTATTTGATTTTTTTACTTTTCATTGTATGCAAATAAATCTGTGAATAATAATAATAAGAAGAAGAAAAACATTCTACTTTGAAAGTTTTTAAATTTCGTGTTGGTCTATGATGTTGAATCATATATATCTTAAATTAAATTTATATTCTAAATTATATCTTATTTTTCATCCCCTCTTTCCAAATTTGTATCCAATTATTCTTAAAAGAACACAGTCAGTTTATTTAAACTCATTTTATTCTGCTAGGCAATCTCTCAGATCCGTTCTTCTATCATGGCGACCACATATTATAATAACAAATTATAAAAAGAAAAAGAAAAGCGCAATAGTCATAAAGTATTGATATCGGCATTCACCACATGTCTGCTCTGCGTTCAAAATGAAATAATTTATAAAAACAAAGAATGTTGTGGCATGTCACTTATATGTAAAACCCTAAACATTAAAGATCGCAGACGCCTCTTTTTGATTAACTTTCATGTGTATGCAGATGTTCTTTCGGCCTTTCCCATAAGGGTTAATGTTATAAAATTCATGGTTTTCAGCGCTCCTGGTAGCTCAACGTCGCGCCAAGCAAATTCAAACCACCCCCATTTGATTAACATTAACACCTGTTGTTCTTTGGCATATTTTACAACTCGCCATGACTCTCTATTCCAATCTTGGCTGTAAAAAATGTAACCGCGATTCTTAATCAGTTTACCGCCTCTGCTCTTAGAGACAAGACCTAAATTAAAAAATCGACTGCGAGGCCATACCATGTTTTCCAATTGTTCTATACCGTATATTTTTGAAGTGTTCTTGTCTTGGAAAAATAAAGCCTACTGTATGTTGTATGCAAAGAATACAATGACTGGACTTATTGTGGATTTGGATTAATATTATTTCAGGAATACGTACCTGCCACAATCCGCTACGATCACCTAGGATCTTTAAAAGATACAAACAGTCCTTAAAATAAAACTACATTTACATATTTATACCAAATCGGCTCTATACCATATGATCAGTAATATATTTTATCTGAGTGGCCTTTACATACATGTATTTAAATATATTTAAGTAAGACGAACAACAAAAATTTAAAAAAAAAAGTTTCAAATCCAGTGAGTCTCATATATTTTTTTTCATTTTTTCTATAAGAATTATTTTCACAGCTAACTACAACTCTGTCAATTATCGACACTTTTCTCAACTCAAACGCCACTATAACTCTTTCGCTCATCTAAGCCACATGTGAGTATCTAATCTATCTATAAAAAATTACGTTACACAACCTTTTTACATGCTTTCTGCAAAAAACAGTTTTAGAGCCAATTATAGACCTTTTTATATTTAATTCCAACACCGCACATTATTATATAGATTAATAAGAGAGTCAATAACATGTAATGAGTGACAACACGCTACTTTTAATAATTTGCAAATATGTACGAAAAGCTATTCATCTCAAAATATCATTAAGTAGCTCACAATCGAGTTGATTTATGAGCAAAGATTTTAATCTTTTAGAAAGGATTTGCGCCGGACTTCCGTTAATTTGTATCTCTCGTAAATATGTCCATAAGTTATAGAGAATCGTGATGCATTATTCCATATTTGATAAATACTAGGTGTACCGGTTAATTCCCGCTGTTTTACTTAATAGATGGCAGCAGCTATTAATGCAACGGTCAATCATTTGACATATAGTGTGTTTTGTTGTACTAACATAAGGCTTGAAAACCATAAATGTCAAAAGTTCTCAAAGTAATAACATCATATAAATATTCGTGCTCAAAAATGTCGAATTTCGTTCCTTCCAAAGAGTATTTGCGGTGTGTGCTTTTGTTTCTGTTTAATTCCAAGAAATCGGCTGCTGAAAGTCATAGAACTCTTGTGAAAGTTCACGGTGACAATGCATTATCAGAAACAACATGCAGAGATTGGTTTCGACGATTTAAAAGTAGTGATTACAGCGTTGAAGACAAAGAACGTCCAGGTCAGCCAAAAAAGTTTGAAGATCCCGAATTGGAAGCTTTGCTCGACGAAGATCCGTGTCAGATCAGTCCGAAACAGTTAATGGCCAACGCTACCGACAACAAATGATGAATTTGAACCATGAATTGATCGAAAAACGGCCAGAATGGGCTAGAAGACATGGAAAAGAGATTTTGCAGCATGACAATGCTCCGGCTCATACCACAACTTTGGTCACGGACATCGTAAAAGCGCTGGGATAGGAACTGCTGTCTCACCCGCCGTACTCTCCGGACCTGGCCCCGTCCGACTACTATTTGTTTTCATCAATGTCGCACGCATTGGCAGAGCAACACTTCGATTCGTATGAAAATGTGAAAAAATGGCTCGATGACTGGTTTGGCTCAAAAAACGAACAATTTTTTTGGCGAGGCATCCACAAATTGCCAGAAAGATGGGAAAAATGTGTGGCTAGCGATGGCCGCTGGTTTGAATAATCCATTTTTATTATTTCCTATGAATTTTTAGCTTCAAAAATCAATAAAAAACAGCGGGAATTAACCGGTACACCTAGTAGTCACTTTCAAAGAAAATTTCATTGCTTATAAAACAGATGTAGAAATTTTTATAAAAGATGCATAAATATTTTTTCGCTCTTAAAATTGTGCCACCCCCCCCAAAATTATGCATACCTTCGCAGTTCACATATTGCACATGCCTGATGTGGTCCTGTATATATATATTATTATAATTTGTTAATAACATATCAATAAAAGTGAAAAGGGGTTAGAATCAAACAAACAAACAAAAATAATATCTACAAAAATATTTAATAGTTGAAACATTTAATCTAAACTTAGTGTATATACCTATATTGGAATTACAAAAAAACATTCTAAAATTTCTAAACATTTACGGCATCAGAATACAAAATATTTTATGCTTTAAAATAGTTCAATTTGAATTACAAAATAGAACGTAGACTTTCAGATAAAATGTTTTTTATGTGAAAGTACAGTATATATGTTACGACACAATTAGCATATTGAAGTAATCTTTAAATTGATCATGTATTTTAAGTAGTTGTAGCTCATTCTCGGAGAATTCACTAGAATATATATATATCTCTTACGTGGCGCGGAAATAGGGCTGAATTTCTAGCTTATCGTTGGCAACAACCGTAGTTTCCAGAGCTCAGAGCAATGGACAGATCGATTGTGTTAGATAGGTCAGCTCCGCCTCCAATATAGCGGTCAGTGTCAGAGCAGTGAAAATCAGACTAGCAATTATTAAAAATAAAATAACATGTACGTAATCCAAAGCGTCTTAGATGATTCCTCATTTTAATTATGAGTAATATTATTAATTTCAAATGAATTCTCAACTCTTATTTAGAATTTATTTACGAATTTCACTCACATGAAAAATCGGACATAGTAAAAATATCAACTGTCTAGTTGCCATCTGTTGCTGTCTTAATGAAGTAAAAATAACTTATTTTGCAGAAATCTATAATCAAATAAAATAGTAAAATGTAGAACGAAATTTAAACAATCACTGATGATAAACTATCTTCCTATAACATAGTGTTTTTTTAATGAATTTAAGCCGTGCTGTACAATATTATAGCTACAATAACTTTTAAACAAATTATGTTTCCAAGATCCTTCTTTATACCCTTTTTTGATTTTTATGCCCATTAGTAGCTCCAACTAAATGCCTTTTTAGTTGTGTTTTCAATTACTTTTTTAAATTAAAAAAAAATTGTCAATTTCATATGTTCAAATGATTTATGGTAGTACTTATTCCGGCTAGAATTACTGCAAAAATAAAAAGGGGCGAGCGAGCAAAGTGAGCTGGTACCGCGTAGCGGTCTCAATGTGAATTGCTTTCGCAATTCACAGGGGGTTGGCGAGCGTTAGCGAGTAGGGGGCTGAAGCCACTAGTATTATATAATCGTGCAGTCGTTAGTATCACGCCACCTGGCCTCTGATCCAAATCACATTGGATGTTTTCCCATAAGAATAATAGACTAAGATTTGTAAAAACAAAAATTTTATTTATTCTCCATGCTATGACAGATAAGCAAACATTCCCCACAACTTTCTCTTTTTGTAGAATACTTTCATCATTAAAAACTTTAGCCATTTTCCCATCCTTTAAACGTAATATGTCGATGTTAATTGAAATCACATTTCGAAAAATATTCTCTTTCTCACTCCGGGCTACAACTTTTTATCTTAGCTGCCGATATCACAAAAAATCTAGCACCAGAACTCACGTTTCATGTTTTGTAACAGATTGCGCAAAGTTAAATACGACATTGCAGTATTACTAAGCAACCAATGAGAGAGCTAGGTGATGTCTGAACTCTTTACTGAAAGAAAAATAATTTCGAGGTAAAAAGGCGTTATCAATAAAGCGCGCGAACGAGTTTTTGTAAAAAAAAAAATATAGAAAAAAGAAAATGGTACAGGTGATAATTTTAAATAGAACCGGAAGCAGCACCGGATCTGCGTTTCGTCAACAGTTCACCCTTGACATTAATTCATTTTTATACGTTACTTTGAACATTCTAACATTTGACAGATTAATGCAATCTAAGCGATAATATTTAAAAAAAAACAAAAAAAAAAACGAACTATAGAAATTTATGATTTTTTTTACACATTACTCTACTGCAAGAATAATTTCCATAGCTGTTACTGTACATTTGCTATTGAAAACTAAAAGCATTCAGCCAATTTGTTAAGTGCGTTCGTAATTATATAAATACGTAGCACCTATAGTCGTCGTCTGGCCCGTCCGTCTGTCTGCATATAACAGCGCAAAAACTACCCAACCGAATGGTTTGGAATTTAATATATATAGTCGTTTCAGAATTTGTCGAGTCATTTAAAATTTTATGAAAATCAAATCAAATCAAAACTTAAAAATATATTAATAAAAGTTTTCTTCATTCTATTAAATCCTATCATACGTAATCTACATAATAAAAGCGCAAGTCATGTGACTGAGGAAAACAAATGCGGGAAAACCGCTTCTTTTTTCATATGCCAAGAGGCCATTCTTATTCAAAATTATTTCTTCGAATAAAATTGCATAAAAGTTACATTTTTAGAAAGATCGTTTAAAAAAATTGTTTGCTTGAGAGATGAGTTATATTAAAAAATATAAGGATTCTGAGATAACTTCATTGGAAATTAGGTCAACAGCCGAATATCTCAATCTCAATCCATTAAAGTAAATAAAAAAAAGAGATTCGTTCATAGTGAGTCATAGAACTATTAAACCATGGAGGTAATCATTCGCAAAGCAAGATCTCCATGGTGAATTTTACAGAGCTGTTTGGTGCCGAAAAAAAATTCGCATCTGTAAACGTGGCATACGTAAAAAGAAAAGAAAAAACACGCTCATTTCGCTTATAACAGACGATATAATTATTTTCACTGAAATAATAAGGATGATTTTTTTACATTGCAAAACTAGTTATAGTACGAATGCCCCTCATTTGTTACGTTTAACGTACAATTTTCAACTTGTTTTATTAGAGAAAATACAGTTTTTAATAGTACAAAGTTTATTAAAACAGGGAAAATGAAAAAAAAATCTGTCAGAAAATTATATATTTTTATTATTTAGTCACTTAAATTAAATCATCTAGTAATGATTTGATCATTCTTTATAATAACTAGGGGTTCCTTCCCGGGTTACAGAATATCGACGAAAACCATTTTTTCCTTTTTTTTTTTTGAAAATTCTAACAGATTTTTTTACATATAATGTATTTTTTTAGATTGTCCGCTAATAACACCAAAAATCATTTTTATATGAAAAATAACAATTATGTATTCAAATAAAGTTTTGTAATTTATTGAAAGTATACTTTCTTTTCGCCTCGTTCCAGGAGTTAACAACCGAAGAAATCGTGAAAGATCGCTTTTTACAGCAGCTTTTTTGATTCTGATAATTTAAATGGTTTAGGCATGCAGTGAGATGTCTTAATTTTATGTTTATTTTTATTTTATTATTTTATTTATTTATTCATGAAGTTTTAATTTCGTTATGGACTATAAGCCGGAAACAAATGCTAAACTATTTATATTAATTTAAGTGCACACGGATTTATCTTTCGTAATCGTCTGCACGCTATATCTACCCTATATATATAAAATCCTAATGAAACGAATTTGTGAAACGATTTTATGAAACGATTTTATGAAACGACTGATTAAACGACTGATTATGTTTCAGGGCTATTTTTAATAAAATATTAAACGCTTGATGGTGAAATTAATACCAATTGTCCATAAAAATCCGCGGATGTCAAAACTGGTAATAGAATTTTGAAATTGGAATTAGTTTTCGAGATACTAATTTTTTTCTAATTTTAATGACATTTCTGTAATGATGGCAACTAATTACTCAGTTTTTTTGGGACAAAAAAGGGAAAAAAATTGAAAAGGATCCCGATAGGGATTATTGATTTCTTTTTATTCGTCATTTTCAAATTGAAATTGAATTTATCTTTAATTTCAATCGATAATGAAGACAAAATTGTGATTAAATTATATTTTTCAGGAAAATTTGAAAAAAAATCACATTTCTATCGTCAGGATTCAATCGTCTGTCAGCATTTAATTTAATTTATAAACTGAAAATATTTTGAATAAATTCGTCCAAATGACGTCATTTATGTAAAAGCCGAGGCTAACGAAAAAGAAAGGCAACCGCGGTGCTTTGCGCGTATCTTTTTTAACAGACCGTCAGAGCCACGTGATGCTCGAATGCACCAGTGCAGGTGCACGAATAGAGCATCACGTCACTTTAGCGGTCTGTAAAAAAAGATAAGTGGAATGCACCGCGGTAGCCTGTCTTTTTCGCTAGCTTCGTGTAAAATCAAAAGAAAGGGGGGGAAAAGGAATTAATAGTAATTATTATTTATTGATATCATTTTGTAAAATTTAATTAAACGAATTTATAAAATCACTAACTCGGATATTTGAAACGAATATATCTCTATAATAAAACTGTAAGTCATGTGACTGTCCTCAACAGTTCCGGGATGCCGCATCGCTTTTTCATATGCCAAGCGGCCATTTTTATTCAAAATTATTTTTTCGAATAAACTGCATAAGAGTTACATTTTAAGAAAGATCGTTCAAAATAAAGTAATATTTGAGAGATGACTTGCGTTCAATTATGTATATATTCTGCAATAACTTCAGTCGAAAGATTCGCAGTTCAAATTCTCTATTCATAAAAGTAAACAAAAAAAGAGATTGATTCGTCGTGAACATTTAAAATATTAAATCATGGAGGTAATCATTCGCAAAGCAAGTTCTCCGCGAATGAATTTTTGGACCGCTGCCTCGCGTCAAAAAAATAATTCGCACCAGTGAGACAATCAAAGTTTACCATAATTATGTGCTATACAACTCAACTTTCGGACCTTTTCTTGACGTAAATTGAACTCATGTAATAATATTTAATGAATCAGATTTTTAGCATTTTTAAAATCGCTAATACAGCTTTTATTTATCGCGTGTACAAATTAGAAAGGATACTTTGATTTTGAAATCAAATGTTTTGATTTATGATATTATTTCTTATTTATTTATTTATTTTCTCTTTTAAATGAAAAGTGTGGAGTATTTTAAATTTATGTAATATAAGCATTTTAGATTAAAGTTAAGTATTTTAAATGAAATGAGTGACAGGTTTATAATTTAAAATTAAATTAATTGTAGTATGAATGACGGTGATGGGAAAGATATTTGGCGAATTATCATCTGCTCCCGGCTAACAAAAATACTCATAATTAAAAAAAAGAATAAAAATAAATAAATGATAGTTTGTTGTAAATAAATATTGATATACATATCAAAAATAATTTATAGAATTAAAATAAAAAATAAAAGTAAATAAACAACAATTTCCATAACAAAGTTTTCGCCAAATTGGCGGGGGAGGGGGGGGGGGAATCGCGCCAACGTGCGTATGTGACATTTGTGCCCAAAAAATATGCGAAATGCTACCATGATCGCAAAAGTTCATGATTTGTCTATTAGAATCTTCCGATTTGGCGAAGGATTAAGGGAAAATTAAATTATGAATAAATGTAACGTGTTGCAATGTTTAACATACATTTAAGGGAGACCAAACTGGTCGCCAGTGGCGGCTAGTAAAATAATAATTGTCCAACTGAACGGAAGGAGAATAAAAAAAAAAAACGTCAAGACCCTTATAATAGAAAAGCACCAAAAGTTCATTGGTTTTTTTTTTCATAACTTTTGGCAACAGATCTATGTATATTACCGAATCTATCCCTTTTTGAAACTCGAATTACGCCAAACCTAAAAGCAAAGAATCCTATACTGGAAAAGAACCCGATTTTCTTATGGACAATATTCAAGTGACATAACATGGTGTAAAATTATCGCGGATAGCAAATTTGTTTAAATATCTCATCAATTAATGCCGAATAAATGCAGGCATGCATGCACAAAATATTTAATTAATTTTTTATGATAAATAATTATTAGAAAATTCGTATATACATATTAATTGAAATAAATAATTTACATATTTAAAATAACATGAAAATATGCATGATGGTGCATTAAACTAGAGAGAAAATTAAAACCTGTTACTGAAAATGTGTATAACATAGTACTTTTCAATACCGTGGTTCTTAATGTTATTCACAAGCAGATGGAAATTTTCTCATCCTTAAACGCAAAGGAAGAATAGAATACAGATCGTTGTTATAAAAGTCCCAGAGGTAGCCACCATTTAAACCTAACCATTTTATACAAGCTGGTTTTCAAGCTGTGATTGATTTTACTTATCAATCCCGAAAACAGTCGTCAGTTGTCGCAACAGCTTATGTATGAGGCCATGATAATAAAAAAATGCCCCATTAAAACGTTAAAAGCATGGCAAACCAATTACAGATTTACCAATATTTAAAAAATAAAGCACGCTGTCATGTTTTTAGAGGCCTCGAAGTCTGAGCGGGGTTTGGCGAGCGTAGCTCGCAGGGGGTAGGCCCCCTAGTATATATATATATATATATATATATATATATATTTAAATCATGCTTGAAAATTATTTGAAAAATCATAAAAAATGCATTAATTGCGATACAGTTTTCAAACAATTTGTATTTCAAAATACATTTTTTCCCTATTCGATGGGGTAAAATTTGAGAATATGCTATGTTTAGAAGTTAAAAAAAAAAAAAAAAATTGCAGTAAAAGAGAAATTTAATCGTCTGGTGTTGCCATCGTCAAAATGACGTCAGCGTTACGTACGGACACATTTTTCCTTTATAATATATTAGATAGATATTGCTTCTTTATATTATATCACAACCCATCTGGAATATCAGTTTAAATTTCCTAATGTCTAACGCAAATTACATGAATAAGAGTTCTGAAACAATGCCTTTAAATAATTGAATGCAGATCGATATTTTCATAAGGCCGGAGAATTAGGTATGGAAATCACATATCTTTATTTTCAACGCAATTAACTTGCCTTTGCCGCATAAAAAAAAAAAAATGGTAAACCATAATCTTATCTTTACGAACCCTTTTCATTAAAAATTCAAAGTCTACGATAATTTTATTTTTCATAAAGCTACTTTTATGATGAGAGCTCATATCAGAAAATTTTCTTTAGTGAACTGCAGGAAAATATTTCACATTGTTTAAGTAGATTATATTTAAATTAAATAAAAACATAAGTAGCTTTGTTTTTTAATTAAATTATAATTATCTCGAGGGATTAAAAATATTAAAGAAGTCGCACGTCTCATTTTGCTTAAGCTGGATTTTGAACACTTGTATTTGCTTTTCTCTGTGGTTATTTAATAAACATATACCTGTGAAATGGATTAGACGATTACAATAAAAGCTTACAACACTAAAACAAATTGGTATTGATATACAATTGTACTAATTTTGCATTTATTTATTTTGCATTTCAAATATTTTCTTTGTGATCCTGAAGTTCTGTGTTTTTCCAAAGCGAAAAGCGGTTTCGTCTAGTTAATATTTTACTACTGCTGAGTGAGTGACTTTAAATGACCAATATTTGTACATTTGGTCTTTTTTTTTTGCTTGAGCTGTATAATCACTTGTGTTATGGCATAATTTTTGTTTTAGTGCAGTGCTAAGAATGGAGAAACAAAAAGCTTATTTTTCGTCATATTTTGCTCTTTTATTTCAAAAAAGCTAAAAATACTTGTCAGACTGCTCGTAAAATTTGTGCTGTATATGGACAAAATGCTGTTTGAGATGACACAGTTCGAAGGTGGTTTGAGAAGTTTAAGCGCTGAAATTTCAGCCTCAAGGATGATGACAGCTCGGGATGACCATTATCGGTAAAGGAGGACCTCTTAAAAAAAAGCTATCACATGATCATGCACTGTACTTTCTGGATCATTTACTCTGTGTGATAGCTCTTGAACTGTGTAATGTGCATTTTCAGCAATAACTTAGGAATTTCTCTTTACAGATGATGGTCATCCATAGTGGACATCTTTGAGACTGAAATTTCCGCTCTTAAACTTCTCAAACCACCTTTGAACTGTGTCATCTGAAACAGTACTTTGTTCAAATACAGCAGATATTTTACGAGCAGTCTGACTAGCATTTTTACCGTTCATGAAATAAAAGAGCATAATATGACATAAATGAATGGTTTGGTTCTCCGCTCCTGTACTGAAACAGAAATTATGCTACAATACAAGCGAGAATTATGTAGCGCAAGCAGAAAAAACCGAGTGTACATATCTAGGTCCTTAAAGGACACTCCTTATCAGCACTAGCAAAATTACTAGATGAAATCACGTTTTGCTTTGAAAAACTGCAGGACTTTCTGGATGACCCAATAAAATTGAGGAAACATGCACTGCAAAAATTAAATAAATAAATAAATAATACAATTGGCGTCGCAGCGTATTACTGCTTATTTTACTGCTTATTACTGTTAATTTTACGGTATAATACTGGCAGTTTTGGTGCCAATATTATATCGTAAAATCAACATTCTTTTATTTTATTTTCTTTTCTTTTCAGTGAAATATTTTGAAGGAATTGTTTTAATTATAATGCTAATATTTTGAAGCACACTGGTGTTAGTTTAATTTTTTTTTAATTTAATCAATATATATGAACAATATTTCATTGATAATTATTAAAACCGCTATTTAAGTACCAAAATTAATTGCAAGCTGCTTTGCGTAATAGTTATCGTCGTCAGTTCAAATGACGAACATGAAACTTTCTGGCTATTTTACAGACATAGAGGTGGGTAATGCGATATCAGTCTGGATCAAGCCAAAATTAGATAACGTGTGACAGTTTAGCAATCTGAAATTATCGAGATTGCGAAAGCTTACTAAATGGAAATTAGGAAAAAAACATCGCAGTTGATCAAAGAGTAATGTAGAAGCTGTTTTAATTATCAATGTATTAAACGTCACATCCTTTTCAAACTTGTCCTTTGGTGTATTTTAGTTAACAGAAATTTTAAAGTTTCTCCGGTATGTATCTTCGAAATTAAGATACCTTCCAGGCAGTCGTCAGTAGTCGGCGTACACGGACTTTGGTGAATATAAACATTACGTCTGTTTAATAAATTTAACAAACTGTATCATATGGCGGAGTATATAATCCATATGTACACATGTGTCTTGTTTTTTCTTTTCGCATTTCTCTTAGCGCGGTGATTTATCACGGACGAGTTCGTAAAATAAAGTTATGTAATTTATATATACAAAAAGAAAAAAATGTGTGCATGTGTTTTTCAAAATTATTTACTTACATTTAAAATTTTGGAATTACTTTAAACATTTTAATTTTAAGTACTCATTTTCAATATTATTCAGTAAAATTATTTATATTATTGCATAATAATTTCTGATAAGAGTTGTATCTTATCGTAAAGTATTTTAACGTACAGTGAAACTTCTATTTAACGAAGTCTCATCGTTACACTTAAACACTTCGTTCTGAAGAAAATTCGTTAAATAGAAATCAACTTAAATTTATGAAACTTGTATACACATAACTCACATAAAATGGAAAAATTTGAAAAGAAACGCCTCCAAGGATTAACATTAGCTTGCGAGTTTTGTTTTGTGATATGTCAAAGTTCGATCTTCGATCTTGTCGACCCAAGAAGGAAGAGTTCTAGCACAAAAACAACAATTAGTTGTGTACGCATAACTACTGGTATACACATAATCCACATAAAATGGAAATATTTGAAAAATATATTTATTTTAATTCAAGCAGTCCCTTTTTTATGCAATATAGATATGAGAATAATTTAATTAGAATAAAAAAAAAAAAATCGTAACAAAGAGAAGTAAACAAAAACAGAAGAGTACCGTTTCTTTTTTCCTTAAAATGTTATTAAATGTATGTGTTTTGATTAAATGATTCAAATATGTTCATTTTCATACAGTCCTCTGAAATAAATTCATACACCCATCGCAACAGCAACCTCTCCGTTTGAATGCCGTACACGCACGAAAATGGAATAAACTTCGTTATATAGAATGAGTATTTCGTAATATGGAGATTAATTCACATGTTAATGATGTTCAAAGTCAAGGTTCTGCAGAAAATTTCGTTAAGTAGAAAACTTCTTTAAATAATGGACTTCGTTAAAGGAAAGTTCCACTGTATTTTAAAGTATTTTTTTAATGCTTGACAAAATTAAATTTATAAGATTTAAAATCTCAAAACCTCGCTTTCAAATAACTCAGTATAATGCAGATTGGTACTCTGATGATGCCAGAAAAATTTAAAATGAAAAATTATCTGTAATTGAGTCATTTTACGGTAAATGTTATTTTTTGTAGAGTAAAAATTCCAAAAAAATATTTTGAAACGAAAACATTTTTACTAATATCCATACTTCTCTATCTCCTCTCCATAGTTATTTTTCATCTCTTGGTCGTATAGTCTTTTCATTATGTTATGCTTAATTTATTTTATAAGGATTCAGGGGTATTTTTCATAATATTTTATCGGAGGATATAAACATCCACCTTTTATTCATAATGCCAGCCTTTTTTATGCTAAGACATTGAACTTAAAGGAAATATTTCGAAAATTATTTACATATATAATTTAAAAACTTATTTTTATTTAATAAATGATACATACATTTTAAATGAAAAACGGAAGATACATAAAGTGCATACATTTACTAGTACAGCAAAAAGGCTTCAAATATAATGACAAGCGGCAATGTGCACAGTAACTGCTAACAACTGTAATAAAACAGGGATGCCTTCTGTCTGAATATTTTTATTAAGTGACAAATAATGCTATATATTAGAAATTATTACACAGACTTTTATTGTAAGGGATGATACAAGAGTACACTATTACATCCATGCAAATAACAATTTTGAAAAAAAAAATCATTTTATGCATAACATAATTTAATTTACATACAAAAGAATTTTCAAGGAAAAAGATTCAGTGTTGAAGGAATGATACATTTATAAAATTCACAAAAGAAATGAAGATAATAACAGAAGAAACTAGTTGTTACATGGAACAGAGGTTATACAAGTATTATAACTCCGTTCATAAAAAAATCTTAAAACATCAATCTTCATCGAATATAAACACACTGGACAAAACATTAGTCACCTTCTGGATATATCTCTCTAATACAGTGTAATACCGCCTCTGTTCTTGATAGCCATCTGTAACCGTCGAGGAATAAAATATACAAGATTAACAGGTAAGAAACATCTAACTGACACCACTCGCTCCTGAGTATATCACGTAAGGCCACCAAATTGTGGGCATACTTATTGAGGCGCTTTATTACCATTTTAAACCGTCCCTCTAATTTTTTGTCATTAAGATCAGGTAATTTTATGGGCTAGTCGAGGTGCGATAGTGTCTGTGAGTGTTCATAAAACCTTTTATGTATGTATCCAGCCCTGTGATCAAGGCTGATGTAATAGAAAATGGAAGGTGCTCATAGCATATTTATTCATCAGATAAATGCTGAATAAAAGATAACACATGATAACAGAGAATGTTCAGTCAACACCCTGGTTTATGTTAGTTGCCAGCTCAATCAATGGACCGAGTTATAATACGTTAAACACCCTAATACCATCAGAGGACTATGTCCGGTGGATTTACAGCCTCTACACACTGTCACTTGAATGCCTCATTTGGCCGTCGCGTCTGTACACTCTAAATTTCGCTACCATTTGCAAAGAAGGCAAATTTGTCATTTGTCAGAGCATATTGTGTACCTACAGCCAATTACTGTATATATTCGATGATTTTTAGTTCATTACGCAAACTGCGCGCCTCTAGTAAACTACTGTCCACATTCGGGATTGTTTGGCGCATTACAGACGTGCAACTTTATGTACTGCAGTGAGGAATTGCCTCTTGCGAGGTATCCTGCTCCATATATTTAGCGCATGCAGTTTCCTTCCTAATGTACTTTCTGAAACAGGTTGAGATCGACCTTCATTCGTTGACTGAGAGACTTCATTATTTTCTGAAGCAATTTCTGTCGGGTTCGTGAATGGCTTTTATCAATAAGGAGTGACATTTGATTCTGCTCTCTCTGGAATAAGTTGTTTTTCCAAACACAATATTGACGCAGAGTTTCATGACCACCAGGGGTACTCTATTCCTTACATACACGCTTTGAACACGAAAATATCTTCGCTCACTGTGTGGTTGTTGGCACGTCCAGACATGATAGCACCTTTATATCATTCTGACACATAACTGTATTTATCCTTCTTAATTGACTATTCCCCTACTTCAGAACGACTTGCCCAACGACTGCTGCTATGATCTCAAAGCAGCAGTCCAGTATCGGTTTACCTTGTTACACATCTGCAACGCCATCAGAATGAGTATAATGAAACCATCGTACTTCCGCTCAAGGGTAACTACACCGTAAAAATTTCGTAAAATTTCAGTAGATGTATCGTAAATTAACCGTTTTCACTCTCTACGGTATGAGTACCGTACTTCTAAGTTATATTAAGCGTAAAAAATCGTACATGTGTCATTTCGATTATAAACGGTAGTTATACCATAAAATGATTAATTTTCAGTAAAAAATCACTATTTATACCGTAAAATAATTATTTTTCACTAAGGAAAAAGCTGGTAGCCCCACCTCGGTGTACGGCAACTCCTGAAGTGATGGTCTTTCTCTTGTTACGTAATGCGTGCAGGCCCGAGGAGAGAGGGGAGGTGCAGCCGGAACATATACTTTAAATATTTTACGGTACATATACCACCCAATTAAATTACGGTATATATACTGGATGCAAAGTTGCCAGTATATGTACCGTAATTGTTGACCAAAATTTTTTACAGTGTAACATTTTGTCAGCTGTGCTTACATTTTTTATGTGTTCTTTTACGTAAAGGCTTTAAAACATTAAAATATATATATATTCTTTCAAAAACTAATTACATGTATCGCAAAAATAGTGTTTTCTTTAGAATTACTCAATTGCATATTATCTTATGTTTTTTTTCATAAGAAAACTCGACTTTTTTTTCACACAAAAACATTCTAAAAGTTCACATTTAATCAGAATATAAAATAAATTTTCTTCCAAAAATTATTATATGTAAAAGTATCATTCTCCAACAATAGAACTAATATTAATCATTTATCTACATTTTAAAAAATTTCTTATCATTTAAAAATGAGTTATATTTAACACATACATCTATCATATAATAAAATATTTTAATTTCATTATGTCTTAACGCTCATCCTAAAATTTTAATTCACATTTTTTAATGTATAACAAACTTGCATTTATAAACTTTCACCCACCAAGACACTGCCTTTCTATAACGCCATGTAACTCAGATCCAAATCCTGATAGGGGAAGGGAATTACGTGTGGAAATCACGTATCCTTATTTTCAATGCAATTAACTCACCCTCATCGTAAAATGATAATAATAAGAATAAAAAACGGTAAACCGTAATCCACCTTGACATAACTTCATTAAAAATTAAAATTCTAATCTTGGATTATTTTATATTTTATTAGTTATTTTCCAACGAGACTTCAAATTAGAATTTTTCAACAAATGAACCGCGAGAAAATATTTCACATTCGTTAAGAAGATTATTTTTAAATAAAAAGAAAACACAAGAGTAACTTCAGTTTTTATTTCACTTATAATTAACTCAAGAGTTTAAAAACATTAAAAAAGACGTGTCGAAATTTGTTTAAACGGGATTTTGAATATTTGTATTTTGTTTTCTTTGTGTTTCATTAACAATACACCTGTGTAAAATATAATTAGAAGATTCTAATAAAAGCTCGAAATATCCTAGAAATAAATCTAATTTTGCATTTATTGCTTTTGCATTGGAAAAATTTCGTTTATAAATCTGGCATTAAGGCCGAATCATTCATTATCGGACCGAAATATTCATGTTTTTCGATGATATTTCAAATTCCCAAATAATAGTAATAATAATAATATTACACATTAAAAATTGAATAATTAAAAATATTCAATTTTGTGTGGAAATTTCTCTAATTTAATCCATATTATCCACCAATACTTTCTTTAATTGCTAATATTTCTAATTATACTTGAATATTTTTAAAAGGTTAGACTAAAAAGTGGCTTCTTTACACAACATACTATATTTTAGGGCAGATATACAGGGTATTCGGATACCACCGCATAAAGTTTGTAGAACGAGAATTGTCGCGTAGAGTACACGAAAAGTGTCCAAAGAACCATGCTTCTAAATCGTATTGTTTTCGAGAAAAACGTGAAAGAAAAAATTATGACGTCACGTATGATCATAAAAAATAAGCTTTATTGAACCTCGTAAAATTACAAAACGCATGTGAAACAAGACTTATATATTTATAAACTCGGTTTATGGCGTCAGGTGCTGCCATCCGAAAAATCTACAAGAGGTCACTCCATTTTTTCCGGTCAAGGGTCCATTCCTCTTCCAGACCCCTATCCCTAATGGCTTCTTTTTATACCATTCACCTAGGTCTTTCGTGGTCTTCCTCGCTTCCTCTTTTGGTTTGTTCTATAATTAGATGCGATTTTGGGTAGTCTCTCGTCACTCATTTATTTAACATGACCCTACCACATGATTAAAGAAACAATAAAAGTTTTAAAAGATAAAAATTGCACACTGATATACAAGTACTCATAGACAGGGAGTGGAGTTGTTTGCAACTGGGTATCCCTTTGAAACAATAAACTGTTTCACTGTTTCATAGGTTAAATTTAATTTGATATGGTCTGTAGGCGTGTATCTAATATGCAAATGAGCAACCGTCGCGTCGTTCGGCTCGCTTTAAAAGGCGGCAGCTTGAAATTATCGACTATCTTCACATAGTGACAATGTATTCCATTAGAGAGTATTGCAATACGATTTTACTTTGGTCAGGGTAATGGCAATGCATTAGAAACTGCTAGGGAGTATGTGACGTCATACGTTTTTCATTTTTCATTTGTTTTTAAAACTATGTGTCATCGAGGTATGATTCTTTGGACAACTTTTATGTATACAAAGCGAGGATTCTCGTTCTTCACACCTTGTGCTTGATCCAAACATCCTGTATACTATCCAGGCATGTATTTAGTATGTATGACGCGCCTGTGCAGTTATTTATTTTACGCAACCACTTCTCCGACTTAAATTTAATAATCGTTCGTTGTGCATGTATAACACTGTTTACTATGATGCATTGCAATTCTTATAAGCTCCATAAATAACAAGCGCCCTCACATCCTGGAGTTTCTGAGAATGATTTCAATGTGACTCATGCAGATTCTAAAAAATATTTTTTAATGCGTTCTATCTTTCCTGTAGAATCTACAGGTTCATCTGGGTGGGGAGGCATACCAAAAGACTAAAGCTCAACAAGCCCCACCCAATGTAGAATCGACAGAATAATTGTAAAAAAATTTGTATTAAGGCTGTTCTCAAATTCAAATTGACTACTTTCCGACATATTTTTAAATTAATTTTTTTTCCCAATGATATCAAATTGGCGGGTGTTCTTATTAAGAAATTATGTACTCGAACTTTTTTTCCGTTGATCGGTGAAGATAGATCTCCTGTAGAATCTATAGAATAATTGTGGAAACTTTGTAACAAAGCTGTTCTCAAATCCAAACTGACTACTTTACGACACATTTTTAAATTAAATATGTTCTCAATGATATCAAATTGGCGGGTGTTCTTATTAAGAAATTATGTAATCGAACTGTTTTTGAGTTGTTCGGTAAAGATAGATCTCCTGTAGAATCTACAGAATAATTGTACAAACTTTGTACTAAAGCTGTTTTGAAATCAAAATTTGCTACTTTCTTATACATTTTTTAATTAATTTTTGTTCTGAGTGATATCAAATTGACGGGTGTTCTTATTCAGAAATAATGCAATCGAACGGTTTTCCCGTTTTCGGTAAAGATAGATCTACTGCAGAAGCTACAGAATATTTGTACAAATTTTGTGATAAGGCTGTTCTCAAATTTAAATTGACTACTTTCTTCTACATTTTTTAATTCATTTTTATTCACAAACGTATCAAATTGGCAGGTGCCCTTCTTATGAAATTGTGTAATCAATTTTTTTCAATTTTTACAATAAATATAGTAGATTTTTCAGAAAATCCTGTCAAATTGAACTTTTTAACCAAAATGATGTACACGACAACGAAGGAAAGGAAACAATGTCGCCTTGAGTCAACAATCGCTTATAACTCAAAATGCAATTTATTTATCGTAAAATGAAAAACCCTATTCGATTACAATACATTTTAATAGTCCTGCCTACAACTATCATGTATTTATGATTAAAAATGAATCGGGAAATGTCTCAGAAAATTTTACGTTGTTGAGCAAGTAAAAATTTTTTTTGGAACAGTTTAACTCAAAAAAAAGTATTGAAATGATAGAGAATATGCTTTTTTTTTTACCGTTGACCAACTCCCTACCTGCTAGCTTGAGTACCTAACTTAATGAGTTAGTACCTAGGCGCGGGGCGATAATCGCCTGATCGCAGCATGGCTGTGATCAACCTCTCAAGAGCCTTGTTAGCACCGCTGCAGTACTCTTTAGTGGTTTGTTACAGTTTTCTTTATTTGCCGGTTCATGGTGTTACTTTGTGTTGGTTCTCTGTTGGCCGGTTGACTTAAAGTGGATTTGTTTGACACGACGTGGTCTCGTAATTTAGCGACTTGATCAGATGACGGGATCTTCATCTGACTAGGCATCTCCAGATGTAAAATTCATAGGGAACTTGGAGGACTTTGCACCCACGACGGATTTTACATGCACAAGGTACCATTAGCGCACATGGCTAGAGAATGCGCTCATTATCCAACTAGATGCCGCGAGTGAGCTGAATATTGAAAGAAGAAATTAAGATTTCTATGCTCGAATGTTGCCGTAATACATTCTAGGCATGCAGGTCATATGATTGCCCTCTATAGCTGTCAAGTTTCTAATTTATATAGATTTAAAGAATTCAAAACTGCTTCAGAAAACTTTTCTTCTGTTTGATTTGTATCAGATTAAGCCCTTGGGGTAGGCCTCCCCACTTAGCTTAACCTGTTTGATTTCTATTTTCATAAAAAGCACTTTCAAATGAGAGACATAACAAGTTATACAGGATGCCCACAGAGACTCTTTATAATTTCAAGCTTTTATTACAAACACAAAGGAAGGGATATGTGTACGGAGTATATTACATTATTAGGAGTATACATTTATTTTTTAAATCAATTAATAGCCACTCACCATTACTAATTGTGCACCATTCGTTGCACGAAACACGTCGGCGCTTTCTTCTGATATTCTTTTTCGTCAACTTCTTCCTTTATTCAATACTGAGCCAGTCTCAATCAATTTTATGTGCTTTTCACGAATTGATGGACATGGGAACCAGAAATTCATGGAGATCGGCTAAGAATTGGATAAAGCAAGGTGTGGGTGAAAAGGAGTATCAGAGAAAAAGTCGACGAACATTACCATGACATACTTCCTGCATAAATAGGGCATCTATAAGGGTTTATTAATTGATTTAAAAATACTTCAGTATCTATCCTCAATATTGTACAACTTTCCATACATGTATCTGTTTAATTGTGTTTGTAATAAAAGCAAAAAATTGCAAAGAATCCTTGTGGACGCCTTATGTATTTAATGATTATACTTATCTGATTAATATGACATAGAATATAGTATGATAGAAAAATATTTAAAAGAATTAACTTCATTATCTATTTTTCGCTCACCGACTTTCCTATAAGACGTAATAAATCTTCATATGTTTCCGCTGACTCTTTCAGGGTTACTAAACAGTGTAATATGGTCGTCATCCAGAAAATAAACTAGTCGTTGGGGGCCACCGTAATACTTACCCATCATGGATATGCATAATGTAAAATATTAAAATAAAAATGTGTAAACTACTTATAAAATGCATTGCAATTCAAATAAAATCGTGGCTTGATGACGTCACAAACTTTAAAGGCTCGATTACTGAATTGCTTGAAAGAGGTTTTTCCTTATAACTCCAAAAATAATAATCCTATTAACTAGCGGTTTATTGCATCTGATTAAGCGTCAAATTTCCAATTACAATATATCTTTGAAGTGAAATTTGGATGAAATACAGGGTCATGAAAAATCGAAGAGTGTGGAAAATAGGATTCCAAATATCTCGGCAACTCTTTATCCGATCGACTTCATGCTTTATTCAAAATTTATGTTTTTTTATTGTCTTTTATATTCATTTCTTAAAATAAACAATTTCGAAAATTTTTATATACCTTTCATCAGAACGAATATTTCGAGAGTCCGAAAAAAATTGTTCCGGTTAATCGAGGTTATTGAAATGAAATAGGCTTCTTCCCATTATTACATACTAAGTACATACAAATTTGCAAGTCTCTATCTCAATTTTTTCGGGAGATAGAGCGTTTACAGACACACACACACACAGACACACAGACACACAGACGGACGGCAATTTTTTTTTTCTAAAAATATGTTTTTCGGAATCTCCAGTGTCTGAAACGTGTAAATCCGTCAAAAAAAAAATTTCGATTTTCAAAACGATTACAAGACTTACCCTATACTACGTATGATGGGTAAGTAAAACCATACTCTGCAATTAATTCCAAACGTATCAGGAAATTTCACTTTATGCATCGAGACAAAAACCTTTTCATTTACACCAAATGTTAAACCGCTACAAGCTAGTTTCCTTAAGAACAGAAACATTTCATAATGATACTAGCAATAAAAAGATGTTTGAGAGATGAGTTACATTAAAATATGTATAGATTCTAAGATAACTGCAGTTGAAATTAGGTTGCAAGCTGACTATCTCAATTCGTTAAAGAAAATGAACACAAGAGATTCGTTCATCATGAGTCATAAAATTATTAAACCATGGTGGTAATCATTCGCAAAGCAAGATCTCCATGGTGAATTTTGCAGCGCTACCTGGTGTCGAAAAAATATTCGCATCTGTAAACGTAGCATACACAATAAGAGAAAAGGCAAGGCATTCTCATTTCGCTTATAACAGACGATGTAATTCATTTTACTGAAATAATAACGAAGAATTTTTTACATTGTAAAACTAGTTATAGTACGAACCCTCCTCATTTGTCACGTTTAGTGTACAATTTACAACTTGTTTAAATTTCTGTTCAGTTACAAATGATTTTTTTTAAAAATATTATTCATCTATCATATAATAAAATGCTAGTTCCATTAATATTTTTAATTTCATTATATCACAACTCTCAATGAAAAATTGTACTTCACATGTTTAATGCTTAACAAAACATCGTTAAGATTTCATCTTCCAAAACACTATCTTTGTAGGTCGGTATCTTCATATGGCAAGAAATTTTAGTTTGCAAAATCACGTATCCTTATTTTCAACCCAATTAACTCATCCTCATCGTATAAAAATAGATAAGCAGTAAACTATAATCCACCTTGCAATTCCTTAACATAATTTAATTAAAAATTTAAATTCTAATTTTGGTTTATTTTATGTTTTATTAACCCTTTTTATAAAGAAAATTCGTATCAAACTGTTTTTCCCGATTTGAATGCGATAAAAAATTTCGCATTGTTTTTAATTCCATTCTAATTGACTCAAAGGGTTAAAAAGCTATAAAAAATAATGTGATCCATTTCGTTTATTTTACATTTTTATGCCTGTGTTATTTTTTATTCTCTGCGGTTGTTTTAATAAATATATACTTGCCACCAAGATAAGAAGATTATACTCGAAGTTGACAACAACAGGGGAAAATAAATGATATTGGTAAAATATTTATCTAATTTTGCATTTGTTAATTTTTACTCTGTAAATTATTTAGTTACAATTCCGGTATTGAGGAAACTTATACAGAGGGTGTTCGCACATTTTTAGACGATTTCGGCGCTGTTTTTTTAACGTTTAAAATATGACTATTGCTTTCTGAAATAATCTATATGATAATCTTGTTTCTTGATTCTAATTCTGCGTAATGCTTTTGATGGTAGATTTTTTGTAAAATTTACAGTGTTATTGCTTCCCATGCCGCTTTAAAAACTTTCCAGATTCGATCAATCGTGGTGGTTTTGCGCTTTGAAAAAGCTCTTTTCAGCAGACCAAATGCACAATAAACCATAAGAGAAACGTCAGGTGACTTCTTAGGAATATGTTGAAAGGTATAAATGCAATACCTGTGTGAGTTTTTAATGTTTTCAACGAATACAGCGGTAGTTTTTGAAGTATGAGCGGTAGCTTTGCTTTGATGCAGTTTCACCCTTTAAAAGTCGTTGAAATAAAGAAAATAGCATTTTTTCTGTAAATATCGGATGTAACACATTCTCTTAATAATATAATGAATTGATTGTAACATTTTTGTCCAGTATTCTTATTTTTATTTTCCCATTGTAAGATAAATTTGCCACAGTCATAAATCCTTACCTGAAACTTCGTTTTCAGCCTTGAAATGGACTCTTTTTTTTTCCCCTGTTTTTTTTCCATCTGGTATCTTTTTACTATGTATACGTACTGAGTTTTGGAATAGCACTTTCCAATCAATAGTTATGTTTATTTCGCACTAAAAATTTTTATATTATGCGCTTTGCAATCATTTTAGACTGTCGAATTAGCATACTTCTGTTCGGGAAAAAAAAAAAAAAAAAAAAAAAAACGCATCTTTCCATTCACAGCTTTTTTGCATGCGCAATCTTGAAATAAGAATAAATTTGAAAGTATCAGACGATAATATAAATTACACATAAGAAGTTGTTGCCAGAATTTTTTCCTCTAAAATAATTCCATTTTTTAAAATCATTTATTAAATTTGTCTAAAAAATGTACGAACAGCCTCTGTACATTTTGCTTGAAATACAGAGTGTGTTAATTTAACTTTCACTTTAAAAACACACATTTAAAATACATATATTAAAAATACATTCTTTTCAGTCATTTCATTTAAAATATAACAACAACAACAACAACAATAAAACAACAACAACAAAAACAATAATAATAGAAATAAAATATAGAAATAATAATAATAATAATAATCCTTCTATATTAAAAAAAGTAATCTGGAACTGAGCCAAAAACGATTTAGAAATGCACCAATCAAATTCTGCGTAGATATTCCGGGTTATTCTCATCGCATTTTTACTAGGGACTTTTTTGAGGAGCTATTACTTTTTTTCTAGCCATCCTACGGATTCAAAAATCATGCCACCAGACGCGAAATATAACAAGCTTTCAGAAATTCAAAAAATTATCACGGTCGGACAATAAAAACTCAAAAAATCCTTAAAAATCGATTAAAAATTCTTTTATTGAAAAAAGTGATTTGTTTATATTGTTGCCAAAATCTAAATAAGCGCAAAGGATTATGTTTTATCTCAAATAAAAAATGTATTTGCGCGAGACTATTCAAAACAATAATGAAAGTTTAAAATAATAATTAAACGATTCACGTGTTGAAAGCAGGAAATAAAGAAAATTACGTCATAAAAATTGTGTTTACACATGAATATTAAAAATAAAAAAGATGAATTAAATGAAAAATCATTATAACCAGTTAAATGAAAAAGCATTGTAACCTGATTACAGAAGAAAGTCGCCGTTCGTGATATCATCACCATCATCATCTTTTTAAAACAGGATACATTACCAGGTTTTAAGAGGCTGTGAAATCAGAACAGGAGTTGGTGAGCGTAGCGAGCAGGGGGCAGAGCCCCCTAGTACCATTAAAACACAATATTTTATTTCAACATGAAAGCATTGTTTACACACGCGAAAGAAAAGGCTATTAGCGATATTTGCTCCCTGCTAATATAAAAGTGCCAAATTATTTTGTACAATAAATTCATTTTAAAGCCTACATGCATATTTAAATATTATGACATTCAGGCAAGGACTAAAACAAGAAAAACATTATTCATTTGAAATATTTTTTACTATGTAAACTTTTATTTACCTGTCTTCGGAAAAATGTAGGAAGAAAATTGTGTATTGGTAGAATTCCACAAACATAAAATTTTTTACACCGGCAGCAGATTTATTTTTCTTTGCATAACAAATGCAATATACCTGATGGCTTACACATTGAAATTCTCTCAGAGGACTTGGAGATATTTTAGCGTTGGAATGCAAGTTCTAAGGGAAAAAAAACCCAGCTTTTAAGAATATTGTACGAAGATTATTTCTTTTATGTGAAAATAATATTAATATAAATATTAGAAAACTGTCTTAAAAATCATATACAGTCCGAAAAGTCTGGAAACGGTCAAATAACTCGAAGAATATATACATCGAATTGAAAAACGGCAAAATGCATGTTCAATATTTTTGAAAAATCTATTTAGGGATATGAATGTTGCCCCCCCCAACTTTTCCCACCCGAGGGGCGGGGGAAGGGGGCAACTTTGAAATCTTAAATGATGACCCCCCCCCCCCTTTTTATTGCACATTCGGATTCTACGGGAAAAAATGCGTAACTTTTGTATTGAACATTTTCTTCGAAACATTGTAGATGGTTCTGTAATCGAGTGCAATGCTGTGAGAATCGTTACCATTGCAATGTCTGGAAACGCTCGAATAACTCGAGAAATATACATCATATTGAAAAACGGAAAAATGCATGTTCAATAGTTTTGAAAAATCTATTTAGGGAAATCAAAGTTGCCATTTTTCTATAATATTAAACATGTATTTTTCTGTTTTTCAATCTAATGTATATTTCTCTAGTTATTCGAGCGTTCCAGACATTGCAATGGTAACGATCCTCACAGCATTGCACTCGATTACAGCGTCATCTACAATGTTTCAAAGAAAATGTTCAATGCAAAAGTTACATATTTTTTCCCGTAGAATCCGAATCTGCAATAAAAAATTGGGGTCATCGTTTAAGATTTCAAAGTTGCCCCACTTTCCCGCCCGGGGTGGGCAAAGTTGGGGGGGGGGGCAACTTTCATATCCCTAAATAGATTTTTCAAAAATATTGAACATGCATTTTGCCGTTTTTCAATCCGATGTATATTTCTCGAGTTATTTGACCGTTTCCAGACTTTTCGGATACCCTGTATATTATTTCTGTTGTCAACATCCGTTTACTTATGAATTTACCAAACGCACAACGAATGAGGTATCATTGGAAAGGTTTTTGAAACGGCTTCTGACATAGTACATTCACATTTCACTAAAACATTTTAAAAATTGCTAAAAAATTGCTGTTAATTAAAAATTGAATCGGCATTGTTTTCATAAATGAAATGAAAGGTTTTCCTCAAATTAGTGTTGACACGAAAATAAAATACCGCATTATAGGATGCTCAACAATGATTATAAAAAAATAAATAGTACAAAAAAGATAAAGTATGATTTCTCCACGCGGGTTTATTTTATATTTATGGTTAAAAAACAAAATTGAAATTGAAATGTTTAGAAGAAAAAGACACCACCGATCGATCGAAGTAGTGGTATTTCACGTGTGGAATAAAATGTATGTTTTGTTAAATTAGATTAAATTGTACTTTAAAAGCATTCAATTTATTTTTCTTTGTTTCATGTTTTTCAAGAAGCAAATGACGTATATTCTAAGGCAGTTAAAAGACGATTGTTATTTTTTTTTCTCGCGCGTGCCTTTTGCTATCTTCAATCAGTTTTTACTGTAACTTTGATGGAATAAATGATACGATATTCTGAGTTGACTAATCTTGTTTGCTGATATTTTTATGCTTAATTTTTCTTTAGAAGTTTAAACCTGCATGTAAAAAAATATTAGATATTGCTAAAATTATTAGAGTGCAGTACGAAATCCTCGCACGGATCCACTGGTACTTTCTTATTTCTTTAAGGTATCCGAATACCTTCGGAGGGCCTTTTCTAAAATTATTTTAAAATATGACTTTTTATTGCATTGTACATCATGATGTGATTAAAAAATTAAAATAAAACAGAAAAAGTTATACATTTCAAATTATTTTTTTTATATTTTGGGGAAAAAATAAGCAAAAAACAGCGAAAATAATCACTTCCGCAAAACATCATAACTCAACTTTAAATCAAGATAGTTATTTTGTAAGCATTATTATAATTATTAAACCTTTTTCTGGGGAATGAACTACTCTCATATTTGTGATTCAAATATTTAAAACTATATGGACAGTTAATCAGTGATGAAGCAAAAATTACTAAAAATTTATTGCAAATTGGAAACTTTATCAATAATTAAAAAAAACTAATACACTTACTGTTACGAGTGTAGTTCATTCCCTTTATTTCACTTTGCAAAGCATACAAAAAAAAATTGAAAGAGATTCATCCATAATTTTTTCCGTTATGATGTTTTGCGTAATTATAAAATGTTAAAAAATTGATTTTCAGAAAACGCAAAAACAAAATTTAATTCAAAATCTTACCTTTATTTTGAAAAGCAAACCTTAATATGTTACTAAATTTATACACTATATTATCTATTTTGTTTAAAACAATTGCTGTTTTTCTTTTTCAAATTCTTTTAAAATTTTCTCTGATTCTTTGCTTTTGGGTTTACATGGCATTGAAAAACGTGCTGACTTCCGGTGAGCAGAACGATACTTCCGGTTTCAAAATACTGATACAGTGAAACTCGTTTAAGATACGCCCGCTTAAGATACGATCCCGCTTAAGATACGAATTATCTTCGGTCCCTTGAAAAATGCCTATTAAACCTGTGTAAAATTACTCGCTTAATATACGTACGCATAAGATACGATCCCGCTTAATATACGAAGAAAATTTGTCCCTTGATGTAAAAAAAACCCGCTTAATATACGAAGTGGTGCTTATATAATCCGTTTATCACGTGTCTTTAGGACAGAATAGCTAAAAAGAGCAACTGAATTGTGCTCCAGTCTTTCTCTTGGCGGTTTTACCCCCCCCCCCCCTGCCCGTTTCTTCTTCCCCTTTTAAGTTCGAAGTCCCTATGGAAGGTTCGGGAAAGTTCTCCTTTACGTCATAATCACGTGATGTGACGCAACTCCATACCTTCGCAGCGTTTTCCGATCTAGGGAAAAATCCCCAGATCTAGGGAAACTCAAGTCTATTTAGGGAATTCCTTCTTATTTCTAGGGAATTTTTAGAAGACTAGCAATATTTTCTCAAAATCTAATGGAAAAAAAAGGATTTTTTTTAGACTTCTGCGTTTTTCTGGCAATGAACGTGATAGATGGAAGAGGAAGTAAAGGGATGGGCAGTGGGGAGAAATTGTCTTCAAGCAATTTTTTCGCTAACAGGGGGTGTGGGGGGGGGGAGGTTGTTTTTCTATAACACAAACCGGTGCTCATGAATCTCGTATGTGATTCAGCCAAGTCGTTACAGCCAATAAAAATGCAGAATTTCTTCCATGTCACGTGACTTTAGAACTAGGAAATTTTTATTCCGTAGTCTATGGAAAAATGTAAAATATATCTGAGAACACTGTAACTTCGAAACCTCTGTACCGGTAAAGCTGTCGAAAGGTCATTGCGTAAATCTAGTCTTTTGTTTATCCGCTGAATAGTAATAGGAGTAAATAATGGATGAGCAACTTAAAGTAAAAAGAAAAGCACTTTCTTTGACTGAAAAATTGGATGTCTTAAGGAAATACGACGCTGAGAATGTGATAAACAAGACAGTCTTTGGCAAATCTGTGGGAATCCACGAGTCAACTCTTCGAGCTCTGTTAAAAAATAGACAGAAACTGGAAAGCATCAGCTGGTGGCTCTGGCAGAAAGAAAATTAAGGTGGCAAAATTTGAAGAATTGGAGAAGATTTTATTTGAGTGGTTCACCCAAACCCGATCGATGAACATCCCAACTAATGGATCATTGATTAAGGAAAAGGCCTGCGAAATTGCTACACGTCTTGGAGTGGATTTCACGCCTAGCAACGGTTGGCTAGACCGCTTCAGACAAAGATATGGCATAGTTTATAGGAAGGTATGCGGAGAGACGACAGCTGTGAATGCAGATGATGTCAATTGTTGGAAAAATAACGTGCTCGCGCCGCTATTGACAAAGTACTCAAGATGCAATATTTACAATGTCGACGAGATGGGCCTTTTTTTTTAATTAATGCTTGATAAAACTATGGCGTTTAAGGGTGAGAAATGTTCTGGAGGCAAACTTAGCAAAGAACGTATAACTGTTCTTGTTGGTTCAAATATGAGCGGAACGGATAAATTAAAACCCTTCGTCATCGGCAAGTCGCGGAATCCTCGCTGCTTTAAAAATGCTAGAAATCTGCCCTGCGATTATGAAAGTCAAGCCAAAGCATGGATGACAGGCGATATATTCGTTAAGTGGATCCGCAAGTTCGATGAACGAATGAAAAAAGAGTCCAGGAAAGTATTGTGTCTCGCCGACAACTGTCCCGCCCATCCCAAGGATATCCCCGGTTTACAAAACGTCGAACTAATCTTTTTACCCCCTAATGTAACTAGTGTTGCTCAACCCATGGATCAGGGCATAATTCTTGTTCTCAAAATGAAATACAAAAGTCATGTAGTTGTACGTCATCTACACCAAATAGATCATCGTGAAAAGGATCTGTCCTGCCCAACCTGTAAGCCTATTAACATCTTGGACGCCATGCATTTCCTGAGAGCGTCCTGGGAAGACGTAACACCAACCACCATTGAGAACTGTTTCTGTAAAGCCTTTGACGTCGGCCACACTTTTCAAAATGTTGACATCGCAGAAGAGGAGCAGTATCAAGAAGAATGCGAAGATTGGGACTCATTTGTCAATATTGACGATCAGCTTGTAACAAGTGAAGTTCGTTCTATCCCGGAGATAATCGCGGATGTCAAAAGTTCCGATGAACCAAGGCCTTCAGAAGAAGCAGAAGACGACGCGGATGAAGAAACGGATGTGCCAGCCATACCATCATTCGCATCTGTAATGAGCTCGCTCAGCTTAATTTGACAGTACGCCTCTTCGATAGATGCTGGTCCCTCCGTGTCAAAGATTTTTCCTACCACATCAACAAGGCAGAAAGCTTCGTGATAAAATCTCGCCCTAAGTTGCACCAAACCAAGGTAAACGACTTTTTTCAACAAATTAAAACTACTTCACGTACTTTAATTTAAATAATGTAACAATTATTGTTCCTGGCATACATTTAGTTTGTATTTCTAAAAGTAATTATGCAAATTTATTATTTTTCCTGCTTAAGTATGTAGTGTATTTCAGTTGTTGTTTTCTAAAGATTAAAAAAAATTTCGTTTTATTGTCTTTTTTTAATTTGGCATTTTAATTTTGTTATTGTACAAACGTGACTCAATAAAATTTTGGAGAAAAATAAAGTAATTCTTTATTTCAAAATCTTAAACTCAAATTTTCTATAATATCTAAAAATTGTTAGAAATGGGTAAAATGAGAGTTATAAATGGTTAAAATACGTTAATAACAACGTGCACTGTCTTTGTATGCATTATTACTCGAGAATCTATGAAATCCGGATAAGATACGATCCCGCTTAAGATACGAAATGCTCTCGGTCCCTTGATTCGTATCTTAAACGAGTTTCACTGTACTTAGTAATTTTAAAAAGGCAATAACTTGACTTCTAAATAAGATATAAACAAAATTCAAACAGATTTGGAAAGATAAAGAGTCCGGCTATTATATTATATCAAAATCTAAAAATATAATATATATATATATATATATATATGTATGCATGTATGTATATATATGTGTGTATATGTATATATCTGATCTATGTCATGCGATAGGACTCGTATTTATAAATCAATTTCGATGAAACTAATTGTGTGTATTAAGCTCACCAATGTCTCGACCGAGTTCGTTGGCCAGCTTGGTCCGCCATTTTGTTTCAAAATGGCGGCCATTTAAAAACTTAAAAGTAAAATAAATATACAAAAAAGTTAAAAATTCAAATTTATTTTTTGCTTAAGTGTTAGGCCTTGATACAAGGATTCCGGGGCATTTTTTGTTTTACCTCTATCTTAAAAAACGGCTGAGATACAGCAGTTTGAAATTCTAGGGTGGCAGACATTTTGAAACAAGATAGCACATTACAAAAATCCAACGATTAATTTATAAGTTTTAGTGAACGCGACTTCTCGCAAATTATTATCTTTCATTGTTGTAATCATTTTCCCAATCATACGCATAAAACTATAGATTCATATCCGGTAGCGCCAAATTCTCGCCAAACTTGGCGACATTTGGCGAAATATCGCCAAATTTGGCGACCGAAATAAGTCTTCATAAATGAAGCCAACTTGGCTATAGTTGACGAATTTGGCAAATTTCTTATTCAAATTCAGTATTAACGAATGTTCTGTAATTGGGATCTTTGCATTTTAGCTTGCTGTTTTCGAGTAACATTAGGTAAAATTTTAAAACGAAGATATAGGAAAGCTACCTTTTCCTCCCGGTACAGGCCGGAAGGACTTTTTTTTCATAGAGATAATAAAGTAGCACAAAAACTTAATTTGCCCACTTATTATTCATAGGTTTTTTTTTTTACAATAATTATCAAAATTGATGGAGATATGTTGAGTATGATATGGGTATGCTACGCCGTTTACACTGATTGTCAGTCATTTGAAACAAACAACAGCAACAAAAAAAAGTATTGATTTGGGGGGACATGGACTTATTTTTAATGAAATTGAACGAAATTTGGTAAGACTGTAGTCATTTGAAACCAGTCGGATGTGCCATTCCCAAAACATTTTTCTATCTCACACAGGTTTCGCATACACTGAAAACGAAACTCAGCACCAATTTATATCAAAGTCTAACTGAATCTGTTTTATTACGTTCCATGCATTAGATTTTGATATATGACTATCTCTAAAATCGTGTAAATCCGGAAAAATGCAGCATAGCAGCGGCACCTGTTGCGATATTTACACCAACACCTGATCAACTACAACTTATGTCAACGTCTAACTGAAACTGAAGTTTGGTGAAAATCCGTGCATTAGTTCCTTATCGTGAAAATCATGAAAAAAGTAGGACAGCAGCGCCACCTATTGTGCTATTTACACCAAAATGTAATCAGCATCTATTTATGTCAAGTTCTAACAGAATTGGAAGTTTGATGAAATTCTGTGCATTAGATCTCTTAAGATATAGCTAACGTAAAAATCATGAAAAACGTAGCATAGCAGCTCCTCCTGTTGGGATATATACACAAAAGCGTAGACAGCATCTATTAATATCGAGGGCTAACTGAATCTGAAGTTTGATGAAAATGAGTGCATTAGTTCTTGAGATTTATAGCTATTGCGGAAATCGCGAAAAATTCAGCTTAGCAGCGCCACCTGTTGCGCGATTTACACCAAAAAAGTAATCAGCGCCAATCTATATCAGGGATTAACTGAATATAAAGTTTTATTGAATTATGTGTATTAGTTCTTGAGATAGAGCGTCCACAATATTTTTGTCACATACAGACAGACAGACACAGTCACAGACTCGCAGACAGACATTTTCTAAAAATAGTCAAATCGTGTTCAGGACTTTCTAAAACGTATAAATCCGTCGAAAACAGGAAGTCTAAAATTTTCATGAATCCAATACTTTTATCTTGGAAAGATAGAAGAAAGTAAAAAAAAAGTCATTTTATTCGACTGTTTTTCTCTAACATAAACATGGCTTTTGAAATATACACTAATTTATTAAAATTGATGGAGATATTTTCAGTTTCATGTGGGTATGCTGTGCACACATCTCCCGACGCTGTGTAAGTGCACAGATTGTCAAAGTCATCTGAAGCAAAGAAAATCAAAATTTTCAAGCAACATGTTGATTTTGGGGACATGAACTTATTTATAGTGATATTGAACGGAATTTTCTAAAATTGTTTTTAAATGTTTACATGAATCTATTTTTAATTAAATTGAATGAAATTTGGTAAAACTCTAGCCGTTCGAAAAAATTGTAATTTTTTTTAATCTTTTTTCTCTAACATCAACCCAGCTTATAAAATATTATACAATAATTATTAAAATTGATGGAGATATTGTGAGTTTCATATGAACATGCTGTGCGCGCATAACCCTGCACCGTGTATTGCACAGATTCTCAAAATCACCTTCATAAAAAAAAAAACAAAAAAAACATCGAATCTTCGTTTGAAATAAATTACAACTACTATTTTACCAAATTTCGTTCAATTTTACAAAAAGTAAGTTCATGTAAACATTAAAATACAATTTTCCAAATATCGTTCAATTAAAAAAACTAAGTTCATGTAAACATTAAAATACAATTTTCCAAATATCGTTCAATTAAAAAAACTACATTCGTGTATCCCCAAATCAACATGTTTCTTCAATATTTTGATTTTGTTTGGTGACAATATCAGCTCATGTTTTTCTTTTAGGTAGCTTTCAATACAAAAAAGTATAAAGCTACCTATTGCAGCCGTTCGGAGGAAAGCAGTTCCGGAAAATTTCGATATATTTTCACCGATCATGACCCCCAGTAGCCCAAAACCACCCTCCGTTCAAATGTTGATTTATATATATATATATATATATATATATATATATATATATATATCTGACTTATGTCATACGATAACGCTCGTATTTATAAATCAATTTTGATTAAACTAATTGTGTGTATTAAGCTCACCAATGTCTCGACCGAGTTCGTTGGACAGCTTGGTCCGCCATTTTGTTTCAAGATGGCGGCCAATTAAAAATTTAAAACTAAAATAAATATACAAAAAAGTTAAAAATTCAAATTTATTTTTTAATTCAGTGTTAGGCCTTGAAACAAGGATTCCAGAGCATTTTTTGTTTTACCTCTATCTTTTTTTTTTTTTGAGACCGGCAACCAGGCCCCTACCTGCCAGGTTTCCCTAGCTTAAACAGGTTTAGTGCCTGGTACCGGGGCGGGTAACGCCACTGAAGAGATGCCGCGTAGCGGCTGGCCGTTGCTGACAGGACGGCTATGTGGAGGACTTAGTTTTGTTTCCATTTTGTTTTGCTGCTAATTGATGTTATTCTTTTTATATGGACCTGTCATCGTTATGCGACTTGGTCTCGTAATTTAGAGCCTTGATCAGAAGACGAGACCTTCACCTGATTAGGCACCCCCAGAGGTATTATTCACAGGGAACTTGGAGGACTTTACACCCACGACGGATTTTACATGCACCAGGCGCCATTAGCGTACATGATAAAAAAAGAAAACCTGTAAGGGAAGGGGGTTAATACATGTTTATTTAACTTTACATAAAAAATAGAAGAAAATGATTACTTTTACCTGTGTTGGATTGTTTTTTCCCTTACTTTTTTCTACTGTACTTTCCAGTTACCTGTTCTTTTTCTTTTGCTGCTTGATTTTTGTTGCACATTTAGGTTTATCTCGTTGGTTTTTGGTTTCTCATGTGATGCAGTTGTTTCTCTTTTGTTGCATTTATTTTGGTTTCTCATTTGTTGCAGGTTTTCTCATTGTGATTTGGGTTTCTCATATTTCTCTGTTGATTTTATACTCTGTTGCATCACTGGTAACCGTTGAATTTGTTGTCATGAATGCGCTCTAGTGGCGATCAGTCCATATATACCTTATGGCTGTTTTCATGAACTCGATGTTTTACCTCTATCTTAAAAAACGGCTGAGATAGAGCAGTTTGAAATTCTAGGGTGGCTGACATTTTGAAACAAGACAGCACATTACAAAAATTTTCATTGTTGTAATAATTTTCCCAATCAAACGCATAAAACTATATATTCATATCCGTTAGCGCCAAATTCTCGCCAAACTTGGCGACATTTGGCGAAATATCGCCAAATTTGGCGACCAAAATAAGTCTTCATAAATGAAGCCAATTTGGCTATTGCTCAATAATTTGGCGAATTTCTTATTCAAATTCAGTATTAACGAATCTTTTGTAAACGTTTTATTTGCATTTTAAGTTGCTGTTTTCGTGTAACATTAGCTAAAATTTTAAAACGAAGATATAGGAAAGCTACCTTTTCCTCCCGGTACAGGCCGGAAGGACTTTTTTACTTATAAATCGCTTGTGACCCCGCAAAAAATAATTTATAATTTCCAAAAAGAAACATGTTGGAAATTGTACGTCAAAGGTGACAAATGAGGTGCGTTCTTACTGTAACTAGCTATATAAATATTCAGATCTTGATGATTTTTAATTCTGTGAAATGAATTATATTGTCTGCAGATTAAGTTCTGTCGTAAAATAAGTATCTCGGTCGCTCGACGGTGAAGCCTCGGAAGCTCCTCTAACAATAAAGCACCGATTTTTAAGAAACATTCAAATTTCTTAATAAATAGTTTTATTAATATCTCCTAAAGTTTTGATTCAATTTTTATAAAATTTGAAATGTCTCGACAAAATTTTGCAAAAATAATATATCTTAAACTTCAAACCATTCGGTTGGGTATTTTTTGCGTTGTTATATGCGGACGGACGGACCAGACGACGACAATAGGTGCTACGTATTAGGTAGATTTCGTAAGAAATACCACCTATTACATTCTCCCCTAAGTTGGAATTTTTGAAAATTTTTTGCAGATCTACGCCGATCATGACTCCCGGAACTCAAAAACACCCTCAGTTCAAAACTTTATCTATCTATCTATCTATCTATCTATGTCACTTTTTTATGGACATGATAACTCGAATAATTCTTCACAAATCTCTTCCAAACTCATACATAATATCAAGGAGTATAAAATCTCGGTCAAGTTTGTTAATGGGCAAAATCGAACCAGGGGGGGGGGGGGGGGGCTTTTTGTGAAAACAGAAAAAACCCATAACGTCTTAATTATAATACGTATGGAATCCGTTTAAAGTTATTATTACTTCTAGGAAAAGGGCCGAAAATTTATGTAGAACAAATTTTTGATATCATTAAAAATGGCCCCAAGAGGGGGGGGGGGGAAGACGGGTTTTAGAAAAAAAAATTTATAACTTCGTCAATTTACAAAATATCAAATCCGCTTAAATTTTTCATAAATCCTCTTACTATTATCTAAAACTTTTATTTTGACAAGTTTTTTATAGGACCAACCCTTATAGCAAAAAAAAAAAAAAAAAAAAAAAAAAAAAAAAATTAAAAACAAACAAAATCCCTGCCGGCTCCGCCTGCGAACAAGTTAGATTTCGAAGTGGGCGGCCCCTTATGGAACCAAACTTCGGCATCATGGCAAAAAGGTCATTTCTTCCGCAATTCCCAACAAACAGGCGCCCCACGGTCTGCGTCTTCGAAATCTACCTGTGCCTGTAGGCCGAGCCGTCAGGGATTTTTTATATAATTACGAACACACCTAAAAAAGATGAATGGTTGATCCATTTAAACGCTACTTTACAAAGGTGCACTGAAAAATGGAGAGTTAGTAGGGGATGGTAACTTTTTTCCTTAGCACTGTACAATTACAGTAAACTCTGTCTAAGGCGGAATCCATCGGGACCGAGAAAAGTTTCCGCCGTAGACAATATTCCGCCTTATGCAAAACAGCCAAAATAAATAAATAAAATACATATGCGCAAGTCATATTTTTACGTTTGTAATCTTTAGTACAGTTTTTTAAATGAAATTATACGTCTTATTAAATTTATTATTAATTTCAAAAACATTATATGAATAATAAAATAAATAGTAGTACCAATTTCTTCCATTTTAAAAGTTAAAGAAAATTATTTACCTTAACAAATACTTCATATTTCACATAGTGGCATAGTAAGTTTTTAAACAGTCGGAAAATAATCTTTTATTGATGCTTGTTTTGTCTTTCTTTTTACCAAGCATTTTTCAGTAGCACCTTGCAAGTCCGTTATTATGGGTATCAATTCATTTTTTGAGCGAGACATTTTTTTTCGAGATACCTAAAATGCTTCTCAAGGCCTTGATACGTTTGAATTTCTCCATTGTCTTCATGGTTTTCATAATCGTGCTCATCTTCATTTTCACTAGCACTTTCCAAATCTTTATATCGCTGAATCAAAATGTCAACAGAAGTGTAAGCTTCAGTAGCCCACACTATATTGTCAGCTGATACGTATTCTTCTTCATTAATTTTTCCATTGCTGTGAACACATTTTAAGTCATCTATTAGATTTTGTAACTCATTTTTCTCCAACTGGTCAACTGATTCATGGCCAATTTCTGAAACAAAACCAGCTTTTCTAAAACAATGAACATTTTTTTCAGGCGACATTTCTGAGCAGGATTTGGCAATCCATTTGACAGCATATAAAGCACTTATATTTTTTGCCATTTCGGTGGCAGAAGAGCAATTATCTAAAGACGCAATAATGGATCGCAAGATATATTTTTTGTAATGGGTTTTCATCATTTTTATAACTCCTTGATCCATTGGTTGTGTTACTGCAGTAGTATTTGCGGGAAGAAATTGTAATTTTATATTCAATAGTTCGAAATTGGCATAACAAGGGGCATTGTTGAGAAATAACAAAATTTTTCGATTTTCTTTGATCATACAGTTATTTAATTCAGTTAGCCATCCCTCCATTATGGCAGTCGGCATCCATGATGTTTTCGAGATCTCCTAATCACAGGCAGTTTATCAGTGTTCACATTCTTAAAACATGGCGGCTTTTGCGATTTTCCTATCACTAAGGGCTTTTCTAAACTGCCCTCCATATTCGCGCAAAACAAAATAGTGACACGCTCTTTGGAGTTTTTACCACCGTGGCATTCACTTCCTCTTTTTGCAAGGGACTACGCACGGACAACGCATGATAAAATAGTCCAGTTTCGTCGTAATTGTATATGTCCTTAACTTGATATCCTTCAATCAGTAGAGGAAAATTTATATTCCATTCCGTAATTTCTTGATCAGGGACGTCTTTCGACTCTCCGCAAACTTGCTTCATGGCAATATTCTGTCGATTAAGGAAACTCATTAACCATCCAGTAGAAGCCTTGAAATCTGTTTTACCTAATTTTTCGGTTATCTCTTTCGCCTTTTCACGTAACAGTGTACCAGGTATGGGCAAATTTTTAGCTCTAGCGTTAGAAAACCATTCAAGTGTTAATGCATTAATGTCTTCATTTTCCACAGCACCTTTCTGCTTTCTGTTGCATGATTTGCTTTCCAATTCCTTTTCCAACTCTGTTCTTCTTTTTATAGCATCATAAATTTGTGTTTTACCGCATTTAAATTTAATACAAAGATCTTTTACAGAATAATTTTTTTCTTTTAATTAATAACTTCTATTTTATCTCGCAGAGATAGCGTATTGAGTTTAGATTTTGAAGGCATTTTTTACTATCACTTAGTAATATCAGTAGACAATATAAAATGAGGAAGAACAAATAACACGTGCAACGACCTCGTTTTCTGACCATGTGATTTATTGAAATAAAACATACGTCACTTCGAATTCATCTTCCATCCCCTTCCCCCTCTGAAACCACAACCAGCGCCTCATACAGAATGTAAATGATTGTAGCTCGCCCCCTCTCTGCTTCTCCCATTAGACAAAGAGTTATGGCGACCAAATGACTGATTGCCCTAAACAATGATCAGAACTCAAAATCCGAAGCAAGCAAAAAAAAGTTATATTCTTTCGCTAATACAATGAAAAAGAGAGAAGTGTTAATGTATAGGGATTTTTTTTATCAATTTCTTTTTTTGAATGATTAATTGAGATAAATGTAAAAAAAATGTACTTGGTATGATGTTTTTTCTTTCTTTTTTTTAAGAGGAAAAACATTTTGCTTATATATGAGAAATAATGGAATAAAAAATTATTCCTTAAATATTTAAACATTTTCCGTTCTGTTGAATCAACTTTATTAATCTATTACGAAATTTAATTAAAATGTTGAGCATTTGATGTATGTATATCAGTTTTGAAGTCTCATAAACCAAATGCCTTCAATTTTTTAATTTTATTTTTCCGTCTTATGCAAAATTTTGATTTCGATGGGACTTTAAAAACATTTCTGTTTCCGCGTTAGACAAATTCCGGCTTATGGAGCATGAATTAATGTTATTTCCTATGTGTTTGCCGGGACTTGAAAAATTTTCCGCGTTAAACAAAATTCCGGCTTACACAGAGTCCGCCTTAGACAGAATTTACTGTATTTATATTTGAACATGTCATGTATTTTTCAGGAATAAATAACATACTGAAAAATGAGAACCTGGATTTTTTCGGAGGGTTTTCTTTTCTTAATAATGGAACGTAGTCGCTAAAAGACCATTTTCAAATAATAAAAATATGTTACATAATAAAAATATAATCTTTAATAAGCATAATTTAATCAAATACAAATTTTACATCACTTTTGCATGCAATTATCTTAAATAAAATGTTGTAAAAATTGTGAAATATGTAGAACTATTACAAATATTACATATTTATTTACATGGACAATATTTTTAATATGTAATTGTTTACAATAAGCAAAGTTGAAGGTTATTAACTTTTTTCCTTTCGTGCAATAATTGCGTTAAATTGATAAAGTTTAGATTGAATGTTCATCGAATTTTGGCCTATTTTTGCCTGACAAACATTCATCTCTAACCCCTAACAGTTTGTTCCTTCTGTTTAAAAACACCCTGTATTCTATTTTATGCTAATCACAAATTCACAAATTAAAAATTTGGCCTATTTCCCTTGATAAACGTTCAACCATATCCTCTAAAGTTTGTCCCACTGTTTATAAACACTTTGTATTCCATTTTACCATTCAAAAAGTCACAAATTAAAATTTACATCAAATTTTGGCCTATTTTTGGCTGACCAACGTTCAACCCTAACCTCTAAAAGTTTGTTCCACTGTTTAGAAACACCCTGTATACTATTTTATTCCATTCACAAATTAAAATTTAAAACTGATCTTAAATTCAAAATATTGTTCCGCAAAAATTCTGAAATATTTTAGTTGCCGCCTTTTTATGATTCCGCATCCGATAAAATTTTTAAAGATTGCTCACGCACATTCATTTTGAATCCACTTGATCCTGTCAAATCCAACCAGAAAAAAAGATTTCACAGCCAGAAATCCCATGTTACATTTTATAAAGTTAGATTTTAAATAGGTTATTTTTATACAAAGGGTAATGCCAAATCATCAAATCATGCATCCATGTTTGGTCAAATATTGTATAATACACTATATTGCCAAAGGTGACCGGTCACTTGCGATTTTAGACGTTTTGTTAACTATCTAGAAAAATACATGAGGGATTAACCTGAAACTGCAGGTGTGTAAACAGTGTAGTATAGGTTATATATTTCCGCGAAGATTTTTTCACGAAACCCCATAGGGGACTGTCAACAAATTAAAAAATAACGAATATCTTTTGGATAACCCTGTAAAAACTAATGTAGCAAAGGCGTTCAAACTCGAGATTATTAATAAGTGGCTTATTGTAATATACTGTGTTCATTTTTATGAGGATAACATGTATACCCGTAGAGAAATTAAGATTTTTATAAAAACAGTCCCAAATTTCGCCTAGTTTTTTGCTTATAATTTGCAGGGTACTTAATATAAAAAAAAGTTATTTTCAGAAAATATGACAAAAAACATTCTACATAATACTCTGTAATCAGAATTAAAAAATAATAAAAATTGGATAAAAAATGAGCAGGTTTACTAAAAAATGTTTCACTGCGCATGCTCGACTGCTATCAAAATATAATATGTATAATGTATTAGCTAAGTATATAGAGCTACTTTTGTGAAAGTCTCAAAATCATAGCTTGAAAATTCTGAAAATTATCGTCAATAGAATAAGCTCGAAATCCGTTGTTCCCAAAAGGAAGCAGAAATATGAGGGGTTGTATCCAAATATAGTAGTACGTGCAATATTGTGTACGCTATTTTGGCACTAATCAACATATATTTGATACAACCCCTCATCTTTTTGCTTCTTTTTGGGAACAACGGATTTCGAGCTTATTCTTTCGACGATAATTTTCAAAATTTCCAAGCTATGATTTTGAGACTTTCACAAAAGTTGCTCTATATACTTAGCTAATACATTATACACATTATATTTTGATTGTATTCGCGCATGCGCAGTGAAACAGTTTTTAGTAAACCTGCTCATTTTTCATCCAATTTTTATTATTTTTTAATTCTGATTGCAGAGTATTATGTACAATATTGTTTGCCATATTTTCTGAAAATAACTTTTTTTTATATTAAGAACTCTGCAAATTATAAGCAAAAAACTAGGCGAAATTTGGGACTGTTTTTATAAAAGCCTTAATTTCTCTACGAGTATACATGCTATCCTCATAAAAATGAACACAGTATATTACAATAAGCTACTTATTAATAATCTCGAGTTTGAAAGCCTTTGTTACATTAGTTTTTACAGGGTTATTCAAAAGATATTCGTTTTTTTCAATTTGTTGACAGACCCCTAAGGGGTTTCGGGAAAAAATATTCGCGGAAATATATAAGCTATACTATACTGTTTACACACCTGCAGTTTCAGGTTAATCCCTCATGTATTTTTCTAGATAGTTAACAAAACGTCTAAAATCGCAAGTGACCGGTCACCTTTGGCAATATAGTGTATTAACAAGTTGGAAATTGCCTGTTAAACGTGACAAATGATGTGCGTTCGTTTCGTGCTATAACTAGTTTTACACAGTAAAAAAAAAAAATCATCGTTATTATTTCAGCGAAATGAAATACATCGCCTGTTATGAGCGAAATGAGGATGCCATTTTTAGGTAGATTTTGTAAGAAATACTATCTTTTACGTTCTCCCCTAAGTTGGGATTTCTGAAAAAATTTTGCAGATCTACGCTGATCATGACTTCCAGAACCCAAAACCACCCCCAATTCAAAACTTTATCTATCAATCTATCTATTTATCTATCTATCTATATCACTTTTTTATGGAACGATAACTTCAATAATTCTACACAAATCTCTTGCAAACTGATACATAAAATCAAGGGGCATAAAATGTCGGTCAAGTTTGTAAATGGGCAAAATCAAACCAAGGGGGAGGGGCGTTTTGTGAAAACACGAAAAACCCCATAACTTCTTAATTTTGATACATATCGAATCCGTTTAAAGTTATTATTACTTCTAGGGCCAAAAATTTACGTATGACGTTGATTTTATTAAAAATTCCCCCAAGGGAGTAAAAATAGGGGTTTCAAAAGAAAAAAATTCATAACTTCGTCAATTCACAAGATATCATATCCGCTTAAATTTATTATAAATTTTCTTAATATTACCTAAAACTTTTATATTGACAAGTTTTTTATAGGACCAACTCTTACAGCAAAATATAAATAAATAAACAAATAAAATTAAAATAAAATAAAAACAAAAACATTCCTGCTGGCTCCGCCTACAGGCACAGTTATATTTTGAAGTGGGCGGTCCGAACTGCCGCATCGTGGCAAATAGGTCTTTCTTCTGCAATTCTCAATAAAAAGGCGCCCCACGGTCTGCGTCTTCGAAATCTACCTGTACCTATAGGCCGAGCCGTCAAGGATTTTTTTCTTATTACGTATGCACATTTACAGATGGAATTTTTTTTTGACAGCGCTGCAAAATTCACCATGGAGATCTTGCTTTGCGAATGATTACCGCCATGGTTTAATATTTCTATGACTCACGGTGAACGAATCTCTTGTGTCTATTTACTTTAATCGAATGAGATATTCGGCTGTTAGTTCCAGTGAAGTTATCTCTGAATCTATACATTTTTTTTTTAAATTAACTGTCTCAAGCAAATAATTTTTTTGAACGATCTTTCTAAAAATGTAACTTTTATGCAATTTTATTTGAAAAAATTATTTTGAATAAAAATGGCCGCTTGGCATATGAAAAAAAAAAAGAAGTGGTTAGCCCGTATTTGTTTTCCTCGGTTACAATGAATTGTGCTTTTATTATATAGATTACATATGATAGATTTAATAGAATAAAGAAAAATTTTATTAATATCTTTTTAAGTTTTGATTCGATTTTCATAAAATTTGAAATGACTCGACAAAATTCTGCAACGATTATATATATTAAATTTAAAACCATTCGGTTGGGTAGTTTTTGCGCTGTTATGCGGACGGACGAACAGACAGACGGGCCAGACGACGACTATAGGTGCTACGTACTTATATAATTACGAACGTATCTAAAAAGGATTGATAAAAGTCCTGCTGTTTCTTTGCTGTTTTAATTATTTTACTGAAATCTGTAAATTAATTTTCTTTTAATGATATCTACTTTTTAAATGGCCGAAGTTACATTAGCCTCTCGCTATACCGCTTATTCGGATATAGCGCTCACCTTCCCTGAAAAGTAATAAAAAGCTTGAACTTAACCGCAAGCAGCTGTATATGTAAACAAAAATTAATTAATGTAATTCTATGTTGTTAATTTTATTAAGAAAATTTTAATATGCGTATAAATTAACATTTTAGAGATAAATAAAAATCATTTACTTGTAGATTAATGTCTTTCTTTATTACTTACTCATCATACGTAGTAAGTCTTGTAATCGTTTTGAAAATTGAATTTTTTTTTGATGGATTTGCACGTTTCAGACACTGGAGATTCCGAAAAACATATTTTTAGAAAAAATTTTTGTCCGTCCGTCTGCGTGTGTGTCTGTAAACGCTCTATCTTCCGAACAAATTGAGATTGAGACTAAGAAGTAGAACCTACCCTAATGACGAAATGAAAATCAAGTAAAAAGGAACACAAATGAGACATACATTTTTTTTTTCTCGGAAAATACTCCTTAACAGTATTACACACCGACTAAGTATTCTTTAAATGTCTCTGCCATAAGAATTACTTCCAGTTTCATTAACACAGCAAGATTCTTCTCCCCGTCACGATTTTGCGCTTAAATTTGTGTCTCAACTTACATAATGTCTTCCCTTTATTTGGTCGATTACCTTCCCTTCTTAAAAGAAAATTTTACTTTCCAAAAGCAGTGGTTCGTAAATAACACGTGTCTCATTATTGTATTTTTTATATAGAATTTGAAACAAGGAGAATTACGATGAATCCATCTGTATGAAAAGACGAAAATTAAGATTATAATTACAAGATTAAAGAACATAGACGGTAAAAGCACCAGTAGTCTGACTCTTAATTTGAGTAGTCCAGTCACTTGCACCAGGAAAAAAATGGATGATTACTAATGCAAACTAAATGCCGACAGTTCTTTGCTGTTGGCTGATGATTGATGAAAGTATTTTGAGCATTGGGAAATTCTAATATTTCATTTGGAATAAAAAATAAACTATTTTTAAAGAATTTTTATCTCATTGTGGACAATTTTTGGTTCACTTAGCGAAAGGATATTGAGAAAGGAAAATGTAGACATGCTAAGCTTTTGATTCAAGAAAGGTGAACATTACGTTTGAATAAAAATTATATATATATATATATATATATGCAAATTTTATGTTAAAAACGGCTGTAACGATTTTGACGAAATTTTGTATCCTGCCATTTTGGGGCTGCAGAAAACCATTGGCTAGGTCACATGTTCGAGAAAATTAGATTAGTCCGTCATTTTGGTTCACAATGGGTCAGGGTCAAGCTAATTGTATTTAAAAAACGGTTCAAAAGATTTTGACTACATTTTGTATCTTACCATTTATGGGCACGAGAAGACTATTGGACTGAGTCACATGTTTGAGAACTTTCGATCAATGTGTCATTTTTGGGTTAACGTGGGTCAAGTTAATTTTATATAAAAACGGCTCTAACGGTTGTGATTAAATTTTGTATTTTATGAGTTTCGGGCACGAGAAAATCATTGGGCTAGGTCACATGTCCGAGAAAATTCGATTCGTGGGTTATGTTTGGGTCACTGTGGGTCAAGCTAATTTTATCTAAAAAACGGCTCAGACTATTTAGACTAAATTTTGCATCCTATGGTTTTCGGGCACAAGAAGACTGTTGGGCTAGGTCACATGTTCGAGAAAATTCGATTAGTGGATCATTTTGGTCATGGGACATTATGTATCAAATTATTTTTTATCTTAAAAACGGCTCAGACGGTTTGAGCTAAATTTTGTATCCTACGGTTTTTGGGCACGAGAAAACCATTGGGCTAGGTCACATGCTCGAGAAAATCCGATTAGTGGGTCATTTTTGGGTCATTGTACGTCAAGCTAGTTTTATCTAAAAAAGGGCTCAGCCTATTTTGACTAAATTTTATATCCTACGGGTTTCGGGCACGAGAAGACAATTGGGCTTGGTCACATGTTCGAGAAGGATCCGATAGAGGGATATAGAAACGCCGATGGATTATTCAACTGGAACTATATATATGCCACATATTCAGAAATATATTTAAGAAATACTACAGTTTAAAAATATTAATTTTATTATCCATGTATCGTGTTTGTATACGTGTACTTGTTTAACATTTTGAATCCTACAATAGCTGAAATCATCCCAATGCTCCGCTAACCGTAATAGCCTTCTATAGCTCAAAGAATTTTCCTTTCCCTGAAGTGGGTTGGTATGCTGTCAAAGTGGTGGTGTCTCTCGGTGAGGTATGGGTAAAGTGTTGGTATTTCAAGGTAGTAAAGAAAGAAAAACAATATATTTTGTCAATAACTGGAACAATGTGCACAATGATAAACAGAGGGGTGTAACACCTGTCGACATTAGAGTAAAGTGAAAAAGCTGTTCGGTCTTTTTCTCTACTTACTTATCAAAACAGGAGAAGGGAAAAAAGCGAGAATTTTGGGTTTTATTGTTGGGATTCTAAGGTCATTCAGTTTTTTAAAGATTGGAATTTAAAGAGTTATTAACAGAACCAAACAACCCATTAATTTCTTTTGAACAAGCCACGTTTTTCTGTAGATGGTGATTGGCACACTACAGTCATCAACAGTATTTCATTTTCGTTTGCAATGCCAGCTATATTTTCTTAAGATTTAATTTTTTTTTTTTTACTTAAGAATTAAAATAATTCTTTCTTATGATAGAATTTAAAAAAATATGCATTTTACTATCTTAATGCATTCAGTTAGATGCAATAGTTTAGGCGAATGTTTGTTGCAAGTTTTAAAAATGACATTTAAAAATTAGTCAATAGAATTGCAATCACTGGTTGCCATTTTGTGCTTGGAAGTCGGCGCTGAACTAGATTCCTTCAATAAATCAGAATGGTGACAATGATGATTACTTTTATAAATACCTGTTAAATACTTTAAAATGTATTAGACCTACAAGTTTCTATGTATAATTTAAAAACGTTATTGCTACCACAAATAGTTCAACATTTTTATCTAATAAAAAAATAAAGAATTAATATTAAACATTTATTTCAGACGATGATAATTTCAATAAAAAAAATTAATAGATTAGCACGTTTAAATTATTACGTACTACAACTCACTGTTAAAATAATATTTGATGATATATCCTAGAAAATTTCATTTTCATTTCAAATGTGAGCCATATTTTTTTTTTCGTAAGAAATAAAATTAATCTTACGTATTGAGATGAAATTAAAAATATATATATGAATATTCGTTTGATACATTCCAGTAGGAGCAATAGTTTATAAAAAAAAAAATAGGTTGCAAGTTATAAAAATGACATTTGAAAAGTAAACAAGGGAATTGTAATCACTGTTTGTCATTCTGTGCTGCAAATTAACGCAGAACTGGAACAGAGCATTTATAAAAACTGTTGTATATTTAAAAATGTATTTGACATTAAGGTTTTTATATATAATTTAAATACCTTATTGCCGTCACAAATAGTTTAACAATTTCACGAAAAAAAATAATGAATTTAAATTGAACATTTATTTCAGAAGCTGATTGTTTGAATTAAAAGTTAATAAATGAACATGTTGAATTTGTTACTTACAACTCATTGTTCAAATAACGTTTGATAACATATCCTATAAAATAGTCTTTGTTTTAACAGGCTTCTTCGTAAAATGCTCATCCAATAATGCGTATTATAATGCTGAAATTTTTAGAGCTGAAAAATAATTAATCTTTATAAAAACCTTTACCTTTAAATTTTCTGAAATATATTTAGAGCTAATGACTAGTTAAACTAGATCATTAATCACTCACAGGTGTGAAATGAAATATTGCCAAGAACATATATCTTATTTGCGCTTTTATCAGTGTTACATTGGAAAGATATTTACTTTTAAAAGATTGGACATTCTTTAATTGATTGATGAGGTATAATGATGTAAAACATCAACTGACACACAATATTTTATTACACTGTCACACAGAGCTGCTAAAAAAGTAACAAGAAACTTTTGTATTTGTTCAGGTGATATATTAGGTGCAACAACTAAACTCTTTTGAAATAAAACTGTCAATAATTTAAAATATTTTGTTTTAGAAAGAGACGTAATGGTATAGTTTTCTTTATTTAGAGAGGGTCTAAAATTCCATATGAATGAAAACCATTTCATTTTTACACTCTTTTAATAACACCTTCCAACATCAATAAGTAACAAGAAACTTTTGTATTTGTTCAGGTGATATATTAGGTGCAACAACTAAACTCTTTTGAAATAAAACTGTCAGTAATTTAAAATATTTTGTTTTAGAAAGAGACGTAATGGTATAGTTTTCTTTATTTAGAGAGGGTCTAAAATTCCATATGAATGAAAACCATTTCATTTTTACACTCTTTTATTAACACCTTCCAACATAAATAAGTAACAAGAAACTTATGTATTTGTTCTGTTGATATTTAGGTGCAACAACTAAACTCTCTCTAAATAAAACTGTCAATAATTTCAGAATTTTGTTTTAGAAAGAGACGTAATGGTATAGTTTCCTTTATTTAGAGAGGGTCTAAAATTCCATATGAATGAAAACCATTTCATTTTTACACTCTTTTAATAACACCTTCCAACATCAATAAGTAACAAGAAACTTTTGTATTTGTTCAGGTGATATTTAGGTATATTTTCAGAATTTTGTTTTAGAAAGAGATGTAATTGTACAATTTCCTTTATATAGATAGGGTCTAAAATTCCATATGAATGAAAACCGTTTCATTTTTAAACTCTTTTATTAACATCTTCCAACATAGTTGAAAAGTGTTTATGAATTCCGTATGTCTGTCTGACCGTACTCTAACTCTCATAAATATACTCGGATTGCTATGAGATTTTTTTACGTTATGGATGTTTACTATGGAATGATCAGTATTGAAAATGAAATCTGTATCAATTATAGATTGTTTACAAGAGAACAAAAAAGAATTACCTTACATTATGGTCTACGTGAATAAATCGTTTGCGATGCACTTTAAAGATGTTGCAATACAAGTAAATTTCAATTAATTTTTCAATTAATTTATCTGGAGTGAAATTCTTCCGAAACTAACCCACTTACGTAGAAAAAATCCACTTGTTTGTTACTGATTAGATTCAGGCGAATTTCACTCCGGATAAATTAATTGAAAAATTAATTGAAATTTACTTGTATGTGTTGATGTACGCTGGATTTGTTGTGGTTTTAAAATGTCGTCTAAAACTTGCCACAGGGTTTGTGTGCTCTGGATGACAGTTTCCATCTTGTGCTGCGGTTGCACCTGTCCGACATATGTAAGAGTGAGAGATGCCGAGTCGGGTTATCGTTCCTTGTAGCTCAGTTGTAGAGCCTCAGCGTGCTATTCTGAGGACCCGGGTTCGATTCCCGGCTTGGCAATTTTTCTCTGTCGGCTTTACGCTCAGTTTAGCAATGAAAAAAATTCACTTGTTTGTTATTAATGTTCAATATTTAAAGCATAATGAAATTGATATGCATCATTGAGGTGGGCTACAACATTTTTTCTCAGGATTAATATGTAGCATTTACAGTTCGTATACAGGAACACACAAAAAGTTCCATTGCAGTATGAGCTATGGGAAAAATCGTTTGAGATGCGTTTTAATGCTTCAAACATATTGAAATTTAAAAATAAAATCCCCGAGGTGTACTACAATATGTTTTCTATAAAATAAGGAGTGCGTAGCATTTATTTTCATTTACAGAGACACACGAAAGAATTTGATTACAGGACGGATGTTTGATTTCATCGTATGAAAAATTAAATTTCTTAAGAATATTCTGTTAGTGTTGGAAAGTGTTTCATAATCTATTCCTGATGGATGATTTTTTGCTTTTGTTCAACTTAACTTGATTTTTGATTATACGGACACCTTTCCATTATACAGATACCATTGTCGCCCAGCATACATTTACATATATTTAATACATACATATACATACATTTACATACATTTAATACATACATTTACATACATTTACATACATACGTTTACATACATACATTTACATACATACATTTACATACATTATGCATTAGCATACATTTTGGCATGGTGTCCGTATAACGAAAAAGTACGGATTTTTGTATGTAAAAATGGAATTTCGTAATCGATTTGCACCTATTTCCTGATATGCTATAATTATAAAAAAATATTACACAGGTTTGTTTCTCATAACAACGCAATATTTCCATATTTTTATAACTTAATAATAAATTAATAAATTAATTTTAAGGAATTATTCAGCTGCAGATGAGAAATCACCAAATTTTCTTTATGGTTACAACTGTTTACGAGATACAAGAACAATGGAGTCAATTGCACACCAACACACTTTCAATAAAATATGACAACGGTCTGTGAAATTGCAACAACGTAATATTTTAAATACTTAAAAAAAGAAAATATAAATCAAAAATAAAGAGTGTAAATTAAATAAATTATAAGTAATAAAAAAAAGTAAAAGACAAGCATTTATTATAAGGCACTGAAAAAGGGGGGGGGGATGTTGAAGGACAATTGATTCAAATAAATACCTGTTTTAAAAGAAATAAATTAAATTGCGAATGATTTTTTATCAGTTTGTTAAAAAAAATAAAATGGATATACAATTTCAAATCTAGATTCCTGCCAAACAAAAATCAATCAACGTTCGCTTGAGGATCCAACCTAAGGCTTCTAAAATACAGGCTGAATCATCAAGCATTTTTATGCCCACATAGATCAATCAGCGATCGATGCTCACGAGGCGCGACGTGGCGTGGCCAATCGTTGTTCTCCTATGGGCAATTAAATAGTAGCGTGAGTCAGCCTGGATTTTAGAAGCCCTAATCCAACCCAAGGTTTATAGATATAGGAGGAAGCTTGTAAACTTAAATTTAATTTGGAAGTCTTATTCCCAAGATAAGAGAATTGATCCATGTGTTTTTTCGCCAGATATCAGGCTATATATTTTAAACCGTCACTTTCATAGTCACTTTTTATGGGCAAATTGCATTTTTCATTATCAACTACCAAATTAATATCATCTTTTTCTTCTTGTTCCTGGGTGTTTATTTCTGACAACACTATATTGGCCTTTTAGAACACACTGGCCATTAAATAAAAGTCTTCTACCACTGGCAAAACTTTGCTTTGTTTTTGAACGATACCAGGATTTTTTTCCTTATAAAATCATCCTTATAGTCCAGGCATTAGGGGATAAAAATGCGCAAATAAAGGAAAGTTTTGGTGTAGTTTTGAGTTTTGGATCCCTCAGCGCTTTTTGGGTCGCTGAACACGAATCCGAGGTTTTTCAACAAAATTTTTTCCGGAAAATAAGTTTTTTTTACAAAAAAAGTGTAAAAAAAACGGACTTTTCTCCGTTTTTTCAAAATAATTCCAAAACTGTGCATTTTGCATGAAAGTCGGCAATGTATGAATTAAAGAGAATAAAATTTCCTATATTTTATGTAATGAAAGTTTTTTTCTCTGATCAATGGTTTAGCCGTGAGAGTGCCGCAAAAAAGGGTGTTAAAAACAAAAAACTGTAAAAAACCGGGAATTACGGTAGTGTATGTCGATGTAACATGGAAACTAACCATTTTACGCAAACGGTAACCATTAATGATACTAAAGATTATATGTTTGACTATATTTTATGCACTTGGGGTAGAGGAAAAGTGCGGATCCTGCGACAGGGGAAGGTGGGAGCAGTGGAGCAGTTCCACATTCTCTCATGAGTTGAAGGTGCTCCTCCGCCGGAGTGCTCGTACTCTAAGAGGCGGTAAAAATGAGAGGTGTAAAAGACAAAAAACTGTAATAAACGGGAATTACGACCCTGTACGTTGATGTAACATAAAAATTAACCATTTTAAACAAACGTTGACTATTAATGATACTAAAAACTATGTGATTGACTACATTTTACAATGAAGTTGCCTGATAATAAATACGGCGACTCATTATGAATCATTATTTAATTAAAATTATTATGCACATTAGTAACAAACATTAGTATATTTACATGAAGTCAAAAAGCAAATTTCTTATTTCCGCAATCTTTTATTTGAAGGTCCATGCTGTTCATCGACATCTACAACATAGAAAATAGACGTATGGAATTAGTGGATTTTTTATGTATTACCAATATTATTGAATAAATGTTTTCTTAATGATAAATATTTCATACCTTGTGGCATGGCTTTTTCCTCTTCCATTGGGTCCACGGATTCAATGGGTGGGCAATCCATCTCCAGCTCGGTTTCAGGGTATAACTCGTCTTCCTCATCTTGATTCACCACTGAGATGTTGTTGCAGTTCCCTTCGCAGTTGAGGCACATGTTGGAATAACAAAGACCTGCCTTCTTGCACCCACAAGTTTGTTTTCAGTTTCTTTTTGCACTTACATGATACAAGCTTCAACAAAGCAGGGGAAGCAGGTGGTAGTAAAGTAAATACAGGCTCAAGGCCAATATTTGTTTTTTCAACTCCCAGACATTGCTGCACCTTGTGATATACTCTTAAAGAGTGCTGTCGTGCTGCAACTGCAGATGGTGGTAAAGCAGCAATATTTGAATTGTATTTAAATGCTGACTTTTTGTACGAAATATACTTTAGGTGGTTCAGCGAAGGCACATTCCTCCCACTATAGCCGTACAGCGGGACAAGGAAACGTTCCCCAGTAGCTGCAATCATCTCTTGAGTAGCGTTGGAGTCTTTAAATACTTTAACAGCGTCAGCAACATCTGAATTTTTCACAAGAGTTTTGAGGAACTTCATTTTTCCTTGCATAAACGGTGCTGACGTTGTATCACACCCGCTAATAGCATGTAGGAAGAGGATGTTTTCCGCAACCGTTGAACTCACAGCATTAATTGGAGAAAATATCGCTGGAAAAACCGTGTCCTTTCCAGGTTTTAAAAAGAAAACGTTTTCATCCCAGCAGAGAGCTATCAAAATGACCAAGAGGTCTACATCCTCCCCAACTATAATCACCGTCTTATTTAATGGAGCCAAGGACAAAGCAGTGTTTATAATCAAGGTGTCTGTGTCTTCCTTTGCTTGCTTGCATGTAATATCTGCTGATGAGAACTTGTCACTCATCATAGATATTAACCGACCTTTGTTTTGTGGGTTAGCAAGAAACTTTTCTTTGCAAATGGTAGGTATCATTCTACCGTCAAACAATATATCCGTTGAAGAATGTTTCCTTCTTCGTCTCATACGCTCAGCAGTTTTTGTACCACCTTGTAAGTCATCAGGGTAGCCATCAAAAACAACTACTACCTGCGGTTGGTATCGTGACTGTACGTACTCAACATATTTATCGCAGATTGTTGAGAAAGGCTGATTTTTAGGCCAAACAACCCTATGCAATACCAAACCCCCATCAATGACTAATTGAATTTTGCAGCTGGACCGCTTGTTTGTTAGGGGTTTGAATGTCTTGTAGAGATTAGAATTGGTTCCTTTTCTTAAACCATTGTCGAATAGGGATAAGGAATAAGGGCCTAGATCGTACGTCAAAAACTCCTCAAGGTCTTCATCCGAATGCTTTGCAACCGAAATTCATTGGAACAAAGTTGTGGGATTAATATGAACCAACTCGTCGTCTACTCTTATTTTAGTTATGAAGAAAACAATGAACCTCAGATGCATAAAATATAGTTACGTACAGTGCTGTAATTCCCGCTTTTTGTTTTTAATACCTATTTTTGCGACACTTACTAATATTTGTTGCTAATGTACAGAATTATTTATAATTAAATAGTGATTGATAATGAGTAGTCGTATTTATTATCAAGCAACTTCATTGAAAAATTTAGTTAATCCCATAGTTTTTAGTATCATTAATAGTCAACGTTTGCTTAAAATGGTTAATTTTCATATTACATCGATACAGGGTCATAATTCCCGTATTTTACAGTTTTTCTCTTTTATCCACTTCCAATGTTACCGCCTCGAATACGAGCCCTCCGGAGGAGTAGCACCCTTGACTCATGAGAGTAGCTGGATCTGCCCCACTGCTCCCACCTTCCCCTGGTGTCGGATCCGCACTTTTCCTCTACCTCAAATGCATAAAATATAGTCAAACATATAATATTTAGTATCATTAATAGTTAACATTTTCGTAAAATGGTTAGTTTCCATGTTACATTGACATACAGTACCGTAATTCCCGTTTGTTTACAGTTTTTTGTTTTTAACACCCATTTTTGCGGCACTTTCACGGCTAAACTATTGATCAGAGAAAAAAACTTTCAGTACATAAAATGTAGGAAATTTTCTCTTCTCTAATTCATATATTGCCGACTTTCACGCAAAATGCATAGTTTTGCAGTTATTTTTAAAAAAAAACGGAGAAAAATCAGTTTTCTTTACACATTTTTTTTATAAAAAAAACGTATTTCCCGGTAAAAATTTTGTTGGAAAACCTCGGATTCGTGTTCAGCGACCCAAAAAACATAAAGAAACCCAAAAATCAAAACTACACCAAAACTTTCCTTTACTTTCTACCAAATGACTGGACTATTAGGCGATACTGAGCTTTCAAAGAAAGCAAACACATTTACGGCCCATAGAGAATTCGGATTCTTGTGACGTATAACCACTCATAGCAACGAGAGTGGGCGGAGTGGAGCCCTTAGAAACGAGCCAACCTTTATATCTACTGACCTTGAATCCAACCCACATCCCCTTTTTACCTTGCGCAGAGCTGAAAGACGGCGAATTTATCAACCATGATGCTACGGTTCATTCGAAGAACATCACCTTATTTCTGAAGCAATCGATGACATTTACGTACCATTATTGTACAAATGATTTTGCCTCCTGAGGGGGTGACGGAAGTAAATTTCAAATAATTTTTATACAGATTTTTTTTTACACCGGAAATGCGTCATACTACCAAAAATTATGTTAATTGTAGCACAGGAAGTGTGTTAAAATTGGATTACAAGATTTCAGCCGAACGGATAGACAAGCTAAGTTAAATAAAAGCTTGTAAAAAATACTCTTTTATAATTTAATTGATTAATATTAATTAAATTATGTTTCTACACTGAGAAAACAAGTTTGAAATTCTGAATAGTTTGTTTAAAAGATGATTTTTTAATATGCCGGTAGTCGTATCTTAAAAAAACCAAACAGAGCAAAAATTATAACTTTTTAAAATACATTTACTATCTCGCGTTTTCTGTCAAATGTAAAAGAAAGGGGTAAATTTTTAATAATCTGGATCCAGGACAAATTAACGTATTGTAACACATTTTTTTTTTTTTGGAATTACATGAATTGCAGTCATGAAATTAGACATGATTTTTAAGATAAAATCATTGAATGTTTCTAAAATAGTGCGTTTTTTCAATTATTTATAATTTTTTTTATGATAAACATTACAAAATAAATAAAGTTTTAAATGACAAGCAAAAAAACTAATAAAAAATTATTGGTAATAAAATAATTTATTCTGCTACAAAAAAAAAAAAAAAAAAAAAAAAAAAAAGTTGTTACAGGAAAAAAAAAACACTGCGAAAATTTTCTATGCACCGTTTGTAAGTCTTTTAAAGATCTCTTCAGAATATGAAGGTAAATAGATTATAAAGTCATGAGGTCTTTATTCATTTTACTTCTGGTATAAATTTTTACCTTGCAAACAGAAAAATCATCTCTCCCCTCAATATTTTGTAATGGTAAGAGTTTATGTATTGAAGTAAATGGTTACTAACTGAGGGAGCTAGAGGACAAACACACGTCACACGATAACAATCGAGGCTAACGAAAAAGAAAGGCTACCGCGGTGCTTTACGCAAATCTTTTTTTACAGACCGCGGGAGTCACGTGATGCTAGAATGCACCAATGCAGGTGTACGAAAAGAGCATCACGTCACTCTAGCGGTCTGTAAAAAAAGATAAGTGGAATGCACCACGGTAGCCTGTCTTTTTCGTTAGCCTCGATGACAAGTTCAGCGGATTTTGACTTTTCATTTTCCTATGGTTTCTGAAACAAGTGTTTACCTTGCAAACTGGAAAATCATCTCTCATCTGAATATTTTGTATTGGTAAGTGTTTAAAAATTCCAGTAAATGGTTAATGTCTAAGAGAACTTGAAGACAATGACGCGTCACATGATGACAACAAATTCAGCGGATTTTGACTTTTGATCATCCTTTAGTTTCTGAGATAAATTTTTACCTTGCAAACAGAAAAATCATCTCTCCCCAGAATATTTTGTAATGGTATGAGTTTTAAGTATTGAAGTAAATGGTTACTAACTGAGGGAACTTGAGGACAAAGACACATCACACGATGACAAGCTCAGCGGATTTTGACTTTTGATTTTCCTATGGTTCCTGAAACAAGTGTTTAACTTGCAAACTGGAAAATCATCTCTCATCTGAATATTTTGTATTGGTAAGTGTTTAAAAATTCCAGTAAATGGTTAATGTCTAAGAGAACTTGAAGACAATGACGCGTCACATGATGACAACAAATTCAGCGGATTTTGACTTTTGATCATCCTTTAGTTTCTGAGATAAATTTTTACCTTGCAAACAGAAAAATCATCTCTCCCCAGAATATTTTGTAATGGTAAGAGTTTTAAGTATTGAAGTAAATGGTTACTAACTGAGGGAACTTGAGGACAAAGACACGTCACACGATGACAAGTTCAGCGGATTTTGACTATTGATTTTCCTATGGTTTCTGAAACAATTGTTTACCTTGCAAACTGGAAAATCATCTCTCATCTGAATATTTTGTATTGGTAAGTGTTTAAAAATTCCAGTAAATGGTTAATGTCTAAGAGAACTTGAAGACAATGACGCGTCACATGACGACAACAAATTCAGCGGATTTTAACTTTTGATTATCCTTTAGTTTCTGAGATAAATTTTTACCTTGCAAACAGCAAAAATCATCTCTCCCCAGAATATTTTGTAATGGTAAGAGTTTTAAGTATTGAAGTAAATGGTTACTAACTGAGGTAACTTGAGGACAAAGACACGTCACACGATGACAAGTTCAGCGGATTTTGACTTTTGATTTTCCTATGGTTTCTGAGACAAATGTTTACCTTGCAAACTGGAAAATCATCTCTCATCTGAATACTTTGTATTGGTAAGTGTTTAAAAATTCCAGTAAATGGTTAATGACTAAGAAAAGTTGAAGACAATGACACGTCACATGATGACAACAAATTCAGCGAATTTTGACTTTTGATCATCCTTTAGTTTCTGAAATAAATTTTTATCTTGCAAACAGAAAAATCATCTCTCACTTGAATATTTTGTAATGGTAAGTGTTTAAAAAGTCCAGTAAATGGTTAATAAACGAGGGAACCTGAGAACAATCAGACTTCACCTGATGCCAACAAATTCAGTGGATTTTGACTTATGATTTTTCTTTGGTATATCTGTCTACCATATGTATTTCGAATATCACTAATAAAAATTATTTTTGTAAGTAGTATAGAAAGAACAGCATTTGTTAGTCATCTGATATATTTTTATAGAGTTTTTTGACCGTTTAATTTTGAATGAATTTTGATATTAAATCTCATGTATATCTGGATTTAGCAAATGTCTTTGTCACATGGAAAAACTTGTTGCATGTTAAAACATTCCTGTATTTTGAGCTTTTAGGCATTATATTTATAACGCTTGAGGTCATATACATACATACATATACAGGGTGTCCGAAAAGTCTGGAAACGGTTGAATAACTCGAGAATTATACATCGGATTGAAAAACAGAAAAATGCATGTTCAATATTTTAAAATAATCTATTTAGGGATATCAAAGTTGCCTCCCCAACTCTGCCCCTTGGGGGGAAAGGGAGGCAACTTTGAAAACTTAAATGGTAACTCCCTCTTTTTTATTGCAGATTCGGATTCTACGGGAAAAAATACGAAACTTTTGCATTTAACATTTTCTTCGGAAAATCGTAGATGGCACTGTAATAGAGTAAAATGCAATGGGAGTCTGTTCCATTGAAAAGTATGAAAACGGCTGAATAACTCGAGAAATATACATCGGATTGAAAAACAGAAAAAATACTTGTTCAATATTTCAGAAAAATCTGTTTAGGGATATAAATTTGCCCTTTTTCTAAAATATTGGACACGTATTTTTCATTTTTCCGTTCGATGTATATTTCTTGAGTTATTCGACCGTTTCCAGACTTTTCAAAGGAAACGATTTTCACTGCATTTTACTCGATTACGGCACCATCTACGATTTCCCGAAGAAAATGTTCAATACAAAAGTTACGTATTTTTTCCCGTAGAACTCGAATCTGCAATAAAAAAAAAAGAGGCTACCATTCAAAGCTGCCCCCCTTTTTCCCCCATGGGGGCAGAGTTGGTGGTGGGCAACTTTGATATTCCTAAATATATTTATCAAAAATATACAGCATGCAATTTTCCGTTCAATCCGATGCATATTTCTCGAGTTATTCGACCGTTTACAGTCTTTTAGGACATAATATTTGATAGAATTATTATATAGGAATATAATATTTTATAAAATTAATATATATACAGGGTGGCTCAAAATTATTGTGCGCATTTCATGTTTGAAACAAAAAAGAACAAAATGAGGTACGTACATGTTTATTGTTTTCTTGGAAAGACAATTTAAAACAGTTTTACACAACAACATTTTAAACATTATAACCATGACCAAAAATGTACAATAACTTCTTCCGAGTTCCATTATTCCGAAAAGCATTCTTTTTTTTTTTTTTTTTTTTTGAAACCTGAGAAACCAACATCTTTTCCAGATTTAATGAAGCATTTAAAAAATCAAACTTCTTTTGCTGCCACTGATTTTCAGAAATCTTTTTGAATAGTTGTTATAGTGCTATAATAAAAAACTTTGCCATAGTGTTGTAATAATAATCGCCATCTACCGGCTTATGTAAAATTTATTTAATGTTTGAAATGTTGTTGTGTAAATCTGTTTCAAATTGTCTTTCCAGGAAAATAATAAACATGTACGTATTTAATTTTGTTCTCTTTTTACAAACATGAAATGCGTTCAATACTTTTGGACCAACCTATCTATCTATCTATGTATCTATCTATCTATCTATCTATCTCTATATATATATATGTATGTATGTATTTATTGTCAAGAAAGATTTAAAATATGAAAGCTTAAACATGTTTTAAAACTAAAAATAATTTTTGCATTTTCTTTAATGTTATGAATTGAATAAAAATATATTCCAGGCAAATAAGAAAAGGAGCCTTTCTCCAACAAAATACAATTTATGTTTGAAAGGATATATATATTTTTTTTGTATGTGTTTGTGGAAATTTTCTGACAGCTCTATTTTGAAGGGCTTGGGAAATTCAATCACATGCAATATGAAGTTTGGACAAATATGACAATCAGAAAGAAAACCTACGTGTTTTTTATATACCAGTATTCAGTTTCTCAAACTTTTTTTTGTCACATTTGTCACATTTGAATTTGTGTATATATATTGTATAACATTTCAAATGTGTTAACTTTAAGCATAGGTTTACACTAAAGGATCTTGGATTGAACAATTTTACGTGAATATTTTCCTGGCATTTGTAAAATGCAACTTCTGGAAACAAAAAAAAAAATGATGTACAAATTTTAATTTTCGTTTCATATAAAATGTTTACGTGAGATAATGTTGTACTTTAGATTATAAATATGATTATAGATTTTTTAATCATGTTTTGCGTTTATTAATATATTATGATGCTGTTTATGAATATAATCTTTTTTTTTTCAATCATACTGGTTGGTAAAGATTTCTTGCGGATTTTTTACTCATTTGGAAAAATTCAATTCGTATTATGATGATATTTATGAATATATTATTATGATATGTATTAATAGGTTATTGTGATTCTTCTAATTATATATTGAACTGGAACTAATATGTTGATAAGAAAATTTTGTATATCTGGAATGTTTATTTAGTACAATGTTCTCACCTTGACTTTTGACCTATAAACTATATTCTTTCTTTAATTGTCACCGGTTAACATTTTCATTTAATTAAAAAATATTAAATATGTTAATATTTTTTATTTAATTAGAGAATTTAAAACTAGAAAAAAAATATTTGAGTTAAAATCAATATTTCCCCAAATTTTCTTTTTCCTTAAGAAAATTTAAAAATTTAGCCTTTCATAATTTTTGGAGATTTAAAATTTTTAGTTTAGCCTCGGAGTCTGGGGGACAGGCTTTCAGCTCCAAAGCATACCCATCGTCTTTATGAGATAGTACATATGTATGCGCGTGCGCAGGATATTTGTATAATAAAAAGATAAATTTGATTACACAAGAAGGAAAGCAAGTCTAAGTTGTTCATTTCAAATAGTCATTAAAATGATACTAAGCAGTTTATCATCATCGTGATCAGCACCAACCTCTTAACAATCAGTTTATGAGCCTGGATAGATTTTTTTATGCGCCTGGTGCTCCCTTGGCTACAGTATAACAATGCCTATAGATTGAATACAAGCTAACAAGAAATCTATTCTCTTTTCGAGCGTCCATAACTTGCACCGAACATTTTATTATATAAAAAATTTTACATTTTATACATAAGCATCATGTGTACGCATATAAATTTTATTATGAAAAAAATAACTCACAAAAAAATATATATTTAGCTATTTTGTATTGTTTTTTCGGGCGCGAGGCCCTGTGCGGCCTGTCAAACACCCGACGGCTCTGATCGTATGAAAAATAAAACTGAACTTCATATAAGTGTAGTATTTTGGGATAATGAGCTAAAGTATTAGAAATTGAGTACATTGAGTACAATTGAGCGATTTATCCCAATTCCATCTACCGTTTTTCGCAATTTTAGTGATCGTGTTTTGTAATTTAAGGGCTTGATAGATGGCTCAACACATTTATTGATTGACGAGAATTTTTTTCCTTTAAATATGAAGTAAAAAAAATTATGACTAGTGTATTTTGAAAATTTGAACTTAACTTTTACATGATAGCCACAATTTGCTATCAGTTTTCATAATTTTAAGACTTGGTAGAGGTTGAAGATATTAATCGATTGACCTGTTTTTTTTCTGTTAAATAGAAACTGAAGAGGCAGATTTTGATCACTAATGTATTTCAAAATTATAAACTTTATTTTTTCATTCCACCCTAATGTATATTCACAAGAAATGTATTTACGGTTGGATATCTTTTTTATACTTAATTTAAAAAAAATAATCTAAACATAAAATATTGCAGAGATTGTTTTTAATTCGCTGTATAAAACATCTCAAAACGAAATATTTTTGAAAAATAGAATTAAAAAGAGAGTAAAAACGCATTTCACGCTCCAGCTGCAAGATTGACATCAGGAAAGAGACGTATTTTACCACAAGTCTTCCAAATAAAAATAAATTTTGAAACTGAATGTAATGGGCTTTATATTTTTCTAAATAACTGCTACAAATAAAAGCTAGTGAAAGAATGCTATTAGATTTTTTTTGGTTTTATTGGTTAGAAATATAACAGAAAACTTGAGATGTATGTATGTATTTTCTTTATTAGTTCGTTTAAGTTAATACTACTTAATATATAAGCAGAAGGTATTATCTTAAAAACTGTTGGGTTTAAGAATAAAATTATATTCGTAACAATAAATATAATACAATATTGTAATTATTTCTGTAAAAATATATTTAAATCATGATGTAATTTATGGTATCTAGTGTGGTTGAAATTGTAGTTGACACACTTTTATTTAAAAAAACAAAATGCGATGACAAACGCAAAATACTCGAAGCCATGGCTTCTTAGTCTACCTTAAACATAAGTAAGTAAGAAAGAAAAATCATACAACATATATAGATTATGAAGTATTTACCAACATTACAGGAGAAATGTTACGAAACCTTCGCCAATGTCGAGCTCTACACAGCTCTAGAACTGACAATGCATTATAGTCCGAGAAGCAGCATCACAGTTTTGCAATTAATTTTAGCGTCGATGTTTTTATATATATGATGGTGTAGATAATGAAATCGCCAGTTAGCTGGAGCATCAACAGAGGGTGTTGCCATAGAAATATCGCACAATCCGCTGCTATTTATTTAACATGTCATTTGATTATGCCATGTTGCTATAACACTTTTTAATGTATCATACATACCAAAATCCCCGATACTAAAATTGTTTGGAAAAATGTGACGCTGGATCCCATATTACTATCAGTATTAGTCACAAATGGAAAAATAGTTGCTGTAAAAGTAGTTTTACAAGTGTACAGCTTAGTACGCTCGAAGAGTTTATGCGTTCAATCCAATGGTTTTTTGTGATGGAACTAACCTTTTAAAATGTTGACCATCAAATTCAGTACAGTGATAGCTGCCATGGCTGGCATGGTCCGCGTAAAAAACAAATCTGAAACAAATCGTGTCTTTCAGATTTAATTATAGATCATAAATGCCATAGACTTTAAAGTTAAAAGCTAAAATTGAAACCCTCGTGCGCTACTGTTTACTTAATTTAGAACATGTGAGATTTTGACTAGGGAAATCTGCTCCATGTGAAAATACAGTGGCCCAAAATTAATGGCCTTAATGGCCTTATGGCAAACGTAGTGATCTTTGTTCTTCTATGTTTTTCATTGTTCTTAAAGTATTTGTTTTATTATCATGTGTTGAAACTAAAATCGGTTCGTGACAACGGCAGCATTTTCTATCGCATAGGAGCCAATTTTTGAGAAGTAGGCAAAAAAATGTATTCAAGGCCGCTTTAATCAAGAGTTTGAAACATATCTTACATGTGAATCTTACAGCTTAAGTATGAAAAGTTGAGTATTTGGAAATGCTCGAAGACAAACTTTCTTAACGTGATTCTAATATTCTTTTCAAAATTGGAATTAACAATATCTGCTTGACGATATTGGATGATTATTGGCAAATTAATTCGTGCAGCTCCCTCGAATGCGCTTCTCGAGTACATATGTGGAGAAGCCATTTTTGATATTTTCTAACTATAATAAAATTTTGTTCAGTTTAAAAATGTATAACATCACCAAAAGGCGTTTCAATCAATAAATGTACTGCATTCCAATAAGTTCAGATGCCGCTGTATAAGAACTACAAATATTACATACATCTTATAATTTAATAAAAATTAGTGCAACTGGAATTCACACCTAGAGCAAGAAAAACGCCGAAAATAATAGTATGTCAGAAAGCCTTTATGAGACCTGTTGACAATATATAGCATTTTAATAGCTAATTTAAGCACACAGTTTTGAGGAATATCTAGCATTATATCAGAATTCTATGTTTTAAATAGAGAAATACTATTAAAACTCACAGCTAACAATCACTGCCTATAGATTGTAACGAATCCACGTTTTTCTGCGTACCTCTGAAAAGTAACTATAAATGTACTCAAACCTTTCTCAATAGATAACTGGATTAGTGGTTTTAATGACGCTCTTATGCACTTCCCTAGTATATGTGTTGAGTCGCTATTTTTAACACTTTGTAGCTTTATTAAAATATTGTTTAGTTTAAAAATGTATAACTTTACCAAAAGGCGTTTCATTCAATAATTGTACTGTTATCCAATGTACTGTTACCAATGTGTTTGTACTGTTATCTAATTCCAATTATTTCGAATTCTTCTGTATAAGGACTACACTGCAAAAGAGTTGTTGATTTTACGGTATAATATTGGCATTCCAGCTGCCAGTATTATACCATAAAATCAACAATTTTTTGCATTGTACAGATGTTGCATTTATCTTATAACTTATTAAAAATGGTGCAACTGGAAAACGCACATAATGGGAAAAAACACAAAAAATAATAGTATTTTAGAATGTTTTATGCGCCCTGTTTAGTATTTACAACATTTTAATAGGCAATTCAAGCACCTAGTTTGACGTATATGTAACACATATAAGTATTTTTATGTTTTGAATAGAGTAACATTATTGAAACTCAAAGCAAACAACTACCGCCTATAGACTGTAAGGAATCCATATTCTTCTGTTTACCTCTGTAAAATAACTATAAACGCTACTCGCAGCAATTTCAAGAGATAACATGGATTAATGACTTTTAACAACGCCCGAATGCGCTGACATAGAGCATCTGTAAGAAGGCCATTTTTAATATTCCGTAAATATAACAAAATTTAGTCGAGTTTAAAAATGCATAACATCACAAAACACGTTTCAGTCATAAATTGTAGTACCTTCCAATTATTTCGGATTCCTCTCTATAAGAACTATAGATAATAGACTATATATAATCACATAGTTTATTAAAAATTAGTGCAGCTGGAAAATGCACTAAGTTAGTGCAGCTGGAAAACGAACTAAGTTAGTGCAGCTAGAAAATGCTCTTAGAGAAAAAAAACACCGAAAAATAATTGTATGTAGAATGTCTTTACAGGCTCTTTTGACTATTATACAACATTTTAGAAGACAATTTGAACACATTGTTTGATGCATATGTAACATATATCAGTATTGTTGTGTTTTAAATAGAGTAACAATTAAAATCACTGCAAACAATTACCGCTTATAGACTGCAATGAATCCACATTCTTCTTTGTTCCCCTGTAAAACTAGTCGGATGTACCAATCCCAAAACTTTCTTCTATCTCATATAAGTTTCACATAAACCAAAAACGAATCATCACCAATTTATGTGAAGGTCTAACTTAATCTAAAATTTATTAAATTTTTGCATTAGTTCTTGGGATTTGACTATCGCTAAAATCGTGTAAATCCTGAAAAATGCACAATAGCAGCACCATCTGTTGGGAGATTTACTCCAAAACCTAATCAACAATAACTTATGTAAACATCTAACTGAATCTCAAGTTTGATGAAATTCTCTGCATTAGTTCTTGAGATACAGCTGTCGTGAAAATCATGTAAAAAGTAGCATAGCAGCGCCACCTGCTATGCTGTTTACACCAAAACGTAACCAGCATCTATTTATGTCATGGTCTAACAGAATCTGAAGTTTGATGAAATTCTGTGCATTAATTCTTCAGGTATAGCTATCATGAAAATCCTGGAAAAAATAGCATAGCAGCGCCACCTGTTAGGCGATTTACACCAAAAACTAATCAGCGCCAATTTATATCAGGGAATAACTGAATCTAAAGTTTTGTTAAATTCCGTGCATTAATTCTTGAGACAGAGCGCTCACAAAATGTTTGTCACATACAGACAGATAGACTCATAGACTCACAGACTCACGGACAGACATTTTCTAAAAACCGTCAAGTCGTGTTCAGGATCCTTTAAAACGTATAAATCTGTCGAAAACCGGAAATCAATTTTTTTCACAAACATTGATTTTTTTTTTTTTTTTTTTTTTTTTTGCAAAGTTGGAAGAAAGTAATAACTGTAAATGTTAGACGTACCACTTTCAGTAGATAACTGGATTAGTGACTTTTAATAACGCATGTTTGTGCTCCCCTAGTACATGTGGTTGGGAGACCATTCATGATATTTATAGTCATACAATTTTGTTTAGTCTAAAAATGTATAACATAACCAAAAGACGTGTCAGCTAGTAACTGTAGTGTACTCCAATTATTTCGGATGATTTTGTATAAGAACTGTAGGTGTTACATTTGTCACATTGTTTATTAAAAAATGTGCAACTGGAAACGCACAAAGTTAAAAATAAAAAAATACAAAAATGTGCAGCTGGAAACGCACAAAGTAAAAAAAAAATGTGCAGCTGGAAACGCACAAAGTAAAAAAAAAAAAAAAAAAAAAATTATAAAAATGTGCAGCTGGAAACACACAAAGTAAAAAAAGCAAAACAAACAAACACCGAAACATAATTGTATGTTAGAATGCCTTTATGAGCCCTATTGACCATATACCATTTTAGAAGGAATTGGAACACATAGTTGGATCCATATGTAACATATATCAGTATTGTTATGTTTTAAATAAATTAAAATAATTCAACTCACATCGAACATTTACCGCCTACAGATGACAATGAATCCACACTTTTCTGTGTACATCTATAAAATAAATAAAATGTAATTCACCTTTTTTTAATAGATAACATGGATCAGTGACTTTTATTCATATATTTAAATGGCTTAGTAATCCTAGCATATTTACAAAAGCTGGAATGCAAGCAGACGAACATATATACATACGTATACACAGAAAAACTATTTTTTTTCAATTGAAAATTATATAGAATATAAGAGACTTTCTGATCGCACTTGCAGCATATATTTAAAACAATATTGTTTTAAAAAATTATAATTTTCTCTAGTTTTTCACAGAAAGTTTTAGTTTGATTCTCTTAGAAACAGTAGCCGGTAAAAAATCAGATAGTAATTTTTTTACCATAATATTGCAGAAAACAATATAAAGAGTTGTAACAAAATAAGAAAAACATTTTAAAAGAGTAACATCTAAAGTTTTGTGACAAAAATTGTAATTTTTTAAACATTGTTTGAAAAGTAATTGAAAAGTCACCTTATGTAATGTTTTTATTTTATGATTCAGTTAAAAATAACAAAACCGATTTTTAAAAAGTTTTTTTTATCTACTAAGTTCTCTTGAAAAGCGCATTATGATAAAAGTAATCGAAAATGTACATTACGTTTATTACTTTTATATTTCATAAGAGAATGGATTTCATGCGATATAAATCCGCTGTCTTTTCTCTAAGGAATTCTAGATTAAGGTGAGAACAGGAATTTCTACTATCACTGATACGTGAGTGCCATTTTTATATACACATTTTTACAGATTGTTATTTACTGCTTCAATAGTGCTTTTTAAAATATCCCATGCTTATGCGAATTCTGTATTTCAAAGGAGTCCATAATATTTTGCCGATAGCAGTAAGCCGACAGATCATTTGAGCGAGAAGCACACTAAGCCAACAGGACAATTAACCGACAAGGACATTCAGCTAACCGACAATCAGCCGATATAACAGTTAACCGACACGAACAATTAGTAGACACATACATTTAGCAGATAGGACATTTAATAGACATTATATTTGGTAGACAAGTTAGCCGACACGTATTATTCAGCCGACAGGTTATTCAGCCAATATGTACATCTAGAGGCACGAGTGTAGGCAAAGAGGGCAAATCTCCGTAACTCGTTACACTAAAAAATCAGTGTTTTTATGCAATCGAATATCGGTAATTCGTATAGATAAAATAAATGTAAACGATAATCACTATAACGTCAAACTCTGTATTAATATTGAATCGATATCATTAAGATGATTTTCAACGGTTAATTATGAAGTATCTTATTTTAGATCTTCACTTATTTTAGCCAGCTATTAGTTCCAGCTATTATTTAGGTTTGTCAGCTCCATTTTCATCCCTTAAGTTTGTTATTATCATGTTTTTTATCAAGTGTTATTATCAAGTAAGTTTGTTATTTTTTCTTACTCACCCTTTTAAAGTTTCTTTTACATTATTGGTTTTTTTTTTCACTCATATTAACATGGGATTTACCCTGTTAATTTGTAATAAATTCATGTATTTGTAATAAATTCGTGTTAGTTGTAGTAAAGTGTTGCTATTTTACATCATTTAAGGACTTTAATATTTCGTCCTTATCGATCAAACGATGCAGCTTTTGACAGCCATTTTAACTCTATCTATTACGAGATATTCACATTTTTTTGTATGGCAACCCTATTTGACTTTTTCTGTTCACCCGTAATTCCTTTTGATATCCATTGTCATTTTACATCAACATTTCACATTTCCGCGGAAGATGAGACTAGTGGCTTGCTCTTCCATGCATTTCACGATCAGACGCCGCGGGAAAGCAAGGGCGGTAGGGATGCCGGACATCAGGTGGAATCCCCGACTCCCTTATGGGGTTTCGGCGAGGAAGCCTTTCGACAGTCCCTACGGTTCATCAGGTGTCACGTGGGGAAGTCTCCTTTGAGAGAGTGGGAACTTCCGCCGAATCGTAACGACCTCTGTCGTCGACACCAGGGCAAAGATTGAGAGGCCTCGCTGGAATGCGACCCCTCTAAATCGGTCGGAGCGTCACGGTGAGACAAAGACGCTGGCGCGTTAAAAGTCCCTCAGGACTTGGGAACGACGAGGAGAAGGGCTCGCTCGGCGCCGTGAGGGCGCCGGTGGCGCTTTCTAGTTTTTATCGGACTATATTAAAAAATAAAAAATCATTTCAAAAAATAATTTCATAAAAAAATAAAAATTCATCCCATCCTATAAAATAACGATCGACTGATATTCGCCGGATTATATAAAGTTTTAGATCGATGTTCTTGTATTTTGATTTTCTTTCGGTCTGTGTTACTCTTATTTTAACACTAGATAAGGTGATTATCTATATTTATATTCTACAGCTCTTGTTGCACAATGCGACATTTTATTTTCTTTTATTTACATCTCTTTATAGTGTTGTAACCACATTTTACTCATATTTATGAAGAATTAAAGATATTCTATTGTAGAAATCGCAAATTTATTTAAGTGAGGAATTATCGAGATTTTAGTGCATATCTAACATTATTTAAAGATATTTCATCGCATAAAAAAATCAATTTTTGAATATGACACATTATAGAGATTTTGCAACTTATCAATGATAAAATAATGATATTCAAGTAACCGAAACCTCAGATTTATCAATTTATTCGATTGAATGAAAACATAATATTATGAGGATGGCAAGCTTTAGTTGTATATTATCAAAGTAATAATTGTTTTAGATAAACATAGGCCTCGCTTAAGAGGATAAGGGGCTATCCAGGTTTTACTGCATAGCTAAAATCAATTAATTACATTCGATTACATAAAAGCACTTATTTATAAAGTTGACGAGTTTTTGAAGTTTTAGAACGTATCCATAAAGAATTAATGATATTTGTTTAAATAAAAACATTGAGTTATAAGGATGGCGAACTATCGAGGTTTTACATCATACTTTGTACTGACTACATTCCATGTATGATAACACAGATTTATGAGAGTGACAAATTATAGAGGTTTTAATGCATAATATATTACCAATGACATTCGACTAAATAAAAGATAGATTTATGAGGATGACGAGATATCCCGGTTTAGTGGAAATCCATACGGTGTTACTCATATTCGATTGAAAGAAAACAGTTTTATTAGTGTGACGATACATCAAAGTTTTAGAGCATACCTATAACGAATATATAGTGTTCGATTGATTTAAAGTAGATTTATCAAACTGATGTTTTATATCAATTTTACTGAAAGCTTACGTATTAATATTTCTTATCGAGGTTTTAGGGCTTATCCATAAATAAATAATGATATTCGAATGAATAAAAACACACACATATTTTAAATGACGGTGTGTTGTGGAAATTTTATTGAAAATCCATATGGAATATACAGGGTGTTTCTTTAATTCCATTTCGCCTTAAACACTGTGAACCAAGTTATTTGCAGGCATGAATGTGGTATCTAAGTTTTGTAAAACGAGTATGCGTTTCATGATAAAATACATTGCAGTACCACCTAGTGGCAAACTTAGGAGTTAGCATTTCTTTCTCGAAACGGTAAGATATACGACGAGAATGTCAATTAAAAAGTTATATAGCGTCAGAAGTGCGATATTACATGGTGAAAGCACATTCATTTATAAAACTAGCACATGTAAGCAAAATACAGTTTGTTTTAATAAGAAAATCAAGTTAAGTATGCTCAATGCGTCCACCAATGGCAGTAATGTGTCCATTTGGTGAACTGACCTCTATGTGCTCAGTTTTGAGTATGTCCATGTTTCAATATTCTGAGTATTTCTGATATTTCAGAATTGAAATCATTGGGTCGTCCTATTTGAAACAAAAAGTTTCATAACAAAATGGAAACCTCGATTTACTCAGATTTGAAAGTGTCATTTTTCTCAGTGCACATGTATCCTTTTATATCTCATAAGAAAGGAATTTTAATGAGATAAAAATCCTTAATTCTCATTATCTACAGAATTGTATGTTGAGGAGAGAACAGGAACTTGTTTTTAAATTATCTCGTGTATGTGTAAACTTTGTATTTCAAAATGTACTCCATGTATTCAGTTATCTATTTTCTGATAACAAAAAAAATTAGACTATGTTAAACAGTTTTATTAATATACACTGCACTGTTAAAAATTTGCAGCAAATTGTCCAGTAATTTGACTGTTTTTGTAGAAAACGGTTACATAACCGTAATTCATTTATATTCTGACCATAAAATGAGCAATAATACGGTCAGAATATACTTAAATTACAGTTATGTAACCGTTTTCTACAAAAACGGGCAAATGACTGGACAGTTTGCTGCAAATGTTTAACATTGTGTTAAAAATCTGCAACAAACTGTCCAGTCATTCAACTGCAATTTTAGAAAACGGTTACATAACCGTAATTTATCTCTATTATGACCAATGAGAACGCTCATAATATGGGAAAGTAACCGTTATCTAAAAAGACGATGACTGGACAGTTTGTTGCAGAATTTTAACAGTGTACTGCTGTCAACTTAGAAATGTCTATAAAGACAAAAGTAACGGAAAAGTACGAACATTACATGTATTATTTTACATCTTATTAGAGAGAGATATTAATTAGATATAAATATCTTACGTATATTCACTGAAGAATTCTGTATTAAGAAACTAACCAGGATTTTTATTATCACGATATGTAAGTTTCATGTACGAAGTCAAAATCGCAAAAATTATTATTTACCGCTTTAATAATTTGTTCTAAAATATCCTGCGTTTACGTGTATTGTGCATTTATAATGTAAATAACATAGTTATAAGTGTATTTTATGAATTCTGTGTTCTATTTAGTACTAACCAAACATTAGTGATAACAAGTTTAATGATAAAAAGTTTTATTAAAGTACTGAGCCAGCTTGAAAATTTATACGAATAGAAAATGTTTAGAAACTGTCAATTTTTTTTTCTTTTATATCTCATAAGAGAAAGATTTTGATGAAATATGAATTCCTTGTATTTTCGTAGTTCAGAAAACATTAAAGAGAGAACAGGGATTTCCACTATTACGATACGTGAGTTCCCTTTCCTTTAGACAATATTTCACAAATTGGTATTTACTGCTTCCATAACGTGTTTTAAAATATCTCGGGTTTATGTGAAATGTACATTTCAAAATATATTCTGTGTATTTAATAATATTTTAAATACCAACAAAATATTATTTTTTAAACGATGATAAAAAAAAAAAAATTATTGAGGTTTTGAGTACCATTGAAAGATATATAAACAGAAAAGAGATTTAAAATGACGAAAATTGACATATATTTTTTTCACATTTTACGAAAGAGAAATTTTGATGAGATATAAATCCCTTATGTTTATTCTCTGAAGAATTCTATGTTAGGGCGAGAACGGGGGAATTTCTACTAATACCATATGTGAATTTCATTTTATAGACAAAACGTCACAAATTGTTTCCTATTATTCCATAATGTTCTTGAAAGAAATCCCTTTTTTAAACAATATTTCAAAATATATTCTACGTATTTTAAAAATCACTTAATACTAAGAACAATGAGCCGATTGGAAAATGTATATAAACAGAAAATGTTTAGACAATTGTCAAAAATGGCATGTATTCCTTTTATGCACCATCATAGAGATATTTGTATGAAATATGAATTTCTTGTGTTGTTTCTACTCCGAAGAAATTAAGGAGAGGACCGTGATTACCACTATTATTTTACGTGAGTTCCTTTTTCTGTAAAGAAAATTTCACAAATTGGTATTTACTGCTTTAATAATTTGTTTTAAATATCTCGGGTTTATGTGACTTGTACATTTCAAAGTGTATTCTGTGTATTTCATGATATTAAAAAAATAATAATAAAAGATTATTTTTTAAACGATAATAATAAAAAAAAAATATTGAGGTTTTGAGTACCATTGAAAAATATATGAACAGAAAAGAGATTTAAAATGACGAAAATTGACATATATTCTTTTTACATCTTACGAAAGAGAGATTTTGATGATATATAAATCCCTTATGTTTATTCTCTGAAGAATTCCATATTAAGGAAAAAATAGGGATTTCCACTAACGCGATACATGAGTTTTATTTTTATAGACAGAACGTCACAAATAGTTTAATACTTCCATAATGTGCTTTAAAAAATATATTTTTTTTAAACAAATATTATATTTCAAAATATATTCCAAGTGTTTTAAAAAACATTTAATACTAAAAACAATGAACCAACTTGAAAATGTATATAAGCAGAAAATTTTCAGAAATTTGTCAAACATGACATGTATTCCTTTTATGTCGCATCAGAGAGATATTTCTGTGAAATATGAAATTCTTGTGTTTTTACTCCGAAGAATTAAGGAGAGAACAGGGCTTTCCACTATATTACGACACGTGAGTTTCATTTCGTGTAGAGAATATTTCATAAATTGGTATTTACTGCTTCCATAACGTGTTTTAAAATAGCTTGGGTTTATGTGACTTGTACATTTCAAAGTGTATTCTGTGTACTTCATGATATTATAAATAATAACAAAAGATTATTTTTTAAACGGTGATAAAAAAAAAAAATTATTGAGGTTTTGAGTACCATTGAAAAATATATGAACAGAAAAGGGATTTAAAATGACGAAAATTGACATATATGCTTTTTACATCTTACGAAAGAGAGATTTTGATGAGATATAAATCCCTTATGTTTATTCTCTGAAGAATTCCATATTAAGGAAAGAATAAGGATTTCCACTAATACGATACGTGAGTTTTATTTTTATAGACAGAACGTCACAAATAGTTGTTTAATACTTCCATAATGTCCTTTAAAATATTTTTTAAAACAAATGCTACACTTTAAAATATATTCTAAGTATTTTAAAAATCATTTAATACTAAAAACAATGAGCCAACTTGAAAAAGTGTATAAACAGAAAATGTTTAGAAAATTGTCAAACATGTCATGTATTCCTTTTAATTGCATCAGAGAGATAGTTAAAAGAAATATGAAATTCTTGTGTTTTTACTCCGAAGAATTAAGGAGAGAACAGGGCTTTCCACTATATTACGACACGTGAGTTTCATTTCGTGTAGAGAATATTTCACAAATTGGTATTTACTGCTTCCATAACGTGTTTTAAAATAGCTTGGGTTTATGTGACTTGTACATTTCAAAGTGTATTCTGTGTACTTCATGATATTATAAATAATAACAAAAGATTATTTTTTAAACGGTGATAAAAAAAAATTATTGAGGTTTTGAGTACCATTGAAAAATATATGAACAGAAAAGGGATTTAAAATGACGAAAATTGACATATATGCTTTTTACATCTTACGAAAGAGAGATTTTGATGAGATATAAATCCCTTATGTTTATTCTCTGAAGAATTCCATATTAAGGAAAGAATAAGGATTTCCACTAATACGATACGTGAGTTTTATTTTTATAGACAGAACGTCACAAATAGTTGTTTAATACTTCCATAATGTCCTTTAAAATATTTTTTTAAACAAATGCTACACTTCAAAATATATTCTAAGTATTTTAAAAATCATTTAATACTAAAAACAATGAGCCAACTTGAAAAAGTGTATAAACAGAAAATGTTTAGATAATTGTCAAACATGTCATGTATTCCTTTTAATTGTATCAGAGAGATAGTTAAAAGAAATATGAATTCCTTGTTTTTTTACTCCAAAGAATTAAGTAGAGAATAGGGATTTCACTATATTACGATACGTGAGATTCATTTCCTGTAGACAATATTTCACAAATTGGTATTTACTGCTTCTGTTACGTGTTTTAAAATATCTCGTGTTTATGTGAATTATACATTTCAAAGTATATTCTGTGTATTTCATGATATTTTAAATAACAAAAAAAACATTATTTTTTAAACGATGATAAAAAAAAATATTGAGGTTTTGAGTACCATTGAAAAATATATAAACAGAAAAGAGAATTAAAATGTGACGAAAATTTAAAAATATTCTTTTTATGTGTTACAAAGAAAGATTTTTATGAGATAAAAATCCCTTATGTTTATTTTTTGAAAAGTTCTATATGAAGGCGAGAACGGGGATCTCCACTAATACGATACGTGAGTTTCATTTTATAGACAAAATGTCACAAATTGTTGTTTATTGCTTCATTAATGTCCTTTAAAATATATCTGTTCAAGCGAATACTATATTTCAAAATAATTTCTAAATATTACAAAAATCATTTAATAATAAGAACAAAATTATTTATAAAAAAAAAAGGTTTTTGCCCCTATGCGAATTCGCATCCATTAGAGCTTATTTATCTAAATCGAAATTTATCGTTGTCAAAATCTATTACAGTTTTCAATAAAAAAAAGAGTTTTTACATATATTCTGTAATTCGAGAAGACCGGTTTAAATCGCCTAGTTTTAAATAATAGCAAAATATTAATTTCTAAAATATGAGAAAGAAACTTTTTTCGATTCTGAATCCCATTGAAAAATATATAAACAAACAAACAAAAAAAAATTTAAAATGACGAAAATTCCATGTATTCTCTTTGTATCTTAGAAAAGAGGTTTTGATCAGATATAAATCCCTTATGTTTATTCTTTGAAGAATTGTTTATTAAGGCGAGAACGGGTATTGCCACTATTACGATACGTGAGTTTCGTTTTTATAGACAAAACGTCACAAACTGTTGTTTAATGCTTTCGTAATATCCTTTAAAACATCCTTTTTTAAGGTAATACGATATTTCAAAATATTTTCTATTATAAAAATCATTTAATAATAAGAATAAAATTAATTGTAAAAATAAATAGGGCATCCAACCCGGGATTTCCGGGATAGAGAATACAGGTGAAAACCATGTTTTTTTTTCTGAAAACTCTAATTGATTTTTTACATTTAATATATTTTTTTAGATTCCCCCTCTAAATACACCAAACAACATTTTACATGAAATAGGTCAATTATATATTCAGATGAAATTTTAAAATTTATTAAAAGCGGTAATTTCATATTGGCCTCGTGCCAGAAGTTAATAGCTGAATAAATTGCTAAATATTTCGTTATCTACAGCAATTATTTTATATTGATACTTTCAGCGGTTTTAAGCGCTTATTTCGATTACATGTCTGTTAGCTGGAAACAAATGCTGAAATCTTTATACTGTTTAAAGGACAAACGGGTTAATATTTTGTAATCATCTGCAAGCGGTAGAGATAGATTTTGTTAAAAAAAAATCATGCTTGAAATTTAATTTAAATGCTATAATAAATGAGTAAATTGCGATACAGTTTTCAAACAAATTGCATTTGAAAGTAAATTTTCCTCCTATATAATGGTGCAAAAATTAAAAGCATGAGATGTTTAGAAATTAAAAAAATTGCAGTAGCAAAAATCGCAAAACCGAAAAGTTTCATCGTCAAGTGTTGCCATTCGCAAAATGACGTTAGTGTAACGCACGGACACGTTTGTCCTTTATAATATAGATAGTTAGAAGGCTCTGCCTCTATTTGAATTCTCATCTATTAATGTTTATCTATCTAAATCTAAATAATATATCGTTGTCTAAATCTATCAGATTTTTTAATCAAAAAGTGGTTTTCACTTAACGCGGGAAGTCCGGGTTAAATATTCAAGTTTTAAAAAATAACAAAATATTATTTTTAAAAAAATGATAGCCTTTTATTTTGTGATTTTGACTCTTATTGAAAAATACATAAACAAAAAAGAGATTTAAAATGACAAGAATTAACACATATTCCTTTTATGTCTTACGAAAAGAGATTTTAGTGAGATATAAATCGCTTATGTTTATTATATGAAGAATTTTATATTAAAGCGCTACGAGAGTTTCGATACGGCATATCACGATACGGGAGTTTCATTTTTATAGATAAAACGTCACAAATTGTTGTTTATTGCTTCAATAATATTTTTTAAAATATCCCCTTTTTTAAGCGAATACTTTATTTCAAAATATATTTTACGTATTTAAAAAAAATCATTTAATACGAATAACAAAATTATTTTTAAAAAAAGATAATAACATATTTTATAGATTTAGTGAATCAACTTTGGAATGTTTATAAACACAAAACTAATGAAAACGGACCAACATCAGAAGCATTCTTTATATCACATGAGAGAGTGAGCTATAAATACCCTATGTTGATCCACGGAAGAATATTATATCAAAGGGATGGTAAACTTTGGAAATGAACAAAATTTAAAAAAAAAAATCACTTAAATATAAAGTAAACAAAAAACAATTTTTTTTTTAATATTTCTTTGTAAATTATCTGGGTTTACCTTAAATCAGAGTGTGATTTCTATCCAATCAAATTTTTAACTACTTTTAACACTTTGACTGCAGCCCCCCCCCCCTCCCAATTTTTTTAAAATCCATCCCCAGGTGCCATCTACTTTTTCTCTTTGTACATATTTTCTACAAATAAAAAACATTACCCTGATGCATATAAATATGTACACTGCTGTCCAAAAATTAAGGGGCAGTGATCGGACGATTTCGATTTTTACACGGTTTGTCGAATATATACTGATATTTCTGGAAATTGTTCTTGGAATTCGAAGATGTAAAGTACGTGTTTGACTTCAAGAACAGTAGAAACTGTATACTGCAATTAAAAAAATAATATATTGAATATTTCATGAGATATGGGCATTTGTATGAAATAACTTATAACTGCGCTTGCACGAACTATACCAAAGATTTCTTCTTTCATGATTTGGTAGTAAATTCTATAGAGTAATGCATATAAACAAACAAGTCAAATATCGTGAAAACTCAGAAAGATACAACAATGCAGTGAGCTAATTGACAAATTCGAGGGAAATCCTGTACAATAAAATGGGATTTCTTCTCGAATTTTTCAATTAGCTCTATATGGGATTTCAGCGCATGGGGGATTTTTATATTTGAATTTGTTATGCATTATTTTCTTCAATAAAATTTTTTTTTCGCGAAGAAATTTTTAATATTTTATTTGAAAGTAAGCTATGCACATAGGAAATACGTATTTCATGCCAATCATAATTTATAGAGCTTTTAAATAAAATGCACAGTTCTTACTTTGAACATCCACCACCCCTTTGAGGATAGAACAGGGTTTTACTCTACCACAATACGTAAGTTTAATTTTTGTAGACAATAACAGCACAAATTGCTATTTTAACACTTTCCAAAATAGCTGAAAAGTGTTTATGAATTCAGTTTGTCTGACTGTCTGTCTGTCGTCTATCCGTGCTCGAACTCGCGCAAATATACTCGGATTGCCTTGAAATTGGTATATGTTATTAGGATATAATAAGGCATGTTTGGTATTGAAAATGAAGAGTGTAGCATTTATGGTTCTTTTACAGGGACACTCAAATAATTTCGTTACATTAGGGTCTATAGGGAAAAATCCTTTGTGGCGTATTTTAATGATGTTACACTATTTTAAAGATATTCAAATTGATACATATCACTAAGGTGCACTACAAGGTGGCGCACACTGTAGAATATCGTGCGCATAGAAGGTATTACACATTTACAGAGACACCCAAAAGAATTCCATTGCGTTACGGGCTATGAGGAAAAATCATTTTCAGGGTATTTTAATGATGTTTCACTACTTTAAACATATTCAAATTGATACATATAACTGAGGTGCGCTACAAAGTGCTTACTGTAGAACGTGGTATGCATAGAATACATCGTTCATTTACAGGGGCACTCAAAACAATTTGGTTAAAGTACTGTCAATCAATATTAATTGCTGGTAGGTCGTTTTCAGTTGTGGTACGCGTTTTTAAATGTAACATTTTTTTTGCATATTAATATTTGCTGTATGTCTTAGAAAGCTAGGAACTATGATTTTAATGTCATTCACAAGTGGTTGCACTCAGAAAAAGAAACTGATTAAAACTACAAAACATATTTTTTGAGTACATTTTGTTGACTAAGCAAAATTGGAGTAAAATTGAACCATTTTACTTCAATTAACAAAACATTTTTGCTGACGATACACAATTTTTTTTTGGAATTGCAAAAAAAAAAAAAAAAAAAAAAAATTGTTGATTCAAACAAAATTTTTATTGACCCATATTTAAACAAAACTTTTGTTTAAATATAGGTAAATGGAAATTTTGTTTGAATCAACAAAAAAAAAAATTTTTGTTAAAAACCACTTTACTTTTTGCAATTCCAAAAAAAAAAAAAAAAATTGTATCGTCAGCAAAAATGTTTTGTTAATTGAAGTAAAATGATTCAATTTTACTCCAATTTTGCTAAAACAACCAAAATGTACTCAACAAAAATGTTTTGTAGTTTTAATCAATTTCTTTTTCTGAGTGTGGTTCGTGTGAGTGTTTAGCTGAAATAATAGGCTTTTGCAGCGCTTCTGAAACAATTGCATTGAAATTAGCTGTGCTTGAGGATTTGATAAGAAGGTGATAATTTACTATACTTGAAATAAATTTGGTTGGAGACTCTAATGCTCGTATTCACCATTTATCGTCACCCTAAAAAACTTCGGTTGAACACTCAAATTATATTCACGATAAACCTGATTGGACCTGAAGAAGGCGAAGTTCAATCAGATTAATGATGAATAACATTTGAACGTTCGACCGAAGTTTCCTAGGTTGAGGCAGATGATGAATACGAGCATTAGAATTTTGTTAGGGAACATCAAATGATCTTTTTGTGTGCTTTCGCACTAATTGAGAGTGACTGTGTGCAAGGTTTTGATCCAACCATTTTATTGAGTGAAATTTAGACTTTTCATTAAGATTTTTATAATATGTAGGCTAGACACGTTGGAGGTTTTTAGTTTCTAGGAGTTATTTAAAAGATACAGTATTGATTTAGAGGTAATATTTTCAACTTTATCTGCTTTACTTTAAGTTACTTCAACAAAAATGTTTTCAAAACCTCAAAGAGCCGGCGTTAAACGCTTATAGTCGAATGTGCAAAACGTCGTCACGTATACGCTGCCTAATTGGTGCGGCAGGTGATTGAAACACTCACTTGAAATATTCAACTAATATTGAAATGATTGTTCTACTGATAGTTATATTTACCTAGTCCCGCAGTGGCGCGGACGGTAAAAGCTCGGTTCTCGTAAGATCACCGAAAGCCAAGCAGCATCGACCGCGGTCACTGGTTGCATCGTCTATCCTCTCTCTCGTCTGCCTCTGCTGTGGGACCGTGTACGTTAATGGGAGCTGGTGCACGTTAAATCTGTTCGTGGCTCCAAAGTCCTCCAAGTTCTATATAAGCGTTACCTCTGGGGGTGTCAATCCAGATCAAGGTCTCTCATCTGGAATTGGTTCAAAATTAGGAGACCTGGGGGTATAGTACAATAGACCTCTGGTCGTGGTGCTTTGGTTTTCGAGCCACCCCCCCCCCCCCCCTCCCAGTAATACAGTAATATAGTAATACAGTAATATAGTAATACAGTAATATAGTAATACAGTAATATAGTAATACAGTAATATTTACCTACATTAATTTCAAGGTGTAGTAATTTATTACTGCAATTATTGCAATATTACTGCAATTATTGCAATGGATGCCCTAATGATTGTGATATATACCTACATTAATTTCACGATGTAATAATTTATTAAATAGAGAATAACATATACAGTGGACTCTCTCTATTCTGAACACTCATGGGATCGACCAAAAATGTTCAGATTATGGGGGTGTTCATTATACAGGGAGATTGGGAAATGCATTACTATTACTACTATGTATTGAGTTTATAGACTGTATAGAATACTTATCCTGGTTAAACATGCAAGTTACCGAGATGGAGATGCTGAATTTAGAAACTATTAAAAAGGTTAATTAAAAAAAAGTTAATTAAAATGTATATTAAAATATTTTACAAAATATACAATTAACATACATACTTGCAATACATTACTTAAAAACATAATCGATACATTACTTAAAAAAGTGAGTAATTTTAGTCTGTTTTTGCATTATGTACGCTTTACAGTGTACATGTTATCTAGTTGTTTAAGAAGTGGAAAGGCTTCCGGGTGATGTTCTGCCGCATAGTTCAACAGGTCTTGAATCCCTTGGCCATACTGCTTGAAGGTAATTGTACTTCTTGCTTTATCGGTTTCTTCTGGTTCTGCTTCGTTTTCACAACCCTCTTCCTCTTCGACGATGTTATCGCAAACAGGAAGGCTTCCGTCGGCTTCGAGATAAGCTCCAGGTTCAATTTCAGTATGCAGCTACTGAAGAATTGACCCCAAGCCACTCACAGCTGTTGCTTCTTGGTCTTCTATCCTTGATTGCTCATTCTCAAACGGGAATCCAGCTTTGTAGAAGATTTTTTGGATGGTGTAGGGGGTTACTTTTCATTCCAAGCATTTGATATCCAATGGACAGCATCCACGATATTGACCTTCTTCGTTAGTTCAATTGCCGAATTTGCCTCCTCCATCACCACGGAAATTTTCTTCAAAAAATGAATTCGGTAGTGAGTTTTAAAGGTCTTGATTACTCCTTGATAAAGTGGTTGGATTATAGAAGTACAGTTCGGGGGCAGGAACTTCAGACTCACATTGCTCAGCTGCACATTTGTATGTGATCTGGAATTATCCACAAAAACAAGAATTTTTCTTCCTTTTCGCTTCATCATCTCGTTAATGCCCTTAACCATTGGGAGAAAATTGTGAATGTCATCCAGGCTTTTCGATTTGATTTATAGTGCACAGGCAATGATGCTGTATTCACATTTTTGAAGCATCGTGGGTTTTCACTCTTTCCGATCACAAGTGGTTTGAGCTTCTCACCCGTAAAACTGGCACGGAGCATGACGGTAAGTCTTTCTTGTGACATTTTTGCGCCCACACATTTCTCGCTTCTTTCTGATAAGGTTTTATTTGGAAGAGCTCTGAAAAAGAGGCCGGTTTCGTCGGCATTGAAAATGTCAGTGGAATCGAAATCCTTCGTTACATCCGGAAGCTTTATTTTCCATTCCTCCACAGTGTCGATATTTACTTCTGCAGCTTCACCATTGATTATTTTGATTTCGATGTTATGCCGACTTTTGAAGCGAGTCAGCCATCCTTCTGATGCCTTGAATTCCGTGATCTTCTCCTTTTCTGCAAAATCCAGAGCAATCTGCTGTAGCAGGGGTCCAGTGACAGGAAGATTCTTCCTTCTCATTTGGCAAAAAACCTTCAATACGTGATTGTTTATGTTCTCGTTTCCCGTTTTCTTTTCGAAAATTCTACACTTTGAGGAAGGTTCATTTGCTTCAAAAGCGGCTATAATTTCTTTCTCTTTCTTGCCGATGGCGTTGACTTGACCTACTGAAAATCCCAAATTCAGATGCATTTTTCCTTTGACTTACTTTTGATTTTAATTTTTGAACAACTTTGTATTTTCCCTGGAGCTTCAGTTCTCTTCGTTTTTTTACTTATTTCTGACATATCTGCGTAAGTGTTGTGATTCTTTCCCTGCAACAATAGTGAAATGATGAAAAAATTTTACCTTTGCCGAGAAAAAAGGAAGAAAGAAACAGAATCGATAATGCTGCCAACCAGGTGTGCAGAAAAGAAACCATAATCATTTTTTAACCACTCCCTCTAACACCTGTTGTCTCTTATCAGTCATTGCGGAATGGGTATTTCTTTTGCGCAATCTCTCTATTTTTATCTCAGCTCGAGAGAGGGGAAATCACGTGACATGTTTTTTACATTATTTTTTCTTGTATCTCTTTGCATAAAAATTTACTGTTTTGATCATTTCATTTAATTTGATTATCATGATTTACTTTTTATGAAATTGAAGCACTTTCATATCTGCACTTTTTTATTTATTAAAAATATATAAGAATGTTCTAGTTAGTTGAGAACACGTACGGTAAAGACAAAAATATTCTTTCATCTTTCTTTTTTTTTTTTTTTTTTTTTTTGTTAACTGAAGATTTTATTTGAATTATTGAAACACATTTCAGCATCAGGTAGATCTTAAAATCTAGAAAGGATTTTGTTTCTTTATTTTAAAATCGAGTTCATTGAACCCTTTTATTCTTCGGCAACAAATTTTCCAAATTTCCATGATGCGGGAATTCCCCGCATTCTGACTGCAAACAAGCGTTCAGTTTACGGAGAGGCGGGTTAGAATGGGGATCAAAAGTAGCGTTCATAATAGTGGGATGTTCAGATTAGAGGGTGTTCAGAATACAGAGAGTTCATCTTTTGTTAAGTCTATGGAGTTTCACCGGGACCGCCAGAAAGTGTTCATAATACCGGGGTGTTCACATTAGAGAGTGTTCAGATACAGAGAGTCCACTGTATATAAAATATGAATTTTATTTTGTACTAGTGGCAAAGCAACCTGTCGTGTTGCAATCGTATTAAAAAAAATGGAGCTTTTTTGGTGAAAAACACTTATTTCTCCAATTTTTAAATTAAAATGTATAAGTCATAAGATAAAAGTGGCATTATTATCATTTATAAATCTTAATCAGACCTTCCATTCGCTGTAAAACTCCTTAAAGTTCATGGATTAGTACTCGATTTTTTGGCATTTAAAGATTGGTTGGTTGATTGATTCTCCAGTTTTTTTTTCCCTGTTTTCTTAATTTTTATTTTAGATATCGGAATATGATAAACTGCAGATTGTAGCCAGAAGCATTCTCTATCTGCGTCTGATAACCTTAGCGTTTGTTATACAACCGTTTATGATCCTTATCCCGACAAACTGATAGACAGACCAAAATTTTTTTAACGTTGTTTTTGACTAGACATCGTTTAAATAGTCGAATAAACTTAGAAATTGCTTTATTTATTTATTTACTTTTTTTAATGAAAATTACAGATAGTCACTCCAATTTTATACATTAGTGTTATAGATAATTAATTAGTGTATCTGGCATTACATTACATGCTGTTTAATTTTTAAAATTACTTTTTGTCACATGCCTCACATATCAGAATTTTCCTAGTTTTATATCTTCAAAACAGTACTCGTTTAAACATGTTTTCTACGAATATCCGGCCTAATACCAGATTTAGATTTTTTTGAATGACTCGTGTGAAATCGCATGCATCTCTAGACATCAAATTCCTTTTCTTCTCTATAGATAGATCTAGAAACCGGAAAGAAAATAACATGACATAACACATAATTTGTTTAATTTATAGAGGGTAATGTGTAAACAAACCCAATCTTTTTGGCTCTATCTCTTTAATACAATGTAAATAAATCAAGAACGAAAAATCATGCGTCAAGCATAGATTATGTAACACTTTCCGACGCTTCCAGAATAATTTTACAAATCATTACCGCTAATAATCTGAAAGATAACATTTAAGTAAACAATTTGGAAAACGCATAACATATTTAAAAACGTAATTTCAGGAATTTCCAACATATTCAATATTCGGAAAAATATCCGAATACTTTTATTCAGCCCTATATATGATCTATAAATTTGTATATATATTACATAGGATGCTAAATTTTAGTTTAGTTAGGAAACGCGTAGCACAGTTTAAAATTCTCCTTCTGGAGTTTCTGTCCATAAACAGAAATGTGTTCGCGAACTTTTGTGCTGCCCTGTATAGGATCTACAGAATTTATACACACCAAGTAATAGACAAGAAGTCAGTTAAATTTAAAATCGCGTTCAGCAACTTAAAACGTACTTCCAGGAATTATTGTTAACAGACAGTAGAGAATTCTTTTGTGTGTCCCTGTAAATGAACGATGACGGCTATACTGACACTATTCTGCAGTAAGCCTCTTGTAATGCACCTTAGTCATATATATAAATTTCAATGCGTTTAAAATAGTGAAACATTATTTAATTAAACCGCAAACGATTTTTTTCCATAGACGTAATGGAACGGAATTCTTTTGACTGTCCCTGTAAAGTAACTATAAGTGCTATGCACACCCTATTCCATATTAAGCTTCTTTTAATGCACCTTAGTGATATATATCAATTACAATGTGTTTGAAATTGTGTAACATCATTAAAATAAACCGCAAATGATTTTTCCCCATAGACCCTAATGTAACAGAATTCTTTTGAGTGTCCCTGTAAAAAAACTATAAGCGCTACACACTTCAGTTGAAATAGGGAACATGCTATAGATAACGACAATAACATATAAAAATTGCAGGGCAATCCGAGCATATTTACGGGAGTTAGAGCACGGACAATCGGCCAGACGGCAGTCAAACCGAAGTCATAAACACTTTTCAACTAGATTGGAAAGTGTTAAAAATCGGACGCTCATTTCTATATGGAGGAAGTGTTTCTTTTTTAGTAATAGCAAACAAAAGATTTCAGCAAACATATAAGATTTTCTAAGACAAACATTTTAACTTGTTTAAATGTAACGAATTCTAAAATAACAACTATATATTATCCAGCAATTAATTATTTATTAAATTTCCTGTTATGTGACAAAAAACATATTTCGATTTTCAACGAAACAACGAAAATCTTCTATCCTTCACGATTTTGTGCTAAAGTAGTGTCTCTACTCCCTAATTGTCTTCGCATTATCTGGTTGATTAATTCTCTTTTCATAAATGAGAATTTAATTTTCAAAATCACTTGTCAGTAAAACAAGTGTCTTAATTTTTCTAAAATTTGAAATAAGAAGAGTTCGAAGGAACAAAGTGAAAAGTTTAAAAAGAAAAAAAAAATGAACTGCACAAAAGTAATGTTAATGGCGATAATGTTAATAATGAAAATAACTGTTAGATAATCGAGAGAAAAATAAAATAGAGAGATGAGAATTGATTTACTTTGTAAGTTAGGGAGATTCTTTAGTAAACATCAAATATTTAAATGTTTCCAAAATTGTATTGTTTTTAAGAGCATTCTGAATAATTTCTTGATTTAGATTATATATTGAAGAAGGGAACATATGAAAAACAATATATATACAGGGTGATTATAAAAAACTATCCCGATACATGAGCCCATAACTGTCATACCGTTCACAGAAACTGAATGAAATTCTGACCTAAAGTATTTTGAGGTATGCGCTCAAGAATCACGTGAAAAACAACAGTTAAATTCTAACAATTACGGTTACAGTGACAAAATTTCGAAAATTTCAAATCGCAACACTTACTTTTTTTATTGGAATGTGTTCTTCGTAGTAAAAAACCATAAAAAGCGTTGGAACGGTAACTGTAGCACGAAAATCGCCGGCGCTAGACTGACTAAGAAGAAAAGTGAAAACAACCAATAAAGGACAGAGAAGCAACCGACAGTAAAACATTTTATTTTTCAGTGCAATCCACCATCTGCCGCCTGTAAAGTGTCGTCGTGTATAAAATGGAAAATGTATGAAACACAATAAAATGTTTTGTTTTCTGTTGCTTCTCTGTCCTTATTGGTTGTTTTCACTATTCTTCTTAGTCTGCCTAGCGCCGGCGATTTTCGTGCTACAGGTACCGTTCCAACGCTTTTTATTGTTTTTCACTATGAAGATCACATTCCAATAAAAAAAAGTAGGCGTTGCTATTTGAAATTTTCGAAATTTTGTCACTGTAACCGTAATTGTTAGAATTTAACTGTTGTCTTTCATATGATTCTTGAGCGCATACCTCAAAATACTTTAAACCAAAGTTTCATTCAGTTTCTGTGAACGGTATGATAGTTAGGGGCTCATATATCCGGATAGTTTTTTTATGATCACCCTGTATATACATTTTTCTTACGTGGCTCGAAAATAATGCTGAATTTGTAGCTCCGTTTGGCAACAACCATAGTTCATAGAGCGACTATTCTGAATGGTTCGTTTTATTATGGTCACATTATCCATTCAGAAAATCAAAATTCAGAGAAGGATGTCTGTTTAAACACAGCATGATCTTTCGGCCGATGTTGCTGTTTTCGGCGATGCATGTCATTGGTTCCTTTTACGGTCACATGAAGCATTCAGAGAATCATCTTTTTCATCAAGAGCTTCTTTTACACGCAGCAGAAAATGTGTTTACGTCTGAGAGATATTGTATTTTTCACGTCGAACGAACTTTAGACGATGATTGTTAATTTATAATAAACTATCTTACTATTACAGTGTTTTTCGAAATTAATTTAAGCCGTGCCGTACAAAATTATAGGTGCAATGAGTTTTAAATTAATTGTGTTTCCAAAGTATTTTTTTTCATAATGTTAAAATGATTTATACTCATTGGTAGCACGAACTAAATACACTTTTAATTGTGTTTTCAACGCAGTTCTCAATTACTTTTTTATACATTAAAACAATTTGTACATTTCATATGTTAAAATGATTTATGATAATACTCATTCTGGCTAGAGTTGCTGCAAAAAGTGTCGAGTGAGCGAAGCAGGCTGTGAGCGCGTAGCAGTCTCAATGTGCAGCGGTTGGCGAGCGTCAGTGAACCTGTATTCACTTATGGGCGACATTGGACATTCAAAAGTGAAGTCTTTTGATTTTATTACATTGGTTGGCACTAACTAAAATTATTTGTGTTTCAAAGTTTTTTTCAGTTTATCACTTTGCATTTCAAAAATTTGTAAATTTCATAATATGAAAATGAAATTTGGCCATCGGTAGCACCATCTAAATTCCCTTTTATTTGCGTTTTCAACGAAGTTTTTCATACTTTTTATACAAAAAGGAAAATTGTAAATTTTATATGTTAAAATGATTTATGATAGTACTCATCCTGGCTAGAATTGATGCAAATAGTGGCAAGCGAGCAAAGCAAGCTGGGATCGCATAGAGCTCCCAATGTGAATTGCTTTGCAATTCGCGCGGGTTGGCGAGCGTCAGCAAGAAGGGGGATGATCACCTTAGTTATAGTAAATTAGTCTATAAAAATACTATGTTAAACATCAAAGAACATAAAGTCATTTTTTCAAATGTATACAGTGAAAAATCTCTATAAAGATACTGTCTATAAAAATGAACGTGAGTACAATGCTAATTTTGAGTGCCTAGATCGATTCCTATTCAATGTTAATCTATAGCAAAGCTGCCCATAACGGCAATTAGTTTGGTTTTCTGTCTGTCGTGATTTTGCATTTAAAGTAGTGTCATACTGCAATGACTTTACTTTATGTAATTGATTACTTCTCCCTTTACAAATGAACAATTTTGAATTTAAAAATCACCTGTCCGTAAATAACACTTGTCTGAATTTTTTTAAACTTGAAAGAAAAGTAATTCAAATGGGCCGATGTCTTTAAAAAGGGAAAAATAAAATAAATTGATCGAAGAATACTATAATATGAAAAGAGCAAACAGGTTAATCCTTAGATGTTGGAGAGATAAAAATGTAAGTAAAAGGGGGGGGGGGGTATTTACATTATACCTAAGTAAGGCAGTCATTTTATACAACATATATTGATCGTCAGAGAACATATTCAAATCAATTCGTAAATTTTACTATAAGTTTACATTTTATAATCTTTTATTGAAGAACCAAAAAAGGTTTGTTGAACCAAAAAAGGAATAAAACAATTTTCAATTGCCTACGTAAAATATAATATTTAATAGCTGCATTTTTGTTACAAAATATTAAAATGTATTACTTTTCAGTTTTTACTAAACGTTTTTTTTTTATTTATTTAAAGATGGGAGAGTCTCTTTAAAGATTAATAAAAGAAGTTTATATGGAAGAGAAGTAGAAGTTCAAATTTAGAACGAATATATAATATTTTAAAAGAAAAGTTACTTTTAAACAATTAATACTTTTATGATATTGAGATAGAACGAGTGAAAAGTAATCAACTAGATATTATACAACTAAAATGTTTAATTTTTTTATATTATAAGAATTATTCTAATTTCCATTAAACAGCAAAACGTCTTATTCTATTCTGTCACGATTTTTTACTTACATTATTTTCTTTACTTAATAATGTCTTCACTTGAATACATCATATCTTAAAAGAAAAGTTTCTTATAGTTTTTACTTCACATTACCTATTTACAATCATTAAGAAAATTCACACATAGAACTTACGTAGATGTCCTTTTTTTAAAAAAAGGCAGAGAAAAAATCAACCAATTAACAACCTCGGGAATACATAAAATAAAATTCAATGACAGTGAAGGCAAAACTGAGCTGCGCCGCCAGACGCCTGAAGACGCCCGTCAGGCACATCAACCGTCGTACCCGAGGTCTGTGGACCTTTTAACGCGCACGACCAGGAGAGTTCCTTTGTGTGCTACGACCAGTGGGAGCAACGCCACCTGCTGACCACTTCCATTCACCCAAGTATTTGACGCCAAAGGTCGTTGCGATTAGAGGAGGTGCCTACTCTCTTAGGTCACCACCACTTTACACTTGGGGAGACACTGGAGTCCCACAGAATGCATATATGACTAAACGAAAAATAGAGGAAATAGTTAAAGAACACGAAAAAGATATAAGATTGAATAAAGAGACTATAGTAATAGCCCGACTAAACAATAAATCCCTAATACAGATAAATTTGAAAGAAGTACAGAAACTTGCAAATTATAACAATTTAAATTACACATTAATGCGTGAAGCTATTAAGATTAGTACAGAAAAATCAGAGATCTGCAACGATGAATTTCACGCTATAATCGACAACAGGTGGCGCCGTCTTTTAAATTTTACAAAGACCGGGAAAGCTCGAATTAAAGCAAGAGGCTATGAAGATATGTTAGTAAACTGAAAATGCATAAGAATGTAGAGGGAAAATATTTTTTACCAGATATATTACGGTTTTAAAGGACTGACATCTATCTAGACGAAAGTTAAGTATACCTTTTTTTTAAACATCATCTACGTAAGTTCTATGTGTGAAAAATTGTTTCAATGTCTGTAAATAGGTAATGTGAAGTATAAACTAATATGTATAGATATGACATTACAATAAATGACTTAAAAACGAAAGGTTACTTTTAATACTTTTGTTATATTGAGATAGAGTAAACGAAATGTAATCAACTAGGTATTATTCAGCAACCAAAAATGCTTCAAATATTTCAGTCATTAGTATTATTCTAATTTCCCTTAACCCTTTCAGGGGCAAAGTACTTTTGTTGCGAAAATGTTGAAATGTTGGAATAACACCAGAATTTATGAACATATTTATTTCCAAGTAAGTAAAATCGATTCATCACGTACATTATAAAAGCAAAATTTTATTCTAAAATTATGTTGCAATTGCGTGATTTTTGGGGTTAATATTAATTGCATAAATAATGTACCACCACCCTTCAAATGGTTAAACAGCTAAAAGTTTTATGCTGTCTATATTTTATGCTGAAATTAGTCTCTCTGTTCCATAATGTCCCCACTCTATCTCGTCGTTTAATTCTGCTTTTTTAAATCAGAATTTTTGTTTTAAACTCTCTCATTCGTATGTAACACGTCTTAACTTTTGTCAAGGTAGAAAGAAAAGGCTTTAGAACGAGCTGAGGACGTTACAAAAACAAAAGCTAAAAGATATTACATGGTCGAAGAACTCGATGATAGTGAGAGAGATAATACGCGAACTTTACAATGTTTCGGTGAGAAAAAATTAAGCAAAGAGAGTAAAACTTAAGTACTTTGTTAAGTTAGACAATATTTCAGCGATTTTGAAAAACGTTTACAGTTTGAAGAGCGCTTTGATTAAATCCCTTATTCACATAAAATATTGAATTACTACATTGTTTTAATAACAGAAATGTTTAATACAATAATATGAAACATATATATTGATCGTTAAGGAACAGCTTTAATTGAATTGACAAATATTATTATAGCTTTTACATTTTAAAGTTAAAATACAAACGAACAAATTGTTGATTCTAAAAAAGAATTAAAATTGAGTAAAGAGAGAAAAACTGAATTACTTTGTTACGTTAAAAAATTTGCTTTGACAACGCCCAATATTTTAGATATTTTTTAAAAAGTCTAAGTTTTAAAGAGAGCTTTGTGTAAGTTCTTTAGCCACATTAAATACGGCATTACTGATTTTTTTAACTGCTGAACCTGTTTAATAGAATAATGCGAAACATATATTGATCTTTAAGGAACAGATTTAAATGAATTGGCAAATGCTATTATAGCTTTTACATTTTAAAATCTTTTATCGAAATTTTTTTTACTCTAAAAAAGAATTAAATTTAAGTAAAGAAAGAAAAACTGAATTACTTTGTTAAGTTATAAAATATGTTATCGGTTTTAAACAAAAGTTTAGATTTTAAAGAGCATTTTGAGTAAATTATTTATTTACATAAAATATTGAATCACTGACTAGTTTTAACAACGGAAACGTTTAATACAATAATGTGAAACATGTATTGATTGTTAAGAAACATATTTAGATCACTTAGAAAATGTTATTGAAGCTTTTACATTTTATATTTTTTTATTGAAAAAGAAACAAATTGTCGATTCTGTAAAATAATAAAATTAAGTAAAGTGAGAAAACTGAATTACTTTGTTAAGTTAGAAAATCTGTTTTGACAACGCCAGACATGTTACGATAAAAAAAAAAGTTTAAATTTTGAAGAGTGCTTGGAGTAAATTATTTATTCACATTAAATACTGAATTATTAAATTGTTTTAACTGCTGAACCTGTTTATACAATAATGTGAAATATATATTGATCGTTATGGAACAGATTTTAAATCAATTGCCAAATGTTATTATAGCCACTTTAAAAACACAAACTGCAGCAAGTTGTACCTGTTAGTTGCTAAAATCAGTGTAAAAATTGTTTTAAACTCATAAAAAAGTTAAAATCCCACATGTTTAGGCTTTAAACCCAAAGCCATTCTCGGGGACGGAAACAACACAAACGACTACTGACCTTTTCTGAAAAATAATAATTTAACTTCATTAATAATTTAACTGTACGATTGTATGTGTTAGTATTTTTCTTTTCTCACATTTTATACATTGCAAAGCGCCGCAAAATTCCCTAGCGGCGATTTTTGGAACTAATTTTTTTTTCACGGAATCCTTTTTCCCATGTCTTGATTAGTCTAAAAACCAAGTTTGGTGCCATTTCGGCTATTAGATCGCGCTACAGGGCGCTCCAAACACTGTCACTTTAAAAAAGATCACCCTGTATATCGTCAGTTTCTTTTAGTCTGTCACTGGAACATTTCCTAACTCGAATGGGCCTCTGTGGAACTTTTTAAATCATCCTTTTACAGTTCACATTTCAATAGCAACTTTTCCATTTCCTCCACAAGTAGATCCCTTCAACTCCGCTCACATTTTGTCTACTTTAAACAGGAATAATATGCAGTGTCTAAGATGCGATTTACTGGGATCTATTTTTCCTGCAAAAGAAACAGATAAACGTCTTTAGACGGAGTATAATGCTCATTAAGCTATAGATCTTATATGACAGAAACTTATGCATCGCCTTAATAAGTGATTCGAAATATAAATTCTCGTGAAAATAACTTACAATTGGGAATAAATTATTAGGAATTTAATATGGATATTTGAATATGTGTATTGCATATGTACTATGTATATATCAGAGCTTGTGCTATTATTATGAAAAACATATTAAATTAGTTTCTTAGAGGATCTAATTAAAATTATCTAATACAGTCATCAATACCGGTATAGAAATAATAGCTTTAAAAATGAAATTTGACTTTTCTGATCATGAAAACCTTTACTGATTTGGGAAATTTTGAATGCGAGATACTTAAAGGGTTGTGGAAGTTATTAATGAAAGAACTATTAGTAATAAATCAGCATGCTAATTAAGCTATTTTTAACTGAAATTAAATAATCGAAATTTATAACTGAAATATGATTTGCTGTTATTACTTACCCATCATATGTAGTATAGGGTAAATCTTGTAATCGTTTTGAAAATCGAAAACATTTTTTTTGACGGATTTACACGTTTCAGACACTGGAGATTCCGCAAAACATACTTTTAGAAAAAAAAATTTGCTGTTCGTCTGTCTGTGTGTGTGTGTGTGTGTATCTGTAAACGCTCTATCTCCCGAACAAATTGAGAAAGAGACTTGAAATTTGGTATGTACTTAGTATGTAATAATGGGAAGAAGTTTATTGAATTTCAGTAACCTCGATTATCCGGAACTATTTTTTTCGGACTCTCGAAATATTCGTTCTGATAAAAGGTATATAAAAAATTTCGAAGTTTTTTTTTAAGGAGTGAATATAAAAGACAATAAAAAAACATAAATTTTGCATAAAGAATGAAGTTGATTGGATAATGAGTTGCCGAGATATTTGTAATCCTATTTTCCACACTCTTCGCTTTTTCATGATCCTGTATTTCATTCTAATTCCAATTCAAAGATATATTTTAATTGGAAATGAGACACACACTTAATCCGACGCAGTAAACTGTTAGTTAATATGATTATCAATTTTGGAGTTATAAGGATGTTTCTTTTACGCAATTCAGTAATAGAGCATTTAAAGTTTATGAGCTCATCAAGCCACGATTTTATTCGAATTGCAATGTATTTCATAAATAGTTTACACGTGTTTTATTTTCACACTTTATATTATGCATATCCATGATGGGTAAGTATTACGGTGGCCCCCAACGACTAGTTCTACTAATGCATTTAAATTTTATGTAATGTTCTTAGTTAGTGAGTGAAACCTCACTGAAGTGGGGTCCTTCGACCCAGTTTAGTCAATTAGGCTTGGCTTGAGCTGGAAGCGTTACCGATATTGCCATTGTTACATCACGATGTTATTAACAGTTGATATTGAGCATATAGGCAATCTCTCAGATACTTTTTATTACGGCATATATTTACACAGTAATATTTGCGTGTAGATATTTATATATACACACAAGCTGGAATGCGCATTATTGTTTCTAAGCTTGGCGTACTTTGAAATTCATCGTTAAGTGTTTCACCTAATAAATAAGGAAATTTGGCAATGATTGACTAATTTGGCGTACAGTGGCGTAGCCAGGGTGGGGGTCCAGGTGCTCTTGAAACCACTAATTTTGTGCAGTTTTCTTTGCTTTATGCAATCGGGGAACTTTCTGCGATACTCAAGGGGAAGAAAACTTTACAATTTTACTGGTATCCAGAGCGTTTGGACCCCCTCCCTGGCTACGCCACTGTTGGCGTAATACCCATTCATATCTGATTGTTTAGAGAATCTAAAGTAATCGGAGTTAATGTTAAAACGGTGCTTTTCAGCTGCCGTGTACTTGCATACGAATTACTGTATTTTGAAATCAGATAGAGATTTTTGTGGCAAAAATTCAATCATTTGTTGTATTATAATTTTATTTACGTTATTTTTATATGAATTTTGTTTCTACTACTTTACTCTGTTACGCGCAAATGGGTTATCTTTGAACTACATTCTTATTTATGTTTGATGTCAACTTTATGTGAACACAGATTACGAAAAATTAGCCCAAAATATAATTGAAGAAAAAAAATTTGTTAGCGTTTTAAATAAATATATTATTTTAAGTAAATTTATAATATACTTTCATTAATTATACTATATGTATATGATAATTTCCAAAACCACCAGCTAATAAAGGGAGAGGGGAAACTTTACACATACTTTTGAATATTTGTTTCATCCGTTACATTTGACAAGGTTATTAAAAATATATCACTTTTAAATTATTTGATAAATCATTGTAAAAACAGAGACTTCTGACATATAGTTTCTGTTCGATCAGATTATATCGTAAAATGTTTATGATTTTGAAAGTGTTTAAAGCAATGTCGGGATAATAATTAATCGTTCTAAACGCACTTTAAAAATTTTCGAAAATATATTTAGAGCTGGTGATTAGTTGAAATCTATCATTTATTACACACAAATATAAAATGAAATATTACTGAAAACATATCTCATAAGGCAGTGTTATTGGTTTCCCATTAGAAATAAATTTACTTAGATCAGAGTGAAAATTCAGTAATTGATTGATGAACTACAATGATGATATAAAACTTCAGCACAACAATTTTCAAAGGCCAGCTCAATAAATATAATGAAATATTATATTACTCAAGTTATGTTTGTAATTTCTTAGTTACAGGAGAACAAATATTGGTTATCATACTGAACATTGTCTAGCGTTATTGTTAACTAGATTCATATTTCATAACAAGGGTGCTATTAACTAACTCGTAACAAACCGATTCAAAAATATTTTTTAAACTTTAAAAATAAACTTAGGATTCTATATCCATAAATGCTATAATCGCCGAAATGAAACGAACTTTGCTAATGAACTTTAATGTAGGCTATGTGAAAGATAATTTTGTTACACTCTTTTCATTGCTCTCCTGTAACCTGTTGCCATATTAACGAGAAAATATTGACATACTTTGGAGTACCCACACTAATTAAATGGTAAGTGATAGTATCAAATTGTTTAAGTATGTTTGCAAAAAATGCTTGTATGCAGACTTTGCAGTTTCAAAGTAAATAGTTGAAAGTAAAGCATAGAAAATGAATGAATCGTTTATCTAAATGTTAAAGGATATTATGTAGATTTTGAACGACGCAAAAAAATATTTTTGAAATTTGTCGTTATATGCCGTGTGTTTATGTTCACATCCATTAAAAAAATTCTCATTTTTGTGAGCTACTAAAGAAGTAAACAACAAAAACATATCCGTTTTAGATTATGATAGTTTCTTAATTTTACGCTTTTCTGTTACTACTATTTAAAAAAAAAATGGTTGTATTTAATCGATTTTTTTTCCGTTTAAAAAAAGGCGAATTTTACTGTTAAAAATTAGTGGTAACAATAAAGTCTAAAAATTGGCAGCTACACATCATAATCAATTATAATGACAGCTATCAATTATATCGTACAGCTTAGTTGAATATGTCCAATGTAAAATAACAATTGAGTTTTGCTGAGTTCAAATGAATATTTTTTATTTGCAAACTTCTATAAGGGCACCGCACGTTTTTTTCTGGGAATTGAATAAGTTTGATGCGTGTGTCGCTTTTAGATGAAACGCTCATTAGGATAAACTCGAGTTGAAGAGCCGAATATTTATTCGGTCTACCTGAATCTACCCGAGCGAGGGAGAAAACGTTAAATGCTGACAACTCTGATCCTAATTGTCGCAAGCCCTTTAAATTTTGCATAGTAAATGTTATAAGTGAAGATTCTGCCGGTGTTCTATCGACACTCCTCCCATATTTTAGTATAACAAAAATAGAAGGTCCAGAAAACTGAAAACATACCTCGGTCTCTAACTGCCGCAGACAACCTAAACTTTATATGGTAAGCGTAATCATTATGAAAGGAAGGAGGATCTGTCATTTTTTAAATCTCAGACCTCCTAAATTTTAGTATAGCGCAAATATAAGGACCCGAAAATGTTAAACACGTATATCTTGGTTCCTAAATGTCACAGCACATTCAAATTTTACATGGTTAATGTAAACGTCTGTAATGCTAACAGTGGTTTAGAGTTACGTCTATGTGACCATGCTTGCTAAACGGGTAAAAACGCTACCTGTTGAGTGGTATACACACAAATCAAGTCAACATCTATTATGTCAAGGTCTAACAGAATATAAAGTTTGATGAAATTCCGACCATTAGTTTTTGAGATACAGCTGTCGCAAAACTCGTGATAAACACAGCATAGCATCGTCACCTGTTGAACGATATCCACTGATATTTAATAAGTACCTATTTGTGTCCAGGTATAAAAGAATATGCAGTTTAATAAAATTCCGGGCACTAGTTTTTCAGATATAGATATCACAGCAACCGTGAATAATGCAGCAAAACAGCGCCACGTGTTGGACAATTTACATCCAAACCTTAATCAACATAATTTATGTCTATATATAACTGAAAACTAACGTTTGATGCTTTAGTTCTTGACATAAAGCGGCCACAAAAATTGTATCACACACAGACTAAAAGACTAACAGACATTTTTCAAAAATGCTATATCGTGTTCACAGGACATATAAAAACGCGTAAACCTAACAAAAAACAGTCAAAATTTTGCACGATTCTAATTATTTCTTCTTATATATATATAGAAGAAATGAATAAAATATCAAAGTAAAAAATATGGTTGATAAATAACAATACAGTTGTATATTTTTACACTGTTTTATTACACTCAACTTGTTTTTTGTATGTAAAGATGGAATTTTGTACTTGATTTTACATCAATATGTTAGAATTATAAAAATTACATTCTCTCCGATGACAGCAGAACATTTTGATATTTTTAGAACGTAATTATAAACTAGAAACTAATACATTAATTTTGAAGCATTTAATCGTTAGCTCGGCACAGGTGATAAATCGCCAAATATTTTCTTTAACTTCTACAATTGTACAAGAGTTGAAACAATAATGGATTTAATTATGTGCCAAAAAAGATCACCAAAATAGGTCGCATGATTGTGAAACTGCAACAATGAAACATTTTAATAGCTAAAAATTAGAAAATAGATTATAATAAACAAGTGGGTAAGTGTGATCGCTCGAGTCGAAGATCGCTCAAAGGGTTTCGTTTAATATTCCTTTCAAAACATTTTATCCTTTCTTTAATAAATTCAAACAAATTTCATTTAGCAACACCAAAAAAAAAAAAAAAAACAGTTATGTTTTTTATAAAGTAAAAATTTACCGGTCTATTTTTTCGTTTTTTCTAATATCTAAACCAGCCGGATAGCGGGCCAAGCTATTATATTCTGTCATAATAATATCCATCATACGGACTAAATGCAATATTTAAAAAAAATAATTTCAAAATTAAACAAATTGTACACCTTCAAAATGTTAAAATATGCGAATATTTCCATAATCGGATTTTTATCACGATCCAATATGTTTCTCAAACTCATATATTTACTATTCTCTATTATTTATATAGATACTCGCTTTGTATTATTCTCAAACATTTGAAAAATTAGTTAAACTTCCCATATGACGTCAGATTTTCTTTTTAATTCTATAATGACGTGATATTAATCTGCTTTTTTACTTTCACATACTCATACTCCTTGTATTATTGAGAAATCTTAGACATTTTCCGTTTTATTACGACTATGACGTCAATCAATTTTATTACATATTTTTATCTTGTTCAATTGGTGAAACTTTTTATTTCATTTTCATTTTCACGTGGAAATCGTCTGATAGACAATTAATTATTGTAGAAAGAATTTCATTGTGGATTTTAAATCTTTGGCATCTGCTATAACGAAAAATGTTTAAATTTAATAGGAAAAGGTTGTTAGAATTTTGGTTTTTTATCTCTATTTATTAAAATAATACGAATTTTTCAAATTTTAATATTTTGAGCTCTTTACAGCTGGTATTCATCTATATACACGAAGTTTCAACTCTGTAAGTTATATAGTTTTTGAGAATGTCTCTGTCACGGACAGACAACGGAGCGGGAGTAATAGGGTTTCGTGAGATGAACGAAACCCTAAAAAAAGGAAGGTTGTAATTAAAAGAAATACGCCTTTATCTATTAATAGTTTAATATTAATTTACGATTATGCGTCGACAAATCAATTTAGAAATCTTAAAAACATAATTTAACTAACGGTTCATTTTTTCTTTCCTGTTGCCTTATCTTAAAATAGAAACAGGGCAAATATTATAGATTTTAAATAATTTCACTTACTTGCGCTGCCCACGCCAAATTAATGTACTGCAACGGAAATTTTTTGAAAAAAAAAAAAAAAAAACATTAATTGCAGTTCAAAAATCAGGAGTGATTTTTGAGATGAACATTGAATGCTTAAAAAAGAGTGTTTTTTAAAAAACTAGTTTTAAGTGTTATTATGAATATTGTTAAGAAATTTCATTTTTTTCGTACGATGAAATGATATATCTAAACAAGCAATTTAAAAAAAAATACATAACTCAGTAAAAATACATTTTCAACAATTGCAGCCCATATTCGAAATATTTCGTGCAGCCCTGTATAGGATCTACAGATATTGTAAACAACACGTAATACACTAAAAATTCCATAAAATTGTATATCATAGAGAACGTCTAGCAATTACCGATCATAGTTAGCCTTTTAACACAATTATCTTGTGCGTCTTTGTATATGAACGATATATTCTGCACACGCCATAATGTATAGAAAAGAAGTTGCATTGAATCTTAGTGATCCTTATAAATTTAATTATTTTCAAGTATCAAAACATGTTCAAAATATATCACAAAATATTTTCCCCCATAGATCATAATGTAAAAGTTTTTTTTTGTACGTCCCTGTAATCGAACTATAAATGCTACTAATTAATTGTATACTCCGGTAAAAGCGTTCTACAGTCCACTTCAGTGATGCATATCAATTTAATTTTGTTTGAAATAGTGTAACATCAATAAAATGCGCCTCAAAAGATTTTTGCCCCTCAAAATACTTATTTTAAAAGAAAAACTGAAGGAAAGGCGAAATAATCTCAAACAGTCATTAGAACGGAAAGATATTTTGAAAAATGATTAAAAAAAATTCCACAACTAATATAGAAAAATATAACATTTTTCAGTCTGGTACATTTTTATGGAATTCTTCTGACATCTCTATTTTGTAGAGCTTGTGAAATGCAATCACATGCATATCCTCTTTTGACAAATCTTCCTGTCTCAAGAATAACTGTACATATTTGTTACATTCGTGTTCTGAGTATTTTCTGGTTGTCACATTTGAATTCATACAAGTATGTATACATAAATTTAATACTGTCGACAAAGATATGAAATATGACAAATTTAAATAGGCTTTAAAAATAAGGATTTAAAAATTTAATAAGAGTAAAGTAATGAATAAAAATAAAAGTTTAAATATAAAGAGACAAGCGTTTGTTTAATAGATAAAGAAAAATTTCATTTTGTCTAATATATGTTTCTGGAATTTTTCATACAGCTCAGTTTTGAAAAGTTATTCATTCACATGCATGTCCTGTTTTGTCAAACCTGTCACAAGGAAAAGCTACATTCTTTTGCACAGTAGCTTTAAGGGTTATATTTGTCAAAAATGAATTTATAGTCATGTTTGAATATTAAATTTATTTCTATTTTGACAAGAGAAATGCATCGTCGAGGGTCTAACTCTCCGTGAGGTTAGCATGATAAGATCACATATTTGTTCTGAATTAAAGTTGATAAAGTATTAAATTTCTTCAATTAAATCTTTTAAATTTTTAATTAACATAATTAATACAATTAATATATAATTCCTTATCAGCTATATACTCACGTACAATTTATACACCTTTACTCTGATAAACAGAATAAATAGATTAAAAGTAATGTAGTTTTTATTTTTCAAAGTCACAGTTTTCATCTGTATTTTTGCACTTCTGAAAGTAACAACAAGAAAGAAAAATCATGCGCGAAGCATAATAACGCAACACTTTCCAACACATCCAGAATAGTGTAATAAACTTCACCGTTTAATAAGGTGAAATATGATATCTAAGTAAACAATTTGGAAAATGCATAACACTTTCGTAAACCCAATTTCAGCAATTACCATGATTAGATTAGTCAAAAAAGTATTCGAATTATTTTGTAAAACCCTATATATAATACACAGATTTGTAATACATAGTATGCTAAAATTTAGTTCAGTCAGGAAACGCATAACACAGTTTGAAATCCCCCTTCAGCAATTTCCGTCAATGAAAGAAAATGTACCCGAATTATTTTTTGCAACCCTGTATATGATCTATAAAATTTATAAACAACAATTAATTAGCAAAACGTAATTAAACTTTAAAACCACAACTGAAAACGCACTTGTAGCAATTATCGCTTATAGATAATACCATGGGAAGGCTACGACTTAACACTACTCTTGAATAAAGACTTACCAATTTATTCAATTTGATCGATTCCTGGCATGGGATATTTTTCACGCTGTCGGCTTAATGCTCAGTTTAGTAATGTAAAATTCCACTTGTTTGGTACTCAGTAGTTTCCGGAAAATTTCACTCCTCTACAATTAATTGAATTAATTGGAAATTTACTTGTATTTGTTGTTCTATGATAGACTTGTTGTGAAAAAATGTCGTCTAAAAGTTTGCCACAGGGTTGTGTGCTCTGGATGACAGTTTCCATCTTGAGCTGCGGCTGCAGCCTGCCCGACATATAAGGTAAAGCCAGGAGAGATGGCGCGGACGGAGAGATTGCGCACATAGAGGTTTGGGGGGAAGGAGTAGAGTGAGCGCGCAGGGATTCCAGGTATAGTTATACAACAACAGTAGTGGAGGGTCTACTTGAAAGTGCACGTTGATTACTTTGAGCGTCTAAGATAAAGTATTGCTATTTTGTTTTGTTTTCCCAAAGTAAGTGCTTGAATTTTCATAGCTATTCATCAGAATTTCTATACAATATCAATAGTACAAAATATTTTTAACTTAATCGATTTCTCATAAGCTACTAATCTAGACTAATAATGTGAACATCAACGGTTCGTTTTAGAAGAGGTCATATTTAAATAAAAGGCCGCGCAATCTCTCCTACCGAAATGGGAGAGTTTGCGCATCTGCTACTTAGGAGAGATGGCGCAGTGTTCCCATTAGTTTTCATGCTAGGAGAGATTACGCGGCTTATTGGTAAATTTGCATACAAAAATGAAAAATGAAAATGGACTAATTTTAAGTTAAACGCGTTATTAAGTAACATAATTTTATTTTGTAATCTTATCTGGACTTGCTTTTTCTGATTCTTTAATTTTTTCCTTTAATTTAAATTTTTTAATCGCTTTTAAAATTATTTTCTTTTTCTGATTCTTTAATCATTTGGTTGAAATATTCACTCCTAATACAATAATATTTGTTCACAAAAACCTTACAGCAATGTCATTTAAGTGTAATTATTATTGTTAATAATTTGATTGCAGTTATTATTAGTAACAATCTCTCCTACCCATGTGCGCAATCACACCAACCCTATAACGACAGATTGCGCAAAATAACTTTCTTGGTTTTTGTGGTGTCTAGTTCAAAATGTAAGTAATAGATGGCAGCACCACAGCAATCTACGGCAACTAAGGATATTAAGTTTTGTTTACTGTCATGTGTAGAATGTTCTGTTCCGTGTTGTTAGATGTACGTGTTTGTGTAGATGTACGTATTGTGATTTAAATTGTAAATTAAATGTGTTCAAACGTCCACCTCGAGTTATACATTATGAAGTTGCTGCAATTACTTTAATTTAAGTACTTAATATATTATATTATGGCGACGCAGGTCAAGGTTTTTACCGGAATTAATATAAGAAGAAATTCCACCTGATTCGCAAAATGGCGAAGTTTCGTTTTTTACATCTACAATTGTATATGCTGCAGTAATATTTTGAAGGCGTACATCATTTCGAGGGTGGTAAGTGCTGACATTTTTTTTTCTTCTCTGAAATAAATAAAAGTTCATAATGTTTGCAAATTTCAAGGAATACAATGATTCCATTGAAACGTTCCAATCATACGTAAAGAGATTGGAACAGAGTTTTCTATTACATGATGTTGAAGAAAAAAAAAAGGTACCCGCAATTATTTCCTGTATGGGGCCAAAATTGTATAATTTGCTGTCAGATTTAACATTTCCGAAAAATCCTGAAGCATTAAAATACGAAGAAATAGTTGAAATTCTGTTAAAGCACCTAAGCCCCGCCCCTAATAAATTTTGTTCAAGAATAAAATTCCGTAACTCTTGTCAAAATGAGAACGAATCTATACAAGATTTTGTTTCAAAATTAAAGAAGTTAACCACATTTTGTGCGTTTGCTGGTGAAACACTTAATGAAAATTTGTTAGAACAATTTTTACGAGGTTTAAAAAATGAAAATATCCAAAGTAAATTACTTTCACAAATAGATGATTTAACTTTTGAGAAAGCTATTGAAAAAGCAATTATTTTGCAAAATAATGAGCAGGATATATCTGAATTGAAAAATAAAAATGTAAATGTCAATAAATTGGCATATTCTAAAAATATTCAACCGAATAAAATTTCAAATAATTTCCAGAAACCGAAATTAAATAATGTAAATAAAGGGAATTTTGATGTAAATAAAAATAAATTACAATGCTATCGATGTGGAAATCCATCGCATCTTGCTAATAAGTGTAAGCATATCAATACTATATGTAAAATTTGTAAAAAACGAGGCCATCTTGGTAAAGTATGTAAAAGCAGTTCTCAGAAACAAACAAATGTATTGCAAACTGTCGACATTTTATCTGTCAGTCATGATAAAAGTTCTACACCTATAAAAGTATGGGTTTTAATTGAAAATAAAGCTAAAGCTGAAATGGAGGTCGACACGGGCTCAGGAATTTCTGCGGCACCTGTAAATCGTTTTCGGAGAATTTTTCCGAATAATAAAATTTTTCCACCAGATGTTCAGTTGAGAACGGCAACGGGTGAGGTGTTTACACCTGTGGGGTATGTAACAGTAGATGTTTCTTATGCAAATATTACTAAAAATCTTAAATTGTATTTAATTAAAGAAGATAATTTCCCACTTTTATTTGGCAGAGACTGGGTAGCTGCATTTAATTTGTTCCCTACTAACTTTAAATCTGTGTATGTCAATGAAATTGCAAATTCTACGGATCAATTGAAAACATTATTAAATGATTTTTCTGATTTATTTTCGGATAAAGTGGGTGAAATAAAAGGTTTGAAAGCAGAACTTTATCTAGAAAAAGGTTCTACGCCCATATTTTGTAAGGCTAGAACAGTCACGTATGCTCTACGTAATGCAGTAAATGATGAAATTCAAAGGTTACAGGATGAGGGTATTATTAAACCTGTCACCAGTAGTAAGTGGGCAACTCCTATAGTTCCAGTGGTAAAACCAAATGGGAAAATTCGTTTATGCGGAGATTTTAAAGTTACAGTAAATAAATTTTTGAAGGTGGAAAAATATCCTTTACCTAGGGTAGAGGACATGTTAGCTACTTTAGGTGGTGGTTTACATTTTACGAAAATTGATTTAAATCAAGCTTATCTTCAGTTACCTGTAGACGAAAAATCACAAGAACTATTAACTATAAATACTCCGAAGGGCTTATTTCAATTTTTAAAGTTACCAATGGGTCTTACTAGCTCTCCAGCAATTTGGCAACGATCTATCGAACAAATATTAAGTGGTATTGATGGTGTCACTGTGTTCATTGATGATATTGGTGTTACAGGGGAAACGGATGAAATTCATTTAAAAAGACTAAAACAAGTCTTAGAAAGATTACGTGAATATAATATTAGGATAAATAAAGATAAATCAATTTTTCTGGCTGACCATATTACATATTGTGGTTATAAAATTGATAAGCAAGGTATTCATAAAACGCAAGATAAAATTGAAGCTATTGTGAATGCTCCTAGACCAATTAATGTGTCACAAGTTAAAGCTTTTTTAGGCTTAGTCACATATTATTCTAAATTTGTACCAAATTTATCTACAATTGCCCATCCTTTAAATCACTTGCTCAAAAAGAATGTAAAATTTATTTGGTCTCCTGTTTGTGAACAAGCATTTAAAGATATAAAAAAGGAAATTATTTCAGAAAGAGTTCTTACTCATTTCAACCCTAAATTGCCTTTAGTATTAGCAACAGATGCTTCTCCATATGGTATCTCTGCAGTTCTTTCGCATGTGATGCCAGATAACGTGGAAAAACCAATTGGTTTTGTGTCCAGAACGCTTACGAATGCAGAAAAAAAGTATAGCCAGGTGGATAAGGAAGCTCTAGCTATTATCTTTGGTGTAAAGAAATGTTTTCAATATTTATATGGTAATAGGTTTACTTTATTTACAGATAGCAAACCACTCGTGTCCATATTTTCTCCAAATAAAAGTATCCCTGTTCTTTCAGCTGCTCGGATGCAAAGATATGCATTATACTTACAAGCGTTTAAATATGATATTCGGTATAAGAAAACATCCGAACATGGAAATGTCGATGCTCTTTCACGACTTCCATTACGTAGTGAAGATTTACCCCCACAATTAAATTCAAGTAATGTAATTGATGAATCTGAATTTTTTCAAATTAACCAAATTTCTACATTGCCTCTAAACGCCAAATCAATTGCTGTAGCTACAAAATCTGATCCTTTATTACGTCAACTTTTTCATCATCTAATTTCTGGTTCTCCAATTCCTAAAAATTTACTTTTTGGTGGCAAACAAGAAGAATTTACTCTTCAACATAGTTGCATTTTAAAAGGATGTAGAGTAATTATCCCAGAAGTTCACCGTAAACAAATTTTACATGATTTGCACTATGGACATTTTGGTATAGTGAAAATGAAGTCCTTAGCTCGCAGTTTTGTTTGGTGGCCAGGAATTGACCAAGATATTGAAGATCTTGCACGAAATTGCACTACTTGTGTCAATTTAAAAAATAATCCTCCTAAGGTAGATACTCATCATTGGGAATGGCCTACAGCTCCATGGCAAAGAATTCATATAGATTATTTTGGTCCTGTGATGGGTAAAATGCTTTTGCTGGTGGTTGATGCTCATAGCAAATGGCCTGAAGTTTTTATTGTCCCTAATACAACTTCAGAACATACAATTACTTGTCTTTCTTCTCTTTTTGCAAGATACGGGTATCCTATATCTCTGGTATCAGATAACGCAAAACAATTTACTTCTGAAGAATTTGAGACATTTTTGAAGAATCATGGGGTTAAACATAGGTTTAGTGCTCCATACCATCCAGCTACAAATGGACAGGCAGAGAGATATGTGCAGATTCTTAAAAAAGGGTTAAAAGCCTTATCTTCAGAATCTGGTACATTGCAGATGAAAATAAATAACTTTCTTTTACAGTATAGGAAGATGCCTCATGTTACTACGGGGGAAAGTCCTGCATCTCTATTTCTCAATAGAAATATAAGAACGAAAATAGATTTGATACTTCCAAGTGTTACAAATTTTGTGCATGATAAACAAAATGCGAAAAAGGCCAATTCTAAAGTAAAAGAATTTCAAATCAACCAGAAAGTGGCTGTAAGAAATTACACTCCAGAAGCCAAGTGGAAAATTGGTCGCATTATTGCAAGAGAGGGCAAGTTGCATTATAGAATTCAAGTTGGTTCGAATATTTGGAAAAGGCATGTTGATCAGATAACTAATGTCGGTTCGAAGATACATCTAAATAATGATTCAAATTCTGAAGAAAGTGGTACAGAAAGTCACAAAAGTGATTCTCAGCTAATGCCTCCTAGTGTCTCAGATCTTCGACCAGCTGACTCTGTTGTTCCATCTACTCCAAATCCTGAACCAGCTGACTCTGTTGTCCCAGCTCCTCCAAATCCTAAACCAGATGACTGTGTCCTCCCAAATACTCCAAGTCCTGCTCCAGTCGACTCTAAAGTGAAATCCATGGTGCCCAATACTTCTAGTGATCATGCTACAGATACTGTAAATACTAACTCTTCTTTTTCCCAACAGGTACCTAGAAGATCCACCAGGAAAAGAAAATCTCCCACGAAATATCCAGAGTAAGGAGGGGAGAGTCTGTGGTGTCTAGTTCAAAATGTAAGTAATAGATGGCAGCACCACAGCAATCTACGGCAACTAAGGATATTAAGTTTTGTTTACTGTCATGTGTAGAATGTTCTGTTCCGTGTTGTTAGATGTACGTGTTTGTGTAGATGTACGTATTGTGATTTAAATTGTAAATTAAATGTGTTCAAACGTCCACCTCGAGTTATACATTATGAAGTTGCTGCAATTACTTTAATTTAAGTACTTAATATATTATAGTTTTATTACAACTGTTCTATTAAATTGCAACATAACAACAAAATAGCAATGGAAATGCATAAAAAACAAATGCAGTAAAAGTTATTCATGGATAGTTTAGCAAAACATTAATATTTAGATTTTTTATTGCTATTCTTTTGAATTGTGCGCAGACTATCCTAGCTTTACCTTATTAGAGTGAGAGATGCCGATTCGGGATACCGTTTCTTGTAGCTCAGTGGTAGAGCCTCAGATAGCTATTTTGGGGTCCCGGGTTGGATTCCCGGCTTGGGACATTTTTCACTCTGTCGGCTTAACTCTCAGCTTAGCAATGAAAAATTCCACTTGTTTGTTACTCAGTAGTTTCGGGCGAATTTCACTCTTCTACAATGAATTGAATTAGTTGGAAATTTACTTGTAATCCCAGTATATTTATGCGAAGTATTATTATGCAGTATATGTAGGGAAAGACAGAGGACTAGACAAACCTAAGTCATAAACACTTTTCAACTATGATGGAAAGTTTTAGAAAAAACAAGAACAAAAAATCATGCATCCGGCATAGATTATGAAACACTTTCCAACACTAACAGATTATTATTAAGAAATTTCATTTTTTCGTACGATGACATGAAATAGCTAAATAAACAATTTAAAAAATACATAACTCAGTAAAAATCCCTTTTCAACAATTGCTGACCATATTCGAAATATTTCGTACAGCCCTGCATTTGATCTACATATATTGTAACCAACATGTAATGCAATAAAAATTAAGGTAAAGCTAGGATAGTCTGCGCACAATTCAGCAGAATAATAAACTAGTCGTTGGGGGCCACCGTAATACTTACCCATCATGGATATGCATAATGTAAAATATTAAAACAAAAATGTGTAAACTACTTATAAAATGCATAGCAATTCAAATAAAATCGTGGCTTGATGACGTCATAACTTTAAAGGCTCGATTACTGAATTGCTTGAAAGAGGTTTTTCCTTATAACTCCAAAAATAATAATCCTATTAACTAGCGGTTTATTGCATCTGATTAAGCGTCAAATTTCCAATTAAAATATATCTTTGAAGTGAAATTTGGATGACATACAGGGTCATGAAAAATCGAAGAGTGTGGAAAATAGGATTCCAAATATCTCGGCAACTCATTATCCGATCGACTTCATGCTTTATGCAAAATTTATGTTTTTTTATTGTCTTTTATATTCATTTCTTAAAATAAACAATTTCGAAATTTTTTATATACCTTTTATCAGAACGAATATTTCGAGAGTCCGAAAAAAATAGTTCCGGTTAATCGAGGTTATTGAAATGAAATAGGCTTCTTCCCATTATTACATACTAAGTACGTACCAAATTGCAAGTCTCTATCTCAATTTTTTCGGGAGATAGAGCGTTTACAGACACACAGACACACACACAGACACACACACAGGCACACACACAGACACACAGACGGACGGCAAATTTTTTTTTCTAAAAATATGTTTTTTGGAATCTCCAGTGTCTGAAACGTGTAAATCCGTCAAAAAATTTTTTTCGATTTTCAAAACGATTATAAGACTTACCCTATACTACGTATGATGGGTAAGTAAAATACATATGAATATTAATTTTTTGCTAAACTAAGAATGATTAATTTTTACTTTATTTGTTTTTTATGCATTTCCATTGCTATTTTGTTGTTATGTTGCAATTTAATAGAACAGTTGTAGTAAAAACAAGAAAGCTATTTTGCGCAATCTGTCCTTACAGGGTTGGTGTGATTGCGCACATGGGTAGGAGAGATTTTTATGAATAATAACTACAATTTAATCGTTAACAATAACAATTACACTTAAATGGCATTGTTGTAAGGCTTTTGTGAATAAATATTATAGTATTAAGAGTGAATATTTCAACCTAATGGTACAATTCCAGACATTCACTTCACCCATCCTCATTGCGCAGTATTTTTTTAACAAACGAATTTATTGCCAAATATGGTTTCGATAATTATGTGTTTTTCAAAAATTATTTCAAAATTGATTCATTCACATGTTTTACATGTAATTTGTAATATATGCAAATTTACCATTAAGCTGCATAATCTCTCCTAGCATAATAACTAATGGGAAACAATGCGCCATCTCTCCTAAGTAGCAGATGCGCAAGCTCTCCAATTTCGGTAGGGGAGATTATGCAGCCTTTTATTTAAATATGGCCGCTTCTAAAATGAACCAGTGGTGTTCGCAGCGTTAGTTTATGTTAGTAGCTTATGGAAAATCGTTTAAGTTAAAAATATTTTGTAATACTGATACTATATAGAAATTCTGACGAATAGTTATGAAAATTCAAGCACTTACTTTCGGAAAACAAAACAAAATATAATGTTTTATCCTAGACGCTCGAAACAATCGACGTGCACATTCAAGTAGACACTGCTCTACTGCTGTTGTACAACTACCTGGAGTCGATGTGCGCTGAATCTACTCCTTCCCCCCGAACCTCTTTGTGCGCAATCTCTCCGACCGCGTCATCTCTCCTGGCTTTACCTCACATAAAATTGTATATCACAGAAGAAAGAGAGCTTCTAGTAATTACCGATCAGAATCAGTCTTTTAACATAATTATCTTGTGCGTCTCTGTACATGAACGATATATTCTGCACACGCCATAATGTATAGAAAAGAAGTTGCATTGAATCTTAGTGATCCTTATAAATTTAATTATTTTCAAGTATCAAAACATGTTCAAAATATATCACAAAATATTTCCCCCCATAGATCATAATGTAAAAGATTTTTTTTGTACGTCCCTGTAATCGAACTATAAATGCTACTAATTAATTGTATACGCCGGTAAAAGCGTTCTACAGTCCACTTCAGTGATGCATATCAATTTAATTTTGTTTGAAATAGTGTAACATCAATAAAATGCGCCTCAAAAGATTTTTGCCCCTCAAAATACTTATTTTAAAAGAAAAACTGAAGGAAAGGCGAAATAATCCCAAACAGTCATTAGAACGGAAAGATATTTTGAAAAATGCTTTAAAAAAATTTCACAACCAATATAGAAAAATATAACATTTTTCAGTCTGGTACATTTTTATGGAATTCTTCTGACATCTCTATTTTGAAGAGCTTGTGAAATGCAATCACATGCATATCCTCTTTTGACAAATCTTCCTGTCTCAAGAATAACTGTACATATTTGTTACATTCGTGTTCTGAGTATTTTCTGGTTGTCACATTTGAATTCATACAAGTATGTACACATAAATTTAATACTGTCGACAAAGATATGAAATATGACAAATTTAAATAGGCTTTAAAAATAAGGATTTAAAAATTTAATAAGAGTAAAGTAATGAATAAAAATAAAAGTTTAAATATAAAGAGACAAGCGTTTGTTTAATAGATAAAGAAAAATTTCATTTTGTCTAATATATGTTTCTGGAATTTTTCATACAGCTCAGTTTTGAAAAGTTATTCATTCACATGCATGTCCTGTTTTGTCAAACCTGTCACAAGGAAAAGCTACATTCTTTTGCACAGTAGCTTTAAGGGTTATATTTGTCAAAAATGATAAATTCATTTTTGCATCCGGCATAGATTATGAAACACTTTCCAACACTAATAGATTATTATTAAGAAATTTCATTTTTTCGTACGATGAAATGAAATAGCTAAATAAACAATTTAAAAAATACATAACTCAGTAAAAATCCATTTTCAACAATTGCTGACCATATTCGAAATATTTCGTGCAGCCCTGTATTTGATCTACATATATTGTAACCAACATGTAATGCAATAAAAATTACATAAAATTGTATATCACAGAAGAAAGAGAGCTTCTAGTAATTACCGATCAGAATCAGTCTTTTAACATAATTATCTTGTGTGTCTCTGTACATGAACGATAAATCCTACACGCTCCATAATCCATAAAAAATAAGTTTCATTGAACCTTAGTGATCCTTTTAAATTTAACTATTTTCAAGTATCAAAACATCTTCAAAATGCACCCGTTAGATCATTCTCCCATTAAATCATATTATAAAATATTTTTTGTACGTTCCTGTAATCGAACTATAAATGCTACTAATTGTATACTCTGGTAAAAGCATGCTACAATATACTTCAGTAATGCATATCAATTTAATTTTATTTGAAATATTGTAACATCAATAAAATGCGCCTCAGATTTTTTTCCCACACATCATGATGTAATGGAATTTTTTTTTGCATCCTTGTATATGAACTCGTAATGCTACATACTTCATTTTCAATACTGAACATTCTATAGCAAAATTCAATAATGCATAAATATTTCATGATAATCCGAGTAGATTTACGAGAGTTATAGCACGGACAGACAGTCAGACAGTGCGAATCCCTAAACACTTTTCAACTATGTTTGAAAGTTTTAAAAAGAAAGTAAGATACTTCATTTAACATCCCAGCGATGACTAAGTTTTAATAGTTTCTCTACAATCGTTTTTTGCGAGCCCTAACGATTTCCTGCAAACGAAAAAAAAGTAAGCAAGAAAAATCCTGTGTCAATCATAAATTGTAAAACCTTTTCCAACACATTCCGAAAACTGTAATAAAACGTTACCGTGTAATAAGGTGAAAGATGATGTCTAAATAAACAATTTGGAAAACGCATAACACATATGAAAACCCAATTTCAGCTAGTAACATCTATAATCAGAAAAGTATGCGAATTCTTCTGTGAAGCCCTGTATATGATCTGCAGGTATGTATATATACTACATTCTATGTAAAAATTAATTTCAGTTAGGAAACGCATAACACAGGTAAAATTCCCCTTCAGCAATTTCCGTCAATTGAAAGAAATGTACTCGTATTCTTTTGTGCAGCCCTGTATATGATTTATAGAATTTATACCCACCAAATACTATGTAAACACATTGAAACCTTACTTCAAACAATCATCGCTCATAGACAGTACTGTAACCAAATTATTTTGTACGCCCCTGTAAATGAACGATAAATGCTATACCCATCATATTCTTTAGTAAGCATCTTGTAGTGCACCTCAGTGATGTATATCAATTTCAATATGTTTGAAATTGTGTAAAATCATTAAAATACCCTGCAAACGATTTTTCCTTATAGACCATAATGTAACGAAATCCTGTTGAGTGTCCCTGTAAATTCCTGTGACGTGTTTAAAATATATGATTAAGAATTTGTTTTTATTAATTTGTATTGGTGTTAATTATACTGTTAAAATAAATTCCTAATAAAAGCCTTCTTTTTTACTTTTTAAAGTTATTCAGTATAACAGAATAAACCACAGGTTCTGGGTTCGAACCAAGTCGTTGGATGTGGCCAGCTTGTGTAAATGACGGATCATTTATCCTCTAATGGCCAGTGCCAAGATTCAAATCCGGAGGAAGGCAAACGGATGTGATAATATTCAATACAAATACCTGTTCCATGTACATATGCAATAGTATATATAATTATTATTTAGATTTTTTTTTAAATTATTGTGTTCACATTCATATCTAAAAGCAGAAATTTTACGTTTTGAATAACGGAAAATATCCATCTTGAAAAAGAAGGAATACCAAAACGAAAGTTTTGTGCAAATATGGAGAATAAAACAGTAACTTTCGTGGCACCACATGTTCCGTTTTTTCGCGGACTTTTTTTTTCACGGTGTACACTCTAAAAACGAAATTTTCAAAACTGAGCAAAAAATACTCAAAGCTGAGTATGTTGCATAGTCAAAATGGCTCTGAATCAAAATTACTCAAGTTGAAAACACGTATATACTCATTTCTGAAAACATCCACACACTCAAGAATAAAACATCATGTGCTCATATTTGAGTATGTCCATGTTTCAAAAATGAGTATACTGACTTCTATACGTGCTCATTTTTGAGTATTTCCATGATTCAAAAATGAGTTTGAACTGATTCTAATCATTTTTGAGTATGTCCATGGTTCAAAAATGAGTATAACTGACCTCTATGTACTCAGTTTTGTGTATGTCTATGTTTAAATAGTCTGAGTATTTCTGGTATTTCAGAATTGAAAGCATTGGATCGCCCTATTTGAAACAAAAAGTTTCATAACGAAATGAAAACATCGATTTACTCAGATTTGAAAGTGTCATTTTTCTCAGTGTATATTACTATAATGTGTGCATTATTCTGTTTTGGTTAATGCAAAGTTAAATTGTATAAAAAGAAAAAGCAGTCGCGTACTTACTAAACTGCGAGGATATTTTCGTAGTATATACACTTCCGTAATATCTAAGAAAAACTATTTAGGAGTTTACTATTGAATATAGATAGATTTCTTGAAGTGAAATGTTTTAAAAACAAATACATTTTGGCAAATATTATGAAAAAGTTATTACTGCAAAAGTCTTTGAGGAAATGATTTGATATGAAGTCTTATTTTTGAAAGATATAAACACAAACGTGACCGAAAATGAATAACCTTAAATGCAATCTTTTTATATTTCATAAAAGAAAATTTTCAATGAGATATAAATCCCCTATTTTTATTCTTCGAAGACTTCTATATTAAAAAGAGAGCGGAGATTTTCACCATCGCGATATGTGATTTTATTTTTGTAACCTATAAGTGGACAAATTATTATTTACTGTTTCAATAACGTCCTTTAAAAAATCACGTGTATCCAAATTCCATATTTTAAAGAAATTCATTTCTATAATAAAAAGTGAATAAAATGAAAATATCAATTTTGTTGTAAAGAAAATTCTTACTTTATATTTCTATATATTTTTAAAATATTTTAGAAATAAGAAACTTAGATAAAATATTGTGTTCCAAATTTACAGTTAACCCTGTATGTAAATGAAGGAAATTGTATAAGAAAATTTAGGATTTCTTGTAATTAAACAAGAATTATAACTTATTCTATTACTATTTTTATTAATGAACAATAATTATAACTTTAAAAATATAAGCATTTAATCTGAACTTTAATATTATTTCAAACAAAAAATAATAAAATCAACACGAAAGAAACAAAGCATTTTTGTATTACTGCACATGTTACTTCAAATTATTGTAACAAACCAATATTTATTGTTGAGTCACTTGATAATAGAATAAGAAATGCATGTCTGAAAATCATTTAAGAAAGCTAGGATTTCTATATATATATTTCTATTTACGCCATCTATTGGTAATGTTTTGAACCAAATTTTTTTTTGTTATAAAAATAATTCCTATCTTCCTCTAATCAAATTCGTTCAAACGCATTTTTTTAGCATTGTTGGTTCCTTTTCAATGATATTTAAAATTTTTAACGAATTTATGGCGCACCCGGTATATCACCAGGTACACAAGTCTGGTCACAGAAATCAATTAACTCATTTATTTATTCATTTTTATAATAACGCTTCAAACAAAAATGTTTTCCGTTATTTCTGGCCCTCTTAAAAAAAAAAAAAAAAAAAAAAAAAAAAAAAAAAAAAAAACTTTTACGTTTGTTTCACATATTTGTCGCTTTTAATAGCAGTATCATACTGTGGAAAATATAATCAACACAGTATTATACATCTCATGTTAATTCAATTTAGAACGAATTATACACAGCGTACGGTTTCATACAATTGTGTTTTAAATTCCGTTAAATTAATTACATTTGGATGCTGGTATTACAGTACTTAATATATATATATATATATATATATATATATATATATATAAACAGGAACGAAAAATCATGCACGAGTTATTGATTATGAGACACATTTCAGTATTAATAGAATATTGTTATTGAGAAATTTCATTTTTTCATAAAATCAAATCATATATCAATATAAATAATCTAAAAGACACAGTATAATTCTATTTTCAGTAGTTGCTGTCCATATCCGGTAATTTGTGCGAATTCTTTCAAGTAGACCTGTATATGATATTTAGAATTATTGCACTGCTCATAATAAGTGAAAAATTAGTTATGCTTAAAAATGCATACCACAGCTAAAAACTCACTTCTAGCAATTATCGATTATAGTCAATCCTGCAATCGAATTTGCTTATGTGTCTCTGTAAGTGAACGATAAATACTATGCACTCCATAATCTATAGAAAATATGTTGCATTCAGCCTCAACAATCTATATCGACTTTTGAAGTATCGTAACATAATTAAAATTAATTGGAAGGATTTTTCCTGTAGATATAATACACTGATGTCCAGAAATTAAGGGGCAGTGACCAATTTCAGACGCTTCGTCGAATATCGTACTGAAACTCGTGAGGAAATGCCCGGAATGTTCTAGAACTTTGAGGATGTAAAGAACATGTTTGACGTCATGTCTTTCAGTGAAGATTTTGTCTTGAGGACAATTAGAGGGGGGGGGGTAATAATTTTAATTATAAAATAATATTTTCGATCACCCAAATAACAGAAAATGCTAAAAATGCATGCTATAAAGAAAAAAGTTTTGAATTTTTCACAGAAACTTTAATATCTTCCCCAATATGCGTGCTATACTTACACAAATGCTGAACAGGACCTACATAATCATTTACTACAGTGACAGACCATTTTTAGCATTTTCTGTTACTTGGGTGATCGAAAATATTATTTTATTATTAAAATTATTATCCCCCCCCCTAATTGTCCTCGCGACAAAATCTTCACTGAAAAACATGAAGTCAAACATACTCTTTACATCCTCAAAGTTCAAGGGCATTCCGGGCATTTCCTCACGAGTTTCGATAAGATATTCCACGAAACGTCTGAAATTGGTCATTGCACCTTAATTTCTGGACACCAGTATCAGTATAGCATATTGGAATGATTTTGTGCGTCCCTGTAAGCGAACTATAAAAGCTACTAATTCTATACACGACAGAAAACATGTTGCTTTCTTTTCTCACTGATGTATATCGATTTCATTATGTTTGAAGTATCGTAACATTATTCAAATGTACCGAAAACGATTTTTCGGTATTATCATAATGTAGTGGGATGTTTTGTGCAGCCCTGTAAACGAACTATAAATACCATGTATTCTATATTCCATAGAAAGAATGTTGCAGACCACTTCATCAAGTTTTTTCATCATTTTTAAGGTATCATAACATTGTTAAAATTCACCCCAAAAGATTTTTACTATAAATTCCATTTATCCTAAACTTCACAGAAAGCATACTGTCGTCTTTCCCATTGATGAATATAGATTTCATTATGTTTGAAGCATCGTAACATTATTCAAATATACCGAAAACGATTTTTCAGTATTTATCATAATGTAGTGGAATGATTTGTGCCTCCCTGTAAACGAACTATAAATACCATTTATTCTAAACTCCGTAGAAAAAATTTTGTAGATCACCTCAATGAAGCACACCAATTTCATTATTAGCACTTTCCAACCTAGTTGAAAAGTGCTTATGACTTCGGTTTGTCTGGCCGTATGGCCGTCTGGCCGTCTGTCCGTGCTCTAACTCCCGTAAATATGCTCGGATTGCTCTGCAATTTTTATATGTTATTGTCGTTATCTATGGCACGTTCCCTATTTCAACTGAAGTGTGTAGCACTTATAGTTTTCTTACAGGGACACTCAAAAGAATTCCGTTACATTGCGGTCTATGGGGGAAAATCATTTGCGGTTTATTTTTAAAATGTTTCACTATTGTAAACGCATTGAAATTTATATAGATCACTAAGATGCATTATAAGAAGCTTAATATGGAATAGTAGGTATATAGCACTTAGAGTTACTTTACAGGGACAGTCAAAATAATTCCGTTACATTACGTCTATGGAGAAAAATCGTCTGCGGCTTATTTAAATAATGTTCCACTATTTTAAACGCATTGAAGTTTATATATATTACTAAGGTGCATTACAAGAGGCTTACTACAGAATAGTGTGTGTATAGCAGTCATCGTTCATTTACAGGGACACACAAAAGAATTCTCTACTGACTGTTAACAATAATTCCTGGAAGTGCGTTTTAAGTTACTGAACGCGATTTTAATCTTAACTAGCTTTTTGTCTATTACGTGGTGTGTATAAATTCTGTAGATCCTATACAGGGCAGCACAAAAGTTCGCGAACACATTTCCGTTTATTGACAGAAACTTCAGAAGGAGAATTTAAACTGTGCTACGCGTTTCCTAACTAAACTAAAATTTAGCATCCTATGTATATATACAAATCTATAGATCATATACAAGGCTACATAAAAGTATTCGGATATTTTTCCGAATATTGTATATATTGAAAATTCCTGAAATTACGTTTTTAAATATGTTATGCGTTTTCCAAATTGTTTACTTAGATGTCATCTTTCAGCTTATTAAACGGTAATGATTTGTAAAATTATTTTAGAAGCGTTGGAAAGTGCTACATAATCTATGCTTGACGCATGATTTTTCGTTCTTGTTTTTAAGTATCGTAACAATGTTAAAATTCACCCCAAAAGAATTTTACTAAAAATTCCATTTATCCTAAACTTCACAGAAAGCATACTTTTGTCCTTCTCATTGATGAATATAGATTTCATTATGTTTGAAGCATCGTAACATTATTTAAATGTACCGAAAACGATTTTTCAGTATTTATCATAATGTAGTGGAATGATTTGTGCCTCCCTGTAAAAGAACTATAAATACCATTTATTCTAAACTCCATAGAAAAAATGTTGTAGATCACCTCAATGAAGCACACCAATTTCATTATTTTTATGGTATCGTAACATTGTTAAAATTCACCCCAAAAGATTTTTACTATAAATTCCATTTATCCTAAACTTCACAGAAAGCATACTGTTGTCCTTCTCATTGATGAATATATATTTCATTATGTTTGAAGCATCGTAACATTATTCAAATGTACCGAAAACGATTTTTCAGTATTTATCATAATGTAGTGGAATGATTTGTGCCTCACTGTAAACGAACTATAGATACCATTTATTCTAAACTCCGTAGAAAAAATGTTGTAGATCACCTCAGTGGGTCACACCAATGTCATTATTTTTAAGTATCGTAACATTGTTGAAATTCACTTAAAAGATTTTTCCCATATACCTCAAAGTAACAGAATTATTTTCTGTGTCCCTGTAAATAAACTATAAATGCCACACACTTAATTTTCAATAGTGAACATTCTATTCTGTACTTTAATAACATTACATTTAATTACAATTTATTTAAGAGCGTTAGAGTACGGCTAGACAGACAAACTGAGGCCATAATCTTTATGTTTGAAAGTGTTCAAAACTTGTACACAGGTGTTTTTCATTAAATTCAAAGTAAATTCCCAATTCTGAATTTACTTCTGATATTTTGACATTTGGAATGTTTTCAAAATTTCCTGTAATACTACATTAAAATAAGTAAATGTAAACATATGTTAGGAGAAATATTGTGGGGCACCAAAAATTGCTTTATGACAAAAATGTTTTATTTTCAAAAATATTTTCGAGCGAATGTTTTCCTAAACACAAATAAAATATTATGCATTGAAAAATATTTTGAGAAATGAAAATAAATTCTTATTTACTTCATATCAAAAAGAAATATATTTTACTTTGTTGTTGTTTGGGTATTTTTTTAAAATATTATTTACATTTGACGACTGACGAGTATGGTAACATAATTAAAATTCATCGCAAATGATTTTTCCCCACAGATAATAACGTATTGGAATTATTTTGTGTTCCCCTGTAAAGGAATTATAAATGCGACTATACTCTACAGTACCCTTCCACTGATATGTATTGATTTAATTTGTTTGAAGTATAGTAACATCATTAAAATGTACCGCAAACGATTTTCCGGTATTTATCATAAAGTGTTGGGATGCTTTTGTGCGTCCTTGTAAATGTACTATATACTATTTATTCAATACTCCATGGAAAGAATGTTGTAGACCACTTGAATGAAGCACACCAATTTCATTATTTTTAAAGTATGGTAGCATTGGTAGAATTCACCGCAAAGGTTTTCCCCATGCACAATAATGTAAAGGAATTTTTTTTGTGTGTCCCCGTAAATGAATTATAAATGCTATACTCTTCATTTTCAAGAGTGAACATTCTATTCTGTACTTTAATAACATTATATTTAATAACAAGTGTATTTAAGAGAGTTTGAGTATGACTAGACAGACAAACTGAAGCACTTGAATGAAGCACACCAATTTCATTATTTTTAAAGTATCGTAACATTGGTAGAATTCACCGCAAAGGTTTTCCCCATGCACCATAATGTAAAAGATTTTTTTTTCTGTGTCCCCGTAAATGAATTATAAATGCTATACTCTTCATTTTGAAGAGTGAACATTTTATTCTATACTTTACTAACATTATATTTAATTACGAGTGTATTTAAGAGAGTTTGAGTATGACTGGACAGACAAACTGAAGCACTTGAATGAAGCACACCAATTTCATTATTTTTAAAGTCCCGTAACATTGTCAAAATTCACCGCAAAGGTTTTCCCCATGCACCATAATGTAAAAGATTTTTTTTTTCTGTGTCCCCGTAAATGAATTATAAATGCTATACTCTTCATTTTCAAGAGTGAACATTCTATTCTATACTTTAATAACATTATATTTAATTACGAGTGTATTTAAGAGAGTTTGAGCATGACTAGACAGACAAACTGAAGCACTTGAATGAAGCACACCAATTTCATTATTTTTAAAGTCTCGTAACATTGTCAAAATTCATGCACCATAATGTAAAGGAATTTTTTTCGTGTCCCCGTAAATGAATTATAAATGCTATACTCTTCATTTTCAAGTGTGAACATTCTATTATGTACTTTAATAACATTATATTTAATTACGAGTGTATTTAAGAGAGTTTAAGTATGACTAGACAGACAAACTGAAGCACTTGAATGAAGCACACCAATTTCATTATTTTTAAAGTCTCGTAACAGTGTCAAAATTCACCGCAAAGGTTTTCCCCATGCACCATAAAGTAAAGAATTTTTTTTTGTGTCCCCGTAAATGAATTATAACTGCTATACTCTTCATTTTCAAGAGTAAACATTCTATTCTATACTTTAATAACATTATATTTAATTACGAGTGTATTTAAGAGAGTTTGAGTATGACTAGACAGCCAAACTGAAGCACTTGAATGAAATACACCAATTTCATTATTTTTAAAGTATTGTAACATTGGCAAAATTCATTGCAAAGGTTTTCCCCATGCTCCATAATGTAAAGGATTTCTTTCTTTTTCTGTCTCCCCGTAAATGAATTATAAATGCTATACTCTTCATTTTCAAGAGTGAACATTCTATTCTATACTTTAAAAACAGTATATTTAATTACGAGTGTATTTAAGAGAGTTAGAGTATGACTAAACAGACAAACTGAAGCCATAATCTTTTTAAAACTATGTTTTAAAGTGTTAAAACTTCTACACAGGTGTTTATCATTCAATTTAAAGTAAATACACAATTCTGAATTTACATTCTGATATTTTGACATTTGGAATGTTTCCAAAATTTCGTGTAATACAACTTTAAAATAAGTAAATGCAAACATATGTCAGAAGAAATATTGTAGGACACAAAAAATTGCGTTATGACAAAAATGTTTTATTTTCAGAAATATTTTCGAGCGAATGTTTTTAAACAAGTTTTCCAAAACAGAAATAAAATATTATGCATTTGAAAAAATATTTTTGGAAATGAAAATAAATTCTTATTTACTGCATATCAAAAAGAAATATATTTTACTTTGTTGTTCTTTGGGTATTTTTTTAAAGTATTATTTACTTTTGACGACTCACGAGCGTACTATGACATTTACATTTTGAATGACATTTATCGTTTCGTGTAATTTTTTCTGTGAAATGATAATTTTTAGATATGTTATCTTTCTTCGTCGTATTTTTTTTATTCGTCACTATGAAACATTTTTCAAAAACTATTACGATTTAGGAATTCGATATTAAAAAAATTACTTGTATTCAATTTAATTAGGATTCTTGAAACTTTTTTGAAAAAAGTTTATTCATAATTTTTTTATTGCATTCATTCGAGCTTTAACCTTTTTTTTTAATCGAGATTTTTTAGTCTTTACTTGCAAAAAAAAAGTGACGGATATATATATTTAAAAGGGCTCATTTATTTATATTATAAAATTCTTTGAAATAAAATTTTAAGTTGTGTTATTTAATATTTTGAATTCACATTATAAGCCAATGTAGATTGATCTTCAGATAATTTGATGCTTTCTTTTTGAATTTGTAAAATATTGTATCTACATGTTTCATATATATATCTATATCTGTCTACATGCATAGATGTATATATATATGTGGCGTTTTGACTAAGATGAGACACCACGAGATGCAATACTCCACGAGAAAATGGTAGTTGGTTAAAGATATACAAAGTTGCAGTCGACATCAACAAACACGGCGAAGAGGTGAAGCAATGAAAAGAGTCCACAAGATTTTCTTCCCTAAATACCAGCCAATTTCCAGACAAATCTTTTATTTAGAATAAGAGCGATGCCGTAACAATTCCCACAGGTAGAAACTTATCGCCCTCAGGCTCCACGATGGATCACTACATTCTTTAAAGATGTTAAAGAACAGTGTGAAAATTCTACGAGACGACGACACCAGATACATATTTGTTTATACATCCAAACACGTCAAAAATCCTCCCCTCTGAAGGATGCCAAGGAGTTTTGTTCACTGAGCGTAGACATACAGAAAAACGACGTCACTGGCGCACAAACCAATGAGTGAGAGGCGACCTCCAGCCCAGCGAATGAGGCGAGAGGGAGAAGCTAAGACACGAAAGAGTTCGTCCCCTGGCCGCGCATCAATTTTGAAGTGAAAAAACCCCAGCGCGCGAAAATCAGAGCATGGAATAATAATAATAAAAAGAAAATGGCTTTTTTAAAAACATTCGAAATGAGAAAGCGTCTCGGAATTTTATAGATTGGGGAGCTGATAAAAGCTACGAATGAACTTAAAATTTTAGATTATGATTTGGAATAAGATAATTATTAATATACGGATATTTACTTTTAAAAGGACATTAAATAGGAATAAATATTACTAAGAATTAAGGAAATACTGACTATGTCAGAAGTTAGATTAATTTAAAGGACTAATGTGAAATAAATGTGAAGGATTTGCGAAGGAAATAATTTTTTATATAACACATATATATACAACAAACAGGATTTTTTCTTGCTTTATTATTTTGTTATGAAGTAGAAATATGAAACAATAAGAAAATAAAAGATTCATTCCTAGTTTCTTCGTACTATGTTATTTTAATGAAATACTTTTGTCGCATTCAGATTTATAAAAGCATTATAATCTTCAAAATACGAAAACATATTTTTGTGCAGCTGTAAATAATGATTTGTGTTATCATTTTCGTCGGATATGGAATTCATATATCTTTGCAACATGAAATCATAGAATAAGCTCTACAAGGGATAAGGGTTCTACAAAGGATAAGTTCTCAAAGACTTATGTCGTAAGATGCTGTCGTTTCATACTGTCATAAATATACTAAAGTTATTGTAAAGTGAATAATAAGTGAATGTATATGTAAAATTGGAAATTAAATTTTGTGTTTACTCAAATACAGTTTAAATTATGTATAAATGAATAATAATGTGTTGACTACAGTATGAATGATAAAAAAAGTCTAGTGAGCAAGGCTCGGTCTCCCAGGTACTTTTATATTATTTAGCCACGGGCGGGGGCCCTCCACGGGGTCTCGACTCGGTCTCTTAAGTGAGGAAGATGACTGGAAGCCTGAGATTCTTCACTGAGCGTGGAAATGACGGGGGCAAACATGTGGATGAATCTTGACCCCCATTTGGTGCCCAGCGGGAAAAGCGGTGCCGATAAACACGGCGGTCACTATCTCACCAGGCCGTTCTCCATATATGCGGTTATCGTAGTAATGCAGCCTCGTAGGTGTAATGAGGGTAAGGTACCTCATAGGACAATCCCTCCTGCCTGACTTAAGTCGGGAAGGTGACACGCACGGAAAAGGTAAGCTAATGGGATAGGACCACATCCCAGCTTATCTGGGGCGAGACGGATGGCGAAGACGGATTCTGAAAAGGAAGGGCTGCGTGCGGCTCCTTGTTGTCGTCATGTCAGTGTGTGAGGTAGCGGCAAAGCATAGAGAGCAGCATGAGGAGCGGACTGCCATCCGTATCCCTGATGGACTAGCTCATCTTTCCGGTCCCGACGATGCAGCTAGAAAAGTTGTGTGTTGCCCTCGAGGTCTCGGCCGAGAAAGGGAGCCCTCCCCCCTGACGATCAGAGGGTAGTTCGTGTCCATGGTAGTCATTGTAATGGCATTATGACTCGCATTACTGCTCTGGTAAGGGGAGAGGCTCTTCTCCTCTATCTTCTCCTCTATCGGCAAGCCAAGTAGAACCGGGATGGAGGCTCGTCAGTTAAACTGACGTAATCTCGACCAAAATCAGACACCCGGATCAAAAACCAGTCATGCGTAGTCGGAACCTATGTGCCGTCGGAACTTTCTGTGCTGGACGGTTGGATTAGCAGGCTGTCTCGAAAGTAACTATCAAGACACTAACACTCGAGCGGTGCACTACTATAGTGCTCAGGAGAACGGTTTTCATGCTCCTCCAGGATAGCTAGTGGTGCCTATTATTCTCTTTGGTACCGGCCGCATTACACGGTTGGGAGCGCCTAGGTGCTCTGGGACCAAGCGACCGGGAGGTAATTTGAGTTGAAATTCGTGGGCTTCGGGAGTTCCCGATACTGGAGCCTACATCCTAAACAGGAGCGTGTCTATGCGTTCAGAGAGAGGAAGTTTCCGCATCCTCCTGCACATGGAGTGGAGCCAATGTTTCCATGCATAGCTGATGGGCTAGTGATTATCTCTGTAGGTTTCTCATGTCCGAAGGCGTTTATAAAGTAATTGCGCGTGCGAAAAACTCGGAATTGTGACCTAGGTACCGGTACCTCTTGTGGGTGTCCGCCATATCTGAAGCTTCCGGGGACTCAGACATGTGAACCCCGAACAATGTGGTAATGCTCTCTAGTGTAAGGATACTACTGTCGTGGCGACCAGTCGTCCATTTTTGGTGGGTCATGGGGAGTGCGTGCAATGGGCAGCTGCCCCCTTCGGCCATTGGGTCTTTGTGGTGTCCTGGGTAAATCGGACCCACCTGGCACTATGTGCATAATGGTTCTGAGAACCTAGGACCAGAAGGTAGGTTTGCCTAATTCTACTCATGGATATCCAAAAGAAAGGGACCATTTTCATACTGTCTAATTTTTATAATTTAAGTTATGCGTTTTTCCTGTACAGCGTTAATAATATATCAATAAAAGTAAAGGGAGGGTTAGAATCAAACCAAATAATTTTAATATACACAAAGTAAATTAATAGTTTAAATGTTTAGTCTAATTAATAACTAATATGGAATTACAACAAAACATAGTAAAAGTTCTAAACACTTATTTAGCATCAGATTACAAAATGTTTCATTAATTGAAAAAGTCCATATTAAATGAATCTTAATATTATAATAGAATGTAGGCCAGATTTTAAGTTAAAACAATTTTTATGTGAAATAATTGTTTTTTTATTTTTTTCACCAAAACAGAATCGTAACGGTTTTCCAATGCGTCCCTGTTTGTAGGTTAACTTTATGATAACCATTGCCACTGAAACGCACTATTGTATTGCACTGTTAATAAAGATAAAAGGTTCTTAATCTACGAAATATATATTATAATGACGTACAAAAATATACAAAAAGCACTTCCGAGTGACTCAGATTACGAAAAGTGTTCTTTATCTTTAGAAACCTCAAAAATCAACAGGTTAACATTTAACAACAGGTTAACAAAGTAATCAACATTTTCGAGATTTAAAGAATTATTTATAAAAACAAAGTTTATTTTGTTGCCACTGATTTTCGGAAACAGTTCCGAGTAGTTTTATAAAATACTAATCGATTTTCCCAAACCGGAATATTGTTTTTATGGTGCTATTAATTCTCAATTAAACATCTTCAGTTACGTAATAGAATTTATTAACAGAGTAGCAAAGAATATTAATATTAAAGCTAATGCTAATGCTGTTAATTTATTATGTTTTTCTACAAAACATGTATGTTGAAAATAAAAATTCATCGCACTAAGAAATCTATATTCCGGGTTGAGAAAACTGATTAAATCTATAAACACAATTCGGGAACGTTTCCGAAAATCAGTGGCAGCAAAAGAAACTTTTTTTTATATAAATGCGCCTGTAAATCGAGAAAATATATTGGCTTCTGAGTTTTCTAAAGATAAAGAACGCTTTTCGGAATCGTGGGTGACTCGGAAGAGGTTATTGTAAATTTTTGTTAAAGGTTATATTATACAGGGTGCATCAAAAAGCATTGACACATTTTAAAAAATTATTAAAAAATATATATATGCAAGATAGAAACTAGAAATTCACGTATGTGTTACTTTAGATATTGGAGTTTTTCTGTGTCAAAAAATCACCAGATGGCGCTAGTTGTTTCGGGATAGCAACATTTATAGAATGTCCAAGCTTTTTTTTAGCCAGCAGAAATCGGTACGCACTCCGCGAGGCAATTATCAATTCCATTTCCAACACTGTATCGCGTGGTCCATAAGAAACTTCGCCTTCGTGCGTATAAACTGCAGATACTGCAAAATTTACAAAGGAATGACAAAAATTGTCGTTTTGACTTCGCTGTGCAAATGCTCAATTATCTGGAAGAAGATAGCGATTTTTTTTTAACATATTTTCACAGATGCAGCAACTTTCACCAAAAGTAAACAGTGTTGAAGAACTGAAAACACGGAAAATTGCTGCTATTTCATGTGTCACGCAATCAATGTTGGAACGCACATGGGCCGAAATATATTATCTAATAGATGTTATTCGTGCCATGAAAGGTGCACATATTGAAATTTATCTACTATAATAAAAAATTCTGATATCTGAAGTAACACATACGTGAATTTCTAGTTTCTATCTTGTATATATTATGTTTTATGATTTTTTAAAAATTCGTCAAGTTTTTTTGATACACCTTGTATTATCCTAGATTAAAAAACACTTGCCAATTTTTTACAGTATAGACATGCATGTACATTATTCTTTGATAATTTATGCATAAAACATAATGAGTTGAAGTCGTTAATATACTTTTAAAACACATTTTGTTAATTAAATTAAACGGAATGTATAAACAAAACGCCACAATGATCTGCAATTAATCCTTATGATCCTCAATTGATCATGCACAGCTTTTTAATTTGATTATGTAAAAGAGCCTGGCGTTTCTATATTTCTATTTTAAAACTAATGTTATCACTAACTAATTGACTGTCAAAATAAATAAAGACTAATTTTATATCTCTGTGGTAAATCAATTTATTAATTTGTACAGCTTATTGAATCAAAATGAACTAATTAAAAACATGTTTGACTTCATATTTTCCCTACAGATTTCACTTAATTGAACGTGAATAATTCAGTTTACTGTAACTCATAGAGATGAAAAATTACATTTAACTAAATTAAATGTTCATTTGCTTCAATGATTTTTCAGTTAATATACAAGAATTGCTAGAGATAGAGTTTTGCTTCAAAGACTATCAAAATGATTGTGGATATTTAGTTTAGGTAACGTTTTTTTTTTTTTTTTTTTTTTTTTTAATGTTAGTTATAAAAGTGTCATGTTTCGTACGATAAGAGTTGATGATAGTTGAACGGAATAAATAAAATATTTGTTGAAGATAATGGAGTATAATCAAGATACATATGTTAAATAAGTTTTTGGCTTATAGTTTTAATAATTTTCTATTTAATCCTTGATTTAATACGTGTTTCTGTAGTATATTTTACCCGTAAGTTGGTTCTTCTAGAAAAAAATTATTATGATAAAATTTTATAGATGAATGTGTTTAAATATGAAGTAATATAAAGAACGGGAAGGAAAACTGCATTGTGAATATAAAACCTAAAATGAGTTTTTTTTTTTTTTTTTTTTTTTTTTTTTTTTGAAGTTTTGCAGTTTTGTGTACTTTCTAATCTTATATTCACAAAATGTATATTTCTTTTGTAGTTTTTCGTTTGGCTATTATTTATTAAGGATAATTTTAATAGATCCTATTTTTTGTTATAACTTATGAAAAAATTGTTTCTTTTAAGATATAGTTAGTAGAGAATTTAATTTCCTTTATGCATATAAAGAAGCATGTAAATCCGCTAACTTAATTAAACTTGAATAATTCAATTTACTGTAAATCAAAGATATGAAAAATTACATTTATCTAAATTAAATGTTTATTTGTTTCAATGATTTTTCAGTTAATATATAAGAATTGCTAGAAATAGAGTTTTGCTTCAAAGACTATCAGAATGATTGTGGATATTTACTTTAGGTAATGTTTTTTTTAATGTTAGTTATAAAAGTGTCATGTTTCGCACGATAAGAGTTGATGATAGTTAAAAGGAATAAATAAAATAATTGTTGAAGATGTTGAAGTATAATCAAGATACATATGTTAAATAAGTTTTTGGCTTATAGTTTTAATAATTTTCTATTTAATCCTTAATTTAATACGTGTTTCTGTAGTATATTTTTCCCGTAAGTTGATTCTTATGAAAAAAAAATCCTTTGATAAAAATTTTATACATGAATGTGTTTAAATATGAAGTACTATATAAAGAAAGGGGAAAAAACTGTATTGTGAATATAAAACCTAAAATGAAGATTTTTTTGCAGTTTTGTGTACTTTCTAATCTTATTTACACAAAATTTATATTTCGTTTGTAGTTATTAGTTTGACTGTTAAAATAAAATAATTATTAAAACAGATAACATAACTGCTTGTTATTTATTAAGGATAATTTTATCAGATCCTATTTTTTGTTACAACTTAAAAAAAATTGTTTCCTTTCAGATATAGCTACTTAGTAGAGAATTTAATTTCCTTTATCCATAAAAAGAAGCATGTAAATCCGTTAACTTAATTGAACGTGAGTAATTCAGTTTACTGTAACTCAAAGATATGAAAAATTGCATTTAACTACAGGGTGTTTTTTTTAAAACTGACACTGTTCAGAGCCGTCTGTAGCTCGTTCTAATAACTGGATTGACACAAAATTTTGTGAATGGACTAAGAAAACCATGGGAAAAAAGATTCCAACAAAAAAAAATTAGTTCCAATCACCACCGATAGGAGGAAATGTGGCGCTGTGGTCATCTATGCAACTGGGAATTAGCATAAAATACGGGCAAAAAATGAAAATGCAAATTTTTACTTACGCAAGCGACAGTAGCGCCAAAAGTTTAAGTTATAAATGCATGCGAAAAACACCGAGAAACAATTTAAGCTCAGGTTGAAAATGAATCTCGCGTTACCGCAGCGCGCGTTACTTGTGAAGTTCTTATATTGTAACTAGTACAATGCACCAGCCGCTCTTCGTTTACTTAGAACACGCCATAAACTGCGCAAAGGACCTTTATCCGTTAATGTATTGAAAGCAATGATTCTGAAATTCGAAGAAACATGCTCGCTAACAGTTCGGTCAGGCAGAGGACGTAAACCGGTGGCAGAAAAAGTGATAATGGATGTTTCAACTGCGATCAACGAAAAGGAAAGTGTAAATGATGAATAAAACGTGGCATTTTATCCAAATTATTAATTTTGTCTGTTTCTGATGGGTTTTTTTCAATGTACAGCGCCACATTTCCCCCTATCGGCGATGATTAGAACTAATTTTTTTTTTGTTGGAATCTTTTTTTTCCCATGGTTTTCTTAGTCCAGTCACAAAATTTTGTGTCAATCCAGTTATTAGAACGAGCTACAGACGGCTCTGAATAGTGTCAGTTTAAAAAAAAACACCCTGTATATTAAATGTTCATCTTTTTGAATGATTTTTCAGTTAAATTTTCAATTGCAAGAACTTCTAGAAATAGAGTTTTGCTTCAAAGACTATCAGAATGATTGAGGGCATAATTTACTTAAAGTAATGTTTTTTAAATGTTAGTTATAAAAGTCAAAATTTATCGTGGTAAGACCGCTGAAGAAGATCGTTTCGAGTTATTGAATTTAATTTTTTATCTTTGCCTGTATCGCCGGATTGCGCGGTTCAGTGTTTATGGCCCGTCCGAATGTAATTTTAGGAATTTTTCTATCGAACCAACCGTGCGACAATCTTAAAGATTCAAGCATTATTAAAATAATAATAATAATAATAAATACATTTATTGGTAATTTCAAAACTTTCTGGTCCCTTTAAATATTTCTAGTAAGTCATATTTAAATTTAAAAGGAGGTCTCGGTATGTTTAGCACTTGTGTACAAAAGACAAATGACCACAGCGTTCTTAACAAATCAGCTACTAAATTAAATGTATCATTATCATTATGAAAGTAATAATGAAAATGTCATTGTTCATCAACCATCAAGAACCTATCATAACATGGATGCTACAGTAAACTTGTACATCAAAATCTGATGAATTTTGAATTGTCTTAAGCTAGTTTAATCCTGGAAAATCAAATCACGTGTTTAGTATGTAATAGTCTGTAAAAAACATAATGACTTATAGCACACATTTTTCAATAAAATAGTGTATTAGGAATTTTTTTCCAAGAAAAGCACAACTGATTAAATTCTTTATTTTCGTAACATTTTAGAACTAATTGAGTATAAAACCACAATAATAAAAAATAAATTACGAAGAGAATTTTTTTTTCATAATATAGTTTCTATTGCTTACATGAAACTCTGCAAAAAAAGTAGAAGGACACATAAGTATTTTATATGAAAATTAAAGTATTATTAAGAAGTTTTCTTTCCATTTGCCTTTATCACTTGAAAGACTCTGCGTGACATTGAATTATAGAGTTCTTGTATTTCACTTTGGCAAAAATTGTTCCAAACATCGTTAAGTGCATTCCGAAGTTTAACAACAGATTCACACTGTTTTCCTTCACTGTATACGCGACGAACTAATGCCGCCCATATATTTTCAACTATGTTCAGGTCAGTGCTTTTAGCTGACCATGGCAAAACACGGATCTTATTTGTGTGGAACCAAATTTTAACACCACTAGCTGTGTGAATCGCTGCTCCGTCTTGTTTAAATATCCAATCTTCTCCTCCTAATTCTGTAGCATAGAGAAGAAGTTCAGATTCCAACCATCGGATGTAATCTTTATGGTCCTGTCTACCGTGCAAAAAAATCAGACTCGTTCATCCACCATATCCGACTGCTAGCCAGACAAATCAAACTTCTCCCCCCCCCCACCCCCATTTGTCGAGGAGAATAAAATTCTTCCTCATTCTTTATACAATGCCAATGGAATTCCAATTTTTACACCATCGAATCGAAAAAAATAATCAGTTTGTTTGAAAACTGTCTCTCTATTTATTTTTTTTTATGGTTTTTAAAGTAATTTTTAAATATGAAAATTTTTATATTTGCACGCAATCAAAAAACGGAAAATTAATCTGTTTTCACTTAATACAATAATATCAGTTAAGCACTTGTTTGTTTCCGTGCAATATTACATAACGAAATTACCAAACGAAATTAAAACCTCACAAATAAATAAATAAATAAAAGACGAGTTTAACAGATATGTAGTTCGATTATAAAAGTTAAATAATCAAAATTACAAAGATGGCTTTAAATAGAGAAATATATCGCTATAGATCGCTGGCATGTGTCTAATTCGAAAGTACCATAATGATTTTTGGAGTAGTTGATGGGAAATTTAAGAAAATATGCTAATTGCCAAAAATCTATTAGAGTTTTCAATTAAAAACTATTTTCGTCAACGTTCTGTACATCGTGCAGTACATCGAGCAACTTTAAACATGCATACACATATGTAATGGAATTACGCTCTTAAATATTGAAATAACCAGAACAACAAAAATTGTTATAAATAGTGAAATGTTTCGCGATAGATCGCTGGAATGCGGCTAATTCAAAAGTACCATAATGATTTTTGGAGTAGTTGATGGGAAATTTAAGAAAATATGCTAATTGCCAAAAATATATTAGAGTTTTCAATTAAAAACTATTTTCATCAACGTTCTGTACATCGTGCAGTACATCGAGCAACTTTAAACACGCATACACTTATGTAATGGAATTACGCTCTTAAATATTGAAATAACCAGAACAACAAAGATTGTTATAAATAGTGAAATGTTTCGCGATAGATCGCTGGAATGCGGCTAATTCAAAAGTACCATAATGATTTTTGGAGTTGTTGATGGGAAATTTAAGAAAATATGCTAATTGCCAAAAATCTATTAGAGTTTTCAATTAAAAACTATTTTAATCAACGTTCTGTACATCGTGCAGTACATCGAGCAACTTTAAACACGCATACACTTATGTAATGGAATTACGCTCTTAAATATTGAAATAACCAGAACAACAAAGATTGTTATAAATAGTGAAATGTTTCGCGATAGATCGCTGGAATGCGGCTAATTCAAAAGTACCATAATGATTTTTAGAGTTGTTGATGGGAAATTTAAGAAAATATGCTAATTGCCAAAAATCTATTAGAGTTTTCAATTAAAAACTATTTTAATCAACGTTCTGTACATCGTGCAGTACATCGAGCAACTTTAAACACGCATACACTTATGTAATGGAATTACGCTCTTAAATATTGAAATAACCAGAACAACAAAGATTGTTATAAATACACTCTAAATAAGAAAGAGTGACTATTCACTCCGGAGGAGTGGATATTCACTCTATCGCAGAGTCAAAATTTGCCCAACCTCTTTAGAGTGACTATTCACTCTAGGCAAAAGTGAAATTGTTCACTCTCTGAAAGAGTGAATACTCACTCCGGAGAAGTGAATATTCACTCTAAACAGAGGTGGATACTCACTCTTTCAGAGGAGTGACTATCCACTCTTGCAAAAAGAGTGGGTTTTTTCACCCTGATAGGAGTGAATAGTCACTCTTTCACAGGAGTGGCTATCCACTCTTTCATAGGAGTGACTATTCACTCTTGCAAAAGGAGTGGATTTCTCACTCCTGACAGGAGTGAATAGCCACTCTTTCATAGGAGTGAATGTTCACTTTTTATGGAGTGAATTATTTTTTATGTTTCTTTTATGGGCATTTTAAAAGAATCATATATTTTAGAGCATGCAATGAAAATAGACGTGGTAAAGATTGGAATAAAATACTTTATTGGCAATATTTATTTAATTCATTGTTTGTAACAGTAATTGAACTCTTAAGGAAAAATTCAATTAGAGTTACATAATGAATTAAATTAGATTACTGACAGAAATAAACTAAAATATTTTATTCCAAGCTTATCACTATTGTGTTTGCTTTCATTGCATGCCTTATAAAGATATGATAGTTTTAAAATGCCCATAAGGGCAAGTAATTAACCAAAATCTTAATCAGTTAATACTATTTTTTTCCTTTTCAAATACCCATTAAGTTGTATTTAGTATTGTAATAATTCCTGTGATGTACGTTATGGTTTTTTTTTTTTTTTCATATGTAATTCAAATTTTAAATCTTTAGATCTCTGTATTAATTGCTAATGAATTTAAATCGAATCAAACATTATTGTTTACTGAATTTTAGTTTTTTTTAAAAGTTTTATTTATAACTATTTAATAGATGGATATTATATGACTAACAATGTGTGATTTCACTTTAATTTTTGTTTTAAATATAAACTCTTATCTTTTGACCATACTTTTCAGTAAATTAGCACTATTTTGCAAAGTCCTATTATTCTAAAATCATACATATTATTTCTGTTGTCAACATCCCTTTTTCTATGAATTTACAAAACACACAACAACAAATGAGGTATCAAGTCAACAAACTTGTATTAAAATGTAATAAAAATAAGAAATATTTCTAAATATCTCATTACAAAAAAATTGAATTATATATTTTTTAAATAAAAAATATATTTAGCAGGCATTTTCTTTTAATAAAATATTTCTGTGTGCAAATATTATAGTACATTAAAGAAAGAGAAAGTATTAAGGTGGAATTTAGAACAGTGATGTAGCCCAACCATAAATCTTCTTGCATTATAAAAATTCTTACTCATATTTGTACACATTTGTGATACTTACCACACAATTTTTAATGTATTAAATGAGCACACATGAAAGATATTTGCCAAAAAAGAGGGCAATTGCTCTCTAAATATAAGGCGAATTTATAATTATTTTTTAATATTATTAATTTTGCAACGTTTTGTACTGAAAGTTATTCTTGACATTTTTTTAAAACCTAAATCATGTTATAACAAAAATGCATAAAGTGAGATAGAGGGAGATACGTGTATTCAACAATGCTTGGTTTTCACTTGAAAGTTCAGCTACAATTTCTAAAATAAAAATGAATTTCTCCAATTTTCTAAGAATATAAAAATATAGAATTAAAAATATCCAATTATAGACTTTATAAATACATTTTCAAAGACAACTTTACAAACAAGCATATGTACAGTACACCCTATTCATATTTCAAGGACATGTTTCTTTCTTTCATTTTTCTTGGCGAAGACAAGGATTAAAAAAAAAAAAAAAAAAAAAAAAAAAAAAAAAAATATTAGTTAATAATATTGATCTCAATGTTTGACAAACAAGTTACTTTTGTCTAAAATATTTTGCATATAGGAAAAATAACAGTTGCAAGGTGATATAACCATTATGAATAAATATGGGAGGTAACTTAAAATGATTTAACAAACACTAGGTTTTCTAAAGAGAAAATTTTCACTATGAAATAGGTTGACTACAAATTGTAATCAACAATGTTGAAAACTTGCAGATTTTACTCGTACATGGAAGCCAATATATATATATATATATATTTTTTTTTTTTTTCATGTTCTTTACCGATCTTTTTTTCATGTAATTTATACTATTTGTTTTTGACATTCTAATTTTTTTTTTTTTTTTCCATTTAGAAAATAGTTTTTTTTTTTTTTTTTTTTTTTTTTTTTTTTTTTTTGAGGATTTCAATCCTTTTTCCAAAAAATAAAATAAGAAGTAGCATATTTTAAAGTTTTTCTTTTCTTTTCCTCTGTGAACTTATAAATCAAAACAGGATTTACAATCTTAATTTAAAATAGAAACTCCTTTTAAGAAGGGAAAAAAAATCAGAAAAATTATTAACCACTGATTATCAGAAAATGGATTTTTTAAAGGTAAATTTATAATGGATTCTAAATTAAGATATAAATTAAATACTATGAGAATTATTTCAGCTAAGTGAAAAAAAAAAAAATAACATATTGCATATTAAATCAAATTTAAAAATAGAATTTTTTTTTCTCTTGTATTTAAAGATTTAAATTTCTTTTAAGGATCACCTGAAAATAAAATTCAAACACAAGTGAAATGACACAAATAACATGTAAATAAAGTTTATTTTACAATCAATTTTTAATATTATATAACAAAAATTACAGAAGTCTTTTTCTTGCAAGTCAATACTATACTTTTCTTTGTTGCAGCCCCTAGAAAAAATAAAATTAAATAATTAAACAAAATTAAATTGCAATTAAACAAAACTGAAATGCAATTAAACAAAACTCTTGTTTTCAAACATATCCCCCCCCCCTCCCCCTTGAAAGAGAACATGAGTCCTGAACTCGGGTTGAGCAGCTCTGGGACAATTTTTCTTGGCGTCAATTCATCATAGCTAAAATGTTTTTGAAGGCGATGATGATAAAAGTAAAGTTAATTTAGTTAAATTATTTAAGGATTTTTTTTTTCTCAAATATAGAATTTTAAATAACATTTTAGATATATTTGTCCTTTAGCAGTTTTATACTAAAATACCAATCATTAAAATAGAGAGGATTTTTTTTTTATATGCAGTTTTTGGGGCCTAGAAATATTTATCCACGACAAATTGATGCAACACGGGGTTGAGGCCTGCCTCATCTCTGTCTTTTAAAACAGGCATGAGAATAGGTAAAATGCTTAAAAGAAGAAAATATTTCTTTTGCTTTTCCTATCCTTCCCTTCCCTAATGAATATCCTTTTGCTGCTGGGAAAGGAGATGCAGAAATTTCATGAATGAAATTTATACAATTATTTATTGTTACTACAAAGCAAAAAATGAGGCAGAATTTTTCTTTACTACAAAAATATAAAGTGAAGATTAAATTTTGAGTGTTACAGATGTCAAACTTTGTGGGCTCATGGAAGGGGGTCGAAATTGTAAAGATATTTACATACTATTACAACAAAGAAACCCCAGAAATCTGTTTTTGTAGCAGGATAAATTGCAGTTCTGTAGCTCAGTTTAACAGTTTTGTAGCAGGACAAACTTATCAAATAGAGTTTTCCATTTTTCCATAAAAACAAAGGATATTTTAGAAAATATTACCAGAGATGACATTTTTAACTTAATTTTGGAATGCTACAGACCTGGAAAGGTTTTTATGATTCAAAAATCACTTATAACTCAAGGTGAGATAAATTTATCAAAAAAGGAAAAGTACTGTTCATTTCCAAATTACTTCAGTAGTTATGCCTTACCAAATACTTTTACGTCTAAAAAAGTCTGCAAATATGTCAGAATGCTTCGAATTGTTGAGCGGTTAAAAATATTTTCTTTGAGAATAGCCATAAATTCAGAAAATCTTTTGCAATAATGCTATTTTTCATAGATTGTACAATAGCTGTGTTTTGGAATAATCATCCTCTTTGAATTAAGATATGTAATAAATATTTAAAAACTGAAATTTAAGATACTGAACCTGTATCAGAACCCATTATTCTGATAAATTTTAGACTTTCATGATGTTGCCCATCTTAGCTACCTAGTCTGTTGCCAAGCTTATTAAACAAGCTTTCTCCAGCTACCGTTAGTTGATGCACACCATGTCCTTTTTTTTTCATCTGTTTAACCATCCTTCGCTTGCAGTAAAATTGGGATCGCCTTTAGGTAACTGTTTGTTTAAATTTAGGGCTTTTCATTGAATGACTGGTCCTAAAAATGGTAGACCATATTCTCTTTCAACGCAAAACCAAAGAAATAAAGCTTTGTCCAGCATTTCAAGTTTACCCGTTTTAGCTTTTTTTGATCATCCAAACTGTCACTCAAATTCAACTTAAAGCAAAAATCCTCACTATTTTTTCTCAGTCAGACACTGTTCATGTTCCTATTACAAGATCAAAGGCAATTTTTTTTAATGGTTCACCTTTATCAATTCTATCAAACGCTTCCAATTTCTTTTGCATAGTCACAACAATATTTTTTCATTTAGTCACCATTACTAACTCAGTTCACTGATATTTTGCAATAAGAGAGCTCTTTCTACCAAAGTCTCAACACATGCATGCGCATTAGAGATTGGCAACGTCTTTCCTTTTAGGGAATCGTTCCAGCCGGAATCGTTCACCGAAAGGAACGAGTTCTTTGGAGTGATTCCTTTTGGAATCGTTTCGAAAAAAAAAGAACGATTCCGAAATAAAAGGAACAATTCCGAGAAAAAGGAACAATTCCAAAAAAAAAAAAAAAAAAAAAAAAAAAAAAGGTTTTCGAGAAAAAGAAACATTTTTTAGATAAAAATAACAATTTCAAGATAAAAGGGATAATTTTGAGAAAAAAGGAACAAATCCGGAAGTATTAGAACGACATGAAATCCATAATACACTGCTCAAAACAATTAAAGGATATTGCAGTTTTAGGTGGATTTTGTATCTGGGAAACTTTTTAGCTGATTGATACATGGTCGACAGACATAGTAGGTTATATGAGAATAAATTACACATGTTTGGCAGAAAAAAATGCATTTTATTGCGCATTTGTGTACAAAAGGAAAAAAACACAATTTGTGCATATGAGAAAAAAAGAATCAGAAAAGGTGTTTTCTTCAAAGAAAATCATTTTCAGTAGGGGGTATGGTTTCCACGGGCGGCCAGCAACGTTGAACACCTTTGAGGCATGGACTCAATGAGGCTATTAATGACGAGTTGGGGTATTCTGCCCCACTCTTCCAGAAGAGCTCTTTCCAGTTCTTGGAGAGTTTGTGGGGGTTGTTGGCGGCCAGAAACTCGTCTTCCTAGAGCGTCCCAAACGTGCTCGATTGGATTCATGTCTGGAGAACACGCTGGCCATTCCATTCGAACGGTTCCTTCCTCGAAAAGGAAATCCTCCACCAGGTTTGCACGATGTGGCCTGCAGTTATCGTCCATTAAAATGAAGTTATCTCCGATTGCTGCAGCGTAAGGGACTACAATAGGTCTGAGGATCTCATCCCTATATCGGCGACCAGTCAGAGCTCCATCTCGAATGATGTAGAGGTCAGTGCGCCCATCAATGGAGATGCCACCATACACCAACACTCCTCCACCGCCAAATCTGACACTTTCGTGCACGAACGCAGGATTATTCCTACTGCCACGGTCCCTCCATATGAAAATACGCCTATTATCCGGATGCACAGAAAAACGGGACTCGTCAGAAAACAGAATATTGCTCCATTCATTTCTCCTCCAGTTGACATGCTCGGTTGCCCACCCCCTGCGGTCGCGACGATGCCTTGATGTTAATCTAACACATACCATCGGTCGGCGAGCATACAGACCTACAGCATGGAGCCGGTTTCGGACAGTCTGAGTTGAAATCGTGGTGCCTGTAGCCGAGCGAAGGTGTTGTTGGAGAAGAGTAGCGTTCATGTTTCGGTGTCTCCGAGCTGTTAACGCTAAATACCGATCTTCATTGGGCGTTGTTGCCCGTCTACGACCTTTCCCTGGTCTTTGGCCTGCACATCCACTCTCCAAAAAACGGTTCCAGATCCTGGAAATGACACTTTGTGACACTCCAATGGCTTGCGCTACTTCGTCTTGAGTTTGGCCTCCTTCTAACCTATCAACAATTCTCCAAGCTTCTGAATCTGTCAAATGACTTCGCTGAGACATCGTGGGGGGGGGGGAAATGGGAAGGCTTTTTGTGAAAACAGAAAAAAACCCATAACTTCTTAATTATGATACGTATCGAATCCATTTAAAGTTATTATTAATTCTAGGTAAAGGGCCAAAAATTTATGTATGACAGATTTTTGATATCATTAAAAAAGGCCCCAAAGGGGGAAAAAAGGGAGGTTTCAGAAGAAAAAAAATTAACTTCGTCAATTCACAAGATATCAAATCTGCTTGAATTTATTATAAATCCTCTTAATATTAACTAAAACTTTTATATTGACAAGTTTTTTATAGGACCAACACTTATAGCAAAAAACAAATAATAATAACAAAAAAAAAATCCCTGCCGGCTCCGCCAGCAAACAAGTTAGGTTTCGAAGTGGGCACTTCCAACAGCCGCATCATGGCAAAAAGGTCATTTCTTCCGCAATTCCCAGCAAACGCAGGTGATAAGTACATAGCTAAATAATAGACAATATTTTAACTGAAGTACAATAATATACTTCTATTTATCTTAAGATAAGTTTAAGAGAAAGTAATACACAGTTGTAGTTTATTAATCAATCCCCCCCCCCCCGCACTTCTCTCTCTCTTTTATTATTTTTTTATCACATACACATTAGAAGGATTTTTTGGCCAGAAACTCAGCTTTAATAGAATCAAAATCTGCTATTTTAAAATAAAATAGCGTATTTTAATTTATTAAAACTGGCCAGTCTACAAGAACAAGGACAGATTCCGAGGACTCGATCTTTTCGGAGTCTACATTCAGGACCGATTCCGAGGAATCTATCCTTTTTGGAATCAGAAAATTTCGATTGATTCCTAGGAATCGTTCCTTTTCGGAATCGCTACATTTTGGACTAATTCCGAGGAATCGGTCCTTTTCGGAGTCGATTCCGAGGACTCTGTCCTTTTCAGAGTCGGTATATTTTGAACCAATTCCTAAGAATCGTTCCTTTTCGGAATCGCTACATTTTGGACTAATTCCGAGGAATCGGTCATTTTCGGAGTCGATTCCGAGGACTTGGTCCTTTTTGGAGTCGGTACATTCTGGACCAATTCCGAGGAATCAGTCCTTTCTGGATTCGATATGTTTTGGACCAAATCTGAGGAATCGTTCCAAAAAGGACAGATTCCTTTTTAAAGACTGGAATCGTTCCTTCAATTTCACTGCCGGAGTCGTTCCTTTGGAATCGTTCCTTGACAAATGACACATCTCTAATGCGCATGCAGAACTCTACCGAAATCTTGGCACATGCATGCACATACAGAATTCGGCTCTTTCACAAATTGAGATGGATAAGGAGAGAAAAAGAATTATGATGTTGCTTGACCTTGTCTAGAGAGAAAAGTGATTGTGTGTGGTATCTTTCACAAAATTCAGAGAAAGAATAGAGAGGCAGTGAATCGTAAAATTGACTTGCAATATGAAGTCTGTTATCGCTCAAATCCGCCGCATAATTCACGGAGCACGATGTTTAGCATGTTGGTCCTTTGCTACGTCCCTTTTATACCGGGACTCTTGCAGAAGCCAGGTAGAAAGGGAAAAAAATGTGAAAATTGAAACCGGACAAATTTAAAAGGGAAATTTATTAAATTAAAGACACCGAATTGCGGGAAGGGTTGGGCTCGGGGCTCTGAAGCTATCAAAAGATCCTTGCGGCTTTCGAGCTCTATGTTCTATGTGGCCCAAGGGCTGACTTCATTGGTCGGAGAGAGGCTGCACGTGAAACAAGGACTGGATTCATTGGATGGGGAGAGGTTTTCAAAGAAAGCCACCAGCTGTTTGGGCCGACTGTAGGGTTGCATTTTCAGCGTCACACCAAACATAATCATATCATCTATATTTATTCTCTGAACACTGTGGGTATTTTTGCTGATCAGGGCAGCTTCGTTAAGCAGCATTTCCTGTTAAGAAGCTTTGAATACCAATTGTCACTGGTGATAAGAAACGTAACAATAGTCTGTGGCTGTTTCGAGGAATAAAACTTGGAAAGCCCTAAGGTTGTGTTTAGTGTGCAAACTTGCAAGCTGTCCTCAGTTGGCATAAATCCTTTCCCTTCCCATTCTTCTGGAATCAATTTGTGGTCATGTACAAAAGAAAGGGGTGGTGTAAACAGCTGTCCCCTCCTATTAACTGCTATTGCTTTGACCTCTGAATTTTAGACATTCTGTGAAAGTCATAAAACATCAAAGATTCTGAAAATTGCAAACGAAAACATGCTAGTTAAGTTTACAGGGGTTGATCCAGGAAAAATTAGGGACCCCTTCACAAAAATCCATTTAATAAAACAAGGCCCTTCACAAAATCCCATGCCATAAAAACATTCAGAGTTCATACAGAGTTGGGAAGAAAAAATCCAAGGAGTCCAAAAAATGGTTAAGGATTTGCTATTTTTTGTTGTTGTTGCTTTTATGTGCTGCATCGTTATGTGGTATGCACACTCCAATTTTTAATGCCCAATTTGGAGACAAAAACAAATTTTACTCTATTAGAATCTAATTGTTAGTGCTGGAATTGCAAAGTATTCACAAAATATTGTTTACTGATTTCGTAAGTTTAAATACAAAATAGACAATCAACTTTTTTATGCAGCGACCAATGGTCATATAAACAGAGATTAGTCAAACCCTAAACACTTATTATGTATATCACATATATGATACATTTTAAAGAAAATTTTTAAAAAAATGCTAAACGCAACATACAAGAAAAAATATAACAAGTTTTGAATTTATACTTTTAGAACAGCTGTAATAGATTTCTTTGATGGTGAAACTTTGACGAAATTCACGTGTTTTTTGTGACCTTCTGGGGGAAATTCGCAATCTTCTGGGAGAAATTCATGTTTTTTTGCAATCTTTTAATAAAATTCACGTTTTATTTCAATCGTTTGACGAAACTGATGTTTTTTTCGCGATCTTTTGATGGAAACTGCGTGTTTTTAGTGATCTTTTGACGAAATTCGCACGTTTTTTGTGATCTTTTCAGAAAATTCGCATATTTTTCGCGATCTTTTGAGAAAATTCGCATGTTTTTCGCGATGTTTTCAGGAAATTCGCGATCTTCTGGGGGAAATTTGAGTCTTTTTTCACGATCTTCTGGGGGGAAATTCGCGTTTTTTCGTGATCTTTTAATGAAATTCACGCTTCATTTCGATCGCTTAACGAAACTGACGTTTTTTCACAATCTTTTGATGGAAATTGCGTGTTTTTCGCGATCCTTTGACGAAATTGCTGTGTTTTTTGCGATCATTTGAGGAAATTCACATGTTTTTTGCGATCTTTCTAGAAAATGCGCGTGTTTTTTGCGTGTATTTCGCGATCTTTTGAGGAAGTTTGCATTTTTCGTGATATTTTGAGGAAATTCGCGTGTTTTTCGCTATATTCTGGGAGAAATTCGCGTTTTTTTTTTTTTTTAAACGATCTTCTGGGGATAAGTTCGCGGTTTTTTTTTCACGATCTTCTGTGGGTAAATTCACGTTTTTTCGCAATCTTCTGGGAGACATTCGCATTTTTTCGTGATCTTTTAATGGAAATCGCGTTTTATTTCGATCGTTTGACGAAACTGACGTTTTTTTGCCTTCTTTTGATGGAAACCGTGTTTTTTTCGTGATCTTCTGGGGGAAATTCGTGTTTTTTCGTGATCTTCTGGGGGGAAATTCGCATTTTTGCATGATGCTGTGCTTCAGATAAATGACGTGCATAGAGGATTTACCGTGCATTTTACAAGTACGATTTTTTTCCCTCGGCAGCAACATCGCTTGCGTCCGAAGCCGCAATACAATTTAAGGAGTTTCTAAGGAGTCGTTTGCTTATCTAAGTAGTTCTAAGTACTACTTGGGAATGTTTTCATTTCTAAGGAGTTTCCAAGGAGTCTAAGGAGTCTGTGCGAACCCTGCATTCATTAATTATTTTAATTTTGTTAAGTTTTAAAATGTGTAATTTGTAAATAAAACAAGTTCACCAGAAAGAAAAACTTTAGCAGGACTTAAAGAAGTTATTATTAAATGCTCTGTTTAAGTTTCAGTAGTTGGATTTCATCTTTCGTTGCAAAATGTTATTTTTCATAAAAAATAAATTTCACAAAATAACTTACTATTTACAAAATGGGCCCCAAGGAAAAAAACCTGCATCGACCCCTGATCTATGCACTGTTCCAGCCTTTAGGCAAAGCCCCACTACCTGAAACGCCTTCTTTTTACTCGCAATCATAGCCATTAGAAAGTTTTAGGATAGAAAATATATTTTCAAAATGTAATGTGAATGAGCAAAAAAATACTGTTTTGGAAATTCAAAACTCAAGCAGACTTCGTCCGGGTTATCCAGAGATCAGAGTTAAAAGGGTCCCAGTTAGCAAGGTTCCACTATACAATTAATGATGTTATATAAATAAAAGTATTGTTAATGTTGAATGTTTAACCCTTTCAGGAGCAAACCACTTCTACTGCTAAAATGTGAAATGAGTGAATGAAACTGGAATTACAAGCAAATTAATTTTGAAATAAGAAAAAGCACATATATAATGAATGTAAAATTTTAAACCAAAATTTTGGTGCTATTGTGGCATTTAGGAATATATATATATATATATATATATATATATATATTAGGAATGCACCGGATATCAAGCTCCTGTCGGATATCCTGCTTACTCAGCACTCAAAACAGATATTCTGTCCGGACGAATACTTCAATATCTGGTTGCCGAATAGCAAAATTTTTTTAATTATATTTTTAACATTGTCAGAAAAAGCTAGTGCGAAATTAATGTGCTATCCTATTAAAACAATGTTAATAGAAAGAAATTCTCACTGTCACAAAAATGAAATTATAGGATTTATATATGAAACTATAATATTTTGAACATGAAAATATAATATTTATAAATAAACAATGACAAAAAAATATATATATATTATGTAGGAACATTAAGTGCTTAGCATTTTCAGCCTGTAATCTGTTATATTTTTTTATCACAAATATTTCCTGTATCTGAGAATAAGTGTTCAATCTCAGATGGTCTCCTTTTCTTGTGTTTTCAACAATCCTAAAATAAAAATGATTTTATTCTTTTTTTTTTGTCTATGGATGAAAAACTAGCTGTGGTAAAGTAATACTGACATGAAAAGAATTGTGTAATTTTCTTCAATAGTTAACTGTCCCTTTTGTACTACAAAACAAGATATTTACAATGAGGAGTTTCTCTATTTAAATTCTGTTAGAAAACATTTGTCATGAGTAAGGTAAGTACTAATATGTACGAGTATGTTGAAAAAGAAAAAGCCACTTCAATAGGATGTTTAATATTTATAAATAACAAAGATTTATAAGTATGAAAAACAGAGAAATTACTTAATTGTTTATCTTTTTATGTTCAATGACACTGAATAAATGAAAAAACTACTAATATGTGTATTAGAATAGGCAAAGGCAAAACATGATTAAATATCAATATTTAATTACTACAATGCATTTGTTTTTAAGTAACTTAACTTAAAAAATGAATTTAAATCTATTATTTAACATTTGAATGACATAAATAAAATTATAATAAATTAAAGTTTTTCTTCTTTAAGCAAGCATAAAATAGAAATATTACTATTGAAATTAAAAACAAGAAAGTATTCGGCCGGATACCAAATATTGGGTAAAATTTTGTGCCAGATATTTGATACCTGGTATCCGGCAAAAATTCTATCCGTTGCATCCCTATATATATAGTGATCTCTCACTTATATGTGGTACACAAAAATTACTTTTCAGTATTTTTTTTTTTTTTAAATAGAATTTTAGCCTTATTAAATTGCAGAAATTATAAATCGAATTTTACTATTTTAAAATAGTGCTACAAGAAAGTAATTAATGAACATCGCGTATAAGTGAGAGGTCACTGTATATATGTGTATGTGTAATTTTTAGAATTTCTATAAAATTGATATATATATATAACTCTTTCTATCAGTATAATGAAAATGAGATAAGGGAAGAAGGGGGAAAATTGCAACTTACAAGTAAGGAATGAAACTTTTTCTTTATTTTTTTTCTTTCAGTTGGGCTTCATACTGGAGAATGTTGTTCTAGCAAGTCTTTTTTTAATCCACGTTCCTAGTAATGTAAAATGAAAGAATATTTTCAGTTTGTATACTCTTTAAAAACTTTCAACTAATTTATGTAATAAATAAATGTTATATAATATATATACAAAACTACAAAACATAATGAGAGTGTGATATTCCACACTGAAGTTCCTAAATTTATTTTCATGACTAAATTTGTTAATCGCGTGAAAAAAATCGGGAAATTCTTTAGTCGGTCGCATGAAAAAACCCCCGCGAATTTCGCTAGTAAGCTGCAGGGAAAAAATATGTAAATTTGCCGATTGGTCGCAAGAAAAAACTGCACAATTAGCCAATTGGTAGCAGGAAAAAAATTGCGATATTCTTGAATTGGCTAGCAGGGAAAATTTGAGAAATTTGTCAGTCGATCGTAAGAAAAAAAATCACAAAATTCTTCAGTCGTTCACGAGCTGAAACTTGTGAGTTCATCATGGAAAAAAATCGTGCAATTCGTCAATCGATCATGGAACAAACCTGTGAAATTCGCCAGTCGGTCACATGAAATTATCACGAAATTTGCTAGTCAGGGCCGAAAAAAAACTGCACTATTTGTCAATCAATCAGGGGGCGGGGGGGGGAATCGCAAAATTCTTAACACGTTCTTAGGAAAAAAATCACAAAATTCGCCAGTCGTTCAAGGATTACAATGGAATGTGTAACTGGAAAGTGACTGTGCAGGCGTGGCGATCAATGACAACTTTTTAATTGCCACTTTTACAACTTTAATCACCACATGGCAAGTGGCGACTGCTAATTTTCACCTATATCACATGGGAATTGTAGTTTAACTATAAATAGTAATTGTCAAGTCCTAATTTCTGTCAATTGAACAGATCAACTAATTTTGTGTTTCTATATGTGTTTCCTTGTAATTCGGATTTTATTTTATTCTTTTCAAGTGCACTACAAGATCTTTCCAGTTCTTCTAATCTTATTTTTGTTTACTGCAGACTTTAAAACAATTTGGGAGGATGCAGCGACCGGTGGCCCTTACTGCCCTTTTTTATCTTTTCTGCAGTCAATGGGAAAAAAATCATGATGTACGTCCATCGGTGCTAGAAAAAATATTGTGAATTTTGTCAGTCAGTCAAGGCTAAAGAGAAATTGGGAAAAATTTTTCAGTTGGACCAGAGGAAAAAAATCGTGAATTTTGTCAAACTATCGTAAGAAGAAATTCGTCAATCAGCTGCAGAAAAAAATAGAGAAATGTGTCAGTTTCAAGGAAGAAAATCATCTATTGGTCACAGGAAAATATTGCAAAATTTGTTAATAAGTCGGTGAAAAATATCAAGAAATTCATCAATCAGTCCTCCAACTAATCAACAGTTTAGTTATTGTCTAAAGAGATTTTTTATTTTATTAAGTAAGAACTATTCCCTGCAGTTTTGCTACTTATAGGGCATTGTTTCGAATTATTACATATAACCTACTATCAAGTCTGGTTCTGGTTGCTCTTTGCTCAACCCCCCCCCCCCTCTCTGAATACAAAAAGTAATAAAACAATATATAAACAGACGTTAACATACACAGATTGTTTCTCTAACACATTTAAAATCAGTACAATAATAATAATCCCTATCATCAAGCATAATACAAATTTTAAAAGTAGTAAAATACAAAAACAAACAAACTTGGAAACTCTGATTCAATCGGCGCTAAAAATTGTATATACATTTTGGTTTAAGCTTAAGCACATTCATTTTTCATTCGTTGAGATTAAAATGAAAGATCTCAGCCTACACTGAAACTTAAAAGGCAAAATGTTTGTTTACCTTTTAAGTATGTAACCATATAATATATATTTTTTTCTATCTTTAAGATTATTTTTCATTTGCTTACTAAAATATGTTATAAATACATGCGTTAATTTAGGAGTAGCAACTAGAAAGAAATGAATTATCCATTATCAGATTTCGCCAAACGTTATCGAAATATAAATATATAAAAGTGGTACATTTATAAGCTTTTACGTAGCCTACGATGATACGACTTTTACGAGTTCAACTTAGGCTTAGAACGTTAGAACTTTCATTTTACTCGCCACGAATGAAAACTAAACTAGTATGCATAAAATAAATATGAGTACGACTTTTATTGAGGTATAGATTATTACTGCAAGCAATAGTACAAAATATTATTAAAATATTTTTTTTAACTTACCTTGAAAATCATCTGAGATCACGACAAGGATCACGATTCACGACATACATCTTCGTCAAAACAAAATACAGCAAGGCGGCAACCGGCAACATCTACATCTGCGCGCGCAGCTTTTATCTTTTCCAATTCAAGGAACATCTTGCGTGGTTTATCATGTGACATTTCGCAAGTTTGAAGTAAGTTTCAATCGCTCTTGAATTGCCAAGCTTGCGCTGCCGTGTTAAATTCAATAAAAAATCAAACTTGATAGATAGATAAAGTTTTGAACTGGGGGGGAGGGGGGTTGGGGTTCTAGGGATCACGATCGGCGTATATCTGCAAAATTTTTCAGAAATTCCAACATAGGGGAGAATGTAATAGGTAGCATTTCTTACGAAATCTACCTAAAAAAAAATGATAATTTCGTTTCTCTCAATAAATATATAGGGACAAAATTACATAATGCCAGGCTTTCACTCTTCAACGGAGTGAAGCATTTCACTCTTGTCAAAGGAGTGAGACAGTCACTCTCGGCAACGGAGTGACATATTTCACTCTTTTCTAGGGAGTGGAAAATTCCACTCTTTAAAGAGTGCATTTTTATAAAATTCACTTCAAAGATAGTGAAAATGCCTCTCACTCTTCCAAAGAGTCAACTTCTCACTCCTCCCAATTTTAGAGTGTAGTGAAATGTTTCGCGATAGATCGCTGGAATGCGGCTAATTCAAAAGTACCATAATGATTTTTGGAGTAGTTGATGGGAAATCTAAGAAATTATACTATATGTGAAAAATCTATTAGAGTTTTCAATTAAAACCTATTTTCATCGACGTTCTGCACATTGTGCAGTGTAATTCTGATTATCTGTCGAGCAACTTTAAACCCGGATATCCCCGGTTGTATTTTCCTGGTAATAATTCATTAAAATTTTAATTAAAGAGTACATATTTCTAAATAAAATAACAATTTAAGTTTAGTTTTATCGGAACAAGTCACAGTAGAGTATTAAAATTAAAATTAAACTTTAACAATGTACAAATTCTGAATTTTTGGCGAACCCAATAAATAAAGTTATTTTCAACGATTTCTTACTGAAGAAAAATACCTTTATTTAACTGCAAAATGTCCAATATTTAACAATGTACAATTTCTAAATGTGTGACTAACCCATTAAAGGTATTATAGAAGATTTCTTACAAAAGAAAAATACTTTTATTAACTGCAAAATATCAGTAACATGTAAATTATTTTCTTATTTTTAAAAATGTATGTCTCTGGTTGAAAATTATTGTATTTTCGATTCTTTTTAATACTACAGATTTTGCATAAAATATTTTGTAAATAGTGTATTTCTTTCATAATACATTCGCAAATAGCATAAAAGGATATTTTAAAGAAATATTTCTTACACTTGCAGCAAAATGTATTTATTTAAATTTAGAAATATTTTAAAAGGTGTATTTTCAGAAATTCACCATTAAAATACAAATGCTACAAAAGGGAATATATAGAAATGTTTCTCTGAAATTTTTAAATGTAGAGTCATGTTCATTCTGTTAAATGCATTCAAACAATGCATACATTATATTTTTTTTAAAGTAATACATATTTCTTTAGAATATTTATTTATCCAATACTGTTAATAACTGCTATTCAAAGCTTAAAGTTTATAATAAAAACATGTTAAAACATAGAACGGAGTCCTTTTTTTCTTTTTGAAACATATTATGTTATTTACCCATAAATATTTACCAGCAATTACCATAAATAATATAAAAATACAAAATATGGTAAGAAAAAGAAGTATTGAGTAAGTAGTCTTGTTGAAACATAATGTTAAATCATTAGAGGAATTAATTCATGCATTATCTTATTATTATTTTTAGTTAATAATTTCAATTGGAATATACAGTGCGTTTATAAACATTAAAATCAATATTAGTAATGCTCAGAATGCAATTTAATATGTTGTTGGCACCAGTGTGTTTACGTTTCGAAGTGTACGAGTAAACAATATCAAATCTGTTTCCTATTCCAGGAGAATATTTTACGAATATTTACTGCAAACTCGTAGCTACCCACGATTCTGGTAAACTTTCCCTTATCTTCAGAACTCTTTCGGAAAAAGAAAAACAGACAGAAACCAGAAAAACCAACGGTATTTAAAAATTAAGTATAATTTCAGTCAACCATCATTCATGTTCGAGTAGACATTCAACCATGTTCAAGAAGTATATAACCGGATTCGTGCATGACTCTAGATCCGAGTCGACATCAGAAATTGTGTCGTAACACAATTTCTGATAAAATCTGGTTACTCGGTCGTATGCAAGATTCTATTCCGAATAAGACTTACTGTAAAAACATTATACCCGACTCGGTTCAATTCGGGTTCACGAAAATCAGGTCACCCGACCACTAATCTAAATCTATTTTGTAGCCAAACAAATCCAAAAAAATCGATCCGAACTTTCTGGATTGGATTCGGGTAAAATTTGGTCACCCGACCCGGTGCAGTGTCGTCACAAACGTCACAAACTTGTAGCATAAAAAAATGTTGATCCGAACAATCCGGATAGGATTCGGGTAAAATCTGGTCACCCTATCCGATGCAGATTCGTCACATTTTTCGCACTGAAGTCGCAAGATGACTTCACAAAGTAGTCACATTGTGAGGTCACAGAAAGCCTTGAAAACGGCCATAACGACTTCACATTTAGGTCACAGTGACTTCACATCGACGTCACTTGATGTCACGACGACGGTCACAAAGTCACAGTGTGACTTCACAGTGACGTCGCCGTGTCGTCACCATGCCTTACAGGTAGTGGAATAAAAAAGCGTTGTAAATGAATACTAGCTTAGAGATATTGAAAGATTTGGTTTTGACCAAAGTCCTTGCTGTAAAATCTCGTGACCGTGTGCATAGCTGCCGACTTTCACGCCTTTTTCTTACCAATAAAATTTAATAGTACATTTTGTCTTTTTCTTACCAATAAAATTTAATAGTACATTTTGTCTTTTTCTTACCAAAAAAATTTAATAGTACATTTGTCTTATTTAATCGATAAAATTTGCAAAATAAAGCAAAAATTTTGATTAAACTAAAATGAAAACAAAAAAGAGTAAAAGTTGGCTGCTATACGTGCGCCTCTACCTTATCATGGAGGAACTCTATTGTTCACTTATTGTAATTTTAGAGACTTTTGGATTTTGTTAGAAACTCTTAAGAGAGAAAGACACGGTATGCACAAACTAAAACTGTTATGTTTGTAATTTGACATTAGCATTGTACTTTATATCTAAGAAATATTATAATAAATTAAAACCTGGATACTATTTTATGTACGTTCTATATTCGGAGAAGATTAATGTGTAATATATTGCATGATTTATGCTGTAACTATAACTACCAATGTAAAAATTATAAATTGTTTTGCAAAATATACATTAAGCGAATAGAGATGTTCTATATTATTATTAGTTTTAAATCAGTTATAACACAATAATATTTAAATGTTAATAAATTCTTTTTCAATGTAGTAGTGTTTTTCTCACCATTGAAACACAAATTAATTTATATAACACAATTTATATGGCATTTTGGTAAAATATTTGGTTTCCTTTGTTATTTTAAAGAACTAAAAAATGAAAAAAAAAAAAAAACTCATCTACGATTTTAATCTAACATGATGTTAAATATTCATTTACCTCTATTTCGTACACATTTATTTTAGAATTGAAAAAAAAAAGATCTAATAATATATTTTTAACTTAATTTCTATGTATTTTTGAAATCTTACAATATATTTTTAATGAATTTCAATTTAACTGGCTAAATTAAAATTTTGCTTATTTGCAAAATTATAATGAAAATTCAACTGTGGAGAGCTATTTTCCATAAATATGTATGACTCTACTTATCATTCTTGGATAACATTTTTTGAAAATCATGTTTATCTAAAAGTTATACTTAACATTTTTGTTATAATTTACTTTACTAGGGGGCTCTGCCCCCTGCTCGCTACGCTCACTAACCCCCGTTCTGATTTCACAGCCTCTTAAAACCTGGTATAGTATCCTGTTTTAAAAAGATGACGATGATGATATCACGAACGGCGACTTTCTTCTGTAATCAGGTTATAATGCTTTTTCATTTAGCTGGTTATAATGCTTTTTCATCTAATTCATCTTTTTTATTTTTAATATTCCTGTGTAAACACAATTTTTATGACGTAATTTTCTTTATTTCCTGCTTTCAACACGTGATCATTTAATTATTACTTTAAACTTTCATTATTGTTTTTAATAGTCTCGCAAAAATACATTTTTTATTTGAGATAAAACATAATCCTTTGCGCTTATTTAAAAATTGGCAACAACATAAAAAATGACTTTTTTAATAAAAGATTTTTTACTCGATTTTTAAGGAGTTTTTGAGTTTTTATTGTCCGACCGTGATAATTTTTTTAATTTCTGAAAGCTTGTTATATTTCGCGTCTGGTGGTATGATTTTCGAATCCGTAGGATGGCTAGAATAAAAGTAATAGCTCCTCAAAAAAGTCCTTTAAAAAAGCGATGAGAATAACCCGGAATATCTACGCAGAATTTGATTGGTCCATTTCGTTTTTAGCTCAGTGCCAGATCACTTTTTTTTTAATATAGAAGGATAGAAAAAATAAATGTGCACGTGATTTTAATAAACGATAAGACATTTAAAGTAACTTATAATAATTACGTTTGCTTCCAAATATCTCTAATGAAATTAATATATTAATTTAGAAGTTCATTGAACTGATATGAGATAACGTTTCTTTTAATGTTTCAAATCTCTGGAGATATAATTAATTTAAACGTCGTAAATAAAAAAAAAAAATTGTAACTCGAAAATACAAATTTTACTTACTATCTAAATTGAAAATTTATTCGCTTCAACAAATTTTTAATTACTACTAATGAAGGATGATAAAGTTTGTACTCTAAAACGAGATGAGACGCATATTTATCTTTATTTATTTATTACTTATAAGCATTAATGTTTTAACTTTTCAATTTTATTTGCCATTCGGAATTCCAAAAAAGAAAAAAATAAGCGTGTGTATGTGTGTTGGGGGTGGATTGCAAAATTAAACACTGTTCAAATTTGAGAATGATTTTAAATTTTCGAGTAAAAATATAAATTTTATCTCAAAACTTTCTATGCTAACTTAAAACCAGAATATAAGAATATTTACAGATACTAGAAAGTACGCATTCATCACACAGAAAAAAAAAATTAATTTAGAAAAATGAATTTTTTCTTTCAATGCATAAGCAAAAATGGGTAAAATATAAAAATAATTTAAAAAAATAATAATATTAACACTCTGACTGCTCAATTTTTTTTTTCAAAATTCTTTCGACCAATATGTAATCGACCTTTATCTCCTATACTATTACATATTTCAAATCATCCTGTATATGAAAAATGTAATAAATTTATCATTTTCATTTTCAGTCTTTGATTGTGGAATTTTTAATACAAAATTGCTTCAAAAATTGTAAATTACGTAATTTTTTCTACTAATGTCTTGCCCATGGAAATCGCGGGATAAGCAGTCAGAGGGTTAATAATACACAATGCTACTTTGTGGAAACTTGCATTTTGACGAAAAAGAATAGTTTCTTATTGTTATGTGTTATTAAAGTGTTATTTTTTTTACTAAACTTGTTTTAAATTAATTACCCTTTATGGCAGAGCTTGGTACAATGGTTTAGTTAGTCTTTTGCTTTAAATTTAGTTTGTTTGTTTTTATGAAATGCTTTGTAAAAACTTAAAGCTATTATGTGTATTAGATATTAATTTTTATATGTGTTTAACACGAATAACACTATTTGGATGGCTGGCTAAAATCATTCATACCATCTAACACACTGTAAACATATTACAAAACTTAGTAACGTTATGTTTTGTATGCTTGGAGTGTATTTGTAAAAATCCATAACATGCATAATAATTAGCATAATTTAATAGTTCTGATATACGAGGTTTTTAATTAATTGAGTTTTGATACTTTGATATAGTTTTAAAAATTTAATAAAATCACAATCTCGCTATATCCCGCAAAATCGTCTGTACATTCTTCTACTGTAGGCATTTGAGGAGTGAGAAAAGTTTAAACTTCCTGCACCCAGGTGCGACTTTGGCAGTTACTGGTGTTTGATTAAATAAAAATCTACATAAAAAAAAGAAAAAAATGCTTCTGTACCAACCTTATCAATATATATATATATTTGAATAAAACTCAAAAACAGCATTATGGTTGCAATTTTTGGTATTTTTAATATCACAAATCAATTTTACGGAAAAACATACATAAAGAGCAGATTAAAACATAAGTTTTTGCTTTCGCATATCATATGCGGTCAAGGTAAGGGAAAAAAACACTTCATCACAGTGTGTGCTGGACACAGCTCCTTGAATACTAGGCCTACACGCTGACACGAAAATGGCGGCTATCATTGGCGTATTTTTTCCCCTGTTTATACAGTCCCTTGAATTTAATACCAGTATTTTCTCAAAATATTCTTCGCCCTGTTTTAATTGGAGAAAAAGAAGGAGAAAAATAATTTTAGAAAATACTGTTATTAAAATTAAAGGGACCGTACAAACGCTGAAAAAAATCCGCCTATATCAAAGCGAAGAATATTCAAAATATTCTTCGCCCGGTTTTAATTGGAGAAAAAGACGGAGAAAAATAGTTTTAGAAAATACTGTTATTAAAATTAAAGGGACCGTACAAACGCTGAAAAAAATCCTCCTACGACTGCCCCTATTTTCGTGCCAGTGCGTAGGCCTAGTATTCAGAGGACTATGGTGCCGGACTGTGCAAAATGCCATACTATCCAAAAAGTTGGTCTTTTCGATAAAATCAATAAATAAAGCATCAAAATGAAATAACAGAAACCACTCTTTCAATTTGCCTTGTAGACATTGACTGAATCAAGTCTGATTGAAATTCACTTTCAGCAAACGCGCAAATTATGCTGCTTTCAGTGTCGTTTTCATTCGATATAGTTGTTGTTTACGCTGTGCTAAAGTTATTGATTGAGTGGACTGTATTACGAAAATATGTAATGCATTGATGCGAATAATGAAAAGAGTTTCTAAATTACTAAAATGTTTATATACATATTTACATTACATTAGGTTAAATCCAAAGTGCTGACACCATCGTCAGTTTCGAACACTATCATAATGAATGAGCGGACAATACCACTTGAAGAACAAAATAACTATATTATTCTTACGATCATTAATAAATAACATAACTATATTATCCTTACTATGATAAAGAAATGACTTTTTATTGTGATATTTAATGACCCCATAGTCATTTTAGCTAATAAAATAGCCCCATTATGCGATTTAACCTATGCTGAATTATTCGTGCGAATATCACAACAAATGCGGGAGAGCCTAACTGTTGCCATGCGGCAAAAACCAATTTGTGAAAGAATGCGCTAAAATCGTCTGCAAGACCAAGGGAAGCCGTAACAGTTGTGTTCTACACATATGTGTGTTTTATAAAAGAAATTTAAAAGAAATGTATTACGGAACATAAACATTGATACCGTGAACACATTGGCTTCTAACAAAATTTTTTTATTTTACTGGCAACGTTTTTATAAATATTTACACAATGAAATGCATTTTACACAGATGGAAAAGTTTATAAAATATATTAATATAATATTATATACCACCACCCTCGGATTACGTAATAGATTCCACACCTGAATTTATAAGGAAAATTAAAGATATTACCATAAATCAGAACAGTATACTTCCAAGTTTAGACGTTGTATCCCTCTACCCATCAATAGATGTTAATGAAATAGTTCAAGTCATAGAAGAAACCATCGATAACAACCATACTTTTAATCATGACACACGGATCACGCTTAAATCAGCTATTAATCTTATCACACATAATAATGTATTTATATTCAACCAAAAGTTTTACAGGCAAACAATGGGGGCCCCAATGGGATCACCCATCTCCGGTTTAATGGCAGAGCTGAAACTTAGACCCTTTGAAAAGCATATTATGGAAAATTTTGATTTGAAACCTACGCTATGTGGACGACATTTTCGTAATCTGGGACCATGGCATCCAATCTCTAAACGATTTTGTTAAAAAAGTTAATGAAATTGACATGAATATTAAATTCACGTTGGAATTTGAGAAGAACAAGATTTTGCCTTTTCTAGATATTGAACTAATAAGAAACATAAACAAAGGAACGATAGAAAGAAAAGTATACAGAAAACAATGCTGGTCAAATAATACCATCGCTTATGACAGCAATTCTCCGTTTAAATATAAAATTGCAGCTTACAGATTCTATATAAAGCGTGCTTTCTACATTTGTACAGAACAGTACTTATATAAAGAGTTGAATAAAATTAGATATATTGCAGCAGAAAATGGTTTCCCCCCCCCATTGCATAAATAAGTTAATTTATGAAGCAGAGAAGAAAATCCCTAAGGATATTACACACAAGGGGTCTCTTAAATTATGTAAATTCGATTACATACCACAGTTATACGAAAGATTAAGATATACATTGAAGAAATTTGATATCAATTTGGTTGCAAAACCCCCGCAAAAATTGAAAGTTTTAGTTCATAATAAAATTGATCCCATACCCAATAACGAAATCGCAGGAATATACTCTATCCCATTTAGCACAGAAACACAAACTGGTTTATCCTATATAGGGATGACCACCCGGAAATTTAAAGAAAGATTAAAAGAACACATTTCTGACATTAAGTTTAACCGTCCAACCGCAGCTTTATCAAGATTGTATCAGCGACAGATTATAAATATTGATTTTCAAAACGCAAAAATTATAGTTCCTGCAAATAACGAGTTTACAGCTAAAATCAGAGAGTCTTTGGAGATTTTATGTAAAGGAAATCGAGTCTGTAATGATTGCTTGTCTTATAATATACCTAAAATCTGGTTTAATATTTTGAAATTATCAAGAACTCCAGCGCCGGAACTAATGGACTTTTCCTGATACACCCCTACAAAATAATAGACTGGCCCCGTTAAAACTCCGTTACATATTTGCACAGTGAACGCGACATTCATCTCAACTCAGTCAACATTTCCCCAATGAAGATGATCACGCTAGTGTTCGAAAGTCTCGGGATGTAAATAAATAAATATTTATATTTGTATTTTGTCACCTTTTAAGCATATTTTAATGTATATTTTATAAACTTTAAATACAAGGTGAATATTTTCATTCCACTTCAATTTCGTTTTTATTTCGAAACTTTCTGTTGTTGTCAGATGGAAAAGTGTAAAAAAGTACCAAATGACCCTTAAATTTGTTAAATTTTTAAATTTCCTAAAAATGGAAGATTTTAGTATAAGTTTATGTTGTTTTCGAAAACATTACTCGACGGGATTTTTTTTTAATTGTAATAAAATGTTTTAGTTTAAATATTTTCCAATAAATGGAAATGAACAAATTAGAATTGGATAATTTCGTATTGTAAAATGATTGTAAAGTTGTATTTGCATACAAATAAACATTGTTTACCACTGAATTATCCGATTTCAATTCGTACAGCGATTGATAATACAATTAAAAATCTTCTTTACACTGAATAATAATAAAAATACATTTTAGTTAGAATAAATTTCTTGAAAACAATATTCAGTTTATTGGTTTCTTCCATTTTTAGGAATTTTTTAAATGTTAACAGATTTGTGGAACACTTGGTAATACAATTGATGGAAAGTAAGAAAATTCGCAATATATTCTATAATCTTTCCAAAAAATGAAATCAGCTGCAAAAGAAATTACGTTGAAAATAAACTACCTTTTCTAGTGCAGATTTAAATTTAAAAAATCCTTTGTTTATTTTTTAACAAGAATGAAAATTTGTACCTATAGTAGTATCTATTGATGTAGTATCTATATGTAGTATCTATAGATCATATATAGGGCCTCACACATGAATTAGAATAACTTTATCACTATAGATGTTAATTGCTCAAATTGTGTTTCAAAATGTGTTTTGCATTTTCTAAATTGTTTACTTAGATATCATCTTTCACCTTATTGAATGGTGAAGTTTTGCTACAGTATTCTGAAGGCGTTGGAAAGTGTTTCATGATCTATGGTTGACGAATTACTTTTCTTTCTTGTTTTAATTTCCTAGACGATTTAAATTTTGTGCGTTGAAAAAAAAAAAAACTTTTTATTCAAGTGCCGATTTAAATTTAAAAAATCCTTTGTTTATTTTTTAACAAGAATAAAAACTTGTTTAAGAAATATTTTAGTAGAAAAAAAATCATAAAACATCAGTGTAAATATTCAGTAACAAAGAATAGTATTTTAGCATATAATGCAAAAATTATTTTAAAGAATTAATATAAAAACGTCTCTTAAAAATATAATTAAACCTTTACTTATCTAATTATCTAGAGATAAAAGTGTAAGTAGTTTCAATTATTAATTTAATTATTCTAAGAAAATATAACTAATTATTTAATTTATTTCTCTTTGATTAAAATAAGTTGTAAGTGTGCATTTATTATGTATGCAAATAATAATGAAGTTGAATAATAGTTGAAAAACATTTTATAGAAATGTATGTATTATTTTTATTCTAATCAAAAAGAGATGTTGTGCAACTAATATATTTCAATTGAAAAAAAAAAAACTTTTTATGGTAAATGAGTTACTAGACTTGGCTGCATTTTTTACAGGTGACTTTTTGATGAGATTTCACTTCTTTTTGTAAGTAATCCTCCTTTTCTTGATTTTGGGTTCTTTTTGGAGATCATCCACTGATTTTCGCTAAGCCCACACTCTGTCCCTATTATTTACAGGTATCAAAAATTTGAAGCTTTAGTTTCGTTTGCAAAGTACTGTAGATATAAAGAGATTTCAGGTTCCTAGGCAAGCACTAAGTTATTGGAGGGGGAGTGTCAAAAGTACTCTCAATTGCTTCCAGGATAGGTGCTATCCATCTGAGATATTACTCGCAGGCCTAGATACTTGATATTTAACATAAAAGAACTTTTTAGTATAAAAAGAAAGCCAAAATTAAAATTTCCGGATATTTCCCATAAATCAAACTATATTCCTTTTTTCGATGTTTTTTTTTCGTTTTTTTTAAGTCTTTTTTTTATTATTATTTACGGATTTTTTAATTTTTCCTTACTTTGTGTACTAAACCCTGCCTTTCTGCCAACTGTCAAGCTTCTAGGACTACAAAATCGAATTATTTTCAAATTTTCGACTTTTTATAAATTTATTGATTTTTCGATTTTAATTCTAAGTTACCTGATTGTCATGCCAATATAGTAATTATTTGATCCGTCTTCTTAGGATCATTTAGGTTCAATTTAGAGATAAATCAGGTGAATCTTAGTGTGACCATGATTTTATTTAGAATGGACTATCAAGCCATGACCAGCCAGTGATGTCGGGAGGGTAGGAGGAGCTGTGCAAATTTTTGTGGGCTAACATCATTTAACAATCCATATTTCATATATGAAGTAAATAGAGTACAACCTGTGAAAGAAAACAAACCTGTCTATAAAGAAATCGCCTATATCGTAGCCAGTCTATAGCGGAACTTCTCGATAACGAAATTCGTAAACGAAAGAAAAGAAAACCATAATCCGGGGGAAATAACATAAAACAATTAGGGGTGTTGTACTAGCTAATAGGACAATTATCTTAAAACTAATGTTTCTAGAGTACAAAATCAAATTGTTTTCGAATTTTCGATTTCTTAAAGATATTTCGATTTTTCGATTTTATTTTCGAATTTAACGAATATTTTAATTGTTCCTTTTATTGAATAGTAAATACTACCTTTACACCAAGTTTTACGTTTCTAAGACTACAAGATAAAATTATTTTCAATTTTTGATTTTTTCGAATTATTTTTATAATTTTCTGGATTTTTTAATTTTTTTTTTAATTTTGTATCCTTTCTTACAAATTTCAAGTTTCTAGCGCTACAAAATCGAATTATTTTGAAATTTCCGATCTTTTTCGAGTTTTTTATTCTATTTTCGAATTTATTGTTTTTTAATTTTTCCTTTTTCTGTATCTTAAACAATAAGTTTACGCCGAAGTTTAAGTTCTAAAGCTACGAAATCGAATTTTTTCCAATTTTTCGAATTTTCGAATTTTTTTTTCGATTTTTACAGAGTTTTTATTTATTTCTTTTTTTGTATCCTAAATACTACCTTTATTGCAAATTTTAAGTTTCTAGCTTTACAAAATCGAATTATTTTCAAATTTTCGTTTTTTTTTCGATTTTTTTATTTTATTTTCAATTTTTGTTGTGTTTTTAATTTTTTCTTCTTCTGAATCCTAAACACTACCTTTAGACCAAATTTTCAGTTTCTAAGATTACGAGATCATATTATTTTCAATTTCTCTCTTTTTCTTTCTTTCTTTCTTTTTTTAAAAAAATTTTTGATTTTTTTTTTAATTATCCATATTTTTTAATGTTTCCTTATTTAGTATCTTAAATATTACCTTTATTTCAAATTTCAAGTTTCTAGCGCTATGAAATCGAATTATTTTAAAAATTTCTTTATTTTTCGATTTCTTTCGATATTTTAATTTTATTTTCGAATTTTATTGCGTTTTTATTTTAACTTATTCTGAATCCTAAACACTATCTTTACCGCGAATTTTTAGTTTCTAAGGCCAAAAGATCAAATTATCTTAATTTTTTTCGAATTTTTCGAATTTTTGATTTTTTTTTTCGAATTTTCTGGATTTTTTAATATTTCCTTATTTTGAATCCTAAATACTACCTTTATTCCGAATTCCAAGTTTCTAGCGCAACAAAATTGAATTATTTGAAAATTTTCGATTTTTCGATTTTATTTTCAATTTTTTTTGTGTGTGTTTTTGATGTTTTCTTTTTCTGAATTCTAAACACTACCTTCACACCAAATTTTAAGTTTTTAAGACTACAAGATCGTGTTATTTTCAATTTTTAATTTTGTTCGATTTTTTTGAATTTTCGAATGGTTTTTTTTTTTTTTTTTTAATTTTCCGGATTTTATAATTTGTCTATTCTTTGTATCCGAAACACTAGCTTTATTCCAAATTTTAAGTTTCTGTGGCTGCGGGAGCTACCCAATCTTTTGATGACGGGAGAGTGAGTGAGTGTGTGAGTGACAAAATATCGAAACCTTGAGTTCATATATCGTCTGCACTAATTTATGGGTATTTTTTTAATTATCCATATTTTTTAATTTTTTTTTATTTAGTATCTTAAATATTACCTTTATTCCAAATTTCAAGTTTCTAGCGCTATGAAGTCGAATTATTTTCAAAATTTCATTATTTTTAGATTTTTTTGTTTTTGATTTTATTTTCGAATTTTATTGCGCTTTTTATTTTAACTGATTCTAAATCCTAAACACTATCTTTACTGCGAATTTTAAGTTTCTAAGGCTAAAAAATCAAATTATTTTAATTTTTTCATTTTTTTTCGAATTTTTCGAATTTTTGAATTTTTTTTTTCGAATTTTCTGGAATTTTTAAATTTTCCTTATTTTGCATCTTAAATACTACCTTTATTCCGAATTCCAAGTTTCTAACGCAACAAAATCGGATTATTTGAAATTTTTCGATTTTTTTCGATTTTTCGATTTTTTAAATTTTGCTTTCGATTTTTTTGGTGTTTTTGATGTTTTCTTTTTCTGGATACTAAACACTACCTTCACCCCGAATCTTCAGTTTCAAAGACTACAAGATCGTATTATTTTCAATTTTCAATTTTGATTGAATTTGTTGAATTTTCGAATGTTTTTTTTTTTTTTTTAATTTTCCAGATTTTATAATTTTTCCTTTCTTTGTATCCTAAACACTACCTTTTTTCCAAATGTCAAGTTTCTAGGGCTACGGAATCTACCTAATCTTTTTGATGACGCGTGAACGAGTGAGTGAGTGAATGACAATAAATCGAATGTTTGAGTTCATATATCGTCTGAACTAGAAAAGACAGAAAGTTGTAATTTTAAATTTTGGTCCTGTGTGCCAAATACTCCAGAAAAACGAAGTTTCAAATTTTTGGGATACTCCAGCACGGAGATATGGGGGGTCAAAAGTGTCCTGAGTTGCTTCCAGAAAAGTATGCTTACGGCTGTCCTCTCTCGACTTGGCGAGGGCACTGCCATGCCTCCAGATATCAAATTAGTAATATCAAATAAGAAAAAGCATATCAAATGATCGCGTTTTAGGGTTCGTACATAAATTACGAGAAAAAAGACAATGATTGTATAAATAAACAAGAAAGAAAAACATGCGTCAAACATAGATTATGTAACACTTTCCAACGCTTCCAAAATAATTTTGCAAATCATACCGTTTAATAAACTGAATGATAACATTTATGTAAACAATTTGAAAAACGCATAACATATTTAAAAACATAATTTCAGGAATTTCCCACGTATACAATGTTCGGAAAAATATCCGAATTCTTTTATTCAGCCCTGTATATGATGTATAGATTTGTATATATACTACATAGGATGCTAAATTTTAGTTGAGTTCAGAAACGCGTAGCACAGTTTAAAATTCTCTTTCTGGAGTTTCTGTCAATAAACGGAAATGTGTTCGCGAGCTTTTGTGCTTCCCCGTATATGATCTACAGAATTTATACACACCACGTAATAAAAAAAAGTGAGTTAAATTTAAAATCGCGTTCAGTAACTTAAAACGCACTTCCAGGAATTATTGTTAACAGACAGTAGAGAATTCTTCTGTGTGTCCCTGTCAATGAACGATGACTGCTATACACACAATATTCTGTAGTAAGCCTCTTGTAATGCACCTTAGTGATATATATAAATTTCAATGCGTTTAAAATAGTGAAACATTATTTAAATAAACCATAGACGATTTTTCTCCATAGACGTAATGTAACGGAATTCTTTTGACTGTCCCTATAAATTAACTATAAGTGCTATCCACACCCTATTCCATATTAAGCTTCTTGTAATACACCTTAGTGATATATATCAATTACAATGTGTTTGCAATTGTGTAACATCATTAAAATAAACCGCAAATGATTTTTCCCCATAGACCGTAATGCAACGGAATTCTTTTGAGTGTCCCTGTAAAAAAAACTAGAAGTGCTACACACTTCAGTTGAAATAGGGAACGTGCTATAGATAACAACAATAACATATAAAAATTTCAAGGCAATCCGAGCATATTTACGGGAGTTAGAGCACGGCCAGACGGCCATACGACCAGACAAACCGAAGTCATAAACACTTTTCAACTAGGTTGGAAAGTGTTTATAATAATTGTGCTATTTATTGGTATAAAAGTATCTAAACTGTGTAGAAATAATAACATTTACGTTTTAATTCATGATTAATCCCTCACCAATTTTGCTTACATATCACTGTGACATTTTACAAAATGCTGAAATGTTGTACATGAAATGTATCATGTGTATTATGATATTTTACGCTGAAAAATATATAGTTCTCCTATATGAAAAATTGATGCATCCTAAATCTTTTATAACTTTTGATCATTTATTAAAATAAAAAATACTAGGAATCAATAATCTTTATTTTCCATTATCGTTAAAAAGTATTTTATCTATGTCAAAATTGCTACAACATTACGATTCAAAATATTTCGTTCTAAGCCAACTGTGAATCTAAATAAATTCACAAATGGGAATGCAAAAATCGAGAGCGAAAAAGCGTGCGTCAGTCACATCGACATTCCTTAGAACACATTTTTTCAAATGAACTATATTCAAATATTTTGACAAATACATCTCTAAATTTGCATCTTTTTATGACTTTTCGTATTTTTGAAAATAGCATTCTGGATCCGAAATTCAAAAAAAAAAAAAAAAAAAAAAAAAAAAAAAAAAAGGCTTTAAAAGTAATGTAAAAAAAAAAAAAAAAAAAAAAAAAAAAAATCAAAATAGGCCTAAAGGAAACGTTTGCATTTTGTATACAAATAAATGTGTCACCAAATGAAATATGTTAAAAGTATTTCATAAAATATAGGTTTTATTTTACATGTATGCATTAAATTTTTCCTAAAAATTTTCATTTGATTTTTTTTTTTTAAAATTTCCCTTTATATATGTTTTGTTAGTTCATCGAAAATTTATTACATACGTCTTTTTAAATTTCTCTAGAAAATATTTATATGTAAGCAAAAGAGATATGTTTTATTTTTCTTCGTTGGTATCATAAAATATTAAAAGCTCTTTCATTGAAAATACATTCTTTAATTTTAATTTATGATAGAATAATCATTGTTACAATCAGGACAAAAAAAAAAAAAATGTATTTCCTTGTCTCTTTTTTAGTACCTGACAGTACAATATGCTATCGATTATCTGATACTCAGTTAACCGACATCTCTATTATATAAACTTTTTTTAAAGAGACTGTAGGACTCAATTAGATAAGAATTGAATGCACACTGATATCCAGAAATTAAGGGGCAGTGACCAATTTCAGAGGTTTTATCGAATATCTACTGAAACTCGTGAGGAAACGTCCGAAATGCCCTTGAACTTTGAGGACGTAAAAAGCATGTTTGATTTCATGTTTATCAGTGAAGATTTTGTCGCGAGGACAATTAGGGGGGGGGGGTGTGCAATAATAATTTTAATAATAAAATAATATTTTCGATCACCCAAGTAACAGAAAATGCTAAAAATGGTCTGCCACTGTAGCAAATGACTGTGTAGATCCTGTTCAACATTTGTGTGCATTTGTGTAAGCATAGCACGTATATTCGTGAAAATGTTCACGTCTCTGTAAAAAATTAAAATTTTTTTTTAAAGCTAGCTGAGTCTTCAACCGAATTTAACACCGCTTTTCAAAAACTTGACAAAAAGTTATAGAAACAGTATTCTTCAATTAAAACATTAATATATTGAATATTTGATGAGATATGGGTATTTGTATGAAATAAATTTTAACTGCGCATGCGCGAACTACAGCAAAGATTTTTTGTCATGATTTGATAGTCAATACTATAGGGCAACTCATATAAAAAGACCAGTGAAATATCGGGAAAACTAAAAAAGTTACAGCAATAATTGATAAATTGAGGAGGAAATCCCACATCCTTTGAAGAAAAAAAATTAAACGGTTTTAAACCAATTTCTGATCACTTTTAATTCCAAAACATCCATATCGCACTCCATTTTCTGGAGACTACAATATACAGGATGTCCCAAAAACATTGACCTCGGCTTTTATTACTTAAATATTGATCATAGCCATATATTACTGATTACAAAGTTACGTAAAAAAAAGGTACAGATTTTATGAAATGGATTAAAATTTTCAGTGGATTAAATTTGAAGAAATACAAAATTTAAATTTTTTTACTGCCCCCGAACAAAAAATTTCCCCAATGAGTAAAATGTACCCAGTACACTAATAATGTCTTACAAAAAATTTCAGCATTTTATCATAAAAAGTCGTATAGATATGAGAATACATAAATGCTGACTTTAACCACTTTTTCATGGCTATATATTAGTTCGCAAAATGGAAAAATTATATCAAATGATCGCGTGTCAGGGTTCGTACATAAATTAAGAAAGAAAACAATGTTTGTATAAATAAATAATAATTGTGCTATTTATTGGTACAAAAGTATCTAAACTGCGTAGAAATAATAACATTTACGTTTTAATTTATGATTAAACCCTCACGAACTTTGCTTACATATCACTGCGAATTTTTTATAAAATGCCGAAATGTTGTACATGGTCTTATTAGTGTATGGGGCACATTTTACTCACTGGGAATTATTTTCTATGGGCCCGTATAAAACTTTTAAATTTGTATTTCTTCAAATTTAATCCCTTGAAAATTTTAATCGATTTCCTAAAATTCTGTACCGTTTTTATGTAACTTTGTAATTTATAATATAGGTCTATGATCAATATTTAAGGAATAAAAGCCGAGGTAATGTTTTTGGGATACCCTGTATATATGTATGTTTGTATGAATGAAAAGAAAAACGTGCAACATCTCAACTCGGTTGAAGAAAATAGGCACAATCCAAGATGATGGATGATATCCTCAAGAGAACGTAGTTTTTACGAAAGGGACAGCTGAGGTGATTGACTTTGTTTCATGATAGAAAACAAAAGTGCTTCTCTGTAATGTTATGATTGTAAAGTCAGCATTTGGCAATATTCAATCGTGGTAACTAACTGTCGAATCATCTACTGTTTTTTTTTCTTTATGTACTGTGTGTTCAATTAAATGGTATATATTCGCCTTTGAATCTAGTGTAGTTAACCGAAATATTTTAAAGTTATTTCCTTATTTATCATTCCCACAAAATAAATGGAAGCTCAGACGGGATATGAATAAAAAATAATTTGAATGAAGATATAAAGATGGTAAGAACTAAGTGTTGAATGTAAAGAGTTATTCAAACTGAGAATTCGAATGTAAGAAATACCTGAATAAGAAGTTATTGTGAGAGATTCCTTAAATCTCACACAGTGTGCTGCTGACTAGGACTGATGACAAGGTATAGGAGTTCCTATGTGTTTGGGATTTCATCCCAAAATTTTTCTAAATTCCTAAAAATATCGCCCAACTACAAAGGTTTAGCTAAACCATTATCAATCTTGCTACTTGAAGTTTTGTAGACAGCGACAAGAATAGGCTGGTCAAGAGAGAATGTCTATCATCAAGCCAGCCGCACCATCACCGTGAGAAAGTTTGGGTTGATTCGAATCTTTGTAGGAACCTCCCTAAAAGAACCCCTCGTCCTATTATGTGAGACTATATATTAACACGACATCTAAAACTTCTTTTAGTGGTTAATGGGAAACCCAATGTTCAAAAAGTTTATCGGAGGTTGAAGAGAAAAAATGAGTTAGTTAGTCAGCTCGGAGCTGAGAGATTTGTCGAGTAATAAATTTACTCGGGGAAAATATTGGAGATTTCTCTCAACCTTGTAGGAACAGAGTTTCATTTGAAATGATTTAAATAGAGAGACACTTTCTCTAAAGCAAACTGTGAAGTCATCGTGAGACTATTTTTGAAAAGCAAACTTGAACTTTACATTGTTTGGATAACAAACAGCCTGGAATCCCTTCTCGCATTTTGAAGGTGATTGATCGTCTTTATGAACTTGTTGCATTTTTGTGACGGTCCAGGAAAACGGAATATTTTCCCCGCACCTATTCTTTGAAAGGGAAACGTAATCCCGGTTAGTTTGACAACATAAACTATGTTTGATGCTGGACACTTTTTGTTGACTGCAGACTAATTATAAGCCGAAAGAATTCTAAATATATTGTTGTGAAACTCTACGAAAGCCTAGATAATCTGTAATTTTTATTTCATTTGAGAATCGATTTTATAATAAAATTCTTCTCTAAGTTTTACCGGAGTTGGTCCATCATAAAGGTTCTACGCTACCCCTTTATTTATTCAACACCCTTGGATCTATCACAATTTCTTCCGTAATGATATCTTAAATTTCTGCAAATGTGAGTATACAAACTTTTGATATTTGTATGTCATTGTAACGTAAGCAAAATAAACAATGTACTACACATTGTATCCTAAAGTATCATAAAGTATCATAACTACAAAATACAGGGTATTATACTTTGATCATAATGTCTATAAAGCATCATAATGTGATATAAAACATATATCACATTATGATACTTTAAAATTCATGAAGTTTCGGCGCTTTCCGGCACTAAAAACAGATAGATGATTTCTTATTGCATGAAAGCTCCAAGCTTTTAAAAATTTAAAGTATCCTAAATCGGTGGTTTTTTGTGGTAAAACAATGGAATTTTTACGGTTGTACTTATCAGAGCACGGAAATGTTTTTTTTTAAATATAACTTATAGGGCCCAGGGGCTGTATAGAATTTTAAAAAGCGTAACTTTCAGAAAATTAATGCTTTAAAAAGTGTAACTTTTAGAAAATTAATGCTTTAAAAAGTGTAACTTTTAGAAAATTAATGCTAGGACTGTTTCATGAGCATAACCTTAATTCATACCTCCTTTTGTAATTTATATTGCCTACGCATCTCCAACAGATAAAATATTAATGTGAATTTCGATATTTTGGGGACAGCCTGTATATAGAGGCTAGTCAAATTCAAAATACTCATGTATCACACATGATTTTAAAGTAAATATTGAGGAGAAAGAATCACACTACATATATATATACACACACACACAAAGGCTTTTGTTCTTTTACTTACCCATTATACGTAGTATAGGCTAATTCTTGTAATCGTTTTGAAAATCGAAAAAAAAATGTTGACGGATTTACACGTTTTAGACAGTGGAGATTCCGAAAAACATATTTTTAGAAAAATAAATTGCCGTCCGTCTCTCTGTGTGTCTGTAAACGCTCTAACTCCCGAACAAATTGAGATAGAGACTTGAAATTTGGTATGTGCTTAGTATGTAATAATGGGAAGAAGCTTATTGAATTTCAGTAACCTGGATTAACCGGAACTATTTTTTTCGGACTCTCAAAATATTCATTTAGATAAAAGGTATATAAAAATTTTCGAAAGTGTTTACTTTAAGGAGTGAATATAAAAGACAATAAAAAAACATAAATCTTGCATAAAGAATGAAGTCGATCGGATAATGAGTTGCCGAGATATTAGTAATCCTATTTTTCACACTCTTCAATTTTTCCTGACTCTGTATTTTATTCAAATTTCACTTCAAAGATATATTTTAATTGGAAATTAGACGCTTAATTCGACGCAGTAAACCGTTCGTTAATATGATTATCAATTTTGGAGTTACAAGGATGTTTCTTTTACGCAATTCAGTAATAGAGCATTTAACGTCATCAAGCCATGATTTTATTCGAATTGTAATGAATTTTATAACTAGTTTACAAATTTTTTATTTTCATATTTTATATTATGCATATTTATGATGAGTAAAAGTAAGCTGCGCCACAGGCGCCCAAGAGGGAGCGCACCGCGTGTAGACGACCACCAAACCCAAGTCCTGAGAGACTTTTATCGCGCCAGTAGCTTTGTCTAGCTACGGTGCTTCGGCCGGTCAGAGAGCCGATCTAATACGGATCCTCTAACCTTGAACCCACGTGTTGACGACGTAGGCCTTTGCGACACGCGGTGAAACCACGGGGAGTCACCGCGAGACACTTGGAGACGGGCCGGCGTTCCCCAACAGCTTCAGAGCTGGAAACTCAAAAAGGAAACCAGGCCCTAGGCCTTAAGCCGGGATGTTCCAACCCGTACTTGCTTTACCACAACTCGAGGGGTGTGAAAACCTACAGAGGTAGTCACGGTTCCCTCTCGTAGTGGACCATCTATGATGGGTAAGTATTACCGTGGCCTCCAACGACTAGTTTATCTCAAACTGATTTTTTTCTGCCAAAAAATTTCGAGAAATTTTTTACAAATTTCGTCAAAAGGTAAAAAGTATATTGGTAATAGTATAAAAAATATATAAAAAAAATTGTTTTAGTCAATATATATAGCAAATATATAATTTTTCTGTTAAATGATTCTTTTGATTAGTGTTAAATACAGATTGTTTTTCTTTCCCATTCCGTTTTCGTCTGTAATTGTTTTACTTTAAACCTAATATTGTACATGAGATAAAAATATTATAAACGTAGTAAAAGATGCTTTTGATAAACTTCGCAAAGAAATAATTTTTCACACAAAGTTGAATAAATAAAATCGATTACTTTTTTCTTTTCCAACATTTTGTGTGAAATTTTTTTGACAGTTTCATTCAAACAGTCGGTGTATTGAAAATACAATCCTATGCATTGTCCATCTTATTCTAATGAAACTGTCAGATGCAGCGAGAAAGATTATACATTTGTTACATTTCTGGGAGGCGGTGGGGGAGGGTGCTATTCTTTTGTGTTAGGTAATCGACGGACAACCGTTTTATCTCCTTTTACCTTTATATATTTTTGTAGGTAAAGGATTTATATATCTTTGAAAATTATTCCAAAATGAAATTTAAGTTTATTATTTCAAAATTTAAACGAGAAGTTTAATAAATTAAGAATGAGCCTTTTGTGTTAAGTATTGGCGAGGAACAGTTCTATCTCCTTTTACCTTTTATATATTTCGGCAGCTAAAGGATTTATATATCTTTGAAAATTATTCCAAAATGAAATTTAAGTTTATTATTTCAAAATTTAAACGAGAAGTTTAATAAATTAAGAATGAGCCTTTTGTGTTAAGTATTGGCGAGGAACAGTTCTATCTCCTTTTACCTTTTATATATTTCGGTAGCTAAAGGATTTATATATCTTTGAAAATTATTCCAAAATGAAATTTAAGTTTATTATTTCAAAATTTAAACGAGAAGTTTATTAGATTAAGAATGAGCCTTTTGTGTTAAGTATTGGCGAGGAACAGTTCTATCTCCTTTTACCTTTTATATATTTCGGTAGCTAAAGGATTTATATATCTTTGAAAATTATTCCAAAATGAAATTTAAGTTTATTATTTCAAAATTTAAACGAGAAGTTTAATAAATTAAGAATGAGCCTTTTGTGTTAATTAATCGGTGAGAAACAGTTCTATCTCCTTTTTCCTTTTATATATTTCGGTAGCTAAAGGATTTATATAACTTTGAAAATTATTCCAAATTGAAATTTACGTTTATTATTTCAAAATTTAAATGAGAAGTTTAATAAATAAAGAATGAGCCTTTTGTGTTAAGTATTGGTGAGGAACAGTTCTATCTCCTTTTACCTTTTATATATTTTGGTAGGTAAAAGATTAATATAACTTTGACAATTATTCCAAAATGAAATTTACGTTTATTATTTCACAATTTAAACGAGAAGTTTAATAAATAAAGAAAGAACCTTTTGTGTTAAGTAATCGATGAGGAATAGTTCTATTTCCTTTTACCTTTTATATATTTTGGTAGGTAAAGTATTTATATAACTTTTGAAAATTATTCCAAAAATAACTTTACGTTTTATTTTATTTTTTCAAAATTTTAATGAAAAGTTTAATAAATAAAGAATGAGTCTTTTGAGTTAAGTATTCGGTCAGAAACAGTTTTATTTCATTTTAACTTTTATCTATTTATGTACGTAAAGGATTTAAGTAACTTTTAAATACTATATTCTAAATGAAAATTTGCGTTTTATTGTTGCAAAATTTGAATGAGTAGTTTAATAAATAAAGAATGTATTTTGCGTTAAGTATTGGGTCAGAAACAGTTTTATTTCTTTTTATCTTTTATATTAAAATATTTAAATAAATTTGAAAATTATTCTAAAAGTAAATTTGCGTTTTATTTCAAAATTTTAATGAGTCATTTAATAAATAAAGAGTATCTTTTGTGTTAAATATTCGGTCAGAAACAATTCTATTTCTTTTTCCCTTTTATAGATGATTGTAAGTAAAAGATTTAAATAACTTTGACATATATTCTAAAAGTAAATTTCCGTTTTATTATTTCAAAATTTTAATGAGTAGTTTAACAAATAAAGAATATATTTTGTGTTAAGTATTCGCTGAGAAATTGTTCTATTTTAACAAAGGATGTGAATTTTCATTTTGCCACACAGCGTATAACTAACAGAGTGAAAAATGTCCAGTACGGGGATCGAACCCTGATACCTTGGTGTAGCGCACCAAGTATTTTTTTTTCGATTTAAGCCACCAGGATGACATCCAGTCTGGCATTTTCCAGTTTTGTACGTTGTCAAGGCTGCAACTTCGCAGCACAAGATATTCTAAATGTTCTATCTTGTTTACCTGTTGTATATTTATGTAGGTAAAGGATTTAAATAACTTTGAATATTATATTTTAAAAGTAAATTTGCGTATTGTTATTTCAACAATTTTATGAGTAGCTTAATAAATAAAAAATGAGTCTTTTGTGTTACGTGTTCGATGAGAAATTGTTCAAACTCCTTTTAGCTTTTATCTATTTATGTAGGTAAATGATTTAAGTAACTTTGAATATTATATTCTAAATGTGAATTAGCGTATTATTTCAAAATTTTAATGAGTAATTTTATACATATATAAAATGAGATGGAGATAAAGAATATTTGCTAACCGTGTCCTCAAAATAGAGGTATAGTTGCCTTAAAAATTTATAAAGGTTGTCCAAAAAATTTCCTTGAAAATGCAAAAAAATTATCTTTAAGTTTCAAAGAAAATCTTCGTAAAATATCTTAACGTGAAAAGTTTTCTGCAAAATGATTTTGTTAATCAGTGCTAAATACAGACTCATTTCTTTCCCAATGTCTTCACATACATAAAAGTTTCGTGAAAATTTTAATACTGGCCATGGGATTAAAAATGTTATAAACATAATTAAAATATGCTTTGGTGAAAATTCGCGAAGAAATAATATTTCACACTAAGTTAGATAAATAAGAACGACTTTTTTTCTTTTCAAACAATTTGTATGAAATTTTCTGACAGTTCAATTCAAAGGATGTTGAAAATACAATCATATGCATTATCCACCTTATTCTCTGCATATGTAAACTGCAGTGAGATTGTTTGTTGCATTTGTTGCATTTCACGGAAAAAAATATGTAAATTTTTGGTGTTAAGTAGCAGTAAGGCAGCAACCGTTCTATCTAGATTTACCTTTTATATAGTTTAGGAGGCAAAGGTTTTAAATATTTTGAAAATTATTCTAAAAGTAAATTCGCATTTTATTATTTCAAACTTTTAATGAGTAGCTTAATAAATAATGTTATTTTTGTTAAGTATTCGGTCAGAAACAGTTCTATTTTTTTTTAACTTTTATATATGTTTGTAAGTAAAATATTTAAACAACTTTGACAATTATTCTAAAAGTAAATTTGCATTTTATTATTTCAAAATTTTAATGAGTAGTTTATTAAATAAGGAATGAGTCTTTTGTGCTGTATTCGGTGAAAAACCGTTCTACCCCATTTTACATTTTTTATATTCATGTAGGTAAAAGATCTAAATAACTTTAAAAACTATTCTAAAATTAAATTTGCATTTCATTATTTCCAAATTTTAATGACCGTTATATCTACATTTAACTTTTGTATATTAATGTAAGTAAAGGTTTTAAATAGTTTTGAAAATTATTCTAAAAGTAAATTTGTTCCAAATTTTAATGAGTAGTTTGATAAATAAAGAATGAGTCTTTTGTGGAAAGTATTCGATGAGGAACCGTTTTATCTCATTTAATTTTTTATATATTTTTGTAGATAACGGATTTATATAGCTTTGAAAACTATTCCAAAAATAAATTTGCATTTTGCGTTTTATTATTCACAATTTTAACGATTTATTTAATAAATAAAGAATAAAATGTGGATAAATATACTAATTTTATTTTAAAAATATGCTATTAAAAATATGCTATTATATTATTAAAAATATGCTATTTTTTTTAACCAATCGTTTCCACAAAATCTAGGTATTATTGCACTAAAAGTTTATAAAAGTTGTTCGAAAAATCAATTTAAAATCGAAATCATTCCTTTTATATTAAAAAGAATATCGCAGTAAAATATCGTAATGCTATGGATTTTTCTGCTAAATTATTCTTTTAATTAGTGTTAAATACAGACTTATTTCTTTCCCAATGCTTTCGCATGTATAAAAGTTTTACGGTAAATATAATACAAGTCGTGAAATAAGAAATGTTAAAAACATAGTAAAATATGCTTTGGATAAGAAAGAAATAACTTTTCACACAAAAATAAAATAAATAAAACCAAATTCTGTATTTTTTTCATACATTTTGTATGAATTTTTTCTGACAAGTTCTATTCAAGCAGTGTGTTTAAAATACAATCCTATTCATTGTCCGCTCTATTCAGGTGCAGTGAGTAATATTATGCATTTGTTGCATTTCATGGGGGTAAATATTTTATTCTTTTGAGTTCAATACCCAGTAAGAAACTTTTCTATCTCCATTTTTCATTTATATATTTATGTTGAGTTAATTTAAATAACTTTGAAAAAATTTCGAAAATAAATCTGCGTTTTAATATTTCAAAACTTTAATGAATAATTTCATAAGTAAAATATGAAATTTACAGAGTAACCTAAAACGAACTAACGATTTTTAAAATTCAGTAATGAGCAAACGGATACAGCTATTGAATTTATGCTTGTAAGTGTATTCATATGTATAATGTCGAGAATTTATTTACTCTGCTTCATTGTTACAGTTCCAAATATCCCCGTTAGATGGTGTCTCAAATTATTAGAACGCCCAAACTTATTTTTTAAATTGAATTAAATTTGAGTCAGTTTTTACTATTCATTATTTTAGCTCTACAAACGTCTAAAGAATGGTATGAGTTTCAAACTTGCTAGAATATTTTAAGCATTATTATAGTTTTAAACAGTCCTGTGCCATCAATCGGTGATATTCGAAAGTAAAACAAAAAAGAACATTTCGCCAGAAGAGTGCCCTGCAATAACGAATTGTGTGTCATTTCCATTAAGGTAAAGCCAGGAGAGATGGCGCAGTCGGAGAGATTGCGCACATAGAGGTTCGGGGGGAAGGAGTAGAGTGAACGCGCAGCGACTGCAGGTAGTTGTACAACAGCAGTAGTGGAGTGTCTACTTGAAAGTGCAAGTTGATTGTTTTGAGCTTCTAAGATATAACATTGTTATTTTGTTTTGTTTTCTCAAAGTCAGTGCTTGAACTTTCATAGCTACTCGTCAGAATTTCTATACAATGTCAGTAGTACAAAATATTTTTAACTTAAACGGTTTCTCATAAGCTACTAATCTAGACTAACAGTGTGAACACCAACGGTTCGTTTTAGTAGCGGCCGTGTTTAAATAAAAGGCCGCGCAATTTCTCCTACCGAAATTGGAGAGTTTGCGCATCTGCTACTTAGGAGAGATGGCGCTGTGTTCCAATTAGTTTCCATGCTAGGAGAGATTACGCACGCAGCTTATGGTAAATTTGCATAAAAAAAATGAAAAATGAAAATGGACTAATTTTAAGTTAAACGTGTTATCAAGTAACTTAATGTTTAAAAGGTGGATTAAAACTTTGTGCCGTTATATTAAAAATAAATGTGCAACGTTAAATTAGCACAAATTAAAATCATTTCTAATGGCAAACGAAGAGAATGAACTAAGCGAAACGCAGTAAACCTGCGTTTCGCTTAGTTCATTCTCTTCGTCCCCCCTCCTTTATTCGCCTCCACACTTAAACTTTCCCGGTCGGCGGAGTGTTCCTATTGGTCTCTCTGTCACGTGTGTTCCCTCGTCTCCGCTGTTGTTTTGAAAAATTCAATGCCATTTCATCTGGCCGCGGGGCGAGAGATGGCAGGCAAGCGGTCATGGCCTAGGAGTTTTTAATTCGTTTTTACCTTTTGAGTTGGCACTGAAGATGGAGCTTAAGGGCTCTGAAACAGCTGTTTGCCATTAGAAATGATTTTAATTTGTGCTAATTTAACGTTGCACATTTATTTTTAACTTAATGTTATTTTGTATTCTTATCTGGACTTGATATTTCTGATTATTTTTTTCCCTTTAATTAAAATTTTTTAATCGTTTTTAAAATTATTTCCTTTTTCTGATTCTTTAATCATTAGGTTGAAATATTCACTCCTAATACAATAATATTTGTTCACAAAAACCTTACAACAATGTAATTTAAGTTTAATTATTATTGTTAAGAATTTAATTGTAGTTATTATTAGTAACAATCTCTCCTACCCATGTGCGCAATCACACCAACCTTGTCAGGACAGATTACGCAAAATTACTTTTTTGGTTTTATTACAACTGTTCTATTAAATTACAACATAACAACAAAATAGCATTGGAAATGTATAAAAAACAAATGAAGTAAAAATTATTCATGGATAGTTTAGCAAAAAATTAATATTCAGATTTTTTATTGTTATTCTTTTGAATTGTGCGCAGACTCTCCTAGCTGTACCTTATAGTATCATCGAAACTTATTTAAAAGGAAATATAAATGTCATCAATAGGATGTTAATTAATGATATAAAATCCTGATGTGCCTCTTAGAAACCATCCGTAAATTGAGCATAGAGCTATATGTGCTAAATATATCTGAAGTATCTACAGGAAATATAAACAAGAACGAAAAATCATGCGTCAAGCATAGATTATGTAACACTTTCCAACGTTTCCAAAATAATTTTACAAATCATACTGTTTAATAAGCTGAAAGATAACATCTAAGAAAACAATTTGGAAAACGCATAACATATTTAAAAACGTAATTTCAGGAATTTCCAACATATACAATATTCGGAAAAATACTTTTATTCAGCCCTGTATATGATCTATAGATTTGCATATATATACTACATAGGATGCTAAATTTTAGTTCAGTTAGGAAACGCGTAGCACAGTTTAAATTCTCCTTCTGGAGTTTCTGTCAATAAACGGAAATGTGTTCGCGAACTTTTGTGCTTCCCTGTATAGGATCTACAGAATTTATACACACCACGTAATAGACAAAAAGTGAGTTAAATTTAAAATCGCGTTCAGTAACTTAAAACGCACTTCCAGGAATTATTGTTAACAGACGGAATTCTTTCGTGTGTCCCTGTAAATGAACGATGACTGCTATACACACAATATTCTGTAGTAAGCCTCTTGTAATGCACCTTAGTGATATATATAAATTTCAATGCGTTTAAAATAGTGAAACATTATTTAAATATACCGCAGACGATTTTTCTCCATAGACGTAATGTAACGGAATTCTTTTGACTCTCCCTGTAAAGTAACTATAAGTGCTATGCACACCCTATTCCATATTAATCTTCTTGTAATGCACCTTAGTGATATATATCAATTCCAATGTGCTTGAAATTGTGTAACATCATTAAAATAAACCGCAAATGATTTTTCCCCATTGACCGTTATGTAACGGAATTCTTTTGAGTGTCCCTGTAAAAAAACTATAAGTGCTACACACTTCCTTTGAAGTAGGAAGCATGCTATAGATAATGATAATAACATATAAAAATTGCAGAGCAATCCGAGCATATTTACGGGAGTTAGAGCACGGTCAGACGGCTGACCTGCCATACGGCAGACGGCCAGACAAACCGAAGTCATAAACACTTTTCAACTAGGTTGGAAAGTGTTAAAAAGATGTTTAAAGAAATGTGTGTGACGTCGGCTAAGCTACTCCCGGAAATAAATAATATTAGTATTATTAATGAGTTTTTATCAATTAAGAAAACTTTTGCCAAATAAAAGGGGCCCCCAAGAGATATCGTGCTTCCCCTAGATTGAGAGATTAATCGGGCTCTGGACAAAGGTGTTGAATAAACCGAACTAATCTTATTATCTACAAATTTGGTAGATTTCCCGATGAAGCAGTTTTAAAACAATTCTTGGAATTGCTTGGTAAAATTGCCATTTTGTAAGAACTGAAAAAAAAAATATATATATGAATGTGAAATAATAAAGAAAGACCATGATTTAGTTTTTCAGTTGACCTTAAAGTTAGTCAACTTCACTGCAATCCTCGATATGTTACGATGTTATTTGATAGTATTAACGTTTTCAAACAGAAATATTTACTTTGGAAAAAATAAGTTAAAAAAGAAAAATTCTCACCTTTTCAATATTTCCAGATATTACAAAAGAAAAAAAAACATTCCAACTTATTTTTTCAAAATATAATAAAATAAAAATGTTAAAAATAAATCCAAAAAAGTCTTTTTATTATTATTATTATTTCAAGACATATGAAAATCATGTTCACTTATTGTGTAAATGACTTTTATCGATTGTTCTCGGAATTTTAGAAGCGAATTTATAATTAAACTAGCTGATCCGTCCGGCGTTGCCCGAAAACTAGTAACTTTCTTTTACGGTTTCGATAAAAATAGTCATTTTTGGAGCGCATTCTGTTCTAAAAAAAGTCTTTCCAAACGAAACTCTCGAATTGGTGCCTTCTGTCTACGGTGCTGTATAGCAGTCGTGCTACGCACGCGCTGAAATATTGTTCAGTTTCAATTTGAACCGCTAGAGGGCGCAAAATCACCTTACTTAATTATCTATATCTTAATTAGTTCATGTTAAGTTGTATGAGCCAATTCCCGTTGAAAAAGATTCCAAACATTTTTTAGAACACTTTGGTAGAAATATGAAAATGCCCTGGGTCGACCACTTTCAACCACCCTATTTCCCACACCCACATAGCTACCGACATGCAACAACCATGGTGCACAATGAGAGACTCAAGGCTACTACCACACACAAACATCAGTGGTCTGCGTTGGGTAGTTGTGGGGTTGCAAAGTGAAATATAGAGGGACACACGTCTATGTGAAAATGCCCTAGGTCTACCATTTTCAACCACCATATCTCAACACTCCCACATCTACCGACATGAAACCACCATAATGTACGATGGGAGACTCAAGACCACACACAAGCACCAGTGGTCGTCTCTGGGTAGTTGTGGCTGAAAAATAAAATATAAGGACACATACATCTATATTAAAATGCCCTAACCCTACCACTTTCAACCACCATATCTCCCACGCCCCCACAGCTACCGACATGCAACCACCATAGTGGACGATGGAAGACTCGAGGCTATATCTACACACAAACATCAGTGGTTTTGCGCTGGGTAGTTGTGGCTCCAAAGTAAAATATAGGGACACACTCGTCTATATATAGATTTAGTTAAAACGCAATACTATTTGGATATTGAAACATAAATATATTGTTGTGTGTGTTGGTGGGGGAGAGGGGGATTGGAGGGGTTCAAAATGTTTATATTTATATCAGTAAAAAGCCGAAAATGTTATGTGCTATTATCAGGTCCGGACTAAAATATGGGGTAGCACATTGGTTGAACACTGAAGGAGGGTCTTCGGGAAGAGCGTAAATGAGGCGACGGTTTTAATCACGTAATTATTTAGAATTCGCATATGTTCTTTTTCTTATGATTGGCACACTCAGTAAGTACGCCGTCTGTGCTTTTAACTTTAAGAGAAAATTAATTTCCAATTGCAATTTATTATTCTAGAAAGTTCGTTGCTATTTATGTGTCACTTCGCAGCAATTTTTATTCTCAAGATCTGGTTTTTAATATTGCTTCAATCGCAGGCAAGGAAAAGGTAAAATGACCATAATTAAATATGTGGACTTTATAATGACAATGTCAAAATTTTCATTATTTGGTATTAGCCCTATCTCCCTGTAAAGTTAAAAATACGCCACATATTGGAAACAATTTGATTTTAAAATAAATAAATATAATTGTATATTTTTTATGTAAATATTTAAAAGAAAATAGTATTTGAAATTTTCAGTACAAAATGTGATTAAAATTAGGTGGTTTAAATAATAACAACGCTCTTCAAAGGGTTAAAGTAATTATTCCTAAAATTATTCCATTTCCTCTAAGTTTAAAATGTTTTTATTTTTACAGATATAGTACATAAAGCTGAAAAAAAAAATGTTGTGAAAGATTAATTTCATGAATCTGTCTATCTGTAATCAATCATTTATTGAACACTACATTAATCTTACTTAAGTTTTATGACTTTCTATTACAGTGTAATAACTCAAGAGCGAATCAATGAAAATGATTTATGAGTAAAATCACATTGATATGTGATTACATGACTTTAAAAAGAAAGAAAAAAACTTAAATATTGACGAATCTAGGGAAGTAGATTTTAAAATAGGAACAATTTAAAGTCTGAAAATGTTCACTTTTAATGCGAAAAAATTAATACTTTAACAGTTTATGAATTAATTAAAAATGTAATTTTCACGGCATTTTTCCTCAAATTTTAAAAATACATTGCAAGATTTCTGGAATCATTAAATAAACTTTTAAGCGAAATTCAGCTATTAAACTTTAAAGTAGTGTTCCCTATTAAACGTTTGTACGAGTATATGTATAATACGTATTAAAAGGGGTGCATATTTTGGATCCGTATGATACGGCCAAGGCGGTTATACGTATTATGCAAAACAATATATACGATACAGTGTATATTTGGAATTTATCCCAGCGGTTAAACGCATAATCGTCCGCTAGAGCTTGATTTTTAAAAAAAATTTCTATTTCGAATATTCTATGATATTCAGTTGATAGGCAACCATTATATCAAATCAGGGGAAAAAGTAAAAATCATAAGTATTAAACGTATAATCGTTTAAACTGTTTCCGATCATTGCTTGAAAAAATATGCTTTTCTCCAGCTGGTCTGCCGATCAGAGACATTGAGAAGAATCCGCTAGAGCCTGATTTAAAAAAAAAAAATTCTCTTTCAAATATTCTATGATATTCAGTTGCTAGTCAACCTTTATATCAAATCAGGAAAAAATAAAGTAAAACTCAGAAGTATTATTTCAAAATTGTAAAAATGATAAGAAAAGTGTTTTATATTATTTGAACATATGCACAAAATTCCATAAAAAATGTACAGAGAATTGCGAATGAACGAGAAAGTGATTGACAAAATTTCACACTGACTTGATTCATTTAAGACATAGCAAAAATTTAACATTCACAATGGAACATTTAAATCCACTATTCAAATGTATCATTTTCATTTCAGTCACAGATAAAATATGTCTAATAAAATAAAAATAAATAAAATAATCTGAATTGCCATAGAAAAGAATTATAAAAAAATATAAAACATATATTATGCAGATTGCTAGGACAATGCCACCGATTTCCAGATTGTTTTCTGGTCAGTGATGTAAGACTGATGAGGTCTGTAAAAAACCCCTTTCTGTTGTTTGGATTGGCGAAATTATGCGTCGCCAATAATAATTATTGTAACCCTTTCTTTTACTGTTTTTCAGTTTTAATTCAGATTTAGATGTGATGTAACTTTTGAACCGAGTTGTCCGCAGTATATCCGATTTTTCTCTGAACCAGGCTTTTGGTTGGTAATAATAAATTTGTTAGTTTTAATTTATCTGAACTTTTATTTATGTGTAAAATCAACGAGAATCTTTTATAAAAAATAAGAGACAGTGAATTTTAACGTAACAATCATCTGATTCGAAGAAGAACAATAATTTCGTTTCGGAATATTTCACTTTTGGCGTCCCGCGACTTGATGTCTGGATTGGAATGATGCTGATTTCGTTTTGATTTATGATTCTCTGAAGACTTGAGGTAAGCTAAGTCTAATTTATTTTTATTATTGAATTGTAAATAAAAATTGAAATGGATCTCGAAACACTTAAGACAAAACGAGCAACTATTCGTGCTCAAACTACGAAAATATTTGATAAAATTAAGGAAATATTAGATGATACATTAGCATTAGATTTAGAAAATAAAAAATCACAGCTAGGTATTTTAAAACAGCAATTGAATGATAAAATGCAAACATTAAAATCATTAAATTCACAGATTGAACCACTGGTTCTAGATGCTGAGTTCGAAAAGGAAATAGAGAAATCTGAAACATATCATGAAAATATTATAGAATGGAAATTTAAAATTTCCAAATTTATAAATGATAATACCGCTATTACGGAAAATAAACAAGATGTTTCAGATAACGAAAGTGAGCATAGTAGTAACAATACTTCTTTACTAAAAAGTCAGAAAATTCTGAATCAAAATTTGGTAAAATTACCCAAATTGAACATAAATAAATATTATGGTAATTCTTGTTTATGGCTTGAATTTTGGAGTCAATTTTCGAACACAATTGATAAAAATAAGCACTTAACTCCAATTGATAATTTTTCCTATTTGAAGTCACTTTTAGGCGGAAGTGCTGCCAATACAATTGCAGGTTTTTCGCTGACTAAAGAAAATTATGACCACGCGATAGAACTGTTAAAAACCGTTTTGGTCGTAATGATCTAGTGATAAATGGGCACATGACGAAATTATTAAATTTGAAACCTGTTAGAAACGCTAGAAATATTAAAGCTTTAAGAGAGCTATATGATGAATGTGAGATTCAGATAAGAAATCTCAATTCTTTAGGCGTAACGCCGGGTTCTTATGGACATTTGTTATGTCCGATTCTTCTTAAACTTATTCCATCTGATATTGCATTAGAATTTAATAGAAAACGTACGAAAAATGTCGACTGGGACATTAATGAATTGATTAATTTTATTAAAGAAGAAATTGAATTGCGTGAAGCAACTTTACAATTAAATGGCTTTGAAAAACCAGTTTCTAATAAACACGAAAATTATAAGAAAATTTATCAAAATTATAAAAGAAGCACTCCTTCAGCCTCTGCATTGGCTACTAATGTAAAAAATGTTTGTATTTTTTGTGAAAATGATCCTGATTCAAAATTATGTAAAGATTGTACGATTCATCAAAAACGTGATAAATTGCGCATCCAAGGTCGCTGCTTCGTTTGTTTCCGAAAATTTCATGTGTCGGTCAAGTGTAAATTTAATTCTGAACAGTGCAAGTTTTGTAATAGCAATTTTCATCATTTTTCGGTTTGTTTAAATAGGAATTCTAATCAAACCATCCCGAAAGAAATCAAATCAGCAGACTCTGTATTCACTTCTATTTCTAATTGTAAAGTCAATTCAAATGAAAATTCTTTTAAAGTGGTTATTTTACAAACAGCTTGCGTAAAAGTGGAATCTGGAATAAATTCTGAACTTTCCTTATGTTTATATGATTTAGGTAGTCAAAAATGTTTGTAACAAAACAATTAGTTTCAAAATTAAATCCCAGAATTATTCGTAGGGAGAAACTTCAGATTTTCTCCTTTGCAGCGACTAAACCGCAAATAAAAACTTATGACGTTGTGCAATTAAAATTATCCCATGTTGAAAGCAAATCGCGTTTCATTTTTATTGAAGCTTTAGTTACAGACGTAATTTCTAACGCAACAATTCATCCCCCACTTCTCAACAAACAGATAACAGACAAATTGGCGCCCTACAAGTTGTCGAATTTTGCTGCGCCATGCGATTCTCAAATAAATATATTAATTGGAGCGGATTATTTTTATCAAATCTGTCACGAGGGAGAGGTACAAAAAGTAACTAAATCTCTATTTTTATGTGAGAGTTTGTTCGGACACTCACTTTGTGGGTTCTATGAGGATGAAAAAAAGAATTTGAAATACGCAACTGTTTTAAATCTGTCCGTTGTAAATCTAGAGAGGGAGGATTTGAATTTTTTATGGGAAATTGAATCTTTGGGTATTACGCAATCAAATGAAAATATTTCAGATATGGATAAGGAAATTGTGAATAAATTTGAGAATAATTTAAAATTTGTAAATAATAGGTACGAAACGGGTTTATTGTGGAAGGATGAGAAAATTAGAGTAGATAATAATTTTATAATAGCAAGGAATCGTTTTAACGAATTAAATCGTAAACTCGAAAAGGATGATGACTTATGTAAAAAATATAAGGCTATTGTATTGGAACAAAAAACCACCGGAATTGCAGAAGACTGCCCTGATAGAATAAATGAGAATGGGTATTTTATGCCTCATAGACCAGTTTTAAGAGAGGATAAATTAACTACCAAAGTGAGGTTGGTTTTCGATGCTTCTTTTAAAGAAAAGCATTTAAATTCTTTAAATGACTGTTTATACTCAGGTCCTAATCTTAATCCGAACATACTTGATGTTATAATGAATTTTAGAAAATATAATATGCATTTTGCGCTGACTTAGAAAAAGCTTTTTTTTCAAATTGGCATATTAGAAGAGGATCGGGATTATTTAAAATTTTTGTGGTTTGGTGACGAAAATGATAACTTAACTTTTTTGAGATTTACTAGAGCTGCTTTTGGGGTAACTTGCAGTCCCTTTATTTTGGCTGCAACGATTAGATATCATATTCGGAAATATATTGATCATCCTGAAGTTGTTAAAATCTTGAATTCATCTTTGTACGTAGATGATTTAATAACGGGGTCAAAATCTGATGAAGACGTTTTTTATCTATCATCAACCCCTTCGGATATTTTTAGGGAAGCTGGTATGAATTTGCGAAAATTCAATACTAATTCTGTTAAACTTAGAAAAATACGGGAGGAAAATAAATTATGTGACTCAGAAGAAAATTCGAATAATTCTTTGAAGATTTTGGGATTATTATGGGATACCAATCGGGATATTTTACGTTTTGATGTACAATCCTTTCCTGATGATTGGAAATTTAATCCAACGAAACGCATTGTTCTTAAAGCCATGTTAAAAATCTTTGATCCGATTGGATTCATCGCACCATTTTCTATTCGTATGAAAAGTTTTCTACAGGAAACGTGGAAAAGGGGTTTGGTATGGGATGAAAAATTCCCTGATTATTTAAAAATTGAATGGGAAAATTGGTGTTCAGAAATCGAACATTTAGATAAATTTGAGGTTCCCCGCAAACATTTTCTGCAGGGCCGGGAATTTTCTGACCCAATTGAAATTCATATTTTTTCCGATGCCAGCCCTAAGGCTTATGGGGCTGTAGCTTATTTTCGATATATCACAAGTAATAATGAAATTATGACCAGTCTTATTTGGGCAAAATGTAGAGTTTCCCCGATTAAGTGTTTGACAACCCCTCGTCTTGAATTAAAGGGGGCATTAATAGCTGCTAGGATGTCTAAATATTAAAAAAAATGTATTTAATTTTCAAAATTTGGAAATGCATATCTGGTCAGATTCCACTATTACGTTATACTGGATAAAAGGATCAGCCAAGAATTGGAAGCCCTTTGTGGCTAACAGGGTTGTAGAAATACAGTCTCTGACTGATCCGAAATTGTGGAAGTATATTCCGGGTAAGGACAACCCGAGTGACCTTCTTACTAGAGGCGAGAATTTACATAACCTCACTAAAAATAAATTATGGTACTATGGTCCTGAATGGTTATCATTACCAAAGGACAGTTGGCCAAAACTTGAAAAGGTACCATTTAATGTAAACGTTCTAAATCAAAGCACTTTGAATGAAAGAAAATCATCGAATTTGAGTTCTGCCCAAATATCTTGTACAGTAGGTGTTGTACCTCCAGAATCATTGTTAAAAATAGAAAATTTTAGTAATATTTCCAAATTACTTAACTTCACAGCATGGATCTTAAGATTTCTAAATAATATCAATAAAAGGAAAACTAAAATTTCAGGTGAGCTGACAGCTCCAGAAATTGAAAAGGCAGAAATTTATTGGATAAAACAAACTCAGTTATCTGTCTTTAATCGTGAAATTGACTTTTTGAAAAAGGGAAAGCCCATCGATAAAGATTCAGCATTGTATAATCTGAATCCAAAATTAGATGAGAATGATTTACTGATTGTATCTGGCAGATTACCATTTTCAGAATTTTCTCAAAGGGAAAAACATCCTTTTATACTTCCAAATGGGAGTACTTATACAAAATTGTTGATTCAGAATGCCCATGAAAAGGTTTTCCATTATGAAATGGCAACTACATTAGCTCATCTACGGGAAAAATATTTTATAATCAGAGCACAAAAATTGATAAAATCCGTACTGAAAAAATGCCTCATTTGTACAAAATTTAAAGCTTCTCCCGGAAAGCAGGAAATTGCACCTTTACCAAAAGATCGTATAATAGAATCCCCCCCCCCCCTTCCAGACCTGTGCTGTGGATTTTGCAGGTCCTATTTATGTCAAAGCAACAACTACATCGTTCTTTTCGCGTGCGCAGTCACTAGAGCAGTACATCTCGAATTGTGTACCAATTTATCTACTGAAACCTTCCTTTTAGCATTTAAAAGGTTTATATCTCGAAGAGGAATTTGTAGAACTATGTATAGTGACAATGCGAAAACGTTTATCAAAACAGATAATTTACTTAGAGAAGTTTGGAGCCGAATATCAAAAGCTGAAGTTTTACGATATTTTAATAAAAATAATATCGCTTGGAAATTTATTGTTCCAAGAGCCAGTTTGTTGGGGGGGGGGGGGGGGGATTTTGAAAACGAATGGTTCGTTCGGTAAAAACTCCGTTGATGAAAGTTCTTGGTAGATCTTGTCTCTCATTTGAAGAAATTCAAACCACTTTGACCGAAATCGAGGCTGCGATTCATGGTCACCAATTGACGTATGTCTATGAAGAAAACAGTGAACCGCTTCCACTTACACCTTCTCATTTTTTGATCGGCAAGCGAATAAATTCTCTACCAGATCTTCATTGTGTTTCAGAAACTAAATCGAATAAAATAACACTGACCAAAATTTTGAGATATCGAGATCAAGTTTTAAATCATTTTTGGAAACGTTGGAGACAGGAATATTGCTAGAACATCGTTCTGCCAATTTTACAGTTCCAGTCAAAACTCCAACTGAATTCGAAATTGCAGATGTTGTGTTGATTAATGAGGATAAAACTCCAAAGCACGTGTGGAAATGTGGACGAATAACAGAACTGTTTTTAGGAAGAGATTCGAAAATTAGATCATGTGCCATTCAGACTGTTTCCGGTGCGATAAAAAGACTATAAAAGCAATATAAACTGGAACTAGATATTATGAACTGATAAGACATTTATATGATGAACAATTTATTTACATTTTTTTACTATTAACGTTTTCTAATCCTATTATTTTGTATATTTTAGTTTCAGTATTTACTCATATGAAAACAGTGTTTTTGTGTAATCTCCTTATTGTAAGTATGTTCTATTTTTATCTTATCAATATAGTTTGGAATTTTTTAGAAATTTAATTTGAATTATGAACAATAGTAATTGTTCATCCGGGGGCAGTGTGTAAAAACCCCCTTTCTGTTGTTTGGATTGGCGAAATTAGGCGTCGCCAATAATAATTATTGTAACCCTTTCTTTTACTGTTTTTCCGTTTTAATTCAGATTTAGATGTGATGTAACTTTTGAACCGAGTTGTCGGCGGTATATCCGATTTTTCTCTGAACCAGGCTTTTGCTTGTTAATAATAAATTTGTTAGTTTTAATTTATCTGAACTTTTATTTATGTGTAAAATCAACGAGAATCTTTTATAAAAAATAAGAGACGGTGAATTTTAACGTAACAATCATCTGATTCGAAGAAGAACAATAATTTCGTTTTGTAATATTTCAAGGTCCATTGGTATTAAAGTAAATACGTATACTTCAAATATACGTTTACTTGAAATATACGTTTATTTGAATTATACGTTTAACTGATATACGCTTATACGTGTCCGGATGCGTTTAAACGTATATTTTAAGGTATGCGTATTTCATACCGACATGTTATACGTATATAGGTTAAACGTATAATTGAATTACGTATCGCGCTGGGAGCACTTACTTTAAAGACAAGGGCGGCGTATTCCATACGCCGACGCCCCTAAAAGCCTAAATATAAAATATTTGGTGGTATTATTTTTAATACAACGTCTAGTAATAATATAAAAGTAGGAAACATCAAATTTATATAAAAAAATAATTTGACTAAAAACGAAAAATGAATAAATTGCACAAATACACGGGATGAGTTATCTGTATGCTGGAGGTGACTTACTAGCAAAAACAATAAAAGACAGCAGAAATAAATCGGTCAAGTAAAATAATTGTAATGCGAGTATAACTCGCACTCAAAGGGTTCCGTACATTAAATTTATTAATTACTATTTGTTAAATAATAAACTTCTACTACCCCTATTTTTTCCATAATTTAGTTTCAGTAGATTCGGAAGTAGGAGGGGGCATATTTTTTCAGTACTTTCGACGATATCGCTGAAAATATAATATCTAAAAATAAAACAAATATATATATATATATATATATATATATATATATATATATATATATATATATATATATATATATATATATATATATATATATATATATAAAATTTATTTATCAAGTAACTTAATTAATATCTCGGCTAATTATCGACAATTTTTTTCGAAAATCATTATCAAATATAATTGGATGAAATTGCGTCGATATATACATCCAGTGCCCATCAACTCCCTCACTGACTGCCCGAAAAATAAAGTTTGTATGTAACAGAAAAATGCGTTTTTCTCAAAAAATATGTTACCTATGAAAATCTCTATAGTTTTTCTGCAAGGTTTAAATAAATTTCTACTACCCCTAATTTTTTCATATTTTTAGTTTCAGTAGATTCGGAAATAGAGGGGCAGTGGAAACACATTTTTGCGACGTGTTTTCGACGATATCCCTGAAAATATGATAACTAAAATTAAACAAATATATTTTTGAGTTCAATATTACGAGATATTTCATACACCTCACACGATTGACAAAAAGAAAACTTTTTTTTTTCAAGTAACTTAATTTGCCCCCTAAATTTTTCCTAAACATATTTGTGAATGGCTAACAATCCGAAAATATGTGGGTAAAAAGGCTTTATAACTTTCCAAAGTTTGAACTTTCCACATCCCATAGTTTACGAGAAAAAAGGCCTCTGACAGACGGACAGACAGACGCAAGAGTGATCTTATAATGGTTTTGTTTTTACTTTTTGAGTAAGGAGCCTTAAAAATTGCGAATTTCAATTTTAAACATTGGTAGAACACTGAAGGGTGTTTAAGAAGATGGTAAGTAAGGCGATGTGTTTAATCACGTAATTATTTAGGAATTCGCAGTTGTTTATTTCATGAGTGCAGCACTCAATACGCCGTCCATGTCTTTGAAGGTTAAGAGAAAATTAATTTATATTTTTAAGTTATTATTCTCAGGGCTCCCACTGGTCCGTTTTTTGAAAACCAGTATTTTTTTAGAAAGAAATTTGTGGTACGTATTTGCAACAATTGCAACTAAAACGAACTTCGCAGTTAATTTCTACAAAATTTATAAATAAGATTTTTCTTTAAAAAAAAGTGGTGTTCAAAAAACGGACCGAGTGGGAGCCCTGTATTCTAGAAAGCTCTTTGCTATTTATGTGTAATTTCTTAGCAACTTTCATTCAAAAGATCAGGTTTTTAACATTGATTCATTTAACATTGGCAAGGAAAAACTAAAATGACCAGAAATAAATACGTTGGACATTATAATGATAGTCTCAAAATCTTCAATATTTGACCTAGGGGCAAGTAATTATGTTCCTGTAATGTGTAAAAACTTACCAGAAATTAGAAACAATTGTATTTTAAAATAAATATATGCATTTTTATAATTTTGTATCGACATTTTTAAAGGAAAAGAGTATTAGAAAATTTTAGCACAAACTGCGATTAAAATTAGGTGGTTTAAATAATAGCAACGCACTTCAAAGGATTAAAATATTTATTCCTAAAATTATTCCATTTCTTTTAAGCTGAGAGTGCTTTTTTAAAAACAATTATATAGTACATAAACTTCCAGAAAGATGTTTGTGAAAGGTTAAATTTACGAACCTGTCTATCTGAAATCAATTTTATATTGACTGCTACATTAATCTTACTTATGTCTCTTTGTCTTTCTGTTATAGTGTCATAATTCAAGACCGAATCAATGGAAATGATTTATGAGTAAAATCACATTACTACGTGATTACTGGACTTTAAATAGAAAAAAAAAATTCACGAATCTGGGGAAGTACATTTTAAAACAGAAACAGTTAAAAATCTTAATTGGTTAACTTTTAATACGAAAAAAATAATCTTTAATCTCTATGAATAAATTAAAAATGTACTTTCCATAGCATTTTACCGGAATTTTTAAAAATACATTGCAAGATTTCTGTAATCATTAAGTAAATTTATAAGCAAAATTCCGCTATTAAACTTAAAAGACACGGGCGGCGTATCAGTGAAAAAACAGTTGTGAATTCTAAAATAATTTTATTGTTACTAAATCTGAAATTCATTTACCTTCTTCTCAAAGTCCCTTTATTTTTTGCTTAAGTGTTAGGCCTTGATATAAGGATTCCGGGGCATTTTTTGTTTTTCCTCTATGTTAAAAAATGGCTGAAATAGAACAGTTTAAAATTCTAGGGTTGCTGACATTTTGAAACAATACAGCATATTAAAACAAATCTGGGATTAATTTATGAGTTTTAGTGAACGCGACTTCTCGCAAATTATTATCTTTCAGTGTTGTAATAATTTTCCCAATCATAAGCATAAAACTATATTCATATCCGATAGCGTCAAATTCTGGGCAAGCTTGGCGACACTCGGCGAAATATCGCCAAATTTGGCGACCAAAATTAGTCTCCATAAATGAAGCCAACTTGGCTATAGCTGACTAATTTCGCGAATTTCTTATTCACATTCGGTTTTAACGATTCGACTGTAATCTAGTAATTTGCATTTTAGCTTGCTGCCTTCGAGTAACATTAGCTAAAATTTTAAAGCAAAGATATAGGAAAGCTACATTTTCCTTCCGGTACAGGCCAGATAGAATTTCCAAAGTTGAAGTTCGCAAATTTTTCTGCCCTGTTTCATTATTTTTCTTGGTAAATAACCACTGGTGTACGGAATATGTCGTTGGTGTATTTTTGTAATATATTATATTTTATTTCTTAATCAAGCTTTTTATTTACAAACTAGCCGCCACTGGCGACTAGTTTGGTCGCATTTAAATGTATGTTAAGCATTGTAACAAATTATTTTTAGTCATAATTTATTTTTTTTCCTTAATCCCTCGCCAAACTGGAAAAATCTAATAGACAAATCAAGAACTTTTGCGATCGCGGTAGCATTTTGCATATATATTTTTTTTTGTTATGTGTTTCATCTTTCTTGACAAAAACCGCTTAACCCACTTAAGAATTTATGCTTCATGTCCGTTTGCTTATCAGTTGCAATATGTTCGCCAATGCGGAGATTCTTAAACATATTTGGCGCAAAACAAAAATCGCGCCAACCCCGGTGCGTCCGTGACAGCTGTTCCAATTTAAAATACATGACGTTCACATTTTTCATTTAAAATAGAAAATAGAAAAATAAGAATTATCATAAATCAAAACATTTGATTTCAAATTAAAGTATCGTTTCTAATTTGCACGCGCAAAAAATAAAAGCTGACAATTCTTTTCGAAATTTGATCCATTAAATATTATTTCATGAGTTCAACTTACATCAAAAAAAGATCCGGAAAGAAGTTGAGATGTATGGAACAGAATTATGGTAAACTTTGACTGTCTCACTGGTGCGGATTATTATTTTTTTTTTACGCCAGGCAACGGTCCAAAAATTCATGGTTTAATATTTTAAACGTTCACAACGAATGAATCTTTTTTCTTTGTTTACTTTCATAGATAGAGAATTTTAACTGCGAACTTAATTTAAACTGAAGTTATTGCAGAATGTATACATAATTGAACGTAAGTCATCTCTCAAATATTAATTTATTTTGAACGATCTTTCTAAAAATGTAATTTTTATGCAGTTTTATTCGAAACAATAATTTTGAATAAAAATGGCCGCCTGGCATATGAAAAAGTGAAGCGGACATCCCGGAACTGTTGATGACAGTCACATGACTTACGGTTTTATTATATAGATGTTATATTATATATATCTTATATATTTCATACGTTAGGTATTATTTAATTATGCAAATCATTTCATTCAATAGTCCCCTATCAAATTTATTTTTGAACCGTGTTTTAATTGTTTAGTGTGCTGATGGCAAATGATTTTTAAACTGTATTTTTAAAGGGGTTTTAATTCATTTGCACAGGAAAATACAAAATAAGTGTCTTGCGGGTTCCGTGTAAACGAAACGTTCCACATTATAGTTGAAAAGTGATTATGCATTTAGTATGTACTGGCACCGACTTCCATGGCTTAAGTTTTTCATAAATGGATATGGTTAGGGACCAGAAACAAATTCCATGGTTCCAACTTGGTTCCAACACGTTCCAACTTGGTTCCAACAGGTTCCAACTTATCATGTACATTTGTATGGTTATACTTCACTTTTCGATAAAACCCTTTTGTTTTCGGTAAACGAGGAAATTTCACAGCATTAGACATCCATTAGACATTTAGGGGAACTTTAACATGTATAAAACATTTGCCTTTATCGGAAAACAGAAAATGCTTCTCGATTCTATATGATGCGCGATAGTTACTCGAATTGCACAAGGGCACTTGTTGCAAACCAAAATTAACAAAAACACAAATCCTTAGAAACGTTTAAATGTTTTTAAAGAGAGAAAAATGAGTTTAAAGTATTTATTTAGCGTTATTTTGATCGTTATCTTAGAACATATTTCTTGAGAATATATAGGATCTAATATTGCAAGAAACATGTTTTCGAAAAGAGCGTTTTGAAAATTTCTGACAAGGTTACCGGTGTTCAACTCATTTTGATGGCGACGGTACATGTGCTTTTCCAATGGAAATTGCTTTTGTTTTACTGCTTATATTGAATCACCTTCATCAAGTTCATACAATTTAAACTTCTAAACTCTGTAACTCGCTCAATTATTTTCTGTAAGATTATAACATCATAACCATACTTCATATCAAAGTATAAACACTGAATACACTGTTAAAAATCTTGTCCTGTTTTGAACCAACTTTTAGTGCTGCAGTAGTTGCAACCATAAGATAATGAAATCTAGAGCTTCGGTTGAACCATAGCTCCAAATGTTGGAACCAGATTTCACCATCTTATGATTGCAGCTACTGTAGTACCAAAAGTTGGTTCAATCCAGGATAAGATTTTTAACAATTTTTATTAAGTTTGATTTATAAGTGCCATATTATTAAAATACTGCAAATTGTACTTTTAAAGAGGAAATTCTTTTTAAAAAGCACAGAAAATCAAGTTTATTATGAAAATACGGTTTCAAAATTTTCTGAAATCACTCCATATTCTTTATATCTCGTACTTTGAACTAAATATCTGTAAAAGTGTTCCTTTAAAAAAATACACTTTTATGCTGATATACTTAAGATTGTACATAGTAGTATACTTAAAGGATAATACCAGTTTGAAACTTTTGAAAAATCCAAAAATCTATTTTTGTATCATGCATTGTATAGTGTTTTGAGCTTGTATAAGTGTGTTCTTTGTTCATAAGTCCAGAATTACCCTGTACATTGAGGAAGTTTTCCTTTTATTGAAATTGTTAAACTAATTTAAATAAAAGATGATAAATCTTAATAATATTTTCAAAATATAAACAGAAAAAAAATAAACTCTTCCCATTTTATTCTTCAAAACAGAAATAAAATCGATTAAGTACTTTAGAGATAAACATTTCAAAGTTTTATGGTTATACCAACAAAATACCGGTTTTATAAAGCAGAAAACTGCTTTTAGAAAATGTGTTTTGAGCTTGTATAGGTGTGTTCTTTGTTCATGAGTCTCAATCTGATGAAATCACCCTGTACGTTGAGGAATTTTTCTCTTTATTGACCTTGTTAAACTAATTTAAATAAAATATGATAAATCTTAATAATATTTTCAAAATATAAACACAAGAAACTAACTCTTCCCATTTTATTCATCAGAATAGAAACAAAATCGATTAAGTACTTTAGAGTTAAACATTTCAAAGTTTTATAGTTATACCAACAAAATAAAGTTGTAAGACACCGGCTTTATAAAGCAGAAAACTGCTTTTAAAAGCATGTGTTTTGAGCTTGTATAGGTGTGTTCTTTGCTCCTGAGTCTCAATCTGATGAAATCACCCTGTACGTTGAGCAATTTTTCTCTTTATTGACCTTGTTAAACTAATTTAAATAAAATATGATAAATCTTAATAATATTTTCAAAATATAAACAGAAGAAATTAACTCTTCCCATTTTATTAATCAAAACTGAAACAAAACCGATTAAGTACTTTAGAGTTAAACATTTCAAAGTTTTATAGTTATACCAACAAAATAAAGTTGTAAAATCCCGGCTTTATAAAGCAGAAAACTGTTTTTAAAAGAATGTGTTTTGAGTTTGTATATGTGTGTTCTTTGCTCGTGACTCCAGTATCACCCTGTATGTTGTGCAGTTTTTCTCTTTTTTGACCTTGTTAAACTATTTTAAATAAAAGATGATAAATCTTAATAATATTTTCAAAATATAAACACAAGAAATTAACTCTTCCCAATTTATTCATCAAAACAGAAACAAAATCGATTAAGTAATTTAGAGTTAAACATTTCAAAGTTTTATAGCTATACCAACAAAATAAAGTTGTAAAACACCGGCTTTATAAAGCAGATAATTGCTTTTAAAAGAATGTATAAATTGAAATTCTTGTCCAATTGAGTGCTACAAATCTGAGTGAAAAAGCAGTAAACATTCAATTATCGTAAATCTACCAGGCGGATTTAAAAGACGGTACAAATTTTTTTTTTTTTTTTTTTTCTGAGATAGATACTATGGAAACAGTGAGCTTTATAATGCTTGAATTCAAGAATCCAGGCGAAATTAGTGAAACGTAGAAATTAATCTAAGGTTTAAGTTTTTTAAATTCTTTTTATGTGCATGTATTTTATTTTATTCGAACAACATTCATGCAGGTTTTTTTCTCTTAATTAAAATAATAATTCAAATTAAATTAACAGGAATGGCTTAATCCTTTTTAATTACATTTATCATAGAGTGAGATTGTTTTTTATTATTTTTTTGCAAGAAGAAAAAAACGTCTCTTCTAAATATTTATTTTTTCCAAGTAACAAAATTATAAGCAAAAGATAAATATCAAGATTTTTTGATCATTTTTATTATATTATAAATATTTCAATTAAAATACACAGAATCGATTTAAATTCGTTCACATTTAAATGCATCTTAACCCTTCAGGTTTTAATCTATTTGTTATATTTATAGATAGTACTAGCCAATAACATTTTCTTAGATGTAGCTTTATAACATAATTGTGCCTTATTATTTGAAGTTATATAAAACATTTCATTTTGAAAATTATAAAATATATATATTATAGGCGGAAAATAAATAACTAGACTTGTTCCGCATTTTAATTATATTATTAATATAATAATTAAAATGCACAAAATCGATTTAAATTTATCTTAACTTCTCCAAGTTTTATACTAATTATCATATTTATATCTATAAAGGGCTGATAGCATTTTCAGATGTAGCATTAAAATTACTTGGTTTTATTATTTGAAATTATGTAACGCATAATGAACAGTGGAAAGTATTTCCAACTAGGTAGGGGAAGACGGGGTACAATGAAACAAGGGGTACAATGAAACATTACTTGTAAAATCAGTAAAATTTGTCACAGAATGTTGCAGTTTATGTATATGTTATACAACTATATGTCCCAGTTATTGATGTGATTTGGATACATTCACACTTCTACAACATTAGCAATAGAATATTATTTGTTTTTCATCAGTGAAAGTAAGTTTCTTTACTAAAAGTAATTTTGTTTCTTTTTCCTTGTTGTTATAAGCAATATTTTTTTTTTTGTACTTTGTTATCTTTGGGTTATTCTCTTCATACCTCCAAAACCAAAATTTAAAAAAAATAAGTATTAGAAGTTTTTAAATAATTTTTTATTTAGTAACCACAGTGCGGGGTACAATGAAACACTTGCAGACGGGGTACAATGAAACATATTGGAATATGGCCTTTTAATAGAAAAATCTTTTGTGAAGAAAATTATTTGTGTTTGTATGTGTCAGATAGGTCTTGCCCTTCTGAAAATTATTTTCATGGTCAGATTAATGAAACTGAAGAGCTGACTAATGAAGCTGCAGAGCAGACTAATGAAGCTGAAAACCAGACTGACAAAACCCAAGAATCAGAAGAGTTGAATCTTGCCATAAGTTAAGTAGATCATAGCAGGTTGTTCAGCAACTATTCATACACCATGCACTAGCTCTAAACCTGTGAAGAAATACATTTCTCCTCAAGAGATAAAACCTTACCCCAAGGCTGTCCATGAAAGTAAATAAGAGTAGAAAAACAGAAAGAAAAGAGATTTGTTCTAACCAATGCTAGAAAAAATGCTCTTGTTAGGCAATTAAAAAGTAAAAAGAGGAAAAAAGCTAAGAAGGGATTGTTTTCAAAACAAAGTCTACCTGTTAGACTCTGAAGACGACAATGATCCAGATTATTTTCCAGCTGATCATCGAAGTACTAAGAATGAGACATCCACCCATAACATGTGTGACACAAGCGATATCTTTATAAATGATTGTTTTAATCAAGGAGGGTGAACAGAAACATTAGGAAATATATTTTGCTGGAGAAATCATAAATTTAAATGAAGTCGAATGTGAAGTACTTTATATAAAAATACTTCAACCCTAGGTTTAAATGTGTGCGTTCTGCAGAAACTTACATTTTTGAAAAAACTCAGATTGTGCTGAAACTTTCATCCCTATCCCTTCGGGAGCAACTGAAAGAAAACCAGAAATGCTAATTTTTGAAACTGACATGATTCAATTTAATATAAAGTGGAAGCTATTTCTTAAACTAATAGAATTTTCATACTTTTCATCTAGGACTATAATATTTATATCAAGTTCTTTTTTTATCTTTTAAAGAAGTTCCTATTTTGCATTTTAATCAAGATCCTTTTTTGTATTTTAGTAATTAAGTTTTGTTTTCGTATTCAGCTCATTGTTCATAAAATAAACTATATAGGGTGAAAATTACTTGCATCATTTGGAGTGTTTCATTGTACCCCAGTATGTGTTTCATTGTATCCCGGCATACGGGATACAATGAAACACTGTAAGACATTTACTTTTTGTTATTTTTCAAGCATAAAGATATTGTTTAAAACATAATAAAAATTTATATAGATGGGGAAAATACAAGATTAAAAGTATGCATTAATTATATTTTTGTGCATGCAAAATTGTGGATAGGAAAAAAAAAGTAAATTTTGTTTCATTGTACCCCGTCTTCCCCTAAATTATATTCAATGGTTGCAATATCATAGTTGAGGTTTATTGCAACAGTACTGTTTTTTTCCTCTGTTGCAATAAATCTCAACTATGATACTCCAACCATTGAATATTATGTAAAACATTTTATTTTGGCACTTTAAAAAATATATCATCTCCCTCATCACATTAATTAAAAACACTGCTCTTAAATCAATTTCATTTTCTCGTGAATTTTGAGCTTCAATCTGGAAATGGTATTCATACATACGTACCGTACAGAAACAAGTGAAGTGGTCTAGTTGATGTTGGAAAACAAGAAAAGTATTGTTTAAATTTATAGAACGTTCGTTATAATTGTTTTCATTTTCTCATGTATCTTGAGCTACAATCTGAAAATATTATCCATCCATATGTTCTGCAAGGAAAAAAGTAAAGAGGACTAGTTGATGCTGGAAAAAAAAACGACAGTATCGTTTAAATTAACAGAATGTTAAATGTAATGAAGGATGTGAATTATCACTTACTGCACAGCATTCAACCAACAGTGAAAAAACTGTCCATACCGCATAATTTCCCTGTCCACTGCCGATAGACGATTGCGATTATCATGCTTTCTGATTGGTTGTTAAACCGAACGCTTCTTAAGTCATTTCCGGATAAGCTTTGTTTCTTGTATTATATCTATTAATTTCTAAATATAATATAATATAATATATGAAATAATATATAATATAAATATATAATACTATTATATATAATTATATATATATATATATATATATATATATAATACAATATATATAATACATAAAATAAAATAAAATAAAATAATATAATGAATTATATAATCTAATTAATATCTATGTAATCTAATTTAAAAAAATCTAATATTTCTATATAATCTAATAATATCTATTAATTTCTTATATAATATCTTCTTATATCTTCATAATCCTCTCAAATACCGGAAATGACTAAAGAAGCGTTCGCTTTTACAACTAATCAGAAAACGTAACAATCCTAATCGTCGATCGGCGGTGGAGACGGACATTATGCGTCCATACCAGGTATCTAACCCGGAACCCTTGGTATTACGCGCCAATGCTCTATCTACTATTTGAGCTATCTACTCAAAATCCAGTATAGCATTTCTCACTCTTATACGTTGGCAAGGCTGGAACTTTGCAGCACAAGATTGAAAGTCAATCATGGGCACACATCTTCAGTGGCATGCATGAGACGAATTAGATCACAGAATCGGAGCGAAAAAAAAATATATATACTAATTGTTACCCGTGACTTCGTTCACGTATCATTGAAAGAAGAATCAATGCATTAATTAAGTAAAATATTTTACACCCAATAATTAAAAACGTAAATAATTAACTGATCCTTTATCACATTTCATAGGAGACAATACGGTATTTCTTTGTTATAGGGGACTTGACATAACTCAGTTTAAAAAAAGTTAAACTTGAATTAACCTATATTATTCACAACTAAAAAGAAATGGCGCATCTAGTATTTGTCGAGAATTAAATAAAAATTCTGCACTCGTGACGTCTTAGTTCACTTTTATATTTTAACAGAATGATAAGGCTACTATAATTTCGACTCGTGCGATAGCCTGTATACACGTCAGGACACATTGTCGTTATCATTATCTTTTTATGCATGAAGGTTTCGCTACGGTACTCCATTGTGAAATTTGGTAATTTTTGAAATTCAATATTTGAAAACGGCATAATCGTTATATTTGGAATTTATATCAAGAAAAATACAATTTTTTACCCTTCTAACGCAGTTTGTCTAACAATTTTCTGACAAATACTTTTCGAGTTATTAATTTTTTTCAGCAGCTTCAAATGTTTCATTTTTTGAGATTAATCTGTGGCAACGGTTAGCGAAATAGTCAGTCGTCAGCAACGCGTAGCTTTTTATTAAAGACTAGCAGACTACGCCCGCTGCGCTGGTCGGTTTCTCCAAAAGAACCTTGAATCAAACGAAATATATCTGTGAATTTAACCTTGTATTTTAAAGTAATCTGTACCTTTACCTGGAATATCCTAAAATAACATAAAAACGGATACTTATTTCACTAAGTTATGTTTTTTTTAATACGGTTTACTATTACGTTTACAATTTATTAATTACCGTTTTCCATTGATTTATATGTTTTATAGCTACATTTTTTAATAACGTGAATTAACCTATACACTACTAAAAAAAAATGGCGCATCTAGTATTTGTCGAGAATTAAATAAACATCATGCACTCGTGACATCATAGTTCTATTTATATTTTATCAGAATAATAAGGCTACTATAATTTGTGACTCGTGCTGGCGCATTGCTATTATCATTATTTTTTTACGCGTGAAGTTTTCGCTATGATACTCCATTGTGAAATTTGGTAATTTTTGTAATTCAATATTTGATAAATGGCATAATCAGTGGATTTGAAATTTATATCATGAAAAATACAATTTTTTACCTTTCTAACGCAGTTTGTCTAAAAATGTTCTGACAAATACTTTTCGAGCAATTAATTTTTTCAATAACTTCAAATGTTTCATTTTCCGAGATTAATCTGTGGCAACGATTAGCGAAAATCCCAGTCGTCAGCAAAGCGTAGCTTTTTATTAAAGAGGATGATGATAGTTAACTGTTTCATCAGAGCTGACCACTCTGTTGATTGTACGCCGTGTAGTGAGTGATAATTCAGTTCCTTGTTTCATTAATTTCTAGCGTAATTTCAGCTCTGCTAAAAAAATTAATCAGAAAGTTGAATGTTGTTAGTTTTTTTTGTATGAAGTGATAAAAAAGATGTTGAGGTTTAACCTTCAGTTAAGTTCAAGTTGCAACATATTTTTTAAAGTAGTTCCAGTTTCCGTTTCTGTACTAATGGCCACAGCAGAACATGTTCGTCTTTTCTGCTTGTAGCTTTTGAAGAGCAGATGTTGCAGATGCTGCAGTGTGCTATGAAAAATTAGAATATCTCCATTACCTGTACCAAGAATTTTTGAAGATGTGATAATCCGCAGTTTTCTGCCTACGGCACAAAGTTTATGTAAGTACTCAACATCAACTTACAATATTAAGAAAATCCGCGCGAGCACTATTCGCAGCATCATTATTGAAGAGCTGCAAACAATATCCACATAAATGGTTTGACGAGCCAAAGTGCATAGAGGTGAATGAGCATCAATTTTAGTAGTATATGTTTAACCTTATTTGCAAGTGAATAAAAACATGTCCCTTCATTCATCTTATCGTATTATTATTGCCAATAACGGGCTAAATTTTCTTGAATGAAACTGTGTTAAAACTTTCCAAAATTCTTGTTCCTTCACTAATTCCAACATTTTATAAACAATTCAAACATCTGTAACTAAATAAATTTTACGGACTACCTAAGTTTTCTAAAGTCAGACTTGTGATTTGAAGTAATACTCCAATGTTCAGACACCGTTGTGTGTGATTGTGATTCTAACGTACAAAATCAGCTAAACTGATTTGACACACTCTACTAATTGTGCTGACAGTTGGCGACATCCCAGGGACATTCCATATTGGTGAAATGTCTGGACTCAGCAACATTGCATACAATAACCATTCAGTGCAATGTTGCTGGGCCCGTCGGCAACTATCAGCACATAGATGTCACCATGGATCCTTTTATTCACATTGTTTGCAATGTTGCTTGATCAGGACATTTTTAAGTACATAGATTATAGTTAGGTTGTTCTTAAGGTGTAACATGATATCCATGAAATGTGTTGTAAATTTTCAAAATTCAGACTTCTGATTCGAAGTAATACTGTAATGTTCAGATTTCGTTATGTGTGATTTTAATGACAAGTTCTAAAGGACAAAATCTGCTAAAACGTGTGGACACAATCTACTAAATGTGCTGATAGCTGACGACATCCTAGGGACAATATAAAATGCTTATTTAATATCGGTGGAATGTCTGGACTCAGCAACATTGCATACAATGACAATTCTATGCGATGCTGCCCGGGCCGTCGGCAACTGTTAACACATAGATGTCACCCTGGATCTTTTTATTCATATTGTTGTGCAATGTTGCTTCATCAGGATTATTGTTACGTATATAGATTATAGTTAGGATGTTTTTAAGATGTAACATGATATCCATGAAATGTCTGCTAAATTTTCAAAATTCAGTCTTTTGATTCGAAGTAATAGTCTAATGTTCAGATTTCGTTATGTGTGATTTTGATGACAAGTTCTAACGGACAAAACCTGCTAAAATGTGTTGACACAATCTATTAAATGTGCTGATAGTTGGAGGCGTCCCAGGGACAATCCATGACGGTGAAATGTCTGGGCTCAGCAACATTGCATACAATGACCATTCCTTGCTATGTTGCTAAGCCCGTCGGCAACTGCCAGCCCATAGATGTCTCCCTGGATCTTTTTATACATATTGTTACGCAATGTTGCTTGATCAGGATATTTTTCAGTACATAAATTATACCCAGAATGCTCTTAAGATGTAACATGATATCCATTAGATAGGTGCTAAATTTTTAAAATTCAGATTTGTGATTCGAAGTGGTGAGATATTACATCATATCATATATATCAGATTTGTGATTCGAACATGGGACAAAATGAAATAGAGGGGCATAGTGAAATAGTTAAATATTTGTTCTGTTTGCAGAGCCACCTACTAGCCGATATTTTAATTATTTATTATTTTTGGATGTTTTAAAATGTGTAATTTGTAAAAAACCAAGTTCACCAGAGGGGAAAACTTCAGCAAAAGGATTTGAAAAAGTTTTTGTTAATAAATACGTGTTTCGAATTTGAGTAAATGTATTTAAACTTTCATTAGAAAATGTTATTTCTCACATAAGTATAATAAATTGCACAAAAAGAACCTTTACTTTTCACAAAGTGGGCCCGATGGAAAAAAAACCTTCATCGACTCCTGATGATATCAAATCTACGGAATAACAAATACAATTCTCTTATAACTATATTCTTTTTCCAAATTTAAAAATTATAGTTTTATAAAAAAGTTGTTTTTAATATGTTTGTGAACCACAAGCATTTATTTCCACTTTTTCTTTTAGAAAATAAAACCATTCAACCGAACACGACACAACTTTTTTAAAAAAGAAATTCCAGATAGAAAGACATAAACGGGAAAAAATATGTTTGACAGGAAAATTCAGGAGAAAAAGAAAATGCATCCACTAATTTCATGCTCTAGCTGCATCGTACAATCCATTTTAAAGAAAATAAAAATTGCTTCCATTTTTACAGCATCTATTAGAAATCAAATCTTTTTTAAAACGTGAAATAATTCAATTTTGTAGTTCAAAATAATTATTTATGAATGTAATAAAAACACAGAAAAAGTAAATGCAAACTATGTTTTATAAGATAAAAAATCCTTTGGAGAAAGTCAGTAAAATGAACTTTTTGTATGATATTTTTGTGATTCTCTCAATTGTTTATGTGAAAAATGCTTGAATTGAATAATTAAAAGCGTAATAAAATGCTTTTTGTGACAGTCTGTGAACAAAAGTTACTTCAAATTTATATTCTTTAATTTTAACGTATAAAATGAACCATTTTCTCATATAATAAATATAGAGTTCATTTTATACAAAAGTTGTGATTACAAATTGGGCATTTCTTTTAGTAAAATCTTCTATTTATAATAATCTTATATAATAATTATAGAGTTTATTTGATACAAAAGTTGTGATTACAAATTACACATTTCTTTTAATACAATGTATTTATGTATACTAATATCATACAATAAGTATAGAGACCATTTTATAAAAAACATTGGTTACAAATCGCATATTTCTTTTAGTAAAATCTATCTATGTATAATAATCTCATACAATAAGTATAGAGAGTTCCATACAAAAGCTGTGATTACAAATAGCACATTTATTTTAGTAAACTTTATCTATATATAATAATCTCATAGAATAAGGACAGTGATCATTTTCAACAAAAGCTGTGCTTCCAAATTGTACATTTCTTTTAGTAAAATCTATCTCTATATACAAAAATCTCATACATTAAGTGTAGAGACCATTTTATAAAAAGCAGTGATTACAAATCACACATTTCTTTTAGTAAAATATAACCATATATAATAATCTCATATAATAAGTAAAGAGTTCGTTTTATACAAAAGCTGTGATTACAACTTGCACATTTAATTTAGTAAAATCTATCTATATATATTAATCTGATACAATAAGTATAGAGACCATTTTACAATAAATCAGTGATTACAAATCGTACATTTCTTTTAGTAAAATCTATCTATAGATAATAATCTCATACAATAAGTATAGGGTTCATTTTATACAAAAGTTGTGATTACGAATCGTACACTACTTTTAGTAAAAAAAAATCTATCTATATATATTAATCTTATACAATAAGTATAGTGATCATTTTCAACAAAAGCTGTGATTACAAATTGCCCACTTCTTTTTGTAAAATCTAGCTATATACACAACAATCTCATACAATAAATATAGAGACCATTTTATACAAAAGCTGTGGTTACAAACCACAAATTTATTTTAGTAAAATCTTCTATTTATAATAATCTTATATAATAATTATAGAGTTCATTTTATACAAAAGCTGTGATTACAAATTGAACATTTCTTTTAGTAAAATCTATTTATGTATAATAATCTCATGCCATAAGTATAGAGACCATTTTATAAAAATCAGTGTTTACAAATCGCACATATCTTTCAGTATAATCTAACTATATATAATAATTTTATATAAGTAAACAATTCATTTTATAGAAAATCTGTGATTACAACGCGTTCATTTCTTTTAGTAAAATCTATCTATATATAATGATCTCATACAATAAGTATAGAAAGAGTTTTATATAAAAGGTATGATTACAAATCGCACATTTATTTAAGTAAAATCAATATCATAAATAAGACAAGGCATTTTTTTTAAATACGCAATTTGTTTTAAAATATTTAAAATAATTCAATATTCTACACATTTTAAAAATATTTTATATAAAATTATCTTCTTTGTATCCCACAAAAAATTGTTATAATAATACAGAAAATTTTTATGATATAGAATCTAAAAAATTACCAACTTTCACATTGCTACTCTTTTTCAAAATGTAAGAAAGGCTAGTTCTGTAAAACGTTTATTTTTAATATGTTTGTCAACCGCAAGTATTCATTTTTTCTTAGAAAAGAAACCCATTCAAGCAAACATGACATAACTTCTTAAAAAAAAAAAAAAAAAAAAAAAAAAAAACCTCGATCAAAAGAGATAAGCGGGAGAAAATATGTTTGACAGTAAAACTAAAGAAAAATACAAAACGCAGCCGCAAATTTCATGCTCCAGCTGCACCATACAATCCAGTTTAAAGGAGATGAAAACAACTTCCACTTATAAAACTTTCCAATATAGTGGAAAAGTGTTTATGAATTCAGTTTGTTTGTTCTTCCGTCGGTCTGTCCGAGCTTTGACTCGAGGAAATATACACGGATTGCCATATAATTCATATATGTTATTGAGGTTTATTGTGGCAAGATACGTATTGAAAATGAAGTGCGCTGCATTTATAGCTCGTTTAAAAGGGCACTCAAAAGAATTCCATTACTTTATGGTCGATGGAGAAAAATCCTTTCAATGTATTTTAATGCTGTTATTCTATTTCAAACGTATTGGAATTGATATACACCACTGATGTGCTCTACAAGAAGCTTATTGTACAATATGGTGTGCATAACATTTTCTCGTTCATTTATAGGGATACATAAAATAATTTGGTTATGATTTCGACCCTCCATTGGAGGGTCATAGCTAAGGGCCCAGCTAAGGGGGTTACCCCTTAGTGGATGAATTTCTAAAATCGTTTGAAATACATGTTTAACTTTTCTTTAGTAGATTTGTTATCCCGAATTTCACGCTCCTACCTAAAACTGCTGCTGCGATACGGCGAAAAGACGAAATGATCTAAAACTTTCGACCCCCATTTAACCCCCTTAGGTTGTGAATTTTCAAAAATCCTTTCTTAGTAGATGCCTACATTGGGTAAGGAACATGAATTCCAAATTGCATTGCTTTAGAACCAATGGTTGAAGCTCAGCGTTGATTATGAGTCAGACAGGACATGTTCTTTTATAAGTGAAGATAATCAATTATAAGGCATTTTTTCGATAGTCTGCCGCAGGTGATGAATTGCCAATATTCTTTTTGGTTACAACTGTATACGATTTACAGCAGCAATGGGGTTAATTATGCGCCAAACCACGCTCTTTAAAATATGACAATTCGATGTGAAACTGCAACAATGAAACATTTTAAACACGAAAGTAAAGTATAAATAAAAAAAAGAAGTGTAATCATTTTTTATAAAAATAACCTTTTTAACACTTTCCAGCCTAGTTGAAAAGTGTTTATGACTTCGGTTTGTCTGCCGTCTGTCCGTCTGTCCGGGCTCTAACTCCCGTAAATATGCTTCGATTGGCCTGAAATTTTTATGTTATTGTCGTTTACTATAGCATGTTCCCTATTTCAACAAAAGTGTGTAGCATTTATAGTTTTTTTACAGGGACAGTCAAAAGTATTCCGTTACATTACAGTCAATGGGGAAGGTTCAAGCGCATTTTGATAACGCTACGTTATTAAAACATAATGAAGTTGATATATAATTATGAAGCGCATTAAAATATGCTTTTTGTAGAATATGGGGTACAAAGCATTTATTATTCATTTACAGGGTCAAACAAAAGAATTCTTTTATACACATCGTTATATGGGGAAAAATCTTCTGCAGTGTAATTTAGTGATATTTCATTTTTTCAAACATAATGAAAACTATATGCATTACTGAGGTGCACTATAAATTGCTCTCTTGAGTGCATTGCGTTTATTTACAGGGACACACAAAAGATATTGATTACAGTACATGTGCGATATTTACAGTCTATGTGTGATAGGTGCGTTTTCAACTTTGGTTTTCATTTTTAACTTTTTTTCTTTTCATAGTACGTGTGTGTTTATAAACTCGGTTGACCATATACAGGGCTACACAAGGAAATTCGTAACTACTACAGACTATGGGAGTGAATTGCTTAAGGGTAGTTTTTAATTGTGTTTACGCATTTTCCTGCTGAACTATATTTAGTTAAGACTAATAGAAGTTTGTGGAATATAAATAAATTCATATACTGGGCTACGGAAAAAAAGATACATTGTCGTTTACGTTTGGTAATTGCTGCAAGTGAGTTTTAAGTTGCCTTTTAGCTTAATAGGTGGTGTGTACAAAAGTCTTCATCTAATATACAGGGCTGTACAAAAGATTTCGAGTGCATTTCCATCGATTGGCGAAAATTGCTAAATGTGAATATTCTGACTGAACTAAATTTTATCATACTATGTATCCACATCTATTGATCCTATACAGGGCTGCACAAAATAATTCTACTACATTTTTGACACTGGAAGGTAATTTCGAAAACTGTATTTTTCAATGTGTTATATGTTTACTAAACTGTTACATATCTTCTGTCACCTTATTTAACGGTGCAGTTTCGTTACAGTTTTCTGGTTAAAATGGAAAGTGTTTCATAATCTATGCTTGACGCATGATTTTTCGTTCTTGTTTATTTATTGAAAAAAACAGATGGATTTTTTTTACATTTAATATATATTTTTCTATTGCCCACTAACAGCACCGAAAAATATTTTTATATGAAAAATATCAATTATGTATTGAAGCAAAAATTTGTAATTTTTTTTAAGGTATACGGACAGACACTTTCGTATTAGCCGCACGCCAGAAGTTAATAGCCGGAGAAATCGCCAAAGATTTTGCTAGTAATAGCAGACCCTCCTGATTCTGATTATTTCAGAGTTGAAGCGCGTACTTTGATTACATATCTGTTAAATCTGTGTTTCATTAATATTATTGCAGTTATTTATTTATTGATGAAGTGCTAATTTCGTTATGGGGCTATTAGCTGGAAACAAACGCTGAACTATTTATAATATTTTAAGTGCAAACGGGTTAATATTCAGTAATCGAGTGGAACGCGATAGAGATAGATTAAAAAAATAAAACATGCTGGAAATTTTTTTTTTAATTTAAAAATTAGTAAATTAAAGTACAGTTATCAAACGAATTGCAATTGAAAGTATATTTTTTTCCTATTCATAGATGTAAATATTAAAATTAAGCGATGTTTAGAAGTAATTAAATTTGCGGAAAAAGGACATCTGCGGCCGAGGCTAACGAAAAAGACAGGCCACCGCGGTGCATTCCACTTATATTTTTTTACAGACCGCTAGTGTGACGTGGTGCTCTTTTCACACACCTGCATTGGTGCATTCGAGCATCATGTGACTCCGACGGTCTGTAAAAAAAGATACGTGGAAAGCACCGCGGTAGCCTTTCTTTTTCGTTAGCCTCGCCTGCGGCAATATATGACGTCAGCGTTACTCACGGTCATACTTTTGCTTTTTAATATGGATTGTTTATGTACAAAAAGCTTGCATAAAGAAGTTAAAATCAACTGAATTGACCTTTGTTACAGCATTATTATTAACTTATTGTCGTCATTTAATTTGACAACATATCAGTAAATAAAAATATAGTAATAAGCAAAGCTTGTAAATTTTTTATCTTGCAAACAATTTATAAAGTACACTCGAATCAAAATATCGATTTTAACGTTGTAATTTTATGCAATTTATGTTATTTATAGCTTTTTAAACATCATATTTCTTATTGAACTGCCTTCGTTTATTATTATATTTCTTAATGGAAAAATATAGAAATAGACTCGGAGTAATTATTAATTACTTTCTTCTATCTTTACAAGAAGAAAGTATTGGATTCATAAAAATTTTCGACTTCCGGTTTTATACGTTTTAGAAGGTCCTGAACATGATTTGACTGTTTTTAGAAAATATCTGTCTGTGAGTCTGTGACTCTGACTATCTGTATATCTGTCTGGGACAAAAATGTTTTGGCCGCTCTATCTCAAGAACTAATGCACGAAATTTAATAAAACTTTAGATTCAGTTAGTCTCTGATATAAATTGGTCCTGATTGGTTTTGGTGAAAATTCCCCGACACGCGGCGCTGCTATGCTGCATTTGTCACGATTTCCGCAATCGCTCTACTTCAAGACCTAATGCACTCATTTTCATCAAACTTCAGATTCAGTTATACCTTGACATAAATAGACGCTGATTACGTTTTGGTGTAGATATCTCAACAGGTAGCGCTGCTATAACACTTTTTTATGATTTTTACGATAGCTATATATCTCAAGAACGAATGCAGGAAATTTCATCAAACTTCATATTCTTATAGACCTTGACGTAAATAGATGTTTCTTACGTTTTGGTGTAACTAGCGCAATAAGTGGCACTGATATGCTACTTTTTCATTATTAACACGATAACTATATCTCAAGAACTAATGCACGGATTTTCATCAAACTTCAAATTCAGTTGACATAAGTTGCTGTTGATTAGGTTTTGGGCTAAATCTCCCAACAGGTAGCGCTGCTATACTGCATTTTGCAGGATTTACACGATTTTAGCAATAGTCATATCTCAAGAACTAGTTCACGGAATTTAATAAAACTTTAGATTTAGTTAAACCTTCATATAAATTGTTCCTGATTCGTTTTTAGTGTATCCGAAACCTGTGTGAGATAGAAGAAAGTTTTAGGATTGGCACATCCGAGTAGTTATTTTGTAACTTTAATACAAAATTCAATTTAATCAAAATAATTATTTTGTTGTTTGAATATTGTAAACTTTATATAAACTATTTTTCTCATTTTATTTCTTTCACCAACTTGCCAGGAGTATTAATTGCGTACTTCCAGTACTTATCACCTACAAACGCTTTCGGAACTTTTATTCAGAACATACAATCATTTTCGAAGCTGAATTTTAAGTATACGGGGTGATTATAAATAAAGTCCCACTTTCAAATTGCTGTAAAAAAGGAACCACTGGTCAGAATGATTTCAAATTTTAACTGATTGTACTGGACGAAGGAGGAAACGGTATGGCATAAGAAAGGAAAAGTTCCAAAGTGTATCAATAGGTAGCGCTGTAAGCGGCATAGCGAAAGTGTATTCGGCTACAAGTGACATTTTTAATCGAAATGCCACGGCTTTGGAATGAGTTGCACAGTAAACCAACCGTACTGTTCAATGTGTAGGAGTGTTTCGGTTGTTTGACAGGAAAAACGACTTCCAAATCAGTCAACAGTTGTGATACTCTTAGTGGAAAGCCCATCCACCATGGCAAGGTCGTACCACATTGGATTGGAAAAATCGGTTTTTAATTGTCCTTGGGCCAAAAACCGTATAAAAAGCACATAATGATTCGGTTTTTAATTCCACATGAGTGTCTTTTAATTTGTATAGTATGCTGCTTACAGCGCCATCTATTGATGCACTTTGGAACTTGTTTTCTTATGCCATACCGTTTCCCCCTTCTTCCAGAATATTTAGTTCAAATTTGAAGTCATTCTGACCAGCGGTTTCCTTTTTACAGTATTTTGAAAGTGGGACATTAATTATAATCACCCTGTATTTTAATTAAAAAATAAAAGCAAAATGAATGAATGAAAAATAGAAGAAGAAACATTTTAAAGGTTTTAAGGACATAATCCTTCAAGTATAACATAAACATTTTAGAAACTTAGCATAAATTTCTTTAAATTATCTCAATACCCAGTTTTCCAAAGACTCATAAATACATTTTTCAAGATTTGAAACATTAAGTCAGACATTTAATCATTAAAATGATTTATCGCTTTTTATATATTGTAAATTGTTTCATTTTATCTGAATAAATAAATATGTAATGAAACTAAACTAAAACAAGAATAAATATTCGGTGCGAGATGCGATCCAGTAATTATTATTAATAAAGAAAATGCTAACTCATCTCAATGTGCAACTTCAGGTTGTAAGCAGATGATTTTGATACTGATAACGTCTTATTAATTGGACAAAGTTTACATGTTACAGAATAATAACCACTTTCTTGCTGTCAATAACTTCAAAATATTCATTATATGCTGACCAGGGCAGTTCTATACTATTTTTGTCTGTCATTCTATTACATCAATCTCAAAAGAAGAATCCTCTCATTAAAACACAAGGTCTAATAATGAGTAAGAAGACAAAGGGTTGCCAGTAAGAAAACTAATATTTTTGATGAGTGAGTAATTTGCGGTTTTATCAGCAAATCCAGCAAATAATAAATCACGGGCATGCTGATGCTTTACGTTTCAGCTGCTAGTTTGTTTGAAGGCAGAAATCGTTCCTTCCTAGTTGCACTTTTCTCTAATAATAAAATGGTGTACTTGTTCTTTTTCTGTGCTTTTTCGAATATATATATTTTTAATTAGAGTTCTAGCGATTTTAAACTGTCAGGAAGCGAGCAGAAATTTTGTTCGAAGGGGAATATTTTAGATGCTTGATTATTTATTTAATGTTGCTAGGCAGCAAAGAATACGGAACTTAAAAAAAAAGAAGAGTTTTAAATTTTGTATATGGACAGGTGGGGGATAATTATTTATCAACACCACAGAGCACTATTTAGGACAGAAGATTTTTTTTTATATAAAAATAAAAATAACTTAAAGATTTTAGATTTATTTGTATGCTGGGGGGTGGGGTGTAAATTATGGGAGGTTAGGAGACAATTTAGATGATTACTTATATATTATTATTAGGTAGAGACGAATGTGCTTTTTTTTAATAAAGAGTGAAAGATTTTACTTTTGTATAAAAATAAAGATTTAAAAATATTTTAAACTCCTTCGTATGCTACTAGGTGGAAGCGGGAATATGAGAGGTTAGGGATAATTTAGATGATTTATGTTTAGATGAATCCGTTCTTTTTCTTTTTTTTAAATAAAGATTTTACTTTTCTTTGCTTGCTGGGGGTGGGAAAGGGAGAAGAAATTAGTCAGATAAAGACTTAACATAGACAGACGGCTATATTTTGGTAAAAACAATCGTAGTCGTATAAAAATACATTATATTGAGACGATTTCTATGGATTTAAATGACAATACACGAAGTTTCTGACATCTAAACTGTGAAAATGACAGTTAATTTGTGACCGTGCCCGTCGTCTATGGAGAAATCTATAACACTGCAACTGAGATTTGTCGCTGACATTCGCGAATTGTCGTAGAGAACATATTTCGCACAAAAGAAACGAGTGATAATCACGTGATTTGAAGATTGGCACTCTTTTCCTCCCTCCTAAAGTAGCGTCGATGCTCGCTACAAACTACTGATATTTTGTTTCGCGCTACTCGCTACACAGCAATTTTTTTAATATAGCGCGCTACACTACAAACTACTGGAAAAAGTTGCGGCTACTGTAGTTTCGCTACTTGTAGCGCGCTACTTCCAAGCCCTGTATATATATATACAATAGCATATTTATATATCTAAGCTTTGAAATACAAATTTTAAAGGATAAAATATTATTTCTTGACCAAAAATGGCGAAAACTACTCAATACAAGTATTTGATTATTTCCTTATCTTTGTATGGACAGGATTTTCAGGTGAGATATAAATCTCCTTCATTCGCATTGCACTTTATTACTTCTATATTAAAGCTCGAGAGGGATTTCGCGAGCCAAAGAAATACATATCTCAGTTTTGAAAAAAATGATGACTGAACAAATCATTATATATGGCTTCAATAAAAGTTGTTTCAAAATTCTGAGTAAAATAACTTAAGTTTGAAATGTTTTTATAAGCTAGTATCAAACAGAGTGCATTTATTTTCCTTAAAGTAAACTTGAAGTGAAGTCGTTTTCAGTATATCAGGATTTTTTGTGTCACACAGAATGGTAAAGTTTTGTGTGGAAAATTTTGAAAATAATGTTAATTAATTTCTTGTTGGATTTTGAAGGGAAATAATGTAATGACTATGTCCTGGGCGTTCAAGCAGACTATTCATGCATTTCCGTAAACTGTACTTAAAGATATAAATGCTGGACGATTACATAAGGAAATATTACAACATTAAAGACGTGAGTATAAAACATCACAAATTTTACTGAATGGTGTATACAAATTAAAAATTTTATACATACATTAAAATTAAAAATATCGACGTCTCGACCACCTTCGATGGTCATCCTCAGGAAAAAAATTGTATATTGCTTCCAAAGTTTCAAATGTGAAAAACAATCCGTCCGTTGCCATATTATTATTGCTGTCTACAAATTAAAAAATTAACTAGGGTAAAAATCAAACAACGTACCAACCAACCACATGTCAAACATAGAAACCATATGTTTGACTTGTGGATGGTTGGTACGTTGGTTGAGTGTTACCCTAGTTAATTTTTTTAATTTGTGGACAGCAATAATAATGTGGCAACGGATGGATTGTTTTTCACATTTGAAACTTTGGAAGCAATATACAATTTTTACTTACCCATTCTATGCCATAGGTGGTCGAAACGTCGATATTTTTAATTTTAATGTATGTATAAAATTTTAAATTTGTATACACCATGCAGTAAAATTTGTGATGTTTTATATTCACGTCTTTAATGTTGTACTTAAAGATATAGAAAAAGTTAACATTCTTCATCAATCGTCTTTTCTAATTGTTGATTAAAGAAAGTTTATGTCAAAATATTAAGTTTCTAGCTTTTTTTTTAAAAGATATTTAGAAATGAAAATATTCAAAATTTTTAAGCAATGTTCATTATAATGAAACTCTAAATTGTTATTTCATCTAATTAGTATCGTTTTGTTAATTATTAAACAAATATGTAAAAATATTCTGATCCGTTTATTGAAAGTATTTTAAAGTGGTTGATTTGAAAATACATGAAATGCATGTTAGTGTAGCCAATTAAATGATGCCTGGTGCAATTTTTTTTTTCTTTTTCCATTGGATCACTGGTGTATCGCCAAAAATCATTTATAGCACCCATTAAGCACATAACAGGCATTTTCTTATATATTGACCGGATAATTTAAGTTGGCCATATACTAACGATATTTTTCTGTGAGTTACAATTTATAATTCTAATCACGTGGTAATACAAAATCGCGAATAGAATTCTGATGAGAGCGTAAGAATATCCATAATTTTTTATTGTAAAATTTGGTGAAGAATATGATATTTAAAAACATAATTTTATCACATCTACTGGTATAAATATTTTATGAAAATAACAATCGCTCTTTGTGAGTTTATAACAATCAGACGCTGAATTACAGGAATAATTTGTCCATAAAAATTTGTCAATAAAAAAATTTTCCTCTTTTTAAAAAAAGCTTCCCTTTTATTTCAAGTTAAATATATTACAGTCTGTTACAAAAGTATAAGACCACAACATATTGTGCTTTTTAGGTTATTCAAGAAATATTTCAATCAAAATAAAGAATATTCTATGTTAGTACACCAAGTTTTTAGTAAAATGTATCAACTTACACAAATGAAATTTTAATTCGGTAAAAATAAAACATCAATATAACAAAAAAAGTGTCACGCAGAACTGTTACAAAATTATAGGACCACCTATGGGAAAGACAGTTTTCTCAAATTTAGTAAGATGTTGCAGAGAGTTGCTATTTCTCTGAATAACCTTAAACACACGATTTGGCATAGAGTTAATTAATTTTTTAAGGAACGATTCGGGAATATTGTCCCATTTCTCCATAATGGCCATTTCTAATTCATATGTTGGGTGATATTGTTTGTTGTTTTCATACACTTGGCGAGACAAATAACCCCACAAGTTTTCTATGGGGTTTAGGTCAGGGCTTCGACTTGGCCAAGGTAAAACACCAATCTTTTCTCTTTTAAGCCACTCTTTTGTTGATTTCGATGCATGACTGGGAGCATTATCTTTTTGAAACTTACATTTTGCACCTCCTAAAAGCGGTCCGAAGGGTATCAGATTCGAAATAGCATCCGTTGGTAACTGTTAGTGTTCATTTTCCCTTCAACTCTTTGGAGATCTCATTTTCCTGCATATGCGCCCCACACCCTAACGGAACCGCCTCCCATCTGCCTACTGAAGAACACACGAGATCTTTGCCTTAAATCATGCCAGTAGTAATTACTGGCGTCTGGACCATCAAGATTGAATTTTTTTCGTCTGAAAACAATATATTTCTCTATGCAGAGTTCCAGGACATGACATTCTTAGCCCACTTAAAACGAGTTTCTTTGCAACATTTCAGTACTAGTGATTTACTTTTTAATTTGCTACGAATAACACCAGCATTAGATTTCAAACTTCGCCATATGGTTCTATGCGATACCTTTTTAGTTATCTGTTGTGCTATTTTATGAGTCGACGGGTATTTTTTCGTTGCCAGTTTGACAATTCGCCTATTATCACGATCTGATAACTTCTTTTTACGACCAGACCGTTTATGGGTTCCATACAATTCTTTTTTACTTAAAACATTATGAATCGCAGTTTTAGAACGATTAAGAGTCTTACTTATTCCACGTTCAGCCTTTACTTTTTCTTTGTAGAGCCACACTCTTCTCACTTCTATTTGAGACAGCTCACTCCGACGAGGCATTTTACTAATAAATTCAAAGAATCAGATACAATTCAGAATTTTATTCTTCTTTATAAATTTTACAGATTTTTTAGGTTGCAGTTAAACTCTGAGTTCAAAATAAAATCGTCTGATTTATTAATAATATAAGTGTGGTCTTATATTTATGAAACAGTGGATTTGCTTAAAATCGTTTGGCATGAAACAAAACAGTATTCAAACTTTTTTTCCCTGAGCTAAATAAACATTATAGAGTTATTTCTTTTCGTACCACTACTTTTAAATTCAAACTAATATTTTCTTTTTTGAAAAAAGCTGAAATTGTGTGTGGTCTTATAATTTTGTAACAGACTGTAATAGAGAAAAATATCTTAAATTTAGAGTACTTGTCTAAATTATATTGCATAATTTAATTTTTTCGTACTGCATTTTTAAATGTCATACACGAATGTTTTAAAAATTATTTTAGCCACCATAAAGTCAATATGCATAGTAATAAATGCAAGGTGATTTTACCATAAATTCTACATATTTGAAAATATCTTATTTTGAGAATTATTCCAATACAAATCGGACGCTATAAAAAAGTATTCATGGGGAAATACATTTATTTATAATACTTAAAATATATAACATATGTATTCTTTTTAAATATGTTTTTGCGTTTTATGCATTTTTTAAAATATCGTTTCCTAAAATACCGTAACAAAATACGCACTGCTTCCGTTTAGAGAATTTTAGCTGATGTTGAATTTATGTGAATCTGGAAAAACAACCTTTTTGTCCATTGTTATGCTAAAAAGGTAATTTAATACTTTTATATTTATTGACGTATACATAGAATTTAACAGAAAGTTAAAAAAAAATAAAAAAACTTACTCGATTTACAGGCGTACTACATGCTCAAAAATTTTCTATTTATAAGCGTAAAATATTTTTCTTTTATATTTTAATAAAAACCTTTGAAAGTACAATTTGCTGGTTTAAAAAAACAGAAAGCGTATTTTGTTTTCCATCATCAAAACACAAAACTATTTTACCTGAAATACAAAATGATGCATCTTTTTAAAACAAATCAATCGTTATATGATTAAGTATATTATGAATGTATTGGATTAGAATGTTCTTTCGTTAATTTCTAAAATATATTAAATAAAACCACAAAAACAAACAGGTTTAAAAAGTTCTTTCTAACTGTGTACATCTTTCGGTTCCACCAGAGTCTTTCTCAAGACAACACTTTCAATCTGGCTACATGTTTTGACTCAACCAGGGATTTTCTCAAGACAACAATTTCAATTTAACTACCTGTTTCGGCTCCACCGAAGCATTTCTTGAGACAACACTTTCAGTCTGTCTACATGTTTCCGTACCACTTGAGCCTTTCTCAAGTCAACACTTTTAACCTACTTAAATGTTTCGTCTCCCCCGAAGCATTTCTTGAGACAACACTTTCAGTCTGTCTACATGTTTCCGTACCACTTGAGCCTTTTTCAAGTCAACACTTTTAACCTACTTAAATGTTTCGTCTCCACCGAAGCATTTCTTGAGACAACACTTTCAGTCTGTCTACATGTTTCCGTACCACTTGAGCCTTTTTCAAGTCAACACTTTTAACCTACTTAAATGTTTCGTCTCCACCGAAGCATTTCTTGAGACAACACTTTCAGTCTGTCTACATGTTTCCGTACCCCTTGAGCCTTTCTCAAGTCAACACTTTTAATCTATCTACATGTTTCGTCTCCACCGAAGCATTCCTTGAGACAACACTTTCAATAGATTAATTTTAACACAATTATTCAAATTGGTAAAGAAATCATATTAGTTATAATTTTTCTACTGGATGAAAATACAACTCATACGATTTCTTTACCAATTTGAATAATTGTGTTAAAATTAATCTAGTGTAATAACGTATCCAGCTTTTACTGGATCCAAATTACCTGCGATTTATTGTGTTGAGCTGATCCAGAGGCTATAATCAATAAGGTTAACTGGATGAATTAGGTCCTCCAGATTCGACCGGGATGACTCAGTTGGTAGAGCACTGGCAGATTCAGCCAAGAGATCCCAGGTTCGAATCCTGTTCCGGACATTTTTCGTCCAGTTGCAAAATTACAACTCATTCAATCCCTCTACCTGTTTCGAGTCCACCAAAGTCTTTCTCAAGATAACCCTGTTAATAATATGTGAAAATACATCAAATTTATGTGGCCAGTCAATTTAGTGCCTGATGTGGAAATTTTAACCGTTTTTTATGGATCACTTCTATAACGGTAATGACTTATACGGCCATCAATCACGTATCAGGAATTTTAATACGCGTTTACCGATCATTTATACAATTATTTTTACTGGATTGTTATATTACTGGATACTTATACACTTCCCAAGACAATACTGTTATTAGGAATGGGGGAGTGATAAGGACTTCCGAATATTTAAATTCAATATTATTAATTATAATAAATGTATGGATAAAATAATTTTTGAACGAATGCTCCAATATTTAAAATATTTTTTTTTTAATGGACAGGGCTCATTCAGGATGTGAATCTGTTTCAATATCAGTATGGTTCGAAAATGGTATGTTAAGAGACTTCACTCACGCGAAAACGCCCGCTTGCCAATGTTAGTCCTATGAGACAGTTATTTTACAATATCTCGTTTGCATTTCAATATTTTTAAACGATTTTTTTGAATTGGATAGATGAGGTTGATCGCTATGCAGGCCATTTTTTACTTTTAAGATTTTGGTTGCAGGTTTTTTTTATGAGGATACTGTCATTTTTGAAACCGGTTTGAAAAATGAAAGTATCCTCATAGAAAAGAAATTGTAAACAAAATCGAAAAAGTAAAAAACGTCCTGCATAGAGATCAACCTCAACTATACAATGCAAAACTGTCGTTCAAAAATATTGAAATGCAAATGAGATATTATAAATAAACTGTCCCATAGGATTAACATTAGCCAGCGTGTGTTTTCCCGTGATTAATGTAGTCTCTTAACTTTTCTGTCTGTGTTTTTATCTTTTATATATTATTGTATCTAATCATCACAAATTTTCAATATGATGTTAAAGGTACCCAGTACAATTTATGATTTTAAAGTAGTCATCGTTTTGTGTATAGTTTTTTATTTTACAGGGACACGTCAAAGCCTTTAATTTATATTCGTCTACTGCACATCAAAAAGAGCAATATTGGCAACAATCAAATTTAAAGTGAATATGGATAATAGGAAAGGTTTGCCCGAAGACACTCTTTTGTGCCAAGGAACCCTCACTAAAATTAGCCAATGGGTGCAATACATACGATTAGCCCCGTATTTTGTCTATGTGACGCCCCTGTACCATCAGTCACTTTACGTCCCCCTCCCCCCCCCCCACATACATACACACTATAGGTTAGTTCGCGCTCTCTTTTCGGAGCCCGAGCCCGAAACATTTTCTGTCATCAGAGTCCGAACCGCCCGCCCGAACCTGATACCGAAAGTATGCAATAGAATTAAAAAATATTTAAAAGTTCTTTTAAAAAATAACATTTTATTTCTAAACATTTTAAAAATAACTGTTATTTTAAGAACTTGCATTGGATACTATCAAGAAAAAAGTTTGGTATCAAATAAAATTTTTCTTCCTTAAAAATATTCTCATATTTTTCTCCCCCCCCCCCCCCAAAGCAAATTTGATGGACAAATTAGCGAACTGCGTTTTACGAATAAATGCATAATATTTGCAGAAGTTATTATTAATATGCTGAAGAATTGAACAATGTTTTTCTATTACCTATAAAATGTATAAATCTTCATTTATGATAGATTTCTTTCGCAAAACAATGTTACGTGATTCTTGTGTCACTGAAAATCAAGTTCATGAATCAAGTTCAAGAATTCCAAAACCAATGCATCGAATTTTATTTATAAAATCCATCTTTTTGCAATAACATCTATGCATCAAGACTCGATTGATCACTATCGATTGAAGATAAACGAAGTCAGTGCGAACTTCGTCGGCCCTTCAGAATTCTGCATTGGAACATTGGAACATTAGCTGTTTTACATATGATTTTGCAACTGCTATCGGCTTCTTAATTCAGCTTAAGTGAAAATTTCAAGCCAGGGACAAATTAAGGCATACAAAAAGGCTATAGGCACGTAGTAGTACCATCTTTTATTGGCCTGTTTAATAGGATAATTTTCCTCATAAATAAAACAACTACTATTTGGAAATAGTGGTGAATGTGTGCCTCTGACCTCAAAAGTGCTTAGTCAGACTTTGTTACGAGCTACTGTGTCTGGACTTAGGTGCATCTTACAATTTGAAATCGTTCCTGGAATCAGATAGTCTGGCTTGGGAATTTGAGCAGGCGCAAAGAAAGTAAACTTGGTAGTAGTATTTCACATTCATTGAGATTTTTAAACTTAAGTGCTCGTAGTTCCAAAGGGGCCAGCTGCGCCGAGAGCTACATATGCAGAAGGGGTGCACCAAAAACAATACTTCCATACTATATCAATTCGAGGCTGTTGATCTACAGATAATTTCATATGAAAGAAACAATGCAAAAATTAATCTGTTTTAAGTACTAGCAATATTTTGCCATACTCAAAAAAAAAAAAAAAAAAAAAAAAAAAAAAAAAAAAGCCAAAGATTTCCTATTTTAAAATTATGCCGCCCTCCACATTGTGCCGCCCATGTGCTATGGCACATCTTGCACATGCCTGAATACAGCTCTGCATACGAAACACTCTAAAAAAATCCGTGAAAATACAAGAGATTTTCCGTAAAATTTCACGGAGAAGTTTCATTTTTCCAAAACAACAGTATAATTTCCGTAAATGACATTAGTTCCGTAAAGGAGATTTCCAATCCGTAAATATGCAGAAAGTTTTCCGTAAATTTAATGGATTTTATCCAATTTTCTTTCAAAACAGTACAATGTCCGTATTTCTTCCAAAACAGTACAATTTCCGTAAGTAACTTTTAGAGGTTTGCGTACAGAAATCGCCTTGTTTGAAATGGGAATTAAGATTGTTGTATTTACTAGAGTTCTTCAATGATCCAGGCCTGACCCGGCTCGACATGCTGGCCCATTCTAACCGGCGCCATGTCTGGACAGTAATTTTTTGTGAAAATAATAGTAATATTTGTATTTTCTTAATGAAATATTTAGGAATCGATTTTGTTTTTATATGTTACAGAAAAGTATTTTTTTTAATCTATTTTTTTTATTTTTATTAATAGTGCTTCAAAATTAGAACTTTTTTTTTCACTAATTTTTTGAAATTTTATTTTAACTTTTCTAATGTGAGGCAATATTGTGCTATTTAAAGGTTTCATAACATAATATCTCTGTAAGTTATCGCTATGTAAATTGTATTAAACTAAACTGATTTGGCTTATAAATTTATGAATTAAACTAAAATTTATTATTTTATAAATTATAATTTTACAGCGTTTATAATTTTTTCCTTAAGTTTATAAAAATAGTTAATATTTTTTCTTTAGTTTTATAAAAATGAAGTTTATAATTTTATTAACTTTATAATTTATTTCTTTAGCTTATAATTTTATAAATTAAACTAAATCAACAAGTCCAAATTTAAATCTTACCTATCACAAGATCATTAATTTCGAAATTGACTTTAAGAATAAATTTTTTGTTTTAATATTAGTAAAACTATTCAGTTTGACAGAACCGTACACAAAAGTTCTCAACATAGCTCAAATATAATAATTTAGTTTATTATAAAATTGTTTATTTACATAAGCTTTTTAAAATAAGAGATAACGAAAAGTTATTTTAATAGCATGTAATAAATACGTCTTCGCAGATAATTATTATTTTTATTGGAATTGATTAATAGATCATCAGACAAATAATTAAAAAAAGTATATGTTCAAAAATTTTTTTTGTACTATTACAAAAGGATGCAATCATACAATGACTCTTAATACAATGTTTTACGCATCATATAATACATAATAAGCTAAAATTTGTCTGTTATAAAGCATCATATAATAAAGCAAAATATTGAAAAATATGAAAAGAAAATATTAAAAACATTGGAACTGAAAAAAAAAAAAAATACATGGAACTTTCAAGCTTTTGTATCATAAAAAGCGGCGCAAATAAGTAACAACGCTTGAAACAGTTGGATATTTAATCATAGCGTAGGGGTTGGGACCTCCGGTTCAGTAAGCCAGAGATTGTGGGTTCGATTCTCATCGGGGGAAGGGTTGGTTGATTACACAAAACTCACTCAGAAATGAAAAAAAAGAAAAGCAGTACATCTGTCTTTTATAAGGTTGTTCTTGAGAAGAAACTTTTTTTTTTTTTGGTCCTATAATGTTTATTTTAACATTATAAAAATTTCTAAAAAATACGGAAGATATCTGTTATAAAACGGAAATTTAAAAGCGGATATTTCAGAAATCACGGAAAATTTCCTGGAATTTACGGATTTTTTTCTCCGTTAAAAAACGGAAATAGTACTGGCGTCTCGATTGCCAGTACAATTTCCGTTTTTTCAGGAATTTTTTTTTACAGTGTACAATCCCATATCAGTTTTACTTTTGTTTTTTCCTTAAAATTACTTGTTCACTTATTGAATAGTTATGAAACAATTCGTGTACCAACTATAACATTTTAATAAATCTAGTCGTGTATCGCATAACTATATACAACTTTTGTGTATAATGACCATTAAATCTTATAAAAAATCGACAATATATCAACGGATAATTGTAATACAATAGAAAGACATATATATTCCAAAAATGTAAGATTTTCAAATTAAAATAAGTGGAAAAATAAAAAAAGATATGTGGAGAAAAAAATTCCTATGTGCAGAATGTGAAAATATTATAAGAAGCAAACGGAAACATATTGTGAAACACCTTATCAAGGGCAATATTCTACAGTATAAGTAAATCGTGATTGATTTCTGTTTGAGTAAAATAACCTTGAGACGAATTTACTTTATTTAAAATGCTCGGTCAACCACGACGCCTTATGTAAAGAAAATTGAATAAAACTGGACAAATATTGAAAACCTAAACATTATAGATGCAAAATAAATTATTAGGAAATATTATAAAATGAACAAAAAAGGATTTATTGAAAAAAGGATAAACTAAACTAAAAAGATAGAAGCTAAACTTACCCATTCTATGACATCATTTCATCGAGCTAACAGCCCACATTATCATAGTGCATGAGAGCACATGGAGCTACTAGAGCAGTTAACAGTTACAGTGAAAAATATCACAACTATTTTAACAAATTGAAAAAATAAATCTAATAGAGCAACAAAAATATTTTTATTTTATAAAATAATAATAATAATAATAATAATAAAACGTGTGAAATTAAACCCTTGTATAATTTGGATGAAGCTGTGGTATTGTGGTCGCATATATGTAATCAACCGTATCATATGGTATTAAACGAAAAAGTTTTATTTCAAAACAACAATTGCGAAAAGATGATAGGTTGTTTAGATGATATTTAGAAAACATTTTTGTACATAACTCAGGAACCACATAAGACAAGCTCCCTCTCTTCTAGAACTCAAAAACAAGTCTGCCTCTTCAAAAGCGAAAAAACACTATCTTCTTTACTGCATAATCTCTTGATCTTCTTTGATTGACGCTCCCTTCTTCCTCCCAATTCCACTTTCAGAGTACAACGAAATTCATTTCTTTGGCCTTGCTATTCATACAAATAACTTCCTCACACATTTTAAACTCCTTCAAATGATCTTGTTATAGATAAAATTCACACACATTTAGCCAGACTATTCAAGGTATGAAAGCTTTTCATTTTTACTTGAAATGAACTAAGAATCTCCTTTCTCCAGGATAATCCTCTTTTAATAGGTGTCAATCAAGAACTATTCACATTATTCTGGAATTATTTTAATCCCATCAGAAAGAATCAAGTTGATGGTCACTAACCCATCACAAAGCGTTAACAGTATATCCGCATTGTTTCAATAATTTTGATGATATATATTTATCAATCGAGCATCTTTTTAGTCGAAAAGTTTATGGTAAAGTCACTACTAAGCGAAAAGAAGAGGAAAAAATAAGTAAATAAAAAATTATTTTCTCTGATATAATTCCTTACACTTTATTCAGTTTTCTACCAGTCTTATTGTTAAACAACAAAATTTGTTTTGAATAAAAAACCAGTAGAGAACATTTTATATAAAACTACAGTACATGATTATAAACTTATTGTGATTGCAAAGTGAGGTTTCTTCAGTCTGAAATTATGCAAAAGAAAGAAGCTAATATAAATACTGTAATTTAGTTTTCACCATGTCATTATAGTTAAATAAACTTCTTCAGATTTTTAAAAGTTTTATTATCCTTTTATAATTCTAAAAAAAGGAGAAATCAAATATTCAAATATATTTAAAAAAATGAAAAATATGGTTATTCAATGCAGAAAATATGCTTTGAAATAAATAAGAAAAGGCATATTTGGTTATTACCCGAGGTTCTACGTGAAATTATTTCCTATATTTACAAACTGCATGATATTTTTCTTGATTTGCAGCTGCAATCAAAATAAACACTACTTCGTTAGCTTGAGAATGTTATATATGCAAATAAATCATTAGAAATTCAGAAATATTTGTGAAAATGAAATATATTTTTCATATGTGGAAAAAGAAAAATAGTTTCGAATCAGTAAGTTCCTTGTCTGCTTAAAATTTGAATTTATAACTATTTTATTCTGTGAATTTCTTGGACTAGTTGCATAATTTATTTCATATAAGCAATACAGAAAGGAGCATTAAGTTGCTGACGATATAAAAAAAGAATATTTTAGAATTCACATGTTTTGTGAGATTACATGTTTTTAGTAAAAAATATCGGTGGTTACAATTTGCAAAACTCATGAAAAAAAAACAACAACTAATATTTCTCTTGATTGAACAAGATTCAAAGTGCTCCACAAAGAACATGTCATCATTAAACTCAAAATGGCTGCTAAAAATACTGTCATTGCTTTGCAAGATATGATGAGAGGAAATTAAAATTGTTTGGTGCTGTCATCTATATCATAAAAGTAAAGGTGGAAATTGTAGACTAGGTAAATCATAAGTATGGTGCTGTCCTCTATTATGAATGAAGAAAAAGATATATGTATGTATGTGTATGCATGTATGTGCGTATGTATGTGTGTATATTAAGTTGTTTTACTAATTTGCATAGGTTCGAAAAAATCATTTACATTAATAATATTAATATAAGAAACAGATTCTCTTTCCTTATCGTTGCTACTTTGAAATATTTCTAAGAGAGAGCTCGGAAGAGAATACTGCTAAAAAGTTTCATACAAAAGTTTCACATGAACAACTATTTATGAACCTTGTATTAGACAAAATATTTTATTCACATTCGGTGCATGCAATTTACATTTCATAAATGCAATATTACTATTATAAGCATAAATTTATAGAAAAATTAGAATGCTTTCAAAAGCTTGTAAAATACGTCTTTGCCTTACATTGTTAAAATGAAAAAAGATCCAATTCACGATTGGAAAAAGGGCATTTTATGTAACTACAGCTTAAAAATAAGCGCTGGAAATGTCTTTTGTGAAATACATCGTTCAAAAATGCATTGTGGCCAAACATTTTAGTTAGGGCAATTTTTTTAAGATATCAGTTTAAACATAAATGGAACATGTTGCAAAGGGACAGCGGAATTTTGGAAACTCATAAAGAAAAATGGTTTCGCAATAATTTTAAAGGAAATTATTTTAAAATTTTTAGATGCTAAGAATTTTTAGAAACTGTTTGCATTAACTTCTTGTGCTGGTTTTTTGACGTGATATTTTATCCAAAATTTAAAATTTTGAAAATAACTATGTAAGCGGAAAATGTTTGAGTTAAAAATGGATTTTATGTAAAATAACTTAAAAATGTGCGCTGGAAATATTTTTTTGTGATAATACATCTTCGAAATATGCATTGTAGCTAAATATTTTAACTAAATTATTTTTTAAAGCTATAATAATACCAAAGTTTCTCTAAAGAAAAATTTTGATCGATTTGCAGGAATATTTAAGAAATATTTTGCCATCTATATTATAAAGCTAAAACGTGTATCACTAAGACTGACATCAAAATGATGGTGGCAAAGGGTTGAGCTATCATTTTCACTTTTATCAAAAATATTTCTATTTAAAATATCGCATAATTTTAAATTTTCCGCCATCGAATAGAAATAAAAATTTACTTTCGAATAAAATTTTCCTGAAAAACTACAACACAATTTACTGAATTTTATTATTTTAAAGTAATTTTAAACCATGAATTTTTCAAAATTGATATAAAAAATAAACATTTATGTGCTACAATAATTTAAAATATTAATTGCAATAATATAACTAAACAAATAGACCGGGTGGCTAGAGAAACCTGCGCAGATGGCGCTGTTGACACCGATACACCATTGGGTAGAGGTCAACGGCGATCAAGCAGATGGCGCTGTTGACGTCAACAGCGCCATCTGCTTGATCGCGGTCGACCTCTACCCAATGGTGTATCGGTGTCTTGCACGTTCGCGCTCACCTGATGTGTCATCTTTCGCCCATAGCCGTTCAACGCTTCGTCCGTATGCAAAGCCCTGATTTTTTTCCTGGAGGACTTTTTGAAGCTTATAAAGCGGTATGACAAATGTCTCAATGTACTTGGTACTTATGTGGAAAAATAAAGTTATGTTTTATCCTTAATGTCTCACTACATTTTTTGTCTTTCATACACACCTGTCCACAGTCGCCAGGGGAAACTTATTTTCCGACTGCCCCTCGTAAGTGAAATAATACTTATGCAAGAGGTCGACTATTCTAAAAGTGTTAATATCTCAATAACGATAAAAACTACTGTTTCTTTTTCTTTTTTATATAAATTTACTATTGAGAAGAGATCTAAAAATATCTAAATGTGAAAACAAATGAGTTAGAGTTACCACATATTTTCATACACTTCATCACATACACTTTCACATATTTTCTGTATACCGGACATTACGATCCGTATATCGGACAGTATGTTCTATAATTCGGGTAGCCCTGGTTGGGTCTCCTGGTTTCTTTAAAGTAAAATTTCTGAGTGAATTATGGAAATATTTTTATCATTTCTATAATAGTAAAAGGAACTGACTTTATATTTGTTTCTGTATATGATTTCGAGGATATTAGAACTAAGGAAATTCTCCACAAGAGTTATTTTCGAACCTTTATTAAACATTGTTTTAAGCATTTTTTTTTAATAATACAGCTTTTTTTTTTAAATATTACATAGAGCTTAACTTACAATTTTAAACTTCCCTGTATTTGATCTATAGATTTGTATCTGTACTAAATATAATGCTAACTTTTAGTTCAGTTAGGAAACGCGTAGCACAGTTTTATATTTCCCTTCTGGAATTTCCGACAATAAACGGAAACGTACTCGAGAACTTTTGTTGTGCCCTGTATATAATCTATAAAATTTATACACACCAATTAACAGACAAAAAATGAGCTAAATTTTAAAACGCGTTCATTAACTGTAAAACCATTTCCAGCATTTATTATTAATAAGCAGTACTTTAACCGAATTCCTTTGTGTGTCCCTGTAAATGAACGATGAAAGCTATACACACATTATTCTATATTAAGACTAATGTAAGTGATATCTATCAATTTCAATATGGTTGAAATAGTGAAACATTATCAAAATAAACTGCAAACGATATTTCTTCGTAGACCGTAATGTAACGGAATTCTTTTGAGTATCCCTTTAAACGAACCATAAGTGCTATGCACACCACATTCTCTAATTAGTCTCTTGTAGTGCATCTCAGTGATATATATCTATTTCAATATGTTTGAAAATGTGCAATATCATTAAAATAAACCGCAAATGATTTTTCCCCATAGACCGCAATGTAACGGAATTACTTTGAGTGTCTCTTTAAAAAAAACTATAAGTGCTACGCACTTCATTTTCAATACTGAACATCAATTGTATGACGATCCGAGTATATTTACGCGAGTTAGAGCACGGACAGACAGACAGACAGACAGACAAACCGAATTCATAAACATTTTTCAACTATGTTGGAAAGGGTTAAAAATAATGTGAATGCTTAGAAAACTTAATAAAATTCACCATTTCCATGAAAAATTTAAAATAAATAAACGTCTTTTATTGAAAATTGCAAATACTAAAATGTGTATTATATGTGCATTATCTCTGAAAGAATCGCTGGAAATGTCTTTGTGACAGTAAAATTTTCAAAAAATGTATTGTATCTAAATATTATATAAAAAGTTGTTTTTCAAATATAAAAATTTCAACATATATGGAATATGTTTCAAAGGGACAAATTTTTGAAAATGACAGAGGAAACCTTTTCCCCAACATTTTCAAAAGAAATGAATTTTACATTTTAGCTTTTGAGAATTTTTTATAACCGTTTCACATTTACTTGTTATACATCTATTTGAGCGGTAATAATATATTTAAAATTTTTAATTTTAAAAGCAAATATTAACTGGAAGGTTTTGACGTAGAAAGGTATATTTGAAAAACGTTTCTCAATAGTTATAGATTTTAATTGTGGACTGTATTTATAAAAAAAAGCTTTTTACTTTACAGAAAATGAAAGTATGTTTTTTTTAAACAATCCCTAATACGTAATAAAATATAATTAATTGAAGTATACAATAAATTGATAAGAAGTATCATAAAATTGGGAAGCATTGTAGTATTGAAAAGTACTTGAAAAGTCTGTAGCAAAACTAAAACGCTACAAAGAAAATGCTGGATTGCAGATTATTATTAATCGTGATAGGAGATTACGTATGGATAAATAAATCAAAACATTAAAATTTAGACTTTAAAACTCAATCTCAACGGAAAGCGCTGTTTTAAAAAAGAACAAGAACGAAAAATCATGCGTCAAGCATAGATCATGTGACACTTTCCAACGCTTCCAAAATAATTTTACAATTCATTACCGTTTAATAATGTGAAAGACAACATCTAAGTAAACAATTTGGAAAACGCATAACCTATTTAAAAACATAATTTCAGGAATTTCCAACATAAATTTCCATGATATACAATATTCGGAAAAAATCCGAACACTTTTATTCAGCCCTGTATAGGATCTGTAGATTTGTATATATACTACATAAGATGCTAAATTTTAGTTTAGTTAGGAAAAGCCTAGAACAGTTAAAAATTCTCCTTCTGGAGTTTCTGTCAATAAACGGAAATGTGTTCGCGAACTTTTGTGCTGCCCTGTATAGGATCAGAATTTATACACACCAAGTATTAGACAAAAAGTGAGTTAAATTTAAAATCGCATTCACCAACTTAAAACGCACTTCCAGGAATTATTGTTAACAGACAGTAGAGAATTCTTTTGTGTGTCCCTGTAAATGAACGATGACTGCAATACACACAATATTCTGTAGTAAGCTTCTTGTCATGCACCTTAGTGATCTATATAAATTTCAATGCGTTTAAAATAGTGAAACATTATTTAATTAAATCGCAAACGATTTTCCACCATAGACGTAATGTAACGGAATTCTTTTGACTGTCCCTGTAAAGTAACTATAAGTGCTAAGCACACCTTATTCCATATTAAGCCATTTGTAATGCACCTTAGTGATATATATCAATTACAATGTATTTGAAACTGCGTGACATCATTAAAATAAACCTCAAATGATTTTTCCCCATAGACCGTAATGTAACGTAATTATTTTGAGTGTCCCTGTAAAAAAACTATAAGGGCTACACACTTCAGTTTAAATAGGGAACATTCTATAGATAACGACAATAACATAAAAAAATTGCAGGGCAATTCGAGCATATTTACGGGTTTTAGAACACGGACAGACGGGCATACGGCCATACGGCAGACGGCCAGACAAACCGAAGTCATAAACACTTTTCAACTAGGTTGGAAAGTGTTAAAAACCACAAAATGTGATAATTGTGAAAAAATGGATTTTTTCAGTGTGACTTAAAGCTGCAAGTGCGCAATTGGTTCATAATCACATTCTAATACTAAGTATAGTCGTGGGTATTATGACTGATACAGCATAAAGGAGCACATCAATTGGAATGCCTGTTTCTTGCTGCCGTATGACGCTTACAGTGCTGATAAAAATTGGGGTTTTCCTCTATAGTTTATAAGTATGTCAAGTAAAATCCCAACTAGAAATCTCATGGTGTATTTTGGCGTGATCTTAATTTTGTACTGTACAATAAAACGTGTTTTTGCGTGATTTTCTTGTACGCGATGTATGGAAAAAAATGCTCGTAAAAATACATAATCTGAGTACTACTATGCGATGGTCAACGAATGCAAGTCGGGCTATGGAGCCGTTTTATTATAAGCATAAATCAAGCACTTTGTGCGAACTTTAATGAATAAACTAAAACCCTTAACAACGTTTTAACGCACAAACACTGACAAACATGGTATAAAAAATCACATATGGCCGTTTCGAGGATTCCTGGATCCCCTTCCTCAGTGCGGAAAAAAAAAATAAAAATATTGAAATGAGTTCAAAGAAACCCTCGGTTTTAGCGCCGAGTACTGGTTTGATTGAAAGATCAAAGTAAGAGTTTATATATCTTAAAGAAATGATGTAATTGACAGGAACTAACTGAAACAAGTGGGTAAGTGTGATCCAAGTTCGCACAAAGGGTTTCGTTTAATATTCCTTTCAAAACACTTTATCCTTTCTTTAAAAAATCCAAATAAATTTCATTTTCTAGAAAAAAAAAAAAAAAAAAACTGTCTATTTTTCTCCGTTTTTCGAATATCTGAACCGGCCCGATAGCGGGTGAAGCCCACTATTATATTCTATCATAATAATATCTGTCATGTGGACTAAATGCGATATTTAAAAAAAAAAATAATTTCAAAATTAAACATGTTATGTACACCTTCAAAATGTTAAAATAGGCGAATATTTCCATAATCGGGTTTTTATCATGATTCAATACGTTCCTCAAACTCATACATTTACTATTCTCTATTACTCATATTCATACTCGCTTTGTATTATACTGAAACATTTGAAAAATCCGTTAAACTTGCGATATGACGTCAGATTTTCTTTTTAATTCTCTAATGACGTGTAATTAATCTGCTTTGTGTACACGCACACATACTCATACTCCTTGTATTATTGAGAAATCTTTCTGTTTTATTACCACTATGACGTCAATCATTTTTACTTCATATTAATCGTTTTTTTTCAATTGGTGAAACTTTTTATTTCATTTTTATTTTTCACTTGGAAATCGTCTGATAGAAAATTAATTATTGTAGATAGAATTTCATCGTGGATTTTTAATTTTTGGCATCTGCTATAAGGAAAAATGTTCAAATTTAATAAGAAAAGGCTGTTAGAATTTTGGTTTTTTATCTCTATTTATTAAAATAATACGAAAATTTTTCAAATTTTAATATTTTCAGCTCTTTGCAGCTGATATTCTGATTTATATACAAAGTTCAACTCTGTAAGTTACACAGTTTTCGAGAATGGCTCTAATGCAGACAGACAACGAAGCGGGAGCAATAGGGTTTCGTGAGATGAACGAAACCCTAAAAAGGACTCACTGCGCAGGATTCCTCCGCACTAGCGTGAGAAAAGGGGTGCTGGTCATATCATTCACTAAGGAAGAAGTATGTTTATGGATATAGTAAGCTTCGTAAAAGTCTAGATCCCAAACTGATTTTAATTTTTCCGCACTGAGGAAGAGGACCCAGGAATCCTCAAAACGGCCGTATGTGACTTTTTGTGCCATGTTTGTACGTATTTGTGCGTTAAAACGTTGTTAAAGGTTTTAGTTTATGTACTATGTTATTATATTTCTCGAACAGATGCAAAAGAATTCCCAATAATTAAAAAAATTAATTTCTAAATTCTAATAAATGTATTGTCAAATTTTAAAAGCTATTGGATATATTTAAGACCTCCATATCGAAAATTTAGCATCTATATGTTTACGTTTAAATCCATTATTCAAATATGCCATTTTCATTTCAGCTAACATCGAAATTTGAAAATCGTCTGAATTCCCATAGGAAATCTATATGACTTACAAAGAAATGTTCTATATTTTAAAAACGAATGAACAAAATTTAACTAAAATCTATACAATTTAATCCGGGTATCTCACCAACATACCTGCGAAAAATCAACCTAATAGAATGATTTTTGTGAGAAATAGCGCGGAACAGACAGACGAACAGAAACGAAAATTTTTTTTCGGGTCTCAAGAGTAAGCCAAGCCTCAAATGACGTTTTCGCAATAACTAACTGTCTGACTGCGAGCATGATTTCGAAGAAATTGGTGAATGAAGAACTATAAAATTGGCACAATCGTTTTGTATGAACATCTATTTAAAGGGTCTCGTTTTCGATATCTGCGTCTGGAAAATAGCTTATTCATATTTTATGCAATTTTACTTAACAATCATGCGTAGTATAAGTCTCGTACGAAGTCTTGTAATCGTTTTGAAAATCGAAAAAAAAATTTTGCCGTTCGTCTGTCTGTGTGTCTGTGTATGTGTGTTTAAACGCTCTATCTCCCGAAAAAAATGAGATAGAGAGTTGAACTTTGGTATGTACTTAGTATGCAATAATGGGAAGAAGCTTATTGAATTTTATTAACCTCGATTATCCGGAACTATTTTTTTCGGAGTCTCGAAATATTCGTTCTGATAAAAGGTATATAAAAATTTTCGAAATTGTTTATTTTAAGGAGTGAGTATAAGAGACAATAAAAAAAAAACAAATTTTGCAAGAGACGCTTACTCCGACACAGTAAACCGTTAGTTAATATGATTATCAATTTTGGAGTTATAGAGCATTTAAAGTTTATGACGTCATCAAGCCACGATTTTATTCGAATTGCAATGCATTTTATAAACAAGACTTACCTTATATTACGTATGATGGATAAGTAATAGTTTACACATGTTTTATTTTCATATTTTATATTATGCATATCAATGATGGGTAAGTATTACGGTGGCCCCCAACGACTAGTTAATTTACAATTTTAATTATAAATTTATAGAATCTTGTGAATATTTTAAAAGTTAGCTGAATATGCCTTAGCCACAGCATGATCAAAAGAATTCCTTTATGACAAAGCAGTTAGTAAAACTGATAATTTTTCTAGAATTTTTTGTAAATAAACACAGACAACGTCTTTTGTGACAATAAACCTACACAAATGCGTCATAGTCAAATATTTTATCTAGGGATGTTTTTTAAAGATAGAAATTTTAACGTAAATGAAATATCTTGGAAATAAACAATTTTTGAACAAGACAAAAGAAATGCTTTCGTAATACTTTTCAAAAGAATTTTGATGTTTAGGTTTAAAGAATTTCTATAAACGATTTGCTATTATCTGCTGCGGTAATATTTTAAAGTAATAATACTTTCAAATTTCAAATTAAAAATAAAACAGCGTTTTGATGAAGCATTTAGTAAAACGGGTATTTCATTTACTACAAATTCTTAAAAATAAGAGCTGGATATAAACTTATTTTGTGGCAATACATTTTCTTAAAAAGCACTATAGTTAAATATTATGCCTAATAATTCTTATTTTAGAAATATAAAGTTAAACATAAATGTAAAATTTGCAAAAGGACGATTTTGACTGCAGAAAAACTTTCATACTTTTTTAAAGTAAACGAGTTTTGCTTTTATAGCTTTTAGAATTTTTTAAAAAAAGATTTAAATTTATTTCTGTGCTAATATTTTGTGGAAATATGACATTCTAAATATAAAACTTTGAAAGGAAATATCAACGAAGAGGTTTTGGGGACATAAAATAATTTAACAATTTTTAAATAATTTTTGTTATGTACTGAACTTATAAAAATAGCCGCTGTTTTATATATAGAAATTGAAAGCATCCAATTTATTAAAACCAATACTAATGTGTAGTGCAGAGTAGTACTTTATTCTAGTCTAGAAAAGACCTATAAAAATATCACATAACAACGACTGGTGAAAGGTATTTTACGAGGGAAAGTCATTGAGTAAGTCGCAAAAGATAATTAAATAATAACTTACAATTATATTTCACTTCAAAACTATTTCTATTTCTCAACATATTCTCCACCAATATTTATGCACTTATATCACCGTTTTATCAGTGCCCCAACACCAGCTGCAAGATTCTTTGGGTTGCTGTCTCAGCCACATTAGGACTTCAACTTGAACCTTTTCATCATCTGTGAACATCATTTTTGCTTCCAAGATGGTTTTTTAGTGGACTAAACAGATGAAAATCGCTTGGGGCTAAGTCGAAGCTATGTGGTGGATGTTGAAGAGGTTACCAACCAAACTTGAAGTCCTAATGTGGCTGAGACCAGGGCCTGTTTACCGAATAGGCTCGTGAAGCCCGAGCTTACCCACTGAAATACAAAGCCCCCCCCCCCCACCCAAATTTCCTTTTCAAAACTAATTTTTAGGGGGAAAAATATAAGTCATGTTAAAAAATGTATATATATATATATATTTTAATTATAGCTACTAAATATTCCTTCAGATTATTACCGACATATTTATACTCTATTTTCTTTTTCTGTTGATATAATAAATGGTATAAAAACAGTGATTAAATGCAACTTATTTTCATTTCTCTTATGTTTTACATTTTAATTTCAAACATACTAAAAATAACAGAAAATTTAATCTGTATACTTATATTTTGTTTATATTCATAAAGAGTGCGGAGAAATGATATAAAATATGGAGAATAGGTTATTTAAATAAAGACGAAAGTAATTAGCATTCAGTGATATCAAATTTCTGTTTATAAAATAGAAGCAAAATTGTGTTGCAGCTAAGTATAAATTTATGTCAAATATTTGTTCTCCCTGGCACTGTTCTTAGCACTTGCAAATCCTGCAATTTGTAAAGCATAAAATATATTTGAAAGTTTAAATATTCTCATCTGTTCCATATTTGTAAATCCAAACTTGTTATGCATAATTATGTGTATAATAAAATATTTTTTATAACTAGTTTAATATTAAAAGTGTTGTTTGCTCAAAATTTTGATGGTAAAATTTCAAATTGTTGAAGCATAATTGGTAGAGTAAAAAGGGGGACCCCTGTATGATGTCGGGCTTCCCCTATTTCTAAGTCTTAAGCGGGCCCTGGCTGAGACAGCAACCCAAAGAATGCTATGCAGCTGGTGTTGGGGCACTGATAAAACTGTGATATAAGTGCATAAATATTGGTGGAGAATATGTTGAGAAATAAAAACAGTTTTAAAGTGAATATCATTGTAAGTTATTATTTAATTGCTATTGTGACTTACTTAATGACTTTCCCTCGTAGCTTTCACCATTTACTGAATTGAAATACATTTGTTATTTGCATTTTGCGGGAGTGTGATTTCTTATTCATTGATTTACAGAAATCTATAAAAGCATTTGTATTATTAAAAGGAGCTGATTGTTTGTCTTTGTCCAACTGTGTGTCTGATCTTATGGAACACACTGGACAGAGAGCTAAGAGATTTAATTTAAAAAATTCTTTCACAAATCTGTTTAAAATATTAATTTTTATTTTTCAGGATTTTTTTTTTTAATATTTGCATTTACTTTCTGTGCTTATATTACGGTAATATTACATTATGAAATAAAAATTTTGAAAATAATGTGATAAAATAGAACCTTCCCGAAAAAACTCTTGGGATACAGTAGTCAGTAAAATTGTCACTTAATGTTCAATATCTTTCAGAAAATAAGCACTGGCAATATATATTTTTTTTATATACAATACATCTATGAAAAATCATTGCATACATATTCTAGGAAATAATTTTTAAAGATATAAATGGAGCATAAATGGAATATTTTGTAAAGAGACAATTTTAGAACATGAAAAAGGACATGCTATCGCAATACTTTCAAAAGGATTTGAATTTTTAGCTTTTAGAAACACTTTAAATTGCTTTGCTTTTTCTTTCTGTTCTTGTATATTGCGGTGATATTACATTCTAAATTTAAAAGTTTGAAAATAATGACCTTTGAGCCAAATGCGATATTTTATGTGCTACATCTTTGATAAAAAAAAAATTAGCATTATCTTTTGTGACGATGCATCTTCAGAAATTGGATTCTAGTTAAATATTTTAGTTAGGGTTGTTTCTTAAAAATAGAAATTTAAATATAAATGGCCTGTGCTTCAAAGAAACAATTTTTGAAAAAAGACATAGAAAATACTTTAGAATTTTTTCAAAAGAGATGTATTAGATTTTAGGAATTTTTAGAGACGATTTCCATTTATTTACTGTGCTTATTTTTTGTTGTAATATTGCATTTTAAATATGAAAATTTTGTTAAAATAAATATATATCAAAAAAGACATTAGCTTACAGGGAATATATAATATGTTTTATGTATAACATTTATTAAGGACTGTATTTAAAAAATCCCCTTTAAAAAAAATTAAGAATTGAAGAAATCCGTTTTTTAAAAGAATCATCAAAATATTGTAAATAATAAGTTGATTCTTGCTTAGAAATAAAACATTAAGCTTTTTCTCATAATTTAACAAGTTACATTATTGAAACTTTAAATAACTTTGTATGTGTTTACTGATATACGCAAACGTGCAGAGCGTAAAGAGAAAAAAAAACGAATGACGGTTTTTACTCCAAATACAAAAATTCTTGGAAATATAAGGATTATTTTTTTTAAAATCAAGAGATTTTAGCAAGTGTTTTTTATGCAGGGTTTTCCACCAAAATTAACGCCAGTTTCAACAAATTGAACAAAATATATTAGAAACAACATAGTGCAATTAGAATATAAATATATTCAATTTTTAATTCAAAATAAGTAGTTGTATGAAATATATTTTAACTGCGCATTCGCTAACTATATACCAATTTTTTTTTCATGATTTGGAGCTCAGCTTTATAGAGCAACTAATATAAAATGACCAATTGAATATCCTCAAAATTCATAAAGATTTTTGACGATGTAGTAAGCAGAATATCGGTTGCCTTCGAAAAGTAGCCGTATGATAAGGTATTTTCTAAAAGTTGTCATTTTTAATTAATTGACTTCCAAGAAAGGAGTTCAATGAACGTCTATGAGTAGCTTTGGCACGGTTGCTTCGATTTTGATAGTTCTTTTATTGTTGGGATAGACTCGTTCTGGGGGTTTTCCAAGAAGAACTGAAGCATTAATAAAAATGAAAAAAAAATTAAATTAAAAGTGTCAATTTGTGAAAAATAACTTATCATATAGCTAATTTGAGAAAGCAACTAAAATTCAGCTCACTCTATTGCATATATTTTTCTGAATTGTCACAATATTCGACTAGAGTATTTATATGAGTTGCTCTATAGAGTTGACTACCAAATCATGAAAAAATCTCTGGCATCTTTCGTGTATGCGCAGTTAAAGATTATTTCATCAATTAATTAACATAATATTTATATACTATGTGTGCTATGTTGTTTAAAAGTATATTACTTTACTTTGTAATGTTTTCTGAAAGTGGCGTTAAATTCGATGAAAATCCTACATACTATAATAAAAAAACATGCCAAAATTTCTTGAATTTTTTAAAGAAACCTTTATATCTAAATGAATATACTTGCTATTATTTCACAAATGAACACAAATGTTGAATAAAATAAGCATAGTCATTTGCTGCAGTTACAAATCATTTCAATCATTTTATTTTACAGGGTGCTCCCAAATATTATTTATTTCTTTAATTTGTTGTTGGTCCCCAAATTGCCCTCGTGATCGAACTTTCACTGCAAATTGTGAAACCAAACATGAGTTTTTGTTTTCCATCTGTTTGTCTGTTTGTATGTTCCGCGATAACTGCCACAAAAACCATCCGATTAGGTTGATTTTTGGTGAGTATGTTGGCGAGCTACCCGGAAGTAGCTGTATGGTTTTAGTGACATTTGGTCCATTCGTTCGAGAAATATATTTTCTTTTAAGACATAATGATTTTCATTGGGAAGTCAGACAATTTTTAGGGGCATTCGTAATTGTATAAATACGTAGCACCTATTGTCGTCGTCTGGTCCGTCCGCCTGTCTGTCCGTCCGTCCGTCCGCTGTCTGTCCGTGCGTACGTCCTTCCGTCTGTCTGTCCGGCCGTCCGTCTGCATATAACAACGCAAAAACTACCCAACCGAATAGTTTGAAATTTAAGATATATTATCTTTGCAGAATTTTGTCGAGGCATTTCAAATTTTATGAAAATAGAATCAAAACTTTAGAATATAATAATAAAAATATTTGTTAAGAAATTTGAATTAAAAAAAAATCGGTGCTTTCTTGTTATAGGAGCTTTCGAGTCTGAATCGTCAAGCGTCCGAGATACTTATTTTATGACAGAAATTAATCTGCAGACGATATAATTCATTTCGCAGAATTAAAAATCATCAAGATCTGAATATTTATATAACTAGCTATAGTACGAACGTTACTAGCGTTTGTTGTAGCGTACGTTTGTCACGTTTGACGTGCAATTTCCAATTTGTTAAATTTTCCCATTCGTCTAAAGGAAAATAACGCACTGGGATAATTGATACGTTAAATTATGGATGCCATTAATTTCCGAAAAGGAGATCTTAAATTAATCGGATCACTGTAAAATTCACCAATAATTTGTCAAAATTTTGAAGTTAATTGCATACATAATTGAAAAGTTTTACGCATCAATTGGAGAGAAATAAAACATTTTAATTTCTCATTCTTTACAAAAATGTCCAATGCATTTATTTTTACTCACTTTCATTAAATGGTTGCCTAAATACTCTATTTCAAATTATATCAAAAAAAGAAAATTGGAGTAAATCGCATTATTTTGATAGAAAATTTTATTAACAAAATAGCTGATTTTGGGGCTGATTTAAGTTTTTAATCTGCTTTTTCTAATGCAATAGATGAGGATTTATTTTAACTTTCTAAAGAAATATTACCAAACTGGTTTTCCAAACGAAAATTATAAAAACGTTAAATGTGTAAATTGAATGTAAGAATCATAAGAGGAATTTACATTTGTATAAGTATATTTAATACACGAAATATTACTCAATTTCAGCAACATATAACGATGTTTAGTGATTGAAAAATAAGTATTCTTTTAAGGATAGGATAAAATCTCCTGTACAAAGAGATGGTTAATCTAATGAAATTACAATAGTAAATGCATTCAGACATATACTCGAATAATGAAATAGCACAATTACTGGAATTGAGAACATAAAATTAAAGCGACGACGGGGTGTTCAGGGGGCAGGAGCTCTCCTGAAGGAATGCATTCTTAATCTGAAAAAATGCAGTAATAAGTAGTTTATCACATCATTGCATAAAATTGTGTTTAATGTGATACTTCTAAAATTTTAGGAAATTTCGGTGAATCTTATATGCCTATAAATGTATAAATAGCTTTAAAAAGTTGAATTTTAGGATTTAAATGTTATGCAGATTATATTAAAAATTGGTGAGATTAATGACCAATGATTTGTAGAGCTGACGTTGAAGCCTCTGAGCTGTGGATTCACTAGTGTGTGTTCGTTTATCCCTCAATAAAATTGATGCGGGAAAAAAGTAGTTGGCACTATTAATGTATTTTAAACAGAATTTCAAATGTTTATCGTTACATTTTGTTTTATTATGTTATGAGTAAATTGTGTCTACATTAATTTATTAAATTAATTATAAAAATTCTTATTATTCTAAATGTGATCTAAATTAAACGAATTAAAATATATTTTTTTCTATTTTTTATAGAAACAGAATCTTATGCTAGGTAAAACTATATATATCTGAAAAAACATTGCTATCTATCTTTTTATAACCTTTTTAACATATTTTTATAGACTTTTAACATCTTTTTAACACCTTTTGACATCTTTTAACATCTTTTTTAACATCTTTTTATAAAATATCTATGATCATCTACGTCAGACAATTACTGTGTACTATACCTCATATAATACCAAAACATTATAATTATCTTACAGTAAAAGACTAAATTTATTAAACACAAGAAACATTAACACGATTTGTGGTATTTAATTACCATACCTGATACAATTGCTTACAGAAAACATAACACAGACTCATTAATAATAAATATTTCTCCGTAATATGATAAATGTTAGTTGTGCCATCATTTTTTATGTTTTAAAAATAAAATAAAACAAAATTAAATTATGTTAACTTCGTTATTAATTTGTGACGCTTTTGTATTATGAATGTTTTTATTTACCATACATTAATCTCTCACATTACTCTCCATTGTTTACCCATTTTTTAAAAATGAATAGTCTTTTTTTTATCCCTTTTATCTAAATTAGCTGAATCATGAAAACGTACTAAGATAATAACAAGCAAAAAAGGAGAGAAAACATAAAAATAACATATTATGTACATAGTTAAATCCCTCATAATAGATACTCATTAAAGTAAAGAATAAAAAGTTTTTTTTTTTTTTGTTTTCAAAAAATAAACTCCGAATTTATTGACAACGTTTATCATTTCTTTGCTATATTATATCTACTTCAAAGTTATTCAATCATGTAACGGTATGATAATTCCTAAATGAACAACAACAAAAAAATAAATATATTTTACTCCGATAAGATTTTTTATTCTTGCTCTAGAAGAATCTAACATTATTTATTTTTAATGTACGCACTGATTATAAAGTCCTTAGGCGTACAAGAACAACGTATTTTTGCAATAAACCATAAGATCGCAAACCACTTATTCAGTCAAGAATACAGAGTGTTCCAATCTAACCGATCTCGAATTTCTGTTAACACCTTTATAAAAAACGGAGATATTAGGATGAAAATTTAAGGAGACTTGTTTTTTTTATGCAAAACGTGATAATATCACGCTAAGTGCTAGTAACACCATCCGCGTTCAAACGGGAGGAGCTCGACGCTATACATTTTGAAATGTGATTATCAGGACATTTATCGAGTTATTTTGTTTTCTTATTCAGTCAAGAATACACAGTGTTCCAATCTAACCGATCACGAATTTCCGTTAATACGTTTACAAAAAACAGCATGAACTCAACTATATACATTTTGAAAAGTGATTATTAGTAGATTTATCGACTTATTTTGTTTTCTTATTCAGTCAAGAATACAGAGTGTTCCAATTTAACCGATCACGAATTTCCGTTAATACGTTTACAAAAAATGAAGCCATTAGGATGAAAATTTAAAGAGACTTTCTTTTTTTTTTTGTGGAAAAAGTGATAACATCACGATAAATGCTAAAAACACTATCCTCGTCCAAACAGCACGAACTCGACTCTATACGTTTTGAAATGTGATTATCAGCAGATTTATTGACTTATTTTGTTTCCTTATTCAGTCAAGAATACAGAGTGTTCCAATCTAACCGATCACGAATTTCCGTTAATACGTTTACAAAAAATGAAGCCACTGGGAATGAAAATTTAAAGATACTTACTTTTTTTTTGCAAAAAGTGATAATATCACGATAAGTGCTAGAAACGCCTACTATCCGAGTCCAAAGAGCACGAACACAACACTATACATTTTGAAATGTGATTATTAGTAGATTTATCGACTTATTTTGTTTTCTTATTCAGTCAAGAATACAGAGTGTTCCGATCTAACCGATCACGGATTTCCGTTAATACGTTTACAAAAAATGAAGCCATTAGGATGAAAATTTAAAGATACTTTCTTTTTTTTGTGTGGAAAAAGTGTTAATATTACGATAAATGCTAGAAACACTATACGCGTTCAAACAGCACGCACTCGACGCTATACATTTTGAAATGTGATTATCAGGAGATTTATCATCTTATTTTGTTTTCTTATTCAGTCAAGAATACAGAGTGTTCCAATCTAACCGATCACGGATTTCCGTTAATATGTTTACAAAAAATGAAGCCATTAGGATGAAAATTTAAAGATACTTGCATTTTTTTGTGGAAAAAGTGAATATCACGATAAATTCTAGAAACACTATCCTCGTTCAAACAGCACGAATTCGACGCTATACATTTTGGAAATGTGATTATCAGTAGATTTATCGACTTATTTTGTTTTCTTATTCAGTCAAGAATACAGAGTGTTCCGATCTAACCGATCACGGATTTCCGTTAATACGTTTACAAAAAATGAAGCCATTAGGATGAAAATTTAAAGATACTTTCTTTTTTTTTGTGTGGAAAAAGTGTTAATATTACGATAAATGCTAGAAACACTATACGCGTTCAAACAGCACGCACTCGACGCTATACATTTTGAAATGTGATTATCAGGAGATTTATCATCTTATTTTGTTTTCTTATTCAGTCAAGAATACAGAGTGTTCCAATCTAACCGATCACGGATTTCCTTTAATATGTTTACAAAAAATGCAGCCATTAGGATGAAAATTTAAAGATACTTGCATTTTTTTGTGGAAAAAGTGAATATCACGATAAATTCTAGAAACACTATCCGCGTTCAAACAGCACGAATTCGACGCTATACATTTTGAAATGTGATTATCAGTAGATTTATCGACTTATTTTATTTTCTTATTCAGTCAAGAATACAGAGTGTTCAAATCTAATCGATTACGAATTTCCGTTAATACGTTTACAAAAACAGCACGAACTCGACTCTATATATTTTGAAATGTGATTATCAGTAAGATTTATCGACTTATTTTGTTTTCTTATTCAGTCAAGAATACAGAGTGTTCTAATCTAACCGATCACGGATTTCCGTTAATACGTTTACAAAAAATGAAGCCATTAGGATGAAAATTTAAAGATACTTATTTTTTTTTTTGTGTGGAAAAAGTGATAATATTACGATAAATGCTAGAAACACTATACGCGTTCAAACAGCACGAACTCGACGCTATACATTTTGAAATGTGATTATCAGTAGATTTATCGACTTATTTTATTTTCTTATTCAGTCAAGAATACAGAGTGTTCAAATCTAATCGATTACGAATTTCCGTTAATACGTTTACAAAAACAGCACGAACTCGACTCTATATATTTTGAAATGTGATTATCAGTAGATTTATCGACTTATTTTGTTTTCTTAGTCAGTCAAGAATACAGAGTGTTCTAATCTAACCGATCACGGATTTCCGTTAATACGTTTACAAAAAATGAAGCCATTAGGATGAAAATTTAAAGATACTTTCTTTTTTTTTGTGTGGAAAAAGTGATAATATTACAATAAATGCTAGAAACACTATACGCGTTCAAACAGCACGAACTCGACGCTATACATTTTGAAATGTGATTATCAGGAAATTTATCAACTTATTTTGTTTTCCTATTCAGTCAAGAATACACTGTATTCCGATCTAACCGATTACGAATTTCCGTTAATACGAAAAAAAAAACAGCACAAACTCGACTCTATACATTTTGAAATGTGATTTTCAGGATATTCATCGACTTATTTTGTTTTCTTATTCAGTCAAGAATACAAAGTGTTCGAATCTAACCGATCACGAATTTCTGTTAATACGTTTACAAAAAATGAAGCCACTGGGGATGAAAATTTAAAGATACTTATTTTTTTTGTGCAAAAAGTGATAATATCACGATAAGTGCTAGAAACGCCTACTATCCGAGTCCAAAGAACACGAACACGACGCTATACATTTTGAAATGTGATTACCAGGAGATTTATCGACTTATTTTGTTTTCTTATTCAGTCAAGAATACAGAGTGTTCAAATCTAACCGATTACGAATTTCCGTTAATACGTTTACAAAAAACAGCACGAACTCGACTCTATACATTTTGAAATGTGATTATCAGGAGTTTTATCGACTTATTACTTACCCATCATATGTAGTATAGGGTAAGACTTGTAATCGTTTTGTAAACCGAAAAAAAATAGACGGATTTACACGTTTCAGACACTGTAGATTCCGAAAAACATATTTTTAGAAAAAAAAAATTCCGTCCGTCTGTCTGTCTGTGTGTGTGTCTGTAAACGCTCTATTTCCTGAACAAATTGAGATAGAGACTTGAAATTTGTTATGTACTTTGCATTTGCATCCTGGCACAGTATTTGATTTGCATCCTGTCTGTTATATTTTACGGTGTGTTGGCATACGCTTCTTAGACTAATGATAATTGAATGTTTGTTGTTTATTCACTCAGAACACTTATTTTAGTTGAAGAGTAATTTATTTGTGAATTTCAGTGAAAGATAGATTTCAATATATATGAAATATATCTTATACTATTAAATTAGCAATTCTTGCACATATATGTACTGGAAACTCACGGAATATGTGTTTTCTGTGTCTAGAAATTGGTCTGCCAGGTTCTCATCTAAAGGAAAATTTGTTTTTCTGCGTTACCGGCTCTTCGCATAGGTTGGAAATATAGAAACAAGTGAAAAAAAGAGTGCAACTATATAATTACAACAATTTTTATAACATTGTTTATAACAAACAATAAAATTACACTAATAGAATTATAATAATTAAATTAAACAATTGTGTCAAACTACTGGAAAAACAATGGTTGAAAAGAAGATTGAAACAGAATTAAGCAGACTATATGACTTAATTAGTAGGTATTGAAAACTTTTTCTATTTATCTTTCGTCTATTTTTTTTCTTTTATAGAAAAGTTTTTAAATATATTTCACATAAGTGTCTAATAACAACCAAAAGCAGCAGAAAAAATTAGGGCCAATAAGAATAAACTTTAATTTAAAGTGACAAAAGAATAAATTTACCAATAAATGTATGTTTAAACAACGGACATGTATCAATACGCCTATAAGACGCACTAAAAACGTGAGAATAACTTACAATGTTCGTATAGTCTTAAGCCATACAGCCATAGTCAACAGCGATAGTCAACATGGTATACAGCCAGAAAAATTACAAGTAGTTTTCCTGACATATTTAAGTAGTTTTTGGTTTCAGAGAAGACAGGACAGCAACAAATATTCATTATGTCCACTGCAAAGATTTCATCTTCTTTATACATGAAATCAGTCCTTAGATATATAACTTCTTCTTTGTCTTCATTCATTTGCTTTATAAGCCAAACGTTTTTATAGTGAGTAGACTTTCTAATTCCATACTTAACGTCAGATGAAACAAAAGTTCCTTTTAAAATATTTTTTTGAAATATCGGCGTGTCATAGACAACGGGATCAATTTCTTCCCACGTGGCATTTGCAATGAAATCTCTCTATGATTCCTCATCACTACCATCTATATGGCATTTCTTCACTTTTTGTGCCGTCTCCTTATAGCAATCAATTTATCTCACAATCTTTTTCAACTTTCTTTCTTTCTTTCGTTTTCTTTCTTTTTTTTTGTTAGGTTTTTACTTTTTATAATTCTTTTAATTTCAATTTAGTCTGCTTGTATGTCACCTGCTATTTCTGTAATAATTTTTGTACTTGTGCAATCCCTTGTATTTTAAATTCTTCCTTATAGTTTTCAACACTTGTGTCTGCTTTTTCTCTTATAATATCAGGAATTGGTTTGTCTTGCTTTTTAGTTTTTTAGTTTTTGTTTTTCTTCCCTTCTTTGGATGCTTTCGTTTACTACACATGTAAAGGAATTTAAATTCTTTTGCTTTTGATTTTTCTTCCTCATTTTCTATTCTTAAATTTTTTAATAACTATTGATAATTCATATTAAGAGAAAAAATCATACTACATTAAAATAAATCTAAAAATTAATTTTAATTTAGAGAAAGAAAAGATCACACTTACCTATTAAAACTAGTAAAAATATTTACATATGAAAAAAAATTAACAAAAATTCTATCTTAGATTATTTTTTCCTGTTTTTAATTTGTTGCAGATCATAAACTCAGGAATTGCTGTGTTCAATGTTTATATATACGCAATGTGCCTCTATTCCGGGAGAAACAATTGATTTTTTTTAAAGATATACACGTAAGCCCTGGTGCATTAATGATAATTATATAGGTTTGCTGTTTCTTCGCCACCAAAAAAGTATTTTAATAATAATAATTTCTATACATGTGAAGGGATTTAAATTATATTGCTTTTAACTTTTCTTCTTCATTTTCCAATCTTGTTTTTTCTAATAAATATAGATAATTCATATTAAAAGAAAAAATCCTACTAAATTAAAATAAATCTACAAAATAATTTTAATTTGGAGGAAAAAAAGATCACACTTACTCATTAAAACTAGAAAAATATTTACGTATGAAACAAGTAATATAATTTTTTTTAAGTCAATTCCTACTTTTTAATCATAAATATATAAAATAAACCCGTGCAGCATTAATGTCTCACGTTATCTTTATTGAACATTATTTTATAATCATCGTTGCGGTATTTGATTTCTGAGGCATCACTAATTTGAGATAAATCTTTCATTTCATTTATAAAAGCAATGGGAGGAAGTTTTTTCTCCCATTTAAAACTAAAATTAATTAATTAAATTCAATTAATGAATTAATATTTGAAAAAACTGTATTAACATACAGTGTCATCCACTACGAGTTTTAAAAAAATTATAGAAAATATTTTATTAACGATTGAAAATTTGAATAAGATATATATATAGAGAGAGTGTGTGCTAATAGTAGGAATTTAAGAAAATAACGAAAATTCTATATTAGATTATTTCTTCATCTTCGTTAATTTGTTGCAGATCAGAAACTCAAGTATTGCTGGGTTCAATATTTATATACACGCAATGTGCCTCTATTCCGGGAGAAACAACTGATTTTATAATTTCACGAACTATACATAAGCCTTGGTGCATTAATGATAATTATATAGGTTTGCTGTTCCTTCACCTCAAAAAAAAAAAAAAAAAAAAAAAGACAAGATTTTGTTTGTGTAAGTTTCTTTACATTATTTTCTGTTTATTAAGCTGTTGTTGTATAATTATATTTTGTTGGAGAATTAATATTCATTTACAAATAATGTTATTTTTGATTTCATGTGATATATTTTGGTTATCCATAAAAATAATGCATACACTGTTAAAAGTTTTAGTTCAGAGTTACATCAGTCTATGGGAAAAATAGATTAGAAACTAGAATATCGTTTATCGCCATCGTAAAAAAAAAAAAAAAAAAAAAAGTTTTCGTTATTCAGCATTGAAAACAGCTAATTTAATTTAATCTGAACAATATAAGAATTCAAATAAAACAACAGATATTTTAATTTAATTATTCAATCAAATCCAGTTGATTCGCTTTCGCTAACAAACTTGCGGTTCATGATAATTAATATTTAGATATTCTTTTTTTGTATTAAAATAAAATTAATGTATTTCAAAATTAATTTTAATCTTTATGAGAAAAAAACCCCGCTCTCCTAAGTATTACAACTAACAAAGACGTGTACGCATAAAAAAAATAACGAATACTGTATCTTAAATTGTTTCTTACGTTTCATTAATTTTCTTCATATCTTAAACTCAAACATTGCAAGCCCCATTGTTTACACGGCATATGCATCTATCTCGAGAGAAACAAGCTATATTTGCGTTTTTTATGTGCTTTATATAAGCTTAGTGGATTAGTGATAATTATATGTTTGTTGCTTCTTCAACCAAAAAATGGCATTTATTTGAATAAGATTTTCTTGGTGTAAATTCAAATATATATTTTCTTTTCTTTTCTGTTTAGATATCTGTTATTTTAGAATTTTGTTAGAATAATTAATATGTATATTATAAAGCAAAAACATCTCCGAGAGTAATGTTGACGTCATATTGAAGGTGGTAACACCTTACCAATAAATTTCGCTTTTTTTGTAATTTTTGTAATTTCTAAACATCATAAATTTTTAGACCGTCAAATAGGGGGAAATTTGTTTTTTTAAATGCAATTTGTATAAAAACTATATCTCAATTTACTTATTTATTATGGTTTTTGAAATAATCTTCAAGCATGAATATTTTTTAATCTATCTCTATCGCATTACAGCCCGATTACGAAAGATTAAACCATTTGCAGTTACAACAATGTAAATATAATTTATCATTTGTTTCCGTCTAATATTCCATAAAGAAATTAAAACTTCATCAATAAATAAATAAAAATAAATAAAATATAAATTTATCATACAAGTAATCGAACAATGTGCAACCCCTGAAATTATCAGAAAAAAAGCTGCAGTAAGTATCGTAATTTGGCACTTTCTTCGGCTGTTAACTCCGCATGTGTTTAATACGAAAGTATCGCTTTTAATAAATTTCAGAACACCACTTGAATAGATTATTAATATTTTTCTATAAAAATGCTTTTTGACGTTTTTAGTGAGCGATCGAAAACAAATATAGATTTTTCAATAAAAAATATTTTTCCCTATATTCTGTAATTCGGGAAGCCCGGGTTGAATACTCCAGTTGTGTTTAAAATAATTTTGTTGGTTGTTTCAGGTTATAATATTTTGAACATGTAGAAACTTAATACATGCCCGCTTTATATGCTTCAATATTTTAGCAGTTTATTATTCAACAGGATACTAATTTTCATTTGAATATTTTAGGTCTTTATTTCAACATACAAAAGTTTATGGTTCAACTGCCACACAAAGCGGTGAAACAAACTTTTCCTGTTTTATGGTAACAATGGATTTGATGTGACGACGATGAACCAAATTATTAACTGTGTATCTTATTTATTTGTGATTTTGTTTTAAAAATCTTAGTATAACTCCATGTACAAATGGAATGTAAGTGAATAATTCATTATTAACATATTAATTCTTTATGCACTATTTAAATATTAAATATTTATTTTTTTTTATACTTCCTCAGTTATTTGTTATTAATTAAATGTTTCAATGTTAAAAATTTGGTGTTAGTATGAATTTCGTGCGTATAGAATGAATAAATATTTACTGAGTGATAAGTTGAATCATAATAAAGAGCTTAATTTTAATTGCCATTTTTAATTCTGAATGTTAATTTTTATGTTAAAATACCAATTGGTTAAATCTCCAATGGTTAAATTACCAATTCTATTCTTCCAGAAGCGGCACCTATAAAATATGAAACATTTCACTGTGATTCAGTGCTTTATGTGGACCACGCAATGGTACTATATTGAACAATAATTTAGATTTTGGTTAAATCAAAATTTGTGTTTAGATTAAACCAAGAGTTTGTATTACAGAGAGCAGACGTTTGGCTAGAATACTGTGATACTTTTTTAACAGAAAAATTAGCATTCAGACTTAAAAAGGTTATAGTGTAATATAAAAATTAAGATGCTTGATATTATTCGACTTATCACTCGGTATATATTTATTTATCGTTTACTCACGACAGGTAAACAGATCAGGATTTTCATTAATAGTAAGAAATATTTTGGAATTTTAAGAAAAAAATGTTATGTTTTAAAAAAAATAATAATTTACGCTATGTAATTGTTTATCTTTGAACTAAACGTTTTAACACTGTAATCATATAAGTTATAATTAAAATATAACTAAATGAAACTGGAAAATTATAGTTCAATAAAATTTCATTAAATGCAGTAAGATTATACCAGTTTATAAAATCAAGTGAAGTAGTTTTCAAAATTCCGTTTGTCGAAACGTTCCAGGATTTTCATTAATAGTAATAAAAATTTTGAAATTTTAAGAAAAACTGTATTATGTTTTTTTTAAAAATAATTTAAGCTATAGAATTCTTTATCTTTGAACTAAACTTTTTAGCAACGCAATCATAAAAGTTATAATTAAAATATAACTAAAGCAAACTGAAAAATTATAGTTCAATAAAATTTCATTAAATGCAGTAAGATTATACTAGTTTATAAAATCAAGTGAAGTAGTTATCAAAATTCAGTTTGCCGAGACGTTCCATATATTCCTTGTTCGCCAACAATAAATATGTCTCGTGATCACTGATATTTAAAAAGAAAAAGGCCTTATCTCAAAATATTAAATTAGTGTAGATTCTTAAGAGCCTACACTAATACTACACAAACCCGTGAGACCGTTAACGTTTAATCCTTTGAGTACGGGTCGGTACGTATTCGTCGCAGTGGACGACTACTTTTTATTGTATCCGTACCCTTTTTAAAACGTAATCTCTGTCATACACTTATAATAGGATATTTTCAAGAGAAATCTACCACAAAGAATTTTTTTTTTGTAAATTGTGGTATGATTGAATATAAAAATAGTCGCCAGTCCTGCCCCGTAAACAAAATAGACCGGGAGGCGGCAGCACAGACAATCATCTCATCGAGTTCACGGCTGAAATTCCAGAATTAGTTAAAACTCGATTCGCATATTAAAACGCAATCGGTCTGCCAAGTCATATCTTGGTGGAAAACACCTTAGAACCCGATTTTAGTGATTGACTCGTAGGTTTACCATTGTGTTTTCCTGCACCCAAAGGTATGAAAACATGAAGGACTGGGAGCAGGAATACACAATGGTAAACCTACGAGACAACCGCTAAAATCGGGTTTTCGGGTGTTTTCCACCAAGATATGACTTGGCAGACCAGATTCACTCACATCGAAATTTACTGACGTATGTACTTGTATTTAAAACTTCATAAATGTCTTTACAATATATTGAAACAAACATATGCCAAATTGTATCAGTTTTTCTGCATTAAATTATTGTAATCAGGGAAAGACTTTATGATCAACCTGTATATTGTGTTATCTGTACTGACATAAGGGAAGCAGAAAAGTGTGAAATGACGAAAATTGACTGAAGTTTGATGGTGGATAAGAAAACATGTAATTAATTTAGACTATTTCTTCGTTTTGTATTTATTTATTTACGTTTTATAGAAAAATATTTGTTAAGTTGTAGAAAAAGAATAATCATTTTAGTATTGTACGGCAACACTAATCTTGTAAAACTAGTTTGACCTCGAATTTGAAGCCCAGGTTCTGTATTTTTGAGGTGCCATTTTTTCTTTATACTGATTATTACATTGCTTCTCGATTATACCGGAAACAAAATAATTAGGGGAAGGTGGCCTAAAATGATCCTAACGGCCAAAACGATCCACATATGTTTTCTTCCAGACAGGTAGCGCTCTCTACAGGGTAACATAGAAACTAGTTGTGATAAGTGAAGAAGAGGCAATGGCGGTAGACAAGCGATCGCAGTATTACGCGTCTGAATGGAATTCCTTAAAAAATTGAGTTTTATAACATCTATGATGAGGCAATCACAAACTTTCATATTTATTTAGATATACAGTCTTTCATGTACAAAAATATGACTTTGTTTACTTAATGAAGTATGTTTTTAGATGTGAATTACACTTATGTATTGTCATAATTACGTTTATATCCTTTATTTTGCCGATAAAAAAAAACAATTTACAATTATTTTTAAATGAAGGATCATTCTGCCCTTTGGTGAGTGTAAAATGATTCTTTGGACACTTTTTAAAAAATCATTTTTTTTTCATTACACAATTTAGGTTCAAAATATTATTAAAATATGTTTATAATGCAAAATATAATGTAAAACATACTAGCAAAGGGCCAAAGTTTTATTTAAACAGTTATGTTATTTTACAAAAGTTTTTCCTTAAGGGGATCATTTTAGTCCACCTTCCTCTATGTAAGAAAAAAATTCGAAATCCATAAATATTAATCATATTTTTTAAATAAATGAAAGAGTAAATTTGTTTTTGTTTTTACCGAAATAGTTTGTATAAAATATATCATCCTTTAATAAAAAAGAAAAAAAAAAGGACAAATAAATTTGCTAACTTGTTCAGAAGTTATCGTGGCAAAATCGCTGAAAGACAGTCCTTTGAAATAAATGAGTTTAAATTTTGCCTTCGCAGGTATCTCGCGGTTCAGTGTTTACGGCTCGTACGACCGTAATTTTAAGAATTTTCCTATTGGACGGACTGTACGACATTTTTAAATGTTCACACATTATAAAAATATATAAATAACAAATAGATATACTTTTCGTCATTTCAAACATTTCTGGCCTTTTAAAATCCACAACACCTGCTGAATCACGCCAATACTTTTAACAAGTAGACCCAAGATTGATTTATAATATATTTTTATTTTTTTTGCGTGGATCCAATCTAAGGTAATTTTTTATTATTTGTCATGATTAGTCAAATTATATATTTTTCTTAAATTTAGCCCTGCAGCTTTAGGGATAAAAATAGCTATACTCAAAATAAATTGCCTTGTTAACAAAAAAAAAAAAAAAAAAAAAAAAGGTAAAAAGACTTCAAATGCGATGTGGGTTTAAATTGAGCAACACATATTTCAATTAAATGTCACAGCCATATCCAGATGTTCCTTGTTTCCTCATATAAATGATTCACGATAATTAACATCCAAAGAAAAAAATCCTTACTGTGTTAAAACGTAAAAATTTTTTTTTAGTTAAACATAGAAGCAATTATAAGGGATTAAGCAATTTCTGTGCGATTACTCTGAATTAATTTTATTTTAAAGCAAAAAGTACCACATTTATCATCTCAAACAAGAAAGTACATTAAAAAAAGTTTTACTTATATCATTTTTTACATTTCATTAATTTTCAATAAATCTTAAATTCAAACATTGCCAGCCTCATTGTGTACAAAGTATCTGCCTTCTAGTCCGGCAAAAACAAGCTATTATTTTTTAAGACCTTTTGAATAAGCCTGGTGGATTAATGATAATTGTATGTTTGTTGTTTTTTCAACCAGAAAACGTATTTTAATTGAAGAAGAATTAATTTGTGCAAAGTTTCCCCCAGGTTAAAAAAAAACAAAAAAACTTCTGCTGCTTCTGAAAATATTAAGAATATAATCATAACCTATTAAAAATTATGGTTACTGAGTAGTTGATTGATTAATACTAATATACATTTATAATAAAATAAACGTACGATATAAAAAATAATTTACGAAGCGTAAAACTCTTGAATAATTTTAATAGAGCTCCTAATTTAGATAAAGGACATCCATACTACATAGTACTTTTTAAAATACACCGAGCTTAGTTGTTTTTTACTGGTAGGAACAACAAATCTATGTACAATGCACATGTGCTAAGTTCACGTAAGACTAATTAACACATACAAAACAAAACTTAATTTTAACAGACATGATTATAAACTTTTCAACAACAACAACAACAACAACAAAAAGAAAAAAACGTTAATTATTTGATTTTATATTAAATTCATTTTTTTTTTCAATTTTCGTTTAGCATTTCACTAGCATGATGTTATGAGAGCATTACGTTCTTAAAAGCTTTGCAAGTATGACTTCAATTTCAGACTTTGCTAACAGCAGTATTGATCTGAGGATTTGCTGTTTTTTGACTTGCTAATAAGCCATAGTGTGTTATCATGCTCTTATGTTGTGGTATTGTTATACACCTACGTTATCAATATTTCATGCTGAAATGTATGGCCGTTAGTTTATTAAGAGTGAGAGAAGCGAAGTCTCTAAGTAACCTGACGATGATAACCACGACGTTGATGTTGAAATGGACTGAACAGCCCTCAAAATGTTACAAGGTGTTGTTTCAATTAAAATTGTGTATCACATTTTATCCGTCAAAAATGACGGAAAAGGGATATTTTAAGTTTAGAACGTTAAGTCATATTACCGAAATATTATTTCATTTAAACAGATGATATAAAATTAAATATTGCGTGTGTTTTAATTGGAGATCCAGTATGGGATTTCTGTAATGTTATCTTACATAATCTTCTGTTATGCGCGATCCTTCCGATAGTGGCAAGTCATAAAATCACCCCAAAAACTGTGTTTGCAAAAGTCAACCTTCAGAGGAAAAAAAATATATATATATTATACTTCCTATGCTTTTAACTGTAATTTAAACATGAATTTTTGCTTAAAGTGCGTAAAAATTTAAGAATAGTTAAAAATTTTAGGAATATAAAAATCTATATATTTTCTATATTAATGCTAATTTTCAATTGTAAAAAGTGAACAAAAATTTACTTTGAATCAAGGCTTTTTTTAAAAACAGCTTAATCAACTGATTTTTTTTAAAAAAAGAAATCTCTTGAATGTTCTTTTGCGTAAGTTGACAGCTAGTAGCCATAAAAAAAATTTATAGGTTAAATAAAAAAGTTTTTTTTAACCTATTGTTTAAGAAAAGCTTTTGCATTTTTTAAACAATAGAATATAATTTACAGAAATATATTAAATTCAGCTTAAAATATGCATAGGTTATAAGAAAATAATAATAATATAAAAAACCTGTTGCAAATCTCATTATAACTATTTTATTAATAATTAGAACTATTACCAATAAAAGGAGTAAATTGCAATTTAATTATGTATAATAATTAACACACCTCATATCTGAGGTTGATCCTGGCAAAAATTAGGGTCCTTCAAAAAATTCTATTTAATAAAAAGAGCCTTTTCACAAAATTTAACTTAATGAAAAGAGACCATCCTCAAAGTTTTAATTCACAAAAAGAACCCTTAAACCAAACTTCAATTCCAAAAAATAAACTCATTATAAACTTACCTTGGTGAGATTTCACAGACATATTTTATAAATAATAAATTTGCTCAAAGAAAGAAAAATGTTAGGAACAGGCTTTTAAAAATGCTAATAATAAATTCATAATTTGCAGCATTCGATCTTTCACTGTAAAATTTTATTTGTCATTAAAAAAAAAAAAAAAAACTTGAATCAATTTTTACATTTTAAAATATTATATTTTATGCTAAGTAGATGGCACCACCAAATTGATGCAAGAATGATTTTTTTGAAAATTTCGTTAACAAATTAACAGTTGAGAATTAAAAGGCCTAAAGAGGGAAGTAATCGCAGCTATCTATACAGATGTCGTATAAACGCAGAACTCTAATTTCACATAAAATCTGAAACTGCAAAAAAAAAAAAAAAAAAAAAACTTATGAACAAATTAAAAATACATATAATGCAATGGGCTTGAACAGAGAGTTCAGAGAATAGAGAAGTTGCAATCAGCTGATCAATCATTGTACTTCACTTGGAGGTCAGGGTACTTCCAGCAATCAGAACTGCCTATTTGTAGTGTGTGACCTCCAACATGACGTCAATTGCAGCTGCCCTTTTGTAGGGCTCCTATAATAGCGTTCGAAATCGAATGGACTTTACCCATGTGACGTCAGCCGCGGGTATTCAGAATAAAAACACCAATAGGCGTGCAGAACATTTTAACACTGCTTCCCCTTCATCCAATAAACAGTCTTTTTCGGAGGGTAGATACCCGCTGCGGCATGGGTGTTGCCATTCGTGGGTAAAGTCCATAGCGTTCGAATCGAATAGCGTTTTCTAGTTTTTGTCAAATAAATTACTTATCGAGTAATAAGCGATCATTGTCACGTGACGACAAGCTTCTCCCTTTCACGCGCTGCCGCGTCGGGAATTCGATTCAAACCGTCCACTTTGACAGTATTTTCTGAAAGATCTTAAGAAGACTTGCTAATTTTATGTGAGATTGAACGAAAATGAATTCAAAAATATGTCAGAAAGTAGTTTCTTTGGATTTAAAAACAGAGGGGAGGAGGTGAGATCAGTAATTTCGAAAAGGGGGAATTTAAATAATTGGTTATTTATTATTGCAATAAAGTAATAAATGAGTAGACAAAAAAAAAAGTTTTACAAATTTTAAACTTTTACGTACTGGGTTGGTTGAAAATTTTGAACTGTAGGGATGTGGGGGGGGGGGGGGATTGAGATAATATTAAAAGAAAACAAGAAGTTATTCGAAACGCGGAAGGTTCTCATTATTCATCATCATTATTATTTTTTAATAAGGATTATTTTACGTGCGATTAAATTGCAAAAAACTGAATATCTAACATACGAAATTTATTCCTTAATATCAGCATTTTAAGACTATTTTATTAATAACAAATTATATCACAACTTAACTTCATACTGAAAGTAATAAAAATATAAGAGTCCAATGCATGTGAATATATATTTTCATATTAAATCAAATTTAGAATTAGTTAAATTTATCTTGTCATTCTTAATTATTCATGTAAAGGAAAGCAATAAATATTAATTGATGAAAATGAATTTTTAATTTTAATATATTATTATACAAAAGCATAATTACCTATTTTTTACTTTTTAATGTATGTCTACCTGTAATGTATATCACCTTAGTATGGCGCTATTAAATATCTTAGCTATTTATTCTTATATTTTTGCATATGATTAAGTAACTAAATTCACTCGCCATCTACGCGATAAGACGCCAAGTCAGGCGTCCGCTTGGGCAATTAAATGGAGGCGTGAGTCAGCCCGGTATATAGGAGCCTTACCCTTTTGGCGTGACGCTGAAAATGCAACCCTACAGTCGGATAAATCGGATGTTAGCCGTATTTTTTTAATGAATCGTCAAAGAGTCGCTCATATGATAGTTTCTTGATTTGGAACTTGTGTTTCTGAATGGCAGCGGTGTTTATTTGTTTATATCGCTAATCTGCTGTTGATAGCTGCTTATTTTAAATTTAGAACTTAAAACATTATAATTGTTTAGTTTTTGAAGGTTTTAGAGAAAATGAAGAAGAAAAGATGTGATACAATGTAGATTAAATAACTCGATTTATAATACGACATCGGAATGTTTAAGTCTAACATGGCCGCGATATGTTTTTTATTCCTTTTTCAAGGATGAGCGCGACCCGGCATCGTCACATTACCATATTATACAAATAGATTACTAAAATTATGTATGTTTATATATTAAAATACTCAAGGAGTATACGTTAATTGTAAGAAGCTTAAAAGTTTTGTAATATTCTAACTGTTACTATAAAAATACCGGAAGTAATAGTTCATTCTAAAAATAAATTGTGCAATTTTGAAATTATTAAATTATGCAACAATGAGAAATGAAGTTAAACAAATTGCTGCTGTAACTAATTGGGTGAGTGAGTTCTTAAGAAAAGGGATCTAATGTTTTTAACTATTTTTGATGTGTGGAATTAGTATACATTTAATTGTAAATAAATTAGAAATGTTTGATTTAAAAATTGTTTATGTTAATTTATGCTTGCATCATGTGTTTGGTTTATTTAATTTTTAAAGTCTTGCTGCGTTAATTTAATGTTCATGTTAATTCATGTAGGAATTTACTTCATTAACTCTTTTATCACATACGGTAGGGCTACCTAGAAATAACACAACGCGATATCTTTTTAATTTAATTATTTCTTAGTTTAACTTTAATGCTGATTAACCTTTTAGCACACTGAATAGATACCAATACGATCACTATTTAATTATACAGTATTTGGCCAAGAAAAAAAAAAAAACAAATAAAATAAGATGTGTGGAAGGGTTTTTAAAATTACGTAACCAGATTTTAATAAATGCATAGATCTTCCCAGCACACATGTTTACTTATTTGTAATTTTTTAAAGGGTAATTGTAACGGTGAATAATACTATATGATTAATATACATTAGAGATATTTTTCTGAATAAAATTTCTTGAAGGGCTGGATCTTTATATTGTTTTGTAAAATAATCTAATAAGAAAAATATAAATAATATAATAAAATCACTTGTTAACTTTAAATTAAAGTGTAACCAGAAGGATCCGTGCGAAGCTTTCGCACTACAGTCTTTGATATTACTTCCTGGTACGTTTTAGCACTAATTTTAAATTAACTGATTTTAAAAAAAATCAAACAATGCATTTTAACGAAATGTGGGTGTACTATCTCAGAAACATGTTCAAACACTTTTCGAATGATACCTCATTCATTGTTGTATCTTTTGTATGTGTATAGAAAAAAGGATGTTGACAACAGAAATAATATATATGATGATTGCTTGTGTATAAGAAAATGGGAATAGATTGCCAGAAAATTTGTTGCCAAATTTTCTTCTTTCGCCAAGGTCATTTCTCTAGGTTGGCAAGACCTCCTATGCTTACAAAAAAAAAACGAATTTAAAAAAAATTGAAACACTGAATCAGACGTTTAGAGAATTCATATGAAAGCATTTCCTCAGTTTTTGCAAAACTGTTCCAGAAATGTCTTAAATACATAAATCAATATTTGGTACACCACTTTTTTGCAAGCCTATGGGAACTTAAACATGGGATGTTCAAACTTTGTGGTCCAGAAGCCATTTAAATGACGTCAGACTTCGCTAGCGTATTAACAACTTAATGAAATATTAAAAAATAAATACAATTTTTGTAAATCCTAATGAACTGCAAATCTAAATGGAAGATAATCCTTAAATTACGTAATCTATTGGTGTTCCGATACAGTACGCATATACACAGCCATGATTAAACAAAGTAAACAAATAAACAATAGGTGACGCACGCGTAAAAATTAAATAAAAACCCGATTAAAATCTCGATATTTTTTCAAAAAGTACGCGCAAAAAATAAATTAACAATCGTATTTTAATTGCATTATAGGATGACGTCATCTGATAATGCAGTATTTATTTTTGTGGCAACACTGATTTGAGGAAAATCTTTCATTTCATTTATGAAAACAATGCCGATTTAATTTTTAATTAACTTCAATTTTTAATCAAAAGCATGTTTTACCGAAATGTTAAGTGTGCTATGTCAGAATTCTGTTCAAAATCCTTTCATATGGTATCTCATTCGTCGTTCTGCGTTTCGTATTTTCTTAGAAAAAGGGATGTTGACAGGAGAAATAATATATATGATTATTGCTTAAAGTGATAAAAAACATAATACAAAAGATCTGAAAAATAAATTTTAATATAGATAACATATGTTTCCTTCGCTCAAACGGCAACATCTTGAGAACAAAATGATAAATAAAATATTCTCGCAAAGTGTTGAAGATAATAAATATAAGTCACGAGACCACATGGTCAATGTAAGCAGGTGCTTAAATTGGACAAACTGGAAAACATGAAAATTATTATTTTATTTTTATTGCTTTTTTAAAGTGTAAAGCATCGCGTGCCAAATTTTAGGTAATTCAAAAGAAGCCGATTCGTTGCAAATGTTATCGTTTCGCAAATATATTTCTATTGATTCACGGATAATGATGGGAAATAAACCCTTGATGGAAAAATTATTTTACTATTCTTGAAATCAATCTGCAACGGCTCTATTCTATGTAGTCTAGCTAAGGCAGTAGTTCTTCTGTCATACTTGATATCTGCCATATATTCTTTAATTCTCGTATTACATTTCCTGTTTGTCATTTCTATATAGTATTGTAATGTTCCATTTGCCTTGGTGAATGGGATTTCATAAACACCAGAAAGTTGATCAGGTTCTATTGGATCTATTTTTCTACATACTATGGTTTTTAATTTTATGAAGGTTTTGCAATAAGGCCGATATTAAATTTTCTAAGTTTATATTTTAATCTTTTAAAGAATGCAGGAAAATAATGTAAAGTTGATAGCTTTAAGTTTTTTTTTCATTAAAAATTTTCTTCTTTTTATTATCCATGCTCGTAATTAATTTATTAATAGTGCTGTCTTTGTATCCGTTATTTCTTGCGATGTCACGTATTTTATTTATTTCATTAATTAATTGATTAGGGATACAGGCAGTAAAGGCTCTTCTAATAAAATGCCTAAAGGCAGAAACTTTATAGGAAAAAGGTGCTTGAGCATTATTCGGAATAATGGATTGACTAGTTATTGGTTTTCTATATACAGAATGTTCTATGCCATGGTGGGTTTTGATTAACAGCACATCCAAATAAGAGAGTGTATCATTTTGTTCAACTTCCAAAGTGAATTTCATCAAAACTAATTCAATCAATTTAAAACGAGAATAAAAGAACATAGGGCAGATATTAAATATGACAGAAGAACTACTGCCTTAGCTAGACTACAAAGAAAAGAACCGTTGCAGATTGATTTCAAGAATAGTAAAATAATTTTTTTTTTATCAAGAGTGTATTTCCCATCCATTATCCGTTAATCAATAGAAATATATTCGCGAAACGAAAACATTTGCAACGAATCGGCTTCTTTTGAATTACCTAAAATTTGGCACGCGATGCTTTACACATTAAAAAAGCAATAAAAATAAAACAATAATTTTTACGTTTTCCAGTTTGACCAATTTAAGCACCTGCTTACATTGGACATGTGATCTCGTGATTTATGTTTATCATTTTCAAAAACTTTGCGAGAATATTTTATTTATCATTTTGATCTGACGAGGTCGCCGTTTGAGCGAAGGAAACATATGTCATCTATAATAAAAGGTATTTTTAAAACCTTTTGTGTTATGTTTTTTAATCACTTTAAGCAATAATTACACTTTAATTTAAAGAAAAATATAGTTTCCAAAAATCAATCTGATTAGATGTTCCTAATTCACAGAATAAAATTTGATTGAATATAATTTATAATTATACAAAAAAACAGTTGAGAAGACGGGCGAAAAAAATATTAATTGAAATGCGATGAGGGTTTAAATTGAACAAACATTTTTTAATTAAATTTTTCAATCATATCCAGATGTTGCTTGTTCTCTCATAAAAACATGGCTAGCTATGATTATTGTCGAAAGAAAAAAAATCCTTATTATTCTAAAACATTAAAATTATTTTTCTTGTTAAACATACAAGCTATTTTAAGGGATTAAGAAATTTATGTGCAACTACTCAGAATTAATTTTACCTTAAAGAAAGAAGCAGCACATTTATCCACTGAAACCAAAATATTGTTAAAGAAAAACTTTATCTTGGATTATTTCCTACATTTTAATTATTTTCACCGAATCTTAAATTCAAACATTGCAAGCCTCATTACATGGTATCTCTCGCTATCCCGACAAAAACAAGCTATTTGCCTTTCTAACACTTTCCAACCTAGTTGAAAAGTGTTTATGACTTCGGTTTGTCTGGCCGTGCTCTAACTCCCGTAAATATGCTCGGATTGCCCTGCAATTTTTATATGTTATAATCGTTATCTATAGCATGTTCCCTATTTCAACGGAAGTGTGTAGCACTTATAGTTTTTTTACAGGGACACTGAAAAGAATTCCGTTACATTGCGGTCTATGGGGAAAAATCATTTGCGGTTTATTTAAATAATGTTTCAGTATTTTAAACGCATTGAAATTTATATATATCACTAAGGTGCATTAGAAGAAGCTTAATATGGAATAGGATGTGCATATCACTTATACTTACTTTACAGGGACAGTCAAAATAATTCCGTTACATTACGTCTATGGAGAAAAATCGTCTGCGGTTTATTTAAATAATGTTTCCCTATTTTAAACGCATTGAAATTTATATAAGGTTCATTACAAGAGACTTACTACAGAATATTGTGTGTATAGCAGTCATCGTTCATTTACAGGGACACACAAAAGAATTCTCTACTGTATGTTAACAATAATTCCTGGAAGTGCTTTTTAAGTTACTGAACGCGATTTTAATTTTAAATCGCTTTTTGTATATTACATGGTGTGTATAAATTCTGTAGATCCTATACAGGGAAGCACACAAGTTCGGGAACACATTTCCGCATTATTTAACTCCAGACGGAGAATTTTAAACTGTGCTACGTGTTTCCTAACTGAACTAAAATTTAGCATCCTATGTAGTATATATACAAATCTATAGATCCTATACAGGGCTGAATAAAAGTATTCGGATTACTTAGATCTTATCTTTTATCTTATTAAAGAGTATGATTCGTAAAATTATTTTGGAAGCGTTGGAAAGTGTTACATAATCTATGCTTGACGCATGATTTTTCGTTCTTGTTTACGATCCTTTTGATAAAGCTGCTGGATTAAATATAAATGTATGTTTGTTGTTTCTTCACCCAGAAAAATTGCATTTAATTGGATAAAATTATCTTTGTGCAATTTCTGTTGTATAATTTTTCAGTTTATAAAAACCTTTATTACACAACTTTGTTTTATTATCATAACTAGGTCAAGTAATCCTGGCTTCCCGGGATAGGGAATATATGTAAAAACCATTTTTTTAAATTGAAAAATATAATAGATTTTTTTTTACATTTAATATTTTTTTAGATTGCCCCCTAATAACACTAAAGAGCATTTTTATATGAAATATGTCAGTTATATATTCAAATAAAATTTTAAAATTTATTAAAAGCGATAATTTCGTATTGGCCTCGTGCCAGAAATTAATAGCTGAAGAAATCGCTAAACATTCCGTTATCTACAGCAGTTTTTTTTTAAATTCTGATAATTCCAGTGTTTTTAAGCACTTATTTTTAATTACATGTCTGATAAATTTGTGTTTAATTTATACTATTTTATTTATTGCTTAATGCAGTTTTAATTTCTCTAGCTAGAATATTAGCTGGAAACAAATGCTGAACTTATTATATTGTTTAAAGTGCAAACTGATTAATATTTTGTGGTCGTCTGCAAGCGATCGAGATGGATTAAAAGAAAAAAAAATCATGCTTGAAATTTAATTTAAATGCTACAATAAATGAGTAAATTGCGATACAGTTTTCAAATAAATTGCATTTGAGAGCAGATTTTTTTCCCATATAACGGTGTAAAAATTGAAAATGTGCGATGTTTAGAAATTAAAACAATTGCAGTAGCAAAAATCGCAAAACCAAAATTTCATCGTCATCTGTTGACATTCGCAAAATGACGTCAGCGTTACGCTTGGACACGTTTGTCTTTTATAATATAGATAAATATTGATTTTAAGATAATTTTGCTATTCATTTTCTAAAAAAAAAAAATAATAATAATTTAGATTTCATGTGATAATTTACACTGTTAAAAATCTCTAGAAAACTGTCCAGACATTCAGACGTTTTTATAGAAAACGGTTACATAATCGTAATTTATCTCTATTCTGAACAATGAAAACACTTCTTAATATATTCAGGTAACCGTTATCTATAAAAACGATTGAATGACTGAATAGTTTGCTGCGAATTTTACAAGTACAAATGTAATAAAATGGTTTTCCTTTTTATGTTTACTGAAACAATTAGCTTAAATACTTTTACTTTTTCGTATGTGTAATTATTTTTATACGTTATCGGCAGCAAACTATCCAGTCATTTGACAGTTTTTATAGAAAACGGTTATTTCACCATAATTTAAAGCGTTCTCATTGGTGAGAATAGAAATAAATTAGGGTTATGTAACAGTTTTCTGTAAAAATGATCGAATGACTGGACAGTTTCCTGTAAATTTTTAACAGTGTTGTTCAGAATAAAGATAAATTACGATTATGTAACCATTTTCTATAAAAATGCTTCAAAGACTAGATTGCTTTAGATTTTTAATAGTGTTTTATGTTTAATTATTTTTGCGCATAACAACAGCTGAATGCAATATTTATTATCCGATTAAAAAAGAGGAAAATTATAACTCAAACGGGACGCGGTTTTAAACTGAACAACCAATATTTTAGTTTGTTTCAATTATACACTGTTAAAATTTTTTAGCAAACTGTTCAGTAATTCAATAATAGATAACGATATTTAACCGTAATTTTAATCAATTCTAACCAATTAGAAAGCTTCATAATAAAAAAAAAAAAAAAAAAAAAAACATTATTTCCAAAACGGTTGAATATGACTGGACAGCTTACTGCAAATTTTTAACAGTGCATGCAGATGTTCTTCTCCCCCCCCCCCTCATAAAAATTATCACTTGCCATAATTAAGACTTTTATACCGGTGTCAAACTTTTTAACATTTTGATTTACGGATTATTCATACGTCATTTTTTATTTACAAAATCGCAGATCTTTTTAAATAAACTTAATGATTGAGTTACATGATTAAAAAACTGCAAGAAACTGTCCAGTCATTCAATTATTTTTATAGAAAATGGTTACATAACCGTAATTTATCTATATTCTGACCAACGAGAACGCTTCATAATATGGTTATCGTTATTAATTGTTATCAATAAAAATGAGTAAATGACTGGACAATTTTCTGAATGTTTTTAATAGTGTATGATTGTTTTAGATTAAAAATTACAAATACAATAATCCCAAAAAATATGTCATTTGGTATTGTTAAAAATAGTTTTAATATGAAAAGAAAAAAATCCTTTCTGGTACTAAAAATATAAAATTCTTTTTCAAGTTAAACATAGGAGAAATTATAAGGGATTAAGTAATTTCTGTAGAAGTATTCAGAATTAAATTTATTTTAGAGAAAGAAGCAAAACAACTATTTTCTGATACAAAAATATACCAAAGGAAAATTTTAGTTTACATTATTTCTAACATATTATTAGTTTTCACTGAATCTTAAATTTAAATATTAGAAGGCTTATTAAAAAAAAAAAAAAAAAAAAAAAAAAAAAAACAGTTATTTGTTCTTTTCTACGATCTTTTACAACGAATTAATGATAAATATATGTTTGTTGAATCTTCACCTTAAAAAAAAAAAAAATACGTTTAATTCAGTAAGAATTTCGTTGTGTATATTTTGCTCTAGTACTTTCCCAGTTTATAAACTACTAGCTGTTACCCGTGACTTCGTTCACGCAACATTAAAAGAAGAATAAATACATTAATTAAGCAAAATATTTTACTCCCAATAATTAAAATTGTTAATAATTAACTAACTATTTATCACATTTCATAGGAGACAATACGGTATTTATTATTATAGGGACCTTGACATAACTCAGTCTTAAAAAAGTGAAATTTTGTGCCAAATAATCGCGAAAATGAAATTGCAACCAATGCAAAAAGGAGGGCCAAATAAAATCGTGGAAATAGACGAATTGGGTAAAAACAAATGTCAATTTTACCTGATAAACAATTTTACTTTTAACGCCTTTGTGAAACGTTTTAACAGCCATCCTTAAAAAAAAAAAAAAAAAAAAAAAAAAAAAAAAAAAAAAAAAACATTAATTAGAAATAGTATATGCTTTTTCTTTAAATTCAATTCTGCCTCCTTGGTTTAATATATAGTTGAAACAAATCTTGTTTTCTAAATGACAGTAATTCTAAATGGCAGGCAATTTTTGTTCTCCAGAATAAATTGATTCATGAAGTTTGAATATGTGAAAATATGTTTGTATTTTTCGGCTAATTTACTGAAATCACGATTTTGTTTTCACCATCTATTCAAAGTAAAAACAAATTCTGTTTTTCAGTTTTAATGAGAAAATGGTGTAAAAAATATACTGATCTGTTTTATTTCTCCTTTTTTATACACAAATAGGGAGTAAGTTACTTTCCGTTTTTAGAGAAACTTCGTTAAAAAAAATGGTATTTAATTTAATTTTTTTAATTCTGAGAGTTTTTTGTGACATCCTCGGATCAATTATAGCCGGTATTCGCTAAACCGGTAGTAAATCGCGTTGCGTTCGATAGTCTAGGAGTAGTTGCGAAATACAAACACACGATCAGATTTTAATATAATAGATTCGTGTTCATTTTCCTTTTCTTAAAATTTTGATGTGATTTCTAGCAGAAAACTCGGATACTCATGCGGAACGAAATAACGAAATAACGAATACTAATGCTTAATAATCAGTATAGACAACAAAACATTTAAATTTTTCGTTATAAATATGGCGTGAAACTCACCTACTTTCTATACTTATTGATCCTTGTATTATTAATGTAAGGAATTGATTCACACTCATTTTAAAACATATTGGAAAATTTCCGTTTTATTTCAAATATGACGTCTCCTGTTTCCCCAGAGAAATCCCTTTTTACTGACATAATTCTTGTTAATTTTCTTTTCCAGGCAATTAATTTCAATACTGGCATAGGGAAAATTATGTTACTTTAACGAAATAATATTAAATATTTAGGTTTTATCAACAAAAATGGAACTATTAACATTCGTCATTTTTTTTAGGTAATAGAGTTATTTCTTTTAGTTTTAAGAATGAAAAATCACTATTTGTCGCTATCCATGACATCATTTACGAGATGGATAATTTTGCGGAGCATATTATTGACATTTGCTAACCATTTTCTTTTGAAACTTCTTTTTACTTTTTTAAAATTTAAATAAAAAATACGGTATAGTTATATTAGCCGTGCGCAGACGGTAAAACGGCAAGTATTGTTACCATACAAAAGAAAAAAAAAAGAGAAAAATTGAAGAAAAAACCCAAGATAATTTTATTTCACCAATCAAAGCATATCCGCTTTATTTTCGATAAACGACGTCATATTCGCCTGTTTCCTATGGTTACGCATATTGAAACCTTGTATTTTTATCAAAAACTAAAAACAGTACGTTTTATTTCTAATAATATTATTTAATCTTCTTCTTAATTCTTTAATTTTTTTAATTTAATTTTCATTTTTCCCGTGAAATTTTTTTAATTGAAACTAAATTGTTGAGTAAAAATTATTTTTTCGGGTTTTGAATTAGTTTTGGCAACGATAAAGTATTAGCAACGGTAAAGTAAATTTAACCATTTTAAAATGCCATACGAAAAAATGTCCATTTATTCTCAATGAAAATAACGAAATTTTGAATTATTAAGAAAAATATTTGAATAAAATAAACAAAAACCAGCCTATGTTCATATGAGGGTTATAATCAGCCTATATGCAAAGATACAGGATCATTAAATGCTCCATTTTGACGCTAGCTTCAGCCTAACATTTGCACACAATCAGATTTATAATATTATTAAGATAAGATTATATAATAATATTGCTTTGTTAGAATGAGGAATATTGATCTTAAGATAATTTTGCTATTCAGTTTTTGCTATTCATTTATTTTTTAGATTTCATATGATGCTTTGAAATGTAACAGAAATGTTTTTATTTTTATGATTTATTTTAATTTCATTAAAAAAACCGAAATAGTTAAAAATCGGCAACAAACTGATCAGTCGTACAGATGTTTTATTGAAAACGTTTACATAACCGCAATTTATCTCTATTCTGACCAATGAGTTCGCCTCAAGTTATTGTCAAACAATCTTTATATGCATAAACGGTTAAATGACTAAACAGTTCTTTGCAAATTTGTAAAATATATGTACTAGTGAAGTATAAATTTGTTGAATATATTGGTTAAATATTATTCATTTGAATATTTACTTATTTTTTAAAAAGAATTGTTTTCTATTTAGTACATGATGTACGTACTGCTACATTCAAAATAAATTATCTCGTTAAAAATAAAACCCTATTACAAGGTAAAGAATATATTAAGTATCTAGATATAATCATACATAAAAACCTAAATTGTCTAAAATAGCTTTTATTATAATGCACTGAAAAGAGAGAAAAATTTAAGAGCAATTGATTGAAATAAATATATTTTTTAAAAGAAATAAATTAAAATGCGAGTGTTTTATTTATCCGTTTGTTTTTAAAACAAATAAAATGGATATAAAATTTTAGATAATCTTCATGGCAAGAGAAAAAAACCGAACAACGTCCTCCTGAGGATAGAACCCATATCCATTCACCCCCTGCGCGTAACAGAAAGATGGCACATTTAACAACGATGCCATGGTTCAATCGAATATCATCAGCTTATTTTTGAAGCAATCGATGACATTTACGTGATCCCAAACGTCATGACATTTACGTGATAAGATACGTGATGGCATTTACATATCCATATTGGATAAATGTTTTTTTGTCTCCGAAGGATGGCGGAGACAATTTTCAAATATATTTTTTTACAGAATATTGTATTATCACCAGAAATACGTCACGCTACTTAAAATTAGGTCAATTGTAGCACAGTAGACGTGTTAAAATTGGATTGCAAGATTTGATCCGAACTGATAGACAAACCAAGTTAAATAAAATCTTGTAAAAATACGATTAATACGGGAAAAACCCCTAAGAAAATGCGACGTGGTTTTAAACCGAACAATTAATATTTTAATTACATTTCAAAATCATATTCAGGTGTACCTTGTTCTCTTATAGAAAATATGGCTCACGATAATCATATAGTATATTATTTCTGTTGTCAACATCCCTTTTTCTAATCAAATACAAAACGCAGAAGGATGAATGAGATAACCTATGAAAGGATTTTTAAACAGGCTTCTGACATAGTACACTCACATTTCGTTAAACCATGTTTTGCGATTAAAAATTACAGTTAATTAAAAATTAGGTCAGCTTTTTTTTCATAAATGAAATGAAAGGTTTTCTCAAATCAGTACTGCGAAAATAATATACCGCATTATACCGTGCTAACAATGATTATAAAAATAAAAATAATAAGTAGTAAAGAAAGATAAATTCGGACGTATCTGCACTTGTTTATTTTGTGTTTATGATTAAAAAGTAAATTCAAATTCAAACACCATCGATCGATCGAATCAGTGGAATTTCATATGTAGCCTAAAATGTATGTTTTGTTATATTAAATTGTATTTTTTATCTATTCAATTTATTTTTCTTTATCCCATGTTTTTTTCCGAAACAGATGATGTTACCCTCTAATGTAGTTAAAATATGATTGTTATTATTATTATTTTTTTTTTTCGCGCGATCAATTTTTACTGTAATTTTGATGGAATAAATCAGATTGATTTGACTGATTCTGGCTTGACTAATGTTGTTTGTAGATATTTTTCCCTCAATTTTTTTAGAAGTTCTAAAAAATATTTGATATTGCTAAAAAAATTTGACTACAGTACGAAATCTTCACACAGGCCCACTGGTTAATACATAAAAGCAAAAGATTCTTATTGTGCTAAAACGCTGAATTTTTTTTTTTCTTAAACGTAGAAGCAATTATAAGGGATTAAGCAATCTCTGTGCAACTACCCATAAATGATTTCATTTTAGAGAGAGACGCAGCACATTTATCTTCTGAAACGAAAACATACCAAAAGAAAAACTTTTATCTTAAATCATTTCTTACATTTCATCAGTTTTCACTGGATCTTAAATTAAAACACTGCAAGTCTGATTGTTTACGTGGTATCTCACTGGAACACGGCGAAAACAAACTCCTTTTTTCTCTTTTTTACGATATTTACATAAACCTGGTGGATTTATGATAATTGTATATTTGTTGCTACTTCACCCAGAAAAATTGCATTTAATTGAATAGTAATTTAATTGTGTTCATTCTATTGTAGATTTTTTCTAGCTTATAAAGCATTATTTCACAGCATTACTTGTTAGGATGAAAAAAAAAAATCGCCACTTACATGTTGACATTATGATTATATATTTTACACGATGATTTAGAAATGTGATAGAAAGGTTTTCTTTTTGATGCTTTAAATTAGTTTTATACGATTGTGAAATATAATTTATACGATTGTGAAATATAAATTAGTTGTATGTATAAATCAAATATTACCAGTACTGGAAAAGATATGCACCGTATCATATCATACTGTAATAATACATAATATCATACTGTAAAGTAGTGCTTATATAAAACTGGAAAAATTTTACACCAGAATATACACATCGAAGTTTTTATTTAATTAAAAGGAAAAGAATCTAGGTGGGAAAATAACAAACGCATAATTATCATTAATCCACCAAGCTTATGTAAAGAATCGTAAAAAAGGGCAAATAGCTTGTTTTTGTCGAGATAGGGAGATGTAACCAATGAGCTTTGCAGTGTTTGGATTTAAGACCAGTGAGAATTAATGAAATGAAACAAATAATCTAAGATAAAGTTTTTATTCTGCTACATTATGGTTTCAGATTATAAAGATGTTTTTATTTCTAAAGTAAAATTATTTCTGAGTAGTTGAAAATAAATTAATTAATACCTTATAATTGCTTCATGTTTACGAGATAAAACAAAATAATGTTGGAACACAGTAAAAAAAAATGTGCACTATTATTATCGAGAGTCTTATTTTTTATGAGAGAAAAGTGAACATGTATTTATGATTATAAAATTTTATTAAAATATTGATTCTTCAATGTAAACCTTCATCACATTTGTGTTAGATTATTTCGCAACATTATTTAAATACATGTTTAATTATTTCAATTATATTGTTTTAATGCTCATTTTTCTATATTGTTTTATTATTAGTAATGTATGTAAATCTATTTATTTTTCTTAAATTTAGATCTCCAAGTTTAAGGATAACAGCAGTTGTATACGAAATAAATTATATAATTTTTAAAAATTGAGAAAAACCAAATCCGAATGTGACGACGGTTTAAATTGCGTAACAGATGCTTTAATTAAATTTGACAATCATATCCAGATGTTCCTTGTGTCTTCATAAAAAATATGAGCCGAGATAAATTGAAAAGCAAAGAAAAAGTTCTTTATTGTGTTAAAACATTATAATTATTTTTTTCGTTAAACATTGAAGCAATTATAAGGGATTAAGCAATCTGTGCAACTACTTAGAATTAATTGTAACTTTAGAGAAAGAAACAGCACCTTTATCTTCTGTGACCAAAATATGCCAAAAGAAAAAAATTATCTTAGATTATTTCTTAATTTTCATTAATATTGACTATATCTTAAATTCAAATACTGCAAGGATCGTCGTTTACATAATATCTCCTTCTATTACGACTAAAACAAGGCATTTGCTTTTTATGTTCTTTTACATAAGCCGGGTGGATTAATGGTAGTTGTATGTTTGTTGTTTCTTCAACCGGAAAAAATGCATTAATTGAATAAAAATATGTATATTAGAAAGAAAAATTACTACTTATATGTTGATTTTTGTATTACGGTTATGATATTTGTAGTTGATGATATTGTATGATATTTGTATCCAAGATTGTTGTTTACTTATAATTAAGATTTTGCCGTCCGTCTGTGTGTCTGTATGTCTGTGTGTCTGTAAACGCTCTATCTCCCGAAAAAATTGAGATAGAGACTTGAAATTTGGTATGTACTTAGTATGTAATAATGGGAAGAAGCCTATTTCATTTCAATAACCTCGATTAACCGGAACTATTTTTTTCGGACTCTCGAAATATTCGTTCTAATAAAAGGTATATAAAAAGTTTCGAAATTGTTTATTTTAAGAAATGAATATAAAATACAATAGAAAAACATAAATTTTGCATAAAGCATGAAGTCGATCGGATAATGAGTTGCCGAGATATTTGGAATCCTATTTCCAACACTCTTAGATTTTTTATGACCCTGTATTTGATCCAAATTTCACTTCAAAGATATATTTTAATTGAAAATGTGACGCTTAATCAGATGCAATAAATCGCTAGTTAATATAAGACATTAGGATTATTATTATAGGATTATAGGATTATTATTTTTGGAGTTATAAAGATGTTTCTTTCAAGCAGTTCAGTAATCGATCCTTTAAAGTTTATGACGTCATCAAGCCACTATTTTATTGGAATTGCAATGCATTTTATAAGAAGTTTACACATTTTTATTTTAATATTTTACATTATGCATATACATGATAGGTAAGTATTACAGTGGTCCCCAACGACTAGTTTGTATTTTACACAATGATTTAGAAATGTGATAGAAATGCTTTACTTTTTATGCTTTCTTTTTAAATTTCTCTTATATGCTAGTGAAATATAATTTATATGCTTGTGAAATATAAATTAATTGTATATATAAATAAGTTTTTATCAGTGCTCGAAAAGGTGCATACCAGTGTACCAATTGGCAACAATAAATTTTAACATTATTCTTCCCTTTATTAAATATCCGGAATTCTGTCATTAAATAAGGCGAATAATACTATTTTAATTTTGTGCAAAAAATTGGCCTACTGGTGCGCATTTTTACAACAACTGTATTATTTATATGCCTGTTTAATTGTTTAAAATACCAAATAAATTATATAATTTTTTTTAAAAATTGGAAAAAATCTAACCCGTATGTGATGAGGGTTTAAATGGAATAACCAATATTTTAATTAAATCTGACAATCATATCAAGATGTTCCTTGACACTTCATAAAAAATATGACTCGAGATAAATTAATACGCAAAGTAAAAGTTTTTTATTGTGTTAAAACAATATAATTATTTTTTTCGTTAAACAGCAATTATAAGGGATTAAGCAATCTGTAGAACTACTTCGAATTAATTCTACTTTAGAGAAATAAGCAGCACATTTATCTTCTGCGACCAAAATATGCCAAAAGAAAAAAAATTATCTTAGATTATTTCTTACATTTCATTAATTTTCACTGTATCTTAAATTCAAACACTGCAAGGCTCGTCGTTTACATAATATCTCCTTCTATTACGACTAAAACAAACTACTTGCTTTTTTTTATGTTCTTTTACATAAGCCGGGTGGATTAATGGTAGTTGTATGTTTGTTGTTTCTTCAACCGGAAAAATGCATTAATTGAATAAAAATATGTATATTAAAAAGAAAAATTACTACTTATATGCTGATATTACGCTTTTTTTATATTTTACACAATGATTTAGAAATGTGATAGAAATGCTGTACTTTTTATGCTTTCTTTTTAAATTTGCCTTACATGCTGGTGAAATATAATTTATATGCTTGTGAAATATAAATTAATTGTATATATAAATAAGTTTTTATCTGTGCTCGAAAAGGTGCATACCAGTGTGCCAAATGATAACAGTATATTTTAACAGTATTCTTCCCTTAATTAAATATCCGGAATTCTGTCATTAAATATGGCGAATAATACTATTTAAATTTTGTGCGAAAAATCAGCCTACTGGTGCGCATCTTTTCCACAATTATATTATTTATATGCCTGTTTAATTATTTAAATTATATTGTTTAATTGTTTATATTTATGTATTATTATATTAGTAGTAATGTTTCTAAGTTTGTTTATTTTCCTTAAATTTAGACCTCTAAGTTTAAGGATAACTGCAGTTGTGTTCCGAATAAATTATCTAATTTTTATAAATTGAGGAAATCTAACTTGAATGTGATGAGGGTTTAAATGGAATAATCGATATTTTAATTAAATTTGACAATCATATCCAGATGTCCCTTGTCTCTTCATAAAAAATATGACTCGAGATAAATTAATATGCAAAGAAAAAGTTCTTTAATGTGTTAAAACATTATAATTTTTTTTTTTGTTAAACACTGCAGCAGTTATAAGGGATTAAGTAATCTGTGCAACTACTTAGAATTAATTGAACTTAAGAGAAAGAAGCAGCACATTTGTCTTCTGCGACCAAAATATGGCAAAAGAAAAAATATCTTAGATTATTTCTGTTACATTTCATTAATTTTCACTGTATCATAAATTCAAACACTGCAAGGCTCGTCGTTTAACATAATATCTCCTTCTATTGCGACTAAAACAATATATTGCTTTTTTTTACCAACATTTACATAAGTCTGGTGGATTAATGAAATTGTATGTTTGTTGCTTCTTCAACCGGAATAAATGTCTTAATTGAATAAAAAAATTCGTTATTCGTATATTAAAAAAAATTACCACTTATATGTTGTTATTTTGCTTTTATGTTTTACACGATTATTGTATAATGTGATAGAAAGATTTTACTTTTTATGCTTTGTATTAAAATTTGTCTTATATGCTAGGGAAATATAGTTTATACGCTAGTGAGATGTAAATTAGTTGCATATATAAATAAAATATTATCAGTGCTGAAAAAGATAAGCACCAATGTCACAATTGACGCCACTAATTTTTAATAGTATTCTCCCCTTTATTAAATATCTGGAATTCTGTCATTAAATAAGGCAAATAATACTATTTAAATTTTGTGGGACAAATCGGCCTACTGTTGCGCATCTTTTCCACAACTTGTAATATTTATATGTTTGTTTAATTATTTAAATTATATTGTTTAATTGTTTATAATTATGTATTTTTATATTAGTAGTAATGTTTGTAAGTTTATTTATTCTTCTTAAATTTAGATCTCTAAGGATAGCAGCAGTTGTGTTCTAAATAAAATATCTATTTTTTATAAATTGAGGAAATCTAAACCGAATGTGATGAGGGTTTAAATGGAATAAACGATATTTTAATTAAATTTGGCAATCATATCCAGATATTCCTTGTCTCTTCATAAAAGATATGACTTTAGATAAATTAATACACAAAGAAAAAGTTCTTTATTAGGATAAAACATTTTAATTATTTTTTTTCGTTAAACATTGAAGCAATTATAAGGGATTAAGCAATCTGTGCAACTACTTTAGAGAAGGGAGTAGTACATTTATCTTCTGCAACCAAAGTATGCAAAAAAAAAAAAAAAAATCTTATATTATTATTTGCATTTTATATGTTCTTTTAAATAAGCTGGGTGGATTAATGGTAGTTGTATGTTTGTTGCTCCTTCAACCAGAAAAAAAATGCATTAATTGAATGAAAATTTCTTTATGTATATTTTTTTAAAAATTACCACTTATATTTTGATATTATGCTTTTATATTTTACACGATGATTTAGATATGTCATAGAAATGTTTTCCTTTTTCTGCTTTCTTTTAAAATTTTCCTTATATGCTAATGAAATATAAATGATTTTCATATATTAATCAACTATTATCAGTGCTGGAAAATATGCGCACCAGTGGGTAATAGTATTCTTTCCTTTATTAAACATCTGGAATTCTGTCACTAAATAAGGCGAAGAATACCATTTAAATTTTGTGGGGAAAATCGGACCAGTGGTGGCATCTTTTCCACCACTGTATTATTTATTTGTCTGTTTAATTATTTAAATTATATTGTTTTATTGTTTATATTTATGTATTATTATATTAGTAGTAATGTTTGTAAGTTTATGTATTTATTTTTTTAAATTTAGACCTCTAACTTTAAGGATAACAGCAGTTGTATGCCAAAAAATTATCTAATTTTTAAAAAATGGGAAAAATCTAACCCGAATTTGATAAGGGTTTAAATGGAATAACCAATATTTTAATTAAATTTGACAATCATATTCAGATGTTCCTGGTCTTTTCATTAAAAATATGACTCGAGGTAAATTAATACGCAAAGAAAAAAATATTTATTGTGTTAAAACATTATAATTATTGTTTTCGCTAAACATTGAAGTAATTATAAGGGGTTAAGCAATTTGTGCATCTACTTAGTATTAATTGTACACTTTCGTGGAAAAAGACTGAGACCAAAAATTCTGAGACCAAAATATTCCAAAGAAAAAAAATATATATATATATCTTAGATTATTTTTTACATTTCATTAATTTTCCCTGTATCTTAAATTCAAGGCTCGTTGATTACGTAATATCTCCTTCTATTACGACTAAAACAAGCTATTTGCCTTTTTAACGATCTTTTACATTACGATCTTTTTTTTATAATCCTACTGTCGGGTGGATTAATGGTAATCGTATGTTTGTTGCTTCATCAATCAAAAAAAAAAATTTATTAATTGAATAAGAATTTTGTTATGTATATTCTGCTAAAGGATATTTTCCTTTTTTCACAAACGCTATTTTTCTCGTTTATATTCTTAAGATGATAAATATTGATCTCAATTATAATTTTGTCCTTTATGTCTTGATATGAAACTTTCGGATTTTATATTATGATTTAGAAATACAATAATAAAGTGTTATTCTTTATGTTTTCCTTTAAAATTGTCATTTACCTGCTCATTAAATATAAAAATGAATAAGTTGTATGCATTTTTGAAATATTAATCATTTATATGCCAAAGGATTTTGAAATATTTATGCATTAATGAAATTGTCTGTTTAGAATCAGTGTAAATATTCATATTATTCACATATTCGTTGCATTTTTTGAAACTGGAAGTTAAATTGAAACACTACAAGGCAGATTGTTTACATAGTATCTTTATCTTAATTATTAAAATTATATTGTTTTAATGGTTATATTTATATGTCACTGTATTATTAGTAATGTATATTTATTTTATTATTTTTTCTTAAATTTAGGCCTCCAAGTTAAAGGATAACAGCAGTTGTACTAATAAAATGTATCTGATAAAACAAAACATCTAACCCATTTAATAAAAATGTGAAAAAAAATCTAACCGAAATGTGATGAAGGTTTAAAATGAAGAACCAATGTATTAATTAAATTTTACATTCATATCCAGATGTTCCCTTTTACATCATAATAAATAAAAATATGACTCGCTATAATTAATATACACTCTTTTTTTTTACTGTGTTTCGGCATTATTTTTTTTTCTCGTAAACATGAAGCAATTATAAGGTATTAATTAATTTATAAGCAACTACTCAGAAATAAGTTTATTTTAGATTAAAAACATCTTTATATTCTGAAACGAAAATGTACCAGAATAAAAACTTTATCTTAGATTCCTTCTTTCATTTCATTAATTCTCACTGGTCTTAAATCCAAACACTGCAAAGCTCATTGGTCCCTATCTCGACAAAAACAAGCTATTTGATCTTTTTCTACGGTTCTTTACATAAGCTTGGTGGATTAATGATAATTATATGTTTGTTCCTTTTCCACCTAGAAGTTTGTTTTTCATTTAATTAAATAACTTCGATGTGTATATTCTCCAGTAAAAATTTTCCAGTTTATATAGGGGAAATGGGGGATGAATGGGACAAGGGATGGATGGGACGTTCTCAATATTTCAGGCAATAAACTTTTTTTTAGTTGCTTCCTTTCCTTATAGATTTCCCTGCCATAGTGTGCTTCAGAACCAAAAACAAGAGCACATGGCTGTTTTCAGTATTCTTCAAATTTGCATTTCCTGAAAACTCTGCTTAAAAGTAATTTTTTTTACATTTGAAGGTACTTAAATGTCTTATGCAATATAAACAATTAAGATATGTTGTAATTTTTTATTTCAAGGCTCAATATTAGTAATTAAAATGAATGCATATTAACAATTGTGACAAAATAATTTTTTAGACAAAATGGCTAACAATTGAATATATGCATCATGGGGATGATTGGGACATTTTAAATGGGATGAATGGAACTGTCTCATTCATCCCTAGAGGATGCTGAAAAATATATTTATGAACTAAATAATATTATATAGGTTTATAAATTAATACTTTATGGTAATTATTCTTTTAACATTTCATCATTGTAGTCATCGTCTTCAGCCATTGAATGCTTCCATTTTTGGGGCTTTTAAGGCAAAGCTAAGATGAGTCCAAGATGATTGGCTAACAAAGAATTCTGGAGATCATATTACAATTTATAATCTCTCAGCTTTTACAATTTATAATCTCTCAGCTTTTGCCAAGTTGGCATTTTTGTCAGTTTTTAGTCCCTAACATTGAATACGGGGAGAAAAATGTTTGCGTCCCATTCATCCCTGCTGTGGGGATGATTGGGGCATTGAAGAACTTTTTTTTTTAAATTTAATTTATATTTCTGTATAATAATAATCTTGAACAAATATTGTGCATAAGATGTAGTCAAACACTTAATGTATGACATGTGGTATATAATATTGATAATAACTTAAATAAAATATTTAAAATAAATATGTTTGTGAAAATGTCCCATTCATCCCCCATCTCCCTTACCCACTATTTTACAATATGATTTCTTTAAAGTGTTATTATTGATCTTAAGATAAGTTTGCATTAATTCTTTCGTATGATGTCTTTAGATTTCTTATGATGTTTTAGGAATGTAGCATAAAACCCTTTTCTTCTTCTTTTTTTAAAGTATCTTAAATAGATAAGTTTTATTGAAAAATAAATTATTTGTACTTATTGATCAAATAGTATAATATTAGTATGTTTAACTGTTTTTAAACATTTTTAATTAATAACATATAAATTATTTGTTTATAATTTTAATACTAAATATCCTGTTTGAAACTATTGTATTGATTTTGCAAATTTTGATATTTATCTTTAGATTTCGTATGATCATTAAAAATTGTAACAGAAAGTTATTCCTTTTAATATTTTCCTTTAAAATTTGTTTTAAATACTTATTTTCTAGTGAAGTATAAATGATCTGTATATATTGATAAATTATTGTTCATTTTTACTTATAATTACTTTTAAATACTTCTTATTAATAAAATACGAATCATTTGTTTTATATTATTGACCATTATGATAAAATGGTTTGAAGACTGCTGATTTTAAATTTTGCAAAATATAAATGGAATGTTTCTAAATGAAATGAATACTACAAAATTTAAATCAATTGTATGTTTAATGATTTAAAATATTTTTTTTTAATTAAGAAAATATAAATCGCTTCTTATGCATTATGCCTGAAACTTATGAACCTCGTATATTTTGAATTTTTAAAAATATAACACAAATATTACTTAATGAGATGAATATTTTAAATATAAATAGATAGTTTGTTTATCACATGTCAGTTATTAGATTATAAATGAAACAATAATTTTTGTATTAATCAAATATTAAACATTATGTCAGGCATTTTTAAAATTTTAATAACATAAATTATAGGAACATTTATAACAAAGTCTCATATGTCAAAGTCTCTATACACAATGATCGTTTTTCACTATCAGTTATTAAAATTCTATAAAGTCGAACTGGCTTGAATATCTGGTATTTTGATATTTCTCTAGAATCATTCTTATAGACAAGAATGTTTCACTGCAAAAATGCAAAGTCAAAAATATTATGTATATTTCGGGTTTCTAGTGTATATTGGCTCGATTAATAAGACTCGAATTCCAAAACTACCAATTTTAGCAAATGAGGTGGTGATTTTGGCATGTGATTTGGATGTGAGATTAGCCTAATTTTGGCATGGTGATGTCTCATCTACAAGCAACCTGGCTCGTTTATATTATTTCCTCAAATTCAGAGCCGTATTTGTAAGAACAACAGAATAAAGAATTTTATTACTATCTTTATTATTGATCAGGCTAGCACTGGTCCACCAGGCCATTGATCCGAGGGCATCGTCAAGGAAAGCTTTGCGCCCTTAAGCATATCCAATATTTTTTCTTTACGCATACATATTTTTTATACTAAATTTTGAGGATGATTATTAATTAATAGACAGATAGCACAAGATATATATGCTTATTATTTAAAAAAAATGAAGAATCTTCGAAGGAATTTGAAAGGTTGAAAATCAACGCGTAAATGCTTGCAAATGATTGAGGGAGAAATTTGTGCACCTGCAAAGGAAACTGTGTTTTTAAATAAATAATTGAGAGCAAAAATGTTTTGTGTGGATTTTGTTATCGATTGGAAAACACGATTTTGCTTTTCGAGGACTTTTTCAAAAATATAGATGTATCAACAACATTCATGACACTTCTCTCAATTATGAAAACTTAAACTTCTGCCGTATTCTCTAATTTTGATAAGAATTTTTCAAATCATATTAAGAGTGTGCTAAGAAGTGTAAATTTACTCAATTATTTTAGTGATCTTAGGCTATTAAAGAAACCTTGCAATTTTTGTATAGAAAATTTTTATACTGCGATATCGATTCAGCATTTTAAGATTGTATAAAATTATAGTTCATAAGACGACGAAATATCTTTCTCAGACATTTCTTTTGCTCTCTAACTATGATAAGAATTTTGCAATTCATGTGAACAGTCTGCTGATAATAGTAAAACTACTCATTAAATTTAGTGGTTTTAGGCTATAAAAGCGACTAGATTGTTCAACATTTTGTGTAGGAACTATTATAGAATAATATAATTTAAGTATTTTAAGAATGCATAAAGTTTTTCATTCTTAAGGAGACAAAAATCTCTTCCCCACCCACCTGCCCTTAACCCAAATTTTGCATGTGTAATAAGTATTATTTTCACCAGCAAGTGTTATTTTCATATGAACTTACAATTATACCGGTATAATATGGGGCACTTTTGAAAAAGAACAGAACAAACATGAGCTTTACTTTATATAATTTGTAATAATTTGTATTTCCATACGAAAAAAAAAATCTAGATAGAAAGGTTTTTTTCAATGAAGTGTACATAATGATTTTTTGTGTGTGTGGTGAGGGAAACATCTAAAGAGATCACATGTAAAAATGCTATTTTGCTTTCATTTAAAAACGCATTTTCATACTTGGTGCTATGCGGATGTGTTAAACCTTGTAATGTTGCATACAAGTAGAGAAAATAACCTATGATTACTTTAAAATATTTGCGATAGCTGAAAATTCAAGGTCGGCGCCGTTTTCTATGCTCCACTCTGGCCGTCTTATTGACTGGCACGACACTGCACTGCACCCCGAACAAGACATGTCAGACCTGGCGACCCTGATTCTAATTTTGAGTCTAGTTGTGGCACCCACTGTGTATAGAAATATAGATAAAAATATCAAATAAATGGAACTGTACCACAAATGGGAATATTGATGCCGAAAATTAAGTAATGAATTCCGGTGCATCGGGAGAGAAGCCTTCCTTTTCTTCCCTACCCACCGGTTAAAAACTGCCTCCATGGGCTGATCCTTGGAAACGAATAATGCAGTTCGTGCGACTCTCGGCAAGAGGTACCGTCTCACGTTCTGACGGGAAAGCTCCTTGCTACGAAATTTACCACAAACATACTCCAAGGAAATCACCTCAAAAACCATTTTTTCAAAATTTGTTTCTAAAAGCAATTTGATACTTATGGTTATCAGCCGAGATAATCTATAAGTATCAAAATTTACCCATTTTGCCAGTTTCCATTGTCTAGGTGCTATATTTTAAAACTATTACACGGTATACCTTGTTGAATTTCTTAAAATGGCTGTTCTTCGAACAGCTAATATAAAATAAAGAGGAAATCAGTTTCTATTTTTATTATATTTATATAATTCTTATTTTTATCTTTTTCTTATATTCTTATATAAAAGCTAAATTTTGTAAGAAAAATAGTTTTGATAACTTAAAAATATATCTCTACTAGAACATAATTATTCCACATTTAAAGAACATTGTGATAAGCTAATATTATAGCTAGCAGATCACGTATTTTTTTTCCTTATCCCTTAGCAATCAAAAGATATTGTTAACAACTATGTAATTTTGGTTATAAATCATCATCATTTACATTTTCATGCAGTATGATAACACATCAGAAACTCATAAGAAGTTACGAAGAGTAACTGCTACATTGAAGCAAAGATTACAAGGCACGATAATTCATAAATTTATATTATCATAAAAACGTGCTAAGTGATTAAGAGAATTACAAAATGCTTAACCCATTTGATCTGGGAATTATTTCTTGAGATTACTTTAAACTATTAAATATTCTTAAAATGGCATTAAACATATAATTTTCTCTTTTGTCATCTATTATTAAGCCTGAGGACATATTTGACACTTATTGTTGAATTATTGGTTGTATTTTGCTTGGCAGGTAAAACTGAGCTGCGCTGCCAGGCGCAGAGTGGCGCCCGTCAGGCATGTCAACCGTCGTACAAAAGGTCTGTGGAGCTTTTAATGCGCACGACCAGGAAAGATTCCTGTGTGCGCTACGACCTGAAAAATAACACAGAAGAAAAACAAAATAAGTTAATAATAACAAGCAAAAATTCATCTGAAAAATTAAATGATGTTATGACAAACTCAAAAGATATTGTAATTGGAACCCCTACCAGTACGCAAATGGTTACAGAAGAGGACATATTTCCTGAAGAATTTGAAGTGGTTGAGGTGGCATCATTAGACCCTGATGAAGTGGTTTCACTAGACCTAAATGACACCAATATTGATAAAATTGATTTACTAAAATATTGTAAACGATTAAAGGAACGTATTTTGGAATTAGATAAATCGAACACATATAATGAATCAATGGTAGAAATAATCGAAGATGACAGAGATAAATGTATTGTTCAATTAGACGAAGAAAGGGCAATAGTTGTTCAAAAGATGAAGAAAGTAATAGCAGAAAAAGACCAAGTTATAAAGGAACTAAAATAGGAATTAGTAATAGCTCAAGATCATAAAAATGATTTAAAGAAACAAAGTGAATTAATAGATGAACTCTAACTTCAAATAACGCAATTAAAACAAGATAATGAAAAATTAGAATTAATAATGAGTGAAAGAGTGGAACAAATAAAAGAAGATGATACAATAGACTTAGAAAAAAACTAGTCATGATAAATTAGTGCACTATTGTGAGCATCTAAGGAAGCAAAAAGCGGACTGTATAAAAATTTTTGTGTTTGAATTGCATTGTACACAAAGTGTACTGGACGAAAAGTATGAAGAGTTGGGTGACTTAAAAGATGAAAAAATAATAGCAGTAATGGAACTGACTGAATCACTGAAAGGAAAATAAAAAATAATTGAATTTATGGAACAGAAATCAAGGATATTGGAAGAAGAAAATTCATCAAAACAAATAGTTATTAATACTTTGTTAACTCAACAGTCAGCAGAAGATGGAATCTGGAATAAATTTGACAAAATGAGTGAAAAATTAGATAACTTGAAGCAAGAAATAAAGGATCTAAGACAAAATAATAATAAAAACTTTATGTAATTTCTTTCTAAAAGAAAAAGAAACAATTCTCCCAATGGAAGAAGCAATATATAAATTGAAATCATTGGAATTGGAAGAACTAAAGTATTGCACTGGCAGGAAACTGACAAATGGAAAACTACAACTTCAATTAAACACCATTGAAGATTTTAATAACCTTAGAACAAAATTACTTAACTCAGAGATAAATGGAAAATTGGTACTAAAAATTCAACAAAGGAAATTAATAATCTTTAAAATTCCACATTCGATAACAGAAGAAGTTCTTAAATCCATCCTTAAAAAACACTTAAAAGATAATATAGAACTTAATTTAGCTAAGAGAATCAACAAGGGAAAATATTACAACCAGATAATTGAAACAGACATTCCTTCAGCAAATATTTTACTTAAATTAGGCAGAATTAATTATGATTTAAAATTTATCATTGTAAAGAAATATATTAGCTTACAGAGGTGCTTCCGATGCCAGCGCTACGGTCATGTAGCAAATAAATGCTCTGAAAGTAATCCTATAAGATATGCATACTGTGCATCTTCCGATGACTCCAGACATTGTCAACTTCAACACAATTCTGATCGCCATAAATGCATATGTTGTGTAAGATACAACAGTTCCCATTCACATGAAAAAGACTTTACACCAATTTCGTCATGCAGCATCCAGCAATAATTGTGAAGTATTTCAATATGAAATCTTCAAAGTGAGGAGTAATACTTCAAAAACAAGTTACTAAAATTTACTAAAGTCGGTTGTAAATTAAACCGACTATAAAATTTGTAAGAATAAGAAATTCAGAAAGATTTAGTAGGACTAAATGGAAATTTAAAATCAGTAACAGGTGTAAAAGTTCTTATACAATTTGATAATTTTTTTATTATATAAGTTTATTCTTCTGTAATTTATTTTATTTTATTGAAACTATTTTGTTTGCATTTAAACATTTCCTTTTGTTATTCTGCAATTGTATACCTTTCCAGCTGGGCCCTTCAACAGCATAGGTAATTTTCTTTAATTCTTATATTAAGTTAGCATCTTCTCCCATTTGTTTTAATTCTGTTCACGTATTAATATTGAATGGCTTTTAAGTATTAAGGCTGGTCCCAGCTGAAATGAAATTTCTTGTACGTTTTAATTTGCTGATATTTTATGCTTGTTTACTGTGTTTTATTATTCATTCATTAGTGTTCATTTAGTACTTACTTCTATCCAATATTATTATCTACTTCAGTTCAGTATTATTCAGTATTATGGTAGTATTATTGTTGTATCACATTGTATTATTTACTTTCTTTTATACTTTTACTTATATAATTTTTTTAAGTATTAAGAATGTTGTGATCTCAACCAGTATTGTAAAAAGTAACTTTGTACTAATTTTATTTTAATCTCTAATGTAATATTCAACATCTGTACTCTGAAATAGGAATTTTCAATAAACATTTCCCCTCGTGGAGAAAAGTTCCTATGCTTAACGGCTGGATCTCCATGAGAGGGTGATTTCGATTTCGTGCGGTACGACCGGTGGGAGTGCCAGCACATGCTGACCACTCCCATTTTCCCAAGAGATTCACGACAAATGTCGTTGCAACGAGGGAGGGGCCTACCCTCTTAGGTCACCACTACTCTACACATGGAAATTGCGCTGGAGTCCCACGATAACTTCGAAGCCGGAAACCAAAGGTGAAAACCGGACCCTTGGCCTTATGCTGAGGTTCCCCAACGACTCTTGCCTTACCGCAGCTTTCGATCATCCAAATCCTATAAAGGTTACGATTAGTTCATCGGTTGTGGCGGAGGAGAAGAAGCCTCTCGTCCGGACGTCGAAGAAAAGCGTCTATGAACACGATAGAAACGTTTAGGTTGTTTCCGCGTGACCCCCGAGAGCTTTCCCTCCTACTTTTACCGGCTTCAGAACTTCGGATGCGGCGACTCAATCGAAGATCATTCGGAAACACATGACATGTAAAACAAACACAAGCCAACAAAACCCCAACAAATGTTAGATAAAAACGGAAAGTTTGGTTAGATGCCACTATCGGACTCTGAAGTACGCGGAAATTTCCTTCAAAAGCGCCAAAGATGTGGTCCCGATCGAGGTTAGTAGCTTGAAAGATAGTTCTTAAGACTCCTGCTAATCCAATCATCGAGCACACAAAGCTTCGCATAGACACGCTGGATTGGTTTTTGAGGGTTTGAGTTTCAGTCTGATTGCCGCCGCGTTAGTCGGCGAGCCACCGCTCCGGTTCTTCGTAATAGAACAGTCCAGAGAAAGAAACCTTTCCCCACCCAAGGATGTGACACGAGCCACAGTGACCTCAGTAGTCTCCTAGGAACGCGAGCCACATTTTGTACGAACGGGGCAGTCTCCTTTCTGTCCGACCATTGAGATCGACACACAACTACTCCAGCTGAAGAGGGAGACGTGGTGGATGTGGACCATGCGGCCGGCCCATATGACCGCATGCCGGTATCTGCACTCTGCCAACTGCCAGTACCGATTGTCACTGCACACCGCCTCAAGCACTAACTAAACGTCACTACAGAGTCACCACGCTCCTTGCTCTTTGGAGTTTGATCTCGGCTCTGTAATCGCCCAGGATAAGTTGTATAAGCGGCTCTATCGTCGTTTGCTAATCTGATGCTCAGAGTCACCATCCCGACCCGGGCGAGGGTCCGGGTTGGAAAACTGAGATTACCTATGGGGCGTCTTTCCACCACTTAGTGAAGGGGTTCGCCGAAGAGGGCCTGTGCTTAAGGAGGGGAGGCCTAGATCTGGTGTAGCCCGACACCGAATACACCAGCACTTCCGGCTTTTTCAGACGCCCCTCTACCACCGGCGCACTACGTTGAGTTGGCAATTCGTCTGTTTAACCTGCTCCCGTCGTGTCGAAGAATATCTCGCAGTGCCGGGCTCCCGGGTCTTCTTCCCCACTGAAGAGACCGTGTCAAGACCACCCCGAGGAGCACGCCAGGCACTTGGCAAGTAAAAATGTACAGCTAATTGAAGTGAAAATACATCAGACAGCATCATACCTACAGAAATTAGAACTTATGCAGAAACCAAAAGGTAAGTGGAATAGTAGATAGTTACAAATAAATGGAACAAGGAATTAGTGTGGCTTTTACATTCTAAGTGTCTGACATAGATGCCGAAAAAGGATTCGTACGATTTTAACATTTGAATACTATTTTGAAATAATAATCTTCGCCTAATTTAATCACAATTTCCAGTCCTTAAATAAAACACATATTGATTTTCAACATTAGTCGTACAAGCACTGAAAATATTTGTTGGCTATAAATCCTGAGAAGCGGATTAAAGGAATTAATGGAAACTTGATTCAGAAATAAATAGTACTTTAAAGTCTCGTTTGATTAAAGCACGAGTTTGAATGAATCTAGGTGTATTTAATTCGTTTTACCTCCATTCTTACATTCTTAGTTTTATCGTTTAATTCTTAAAAGAGTGCAATATGAGCGAAACTTAAGTACAGGGTGATTATAAAAAAAGTATCCCGATATATGAGCGCCTAACTGTCATACCGTTCACAGGAACTGAATGAAATTCTGTCCTAAAGTATTTTGAGGTATGCGCTCAAGAATCATGTGAAAAACAACAGTTAAATTCTAACAGTTACGGTTACAGTGACAATATTTCGAAAATTTCAAATGGCAACACTTACTTTTTTTTATTTGAATGTGATCTTCATAGTGAAAACAATAAAAAGCGTTGGGACGGTACCTGTAGCACGAAAATCGCCGGCGCTAGGCAGACTAAGAAGAAAAGTGAAAACAACCAATAAGGACAGAGAAGCAACAGAAAACAAAACATTTTATTGTGTTTCATACATTTTCCATTTCACACATGACGACACTTTACATGCGGGAGATGGTGGATAGCACTGAACAATAAAATGTTTTACTTTCTGTTGCTTCTCTGTCCTTTATTGGTTGTTTTCACTTTTCTTCTTAGTCTGCCTAGCGCCGTCCGGCGATTTTCGTACTACAGGTACCGTTCCAACGCTTTTTATGGTTTTTCACTATGAAGATCACAATCCAAAAAAAAATTACGTGTTGCCATTTGAAATTTTCGAAATTTTGTCACTGTAACCGTAACTGTAAGAATTTAACTGTTGTTTTTCACATGATTCTTGAGCACATACCTCAAAATACTTTAGGCAAGAATTTCATTCAGTTTCTGTGAACGGTATGACAGTTAGGGGCTCATATATCGGGATAGTTTTCTTATAATCACCCTGTATATGGCTGAGTACAGATTTCTGAATGCATCAAGTGCACAGTACTTATTAAAGACATACAATTAATTCATCCATATTACCACCGTAAATATAAAATTTGTTTGTCTAACTTACTTAGTAATGATCAATATATAGGAAGTTTGTTTCTTTAAGTTTATTCACTTTTAGAAAGTTAACCATTTTTCAGCAGCAGTTTTTTAAAATACCGAATTTGGGAGCACAAAAAATACTTTTTAAACTTGTAAAAAACATTTTTCTATTTCAACAGAATTATTTTCAACTAGCTGCTTAGCAACCCGTTGTGTTGCATTTAAATTGCATGAGGTCTTTCGATTGTTTGGGGGGAACGAAATCTAGTTTCATTCTACATTTCAAATTTCTAGCCCTCATAATTCCAAATAAATCGTAATTTCGAACGTTTTCCACTCATTTCACTCTTTTAAACACGAATTCTTTAGAAACCATTCTTGGTGAGCATTTGCATCTTATAGTTAACCACCATGTCAAATTTCAAGTTTCTAGCCCTAGCAGTAACATAGAAATCTCAAATTTAGAGATTTTTGTTTTCTTATGCACCGTTTTAAAGTTCGAGTTTTTTTGTAAAAACTGGTCTGTGCGAGCATTTATGTCTCAAAAGTAACAGGAATGTAAAATTACGGTAAAAAATGTAAAAAAACGTTAGGGTTTCTAACCCTAACAGTTCCAAATAAGTCGCAATTTAGAACGTTTATAGAACGTTTTCTGCTCATTTCAACCTTTTAAAACCTTTTTATTTTTTAAATCGGCTTGGTAGTTCCAGAGATTACGCCCCCCCCCCCCTGAAACAAACAGACATTCAAACGTTAATTCTTTATAATATTAGTATAGATTAAACCATGGTTGTGTAATTTAATCAGTAATGTTTTTTTTCTCTTTCAAGTCTCCAACAATCATCTGATCTTGACACGATCATGTAATTTTGATCATAAATCATCCACATTGACATTTTCCTGAAGTATGACAACGTGTCAGAAAGTCATAAAAAGTCACATAAAATAACTGCTACACTGAAGCACAAGTTATTACAAGACGCGTTAATTCATCAATATATGCCATCATAAAAAAAAGTCTAAGTAGATTGACGTTTTATTGATCGGAACAAATATGGAATACTTATAAATGATTTAATTCAGAATTTATTGCCTTAAAGTCACACAAGATAAAAAGATTGAAATTTTGTTTTTCTTAAATCAATTATAAGAACAATTTAGAATGTGTAATTTTCATGGATTTTATACATATTTAACACTTAAATATTTTTAAATGAATAGAAAATATATTTGATACTTAAAATAGTTTTAACACGTTAACTGCTGTAATGTTAAAAAAAAATTGCGATACCCGAGTCAACTTCTTTTTATTGCGCAAATAGCTGATATCAAATAATCATTCATAATTTTTTATAAATTTATTAACCCTCTGATTGTCCAGCAAAAGGGCGAAATTGTAATGTTTCTCTGTATTTTGTTTTATGTTTTTGTTGATCAGCTGAAAAAAGGTGATTATTCCAAAATTATATATTAAACTTAATTATATATATATGAATGTAAACCTCGAGGGTATCAATCATTAATCATTGTATTAAAACTACATTATATAGGCAGAATTATGTTGATTAAAAAAAAGCTTGTATTGCAGGGAAACCTGGAGTTTAGTGAACGTTCACTAAACTCTAGATGGACGTTTAAATTGCATGTCCACCAATTTAAACGTCCATCAATTTAGGTGCATGTCGACCAATTTAAATTTTAGTGGCACGGGCTTGTCAGCGAGAGGTTAAGTGCGTCTAATACGCGGTTTGAGAAGAATTTTTTTTGTCTGTGGGTACACTTTATTCGCACTTCAGACAAGTTCAGGCAAGTTCAAACTACGATAGTTTCGCTTATTTACACACATAATTATTTGTGAAGATCAGATGTTCACATTCAAAGAGTACGTTTGCATAGTGCATAACTCAGAGTACGAACATCTTACTTACAGAACACTTACTGTAATATCTTAGTATATAAAAACAAAACTTTCATTCAGCGTTCAGCGACTGTTGCATCCATTTGATGAATTAAAAACAGTTTAAACTGAAACTAATGTAAATTTGTTCAACAACGTATTGATTTTAGTTCTATTTTATAATTAACTAGTTCTACGTAAATGCATCTTCAAAATTTTCAATACCACTATTTCTGAATATGCAATCTTCGTCTGGTAAATAATGTATAATATCGTATTATATAAAATTTGTCCATCATTTATAGATGAATAAAGTAAGTTTAAAGGGATAGGATGAATAAAGTAAGATACGACAGTTACGCTCATTTGCGCTCAGAATTATTTGTGAAGATAAGACTTTCACACATATTCACATTAAAAAAAGTACGTTTGCAGAGTGCCTAACTCAAATTACGAATATTTTACTCACAGAACTTATTTTTGTAACTTGAACACTTCGTTTTGTAATACCCTATTATATAATAAAAAAATTTTATTCAGCGTTCAGTGAATGGAACCTCCATTTGATGAATTATAAAAGTTTAAACTAAAACGAATGTAAATTTGTTGATTAACGCATTGATTTTAGTTCTACTTTATAATGAACTGGTTCTACGTAAATGCATAGATGCCAAATTTTCCAAATTTAAAATACAACTAATTCGAAATAGTAATCTTAGTCTGGTAAATAATGTATAATAAATTATATTAAATTAAAATCTTATTGTCCATCTTTGATGGATGAAAAAAGTAAGTTTATGGGACTAGTATGAATAAAGTTAGATATGATAGTTTCGCTCATTTACGCACAGAATTATTTGTGAATATAAGACGTACATATTCAAAAAGTACGTTTGCAGAGTGCATAAATCAGAGTACGAACATCTTACTCACAGAACACTGACTGTAATACCCTATAATATAAAAAACGAAACTTTTATTCAGCGTTCAGCGAATGTTACCTACATTTGATGAATTAAAATTTTTTTAAACAGAAATGAATGTAAATTTGTTCAACAACGTATTGATTTTAGTTCTACTTTATTATGAACTGGTTCTACGTAAATGCATAGATGTCAAATCTTCCAAATTTTCAATACCACTATTTCTGAATAGTAATCGTAGTCTGGTAAATAATGTATAATATCGTATTACATAAAATTAAAAAATTATTGCCATCATTGATGGATGAATAAAGTAAGTTTAAAGGAATAGGATGATTAAAGTAAGATACGATAGTTTCGCTCATTTACGCACAGAATTATTTGTGCAGATAAGACGTACACATTCAAAAAGTACGTTTGCAGAGTGCATAACTCAGATTACGAACATCTTACTCACAGAACACTTACTGTAATACCCTATTATATAAAAAACGAAACTTTTATTCAGCATTGAGCGAATGTTACCTCCATTTGATAAATTAAAAAGTTTAAACTGAAGCGAATGTAAATTTGTTCAACAACGTATTGATTTTAGTTCTACTTTATAATGAGCTGGTTCTAGGTAAATGCATAGATGCCAAATCTTCCAAATTTTCAATACCACTATTTCTGAATAGTAATCTTCGTCTGGTAAATAATGTATACTATCGTATTACATAAAATTAAAATTTTATTGTCCATCATTGATGGATGAATAAAGCACGTTTAAAGGAATAGGATGATTAAAGTAAGATACGATAGTTTCGCTCATTTACGCACAGAATTATTTGTGAAGATAAGACGTTCACATTCAAAAAGTACGTTTGCAGAGTGCATAACTCAGAGTACAAACATCTTACTCACATCCAAATTTTCAATACTTACTGTACACTTACTGTAATATCCTAGTATATAAAAAACTAAACTTTTATTCAGCGTTCAGCGAATGTTACCTCCATTTGATGAATTAAAAATTTGTAAACAGAAATGAATGTAAATTTTTTCATTAACGTATTGATTTTAGTTCTACTTTATGATGAACTGGTTCTTCGTAAATGCTTAGATGCCAAATCTTCCAAATTTTCAATACCAATATTTCTGAATAATAATCTTAGTCTGGTAAATGTATAACATCGTATTACGAGGGTAAGTCATTAAGTCACAAAAGATAATTAAATAATAACTTACAATGATATTCACTTCAAAATTATTTTTATTTCTCAACATATTCGCCACCAATATTTAGGCACTTATATCACCGTTTTATCAGTGCCCTAACACCAGTTGCATAACATTCTTTGGGTTGCTGTCTCAGCCGCATTAAGACTTCAAGTGGAACCTTTTCATCATCTGTGAGCATCCTCTTGCTTCCAAGATGGTTTTTTAGTGGATTAAACAGATGAAAATCGCTTGGAACTAAGTCGAAGCTGTATGGTGGATGTTGAAGAAGTTGCCAACCAAACTTTTGAATTGTCTCCTGTGTTCAGCTTGAAGTCCTAGTGTGGATGAGAGAGCAACCCAAAGAATGTTATGCAGCTGTTGTTGGGGCACTGATAAAAAGGTGATATAACTGCATAAATATTGGTGGAGAATATGTTGAGAAATAAAAATAGTTTTGAAGTGAATATCATTGTAAGTTATTATTTAATTATCTTTTGTGATTTACTTAATGACTTACCCTCGTATATGAAATTAAAATCTTACTGTCCATCATTGATGGAAGATTAAGAAAGTTTAAACTGAAAATAATGTAAATTTCTTTAACAACGTATTGATACGTTCAACGTTATAAGAAATCGGTTCTACGTAAATACATAGATGCTAAGCCTACCGAATATTTAATACAACTATTTTCGAATAGTAAGTTTCGTTTTTAGCTATAAATTTCTGTCACCAAGTAACACGAATATATTTATCTGGGCATAGTATTACTCAAAAATCAAAAGTTGGGCATCTATGTAAATGCATCATACATACATAAAGGGAAACTGTTATATCAGTATATAAAAATATATATATATATATATTTCGTCAAAGACTTTTCAATGACATATTCAACATCGTAAACATTTTTGTAAGAAGAAATACAAAATAAACCCTTTTCTCGTGGGTTATTCTACATATATTTTTGACATTTCTTTTACAGTGGTGACTTTTATCATTTTTAACGCAGAACGCTGTAAAAAAAAACCCTCGAAAAATACAAAAAGTTTTAAAAAGATGAAAATTCAGAGATGTATTTTGAAAAATATTAGAATAAAGTTCATGTTGAAAAATATGTTGTAAAAAGAAAAAAACAGATGCATCTTTTGTAGAAATTCCCGCTTTCGATTTCTACATAGATGATAGTGAATCTTATTCACATTCAATGCTATATATTAGTGAATATCTTATAACATAATATTTATGAATTTTTTTTCAGTCATAAATCAAAATTTTACATTTGAATGGTAATAATGTGGGAACATAAATACACTGCTGTGTAATTTTTGTTTTCTTTAGTTTTTCTATTAATTTGTGTGTAAAAATGTTTTGTTCTATTATAATATTTGCTTTATTCTAGTATATGTAAAATTCTACTCCTTGTTTAGGTGCGTTCATAATTATATAATTAAGTAGCACCTACAGTTGTCATCTAGTCCGTCCGTCCGTCTGTCTCTCCGTCGTACAGTGCATTAATAAATCATCGAAGTCTAAAAACAATTTTTCTTTTTTTAGGTGCGTTCATAATTATATAAATATGTAGCACCTATAGTCGTCGTCTGGTCCGCCCGTCTGTCCGTCCGTCCGCATATAACAGCGCAAAAACTACCCAACCGAATGGTTTGAAATTTAATATATATAATCGTTGCAGAATTTTTTTGAGTCATTTCAAATGTTATGAAAATCGAATCAAAACTTAAAAAGATATTAATAAAAGTTTTCTTTATTCTATTAAATCTTATCATACGTAATCTATGTAGTAAAAGCTCAAGTCATGTGACTGAGGAAAACAAATAAGTGCTAACCACATCTTTTTCCATATGCCAAGTGGCCATTTTCAAGCAAAATTAATTTTTCGAATACAATTGCGTAAAAGTTACATTTTTAGAAAGATCGTTCAAAAAATTTGTTTGCTTGAGAGATGAGTTACATTAAAAAATGTATGGATTCTGAGATAACTTCAGTGAAAATTAGGTTAACAGCCTAATATATCACTCCATTAATGTAAATAAACAAAATATTCATTCATCGTGAGTCATAGAAATATTAACCATGGAGGTAATCATTCGCAAAATAAGATCTCCATGGTCAATTTACAGCTCTGTCTGGTGTCGAAAAAAAAATTCACATCTGTAAACATGGCATACATAATAAGGAAAAAAAGGCATCCTCATTTCGTTCATAGCAGACGATATAATTAATTTCACTGAAATAATAACGATGATTTTTTACATTGTAAAACTAGTTATAGCACGAAACTAACGCATTTGTCACGTTTAACTTACAATTTCCAACTTGTTGTCATCATCAGAGGTTCTTTTAATTAATATAATAGGAGGATTCTGACATGTATCAACATCGAAAAACACTTGAAAGATTGTTCAAACTTTAACATATTCTATTCCGTATTACTTTTTCAATTATTAAAATACTCTACACTTTCCGCCATTTCAAGTTTTTTGCCATAAAAGACTAATATCATTTAAAATACTGTTTAAAGACCTCTTCTACTTTTCTCATTGCCTGGATTGTACACTGTAAAAAATTTGCAGCAAAGTATCCGGTCATTCGACAATTTTTATAGAAAACGATTACATAACCGTAATTTGACAGTATTTTGACCATAATATGGGCAATATTATGGTCATAATAGCGCAAAATTACGGTTATGTAACCGTTTTTTTATAAAAATGGTCAGTAGGGTATAAATGTTGTTTGTAGGCCACTTCGGCGTCGGCGGTGGATTTTGTGAGGGTGAATGGTGGATGGTGGATTGCGCCGGTGGATTGGGGTGGATTGCGCCGGTGGCGTCGGAGGTGGATCTCGGAGGGTGGATTGCGGAGGTAGATAAGATAAGAGGCATGCGTCACTTGGGAGGGTGGATTGGGGAGACTCATGGCAGGATAAGGAGTATTATTTGAATGAGGTTTAATTGGGGAACTTAGACATTTTCCGAAGCAATTTTTTTTCGCGGAGAAATATCTATTGCAGTATAAGGCGAATTTTAACGAATTACAAATTTAATTAATTCTAATTGGGGAACTTAGAAATTTTTTGAAGCAATTTTTTTTCAACAAGAGTACGAGGTGTGTTTCAACGGATTTATTTTAGTAAATTACAAATTTAATTAATTTTAATTGGGAAACTTAGAAATTTTTCGAAGCAAAAAAAAATTTTTTTTTTTCAACGAGAGTATGCAGTTTGATTATGAGTGTGTGCAGTAGAAGTGAATGATTAATTAATTAAAAATATTAAATAAAAATAGTAATTAATTAATTTTAATTGCAGAACTTAAGAATTTTCGCGAGATTTATTTTTTTTTCAACGAGAGTAGGGTATTCGATATACATGTAGGGTATATTAGAGGTGAATTTTTAAAAGTCAATAAGGGTTTTAATTAAAAATGGTCATTAATTAATTTTAATTGGGGAACTTAGAAATTTTGGCGAGATTTTTTTTTTCTCAACGAGAGTACGCAGTTTGAAGGGTGGATGTGAATGAAAAATATTAATTAAAAAGGGTCATTCATTAATTTTAATGGGCGTACTTAAACATTTTTGGGGCAAACAGGCGCGTTTTAATGAATTCCATACAGGTTACGGTAAAAAATACAGGGTCCCGTATGAATGATACTGCACTCAATTGAATAGCTCCCCCCTCCCCCTCCCCCCCCCTTTTTTTACCCAGAAGTCCCTTGGTTATAATTGGGGGTAACAATACGCACTTCAAAAAGTATAAAAAGGACACGAAGAATTTTAACATACATATAAAATGGTTAAGTAAACAAGAATGGAAAATCATGCGTAGCGGCATAATTTATGAATCACTTTCCAACATTATTGAAATATTAATACATGACCCCGCATTATACTACATTCAATTCCATTAGCTCCCCCCCCCCTTTTTTTTTCCTACCTAGAAGTCCCTTGGTTATAATTTAAGCTAACAATGTGCACTTCAAAAAGTATAGAGTGGTATAAAAAGGGTACGAAGAATTTTAACATACATATAAAATAGAATGTACAGTAAGTAACAATAAATAAATAAACAAGAACGAAAACTCATGCGTAGTGCTATACTTCATGAAACACTTTCCAATAATACTGCAATATTATATGATAAAATATAATTTTACAACCTAGTGCATTAGTGAAAAGTTACAGGAACCCTTCGAAAGAAACTAGAAAAAGTTATAACTATTAGACCCTTCACAAAATAATGGCTTAAGTACCCTATTTGAATCCTTTCCTAAAATCAGGTAATTCACACCTCACCTTTTTTTTTTTATTTTATTTTAGCAGAGTGTTCTTTGATAAAAGTTAGGGTAAATTCAAGTCTGTAAAATAGGATACAACGTTTCATGAAAAAATAACAGAAATTTTAGAAATGAAATTAAGAAAAAGAGAGTGCTATCTCTTATCCCCTCAACATACAAGTCGTTGGCTCATCTTTTTATCGGAAAGCATTGATTTCACCTCTTACCAGATAATGAGTCACTTCGCGATAAGAAATACCAGTTGCTCGCAGTTTCTGACATGTTTTTATAGGAAATTAGAATGTATGTGAATTATTTCGTGCTGTCCCGATATTTTTCGGGGCAAACAGACAGTTTTTAATGAAATGTTAGGGAATTTGATACATGTTATGGTGAAAATAGAGTTTACACTAAAAAAATACAGGGTGGTCCTCTATAAGATATATGAATTATATTTTAAATATATATTACATTTTCTAATAACATAAAAGAAATATTTTCGCAAGCTTTTTTTTTCTCACACATATATTGAAAGAATGATCAAAGTTTAAATAATAATATCAGATTTCTAAAGGATAGAAGAAAACTATTAATTATAAAAAATAATAACTAAGAAATAAATTAAAAATAGTAATTATAAAATATAATAACTAAGAAATAAATTAATTTTAATTGGAGAACTTAAACATTTTTGGAGCAAACAGATGGGTTTTTAATGAATTCGATACATGTTATGGTGAAAATACAGGGTAATCCCCTATAAGATATATGAATTATACTGCATTCAATTCTAATAGTTTTGTCCTCTATTTTTACCCAGACGTCTGTTAGATATAATTTAAGCTAACAATACACACTTCAAAAAGTATAGAGTGGTATAAAAAGGATACGAATGAAGAATTTTAACCAAGATCATATGACAACATTAATAAGAGGTATGGTAGAATACATAATGTATAGGTAATATTGCATGTTTCTTCTAATTAATTTAAAAAAATAATTATTTTAGTTACTTTATAATACATAGTAACTATACGAAAAATTCATGCGAACATGGGATTACTGATACCACGTGATTTGACACTATGATATTTATTTTTGTATCGCACAAGTAAAATTTATTAAGATACGATTAACCAATCATATATGCTTATTCATGATCCAATCCCATACGTTTATTTATAATTCATAGGCATACGCGCGCCCCCTACGATCGTATAAATATGCATGTAATGAGATAATTTCCTCAGTCAGTGCATTACCAACAGCGTGTGAAGGTGATTTTAACAGTTCATTATTTTTAGTTTGTGTTAAAATGGAACGAGCTATGCATTATTCTACATTAAGTGATCCAAAGATTATAAGTCAAGTCCTATCACCAGAATTGAGGAATCAAGACTTGGAATCTTCAGTGCAACCCAAAGAAGCAGACGTTTCGAATTATAATGTGAAACCCTCTTCATCAAGACAGGATAAGGCAAAATTATCATATGTGTGTACTAAGTGTAGCAAATCTTTTTTGCGAAAGGACCATCTAATGCAACACTTGGTTATTCATTCAGGAAAAAAACCTTTCGTTTGTGTCATTTGTCAGAAAGCATTCTATAGAAAAGGTGCTATGATTCGCCATAAATTGTCTCATTTAAAGACCCGCATGACTTTTAAGTGTGATCTGTGCGCTGAAGTCTTTTCAAAAAAGAGTGATTTACGTCAACACAAGAAGATTCACAAATCACCCAAGCAATATAATTGTGATGTGTGCTCTGAAGTATTTTCACGGAAGTATGACTTATTGCAGCATAAGAAGATTCATAGACCTATCAAGCATCATACATGTCTCCAGTGTACTGAAGAATTTTTACGGAAGGATGATTTAATTCGACATCTGAGAACTGCACATAAAGTTTCATCCAACCCAACTCAATCTTCTGCTTTAAAGGATGCATTATTTGAAAAAGTAAAACATCTTAAAAGACAAAATGCCCTTAATGTATTCACTAAAACTATCATCGATTCTAATGAGGAGAACGATAAAGATTTTAATATATTTTTTAATAGTGTAAGATTGGACGTATTAAATGAACTAAATTTTCAATTAGAAGAAAAAAGGTCAATGAAATGGTATGGAACTGTTCAAGTAATCGTAGGTCGTGTGACACACGATGGTCTTCATGAAACTGCCAAACCCTTTTTCCGTTCGCACACTATGTTTGAATTGATGAATGGAAACTTATCTACGAATGTAGAGAAAGCTTTCTCAAAAATTGTTGGCTCATTTGAGAAGTACACACAAATGGGATCTGGTTGGACATTGGAAAAAATATTGCATTTAGAACTGTCTATAGCTAAATGCAGCATAGCTTGAAATTTGTATCATTTTTTTAAATGTCTTCGCTAGTGTAACTTTTTAAACGATAAATAAACAGTTTGTGAATGAAAAAGCTTAGTGTTTTTTATTTTTTGTATTTGATTATATTATTTACATATTACATAAATTACTTGAAACATATTGTGTGTGATCTTACCTAAATTACTTGTTAGCATATATTATTTACAGAGTGTTCCTTTACATAAATTACTTTTATCATATTGAATATCTTACTCAAACTTCATTTTCACCTGTTTTAAAGTTTCATGAAGGAGTCTGTTTGAAGAACCTTGTTTTGAAATGACTTAAGAACGGACAATTTATTCCTAAACATATTCACAACTACAACTTTGTATACATTATGAAAATACATGAATATATTTATACATTATGCTATAGTTTTTGAAATATTTTTTCAAAGTTAGATTCATACAATAAAGCGAGATTGATACCGTTAATGTATACGAATTCCTTCATGTTACCCTCTATAGCTTCAACTCGATTCGTTATATACACTTCATTGAGTATTCAATGAAAAGTAATAACTAAGAAATAAAATTAAAAATAGTAATTAAAAGGTAGCATTATGAATTTTTGAAATAAGAGATTGGTGTTAATTAAATAGGTTAATGAATCTAATTCGATACAAGTCTTGCTAAAATAGAAATTACACTAAAAATACAGAGTCCCTTATAATATATATGAATTACACTGCACTAAATTTAATACCACCCTCCCCTATTTTCATAGAAATGGCTTCAATATAATTTAGGCTAACAATATTCACTTCAAAAAATACATAGTGACACACAAGAAGGATATGAATTCAATATATACTACTACTTATGCAAAATATAATTTCTCTTATCGCATAAAATATATTAACAAGTCCTGTAAAAATATATTGAGAAGACATGAACTATTAATACATGATTTAAAATATATTGGCTATATAAAACATATATATATGTATAGAAATATATATATATATATATAAATTTATCGTTACCTGAAAATTTCACACACGATTTACTGGACTTCACCCAAATTCAACTAGATTCTTCACCACGTGGTTCGATGACATCACTGATCACGATAACGTTCTAGATAAGATTCACTGATAATTCACGTTTCAATTAATTTCTTCTAAAGCAAGTATACGAGTTGATTGTAAAGTCTAGGTATGTAGATATATATAGTAGGTTAGTAGTAATATATTTTTAAAGTACTTTTTATTATGTGTTAAAAGAAATGGTTATTTTTTCTTTACGTAGGGTAGACAAAATTCATACATAAAATATTAAATTTAATCTTTAGTAATACAAAGTCTTACACCTACATAAATGCAGACATCCTTTTAGTTATATTCATGCAGACTTTATGATATATCACATATGTTCTTTCTTTTACCATGACACATAGGGATTTTTTTTAAATGTATGTCACGTGACTATCTAAAGCGATATTGATACTTAAAACCATTAATATATGTGAATTACTTCGTATAGCACTGTATAGATGCTACTCACCATATATGTATATATATATATTAAAATCTGTTCAGTTTTAAAATACAAGTCTTATTTAAATAGAGATTATAGTTAAAAATACAGGGTCCTGTATAATACACATTAATTATACTGCATTAATGCGCTACCTCACCTATATTATCACAGAAATACCTTCGATGAAATTTAGACTAACAATACACACTTAAAAAAATAGATACAGAGTGCCCAGAAAAAGGATAGGAATGAATGAAAAATTTTACCGTAAATTATAAAATAGGATCTATAGTAAGTGACAATAACTAAATATGAAGGAAAAATCATGCGTCATGGTATACTTTATGAAACATTTTCCAATGCTATGGGACTATCGTTAAGAATTTGAAAAACTATTGAAATAAGTGAATTAGATTTAATAATTCATACTGGAAATGTATTTAAAAAATTACAGCTTTTGTTTCTTTCTTCTTTTTTTTTTCACTTAGACATAATTATAAGGCTTCTTTTACATTAAAGACCTGACTGTTGTGGAAAGATTGAAAACTAGTATTTATTGAATCGGCCTATATATATATGTTAGGTTTGCTATACTAGAGGTCTCTAAACTTTGCATATATGATTTCCATTATAACTTTATATAGAATACTTAACTTACCATATTCAAACACATAATATTTATAAGGCTATGTAACAATATCGTAATTTCTTTAACTTCTCTAGGTATTCAAAATCCCATCGTCTAAACCACACAAGTATCGAACCTAAAAACATATAATCAGACATGTCATTTTATAGCCACCACGCTAACCACAGGGCTAAGTGAGCCCCCGATTATTTTTTAGTCACCACGCTAACTATTGGGCTGAGTGAGCCCCAGGCTATTTTATACCCACCACGCTAACTACTGGGCTTAGTGATCCCCCGCTTATTTTATAATCACCACGCTAACTATTGGGCTGAGTGAGCCCCAGGCTATTTTATAGCCACCATGCTAACCCCAGGGCTAAGTGATCCCCCGCTTATTTTATAGTCACCACGCTAACTACTGGGCTGAGTGAGCCCCAGGCTATTTTATACCCACCACGCTAACTACTGGGCTTAGTGAACCCCCGCTTATTTTATAGCCCCCACGCTAACCACAGGGCTAAGCGAGCCCCCGCTTATTTCATAGTCACCACGCTAACTACTGGGCTGAGTGACCCCCAGGCTATTTTATACCCACCACGCTAAATACTGGCCTTAGTGAATATATGGTTATATATATATATACTAAAATCTGTTTAGTTTTAAAATGCTTCATTAAGTATTCAAGGGAACATAATAACTAAGAAATTTTAACTACGAGATATGCTAATGTTCGGACTTATAAAATTTTGATACAGACAGATGGGATTTAATTAAATATGTTAATGAATCTAATTCGATACATGTCTTGTTAAAGTAGAGATGGATATGTATGTATAATATTATAGGACAAACCCAATATATTTAACTCTTTCGCATTATGTATATGTATATACATATGCATGTGTGATGTTATAAAGCAAAGCGATTTTATTTATCTCTGTCTATATATCCACAAGTCAGACAGAATCATTTAATATATACATATATGTAACACGTTTAACGATCGAAAACATAGTCTTGACCATACAATTGTTTATCATAATAACCACTTGTTTACCCCATTAATAAACCAACTAACCAACTAACCAACTGTTTTACCAAGAAACAATGGCTATAAAATGACATGTCTGATTATATGTTTTTAGGTTCGATACTTGTGTGGTTTAGACGATGGGATTTTGAATACCTAGAGAAGTTAAAGAAATTACGATATTGTTACATAGCCTTATAAATATTATGTGTTTGAATATGGTAAGTTAAGTATTCTATATAAAGTTATAATGGAAATCATATATGCAAAGTTTAGAGACCTCTAGTATAGCAAACCTAACATATATATATAGGCCGATTCAATAAATACTAGTTTTCAATCTTTCCACAACGATCAGGTCTTTAATGTAAAAGAAGCCTTATAATTATGTCTAAGTGAAAAAAAAAGAAGAAAGAAACAAAAGCTGTAATTTTTTAAATACATTTCCAGTATGAATTATTAAATCTAATTCACTTATTTCAATAGTTTTTCAAATTCTTAACGATAGTCCCATAGCATTGGAAAATGTTTCATAAAGTATACCATGACGCATGATTTTTCCTTCATATTTAGTTATTGTCACTTACTATAGATCCTATTTTATAATTTACGGTAAAATTTTTCATTCATTCCTATCCTTTTTCTGGGCACTCTGTATCTATTTTTTTAAGTGTGTATTGTTAGTCTAAATTTCATCGAAGGTATTTCTGTGATAATATAGGTGAGGTAGCGCATTAATGCAGTATAATTAATGTGTATTATACAGGACCCTGTATTTTTAACTATAATCTCTATTTAAATAAGACTTGTATTTTAAAACTGAACAGATTTTAATATATATATATACATATATGGTGAGTAGCATCTATACAGTGCTATACGAAGTAATTCACATATATTAATGGTTTTAAGTATCAATCTCGCTTTAGATAGTCACGTGACATACATTTAAAAAAAATCCCTATGTGTCATGGTAAAAGAAAGAACATATGTGATATATCATAAAGTCTGCATGAATATAACTAAAAGGATGTCTGCATTTATGTAGGTGTAAGCCTTTGTATTACTAAAGATTAAATTTAATATTTTATGTATGAATTTTGTCTACCCTACGTAAAGAAAAAATAACCATTTCTTTTAACACATAATAAAAAGTACTTTAAAAATATATTACTACTAACCTACTATATATATCTACATACCTAGACTTTACAATCAACTCGTATACTTGCTTTAGAAGAAATTAATTGAAACGTGAATTATCAGTGAATCTTATCTAGAACGTTATCGCGATCAGTGATGTCATCGAACCACGTGGTGAAGAATCTAGTTGAATTTGGGTGAAGTCCAGTAAATCGTGTTTGAAATTTTCAGGTAACGATAAATTTATATATATATATATATATTTCTATACATATATATATGTTTTATATAGCCAATATATTTTAAATCATGTATTAATAGTTCATGTCTTCTCAATATATTTTTACAGGACTTGTTAATATATTTTATGCGATAAGAGAAATTATATTTTGCATAAGTAGTAGTATATATTGAATTCATATCCTTCTTGTGTGTCACTATGTATTTTTTGAAGTGAATATTGTTAGCCTAAATTATATTGAAGCCATTTCTATGAAAATAGGGGAGGGTGGTATTAAATTTAGTGCAGTGTAATTCATATATATTATAAGGGACTCTGTATTTTTAGTGTAATTTCTATTTTAGCAAGACTTGTATCGAATTAGATTCATTAACCTATTTAATTAACACCAATCTCTTATTTCAAAAATTCATAATGCTACCTTTTAATTACTATTTTTAATTTTATTTCTTAGTTATTACTTTTCATTGAATACTCAATGAAGTGTATATAACGAATCGAGTTGAAGCTATAGAGGGTAACATGAAGGAATTCGTATACATTAACGGTATCAATCTCGCTTTATTGTATGAATCTAACTTTGAAAAAATATTTCAAAAACTATAGCATAATGTATAAATATATTCATGTATTTTCATAATGTATACAAAGTTGTAGTTGTGAATATGTTTAGGAATAAATTGTCCGTTCTTAAGTCATTTCAAAACAAGGTTCTTCAAACAGACTCCTTCACGAAACTTTAAAACAGGTGAAAATGAAGTTTGAGTAAGATATTCAATATGATAAAAGTAATTTATGTAAAGGAACACTCTGTAAATAATATATGCTAACAAGTAATTTAGGTAAGATCACACACAATATGTTTCAAGTAATTTATGTAATATGTAAATAATATAATCAAATACAAAAAATAAAAAACACTAAGCTTTTTCATTCACAAACTGTTTATTTATCGTTTAAAAAGTTACACTAGCGAAGACATTTAAAAAAATGATACAAATTTCAAGCTATGCTGCATTTAGCTATAGACAGTTCTAAATGCAATATTTTTTCCAATGTCCAACCAGATCCCATTTGTGTGTACTTCTCAAATGAGCCAACAATTTTTGAGAAAGCTTTCTCTACATTCGTAGATAAGTTTCCATTCATCAATTCAAACATAGTGTGCGAACGGAAAAAGGGTTTGGCAGTTTCATGAAGACCATCGTGTGTCACACGACCTACGATTACTTGAACAGTTCCATACCATTTCATTGACCTTTTTTCTTCTAATTGAAAATTTAGTTCATTTAATACGTCCAATCTTACACTATTAAAAAATATATTAAAATCTTTATCGTTCTCCTCATTAGAATCGATGATAGTTTTAGTGAATACATTAAGGGCATTTTGTCTTTTAAGATGTTTTACTTTTTCAAATAATGCATCCTTTAAAGCAGAAGATTGAGTTGGGTTGGATGAAACTTTATGTGCAGTTCTCAGATGTCGAATTAAATCATCCTTCCGTAAAAATTCTTCAGTACACTGGAGACATGTATGATGCTTGATAGGTCTATGAATCTTCTTATGCTGCAATAAGTCATACTTCCGTGAAAATACTTCAGAGCACACATCACAATTATATTGCTTGGGTGATTTGTGAATCTTCTTGTGTTGACGTAAATCACTCTTTTTTGAAAAGACTTCAGCGCACAGATCACACTTAAAAGTCATGCGGGTCTTTAAATGAGACAATTTATGGCGAATCATAGCACCTTTTCTATAGAATGCTTTCTGACAAATGACACAAACGAAAGGTTTTTTTCCTGAATGAATAACCAAGTGTTGCATTAGATGGTCCTTTCGCAAAAAAGATTTGCTACACTTAGTACACACATATGATAATTTTGCCTTATCCTGTCTTGATGAAGAGGGTTTCACATTATAATTCGAAACGTCTGCTTCTTTGGGTTGCACTGAAGATTCCAAGTCTTGATTCCTCAATTCTGGTGATAGGACTTGACTTATAATCTTTGGATCACTTAATGTAGAATAATGCATAGCTCGTTCCATTTTAACACAAACTAAAAATAATGAACTGTTAAAATCACCTTCACACGCTGTTGGTAATGCACTGACTGAGGAAATTATCTCATTACATGCATATTTATACGATCGTAGGGGGCGCGCGTATGCCTATGAATTATAAATAAACGTATGGGATTGGATCATGAATAAGCATATATGATTGGTTAATCGTATCTTAATAAATTTTACTTGTGCGATACAAAAATAAATATCATAGTGTCAAATCACGTGGTATCAGTAATCCCATGTTCGCATGAATTTTTCGTATAGTTACTATGTATTATAAAGTAACTAAAATAATTATTTTTTTAAATTAATTAGAAGAAACATGCAATATTACCTATACATTATGTATTCTACCATACCTCTTATTAATGTTGTCATATGATCTTGGTTAAAATTCTTCATTCGTATCCTTTTTATACCACTCTATACTTTTTGAAGTGTGTATTGTTAGCTTAAATTATATCTAACAGACGTCTGGGTAAAAATAGAGGACAAAACTATTAGAATTGAATGCAGTATAATTCATATATCTTATAGGGGATTACCCTGTATTTTCACCATAACATGTATCGAATTCATTAAAAACCCATCTGTTTGCCCCAAAAATGTTTAAGTTCTCCAATTAAAATTAATTTATTTCTTAGTTATTATATTTTATAATTACTATTTTTAATTTATTTCTTAGTTATTATTTTTTATAATTAATAGTTTTCTTCTATCCTTTAGAAATCTGATATTATTATTTAAACTTTGATCATTCTTTCAATATATGTGTGAGAAAAAAAAAGCTTGCGAAAATATTTCTTTTATGTTATTAGAAAATGTAATATATATTTAAAATATAATTCATATATCTTATAGAGGACCACCCTGTATTTTTTTAGTGTAAACTCTATTTTCACCATAACATGTATCAAATTCCCTAACATTTCATTAAAAACTGTCTGTTTGCCCCGAAAAATATCGGGACAGCACGAAATAATTCACATACATTCTAATTTCCTATAAAAACATGTCAGAAACTGCGAGCAACTGGTATTTCTTATCGCGAAGTGACTCATTATCTGGTAAGAGGTGAAATCAATGCTTTCCGATAAAAAGATGAGCCAGCGACTTGTATGTTGAGGGGATAAGAGATAGCACTCTCTTTTTCTTAATTTCATTTCTAAAATTTCTGTTATTTTTTCATGAAACGTTGTATCCTATTTTACAGACTTGAATTTACCCTAACTTTTATCAAAGAACACTCTGCTAAAATAAAATAAAAAAAAAAGGTGAGGTGTGAATTACCTGATTTTAGGAAAGGATTCAAATAGGGTACTTAAGCCATTATTTTGTGAAGGGTCTAATAGTTATAACTTTTTCTAGTTTCTTTCGAAGGGTTCCTGTAACTTTTCACTAATGCACTAGGATGTAAAATTATATTTTATCATATAATATTGCAGTATTATTGGAAAGTGTTTCAAGAAGTATAGCACTACGCATGAGTTTTCGTTCTTGTTTATTTATTTATTGTTACTTACTGTACATTCTATTTTATATGTATGTTAAAATTCTTCGTACCCTTTTTATACCACTCTATACTTTTTGAAGTGCACATTGTTAGCTTAAATTATAACCAAGGGACTTCTAGGTAGGAAAAAAAAGGGGGGGGGAGCTAATGGAATTGAATGTAGTATAATGCGGGGTCATGTATTAATATTTCAATAATGTTGGAAAGTGATTCATAAATTATGCCGCTACGCATGATTTTCCATTCTTGTTTACTTAACCATTTTATATGTATGTTAAAATTCTTCGTGTCCTTTTTATACTTTTTGAAGTGCGTATTGTTACCCCCAATTATAACCAAGGGACTTCTGGGTAAAAAAAGGGGGGGGGAGGGGGAGGGGGGAGCTATTCAATTGAGTGCAGTATCATTCATACGGGACCCTGTATTTTTTACCGTAACCTGTATGGAATTCATTAAAACGCGCCTGTTTGCCCCAAAAATGTTTAAGTACGCCCATTAAAATTAATGAATGACCCTTTTTAATTAATATTTTTCATTCACATCCACCCTTCAAACTGCGTACTCTCGTTGAGAAAAAAAAAATCTCGCCAAAATTTCTAAGTTCCCCAATTAAAATTAATTAATGACCATTTTTAATTAAAACCCTTATTGACTTTTAAAAATTCACCTCTAATATACCCTACATGTATATCGAATACCCTACTCTCGTTGAAAAAAAAAAAATCTCGCGAAAATTCTTAAGTTCTGCAATTAAAATTAATTAATTACTATTTTTATTTAATATTTTTAATTAATTAATCATTCACTTCTACTGCACACACTCATAATCAAACTGCATACTCTCGTTGAAAAAAAAAATTTTTTTTTGCTTCGAAAAATTTCTAAGTTTCCCAATTAAAATTAATTAAATTTTTAATTTACTAAAATAAATCCGTTGAAACACACCTCGTACTCTTGTTGAAAAAAAAATTGCTTCAAAAAATTTCTAAGTTCCCCAATTAGAATTAATTAAATTTGTAATTCGTTAAAATTCGCCTTATACTGCAATAGATATTTCTCCGCGAAAAAAAATTGCTTCGGAAAATGTCTAAGTTCCCCAATTAAAACTCATTCAAATAATACTCCTTATCCTGCCATGAGTCTCCCCAATCCACCCTCCCAAGTGACGCATGCCTCTTATCTTATCTACCTCCGCAATCCACCCTCCGAGATCCACCTCCGACGCCACCGGCGCAATCCACCCCAATCCACCGGCGCAATCCACCATCCACCATTCACCCTCACAAAATCCACCGCCGACGCCGAAGTGGCCTACAAACAACATTTATACCCTACTATGGCCGAATGACCGAATACTTTAATGCAAATTGTTTACAGTGTAGAAACTCAATAGTAAGACTAAGTTATTTTCTGAAACAAAACAACACAAAAAGAAACCAGAACGCATAATCATGCGCCAAGCACAGACTATGAAACACTTTCAAACACTTCCAGAATATATTAAAATTCCACCATTTAATAAGGTGATAGATGATGCCTAAGTGTACAATTTCAAAAACGCATAACAAATTTGAAAATTCAATTTTAGAAATTAACATTAATTGTCTAAAACGTATCCGAAATTTGTTGTGCAACCCTGCATATGATCTACAGATTTGTATATATACTACATAGTATGCTAAAATTTAGTTTAATTAGGAAACGCATAGCACACTTGAAAATTTCCTTTCAGCAATTTCCATCAATAAACCGAAATGTACTCGAGATGTTTTGTGAAGACCTGTATATGATCTATAAAATTTATACACGCCGAGTAATAAGCAAAAAAAATTCTAAAATTTAAAAATGCATACCAGAACTGAAAACGCACTTTGAGCAATTATTGTCCATAAACAATACTGTAACTGAATTCTTTTGTGCATTTCTGTAAATGAACGATGGATGCTATGCATACTGTATTCTATAGTAAGTATTTTGCACTTCACCTCAGTGATGTATATCAATTTCAATATATTTGAAACAGTGCAATGTCTCTAAAATACACCGCAAAAGATTTTTCAAAATAGACCATAATGTAACGCAATTTTTTGAGTATCCCTATAAATGAAAGATAAAATGATCAGATAGTACGGTCATACGCCTCGTCAGTACAGGTCCTGAGGAACTTAAATACGCCACACTTCAGACGGGATTGGCGTATACCAGCGTGAAGTCGCCATGACACTGTCAACAGGTCAAGGAAGAGTACGGCTACCTGCGCATCACTCTCACTGCAACTTAGCTCCTATACTACAGGCTGAATCATGCCGCTATTTAATAACCCAACGGACCAAAAACGAAGCTAAAAACAGTTAGCTTATCGTGGTAGTGGACGGCGAGTGACACTGACAGGGTTCGCAAACACCTGCTCTGGCGGTTTCCGAATGCTGATCTGGGTTACAATATGACGAATATTTTGGGCAAGAAGATGGATATATGTCATCTCCTCTTATCTTATAAGAGTCTCACCTGCACCGAATACACAATAAACGACGTGGTCGCTACAACAACAGTGCCAACGAATTTAAGGAAACTGCCGCGGAATACATGGGGATGCATCCGAGTCCCCCAGGAGCTTTGGGTAGCCAGACAACGAAAGAGTAGACCTTTTTCCTAGGATTCCCAGACACGTACTTCTTTACCAACACTTTCGCACGTATACTATACACACCACATTCTATAGTAAGCATCTTGAGTGCGCCTCATATATATATATATATATATCAGTTTCAATATGTTTGAATTAGTGTAAGATCATTAAAATACACCGCAATTGATTTTTCCCCCATAACTGTAATGTAACGGAATTCTTTTGATTGATACTGTAAACGGACTATAAATGCTACATACTTCATTTTCAATACGAAACATGCCATAGTAAACCTCAATAAAATATATCAATTTCATGGAAATCCGAATATATTTACGCTAATTACAGCACGGAGAGACAGACAGACAAACCGAATTCATAAACACTTTTCAACTATTTTGGAAAGTGTTAAAAAGGAATGAAAAATAAAATGAAGGATTTTTCTTTTAATAAGTCTCATTTTGTGTTTACTGTAAAATATTCAAACTGCGTAATTTGTCGCATAAAATAAAGTATAGTAATAAATACATATTTCAATCTAGAATGAAAACATTTCTTTTTTTAATAAGTTGAAATCGAATCAATGAAATATTTTAAATATACACTATTTTCAAATAAAGTACTGTACGTTGATAAAACTTTTACTAAAAACTCCATTAGCTAAAATGCTAATTTGAAGATATTTTGTTTAATGTAATACTTTCATAGTTTATTTTACTTTATTTTCAATGATTCTTTTAAAATATTTCAACTGATTTCTTTTTATAATAAATGCCCGATTTCCTTAAAATGAAAAGAAATTTCCTTTTTGTAATTAATGTCTTAAATTCGAACATTTTAAAATCCTACATAAAATTTAATATTTGTAAAAAACTATGTATATGAAGACATCCATGACTTTAAAAGCTTTTGTTTACATTCATCCATTAACAATAATTCAACATATTGCCGATTATTTATAAAATTTTTAAGAATCAATTATTGATCTTGTTTCTATTATATAATTATACATCATAACAAAAATTGTAATAGTTTTTTATTTTCTAATGTCATAATCTTAACATTAATGCAATTTTGATTAGGGTAATTTAGAATATAACATTTATAATGATTAAAGATGTTTTGATGTTTACTTTCAGTTTTTATTTTTAGGTAGCTTTCAATACAAAAAGCTACCTATTGCAGCCGTTTGGAGGAAAGCAATTCCAAAAAATTTTGGTATATTTTCACCGATCATGACCCCCAGACCCCCAAACCACCCTCCATTCAAATATTGATTTATATATATCCTTATATATAAGCTCAAAAGTGATTAAAAATAAACTAAAATAAAAATAAAAATAAAAACAAAAATAAAATCCATGCGATAAGCGCTATAGCTGCAAATGATCACACAGATTAAATATAGCACGTGCTATCCTTATATATATATATATATATATATATATATATGACATATGTAATGCTGTAACTCTCTTATTTATGAACCGATTTGGATGTAACTGAGCATGTGTATAGGACATACTAAGGTCTCGACCGAGTTTGTTGGCCAGCTTCATCCGCCATCTTGTTTCGAAATGGTGGCCAGTAAAATTTTTTTTTTTTTTTTTTAATTCAAAATCTTGTACAAAAAAATTGTTTGTGTTAAGTGTTAGAACATGATACAAGGATTCCGGAAGATTTTTTGTTTTTTCTCTATCTTAAAAAATGGCAGAGATATGGCAGTTTGAAATTCTAGATTGGCTGACATTTTGAAGCAATCTGATTTTACTTACCCATCATACGTAGTATAGGGTAAGTCTTGTAATCGTTTTGAAAATCGAAAAAAAAATTTTGACGGATTTACATGTTTCAGACACTGGAGATTCCGAAAAACATATTTTTAGAAAAAAAAATTTGCCGTCCGTCTGTGTGTCTGTGTGTGTGTCTGTAAACGCTCTATCTCCCGAAAAAATTGAGATAGAGACTTGCAATTTGGTATGTACTTAGTATGTAAAAATGGGAAGAAGCCTATTTCATTTCAATAACCTCGATTAACCGGAACAATTTTTTTCGGACTCTCGAAATATTCGTTCTGATGAAAGGTATATAAAAATTTCCGAAATTGTTTATTTTAAGAAATGAATATAAAAGACAATAAAAAAATATAAATTTTGAATAAAGCATGAAGTCGATCGGATAATTAGTTGCCGAGATATTTGGAATCCTATTTTCCACACTCTTCGATTTTTCATGACCCTGTATTTCATCCAAATTTCACTTCAAAGATATATTTTAATTGGAAATTTGAGGCTTAATCAGATGCAATAAACCGCTAGTTAATAGGATTATTATTTTTGGAGTTATAAGGATGTTTCTTTCAAGCAATTCAGTAATCGAGCCTTTAAAGTTTGTGACGTCATCAAGCCACGATTTTATTTGAATTGCAATGCATTTTATAAGTAGTTTACACATTTTTATTTTAATATTTTACATTATGCATATCCATGATGGGTAAGTATTACGGTGGCCCCCAACGACTAGTTTGTTATGCTGTAACTCTCATACAGAAATGTGCATTCAAATTCAGTATTAACGAAAACAGGGAATGAATCTTCTATAATCGGTTTCCAAACAATTTAGCTTCGGGTGTTTGAGTAAAAAGAGTTGAATTTTTTAAAACATGGACTATGCATTATGAATTTACCTTTTCCTCCCGGTGCAGGCCGGAAGGACTTTTGTATAATAGCATGTTTGATTAAACTTAGTGTTACGTCTAGACTTAATTAGATTATTTTAAGTCTAAGTTTCTTGTCTAAAGATAAATTTTATTTCTTTTTCACATTTATTTGAAAGTTATATAAACACAAGAATTTTTAATATCGTTAATTTGACGTGATTAAAGTTCTGAAAGTTTGTAACCTAAAGAAGATAACATGAAAAATTACCATCGTACTGTACAATAATTTACAGGAAATCATTAGAATTATTTTGAGATAGTTTGAAAATAAATATTTAATAAGAACGAAAAATCTTGCGTCAAGCATATATTATGAAATACTTCCCAACACCTACAGAATACTATAACAAAACTTCACAGTTTACTAAGTAAACAAAGTCAAACCAGGCGGGGAGGCCTAGTTTTCTGCTTAAACTCAACTAGCCCCGCCCAGAAGTTTTGTTTACTATGCGGCAAAGCCTTACAAGATAATTATTATAGTTGAGAGAAGACAATAAATACAAAACAATAATAATAGCTCACTTATTGAAGGATAAACAATTAATAAATACGATAAAGACAAAATAAATAATCATAGAATTCCAAAAATTCAAATTTTGATGATATAATAACTGAGATTTTTAGGAGGAGTAAGTTTTGATAATTTACTAATTATACTGAGCAATACTAAATAATACTTTGTGATACTAAGCAATAATTATACTATATAATACTGGAATACGAATTCTGAAATTACAAAATTCCGAAAATACAATTTACTAATTATACCGAGCAGCACTAAATAATACTGTAATACTATGTGATACAGGAATAATACAACCATGTAATAACACTGTATGATGCTGAAGTAGATAATAATATTGCAGTAATTACTAAATGAACAATAATGAATGAATAATAATACTAAAGTAAACAAACATAAAAGAAAACGTATAGCACATTTGAAAACCCAATTTCAGCATTTACCACCAATAGCTGAACAAAATATCCGATTTCTTTTATGCAGCCCTGTATATGATCTATATATTTGTTCGTATACAACACAGTATGCTAAAATGTACGTCAGTTAGGAAATACGTAGCACAAATAAAAACTCTACTTCAGCAATTTTCGTCAATAACTGCACATGTACGTGGAATCTTTTGAGCAGCCCTATATGTGATCTGTAGAATTTATATGCACCAATTAATATGAAAAAAAAATTAGTTGCATTTAAAAACATATGTCACAATGGAAAATGAGACACTGGCAATTACTGTTCATAGTCAGTACCGTAACCAAATTCTTTTAAGTGCCCCTGTAAATGAGTGATACATTATATGCATACCATATGCTACAGTAAGCGCCTTAGTGATATTTATCAATATTAATATGTTTTAAATAGTGAAACATCATACAAAAAAAAACGCTGCAAACGATATTTTCCCATATACCGCAATGTAATGGATTTATTTTGAGTGTCCCTGTAAATGAACGATACATTCTATGCATACCATATTCTACAGTAAGCGCATTGTAGTGCACCTCAGTAATATGTATTAATTTGAATATGTTTAAAATAGTGAATGAATAACAAAATGTAGTTGATTAAGTTTAAAATGCGTTGCAAAAGATTCTTCCACATATAGACCGTAATGTTACGAAATTCTTTTGAATGCCCCTGTAAGTGAACGGTACACCCTATGCGCACCATATTCCACCGTAAGCACCTTGTAGTACACCTCAATAATATGTTTCAGTTTGAATATGTTTAAAATAGTGTAATATCCTTAAAATATACCGCAAACGATTTTTTTTTCATACACCGTAATGTAATGGAATTATTTGGAGTGTCTCTGTAAAAGAACCAGAAATGCTACACTCTTCATTTTCAATACCAACCATACCATAGTACACAACAAAACCATATATCAATTTCAAGGCAATCCGAGTATATTTACGTGAGTTAGAGCACTTACAGACGACAGGCAGACAGACAAATCGCATTCATAAACACTTTTCAACAACTTTGGAAAGTTTTAAAAATGTAACACTTCAATTCTACGACAATTTTAACAATATTTTTTAATAATAGTATTTCATAGTATAAATTTTAAATTCTTCTAAATAATTTACTTTTTATGTCATTAGGTAATAATTTCTTGAAAATATCTGTTAAGAAAGGAGAAAACATCGCATATCTGTACGACTTCAATCTCTTTAATCTATGATATACAGAGATAATAAGATGAATCCGAGTATATTTACGTAAGTTAAAGCACGGACAGACAACAGACAGACGGCAGACAGACAAACAAACCGAAGTCATAAACACTTTTCAAGTATGTTCGAAATTGTTAAAAATGCAACACTTCAACTCAATGACAATTTTAACAATATTTTTTAATAATAGTTTTTCATAGTGTAAATTTTAAATTATTGTAAATAATTTACTTTTAATGTCATTAGGTAATAAGTGCTTGAAAACATCTGTTAAGAAAGGAGAAAACATCGCATATCTGTACGACTTTAATCTCTTTAATCTATGATACACAGAGAGATAATAAGATGAATCCGAGTATATTTACGTGAGTTAGAGCACAGACAGACAGACAAATCGAATCCATAAATACTTTTCAACTATGTTGGAAATTGTTAAAAATACAACACTTCAACTCTATGACAATTTTAACAATATTTTTTAATAATAGTATTTCATAGTATAAATTTTAAATTCTTCTAAATAATTTACTTTTTATGTCATTAGGTAATAATTTCTTGAAAATATCTGTTAAGAAAGGAGAAAACATCGCATATCTGTACGACTTCAATCTCTTTAATCTATGATATACAGAGATAATAAGATGAATCCGAGTATATTTACCTGAGTTAGAACACGGACAGACGACAGACAGACAAACTGAATTCATAAACACTTTTCAACTATGTTGGAATGTGTTAAAAATGTAAAACTTCAATGTATGACAATTTTAACAATGTTTTTTAATAATAGTATTTCGTAGAATAAATTTTAAATTCTCCTAAATAATTTACTTTTTATTTCATTAGGTAATAAGTGCTTGAAAACATCCGTTAAGAAAGGAGAAAACATGGCATATCTGTACTACCTCCATCTCTTTAATCTATGATATACAGAGATAATAAGATGGATCCGAGTATATTTACGTGAGTTAGAGCACAGACAGACAAACCGAATTCCTAAATACTTGTCAACTATGTTGGAAAGTTTTAAAGGTTTAACACTTCAACTCTATGGCAATTTTAAGAATATGTTTTTAATGATAGTATTTCGTATTATAAATTTTAAATTCTTCTAAATAATTCACTTTTCATGTCATCAGGTAATAAGTGCTTGAAAACATCTGTTAAGTAAGGAGAAAACATAGCATATCTGTACTACTTCAATCTCTTTAATCTATGATATACAGAGATAATAAGATGGAAGCAGTTAGTCCAGCAGAAATATAATGCAAGAAACTTTAATTGAAGTATGTTTTTGCATAATTCATTGATGTTGATGTTACAACGAACCATTATTAAAAAAAATTATCTGTCTGAAAAAAATATACCTGGCTTAATAAAAGTAAATATATAAGGGATATTTTATCGCAACTTAAAAAACCTGAATATTCCTTATTCCTTTAATTTATCATTATAGCTTATTTAGATTTATTAAAATAAATGAACAACGCAAAAATAGCACAAATAAAAATATATAGAATGGCAAAGAGCTGTTTCGGAGCGTCTAAAGCTCCATCATCAGTGCCAAATTTAAAAGATTCAAAACTGATTCAAAAGTTTAAGCCATGTTAATATGTTTGCGTCTCCGCACGTGACTAAGATAGAATGGCGGTGAGTTTTTTCAAAACAACGGTGGAGTCAGGAGTTACATGTGACGTAGGAGACCAATAGAAGCGCTCGGGCAGACTGGACGAGCTTAAGTACGGAGGACAAAAGGGAGAAGGAGGGTAACGTGAAGAGAATTCATTAAATGAAAGGTAGCCTGACATTTGAAAAATTTGGTGTACGGGATATATCATTAACTAAGTTGCCTGAATTCTTCCATATATGATATGCTTCATCAAGGTCGTAAATCAATGAGCACTCAGGAATTATTGAACCTTCTGAACAATTAAAAAAAACTGTGATTGCTAGGCTAGTTAGCAATCGCAGAGCGTTTAGTGCCACAATTTTTAACATAATTTTAATGTTTCCCCAAGCGGACCTTAAGAGGACGTTTAGTTTGACCTATGTTACATTCTATCACATTCGCAAGATTACTTGATTTTCGTTGTTAGATTTTCGTAATTAGATTTACTTGAAATTTTAATATCTAGGAACTTTCGTTTTAAATTTAGGATAGAAATTAAATACATTAAAAAGGAAATTTTTAAAATATTTTTCTTTACAGTTATACCTAGTAAGAAGCATTAAAAATGCATTTCACCGCTATCAAGTACGCTAAATAACTAGTCGTTGGGGGCCACCGTAATACTTACCCATCATGGATATGCATAATGTAAAATATTAAAATAAAAATGTGTAAACTACTTATAAAATGCATTGCAATTCAAATAAAATCGTGGCTTGATAACGTCACAAACTTTAAAGGCTCGATTACTGAATTGCTTGAAAGAGGTTTTTCCTTATAACTCCAAAAATAATAATCCTATTAACTAGTGGTTTATTGCATCTGATTAAGAGTCAAATTTCCAATTAAAATATATCTTTGAAGTGAAATTTGGATGAAATACAGGGTCATGAAAAATCGAAGAGTGTGGAAAATAGGATTCCAAATATCTCGGCAACTAATTATCCGATCGACTTCATGCTTTATGAAAAATTTATGTTTTTTTATTGTCTTTTATATTCGTTTCTTAAAATAAACAATTTCGAAAATTTTTATATACCTTTCATCAGAACGAATATTTCGAGAGTCCGAAAAAAATTGTTCCGGTTAATCGAGGTTATTGAAATGAAATAGGCTTCTTCCCATTATTACATACTAAGTACATACCAAATTGCAAGTCCCTATCTCAATTTTTTCGGGAGATAGAGCGTTTACAGACACACACACACACAGACACACAGACACACAGACGGACGGCAAAATTTTTTTTCTAAAAATATGTTTTTCGGAATCTCCGGTGTCTGAAACGTGTAAATCCGTCAAAAAAAATTTTCGATTTTCAAAACGATTACAAGACTTACCCTATACTACGTATGATGGGTAAGTAAAAATACAAAACGTAAAGAAAGTTTTAACACTTGTGAGAAATTTAAATAACCCTATAATACCACGAAAATAAACGAATACATTACAATAAAAATCAGTTTTCTCTAAAGTAATTTTTGTTACATAATACCTTATTCGAGTTGTGTTTAATTATAAAATTATATTTGCAAGTCTTAATTTTTCAAGAAAAAGAACTGGAATAAGTAAATTCCAAGAAATTTGAAAGCATTGTGAAGTTATGTGGCTTTTTTTCATTTTAATTCTTATAAGACAATTACTTAAAGAAAAAGTATATTCCTGCTTATACGATATCTTTGTATTTCTATCAAGTTTTCTAACAAAAATAGTTAACCACATTAAAATGTTTTTTTTTTTCTAAGCATGGAGACTGATTTTACGAAACGCAGATGTCATAATGTTATAATACTGACTTTATATAAATCAGTGTCTTACTAACAGAAATTTTCATAGAAAAAATGTCTAGTAAAAATTCGAATGAAAATTAAAACTGGAATTATATTTTCGATGGAGAATCATATAAACAAAATAGAATATTCATATCATAATGTATTAAAAGTATTCGCAATATATTTAATTGCCTTACTCTGAGTTATGCTTGAGATATTTTAAAGATCTTGCATAAATTATGGTTCTGTAAATAAAAAGTTAATTCCTGATGGATTAAAAATTACATATACGTAAAAATAAATTAACAGTCCTGAGATAATTTTAAAGCAAAAATTTGAAGATCTTAAATTAAAATTAATGCAAAGTCATTGAAGCGAATAAATATACATTTAAGCTATAACCTAAATTTTAATATACCTATGTTATAAAAATAGTACGCTCAAATTAATTTGATGTTTAATCATTATTGGTAGTAAAAGAAATATTTTATTAATTATATTGTTACAATTCAACTAGCTTTATAAATTGATAAACAAAATTTATTTCAAAAGAATGAAAATACATGTCATTTTGACATGTAACTTGTTTATTGTTATATAATGTCTGTGTTTGTTTGGTCAATAAGACCAAAGCTTGTAAAACTGTAGATAAAATGTTAATTTCTAACGGATTAGAAGTTATGAGTAAAAACAGTTACTCCATTCATATAATTTTAAAGCACATACTTTATCATCTTAAATTAATTAATTGAAAAATCATTGAAGCAAATGAAAATACGATTCGGATATTCACTTATTTTTAATGTTCCTGTTATAAAAAATGCATTAAATTTCCTAAAATTAATTCTTCATTTATTGATTCTCGGTATTCAAAGATGTGTTGCCCGCACTAATGATCTCATTTTAGTTGAATACGATTTAGAAAGTGATAAACTAAACTTATTACGGAGAAATTATGTCATTTTGATATATAATTTATTTGTTGTACACTAATGCTTGTATTTGTGTTGAAAGTAAGACAAAAACTTATGGTTCTGTAAATAAAACCTAATTACAAACTGATTAGAAATTATACGTAATTAAAAATAAAATAACCACTGGAGATAAATTTAAAGTAAAAACTCTAAGATCTAAAAATAAATTAATTCAAAAGTTACTGAAGCAAATAAAAATACGATTCGGACATTCCATAAATTTTAATATACCTAAGTTATAAAAGTTAAGTAAGCAAAATTAATTCGATGTTTAATCATTATTGGTAATAAAAAATACATGTTTTTAGTTATATCGTTTCAGTTTATAATAAATTATATTATATGTTGTTCAATAAACTTTTTAAATTCTTGCTCAATAGTTTGTTGTTGAATAAGTTTTATAAATTGTTATTCAAAATTTATTAGAGAGATATGAAAATACATGTCATTTTGATACGTTTCTTATTTTACGATGCTTGTGTTTGTTTTGAAAATAAGACCAAAACTTGTGATAATGTAAATATACAAGTTAATTTCTAACGTATTAGAAGTTATGTGTTAATAAAAAAATATAATTCCATTGATATAATTTTAAATAACAACTTTATCATATTAGATTAATTAATTGAAAATTCATCGATGCATATGAAAATACGATTCAGATATTCAGTAATTTTTAATGTTCCTATTATAAAAAAATGCATTAAATACCAAAAGATTAATTCAACGTTTATTGATTCTTGGTATTCAAAGCGATGCATTAACGATCCCGTTTCGGTTGAATGAGACTTAGAAATTGATAATTTAAATTTATTAGTGAGAAAAGGAATTATATGTAATTTTGATATATAACTTATTATGTTGTACTCTGATGCTTGTAGTATTTGTTTTGCAAATAAGACAAAATCTCTTTATGCTATAATGGAGAAGTTTAATTCCAAACAGATTAGAAACTATACGTAAATAAAAGTAAAATAACCACGTGAGATAAATTTAAGAAAAAAATGTAGTAAGATCTTAAATTAAAATTAATTCAAAAGTTACTGAAGCAACTGAAAAATTGATTTTGTCATTAAATAAATTTTAATTTTCTTAAGTAATAAAAAATATTAAGAACGTTCAACTTAATTCGATGTTTAATGATTATTGGTATTGAAATGATTATTGGAATATTTTATTAATTATCTCGTTTCCGTTCACGATAAATTATACCATAATACATGCTGTTGAATAAATTTTATAAATTGTTGTTGAACAGTTTGTTGCGGAATAAATTTTAGAAATTGCTAACCAAAATTCGCTAGAGAGATATGACCTATCATTTTTATATGTTTGTTATTATATGTTTGTTGATGCTTGTGTTGGTTTCGGAAATAAGACCAAAACCTTTGATACTATAAATAAAAGTTAATTTATAATGAACTAGAAGTTATGAATAAATAAATTAAAACAATAACCCCATTCATATAATTTTAAAGCACGGACTTTATCATATTAAATTAACTAAGTGAAAATTCATCGAAGTAAATGAAAATACGATTGGGATATTCACTAAGTTTTAATGTTACCGTTATAAAAAATGCATTAAATATTCGAAAATCAGTTATACGCAATTGAATCCATTTGGACACTACACTGTTAACTAGTATTTTAAAAACACAAATTGCACAAATTTTACTTATTAGTTGCTAAAATCAGTGTAAAAATTGTTTTTAACTCATAAAAGAGCTAAAATCCTACATGTTTCGGCTTTAAACTTAAAGCCATCATCGGGGAAGAGGAACAACACAAACGACTACTGATCTTTTAATTTTCGACACGAGAAAATTGAAATCAACAGTATGGAAAAATTTAAATAAAATAAGCGGGCGCTCTCTGTTGCCAAAGAGCGAAAAACAAAACAATGAATTAACAAGGGGTTAAAAATCAGTTATACGTTTATTGATTCTCGGTATTCAAAGAGATGTATGTATTAATAATCTCGTTTCGGTTCTGTGAGATATAGAATTTGATAAACTAAATTTATTAAAGAAAAATGGAAAGGGTGTGCACATATTTTTGTAACGAGTTTAAGGAAAGAAATATATATATACAAAGATAATAATTTTATTTTATAATATGTTCAGTATGATAGATCTGTTATTGAACTATCATATTAAATCTTGATTTACAAGATAAAAGAACTTTTCTTAAAATATCAAGGTTGATTTCGTTCCAGTCTTCGATCACAGTATTCCAGAGTCCATCCAATTGTTTGTAGTGCCACTTATAAAGAGCTTATTTTCGAAGTCCATATGCAGAGTAATCCATAGGAGACACTTCGTGGGATTTGGGTGGGATGCATTTAAATGGAATAGCTTGATTTCCGGTTTTATTTTTCCAGTAGATGTAGAGGTTTCATCTTGATGAGCTTTAGAAATTGATAATTCAAATTTATTAGCAAGCTATGAAAATATATGTCATTTTGATATATAATGTCTGGCATTTTTATGATGCCTATGTTTGTTTTGAAAACAAAATTAATACTCAGAAACAGAAAATGGAACCAGAAAGTTGTAAATATTTTTTTAGCTGTAATCGAGGAAATGTTGCATTATTAACGATACTTCATGTCGTCCGACGATTTTACTTTTTACTGCTTGATTTTTTCTGTGTTTACGAAAAACACCACTTGATATTGCCTGCGTGATATACAAAAGAGAACTAAATATGATTTAAAAATTGTTTTAGGATAAGATAAAAAGCGTGAAATACAGCTTACACTTATTTGCAGCATTGCGATCTATATGATACAGAACTAATAAAAGACCATATTTTTACCTGATAATATTTTATTTTCTATCTTTAAGCATTTGTTAATAAAAATACTAAACTAAATCATATTATTAACCTTATTTTCACTTCAACGTTTTTGTAAAATACAAAATGGAATAATTAGCATTATAGAAGAACATAAACGATGATATTAGTTAATTCATTATATAGGGAAATAAGCTCGCATTGTGCAGACTCTATAGCACATGTACAAGTTCTGTACAAGATATGGCACACAATGCGTTGTATGATTAAGTATGACATAAAAATTAAGCTAAAAATTACAACAATTACTTTCCATTCGACTATTTAATGTTAGAAAATATACTTTGTTGTTTTTTAAAAAAGTGCATTTTCAAAGTATTTTCAAAAGTTTACATGATGGAAAATTCCTTCAAAACAACTTGTATTTCTAATGTTATTGATTCATTTAACAGTTTAAAATTTGCTGTGTTTTTCTCGCCAGTTTATGTAAATTCGAAAAAAAAAACGAAATTTAAGGTTGAATATCTGAATTTTTATTTGTCTTGGTAAAGTATAAAACAAGAGAAACATGATTAGCAATTTTAAATGCAAACAAGAAAGAAAAAATCATGCGTCAAGCATAGATTATGAAACACTTTCCAACATTTCCAGAATACCTTAAGAAATCTTTATCGATTAATAACATGGAACTTGCTGTCTAAGTAAACAATTTGAAAACGGCATAACACATTTGAAAACCCGATTTCAGCAATTCCTGTCAATAGTAAGAAAAATTTCGGAATTCTTTTGTGATGCCTTGTAAATGATATATAGATTTGTATGTATACTATGTAGTATCCTAAAATTTAGTTCAGTTAGGTAACGTATAGCCCAGTTAAAAAATCCTACTCAGCAATTTCCCTCAATAAACCGAAATGTATTCGCTATATTTTGTGCTGTCCTGTGTATGATCTATACACACTAAATAATATGTAAAAAAATAGTTAATTTTAAAAACGCGTACCTCAACTAAAAACGCACTTCCAGCAATTATTACTCATAGACAGTACTGTAACCGAATTTTTCTGTTCGTCCCTGTTAATGAAAAATGAATGACTACTATATTCTATAATAAGCATCTTTTACAGGAATGTATTAGGCAGTAAAAAATAAGAAATGTATTCGCTATATTTTGCACTGCTTTGTATATGATCTATACACACCAAATACTATGTAAAAAAATAATTAACTTAAAAAACGCGTACATCAACTAAAAACGCACTTCCAGCAATTATTATTTATGCACAGTACTATAACCGAATTTTTTTGTTCAGCCCTGTAAATGAAAAATGAATGACCACCATATTCTATAGTAAGCATCTTGTAGTGAACCTGAATGATATATATCAATTTCAATATGTTTGAAATAATATAACATCATTAAACTACACCGCAAAAGATTTTCCCCCATATGTCGTAATGTAACATAATTTTTGGAGTCTAATTGTAAATGAACTATAAATGCTAGATACTTCATTTTCAATACCGACTATGCCACAGTATACTTCAATATCATATATCAATTGCATGACAATCGGAGTATATTTACGTGAGTTAGAGCATGGATAGACAGACGGCAGACAAATCGAATTCATAAACACTTTTTAACTTTGTTGGAAAATGTTAAAAAAGAATACTTCGAAATCTGTTCTACAAGAAATAAAGAAGAATTAAATAAGTATGAATGTGAAGCACAAGAGCTTCTAAACTAAATAGGTTTATTTTATTTAAAAATTCTGAGTAGCTTGATTTTTTTTTTTTTTTTTTTTTTACATTTGAGAAATATTTTTAAACTTGTGTACTAATTTAATCCCTATACTCTAAATAAGAGAAAATTTTCATGCCTCTTAGAATATCAACTAGAGTTCGATGCACAAACAAATTTCAACTGTTCGGCATGATACAAATTTTAAATGCATTTATCTATTTTTTTTTAATCCCACTGTGATATGGCTTCTTGTAATCCTTACGAAATTCCTTGAAAATGACAGTAAGACATTGTATTTCAGCATTATATCACGATATGATTCAGCTTTGTAAATGTAAGAAGTCTGAAGATTGCTTTAAATACAGAAATACGAAAATAAATCCAAATTAAGATGCATGTAAACAATACAAAGTTAAAAAAAATGCATTTTATTGCTTCTTTTATTTTATAATGCTTAAAGTAAGAAAACAAATTGTTGGAGAATTACTTTTGGGAATAAACCATGCACCGTTAAAAATAGTATTCGAAAGTTTGCATAAAATATTTTACGCTTCATCATTAGCTTATATCTTCCAGAATGAGATTTTTCTCATATTTATATTGAAAAACAGAGATACTACAGAAACAATAAACAGGAGCACGTCACTTTACATATGTATTAGATAAGGGGAAATAATGAAATATGGCTCTTACATATATCATTAAATGAATAAAAATATGTCGTTTTACAAATACGAAACGATTTATTGCCCAATCCATGAATCTAAGACAAAAGAACTTTTAGGAATAAGAAATTCAAGACATCCGTAAAGCAAATACATACCTCCCAGTACATGATTCTGAAGGAAAAAATTTTATTTCACAGTTTGGAAATTAAAACGTCGATTATAAAAGACAGAAAGAGTAGTTAAATAAAAGACAAAAAATTAAGAAGAACCTATAATTTTTTTGAAGTTTTTTAAGCATGTATAAGGTAAAGCTAGGATAGTCTGCGCACAATTCAAAAGAATAACAATAAAAAATCTAAATATTAATTTTTTGCTAAACTATTCATGAAAAATTGTCACTTCATTTGTTTTTTATGCATTTCCATTGCTATTTTGTTGTTATGTTGTAATTTATTAGAACAGTTGTAATAAAACCAAGAAAGTTATTTTGCGCAATCTGTCCTTACAGGGTTGGTGTGACTGCGCACATGGGTAGGAGAGATTGTTACTAATAATAAGTACAATTAAATTGTTAAAAATATTAATTACACTTAAATGGCATTGTTGTAAGGTTTTTGTGAACAAATATTATTGTATTAGGAGTGAATATTTCAACCTAATGATTAAACAATCAGAAAAATGAAATCATTTAAAAAACGATTAAAAATTTTGAATTAAAGAGGAAAAAATTAAAGAATCAGAAAAAGCAAGTCCAGATAAGATTACAAAATAACATTAAGTTACTTGAAAACACGTTTAACTTAAAATTAGTCCATTTTCATTTTTCATTTTTTATGCAAATTTACCAATAACCTGCGTAATCTATCCTAGCATATAAACTAATGGGAACACTGCGCCATCTCTCCTAAGTAGCAGATGCGCAAACTCTCCAATTTCGGTAGGAGAGATTGCGCGGTCTTTTATTTAAACATAGCCGCTACTAAAACAAACCGTTGATGTTCACATTGTTAGTCTAGATTAGTAGCTTATGAGAAATCATTCAAGTATAAGATACTTTGTACTACTGACATTGTATAGAAATTCTGATGAATAGCTATGAAAATTCAAGCACTTACTTTGGGAAAACAAAACAAAATAGCAATCCTTTATCTTAGACGCTCAAAACAATCAACGTGCACTTTCAAGTAGACACTCCACTACTGCTGTTGTACATCTACCTGGAGTCGCTGCTCCCTTACTCCACTCCTTCCCCTCAAACCTCTATGTGCGCAATCTCTCCGACCGCGTCATCTCTCCTGGCTTTACCTTATTTACATGCTTTTCACAGATTATGTGAAGTTTTAGAATGTGGAATTGTTCGATATTTTTTTTGTTAGTGTGTAATTTTCTGTTAACTGCAAAAGTTGTACGTTGGCCAACTTTCAATAACCAATTTCTCTTGTATTCTATTTAGGGTAAAACCTGATGAGTTTATCTAAATTACAGTGGTAATAAAATCGTATTAAAAAGCTTTTATGACATATTTAATGCTTCATCATTATAATTTTTTTTAACAATAATGTATTTCGTGCGATAAAAATTTAAGATTGTTTTCACGTTTATGTTGGCAAACTGAAAGTATACAACACATAAAAAATGAGGAGGAACATGTCACTTTACAGATATCAGAATAATGATAAAAATAGGTGGTGTATATCAGTCTTCAGGTGAATAAAAATATGTCGTTTTTCAAATGAAAAATGATTTATCATCCATTCCATAAACCTAAGACGAAAGAAGTTTTAGGATCAGGAAATTCAAAACATCCATCAAAAAGTGACACCCACCAACACACGATTCTTAAGAGTAAATTCCTGTTTTACAGTTTTCAAATTAAAGAGAATATTTTGAGTAAAAGACAGAAAACATAGAAAAAATTTATACATTTATGAATGTTTACTTAAATGCTTTTATAAGTTCTGTGAAACTTTAGATTGTACAATTCGTCGATATCAGTTATGTTTTCTCATAGTTTTCTATTTAACTGTAAAGTTTTATGTTACCACTTTTAAGACATCTCAAACTTTCATAAAGCGATTTCACTTGCCATCCGTCTACGTGAAAATGTGTGAGTCTATTCAAATTATTTTTTGAAACGATCAAATTATAATGAAGATAAGAACTCATTATAATATAAGCTTTGAAAAGACTTTAATTAATTAAATTAGATTAATTTTACAAAGTATTTTACCAAAATTGTTGGGTACAATAGGCTATATTGCTGCTAATACACTTTACAACTAACTAGACATGCATTTAGACATTAATAAACTACTGACTGATCCCCGACCGGCGTTACCTTGGCCTGTGATAAGAAAAAAAAAAAAAAAAAAAAAAAAAAAAAACATCAAGTTTTTATTATTTTATATCTTTAACCCGATTTTGTATGAAATTATATTTTTAAATGAAAAGGTCGCGAAAAAATATTGATATTTAGTAATAAAAGCGCTATTTTTTTTCTTTTTTACCTAGGGTCGTTTCATAGTTTTAAAATAAAAGTTCTTTTTGTCCTTGGAAATCTTGGAAATATTTATTCGTGATGAAGAAAACGGTTTTACAGCCCGTGTAAAAATTTCATGAAAAAAAATATTTATCTAGTTTTAAAAGAGTGTTTTATTCTCACTTTTTTGTTTGTTTGTTTGTTTTTGCGTCGGCTCCTTTAACATAGGAATTAAAAAAATAGTTCTCCTCTTCCGATGTCTCTGACATTTCAGTCGGTTATAAATATAACTGTATCCAAGCTCTCTTTAAAATTTTGTGAAAACACATGCATATTTAGTAGTGAAAAGATGAGCTCTTAAAAAAAAGCTTTAGCTTTCAACCTCAGAGCAAAAATATATTAGAAGGTTTATGCTTTCATTGCAATAGTACGGCTTCATCCGTTTTCAATCAACCTTTTCCAATCCCCCTAGGCTAAACAGGTGAGGGTTAATCAATCAGGTTTTCCGTTTCTGAGGGTAGAAGCCTTAAAAAAACGTTGAAGCATGCGCAAAGAGACGATTTTCGTGTGGAAAAGACAGTGTGGATTTGACAGAATGCGCTTTTCGTTTTAAATATATATAATTAATTTGGAATTTTGTGTTTTTGCATTTTTTTCACGCATTTCCCACTAAAATTCAATCAGACTGCAAAACGTTTAGATACTGAAATTGTCAGTCCCGGACACGTCTCATACCGATCAAAAGCTATCTTGGCACAAGTCCGCGCCGATGGAAATAATTTAATTGTATTAAAATTTCATCGTTTAAAGAATGGCTGAAATGAAAATTGATGACTAATTTCTTCTAAAGAAATATTAATAAGAAAATATATCGATGTAAAAAAGTTTATTCAAATAAATATGGATTTAGCAATTCTCTTCATTTTGAATTGATAGTTTCTGCGAGCTTCAAACTTTTATTCTTGAAGTATACGCTCCATAACTGGAATATGTGTTTAAAATATTTCAAATGTTACTTAATGCGTCCAAAAAGATGTTATTTGAACACCTCAGTTTTAAAAGATATTGCAGACGCCAATTTATTATTATGTTGAAGCATACGGAAAGAAGTTATTCAATCTCTTAAGATTTCAAAATACTAATAATTTATTCAACGGTAGTATTTCAATAACTTTCACCAAAAAAATTCAAATAGTAAAACAACATTTGTTTTTTGATGTTACATCTTATGAAAAATGAATCACAGTAATTATAGATGAGAGGATACCAAATAAAACATGGACAATAGATGTAACACCCATCACTTTATTTCAGAGTAGAACTTACAAGTAACAATTTAGTAAATTCTTTGGTTTATTTTCAGTTAGCAAAAATTACATTTCATAACTATGCAATTCCATATGAACATAAAAAAAAATATGGTACTAAAAATGTGTGGTCTATAATATAAGGTAAGAAAGCCCATTTTTAAAAAGAAGCATATATTTCAGAATCGAATGCCGTGTTTCATTGTTTACAGTAAAATAAGTTAATTATTTTTATTTATTCAAATGATCCCATCATTCTTATTACATTAAAGTAGAAAAATCTCATATAAGCAATATTATTTTTAGTTAAATTAGTTGTTTTTACTTGTATGAAAATTACGGTATTTATGTTTTCAACTTATAGAATTTCTTGTCCCCCATTAAATACTAACTGCATATGCATATGCTTTGAAATGAAAGTCTTTAAATTTACAGTTTATTTTTCAGATGCTAATAAAGCAAAATCTATTTAAAGTTGCTAACTACAGGTTAATTTAAACCCTAACGAGACAAACACACACACAATCATTAACAAGTGTAATATTTCATATTTTGAAACTTTGAAATGTTATAGGCAGATATTCTCATTTATCACTGCATTTCATTAATCAGGAATTTTCCCTTTAGAAGCTTTCACTCCTCTCAAAGTGTACTTACTTAGAATGAGAAAGCAATAACAAGTCTTGGGAGATAGTTTTAAATTTTATGGTATTTACAAAGAATTTCTCTTTGTCATTATCTATCAAAGCATTTTCAGGTAAACAAGGATAAAAGAGAGCTTATAATGATTAATTATTCTGATAATGCACTTTAAAATTAGTTAAGGCTTTATAAAACTTCTATGAGACGACTGAACGAAAACGATGAAATGTTACAAAACTTTCGTTGGATTTCCGTTTCCACAAATGTTGAGCAGTAACCATTTCTAAACTGCGTCATATTTTTAGAAAATATGAACATTAATACTTCAAGAATATTTTGCTAGTGCTTTTATTGCATGTATAAAAATAACGGGCAAATAAGTAATATAACGTGTTTCAAATATTTTCGATATGGTTAATTCATAGGCAGCACGTAAATTAAGCGAATTCAATATTGAAATAGATCTTATGTGTTTTAAATATCAACTAGCTGACCCCCGCCCGGCGTTGCCCGGGACCGTGATAGTAAATAAAAAAAACATCAAGTTTTTATTATTTTATATCTTTAACTCGATTTTGTATGAAATTATATATTTAAATGAAAAATTTGCGAAAAAATATTGATATTTAGTGATAAAAGCGCTTATTTTCTTGTTTTTTTTTTTTTTTTACCCAGGGTCGTTTCATAGTTTTAAAATAAAAAGTTATTTTTTTCCGAATACTTTGAAATCTTTATTGGTGATAAATAAAACGGTTTTACAACCCGTGTAAAAATTTCGTGATCAAGTATTGTTATCTAGTTGTAAAATAAATGTTTTCTTCTCGCTTTTTTGTTTGTTTGTTTGTTTTCGCGTAGGCTCCTTTAACATGGCAATGAAAAAATTATAGTTCTCATCTTCCGAATTCTCTGACATTTCAATCGGTTATAAATATAACTGTATTCCAAACTTCCTTTAAAATTTTGCGAAAAAAAAAAGATATTTATTAGTGAAAACAAAAATTCTTTAAAAAAAAAAGCTTTAGCTTTCAACCTCAGAGCAAAAATAAATTAGAAGGTCTATGCTTTCAATGCAATGGTACGGCTTAATCGGTTTTCAATCAACCCTTTTCAATCCCCCTAGACTAAACAGGTGAGGGTTGGGTTAATTAACCAGGTTTCCCGTTTCTGAGGGTAGAAGCCTTCAAAAAACGTTGACGCATGCGCAAGGAGACGATTTGCATGTGGATTTAACAGAATGCGCTTTTCGTTTTAAATATATAGATACTTCAAAATAGACCAATTTATATAAATATATAATTTAACTTATAAATTGAGAATTTCCTAAAAAATTAAGTAAATATTGCAAAACTAGTAGCCACATGCGCGGCAGCGTATTACTGCTTATTTTACTGTTTGTTACTGTTAATTCTACGGTATAATACTGGCAGCTAGAATGCCAGTATTATACTGTAAAATCAACATTTTTTTTGCAGTGTATACATGTCCGAAATATTTTTGCGATATTTTTCTACATTTGAAACTAAAAATAGTAGTTTTTTCTTACTTGAGCAGTTGTTATAATTAAAATAAACTTCTTTATAAGTTCAACCAATAATATGTTATTTTAATAACGTATTTATAACTTCAAAACTAAAACAATTAACATTTTATATAATTAGAAAATCATTAATATACAAAATATTCCTCGATATATAAAGAAAATGAGTAATAATGTTTCAATAATATATATATTTTATATTCCAGAATATCATTTTCATAAGAAATTCCAATACCTAATGAATTGATTTTAACAAATTTATTAACTTTTTATCAAAAATTCCAGGAAGAATGTCATTAGATTGGTCGAAAATGGATGCACTCAGAAAGTTTAGGAATGCCTTTGCTCTGAGATAAAGTAAAAAACCCCTAAATTTATAAAATATTTGACAAATAACATGTTAATTTAATAACTTATTTATAACTTCATAACTAAAACAATTACCATTTTATATCATTAGAAAATCAATAATTTACAAACTATTCCTCGAGATATAAAGAAAAACAATAATAATGTTTCCATAATATAGATATTTTAAATTCGAAAATATCATTTTTATAAGAAATTCTAATACCTAATGAGTTGATTTTAATAAATTTATTAACTTTTTATCAAAAATTCCGGGGAGAATGTCATTAGATTGGTCGAAAATGGAGAGCTTAGGAATGCCTTTGCTGTGAGATAAAGTAAAAAACCTCTAACTTTATAAAATATTTGGAGGATTTCTCGATCCGAAGTCATTTTGTCCCTAGTCAGCTTCGACAGGATCAAGTGGTCTGAAAATATCTTTAGTTGAGCGAAGATATTTAAAAAGGTTTTTAAAAATTTTATGACACATGGAACCATAAAAACGCTGCTGACGAAATATTTCAGAATATCTGTCGAGTACATTTACTCCACTGTATAAAAAAGTTATCGTCTAACTTTTACGGTTATTGAAGACGTAAAGGGGATTGCGTATATGGCATGGTGAAGGAAATATTTTATGAAGCTCTCAGCTATATTTTCAAGTAAGTTTTTATATTAAAGCGAGACGAATTCCAGAAAATAATAATTACGAAAAATTATGCATAAGTAAATCAGATATTAGTAATTTTAATTAACCAGTGCACCCCTTGCGAGGATTTCGCACTGCAGTTTAATATTTTTTAGTAATATTTAATATTTTTAATAATATCTAATATTTTTGATTCAGATTTAGATTTCTACAAAAAATAATGATAATAACAATAATAATAAATAAGGATACAAATATCTGCAAATAACGTTAGTTAAGCCAGAATATAATCTCATTTATTCCTAACAGTAAAATTTCCATAGATAAAATCACGCGCCACAGAAAAAAAAAATAAATAAAAATGTATTTTTACTGCATTTGAGGATGCCGACATCTTCTAATATTATTTTTTACTAAACGTTTCAATTTCAATTTTGGTTTTTAATCATAAATATAAAATGTACCCATGATAAAAGGTCCCATTTTATCTCTTTTGTACTATTTTTTATTTTTTTTATAATCATTGTTTAGGATAGCATAATGCAGTATTTTATTTTTGTGGCAACACTAATTTAAAGAAAACCTTTCATTTCAATTATGAAAACAATGCCGATTTAATTTTTAATTAACAGCAATTTTTAATCGAAAAACATGTTTTAACGAAATGTGAGTGTACTATGTCAGAAGCCTGTTCAAAATACTTTCATATGGTATCTCATTTATCGTTCTGAATTTTGTATTTTCTTAGAAAAAGGGTTTTTCACAACAGAAATAATATATAGGATTTTCCAATCAACTTTCAGCAGTGAAATTCGATAATTATTGAATGTTAGAACTTCATGGTAGAGTATTGGAGCGTTATTCAAAGGGTTAGGGTTCGATTCCCGGCTTGGACATTTTTCACTCTGTCTGTATTATACTTAGATAACAATGTAATAAATAACATGTTTTTTATTTAAATCAGATATTATTTAACAACTTGGTGAATTTTTTGCATCATTATTCAATTTTTAAGAATGGTTTTAAAGCTGCAAAAAACAGAGCTGATAAGGAAGATTTAGTAAGTCGTTGGACATTAAAATAACACAAATTAGATCTCACTTTATTAAATATATCTGTTGGGGTTGAATGTTTTTTATAAAATAAATCTTCATAAAAGACTCGGCAGGATCAATTAGCCTGAAAAATCCTTAAAAAGAAGAGTTTGAAAATATCTATCATGATTTTATATGTCGTGAAGACATGTAAATATTGTTGTAGAAACGTCACTAGCTACCTCTAGAGTACATTTACTGCCATTTAAAGCTAAACAAAAGTTTTTCTGTAACGCACGATTTAGAAATCGTCCATGTACAAAACATTTGGCGAAAAATATAACAATGAAAAAAAAAATCAGTTGATCAGTATATTCTTACATAGCGAACGTATGGGAAATTAATGCGACACTAAATTATGAGATTTAATTAATTGATATTTTACAACTTTTTGTAATTAATATGTTTAGGTGTGTCATTCGATTGACCAAAAATAGAGGGAAACAGAGAGCATTGGTACACCTTTCTCTCATTTAACGTACACAAAGTCCCTAACTTAGTAAAATAATTGGCCACTTTCTTGATCTGAAATTATTTTTATCTAGTCAGCGTCGTCAGAATTAACCCCTTTGGCCCTGACGTCCTACTAATAGGACATATCTTTTAATGACTATTATTTTGTCTTAAACATTATTTTTATTAATTCCAGCACCTAATAGTGATAGTATGAATCTCTACATTTACTATTATGACTTTACGTATGTTCAGCATTTAGTAATAATAATAATAATAATAATAATTTTCATAATTATTAGCAAGCAGTTGGCATTTCTTTTAATTAAAGCATACGTTTCACTCTTTAAATTAAAATTTGGGAATCCTTTTCCGAATTGGTAATTTGTGATAAAAGATAAAAAATATTACTACATTTTTATGCTTGTTTAATTTAGTTGTAATACGACATTTTCCAAACGTCTTCAAAAATTCTTCCTTAGACTATTGTTATATATGAAAAACACGCAAAATAACTACATTTGTGAGGTTTTGGTATAAAGAACGGATTCGTTAACTTTCATTAAACCCTAACTTCTGTGATTACGATAGCTATTTTTAATTTTGTTAGCATGACAGTAATTCTTTCCAAAAATTAAAAAAAAAAAAATCAGCGTCGAAGGGGTTAAGTAGTCTAAATATTCCTGTAGTTCAACATTGGCATTTAAGAGTTTTTCATAATTTTACGTGACATGCAAACACAAAATTTCTTCTTGTGAAATGTTTTAGAATATTTGTCGAATACATTTATTCCAGTTTATAGATAGGTATTTTTTAACTGCTATATTTTTTCAATACACACACACACACACGCCAAAAAAAACATATTTTAGTGAGAGGGCATGACAAAAGAAAATAAAGTACTCATTTTAAGAAATTTTTTTTGCGTTATTTTAACATATTTGAAAGTAAAATTAATCACGGATTTTAATCAAGTAAAAACCAAATACACAAATCTGTATTTTGTTGAAAAATTTATTAGCGTAGATATATTTGCTTTAGTCAACATCAAATTGCGATAACTTTAAATCTTTATCTTAAAACATACAATAAATTTCGGTACTACTCTATTATCCCGTCGACCACTTTTCATAACAAAAAACGATCGCCAAACTGAAAGATTAAACGCCAAAAATGCAGTCTCTTTTACTTGATGTCAGAAGTATTTATTATACGTGTTTGTTATGTCGTTAAGTGGTTTTTAATTCGACATTTGCGTGTATTTTTCATTATGTTTTACTGATTTATTAGTTATTTCATTAATTAAAATAACAATTGTGTCCTTAAATTCTTATATTTTCTTTCTTTATTTATTTTGATATTCCAATGGCAACGTTCTGCCGTTTATTTGGCGTTACAGTTTGGCGATAGTTTTTTGTTATGAAAAGTGGTCGACGGGATAATAGAGAAGTACCTAAATTTAAATGCTTAAATTTTTAATAAAAACTTAGGCGTATTTAAAAATAAAACAACAATCAAGAATTCTTTTCGCCAATTTTTAATATTTAACTGTAGATTACAATTAATTCCTTAATTATATAACAATCTGTAAAACTTTTAGTTTGATTATTTTTATGCACTTTTCATCAAATTTTCAGAAATTTAAAAAAGAGATATATATCATTAAAAAATGTCTCTTGATTAGTTTATAATACTTATTTAAAGATAATAATTTATTTTTTTGTTAATTTTTATCGACAATATATGTCAAAAAAATCGATAATAAAACACAAATTCAGTTCCAATTTTTATTTATTTTTTTTTTTTTTTTAGTGTATTTGAATTATTGTATTGTATTAGTGTATTTGAAAAAAACTATTTTCAATTTGTGCTCTTAAAATAAAATTTCCTTTTATTTTACATATTTTTAAAGTCCACTTCTCGGAGGATAAATCCGCTATCAACATTTTTCCTTAATAAATAAAGACGTCCTTATTTACGATATATTAAAGTAAACATAATCTGATTTTTTAAAAAATACTTTAATGTCGACATTCTAGTTAAAGTAGTACTATGTTTAAAATAATCTATATTTCAATTAACACTCGAAAACACTTTTTTAAATCGAGCCCCAAACATTTCAATTTAAATTTCAAATTGTTTTATAAATGCAACTTCACTTAATATAATTTGTATCATTGTAGTGATAAAATAGAATTGGAATTGCTACATATATTGTTAGAATCTTTCAAAAAGCTTATTTGAAAATATATTTTATATCCTCACAGACCGTAAAACTTTATCTGCTATCAAGCTTTGCCTGAAGCTAAACACATACAAATCAGTCGTCTGATATACGTGGTTTTAAAACTGTCTTTCCTATATTTTCGATAAACGAATAGATTTTATTTGAATAAAAAAGTTAATATTAGATTTTAGGTAAATTATTCAGTGCTTCAGTGAAAACTATTTATGTCATTTTATTGAAAAGATAATTTTATTGAAAACTAACTAACCCGTCCGGCGTTGCTCGGGCCCGAGATAATTACAATCTCAGAGAAAGGCGTTAACCCCCTCCCTCCCCATACCCGCAAATATAATGACAAATTTGTTCAAGGGTACCACCATCAGCTACATTAACGCGATCATTAAAAAAAAAAATTACATTTTTCTGATAATTAGTACATAACGAAGACGCTACGTTAAAATAGCCGGCAGATGACACCCCTTCTCGACCTCAATTTCAAATCTAATATCTTAAATATCTTAATTAGTTACCTAAATTTTTATTTATTAGCAAAAATTGGCAATTATTTTCTTTCGTTTTCGCAAACTAAATGAAGGGATCGGCCAGAGGAACAGATCTCTTTGTAGTTCAGTTTTTAATAAAAGCAGATCCCTGTCTGAAACTTTCTCGGGTTGTTTTCATTAGAGCCGTCAGATTTTTGGCAGTTTTTTGCATAAATTAAGAAAAATTACTGACCGAATTTTTCAAAAATCACATAGTCAGATGCAGATTTTTTTTTTTTTTTTTTTTTTTACATATGCTCAGAAATTTTCAAATTGATGTCTCAATTATTTTTCTTAAAATTCGCTAATTAGTAAAATAATTTCGAATTTGTTCATTTCCGCTTGCAAATCCAATGCGCCTGTTCGTTTCTTTCGCCATTTTGATTTAAAAGATGTCATTTTAGAAGCGATGGTTAATGAGAATCTAATTAATATCTTGGGTAATTATCAAAATATTAAAATTCTGAGACACAGGTGCACATGGCCAGACCTTATACTATCCACACCTAAATTTTCAGACTTCTAAGTGGGCTAGATTTTGCTAGCCATCGCAGGCAGACAAACGCACACACACACAGAGCGAAACTTTCTGTTATTAATATAGATATATTTATATTGATACAATTTTATTAAAAATAAAGATAATCCAAAATTGTTTCATAAACTTTCATAAAATGTACATCATTGTGGCTGAGTAGTAACGTTACTTAAATTTAAGACAATTTAGAAATTGTACGTTAAAAGTGACAAATGAGGTGCGTTCGTACTGTAACTAGTTTCAGTGAAAGGAATTATGTCGTCTGTTATTATGATATGATTAATTTCCGTAATAAAATAAGCACATTTTTAAGTTGGCAACATTTTATCTTTTCTTGACATTTACAGAAAATTCCAATAGGAAACTTAAGACTAGCTTTGAAAGTTTCAAAAATTTAAATTCAAATTTAGACTCTTTTTCAGTTAATATCTATTTTTCCGGAAACATCTATAAAAAAAAAAAAAAGACGGTAGATTATACGATTGCTATAATTAAACAATTTTAGTACACACATTCGGTCTTTAAATTCAGTAATACGGAAATAATATGACTCCATCTTAAATACGACGTAATTTCCATGGCAACCTAGAATCATTACCTATAATGGGATATCATTGAATTAATTATGTAGAACATGATTTAATAGAATGAAGAATGTGACTGTAACTTGGTCATGGAGGTTATAAAATGTCATATACGTCATATATGACTATAACGTCATACATGTCAGATAACTTGGCGATACATATCGGTCGCTTGAAGATTAATCTTCGGAAGCTGCTATAACAAGGGAGTACCGATTTTAAAAAAATTCAAATTACTCAATAAATATCTTTATTAATATCGTTTTAAGTTTTGATTCGATTTTCATAAAATTTGAAATGACTCAACAAAACTATGCAACTATTCTATATATTAAATTTCAAACCATTCGGTTGAGTAGTTTTTGCGCTGTTACATGCGGACAGACGAACGGACCAAATTATAGGTGCTACGTATTTATATAATTACGAACGCACCTAATAAGATGATTTATATAAATTGAAGCGTTTAGTCCAATTGCATAAGAAACTTGATAAAATGAAATATTTATTAGTATAATTTATATGTCTGAAAATTTTTCTTAAATATCTTGCGTAACGAAAAATATTTAGTCATTTTTACTTACCCATCATACGTAGTATAGGGTAAGTCTTGTAATCGTTTTGAAAATCGAATTTTTTTTTTTGACGGATTTACACGTTTCAGACACTGGAGATTCCGAAAAACATATATATATATATATATATATATTAATTTGCCGTCCGTCTGTGTGTCTGTAAACGCTCTATCACCCGAAAAAATTGAGATAGAGACTTGAAATTTGGTATGTAATTAGTATGTAATAATGGGAAGAAGCCTATTGAATTTCAATAACCTCAATTAACTGGAACTATTTTTTTCGGACTATCGAAATATTCTTTTTGATAAAAGGTATATAAAAATTTTCGAAATTGTTTGTTTTAAGAAGTGAATATAAAAGACAATAAAAAAAAATAAATTTTGCATAAAGCATGAAGTCGATCGGATGATGAGTTGCCGAGATATTTGGGATACTATTTACCACACTCTTCGATTTTTCATGACCCTGTATTTCATCCAAATTTCAATTCAAAGTTATATTTTAATTGGAAATGAGACGCTTAATCAGATGCAATAAACCGCTCGTTAATAGGATTATTGTATTTGGAATTATAAGGATGTTTCTTTTAAGCAATTCAGTAATCGAGCCTTTAAAGTTCATGACATCATCAAGACACGATTTTATTCGAATTGCAATGCATTTTATAAGTAGTTTACAGATATTTTATTTTAATATTCTACTTTGTGCATATCCATCATGGGTAAGTATTACGGTGGCCCCCAATGACTAGTTTACTGAAGGCATATTATATGGACAGAATTGTAATCAGGATTTGGGCGTGTGTGTACGTGTCTATGAGTGAACACGATGTTTCCCCCACGATACTTCCTTGAAAGCTCCCATTTCGAGAATATAATACAGCCCACTGTCGCAAGAGCTGTAAAGAGTTTCTTATAAATTGACCAATGGATTAAAACCCTTTTTATGCCATTTTGCGAACAATTCTATAGGGAAAATCACAAAGGAAATGTTACATAGTATCTATACTAATAAAATAAAGTTTCGCTCTGTGTGTGTGTGTGTGCGTGTTTGTCTGTTTGTCTGCGATGGCTAGCAAAATCTAGCCCACCTAGAAGTGTGAAAATTTAGGTGTGGATAGTCCAAGGTCTGGCCATGTGCACCTGAGTTTCAGGATTTTAATGCTTTGAAAATTTACAAAATATCAATTATAAACTGATCAATAACTCATCTCTTTTTTGCAAGCCTTCTTTCAGAACTTGCGCAAGCCCAGAACCCGATTTTGCACATCGTACGAGAATGAAGAACCATTTGCATGAAGAATACGTTTATTCCACAATTCTGTTTTAAATTATATCGACTAAACTGTTTGGTTTATTTAAAAACGAAAAGCATATTCTCAAAGATCGCACTCTTACATCTCCAATGCCGTAATCAATTCGAAAAAAAAAAATATGTTAACCCTTTGAAAAACATTTAGTTTTTGTAAAAGGGTCATTTTCCCGGGCTTAAGTTTTCTCCCTTACGACAACGCCTCTCAATAGCACAATTTTAGAGATGCAGACAAACCATACATATGCTCTCAAAGCTGAAACATTCTTCTAATAGGTGGTATAATTATTTTTTAAATACTGATTTTAACCTTTTGAAAAACACCAGCGAACGCACCAGTTTTTCGACACAATCTTTTTCGAACATCTCGATAGACCAGATTTGCACCACCTACAGTAAATGTCGAAGCGTTCAGACGAGAACAAGTATTTTAAAAAAAATTTAATCTGAGATATTTTCGACGAAAACCCATAATAACGGGATGTTGTCTTCAGTCACGTTCGGCTTCTGGTAACGTTCTCACTAAATTCTCACATAATTTTATAGAGGACTTGGAAACAGTTATATTTATAAATGATTAAAATTTCAGAGAGGTCGGGCGACGAATACTATTTTTTTATGTTAACGGACCCGACGCGAAAAGAAAACATATTTATTTTACAACCAGATAACAATATTTCTGATGTAAAATCGTTATATTTATGGCCATTGAAAAAATCAAAGAGCTTGAACAAGAAAAGCAATTAAAAAAAAAAACTATATAATGATCATACTTGAAAAAAGACGTAAATATTTTTTACGATTTTGCGATTTTGTCATTACAGATATAAATTCATATAAAATCGGGTAAAATCTATAAAACAATACAAATTTGGGTTTAATTTAATGTTTTATCACAGGCTCGGGCAATGCTGGGCAGGTCAGCTAGTAAGGGATAAATATTGTGGCGATCAAGCATTTGTTGCGCGGAGGTAACGTGCCCAGTTCACAAACGTGAGGTGAAGAGTTTAAATCCAGCCAATTCCATCGCATCAGAAATTTATACGATTGTCCCAGTTTTAGGCACGTTCGTAATTATATAAATATGTAGCAGCTATAGTCGTCGTCTGGTCCGTCCGTCTGTCCGTCTGTCCGCATATAACAATGCAAAAACTACCCAACCGTGTGGTGTGAAATTTAATATGTATAACCGTTGCAGAATTTTGTCGAGTCATTTCAAATTTTATGAAAATCTAATCAAAATTTAAAAAGATATTAATAAAAGTTTTTTTCATTTTATTAAATCCTATCAAAAGTAATGAATTCAATGATATCCTATGATAGGTAATGATTCTAGGTTGCCATCGTGATTACGTCATTTTATTTCCGTACCACTGAATTTAAAAACCGAATTTGTATGCTAAAATTGTTTAATTATAGCAATCTTATAATTTACCGACAGTTTTTTGGATAGATGTTTCCGGAGAAATAGATATTAAATGGAAAAAGAGTCTAAATTTGGATATTAAGTTCTCAAATTTTCAAAGCTAGGCTTAAGTTTCCCATTGGAATTTTCAGTAAATATCAACAAAAGATAAAATGCTGCCAAAAATGTACTTATTTTTTTTATGGCAATTAATCATATCATAATAACAGACGATATAATTCACTTCACTGATATAATAACGATTTTTTTTACATTGCCTTGTATTGGATATTTGCGCATACTATAATTTTAATGTAACAGAATTGTAATTAATTGTCTGTAAAAGGGTTTTGAAACTTAATTTCAAAAAATAAAATTAATATATATAATATGAAAATAGGCACATAATATAAATTTTGTATTCATGCATTTTTGCATAAGAGTGCAACAGCTATTGCACCAATATCTGAACATTTATAAAACGAGTTATCGTAAAAACGCACCTCATTTTTAACGTTTGACGTTCAATTTCCAACTTGTTTTACGTTCTGGGTAAATACAACAGTGTTCAAAACTCGAGTGGAGACTCTCCAGATTTTTTATGTAGCTTTCAGTACTATGCTCCTGATAACTTAAACTAGTCGTTGGGGACCACAGTAATACTTACCCATCATGGATATGCATAATGTAAAATATTAAAATAAAAATGTGTAATAAAAAGTACTAGTAAAACTACTTATAAAATGCATTGTAATTCGAATAAAATCGTGGCTTGATGACGTCATAAAGTTTAAAGGCTCGATTACTGAATTGCTTAAAAGAAACAACCTTATAACTCCAAAAACAATAATCCTTATTAACTAGTGGTTTATTGCATCTGATTAAGCGTCTCATTTCCTATTAAAATACATCTTTGAATTGAAATTTGAATGAAATACAGGGTCATGAAAAATCGAAGCGTGTGGAAAATAAGATTACAAATATATCGGCAACTAATTAACCGATTGACTTCATGCGTTATGCAAAATTTATGTTTTTTTATTGTTTTTTATATTCATTTCTTAAAATAAACAATTTCGAAAATTTTTATATACCTTTTATCAGAACGATTATTTCGAGAGTCCGAAAATTAGTTCCGGTTAATCGAGGTTATTGAAATTCAATAGGCTTCTTCCCATTTTTATATACTAAGTACATACCAAATTTCAAGTCTCTATCTCAATTTTTTCGGGAGATAGAGCGTTTACAGACACACAGATACACAGACGGACGGCAAATTTTTTTTTTCTAAAAATATGTTTTTCGGAATCTCCAGTGTCTGAAACGTGTAAATCCGTCGAAAAAAAATTTCGATTTTCAAAACGATTATAAGACTTACCTTATACTACGTATGATGGGTAAGTAAAAGTACTTGCTAAATCTTAAAGTTCCGACAACGTGTGTACCATCTTAACAAACTATAATTAAACAATTTTAGTATACAAATTTGGTTTTTAAATTCAGTAATACGGAAATAGTATGACTCCATCTTAAATAACTCCAAGTTATTCATCGTATTATTGTCATCTGCAGCTGAAAAACTGCTGGCCGATGACTGTTTTCCGACATGGATAAATGTGGGAAATTGCCGGGCTGGGATATCAATTTGGGTGTCTTTGTGGCAGGGCGTCAGCATTGTACGCTGAAGGTCCCAGGTTTGAGTCCTGGTCCAGGTCAATTTTTCACTCATGTTGGTTTAGTGTATTTATTTGTCTGATAAAATGTTTATTCTTATATTGTAAAACAATTTTAATAAAATTTAAATTTTGTTTTAAACCGTATAATACGTTGGTTAAATTTCATTATATATACATATAAATGTATTCAACAAAACTATAGTTATAAAATTGTATTTATTTAAATTAAACGTACATGAACTAATTCAATATGAAGAATAGAGAAAGATTTTCTTTAAAAGAGTATTTGTCATTTCTAGCATTTTTTAGCTCTCAATTACTTTCCATCATTTATCACCAATTTCCATCAATTAAAGAGTATTTATCATCGTATTTTAGGTAGCTTTCAATACAAAAAAGTATAAAGCTACCTATTGCAGCCGTTCGGAGGAAAGCAGTTCCGGAAAATTTCGATATATTTTCACCGATCATGACCCCCAGACCCCAAAACCACCCTCCGTTCAAATGTTGATTTATATATATAGATATATCCATATATATATATATATATATATATATATATATATATATATCTGACGTATGTCATACGATAACGCTTGTATTTATAAATCAATATTGATGAAACTAATTGTGTGTATTAAGCTCACCAATGTCTCGACCGAGTTTGCTGGCCAGCTTGGTCCGCCATTTTGTTTCAAGATGGCGGCCATTTAAAAATTTAAAACTAAAATAATAATACAAAAAAGTTAAAAATTCAAATTTATTTTTTAATTACGTGTTAGGCCTTGATACAAGGATTCCAGAGCATTTTTTGGTTTACCTCTATCTTAAAAAATGGCTGAGATAGAGCAGTTTGAAATTCTAGGGTGGCTGACATTTTGAAACAAAACAGCACATTAACGCTATTACTCGCAAATTATTTTCTTTCATTGTTGTAATAATTTTCCCAATCATACGCATAAAACTATATATTCATATCCGTTAGCGCCAAAATTGGCGACATTTGGCGAAATATCGCCAAATTTGGCGACCAAAATAAGTCTTCATAAATGAAGCCAATTTGGCTATTGCTCAATAATTTGGCGAATTTCTTATTCAAATTCAGTATTAACGAATCTTTTGTAAACGTTCCTTTGCATTTTAACTTGCTGTTTTCGTGTAACATTAGCTAAAATTTTAAAACGAAGATGTAAGAAAGCTACCTTTTCCTCCCGGTACAGGCCGGAATTACTTTTTTAAATGTGATTGTGTCACCAACCGACGCTAAATCGCCAAAAAAAAAAAAAATGAAATTTTCGTTATTGTTTTACGGCCGCTATATCAAGGTTTCCCAGAAATTTTTTTTATAGACATATGTATTCTCATGAGAGGAAAAGTCTGTAATGCTTTCATATTTTTCTGAGTATGCGCATCTGGAAACTTTCCTTGTCCTTCAGGTTTTGAGTCTTTGAGATTGCAGTAATCCTAAAGTATTCAATTTACTCCTGCGTTAACTTTTGTGGGTCATACAGGGTGTCCACGAAAGGACTCCTGATTTTAAAATTAAATAATTCGAAAGAGGAGATAATTGAAGAATAAAACAAGTAGTATGTTTATTTTGAAATCCATAAAAATCTGATACAGAAGTTGAAAAATTAGTAAAAAAATTTGTCGATAGGCGGCGCTGAATGCTGTAGTTGCAGTACATAATCCAAGAATTAGGCTGCAAACTGGTCAAATCTGAGTCAAAATGTACACTATTTGCATCATTAAGATGGCCGAAACGAAGAATGAAACTTTCTGTCACCCTCTTCGTCACCTTTAGTCACCCCTCTTTCATTCTTCGTTTGCGCAATCTTAATGATGCAAAAAGTGCACATTTTGAATCGATTCTGATGTCATTGCAACCTCTGTTTACGAAGCACAGTTTGCAGCCTAATTCTCGGATTCTGTACTCCAACTACAGTATACAGCGCTACCTATCGACAAAATTTATAACTAATTTTTAAACTTCTGTATCAGATTTTTACGGCTTTCAAAATAAACATACTACTTGCTTTATTCTTTTATCGATCTCCTCTTCCGAGTTATATTTAATTTTAAAATCAGGGAGTCCTTTTGTGGACTACATCTATATTGTTTTAAGACCATCTTATTTTAAATTCAGACAACTGAAAGTATTTAAAACCTTTACCGAATAAGTTATTTTGAACTATATTTGAATATATTAATACATTTTTAGAAACCAAAAGCATGTTTTAAAAAGTCTTTGAGACCACAAAAAGTTAAATTCAATGTTCACATAACAGTCAAACATGAAATATTTCTTTTAATTCTTCAACATCAGCCGTATCGTATTGCAACAAATAATGTCAATTTGACAGTTAAATAAAAATAAAATTCTTCAGAATATGTACTTAAAAAAATTAAAAATTTACTGTTCAAAAGCAGAGGAATAAAGTTATTTGTAACAATATCTCTACGCGATTTCTCTTTTAAATATTACTATGTAAGTGCATGAATAAATCATAGAATATGATTCCCTTTTATGAGGATAAAAAAATACTCATTCATGAATCATTACTAGCCTTTTCATAAACTGCAAACGAAAAATTTTCTACTTGTAAAATATTGAAACATTCTTTATTAAATTGCATGTAAAGAACATAGTTTTCAATTTATACCTTTGAGAAAGAACTAAAATCAGCAGAGTATTTGCAAGTCAAATATACAAATGTATGGTGTAGAAAGGAAATGTAGAACTTTTGAATTTATTTTATGTGGATATTTCATGAAAGGATAAATGAATAAAACACTTTATTATTTATCTTGTACGAAAATTGTATAGAACATAGTAATATAGATTTAACATAACGTATATACATATACATATGTTACTTTTCGTTTAAAGTAATTTATGTATATATTTATATGTGCCTTTTTCTACATATAGTGATATATTAAATCTATTTTTAATCAAACATGTGTATTAACTGGAGAAAGAATCTACACAAAAGTAAAACTTAACCAATTATCTTTTTAAATACGCCCCGAAGTACATTCAACACAATATACTGTACTAACACTCGTGGTATAGAAATTAGCGTTATTTTTACATTGTGGCGCAGAAAAACTGTAACATTTCAAATAATGTAAAATCTACGAATAAACATATGAAACATACATTTAATGATGGAAATGCATTATGTTATTAAAAGTGACTTTAATTATGGTCACTCTAATACATGTCATTTTCTTCTAGAGACGACACCGGAAAAGATGTGTTCCACTTCAGTGTATAAATTATTATAGACGGTAAAGGCCCTAATGCTAGCACCGAAAATAACGTAGGAAGTTTGGTATGTAAGGTCAGAGCACGGTTGCTTCAGAGCCCTGAATTGATTCTTGCAGGCAAATTTTACAGGCAAGGTTTTGCATAAATTGGCAAAATGCTTTGTATATATTTTGCGTATATTTTTGCAGGCAAAAATACTACTATTGGAGATAAATATTAGGTGTTTCGTAAAAATAACGTTTTCATTCTGATTAATAGTTATTCGGCAAACATCAACAACACTTTCATCTTTCGGGATTTCTCGGGTTTCTGGTTTAGTAGAGTATAAATGCTCAGGATAAAAAAATTACACCTTGAATAGTAATTATTGCTAGATCAACCTGGATAGAGACGAAGAAGAAATATGATGCTGAACTGTTTGTAAGTACGGTTGTATAGACGGTAAAGGCCCTAATGCTAGCACCGAAAATAACGTAGGAAGTTTGGTATGTAAGGTCAGAGCACGGTTGCTTCAGAGCCCTGAATTGACTCTTGCAGGCAAGGTTTTGCATAAATTGGCAAAATGCTTTGTATATATTTTGCGTATATTTTTGCCGGCAAAAATAATACTATTGGAATTAAATATTAGGTGTTTCGTAAAAATAACGTTTTCATTCTGATTAATAGTTATTCGGCAAACATCAACAACACATTCATCTTTTCATCGAGAGATTTCTCGGGTTTCTGGTTTAGTAGAGTATAAATGCTCAGGATAAAAAAATTACACCTTGAATAGTAATTATTGCTAGATCAACCTGGATAGAGACGAAGAAGAAATATGATGCTGAACTGTTTGTAAGTACAGTTGTATCAATTAATTGATTGACTGATAAAACCTCAACTTTGAATTAATCTGAACTCAACTTTTTGTGCGAGCTGAGATCTTCTATAATAGACAGGAAAGTTTTACCTATGAGAAATGGCGAATTTCGCTTGAAGGAGCTATTAGAAATACTGTCAGAGAGTATAATTATGGAAAATTGCGTGAAAGAATTATTCAGTACAATCAAGGGCTCTCAACATGGGAGAGAAACAGAAGAAAGTAAAGTACTCTCATCCATAATCAAGAAAACGTCAATTTAGACCCTGGTTTCCCCACCAACAACCAATCCCAACAACGGGGACACACATCTTGCAACATTACTAAACAAGGGTCATATTCTTACAAGAAACTCTTATGTCTACCCCTACCGTTATCGAGAGGACTAGTAATTAACCCCACATTTAAGCTTAGCCAGTGACAAATCAGCTGACCAGCCAGCTGATATATACTCGACGAATATGCACCTCCTGTCTACCTCAAGCAGAGGCCAAAGCAATATAAGTTGTTTGCCCTCAAATGCCAGAATCATCTTTTCCAAGAACACAGGTCACTATACGCACTGCAAACATGTGGGTGGTTTTCAATTTTCCATAAGTCAATATAGACAGTTTGGTATCATCTTATGAAGAATCGCCCTCAGTCCAGTAGAGAAAATCCCAATTAGAGTGCAAAAAAGAGGGAAGAGTGAAGGAAGGAGAGGAAATAGGAAATAAGAAACAGATTGCTCAGGAATACGGGATCAGGAATATCTAAACAAGGTTCAGCTAACCAGAGGCAATACACCTATATCGGGCATAAGCGGAAAATTGGTTAAACCAATGGGTTTCTTTTTGCATAAAGTATGCGTATACGATATGGAAGAACAGAATAAATTTTATGTGATCCAAGAGACAAATTATGATTTAATAATAGGTAGAAAAGCAGTCGAAGGCTTAGATCTAGAATAGTAGGAGACGTTGTTAGAATAATAAGTAACGACACAGTGCGAGTAGGATATATTAAAAATAACGAATTTCCTCCCAGAACAGAAGAAATAGCTAAATCAAATGTAAGCAACAATAATCGATGTTAGGAATATATGGCTAATATCGATTGAGTAAACGTCGAAGTGGAATTGACTCATATTACGAAGATAGATAATAGGGAAAATATGCAGAAATTTATAAAATCGTACAAACCGAATAAAACAAAAAATACTGGATAATCTTGAAAATACTACTGGCATATGAAATACTTATCTAAGAAGTATGTCGTCTCTATGGTCTTTTGCTCTCAGTAATCTTCAGAAAGGTTCTTGATAGTTTTTATTGTATATTAATCAGTTTTCTCGGCACGATATGAACATGAAATATCGGTTTTTCGTATACTATGAAATCTCAAGTAAACATTTTCATGCGAATTAAAAATTTTCCAATCGAGTTAAAAAGTGTCCAGGTTGCGAGGCAAACCCAAGACCTTTGGCTTAAACTGCCAACGCTCTGCCCGGCACTGTTCACCCAGACCGGCCGACACTGTTCATCCAGACCGGCCGACACTGTTCTCCCAGATAACAGATTCACTCAGGGTCGGCCGATTGTAGATCTATGTAGCTCAATAGACAGAGCTCAATAGACAGAGACATTTGCAATTTAAGCCAAAACTCTTGGGTTCGATTCCCGGCCTGGACTGTTTTTCACTTAGATGGGAAAATGTCAATTTGTAAAATCGAATTACCAATCAGTATGATTGAGTAAAAAATATTAAACCTTTTCATGTTTAACCTACATGTTCAACAGACAAACACGATAAACTAACAGCGTAAATTGTTACTCTTTAATGCATGATTTCTGCATTATATCGTAGCTGAAAATGTTTACTTGAGAATTTATAGCATCCAAAATATATATATATTTGTGTTGATACTGTGTTGAGGAAATGGATTAATACACCATAAAAACTACTCAGAAACGTTTCGGTTTACTACGTACAGCAAAAGCAACTTTTGCTATAGAAATCCTTCTTTAAATTTTGGTAATACATTTGTTTCTGATGTTTGGGAAGATAAACGAATACTTTGCCGGCACGGCAGCATGGTTGGTAGCGGAGGCGACTGCCACGAAAAGGGCTCAAGCTCGAATGCTGGTAAGGCATGGATGTCATTGTGTGTGTGTTCAGTGCTATCTACACTGTAAAAAATGACCAATGTTTCTTATTTTATGAAAATATACTATAACCACGAACGAAAATATAATATAATCGTCTGAGTTATCCGAATTTCCGGATAGCGTGTTCCATTGTCTTTTGAATGCCCAGAAACCAATACATTTCCAAAATTTATAGAATTATTTATAAAAACGAAGTATTTTTCGCTGCCCGTATTTTTTAGAAACGTTTCCGAAGGGTTTTTATAGTATATTAATTAGTGTCCTCAGCCTGGAATACCTGTTTTTCGAATGCTATAAGTTCTCAAGTAAACATTTTCATGCTCAAAATATATGTTTAACAGACAAACATGCAAAATTAACAGCGTTAACAATAACATTAAAATTAAGATTATTTCTTTACTCTTTCATGTATAAATTAACTTATGCGGCTTAAAACGTTTACTTGAGAATGGATGACATTCGAAAAACAGGTATTACAGGCTGAGGACACTAATTAATACACTATAAAAACCCTTCGGAAACGTTTCTGAAAAATACGGTCAGCGAAAAATACTTTGTTTTTATAAATAATTCTTTAAATTTTGGATATGTATTGGTTTCTGCACTGTAAAAAATGACCAATGTTTCTTATTTTATGAAAACATACTATAACCACGAACGAAAATATAATATAATATCCTGAGTTATCCGTAATTCTGAATAGCGTGTTCCATTGTCTTTTGAATCCTCAGAAACCCATACATTTCCAAAATTTAAAGAATTATTTATAAAAACAAATTATTTTTAGCTGCCCGTATTTTTCAGGAACGTTTCCGAAGTGTTTTTATAGTGTATTAATTAGTGTCCTCAGACTGGAATACCTGTTTTTTGAATGCTATCAATTCTCAAGTAAACATTTTCATGGTCAAAAAAATGTTTAACAGACAAACATACAAAATTAACAGTGTTAACAATAACATTAAAATTAAGATTATTTCTTTACTCTTTCATGTATAAATTAACTTATGCGGCTGAAAACGTGTACTTGAGAACTGATGAAATTCGAAAAACAGGTATTCCAGGCTGAGGACACTAATTAATGCACTATAAAAACCCTTCGGAAACGTTTCTGAAAAATACGGGCAGCTAAAAATAATTTGTTTTTATAAATTATTCTTTAAATTTTGGAGGTGTATTAGTTTCTGGGGATTCAAAAGACAAAGTAACATGCTATTTGAAATTTCGGATAACTCAGAAGATTATATTATATTTTCGTTCGTGGTTATAGTATATTTTCATAAAATAAGAAACATTGGTCATTTTTTACAGTGTGAGGATTCAAAAGACAATGGAACACGCTATTCTCAATTTCGGACAACTCAGAAGATTATATTATATTTTCGTTCGTGGTTATAGTATATTTTCATAAAATAAGAAACATTGATCATTTTTTACAGTGTACTTCCTGGAGTCTATCCCGTCCTTGTCACGAAGAATATTTATGTAATTTTTCAACGTATTATATGTATTTTTGTGAATAAAAAATATGGATCATTCGAGGCAAACATTCTAGTTGCTTATAAGTCTCAAAGCAATTATCCTTCAAATGTTCAAAAATGAATACTTTCCAGAATCGTGGATAACTCGGAAAATATTATAAATATAATATAATTTCGTAAACATTCTTGCTAGACTAAGAAACATTTCTATTTTTTTTTTTTTTTTTTTTTTTTTTTTTTACAGTGCAGCAAAATATGCAAAAAGTTTAGAGTTAGAATCAACTTAAAATAAATAATAAATTATTAATAAGACAATATTGTGCTTGTAAATGATTAGCCTATAATGGCCAGTTTTCGTCGTTTTGATATACATATATACAAGGTTCGGCTATTAATTTCCAGGACTCATGGAATAACTCAGAAGAAAAAAAGGTTAAACACATAGCCATTTAATATGATTCGAAGTAATTCCCATCAGCCGTAATGTACGTCTGTGCTCGGCTGTACAAATTTCCGAAAGAAGTTTAAAGTCCTCTTTTGGAATGCTCTTTAATAGTGACGTTACATCCTGAAATCTTGTTCCCTTCAGCGAATTTTTCAGCTTAGGATACAGGAAAACGTCTGCGAGTGCTAGGTCTGGAGAGTATGGTGGATGCTGCATCTCAACGACACCATGCTGGGGTAAGAATCGCCTCACAGGCAACGCAATGTGTGGGCGGGCATTGTCATGTAGCAGCAGCCAACTCCCATTTTGTTGAAAATGAGGCCTCACTCTACGAATTCGTTTTCGAAGTCGGTCAAGAACTTCTGTGTAGAACTGTCCATTGATAGTCATGTTAGGAGGAAGAAATTCATGATGAATGAGTCCATCGCAATCGAAGAAAGCGATTAACATGACCTTGATTTTGGACTTTTCAAATCGAAATTTTTTTCTTGAGCGAGATAATGCTTCCTCGCCGTAAACTTGTTTAGAAATTTCGTAGGTTTCCGCAGCTGTCTTGTCCAATTTTAAGCAAAATTTAATGTTAATTATTTGCTCCATTTTCACTTCGACAACAAGAATTTAAGAGCTACGTTTTAATGCGGCTTTCCACGAGAACCACTTACTTCAGAATGGCGCCGATTGCACTGCACATGCGCAAGAAAACGCTCTTCAATATGCATTCATTAGCACCATGTTCAGGCTTTTCGTTCTCGTACAGTTACGTCAGTCCTGAAAATTAATAGCCGTACTTTGTACATTCATGAAATACTTTAAAAGAAAAAGTCACCCAAGTTCTAATTTCTAAGATTTGAACAACTTTTAGCTTACTAAAGTTTTAATTTCATTATTGCCAAATTAATTACAGTTAATACTTATAACTCTATTTCACAGGTAATTCAACTATTTATTAATCGTAATACAACATTGTTCTTTTGTTTTCTATTTGTTTCAAATCATCAGCCGAAAAGAGATTGAAGCTTTTGAAAAGCGTTTACTTCTGGAAGAACTTGTCTGGGGATTTCTTGGAGAAAATTGTCTGAAAAGACAAAGCAATGACCATTAATTATTTTAAATATAAAGGAAAGAGAAAAGTAGCAATTTAGCAAATATTTAAGATATATTAAAAAGAACACACTGTAAAAAATGACCAATGTTTCTTATTTTATGAAAACATGCTATAACCACGAACGAAAATATAATATAATCTTCTGAGTTATCCGAAATTTCAAATAGCATGTTACATTGTCTTTTGAATCCCCAGAAACGAATACATATTCAAAATTTAAAGAATAATTTATAAAAACAAATTATTTTTAGCTGCCCGAATTTTTCAGAAACGTTTCCGAAGCGATTTTATAGTGTATTAATTAGTGTCCTCAGCCTGGAATACCTGTTTTTCGAATGCTATCCATTCTGAAGTAAACATTTTCATGCTCAAAAAAAATATTTAACAGACAAAAATGCAAAATTAACAGCGTTAACAATAACATTAAAATTAAGATTATTTCTTTACTCTTTCATGTATAAATTAACTTATGCGGCTGAAAACGTGTACTTGAGAACTGATGAAATTCGAAAAACAGGTATTCCAGGCTGAGGACACTAATTAATGCACTATAAAAACCCTTCGGAAACGTTTCTGAAAAATACGGGCAGCTAAAAATAATTTGTTTTTATAAATTATTCTTTAAATTTTGGAGGTGTATTAGTTTCTGGGGATTCAAAAGACAAAGTAACATGCTATTTGAAATTTCGGATAACTCAGAAGATTATATTATATTTTCGTTCGTGGTTATAGTATATTTTCATAAAATAAGAAACATTGGTCATTTTTTACAGTGTGAGGATTCAAAAGACAATGGAACACGCTATTCTCAATTTCGGACAACTCAGAAGATTATATTATATTTTCGTTCGTGGTTATAGTATATTTTCATAAAATAAGAAACATTGATCATTTTTTACAGTGTACTTCCTGGAGTCTATCCCGTCCTTGTCACGAAGAATATTTATGTAATTTTTCAACGTATTATATGTATTTTTGTGAATAAAAAATATGGATCATTCGAGGCAAACATTCTAGTTGCTTATAAGTCTCAAAGCAATTATCCTTCAAATGTTCAAAAATGAATACTTTCCAGAATCGTGGATAACTCGGAAAATATTATAAATATAATATAATTTCGTAAACATTCTTGCTAGACTAAGAAACATTTCTATTTTTTTTTTTTTTTTTTTTTTTTTTTTTTTTACAGTGCAGCAAAATATGCAAAAAGTTTAGAGTTAGAATCAACTTAAAATAAATAATAAATTATTAATAAGACAATATTGTGCTTGTAAATGATTAGCCTATAATGGCCAGTTTTCGTCGTTTTGATATACATATATACAAGGTTCGGCTATTAATTTCCAGGACTCATGGAATAACTCAGAAGAAAAAAAGGTTAAACACATAGCCATTTAATATGATTCGAAGTAATTCCCATCAGCCGTAATGTACGTCTGTGCTCGGCTGTACAAATTTCCGAAAGAAGTTTAAAGTCCTCTTTTGGAATGCTCTTTAATAGTGACGTTACATCCTGAAATCTTGTTCCCTTCAGCGAATTTTTCAGCTTAGGATACAGGAAAACGTCTGCGAGTGCTAGGTCTGGAGAGTATGGTGGATGCTGCATCTCAACGACACCATGCTGGGGTAAGAATCGCCTCACAGGCAACGCAATGTGTGGGCGGGCATTGTCATGTAGCAGCAGCCAACTCCCATTTTGTTGAAAATGAGGCCTCACTCTACGAATTCGTTTTCGAAGTCGGTCAAGAACTTCTGTGTAGAACTGTCCATTGATAGTCATGTTAGGAGGAAGAAATTCATGATGAATGAGTCCATCGCAATCGAAGAAAGCGATTAACATGACCTTGATTTTGGACTTTTCAAATCGAAATTTTTTTCTTGAGCGAGATAATGCTTCCTCGCCGTAAACTTGTTTAGAAATTTCGTAGGTTTCCGCAGCTGTCTTGTCCAATTTTAAGCAAAATTTAATGTTAATTATTTGCTCCATTTTCACTTCGACAACAAGAATTTAAGAGCTACGTTTTAATGCGGCTTTCCACGAGAACCACTTACTTCAGAATGGCGCCGATTGCACTGCACATGCGCAAGAAAACGCTCTTCAATATGCATTCATTAGCACCATGTTCAGGCTTTTCGTTCTCGTACAGTTACGTCAGTCCTGAAAATTAATAGCCGTACTTTGTACATTCATGAAATACTTTAAAAGAAAAAGTCACCCAAGTTCTAATTTCTAAGATTTGAACAACTTTTAGCTTACTAAAGTTTTAATTTCATTATTGCCAAATTAATTACAGTTAATACTTATAACTCTATTTCACAGGTAATTCAACTATTTATTAATCGTAATACAACATTGTTCTTTTGTTTTCTATTTGTTTCAAATCATCAGCCGAAAAGAGATTGAAGCTTTTGAAAAGCGTTTACTTCTGGAAGAACTTGTCTGGGGATTTCTTGGAGAAAATTGTCTGAAAAGACAAAGCAATGACCATTAATTATTTTAAATATAAAGGAAAGAGAAAAGTAGCAATTTAGCAAATATTTAAGATATATTAAAAAGAACACACTGTAAAAAATGACCAATGTTTCTTATTTTATGAAAACATGCTATAACCACGAACGAAAATATAATATAATCTTCTGAGTTATCCGAAATTTCAAATAGCATGTTACATTGTCTTTTGAATCCCCAGAAACGAATACATATTCAAAATTTAAAGAATAATTTATAAAAACAAATTATTTTTAGCTGCCCGAATTTTTCAGAAACGTTTCCGAAGCGATTTTATAGTGTATTAATTAGTGTCCTCAGCCTGGAATACCTGTTTTTCGAATGCTATCCATTCTGAAGTAAACATTTTCATGCTCAAAAAAAATATTTAACAGACAAAAATGCAAAATTAACAGCGTTAACAATAACATTAAAATTAAGATTATTTCTTTACTCTTTCATGTATAAATTAACTTATGCGGCTGAAAACGTGCACTTGAGAATGGATAACATTCAAAAAACAGGTATTCCAGCCTGAGGACACTAATTAATACACTATAAAAACCCTTCGGAAACGTTTCTGAAAAATTCAGGCAGCTAAATATAATTTATTTTTATAAATTATTCTTTAAATTTTGAAAATGTATTCGTTTCTGGAGATTCAAAAGACAATGTAACATGCTATTTGAAATTTCGGATAACTCAGAAGATTATATTATATTTTCGTTCGTGGTTATAGCATATTTTCATAAAATAAGAAACATTGGTCATTTTTTACAGTGCACAGCGGAATTCAAAAGGCCTGTAGGTCACACACCTTCTAAATCTACTGCAGAAATCATTCGCAAAGTGGAGAATCTCTTCAAGAAAAATCCTCCCATGTCCAACCACTGCAAAAACAAATTAATTAATTTAAATTATTAAGATTATAGATTAAATGTATAATAAAAGGAAAACATACTGTGAATTTTGTTTAAGATACTCAGAAGATACTCTGTCATAAGATACTCAGAATCCTCGATTGTTCCCATCAGTTACTTTTTTATTGTAAGCTTTGCCTTATTAAATCTTTGCAATTTCGCGATTCAATTAGGCGAAAATTTCTGTTTTGAAAAACCGATGGTAAAAGATTAAAAATTCTGTAAAAACGCTCGCCGCGAAGGGGTTAAAAACACAGCTTTAAGAAGTTGGAAAAATCCATGTAATAATCAGGTGTCAAAGCGTCTAAACAAGAACTAAGGATAAAGAAGTTTTAATTTTCAATTAGAAATTAACTCTATCTAATACTTATTCTATTTTACAGTTAGGTTAAAGATTGTTGTTTTGTAATACAACATTATTTTTGTTCATTTTGGAAATGATTAACGATCATTGCTTTACCTCTTCCAGCAATGTTTTTCCAGTATTGGACAATATGTTTTGCTAGTGCCTCATTTGTCCCGCATTGGAGCAGACGATTAACCCTTTCGGGACGGGTGATGTATATATGCATCGTCAAAAGTTGTATGTGGGATATGTTTTTGTCACCACTAATAAATAATTGTAATATTTTTCTTTTTTAATTACAGTATTTGTTGGTATTTTACAAATACAGGGAACTGTTTAAAAAAAGTGGTACCAACCAAATATAATTTCTTTAAGGGATGCCGTCTTGAAAGGGTTAAGCTCGATTACCGTCAAGATCACCGAAAGTGAAACAGCATCGACCATGGTCAATGCTTGGGAGGGTGACAATCTCTCTCGACTGTGGCTGCTGTGGGACCGTGTAGGTTAATGGAAGTTGGTGCACGTTAAATCTGTTCGTGACTTCAATGTCCTGCAAGTTTGCAAACGATACCACTGGGGGTGCCAATACAGGTGCAGGTCTCTCATCTGGAATTGGTTCAAAAATTAGGAGACCGCTCTAGAAGTCCAATCTCTCTTGAGGCTCTGACACCCCTTCTTTCAGAGAAGTGCCATGGCACTTTCTCTGACACGACAACAACAACAAGTGCATTATTTTCTTTCCGCCTATTTTTTGAAAAAAAAAGAGCAAACATAAAAATAATGTTGTATTACGAATTAATGAATATTGAGTTACCTGTAAAAAAGTATATACGTATTAGATATAATTAATTTTTGAATAATAATTAAAACTTTTATAGCACTACTCCTTGTTAAAACCTTATGCTGTAAAATTCCTTCCTTATTTCCAAGTTGTAAAATCTAGAGCAACAATCCCGCTTGCGTCTCTCAAATTAAATTTCACAAAGTTTGACTTTGACTTTCCCATAAAATTTAATTAGCTAATATATCTATTCTTTAAAGCAATATATTACCTTAATGTGATACATTCTGAATTCTTTCATCTGACTCTCATTTGGTTATATTTTATACGCTCTGGTATATGCAATGAATATTTTAAATTAAGCCAGTATATATTAATACTTTTTAATCAGTGATATTCAAATTTATTTTAATTTCTAATACTTGGTTACAGTTTTCCCAACTTTAAAATCCACATATTAATCATATTACAGAAAAGTTTCAGGATTATATTAACGTTTTAGAAATAAAATTGGAAAAATGCATTCGAATGTAAAAGTGGGGCCGCTGCTTTGTTTCATTGTAATCTTTATTAGAAGCCATTCTATACATTTTATGAATACAATTAAAGACAATACAGTCAAATGTTTTATGAGCCTCTATTTTTAAACGGAAATCAGTATTGTTCGTTACTTTTCAACATAACTAACTTTCATCGCAATTGATATTTTTTTTATCTTCTTCTATCTATAAAAGAAGAAAGTATTGTAATCGAAATTTTTTTCGACAGATTTATACGTTTTACGGTTTAGAGATCCCGAAAAACATGTTTCTTCCTGAAATGTCCGTCTGTCCATATGTCCATGTCCGTGCTTGTCCTCCTTGTATTATGGAAAAGTGTATAAAATTATGCATAGAATTGAACAAAATTTCATTCACTAAGGCCAGCAGATCCCAATTGGATTTGCTGATATTCCGCCAGAAGGAGGCGCTGTCATAGTGATTTTTTTGCCATTTTCATTATTCTATCATCAGAAAGTGTACGAAGTTATGCACATAAATGAACTAAACTTCATATGTATGATTTGGCTATGGCCAGCAGATCCCAATTGAATTTAGTAATATTCCGCCGGAAGGAGGGGCTGTCATAGTGATTTTTTTGCCATTTTCATTATTCTATCTTCGGAAAGCGTACCAAGTTAGGCACAGAATTGAACCAAACTTCATATATATATGTTTTTGACTATGGATGTGACATACACACGGACACACGGACAGACAGACATTTTGTAAAAGCATATTTTTCGGAATATCTGACGCCCTAAAACGTGTAAATCCGTCAAAAAGCAGAGGTCTAAAAGTTTAGATTACAATACTTTCTTCCATTATAGATAGAGGAAAGTAACAAACTGAGCTATTTCTAACTATTTCCTAACAGGTTCAAACTGTTTCTAACAAAACACAATATCAAATTCAGAGCATCCGTTCGAAATTCAGGCGTATGTAGCCGAATTCTATAAACTTCTTCCTTTTATATAGTTCAATATACAGGGTATACTATTGATAGAGTTATAAACTTTAAGAGGTGGTAAAAACGAAGGCCGCAATCTACTCATTCAGTCAAAGTTACAGGATGCTTCACTTCAATCTGAGTCCGGATTTTTGGTCATAACATTAACAATAATAAAAATATTTTAAAGATGTTTACAACAGGAGTAAGATGTGGTGTGTAAAATGCGATGAAATTGCGAAAAGTGATAGAAACACACAATAATTTGGTTGGAAAACCGTATGTAATTTCATTTGTATTTCGAAAAAGTGGATTCCCAGTGGAAGTCTAATTTAGCACTGATTGATTGGATGCATCAAGTTGAACTTCTACCTCCTTAAGTGAGACAGTATCACAAAAAGAAATGACGTGACTATCCTCCGCAATCAGTCAGTGATAAATAAGAAGATTCACCTTTTGGTTTACATTACATACGATACGCCGCACAGTGAAGTATTTGAGGCAAAGTCCTGGCCAAAATTACTTTTCATGCGTTTTAAAGTTAAAATATTTGTTGTTGACTTATTATTAGTCTAACCACTTAATTAATGTTATACATGTAATAATGTATTCATTTATTTAAAAAATAAATATATAATTCAATGTTTACTTAATTGTTTATTGGAGGAAAGTGATTGTTGATAAGTTTGTTTTATTTACAAGTAATGTTTAATTAAATTTGATTAATTTAAGTACACAAAAATATTTAATTATTTATATAAACCAATATATATATAATATATATATTACTTGCACTTAGTATTTAGCAAATTTGAGTCTCTTTAGTATAGAGATGCTGGTTTTTGAGTGTTTTTAATAGATTTGCGGGCCTTCCAAAAAACATTGATAACTAAAAATGGCGCACAATTTACGGAACATTTAAAAAATATTGCCTTTAAAACTTTAACCGATACGACTAAATTCAAAAATGGTCCGACAAACCCCAGTACAGCTTTAAAAGTTTTAAATATATTAGATAATATATTTCAATAAATTAGATAAAAAAAGGCTTAAAAAAACATTTTCAATTTTAATTATTTTTTATTATGTGAAAAGTAAAATTATATAAATGCACATGTCAAAGTATACATTTAAACACAATAACAAAGCTGAAACATAACATAAAAGCACGTCTTCTCACAAATAAACTTTCACTTCAACTGAGGCTAGGAGCGCCGCCGTATATGACTCATACTCATGAAACAGACATAGATCGACACACCAATTAGTCAGCTATTATAAAATATAGTTTTTACAATTATTTAGAAAATTTTAATTTCTGCCTTTTCGGTCAGGATTTTATATCAAATACTCCACTGTGCGCCGACCACATAACTCTGTACTTTTAAAAGTTTTTTGTGATTTCATCACATTTTACACACTGCAAGTTAATTATTTTGTAACTATTGTTAAAATATCTTTATTATTGTTAAAATTACGACCAAAAATCCGAGATCAGATTGAAGTGAATCACATTGTAAGTTTGACTGAAATAGTAGATTGCGACCCTAAGTTTCCTATTAAATAATAATTTCTTGTAGTGTGGTCTACCACTTTTTAAAGTTTGTACCTCTATCAGTGAGACACCTTGTAGGTGCAGGTGGCCTAAAATGATCTCCTTAAGGGAAAAACTTGTGTAAAATAATATAACTGTTTAAATAAAACTTTGGCCTTCTGGCTAGTATGTTTAACACGATATTTTGCATTATAAATATATTTTAATAATATTTTAAACCTAAATTGAGTAATGAAAAAATTAGATTCTATAAAAAGTATCCAAAGGATCACTTTACCCTCACCAAAGGGCAAAACGATCCTTCATTTAAAAATAATTGTCAATTGAGTCATGTCAACATATATACAACAACAATACTGTCAACATAAAAGCAATTATGACAATACATAAGTGTAATTCACGTCTAAAAACATATTCCATTAAGTAAACCAAGTCATATTTCTGTACGTGAAAGACTGTAATCTAAATAAATATGAAAGTTAGTGCGTACCTTATGAAATATGTTATAAAAACCAATTTTTTAAAGAATTCTATTCAGGCGCATAATACTGCGATCACTTGAATACCGTCATTGCTTCTTCTTTACTTATCGCAACTAGTTTATGTTTTACCCTGTAGATAGCGCTACCTGTCTGGATTAAAACGTATGTGGATCGTTTTGCCCGTTAGGATCATTTTAGGCCACCTTCCCCTATATTTAAAAGTGCCATAAATTCAAAAATGTTTCAAAATAATCTTAAAACTTTCCACGCTGTACCTTTTTATAACTTCATAAAATTAACTTTTAAAACTCAATTAGTTTTTATATCAGAAAGCTAAATTTGACTCTGTAAACGTGAACTGCGTCCTCAAAAGTGAGGAGCTTGGTCACATGAATACTGATGCTATTTTTGTTTAATTCTACATCCATTTTTCAAAACCTTTCCTGAAATATTTCTTTACTTTTGAAAAGCAATATCATTTTTCATACACATTAATAAAATTTTAAAGTACAATTCATCTCTTCAAAAGAGCTAAGGGGAAAAAAAAAACCCTGATTCATCTGTCATTATTCACCTTTTTAAATACTTTGAAGGAAAAATTTTGCATCGATGAAATATTCAGAAAGGCGTTATTAAACTGAAAGAGCGGAACATAACTTCAGATTTTTACCTCAGAAAACTTCAGAGCATTTGCAAGTCAAATATTCAGAAGCATAGTGCGAAGCTGAAAAATGGAAGTTTATGAACTGATTTGTGTGAACTATTGAATGCAAAGTGGAAAAATAAAGAACCACAGACATTTTGTATATAAAAATGGAGTTTCCGACTTTGCGAGTTTGGATTTTTCAAACGATAAAGCAAATTTTTATTCCGAAAAATATGTCTGAATTCCAGATAGTTCATAAACAAAGTATCTTATTTACTTAATGCCTGTATTATAATTATATATTACATTAGTATACCCATTACATCAGGCATTAGCATATATTGTATGGAGGGCAACACTTGTATCACAGTATATTTCCATATTATTTTTACTTTAAAACATAGTATTTTTCTTTTTCTTAAAATTTTTAATACTGTCATTAAAAACATACATTATCTGCATTCAATTAAAATATATATTATAAGACGTCAGACAGTGTCTAGATTTTTGTAAAGTAACTAAACTATGTTTTTAATTCATGGGTCAATGCAGGGTTTTATTTTTCTTGTGGCCCATTTTGTGAAAAATAAAAGTTATTTTTGTGAAAAATTTGCAAATAAAAATGAAATGAGTTACTCAAATTCAAACTAAGCATTTATTAATAATAACTTCTTTAAGACCTTCTTCTAAAGTTTTTCTTTCTGGTGAACTTGTTTTGTTTGCAAATGAAAAATTTTAAAACCCAACAAAATGAAAATAAAATGAAGAGTATGCTTTTATGGAATCGAATTTTGTGAAGGGGTTTATTTTATTAAAAGGAATTTTGTAAAGGTGACTGTTTTATTAAGTGGAATTTTGTGAAGGGACTTGTTTTATTAAATGATTTTTTGTGAGGGTGCCCTAAATAGGCCCCAAATTTTGCCTGGATCGCTCCCTGTAATTGAATACTGATAACGTATGTTTTAGAAAAGTTTTTAAAAAGTTTTTAGAAAAGAAAAAATAGTATGTTTTAAAGTAAAAATAACATGAAAAGATACTGCTATATAAGTGTTGCTCTCCACACTATACATGCTTATGCCTAATGTATTTGGTATCGAACTGTGCCTAGGCGACCACCGAACCCAAGTCCTGAAAGTCTTTTATCGCGCCAGTAGCTTTGTGTCGCTTCGGGCGGTCAGAGAGCCACTCCACACTGCGGACCCTCTAACCTTGAACCCACGTGTTGACGACGTAGGCCGTTGCAACACGTGGTGAAACCACTGGGAGTCACCACAAGACACTTGGAGACGGGCCGGCGTCCCCCAACAGCTTCGAGGCTGGAAACCCAAAAGGGAACCAAGCCCGCATTAAGTCGGGATGTTCGAACCCGTACTTGCTTTACCACAACTCGAGGGGTGTGAAAACATACAGAGGTTGTCACGTTCCCTCTCGCAGTAATGTATTTGGTATAGTAATGTAATATATAATTATGTCTAAATTGTATATATATTCTATAAATTACTATTGCGTGATGAGAATGATAAGTATGTAACTTATAGAGAAATATAAAAAACGGTTTAACTTTATATTTTATATTAAAAAGAAACACGCTCAAATGTCTATTTCTTTTCTTTTTTTTTCTTTTTCTATAAATTACTATTGAGTGATGAGAATTATAAGTGCGTAATTTATAGATGGATATAAAAAATGACTCAACTCTATATTTTATATTAAAAAGAATCGCACTCACAAGTCCATTTCTTTTCTTTCTTTTCTCTCTCTTTTTTTTTTTTTTTTTTTTTTTTTTTTTTTGGCAAACTATAATGAGATTTTTCTGTATCCATTCTCGTATTAAAATATTACTCTTGATTCATAATGTAGTTGTTATTGTTTTTACATATGATATATTGTGACCATATCTACGTTACTCTTATGATTATTTATTTGAGTTACTACAATTTTTATTGCTATAGTGCATGTTCATTAAAATTTGTAGTAATAAATTTCGTGTTGTCATTTCAAATATTCAGAAGCACAGTACGAAGCGGAAATATGGAAATTTATGAACTTATTTTGTCTAAACTATTGTATGCATAATAAGAAATAAGAAAAGGTACGAAGGTATTTTCTCGATAAAAATGGAGTATCCGACTTTTGCAATTTTAGAATTTTCTAACAGAAAAATCAAAATAATATCCCGTGAAATGTATATGCCCTGCAAAGAAATCAGTGGCCTACTAATTTGGATTCAAATATTCGTATGAAAAAATGGATCCCAATCGATTGGGAACAATATCTACTAATTTCTACTGTTTAATTTCTACTAATTTCTACTAATTTCTACTAATTTCTACTAATTTCTACTAATTTCTACTGTTTAATTTCTACTAATTTCTACTAATTTCTACTAATTTCTACTGTTTAATTTCTACTAATTTCTACTAATTTCTATTGTTTACTGTTTAATTCTATAGATAAATAGTGATTCGAAAGTCTTCAAAATTTTAAAAATTTCCCAAATTTTAAATGTTCATAATGAATTTTGACGTCTTATTTAAGCTTCTTCGATCCAATCAGCTAGGAAAAACATAGGTAGTTTATGCACTTTTTGTGAAATCTTTATACAGTTACTGAAGAAAATGTGTTAGATGTTTATCCACAAATTTCGAAAAATAAATTAAAGAACTTACAAAAAAAGTACATTCAACCAATTTTGAGAACAAGCGGGAAAAATTCTACCTTACGGCAGAATATAGATTGGCCACCCACGGCTTTTATCGTTGAGATTTTTTCAGCGAAGTCTAACTCGTCCAAAAAACGTGTTTGTTAGCATAAGCCAGCTTCTCCACTTTAGAATTTAGTTAGCGCTCTAAGATTTTTTGTGAGACTGGCGGAATATATTAGGCATGAACACACCAAGTTTTAATAAGATTCAGTGACTAGAAGTATTTTTAATAAATATAATAGTAAAAAGATGTGGCTTCAATGGGCTGAGACGTGGCGAGGTAGTTGTTGTTTACAAATGTGCTGGCTTAATGACACCCTTTAAACTATTTTTAATGGTTCAAGGCATTTTAGCTCTTAATAGATAACCTAAATAATGAAAAGTTCTATGAAAGCAGCTTTTATGATGGATACAGCTAAGAGAAGTTGTTAAACAAATGATGAGTTAGCATTAATTGACGGGATCTTGGGGAGCGGTGGGGGGAAGGGAGGGGCTATACAAAACACAAGTGCTCTACGAGACCTTTAAAATGAATCCTCACTTGCAATTGAGAGATGGGACTTTAAAAGGGATCCTCCTTTCGCCTCTCTGAAGGGCCCCCTCGAGAGATACGTGAAAACTGAGGGCGCCAAAAGAAGGAGGGAGAATACCTTTAAGCGGTTTACAGCTAATTGTGGTAAAATTTTGGAGCTGTCCAGCCCATAGGAACAGAGAAAAATGGGAAAAACTAAAATAAATATGAGAAATTGAAAAACATAAATACGAAAAGTGCTCCTGACAGGAGACGGGAGAGATGAAGGGGGAGAGTAGAACCAGACAAAAGTGCTTGATGAGATAAAACTTTTGATATGTTACATGACGGGGTTTGAACATCTTGAATGTCTCCACCGTGGGGGGGGGGGGGTGTAACACCGGTCCTATGGGAGATAGTGCCTCGGGACCCTCTTAGAAATGTCGGCCTCGACGATTTTAACTTCGTTAGATCCTTTAGAAGAGTCCTACGCCCTCTGTGGGGCTTAAAGGGGCTGAGAAAGATGGGAAAAACTAAAATTTAAAAAGAGTTGAAACACAGATATATGCTTCTTAAGGTAGGGGGCGAGTGAGAGGCGGAGAGTAGGACCAAACCATAGTGCTTGACGAGATCTATCAATTATTGATATGTTACATGAAGGGGTTTACATGAGGGAGGAGCACCAAAAAGGTCTTACTGAACCTCCCCCCCCCCCCCGAAACTTACAAGAACTTACCCCCCAGGGGTAACTTCATTCCTATTGGAGATAGGGCCACGGGTCCCCCTTAGAAATGTCCGCCACGACGGGTTTAACTTTGTTGGATCCTTTATATTATTGTTTAAATGGGGTCTGCGCCCGCTGTAGGGCAATAAGGTACTGAGAAAGGAAATACAAGCGGAATTATCGGCATAATACAGAGAGACAATTTGATTTTTAATATCGTCAGTAACAACCATTTGTATAGCTATGTATAAAGGGTGTCCTTCTTCCTTTATATATGGAGTGGCTGTGACTTTTCATAAACATGAATTTTACTGTAGACTGAAAGAACCTGTGTGTGGCTTACAAAATAAATAAAAAATACCGTACTTTTGTGTTATAAAGGCTCCCACAATTATGATTATGCCAAGGTTGCAGATATGATTTCACCAAGATCATCGCAAAGCTTATATAGGTATCCTATATATGCATATATATATATATTTCAAACACTCCTATATGTGCCATATACGTCATTATACACATATTATTGATGTCTTATATGTCGTATATACATCCTATACACATGTCATATATATATACATCATATATGCATCATATATGACTCTAACTTGGCCACATACGTACAGAAATGTTATATATATATATATATATATATATATATATCATATATTATTATAATGGCATACATGCTTTATAATTTGGCGATAAATCTTGGCCGCTTGGCAGTGCATCCTTGAAAGCCGCTGTAACATGAAAGTTCCAAATGTACAATATATTAATGAAAACAGAAACAAAAATATTTCATGCTTGGTGGCTGCTATAACACGAAAGTACCAATTTTCTTCTTTATTTTTCATATCTGATAATTTGCATCTATTCTTTTTTTGTAATTTTAAAATTTTTGTAACGATTTTATGCATTTATATTGCCTATTCAATGAAAAATTCTTCTAAAGTTACAGAATTTCGTTAAAAACGGTAAAAATAGTAAAATGCGGACATCTTTTGGTTCATTCTCGACCGAAAGCAACAACCGTTATCATTATCTTCTTATGCGTGAAGGTTTCGTTATGGTACTTCATTGTATAGTTTGATAATTTTTGAAATTCATTATTTGAAAAACGGCATAATCATTCGATTTGAAATTTATATCAAGAAAAAAAAATTTTCCTTTCTAACGCAACGATGGATTGCTATGACTTTTCATAAACATGAAAAATGATAGAGATTGAAAGAATAAGCCACCCTGTGGGCGGCTAAAAAATGTACAGAAATATTAAAAAAATTAAAAACATGAAAATATTTGAAATGAATCACAATTTATTACTTATTACTAAAATAGGTATGAAGTGAAATAAAGGTCTTAAAACATTAAAACCCTTCTATAGATGTTAAAATTTTCGTCGGAGTCCCTAGCGCTTTCCACCAGAATCTGGCCATAATCAAGAGGGCGAAAGTGAGAAAAAATTCTGTAACTTCCGGAATGTACGCTGGTTAAATATCAGAAGGCGAAACCAAATATGAAACAAGTCGGTAAGTGTGATCGAAGATCGCTCAAAGGGTTTCGTTTAATATTCCTTTCAAAACACTTTATCCTTTCTTTAATAAATCCAAATAAATTTCATTTCGCAACCAATAAAAAAAAAAAACTCATATTTTTTGTTTTTATAAAGTAAAAATTTACCGGTCTATTTTTTCGTTTTTTCGAGTAGACAAACCAGTCCGATAGCGGTCGAAACCGGCTATTATATTCTGTCATAATAATGTCTGTCACGCGGACTAAATCCGATATAAAAAAATAATTTCAAAATTAAACATGTTGTATACCTTCAAAATGTTAAAATATGCAAATATTTCCATAATCGGATTTTTATCATGATTCAATATGTTTCTCAAACTCATATATTTACTATTATCTATTACTCATATTGATACTCGCTTTGTATTATTCTCAAATATCTGAAAAATTCGTTAAACTTCCAATAGGACGTCAGATTTTCTTTTTAATTCTCTAATGACGTGATATTAATCTGCTTTGTGTACATACACATACTCATACTCCTTGTATTATTGAGAAATCTTTGAAAATTTCTGTTTTATTACCACTATGACGTCAATCATTTTTATTTCATGTTAATCTTTTTTTTTCAATTGGTGAAACTTTTTATTTCATTTTCATTTTTCACGGGAAATTGTCTGATAGAAAATTAATTATTGTAGAAAGAATTTCATCGTGGATTTTTAATTTTTGGCATCTGCTATAACGAAAAATGTTTAAATTTAATATGAAAAGGCTGTTAGAATTTTGGTTTTTTATCTCTATTTATTAAAATAATACGAATTTTTCAAATTTCAATATTTTGAGCTCTGCATAGCTGGTATTCAGCTATATACACGAAGTGTCAACTCTGTAAGTTACATAGTTTCTGAGAATAGCTCTGTGACGGACAGGTAACGGAGCGGGAGTAATACGGTTTCGTGAGATGAACGAAACCCTAAAAAACGAGAGAGGGATGGATGAGTTTATATAGTTTGAAAAAGATTCGTTTTCCCGGGAAAAAAGCACTTATTTTACAACCAGATAAGAATATTTCTGACGTAATTTTTACACGGGTTGTAAAACCTTTATATTTATAAACATTAAAATTTCAAAGGGTTCGGAGAACAATTTTTTTTTTGTTAATGTTTTCTTACGAGCTTTTTTATCACTAATTATATCAGTATTTTTTATTTGGGGTTCACTTAAGGTTTTATCACGGGCCCAAGGATCGCCGGGCAGGTCAACTAGTAATTAAGTTACAACGTGTTATTTTACATTAATTTATTATTACAGATAAGGAATAATTATAAGGCAGCATGAGTATTATATATATATATATATATATATATATATACTAATAAAAGAAAGTTTCGTTCTGTGTGTGTCTGTGTGACTGTTGGCGATGTCTAGGAAAATCCAGCCCACCTAGAAGGCTGCAAATTTAGATATAGGTAGTCCAAACCCTCTCCTGGTGCACCATTACTTCAGAATTTTAATATTTTGAAAATTAAAGTAGTTATTAATTAAAAACTGATCAAAGATCACAAATAAAAACGTCATTATTCAAAAGCTAGTTGGCGCATGTGCAGAAACCAATATCCGTATCTTCCGGAATAGAAGAAAGAAAGCACAACGCATCGCGTTTTTGTTTTAAGTTTTTCTAAATTCGCCATGGGCAAACGGTTAGAAATACGGAAAAACCGTCTACATATTCTGAAAGAAAATACTTTTACGTCTCAAACGATCTGGTTGGTTTGAAAAAAAAATTACATTTAACCCTTTCAAAAAAAATAATCAAAAAGCATCGAATTCATGTTTTTTATTTTCTCCCGTTTTCCGAGCCTTGCATCCACCGAAATACAAAAAATACGGAAAAACGAAGGTCACCAAGTTAAAGAACAGACTTTGCCCTTTCCAAAGCCCCCTTTGGTTTTAAAAAATACAAAAATTAGCCCTTCTAAAAAGTATATTTTCTGTATGCCGTTTTGTGATTTTTGCGATTTTGGCAATTTTTAAAAATTCGCATCGGCGATTCAGAGAAAGGCACGAAAAACTAAAAATACCAGACAATATCTACATTTATTCCTTTTTCGACATCTGTATTTGTTTTTGAAAAATACAAATAATAACCCTCAAAAAAAATTCGTGCGCAGGACTTTCTTTTGCGAATTCCGATTTTCTATGATAAATAAAATCTGGCATCGGTTTTCTAAAATAACCAAACAAAAATCAAACACACCTAAAGACATCTACGTTCTGTCGGATTTAGGCAGAAACCTTTAGTTTAAAAGTAAAATCACGTTAACCCTTTCGAAAACGTTTTTTACCGTAAGTCAATTTCGCTTTTTTAACTATTTCCCCTATCTTTAAAAATCCGAATGGGCGTTTATAAACAAGATACGAAAAACTAAAAATACCTCAACTAATCTACATCCCTTTGTTTTTTAAAATCTGGTATCCGTTTTGAAAATTTTTAATTTTAACCCTCCAAAAAAAAATCCTTTCCAAAACTCACTCACGCGATTTTCGTTTTTCGGTCGAGGTTTAAAAATCAGCATCGACTCAGGAAATGTGAGAACGGACAAACAGTAGACTCCAGATAATAGACGCGTTCATTTTCTTCAAAACGCATGATTGGGTTTTAAAAAATATCTACATTGACCCTTTAGAAACCGATCGATTACGTAACCAACTTTCGCGATTTCCGCTATTTTGGCAATGTTTACCCGTGGTTAAATTTCAATTCTACTAGGAAATTTGGTTGGGTCGAGTGTTCTGAAAAGGCCTCTTCCAGAACAGACTGCGCCCCCTTGCGGTGGAAGGTGGAACTTTGAACCCGATTACAACGGGGTTTAGTTTAAGTTTCGTATAGAACAGATTATTAATATTTTTGGCCCGTGCAACGCCGGGCGGGTTATCTAGTATATTATAAATAATAAATGATTAATTAATAATAACTAAAATAGTACAATATATTTTACGGTAAAACAAATCCACCTTAATTCACTCTTCAAAATATACAATACATTAAGCTATTAGATAGACTTCAATAATACAGCAACTAGTAACATTTTAATATAAAATTTATGAATATTAATATTATAGATTATACTTATTTTTGTTAACATTACTGCAAATATGGTTCTATATATTAAATGCTTGTAATGGTAAACTCTTTGCACTATTCACACAATATTGATTTAGATTTTAAAAATTATGATTTACTTTGATTGAAACTATGCATATACTAAAAAAAGAAAAAGACAAATTATAATATCCTTATTTTAAAAGATTTAAAGCACTTTATCAAATTCTTGAATGAAAAAAATACAGAAAATTTTTATTAGCATAAACTGACTGATTTGGACCTCATTAATATTGATATTAAAGATGAAACAAAAGATAATGATATTCAAAAATATAAATAAAAGTTATTTCCTTCTTTCGGCAATGCTAATTCATTTTGATATTCCAAAATAATGTCTAAAGTATTAAAGGGTAATTTTCTTTTCTCATAGCAAAAATCTTTCTCTTAAAATTATTTTTTTTTTTAAATATACACAAAATTACTCAATAAAATTTCCCCGGTACCGCAATATTTTTCAGCTTTTATAATCAAATCTGCAACTACATGCATTATTTTCGTTTTCTCTTTTTAATCAACTACTCTTCTATAGATACAAAAATTCATTATTCGAGTTCCTCAAAAATTAGTTTTATTATTATTAGTTGTAATCCTACTCCAGTTTTAAAAATTTTTAGATTAAAAATTCATGTCACTAATATGTGCTCAAAATATATTTTAACGTAAGTAATGTCGAATATTTTCTCGCTTTTCATTTAAAAAAATAAAACCAATATTGCAAATGCAGTTAGTAGAAATAAAAAGAACCATGATTAAAATATGAATTATTAATGCTATTTCGAGGTTGAAAACTTGATAGGAGATTAAAACGAAGGATGAAAAAATTACTTGAAAATCATATTTTATCTCTGTCCACCTTGTTAAACAATATAAGGAACATTGTTCATTATTCAGTCTTTAATTAAAAATATTTATTAATTTACATTGTAAAAAGAAAATGTTTCTTAATCTAACTTTTACCTTTCTTAAAGTTTATGAAAATACAATATAACCTCTTCCGAGTTGCTAAAGATTCAGAAACACTTTCCTTTATCTTCAGAAATCTCAGAAACCCATAAAAATCTAATATTTAAAGAAACTTTTCGAAAAAAAAAAGTTTCAATTGCTACCCGTAATTTTTGGAAATGTGTCCAAGTAGTTTTTTCAGTGTATTAATCATTTTTCTCAAACCGAATTGTCGGTTTTTCGAATGGTTATCATTTCTTAAATAAAAACATTTTCATGCTCAACAAACATCATGATTTATCAGCATTAACATTAAGATTATTAGCATTAATATTAAAATTAAAATGAACATTATTTTGTTAATCTTTCATGTATAAATTCTGTCACGGAGCTGAAAATTTGCGTTTGTTTAAGAATTGATAGCATCCGAAAATTGTATACTACGGGTGCAGAAATTTGATTAATACATTATAAACTAGTCGTTTGGGGGGGGGGGGGAGGCACCGTATTACTTACCCATCATGGATATGCATAATATAAAGTATGAAAATAAAACATGTGTAAACTACTTATATTATGCATTGCAATTCGTATAAAATCGGGCTTGATGACGTCATAAACTTTAAATGCTCTATTACTGAATTGCGTAAAATTAACATCCTTATAAATCCAAAACTAATAATCCTATGAACTAACGGTTTATTGCTTATTATTAAGCGTCTCATTTCCAATTAAAATATATATTTGAATTGAAATTTAGATGAAATATAGAGTCACGAAAAATCGAAGAGTGTGGAAATAGGATTACAAATATCTCGGCAACTAATTATCCGACCGACTTCATTCTTTATGCAAAATTTATGTTTTTTTATTATACTTTATATTTCCTCCTTAAAATAAACAATTTCGAAAATTTTTATATACCATTTATCAGAACGTATATTTCGAGAGTCCGAAAAAAATAGTTTCGGATAATCGAGGTTATTCAATAAGCTTCTTTCGATTATTACATACTAAGTACATACCGAATTTCAAGTCTCTATCTCAATTTGTTCGGCAGATAGAGCATTTACAGACACACAGACACACAGACATACAGACACACAGACGGACGGCAATTTTTTTTTCTTCTAAAAATATGTTTATAGGAATCTAAAGTGTCTGAAACGTGTAAATGCGTCAAAAAAAGTTATCGATTTTTAAAACGATTACAAGACTTACCCTATACTACGTATGATGGGTAAGTAAAAACTACTCTGAAACAATTCCGAAAATTACGGTTAGAAAAAGAAACTTTTGTTTTCAAAATTCTCCTTTAAATCTCAGAAATATATTGGTTTCAGATTGTTCTAAAGAAAACGTAACATTTTAAATACGAATATTTGTAACGGTAACGGTAATATGATTATTTTTAGCGATACTCTGTATTGTAAAGATTAATTATACAAAAAAAAAAAAAAAATCTTACTTCTATATCTCAGAAACTCCTCTGATACAATCAAAAAAGTGTAATAAATGCACGTTCCATAAAAGGTTAATTAAAACGTTTTCGTGAATGAATAAGTTAGAAAACTTAAGGAAAATTTACCTTTACGTAGCATTCCTTAATAGAAGCTTTAAAAACAACGTTTCTGTAAAGTGATAAAAGAGGAATTTTTGGCTGAAGAAATTGAAGTTACCATTTTTAACACTTTCCAACCTAGTTGGAAAGTGTTTATGACTTCGGTTTGTCTGCCGACTGTCCATGCTCTAACTCCCGTAAATATGCTCGGATTGCCCTGCAATTTGTATATGTTATTGTCGTTAGCTATAGCATGTTCCCTATTTCAACTGAAGTGTGTAGCACTTATAGTTTTTTTACAGGGACACTCAAAAGAATTCCGTTACATTACGGTCTATGGGGAAAAATCATTTGCAGTTTATTTTAATGATGTTACACATTTTCAAATACATTGTAATTGATATATATCACTAAGGTGCATTACAAGAAGCTTAATATGGAATAGGGTGTGCATACCACGTATATTTACTTTACAGGGACAGTCAAAAAATTCCGTTACATTACGTTTGTGGAGAAAAATCATTTGCGGTTTAATTAAATAATGTTTCACTATTTTAAACGCATTGAAATTTATATATATCACTAAGGTGCATTACAAGAGGATTACTACAAAATATTGTGTGTATAGCAGTCATCGTTCATTTACAGGGACACACAAAAAATTCTCTACTGTCTGTTAACAATAATTCTTGGAAGTGCGTTTTAAGTTGCTGAACGCGATTTTAAATTTAACTCACATTTTGTCTATTACTTGATGTGTATAAATTCTGTATTTCATATAGAGGACAGCACAAAAGTTCGTGAACACATTTCTGTTTATTGAAAGAAACTCCAGAAGGAGAATTTTACACTGCGCTACGCGTTTCTTAACTAAACTAAAATTTAGCATCCTTTGTAGCATATATACAAATCTATAGATCCTATACAGGGTTGAATAAAAGTATTCGGATATTTTTCCGAACATTGTATATGTTAGAAATATATGTTGGAAATTCCTGAAATTATGTTTTTAAATATGTTATGCGTTTTCCAAATTGTTTACTTAGATGTTCCTTTTCAGCTTATTAAACGGTAATGATTTATAAAATTATTTTGGACGTGTTGTAAAGTGGTACATAATCTATGCTTGACGCATAATCTTTCGTTTTTTTTTTTTTTTTTTTTTTTTTTTTGCAAATTAGTCTTCGAGTTCCATTGTAACATGTACTTATGAGTTAACAATTTAATTAACTTCTTACTGTTAAGAGGCTACTTCACTCCCGCGAAAACACCCGCTTGCTAATGTTAATCCTACGGGGATATATTTTAAGATATCTTGTTCGTATTTTAATATTTTTAAATGATTCTTTTTTAGCAATGGTTAGCTGAGGTCGATCTCTATGCAGGTCGTTTTTAATTTTTTTTTTTTATTTTGGTTGCAGTTTTTACTTTATTGGAGATACTTTCACTTTCGAAACCTGTTCTGAAAGTATCTTAATAATAATTTAAAACAAACCTTGTAATATCGAAATCGAAAAAGTACAAAATGGCCTGCATAGAGATTTACGTCTGCTATCCAATGCAGAAGAAAAAAAAAATTATAATAATAATAATAATAATTTTAAAATAATGAAATGCGAACGTGACAACAACAATAACATCAACACTAAAATTAATAAAAATTTGTTGGTCTTGCATTGTATATTTTCGTTCGATGTCTATATTATATTTTCCTAGATTCAATTACGTAGCTGAAAATAATTAAATAGTAAATCAATATTCCGGTTTGAGGAAACTGATTAATACACTATAATAAAAAGAAAAGTGCCCAGTTATACGGATGGCATTGAGCTCACAGGCTATTCACACTAATTGTATATTATACTCTTATTTCAAAGAATAATGCCCCTCGAAAAATAAAGAAATCGACAATAGATTATGATGGGATTAGCCCTCCGTTCCCTCTCTTTATACTTAACAAATGAACCTCCAAAACTAATCAGGGAAGCGCCTTATCACAATGAACCTATGTACAAAATTTGAAGCAAATCGGATAATTCTGCACGGAAAACTCATTTATCTAAATTAAGGGGGGGGTTAACCCCCCTCTCCCCCTTTATACTTAGCCAATGAACTCCCAATACTAATCAGGGAAGCACCATATCACAATGAAACTATATACAAATTTTGAAGCAAATCGGATAATTCTGCATGATAAACCCATTTATCTAAATTAAGGGTGGGGATTAGTCCACCGTTCCCCCCTTTATACTTAACCAATAAACTAATTTTATAAATTCTTCTTAAAACTCAAAAAAATATGGGTTTCGAAAGTTTCTAAGGATAAGGAACACTTTTCAGAGTAATGGGTCATTTGAAAGAGTTTATTGTATATTTTCGTTCGATGGCTATATTATATTTTCCTAGATAAATGAACGTCTTTCTATTTTTACTGTGTAGATATTTCCGTAGATTAAGAAATATTTGTCAGTTTTTATAGAGCATTGAACATAATAGCACCTTTTACAAAATTTCTCACTTCTGCGTCTTTGAAAACTATACATTAACTTCAGGCAATATAATAAGAAACACTTTTAAACTATGTTGGAAAGTGTAAAAAATTACAGATGCTTTATTTATTACATACTTCGCGAAATTGAAGTAGTCGATACCTAATTTTTTTTACATTAAATTCATTTAATTTAATCCAACAGATGCAAATATTTCTGTTGAACGGTATTTTCGTCATAATTTTAAATTTATTGATAGTATGCATACTGTAGAAAAAACAAACAAATGTTTCTTAATCTAGGAAAATATAACATAAGCACGAATGGAAATATAACAATAGCCGCTTTTCAGTTACCACGATGTCATAATTTTAAATTTATTGATAGTATACATACTGTAGAAAAAACAATCAAATGTTTCTTAATCTAGGAAAATATAACATAAGCACGAATGGAAATATAACAATAGCCGCTTATAAGTTACCACGATGCCGAAGAGCGTCCTTTATCTTTAGAATCCTGAAAAATAGGTATATTTTTTAGATTTAAAGAGGTGTTTTTAAAAACAAAGTTTCTTATGCTGCGCCACAGATTTTCGGAAACGTTTCCGAGTAATTTTTTTAGTGTATTAATCAATTTTCTCAACCCGGAATATAAGGTTTTTCGGGTGCCATCAGTTCTAAAGTAAACATTTTCATGATCAACTAGCATGCCATACAGACAAACACGATAACTTGAGAGTATTAAAATTAACATTAAAATTAATATTATTTCATTATTCCTACGTGTATAAATTCAAATAAAGAAACTGAAAATATTTAACTTAGAATTGATAGTATCCTAAAAATCGATATTACAGTTAGCAGCAAAATAAACTTGTTTTTATAAATGTTTTATAAATCTCGAAATTATTTTGGTTTCCGATGTTGCTAAAGATAAAGAAAGTTTTTCGGAATCATGGGTAACTTGGAAGACATTATTGTGTAATATCTTCATGATGGACTTACGAAGAATATCTGGGATTTATACTCTTAATTCCCCTCGTTAATTTACTATTTTTGAATAAAATAACAGACAATCAATCAATTAAAAACTTTGGAACTAACTTCGCTGCGATGCGAAGACTTCCACCCCTTTGCTAAAAGATGTCTAAATACCTAAAATCAAAGCAGCATATGGCTGCCAACCAAATTTATTGAAATAATCAATCTAAGTTATCTTACTAAATCAAGCTTAGACTCTTAGCAAACGTTACAATCGGAGCGCAACCTCTTTTAGCTGATAGAAGCGGGTCTTGAATTCCTCTGGAGCGAGATGCGACCAAATCCAACAATACACTCATTTTCACCTGCTTAAATACATTGCTGATTGTCCAGAAAAGGCAAAATTTGCATAAAACTGCTGCGAAACGCAGAAAACCCACAAATTCCGAAAGACACATGTATTCCTCGAAACTTAAATTATATAGTCTACAGATGTCGCTGCACGCACACAGATGTTATTTTCACAATACGACGTCAATCAAAACAAACGACTGCCTTTATGAGGAGTCGCCAAACCAAAACAATGGTAAATTACTTACTTTTATATGTTTAAAATTTCCATATTTTGTTTATTGCATACTGTATGAAACTGTATAGTAGTCACTTCAAATGTTCTACAATAAAATTCATTTCATTTAGTCGAATAGATACAAAAATTCCTCTTGAATTGTATTTTCGTCTAAATTTTAATGTTATTGATAATATACGCTCTGTAAAAGCAGACAAATCTTTCTTAGTCCAGGAAAATATAATATAAGCACGATTAAAAATATGCAGTAACCCTTCCGAGTTACCCACGATTCCGAAAAGCATTCTTTATCTTTAGAAACATTAAAAACCATTCGATATTTAAAGAACCATTTATAAAAACACTCTTTGTGCCATAAAACCCCAATCAATCAATCAATCATATAAAAACACTTCCCTTTTTATAATTGCGTTCGTGGTTATATTGTATTTTCGTAGATTAAGAACAAATTGTCTTTTTTTACAGTTCAAAAAATATAATTTATAAAATTTCACACTTCGACGTCTTTAAAAATGACAGATTAACTCTTATAAATTATCATCAATAATACAATCAGAAAAGGGTAATAACAGCATTTTTCATAATTCGTTAATTTAAAAGCATTGAAAAACATTATTGTATAATTGCGTTCGTGGTTACATTTGTCTTTTTTTACAGTTAAAAAAAATATAATTTATAAAATTTCACATTACGACGTCTTTAAAAATGACCGAGTAACTCTTATAAATTATCCTTAAAAATACAATCAGAAAAGAGTAATAATAGCATTCTTCATAACTCGTTAATTTAGAAGTATCCCTGAATGAATAACTAAGAAAAAGTTAGGGAAAACTTCCGACACTTAATACACTTTAACAAAAGATTTTGAATCAACTTATTATCTATAATAGGTAGAACAGGAAGTCTTGGCTCAAGAAGTTAAAGATTAAGTTACCAATTCGTTGCAAATTAGTCTTCCAATTCCCTTATACTCTAAAAGTATAAGCGAACAAGCATGAATATGTTGATTAATTTTTTACTTTTAAAGGTGTTAACTTCTGTCTTTGCCTTTAAATATATTCACATATTTTAAAACTTCTGCGTTTCCTACTTTATAATATGTATTGTGTAACAGCTGTTCCAGAGAAGTTCTTAATTACTTTAATTCTTCCATAAGAACAAATTAAAAACTTCAGTTGAATTTTGAGAACATAATTAAATTTTTTCATTAACTAAATTTAGGAAGATATGACGAAAAGTAAAATAATAATAATAAAAAAAATACTTTGGAGTATACTTTTATTAATTACAATTTAAAAAAAAAATCACGTATTGAGTTAAAAAAATAAATTAGTAATAAAAACTTGCGGCAATAATGTGAAATTAATTACATAAAACTGGAATAATACACATATTATCATTAATTATTTATGTTAAATTAAAATTCTCTAAAGCAATCAATTGAAATGTTTGTATTTATTTAACACTTTTACACTGCAAAAAAAGTGTTGATTTTACAGTATAATACTGGCATCCCAGCTGCCAGTATTATACCGTAAAATTAACAGTAATAAACAGCAAAATAAGCAGTATAATAGGCTGCCGCACATGCTCGGTAGCATATTACTACTTATTTCTTTATTTCTTTATTCTTACTTTATTACTACTTACTAAAAAAAAGTGTTGATTTTACAGTATAATACTGGCATCCCAGCTGCCAGTATTATACCGTAAAATTAACAGTAATAAACAGCAAAATAAGCAGTATAATAGGCTGCCGCACATGCTCGGTAGCATATTACTACTTATTTCTTTATTTCTTTATTCTTACTTTATTACTACTTACTAAAAAAAAGTGTTGATTTTACAGTATAATACTGGCATCCCAGCTGCCAGTATTATACCGTAAAATTAACAGTAATAAACAGCAAAATAAGCAGTATAATAGGCTGCCGCACATGCTCGGTAGCATATTACTACTTATTTCACTGCTTATTACTGATAATTTTACGGTATAATACTGGCAGCTGGGATGCCAGTATTATACTGTAAAATCAACATTTTTTTTATTGCAGTGTAGATAAAAAGTAATAAACATATTGCACATTTAATTACAGATATATTAAATACGAGTGGACCCGTGCGAAGATTTCGCAATGCAATCTAATACTTTTTAGATAGAGGTTTAAACTTATAAAAAAATAAGGACTAAAAATATCTGCAAACAATATTAGTCAAGTTAGGATATCATCTAATTTATTCCATCAAATTTACAGTAAAAACTGACCTCAAATAGCAAAGGCAAAAAAAAAAAAAAAAAAATCGTATTTTAATTGCATTAGAAGAGGAGGACATCAGCTGTTCCGCAAAAAAAAAAAAAAAAAAAAAAAAAAACATGGGGCAAAGAAAAGTAAATTCAGCATTTGTATTTAAATTTTGATTTTTAATCATAAATATAAAATAATCCCGTGCAGAAACAAGTCCCGCTTTATGTTTATTTTACATATTTTTTATATAATCATTGTTGATCACGATATAATGCTGTATTTTATTTTTGCGGCAAAATTGATTTGAGAAAAACCTTTCATTTCATTTATGAAAACAATGCTGATTTCTTTTTTTTATTAACTGCAATTTTTAATTAAAAAACCATGTTTTAACGAAATGCAAGTGTACTATGTCAGGAGTTTGTTCAAAATCCTTTCATATGGTAATTCATTTACATGGTTTCAAATGGTCCACCAACTGAATACCAAAGTATATATGCAACATATTTAATCACATCCATATTAAATATCAAATAGCGTCATAAATATCGAATTAAGTTACATTTTTAAACTTGCGACAGATGACTTTTTATGTATTTTTTGTGAAATTACTTACAAAACACACACAAATTAGAGGCATTATTTTAGAATGTTGCTGGTAGGGGGCACTAACTAGAGCTGAACTCAGTCAGACAAATCATAACTTAGAAAAAATGCCTGATTATATCACGAAACCTTTAAGCTTGTACATTATGATATTTTTGAAAGATACATGAAATAAATAGTTTGCAAAATGATTTTTCATTCAACAGACACATTTTGTTTTGACAAAAGTGTTAATTATTAATCAGTCGTATTTCCGTGTATTGTGAAAATAGTCGGATGTGCCAATCCCAAAACTTTCTTCTATATCATACAGGTTTCACATACACCAAAAGTGAAACAATACCAATTTATATCAAGGTCTAACTGAATCTAAAGTTTTATTAAATTGCGTGCATTATTTCTTGAGATAGAGCGCCCACAGAATTTGTGTCACATACATACAGACAGACACACAGACTCAAGACAGACATTTTATAAAAACAGTCAAATCGTGTTCAGGACCTTCTAAAACGTATATATCCATCGAAAATCGGAAGTAGAAATTTTTCAGGAATCCAATAGTTTCTATTGTAGAAATAGAAAAAAGTAAAAATATTTTTTTGACGTTTATTATAACTTTTAAACGTTTGTATGAATTTTTTTGAAACATTCTTTAAGAAAATAAATATAAATAAACTGATACTGAATTTTTTTTAAGGCATTTATTTCAAAATCATGCCAAAGGACTTTTACACAATAAACAATGAGATGCGTTTCATTCGGACGTTGCCATTAAACAATTAACAAATAATCGCAATTTCTGTGCCACGTATGATAGCGTAATATATACATATATATTTTAAAGCATGATTCATAAAAAATCCATATCTATCGCGTGCGGCCAGATAACAAAAGATTAACAAGTTTTGCACCTAAAACAAAGTAGATAGTTCAGCATTTCTTTCCGGCTAATATTACATAAGGAAACTAAAACTTCACCAATAAACAAATAAATAAATAAATAAATAAATAAATAAATGAAAGTTTAACAAATATATAATACAGCAAATACTAAAATAATTAGAATAAAGAGGTTGCTGTAATTAATGAAATCTTGCTAATTTTTTTGGATATTAACCCCTGACATGCAGCTAAGGCGAAAGTACCGTTTTCAATAAATTTCAAAACTTTATTGGAATACACAATTCTTGTTTTATATAAAATAGCTTGTTGGTGTTTTTAGTGTGTACTCTAATAAAATGTGTTAAGCGCAAAAAAATCTATTAGAGTTTTCAATTCACGATAATTTACACATATGTCCTGCACACAAGATGCGTGCGTAATGTCTATTAAAGTCAATTTCAAGAGCCCTAATATTCTGTTGAACTAATATTGGTAAGGTATCTTTCTGTATATCCCATAGTATATTATTTCATACATTATTTGCAATTTTTAAAGCAATTTTTCCTTCAGCAAAGGAAAATGGAAATATATTTTAAATATGTCTACTATATGCATAAGATTAAAACCTCCATAACGGAACTTCCGAATAGCAGACACCTCTATTTAGCAGTCTACAACACATCCATATTTGTTTGATTTCACATCTGCAGACAAAAGCAGACAGATTCTGCGCTTTCAAGGTGTAAACTATTTAGATGTTTTACTGTATATATAATCGAATCTAATAATTGATAGAAGAAACCTTCTTAATCAGATATGAATAATTTGCTGAAAATCTTACTCGCAAGAAATCTTTTTTTTTTTCAACAACCAGAAAAATGCAATATACATCGGTGTTCCAGTGGAATTCCATGCGCAGTAGTTATGAGCTCCTGTGGGCACCGACTAACAGTTAAACACTTACAAAAAATAAAGATGTACCAGATCTGAGCTCCGGCGTCATTTAAGCACTGATTATAATGAAATACTGATGAAAAATCTTATTCTGCAATGCTATTAATTTTTTTTAATTTATTTCAGCGATATTACTGTATCACAAATTGATACAATAGTTATTAGAATAATCATATATTTTATATAATTTATAACCGTAATTACACCAAAAACAAATTAACAGAAACCTTACGCAAATCTTTTCTGAAAGCTGGAAATCGTTGTATATTTATTAAGATTATTGCAATTAGAATGACTTTCTAAAAATGACCGGAAATATTCCGAGCTAAAGGTCACTTTCAAGTAATTACTGATCTCTGTATTATATTAATCAATAGCTGTTATATTTAAGCATGTAATAGGTACGAAATAAATTCAATAAGTTTTGAAATATATTTTTCGTATTGAACTAAAATATCAGGTATTCAGACTTTCTTTGATTTCTCTGGTTTTTATTTCAACCATTTCCATAAATATAAAGAGGTACATTTCTCTTAACTCCTAAGTGGAATATATTAACCTCAGCAAAATTCTGATTTGGCTTTATTAATACATTTTTGACTAATTTCAGCAAATTTGTGGTGTCGCAAATTGTTACAATACTTCAAACAACAAGTAGATATTTCACATAATTTATAGAAAAACTGAAATTTGTTACCAATAAAACAAAACTTTTGAGAGAATAATCAGTTTTCCGAATATGCTCGGAAATTTTATAAGTTAAACTTATTTCGTTTTTAATTTGATCGATGTCGTATTCATATACAGATTCACACATAGTACAAAATGAATGTAATAAGTTCTGAATTTATTTTATGTGTTCCATTAAAATGTAAGACACTTAGAAAACTTCATATATTTGATTACTTTTCAATTAAAACTTTTCCGTAATGATTTAGGAATATGTTATAATAAAATACAAGTGAAATACTCCACACTCCTCAGACTTGTTAGAATAAAAGACAATATCAGAAGTTCTACTCAGGTGTATTAATCCTGAATATAAACTAGTAAAAGTTGTTCTGAATCTCCCTCAATATTATAATGAATTACTGATGAAAACATGATCCTAACCAATTCCTTATTCTGCCATACTATTAAATCTTTTACTCATTTCATAGATCTTATTGTGTCGCCAATCGATACAATATTTCTCACAACAAGCAGATATTTTACGTAATTTATGAACGTAATTATACCAAAAACAAATTAACAGAAATCTTGCACAGATCCTTTCTGAAAGCTGAAAATCCTTATCCATTAATTAAGCTTATTGCAAGTAGAATGACTTCTCGAATATGATTGGAAATATTCTGAGGTAAAGGGTTCTTTCTAATAATTACTGTTCCATGCACTATATAAATATAAATAGCTGTTAGATTTAAACATGGAATAAGTACGGAATCGATGTATTAAATTTTTAAATATTTTTCGTACTATATTAGAATATAAGGTATTCAAACCCTCATTCATTTCTCTGGTTTTTATTTTAACCTATTCCAGAAATTATAAGTGGGTACATTGCCTTGAACTCTTAGTGAAATAAATCAATCCTAGCAAAATCATGATTCTGCTCTATTAATAAGTTTTTAACTAATTTAATCAGACTTGTTGTGTCACAAATCGATACAATATTTCTCTCAACAAGCATATGTATTAAGTAATTTATAAACTTAATTACACCAAAAAAAATTAACAAAAACTTGCGCAAATCCTTTCTGAAAGCTAGATATCTTTATCCATTTATAAAGCTTATTGCAAGTAGAACGACTTTTCGAATATGATCGGACATATTCTGAGCTAAACGTCACTTTCTAATAATTACTGATTCCTGCACTATATAAATCAATAGCTGTTATATTTAAACATGGAATAAGCACTGAATAAATGCTATAAGTTTTGAAATATATTTTTCATTTTGTATTAAAATATCAGGTATTCAGACTTTCTTTGATTTCTCTGGTTTTTATTTCAACCTTTTCCAGAAATATAAAGGAGTATATTTCTTTGAACTCCTAAGTAAATATATTAATCCTAGCAAAATCCTAATTTTGCTTTATTAATAAACTTTTTACTAATTTCAACAAATTTGCGGTGTCGCAAATTGTTGTTACAGTATTTCTAACAACAAGCAGATATTTCAGATAATTTATGGAAAAACTGAAATTCGTTACCAATCCAACAAAAATATTGAGAGAAGAATCAGTTTTCGAATATGATCGGAAATTTTATGAGTTCAAGTTTCGTTTCTAATTTGATTGATGTTGTATTCATTGATATGCAGAATCCCACATAAAGTAAGTACAGAGTCGATGTAATATGTTCTGAATTTATTTTCATTAAAATATAAGACACATATAAAACTTCATAGATGTGATTAATTTTCATTTAAAACTTTTCCATAATGATTTATCAATATGTTATAATGAAATACAAGTGAAATACTCCACAACTCACCGACTGCTTAAAAAAGACTATATCAGAGGTTCTAGTCAGGGCTATTGAATCTCAATAGAAATGAGTAAAAGTTGCTCTGAATGACACTGAATATTATAATGAATTACTGATAAAAAATATTAATACTAGCAAAATCCTTATTCTGTCATACTATTAGATTATTAACTTTTTCAGCCAGTCTTTTTATGTCGGAAATTGATACGATGTTTCTGACAACAAACAAATGTTTTACATAATTTATTAATGTAGTTGCACCAAAAACAAATTAACAGAAATCTTGCGCAAATCCTTTACGAACGCTGAAAATCCTTACCCATTTATTAAGATTATTGCAATTGGAATAACTTTCCGAATATGATCGGAAATATTCTGAGCTAAAGGTCACTTTCTAAAAATTACTGATCCATGCACTATATAAATCAATAGCTGTTAGATTTAAACATGGAATATGAACGAAATAAATGTAAATATTTTGAAATATATACTCTCTTAATATAATAAAATATTCAGACCCTCTTTGATTTCTCTGTTTTTTGTTTCAACTCTTCGAGAAATATAAATGGGTAGATTTCTTTGAATGCTTAGTGAAATATCTTAATCCCAGCGAAATAGTGATTCTGATTTATTAATTTTTAAGTAATTTAAGCAAACATGCGGCGTTGCAAATTGTTACAGTATTTCCATCAACAAGCAGATATTTTACAAAATTTATGGAAAAGCTGTAATATGTTACCCATCCATCAAATTTATTGCGTAAAGTATGCGTTTTCGAATATGCTCAGAAATTTTATAAGGTTAAGTTTCGTTTCTAATTTGTTCGATTTATGAAAGATTCACACATGGAGTAAGTACAGAATCAATGTAATCATTTCGAAAGAATTTATTTTATGTGTTTCATTAAAATATATAAGAGACTTAGAAATCTTCATAGATTTTATTACTTTTCCATAATGATTTATGAATATGTTATAATGAAATACAAGTGAAATACTTCGCACCCCTCCGACTAGTCAGAAAAAATATTATATCAGAATTTTTAGGACCTGACTAGAAGTGAGATAAAATTATTCTGAATCACACTGAATATTAGAATAAATTAGAGATAAAAAATATTAATACTAGCAAAATCCTTATTCTGCCATGCTGTGAAATTATTATTTCTTCTATCTTACTGTGTGGCAAATCGATACAATATTTTTCACAACAAGCAGATGTTTTACGTAATTTATGAACGTAATTACTTACACCAAAAACAAATTAACCAAATCTTGCGCAAATCCCTTCTGAAAGCTGGAAATCCTTATCCATTTATTAAGCTTATTGAAAGTAGAATGACTTTTCAAGTATGATCGAAAATATTCTGAAATAAAGGTTTCTTTATAATATTTACTGGTCCATGCACTACATAAATATGAATAGCTGTTACATTTAAACGTGGAGTAAGTACGGAATCGATGCAATAAATTTTGAAATATCTTTTGTACTATATTACAATATAAGGCATTCAAAACTTCATTCATTTCTCTGGTTTTTATTTCAACCTTATTCCAGAAATTATAAATGAGTACATTGCCTTGAACTCTTACAAGGAGAGTGCCAAGCTTGGTAATCACAGATTTTGATTATTTTTATATATGTTGTAGGGTAGAAGACCCTTAGTCTCAGGTTCAATGGATTTTATACAACACTGCTTAGTTCTCGAGAAATGGGGGTTCTAATATTATAACACAATGGGAGAAGAATTCTATAATTCGATAGTTAATAAGCTGATTTTGTAACGATTTTTGAATTTTTACTAGTCAATAATAGATCCAATTTTTTTAAAGCTCTTTAAATGATGAGAAATGTTTATTAATGGTTTAAAAATCAAAAATGCTAAATTAATATTTAATTATGTTAACAAAATTTTTTTATTGAGATTATTAAATTATAATTACAAGTATATTTATAAAAAAAAATGAGAAAAACAAATGTAGCGCGTTCCGGCATCGAACCCAGGCCCTCTGAACAACGAGCAGACGTCATACCAACTGAGCTACAACTAACGCAGTTACTGTGTTACAAAGTAAGTATTTAAGTTGTGTTTTAGACCCCCCCCATTTCTCAAGAACTAAGGAGCGTTGTATAAAATACATTGAACCTGAGACTAAGGGGCTTCTACCCTACAACATGTATAAAAATAATCAAAATCTTTGATTACTAAGCTTGGCACTCTCCTTGTTAGTGAAATAAATCAATCCTAGCAAAATAATAATTCTGCTCTATTAGTAAGTTCTTGACTAATTTCATCAGACTTGTGTCACAAATCAATACAATATTTCCAAAAACCAGCAGATATTTTACATAATTTATGGAAAAGCTGAAATGCGTTACCCATCCATCAAATGTATTGCGAGAAGAATCCGGATATGTTTGGAAATATTCTCAGGTTAAGTTTCGCTTTAGTTTGATTGATGTTGTATCCATTACTACATTTACACATGAAGTAAGAACAGAGTGAGTGTAATAAGTTCTAAATTTGTTTTATGCGTTTCATTAAATTATAAAATACTTACAAACTTTCATATATTTTACATTTAAGACTTTTCGATAATACATTATAATTATTTTAAAATGAAGAACTAGTGAGATTTTAGCCCTCCGACTTAGTGAAAAAAAAACTATATTAGAATTTCTAAGTCAGATCATTAGATCCATATGTAAACATATAGAATTACAAAAATACAAGTACTGATTTATAATGAGTATATTAATAAATAATACAACCTTATCCATACAAATTAGAAAGAAAAAAATATATTCTACTAATGACTGGACTTTCGCAAAAAATGTAATTTTTTATTTGTAAATCATGCTTGATTTTGAAATTAAATAAAATTTCAGAAATAACTGTTTAAAGGACAATTCCTCTAAATTTTGTCTTTTTGTTCATTTTTTTTTTCAAATTAGACACAAAAAACTGGTTGTACCTTAACGTTTGGAGGCCAGTATATTAAAATACTAGCTGTTACCCGTGACTTCGTTCACGTAACATTAAAAGAAAAATAAATGTACTAATCAAGCAAAATATTTCACTCCCGATAATTAAAAACGTAATTAATTAACTAACTCTTTATCACATTTCATAGAAGAAAATACGATATTTCTTTATTATAGAGGCCTTGACCTAAATCAGTTTAAAAAAGGTAAAATTTTGTGCCAAATAGCCGCGAAAAGAAAACTGCAACCAATGGAAAAAGGACGGCCAAATAAAATCGTGTAAATCGACGAATTGGGTAAAAGGAAATGTCAATTTTACCTGATAAACCATTTTACTTTTAACGACTTTGAGAAACGTTTTAACAGCCATCATTTAAATATAATTCATTGGAAATAGTATATGCTTTTTCTTTAAATTCAATTCTTGTGAATAGGGAGGAATAATTCTACACCTAAATGCAAGGAGCTTCAATTGCAAAGCTTTTTGCAGCCCAAAATTACACGTAAACGTAACACGTAAATTACAAAGCTTCTTGCAACCCAAAATTATATGTAAACATTACTTTTGCATGTAATTTTCATTGCAAATTAACATTTATTACGGTTCAAATTAAAATTAATGTTGGTGCAAATTACATGTAAATGTTACGTTTGCATGTAATTTGGGGTTGCAAAAAGCTTTGCAATTTCAAGTGTTACGTTTGCATGCAACAACAAATTTGTGTCCTTGGTTTAATCTATAGCTGAAACAAATCTAGATTTCTTGACAATATGCTGACAGGCGATTTTTGCTCTGCAGAATAAATTGATTCATAAAGTTTGAATATGTGGAAATATGTTTTATTTTTCGGAAATTTTACTGTAATCAAGATTTTTTTTCTTCACCAACTATTCAAATTGAAAATAAAATATTTTTTTTCAGTTTTAATTAGAAAATGGCATAAAAATATATTAATCCGTTTTATTTCTCCTTTTTTATCCACAAAAATGGAGTAATTTAAGTACCATTTTTAGAGAAATTTCGTTAAAATTTACAAAAAAAAATAGTAATATCTCGGAATCTAATTCAAAATTTTAAATTCCTCAGAGTTTATATGACATTCTCGAATCAATGATAACCGGTGTTAAATCGCGTTGCATTAACAGGAGTAGTTGCGAAATACACACAGTCAGATTTTAACTTAGTAGACTTGTGTTCAATTTTCTTTCCCTAATAATCTTACTGATGCTTGTATTATTAATCACAGAGTTTGCAGAATAAATAGAGATGAAATGTTCATGTTTGGCGGGATGCTGAAAATGCAACCCTACTACAGCGCCTAGACTACATAGTGTGGAAACCGGCTATCCTTGTAATGCTTTAAAAAGTGCTAAAAAGTTGTAACCTATAAATGTGCAACGGTGCTCCTACGATAATAAGCTCTAATGACATCGTATTAAGCTGCTTATAAGCTAGCAGATGGCGCTGCGATCCCATCATTATCTTTTCAGCAACGTTGTACATTTATTGGATTGAATTTTTTAGCACTATTTTGCAGCTGATTTCCACACTATGTATTCTAGGCGCTGTAACCCTACAGTCGGCCCAAACAACTGGCGGCTTGCTTTAAAAAACTTTTCCTCGTCCAATGAATCCAGTCACTGTTCCACGTGCAGCCTCTCTCCATCCAATGGGCCTAATGATTTGAGCGATAACCGGCTTCATATTGCAAGCCGATTTTACGGTTCATTATCTCTCTATTCTTTCGCTGTACTCAGTGATTATTAATGTATGAAATTGATACACGCTCCATTTGAAACATATTTAAAAAATCCCGTTTTATTATGACGTCACTTTGATCCCAGATAAATCTTTTTCAATGATATAATTCTTGTTAATTTTCTTTTCCTGGCAATAATAACGTAAATTTTAGAAGAAAACTCACATCTGTTTGTAACTGATATTCAAGCTTATTATTAATCAGTATCAAAAAAATATTTCAGTTATTCATCTTAAATATGACGTCCATTATGTATATACTTTTATTATACACTGATAGTCATGCTCTTTGTAATATTACGAATATTTGAAAATACATGTTTTATTTATGACGTCATATTTGTTCAAGCCAAGAAGGATCCTTTTCATAGTCCCATGGTTCAAGCGAAATCTTTTTCTTAATAATATAATTATTGTTAATTCTTCTTTCTAATTATAACGCAGTTTTTGACAGAAAAAGATCTTTTTAATGTAACCGATATTCATACTTCATGTATAATAAAAAATACTCCCTATTGTTGTTTCAAATATCACAGAAAATCATCTTCTTTTGAATTATTTTCATTTTTCACGTGATAATCGCTCAATTGAAACTTAATTGTTGAGGAAAAAATATTTTTCCGCATTTTTATTTATTGGCAACGATCAAAGACCTAGCAACGATAAAGTAAAATGGTTAAATTTTATCTAAAAATGTCCATTGATTCTCTATGAAAATAATGAAATTTTGAATTATTAAGAAAAGTATTTGAATAAAATAAACAAAAACCAGTCTATGTTCATTTCCGGGTTATAATCCACCTATATGCAAAGATACAGGGCCATTAATTTCTTCATTTTGACGCTGGCTTCAGCCTAACATTTGCGCACAATCGGATTTATAATATTATTAGGATCACAATATTCTTGTTATTTTCGATTTCTCTATACATGTAAAAAATTTCCACAAATTGCTTATGACCCATATAATTCTAATGACACGTTTTAGAAGTCGGATGGTTAATGTTAGCAAAACACTTATTGCTCCACATTATTAAATTATTAACTTTATTTAAGCGATCTTACTGCGTCAAAATCGTTTGAATATTCACAACAACTAGGAGCTATTTTATAAAACTTATGAACATAACTATATAAACAAATTAAGAAAAGTTATGGGCTAATCATTTCTTTAAGCTGAAAATACTCACCCATCCATCAAGTTTAATGCGATAAAAATAGGTTTTCGAATATGGTCGGAAATAAATTCTATGGTAAAAGTTTGCTACCAATAATTGCTAAACTATGCGCACAACGTAATCGTTGAGAGATTTAATTATGGGTAAGTACGGATTCAATGTTTAAGTTATGATTTTATTTTGCTTATTATATTAAAACAAGGGGATAAAACATGGGATTCCCGAGTTATAAAACATAGGCGAATGTTTATTTATTTATTTATTTTTTTAACTCTAATAGATTTTTTATATTTAATATATATTTTTAGATTGCCAACTAATAACAGTACAACGTATTTTTGTTTTAAAAATATCAATATATATTCAAATAAAGATTTTAAATTTATTATAAGTGATGCTTTCGTATTAGCCGCATGCCAGGAGTTAATCGCCAAAGATCGCTAGTTACATCAGTCTTTTTGATTCCGTGAATTTCAGTGGTTTAAGTGCGTAGTTCGATTACAGGTCTGTTAAAATTGTGTTTTATATATATTATTTTATTCATTTATTGATGAAGTTTTCATACCGTAAAGGAATATTACCCGGAAACAAATACTGAACTATTTTGATTGTTTTAAGTGCAAACTTTCATAAACGGGCTGCACGCGATATAAATAGTTTAAAAATAATATCAAGCTTGAAAATTATTTTGAAAACCAAAAAAATACACTAAATTGAGATACAAGTTTCAAACACTTTGCATTTGAGATAATTTTTTTCCCTATTCTATGGTGTAAAAATTGAAATTATGTTATATGTTTAGAAGTTAAAAAAATTTCAGTTAAAGCGAAATTTATTGTATCCAATGGTTGGAATATCATAGTTGAGATTTAATTAAACAGATACTCCAACCATTGGATATAATTTACCTAGTTGAAAATACATTCCTCTGTTCATTATGACGAAATTTATTGGTCAGGTGTTGCCACCGTTAATATGACGTCAACGTTACTCACGGACAAGTTTTAGCTATATAATATAAAGTGTGGAAGACTCTGTTTGGCTTCTCAATTCCAACATTTTTATTTCAAACTTATAAAGATACAAAAAATTTTATGTTATATTGCACTTTTAGAGAAACACATTCATTCCAGCAGAATCCTGATTCTGACATGGTATTAAATTATTGACTATCTTTAGAGATCTTACTATGCCGTAATGAAAAACAGATATTTTACATAATTTATGTTCTTAATTACACCCGAAACAAATTAGCAGAAATCTTGTTAAATCTTTTCTGAAAGCTGTTACACACCAATCAAATTTACTGCGAGAGGAAGACATTTCCCAATATAATTAAGTTTTGTTTATAATTACAGCAGATCGATGCTGTAATTATTCATTGATAGATTTAAACATAGAATAAGTATGGAGTCGATGTCATGCATTCCGAATTTATTTTATTTATTTCATTAAAATCGATGACACTCATTTTCTTCATAGGTTTTATTATTTTTCAGTTAAATGTTTTCTACAACAGTTACTGAATACATCAGTATGAAATACTAGTGGGCGATATTAATACTAGCAAAATCTAGATTCTGTCAAAATATTAAGTAATTGACATATTTCAGTGATCTTGCAGTGTCGCAAATTGATACAATATTTAAAAAGAACAAGCAGATATTCTATGGACATAATTACACATGACACAAATTAATAAAACCCTTGCGCTACTTCTTTCTGTAAGCTGCAAGCTCTTATCTATCAATTTGGTTTAGGAATGATGTTTCCGAATATAGTCGGAAATCTTATAAGATGAAGTTTCGTTACACATTATAGCTGATCAATGCTGTAATTATTAACTGGTAGATTTAAACTTGGAATAAGTACTGAGTCGGTGTATTAAGTTGTGAATTTATTTTCTACATTTCTTTAAAATATAGACTTTGAAATCTTTCATAGATTTTGTTATTTTCCATTTAAAAACCTTTTCATAAGGGATATATTACAAGGGTTAGTTAAGGGATATATTACAATGAAATACTAGTGAGAAATGTTATTCCTCCAACTACCGAAAATATACAAGAATCAACATATATAGATCAACAACACCCATACGTACATATATATTATTACCAAAATACAAATGATCTACTGATTTATAATGAGTATATTAATAAATAATACAACATAATCTATATAAATTAGAAAGAAGAAAATATATTGTAATGATAAGACATTTATTATTTACTGTATACATGAGAATTGTGGAAAGAAAATTGCTTTTGGGACTTATGAGCACGTTTTGGTTGTCGTAATGTCAATGTAAGCAAAATACTTATTCTGCACTGTTATTAAATTATTGACTTATTTCAGCGTTCTTACTGTGGATATAATATTTCAACAACCAACAGATATTTTACATACAAACCTGTGCAAAGTATTTGGGACAAAGTAAAAAAATCTCTTTTTCAACTCTTTTTCACTCTTTTTCAAAAACTGTGTTTAAATAATTCTATGCCTTTATTACACTGCATTGACTCCACTAATTTAGTGCATATATGTTTGACTTCATCATTGTGGAACCACAATTTTTTATCATTAGTTATCATGCGTTCTTTGTTTGTATAGTCCATTTTACCTAAAAGTCTCTTGAAAATATTTCACACACGTTTTCTATAGGATTTAAGTCTTTTGAATTTCCAGGCCAATCAAGCCAATTAAATATACTTTTAAGCATTCATGCAATTATTTTTGATGTGATATTTTGTGATTCATTCATGCTGAATTTATTGTATGAGTTTGTTGAACATTTTCATGTTCAACAAACATATTTAAAATACAAACAAGTTAAATTAAAGGTATTAATATTACTTTTAAAATTAACATTATTTTTTTACACTTGCATGGATAAATTCTGTTTCGCAGCTGAAAATGTTTAATTGAAAATTGATAGCATCCGAAAAACAATATTTCTTGTTGAAAAAACTGATTGTAAAATCTACTGTAAAATCTCTGTTAAATGTACTCTGAAACGTTTCGGTTTTTTCATTTTTGTATTATTAAACGAGAAGTAAAATACGCTTTTGTTTCCAGAAATGTTTCTTTAAATCTCAAACAAATTATTAGTTTCTAAGGATTATCAAGATAAATGAACACTTTCCGGAATCGTGTATGTTACGTGGAAGAGGTTATATTACATTTTCGTAAAGTTTTGCTAGATCCAGAAACATTTCTCTTCTTTTACAATGTAGTTGCAAAGTTTATCAGACATCTTTCTCTTTCAATACACTTGTTATACTTGTTTGAAGTAAACATAGAACAAATACAGAGTCACTAATAATAATGACTGAGTTTATTGTATCAAATATATTCAAACAATAAGAGACTAAATATTGTTTTAATTAAATACATTGGAACCGTATAATGTACCAATATTTTAATCATCACAAATATATCCAATGAAATAGCGATATTGTTTAAATATTCGCTTTATATTGAAATATTTCTAATAAAACGTCACTATTACAGAAATATTATTTTTAAACTGCAAATATTTGTAATGAAACACCAATATTGAAAAAATTACATTGGAATATAAGCAGTGGAATATTTGTTTGATAATATAATAACAATACAAATATTATTGGTCCAATATTGTTTCATTAGAAGTGCAAGGAAATCAAAAACCATATTCATTTTAGCACTTTTATTTCAAATTCTTTCACAATAGTAATTGGACAAAATATATACACGTATTAGTAAAAAAAATTAATATCGGCTACATTCTCAGTCTGACTTATTACTAAAATATTGATTTATTTTAGTATACCTGCCTCATCGCACAGCTGATATAATCTATATAGTCTAAGAGCTAGCAACGTTTTCGTCACATGATTTTAGCATGGCTCATTTTTCTATATATTCTCCGTCTTTATTGTGTAGTACGAATGCGGCCGGTCTGGCTGGTGGAAGTGGTTGCGTTTACCTGTGGTGGGAGGGGCAATGCAGGTAAAAAAGTGACAAAATTACGTCATTTTAGCATGGATTTTGTTTATAAAATTTGAATCTGCTAACTATTTGTGATATTAAGTTATTAGTCTGGCACCGTTTAAACGTTGCCAACACCGTGCCAGACCCTCATTTATAGGCAAAATGAGGTGTCAAATTCACGTCATTTTAGCATAGCTGAAATTTTAGTATGTTATACTTTGGCTATCAGATAAGCCATAATTAATTTGCCAGACCGAAATTCGGTTGCTAAATTACTGCCAGACGGCGATTTAAATCTGGCAGAGAAAACACCTATTATGAGAGTTTGCAGCTTTTGTAGTGCTTTGGCTACTTTCAATACACAATAAAGCCGTAATTGTTGCCAAAGCAACGATCTTTGCTTTAGATAAAAGTCTCTCTCTTTCTCTGTATATATATATATATGAATAGCCGCCCGTCCCGACTTCGCGTGGGTGCACAATGTGTCGACTACAATGCAGGGTAGGTAGTAGGTAATTAAACATTATTCTAAATAATATTCTAAAATAATTCTAAATAGGATAGAAGTGGAGGTGAGAAAAAACTGCAGTACTTACAAATTTTAAACTTTAACCCTCTAAGCGTGTGGAACGTAATATTCCGTTCATTAAGCTTCAGGTTTCACTGCAATATATGCAATGTTTAAGATAATATAATTCTATATATTTAATGAATTTTCAAAACATTGAAGAATGATTAATAGTATCAAGGGTTACATGCATATTTGTAATTAAGTTTTATTTATAATGCTGAAAGAATCATATTTTTTTAGCATTTAAAACAAAATGCAGAAAAAACAACATTACAATTTTACTCTTTTTCAAAACGCTCAGAGGGTTAAATAAAAGCTTGTAAAAATGTGATAAGTAATGTTTTTCTATTTATGTACATAATGACAATAATAAATTAATTTTAATATAGCAGAACCACCAGGCTTCACCCGAGTTAACCTTGGCCTACCAGGTAACATAAGTAAAAATTCAATATTCTAAAAATACGCCGATCACAATAACGCATCCGCGTCCATAAACCGTCAAAATGACATTCAGAAAAAACCTATGTTATTTTGACGCAATCATGCTAAATCCCTCAGCTTTATAATTGATTAAATGAATTTCTTTTAAAAAATGTCTTACGCAAAATATCTAATAAAAAATCAGCAGTAGTTGTCTTATTCGTCTAATCTTCCATAATCGAGTTCATATCCTTTGTTTAACCCCCTTAGTGGGTGAATTTCTAAAATTGCTTTAAACATGTGTTTAACTATTATTCTTTAGTAGAATTATTATCCTAAATTTCATGCTCCTACCTGAAACTGCTGCTGAGATACGGTGAAATGACCTAAAACGTTTGACAATCCATTTTACCCCCTTAGTAGTTGAATTTCTAAAATCGCTGAAATACGTGTTTAACTATTTTTTTTAGTAGATTTGTTATCCTGAATTTTGTGCTCCTATCTAAAACTGCTGCTGAGATATGGTGAAATTACATAAAACGTTCGAACCTGCATTTAACCCCCTTAGTGAATTAACTTTTTTTAATATTCTCTCTTAACTTTTAAATAATTTAGTAAATATTTTCTCATAATTATCTGAATAAACTTATATAACCTTACTTGACGGTCTGGCTGGCAGAAGATGTTGTGTTTACTTGTGTGAGTAAGGGTAATGCAGGTGAAAAAATTACAACATTAAATTTTGATAACATGAGTTTTGTTTATAACATTTGTTTCTGCAAACTATTTGTTATATTACGCCATTAATTCCAGACGGTTTCAACGTTTTTAAGACCGTGCCAGACTCTGATTTATAGGTAAAAAATAAATCATCTACACGTCAAACACGTCATCTACACAGTTCAAATTTAAATATGTTATTCTTTGGGTATCAGACAAACCATAATTAATTAGCCAGACACCAATTCCGTTGCTAAAATAATGCTAACATCTAGAAAGAAGTAAGCAAGAAATAAAATTAAGTATGAAAATACGTCGTAGTTGATAATAATAAATAATTAAAAATAATATAATAATAAGCATAAATTAGCAATAACAGGTCAGCGAACTGTAGCGAACAGGTAAACGAAAGAAAAAGCGAATACATTCCATTTTGAGTTTTCAAAAAATATATTATAATGAAAAGTAAGTGCTATACATAAGTGCTATATATAATAATGAAAAATAAGTGCTATATATAATAATAAAAATAAGTGCTGAATATAATGAAAAATAAGTGCTAAAAAGTACATTAACTTAAAATATTATTTCAAAATTATTTCGCCTTGTGCATTTTCAAGGTCTTCATCTTCGTCACTGCTGTCATCATTATAAGAATTATTATCATCTTAATCATCATTAACATTGCCTATTTCTTTCTAACCACTATAAGTTTATTTAGAAAATTAGGAGAAAAAATATATGTTGTATAATTTAAAATTAACAGCGAATATTAATAAAGATTAATTATAATATTACTTAAAAATTAAGACCGAATTTAAGTAAATGGTTGACAATTTACGGTGGAGTTTCAGTTTTGCTCTTTTTTCGCTCCTTTGGCGATTTTATACATCTCTATACTTATAAAAGAGCATGTTCTCATGACTCAGAATCAACGCCGAGTCTCAACCGCTGCTACTAGGACTACGAAATTTGAAAGAATATGTACCCACTAAGAAAGTATTTTTGAAAATTCAGCCCTACGGGGGTTAAATAGGAGGTTCGAAAGATTTAGGTCATTTCTCCATATTTCTGCAGCAGTTTTACGTAGGAGTATGACATTCAGGATAACAAATCTACTAAAAAAATAGTTAAACATTTATTTCATGGATTTTAGAAATTAAATCACTAATGGGTGGTTGAGAGTTTAGGTCATTTCCCCGCCATATCTGAAAAGCAGTTTTAGATAGGAGTGTGAAATTCAGCATACCAATTCTACTAAAAAAGGAGTTAAACATATATTTCAGCGATTTTGGAACAAGCGATTTTAGAACAAGCGATTTTAGAGCCAACATCGACTATGAACTCGGTTATGAAAGACTAAACGAATAAGACATCTATTGCTATTTTTTTATTAGATATTTTGCGTGGCATTTTTCAATTCATAAATATATGTACTTTTATAGAAAGCAACAATCGTTGCTTTGGCAACAATCACGGCTTGGCTGTGTATTGATAGTAAACACACGAAGTTGGGACGGGCGGCTATTCATATATATATATATATATATATATATATATACAGTGTGATTCATAAAAGATGGGCAGAACTTTAAGGGGTTATAGTACACTTAAAGACAAATAATATTAAATAGGAGACTAAGGGTCCCAGACGTATTCCCAAGGAGATAGGGGGCATTAAAGTTTAGGGTCCGAAATTTCAAATGATTATAAAACATGGAAAAATTGGTCGATTCGTTTGCGGTTTTTGCAAAAAATTTTCTTTATGCCAGTATTTTCTTGAAATAAAATTTTAAAGTTCAATTTCAAAAAATGCCGATAGGGGGCGCTTTAGACTTTGGAGTAACAAACAACTATTTTTTAACGTTATTTTTTGTATTTCTTTAAATGATTTCGAAAGCTTAGACTTAAACTTAAATTTTGATCTAAAAATCTGAGTCCTAACGAGTAGTTAAGTAGCGTAAACTGAAATTTGAAATTTGAAACCCTTCTCCCCCCAGAACAAAAATCAGTTATTCCCGATATTTGTGTCGTAGATTAGGCTCTAACTACTGCCGCGTTTTGCTAAAATTATTCTTTATGTCAGTATTTTCTTGAAAATAAATTTTAAAGAAAATTTTCAAAAAATTCCGATAGAGGGCGCTTTAGACTTTGGAGTAACGAACAACTATTTTATACCGTTATTTTTTGTGTCTCATTAAATGCTTTCTAAAGCTTAGACTTAAACTTAAATTTTCAGCTCAAAATCTGAATCGCTGAGCGTGGTTCAGTAGCGAGAGGAGGGGGTTCAAATTTCAACTTCTGAACATAGTTCAGTTTGCACTACTTAACCATGCCCAACGATTCTGTGCTGTGATACGAGGCAAAAATACAACTTTCGTCAAGGACTGCATAGTCGGAATTCACTCATAAAGGCACTGGCACAGTTGGAAACGTCGCTCATGCAAACGTTAAAGCTCCATTCCTGACGCTAGTCACCGGGTGAAGAAGGAAACAGAAAGTATGCAAATGTCAAATGGGGAAGAAGAAGAACACGTATGCAAAATTTCGACACGATTCAGGCATAAAAACCACTGAACGGTGAGTCAAGTGTAAGTCGCTGTAGTAATGAATCGGAAGATGGTGCCCTTCTCGAATAAGGAAAAGGCTGAGATGCATTTAATTTACGGAGCGGCAGATGGAAATGGTGCAGAGGCACAACGAATGTACGGAGAGCGATTTCCTAACAGGCGGTTGCCTAACCGCAAAACTTTCGAGCGCTTGCACAGACAGTTGTGTGAGACGGGATCATTTCTCGCTTCCCGGTCGAATGCAGGTCGTGCAAAAAAGGACGAATCAGTAGTTGTTGCAGAAGCCATTCTGGATGTAGTAGCGGCGCAGCCAAGTACAAGTACACGAACAGTGGCTAGCCAGGTGGATACCTCACAGTCCACGACTTGGAGGGTACTGAAGGATGAACATTTGCTCCCGTTTCATGTGCAACGAGTCCAGAAACTGTCTCCAGGGGATTATCCAAATCGTATTGAATTCGCCCGCTGGTTTCTGCAGCAGAACGCGCTAAATCCACATTTTGGACGAACTGTGCTTTTCACCGATGAATGTACCTTCACACGTGAAGGTACATTTAACACACACAATGCACATGTATGGGCGGATGTCAATCCACATGCTACGTATCCACATGCTCATCAGAGACGCTTTTCCATCAATGTTTGGGCAGGAATCCTCGGAGACCACCTAATCGGACCGTACCTTCTTCCTGAACGCCTCAACGGTAAAACATACCTCACATTTCTGCAACATGTGCTGCCAGACCTGTTAAACGTTGTTCCTCCACGCATCCGGCGGGTCATGTGGTTCCAGCACGATGGAGCGCCAGCCCATTACGTACGAGACGTCCGCAACTATCTGGACATCACATTTCCGAACAGATGGATTGGTCGAGGTGGTCCTGTTGCTTGGCCTGCTCGCTCGCCAGATCTTTCACCCCTCGATTTCTTTTTTTGGGGACGATTGAAGGCTCTTATGTATGAGACACCCATTGAATCCCCCGAGGAACTGGTCGCCAGACTTTCCGCCGCTGTAGGGGAAGTGCTCGAAAAGCCTGATGTTTTCGCGAATGTTCGCCGTTCCATTCGTCGCCGTTGTTCTGCGTGCATAACCTCTGGTGGTCACAATTTTGAACATTTATTGTGATTACATGTTAATAAATATGCTTTGGTAACATAATCCTAATTTGTGTCTTTTTACCTCGTATCACAGCACACAATGTGTGGACATGGTAAACTGAACTGTGCTCAGGAGTAGAAATTTCAAACCCCTCTCCCCAGAAACTTAACCACGTCTAACGATTCAGATTTTGGGCTGAAAATTTAAGTCTAAGCTTTAGAAAGCATTTAATGAGACACAAAAAATAACGGTATAAAATAGTTGTTCGTTACTCCAAAGTCTAAAGCGCCCTCTATCGGAATTTTTTGAAAATTTTCTTTAAAATTTATTTTCAAGAAAATACTGACATAAAGAATAATTTTAGCAAAACGCGGCAGTAGTTAGAGCCTAATCTACGACACAAAGATCGGGAATAACTGATTTTTGTTCTGGGGGGAGAAGGGTTTCAAATTTCAAATTTCAGTTTACGCTACTTAACTACTCGTTAGGACTCAGATTTTTAGATCAAAATTTAAGTTTAAGTCTAAGCTTTCGAAATCATTTAAAGAAATACAAAAAATAACGTTAAAAAATAGTTGTTTGTTACTCCAAAGTCTAAAGCGCCCCCTATCGGCATTTTTTGAAATTGAACTTTAAAATTTTATTTCAAGAAAATACTGGCATAAAGAAAATTTTTTGCAAAAACCGCAAACGAATCGACCAATTTTTCCATGTTTTATAATCATTTGAAATTTCGGACCCTAAACTTTAATGCCCCCTATCTCCTTGGGAATACGTCTGGGACCCTTAGTCTCCTATTTAATATTATTTGTCTTTAAGTGTACTATAACCCCTTAAAGTTCTGCCCATCTTTTATGAATCACCCTGTATATATATATATATATATATATAGAGAGAGAGAGAGATACTTTTATCTAAAGCAAGGATCGTTGCTTTGGCAACAATTACGGCTTTATTGTGTATTGAAAGTAGACAAAGCACTACAAAAGCTGCAAACTCTCATAATAGGGGCTTTCTCTACCAGATTTAAATCGGCGTCTGGCAGTAATTTAGCAACCGAATTTCGGTCTGGCAAATTAATTATGGCTTATCTGATAGCCAAAGTATAACATACTAAAATTTCAGCTATGCTAAAATGACGTGAATTTGACACCTCATTTTGCCTATAAATGAGGGTCTGGCACGGTGTTGGCAACGTTAAAACGGTGCCAGACTAATAACTTAATATCACAAATAGTTAGCAGATTCAAGTTTTATAAACAAAATTCATGCTAAAATGACATAATTTTGTCACTTTTTTACCTGCATTGCCCCTCCCCCCACAGGTAAACGCAACCACTTTCACCAGCCAGACCGGCCGCATTCGTACTACACAATAAAGACGGAGAATATATAGAAAAATGAGCCTTGCTAAAATCACGTGTTTTCTGACGTTGCTAGCTCTTAGACACAACAAGCTGGAATTTACATAAATTATGGACATAATTACGCTAGAGACAAATCAATGGAAATCTAGAAATAATCCTTTCTATAGATTAAAATCTTCATTCACCCATCAAGTTTATTGAGATAAGAATGAGACTTCATATACTATAGAAAATTTTGCGGGTGTTTATAATTATTTCGAGTTCTTTCATTTCTAATTACATCTGACAGACACTCTAATTTATCTTTGGTGGACTTAAGTAAGACATATGTTCTAATGATCTTAATAAAGGGACTAAATTTAATAATTTTTAAGGTTTGAACCTTTTTATGCAATCACAAATCACAGCGGTAATGTTGTTGTTGTTGTTGTTTCATATCCTCCATGTCCTCTATGCGACAGCTAAACTTATTCCATGATGTTATATACTTGCAAGAAGTCCAGAAGCAATAGAGGATTTCTATTTATGTCAGCGTTGGTGAATTGGAGGCAGTCCAAAATGTGGTCAGGAGAAGCATTCCCAGAAGCACACTTATTGCAAACCGAGTAAACTTTTTGTCCACGATAAAAAGCAAGTCCCCTCAAATGACCACTAGCAAATCTGGATAAGGTTGTCTGAGATTTTCGGTCGCAAGTGAGGCCCAAGGATCCGCCTGGACTCGATCTTGTGTAGCATACATTTGCTGGAGGGACGTGCCACTTAACATTGTTCCTATTTTTCCTAATTGATGAGATTTCATTGAAAGTCCAGACAGGGGCAGGGGCGGTGCCTCTGACCTGCTCTTTGCAAATTTATCTGCAGCCTCATTTCCTTGACTGTCCACATATGAGGGTATCCACTGCAAATGTATTACTCGAGTCAAGGAAATCCGTATCAGCATATTTAGAATGGAAATAGTAGTGCTATCACCCGCATTACTCCAGTCTTTTAGTTGCTGTATTGTTCTACTACTTTCCGATAGAATCCATACTTCACCAAAGCGCTTTTCTGCCAGAATGGCCATTAGCCCTACTCCAATGGCAATAAGTTCACTTCTAAAGACAGAGCAAAAGTCTGGATTGCTAATGCTCATCTTTTGTTCATCATCTGGGGTCTTGATAAAAATACCACTGCCTGATTGGTTATTTTCACCTTTACTACCGTCTGTGTATTCTTTGATGGCATCTGTTGGTATTCTATCAATACCTCAAGAGCTAGCTGTTTGAGAAGCTCAGGGATACTTGAACTGTTGGTCACTGGGACAAGCAGTTCAGTATGAAAAAAGACCCCAGTTAATCCAACAGAGGGAGCAATACTGCACTTAAGGGAATGAGCCTCCACGTTTTTATTAATTATATCCAGGGAGGCAGCAGGATTAACGGGCTGTTCTTTGATTATTTTGCCTTTGATTATTTTTCCATTTCTGAATGAATTCGGAAGTGTGATTCTGGTTACCATAACTAATGAGTTTATTATAATACTAGCAGACTACGCCCGCTGCGCTGGTCGGTTTCTCCAAAAGAACTTTGAATCAAACGAAATATATCGGTGAATTTAACCTTGTATTTTAAAGTAATCTCTACTTTTACCTGGGATATCCTAAAAAAACATAAAAACGGATACTTATTTCACTAAGTTATGTTTTTTTTAACACGGTTTACTATTACGTTTACAATTTATTACTTACCGTTTTCCATTGATTTATATGTTTTATAGCTACATTTTTTAATAACGTGAATTGACCTATATTATTCACAACTAAAAAGAAATGGCGCATTTAGTATTTTTTGAGAATTAAATAAAAATCGTGCACTCGTGACATCATAATTCCCTTTTATATTTTAACAGAATAATAAGGCTACTATAATTTGTGACTCGTGCTGACATATTGCTGTTATCATTTTTTACGCGTGAAGTTTTCGCTATAGTACTCCATTGTGAAATTTGGTAATTTTTGAAATTCAATATTTGAAGAATGGCATAATCAGTGGATTTGAAATTTATATCAAGAAAAATACAATTTCATACCTTTCTGACGTAGTTTGTCTAACAATTTTCTGATAAATACTTTTCAAGCAATTAATTTTTTCAGCAACTTCAAATGTTTCATTTTCCGAGATTAATCTGTGGCAACGATTAACGAAAATTCCAGTCGTCAGCAACGCATACATTTTTATTAAAGAGGATTTGACTAGACAAGTGTCTCTTCTCATACTTAGAAGTTGAAGATCCGCTTCATATAGTACTATGTCATTCGGGCAGCTGTTTCTTAAGCCAGTTGTGATGCGGGCAGCACTCAATTGAACTTTTTCCAGTTTCTGAAGATTAGAAGTTGAGGCTCTTCAATAGATAGGAAACCCATACTCCAATATAGGTCTTAGAAGTGACATGTAAGTAGTTTGAAGGGTGTCACGCCCAGTCACGCCCAGAAATATATTTTAGCAAGTTCAGTCTTTTTTGGCCTCGAAGAACAAGGATTTCAATATGTTTATTGCACGTGAATTCAGGATCTAGAACAAATCCCAAATACTTGGGGTGCTTTTCATATGTGAGTAGTTGACCCCCAAAACTTATCTGCGGTTTGTAGTACAGCGGAAATTTTTGACTCAATCAAATCACCACTCTAGGAAGCAACCACAGTATTTGCTTCTAAAGCTGTTCTAAGTCAGAATAATGGAGAGAACCGACAAAAATCCGCAGATACAAGCTTTCATTCTTGCTTTTATATTATTGCTGAACGACCAAAGAAGCTAAAATCTGCATAAACACAGAAACCCGCAAAATCCGAAGGCTACATGCATACTTAAAAAAAAATTGAGTAAAATAAAATACAATTGTCGCTGTTGCGCACACGGGTTTGGTTGTGACATCACGTTCTCATTCAATACACTAGATGCCTGTATAAGACAGTTGCTAGTCCACTACAAATTTATTGTTTTATTTGATTTATTTATTTATTTATTTAATTTATTTTTTTAGGGGGAGGGGGATAAATTAATTTTTAAGTATGATGTTTCAAAATGTAAATCGCGTGCAACCCGATTACGAAAGATACGTTATTTGGACCTAAAACAATATAAATATATCCAATGGTTGGAGTATCATAGTTTTTTATTCCAACAGAGCGAAAAATGCCGGGACCAGGGACCGAACCTGGGTACTTCGGCTTACGTGCAAACGCTCTTTCTACTGAGCTATTCCAATCCCAACGTTATCCTGGCTGGCATATTTGACACTTATTTGTTGACAAGGCTGCGAGCTGTAGCGCTAATTTCATCCATCCGAGTTATAACTATAGAATTTTGCCTGAAGATTCTGAAATAACACAGAAACTCCTGTATATCATGTAATTAAGTCATAATGAACAGAGGAAAGTATTTTGAATTAGGTAAATTGTATCCAATGGTTGGAGTACCATAGTTGAGATTTATTCCAACAGAATGAAAATGTCGGGATCAGGACTCGAACCTGGGTACTTTTGGCAACATAAACAGTTCAGCATTTGTTTCTGGCTAATATTTCATAACGAACATAAAACTTTATTAATAAATAAATAAAATAATAAAGTAACATAAATAAAGCTCAAAATTAACAGACATGTAATTGAACTACGTGCTTAAAACACTGAAATTCTTAGAATTGAAAACTAGTCGTTGGGGGCCACCGTAATACTTACCCATCATGGATATGCATAATGTAAAATATTAAAACAAAAATGTGTAAACTACTTATAAAATGCATAGCAATTCAAATAAAATCGTGGCTTGATGACGTCATAACTTTAAAGGCTCGATTACTGAATTGCTTGAAAGAGGTTTTTCCTTATAACTCCAAACATAATAATCCTATTAACTAGTGGTTTAATGCATCTGATTAAGCGTCAAATTTCCAATTAAAATATATCTTTGAAGTGAAATTTGGGTGAAAAACAGTGTCATGAAAAATCGAAGAGTGTGGAAAATAGGATTACAAATACCTCAGCAACTAATTATCCGATCGACTTCATGCTTTATGCAAAATTTATGTTTTTTTATTGTCTTTTATATTCATTTCTTAAAATAAACAATTTCGAAAATTTTTATATACCTTTTATCAGAACGAATATTTCGAGAGTCCGAAAAAAATAGATCCGGTTAATCGAGGTTATTGAAATGAAATAGGCTTCTTCCCATTATTACATACTAAGTACATACCAAATTGCAAGTGTCTATCTCAATTTTTTCGGGAGATAGAGCGTTTACAGACACACACACACACAGACACACAGACACACAGACGGACGGCAAATTTTTTTTTCTAAAAATATGTTTTTTGGAATCTCCAGTGTCTGAAACGTGTAAATCCGTCAAAAAAAAATTTCGATTTTCAAAACGATTACAAGACTTACCCTATACAACGTATGATGGGTAAGTAAAACTGCTGTAGATAACAAAATCTTTGGCGATTACTTCCGCTATTAACTTCTGACATGAGGATAATATGGAAGCATCTCTCTTAATAAATTTCAAAACTTTATTTTAAAACATTTCTGATATTTTTCATATAAAAATGCTGTTTCGTGTTGTTAGTGCGTGCTCAAAATTAATATATTAAATGTAAAAAATCTATTACGGTTTTCAATATAAAAAATATTGTTTTTAACCTACGTTCTGTAACCCGGGGAACTCGGGTTTGATCCCGTATTAAAAATAAAAGTAAAAATGTTGCATTTTAGTACTACTTTATCAGAATTTAAACTCAAAGATAAAACATAATGCTTCAAAATAGTTTTAAAAAACGGACTTTAGTTATATTGATTTGTCAAACATTATCAATATTGTCATTCAAATAATAATGTAACGATATAATTCTTAAATCGATGAAGTATTTTTTTATATTTTATTAAATTATTTCTTTATTAATTATGTATATTTTTCATATATTTTAATTTAATACACGTTCTCTATGCAGTCGAATTTAAAAGTTTTGGAATAATATTTCTTTATTCAATATAACCTGCATTCTTTAGTTTCAAATGTGCTAAACATAAAAGTTTCATAAGGATTAATAACTGCATAAATAACACATCTCAAAGAACGTGAAGAATGAGGTGTCAATGCTTCAGTAATTAACTAATTTGGGTACAACTCCCCTTAACAAGATGAAATGCGATAAGTTAAAGATTTTTTTCGAAAACTCTGTAAAGTTAATAGGAGCTGTCATGGATGATCGATAAAATGTTTAAAAGGGGTGTGTTTTTGAAAAGAATACGATTTTTCCTGAGACTAACTGAAACGAATAAAATCGATCCAGTGATTTTTCAGCACGTAATGTAAAAATGGATTTTCTATCTTAAAAACCGCATAAGAATATGGAGTGAAAATAATGTGCATTAATATGTACAAATTTTTGGTCACTGGTGCGACCTTATTGGTCGTTAAACAGAAATCATCAGTAGTTTTTAAAAACCAAATATGTGAAATTAACAGGAGCTCTCATGAATGTCAGTAAATTGTTTAACACTAAACCAACCGCTCCTTTGTCGTTTCACCCGTGTATTAGATTGTAAACATTATACGAGTGTTTGTCACAATTATCTTAGTTTATTAACTTTCACTTTATTTCATCACATATCTAGGTAAAAATGTTGCTTGTATTTTAGCACTGGTTTATTAGTATTTAAAATCAAAGATAAACCAATATGCTTCAAAATAGTTTTTAAAAAAAAACGGACTTTAGTTATATTTATTTGTGAAACATTATCAATTTTATGATTCAAATTATAATGTAACGATAAAATTCTGAAATGGATGAAGTATTTTTTTTATATTTTTTAAAATTATTTCTTTACAAATTATGTATATTTTCCATATATTTTAATTAAATACACGTTCTCTATCTCTATCCAGTCGAATTCAAAAGTTTTGGAATAATATTTCTTTATTCAATATAACCTGCATTTTTTAGTTTCAAATGTACTAAACATAAAAGTTTCATGAGGATTAATAACTACATAAATAACCCCTCTGGCAGAACGTGAAGAATGAGGTGTCAATGCTTCAGTAATTAACTTATTTGGGTACAACTCCCCTTAACAAGATGAGATGCGATAAGTTGCAGAATTTTTTCGAAAACTCTGTAAAGTTAATAGGAGCTGTCATGGATGATCGATAAAATGTTTAAAAGGGGTGTGTTTTAGAAAAGAATACGATTTTTCATGAGACTAGCTGAAACGAATAAAATCGATCCAGTGATTTTTCAGCACGTAATGTAAAAATGGATTTTCTATCTGAAAAACCGCGTAAGGATATGGAGTGAAAATAATATGCATTCATATGTATTAGTTTTTGGTCATTGGGGCGAACTTATCGGTCGTTAAACAGAAATCAGAAATAGTTCTTAAAACTCAAATATGTGAAATTAAGAGGAGCTCTCATGAATATCAGTAAATTGTTTAACACTAAACCAACCGCTGCTTTGTCGTTTGACCCGTGTATTAGATTGCAAAAATTCTATGAGTGTTTGTCACAACTATCTTAGTTTATTAACTTTATTTCATCACATATCTAGGTAAAAATGTTGCATACATTTAAGCACTGTTTTATTAGTATTTAAACTCAAAGATAAAACATAATGCTTCAAAATAATTTAAAACTAGTCGGATGTGTCAATCCCAAAATTTTCTTGTATCTCACACAGGTTTTGCATACACTAAAAAGAATCAGCACCAATTTATATCAAGATCTAACTGAATCTAAAGTTTTATTAAATTGCGTGCATTAGTTCTTGAGATATGACTATTGCTAAAATCGTGTAAATCCTGCAAAATGCAGCATAGCAGCGCCACTTGTTGGGAGATTTAGACCAAAACCTAATCAACAACAACTTATATCAACGTCTAACTGAATCTGAAGTTGGATGAAATTCTGTGCATTAGTTCTTGAGATATAGCTATCGTGTTAATAATGAAAAAAGTAGCATAGCAGAGCAACCTGTTGGGGTATTTACATCAAAACATAAGCAGAATTTATTTATGTCAAGGTCTAACAGAATATGAAGTTTTTATGAAATTTCGTGCATTCGTTCTTGAGATATAGCTATCGTAAAAATTAAGAAAAAAGTGGTATAGTAGCGCCACCTGTTGGGATATCGACACCAAAACGTAATCAGCGTCTGCTTATATCAAGGTCTAATGGAATCTGAAGTTTGATGAAAATAATTTCATTAGTTCTTGAGATACAGCTATTACGGATATCCCGAAAAATGCAGCATAGCAGCGCCACCTGTTGGGCGATTTTCACCAAAAACTAATCAGCCCCAATCTGTATCAGGGACTAACTGAATATAAAGTTTTATTTAGTTTCGTTCATTAGGTCTTGAGATAGAGCGCCCACAAAATTTTTGTCACATACACACAGACAGACAGACAGAGTCAAAGACAGACATTTTCTAAGAACAGTCAAATCGTGTTCAGATCAGTGTTCAGATCTTATAAATCGTATAAATACGTCGAAGACCGAAAGTCGAAAATTTTCATGAATACAATACTTTCTTTTTGTAAAGATAGAAGAAAGTCAAAACTGACTTTAATTATATTTATTTGTCAAACATTATCAATTTTGTCATTCAAATTATAATGTATCGATAGAATTCTTTAATTGATTGAAGTATTTTTTGATATTTTATAAGAATATTTCTTTAATAATTATGTATATTTTCCACATATTTTAATTAAATACACGTTCTCTATCCAGTCGAATTCAAAAGATTTGGAATAATATTTCTTTATTCAATATAACCTGAATTCTTTAGTTTCAAATGTGCTAAACATTAAAAGTTTATTGAGGATTAATAACTGCATAAATGACACCTCTGGCAGAGCGTGAAGAATGAGGTGTCAATGCTTCAGTAATTAACTTATTTGGGTACAACTCCCCTTAACAAGATGAGATGCGATAAGTTAAAGATTTTTTTTGAATACTCTGTAAAGTTAATAGGAATTGTCATGGATGATCGGTGAAATGTTTAAAAGGGGTGTGTTTTAGAAAAGAATACGATTTTTCATGAGACTAGCTGAAACGAATAAAATCGATCCAGTGATTTTTCAGCACGTAATGTAAAAATGGATTTTCGATCTGAAAAACTGCATAAGGATATGGTGTCAAAATGATGTGTACTCATATGTATACTAATTTTTGCCAATTGGTGTGAAATCGGAATGATAAGTAGTTTTTTAAAACTCAAATGTGTAAAATTATGGAGAGTTTGTCATGTATATGCGTTAATTGTTTAACACTAAACCTACCAATGCGTTGTCATTTGATTCATGTATTAGAATTAGATTGTAAACATTTTACGTGTGTTTGTCACAGTTATCTTAGTTTTAAAATCTTCTCATTATTTAATCATCTCATTATGTAATCATTAATAAATAGCAGATTTCTATAATTGAAGATTATTTTTCGAAATTAATGGTGACAAGTACTCGGAGAAGTTTGCAGCTATGCACACAATCTACTTTTCAGATCACCCGATAGTTTAAGTGTTAATCCTTTTCATTCTGTAATTATTTGACCCTTTCCACTGAAAATTATTGTTTCGAATAGTTGCCATTTTTCGATCACCATTTTTTATACTAAAGTCTTCTTGGAATCCAAATACAGATGTTGCAGAAATATGCTACGAATATTATTATATTTTTAATTTGTGGCAGCCAAATCTTAATTTTGAAGTAGCAGAAACGACAAGAGTTGTCGAGACGCACTCGATAACTGAATACAAAACGTTAAAAAGGGTAGTTAACAACAACAACAAAAAAAACCGCAATCTTCCACGACATAAGATGAGATGAATAAAATCGATCCAATGACTTTTTAACAGAATTTAAATGGAGAATTATTTTCGAAAAAAGTATGAGGATGTGGAATCAAAATATTATTTTTCTTCTCTAGTATAAAATTGATCACAGTGATACTTATTTAGACAAATTCTCCTGTTGTTAAAAGGTTGTTTGTTAAACTAAATGTAGCTCTATTTTTTCTTTTTTTTTAACATACTTTTTATAAAGCATTTTTTTTTTTACATTTTGAGTGATAAGGACAATGACAAAAACAATTTTATCCATTCTTATTCTGTTATACACGGTAATGAAACACCTCTGTATCATTTATTTAATTTTGAAAAAAAAAAGAAAAAAACATAAAGATTTTTTTAAACAACTACCTCTTTTATATTATTACTAGCAGGCTATGCCCGCTGCACTGGTCAATTTTCCAAATTAATCTTGAATAAAGCGAAATGGTAAATTCGACTATGCATTTTCAAGTAATTTGGACCTTCACCTGGCGAATCCTTCCGCATTGTTCGATGCAATGCAAATGCCATTGTGCTATTATTTTATCTTAGGTGTTAGACAAAATTCAGTCTATTAAGAAGCAACTCTTTTATTACAGCATTTACAGTAGAGATTGGTAGACAAATGTGGCCATTATGACCAATAAAAATTAAAATATCCTCTACTCACCCTACTACCAATAATAAAATTAAAATTACGTTATTTTTACTGTCTTTTCATTTTATATACCATTTGCAACCATGTAATAATTAACCTGGAAGAAACCGCGAAATTTGATTCTGATAGAAAAATAATCCTCTAGTTTGGATCAAATAAAATCTTCCTAGTCTTCTGTAATCGGGTCCACAGCCAAGTTGGAAGTCAAAGCTTAGACGTTTTTGCAGCGATATAGGTTACAAATGTACCAGAGTTAGCTACAAAACGAATTTCATTACGCGCCAAATAACGCGCCATTAAATAATGTCAAATTGCTGTTGACTGAATTATAGATCTTCCACCAATAAAAGTACTTGAGAATGATAAATAAAGTTAGTTATGCAAAATTTTTAGTAATAATTACTTTGGTAAATACTTAAACGTAAGTTTTTTTCTTCTTTTTTTCTTTTTTTTAATGATCATAATAACATGGAGAAATAAATAGTCTTGCAATTTCTTTTATTTTGAAAGTTAGATTATTCTTCAGTCTGTTGTCTAAATAAACCCTATGATGAACATAATGGATAATTTGTCACTAAGTTTAGTGGCCAGAGGTGTGCGTTAGCAGAAATTGCATCGTAATGATCAAAATTGTATCTAATCTGAATTCCAGGTACTTTTTCTTATCTAGGCTAAAATCATAAATCAGCAAATATTGTTAAATGGCCACCATTGGCATGTCCAAGATTTTTTGGTACATTGTAAGTATTGCTTGTGTAGTGATAGTAAAATAACTACAGGGAAAAATATATAATAGTAAATCTTCATTTCTCTGTTTGCTTCGTAATAAAAATACATAAATTTACTAATTGCTGAGTACAAAATGCGTGTAATCTTCTCCAATCGAATTTACCGACCAAAGTCCCCTTCAAATATAAAAGAAATTTTGGTACAGATGTCGCAGACGCACCGGGGTATCCGTTTGGCGTCAAAATGGTGATTTTATGCATGGGCAATCTGGCGATTTTGGCGAGATTTTGCTTCGTATGGCAATCCTGTAGAGCAGAAACTATTGATTTTATATTAAATTAAATAATGTGAGTTTTATAATAAATTAATCATTGTGTGTGTTTAAAAATAAAATAATTTGTGTGTGTTTATAATAGAAATTGTGTGTGTTTCATAATAAAATCAAACTAACATGCTGCTTTAGGAATCTATGCCTAACGGGTTTTGGGTTTTTCTGTTTTTTTGTCTTGGTTTTTCTGAGCCAAAATGGCGAAAACAAATATGGCGCCAACCTCGGTGCGTCTCCGACAGTTGTTCCAAAATTTCCAACAATATAATATATACGCTGATTGGCGGGTGACCCGATTACAGAAGATTATTCCAATATCTTTTAAAAACCTTCAAAAAGAAAAAAAAAGTATGCAAATAAAACTAAAAACCTTTTAAATATGTGTTACAATTTACACTAACATTTAAATATTTGACTTTCATTTTTGTAATATTAATTTATATTTATATAATATACATTCCAATATAAAAAAGGACACTAAAAATGCTGTCGTATACTTGAAAAAAACACCGTATTTTTTTTAAACATTGCATCGCTCGTACGCATGTCACGCTTATGCCTTTTTGGCTTAAAATCAAATTGTTTGGCGACAAAAGTTAAATCAAAATCGTATATAAACAAATAAAATGTAATTCACAAATACAGTTATTAACACTTTCCAACCTAGTTGAAAAGGGTTTATGACTTCGGTTTGTCTGGCCGTCTGTCCGTGCTCTAACGCCCGTAAATATGCTCGGATTGCTCTGCAATTTTTATATGTTATTGTCGTTATCAATAGCATGTTCCCTATTTCAACAGAAGTGTGTAGCACTTATAGTTTTTTACAGGGACACTTAAAATAATTCCGTTATATTGCGGTCTATGGGGGAAAATCATTTGCGGTTTATTTTAATGATGTTACACTATTTTAAACGCATTGAAATTTATATATATATTACTAAGGTGCATTAGAAGAAGCTTAATATGGAATAGGGTGTGCATAGCACAGATAGTTACTTTACAGGGACAGCCAAAAGAATTCCGTTACATTACGTCTATGGAGAAAAATCGTCTGCGGTTTATTTAAATAATGTTTCACTATTTTAAACGCATTGAAATTTATATGTATCACTAAGGTGCATTACAAGAAGCTTACTACAGAATATTGTGTGCATAGCAGTCATCGTTCATTTACAGGGACACACAAAAGAATTCTCTACTGTCTGTTAACAATAATTCCTGGAAGTGCGTTTTAAGTTACTGAACGCGATTTTAATTTTAACTCGCTTTTTGTCTATTACGTGGTGTGTATAAATTCTGTAGATCCTATACAGGGAAGCACAAAAGTTCGCGAACACATTTCCGTTTATTGACAGAAACTCCAGACGGAGAATTTTAAACTGTGCTGCGCGTTTCTTAACTGAACTAAAATTTAGCATCCTATGTAGTATATATACAATTCCATGTATCATATACAGGGATGCATGAAAGTATTCGGATATTTTCCGTATATTGTTGGTAATTCCTGAAATTATGTTTTTAAATATGTAATGCGTTTTCCAAATTGTTTACTTAGATGTTATCGTTCAGCTTATTAAACAATATGATTTGTAAAATTATTTTGGAAGCGTTGGAAAGTGTTATATAATATATGCTTGTCGCATGATTTTTCGTTCTTGTTTTTATAATTGCTGCTGAAAGTTTTTCTGCAGGTCACATGATGAAGGAGTTTGATTTATTAAAAATAAAATTTAAAAAAGAAGAACAAATCAAAACTAAAATTGTTACTCAGATTTTATCAAATCAAATTTTTAGAAGTATTTTTCTTAACCCGACGCAAACAATAAATCGCCAAACATGGTTTTAGTTGCAATATTCCTTATTGAATAATTTTGTAAACATTACGAACATTCTTTTTCATGTATAAATTAAATATTTTCGTTTTACAACATTATTTGTCAACAAAACTGTTTTTCGTTTTTTCCCCTTTTTTATTTTAAATAAAATTACTAATTTTTTCCTTTTATTTTTCGATGTGTTTGTATTATTTTCTAAATCATACAGCAGTTTCAGTTAATTCGCCAACGATAATGGTCACCAAAAAACTACCAATGGTAACCTTTTCGTCCAAAATAACAGAACTTACCATCATAATTCTATAACTAATCTACATAGAAAGTTGTGTTATATACTAAAACCTTTCCTGAAAAATTATCTACCGAACAGTGCAAGTTCCATCAAAATACATTCAGCGGAACTCGAGTTATAAAGGGACGGAACGAAATTTCCGTTTGTGTTTTATTTATATATAGTAGATGTGATTTATTAATATATTTAAAAAAAAAGGAAGTTTTTTCCTGTTATGAAAGCCGATTTAACAAAAATGACAGAATTCAAAATTTTAATAAAATAATTCTGCAGAAATATACACACACACACATATATATATATATGTGTGTGTGTGTGTGTGTTATGAATTTAAAGTAAGTGAAACTCCATCTGGAATAATTTTTTAGCACATGCAGTCGTCCTTGTGATACCATTGGCTTTGGTCGAAATATTGGTCGATATTAATACAATGATGATTTCCCACATAAATAAGTGATTAAAGCTTCGGACCACAGAAGAAAATTTATCTTCTAATAGACGGCACAAAACATTCGCCACCATTTTGCATATAGATGATTACATTCACCGCTAAAACTTAGCAGTCGCGTCATTCTAAGTAAATTACTTACGATGTTAATTTCATATCAGATTTCGAATACTTCAAATAGTCTCGTTCCAGACAGCAACAGATTTTTTGGAAGAACAATGTTACGGAAATCTATCCTCCGCATCTAATGTTTCACGTTAAATATCCAAGCGCGCAAGGTTAGCTACGCCAAAGCAGGCGTATTGAACAGCGAACCAGAGCTTTTGAACAGGACTGAACTCTGTTCATATGGCACCAGAAAATTTACTTGCTTAGGTTCTTGCGAGAAAAAGGGTGAATTTAGCTGTGAAATAAAAATAGGATTCGAACCTGTGTCATTGAAATTATTCTCCAACACTCTACCACGGAGCTACCCGAACGATATCCAGCCTGGCACTCATCCTTACAAGGCGTGAAGCCAACGGGGCGAAAAAGTGTCTAGGATAGGATTCGACTCTGGCCATTGGTAGTACGTGCCAACCCTCTACCACTGAGCTATCCGGACGATATTCAGACAACCAGTCATCAGCCTGATCTCATGATTGCCGCAGGGTTGTGGTTCATGAACATATTCCATCTTGTTTTGCAGCCTAGACAACATATTAGAGTGATGAATGACAGGCTGGATATCGCCCGGGAAGTAGAGCATTGCCACGTAATGCCGAACGCCCAGGTTTGAATCCATTTGGACAATTTTTCACTCTGTTTCACACATTATAAGCCATTTGAATAAAAATTTCAGCAATTAAGAATTCAATTACTAAAGTAGTTCTTTTTATATATAAAATAATGTAAAACTATAACTGTTCTTTTACAAATACTAGGGGATCGTACCCGGGCTTCCCGAGTTACAGAATAAAGTTGAAAACCGTTTTCTTTTTTTTATAAATTGAGAACTCGAATAGAATATTTACCGGAAATATAAGCCGGAAATTAATAAAAATATAAGCCGGAAATATAAGCCGGAATATTTACCGGAAATATAAGCCGGAAACAAATTCTGAACTATTTATATTGCCTTAAGTGCTAACGGATTTATTTTTCATAATCGTCTGCACGCGATTCAGACATACGTATTTTTAAAAATCCTGCTTTAGAATTATTTAAAAAACATAAAGAATGAATGAAATGCAATATAGTTTTTAACCAAATTGTGATATGGTTTTCAAACAAATTGTGTTTGTGAAACTACATTTTTTTCCCAATTTGACGGCATAAAAGTTGAAAATGTGCGATGTTTAGAAATTCAAAAAATTAAAAGCAAAAATTAATCGTTTGGCGTTGCCACCGTCAAAATGACGTTAGCTTTACGCACGGACACGTTTGTCCTTTATAATATAGATAGCGATCACAGAAACTAACAATAATATCATTAAGGATATAAACACATAAAACACAAGCTCATTTAAAAGTTTTAAAGTACTATTTTCTTATTTAATGTAACATACTTCTTTTAGGTAGAAAATCTCTATTTCGAAAAAAATTAATAATTACTTAAATAACGCCTTTGGCAGTGCATAAAATATGGGGTGTCAATGCTCCGGTAATTAACTTATTTGGATACCACTCCTCCTTTAAAATGATGCGATGCGATAACATCTAGACTTTTTTGCGAGCTTTGTAAAGTTAATAGGAGCTGTCGTGATGATCGATAAATTGTTTAAAAGCAGCGAGTGGGTTTTAGAAAGAAATACGATTTTTCAAGGGATCGGTTGAAAGATATGAAATCAATCCCGTGGTTCCATAACACAAAACGTAAATGGATTTTTATTTTAAGGCAAGAAAGAAAAATTATGCGTATGCATAGATTATGGAACACTTTCCAACACATGCAGAATACTGCAATAGAACACCACCGTTTTATAAGTAAGGTGAAAGATGATGTCTGAGTAAACAAGGTCAAGTTCAAATCGGGCGGAGAGGCTACCTTTCGGCTTAAGCTCAACTAGCTTTTGGAAAACGCATAACACATCTGAAAACCCAATTTCATAGATATTACCATTAATAATCGGGGAACTATACGAATTATTTTCTGCAGCCCTGTATATTATCTCTAAATTTCTATATATTATTCATTGTATGCCATAAGTTAGTTCAGTTAGGAAACGCATCGTTGAAAATTCCCTTAAAGCAATTTCCGTTAATAAGCGGAAATGTACTTGAATTTTTCTATACAGCACTGTTAGAATTTATTCACACCAAATAATATGCAAAATAATTGTTTAATTTAACAACGCATACCACAACTGAAAACGCACTTTCAGCAAATATTATCCATAGACAATACTGTAACCGAATTCTTTTGTATGTCCCTGTAAATGAACGATAAATGCTATGCACTCTATATTCTATAGTAACCATTTTGCACTGGACCTCAGTGATGTAAATCAATTTAATATGTTTGAAACAGTGTAATATCATTCAAATACAAAGCAAAAGATTTTTCAAAATAGACCATAACGGAATTCTTTTGAGTGTCCCTTTAAATTTAAATGAACGATAAAACGATCAGACCATACACTGTTAAAAATATCCCTGTAAAATTACGGGCAGAGACCGGCAGCAGAGATTCCAGTCATACCTCGTAAAAAAAAAAAAAAAAATCCATAATGCACATTAAAACACAATAACACTTTACTTACTGTTCTGTATCACTTAGCACGTTAGATAATCATCACATAATCGCTTGGCGGATTAAAAAATATGTTATGGTCACGGTTAAATGACATTATTTTTCGAAACACGACTAAAATGAAGGGTTACACCCTAGCGGAGAAAAATGTATGGGGTCGTACCGTATTTTTGCTAACAGATGGGCTAGAACTGTAAGAATATGGGGATGTCCGTAATTTTCTAAGTATCTAGGGGATAAGGATTTATTTAGTGGATCAGAACGTTTTTCATCAAATAAGGTTGTTGTCCGTGAAAATTGAAGGACAAACGCTCATAAATTTACAGTTTTTCTGAGAGTGTACGGTCATCCGCATCACCGGTACAGGTTCGAAGGAACCCAAATATGCCATGCGTCAGACGGGACTGGCCTAAGGCTCATATAGAGGCAATATATTAGCACGAGACTGGCCTAGACTAGTTAGCCTAGACCAGTGTGAAACTGCTATGACACAGACTGCCGGCCAAGGGAGGGCACGGCCACAACAGTGCCAATGTATAGCACTACACTTGGGGACACATCCGAGTCCCCCAGGAGCTTCGGGAAACCAGGCACCGAAAGAGGCGCCGGGCCCTATAGTTCTTTTTCTAGGCTTCCCACGCACGTGCTTGCTTTACCACCGTCAATAAGAAGTCAGCATTACTTACGGGCATATTTTTGCATTATAATGTAGATACGTAGTTATCTATATATTTCTACTTAAACTCTTAAACTTCTTTAATTCCCCAGTGATGTAGATTTGTTACAATAAAATATTTACCAAAATCAATTATTTTTAGCACCAACATTAAACATCGGTAAGTAATATGTTAAAACAAGTTGGAAATTGTACATTAAACGTGACAAATGAGGTGCGTTGTTTTACAATGTAACAAAATCATCGTTATTATTTCAGTGAAATGAATTATATCGTCTGTTATGAGCGAAATAAACATCGTTTTCTTCTTCTTCTTCTTATTATTATTATTATGTATGCCACGTTTACTTATGCGATTTTTTTTCGACACCAGAGAGCGTGGCAAAATTCATCCTGGAGATCTTGCTTTGCGAATGATTACCTCCATGGTTTAATATTTCTATGACTCACGATCGACGAATCTCTTGTGTTTATTTACTTTAATGGATCGAGATATTCGGCTGTTAAACTAATTTCCACTGAAGTTATTTCAGAATCTATACATTTTTGAATATAACTCATCTTTCCAACAAAAAATTATTTTGAATGACCTTTCTAAAAATGTAACTTTTATGCAATTTTATTAAAAAAAATAATTTTGAATAAAAATGATCGCTTGGCATATGAAAAAAAGAAGTGGTTAGCTGGTATTAATTTTGTTTGGTCACATGACTTGAGCTTTTATTATAGAGATTACGTATGATAGGATATAATAGACTAAATAAAACTGTTATTAATATCTTTTTAGGTTTTGATTCGATTTTCATAAAATTTGAAATGACTCGACAAAATTCTGCAACGATTATATATATTAAATTTCAAACCATTCGGTTGAGTATTTTTTGCGCTGTTATATGCGGACGGACGGACAGACAGACGGACGGACCAGACGACGACAATAGATGCTGCGTATTTATATAATTACGAACGCACCTAAAAAGAAGAAAAATTGTTTTTAGATTTTGATGATTTATTATTGCGCTTTAAAACCGTATTTTTCTGTTTAGAAAACTGATTGAATGCATATTTTTAATTAAAAAAAAATAAAAAACTTTTTTTACTGTTTACAAAATTAATACAACCCACATTTCTTTGACAAATTAGAAACATTTACATAAACGAGTCAAACAACTCGAATTTAAAAATTTTAGAATAATATTTTCTTATTTAATGCAATATTTTTCTTTTAACTGTAAAAGTTCTATTTTTAAAGGAATTATTAATTGCTTAAAGCATAGATAACGCCTCTGGTTGTACATGAAATATCGGATGTCAATGCTCTAGTAATTAACTTATTTGGAGAGAATACCTTTTTACAAAATGAGATTCTATAACTTGCAATTTTTTTTTTGAAAAATCTGTAAAGTTAATAGACGCTGTCATGACGGCCGATAATTTGTGTAAAACGGGAAGAAGGGTTTAGAAAAAATCTATTTTTCACCGGACTAGCTGAAATGAATAAAATCAATTCAATGGCTTTTTTGGATCTATTAATACACTTTAAAACCCTTTTTTGAGAAAACTGATTAAATATACATTTTTAATAACAAAATATTTTATATTGTTTAAAAAATTCGTAAAACTTCAAATATTTTTTTAACAAATTAGAAACATATGAAGCGACTCAGGCAACTTGAATTAAAAAAAATTACAATATTTTCTTATTTAATGTAATATTTCTCTTTTTAACTGCAAGAATTGTTAATTTATTAAAGCTTAAATAACGCCTGTGGGTGTACATGAAATATGGAATGTCAATGATCCAGTAATTAACTTATTTGGATACAACTCCCTCTTTACAAAATAAAATATTATAACTTTCAAATTATTTTGAAAACTCTGTAAGGTTAATATAAGCTGTCGTGACGACTGATAATTGTTTAAAATGGGTAGAAAGGTTTAGAAAACAATACGATTTTTCATAGGACAATTTGACAGGAATAAAATTAATCCAACGGCTTTTTAAAATTTATTAATACACTTTAAAACCGTTTTTTTTAAACTGATTGAATATATATTTACAATAAAAAACATTTTTTACTTTTTAAAATTTAGTAAAACTTTCTTTAGTATTTCTTTAACAATTTATAAACATTTACACATAAAACATGTCAGTCACATCGAATTGAAAAATCGTACAATAATATTTTCTTATTTAATGTAATATTTTTCTTTTAACTGCAGAAGTTCTATTTTAAAAGGAATTATTAATTGCTTAAAGCTTAAATAACGCCTCTGGCTGTACATGAAATATGGCATGTCAATGCTCCAGTAATTAACTTATTTGGATACAACTCCCTCTTTACAAAATGAAATATTATAAACTTGCAAAATTTTTTGAAAACTCCGTAAGGTTAATAGAAGTTGTCGTGACGACCGATAAATTGTTTAAAGTGGGAAGAAGCGTTTAGAAAGAATACGATTTTTCATAGAATTATTTGAAAGGAATAAAATCAATCCAATAGCTTTTTAGGACGAAATATATACTGATTATGGTTTATAGCAAAAGGGAATTAAGGTAAAATTGTCAAAGCTGTTTATTATCGACTAGTCTGGAAATATCAACGAATTGTTTTTTCGGCGCTTGCGTGATTTTTGCTTATTAGTATGGATTCAAAGGAATCAGAATCAGTGACAATTGATTAAAACACTCCATAATTCTGTGGTATTCAATTCATACAGATTTCATTTTCGCGTTTTGATTTTTATAGTATTTTTGTTACAATTTCTGTCATTGTCAATGTAGTAAATACTTTATTTAATCACACGAGTTTCATTGATTGAAAAGATAAGGCATGAGATAAGTTTAGTGGAAATTTGGTTATATGATTTTTTTTTTCGAAATAATTAAAAACATTTAAGATTTCTATGCTAAATGATTTATTTTTTGTAGTTTTTGAAAACTATATAATTTCCATTACGAATGATAATATTATTAACTATAAATAATAACTATTTAGGTAAAAATATATGAAGACGTTTTCCTACCTTGCAACTGAGTTAAGCATATGAAAAAAAAGTTCTAGAAAATGATAACATCTTTTGATATTTAAGTTACTTTTTAATTTATATTATTCATGATATGTAAGTATATATATATATGTATAATTACATCATGCAAAATTTAAGTAATTTAAAAATATTTAAAATAATATTTTGTTAATTTGGGATATATACATCCTTTAGTAGTAAAATCTTTTAGTTTTCAAAAGGATCGATAACTGCTTAAATTACTCCTCTTGTACTGCATAAAATATGAAGTGTCAATTTTGATGTGACCAATGTGCTATTCGGATAAAAATCTCCCTCAACACTGAGTGATAAGTTTAAAATTCTGGTGAGTTAATAGGAATTCTCATTATGATATGTCATTTGCATAAAAAATAAGTGAATTTTGGTAAAGAATAGAATTTTCTATCGGATCAATTGGAATGGATGAAATCGCGATAATATGTAATATTAATTTTTTGTCATTCGGAGAAAAGTATATGGACATAGAGTCATATTAATACTTTTAAATTACGTATTATGAAATTAATGGATATTAAAACTGAATCTGTAACAGTTTTTTAAACCATATATTTTTCTTCAGTAAACAGTTTTGGGGTATTCAACTTATATAAAATTAAACTTATTACATTCTTTTATTTATGTATGTACGTAAAGATGGAATTTTGTAATCGATATTTCACAAATTTCCAATTAAATTTTCAGCAGGACTGGGAATTTATTCGTCTCATGTACGCCACTGGGTAGTGTTCTCATGTATGACATTCCATCTTCGTATAAGTGAAAATGCCAGACTGGATGTCGTCCAGATGGCTTAAATGGTAAAGCACTTGGTGCGCTATACCGAGTTATCTGGGTTCGATCGCCGGTCTGGACACATTTGTTCACTCTGTTGGTTATGCTTTGTTTAGCAGAGTGAAAATTAATTCACATCCTTTGTCAGCGATATTTCACAGTTATCCTGCTAGGATTACGAAAAATGGATATACAGGAGTGTTTCCGATGACAGTATAGCATTTTAATATTTTTAGAACTTAATTAATAATTAATAAAATATTTTTCGGTTAGTCGGCAAAAGCTGGTAAATCGCCAAATATCATTTATGGTTGCAACTGCATACGAGTTACGAAAACAAATAGAGTTAATTATGCTCCAAACCATGCTCGCCAAAATATGCAAACTGGTTGTGAAACTGGAACAACGAAAAAATTAAATACTTAAAAGTAGAAATATAAATAAAAAGAAAAGAGTGGTTTATATATATTTAAAAAAAAAAAAACACGCTTTAATGAATTAAGTGTTTAAGCATCATAGGACTTTTTAAACGTCGAAAAGTTAAAAGAATTTACCATTTTTTTTTCCAACGTATATTTTAACAAAAAAGAAAAATCATGCAACAGGCATAGATTATGAAACACTTTCCAACACTTTCAATATACTGTTACAAATTTTTACTGTTTAATAGGTTGAAAGATTGTCTAAGTAAACAACTTGAAAAAAGCATAATATATTTTAAAAACCAATTTCAGGAATTGCCAACAATATTTGGAAAAATATCCGAATTTTTTTGTGCTGCCATGTATATGACGTAACGAATTTATACACACCAAGTACACTCAGAAAAAGGAATTGATTAAAACTACAAAACATGTTTTGTTAAGTACATTTTGGTTGTTTTAGCAAAATTCAAGTAAAATTGAACCATTTTACTTGAATTAACAAAACATTTTTTGCTGACAATACAAAATTTTTTTTGGAATTGCAAAAAAAAAAAAAAAAAAAAAAAAAAAAAATGTTGATTCAAACAAAATTTTCATTGACCTATATTTAAACAAAACTTTTGTTTAAATATAGGTCAATGGAAATTTTGTTTGAATCAACAAATTTTTTTTTTTTTTTTTGCAATTCCAAAAAAAAAAATTTGTATTGTCAGCAAAAAATGTTTTGTTAATTCAAGTAAAATGGTTCAATTTTACTTGAATTTTGCTAAAACAAACAAAATGTACTCAACAAAACATGTTTTGTAGTTTTAATCAATTCATTTTTCTGGGTGTAATAGACAAAAATTAATTAAATTTAAAAACGCAATTGAAAACTCTCTTCCAGCAATTACTCTTAACAGACACAATATTTAACCAATTTTCTTTTGTATGTCCCTGTAAATGACCGATGAATGCTACGAACACAGTATTCTATAATAAGTAACTTGTAATGTAACCCAGTGTTATGTATCAATTTCAATATTTTTGAAATACTGAAACATTATTTTAAAAAAAACTCAAAAGGTTTTCTTCCATAGACCGTAATGTAACGGAATTCTTTTGAGTGTCCCTGTACAATAACTATTAGCGCGACACACTTCATTTTCAATACCGAACATGCCATAGTAAACATCAATAACATATGTAAATTGTGAGACAATCCGAGTATATTTACGAGAGTTAGAGAACGGACAGACAGACAGACAAACCGAATTCATAAACACTTTTCAACTACGTTAGAAAGTGTTAACTTAACAATACTCGCCCTCCTGAGTTCGATTAAACGCATGAGGTGGGATAGACGAGTATTATAAACTTCTGGGATGTGGGTTGCCATACTTTAAATTACAATGTGCTGTATTAAGCAAAATTTTTGTTAGTAAACATTCTTTCTTGTATGTGATTTAGTAAGAGAGAATGATATATTATATATCATTATGCTACTTTTCTTCATCTTTTTCTTCATACTTAATATGAATAGCAGTATATTACATTTTCGGATATTGAAATTGCTTTCGTGCTTGAAAAAATTTGGCATAACAATCAAAGTTTCAGGTAATAAACACGTACACATAATATATATATATATATATATGTTATATAAAAATTTATTTCCTTCGTATCCTTCCATTTTATTCGCATTAATATTTTAAAATTAATCTAACTTCTGTCATAGTCAGTATTTCCTTAATTCTTAATAATATCTATTCCTATTTAAAGTCCTTTTAAAAGTAAATATCCGTATATTAATAATTATTTTATTTCAAATCTTAATCTAAAATTTAAGATCATTCGTAGCTTTTATCAGTTCCCCAATCTATAAAATTCTGAGACGCGTTTTCATTTCGAATGTTTTTTAAAGCCATTTTCTTTTTATTATTATTATTATTATTGCTCTGAATGTTTCGCGCGCTTGGGATTTTAACTTCTAAATTGGTCCGCACCAAAGTAAGGGGTTCTTTAATGTTTTAGCCTCGCCCTCTAGCCTCATTCGTTGGGCTGGAGCTAGCTTCTCACTCATTGGGTTGAGCGCTCGTGACGTAATTCTGTGTATGTTCCCGCGGAGAGATCAAAACTCGCCAGCACCGGTCGGAGCGGCAGATTTTTGACGTTTTCGGAAGCTAAACAAATATGTGTCTGGTATTTCCATGACCGTAGAATATTCAACTGGCCCAGTAACATCTTAATTCAATGAAGTGAAGCAACGTTAGCCCGAGGGCTATAAGTTTTAGACCTTTTGGGAATTGTTCTGTGTTGTTCGTCTTCTAATAAAATTATTCGTCTGGAGATTGGCTGGATTTATTGGAAAACTTAGGTGGAATCATTTCATTGCCTTACTACTTCGCCATACTCGCTAAATTCGACTGCAACTTGCTATATAGTTGAAGGACTGCCATCTTTTCATCGAATATTATTCATCGTAATATCTCAACCTCGTCAAAATGCTACATATATATACAAGTAAAAAAAGATACTTTGAAAACATATGGCAATATAGTTTAAATCACGAAATATTTTACAAAGCAAATGTATTTTCAACAAAGATAAATTTCTAGTTCTTTATTAAGTCAGAGAAAGAGGCATTAAATCTCATTTTGCCTCCGTAGAGTCTTAACATTTATTCGTAAAAAAGCAAGAATAGCACATTATTAGGTGCGTTCGTAATTATATAAATACGTAGCACCTATTGTCGTCGCTTGGTCCGTCTGTCTGTCTGTCCGTTCGTCCGTCTGTCTGTCCGTCCGTCCGTCCGTCCGCATATAACAACGCAAAAACTACCCAACCGAATGGTTTGAAATTTAAGATATATTATCTTTCCAGAATTTTGTCAAGACATTTCAAATTTTATAAAAATCGAATCAAAATTTTAGGATATATTAATAAAAACATTTATTAAGAAATCTGATTTAAAAAAAAAAAAAAAATCGGTACTTTCTTGTTATAGGAGCTTCCGAGGTTGAATCGTCAAGCGACCGAGATACTTATTTTATAACAGAAATTAATCTGCAGACGATATAATTCATTTCGCAGAATAAAAAATCATCCAAATCTGAATATTTATATGACTAGCTATAGTACGAACTCACCTCGTTTGTCACGTTTCACGTACAATTTCCAACTTGTTTTACTTTTTGATATTGAAAGTTCCAACAGGAGTGAAAAATCTTAACGTAACTTTTCAAAATTTTAAAAAAGTAACGCAAACATACACTGTAAAAAAAATCCGTGTTAAATACAAGAGAATTTCCGTAAAATTTTACGGAGAAGTTTCATTTTCCCAAAACAACCGTACAATTTCCGTAAATGACATTAGTTCCGTAAAGGAGATTTCAAATCCGTAAATATGCAGAAAGTTTACCGTAAATTTAATGGATTTTGTCCGTATTTGTTTCAAAACAGTATAATGTCCGTATTTCTTCCAAAACAGTGTAAATAACTTTCCGTAAATAACTTTTAGAAATCTGCGTACAGAAATCGCCTTGTTTGAAATGCGAATTAAGATTGTTGTATTTACTAGAGTTCTTCAAGAATCCAGGCCCGATCTGGCTCGACATGTTGGTCCATTCTAACCGGGGCCATGTCTGGACGGTAATTTTTTGTGAAAATAATAGTAATATCTATATTTTTTAATGAAATATTTAGAAATTGATTTTACTTTTATAAGTTACTGAAAAAAATATTTTTAAATCTACTTTTTATTGATAGTGCTTCAAAATTAAGACTTTTTTTCACAAATTTTTTTTAAAATTTTATTTTAACTTTTCTAACGTGAGGCAATATTGGGTTATTTAAAGTTTTCATAACATATCTCTGCAAGTTCCCGCTATGTAAATTTATATTAAACTACACTGATTTGGCTTATAAATTTATGAATTAAACTAAAATTTATTATTTTACAAATTATAATTTTACAATGTTTATAATTTTTTCCTTAAATTTATAAAAAGAGTTAATATTTTTGCTTTACTTTTATAAAAATGAAGTTTATAATTTTATTAACTTTATAATTTGTTTCTTTAGCTTATAATTTTATAAATTAAACTAGAATAATTTAAACTAAATCAATAAGTCCAAATTTAAACTTACCTGTCACAAGATCATTAATTTCGAAATTGTCTTTAAAAATAATTTTTTTAATATTATTAAAACTATTCAGTTTGACAGAACTGCACACAAAAGTTCTCAGCATAGCTCAAATATAATAATTTAATTTATTATAAAATTGTTTATTGACATAAGTTTTTTTAAAATAAAAGATAACGAAAATTTATTTTAATAGCATGTAATAAATACCTCTCCTTAACATAATTATTGTTTTTATTGGAATTGATAAATAGATCATCAGATAAATAATTTAAAAATCATTACTATGTTTTACTAGGCCATGCAACGTTTTACGCATATAATACATAATAAGTTAAGATTTATCTGTTATAAGGCATCAAATAATAAAGCAAAATAATGAAGATTATGAAAAGAAAATATTAAAAACATTGGAACTCTAATAAAAATCCATGGAACCTTCAAGTTTTTGCATCATAAAAAGCGACTAAAATAAGTAGAACATTTGAGAGAGTGGCGTATCCAAGTCATAGCGTAGTGGTCGGGACCACCGGTTTAGTACATGGAAGAATGCTTGTTCGATTCCATCGTGGCAAGGGTTGGTCGTTGCCACGAAACTCACTAAGAAATGAGAAAAAAAAAGCAGAAATATATCTATCCTTCATAAGGTTGTTCTCTTGAGAAGCAACATTTTTTTTTTTTTTTTTTTTTTTGTCCTATAATGTTTATTTTAACATTCTAAAAATTTTTAAAAAATACGGAAGATATCTGTTATACAACGGAAATTTAAAAATGGATATTTCAGAAATCACGAAAAATTTCCTGGAATTTACAATTTTTTTTCCGTTAACATACGGAAATAGTACTGGCGTCCCGATTGCCAGTACAATTTCCGTTTTTTTTTCAAGATTTTTTTTTTTTTTTTACAGTGTAGAGCAAATTAATGCACAATGAGATATAGATAGGAAATTTCCGAAATCGTTTGCATTTCAGATAATATTTATTTTCATTTTAGAAACAAACTTGTAACTACAAATAGATATAATTAGAAAAAAAAAATTACACATAAAAACGAAAATACGTGTTTTTAGTGCCGGAGAAACTCAAAATACCCGAAATTCAAACTATCATAATTCGGTAGGTTTTGGTCGTAAACGAATGTGATGTTATTTAATGCTATTTTTAGATTCATTTGCAACACTTTTTCGAAATCCGTATAAGTTACAGAAAAAAGTGGCCGTATAAAAAATTAAATTTCGTATTTTAATATGTATATATAATTCCTTGTAAAACAAATGCCATATTTAAAAGCTACATTTGATTTGTATGCTTTTTGTAATTCAAAGTATGTTTCGATCATTAGAGTTGTAAACAGTTACCTTTACATCTATTTTGAATTATGCGGTATAGTAATAATATTTATATAATCTATATTTAATAAAGTACTTGACAATAAAACATTTCGTAAGGATAAACGTTACGTCATTTTTTCTGAGATAAATTGGCAGATAACATATCCATTGGGAAACTACTTGTGACAATTCCACTAAATTAAGTTTACATAGAATTTTCAGATCAAATAGCATACAGGAATTATTATTATATATGACAGAATAGTAACATACCTATCGAAAATTCAGATACTTTAGAAATAAATGCCGAGATCATTTAATACGAGCATGGTTAACACGAGAGCTCGGTTAAAACGAACGATTTGCGCGTTAAGAATGGTTCATAATTTAAACTATATTAAGATTTTCACGCTTTTTACGAGCTGGAAAAGCAGAATCACTGGTAATACGAGAAACACATCTATTCACTTCAGTGTGATTTTTTTGCGAAAAATAAGTTATAATTAGGAAATAAATTCCTTTTTTATCAAACTTCTCTCTCATTGATGATGTTTCTATATTAGAACTGTCTGTCAAAATGCAGTAATTTTTCAGTTTTACCAGACAGAATTCCCAATTTTAAGGAATCTCCCTCCACCCATACCTAAAAAAAATGTAAAAGAATCTCCTGAGATCTTGTAAGAATTAAAGAAAGAATGGTGATATAAGGACGTTCCAAATGACGCCCTTTTAAAATTTAAAACTGAGCCATTGAAAGAAAGGAGCATACAAAAATTCTTTATTTTTATCTTTAAAAAATAGGATTCTGGGCTATATTAACTAGCCATTTCATGTCTCTAACTGCACTGTTAAAAAAAAAAAAAGATATGTGAAAGCAATAGCTTGTAAATTGTAATTACTATTGCATTGTTAGCAATTTTTTTCTGGAAACATTATGATATTATGTTTATTTTAGCATAAAAATAATTACATCAAGTAATAGTTGTAATTAATTTATTTATGTGTGTGTTTAAGATTTTTGTTATTTTCACGGATATTGCGAGTAGCTATTAATACGATAAATCTATTCTATTCCAATCTAATTAAAAGTGTTTACATTCAGTACTTTCCTTAATATTGGTAAATTTTCAGAAAGTATATTTTTTTATTGAATTTTATTAATCTTTTATTTAATAATCATATGTTAGTTATTTTGAATTCAGATGAAAGATATTAGTCTGTTACATATATTAAAAGTTTTATTTATTTATTTTCATTTGTTGTATACTTTTTTTTCAAAAAACATATCGGTTCATTTAAATTGTTTATATAAGAAATTTCCAGACAATAAATGTCTAAAAACGTAAAATCTCCGTTCACTATTATTATCATTGTAAGCAATAATTTTAATATCTGCATCAATAAACATAATTTAATTTTAATTTGAAATATAATGTAAAGTTAATATGATAAATTGTAAACAATTTATGCTCTTAAATATACGTACAGATTGCGAAACATATATCATGTACAAAAATATTTACATAAAAATATTTAATCAATTGTTTTTTTTTTAATTATCAATACAAAATTGAGTGAAAGAATTGGAAAGTCATACATTATATTCCTGCTTATATTTGTCTGTCACAAAATTCTTATTTAAATACTTTATTTTTTTAATATATAAATCATAAAAAAGTTTTACATGTATTGTTAAGCAAAATTTGATTTTAATTTCAAACATTATATTAAAATGTACTGTAAATATAAACAATTGTTATTGATTAAGTATGCTTATAGATTTTGAAACAATTTTCATGTGCAAAATTTTTTAAGGAAATATATTTAGCCACTTGACTTTTGTATACAGTAATCGAACTGAATCAAAGATAATTAAGTAGCCATATATTGCAATGATGCTTATGTTTATCTGCAATTTTAGTTTATCATATTTTATTGCTTTAATATATAAATCATAAAATCTTTATATGTGTTTTTAAACAAAATTTGATTTTAATTTCATATATCATGTCAACTTGTAGTGTGAACATTAAAAATTGCAAAATATTTTACATGAAAGAAATGACAAATTTTAAAGTGAATATAAAAAAAAATTATTTGTATAAAAAAAATGTTTAAAAATATTTGTTCAGAATTCCACTCATATATTTCATGTGCACAATTTTTTTCAGTAAAACTATTTAATTATTCGGCAATTTTATATAGCAATCAACATTACACAAAAAATTGGAAAAACTTATATGAGTGAAACCAATTTCACACAAGTTTCCTATACTGATAATTTTACATTATTATTTTTTTTGTTATTTTCATCTTTTAAAATAATAATTATTTTGTTTGAACCAATTTCCTCTCGCATGTTATTATGTTTTTTTTTTTTTAATTAGATCCATTTCACTCTTTTATATCTATCAAATTGAGCCATTCAAATGACTATAGACGGTACTTAAAACAGACTGCATTCATAAATATCATGTGTAACATAATTTTTATATGTTTTAACAGTTTAATAAATCTTTTCTAATTAAATACATTATTTATTTTTTAACCCCGTGCAATTAATTTAATATTTATCCCAGAAAAATAAATGTCAGCCTCTGTTACTGCATTTCTATTTAACTTAATAAATAATAAGAACTCCCTCAGGAATTATTACTAATCTAATTTCCAGAAAACGCTTCCTAGAAAAGAAATATGGTGTCATTTTTATTTTGTTCATCACAAGTTTAGAATTTGTACCAGTATCTCCAGTTTTAGAGTACTTATGTATATATTCCAGTAAATGCTCTCTAGAAAAGAAATATGGTGTTATTTTAACTTTGTTCATCACAGGTTTAGAATTTGTACCAATAGCTCCAGTTTTTGAGTACTTGTATATATTCCAGTAAACGCTCGCTAGAAAAGAAACATGGTGTCATTTTAAGTTTGTTCATCACACGTTTAGAATTTGTACTAGTATCTCTAGTTTTTGAGTACTATATTACATACTAGTAAACACTCTCTAGAAAAGAAATATGGTGTTATTTTAACTTTGTTCATCACATGTTTAGAATATGAAGCAATATCTCCAGTTTTTGAGTACTTATATGTATTGCAGAAAACATTTTCTGGAAAAGAAATATGCTGTTATTTTAACTTTGGACATCACAGGTTTAGAATTTGTACCAATATCTCGAGTTTTTGAGTACTATACTATATTCCAGTAAACACTCTCTAGAAAAGAAATATGGTGTTATTTTAACTTTGTTCATTACATGTTTAGAATTCGAAGCAATATCTCCAGTTTTTAAGTACTTATCTATATTGCAGAAAACACTTTCTAGAAAAGAAGTATGGTGGCATTTCAACTTTGTTCATCACAGGTTTAGAATTTGTACCAATATCTTCAGTTTTTTTAGTACTTATCTATATTCTAGAAAACTCTCTCTAGAAAAGAAATAGGGTGTTAATTTAACTTTGTTTGTCATATGTTTAGCATTTAAAGCAATATCCCTAGTTTTTGAGGTAACTTTATTTTGTCTTTTAACTTCTGTTGCTCCAATATTAGTTTTAATTACTGTTTTAAAGATAACATTTGTTTTTCATTTTTATAAAAATAGCCAAATAAAAATTATTCAAACAACCAATTTATTTATTTACATGCTATTAAAATTATTATTATTAAAGGTAATAATAATTTATTTAATGTAACATCTGTTATCATATCTTCCTTATTTTTACTCTACATTGAACTTTAAAAGACTGTAACTAATGCTGTTATAAATTTAAATTTGAATTTTTCCATGCTGTTGCACGATTTATGAAGATAACACATACATTTAAACAATACTGCTGTTATTCAGTAAAATCTGTATCTTAAAAAAAGGGAGAAAATTACCATGTAACGCTCGTGTTAAATTGGTTTCCCACATATTAAACTTATGCTTATATTTACTTGTGACAAACGCCTGGTTTTATAGTATTTTATCGCTTTAACAATTGAATTAATAAGATAAAATGACTAACATATTGATGATATGAAAATTTAAATTCTAATACGTTTTCCAAATACATTCAATTTGGGAATTCAAATATTCTTATTGAATAAACAGACGAGTTGAATTAAATTTAGAGACTTTGTGGAAGTTGCAATCATCTGCATTTCATATTATCTTATAAACTTATGCATGTGGATGCTAATTCGTATATTTATATTCTACAAGTCAAATATTTTATGACCAAACTTAAAACAAAAATAAAGTCAATTTGTATTACTGTGATTTATATTTAAGATGTTTTAATTTCAAATATTCTGTGAAATCATAATGTGAATATTAAATATTGTAAGATTTGCAATTTTAAATACATGCACACTCTTGAAAGCGTATTATGTAGTAACTTTTTAAGGAAATATATTAAAACCTGTGTATCCGTGCGAACATTTCGCACTGCAATTTAATATATTTTAGATCCAGGATTAAACTTCTAAAGGAAAATTAAGTACAAAAATATCTGCAAACAACATTAATCAAACCAGAATATCATCTATTGTATTCCATCAAAGTTACACTAAAAATGCATCGAATATAACAAAGGCATAAAAAAATTATCAATCGTTTTTTAATTGCATTAGAGGATGAGACCATCTGTTTCGAAAAAAAAAAACATGGAATAAACAAAAATAAATTGAGAAGTTGAATTTCAATTTTGCATTTAAATGATAAATATAAAATAAACCCATGCAGCAACAGTATCCCACTTTATCTTTATTGTAATATTTATATTTTTATAATCACTGTTCAGCACGGTATAATGCGGTATTTTATTTTTGTAGCAACACTGATTTCAGAAAAATCTTTCATTTCACTTATGAAAACAATGTCAATTTAATTTTTAATTAACTGTCATTTTTAATTAAAAAGCAAGTTTTAACGAAATGCTAGTGTACTATGCCGAGAGCCTGCTCAAAACCCTTTCATATGGTATCTCATTCATCGTTCTGCGTATTGTATTTTCTTAGAAAAAGGGATTTTGACAACAGAGGTAATATATATGATAAATTAATTTTTACTTTATAAAGACCAATTCTAAACAAAAAACAATAGTTGTCAATCCACGTTTCACACGGCAGATTATATTTCCCTGTGACAAATTTTTAGTTTTATAATGTTTTATCCTTTAATATTTGAATTAATGAATTAAAATGATTAACATCTTCAAAGTATGCAAATTTTCATCCTTATTACGTATTCCAAATATTTTCTCTTTGGAAGTTTAACTATTCTTAGCGAATAAACAAATGAGCTGAATTAAATTTAAACATTTAGTCGAAGTTATATTCATCTTAATCTCTTATTATCTTATGAAACATGTACCTGATGCTTATTCGTTTATTTGTCTTTTACAATTCAAATATTTTGGTAGCCTTAAAACCAATAAAGTCACTTATTTTTTGTAATTTTAATATCTTTCAAATTTCAATATAAATTTGAAATAAGATATTCTCAAATTGGTTTGAAATATCGGAAACTCTGTAAAATAAATACACAATGGTATAAGCAAACATATTTTAGCCAAAATCTGCATTTTTAAACTGATTAGCATAAACAATCTGTTTGCCTTTTCTTTTACCCGATTCCAAAATTTGGGCTGTAATGACATTTCTGCTCTATATTATTAGGGCAAAGATTTAGTCAGAATAAAACTGTATGCTAGTATAAAATTAATTTGATAAAATTTACAAAATAAGATTTAAATTTTATCAATACAAGGTGATTAAAAAATATTTGACGAACTGTAAGTCGTGTTAGCGCACACTACAACATTTATTTGTATGGGATATCAGAGTCGCAAGTCAGTTTTTTAGTAAAAAATACTGAAATGCCAATTTTTGTTCATATATTTAGAAACACCCTGTAATAGTAATAATAATAGTATAATTAATAATAATAATAATAATAATAGTAACAATAATAATAATAATAATAGTAACCAGTGGGCCCGGGCCAAAATTTTGCACTGCAGTCTAATATTTTTTAGCAATATCTAATATTTTTTAGATCCAGGTTAAAATTTCTAAAAGAAATTAAGGACCAAAAATAACTGCAAACAACATTAGTCAAGCCAGAATATCATCTCATTTATTCCATCAAAGTTATAGTAAAAAGTGACCGGTATATATATATATATATATATATATATATATATATATATATATATATACACATGGTAAGTCAAAATGAATATAGCGATTACAAACGGCTATAACTATTTAATGGAAAAGAATTTATCGATAAGATTAACACAGAATGTAGACGGAATTTCAAAGTTTTGTATACATACGTCATAGATGTTCTATGTGACTTCCCTTGATCACACGGACAACATCTAGGCGGTAGTCCATTTCACGCCATACATTCTGAAGCATTTGTTCAGTCACCAACGCAAGCGCATTAGAAATGCGTACTTTGAGTTCTTCAATTGTTTTGGGCATGGGAGGCACGTCTTTCACATAACCCCATAGAAAAAAAAATCGGAGGGTGTCAAATCCGGAGATATCGGTCGCCAAGAGCAGAAGACATCCTCGGCATCTCCACTTCGACCGATCTATGGGGTTATGTGTATAAGAAAGGATATGTGCCTCCCATGCCCAAAACAATTGAAGAACTCAAAGTACGCATTTATAATGCGCTTGTGTCGGTGACTGAAGAAATACTTCAGAATGTATGGCGGGAAATGGACTACCGCCAAGATGTTGTCCGTGTGACTAAGGGAAATCACATAGAACATCTATGACGTATGTATACAAAATTTTGAAGTTCCGTCTACATTCTGTGTTAATCTTATCGATAAATTCTTTTCCATTAAATAGTTATAGCCGTTTGTAATCGCTATATTCATTTTGACTTACCCTGTATATATATCGTATTTTAGTTGGATTAGAGGGTGACATCATCTGTTTCAGAAAAAATGGGATAAATAAAAATAAATTGAGTATCTGAATTTAAATTTTACTTTTTAATCACAATTGTAAAATAAAACCGTGCAGCAACTGTGTCCCACTTTATCTTTATTGAGCATTTTTTTATAATCATTGTTACGGTATTTTATTTTTGTGGCAACACTAATTTGAGGAAAACCTTTCTTTTCATTTATGGAAATATTATATATTTAAGATTAAATTAATTAAATAAGCACATATATAAAAATAATGAGGTGGACGAGTAAATTACTTTTACACATTTAATGAACATCACAAGACATCACGACATGAAGGCATACAGAACAACGAATACATTCTATGTGTACTGCAATGAAAAACAATAAAACAATATCTGAAAGATAGGGGGCAGTAGTGCCTGGAGAATTTAAAATTCTTACAATTATTCTTGTGGTGCTGCCATCTACAGTTTATTATTTCAAGTAAAACACCACAGAAAATAATGCCGATTTCATTTTTAATTACTTGCATTTTTTCATCATAGAAAGCACAGCATACGACAAAAAATAGTTAGTTTTAATGCCTTTTTCAGCAGTGAATTACGCCTGTAATCATTGAATTATAACTAGTGATTTTTTATCCTGATTTTCTAAACGTAAACCTACAGAGTAAAAATTTTCAAGTCTGGAATCGAACCCAGACCCATGGAATAGCATTGGAGTGCTATTTCAAGGGTACGAGTTCGATTCCCGGCTTGGACACTTTTCACTCTGTCAGTTTGTGCTTAAAAAAGCAGGATAACAATTCACTGATTATAATTCAATAATTACAATGATTTCAATGATTTCCCTGCTGAAAATGAATTAAAATAGACTACTTTCAAATATATTAATTTGAATTTGAGATTATATGAAGTTTAAATATTTTATAAATAGTTGATATTTTAAATTCTTTAAACGGGGTATTTTTAAAGGAATTTTCTGAGAAATACTCTTAATCATATTTATAATACTGAGCTTTCATTAAATCTTACTATATTCAAACAAAATTTTATTACTTCTAAAACTCCAGTTTAACATTCACTGTATTTCTGTTTTATTCAAAATATAACTGAACGGTAATGTTAATTTGTCCTGAATGTTAAATGAAAATAAAATAGAACTATCAAATAGTGCTGATTTTAGAACAAACAATGTCTCGTACATGTTTAGAATATAAAATAATGGAATGAAATAAAAGTTTGAATTCTTGAAGAGTGTTCTTTGTTTTTCTTCCTAAGAAACGAATTATCTTCGTAAATGATTGATAAAAATTTCATACAGTGATGTCTATCTCTTGACAAATTAATTTAGTATAGTTGATTCTTCGTATTGAATGACGAAGAGTAATTTTCCTAAAAAAATAAATCAAGGTGATCTGAAAATTTGAAAAATCTGTGCATTATATTTATATGCATTTAACGCTTATGTTTATAGAGATTTTATGTTTATAGAGATTTTCTCAAAAGTATTCTTAAACTTATTTTCAATTTTTCCTAAAACATGCTATCAAAGGATAAAAAATGTCACTTCTAAAAATCATTTTCTCCCTGTTTGTTTTAATAATACTGTAAATAGTGTATAGTACAAGTCTGAAATATAAAATAATTGTCAGAAACAAAAATTTAAACTTTTAAAGACTAATTTTCTCTTATTCCTTAAAAAAAAAAAAAAAAAAAAAAAAAAAAAAAAACTGTTTTTGTAAATAATAGATTAAAATTCGTATAGTGATAACGATCTATGACAATTTATTCCGGTAGTTTACTCTTTATATTAAGCAATGGATGTACAACTTTCACAACACAAATAGTCCAGGTCACTTGAGATTTACACAAATTCTTCTCAGTGTATTAATTTATATCAAGTCTGAAATATACAATAATTGCAAGGATCATTTTTTTTAACTCTTAAAGACTGATTTCCTCTTATTCCTTAAAAAAAAAAGACTTTTTGTAAATAATAGATTAAAAATTTGTATAGTGATAACGATCTATCACAATTTATTCCGGTAGTTTACTCTTTATATTAAGCAATGGATGTACAACTTTCACAACACAAATAGTCCAGGTCACTTGAGATTTACACAAATTCTTCTCAGTGTATTAATTTATATCAAGTCTGAAATATAAAATAATTGCCAGGAACAATTTTTTTTTAACTCTCAAAGACTGATTTTCTCTTATTTCTTAAAAAAGAAAGACTTTTTGTAAATAATAGATTAAAAATTCGTATAGTGATAACGATCTATAACAATTAATTCCGGTAGTTTACTATTTATATTAAGCAATGGATGTACAACTTTCACATCACAAATAGTCCAGGTCACTTGAGAGTTACACATATTCTTCTGAGTGTATTAATTTATATTTTAGAATTTAAGATGCTTAGATTTTATAAATATTTCATCAGTAAAATAATTTAAATATGATTTGTTTGTACAGATTATTTATAAAAATTTTAATTATATTTTAAGTTAATTGTATTAAACTACTTTTTTCTAAAACATACCAGAGTTAAAATTTTTATGACTTCTGAAAATTAAGTTTGACATTGTCAAAGCTTCTTTTTAACACTTTCCAACCTAGTTAAAAAGTGTTTACGACTTCGGTTTGTCTGGCCGTCTGCGTCTGTCCGTGCTCTAACTCCCGTAAATATGCTCGGATTGTCTGCAATTTTTATATGTTATTGTAGTTGTCTATAGCATGTTCCCTATTTCAACTGAAATGTGTAGCACTTATAGTGTTTTTACAGGGACACTCAAAAGAATTCCGTTACATTACGGTCTATGGGGAAAAATCATTTGCGGTTTATTTTCATGATGTTACACAATTTCAAACACATTGTAATTGATATATATCACTAAGGTGCATTACAAGAAGCTTAATATGGAATAGGGTGTGCATAGCACTTATAGTTACTTTACAGTGACAGTCAAAAGAATTCCGTTACATTACGTCTGAGGAGAAAAATCGTTTGCGGTTTAATTAAATAATGTTTCACTATTTTAAACGCATTGAAATTTATATATATCACTAAGGTGCGTTAGAAGAGGCTTACGACAGAATATTGCGTGTATAGCAGTCATCGTTCATTTACAGGGAAACACAAAAGAGTTTTCTACTGTCTGTTAACAGTAATTCCTGGAAGTGCGTTTTAAGTTGCTGAACGCGATTTTAAATTTAACTCACTGTTTGTCTATTACTTGGTGTGTATAAATTCTGTAGATCCTATACACGAACACATTTCCGTTTACTGACAGAAACTCCAGAAGGAGAATTTCAAACGTTTTTTTAAACGAATTTTAAACTACGCGTTTCCTAACTAAACTAAAATTTAGCATCATATTTAGTATATATACAAATATATAGATCATATACAGGGCTGATTAAAAGTATTCGGATATTTTTCTGAATATTGTATATGTTGGAAATTCCTGAAATTACGTTTTTAAATATGTTATGCGTTTTCCAAATTGTTTACTTAGATGTTATCTTTCAGCTTATTAAACGGTTATGATTTGTAAAATTATTTTGGAAGTGTTGGAAAGTGTGACATAATCTATGCTTGACGCATGATTTTTCGTTCTTGTTTATTTATAACATTAAATGACAGAAAGTGGAAACTTCTCTTTCAATGAAAATAGGAAAATGGAACTGATTTGAGAATTACCAATATATAGTTCATGTCTGTAATACTCAATAATGAAATGGACTAAACTTTTAATTCTTAAGAATAAATTTCGTTTATTTCACATAAAAGAATACAAATTGTCACTATACATGAATGGTTAAAAATTCATGCAATAGTGTCTATCTCAAGATACTTTAAGAAGTAGTTAATTTTTCTATTAAGCTATAAATTTCTAAATTTCAGAAAGAAGTCAATCAAGGTAACTTAAACTAGTCGTTGGGGGCCACCGTAATACTTACCCATCATGGATATGCATAATGTAAAATATTAAAATAAAAATGTGTAAACTACTTATAAAATGCATTGCAATTCGAATAAAATCGTGGCTTGATGACGTCACAAACTTTAAAGGCTCGATTACTGAATTGCTTGAAAGAGGTTTTTCCTTATAACTCCAAAAATAATAATCATATTAACTAGCAGTTTATTGCATCTGATTAAGCGTCAAATTTCCAATTAAAATATATCTTTGAAGTGAAATTTGGATGAAATACAGGGTCATGAAAAATCGAAGAGTGTGGAAAATAGGATTCCAAATATCTCGGCAACTAATTATCCGATCGACTTCATGCTTTATTCAAAATTTATGTTTTTTTATTGTCTTTTATATTCATTTCTTAAAATAAACAATTTCGAAAATTTTTATATACCTTTCATCAGAACGAATATTTCGAGAGTCCGAAAAAAATTGTTCCGGTTAATCGAGGTTATTGAAATGAAATAGGCTTCTTCCCATTATTACATACTAAGTACATACCAAATTGCAAGTCTCTATCTCAATTTTTTCGGGAGATAGAGCGTTTACAGACACACAGACACACACACAGACACACACACAGACACACAGGCGGACGGCAAAATTTTTTTTCTAAAAATATGTTTTTCGGAATCTCCAGTGTCTGAAACGTGTAAATCCGTTAAAAAAAAAATTTCGATTTTCAAAACGATTACAAGACTTACCCTATCCTACGTATGATGGGTAAGTAAAAAAGAAGACATTATTTTCAAATAATTCATTTATTTTATTTATTGCATGTTTGGAAATTCACAACTTAATCAAGTCTTTGGAAATTACAATTTAAATATCCATGTAGTGATCTCGATACCTTAACAGAGTAGTTGTTTCTTTGTGTAAAGTACTGAATTCGCAATTCATACAATATAAACAAAATTGTATACAATATAATCAAATTAGCAATTCGAAAATTCGTGACAGTTTAAGTCGAAAGTAGATTTTCTGTGTTAAGCAATGAATATGTAATTTTCATAAAGCAATGAATAAAGGTAACTTGAAAATCGATTATATATATATATATATATATATATATATATATATATATATATATATATATATATATATATATATATATATAAGTATTAAAGATGGACGTTACACAGTTGATTATGTATGACACAAGCATCACAAAATGGCACTTGTTTTTTGCTAAAATCAGTGTACAATAGAAAAATTAAAAACTTAATTCAAATACAACATTTGCTAAATGGTACATACATTAAAATCGTGAATTTACAATCACAATTAAACATCAACGTTTCATTTGGCTTCTGCGAACGTCATCAGGATGTTACAAACAAGTCGAAAATGTCAAAATGAGCATACACGTCAGAGTTCTGGAGAAAACATGATCGGAGAGTGCGCAAACGTCATCAAGTTCCCATGGTAACCAAGTGGATCATACCACCGTAGTGAAAAGAGGGGTTGGAAGACAAAATGAGCAGATTGTATTAATGGATTATAACATATTATGCCAGATTTTATGAATGTTATAGGATAAATTATCGTTACATGTATACTGCCCAAGCTTAATAATCGTATGGGACTCTAAAATTTTATTAACATAAGAATTCTTGCATGGGATTATGATTCTAGCCTCTTCAAAGTCAATTTTGCTACCTTCATTCAAAAAATAAAACCTTGCGAGTGCTGTACTCTGTTTTGATTGTGAAATATCTCTCTTGTGCTCTTTTAATCTTTCTGAATATCATAATCATAATCCCATGCAAGAATTCTTATGTTAATAAAATTTTAGAGTCCCTTACGATTATTAAGCTTGGGCAGTATACATGTAACGATAATTTATCCTATAACATTCATAAAATCTGGCATAATATGTTATAATCCATTAATACAATCTGCTCATTTTGTCTTCCAACCCCTCTTTTCACTACGGTGGTATGATCCACTTGGTTACCATGGGAACTTGATGACGTTTGCGCACTCTCCGATCATGTTTTCTCCAGAACTCTGACGTGTATGCTCATTTTGACATTTTCGACTTGTTTGTAACATCCTGATGACGTTCGCAGAAGCCAAATGAAACGTTGATGTTTAATTGTGATTGTAAATTCACAATTTTAATGTATGTACCATTTAGAAAATGTTGTATTTGAATTATAGAAATTATGGTGCAATTGTTCTGTTTTTAAAAAAATTTAAAAACTTAGTTACAACTCCTATTACTCAAACAGTTTCGGCTAAAAACTATAAAGCCATCATGAGGGAAAACCAAAGACAAAATTGTTGATCTTTACATCTCGGCTTGAGAGTGAAAAATGGACAGGCGGCTAGACTCTGGCCGTCCACATTCCGCAAGTCTTCTCTGATTGGCCGGAGCTGAAAAGAATGGCTTCTCTTTCGTTGCTGTTGTGACAAACATCAAATACATTACGTATAACTGCTAGTAAGCTTAGATACTTTTAAATTTTCTTTCTTTTGCTTCGTGGTTCGAACATTCTCATATCCAGAATGTTGAATTTTATAATTTTAACAAAGAAAAATTGAATTTGTAAAATATATTTATTCATCAATAAATATGATATATAAATAAAATCGAAAATTGTCAGTGTCTGTTCACAGAATACTGATTTTTTTTCATTCTTTCTTTCTTGTTCTACTTTTTTTCCCCTTTAATCTTATGGGTAAGATTTATAAATGAATTATTTACCTTGTCAAAATATGTCATTTGTCGAAAATTTTAATATTTTGTTAATTTTTTTAAAAAATAATCATAAATAACCTCTGTCTTTTTTTTTTTTTTTTTTTTTTTTTTAAGCACATTTCAAAATTTCCAGTTAAAGGAATCCTGTAACCTTCTGATTTGATTTGATTTTTTGATAGACTATTAGATTATTTGATATATTATTATTATTTTATATATACTTTTTTTTTTACTTATTATTAAATAGTTTTATAAAGAAAAATTATTTAACTAAAGAAATATTCAATTCGTATAAGAATTCGAAAAAAAAGAAAATTTTAAAACCAGACTTCTATTACAATTTTAAATTTCTTGCACCACTCTTTTTTTTTTTTTTTTTTTTTTTTTTTTTTTCCACAATTTTCTTCACGTGTGTTCTATAACTGTAAGGACCAGATTTCCAACTCATTAATTAGTTAAAAAATGAAATAAAATGTCATGACAAATGTAAAAATGACTATTTTGTCCTTTTTTTTTTTTTTTTTTTTTTTTTTTTTTTTTTTTTTTTTTTTTCCTTGGTAAAATCCATGATTTTATTAAATCAACCATATGGATTGTCCATTAAAAAAGATTGATTCATGAATTTTTGAAAAATGCATGTCGAAGTTTTAGCATTTTGATCATAGTTATATATTGAAAAACCATAGACTGAAAGAGAAAAAGAGCTTTAAAGATTGCAACTCTGCAAGGGAAATTTCATTTAATGTGAAATGGCAGCAATAAATCAAATTGGAAGATTAATATTTTCATAATTTTTCCCAAATTAAATTGTACCCCGATTCCTCCCTTCCCTTTCCCCTACGAACAATGACAAGCGTTTTCGTTAAAAAGATTATTATCTCATACCTCCTTCAGAAAATCATTTAGTAATATGTCAAAAAGGTATTATAAAATATTCAAATTTTTAAAAAGTTCAAAATTTATCGAATTCTATTAACTAGAGCTCCATCAGTGACTGCTGAGAGGTTCTGCTCTCATAGCTGGCAGACGGGAGGTGCTGGGTTCAAACCCCTGTCGCGCTCGTCTGCCTAACCGTTCGGAGTTTTTCTTCGAACCTTGAGTAAATACGGGTTAGAATCCCTAAGAAAGACCCCCCGCTGGCCTATATCCCTATAGTGCAGGGAATCGGTCGTAAAAAATAACCAACTAACCATCTATTAACTGGAAAATTTAAAATGAGCTTACAAAAAAAAAAAAAAAAAAAAAAAAAAAGTAGGATAGGATACGATGATTATTTTTAAACGGCTGGTGTTAATCTTGACAAAATATTCAACATTTACGACAGTTGGTCTATTTTAACAAATGTTACAACAGTAAAGGATAGGTAAACAGGAAAAAAGGTAAATCATTCATTAAAATGAATACTCTAAAGAAAAGCCTTCTGAGGGGAAGTAAAAAATCAGTATTTCGTGAAGAGACACAGATAACTTCCGAATATATTTATATGTAATATTTATTGTCGAATAAATATATATATAAATATATTGCAGAATTGACAAATCTACTTATTTTTTTATTTTAAGTCTGTTAAAAAATATATTATAATATTAAAATATGAAGCCATAAAAATATTTTTTACAGATTTATATCACAAAGATTTTTATATAAATAACAGCCATTGCTATGGTTTTTTTATTATTATGTATTTCCTTTTGAAAATATTCATTTTTTGCAAATTCGGTGTTTTCTTTGTTTAAATTATAAAATTCAACATTCTATATTTATAATTTTAATGATTAATAATAAATTCTGAATAATAAATGCAAGCGAAAAGTGAAAGCTACACAAATAACGTATTACTATTTCCTCTTTTTCTCTACTGGTGAAAGGGATCCCGAAAGTTCTACTGTTAGAAGTCGTTTTCTCCCCAGATGCTCATCCAGCTTCTGGCCAATCAGAGAAGACTTGCGTAATGTGGATGGTCAGAGTCTAGTCGCCTGTGAAAAATGGGAGGGAACACAAAGGGAAAACCAAGAAGGTAAAAGGAAAAGTACATAATATGCTAGAGCCATCTACAGATTAAAAGGTGAAACAAACCAACCATGCAGTGATTTGATTTAAAATAAATTAGATCATATCCCCCCTATATCCTTTCGCAGATGTATATGAGATTCCCTTAATTTTTAGTAATAATCATGCTCTTTTTACATAAGTATGAATAACGAAGGTTTTTTGAGAGATTAAAAGAGCATATGAGTGACATTATATTTGGTAGATTAACCATTGCACTTTCGAGATTATACGCTAACAATAATTATGTTAAAATAGATTTCAGTAAAGCAAAAAAAAAAATCTAAATATAACAATCCTTTGAAAGCTATAGTTAGAGAATCAATAAAAATTAATTTAAAAAATAGTGATACCTGTAATGATTGATACCTGTAATGATAAATTTTCATTTAGCATACCAAATATAAACCTATTGAAAATAAGTTATCCCCCTCCTTTTTTTCACTGCATGGCTGGTTTCACCTTTTAATCGGTAGATGGCTGCAGCCTATTATGTATTTTTCCCTTTTTCCTTCTTGGTTTTCCCTTCGTGTTCCCTTCTATTTTTTACTCTCAATCAAGATGTAAAGCATGCGCGGTAGCGTATTACTGCATATTTCACTGTTTATTGCTGTTAATTTTAAGGTATAATAATGGCAACTGGGATGCCAGTATTATACTGTAAAATCAACAATTTTTTTGTTTTTTTTTTTTTTTTTTTTTTTTTTTTCAGTGTATGTCTATGTAATTCTAAATGAAAGAAATTCTAATGTAAAGTAAATGGTAACTACTCCTAATTGTTCATTACAAATAAAACAAAAAATGAAGATGGCACAGATGAAACAGATGAAAACAATGTCTAATATATGTCTGGATTATACAAAACTGCGAAATATATTTAAATGTTAATTTTTTTTCTTTCTATAAGCAAATGTAGACTATCTCTTTATGTAAATGATTAAAAATTCCAGGTGTTATTTTGGTCTCTTGGCATTTTAATTCAGTAGTTAATTTATTGTATTAAATGACGCATATGAACTTATTCCTAAATAACTAGTCAGGGTAACTTAAAAACGAAAGAAACCTCAGCATTATGTTTGTCCGCATTTAAGATTTTTATGCATAATTATGAAAGTCGCATTATAAAAACATTTGCAATAAAATCAAGATGACATTTTTTCCTATGAATTTTTTTTAACACTATCTAATCGATTACATTAATACAGTGTCCGTACACCTCCGAGTATTTAAAGGGTCTGAATACTAGAATTTTTCTGAAGTAATGCTCGGCAAATCTAAACATAGATTTTTTTTTCGTAAATAAGAGAATTATTACTTTACGAAAAATCTGATACATATCTCCTGTGGCGTACGAACCCCGTGATAATGATTTAATAAAAATTTATTCTTCAAATTATTTATTTAATTATAATTTATTAACAATTGAAATATTGTAGTAACAGTTTGTGATCTATAATTTCAATAATTAATATTACCATTTAACTGATTTATTTATTTATTTTGCTCATATAAGCTATGTAAAATTAAAAAAAGTATAAAAGTATAATTTACCGCGAATGCTAAACAAACTGAAACAAATGCTCGAAGATGATGCAGGCTTTATAGAAACCAATTTCTAACATGTGTTTACAATATTATTGAAGTTTTGGAGTGCAACATAACGAGGTATATGCTACTTTGTAAATAACCCATTAAAAATTTAATTATTGTAGTAACAGTTTATGCTAATCTGTAATTTTAATAATTAATATTACCATTTAACTGATTTATTTATTTATTTTTGCTCATATAATCTATGCGAAAAAAAAAGCATAAAAGTGTAATTTACCGTGAAAGCTAAACAAAATGAAACAAATGCATGAAGATCCTGCAGACTTTAGAGAAACCAATGTCTAACACGTGTCCACAACATTATTGAACTTTTGATGTGCAACGTAACGATGCATAGGCTGCTTTGTAAATATCCCATTAAAAATTCATAATGTAGTATCGATTTTTTGACAAATAATCAAGCTGTTTATTCTTTTTATTAAGCGATGAAATTAAAGTTTTCGTAAATGTAGGTAAATTGAGTATTTTGGAAAAGCTTCATTAATAGAATAAAATTTTATTATAATATTATGTTATAATGAAATTTCATCATTTATGTGCTATATAAAAGTTAAATAAAGATTAAATGAAAATGGCGCAGATTTGAAAACAAACATTGTCTAGTATATATCTGAGATATAAAATAATCAAGAAGAGTGAAAATTCAGTCTCTTAATACATAACGTTTTGTTTTTGCATAACAATACAGACTGCCTTTAAATAATCTTTTAACAATTCATGACGCCATCTCTGTCTCTTGGCAATGTAACTCATTAGTTGCTTTTTGTATTAAGCAATAAATGTGTAATGTTAAAACGATAAACAGTATAGGTGACTTTAAATTTTCATATATTTTTCATGCTTATATTAATTCACTTTTGAGAATTTGTAAAGTTTAAATAATAATAATACTTGATTTGTCATTTTTAAAAATTACAATTTGATGAGAAAGACTTTCCGAAAACTTATTTTAAATCAAATTTTAACGCATTTCTTTCAAAACATGAGAAAGTTCAAATATTTTTTATATGACTTTTGAAAATTGAAAGTGAATTATTTCTCTTCATTTATGCTTTCCTCTAAACGTTAAATGCGCAAAAATATTATCCAATAAAAATTATTCTTAGGCATTTATTAATGGGTTAGTTTTTTTATATTAATGAGTTTTCTCCAAAACATATTAAATTTCAAATATATTTATATCACTGCAAAAAATAAAAATAAATAAATATAATCAATTCTGTGTTTTTTAAAAAATTAAACAAAAGAAATTGTAATTTATCTTGAAAGATACCGGAAAATCCTAACATAACATTGCAAAAAGTGAAGATTTGAAAACGAAAAATGTTTGGGATGTAAAATGATATAAAATAAATGAAAATTTAATCTCTTCAAGACTTTTTCCTTTATGTGTATAAATACAGCATGTTTTTGTGTATAATCTATAAAAAAAATCATGCATTGATGTTTATCTTTTGACAATGTAATTCATGAGTTGAATCTGTGTATTAAGAAATGAATATGCAATTTTCACACAGTCAACTGTATTGAAACTGGATTAAAATTTTGAGACAGTTTTTGCGCTATATTAACTGACATTTGAGAATTTGCGAAGTGTAAATATTACAAATATTTGATATGCTGAACTACTTAAATATTATTTATTTACACAGATTATTTAAGAAATTTATTAAATTCTCTTTAAAGTATTTCTAAATATTCATTTTGAGATAGTATTTATTTTTCTTTATAACATTAAATGGAAGTTTTCTCTGAATTTTTAAACTAAAATAAAACATAGCTTGGAAAATAGTGGAGAATTGAAAGCAAATTATATGTAGTACACGTCTAGAATATATAATGATAACACGGAGCAAACATTTTATATCTTAAAATATTTATTGTTCTTCTTCAACAAATTAATGCAGAATGTCGTTGTGAATAAACGTTTAAAAATGCATGTAGTGATCTCAACCTTTTGGAAATTTAATTCAGTAGTTTAATCTTTGTATTAAGTAAGGACTTTGAATGTTTCACAAGATAAACAATCCACGTGATTTAAAATTTGGATAAAGCCTTCGTATATTATGTTAATTTGCACTTAAAATTTCACAAACTTTTAATTTTGAAAACATTTAAATCTAGTTTTATTTTAAACTTGAATTATTTAGTCTCCTCATGTATGAATTACTTTTTAATGAATGAAAAATATTAATCGCAGTTAAAATATATTTAAATGACATTGTTATCAACAACTAATGTTGAATTTTTATAAATCTTACATTTATTAAAGGAATTACAAAACAAATTACATATGAACTTTAGAAGTGGTAAAATAATATTAATAATACTTCGACTCATTTTAACAGTAACTGTTAAAATTTTATAAATGCTACTAATAATTAATAGTTACTAAATATTTTAGTGATAATATAAATTTTGAATTTATTAACACAAAGAAGAAAGTAAAAATATTTTGGTAATTTTTTATTTAGATTCAAGAGCAAAAATACTTTGAGAAACTCATCTCACATGCAGAACAAAACCAACGTTTCAAAGGCGGATTTTCCAACTGGATATTTAAGTATGATTAATAACGGCTCCAACTAGTCCGTTTTTTGAATACCAGTATTTCTGAAGAAAAATATTCGTGGTAGGATTTTACAAGATTTGGAACAAAAATTACCTTCTGGGAAGTTTTCTTCAAAATTTGCAAACTGAATCTAAAAAGAACATTCTTTATTATTAATACTTGGAAATTTTTTCAGAGAAAATTTCTCACGCCTTGCATTCATAGTATTCATATTTTAATTGCTTAGGCGTATAGCCAACATAGTGAAAAAGTACCCAAGCCGGGACTCGAACCCGGGTCATCAGTATAGCGCACTGACGTTCTAACAACTGAACAACTTGGGAACGATACTCAGCCTGGAATATGTTGGCTATAGGCCTATTAAGCAATTAAATTATGAATATTATGAATGCAAGGCGTGAGAAATTTTCTCTGGAAAAATTTCCAAGTATTAAATATTAATTTATTCAATTGTCGATGCTGGATTTTCTTTGATTTCGTGTTTGCCCCAGGGTTGGCGGCTCACGGAAAATATTCCATCTTGTGCTGCGTTTGTAGCCTTGCCAACATGTTATGGTGACAAAGTTCCAGGCTGAGCATCGTCCCCAAGTGGTTCAGCTGGTACAACGTCAATGCACTATACTGATGACCCAGGTTCGAGTCCCGGCTTGGGCACTCTTTCACTATGTTGGCTATATGCCTATTAAGCAACTAAAATATGAATATTAAGAACATTCTTCTTTGAAAAAAGTGGTATTTGAAAATAAAGAATTGAGTCGGAACCTTGATTCATTATACTAATTTACTGAAAAATATTCATGATCATACTTTATATTAGTGCATTTTTCTAAGACATACTAAAAAAAATATATATATGATTTTTTAAAGTATGAAATTTTACAAATTTCGGTTTTATTTATAAAGTTAAATAATATGGAAATGGAAATTTTCCATGAATTATAAATGAAAATAAAATTGTTCTGATTTGGGAGCTAACAATGTCTAATGCTCGTCTAGAATATAAAATTTTTGAATCTCAAATGGAACAAAACTTTAAATTCTCAAAGTTTATTTTATGCTATTTTTCTATAAAAACAAACTACCCCCTCTTTAAATAACTTATTAAAATTCATGCAGTGATGTCGAGCTCTTGGTAAATTACTTCATTAGATTATTCTTTATACGAAACGATAAATATACAATTTTCACTCAATAGCAAAGTCATTAGAAGAAACCTTTGCATTATATTTATATGAATTTAACATTTACATGGAAAAATTCATGAAGTTTAAACTTTAAAAATATTTCAGGTATACAATTGTTTTTTTGCCTTCAAACTATTTTACTATCTATACTAATATTATAAAGGAGTAAAGATTGTTTGTTTGTTTGTAGGGGGTAATCTCTGGAACTACCGAACCGATTTCAAAAGTGACGGTGGCAAATTGATGGTGACAACCCCTGCTCCAACATAGGCTATATTTTATGTCGGTGCCACTAACTCCAGGGTGTGCAGGAGCAAAAAACGTTCTAAAATTGCGATTTTTTAGCTATCAAACTGGCTATCAAGCCCTGAGAGCTTGCCAGCTGGTTCTGTATGTATGTATGTATGTACGTACGTAATGCGATAACTCTTCATAGAAATATCCGTTTTCCTTCAAATTTTGTTTATAGGTTCACTGTGTTAAGGCGCATCCCTGATTAGTTTTCGGGATTGATTGGTTAAGTATAAAGGGGGGGAACGGGGGATAATCCCTCCCTTAATTTATATAAATGGGTTTTTCATGCAGAATTATTCTATTTGCTTCAAAATTTGTATATAGGTTCATTGGGTTAAGACGCTTCCCTGATTAGTTTTCGGGATTGATTGATTAAGTATAAAGGGGGGGAACGGGGGGCTAATACCCCCCTTAATTTATATAAATGGGTTTTTCATGCAGAATTATCCCATTTCCTTCAAATTTTATTTATAGGTTCACTGTGTTAAGGCGCATCCCTGATTAGTTTTCGGGATTGATTGGTTAAGTATAAAGGGGGGAATGGAGGGCTAATCCCCCCTTATTTTATATAAATGGATTTTTCATGCAGAATTATTCCGTTTTCCTTCAAATTTTGTTTATAGGTTCACTGTGTTAAGGCGCTTCCCTGATTAGTTTTCGGGATTGATTGGTTAAGTATAAAGGGGGGGGGGTGGAACGGGGGGCTAATCCCCCCCCCTTAATTTATATAAATGGGTTTTTCATGCAGAATTATCCCATTTGCTTCAAAATTTGTTTATTGGGTTAAGACGCTTCCCTGATTAGTTTTCGGGATTGATTGGTTAAGTATAAAGGGGGGGGGGGAACGGAGGGGGCTAATCCCGCCTAAATTTATATAAATGGGTTTTTCATGCAGAATTCTCCGATTTTCTTCAAATTTTGTATATATATTCATTGTAATTAGAGATTTACCTGATTAGTTTAAGGGGTTCATTAGTTAACTATGAGGGGGGTAACGGGAGGATGACCCTCCCCCCTTAATATATTGTTTATTTCTTTATTTTTCGATGGGCTCATTTCAAATTCTTTGAAATAAGAGTATAATATACAATTAGTGTGAATAGACTGTGAACTCAATGCCCTCAGTTTAACTGGGCAGTTTTATTTTTATTTTTTATACTGAAGGAGCTAGAAATTTGAAATTTGTCAATGTAGTTACTTATAAGATATAAATGCTCTCTAAGAACAAAATAAAAAAGAAATTGAAATTTAAAAGGGTGAAATGAGCGAAAAGCCTTCTAAAAACAGTCTAAATTACAATTTCTATGAAATCTCTGGAACTACAGAACAGATTTCAAAAGTAATGGTGGCAAATTGATGGGGACAATCCCTACTCCAACATAGGCTACATTTTATGTCGGTGCCACTAACATCAATGGGGTGCAGGATCGAAAAATGTTCGAAAATTGCGACTTTTTTATACTGAAGGGGCAAGAAATTTGAAATTTAGCATTGTAGTTACTTATAAGATGTAAATGCTCTCTAAGAATAAATTTAAAAAAAAATCGAAATTTAAATGGATGAAATGAGCGAAAAGCGTTCTGAAGTCATTCTAAATTACAATTTCTATGGAATCTCTGGAACCACGGAACCGATTTCAAAAGTGATGGTGGCAAATTCGTGGTGACAATCCCTGCTCCAACAGCCTCTTTAATAAAAATCTATGCGTTGCTGACGACTGGGTTTTTCGCTAATTGTTGCAACAGATTAATCTCGGAAAATGAAACATTTGAAGTTACTGAAAAAAATGATAGCTCAAAAAGTATTTGTCAGAAAATTGTTAGACAAATTGCGTTTGAAAGGTAAAAAATTGTATTTTTCTTGATATAAATTTCAAATCTAATGATTATGCCGTTTTTCAAATATTGAATTTCAAAAATTACCAAATTTTCCAATGGAGTACCATAGCGAAACCTTCATGCGTAAAAAGATAATGATAAGGGCAACGTGTCCTGACGTGTATATTGGCCATAGCACGAGTCACAAATTATAGTAGCCTTATTATTCTGTTAAAATATAAAAGTTATTTATGAAATGTCAATATTTTGTTTGATTAAAGGTTCGTTAAAAGAAATTACCAGCGTAGCGGGCGTAGCTTGCTAGTAGTCTAATAAATTACATTAATAAATAATCAATTAAAATTCATGCGTTTGCCTATATATATAATAATAATTCATTAACAATTGAAATATCATAATCCTGATAATATTATAAATCTCATTGTGTGCAAATGTTAGGCTGAAGCCAGCGTCAAAATGGAGCATTTAATGATCCGGTATTTTTTCATATAGGTTGATTATAATCCTCAAATTAACATAGGCTGGTTTTTGTTTATTTTATTCAAATATTTTCTTTAATAATTAAAAATTTCATTATTTTCATAGAGAATAAATGGACATTTATCCATACAATTTAACCATTTTACTTTATCGTTGCTAGGGCTTTGATCGTTGCCACAAAAAGAAACACGGAAAAATAATTTTTCCCCAACAACTAATTTTCAATTGAACGATTTTCACGTGAAAACTGAAAATTAAAAAAAATTAAAAAGAAGGTGAATTTCCGTGATATTTGAAACAAAAATATGGAGTATTTGTTATTATACATGAAGTATGAATATCGGTTAAAATAAAAAGATATTTTTCTGTCAAAAATTGCGTTATAATTAGAAGGAAAAGTGCAACAATAATTATATTATTAATTAAAAAATAGATTTCGCTTGGACCATGCAACTATGAAAAGGATCCTCCTCGGCTTGGACAAATATGACGTCATAAATAAAACATGTATTTTCAAATATTCGTAATAATACAAGGAGCATGAATATCAATGTATAATGAAAGTAAATAGATAATGGACGTAATATTTAAGATGAAAAACTGAAATATTTTTTATCGATACTGATTAATAATTAGCTTGACTACCAGTTACACACAAATGTGAGTTTTCCGCTAAAATTTACGTCCTGATTGCCAGAAAAAGAAAATTAACAAGAACTGTGCCCTTTAAAAGAGATTTCTCTGAAAAAAAAAGTGACGTCATATTTGAAATAAAATGGGAATTTTCAAATGTGTTTTAGAAGGAGCGTGAATCAATTCATTACATTAATAATACAAGAATCGGTAAGTTTAGAAAGTAGATGAGTTTCACGTCATATTTAAAACGAAAAATTTAAATATTTTTTTTTAGCTAGCGATTATTATGCACATGAATATCAGTTACATACAGATGAGAGTTTTTTGCCAAAAACCACACCATGATTATTAGGAAAATAAAAATAATTACGAATCTATTATATTAAAATCTGACTGCCTGTTTTTATTTCGCAGAGGATGTCATAAACTCTCAGAATTTAAAAAAATGATTTAAATTCAGAGATATGATTATTATTATCTTTTTTTTTATAAATTTAACGAAGTTGCTCTAAAAATGGCAACTAAATTATTCCAATTTTGTGGATAAAAAAGAAGAAATGAAACGGAATAATATATTTTTCTCATTAAAACTGAAAAAAAAAAAAAAAGAATTTATTTTCAATTTGAATAGATGGTGAAAGAAAAAAAAAAAAATCTTGATTACAGTAAAATTTTTTAAAAATAAAAACGTATTTTCACATATTCAAACTTCATGAGTCAATTAATTCTGGAGAACAAATATCGTCTGTCAACATATTTTCATTTAGAAATAAAGATTTTTTTTTCAGTTGTAGTACAGCGCCTAGAATATAGGCGCTGTAGTTATAGATTAAATCAAGGAGACAAATTTAAGCTCCATGCATTTAGGTCTACAATTATTGCTTCCTATTCACAAGAATTTAATTTAATGAAAAAGAATATACTATTTCCATTATCTTTGAAGGATGGCTATTAAAACGTTTCACAAAGGCGTTAAAAGTAAAATGGTTTACCAGGTAAACTTGACATATGTTTTTACACAATTCGCCGATTTCCACAATTTTATTTGGCCCGCCTTTTTTATTGGTTGCAGTTTCCTTTTCGTGATTATTTGTCACAAAATTTCACTTTTTTAAAACTTAGTTATGTCAAGGCCTCTATAACATAGAAATACTGTATTGTCTTCCTATGGAATGTGATCAAGAGTTAGTTAATTATTTACGTTTCTAATTATCGGGAATGAAACATTTTGCTTAATTAATGAATTTATTCTTATTTTAATGATATGTGAACGAAGTCACGGGTAACAGCTAGTAATATTATAAATCCGATTGTGTGGAAATGTTAGGCTGAAGCCAGCGTCAAAATGAAGAATTTAATGATCATGTATCTTTGCATATAGGTTAATTATAACCCGTAAATGAACATAGGCTTGTTTTTGTTTATTTTATTCAAATATTTTTCTTAATAATTCAAAATTTCATTTTTTTCATAGAGAATAAATGGACATTTTTTCGTATAATATTTTAAAATGGTTGGTTGGTTGGTTGGTTTGGCCCGAAGCACTCGTTTTTGCAGCTATGGAATAAAAATGGTTAAATTTACTTTAAAATTGTTTTAAAATGGTTAAATTTACTTTACCGTTGCTAATACTTCATCGTTGCCAAAACGAAATCAAAACCTGGAATAATAATTTTTACTGAACAATTTATTTTCAAATGAAAAATTTCCACGTGAAAAATGAAAATGAAATTAATTATCTAAGAAACAGAATATGAAATGACGTCATATTAGAAATAAAACTTGAGTTTTCAAATATTTGATAATAATACAAGGTGCATAAGTACGAGTAAGTATGGAAAGCAAGCTAATATGATGTCATATATCGAAAATAAAACAGATTTGTTTTGATGTTGAAACAAAATGATCTTGGGTTATCAAATTATTTGTGATTAATTTCTCTATATTTGGTTTTTTTCTGTTTCACGTGAAATGAATTATTTTAATGTATGTGTTGTAAATTAAAGTTCTGTGTTTTAAATGAAATGCGTGAAAGATTTATATTTTAATAAAAATTCAATACGAATGATGGTGATAGGAATAATATTTGGCGGTTTATCGTCTGCACACGGTTAACATATGGTACCATATTTTTAATTTAAAAAAAAAAAAAAAAAAAAAAAAAAAAAAAAACCTTTGAAAAGATATTGGACGCCAAATGTCAATGATATGCACCGCAAAATTATCCCTATAGAAAATCCGAAAATCTAAGTAAAAATAATTTTATTTTTGAAAAGAAAGTTGCATTTGTCGTTTCGAACCGGAATTTAATTTTACATTTTTTTAGCTTTAAAATAGTAAAAACTTTGTTGTCATTTTTAAATATAGCTTTTTTTAAAGTTCTGTTTCATGATAGATTTTCGTAAAGTCTTGTAGGTTGAGAAAATGGCATAGATTTTAAAGCAATGTTTAAGTAAAATTACAATATTTTTAAAAACTTAAAAACAACAATGTTATCGAAACGAAAATCAATTTTACCGACAAATTCGCGTAATGCAAAAGCAAAGAAATCAAAAAGTAATGAAACTTTTCTTCAAGCCGAATTATGTAAACTTGAACAAGCCTATCGTGCCAATTCATAATATTATAAACGTGAAAGCGCGTTGTATATAATAGAAAAGGTTTTCACATATAGGTAGAAATTTTCCGAGAATAGAAAGGTTAGGGATATGTAATCGGGTCCATAGCCAATTTTTTTTTTTTTTTTTTTTTTTTTTTATGAAGTGAAATTTGGCGCAAAATTAAATACATTGTTGTAACCAGATTTGTTTTTGCGTGGTAAACACTTAATGGTATTTTAAATGATCATTTCCACGCTTACCTATGACTGTAAAACATATTAAAAAATATCAGACGATAATTTTCTAATTTTCTTATTACTTCATGATGTAAATAGACATCCTGGTTCATCCTTTAAACCTGAATTAATCATACCATTGTCGACCAATTTATAATCTTAATCCTAACCCTAATCGTATCCTATCCTAATCTTAATAATAACTTTAAACAATATTCTTTGAAACGAATATGTAAATTAAATCAATATCCATAAATGGAATGAATGGAAAATAGAATAAATAGAAATGGCAAAATAAAGTAACAAGAAAGTACATTTATTCGACACCTAACCCTAGAAAAATCGTAAAAAATTTCAAGCGCACGAAATAAATTAAAATAATCCTATATATACTAACAAAAATAAGTAAATTTAGATGATCAGATTGGTGTTGTCGGTACCTAAAATGCACTGTTGTATAGAAGAATTCTCTCAGTGTTATTTTTCGTTTTACGAAGAGGGATTCGTCGATTTTCACGATTTTACTGGGCCCTTCTTTTTTTCATTGGTTGCAGTTTCATTTTCACGATTGTATATATTATTTGGCATGAAATTTCACTTTTTAAGACTGGGTTATGTTAAGGTCCCTATAGCAAAGAAATACCGTATTGTCTCCTATAAAATGTTGAGATTTGGTTAACTATATATGTTTTTAATTATCGAATGAAATGCTTTGCTAAATTAATGCATTTATTCTTTTTCTAATGTTACGGGAACGAAGTCACGGGTAACAGCTAGTTAATTCATATATTAATGAATTATTATAATAAGTAATATTTTAGTTGTTTTTAATCTTATTTTTTTACTGATGCAAACTAGGTAAAACAAAAACCTATATATATATATATATATATATATATGCTTTCTTTAACGTGAACATTAAATTAAAACAAGTTGGAAATTGTACGTGAAACGTGACAAATGAGGTGTGACTCATTCGTACTATAACTAGTTTTATAAATATTCAGATCTTGGTGCAATAGCTTTTGCACTCTTATGCAAAAATGCATGAATACAAAATTTATTTTATGTGCAGATTTTCATATTATAGATATTAATTTTATTTTATGAAATTCAGTTTCAATACACTTTTACAAACACTTAATTACAATTCTGTTACATTAAAATTATACTGTGCACAAATGTCCAATACAAGACAAAGTAAATAAACCATCGTTACTATTTCACAGAAAAAAATGAATTATATGGTCTGTTATTATGATATGATTAATTTCCGTAACAAAATAAGTACATTTTAAGTTGGCAACATTTTATCTTTTGTTCACATTTACTGAAAATGCCAATGGAAAACTTAAGCCTAGCTCTGAAAATTTCAGTACTTGAAATCCATATTTAGACTCTTTTCTATATAATATCTATTTCTACGGAAGCATCAATCGAAAAAACTCGAAATCGAAATTATTGGATTGCTGTAATTAAACAATTTTAGTACACAAATTCGATTATTAAATTCAGTAATACGAAAATAATATGACTTCTATCCAATGGTTGGAGAATCATAATTGAGATTTTTTTCCAACAGAGAGAAAATATGCCGGGACCAGGACTCGAACCTGGGTACTTTGGCTTGCCGTACCAACGCTCTCCCTACCGAGTTAGCCCGACGACAACCTGGCCGGCATACTTCACTCTTTGGATAAGGCTGCGAACTGTAGCCCTAATTTCATTCATCCGAGCTATAACTACAGCATTTTACATGATGAATCTGAAATAGCACGGAAACTCCTGTATACCATGTATACAGGAGTCTGAAGCACGAGTAGGAACCTCTAAATATTTAGGTAGTTTGATTTAATCAAAATTCATTTATTTTACATTTCATAGAGATAAAAGCATTAAACAAGTTTAATAACAATAATACTTTTCTTAAAATTCAAGTAACTTGTTCAACAAAAATTTAATAAATTAAAATTACACTCATCATCTGTTGATGCATTATTAAATGAAATTTGATGCTCTGTCACTCTCTACCACTGATGACGAGATGCAACAAACAAATGACATGTTGTATTTTTTCCTTGTATTCAACAAACTCTGTATCGCAAGTAAAACTATAGGATATACCCTCTAACCTATATCGTTTACTCTCAGAGGATTTTATACGACTACAGTCCTGCAAGAGATAGTAAACTATGAAGAAAAAGTATTCAATGTAATCTTAAGGAATTATGCTTGTATTTTCTTCTTCGTTGAGGGATTACGATAGCTTGTGAACTGCTGACCAAGCAGAGTGTCGTTAGTAGATGTATGCGGTGGTATACGCGCTATATCTTCAGGATATTTTTTGAAACACCGCATATTTTCTATTTCTCAAGTAAAGCTATTGCGTATATCCTCTGCTTATATACGCTCTGGGAATTTTTTTACGACTACAACACTGGAAAAGACAGCTGACTTGAAGAATATTGCTGCAAATGCTCAGTCCCTACATTTGTGTAAATCTATTGTAAACACAAGAATGAGGACAGAGGACAATGGTCATCAATAGAAAGCTGAAATATACAAGAAAATTCCAACTGAAAACGTGGAGAGTGTTTTATAAGTAGAATTGTGTGCATGGGATAGTAAAATTTAAAAATAGCCGAATAAGCCTGAAGCGCGAAGGGGCACATCAGTCATTCTTTACCACTGACGAAGAGACTCAACAAACAAGGGAGATTTAGTTTTTTTGCTTGTCTTCAATGAAATCTTCAGATGTTGTCTTCTTGTTGGTGGGATTACGCTAGTTTGTTATCTTCTGACCAAGTGCGGGGCTATAATGGAGATATATGGTGTTAAACCCCGATACCTTCTGAATTTTAAAAGAAACTTCGTATGTACTCTGCACCACAAGTAAAGCTATAAGATATACCTTCTGCCTATGTTGTATACTCTTGAGGTTTTTATACGACTACAGTCCTGGAAGAGATAGAAAAATATGAAGAAAATGGTGTAAATGCTCAGTCCTTACATTCATGTAAATATATTGGAAATACTTGAGTGGGGATAATTTTTGTTCCCCCCCCCCCATAATAATGTAGTAAATATAACTATTATTATATAGTATTCAATATCACTATTTTGATTAATATTCAGAAAAGCTTTTAAGTTTCTGCAGTTTATTTTGTAGATTAAATATACGACGTAATTCATTTTAACTGTTGTATGGTGGATTATTTCTCAATTTTAGAACATTTATAGAGAGAAAAATTAATACAGAAATTAATTTCACCATTATGGCTGTAATTTATTTTGAAGTGAATAATAAATAGAAAATTTGAATAATTTTGCAGGGGAGGGGGTCTGACGTTTCAGGGGGAAATGTAATACTGGGCCACTCCTGAATTACTCGCTGGAGGCACTATGCATGAAATTTTTAATAAAATATTCACTTCAGAGAATACATCTCGTATGTTTGTAACGCAATGTTGGGGCTCTAGTAATGTTTTTGTTCAACAGAGATCCTCTTTCTTTATCGAACGTCGGAACATTTTTCTGCTACGATCTTGAGATTATCTGTTTTCATATTGTACTGTTTAACAAAGGCCTCGACATCAGTTGTCATTAATTTTTTTTAACTATGAGCTAGCGCTTATTTTCCATAAAATCGTTTAATTTTGTAAATAATAATAATAAAAAAACACTATTCTGCTTCATTGATGCATCTTTGAATAAACGGAAAGTTTTATGTATGAAAATGATGAAAGTAACACTTTTTTTTTTGCCTCATCTTATGTTTCAAATAACTTCATTTCAGAGGAAATTCAACCGCTTTATAACCGTCTTTTACTATGCATACTTTTACTTTTCTTCAGAGTAAATTTTAATAAATACTAAAATAACAACTTTAAAAAAGAGCATAAATTCACCTTGTTTTAGAATGTAATTCAAAATCCTATCATGCATTATCTACAAATGTTTAAAAAGATCCCTTTCATTAATCTATGAGTCGTATAAGGGATTATAAATTTGATAGAATAGTTACACCCTTTTTCTTTTTAGCAATTTGAAAACTAGTCGATGGGGGCCACCGTAATACTTACCCATCATGGATATGCATAATGTAAAATATTAAAATAAAAAATGTGTAAACTACTTATAAAATGCATTGCAATTCCAATAAAATCGTGGCTTGATGACGTCATAAACTTTAAAGGCTCGATTACTGAATTGCTTAAAAGAAACATCCTTATAACTCCAAAACCAAAAATCCTAATAATTAGCGGTTTATTGCATCTGATTAAGCGTCTCATTTCCAATTAAAATATATCTTTGAATTGAAATTTGGATGAAATACAGGGTCATGAAAAATCGAAGAGTGTGGAAAATAGGATTACAAATATCTCGGCAACTAATTATCTGATCGACTGCATGCTTTATGCAAAATTTATGTTTTTTTATTGTCTTTTATAATCACTCCTTAAAATAAGCAATTTCGAAAATTTTTATGTACCTTTTATCAGAACGAATATTTCGAGAGTCCGAAAAAAATAGTTCCGGTTAATCGAGGTTACTGAAATTCAATAAGCTTCTTTCCATTATTACAAACTAAGTACATACCAAATTTCAAATCTCTATCTCAATTTTTTCGGGAGATAGAGCGTTTACAGACACACAGACGGACGGCTAATTTTTTTTTCTAAAAATATGTTTTTCGGAATCTTCAGTGTCTGAAACGTGTAAATCCGTCAAAATTTTTTTTCGATTTTCAAAACGATTACAGGACTTACCCTATACTACGTATGATGGGTAAGTAAAAAAGAAAGGATAGTTTAAGCTCAATATCGTAATTTATATACACCTACATACTCATGCGTTTTATGAGTTCGCAGGGCTTTTCTTGTTAAAAAAATTTTCACATTTTTATATACCGCGGCTAAAGTATACAACAAATGTGAACTCCCTCTCCCAACCCAACCTCTTTCCACAATCCTTTATACATACATACTTGTATATAAGGTAAAGCTAGGAGAGTCTGCACACAATTCAAAAGAATAACAATAAAAAATCTAAAAATTAATTATTTGCTAAACTATTTATGAATAATTTTTACTTCATTTGTTTTTTATGCATTTCCATTGCTATTTTGTTGTAATAATAACAGTTGTAATAAAAACAAGAAAGTTGTTTTGCATAATCTGTCCTTACAGGGTTGGTGTGATTGCGCACATGAGTAGGAGAGATTGTTACTAATAATAACAACAGTTAAATTGTTAACGATAATAATTACACTTAAATGACATTGTTGTAAGGTTTTTCTGAAGAAATATTATTGTATTAGGAGTGAATATTTCAACCTAATGATTAAAGAAAAAGGATTCAGAAAAAAGGAAATAATTTTAAAAAACGATTAAAAATTTTTAATTGAAGGAGAAAAAATCAAGGAATCAGAAAAAAGCAAGTCCAGATAAGATTACAAAATAACATTAAGTTACTTGATAACACGTTTAACTTAAAATTAGTCCATTTTCATTTTTACTTTCTTTTTATGCAAATTTATCAATAAGCTGCGTAATCTCTCCTAGCATGGAAACTAATGGGAACAATGCGCCATCTCTCCTAAGTAGCAGATGCGCAAACTCTCCAATTTCGGTAGGAGAGATTGCGCGGTCTTTTATTTAAACATGGTCGCTACTAAAACGAACCGTTGATGTTCACACTGTTAGTCTAGATTAGTAGCTTATGAGAAATCGTTTAAGTTTAAAATATTTTGTACTACTGACATTGTATAGAAATTCTGACGAATAGCTATGAAAATTCAAGCACTTACTTTGGGAAAACAAAACAAAATAGCAATGCTTTATCTTAGACACTTAAGACAATCAACGTGCACTTTCAAGTAGACACTCCACTACTGCTGTTGTACAACTACCTGGAGTGGCTGCGCGCTCGCTCTACTACTTCTCCCCGAACCTCTATGCGTGCAATCTCTCCTGGCTTTACCTTACACATAGTCTTGTACTATATATACATACATTAATTATAACTTCAAATTAACAATAATAATAAAGGAAAAAACACGTCTTCGTCTTGTTCCAAAATTAATATCAAAATCCTATGAACTACGATTAAAAATAATAAAAAAGTCTTTTTCTTTAATATATGAGCTACATAAAGATATATAAACGTAATAGATTTGTTTCATTTTCACAGCTGTTAGCCCTTAAAATGAACTTATAAAGATAAAAATTGAAGTAAGCTCAATATCATTATCTACACACTCATAGAGAGAATTTCGTTTGGACATTTTCATCAATGATGCTTAAATCAAATAAATTGTGGAGTTAAAAAACGATAAAGTAAATTTCATTTCCTCTTTCTGAAACATTATTAAAATATATTTTTTTGTAACTGTATTTTGTAACTGTATGAAAATTGTTAAATTTGAAGTAACTTTATTGGATATTTGAAAAGCCAACGATTTTATTTGAAAACATTCTATCAATTTCTTTTAAGACATCAGTAAATGTCATTTAAAAAATAAAATTATCTAATCACAGAAAAAGTCTTATTTATTGTTAATGTAATGAATTAAAATACCGATTGAGATTGGCCCCACCAGTGGCTGAGAGGTTCCGCTCTCGAAGCTGGTAGACGGGAGGTACTGGGTTCGATCCCAATCGCGCCCGTCTGCCTAATCGTTCGGAGTTTTCGTGGTTTTCTTCGAGCCGTGGATTTATCCATGCGTAAATACGGGTTAGGTTCCCTTAGAAAGACCCCCACGAAGGGCCCTCCCCCCGGGCCTATATCCCAAGTGCAGATAATTGGCCGTCAATAATCAACCCAACCCAACCCGATTGAGATTGAAGTGAGACAAGCTGCATACTTGTCAAAGTACATGGATTGCGATCCCTGTTACCAGTATAACAAGAACGGAAAATCATGCGTCAAGCATAGCTTATGTAACACTTTCCAACACTTCCAAAATAATAACAAATCCTTTCCGTTTAATAAGGTGAAAGGTGATATCTTAGTAAACAAAGTCAGAGTCAAATTTGGAAAATGCATAACATATTTAAAAACCCAATTTCAGAAATTACCGACAATATAAGGAAAAATATCCAATTTATTTTGTGAAGCCCTGTATATGATCTATAAAGTTGTATATATACTACATAGAATGCTAAATTTTAGCTCAGTTAGGAAACGCGCAGCACAGTTTAAAATTACCCTTCTGGAATTTCCGTCAGTAAACGTGTTAGGTGTTTTTTTTTTTATATTATTTCTCTTAATTTAATTTTAATTGTTACTAATTACCTTTCTTTAAATTTACTCACAATTAGCAGTAGCCTTCACCTGTATGAATATGTAAGTATACTTAATATCCTCTAATAGTAGATTGAGATTACAATCTATTGTGTCCTTTTGTGATAATCACCCGAGAATCCACAAGTAACATTAAGATGACAGGTGCAGTCAAGAGTTTAAAATTTTGAATAAAACCACCTGAAATTAAGGTGAAGAGAATAATTTAGTGGTGGCTAAAGACAGCACCTGATCACAAGAAGAGCAAATCACAAAAGCACACTCTGTTTCATGGCAAGCATGAAACATCCAAAATGTTGCATAAGTGCTACTGAAGTCTTAAACATGAGTACAAAAGGAATTTTTGCGTTGTGAAAATTAAAGTATAATATTAAGTTAAATTATCTCATTATCTGACAGTTTTGAGTAAATAAATGTAAATTGCAGAAGCCATGAAAGTATGTAGTAAACTAGCTATGTTCCTCACACTGAGTGTATCTTATAGTTTAAAATAATACTCTTCAAAGTTTGATCTTGACTCTCAAAATAGGGGGAACTACCCCTCCTTAAAAATCTTGTGAACTAACAGAACGCTTCAATTACATAAATTAGTCTAGAGACAAAAATCAAGCACTTATATGAACAAAGTGACAAAATTTATTCAAGAAAAGAGATAGTATATTTTTTAGTCTCATCAATTCTTATAAGATCAACTACGCAATTTAGAGGGTAAACCACGATGATTATTACTTGAAAACAAAATCGTCGATCATAGAATTAGATCATAAACACAAGAAGCCATGAGCTTATACCAGAGCACCATCACTAATGTGCTCATATTTTCTAGACAAGTATATTTTGAATGGAGATAAGAGCCATAATATTCAAATAAAACCTACGTAAACACACAATTACATAAATAACATTATCACATTAATGAACAAGATGTTTTCTTAACAACATTTAATACAACAATTAATATATATATATAATTTTTTTTTTTTTATATTAGCACTCACCAGCCAGTTTTGAGAGAAGGAAAAATTTGCTCCCTATACAAATTGTGGGCTAAACTTTACACAATGTTTTATTTATTTACTTATTTAAATTTTATTTATTTATTTATTACATATTATTTATTTATTTATATATTTTTTACAAAACGGGGGGAGGGGGGGGGTTAGAAGAAAACTGAAAAAGTACATTTAAAACTATAAAACAGTTAAAACTCAACTGTCATAACAAACGGAAATGTACTCGAGAAATTTGTGCTGCCCTGTATATGATCTATAGAATTTATACACACCAAGTAATAGAAAAAAAATGAGATAAATTAAAAAACGCGTTCAGCATCTGAAAACGCACTTTCAGCAGTTATTGTTATCAAACATTACCGAATTCTTTTGTGTGTCCCTGTAAATGAACGATGAATGCTATACACATAATATTTTATAGTAAGGCTATTGTAATGCGCCTTAGTGATATATGTCAATTTCAATATGTTTGAAATAGTGAAACATTATTAAAATAAACCACAAACATTTTTTCTCCATGGACCATAAAGTAACGGAATTTTTTTTAGTGTTCCTGTAATCTAACTATAAGTGCTATGTACACCATATTCTATAGTAAGCCTGTTGTAGTGCACCTAGGTGATATATATCAATTTCAATATGTTTGAAATTGTCTAACATCATTAAAATAAACTGTAAATGATTTTTACCCTTAGACCGTAATGTAACGGAATTATTTTGAGTGTCCCAGTAAAAAAAAAAAAAAAAAAAAAAAAAAAAAAAAAACTATAATTTCTACACACTTCATTTTCAATACCGAATATGCCATAGCAAGCCTCAATAACATACACCAATTGAATAAGAATCCGAATATATTTACGCGAGTTAGAGTACGGACAGACAGACAGACACACTGAATTCATAAAAACTTTTCAACTAAATTGGAAAGTTTTAAAAATCTTTTGTTAAAGCGTTCTCTACCACTTCGTAGTTCATTCAAACTTTTTATTTCACTCTGTATAGTCCAACATATTGCACTTAAGCCACAACGTGACGTGGAATATATTTTATTCACAACGTTTTAATTCTGGCTCATATTTTATTTACAAACTAGCAGACTACGCCCGCTGCGCTGGTCGGTTTCTCGAAAAGAACCTTTAATCCAACGAAATATATCGGTGAATTTAACCTTGTATTTAAAGTAATCTGTACCTTTACCTGGAATATCCTAAAATAACATAAAAACGGATACTTAATTCACTAAGTTATGTTTTTTTAATACGGTTTATTGTTACGTTTACAATTTATTACCTACCGTTTTCTATTGATTTATATGTTTTATAGCTACATTTTTTAATAACGTGAATTAACCTATATTATTCACAACTAAAAAGAAATAGCGCATCTAGTATTTGTCGAGAATTAAATAAAAATCATGCACTCGTGATATCATAATTCACTTTTATATTTTAACAGAATAATACGGTTACTATAATTTGTGACTCGTGCTGACACATTGCTGTTATTATTATTTTTTTACGCGTGAAATTTTCGCTATGGTACTCCATTGTGAAATTTGGTAATTTTTGAAATTCAATATTTGAAAAATGACATAATCAGTGGATTTGAAATTTATATCAAGAAAAATACAATTTTTTACCTTTCTAACGCAGTTTGTCTAACAATTTTCTGACAAATACTTTTCGAGCTATTAATTTTTTCAGTAACTTCAAGTGTTTCATTTTCCGAGATTAATCTGTGGCAACGATTAGCGAATATCCCAGTCGTCAGCAACGCATACCTTTTTATTAAAGAGGATTACTTTTAAATACAATAGAAAAACAAAAATTAAAGTAAAAATAGTTTTAAAAAGGCATTCTTTTATAACCATTCAATATTTATCTTGAAAATCACTGCTAATTTCATTAATTTGGAGTGGCACTGAACCCGATTAATGAAAATACGCCGCTTTCTTTTACGCATGGTAGAAAGCGTGAGCTAGTGAATATATATTTTTTAAATTATATAATATTTGTCATGTTTCATTTTTTAAGATATTGAAACAAGAAAGGAAAACAAAGCATTATTTAAACTAGTATATTTTTAGGATTTCTAAATTGATTTCTCAACGTATAATAATAATTTCTTTAATATCAATCTATTAATTAGTAAGAGTACATTTGTTTTAAAAAACATTACATTCTTTATTTTTATTATCTACTTTTTAATGTTTAAAATATTTCGTTATTGCAGTTTCAGAGCCTGTTAGCCTATTTTGGTGAGCGTGGTTTGGCGCATAGTTAAATCCATTGTTGTTGCAACACTTATAAAATTGTGACTATAAATATTATTTCGTGATTTATCACCTCTGTCTTGCTACCGAAAAAAATGCCTTAAAATTAATGCATTAATTTTTACTTAAGTTCTAAAAAATATGAAAATATATTGTCATCGAAACACATCTGTGAACATAATTTATAATTCTAGCACATCAGGCAGCGAGTGAAATATCTATTACGAAATTCCATCTTTACATACAAAAACGAAGTTGAGTTAAATAAAAGAGTGTACACTATAAAATAACAACTATATCACTGTTTTTTTCTAAAAATTAACAAAAGTGAAAAGTCCAAATTTTAAGATAATAAGAAGATATCTTTCATTAATATATGAACCACATAAAGTTTATAAATACAATAAAGTAATTTCATTTTCATATCTCTTTAGCTTTCTTGAAAGGAGAAAAGTTGTAATAAGCTCCATATCATTAATTTACCATACTCAAACGATAAATTTGCTTGGACATTTTCATCGATAATCTTGGATTTAAGCCAAAATTTCAAACAAAGTGTCGTGTTAAAAAACTATAAAATGAATTTTATTTTATTTTCCTAAAACATTATTAAAAGAGGTTTTAGATAACAATATTTCACCAAGAATTATTAAATTACTTTTGAATGCGAGTAAGTTTATTGGATATTTGAGAAATTGAAGGTTTTATTTGAAAACCTTCTTTAAGTGTCATTTAAGATTCAATAAATGTCGTTAAAATTAAATGTATAAGGTCACGCGATCCTTGTAAAGCTTCAAATGTTCTAAAAAATATCAGTATTTTCTGGGTTTTTTTCTTTTCTGTTTTTTTAAAAATATAATTACAAAGAAAGAGTTCTTAAAGAAAAAAGTATTTTAGCAGTGATATTATTGAAAACTGTTAATTCTGCACTGAGAAAAATGACACTTTCAAATCTGAGTAAATCGATGTTTTTATTTTGTTATGAAACTGTTTGTTTCAAATATGTCGACCCAATGCATTCAATTCTGAAATACCAGAAATACTCAGAATATTGAAACATGGACATACTCAAAACTGAGCACCATAGAGGTCAGTTCATACTCATTTTTGAAACATGGACACACTCAAAAATGATTAGAATCATTTCATACTCATTTTTGAAACATGAAAATACTCAAAAATGAGCACATAGAAGTCAGTCCATACTCATTTTTGCAGCATGGACATACTCAAATATGATCACATGATGTTTTATTCTTGAGTGTGTGCATGTTTTTAGAAATGAGTATATACATATTTCGATCTTGAGTAAATTTGATTCGGAGCCATTTTGACTATGCGACATACTCAGATTTGAGTATTTTTTGCTCAGTTTTGAAAATGACGTTTTTAGAGTCTGTTTAATTATTAGACTTTTATATTTATACTGTTATTATTAACTTAAAATTACATTAAATATTAGAAAATTATGTACACTGATAACAATAAGTTACTATTAGGATGTATCAAAAGTATTTTCATTTTTTGAATGCTTTTATACCAACATGTAATTTGTATTCACTTTCCCCTATTGCTGCACATAAAATTTTACATAAGAGGATACGTGTCCCTCTATATGCTACAATCATACAGGCTTCTTTCTTTTATTTTTAGATCACATAAAGAGTGATACAAAAGATGAAAGTTTATGCATCTTTTATGCGTATTAGAAAATTAAAATAAAGCCTTTCACGTAATTGTTTACTGTTTCGCAGAAATTAATTACGAAATTTTGACTAATTTGTTTTATAATTCTCTTACCGTATACAGCAATAATGCATTATCTTACAATTTTTTTTTATATGATCATTTACATGTCTTTAAAAAAAAAGTGTTCAAATTTTTATATATCGCGATTAAGCCATAACGCATTTCTGAACTTTTTTTTCTTTCACAAATGCTTTATATCGGTATTATGCTTTGTATTTATATAGTATATATAAATACAAAGATTTGAAAATTTTCTGCGAATCCTTTTTCAAATGTTGACGAATGTTTCAAAAAAGGTAATTATAATCACATACGGTCTCTGTACTACAAGTGTCCACTATTTTGAGACAATTCTGCATTTGTATTTAAAAAATAAAAATAAATATCTGTACTATGTATTAGTTAAGTTTAATCATGTTTATCCTACATTATTAACTAACATTAACTGCATTCTTTTAATTACATTAAATAAACAAAACAAAAAAATCACCTGCCTCATTCCGTTCGTCTAAAAGATACAAAGTCCTAAAAGTCACCATTAAAGGTAACAGAAAAGCCTTCATTAATATGTGAACTGCCTTTAATTGTTGTAAATGCGATAAAATAATTTCCTTTTCACATTTCTTTAGCTTAAAGGAGAGAATAAAGAGAACAATTGAAAGAGAAAAAATTGAAGTAAGCTAATATATATTTTTTTTTACCATAGCCATACGATACGATAAATATTTACCATTCTCAAACGATAAATTTTAATTGGACACTTCCACCGATGATCTCAGATTTAAGTCAGAATTTCAAACAAAGTATCGAGTTAAAAGATAATAAATTTATTATGTATATACAAATTACTTTTAACGACATTAAATAAACAACAAAAAAAAAAAAAATCATCTGCTTCATTGCGTTTATGTAAAAGACACAAAGTGCTAAGAGCCATAATTAAAGATAACAAAAAAGTCTATTTCATTAATATATGAAAGACATAAAGCGTTATAAATGCGATAAAATAATTTCCTTTTCACATCTTTTAGTTCAAAACAGAGAAATATAAAGAGAACAATTGAAATAAAAAGAAGTGAAGTTAGCTAATGTAATTTTTGACCATACCCATACCATACCATAAATATTTACCATGTCCAAACGATAAATTTCAATTGGACATTTCCATCGATAATCTTGGATTTAAGCCAGAATTTAAAACAAAGTATCGAGTTAAAATGCGATAAAATAAATTGTGTATATACAAATTACTTTTGACTACATTAAATAAACAACAACAAAAAGTCCTCTGCTTCATTGCGTTGATCTAAAAGCCACAAAGTCCTAAGAGCCATGATTAAACATAACAAAAAGGTCTATTTCATTAATATATAAATGACATAAAGTATTATAAATGCGATAAAATAATTTCCTTTTCACATCTCTTTAGCTCAAAAGAGAGAAATAAAGAGAACAATAAGAGGGAAAAAAATGAGGTAAGCTAGTATAACTTTCCATCATAACCCATACCATAACATAAATATTTACCATTCTCAAACGATAATTTCGGTTGGACATTTCCATCGATGATCTTGGATTTAAGCCGAAATTTCAACAAAATTATCGAGTTAAAAGACTAAAAAATAAATAATTTTTCTCTTCCGGAAGCACTTTTTAAAAATGTTTTACGTAATATTATTTCACGGAGAATTACTAAATTACTTCTAAATACTCATAATTTTATTGCATGCTTGGAAAAATCGAATATTTTATTTGAAAACTTTCTGCCAAAACTTTTTCAAATTTTGATAAATGTCTTAAAATGTAATTATAATCACTTACGGATCTCTGTATAACAAGTGTCTAATATTTTGAGACAGTTTAGTATTTATATTTTGTAAAATATATATCAGTACTTGGTATCATTATACTTTAATTATATATATCCTGCATTATTTATTTTTACTTATGTAACAGTGTTATCGGTGATTCATAATAATGTAACAGTCTACTAGAAAATATTTAAAAAACCTTTTTCTTTTGTAGGACCGTAATGTTTCACATAAATGAATCTTTAATTTTGTATTTTTATAGTGTAGCAAAGTAGAACCGTGAAATGAATTTTCTCTTTTGAATTTCCTACTATTTGAATTTAAATTTCTGTACATTATTTATATTGATTTTATGCATTCACATATATATACAGGGTTAGTCAAACTGAATCATCGGATTTCAAAATGCTACATTTTCATAAATAAACAAAACAGAATGATATGTAATACATGACTACAAAGGAAATATATTGAAGTTTTTTTTACAAATGTTCCATAAACAATCGATTTCTTTGGGCTTCGTAGAAAAGTTTATCTCATTCTTACAGCATTTTCCGCAGATATACTTGGTCACCCTGCACTTTTCCCTTTACAAAGACAATTCACTGCTCCAAAACTGATGATACCAGTATTAGTCCAGTAGAAATAGCGCAAAAAAGGGCCTTGCCTTACAAAAATTCGGGTAGTTCTGATTTTTGGGTATGCTGTAAAGGTTAACCCTCTAATAAAAAAAAAACAAGTTTTCGACCTTCTAGACCTTGTGCGTTTTTCACAATATTGAAAAAACCAATATTTTTCGGCACTTTTTTCGATTTTTCTTAAATAACTCAATTTTAATGCATTTTACAGAAAAAAGCACTGTTACCATTTTGTAGAGCATAAAATTCTCTACAACATGCAGTATTCAGGTTTGTAAATTGTCCAAATAGGGGGTAAGATACGGAGCCGGGAAAATAGGGTAAAATTTGCAAAAATCCACTGAAGTCGTTAGTTTTTGCTTAATAACCCACTTTTAGTGCATTTTAGAAACAAAATTGTCATAATCAACTTTTTAGAGCATGAGATAGTCGATAGTTTAATTTATTATAGGTTGACCGTCTAATAAAAAAACCAAGTTTTCGACCTTCTAGACCTTGTGCGTTTTTCACAATATTGAAAAAACCAATATTTTTCGGCACTTTTTTCGATTTTTCTTAAATAACTCAATTTTAGTGCATTTATTAAGCAAAAACTAACTTCATTTGTGGATTTTTACATTTTTTCCAAATTTAACCCTATTTTCCCGGCTCCGTATCTTACCCCCTATTTGGACAATTTACAAACAAGAATACTGCATGTTGTAGAGAATTTTATGCTCTACAAAATGGTGAAAGTGCTTTTGTCTCTAAAACGCACTAAAAGTAGGTTATTAAGCAAAAATTAACGTCTTCAGTGGATTTTTGCAAATTTCACCCTATTTTCCCGGCTCCGTATCTTACCCCCTATTTGGACAATTTACAAATCTGAATACTGCATATTGTAGAAAGTTTTATGCTCTACAAAATGGTGAAAGTGCTTTTTCTGTAAAATGCACTGAAATTGAGTTATTTAAGAAAAATTAAAAAAAGTGCCGAATAATATTGGTTTTTTCAATATTGTGAAAAACGCACAAGGTCTAGAAGGTCGAAAACTTGGTTTTTTTATTAGACGGTCAACCTATAATAAATGAAACTATCGACTATCTCATGCTCTAAAAAGTTGATTATGACAATTTTGTTTATAAAATGCAATAAAAGTAGGTTATTAAGCGAAAACTAACGTCATTTGTAGATTTTTAAATTTTTTCCAAATTTAACCCAATTTTCCCGGCTCCGTATCTTACCCCCTATCTGGACAATTTACAAACATGAATACTGCATGTTGTAGAGAATTTTATGCTCTACAAAATGGTAACAGTGCTTTTTTCTGTAAAATGCATTAAAATTGAGTTATTTAAGAAAAATCGAAAAAAGTGCCGAAAAATATTGGTTTTTTCAATATTGTGAAAAACGCACAAGGTCTAGAAGGTCGAAAACTTGGTTTTTTATTAGAGGGTCAACCTTTACAACATACCCAAAAATCAGAACTACCCGAATTTTTGTAAGGTAAAATGCTATTTCTACTGGACTATATACTTCGAATACCCTTAGCCGTAGGTGGATTAATTCGCTACTTTTTACGAAATTCACGCTGAACGTTGATTACAGATCCATATCGCGCAAACGACAGCACACAAAAAGCTTTCTGCTTCGTGCACGCCATTACCATCTCTGCCGCTGTAAAGCTTCTAAAACAGATTTCATGTAAAAGCTTCACGAAGAACACACGAGAACACATCTATTGTTCAGAATATAAAACTTCTACATTTTTCCTTTGTATTCATGTAATACTAATCATTCTGCGTCGTTTATTTTTGAAAATATTGAATTTTGAAATAGGATGATTCCTTTTGAATAACCATGTATTTAAAAAAAATGCACATATTCTGATATATCTCTGTAAAACACAACTTGTCGGTGAACGATTTGTTTTCATTAACAACAAATTTCAGTCAGGCTTCAGTTGTATAAAAATTATTTTTAAGTGTAATAATCGTCAAAATGAGAATATAAACCATTAAACACATTGTCCTTTTCTCAAAATATAAAAATCTTAATATCTAGGACATATTAAATGATTGAAAAATACAACGGTCTTTTATTAATATTTTACCACATAAACAGTTATAAATGTAATAAAATGATTTCAATTTGACAACTTTTAATCTCTTTTTTAAAAGAGAAAAATGAAATAATCTAAACAACATTATTTAAACATTGAAAAAGCAAGTTTATTTGGACACTTCATCAATAATTTTAGATTTAATCTAGAATTTCAAATGAAATTTCGTGTGAAAAAATCAATAATGTAACTTTTATTTCATCTCTCTGAAATAGAATTTTAAAAGATTTTAAGTAACCATATTTCACAGTGAATTTTTAAATTGCTTCTCTACACGAATAACTTTATTAGATATTTGGAAAATCGAAGGCATTATCTGAAAAGTTTTTATCGACATATTTTCAGATATTAGTAAATATAAAGGTATAAATGGAATGTGTAGCCTCATGCGATCCCTGTAAAAGTGTAAAATATTTAGAATAGTATAGCAGCATTATTCAAGTATGATAATGCTGTTATAAAGGCATTGTTAGTACTAAATAGTAATAAAATGATGCGATAGCAAATTAATTATTATTATAAATAATGATTACGCATATCAAGATCTAAAATAATGATAAATTGTATAAAACTGAAGCAAAATTTTGTATTTCAAGATTCTTTACTTTTAAATTAGTAGTTGCGTCTAAAGAAAGCTCTATATATGTGAACTTTAGTATTACCTTAGTTTTTGACAATATGACAAATATTATCAGATATTTGTAATGCAGCCGTATATACTTTCAAAATACAAAAAGTATTTTTCCCTGACCCAACATTAATAACTGTTTATTGCTTCACAGATTTTTTTTTTTTCTTCGCGTAGTATTGCAGAAAAACTATTTCAGTATTATTTTAGGAATTTAAATTAATCTTATTTATAGTTCTTAACATTATCTAGAAAAAATGCGTTATTTTATACTTCTTTTATATGCTCACTACACTACTTTTAGAAAAACTGCATATATTCCCATACATCATATTTAAACAATAAAACAATGGCAAATATTTTGCCTTCACAGCTACATTATGTATGCTTTATAATAGACGGACTAATTATTTTTAGCTACATTAAAGTAACAAAGATCAGAAAAAAATCTTATGTTATTGCCTTTTCCAAGAAATAACAAAATTCCATAAACCAGGATTTAAAGATAATAGAAATGTCTCATTCCTATATTTATGAGCTCTGTAAAGAGTTATAACTTAAATAAAATTGCTTCATTTTCACAGCTGTTTAGATTTCTTTAAAAAAGAAAAAATAGAATAAGCTTAATATTATTATTTACACACTCAGACAATAAATTTTATTTGATATTTTCATCGGTGATCTTGGATTTAAGCCAGGATTCCCATCGAAGTGTCGTGTTAAAGAACGATAAAATAAATGTTATGTTCTCCACTGGAAACATTATTAAAAGAGGGTTTAAGTAACAGCATATCACATAGAACTATACTTAACCTTCTATAATCGTATTTTCTTTCTATCGTTTCTGAAATGTTGACATATGTCATTATAAAATTAAGATATAAGCTTACATGATCCCGGTAAAGTAACCAAAGTTTTTAGACTGTTTCAGAATTTAAAAAAAAAAAATAAATGTTAATACTAAACAATAATATTTAAAGATGAAGTATCTCAATAATCTTATAAAGCAAGAAGCAAATGTTTTAATTTTTCAGTGCAAATTCGACTTTACTGCGCATACCTCAACTTTTTTTTAACGGTGAATAAAGATGGAAATATAATTAAGAAGAATCAAGAGCACTGTTGAAAGAATAGTTCGCCTGTTGGCCTGCAATTCTAGCAACCCTAGCGCATGGAAATACTCCTTCTAAATTCTTCTTAATTATATTCTTATTTCCAATTATTCCACCTGCTTTGTTTGAGAGAGGGGTGAAAAAATGGGGATTGGGTATTGCAAGGGGGAAGGAGGAAACATCTATCCAAAAAAACCGTGGCAACCTAGAATCAGTACCTATCATGGGATTAGAATTTAATAGAATGAAGAAAACTTTTATTAATATTTTTTTCAGTTTTGATTCGGTTTTCCTAAAATTTGAAATGATTTGACAAAATTCTGCAACGATGATATATATTAAATTTCAAACTGTTTGGGTGGGTAGTTTTTGCGCGGTTATATGCGGACAGATGGACAGACGGATGGACTAGACGACGACTATAGGTTCTATGTATTTATATATTTACGAACGCAGCTAAAAAGCCTGTATGAGGGAATCATGAGGAGGCAGGGATGGGAGCGATTATAACACTATTTCGAACAATACTGGAATATTATTAAGACATTTCTTTTAACGTGCAATGATAAGGAATTTCTAAAGAAGCAATTTAAAAATACACATAACTCAGTAAAAATCCACTTTCAGCAATTGCTGTCTATAATAGGTAATGTGTACGAAATCTTTTGTGCAGGCCTGTCTATGACCTATACAGTTTATACAAACCATGTAACACTTTAAGGATTTATTTAAAGCTAAAAGAGCATTTTTTCAGATTCCAATTCCGCATGAAATTGACCTCAATGCGCATGCACCAACTTTTTTTTCAAAGTAGGAATAGAATACCAGGGTCCATATCAGGTCCAGGTCAGGTCACCCATTCTATAGTTTGAGAGTGGAGTGGGTCTGAACAAAATGGAAAGAGTGGGCATCAAACCCACACAATGAGAAACCCATTGATCCTTCTCCCCACCTCCAATGGGAAGAAAAATTTTCTCTTTCTTTGAAATAGCAGCTAGGTCAATTTTCGTTCTTTGCTCTTCGGACAAAAAATAAATCAACAATCACAGTTTTTTTAAATACGTTCATACAGTTTCTGCAGGATTCTAAATGAAATTTTCTTTTTTTGTTTTTTATTTAAATCGGAGTTGACCGAGTACGAAGACAATGGGGCGCTCAATCCTAAGTTCGTTTAATTCGAGGACCATTTGGAATAAACCGACCAGCGTAGCGGGCGAAGCTCCGCTAGTATAAGTTTAGAAATGTATACTACAGCAGAAAACGGATTTCTAGCAGTTATCGATCATAGTTCGAATGTGCGGTGAAAAAAAATGTGCTGATTTTAATCGTTTGTGGATTTTAGGGTGGCGGACTTGAAAGAATCTACTGAATCATAACGTCATGAAATTCTTTAGTGTTTTCTAGAAATTGAACTTTTAAAGCTACTTATTCTGTTCTCCTGAGAAAGCATATTCTAGTCCATCTCATTGATACGTATAAATCTCATTACGTTTAAAATATCATAACAACAATAAAATGGACCGCAAACGATATTCCCCATAGGTCATAACGTAACGGAAATTTTTGTGTGTTCCTGTAAGCGAACTGTAATTGCTACACACTTCAGTTTCAATACCGAACATCGTATTGTAAACCTCAATAACTCATAAAAAATTACATGGCAATCCGTGTACATTTACTAGGGTTAGAGCACGACCGGACAGACAAAGATACAAACCAAGTAGATTAACACTTTTCAGCTAAGTTGGAAAGTTTTTTAAAAAATGTATAAGGTGAACCAAAAGTCTTTCCCTGATTATAATATTTAATTACAGAATAACTGTTTGTATAAGAAGGTAAACTGTTGTATCATTGGATAGGTCAGTTTTAGTAGTTTTTTTGTGCAATAGATGGCGCGAATTAGATTGGAAGGGATAGACCAACACCTTGGCCTCCACGCTCTCCAGATATTACTCCTCTGGATTTTTTCTTTTGTGGTTATATTAAGGATAGAGTCTTTGCCACACCAATTGCTTACGTCGGAGAACTGAAGAATAGGATACAAGCTGCTGTGTGTACTGTAACAGAAGACATGTTGTTAAAGAACATTTGGCGAGAACTACAATACCGCTTAGACATTTTTCGAGCTACCAAGGGAGCACACGTTGAAATTAACTGAGGTACGTGGTCTTATAAAAACTTTTATAACAGTACTTACAATGTATCCAAACAAATATATGTCTAATTATAATTGTTTGAGCAGAATAAATATTTATAATCAGGGCAAGACTTTTGATTCACCCTATATAATAATGAAGTAAAGCGTGTATTCACATTGTTCAAAAAATAATACTATAATTCTGTGATCTATGAAGGTAATAGAAAACATAATACAAAAGTATCTTCTTTTATTATAGGAATCAAATAAAAACTCATCAATGTAAAAGAATAGTTCCATTTTCACAGCTCTTTATCTCTTTTGAAAATAGAAAGATTGGAATAAGCTCAATATCATTATTTAGAAAATAAACGGCAAATTTTATTCAGACATTTTCATGGATGAGCTTGGATTTAAGCCAAAATTTGAAATGAAGTGTCTTGCTCAAAATCATTAAAGTTACTTCTATTTTCTTTTCCTTAAACATTATCAAAAGTGATTTTAAGTAACGATATTTCACAGAAAATTATTAAATTACTTTTGGAATTAGGATAATTTTATTGGATATTTGACAGATCGAATGTTTTATTGGAAAACCTTCTTTAAATCCTATTTCAAATGCTGTCAAATGTCATTATGCAGTTAATATATAACCTGATACGATTCTGATAAAAAAAAAGTGTTAAATATTGTCGGAAGATTTTAATTTATTTTTTCTTATTTTTAAATAAATTGGACCGTGAAAGAATATAGAAAAGAAAGTATTTTAATAGTATTATTATTAAAATCTGATAATTCCGTTAAATTATCAGGCGTACATTAATAATGTACGCCTATAATAAACTAATTATAAACTAATTATATATTAATAATGTAATACGTACATTATTAATGTGAAACTGTAGCGTTTTCATAAATTACAGAATAAAGGACACACTTTCTAATTATTCCTGCTAGAGGCTTGCCTACCATTTGGAAGACCAGTCAATAAAAATATAGAAATAGTTCGCTGGGATGAGTTTCTAAATCCCGCTGTATTCTATGGATGTTGCTTTTTCAAACCATCATTTGTTTCATTTCACGCAGAGCACATTTTCTGAAGAGAGATTCAGTTCTTACGCATAAATCAACTAGTCGCTGGAGGCCACCTTAATACTTATGCATTATGGATATGCATAACATAAAATATGAAAATAAAACATGTGTAAACTATTTATAAAATGCATTGCAATTTGAATAAAATCGTGGTTTGATGACGTCATAAACTTTAAATGCTCTATTACTGAATTGCGTAAAAGAAACATCCAAAATCGATAATAAATCGAAACATCCAAAATCGATAACTCCAAAATCGATAATTATATTAACTAAGGGATTATAAATTTGATAGAATAGTTACACCCTTTTTCTTTTTAGCAGTTTGAAAACTAGTCGTTGGGGGCCACCGTAATACTTACCCATCATGGATATGCATAATGTAAAATATTAAAATAAAAAATATGTAAACTACTTATAAAATGCATTGCAATTCGAATAAAATCGTGGCTTGATGACGTCATAAACTTTAAAGGCTCGATTACTGAATTGCTTAAAAGAAACATACTTATAACTCCAAAAACAAAAATCCTAATAATTAGCGGTTTATTGCATCTGATTAAGCGTCTCATTTCCAATTAAAATATATCTTTGAATTGAAATTTAAATGAAATACAGGGTCATGAAAAATCGAAGAGTGTGAAAAATAGGATTACAAATATCTCGGCAACTCATTATCCGATCGACTTCATTCTTTATGCAAAATTTATGTTTTTTATTGTCTTTTATATCCACTCCTTAAAATAAGCAATTTCGAAAAAATTTATATACCTTTTATCAGAACGAATATTTCGAGAGTCCGGAAAAAATAGTTCCGGATAATCGAGGTTACTGAAATTCAATAAGCTTCTTCCCATTATTACATACTAAGTACATACCAAATTTCAAATCTCTATCTGAATTTGTTCGGGAGATAGAGCGTTTACAGACACACAGACGGACGGCAATTTTTTTTTTCTAAAAATATGTTTTTTGGAATCTCCAGTGTCTGAAACGCGTAAATCCGTCAAAAAAAATTTTTTTTTTCGATTTTCAAAATGATTACAAGACTTACCCTATACTACGTATGATGGGTAAGTAAAAATTGGCTAGATGAATGGATTCTTCAAAACAGTGAGTATTCATCCATTGCGAAACTTATTTGTGGCCAAACAGATGGATGAATAATTAAATATATCTTTATTTTTCATTTGGCAAGAAACGAATGCATTTTTAACACTTTACAACATAGTTGAAAAGTGTTTGTGGATTCGGTTTGTCTGTCTTCTGTATTTCTGTCGACTGTCCTTGTTCTAAGTCGCGTAAATATACTCTGATTGCCATGCAATTGATATATATTTGTGTTTACTATGATTTGATCGATATTGAAAAAAGAATTGTATAGCGTTATAGTTCATTTACAGGGACACTCAAAAGAATCCTATTACATTACTGTCGTGGAGAAAAATCGTTTGCAGTGTATTTTAATGATGTTAGACTATCTCAGACATGTTAAAAGATATATATATATATCACCGAGACTCACTACAAGATGTTTATTATAGAATATGGTGTGCATAGCATTTATCGTACATTTATAGGGACGCTCAAAGGAATACCGTTACATTAAGGTATATGGGGAAAAGTCGTATGCGGTTTGCTTTAATAATGCTACACTATTTCAAATATATTGAAACTGACATATATCACTGAGGTGCACTACAAGATGCTTACGATTGAATAACGTGTGCATAGCATTCATCGTTGCTGCACAGGGACACACAAAATAATTATGTTACAGTTTTGTCTATCAATAATAATTGGTGGAAGTGCGTTTTCAGTTGTGGCACGTGTTTTTGAATTTATCTATTTTTTTTTTTTTTTTTTTTTTTTTTTTTTGCATATTACTGGGTGTATATAAATTCTAAAGATTCTTTACAGGGCTGCACAAAAAATCTCGAGTACATTTCCGTTTATTGGAGGAATTTGCTGTAGGGGAAAAATTTCAACTCTGATATTCGTTTCGTAACTGAAGTAAACTGTAGAATAATATGTAGTATATATACAATTTTATAGATCACATACAGGAGTATACAAAGGAATTCAGATGTTTTTCTGACTATTGGCAGTATTTCCTCACATTATGTTTTCAAATGTATCATGCGTTTTACAAATTGTCCCTCCATTGGACTTGGTGGAGGTGGAGGATGAAGTAGACTTCTAATATGAATAGGGACCTTTACACACTACATAAACTCTAACCTTAACAATTTAGTTATTCTTAATGGCATTATACAGTGTTATTTAGTATTTTTAGTATAATTTATCATTGTTTATTATTGTGTTATTATTCATTCATTATTGTTCATTTAGTGCTTGCTTCTATCCATTATTATTATTACTTATTTCAGCATCTTACAGAATTATTACATGGTAGTATTATTGCTCAGTATCTCATAGTAGTATTTAGTAATTCTAAGTAAGATTGGTAAATTGTATTTTCAGAACTTTATTTCAGAATTAAATTCTATAATTATTGCTCAATATCACAAAGTATAATTTAGTAATGCTCAGTATAATTAGGTAAACAAACCTGCTGGATGGGGCTAGTTGAGCTTAAGCCGAAAGGTAGGCCACCCCGCCCGGTTTGACTTTGACCTTGTTTAATTCGACATATTGTGTCACCTTATTAAACGGGGAAGTTTTTATATATATATATTATATATATATATATATATATATATATATATATATATATATATATATATATATATATATATATATATATATATATATTCTGAAAGTGTTAAATAATCTATGCTTGAAGCATGATTTTTCATTCTTGTTTTACTCTAAAAAAGACGGAATCCTATCTATACAACTAATATTAATTAGAATAAAAAAAGGGGATAAAGTCATAGAAACACTGTTATATTTAATAAAACCTTATTGTTTTAATATTTGTTTCTGTCTTTGATTAACAAGGTTCTCCAATGACTTTATTTTTGGTATATTTCTACTTTAAGTATTTTTGAAATAATTTTAAATTTATGTATGACTTCAATTATTCAAAAATCATCAATATTTAAATCTTAATGAAGTGTTATATACACTGAAAATAGTGATTGATTTACAATCGATTATACAATTACTTAATCTTAAACAATCTTTTAAAATTGTTATTTTAATTTTTTTTTATGAGAAAATAAATTAAATTAATATTTTGGTTTTTATTACTTTTTTTCAGTGAGTAGTATTTTCTATCGAATAAAAAATAACAATTAAAGACTTAATAATTCATCTAAAAAATAATAACAGCATACAACGAGCCTTAGTAAAAACTGCCATTAGAGGTAATGATAGATATATTTCCCACAAATCCTTTTGCATCGGTATTTAGGAAGAAATATTGCAGGTATTATAGCGAGGAAGATATATCATATATAGATGTTATGTAGGAATATTTTCTTGCTTCTATATAAATAGTGCTATATTCTAAATACATTTACCTGAACAACCGTGAAAAATCCCAATGAATAAATAAACTTCATGTTTTTATTAATAACCAAGATAGGATATATATGAAGTGTAATTGTTTATATTACACTAGCTTGCATTCTAAATTTCAGTTAGGGCAATCAAGTATGTATAATATAAATAAGCACTTAGTTAAATGATGAAGAAAATATATCAATATGATAATTCTACATATTCCATTATTGTGTTATTTTCATTTGGTAGCATAATATTTCTATTTACTTTTCAGAGGCATCACAAATACTTTTTATTTCATTTAATTTTGGCAGTTTTTTATTTTTTTTTTTGGGGGGGGGGGGGGTTCACAAAAGTTGCTAAAGAGACTCTGCATCTTAGACGGTTCTCAAGCATGTAGTTTGATTACATATCTGCTAAATTTGTGTTTTATTTATATTATTTACCTATTTATTGATTTATGGAGTGTTAATTTTAATATTAGACAGAAATAAACATTGAATCATTTATATTGCTTTATGTGTAAACGGATTATTCTTCCGTAATTGAGATGGAGGCGATAGAGATAGATTTTACACAAAATCATGTATGAAATTTATTTTAAATACCATAAAAAACGGTAAATTGAGATACGGTTAAAAAAAAAATTGCATTTAAAAAGTGCATTTGTTTCACTATTTGACGGTGTAAAAATTAAAATTATGCGGTGTTTAGAAGTGATTAAATTTGTGAATAAAGATAAATGCACTACTTACATTGTTGCTACCGTTGATATGACGTCAGCATTGCTCACGGGCATATATTTTTTATATAATATAGATTGAACAACATGAACATATTGTATTTCATTTTAACGGCTGTATGCAGCACAAAGTGATAAACATTCAGAAGCATAATTTAAGCCGAACAACAACATTTCCGACTGAAATTTTCACAATCTGCGTAACTATTTCAATAGGCTAGGTTATGCTGTCACTGTATTTATTTCTGTTTAAAATATCGAAATACTTTAAAAGAGAGAGCATGAGTTACGATTGTTTTAAAATAGGCGCTGGAAAAACTATGAAAATTCAATGATCAATTTAAAAAGGAGAGATTTGATTGATTTTTAAGAGTTTTGGTTAATTAATACAACGCACAAATGAGGAGAAATAATGAATATTATGTCATGAGTTACCCACAGGAACAGCTTAATAAATTTCATGTCAATTGAAAAGTTCAAGTGTAAAAATTTTTGATATAATTTCTGCTGTAAATATCATCAATGAGAAAAGGCATCCTACAAAAAGAACAATGAATGTTCCTGTAAAATCTTTAATCATCAGAGGTTTCCGATTTGTACCGTCAGAATCATTATTTGCTAGTTTAGGTCGGTGGAGCTGCAACATGAAGTATTTATCGCTAAAAATGTTTGCATACAGATCTGCGGCGACAATGCGATGAACAACACGATCCAGCTTCTTAGGACAGCAAAATTGTTTTGAAAGAGCTATTGCAATATGGCTTAAAGAGAAACTATCTTCAGAGATGTAGTATCCTTTTGTAAACCTAATTAAGTCAAATCTATCTTCTATAAATGCCTTTTTATGAGGATACTTTTAGAAATCTTGATTACTGTGTAGGAATTCTTCCCCTCTTTTCAAGCACTCTGTAATAAATTTAAATCTTTCATCGTTTGACTCATACCGCGACAGCGCACTACTCTTGTACGTCATACATATGATAGAATTTTTTCGTGCAGTTTCGGATAGATCTGAAATGTCACGAATTCCAGTCATTATAGGAACAGTTAAAAGAGACAATATTACAGCTTTGTAGCTGGTAGTGAGGACAGTAATTCCTAAAATCCAGTAATACATCATCAGCGCAGTATTTCTCTGTCTTACGCGAACAGAAAAAGATTTTTCTAACAGGCTTCCGATACAATCTACTAAAATAGTTGAATAAGTTTCTTTACTCTTCAAAAGAAGGTACAAAACAAGTGATATCAGTATGAGACACAATAAATGCCTATCCACACTTCAAAGAAAAAACATCAAATGTTGCAAAACTCTTTGGGTGTGGTTCAGGTAAATTTGTCATGAAAGTGACACCAATCATGTGTAGTTAGTAACTAATATGTACTTCTTCTCTCCTTTCACCATTTACAGTTAATGCGCTGGCACACTGTAAAAAAAAATGCAGTAAAATTACGGACAGAGGCCGGCAGCAGAGATTCTAATCATACCCCGTAAAAAAAAAATAAAATCCATGCCGCCCATCATTTTGTGCAGCCCGTAATTTTACGGGGCAAAGTAATATAGCATTATAATGCACAGGATATAATGCACTTTAAAACACAATAACACTTTGCTTACTGTTCCGCAGCACGTAGCACGTTAGATAATCATCACAGAATCGTCGTTTTGGCGGATTAAAATTTTCGAAACACGAGTAAAATGAAGGGTTACACCGTAGCGGAGGACAATGTATGGGGTCGCACCGTATTTTTGCTAATATATGGGCTAGAACTGTAAGAATATGTGGATTGCTCTTAATTTTCTAAGTATCTAAGGGATAAGGCCGCTTATTTAGTGGATCAGACCGTTTTTCATCAAATAAGGCTCATAAATTTACAGTTTTTCCTGAGATCACAGTCAGGGCAGCTTCTCCTCTTGCCAGCATTCCTATCATCCCAGTTCAGGTCCTATCATTTTCCTTAAATACTATTCCATTGTCTTGCGCTATAACAATATTGAATTTAACTCCAAGACCTATGGAGAGGGCTCGGATTAGTGGAGCATTATGAACATTGATAAAATTTCCATCATAATTTTGTAGGAGTGTATCTTGTTCATTCTTGTAAGGTTTTAAAGCCACAAGTTTCAATATTTTGGATGAATTACTTTCAGTCATTTTCTACCTAAATTATAAATTAAAGCTTATATTTCCACTGTAATAACTTACATAAATGATTTAAAATAAAATAATTTACATAAATAACATAGTAATAGTTAAAATTACATAAATAACATAATAATAATATAATAAAATAACTTAAGTAGCATGTTTACTATCTTCTAATTATTTATGAGTATGCAATAAATTCTCCGAACACATATTTTGACAAAGGAACCTATTTATGATGATTTTTAAATCGTTTTTAATTTTTAGGTATTGTTGGGGTGCAAACGTACACTTGCATCCAACTGGCTACATATATAATAGCTACCCGAACATGCGTTTAATTACTTTATTTCTTTTCAGGTGTAATCGTAAAGGTTATCTAGTTAAGGCTATAAAATTATTAAATAACATTTACCAAGTTTTGTGTTGTGATTCTCTTTTTGAAGACTAACCTTAATTATGCGGAATAAATAATTCATAATAGAAACTCACAAATACTGCTTTATTTAATAGTAAAAGAGCTTTCTAATAAAATAATTAAACATTATGGGAAGAAAAAATATTAAAATTAACAATTAATAAATATGAAAAAGAATCTATTGAAACTGCATTAATGCTCTCGCAATTCATTCTAATTAATAAAAGAAAACTACTCACATGAATAATGTTAATTAATTAGAAAAGAGAATTAATTACTATTCTAATTTTTATATTGCTAAACACAGGTCTTAAACGCAGAACGGTGGAATGCTTTCATTAATAGAAAATGACGTCATAAACATGCAATTTCATTCATGAAACTTTAAAAAAATTATAAACGCGACAAAAGGACGTATTTTTTCAATGAATTTCCTTTCGCGAATATAATTTTAAGGTCCCATGACTACAAATTCAGTAAAAGAGAAACGATATATTATTGGAAATCATTTCGATAGAACCGTATACTAATAAAAATGTTTTGTGTACACAAAAACGTTTCTTCTCTTAAACATGATGTCTCTTTTACTGGCTGAAATGTACTGCATTTCCACGATTAAAAATTATAGATTTGTAATGCACGGAGAGGGCATGTTTAAGAGCACTTTGTGCTTAACCAAGTTATAGATGGGAAGAAAATCCAATGTACATTATGGCATTTAGGCACAATCATTGTTAAACGTTGTTGTTTTCAGAATAAAAAAATAATTTTTTAGTCAAATGCCTTTTAAAAATATCATTTTCTTTGAAACATGTTCTTCCATTGACGATTTTCCACCAATGGAAAGGCGTATCTTGTGGAATGATAGAACCTTCAAAATTCATCATTTTGAATAAACCGTAGGACAATATTGCAGTTTCATGTCTTTAACTGAATTTTGTTTTGTAAAAAAAAATTTCACATTAATGGAAAAGTATCCTTCGTGGAATGAAAGACCTTTTAAAATGACATCATTTTGAATAAATCATAGCACAATATATTGCTAAGTAATTGTGAATTATCAAAGCGCATAGTTGAGAAAGTTATATATGGAGAGTATTATGTATATATTGACACAGGCATAAATAAAAAATTTGTGTGAAGTTACACTAGGTCTATACTACATATTTGTTACTGATAAATACATATCTTTTATATATTCGAAGCATATAAGTATTGTGATAAAAAACAATGATGTATATTAAAGGGGTTCTTTAATTGATATTTTAGAAATCAAAGCAGCATACAGTCAAAGTAAATGTGAATTATTTATGTTTAAATCAAAACGTATAGTTTAGAAAGTTATAGATAGAGAGTATTATGTATATATTGACAGAGGCATATCTAAACATTTTTTGTATGAAGTTACACTATGTCTATACTACATATTTGTTACTGATAAATACTTATCTTTTATATATTCGAAGCATATAAGTATTGCGATAAAAAACAATGATGTATATTAAAAAGGTTCTTTCATTGATATTTTAGAAATCAAAGTAGCATACAGTCAAAGTAATTGTGAATTATTTATGTTTAAATCAAATCGTATAGTTGAGAAAGCTATAGATATAGAGTATTATGTATATATTGACATATACCATAAGTAATCTTTTTTGTTTGGATATAATATTAGAAAAATGCCTGTCTTAGGAAGTAAACTGTTCATAATCAAAATTTAATTTACAGTTGCCTACTGAAACGTATTGACAGTAATTTGCATAGTGATTTACTGTTTTTGTTTTACAAAGTATTCTGTGTCATATTCCGTGTCATTTATCTGCATTTATTTCTCTTTTCATGTGTACTGTCGCATGTATCCCCAGAAGTCTGTCTACCAAACTTCCCTAAACGTTTACGAAGCCTGGTTGATAAATGTACAACAGGTACAGTCGGTCAACAAAAAAAAGGTGAATTACAACAATACAATATAATTAGTTAGTTGTAGCAGAACAAAAATCTAAAATGATCATTCAATCGGGAATTATATCTTCTGTCTGTTTATGCTAAAAAAAAAAGACTTAGGTCTTCATAGAGAAATTACAACTAACTTTTAAAATTTTCAGTAAGAACACTTAAGTGTGACATCACATTTGTATTCTTAGGAAAATTTTATCCTAGAATTCCAACCGTGAAATCATTCGATCATATAGTTTAGAATTTATTTAGGTTTAAAATTTGGAGCTCTTAATGTAAAATCTATTTTCAATATGTGTAAAACTAATTGCAATGCGCGTAGATTTTTACGTATAACTCAAAGACTACTTGGCGGAATAAGATGTAATATTGGATTCGCTAATTGCAACAAACATTTAAAAAATTCAATACAAACACATAAATGCGACATCACATTTGTATTCTTAGGAAATTTTTATCCAAAAATTCCAAACGAGACATCATTCGATCAGGTAATTTAGGATTTATTTAGGTTTAAAATTTGGAGCTCTTAATGTAAAATCCATTTTCAATAGGTGTAAAACTAATTGCAATGCGCGTAGATTTTTACGTATAACTCAAAGACTACTTGGCGGAATAAGATGTAATATTGAATTCGCTAATTGCAACAAACTTTTAAAAAATTCAATACGAACCCTTAAGTGCGACATCACATTTGTATTCTTAGGAAATTTTTATCCAAAAATTCCAAACCAGACGTCATTCGATCAGGTAATTTAGGATTTATTTAGGTTTAAAATTTGGATCTCTTAATGTAAAATCCATTTTCAATAGGTGTAAAACTAATTGCAATGTGCGTAGATTTTTACGTATAACTCAAAGACTACTTGGCGGAATAAGATGTAATATTGGATTCGCTAATTGCAACAAACTTTTAAAAAATTCAATACGAACCCTTAAGTGCGACATCACATTTGTATTCTTAGGACATTTTTATCCAAAAATTCCAAACAAGAAAACCACATTTAAAAAAACACATAAGTCAAGTGTTTTCAAAATATACTTTTTTTTGTCGCAAATGCTTTCTTAAAGGTACAGCAATGATCTGGGTAATTACCACAGCATAAGTAAGTGTATTCCTTCCTCCAATGCCTTCTAATTTTCGTTCATTACTTAAACGACATAAAATCAGCGACTTAAGTGCACTGTAAAAAACATTACAGTAAAATTACGGGCAGAGGCCGGCAGCAGAAATTCCAATCATACCCCGTAAAAAAAAAAAAGAAAAAAAAAATCCATGCCCATCATTTTGTGCAGCCCGTAATTTTACGGGGCAAAGTAATATAGCATTATAATGCACAGGATATAATGCACTTTAAAACACAATGACACTTTGCTTACTGTTTCGTAGCACGTAGCACGTTAGACAATCATCGCAGAATCGCTGTTTTGGCGGGTTAAAATTTTCGAAACACGAGTAAAATGAAGGGTTACACCCTAGCGGAGGACAATGTATGGGGTCGTACCATATTTTTGCTAATATATGGGCTAGAACTCTAAGAATATGGGGATTTCTCTTAATTTTCTAAGTATCTAAGGGATAATGCCGCTTATTGAGTGGATCAGACCGTTTTTCATTAAATAAGGCTGTTGCCCGTGAAAATTGAAGGGCAAACGCTCATAAATTTAGTTTTTTTCTGAGAGTGGGATTTTTGCAAGTAATACCAGATAATTCCAGCTCATTTTGCCAAGTAGTTTTTGAGTTATGCTTAAAAAAATTATTCCCACTGCAGTTTGTTTCACAACTATTAAAAATGAATTTTACATTTCAGATTCAAAAATTTTAATTTGTATAATTACTAAACAACTTCATCGTATGAGTTATTTCGAGCAACATTTTTTGAAGAATAAAAATATAATGTCCAATTAGTGTTTTGTATTGAAAATTCTAAAGTTTTTTTTATACGCTTTCTACGAAGACGGCCCCCTGAGGATTTTTTTAGTAAATAAATAAATTTTCAATACATAGATTTAAAATAGATGTAAGTTCCAATAGAATAGGGATTTTAGTTCTTTTTTTCTTCGATAATATAATGAAATTGATATAAATGTTTCTTTTAATTATTTATTTTATTTTATTATTTTTGCCGGCTGTACTTTGCGAAATTGTAGCAACCCATAACTTTATTTATTTGAAAAAACAAGAGAATAATAAACAGTTTATTCCTGTCCACCTTTTATGCAAATTATTTTCATTGAAATTAAATCTAGTTCTTTATTTCAGAACAAGTAAAGTCTTCCATGTTAAAATAAAATTAGTATTTTAAGATATAAACTATGGGTTATTTATGAATAAAACATCCGACTAATTGTTTTTTTTCTGCTTTTTATGGTGTCGAGAACACAATTACATCGGTGTTTAAAGAAATGAATTGATTGATTAAAAAAAACTAATACATTATTATTGCGTAGGACCAAAAACTTATTACCCTAATGTAAATTTCAACACAAACGAAAAAAAAATGCAAGACAGATATTTTAAACAACTTTTTCACATAAAAATAAATTAAAAGACAAATTATAAGCGTTCGCTATACTTAATATTAATTTTGTAATAATTTTCACTGTTTATTCTTCTTATTCATGAAAATAATTTTAAAGATGCATAAACACAAATATTTCCACTTCGCTTTTTTTTTTTTATGTTTGATAAATTAAAGAAAAATTTTTGCGCTTGATCAAGAAATTTAAAAGTGTACTTTATCTGGTCTTCTTTTAAATAATGTTTTTTTTCTTATGGAATTTCTCCATTTTATAAAGATAAATGCTGATAAATATATCATAAATATTTGTAATTAATTTTATGTCTGTTGTGTAAAAAATGCTCTAGTTTTTTCACCTTAATCTGATAATCTGAAATATTTAAGTAAATTTTTTTCTTGTGAAATTCCTTCAAATTATGAAGATAAAATACTAATAAATGTGTTATAAATATTTGTAATTAATTTGGGGGGTTTGGTGTGAAAAAGTGTCTTGAGTTTTTGCTTCTTAATCTGATAATTTGAAATCTTTGTTAAATTTATTTTTAACAATAAATTCTTGATGTCATCAGGAGCAAAACTTATTAAATAAATATTTACTTTTTTTTTTCAACAGTAAAAACGAAAATAAATGTAGAAGATGATATTGATTTGATTTATTTAAAACATTATTTTTAAAAGAATATTCTGAATCATTTCAGAGTGTAACACGTACTTTTAATACAATAAATTGAGCAAAATTTACAGGTGCGGGTTATCTGCCGGTTATAAAAATGAATGATTAAAATTAAAGAGGAAAGAAGGTGATTATAAGATAAAAGATTTTTATTTTAATAAATATGATATTTATTTACAAAAATATGATTTTCGCCATCAGATTACATAAAAAGTTATAGTTATTATACTTTACAAAAAGCTTTGTTTTATTTTTTGCTTTGTATCTTATGATGGTTTCTACGAACAGAAAGAGGTGTTCGTTAAACGGCGAAAATACCTAATAACAGAAATAACTAGTCGGATGTGCCAATCCCAAAACTTTTTTCTATCTCAGCCATATTAATACACTAAAAAAAATCCGCACCAATTTACATCAAGGTCTAACTGAATCTAATGTTTTATTAAATTCCGTGCACTAGTTCTTCATATATGACTATTGCTAAAATCGTGTAAATCCTGAAAAATACAGAATAACAGCGCCACCTGTTGGTAGAATTAGCCCAAAATCTAATCAACTATGACTTATATCAACGTCTAACTGAATCTGAAGTTTGATGAAAATCCATGCATTAGTTCTTGAGATATAGTTATCGTGATAATAATGAAATAAAAGAAAACTGCCCAGTTAAACTGACGGCATTGAGCTCACAGGCTATTCACACTAACTGTAAATTATATTCTTATTTCAAAGAATTTGAAATAAGCCCTCGAAAAATGAAGAAATTGACAATATATTAAGAGGGGGGAACCATCCCCCGTTTCTCCTTCTTATAATTAACCAATGAACCCATAAAACTAATCAGAGAAGCGCCTTACCACAATCAACCTATATACAAAATTTGAAAAAATCGGATAATTCTGCATGAAAAATCCATTTATCTAAATTAAGGGGTGGTTAGCCCCCCGTCCCCCCTTTATACTTAACCAAAGAACCCCCAAAACTAATCAGAGAAGCGCCTTATCACAATGAACATATATATAAAATTTGAAGAAAATCGGATAATTCTGCTTAAAAACCCATTTATCTATATCAAGGGGGGTTAGTCCCCCCCGTTTCCCCCTTTATACTTTACCAGTGAACCCCCAAAAATAATCAGGGAAGTGCCTTACCACAATGAGCCTATATACAAAATTTGGAGTAAATTGGATAATTCTGCATGAAAAACCCATTTATCAAAATTAAGGGGGGGGTAGCCCCCGTTTCCCTCCTTTACACTTCACCAATGAACCCCCAAAACTAATCAGGGAAGCCCCTTACCACAATGAGCCCATGTAGAAAGTTTGAAGAAAATCGGATAACTCTGCATGAAAAAAATCATTTATCTAAAATAAGGGGGGAGGATTAACCCCCCCGTTACCCCCTTTATACTTAACCTATGAACCCCCAAAACTAATCAGAAAGAACCTTATCACAATGAACCTATATACAAAATTTGAAGAAAATCGGATAACTCTGCATGAAAAAAATAATTTATCTAAAATAAGGGGGGGGGGTTAACCCCCCCGTTACCCCCTTTATACTTAACCTATGATACCCCAAAACTAATCAGGAAAGAACCTTATCACAATGAACCTATATACAAAATTTGAAGAAAATTGGATAATTCTGCATGAAAAAATCATTTATCCAAATTAAGGGGGGTTAGCCCCCCCGTTCCCCCCCCTTTATAGTTAACCAATCAATCCCCAAAACTAATCAGGGAAGCGCCTTATCACAAGGAACCTATAAACAAAATTGGAAGAAAATCGGATAACTCTGCATGAAAAATTCATTTATCTAAATTAAGGGGGAGGATTCCTCCCCCCCCGTTAGCCCCTTTATACTTAACCTATGAACCCCCAAAACTAATCAGGAAAGAACCTTATCACAATGAACCTATATACAAAATTTGAAGAAAATTGGACAATTCTGCATGAAAAAAGCATTTATCTTAATTAAGGGGGGTTAGCCCCCCCGTTCCCCCTTTATAGTTAACCAATCAATCCCCAAAACTAATCAGGGAAGCTCCTTATCACAAGGAACCTATAAACAAAATTGGAAGTAAAACGGTTATTTCTGTCAAGAGTTATCGCGTTACGTACGTACATACATACATACATACATACATACATACAGAACGGGCGGGCACATAAGCTCTCAGGCTTTGATAGCCTGTGAGCTAAAAAGTAGCATAGCAGCTCCACCTTTTGGCCTATTTATACCAAAACATAAGCAGTATCTATTTATGTCAAGATCTAACAGAATCTGAAGTTTGATAAAATTCCGTGTATTATTTCTTGAGATATAGCTTTCGCAAAAATAATAATAAAAGTGGTATAGCAGCGCCACCTGTTGGGATATCTAGACAAAAACGTAATGAGTGTCTGTTTATATCAAGGTCTAACTGAGTCTGAAATTCGATGAAAATAAGTGCATTAGTTCTGGAGATAGAGCTATTACAGAAATCGCGAAAAATGTAGCATAACAGCGCCGCCTGTTCTGCGGTTTTTACCAAAAACTAATCAGTTCCCATTTATATCAGGGAGTAACTAAATATAAGGTTTTATTAAATTTCGTGCATTAGTTCTTGAGATAGAACGCCCAGGAAATTTTTGTCACATACATACAGACAGACAGACAGAGTCAGAGACTCACAGATAGACATTTTCTAAAATCAGTCAAATCGTCTTCAGGACCTTCTAAAACGTATAAATCCGTCGAAAACCGGATGTAAAAATTTTCATGAATCCAATAGTTTCTTCTTGTAAAGATAGAAGAAAGTAAAAAGTCTGAAAGTTTAAGAGCACGTGATACGCCGGAAAATACGATAATTGTTATTCACCTTGCCAATATACAGGGTGTTTCTAAATGAATATCGGGGTTTTAACGCTTGGTAGTATTTATTACATAAAACTTAAAATTATAATTAATACATAAAATGAAAGAGCAACTCAAACAGTTTTACCTACAAGCTTACAAGTGTTCAATGTGAACACCTTTCGTCATACGGCACACATCAATTCGATAGCTGAGTTCTTCCCAAACGTTAATTAGTGTTTGTGGGGTAACTGTTGCAACAGCTGCCTCAATCCTGTTTCTTAGGTCGGGTAGTAGGTCAGCTGGTAGTGGAGGCACATACCACGATCCTTAATGAACACCCACAGGTTTTAATCACATGGCGTCAGACTGATTGAGCGTGGAGTGGCGTTTGGGAAGAACTGAGCTATCGATGTGATGTGCACTGTGTGACGAAAGTTGTTCACATTGAACACTTGTAAGCTTGTAGGTAAAACTGTTTGAGTTGCTCTTTCATTTTATGTATTAAGTATAATTTTAAGTTTTATATAATAGATACTACAAAGCGTTAAAACCCCGATATTCATTTAGAAAAACACTGTATTCAAATTGTTTTTAGTATGGCACGCATTAAACAAAGAAGGATATATGAACTTTAGATTTCAGCCCATTGATTTCATAAAAATGAAAAAAATATATATCCCTAAAATGTTTTAATGTTATCTATATAATAAAAGCTCAAAGCATTTGACTCTCATCAACAGTTACGTGATGACCACTTCGCATTTTTATATGTCAGGCGGCCACTTTTATTCAAAATTATATTTTCGAATAAAACTGCATAAAAGTTGCATTTTTATAAAGATCGTTAAAAATAAATTATTGTTTGAGAGATGACTTACATTCAGTTATGTATATATTCTGAGATAACTTCATTTGAACTTAGGTTGGCAGCTCAATATCTTGCTACATGAAAGTAAGAAAACAAAAGATTCATTCGTCGTGAACGTTTAAAATATTAAACCATGGAGGTAATCGCAAGCGAATCTTCGGTATAGCTTGGCGATGTAGCCAGGTGACAGAAAAGTAAATCGCATTTGTTGTGAACGCTAATAATATTAATTTGGTAATTATTCGCAAAGCGAATTCTCAACAAACAAACACTTCCTTCAACCAATCTACAATTACATTTTTCTCGTATAGCCCAGTAAATTTAGGGTTTGATAACTAAGTAATTCATAATGAGCTGAAAATTTCGGAATTAGCTCTTTATGACAAGTAAAAAAAAACCCTTAAAAGACTCAGAAGTTCTCATGTATGCTTCTATCCAAAATGGCCGATCAGTCGAGCCCTGTACCTAGTTTTTATAAAATAAAAGCTACGAATGAGCTGAACATTCATTTATTTGTCGTCAAATTAATAGAATTGCATTGCTCTTCAGCCTGTTTTGCCTCGTACTTAAGAAACTATTGACAAGTCATCTGTATGTTTGTAATCCTATTTGTGAGGATTATTTTTAAAATTTTGTTTAAAAAAATGACAGATATTCCATTTTTCTATATAGAAATGTTTATCAGAGGACTGTGATGGAAAAAAAGAAAGAAAGTTAGAACAAGTTTAAATTATTTATTACAAGGCACAAAAATTTAAATCCAAAGTAAAAGTACAATAAAACATTATAGTAATGCTTGTGATAAATAAGCAAATAATCTTGTGGTAAATAAACTTAAAAGAAAATTACCAGAATGCCACTCATTCAACGTCGTAACCGTTATCGTCGTCTTCAAATCCGTTAATAGGACGAACTGAATTTGTGCATGTTTCTCCTAAGCAAGAGGTACAAAACCTAGAACAATGGAGAGCTGCCTTCTTGCACTGACATCTTTCATCACAGTCCCTTGCAGAAGTTATTTTGCAATCACAAGAGATAAGCTGCAGAAGCTCTTCGGGCGCTGCGGGAAGTGTTGAAGGTAATGGGTTTAATCTGCCTTCTTTCATGAACCATCCCCGTTCAGTAGGATCTAGGTTGTTTCCCAGCCACTGTTGGACTTGAAGATAAATCCGAAGTGAATGCTGCGAAGTTGCTGCACTTGTTGGTGGAAGAACGGCCAGGTTAAATTTTGATGAGATATTTTTGGTTACTTCTTTATTGTAACAGACATATCGTAGCTCATCTAGGGAGTCAACTTCCCCCAAAAAGGTTTTTCATGAATATCTCCCCAATTTCAATTACCTTTTGGGGTTTAAGTTGGGGACTGTTGAATAAGGAAGTTAAAGAAAACAGCTCATGGTTTTTCTTTATCAATTAAAAAGCTGTTTTGTTCGTGAGGTCGTAGAAAGAAGAGTGGTTTTCCTGGGTTACCTCGTGCGATGAGAATGGTCAGCAGATCTGTGTCAGTACCAACTATTGTGACTAATCTAGAATTGGTCTTACTTGAATTAATTGCTATTGTACAGATTAGTGCATCAGCATCATCATCCGCCTGTAGGGCAATTATTCCTTCGGCCTGGAAGTAGCCCATGACCATTCGAATAAGCCTAGCCTTGTTCTCGGAGTTCCGTAAAAAAACAGCTTGTTTGGTTGTGGCCACCATGTTTTCTTCAAAAGCAATAGTTGCAGACCTTTTCGACAGCAACCTTCTTTGCCTTTCCACACTTTTAGTTGATAAGGCACAAGTGTACCCATCAAAAACAACTGCTTCACATGGAGAGAAGTGATTCTGGACAAATCTAACATATTTGAGGCATATATCTCTGTAGGTGTCGGACTCATTCCAAACCAATGCATGCAAAAGAAATCCTCCATCTACAATAAACGAGCAAGTTGGTGGAGGTTCAACACAAGGCTCAATTGTTTCAATGATAGCAGCTAAAGTTGATTTAACATTATTCCTCATTGAAACTTCATCAAAGAGAGAGGGAGGCTGAACAACTTTTCTGTACTTCTTTGCTTTTTTCGTTTCTACTTTAACTGAAGCCTCTTCACCGCAAAACAAACAGTGGGTTTTAAAATTGAAACCCGTGTCTTTAGTTCTCTTTGTAGGTCTCTCACAAACTGTAGCATGGTCTCGTTGTGAAATTTCCTTAGCGATCAAAGATGGCATGGTGTAATATTTTCTGCACTCTGAATGTACAGTTAAACTGTTAACATCCGAAAAATATTCGTGTAATCCATCCTGTCGTCTTTTACTAGTATTGAAAAGGGTTTGAAGGCCCCTTGTCACTGTAACTGTTTTACCAACATTCAGTGCTTCACCACAAATCACACACGACGGATCACAATCCATTTGAACTATATTCGGACATAAAAAGCTAAACGGAGCAAAAACAGAAGCGAAAATGACCACGCCCAGTCAAGCCTTTGGCCGAAACAATAAACTGTGAGCAGAGCCGGCGTCAGCAAACTCACATTCCTCTCCAACCCCCTCCCATGTCTGTATGGAGCGCATGCGTAGAAAATTCCTTCATTCACTACCTTTTATTCTTATTCTTATCTGCATTTTTTGTTGAAAAAATGCCTGTGTGTGAAAATGTAGGTAAAAACTCCAGAGGAAAAAACGATTTTTATTTTTTTAAATAATTTCAGTAAATAAATCGTATTACCGTACATTTATGATTTCTTTATTTTATAAACCTAATCTCATATTCAAATTAGCATACTTGCTGACTGCATTGGTTTCCTTGAAAGCGAAAAAAATTCACTTTTGACGTAAATATACAGAAAAACATCCAACAAGGCGCAATTATTTTGCGACCACAGTTGATCCGCCATTTTGGATGGAAGCTGACATCGAATTTTTTGAGACTTTTCAGGATCCATTCTATACATATCCAGGAGCTAATCCTGAAAATTTTAGCTCATTATGAATTTCTTAGCTATCGACCCCGTTTTTGGTCTAAATTTACTGGCCTAGTAGAGATCATTGCAGGAATCGACACGGCGATGTACGCAAATCATATGATAGACATGATAAACATAAACATCGATTATGCTTTGTTTATAAATATTATTTTGGCGCCACCTATTGGTAATTAATATAACAAAAAAGTTTTCTTTTGAAATTGTACTTTGTTCTGCATTTTATCAATTTTCTTACATTGTAAATATAACATAAAGATTTCATAAAAATAATAAAAATAACCTTAAAATATTTTAATGTTATTTCGTTATAGTTGAATAAAAAACATTTATCTCTGCATAACTTGAAATATTAAAAACAACAGTAAATCATATTAATATCATTTCAAAAAGAGTGTGTTTGACTTTTTCTATAATTTGTGGCGTTTACGAAAATGATGTAAATCATTAGTATTAACTGATAAAAGTTAAACCCAATAATGGAAATATAACTTATTAATTAATTTTCTACAAATAAATATTTTTTTAATTTGTTTATTACTTGTCAATATGTCCCGGAAAATCGTAAACAAACTTCAAGAGATGATAAAGCACACAACAACAGATATGTTTTGTATTGAACTGAGGGTCGCAATCCACCTATTAAGTCATATATATACGATATCTCACTCCAAGTGGAGCAATTATTTTTATTCATAATTTTAATACGATGAAGATAATTTATCGAAATATTCAACAGAATAACTTTAGGTATATAACAAATCCCAATAAGTAAAGATTGTAGGGAAAAATTATCTTACTTTCAATGAATTTTTTTGGATGATTTCTTCTTCATATAATATTTCAAGGGCTGCGGTTTTCTATTATACTTTATATCAGCTATATGCTTCTAATTTTATAACTAAATTTCCTGCTATTCGTGCTAATGTAATAATTATTTGATCCATCTGTTTTAATAAATTGTATTACATATTTTTCTAAATAATCTTCAACTTTTTATTTTACTAAAGTTGATCTCATTCTTTCGTAAATATGTGGGTATTTATGTACATATCTAGACATACGGAAGTGTGTCATCCAAGTTCGTCTGACATACTAGCACGAACCACTTCGAGCTGTTTTCGCCAAATTTCGACATTCTACTATTGAAAATACCTATGCACGTTTGACCTACGTACTTGTAATTTTAGGTGTGTAGTAAGGCCCACCTTAATTATCCAGATTCCAAAATTTTATACATAACGCATAGTTATTTTCCGAGATAATGATGTTTGAAAATGTCTGATAATCGATAATTTTATCACTGACTCACTCACTCATAAAAAAGATCTCCTATATCTACTACACCTACAGACTTGAAAAAAAAATTATTGATAGCATATTAATAATAAATCTAGCACTCGGCAAGTTTTATTTAAATATTATGCCTATCATTTTCATCTCTTAATAAAATGATGATGACAATATTAATTACACTGTCATTATAATATTTTTAGGTGCGTTCGTAATTATATAAATACGTAGCACCTATAGTCGTCGTTTGGTCCGTCCGTCTGTCCGTCCGTCCGTCTGTCTGTCTGTCTGTCTGTCCGTCTGTCTGTCTGTCCGCATATAACAACGCAAAAACTACCCAACCAAATGGTTTGCAATTTAAAATATATTATCTTTGCAGAATTTTGTCGAGACATTTCAAATTTTATTAAAATCGAATCAAAACTTTAGGAGATATTAATAAAAATATTTATTAAGAAATTTGAATCTTTTTTTTTTAAATCGGTGCTTTTTTGTTATAGGAGCTTCCGAAGTTTAATCGTCAAGCGACCGAGATGCTTATTTTATGACAGAAATTAATCTGCAGACGATATAATTCATTTCACAGAATTAAAAATCATCAAGATCTGAATATTTATATAACTAGCTGATACATATATATCTGAATATTTATATAACTATTTAAGATATTTGTATGAACAGTGTCATAAAATATATACTTAACTACCTGTTTAACCCGATCTACGCACGGGATATCATGAATTTAGTTCTAAAACGTGCGTACGAACGCACCTCGTTTGTAACGTTTGACGTACATTTTCCAACTTGTTTAATATTGTTATTATTATAAACAAATGACTCGTGTTAAACATATGATAAACAAATAAACACACAGATACACTTCTGCTCGTCTTTGATTATCACTCTAGCGACCCCCACTCCCGGAAACTTCAATACAGACTAAGGCCTGACAAAGAGACAGATACACTTACGCCTGTCCTTGGTCATCATTCTAGAGACACCACCCCTTTCAGGAGCCTCAATACGCTCAAATGAATGCCTCCAAATATGAAACAGCAAGTTTTTATATAATAATGTCATTAATAAAGATAAATGACTCTTAGGTAAAAACTTGCCAAGTTCTAGATTTATTATTAATATGCTATCAATAATTTTTATTTTTAAACAATTTAAACAATGCTATAATACTTCAGTTGGTAAGTTTGAGTGAATTTTATTGGAACTTGGCTCCCTTTTTTCACAGTTATGTTTTTGTTAGATATATATAAACAGTTCAAACTACTACAAATGTCGTTACTGTACATTGAAGTTTATCACTGGTTAATCAGAAAAGCAATCACTGATAATTATAAACGTGACATTATCGCGTAAGATTTGTGCCTCGTTCTTGTCCTAATAAATTTGATGAATGGCTAAAGACTTTTATCGTTGAGAAAAGGATTTATGCAACAGCTCATGTAATTTATTTTTCGCATTAATTAAACTTATAAATTATCTCTCTCTATATTTTTTTTTCTGTTGCAATCATTTTGTAAATATTGGGACAAAACAAAACTGCTGATCCAGAACAATGGTTAATAATATCGCCTAATTATGATATATCTTGTACAAATTAAAATAGCGTACATTAGGATACTCAAATATTTAAATAATTCCCACGTTCAGTATCATGCCAGATATACAGGGTGTGCGTAAATATTTCACATTTCAATAATTAATAAAACAAATAACAGTTTTAATAAAATAACAGTTTGTTTTTGCATATATTTTATCAGTAGTGGGACACACGAAGACTGTTAATTAAGAACAATGATTCATAAAAAAATAACATTTTTGTATCGATGTGCCGTTTGTATCATTAGATTAACTTCCGAATGTTTTTTGTAAACAGAAAAATATAATGAAGATGGGATTTTTTTTCAACTAGGTAAATCATATTCAATGGTTAGAGTATCATAGCTGAGATTTATTCCAACACAGCGAAAAATGCCGGGGACAAGACTCGAACCTGGGTACCTTGGCTTGTCGTGCCAATGCTCTTTCTACTGAGCTACCCCAATGATATCCTGGCTGGCATAATTCACTCTTATTTGTTGGGCATGGTTGCTAACTGGATGAATTTTTATAAAGTGCGATACGAAAAAGAAAAATTAAGAAAGCATGCATTTTTTTAAGGTCATTATACTTATTAAAAATGGTTATTGCAGATTTCAGTTAGAGATACTCCATGAACCAAACTAACATATCCAATAGCAAACTATTTAAACCTGTTGGATAATGGTAAATTCCTTTAATGTGAAATAAAAGCTAATCCTTGCTGAAATCCTATATGTGTTTCTGTATGTTTACCTTCCGATAGAGTACCTTTCTTTATCAGAATAGTGACATTTGGCCTATAAAATTTTATCTCGAAACTTCAGAATTGAACAACCTGCCATTATCGCCAGGTTGGTGTTTGTGTTCTGATCTAAAACTCGCACAGCCGTAGAGTTGCAAAAAACCGTTTTATTCCCAGGTTCATTTCCAAAAGACCTGTTTTATTCCCCAAAAAACAAGTTTATTCCCAAAACACCCGGTTTATTCCCATGTTTAAACCGGGTTTTTTCTAGCCTTTGCAACTCAACACAGCCGTATATCAAAAAGTTCTTTAAAGTAGGTTGCTATAGTTTGGGAATTTTTTTTTAATATGAACACGTATCTTAGACATATGTCACTACTCTGATAAATAAGGGTACCTTACGAGTTGTAATTATCCACCTATTTACCAATTAGATTAATTGAGTTAAAAAAATTAATGACTTCTTAAAACTCTATTTTTTTTTAGAAAAAGAATACCCTAGCTCACAAGAAAATTATTTATTTTTCTACAGAAACATAAATATTTTAACAATTAACCACATTTTTAATATTTGACAATGTGTATGCTACTAAAGAAAAATAAATTCCCCTAAGACGAAAAAGGGTACTTATCTGACTTTCATCTTTACTATAGAGAAAGACCATTTTTGGAAACATTTTATTTAAAAGTATGTTTAACAAATGTAAGCAGTCAAAAGTATGATTTAAAAAATATGGATAACGTTATAACAATAGAACTACGCAGCGTTATAACAATAGAACTAACAATAGAACTACACAGAATCATATTTTATTACAACATGTTTACCTATTATTGCTGCAATCTTAACCTGAAATACTGCAAAATTTTCACTTATTTTTTAATCGTCGACATTTAAATTTACACAAATGAAGAAAATAGTATTTTTCTACAGTAAATTCTTCAGTAAAATTCCACAGTTTTGTTTGTCGTTCCATTATATTAAATTTTAAGAGTGATTAATCTGAGAAACAATCGTCGATAATTAGAAACGCGACAAGATTTCTAACTATATTCCCTAATACATTCTTGAAGCAATAAATTTGATGAATTGTCAAAGATTTCAATCTTTGAGCAATGATGTACACAAGATTTACGGTAATTTGTGTCTATGTTAATTATGCCTATAAATTATTTAACAGTTTTCTTTGTTTTTCGAATTATTTGTGTCAATATTGGGAAACAGGAATACATTTGATGAAGGGCTGTGATTAAGTATACTTTGTCACATTTATTAACCTATTGTTGGCGAAGGAGGTTACACAATACGTTTATTTCTTTATATATATATAGCCCTTCTGAAGATTCTATAAGATATTCATAGTTTTCCAATTTTTGCTTTTTCATCCTTTTAAATATAATTCCTTCAGTGTCCAGTCCATTGCTTTTTATAATGTCTTATCCTTCATTCTTCACATGCGTTTATATTGTTAAATATATATATATATATATGTCTATGCATAACTTTAGAACAAATGGTCCAAATTTATATTTTTGTTGTTGAAAAAATGTATTTCTGTAGGTGTTTCAGTTATAAAATCATTAGGATCTAAAAATAATATGTTTGTCTGTCTGTCTGTTTGTTTTGTTGTCTTTTTTTTTATTTATAGGCTGTAACTTTTGTAAAAATTGACCCATCATCATAAAATTATAAGTTGGTATTAAGTTACACAGGACCATTTTACGTTTTTAAAATAGTTGTCGCGTCGTGTATAGTTTTTATTACAAGGACACCTCAAAAAGTGTAGTATATCATTGTCTACTGCTCGTCAAAATAAAATATTTTTTGATTTTTTTGTTTTTAGGGTGTTATTAAGAATTGATTTGAGTTGTTATACATACCAGTTTTTTTTACATTTTTTGCAACCAATCATTGTTAAAAATATCTTTTTTTCTCCCACCAATTCATATTTCATGCGAATGTTATGTTTACTTTGAAAATAATTCAGTTTGGTACAATTTTGTTCTTATTTTTTATTCGAGACTTAGAAAGACTAATCAGGCAATGGATGAGCCTTTATCAGGAACGTGACATTACCACAAAAGTTTTTTTTTCATATTCCTAACTTATTTATACATCAATTTCGTAATAAATTTTATGAATGATCAAATATTTTACTCTTTTATACATTTATAATTTTAAGGTAAAATAATAGAAATCAAGTTTTTTTATCTCAAATATAATTAATGCACGCTCTTTCTGAATTTTTTCTATTTCTCGAAATGGCTTTTTAACATAAAAATTACAAGCTGAAGTAAATGCTTGTTGAAAATTAGTATTGTAATGTACGTGTGGGCTTTGATAAAAAGTAACTGTTTTTGAAGAGAATCCTATGTTTGTTTTTAATAAATCTGCTCACATAATTCAATTTTGTCGAAAAGTAAATATAATAAATAATTATTTATACATTATCATCAATGGCGCCTCAAGCTTTCATTATACTTTAACTAATATTACAGATCAATTTTCTGAACAGTAATATTCTATTCGCAACTAAGCCTAGCATGTGTCTCTTATTATATAATTAATATTTATCCCGGTCTAATAATGTGTAATTTATTTAAAAAATGCAATTTTTGAATTACAATGGAATATAATACTTAAACAAATCTTGCAAAAAAAAATCTCATCAAAAACTGTAGAAGTCAGGCGCAAGAAGGATTTAAATTTTAATTATTATTAAACACTAATTATTTTTTCAGCAGAGCTGAAAAATTACTCCGGTCTGGACATTTCTTTCGGTCTGGACCCTCCCGGTCTGGTCTCCCGGGTCGCGGTCTGGACCCCGGTCTGGACATTTTTTCTCTCTAATGGTTGTACGCTGTTTAGTAAAGTGATAATTCACATCCTTTGTATTTTATTATTAAACAATTAATGATAAGTAAAAATTTAAAGCGAGGGAGCGAGAAATTATTAAATTATTTAATTTACCAAAGACCGTATAGTGGTTAGTATTATTACAAGAGAAAATCAAATCTTCAGGAATAAACATTTAAAACATAACAGCTAAATATTTCTTTATGAGGTAATCCATAGAAAAAATTATTAAAATTAAGAATTAGGAATAATTCTCTTTCTAAAAATTAAAGAGATAACTTTCGTAATATGTTGGAACCAGAAATTGCCATGAATTCATTTGGAAGTAACAGAAAAAAGCACATTGATCGAAAGAGGTCTAAAATATTAATTTAGGTATTTAAAGTAACTTTATGTAATGAAATTGCAAAATACTGATTATTAAATTTCAAAATACTTAATTAACAAACTTCCAGAACAGTTTCATAGAGCTAGATAAATGAATACTTGGCATAGAACAATAAAAACAAACTTACCAAAAGAAACACAATTCATAAATAAAATCTTGACTAAGTATTTTATTTGACAGCAAAGAAACAAATCTCAGTAATTGAATAACACAAAAATGTATCGGTGATTTAATCATATTACACTTTGTATAGATTAACACTTTGAGTCTTTATAATTTGAGTGCATATTCCGCATATCTATTATCGGTGATCATATATCTGCGATAAAAATCAGAAAAAATATTTTAATAAGATCTAAATGCATCTTGTAAACAGTTGAGTTAGTTCAATATTGTTTTTTGCCATTTTGGAAAAACATGGAGGGCTCAGGCTAGGGACGAGAAGGTAATAACTTACTCAACATGCCCCTTGCTTTCATACTTCGCTCCTCAAGCCAAGGAAATGATGTTGCAGAAAAACAAATGTTTCTACTTTACTACTGAATTGTTGCCACAGGGATAAGAAACGCAGAAGAAAATAGGAATAAAAGTCACTCACGTGTACGTAGTGCAAACGGGATTCATATGTATCGCTTCTCACTCACCCCCTTTAGGTAAGAAAGATGACGGTCCTTTCTCATGCCTCTATATCTGAAATGGCTGCATAAAAGTTCTGATGTGGGGAGATCTGAATTTTAACACTTTTGAATACAGTTCAGTGGAAAAGCTTAGTTGAATAATTCTGTGACAGGTTTGTATGCCACACTAATGACTCTGTGCTGATTACAGTAAATATGCGTGTGCAGTACTACATATAATAAATACATAACGAAATACAATGAATAATAGCAAAAAATTCAATACACAGTTAACACAAAAGAAATAAAAATATATTCAGGACGTTTTGATGCCAAGAATGTATTGAAAATTAAAATAGCACCATCATATCATCACTATGTTTACTTTAAAATACTGAGACATGATTCTTTCTTAACCTATCTTACATAGGTTCTACATTCAGTATTCTTTTAGAAAAATACCAGAAATTATTCAATCATTGTTTTTATAACCAAAATTCCCATTTGGGAATATTCTTATCGAGCACTTCAGTTAAATTATTTTGATACGATACACATTATTTAAACATTTTATTATTTAATTTTATTAAGTTGACACATAAATTCAAATATCTCATTAATTTGTTCACAGAATTTACCAATATATTATGACAAACAAAAATTCAATGGTTTTAAGAAAACTTAGATATTTCTCTAAATCAGCATTGCTTTATTTTATTGTTTTTACTAGATATGCGAAACAAACAAACAATTTCTTTGACAAAGTATATGAAAACTGCTTGGCGACTTATTCGTGACTACTTGGCATGTTTAACCTCTTCAAACTCGAAGTACACAAATGTGTACCTCTATTCTTTTCTTCCTAAAAACAAAACTGCTTGAATTTTTTGATACTTTGACTTCACTTCTACATAGCTAAATATTTTCTGTTTTAAAAACAAAACAATACCTTGCAGCATCGATGCTCATTTGCTCATAAAATAAATGTTATTTTCATCTGAGTTTGCAAAATGCCTTCAAGACGGTGTCGCGTTAATTCGTCGCGCACAATTCATCGCGGAACAATTCATTGCGCACAATTCATCGCAGCGTCAATTCGTCGTAGCGACACAATCATCGCGGCGACAACTGATAGCAGCGTCAACTCATCGCAGCATCAATTCGTCGTGGTGTCAATTTGTCGCGACGTCAATTCATCGCAACGAAAATGTTTTTGAAGTATATGATGATAAAATTAAAGATAATGTAGTAAAATTATTTAATGATAATTTGTTTTTTAGATATAGAGAATTATAACTAACAATTTACATCATTAAATAATTTTACTAAACTATCTTTACTTTTATCATCATAGCCTTCAAATATATTTTCGTTGCGACGAATTGACGTCGCGACGAATTGACGTCGCGACGAATTGACGTCGCGACGAATTGACACCACGACAAACTGACGCTGCGATGAGTTTTGCACGATGAATTGTTCCGCGATTAATTGTGCGCGACGAATTGACGCAGAACTCTTCAAGACAGAGTGACCAAGAAAGTAATTTTTATCATTATTTAGCTTATGTACTTAACAATAAATGGTTTTGAGTATTTGTAGATCACTCACTTATTTCAAGTCCTTAAATTTGTGATTGTGTGGATTTGGGTGATTGATAATTGAATTGATATTTTAGGGAAATGGTAATTTTAGATCCATATATCTTAACCCACATTAACAGTTTCCTAAAGTGTCAATTTCAGAAAAAGTCATTTTTTTGCCATATATGATGTTATTTGTTTATGCAAAAGCAATGAATGAGTATTTGCAGTATTATTTTAGCTACAGGTATCAAGATGATATGGTGTAAAAGATTTGGATATTGATTTAGAAATATTAGCATGATTATTTGTTTTAAAGTACCGCATTTATCGTTTAACGCGTTGGTGTCTGGAGTCCTTTTAATAAGAAAAGTCTTTACATTGACAAATATTTCGTCTTAACAACAATTTCTGTTATTGTCTGCATGTAATATTGATAGTATATGTATATACATATACATATGGTTATGTGGATAGTATTTGTCTGTACATATGGTTATATGGATTTGGATAGTACATGTCTATAAATATGGTTATATGATAATATATGTCTACTCTCTTAAAACGAAAGAGCCAAAATAACTCAAGTTAAGCCGAAATCCACTCTCTCACGATTTGAAAGTGAGCTTCTCATGAAGAGTTGAAACAACTCGAGTGAACGAGTTGTTTTAAAGCAACTCATGATTGAGTGATCTCTATTTTACTCATACTTGAGTGAAATCAAATCAATGAAGGTTAAATCCAGTAGCACTTGAGTGATTTATAACTAACTCATACTTGAGGAGGGGAAGGGGATTAAAATTCATGGTAAAATGTAATATTTTATTGTAAAATAATAAATTTCATGAACAGGTAGATTATTATTTTAGAAAAAAAAAAGTAATTTGCATATTGAATGTATACATATTTATGTTTACATATATGTATATATTCAACAATTAAGTGAAAAGTATCTTTTTTTTTCTGAGCTGCTTGAAATATATACCCCACCCCCTCCCGACCCAAAAAGAGAATTTTAAAAGGAATATTTGAAAAGATAAGAATTTCTGCTGATTTAAATATTTGAATCTTTTTTTTTATTTTGTTATAATGATTATGTTTTCTATGCAATATTATTCGATACATTGCATGATATTTTTCAGTTTATATCAATATTATCATTAAATATGTTTTAATCCTAATACTATTTAGGAATATTCACACCGTGAATATCCGGGAATGTAGATATTTACCTTATTTTTAACAACATATGATAAAAAATATGGGATTTATACAGTTTCATAAATCAAGTATATTTTTAAATATTAGAATTCAGACTGAGAATAAAATAAGAAATATAATTTGTTTACTTTAAAACAATATTTTTAAAGTCAGACAAGTCAATTTTCAATTTATAGTATTATAAAAGTTAGAGTTCTGAAACATCGCTAAAAATATATACTATATAAACGAACGTACCGCCAAGATATTTTCTTTAAAAGTTTAAATTGCTACTAAATGCTATTTATATAAATCATATTTATTGAAACAACATTTTAAAAAAAAACATAAAGGAGAGGAAAAGGATTTATTTCATTATATTTTAGAGTATTTTTTAATATTTATCCTTCCAACTTAAAAGATCTCTAAATGTTCGCTCGTATAAATAGTCCTAAATATTAGGGTTAAGACATATTTAATAAAAATATTGATATAAACTGAAAAATATCACGCCATATATAAAATAACAATTAATATAAAACAGAATCATTATAAAAAGCATAATTAGAGTATTTAAATCAGCAGAAATTCTTACCTTTTCAAGTATTCCTTCTATAAAATTGTCAACAACGTGCTGTTAGCCGCGTACCACACACCACACGCCTGTCGTCTGCTCAGCGGATATGCATTGTAAAGGGGATAGTGGAAGGTCACGTCAGCTGCGTCAGCTTATTGGTATTTCGATTTCCGCTCGCCAATGAGTGCTTTTTTTATCGAGTTGAGTTGTTTAGTATTCGCTCTTCTGGAGTGCATTAGGAAAATAAAAATTCAAATCATGATGAGTGAAACATTTCAAAATCAACTCATTCACGATCCAATAAATTAGAGCTCTTTTCTGAGAAGTAAAATCCACTCTTTCGTTTTAAGAGAGTATACACATGTAATCGTGGTAAGTTCGGATTGTGGAAATTGCATTTCTAGCGATTTCTAAGCATAGTCTTCAATAATATATTTCTTATTTCATCACTAGTTCATTCGTTACATGTTATTTTTAATTCTTTTATTTTATATTTACAAACACAAAACTCATACGTATGCGTTTTGTGCTTATTGAAATCTTTTTTTCTGTAATAAAATAAACTAATCCATTCTCATGCAGATAATGAAGAATGGGAGGGAATATTCAAGGAAAAATTTTAAATTCCGTTAAATAGAACGAGCATACACAGGAATGTTCTATTAAGCGTGCAGTCATATGGACTCAAATACGGTGCACATGCATGCGGGTCGCCAAACATTTTTTTGATATTCTGTACCACACTCCGAGAAATTTGAAAATTTTTAACAGTGACAGGTTTTCATATGGCACTCACATGAGATATCACTTCTTTTTATGGCTGACATTTTAAGTTTATCGCTTGGCGAAAGTATTTGTAAAGAGTTGTTTTTTGATGAGATTTTATTACAAAGAGTGTAATTTGAGCTCAAAATCGGGAATTAAAACAATACAATTTAATCTTTATTTATAAGCCAAAATTTAGAATTATTCTGAGAATTACCCTAGAACAGACATCAATAGTAATATATAACTTTTAGAATGTTAGATACATTTATGTGGTTGAAACACTAATTACAATGAAATAGTAAATTGCTACTTGAAAGTTATTAGTAACATTTCAGAAAATCAGTATTATAATTACTAAATCAAGTTTTCACATCGCTAAAATTCTTAGACAATATGCTTCAAAATAATTTTTATCCCTACCAATAAACTTACCCTCTCAAAACATAAATATCCTATAAAGTTATCTAACTCATGAGGTATCTATAGTATTAATTGATAGTCCGGTCTTCTCTACATTGGACAAACCAAACGTGGCTTAAAATTTCGTATTAAAGAACATCAACAATATATTCAAAAACAAGAAACGATAAATCATCAATATCAAAATATTGCTGGGAGATAAATCATTCTTTTGACTTTAATTCGGCTAAAATGATTTCTTAACCTACTCTATACTGTTAAAAATTTGCAGCAAACTGCCCAGTAATTTGACTGTTTTTATAGAAAACGGTTACATAACCTTAATTTAACTCTATTATGACCGTAATATAGGCAATAATACGGTCAGAATAGAGTTATATTACGGATATGTAACCGCTTTCTATAAAAACGATCGAATGACTGGACAGTTTGCTGCAAATTTTTAACAGTGTATAATTTCTAAACTTAACTTTCTTGAAGCATTTCATATTTATAAAAAATTGTTTGGAAATATTGTCAGTTGTGAATTCGCTATTCCCTCATTATCTGATTGTTGGACATATTACATAAAAACCTCTTTTTCTTAGTTTCTTTCAGCGTTTTTCATTTTTTCAGTTCCATTCTCTATGCTGTTTTCCTATTGACTGTTTCCCCAGAATCTCCTGCTTCCTATTGGTCAATAAATCTTTCACTTGAATCCGTTCCATTTCTTTTGCTGTTTTCATGTTGACTGTTGCCTGTAGTCTCCTGTTTTCTTATTGGTCAATAAACCTTTCGCTTTAATCCACACCTTTCCTATATATTTGAGCAAATTTACGCCATTCTTTGCACTGAGGACAGTAAATCAACCTACGCGGCCGATTTCGCAGGAACTCCACCGCCAAGTTCAGGTTCTCGTGAACCAATACGGGTGATCCGCAAGGGAGGGCCGGTTTACCCGGGCACTTCTACAGGCAAGCTCTTCGGCCTGGGGAGCATACGGGAGCATACGCCTTCTGCGCATCTCTCCCCTAACCCAAATGAATTGTCGACAGTGGTCGTTGCAACATGCGGTGGAGCCTAAACATAGAGGACGCCACCACAAAACACTTGGGGAGTATGCCTGAGTCACCCAGCAGCTTCGCAGCCGAATCCAAAACAGAAAACTGGCCCCTAGGCCTTAAGCCGGGCTCCCCCTACAAACTCTTGCTTTACTGCAGCTTCCTATCATCGAGTCCTGAGGAAGGAGGAAACGACTTGTTCATCGGCTGTGGCGTGCTAAATGCTACCGAAACTAGGCATCGTAATTGAAATTTCTGGTGCTATTAACGTTGCTCTTTTCCATTTCAATCTATAATTATAATTAGAATACGACTTAAAAAAATAATTAACAAAAAAAAAGCAAACAATAAAAAATATTAATTATTTAAAAAATTTACCGAACTATATTATTATATGCTTAGTGTTCTACAAAAGACATTTTGCGTACAGAATATCTAGAATAGTTTACAAACTGTCACATATCATATAAAGTCATGTATAACAATAGCAGTTATTTGAAAAAAATATTCAGTTGAACCGCAGTACAGGAAATCCAATTTATAACGAATCCCTCGATATAACGAACACAAATTTTGCTCTTTCAAATTAAAACATACACAGTACATTGGACATAACTAACTGTTGGATGTTGCTAAACATATATTCAATCCATCGAACGTTCGTTATAGAGAAGTCCGAGTGCATAAACTTTGTGTATTATTAAAGTTTGCTGCTTCTTGTAGCACTCCATCAAAATTAGAAAACATAAACTATAAGAAAAAAATAACATACAGCATGTTCTAAAAACGCCTGAACGTTTTTAAAATTCAATAAAAAGTAAACAATCACAGCTATTAGTTATTGATCCAGGAGAGTAATGTTTGAAGTATGCAATTGGTTTTACAACACTTCCTTGTTTTAGTTTCAGATGCAACCAATAGGTGATGATGCGTCAGAAACTTTAATACTGCCTAAAATAGCTTTTCAATTTTAAAACAGAAACTTTTTTTTTCCTTTTTTTTAATAGTTAAACAGAATGACAGAATGAAGGTTTTAATCTGAGTGCGCCTTGATCCAATTTTACACGCTAATGTGAGCATTCTACCAATTGCAGACAGCGCAGTACTATTCATTAGTGATATTTGATAACCAACGAAAGAACCGTAGCGTATAAATTCCCTACTTCACGCACTAAGCTCCTGTTAGAAAAACTGAAATATCTGTCTCCCTTTACTTTTTAATCACTTTTTAACACTTTCGTTTTGAAATCTCACAAGACGCCCAACCGAAAAAACTACTACTAAACCGCTCGAGCGCCTGAGGAAGTGTTCCATTTTCTCACCTTCGGAAATATTCAAATATTTTACCGAAGTAGGGGATTATTGCGATCAACGGTTGCGGAGCCTTTTGTACTAGCGATCTTAGAGAGAATCCACTTTTGAAGATAACTGCTTTCTTATTGGGCTTCTGGGAAGTAACCGGGCAGAAGACAGGGAGAGAAAAAACCTTGGAGCATTTCAGCGTATGGGCGTTTGCTGTATTTTGAATGATATTGTGTTTTTAGACTCCAGTATTTAAAACGTTGAAGTCAGTGCTGGCCGGTGCACCGACTTACGTGGGACGTTCCGATTTTCAATGATTCTAAGATCCTTCCAGCGGAGCCAGTGAGCGAGACACCAAAATTTCCGATTTTCGATGACAAATTTTCTTAATTTTTAGGGTTTCGTTCCTCTCACGAAATCCTATTAGTCCCGCTTCGTTGTCTGTGTGGCACAGATCCGGTTCTAAGAAACTATATAACTTACAGACATAAAATTTTGTGTATATATAGCTGAATACCTACTATGAAGCTCAAAATCATAAAATTTGAAAAAATCGTATTATTTTAATATAGAGATATAAAAAAACAAAAATCTAACAGCCTTTTCCTATTAAATTTAAACATATTTCGTTATAGCAGTTGCCAACAATTAAAAATCCACAATAAAATTCTTTCTACAATAATTAATTTTCTACTGAACGATTTCCACATGAAAAATGAAAATAAAATAAAAAGTTTCACCAATTGAAAAAAAGATCAATAGGATATTCTCAGAAACTATATAACTTCCAGGCATAAAATTTTGTGTATATATAGCTGAATACCTACTATGAAGCTCAAAATCATAAAATTTGAAAAAATCGTATTATTTTTATATAGAGATATAAAAAAACAAAAATCATAGGTAAATCATAGTCGTATTGGTAATAAGATTAATAGTCATATTGGTAATAAAACGGTAATAAAAATAATTTTCAAACATTTCTCAATATTACAAGGAGTATGAATATGTGTAAATACAGAAAGCAGCTTAATATGACGTCATTGGAGAATTAAAAAGAAAATTAATCTGACCTCATACTGGAAGTTTAACGGATTTTTCAAATGTTTGGGAATAATACAAAGATAGTATCAACATGTGTAATAGAGAATAGTAAATATATGAGTTTGAGGAACGTATTGAATCATGATAAAAACCCGATTATGGAAATATTGGCATATTTTAACATTTTGAAGGTCTCTATCCATGTTTAATTTTGAAATTGATTTTGTTTTAATATCGCATTTAGTCCACATGACAGATATTATTATGACAGAGTATAATAGCGGGCTGTGCCCGTTATCGGGTCGGTTCAGATATTTAAAAAAAACGAGAAAAATAGACCGGTAGATTTTTACTTTATAAAAAACATGCGTTTTTTTTTTTGGAAAATGAAATTTATTTGGATTTATTAAAGAAAGGATAAAGTGTTTTGAAAGGAATTGTAAAGAATTGAGCCTCGACATCCAGGTGCACTATGTGTCATTCTAGCATTTCCTGTGAGTACACTTAACTGCATACCTTCCCTCGCTATTTTTGCCTTGAAGACTAGCAGACGCCGAATTCTATTGTACTGTGAGCGGAAAGTTCGGACAGTGATGTAGTGGTAAGGTGTTACCCAAAGAGGGGTCTTATGCTTTGATCCTTGCCGAGGTCGTGGGAAAGAGAGCATCTGCGAGAGAAGCGATCTCTGCACACGATTTTTAGGTTTGCGCCCGAAACTTTGCCCTTTGTCTTAGAACGTCCAATGACGGACTTAGTGAAAACGAAACAGAGGGATCTCAAGGCTGCTAAGAGGCTGGAGAGTTTCGAGGGGCCCGCCACGAAAAAACCCCGCCTCCAGAAGAAGTTCCCCTGCGAGGATGAAAAAGTTAGAGAGAAGTGTGGTTTGGAGAGATCGAAAAGAGAGTGGTGACTCTCTGGTAAAAGGGAGGAAGGAACGAGAGTTTCCGGACTTAGCGCAGTAGAAGCGCTAGTGAGGCCTGATCTCTATGTGTTTTGATACGCCAGGTATCAGGTATAAATCCTAGTGAAGAGAAAAGCACGACCCGTGCTAGAGTGAGAGTTCTTAAACTCTGAATGATTGAGAACGAGTAGTTTTTCCGAAAGAGAAGGAACGGACGTGCCTTGATCCGTATGAACTCTGGCTAGAAGTTACGACTGATCGTAACATTTGGAGACTTTAGTTTGGTTCCAGTTATACTCGGAGTCAAGAGAACATTAATTTATTAGCGATTGACTCACGAAAAATAATTAAATGCTGTATTAACATCTTGTACATATTTTTTATTAGAATTAATATTGTTATGCAATAAAATTCTATTTTCTAATTTATGCGAGAGATTTTCTTTGCCAACGATCTGACCTCGCTACCACTCATCATCTTTATCAGGTCGGTATAGAGGAGTTATTACAGAATATTAAACGAAACCCTTTATGCGATCTTCGATCACACTTACCCACTTGTTTTGATTATTTTCATACTATTCATTAGTCTACATTGATTGAAACTTAACACAGTAAAACCTGTGTAAACAGAACCTGTGTGTAACGGAAACATTTCACCGTTTTGCCGAAAGTAATATCGTACATATCTACCTCCAAAGGCGGAAACCTGTCTAATAACAAAATATTTGTCCGGTATCTGGACATTATGTTTTTACATGTTTTAATGTACGTTGTTCAGTAAAACCTGAGGTAATGGAAAAGCTATTTAAAACGGAAGCCTTTTTTTAACGTGAAACTATAATATAATATAATATAATATCATACCATAATAGTCCCTATTGAAGATATATCATACAATTATAACTATGCAATCGAAAACTTCTCCAAAACAGAATTATATTTTGGCCTTTAGTGCTTTCTAAGCTTTTACAAAGTAAAATTATTTTGTATATTTAGTAAAATAAACCTATTAAGTGGTATCTCAAATGACAGGAGAAATATACTGTTTAAGATATGTTTCACTTGTTACCATATATAATTTTATGATATTTTTAAGGGAATATGATTTTTTTTACGTTTAAGTTAGGATTCCATTAAAAACTAAAACAGATTTCGTTTACATAAAATTTACTGTATCTTTATGTCTCAAATTAGAAATCGTGGTCCCACTTTTTCGTAAAGTGGGGCTGGCAACACTAGTTTAAAACATTTTAGGGCATCCAGTATAAGAATTTGGCTTTCATAATGAGGAATTCAAAATTGGTTGAAATAATTCCTTATAAAGATTTTTTAATTCTAATTTAAAGATTTTTATAATATTTATGTTCCTTTTTTAATCACCAAAATTTAACGTATATTATAAGAATATCTAGTCTAAGAATACAAAAAATAATATTTATGTATGGCCATTAAGTATAGTATTTTAAATAACTTAAGTAGCTATTTTTTTAAATAGTTAAAGAATGTTAATGTCAGTTTTACAGATAAATTACTCTCTTTTGACAATAAAAACATTTTTAAATACTTTTACAGGAAAATCCTTTTTAACAAATTAAAAATATAGTACGGCGATAAATATATTTTATGCTATTAGCAATCCTTGGTATTTCTGGTGTTTTGTATTTCACGAAATGATATATACAATATTATTTACTGGTTATTACGTTGCTATGCGAATTTCGTTTACGATGCATATTTGTTATAAAAAAAATCTGTCGATACTGCAAGACACGAATGTAAAATTAATGTAATAATGTTGATCATACATGAAATTTTATTGTTTTTCGCAATACGTATTTCGACTAAAAATTTAAAGGTGTTTTAATGGCTGATAAATTATTCAACTCCATAAAATCCATTCGCAAGTCGGTTACCATAAAACATTTTTTTTTAAATTTAGGAATGAAACATATATACCATACCACAAATAACTGGCCGCTCTTTACGTATTCAGAGACTGCGCTTGTATAAAATAACTGAACTCGCCAGAATTTTAGCAGTAAGACTATCAGTATGTATGAATCTAAAATATTATTATTATTATGATAGTTATTCTATAATAGAATCATTGTAAGTAATTATAGGATTATAACCCTACTTAGATAACATTTTATTGCATAAGTATAACGATTTTCAAAGTATTTAAATTTTCCGTTTGATTTATAATTTGTATGAATATCTCTTAGATCATTTAGAATTATATTTTAGATATAATTTTTGTTTTTATAAGGTATTTTTTATAGTCATCTTAAGAAATAATTTATAGTTTTACAATAAGATTTTAGAAATTATATTTTAAATTTAATTTAATATTTTAAAATTAATAATTCAATTCAAATTATTTTAAACTCTATTATTATTAAAGTTTTATGTAGATTTTGTGCATATATTTTTTATAGATGTTAATGGACTTGCTTTACCGTAGATATATTTATGATAAGAATTTACAGAATACATTAAAGTTTCTTAGAATATTTACGGTTTAAGAAAATATTCTGGTATATTTCGTTATGTACAAAATGTATTTCAAAATTCCTAAATAAATTTTAAACTAATATTTAGAATTTAAACTGAGAATTAGGAATTGAATTAACTTATCTTAATAGATTTTACAAGAAAGGACAAATATGCAAAATATTAAAACAAAACACATTTGAAAATGATAATAATAGTATTTCAACCATAAATTGTTTATTAATAATGTAAATTTATATTATAAAACAAAAATGTGTACATAAGCAACACTGACGTCATATTGATGGTTGCAGAGTTGCCAAGTCTCCGGCTTTTTGAACACCAGTAATTTTTTTGAGAAAATGTTGTTCTTTTAAATCGCAAAATGCTCCTATTCAATAAAACAACATTTTTTGTACTAAATTACTGGTATCCAAAAAGCCGGAGACATGGGAGTTCTGTGGTTGGAACGACCTGGCCAATAAATTTTCTTTTACTTATAAACATTGCACAATTTCAATTTTCCAACCTCGAATAGAAAATAAAATGTACTATCAAATGCAAATCGTTTAAAAACTGCATTTCAATTTACTGATTTGTAAATGATTTTAAAATAATTTTCAATCAAGCATTTTTTAAATCAGCGTGCCATCTGATTACAGAAGATTATCCTTTTTGCACTTAAAACAATGTAAATCATTCTGCATTGGTCTGTTTCCATAAATTTTCCATAACTAAATTACCAAAAATGTATAAGTAAGTAAATAATAATAATAATAATAATAATAATAATAATAATAATAATAATAATAAAACACGAATTTAACAGATATTTTTAAACACTAAAATAAACAGAATCACATAGGTTTCTATAAATAACGAAATACTTCGCAATTGCATGCGGCTAATGCAAAAGTACTAAAAATTATTTTTATTGTAGGTGGTGGACCATCCAAAACAATATATACTAACTGTAAAGAAATCTGTACTTACGTATTAACCGTTCCAGGAGATAGATCGCCAAAAATGGTTGCCAATTGTCAATCTTGTTTATTGCAGGCAATCATGTTTAAAACAGTAATTTAGCATTATTAAATACATAAGATTATTAAACATGGTAAATAACACAAAATAAATAAATAAATGACAATAATAAATAAATAACAAAAAACTATAAACTATAATAAACTATAAATTATATTATAAAAATAAACTATGACCCATAAAAAATAAATAAACTTTTCAAAAAATAAGAGTTACTATAATTAGTAGAATTGGAACCATGATTGGCACAGTTGTGTCTGACTTGGCCGGGATAATACGTAAGTACCAAGAAATCTGTTAATGCTTTAAATTAAAAACGAATTTATTCGATGTTCTGTACACCAGACAGCATATCCAGCATCTTTAACCGCGTAAGCCCAGGTTGGATTACCTGGCTCATTAAAGCCATTAATTGTTTTTAGAACTAATATTAAATTTATATATAAGAGTATTTATCAGTAAAGTGGTAATTTATTGTCCCAGGCGCTAAAGTAAGGTCACTAAATTAAGAGCCATATAAAATTTTAAGTTTCTATCCGTAACAAGCCTAGAGAAATCGATCGTAATTTAGAACGCCTCCTGCTCATTTCATCCTTCTAAATTTTGAAATTTTTAGAATTCGTTTTTAGCTAGCACTTACATCTTAAAAATAATAACCATCATGCCAAATATCAAGTTTTTAGCACAGCTGTAACACAAAAAAATTGCAATTTTAGAACAGTTTTTGTTTCTGCACTTTTTTAAATATCAAATTTGGTGAAAATCTGTCTGTGTGAGCATTTATGTCCTAAAAAAGCAGACATGACAAATTGTAAGTTTCTACCCATAACAATTCTGAAGAAACCGTAATTTAGAACGTTTTCAGCTCATTTCACGCCTTTAAATTTTGAATTTTTAATCAACAAATGATACTGTGCATCTGTATCTTAAAAGTAATTACTATACTAAATTTCAAGTTTCTAACCCGAATAAATCCGAATCGTAATTTAGAACGTTTTCCGCTCATTTTACTCTTTTAAACTTCGAATTTTTTAGAAATCATTCTGAGCGGGCATTTACATTTTTAAAATAACCACCATGCCAAATTCCAAGCTTCTATATCAAGTGTATCATATAAATCGCAAGAACGTTTTAGAACGTTTTTTGCTCCAGCACGCTTTTAAATTTTGAATTTTAAGAAAACTGTTGAGGACGAGTATTTGCGTCTCAAGAGTACGCTGTAAAAAAAAAATCGGAAACATTACTCTATCTGGTGGGGCAGCAATGTAGCCCATCGGTTCTATTATGTTCCCGCATATTTCGGTCAGATATTCAGAAATGTTTCTGTATATTTTGGAAACATTTACGTGCATTTCGGAAACGTTTCTTTAAATTTCAGTCAGATATTCAGTAACGATTCTGCATATATCGGAAATGTTTTTGTGTACATCGGAAAGGTTTCTGCATATATCGGAAATGTTTTTGTATACATAGGAAAGGTTTCTGTATACATCGGAAATGTTTCTGTGTGTTTTGGAAATGTTTCTGTGTATTTCTGTTTTATAATTTATTTTATTTGAGAGAGCAGTATGCTTTAAAAAAAATTAATATTATCAGATTCTATTTTATTGCATATTAATATTACATTTGCAGTTAATCTTTTGTTGTATACACAAAGTTAAATAACTCGTTCGATAGTTCTTTATACTCTTGTTCCATAAATCTATAATAAATATTAGATATTTGATTGATGAATAATAATGTAGTACTAGTATTAATGAAGTACAGATAGCACCGTATATACGTCTTTAACATCTTTTCGTTTTGAGATCGGTTCAGTTTCATAACTTTTCTAATGATGAAATGTATCATTTATATGACAGAACAAATTCCTAACTTCACTTATACCATACTTTTTTCACTCAGTTTTTATGAATCAGATATTTGTAAATAAATAACTTTGAAAATTTGATTTATAGATGTATAAATACTTCTTTTTTTAAATGCAGTCTCATGAGTTCCATCCTCTAAATAGATACACAGTGAAAATATTTAATTTTCCTATACTTGTAAATAGATAGATTTTAGTAATACCTATCAACATTTTTTTTAAATCTTGTAAATAGTTATACTATTCGAAAATATTTTATATCTGTGGTAATTATTTTATTTTCACGAATTGTATACTTATAAATAGATGTATTGATAAAAATGGTTTGTCCATTTGTAAATATTTTTAATCTAGTGTTTTACAACTATCATGCTTCTAAATATATTTATTTAAAGGTATTATTTTATTCGTATAACTTGAGAAGCGCTGAGATAACCTGAGAAAATAAATATCTTTTTATACGTATACAGTTCATAAAATAAAATAATTATTTACAGATACGAAACCTTTTGACATAATATCTCTACTTACAAGATTAAAAAATATATTTATTTAATGGTATTAAATATAATACATCTATTTTGGGAAATAAAGCATTTTCATAATGCATATGTACCTGTTTACCGCATGGAATTCACGAGACCGGATTTTAAGAAAAAATTATTTATAGATTTATAAATCAAATTTTCAATTATATTTATTTATAAATATCTGATTCATAAAAAGTGAAGGAAAAACGTACAGTATAAGGGAAATTAGGAATTTGTTCTGTCATATAAACGATACATTTTATCATTAGAAAAGTTATGAAACGGAACCGATCTCAAAACGAAAAGATGTTAAAGTCGTATATACGGTGCTATCTGTACTTCATTAATACTAGTACTACATTATTATTCATCAATCAAATATCTAATATTTATTATAGATTCGTGGAACAAGAGTATAAAGAAACTACCGAACGAGTTATTTAACTCTGTGTATACAACAAAAGATTAACTGCAAATGTAATATTAATATGCAATAAAATAGAATCTGATAATATTAATTTTTTTTTAAAAAGCATATTGTTCTCTCAAATAAAAGAAATTATAAAACAGAATACTTACAGCTCATATAAATACGTTGCATCTGCATCTGTTTTAAGCTGTCTTTCCTTTCAAGAACAATACGTATCACGTGATAATGACATGTGCAATAGGTCGGAGTAGATGAGCATTCGCAAATATTACTTCATTTCGAATTCCATTTTTAAACTTTATACGGAATGAGTGTAACATTTCCGAATTTTTCAGTAACCAACATTTTACACTACCTATTCGAAAACATTTCAGCTATGGAATGTAACGTTTCTGATTTCTTCAGAGTAATTCACAGCTTTGAATATTTTTCCAAAAATACGTGTAACGATTCCGAAATAACAAGTAACTGAGGAGAACATAAAGTTTACTATAAATTTCCGGAAACCTTTCCGCCTGGTGCCGAAACACTTCTGAGTTTTTTTACAGTGTATTAGCTACGTAAAATTTCAAGTTTTTAGCACAGCAGTAACACAAAAATCATAATTTTAGAACGGTTTTGGCTTCTGCACTTCTTTAAATATCAAATTTGGTAAAAAACTGTCTGTGTGAGCATTTACGTCTTAAAAATAACAGACATGACAAATTGTAAGTTTCTACCCATAACAATTCTGAAGAAATCATAATTTAGAATGTTTTCAGCTTATTTCACACCTTTAAATTTCGAATTTTTAATCAACAAATTATATCGTGCATCTGTATCTTAAAAGTAACTACTATACTAAATTTCAAGTCTCTAACCCGAATAAATCTGAATCTTATTTTAGAACGTTTTCCGCTCATTTTACCCTTTTAAATTTCGATTTTTTTAGAAACCATTCTTAGCGGGCATTTCCATTTTAAAAATAACTACCATGCCAAATTTCAAGCTTCTATATCAAGTGTATCACATAGATCGCAAGAACGTTTTAGAACGTTTTTTGCTCCAGCACGCTTTTAAATTTTGAATTTTAAGAAAACTGTTGAGGACGAGTATTTGCGTCTCAAGAGTAATAGCTATGGAAAATTTCAAGTTTCAAGCCTTAACAATTCCAAATAAATCATAATTTATAACATTTTTAGAACATCTTCCACTGATTTCACCTTTTAAATTCCTATTAAAAAAAAGTTCTTATCGTCCATTTACAGTTTAAAAGTAAACACATTCTGAATTCTAGTTTTCTATAGCAACTGTATCACATAAATCACAATTTTAGAACATTTTTTGCTCCTGCATTCTTTTAAATTTCAAATTTTTAGAAAACAGATCTGGCTAAGAATTTGCGTCTTTTAAGCAGCCATGTCAAATTTCAAGTTTTTGTCCTTAACAATTCCATAGAAACCGTAATTAATAACGCTTTTCACGCTTCCCTCCTTTGAATTTTTTTAACCGTTCTTAGCCCAACATTTCCATATTAAAAGTAACCGACATGTCAAATTCCAGGTTTCTATACCAACTGTATGACATAAATCGCAATTTTAGAACTATTTTGCCTTCATCCTTTTAAATTTCGAATTTTTAGCAAACTGTTCTAATCAAGCATTTGCGTCTTAAAATAGCAGCCATCTCAAATTTCAATTTCTATCTCTAACAATTCTTTAGAAATCGTAATTTAGAACGTTTTTAGAACACTTTCCGCTCATTTCACCCTTTTAAATTTTGAATTATTTTACAAACCATTCATAGCCAGCATTTTCATCTTAAAAGTAACCGCTATGCCAAATTTCAAGTTGCTAATCTTTTCAATATCACAAAAATCGTAATTCGGAGCATTTTTGCCTCCTGCACACTTTTAAATTTCGTTTAAAAAAAAATAGTGTTGTGTATGCATTTGCGTCTTAAAAGTAACAGCCATGTCAAATTTCAAGTTTCTGCCCTTAACAATTCCATAGAAATTATAATTTCGAACGTTTTTAGAAAGCTTTTCTCTCGGTTCACAATTTTAAATTTCGAATTTTTCTAGAAGATAACACATGGGCTGATAAGTTCCCGGTCTGGCACACAGATGACGTTGCAATCGCCGAACCGATGTTTTTTTTAGTAAATACTAACCTTTAAAAGGTAGTAGAAAAAATGCCATGACGATTCGCCGTGTGGATAAAATGTTAGAGTGGTTTTAGTTGAACGACTTTGTTGATAAACAAAAAAATGGATAACAAGAATTTCAAGAATTGTTACTTGATGGAGAAAAAATACCGTTCAAACAAAAGCTTGGCTAGATAAGCGTTATCCGGACACTGCACCAGGTAAATCAACCATTATTGACTGGTTTGCTGAATTTAAACGTGGTCGTACGGACACCAGTGATGCACCACGCTAAAGAGGTGGTTACTCCGGAAAACATAAAAAAAGTCCACAAAATCGTTTTTGGGAACCGTAAAGTGAAGTTGCAGGAGATAGCTCAGACTCTGAAGATATCCAAGGAACATGTAGGTTTTATTTTGAATGAACATTTGTCTATGAAAAAGCTGTTGTCAAAGTGGCTGCCGCGCGTGTTGACTTTTGACCAAAAACAACAACGAGTTCTGAGCACTGTTTGGATCTTTTTCGTTATAAAATTATGTTATTTATTATTAAATTATTATTATTAATCATTCATTAAATTATTATTACAAAATTATTATTATTAAATAATTTTTAAAATTATTATTATTAAATTATTAATATAAAATTATTATTATTAAACTAGCCGCCACTGGCGACCAGTTTGGTCGCCCTTAAATGTATGTTAAGTATTGTAACAAATTATTTTTATTCATAATTTATTTTTTTCCTTAATCCTTCGCTAAACCGGAAAAATCTAATAGACAAATCAAGAACTTATGCAATCGTGGTAGGATTTCGCTTTTTTTTTTTTTTTTTTTTTTTTTTGTTATGTATTTCATCTTTCTTGACAAAAACCGCTTAAACCACTTTATAATAAATTAATCATTGTGTGTTTTTTATAATAAAATTGTGTTTTTTAATATAAAATAAACTATTTCATAATAAAATAAAAGTACATGCTGTTTTAGTAATCTCTAATAGGTACCTGAAAATGAGATTTTCTCGCCAAAATGGCGCAAAACAAAAATCGCGCCAACCCCGGTGCGTCCGTGACAGCTGTTCCAATTTAAAATACATGACGTTCACATTTGTCTTTAAAATAGAAAATAGATAAATAAGAAATAATATCATAAATCAAAACATTGGATTTCAAATTTAAAGTATCGTTTCTAATTTGCACACGCGAAAAATAAAAGTTGTAAATTCCTTTCGAAATTTGATCCATTAAATATTATATGAGTTCAACTTACGTCAAGAAAAGATCCCGAAGAAAGTTGAGTTGTATAGAACAGAATTATGGTAAACTTTGACTGTCTCACTGGTGCGATTATTTTTATTACACCAGGCAGCGGTCCAAAAATTCATGGTTTAATATTTTAAACGTTCACAACGAATGAACCTTTTCTTTGTTTACTTTCATGGATAGAGAATTTGAATTGCGAACATAATTTAAACTGGAGTTATTGCAGAATGTATACATAATTGAACGTAAGTTATCTCTCAAATATTAATTTATTTTGAACGATCTTTCTAAAAATGCAACTTTTATGCAGTTTTATTTTAAAAAATAATTTTGAATAAAAATGGCCGCCTGGCATATGAAAAAGTGAAGCGGGCATCCCGGAACTGTTGATGACAGTCACATGACTTACGGTTTTATTATAGAGATTATTTTTAAAATTATTATTATTAAATTATTATTATAAAATTATTATTTCTAAATTATTATTATTATTATAAAATTATTATTTTTAAATTATTATTATTATTATTATAAAATTATTATTTTTAAGTTATTATTATTATTATAAAATTATTATTTTTAAATTATTATTATTATTATTAAATTATTATTATTTATTGTTAAAGTTATGTTATTTATTAAAGTTATAAAGTTATAAAATCATAAAGTTATAAAGCTTTGTTAAAAAGTTGTGTTTTCTTTATTAGACCGGGAACTTATCAGCCCATGTGTTATTCTTAGAGATCATTTACAGCTTATAAGTAACAATCATGCCAAATTTTAAGTTTCTAACCCCTTCAATATCAGAAAAATCGCAATTTTAGAACGTTTTTCACTCCTGCACCTCCCCCCACCTCCCCTGAGGTTAGTGGCGTCGACACAAAATATTAGCCTATGTTGGAGCAGGGATTGTCACCATCAGTTTGCCACCATTACTTTTGAAATCGGTTCGTTAGTTCCAAACATTAAGCCCTACAAACAAATAAACAAACAAACGTTACTTCTTTATAATATTAGTATGGACCAGAAAGACCCGTGCGAAGCTTTCGCACTACAATATTTGAGATTATATTCTGGCACGTATTAGCTCTAATTTTTAATTAACTGATTTTAAAAAAAAAACGATGCCTTTTAGCGAAATTTGAGTGTACTATGTCAAAAACTTATCGAATGATACCTTATTCATCATTGTATGTTTTGTATGTGAATAAAAAAGGGGATGTTGGCAACAGAAATTATGATAATTGCTTACATTGAACACAGAATCGAAAGTTTTAGGGAATTCATATAAAAGCCTTTCCTCAGAGTTTGCAGAACTGTTCCAGAACTGTCTTAAATACATAAATCAATATTTGATACACCACTTTTTTCCAAGCGTATGATAACGTAAACAGGGGATATCCAAGCTTTATGGTCCGGCAACCATTTAAGTGACTTCAGACTTCTCTGGCGTATTAACAGCTTAATGAAATATTAAAAAAATAAATACTTACAGTTTTTGTAAATCCTAATGAAATGTATATCAAATTGGTAGATAATTCTTAAATTACGTAATCTACTGGTACTCCGATACAGTACGCATATACACAGCCATGATTAAACAAATAAATAATAGGTGACGCATGCGCAAAAATTAAATAAAAACCCGATTAAAAGCTTGATATTTTTTTCAAAAAGTACGCGCAAGAAATAAATTAACAATCGTATTTTAATTGCATTAGATGATGACGTCATCCGATAATGCAGGATTTTATTTTTGTGGCAACAGTGATTTGAGAAAACCTTTCATTTCATTTATGAAAACAATGTCGATTTAATTTTTAATTAACAGCAATTTTTAATCGAAAAACATGATTAAAAAAATGTAAGTGTACTATGTCAGAAGCCGGTTCAAAAACCTTTCATACGGTATCTCATTCGTCGTTCTGCGTTTCGTATTTTCTTAGAAAAAGGGATGTTGACAGGAAAAATAATATATACGATGGTTACAGCTGTACACGAGTTACAACAATAATGGAGTTAATTTTGCGCCAAACCACGTTCACTAAAATATCTCAACATCAAATGCTTGTGAATTTCTAATAATGAAATAGCCCATTAAGCACTAAACAGTAGAAAAAAAATATAAATAAAAAGTTAAGGTGTAATAACTTGTTTGTAATACTCTTTTTTCAATCAATGGTTAAATAGTAATTGAATTATTATTATACGTCGAGTAAGTAATTTAGAAATTAAGGATAGATAATTTAAATAATGTTTTTTCCCCTATCTTAAAAAAGAACCAGTTGCAAAAAGTATAATTTTTTTAACAAATTAACTAATTCGCGCTTTCTACTATACGTAAATCAAAGCGATGAATGTTACATAATCGAGACTCACACCAAATTAACGTATTTTTGGAACAAAGCTATAAAAAGGAACTGTAGCTATAAAATTAGGCGTGATACTTATTTAAAATAAACATTGCATACTTATAAAAGAGAGGTTTTTTTCAAAAAAATTTGACTTTTATACTTATATTTTTTTACCACAAACTGTAACGCGATTGTAAAAATTTATGAAATGATTATCACAGCTAAACAACTACACTGTTATTACAGTAACGTGCCGATTATCCGAACTGGAATTAACCGAACTGTCCAATTATCCCAAACTCCCCGATTCTTTGTCTGAAATTTTGTTCGATCGAAAACGATTTCCGTCGAGGAAAATAAAAACGAATGTTATAAAAAGGTCCAGGCCCAATCAAATAATCCACCCTTTGAATGTTTGGAGAAAGCTATGAAATAGTTGGAGTGACAGGTGAATGCTGATATCCTATTCAACTTATGTATTTAAGAAGAACTCGTGACACGGCAGCATTGAAAAGAATATCTTCTTTAAATCAATAAAAAGCAAGAACGAAAAATCATGCGTCGATCATGGATTATGAAACCCTTTCCAACACAGCTAGAAAACTGTAACGAAACTTCACCATTAAATAAGGTGAAAAAAGATATGTAAGTAAACAGTTTAAAAAACATATACGAACTTAAAAAATAAAGTTTTCGAAATTACCTTCCAGTGTCAAAAAATTAGTCGAATATGTTTGTGCAGCCCTGTATATGATCAATAACTGTGGATATATAGTTGGTTAAATTTTGTTCAGTTAGAATATTCACATTTAGCAATTTTCTCCGATCGATTAAAATGCACTCGAAATCCTTTGTACAGTCTGTATATTGTCTGAAGTCTTTTGTTCACACCACATATTAAGCTAAAAGGCAACTTAAAACTCACTCGCAGCAATTACCAACCGTAAACGACAATGTATCTTTTTCTTTGCGTAGCCCTGTATATGCATTTATTTATACTCCACAAACTTATATTAGTATACTAAATATATTATATTCTAGCAAGAAAATGCGTAACATAATTAAAAACTACACTTAAGCAATTCACTCCCATAGTCTGTAATACTTACGGATTCCCTTGTGTAGCCCTTTATATGAACAACCGAGTTTATAAACACACACGTACTATGAAAAAATTTAGTTAAACTTAAAAATGCAAACCAAAGTTAAAAACGCACTTATCACATATATACTGTAAATATCGTCCATGTACTGTAATCGATATATTTTGTGTGTCCCTGTAAATAAACGCAATGCACACCGCACTTTCAAGAGAGCAATTTATAGTGAACCTCAGTAATGTATATACTTTTCAAAAAGTTTGAAATTGTGAAATATCACTAAATTATACTGCAAGCTATTTTTCCCCAGCGAACAGTGTGTAACAGAATTCTTTTGTTTGACCCTGTAAATGAATAATTAATAGTTTGCACCCCATATTCTACAAAAAGCATGTTTTAATGCACTTCATAATTATATATCAATTTCATCATGTTTTAAATGACGTAGCATCATCAAAATGCACTTGAAACGATTATTTCTCATTGACTGTAATGTAATGGAATACTTTTGACTGTCCCTGTAAAAAAATTTAAATGCTCCACACTACATGCTATAGTAAACGACAATAAAATACAAAAATGTCATGGTGTTCCGAGTATATTTACGCGAGTTAGAACATGACCAGACGGGCAGACGGCAGACAAACCGAAGTCATAAACACTTTTCAACTAGGTTGGAAAGTGTTAAAAAGAAGCAAAAATATGGTTTGTACAGCATTTATCGTTCATTTATACGGACATACGAAAAAATTCGGTTATAGTACTGTCTATGAACGAAGTTTACTGTAAGTACATTTTCAGTTGTAGTCTGCCTTTTTAAGTTTTACTATTTTTTGCAAATTGATCGGTGTGTGTAAATTCTATATATCATATACAAGGCTACTCATAAAAATCGAGTTTTCCATTAATAAACTTAAACTGTGTAACGGGCGTGTCCGCCACGTCACGTGAATTACGCAACATGATACAGAATTTAAGTTTAAATGAACAAGTTTATTAAAACAAGAAATAAGTGGGTTGGCAGATGCGCTGGAGGCGTTTACCAATCTTGTCAAATTGAGATTCAAATTTCTCTTCCACTAACACTTAATCCAATCTAAATGCACAACTATTAACAAAAACTTAATTTACTTGGTGGAAAATGGCTACTTCCATATTACTTCACGGAGGATGGCATGTGCAAGTTATAAATGGCCGCTCACTATGAAAACAGTCAGTGTCAGTTTTAAAGATATGTAAAATGTCGCAAATTGACGGAATCCCGTGGATCCCAACTTCACCTTATTCAGAATACTTACATTCGACCTCCTACCAAAACACTCTGATTTGCTCCGGGAGACTATTTTTCTACGCCACATGAATCGTCGAAAAGAATCAAACGGACACGATATCTGTAACGGAATGCTGCCTTACAAATCCACAAGTACTTGATTCGGCTGATCCGCTCGTTCAAACTTTCTTTCCCAAATTTACAGTTCGCCAGCTGATCACCATGACAAAATTATTCCAAAAAAAAAATGCATAAAATAACAGCAAAACTGGTATTCAGGATGGCAGAATCGTATTTATAAAAATTAATGAAAATTAAAGGATACATGTCGCTTTCACGCACGCATGTTAGCATTGGACAAAACGATCACACTCAAAAACTAGACTCCCTAGTATTTAGTTCCTGCCATAATTTCTGAAGGGGAATTTTCATCTGTGTTATGCGTTTGCAAACTGAAGTAAATTTCCTATTAATATGTAGTATATATACAAATCTTTAAATCTTATACAGGTCTGCACAAAATAATACTAATGCTTTTCCCACTATTGATGGTAATTGCAGAAATTGAATTTTCAAATGTCTTACGTAATTTTCCATATTTTTTACTTAGTAATCATGTTTAACCTTATTAATCAGTAAAGTTAATTTACACTACTCTGCATGTGTTGGAAAGTGTTTCATAATCATAATATATGTTTTATGCATAAAATTGCTATAGTTTTCCTGCAATGTTTAAATAAACTTCTACTACCCCTAATTTTTTCATAATTTTAGTTTCAGTAGATTCGAAAATAGAGGGGGAGGGAGGGATATTTTTGCATTGCATTTTCGACGATATCTCTGAATATATAATACCTAAAATTAAAACAAATATATTTTTTAGTTAGGTATTACAAGATCTTTGCAACGATACTGCACACGATATACAAAATAAAGCTTTTTTTTTCAAGTAATTTAATTAGCCCTAAATTTTCCTAAACATGTTTGTGAGTGGTTAAGAATTTGAAAATATGGTTGTAAAAATGCTTTATATCTTTCCCAAGTTTGAGTAGTACCACCTATATACCATGTAATTTGGCACGGCAAGCCAAGGTACCCAGGTTCGAGTCCTGGTCACAGCATTTTTCGCTCTGTTGAAATAAATCTCAACTATGATACTCCAACCATTGAATATAATTTACCTAGTTGAAAATGCTTTCCTCTGTTCATTACGACCTAATTACATGGTATACAGGTGTTTCCTGTTATTTCAGAATCATCAAGTATAATGCTATAGTTATTGCTCGGATGAATGAAATTAGTGCTGCAGTTCGCAGCCTTGTCCAACAAATAAGAGTGAAATATGCCAGCCAGGATATCGTTGGGATAGCTCAGTAGGAAGGCAAGCCAAAGTACCCAGGTTCAAGTCCTGGGCCAGGCATTTTTCGCACCGTTGCAATAATGTCAACTATGATACTACAACCGTTGAATATAATTCACCTAGTTAAAAAATACTTCCTTCTGTTCATTATGACCTAATTACATGGTATACAGGAGTTTCCGTGTTACTTATTTATATATTTTACCAATTTTTTTCAGACATTACTTATAAATAAGCATGGTTAAAAATTTCCGTTAAAAACGTCCTTCATTTAAAAAAATTAAAAACAATCTCCAATAAAAATTTCCACCACCTAACAAAAGCGCTTTCACCCCCCGCTAGGGCATCATCAGTTGTGATCTCTAACCAACTTCCTCTCCATTATATAGATGACTGGTGGCTGAAGAGCTCCCCCTATCGGATTTCAATATTTTCTCTCTCTCTCTCTCCCTCTCTTCCAACATTTTTCTCCAGCGGCAATCAAGTAATGAGTGTACCATGTCATTGCACGCGTCTTTGGAAGCATTTATTTCTATTGATTCTCGTAATAACGCGTTATGAAAGTTTTCGTAGTTAGCTATTTTCTTTATTTGTAGGGTATCAAGTTTTATTGGGGGTTTTAACGTTTAATCTTGCAAGAGCTGTTGACTGTTTATTTAGTTTTATATCTCGGATATGTTCTTTCTTCCTTTCTTCTATTTTCCTTTTCGTCATTCCTATGTAAGTAACTTTTTCCTTTCTGCTGTTTAGACAATTTATTTTGTATATTCCTGCTGTTTGTATTTCTTCATATTTTTCTATTTCATTTCTTATTGATTTGAAGAGGGATAGATTGGGGGTTAGTGGCACTATTTTTCCTAATTTTTCTAACTCTCGTTTTATTTTCAAAGATACACCTTTTATATATGGAATAGGGGGAGTGTATGTTAGATTCTTCTGTGCTGGTTGTATATGTATGTAGGTATGCTGGTTGTATGTAGTATGCAATTAGTTTAAGTATAGTTTTCCTCGGATGTCCAGCCTTTAAACCTATGTTTTCAATGATTTTTAACTCTTCTTTTAGTGATTTTTCTGTTGAACAAAAATATTGTTCCATATATAAAAGGCGTATCTTTGAAAATAAAACGAGAATTAGAAAAAATAGGAAAAATAGTCTCACTAACCCCCAATCCAGCCCTCTTCAAATCAATAAGAAATGAAATAGAAAAATATGAAGAAATACAAACAGCAGGAATATACAAAATAAATTGTCTAAACAGCAGAAATGAAAAAGTTACTTATATAGGAATGACGAAGGGGAAATAGAAGAAAGGAAGAAAGAACATATCCGAGATATAAAACTAAATAAACAGTCAACAGCTCTTGCAAGATTAAACGTTAAAACCCCCAATAAAACTTGATACCCTACAAATAAAGAAAATAGCTAACTACGAAAACTTTCATAACGCGTTATTACGAGAATCAATAGAAATAAATGCTTCCAAAGACGCGTGCAATGACATGGTACACTCATTACTTGATTGCCGCTGGAGAAAAATGTTGGAAGAGAGGGAGAGAGAGAGAGAGAAAATATTGAAATCCGATAGGGGGAGCTCTTCAGCCACCAGTCATCTATATAATGGAGAGGAAGTTGGTTAGAGATCACAACTGATGATGCCCTAGCGGGGGGTGAAAGCGCTTTTGTTAGGTGGTGGAAGTTTTTATTGGAGACTGTTTTTAATTTTTTTAAATGAAGGACGTTTTTAATGGAAATTTTTAACCATTCTTCTTTATAAATAATGTCTGATTGGTAAAATGTATAAATAAGTATATGTGCAGACATTAACAAGTGAACACCTGTTTTTAATGTTTCCGTGTTATTTCAGATTCATCATGTAATATGCTATAGTTATAGCTCGGGTGAAGGAAATTAGCGCTTCAGTTCGCAGCTTTATCCAACAAATAAGAGTGAAATATGCCAGCCAGGATATCGTTGGGATAGCTCAGTAGGAAGGCAAGCCAAAGTACCCAGGTTCAAGTCCTGGGCCAGGCATTTCTCGCCCCGTTGCAATAATGTCAACTATGATACTCCAACCGTTGAATATAATTCACCTAGTTAAAAAATACTTCCTTCTGTTCATTATGACCTAATTACATGGCATACAGGAGTTTCCGTGTTATTTCAGATTCATCATGTAATATGCTATAGTTATAGCTCGGATGAATGAAATTAGCGCTTCAGTTCGCAGCCTTGTTCAACAAATAAGAGTGAAAAATGCCAGCCATTATACCGTTGGGATAGCTCAATAGGGGGAGCGTTGGCACGGCAATCCAAAGTATCCAGGTACGAATGCTGGTCCCGGCATTTTTAGGTGCGTTCGTAATTATATAAATACGTAGCATCTATTGTCGTCGTCTGGTCCGTCCGTCTGTCCGCCCGTCCATCTGTCTGTCTGTCCGTCCGTCCGCATATAACAACGCAAAAACTACCCAACCGAATGGTTTGAAATTTAAGATATATTATCTTTGCAGAATTTCATTTTTTTTAAATCGAATAAAAATTTTAGAAAATATTAATAAAAACATTTATTAAGAAATTTGATTTTTTTTTTAAATCGGTGCTTTCTTTTTATAGGAGCTTTCGAAGTTTAATCTTCAAGCGACCGAGATACTTATTTTATGACAGAAATTAATCTGCAGACGATATAATTCATTTCACAGAATTAAAAATCATCAAGATCAGAATATTTATATAACTAGCTATAGTACGAACGCACCTCGTTTGTAACGTTTGACGGACAATTTCCAATTTGTTTGTTCTGTTGGAGTAAATCTAAACTATGCTACTCCAACCATTGACTATAATTTACCTAGTTCAAGAATACTTTCCTCTGTTCATTTTGATCTACTTCATACATTCTACGCGATTGCATTTAATTGACTTTTGGAACTACAAACTTTTATTTCGCTCAAACGAATCTGACTCTCTCTTATTCCATTAGTTCAAAATGCACGTTTGTATCATCATTTGCTCTCATTTAATTAATTTAAAAAGATGTAATGAACTTTTGACGTACCCGGTACTAGAAGAAAATTATTTTAATGTAGGTATGCTATTTATATAAGTCATTTCACAGTAAGTTATTTATTTATTTAAATCTAACTTTGATCTACTTCATATATTCTACGCCATTGCAATTTATTGACTTTTGGAACTACAAACTTTTATTTCGCTCAAACAAATCTGAACTCTGTCTAAACCCGTTCTTACAAAAAGTATGTTTTTATCATCATTTGTTTTCTTTTAATTATTTTTTTAATTGTTAATGAACTTTTGGCGTTCCCGGTACTATATGTTAATTATTTAAATGTATATGCTATTTATATAAGTTATTTTATAGTAAGTCATTTTTTCATAGAGATCTAACTTATAAATTATAATTTAGGAAGAAAATGGATCAATGCAATTCATCAAAAATATTGAAACTAGCGGCTGTCAAACCAGAAGAGGATGAACAAGATACTCTCATACGGAATTATGACGGAGCTGTTATAAGTGTTCATAATGTTCCAATTATTCGAGCTCTCGCCAAAGGTCTTGGAGTCACCTTTAATATTGTCATAGCAGAAGACGGCGAATATGGTTTCAAGACATCTGATGGAAACTGGACTGGAATGATAGGAATGTTGGCAAGAGGGGAAGCCGATCTGTCCCTCGGTGGTATAACTGTGACTAATGAAAGAAGAGAAGTAGTAAATTTTACCTATCCACTGTTAGTCACAGACGTTATTTTTATGACGGATAAACCAGAGCCGCACCCAAAGAGCTTTGCTATATTTGAGGTTTTCTTCTTTGAAGTGTGGATAGTCATAGGGTTATATGTCATTCTGATGTCTATTTTCTTGTACATGCTTTTGAAGAAAAGTGTAACTTATTCTACTATTCTGATAGGCTGTATCGGAAGCCTATTAGAGAAATCTATTTATTTTCATGCAAAACAAAGAAATACTTCACTGTTGCTCCTTCATTGGTTTTTAGGAATCGCGTTTCTTATTAGTAGCTACAAAGCTGTCCTATTGTCTGTAATAACAGTTTCTAGGATGGTTGGAATTCGAGATATATCAGACTTATCTAAAGCTGTACAAGAAAATTCTATTGTGTGTATCACATATAAAGGAAGTATTCTGTGGCAGTATAAATCAACTGATTCAAAGTTAAAATCAATTGAACAGTGTTTAAATAGAAGTAAAATTGAATCACTGTATGGTCACTCAGCATTTCTCAAGCATCCACATAAAAAAGCATTTATAGATGAAAGAATTTTCATAACTAGGTTCAGCAGAGACTACTTCCTTTCTGATGATAGTTTCTCTTTAAGCCATATTGCAATAGCTTATTCACATCAATTTTGTTACCCTATGAAACTTCAAAAAGTTGTTCATCGCATCATTGAAGCAGGTCTTTATACAAAATTGCTCACAGATCAAGATTACATAGCTCAGCTGCGCCAAACCAAGCCAATAAATGATGATTACGATGGTTCAGACTGGAAACCTCTGACGCTAAAAGATTTTACTGGAACATTTCTTGTTCTTATTATAGGACATTTCTGCTCATGTGTAATATTTATGGCAGAAATTATCTTTCAGAAACATCAAATTAACTTTCTCCAATCCAAAATGGTAAGTTAATATTTCCTTTAAAATATAAAGAAAATACTTCTATATCCAATGATGCATTTATCCTTTATTACTCACAGCCCCTCACAGTGCTTACTCTATCCCACGATTAACATTGAGATACTTCCTGAAATAGCCCTTACATAGTAAAGTGTATTTTTGTGAGGTTTTTACGTTCCTATTGGTCAATAAATTTGTAAAAAGTGGAAAATACATAATTAACGAAACTTTTAACAATTGATTCAGCATATGCCAACCAAAATTTTACAACTTACTGAACACATATTGAAAGTTCACACAGAAACTTTGGCCAACACTATAAATAATCTTGAATGTACTGCAGTATATACTGTCTTAAATATATTTAAGGGAGTTCTTTAAAAACAGTTATAAATAAATACTGCTGAATAATCACAGTTTTTATGACACAATCGCAAAATCCTTTTTATATGCACATGAAATTTACAGACATTAATATCCAAGTGCTTTAAAATCGAGTACCGTATTTCATTTTTATAGTATTTTATCTTCAGTTGTTATATAGTGTCGTGTCATGATTGTTCCCCATTGAGGACCCTTCCTTGACAGTTGTGCCTATAAAATTGGTTTAAATCCCCAATTTTGACACAATTTTCTGAAAAATCCTTAGCCTTTATAGAAAGTTCCGTTTGATTAGTTAGTATGTGAATCAGAATAGCTGAAAATGTTGTGTGTTTAAAAATGAAAATGGCTTTATGAATGGGATAGAAACTACCCAATTTGCATTTGAGAAAAGCATTGCATAAATAAAAGAAAAAAAGAAGATGAATGTACTCGTTAAATATCCAACAATATTCGGCCAACAGAAAATTTGGCCAAAGGACTGAATGGACCGTATACTAACTAGCGGCCGAAAACTCTTTACATGCATATTATTAACTAACAAAAACGTTTTTTCCGTACGATCTCCTACTTTTCTTATCTTTGCAGCCATTCTTCTTAAGCACATTCTTTTCAGGCATTTTTTTAATGTTCTATTATTTCTAAGTAACGTTAAGTATAGTGGTAACAGAACCTACACACTTAAAATGAATACACTGACTGTGAAAAAGTCTGGTGGAAATATAGCATTTTTTCTTCGGAGTGCTTTTTATTATGTGGACCAAACTCGTTATGAAGTACAAAATGTTAATATTGCTGTATGAAGTAAAATACAGGGTGGTCATAAAGTCTCTCCTTAATTACAATAATTTATTGAAGAAAAACTAATGTAATTAGGCATGTGCTTGCTTCAATTTATTGTAAAGACATTTAAGAAGTTTTTAATGCAAGTACATACGATAATAAATATCTATGTGAGCATACTTGGTAGCTCGAAGAATGTCAAGGCATTATTCCATATCTCTCCACACGCATTGACCAACATTTGGTATGTCACACTAGACACGTCATCTGTGATCCTGACCTTAATTGACTGTTTCAATATCTTTATAATTAGGCATATGCTTGTAATATTTATAATTAGGCATGTGCATCTTCAGACCTATGTGAGTGAGGTAAACAAGATACAGCGTCCCACCCGTATTTTCACTGCAGACTGAAAGGCCAGTGGCATCTCAGGTGCAATCAAAATCCTCCAAAAAATTGGCTCGCAAATGTCCTCACTTGCCCACTACTTAAGAGGAAACTACAAAACATATATGATCACCTAAAATAAACCTACCCCTCAAATTTAACTTAGGGAGCCCGTTTGTCGGTTCACAATTACTCTAATCTCTATCCCTTTTCGTGCGTACAGCTCTGGCAGAGAAACGCGCTCGTGTCTCGAAGGAGTTTTTCCGGCCCAAAAGTCTCCACCACCCACTGCCCTCGCTGCCCTGTGTCGCGTGGGAAATGTGTTATCCGGCAGTGATGGTCCACTCCTGTAAAAACCTTAAAAATAGGTCCCTGTCACTTGCCTGCTATTGGAGCACTCCTGGCAGGGCTGGCCTCTTTCTTTCTTATATTTATCTTTTGCCGCTCATTGTCGTGTTTTCCGGCGGCATCAGCTGCGACTTATATACAGGGTGTAACTGAAATGTTTCAACAAACTTTGAGGGATGATAGTACTCATGAAGACGACCAAAAAATGCAATGGAACATGGGGTCGCAAATGACGTTTAACCCCTTCAGGGGCAGTGGTATGTTTATGAAAGCGCTTAATTTTAATTCCAAAACGCCATAATGGCACCAGAATTTTGCTAAAATCTTTTCCATTTAATATGTATGTGAAATATAGCCTTTTTCTTATTTACAAACAAATTTTTTTTATAAATTCCGGTTTCAGTCACTTATTTCAACATTTTAGTACTAAAAGTAGTTTGGCCCTAAAAGGCTTAAAGGATAAAAATAGTGAAAATGCGTCTGAAAATGGACTGGCACTGGAATTTACAAAAAAAATTGTTTGTAAATAAGAAAAAGGCTATATTTCACATAAATATTAAATGGAAAAGATTTTAGCAAAATTCTGGTGCCATTGTGGCGTTTTGGAATTAAAATTAAGTGGTTTTTTAGACATACCACTGTCCCTGAAAGGGTTAAATGTCATTTGCGACCCCGTGTTCTATTGCATTTTTTGTTCATCTTCATGAGTACTATCATTCCTCAAAGTTTGTTGAAGCATTTCAGTTACACCCTGTATATATATATATATATTAAGACCTTATTAAAGGGACCGGGCGGGATACTCTACAGAATTGGTTTCCTTGTCTGAATAGTCCCTCTTAGGCAATCAAATCAAATTATATTTTAGTGGTGTTGCAAAAAACTCTGTCCTTTATGTACCCCAAAAAGAAAAAACCTAGAGGAGTAATATCGGTTGAGCGGGGAGTTCATATTGTTGGTCCAACCCGTCCGATCCATCTTTCAAGACATTTGTCATAAAAAAAAAAACTTAAGAACATGACTTTAACTTAAGAAAAATATTCCAGGATTACATTTCATGGTTATTTCGTAATAATGTTTTGTAATCAGGGAAGATGTTTATGACCATCCTGTATATTCATGGTGTTATACGAATTATATTAGTAAATATTTATAAACGCTTATGTAAGCAGCTTTTACTGTCGATTACGATTTATAAAATATATGATTTCATAAAAATGTTCTCATAATTCTCTTTAATCCATATTGCAATAGCTTATTCAAAGCAATTTTTTTGTCTAATAAAACTTAAAAAAATTCCTCATTGCATCGTTGCAGCTGATCTGTACATAAAATTGCCCAGAGTTAAAGATTTCATAGCTCCACTTCCCTAATCCAAGCCAACACAGGATCATTACGATGGTTCAAATTGGAATCCTCTTATATTTATATATTTTATTCGAGCATTTTGTGTTTGTGTTATAAGACATTTTTTCTCATTGGTAATATTTATACCAGAAGTTGCTGCACAAAGATGTTATATTAAAACCTTTAAATTCCCACAAAATGAATGAATCTCTTTTACGTCACTTTTCTGACAGATTTATTACAATATCACCTTATTATTGTGTTGTATAAACTAAGGAAAACAATTTTTTTCCATTGATTTTCTAATTTTCTTATTTTTGAAGCTACTTTTTTTAAGCACACTTTATCATGCATTCTTTTATTGTTTTATTATTTTTTAAGCAATCTTAAAATATCAATAGCGGAAATGATAAACTTAAAATGAATACTGTGAAAATGCCAAACGGAGATGGAAAACAATTTTTTTCCATTGATTTTCTAATTTTCTTATTTTTGAAGCTACTCTTTTTAAGCACACTTTATCATGCATTCTTTTATTGTTTTATTATTTTTTAAGCACTCTTAAAATATCAATAGCGGAAATGATAAACTTAAAATGCCAAACGGAGATGTCGCTTTTTCGCTGTAATTTTTCTTCTAAATGTCTATTCTTATGTGGTTTCAACTCCTTTTATATGTAATACAATAACTGTATGTTGATGTATGTGGTTCTTATTATTGTTTCTATTATATCTCTGTTAGTCAGAAGCTGTGTGTGGCTGTATGGAGTACAATATGTTCAAGTTGTTACATGAATTACATTAATAAATATTCATAAGCATTCTGTAAGCAGCTTTTACTTTTGATTAAAACTATTAAAAATATACAATGTTAAAATATTATGCATAAAATATTTGATTTCCTGAAAAATGTAATTTTATAAAATTACACTGAATGTAAAAGGAATTAACGTATGCTAATAAACGCTAAATGCAATCTGTAGGTTTGGTTTACTGTAAAAATATTTTCTTTTGTTAATAACTTACTTATCTTTGTTTCTGTGTTGTGATTTGACAGGCTGGCTTTAAAATAACATTTGCTGTTCTGGGAATGTATTGGGCGAAATGTAAAGTTATTTAATGTAGGTGCACAGTTGAAGCATGCAGTTTTGATTGCTATAGAAAAAATCACTAAAAGCCCTCTCCAGGGGACATTTTGGCTTTATTTTTAAAAGAAAATTGGCGTTATGTTGTTCGTAGTAGCTTTTGATGCATATTCTGTTCTGTTGAACACGTAATCTTTACGATCTGACCTCTGCCGTCAGCTTTCAATACGAACTTTTTATTTGTTCACTACAAGGCCTTTACCAATTGCAAGAATTTGCATCAACGTAAGATAACTGTAACAGTTTTGTTAATTTAAAACAGGAAAATTTCAATAGCATTTGTGTTTCAACATCACATTTAAACAGATATCTAGTCAGGGATTTCCGAAATTTGCGGTTTAAATTTGAAGTATATAAGGCAAAAAATACTTTTGACATCTGTAGAAAATGCCGTTTATCCCATGACGTTATTGGAATATCAGAACGATGATCATCATAAACCACATTTTTAATTAATATTTAAAATTATCATTTCTCGTGGAAAAGATCTTGCTTTTTCCTATTTCATATGACAATTACGAATTGATTTGTTAAACATATTAATCTTGATGCAGCAAAAATTCCTCTAGTGGCGAATTATGCTACCATTTAAAAAAATTCGAAACCACAAGCTTCACTGTGGGCGAACACCAAATGTTGTTACATTTCTCCCAATATATTCCTAATTAGAAATTTCAGAACATCTCACGTTATTTTATGCCCACTTTAAATAAGAGTACAGAGAACTTGTATAGAAAATTATTTAAAAATTATAGTATGTTTAATCTATAATTAACTTTGCGTTGCTTTCATGAGGCAGTAAATTGTGTCTTTCATAAGAATTTAATAGTTTTCAGTTTCAAATACATTAAAACACTGTTTTCCATTTCAGAACAATTTTAAAGAAATTTTTGCGAGCCTCCAAAGCGAATTTTGTGCATTAATAAACAAGAACGAAAAATCATGCGTCAAGCATAGATTATGTAGCACTTTCCAACGCTTCCAAAATAATTTTACAAATCATACCGTTTAATAAGCTAAAAGATAACTTCTAAGTAAACAATTTGGAAAACGCATAACATATTTAAAAACATAATTTCAGGAATTTCCAACATATACAATAGTCGGAAAAATATCCGAATACTTATATTCAGCCCTGTATAGGATATATAGAATTGTATATATACTACATAGGATGCTAAATTTTAGTTCAGTTAGGAAACGTGTAGCACATTTTAAAATTCTCCGTCTGGAGTTTGTCAATAAACAGAAATGTGTTCGCGAACTTTTGTGCTGCCCTGTATAGGATCTACAGAATTTATACACACCACGTAATAGACAAAAAGCAAGTTAACATTAAAATCGCGTTCAGTAACTTAAAACGCACTTCCAGGAATTATTGTTAACAGACAGTAGATAATTCTTTTCCGTGTCCCTGTAAATGAACGATGACTGCTATACACACAATATTCCGTAGTAAGTCTCTTGTAATGCACCTTAGTGATCTATATAAATTTCAATGCGTTTAAAATAGTGAAACATTATTTAAATAAACCGCAGACGATTTTTCTCCATAGACGTAATGTAACGGAATTATTTTTACTGTCCCTGTAAAGTAACTATAAGTGCTATGCACACCCTGTTCCATATTAAGCTTCTTCTAATGCACCTTAGTGATATATATAAATTTCAATGCGTTTAAAATAGTGAAACATTATTTAAATAAACAGCAAATGATTTTTCCCCATAGACCGCAATGTAACGGAATTCTTTTGAGTGTCCCTGTAAAAAAACTATAAGTGCTACACACTTCCGTTGAAATAGGGAACATGCTATACATAACGATAATAACATATAAAAATTGCAGAGCAATCCGAGCATATTTACGGGAGTTAGAGCACGGACAGACGGCAGACGGCAGACGGCAGACGGCCAGACGGCCAGACGGCAGACGGCCAGACGGCCAGACGGCAGACGGCCAGACAAACCGAAGTCATAAGCACTTTTCAACTAGGTTGGAAAGTGCTAAAAACGATATAGCTTAAAAAGTATTTATTTCAATTATCTTAAGAAAACAAAATGTAATTTGTAAAATAACAGTTTTACTTAACATGTTCTCTACCGGGTTAAAAGTAACGGAATTTTATTTTAATTGAGAAATTCCTGATTCACACCAGAAAATACTAAGAGCAATATTTGCTTTGTTTAATGACAGGCATTTCGTGATTATAGGAAATAAAAATTCTTCTTTCAAAATTTCCGGTACCAATTCGTAATTTTGGATTAAAAATGGAATGTCAAATGAGCGACCAAGCGACGAGACTTTTGCGTTCTCGGTGGCGAACGTGTTAAGAAAAATGATGTTTTATTTCAATAAAAGCTTAATTTAAAATCAAGACATTTAAAATAAATGAGTAGTAATAAAAAAGTCGAGTAAAAAAATCGAGCTGGAAGAAAATGTCTTTTAATTTCACCATATAGACGAACTGATGCATTCTCCAGATAAAACATGTGCATAATTAGAAGAAAAGGAAGTGTTAGGTTTGTTTATATTGTATTGGATTTGAAAGTTGCTGACCATCCGGTCTAAATCACAAGTATGAATGCGAAATATGGCTTTTGTGTTTTGAATTTCGTGATGTTCAGAAATACATTTTTGCACTTTTATTTAATATAACTATACTGTAAATAATTTTGAATTTGATTGAAAAAGACAAATATAGTCTCAATATTTCATTTATAAAAGAAATTACAAATGGAAAATAAAGTCCCGTGGTATTGTATGTAAATTGTAGCCAAATGTGCCAATATTCATAACGTGACAGGGTTCCCTTGTAAATTATACAATATTGGAAAATATTTCTGTTACTACTATTAATTTTAAGACTACATCGCAATATTATGAAAACAGTAGGTTTACATGAATGGACACATATAGGTTCTATCATCTTGTCTTTTGTAATAATTTATGAAAAAAATATTACTTAACACATTTGCAATTATTATGTTAAAATGTATAAAAAACAACTTACAGAATGAAAAACCAATTGCAACTGCTATTACAAAACAGTAACTAAACAATTATAGTCTGCTATATAATCAGAACCTATATCCACAGATTTTTCTCCACAAAACATTCTTAATATCTTCTTTGATGAATGCTGGTTTCGCATAAGTTTTACTCAATAGTTGCAACTTAATGTACTGGAGATTGTTTTTTCTTATGAGTTGAAAATTTTCCAACTCACTGAAAAATAGTCCAGTCCTAGAGTCAATCTCTAAACCTTTGGCTTAAGTAACCAATGCTCAACTAATTGAGATACCTGTAGGACACAGCCGACACAATTCACCTAAATAAACTTTCGGCAATAACATCTGGTCTGTAATATAAGACATCTGAACAGAAATAACCTCAGGTAAAGGAACTACATAAAATAAATGGTGTTAATTTAGGTATAAGGTCTAACTTAGGAACCTAACCTATAAACTAATCTAGTTGTTCCTTACCAGAGTTGCTTCGCACGTATATAAGGAAAACAATCATGAGACATGATGGTAATAATCTTAATAGGGCTGTAGAAGACAAGTCGGGCTTATCAGTTTATGCAGTTTGACCTAGAATTAGGCATAGTAGATTTTCAATGAATCTTTAAAAAATTATTTTTATTCCGTAACGTAACAAAATTTATCTATAGATAGTATAGTTAGAATATAAGACACCTATTTCTTTGTTAATACACATTATGCACAATTTTCCCTACCCACAGGGTAACTTGAGTATAGTTAAATCTTATTTGGATTGAGATAATAAAAGCGACAGTAACAGAACAGTTACATGGTTTCATTCTAGAAAAACACATTCCTTAAATGAACACACAGCTTAAAAATTAATATGCTATAGCAATCATGAAACTTTCTTCTACAAAAAACAAACCAATTTTCGAAATTATCAGAACATCAATCGCCAGGCTATCGCAGCTGTTTTGAAACAGCTGCGATAGTTCACGTAAGTGATTTGTCTTAAAGTAGGTCATCTGGTATAAATATATCTAATATATCTGACCTGGGAAGCATAAACTGGAAATATTGATTTGCATGAAAGTTTCCAAGCATGCTGTCTTCATAACAAACATCAATGCTTGAATACAAGTGCTTTAGACTGCTGCCATTCACCAAAGAAACTAAAGGCTGTGTCAATCTCCATATGATCTTGCATCATGAAAAATCTCCTGATTCATTAACTTCAAAGACTGCATCAATGTCCGTCTACATCAATACGTCGAATTATCGATAGTCCACTGAATCCACCGGTAAAGTGCGTTTATACTCAAATTGAGAGTAGCCAGGGGTAATGCAAAGTTGTCCACATAAGATGCAGATGGAGCGCCTAGACGAATCAGTTGCCACATATCTGTATAAAGTCTCATTACTTTTTTAATTTATTAGATTGCAAAATGACTTCACATAAACTACGGTATTTTTGCAGAAAATACCTCACAGTATTTATGAAAAAATTACTGCACAATTTCTTCACAGCAGCTGCAAAATAACTAAAGTATTTTTACAGTCGAGATTACACTACAGAAAATCTACAATTAACTGTAAAAAAGAAAATTAAAAAACTTCACATCTGTAGAAAAACTTCATTTCATTTTTAGATGGGTTCCTTCTAATGGGTTTACTACTACACTTTACAGCTGCTAATTCTTATAAACTTTTAGACAGGGATTTTCTATATAATTTTGGACTCATTTTCGCGTAAGGAAGATAGCGAAATATGGCAACACCATCTGATATCAGCGGCAGTGAGCTGTTATTATAGACAACTAGCCGCCACTGGCGACCAGTTTGGTCTCCCTTAAATGTACGTTAAGCAAATGTAACAAATTATTTTTATTCATAATTTATTTTTTTCCTTAATCCTTCGCCATACGCAGACGCTCCGGGGTATCATTTTGTCGCCAAAATGGCAATATTATGCCTGGGCAACCCGGCCGTTTCGGCTAGATTTCGCTTCGCATGGCAACCCGGTAGAGCAGATTCCGTATGTTTTATACTAAATTAAGGGGTCTCAGGAGTCTTACTTTCCCTCCGAAGATGCAAGTTTGCATCGTCACATTTTTTTTTTATATCTGATTTCATATAACACACAATAAAATGAAATTTTTACCACTAATAGGTCAATATCTGCTTGATGTAACATAATTATTTCAATGTTGTGCAATTCATATTTAATTATTTTTTAAAAGTTTAAATTTTTTAAAAAAAAGTAAAAAAACTTTTTTGCCCGGTATTCACTGCGCGCAAGGTTGTAGAAAAAATATTGCTTCCAAAATAACAAACAAAACTGATAATGATGTAAAATTGATGTATCTTGAACTTATACTTCAATTTCAAGCAATTAAAAAATTAATTTATTTTAAAATTGGCCTTTTTTCAACAAAAAAGGAATTTTTTAAACATTTTACAATTTAAATTTAAATTTATCAAAAATTAAATTTTTAATTTCTTGAAATTGAAGTATAAGTTCAAGATACATCAATTTTACATCATTATCAGTTTTGTTTGTTATTTTGGAAGCAATATTTTTTTTACAACATTGCGCGCAGCAGATGCCAGGCGAAATTTTTTAAAAACTTTTTTTAAAACTTTTAACTTTTTAAAATAATTAAGTATGAATTGTACAACATTTAAATAATTATGTTAAATCGAGCTGATATTTACCTATTAGTGGTAAAAATTTCATTTTATTGATTCTTTTATGAAATCAAAAATAAAATAAAATGTGACATAATGCAAACTTGTATCTTCGGAGGAAAAGTAAGACTCCTGAGACCCCTTAACTATTGTGTGTTTTATAATAAATTAATCATTGTGTGTGTTTTATAATAAAATTGTGTGTTTTTTAATATAAAATAAACTATTTCATAATAAAATAAAAGTACATGCTGTTTTAGCAATCTCTAATAGGTACCTGAAAATGGGATTTTCTCGCCAAAATGGCGCAAAACAAAAATCGCGCCAACCCCGGTGCGTCTTTGGCAGCTGTTCCAATTTAAGATGCATGTCGTTCACATTTTCATTTAAAATAGAAGGTACTTCTCTATTATCCCGTCGACCACTTTTCATAACAAAAAACTATCGCCAAACTGCAAGATTAAACGCCAAAAATGCAGTCCCATTTACTTGATGTCAGAAGCATTATACGTGTTTGTTATGTCATCAAGTGGTTTTTAATTCGACATTTGCGTGTATTTTTCATTATGTTTTACTGAATTATTAGTTATTTCAATAATTAAAATAAGAACTGTGTCCTTTAATTCTTATATTTTATTTATTTATTTATTTTGATATTCCAATGGCAACGTTCTCCCGTTTATTTGGCGTTACAGTTTGGCGATAATTTTTTGTTATGAAAAGTAGTCGACGGTTTAATGGAGAAGTTCCAAATAGAAAATAGATACATAAGAAATAATATCATAAATTAAAACATTTGAATTCAAAATTAAAGTATCGTTTCTAATTTGCACACGCGAAAAATAAAAGCTGACAATTCGTTTCAAAATTTGATCCACTAAATATTATTACATGAGTTCAACTTACGTCAAGAAACGATCCGAAAAGAAGTTGAGTTGTATAGAACAGAATTATGGTAAACTTTGATTGTCTCACTGGTGCGGATTATTTTTTTTACACCAGGCAGCGGTCCAAAAATTCATGGTTTAATATTTTAAACGTTCACAACGAATGAAACTTTTTTTTTTTACTTTCATGGATAGAGAATTTAAACTGCGAACCTAATTTAAACTGAAGTTATTGCAGAATGTATACATAATTGAACGCAAGTCATCTCTCAAATATTAATTTATTTTGAACGATATTTCTAAAAATATAACTTTTCTGCAGTTTTATTCGAAAAAATAATTTTGAATAAAAATGGCCGCCTGGCATATGAAGAAGTGAAGCGGGCATCCCGGAACTGTTGATGACAGTCACATGACTTACGGTTTTATTATATGGATTATTATTTTCCAATTAAGTGTTTTTCGTGTGGTTTTCACATTAACAGAATTCTCATATCATAAGAAAAAGCACGGAGTTTAGCGACTATCACGTGTTAATATTATACTAGGACTCCTACTTTTTAGCACTTTCCAACCTAGTTGAAAAGTGCTTATGACTTCGGTTTGTCTGGCCGTCTGCCGTCTGGCCGTCTGGCCGTCTGGCCGTCTGGCCGTCTGCCGTCTGGCCGTCTGCCGTCTGGCCGTCTGCCGTCTGTCCGTGCTCTAACTCCCGTAAATATGCTCGGATTGCTCTGCAATTTTTATATGTTATTGTCGTTATCTATAGCATGTTCCCTATTTCAACGGAAGTGTGTAGCACTTATAGTTTTTTTACAGGGACACTCAAAAGAATTCCGTTACATTGCGGTCTATGGGGGAAAATCATTTGCGGTTTATTTAAATAATGTTTCACTATTTTAAACGCATTGAAATTTATATATATCACTAAGGTGCATTAGAAGAAGCTTAATATGGAACAGGGTGTGCATAGCACTTATAGTTACTTTACAGGGACAGTAAAAATAATTCCGTTACATTACGTCTATGGAGAAAAATCGTCTGCGGTTTATTTAAATAATGTTTCACTATTTTAAACGCATTGAAATTTATATAGATCACTAAGGTGCATTACAAGAGACTTACTACGGAATATTGTGTGTATAGCAGTCATCGTTCATTTACAGGGACACGCAAAAGAATTATCTACTGTCTGTTAACAATAATTCCTGGAAGCGCGTTTTAAGTTACTGAACGCGATTTTAATGTTAACTTGCTTTTTGTCTATTACGTGATGTGTATAAATTCTGTAGATCCTATACAGGGCAGCACAAAAGTTCGCGAACACATTTCTGTTTATTGACAAACTCCAGACGGAGAATTTTAAACTGTGCTACGCGTTTCCTAACTGAACTAAAATTTAGCATCCTATGTAGTATATATACAATTCTATAGATGCCATACAGGGCTGAATAAAAGTATTCGGATATTTTTCAGAATATTGTATATGTTGGAAATTCCTGAAATTATGTTTTTAAATATGTTATGCGTTTTCCAAATTGTTTACTTAGAAGTTATATTTTAGCTTATTAAACGGTATGATTTGTAAAATTATTTTGGAAGTATTGGAAAGTGCTACATAATCTATGCTTGACGCATGATTTTTCGTTCTTGTTGGGTCTGCTGTGGGGAGAAGGTTTTTGGCCTGTAACGCACATCCCATCTTTTCAAATTAATAGCGTTTTTTTTTACTCTGTAAAAACTGCAAAACGCAATTTTTAAGAGTACATGTAGCACATTCTAATTATCAAAGAACCACGATGAAAGTGTATGAAGGATGCACATATTGAGTTGTATATAATATATTAATCTGGTAATTTTTCTTTGATATTCTGTAATTGTTAATATTAAGTTTATAGTCCCCCGTACAATGTAAAAAAAAATCCTGAGGTTACTAAAATTTGTTTAGTATATTTGAATTCCCGGTTTTTGTTTAGTAACCGGTACTAAAAACCGGAATCGTTGCTAGCTGTTTTCTAGTAATTCTTACAGATTTTCTTGTAACTGAGTAAGAATACAAAAAAAAATTTAGTAAATGCAAAAATCAATGAGAAAAACTAAATTTTTTTTAGTAGATCGACCCATTTTTTTACAATGTAGACTTCCTATATAAACGTTGTTTTCAGCTCTCAATTTTATTGCAGGGTGATGTCTGAATGTCTAGAATATAACAAAGAGGCTAACATTTTTATTTCCAAAAAATATATTTTGACTCAAAGGGGAAATTTTTGAGTGATTTCGCTAATCGAGCTTCCAGTTCTCAGGGCAGATCACATGACATAAGTGGGCCACACCTCTTATGTCCAATCGAAGTGCGAGTGCTCGGACTTAAATGTGAGAGCGTTTTGTATATATCTATCTATTCAGAGACCACTTCGATATAGGGGGAAAACTGTGTCTTCTTAAATAATTTGTTTTGACTATTAAGATTCAAGGGCAGTTATTGTGCAGTGGTGGTAGAAGTAACTTTTAAAATGTTTTAGCTTAGCTGTTTAATTTTCCATTTTTACAAGTTGCAAGAGATACACCTTCTCTCAAACCTGCTTTAAGAGATTATTTTGACTTAAAGAAGCCATTTTTTGCATCACATTTTCTGTCAATGTGATCGGGTTCTCTAAGTGGTTTTACACAGGGATCACCAGCCCCTGCGACTGAATACAGATGTTCACGTCAACCCCCGCAAGTATAAACGCACTACAGATACAATTCTTTTTCAAAGCAATAGCACTTAGACAAACATCTATACACTATTATATGCCACCAAATCAATTGAAGAATAAACAGAACAACAAAGGAAACAAGAGTGACATATAGAGTCTTTAGAGAAAACAAAAAGTCAACTGTAAACAGGGAATACAATCAATTAGGCTGATGTTCTGAGGTAATCGTTAGTTCCCTGGCCTCCCAATATCTGCCAGATATTCTGTTACTTGATAGTGCGGGGCACAGTGGTAAATGCTGTGCATTCAAGATTACATTCTTTCCACAAATAGGGCAATTTGGACTTTCAAGAATACCAAATCTGAAAAGGTAATTAGGTACACAATCGTGTCCCGTGGAAAGTCTAAATAAGGCAACACTTGTTCTTCTTGGTGCTGTAGGGACATGAGATATTGCATTTTTCCATTCTTTATTTTCGATTTCACTTAGTTTTCTCCTTTCATATTGAGAGTCCACATTTCTCTTTATAATTCTTGATATTGAATTGAAAGGTATTTCAATTGGCTTGGTGTTTGTATTAGTTTAGTTCCTTTTTTGACTAGTTGGTCAGCCGCTTCATTCCCGTATATTCCACAATGGGCCGGGATCCATTGTAGTTTCACTTCCTTTCCACTCTCTTTTAGTTGTTTAAAATTTTTCCTGCAGTCCTCAATTCTTCTTGAGTCGGGGATATTAAAGGAAGTTATTACTTGAATAGCAGAGATTGAATCCGATAAAATAACTGCTTTTTTAAAATCTTTTTCTCGTATAATTAGCAGTTGTGTGGCAATACAGATAGCCTGCACCTCTCCATCGAAAGGTGTTGTGTTTGTTCCCAAGGATGCATAAAATGCGAAGAGTTCCGAGTAGATTCCAGCACCCGCATTCTCTTCCAAAGAGAGTCTGTAGCCGTCCGTATAAACGCGGAGCCATTCTTTTATGGGGTTTCTAGTATAAATAGTTTCCATTGCATATGCATGTAACTCTTGCCTGTAGTGCTTTAGACTGCTGCCATTCACCAAAGAAACTAAAGGCTGTGTCAATTTCCATATGATCTTGCATCACGAAAAATCTCCTGATTCATTAACGTCAAAGTCTGCATCAATGTCCGTCTACATCAATACGTCGAATTATCGATAGTCCACTGAAACCACCGGTAAAGTGCGTTTATACTCAAATTGAGAGTAGCCAGAGGTAATGCAAAGTTGTCCACATAAGATGCAGCTGGAGCGCCTAAACGAATCAGTTGCCACATATATGTATAAAGTCTCATTACTTTTTTAATTTATTAGATTGTAAAATGACTTCACATAAACTACGGTATTTTTGCTGATACCTCACAGTATTTTTGAAAAAAATTACTGCACAATTTCTTCACATCACCTGCAAAATAACTGAATTATTTTTACAGTCGAGATTACACTACAGAAAATCTAAAATTAACTGTAAAAAAGAAAATTTAAAAAAACTTCACTCCTGTAGAAAAACTGCATTTCATTTTTAAATGGGTTTTCTCTAATGGGATACAACTACTTTTTACAGCTGCTAATTCTTATAAACTTTTAGACAGGGATTTTCTATATAATTTAAGACACATTTTCGCGTAAGGAAGATAGCGAAATATGGCAACACCGTCTGATATCAGCGGCAGTGAGCTGTTATTATAGACAATTATTTTCCAATTAAGTGTTTTTTGTGTGGTTTTCACATTAACAGAATTCTCATATCATGAGAAAAAAAGCATGGAAGTTAGCGACTATCACGTGTTTTTATTATACTAGGACTTTTACTTTTTTTGTCTGCTGCGGGGAGAAGGATTTTAGTCTGTAACTCACATCCCATCTTTTAAAATTAATGGTATTTGTTTTCACTCTGCGTATTAACCTCAAAAAGCAATTAAGAAAGCGTATTAAGGATGCACATATTGAGTTCTATATAAAATATTAATCTGGTAATTTTTCTATGTTATTCTGTATTTGTTATTTTAAGTTTATAATCCCCCATAGACTTCCTATATAAACGTTGTTTTCGTTTCTCAATTTTATTGCGGGGTGTTTCCAAGTTGCAAGAAGTACAACTTCTCTGAAATTTGCTGTAAGAAATTTATTTGGCTTAAAGAAGCCATTATTTGATTTATATTTTCTGTTCATATGATCCGGTTCTCTAAGTGGTTTTATACAGTGATCACCAGCCCCTACGATTGAGTACAGATGTTCCCGCCAACCCCTATAAGTATGAACGCACTACAGCTACAAAACCAATTTATCTTTTCTATCCGTGTAATGTTCTTTGTTTTCTTAAGGCAGCAATTTCGCGGAGGACTCAGTACTTGTTTTTAACTAGCTGTATTGGAGAAAAATCATAACTGAAAATTATTAGGTTAATTAAAAGTACTATTCCTCATATGGAAATTGTATAAATAAAAGTAAATGTTGGTTATAGAATTGTAATATTAATTATCATCTACAGATCGGAAGATCGAATTAAGAAACTAAATATTAGAAAAAGAAGGTTAATGACTCTTTTTATTTTTTAGAATGCCACCAAAAACGCGGTGGTATTAAGATTATTTCTAAAGTTTAAACCTTAAATTCTTATCATTTCTGGCTAGACTTTTATAGCGTAGCTACCTATGGGAACTGCCAAGTAAATACGTTGGTCTCACACAGTCTTACCAATATGTGGGATAACATCTAATATTTCCTGTGTATTAAGTAATCATCAAATGATCAATAGCCTCGACCATAACAGCATGAACGGCTAAATTCGGATTGTGTTTGTTAATACTATGCAGTCTAAGAAAAATCAATTCAATGTGGACTTTCACCCAATTTCAAAATGAACGAATTTGAAATATCTTTGTCCAAATAAATTACTGGTATCAAATTTATACTGATATTAAAAGATATTTTTTTAATTGATTTAAAATATAAACGTTGATATCACACAATAGATTTAAAATATAAACGTTGGTCTCACACAGTCTTATCAATATGTGGGATAAGATCTAATATTTCCTGTGTATTAAGTAATCATCAAATGATCAATAGCCTCGACCACAACAGCATGAACGGCTGTATGGAAAACTTTATGTTAGTTCTAATTTTTTCACAAAATAAACTAGCCCCACTTTCAAATTGAACGGCTCAATTCTTGTTGATTTCATGATTGATTTTTTGCATATTATAGTCACCTTTTGAATCTAAGATGCACTTTAACCAAAATTATAGTTATAAGAAAAGTAATTTCGGTAATAAATGTAGCTGTATAATATATTTTGCATGTAAAATGAGTATTTTATAAATTATTAAAATTAAATTTATGCTTTATTATGTTCTGTTTTCGTTTTTGTAAAAAATTACACTTTTTAGTCAAAATATATTTTTATGTAAAAAAATATTTCTGCACTAACTCAATTCGTGGCGATAGTCAAACAAGACGAATCACAGAATTTCTCTGATTAAATTAGACCAAAATATCTTGTTAAAAATACCGGTAAAAGGACTTTCTTCACGAAGGGATAAAAATGTTCAACTACCTAAAACAATTAATGATATATATTAAGAAAATTTAATATACATGTGATGACTTAAACACTCCAGTCAAATTAAAAAAAAAAAAAAAAAAAAAAAACTTTCTCGATATTTTAAATACATTCTGCAGCCAATATCGGGAGCAGCAGATTAAATAATATATAAAAAGCAGTCGCAGTCCATTATTACTGGTTCTGGCCGATCTGGCCGATAAATAATGAAATTCTTCAAGAAAAAAAAATTACTTATTTAAAGACGTTTTATTATTCCATAATAAATAAATATTAGAACATTCTCTTAGTCTAGTAGACATCTTCAAATTACTAAATAAATGGGATGTTGAATACAAGCTTATTCGATTTGTCGTAATCTCGTTACAAATAGCTATAGATTATTAGGAAACATAAGATCACAGAAAATTCTAATTCAAATTTCATGTCATATATCCCAAGTGCGCCAGGTTATCGTTGCATTGCGGTAGTATACAATAGCCAATGAGAGCGTTTGATTAGGTCGGAAATCTACATCTATGGCGGTAGAAAACTGACGCACTGAGGTCCTTGCGAGAAAGCGCGCGATATTGGTCTTTTAGAATAAAAATAAGAAAAGCTATAAAATGACCATTCTAAATAGAGTTGAATTCGGCTTTTTAAGAACGTAGAAGGAAATATTAAAAAAAGGTTTTTGAAGACAAATAGTTACGAAACGTGTTTTTAGAATATTTTGAGGGGAAATAAAATATTAAATTACGCATTTTAAATAAAAAGAGATTTAGATTAGAGAAATAAAAATAATATTGTTTAAGATGGGAAATTTTAACATACTAGGATTCTAGTAGAAAATTAGAAGTAAAAATTATGGAATAAATTTAAAGTGCAGAATTTTGAATTTTGTAACACACACACACGCACACACACAGACACACACACACACACACACACACACACACACACACCATATATATATATATATATATATATATATATATATATATATAACTTATGAAACGTTCATTCTGCAATTATTTTCGCATTTGATTCAAGTAACCAAGTGTCTTGGTTACATAATGTTATGTTACTCGAAAAACGAATCCATATTAGAACATACATAACAAGTGTAAGGCAATTCATCGATTACTTTTATGTAATAAAGAAAAATAAAATTTTATCTAAAATATTTATTTCCCCTCAACTTTAAAAAATGAATGTATTTTGGTACAATGTTTTTTAAAAAGGGAAAATTTTTTCTTTTCTATAAACTTTGTCTTTACAACATAATGGTTGTTTCGAAGAGTTGAGAGATAAACTTGTTTTATTATTATTATTATTAAACCTTATATACTAGCAGAGAATTGTCATATATAAAACATAGGTAAAACGTAGTGGAATAGAAAATTACAGGGTTGTTTAACTTTTGTTGTATTTTAGTTTTACTAGCTATCTGGTCACTAACATATAATTGTCGTTTACGGTTTGAATTTTAGAATGATCGACATGTTTTTGTACTTGAAATTTGAAATAGTAACGGTATAATAAATTATTGAAACTTTTATTCCATAGCTCTCTGTTTAGAGTGAGTTTGAAAACAAGAATTTGTTTTCAGTTGTTCTTCGTCCAAATAACATTTGTCCTTCATATATAATGTTTCGGGGATTCGAGAATGCTCATTTGATCCTTAATTTTGGTGAAGGATATTTAGCATATTAGATAAATGTTTTATTAAGTGCTTTTTTTTTCTTTTTTTTTTTTTGAGTAAGCATAAATTTTGATAGAATCTTGAGTTGCTATTCTACGTGCCTAAAAGCGAGCTTCTATCTTTTATTATTATTATTATTGTTATTATTATTATTATCATTATACTTATCGAATTTATTTGGGCACTCTAAGAGGCCGTATACCAAAGAGATCAAAATATGCGACTGTGACAATTTGTGATGTTTGGGACTTCGACTTGACGTCAAATCGACTGTGTGGGCTTTAAACCTATTGTATTGTTCTTATGTCTTGTTTTAGTATTTGTTTTTAACATTTTCATATTTATTTTCTAAAATGATAATCAAAAGCTTTGCGTTCATTAACAGGAAATGTTATGCAGTAAAGGAAATTATATATATATATATATATGGAGCTTTTACGAAGATGGTTTTTTATTCCATGAAAAAAATGGCAGTTTGTTAAAGATGGTGCATTATTGCAGTCGTAATCAATAATCATGGCGAGGAGTTTAGGCAATGATGAGACACCACAAGAGTTTCGTCAATAAGGAGCAGCCAATTTCCGGATAAATCTTTTATTTATGAACAAGAGCGATGCAAGTAACAGTTCCCACAGTATTCGGTATAAACTTATAGCCCTCAGGCTTGACGATGGCTCACTACATCGTTTAAAAGATCTTAAAGAGCTGATATGAAAATTCTACGTGACTTCAACAACAGATAACAATTTGGTTACACTTCCAAACACTACAAAAATCTGCGCTCCAAAAGCGTGCAAGCCAGTTTTGCTCACGACGCGTAGGGTTACTGACGACAACATAACGAGCGCACGAACCAATGAGTGAGAGGCGAATTCAAGCCAAGCGAATGAGCCGCGAGAGAAAGATTTAACACGAAAGAATCCCCAACACAACGGCGCATTGATTATGAAGTGAAAAATACCCAGCGCGCGAAGCAAAGCATGGAGTAAAATTTTTTTTTAAATGACTTTTAAAAACATTCGAAATGACAAAAGCGTCTCTCAGAATTTTGTAGATTGGGGAGCTGATAAAAGTTACGAATGAACTTGAAATTTTAGATTAAGATTTGGAATAAGATAATTATCGATAATATGGGTTATTACTTTTAAAATGACATTAAATAGGAATAAATATTATTAAGAATTAAGGAAATACTGACTATGTCAGAAGTTAGATTAATTTAAAGGACTAATGCGAAATAAATGCGAAGGAAATAAATTTTTTATATAACATATATATATATATATATATATATATTAATTTATAAAATTTCCTTTTTGAATTATCCGATTTTTCATGTCTTTTTAGCGATGTAAATATTTCTTAAAAATTATTCATTCCCTTAAACTCTTGTGTTTAGTATTGAGTGACAGCCTGAAATAATTAAAATAATCATTGAGAGGCGAGAAGTTCGAAATCATATGTTTTTTAGCTACGAGTTTGGGACATTTGGAATGATTTTGCATCGTGTCCGGTGACCGCATTTTACCCGAATTGGGTTCGAAAAGTTTGGATCGGCATTTTTATGGCTACAGATTCGAGTTGAAGGAACAGATGTCGCAGACGCACCGTATCAGCACGAATTTTCTTTTGTACCATTTTGGTGAGGATAGAAAGTTTTCTATCGAAAGTTTCCTAGATTGCGAAAAAAATCATGTTACTTTTATTTTATTATGAAACTGTTCATTTCATTAAAGAAAACACACAATTTTATTTTAAAACACACACAAATTATTTAATTATAAAACACACACAATGATTAATTTATTCTAAAACGCACAATATTTAATTTAATATAAAACACAATCTGCTTTACCAAGTTAACATAGTAAGCAAAATCTCACAAAAGTCTTCGTGTTGCTCCTGCCTAAAAATCTTCATTTTTGGAGACAAAAAGATATTCCGGTGCGTCTGATACATCTGTACCGATTAGAATTAGGTGTCAAGTAACTTGATTTTCGCGAACACGATCAGATCCGGGTGGTGTGTAATTTATTCCTGTACACGATCGATTAACCATATTTTATCAGAAATCTAAACAACAGTGTCGGTTATGATCTAGAGTCCAGAAAAATCAGATTAATCCAAACACGAGCTGTAAAAAAAAAAAAAAAAAAAAAAAAAAAAAAAAAAAAAAAAAAAACTCAATCCGAAAATTTTAAAGTCAACTTGACCTAAACCGCAACAACAAAAATAACAATTATCGGTAATCTGACCCACCCCGAAATACCAACGCCCCTTAGATAAGAAAGCCTTGACACTCGTCACGAAAACGTCATACCAAGCAGGCAAAACAAAGAAAAAAATTCGAACAACTAGCATGTTTCGATTTCGATGGCTCGTAGAATTATTAATTATTAGTCGTAAACTATAATTATTAATTCTATAAGCCAATGAAATCGAAACATGCAAGTTGTTCGAATTATTTTCTTTGTATTTCCTGCTTGGTATGAAGTTTTCGCGACGCGTGTCACGGCTTTCTTATCTAGGGGGCGTTGGAAATACGCGTCATGTCGGGTACGGAAAAAATCAGTTTATTCGACCCGATGCCGGCCTCTAGTCGAGTCGGCAGTGTTTTATTTTATTTTAATTTTTACTCCAAATTACAGATAACCAGATTTTACCAGAACTCGACAGCATCGAAAAGGCTGTAAATTTTCGACTACGGTCAAATGCAGATTATAATTGTGCCATGCAGCCGAGTAACTAGTTTTTACCAAATCCGAATATGACCTGTATGTGATCGGCTATAATTTTTCTTGATTCAACTCGTATTCGAATTAGAATTTTGCATTGTATTGGGAAACCAGCTAATTTAGCTTTAAACAAATAAAATTATAAATGTATAAAACATATTGAATATAAATATGTAGCATGCACTGAAAATGATAATTAAAAGTAAGCATTTCCATAATACCAAATTTCATTATGCATTTGTACTATTTTATTATCTTTATGCATTTGTATTACTCATTATTCTTCCATTTGTATTATTTAATCACCAAAAATGTTGACAATATATAAAACTATGCTGTTTTGTTGGTAAGTATTGAAGTTTTCTGCTTTGAAATGTTCACTTTGCCATATTTTTCAATTGTATTAAGATGTGGCTAATTATTTAATTAAGGAGTTTCTCAAGAAAATATTATCCCCCGCTCAATAATTCTATTCTGTTATTAACTTATTAATAAAATAAGTATTATTCAAAAGTAATTAGATATAATATGAAAAATAATATCGAATTTTTATACATTCTATCAGCAAGAAAATTGAATGTAAATAAAAAGTTCTTTTTTAATATGATAATTTAACAAGAACGAAAAATCATGCGTCAAGCATAATTTTACAAATCAAGCAAATAATTTTACAAATCATACCGTTTAATAAGCTGAAAGATAAGATCTAAGTAAACAATTTGGAAAACGCATAACATATTTTAAAACATAATTTCAGGAATTTCCAACATATATAATATTCGGAAGAATGTCCGAATACTTTTATTCAGCCCTGTATAGGATCTATAGTTTCGTATATATACTACATAGGATGCTAAATTTCACTTCAGTTAGGAAACGCGTAGCACAGTTTAAAATTCTCCTTCTGGAGTTTCTGTCAATAAACGGAAATGTGTTCGCTAACTTTTGCGCTTCTCTGTATATCATCTACAGAATTTATACACACCACGTAATAGACAAAAAGTGAGTTAAATTTAAAATCGCGTTTAGTAACTTAAAACGCACTTCCAGGAATTATTGTTAACAGACGGCAGAGAATTCTTTTGTGCGTCCCTGTAAATGAACGATGACTGCTATACACACAATATTTTGTAGTAAGCCTCTTGTCATGCACTTTAGTGATATATATAAATTACAATGCGTTTAAAATAGTGACACATTATTTAAATAAACCGCAGACGATTTTTCTCCATAGACGTCATGTAACGGAATTCTTTTGAGAGTCCCTGTAAAAAAAACTATAAGTGCTACACACTTCCGTTGAAATAGGGAACATGCTATAGATAACGACAATAACATATAATTGCAGAGCAATCCGAGCATATTTACGGGAGTTAGAGCACGGCCAGACAAACCGAAGACATAAACACTTTCCAACTAGGTTGGAAAGTGTTAAAAATGCCCAAACGATATAAGGAAGACGCATACAACTGAATTTTATGCAAATGCTTATTTTGAAGAAAACATCTTTTGAAATAATAATAGTAATTCCGCTTTCTAAGCTTTTACAATGTAAAATTATTATGTATATTTCGTAAAGTAGAACATATTAAGAGGTTGTCTCAAAATGACAGGAGAAATATACCGTTTAAGAGAGGTTTCACTTGTTACCACATATAATTTTATTTTATTTATAAGGTACTAAGAATTTTTTTACGTTTAAGTTAGGATTCCTTTAAAAACAAAAAACGGGTTTCGTTTTCATAAAATTTACTGTATTTTTATGTCTTAAATTAGAAGCCGCGGTCCCACTTTTTCACTGTTAAATATTTGCAGCAAACTGCCCAGTCATTTGACCGTTTTTGTAGAAAACGGTTACATAACCGTAATTTAACTCTATTCTGGCCGTATTATTGCTCATTTTATGGTCAGAATATAGTTAAATTACGGTTATGTAACCATTTTCTACAAAAACGGTCAAATGACTGGACAGTTTGTTGCAAATTTTTAACAGTGTTGTTAAAGTGGGACTAGCAACACTAAATTAGAACATTTTAGGGCATCCAGTATAAGATTTGGATTTCATAATGAGGAATTCAAAATTGGTTGAAATAATTCCTTATAAAGATTTTTTAATTCTAATTTAAAGATTTTTATAATATTTCTTTTCTTTTTTCTAATCACCAAAATTTAAAATATAAAATAAGAATATCTAGTCTAGGGATACATAAAAAATATTTATGCATGACCATTAAGTATAGTATTTTAAATAACTTAAGTAGCTTTTTTTTTAAAACAGTTAATACCGTCTAATTCACACAATTTTAATGTCAATTTTACAGATAAATTACACTCTTTTGACTATAAAAACATTTTAATATACCTTTACAAGAAAATCGTTTTTAACAAATTAAAAGTATAATACGGCGATAAATATATTTTATGCTATTAGAAATCCTTGGTGTTTCTGGTGTTTTGTATTTCACGAAATGATATACCCTCTTCGCTACTGAGGTCCACATATGTGGACCTTGGATCTTAGCTCTTTGTAATAAAACCATGCACAGTATCTAAATTTTGATTTTCAATTCACATTTGTGACAGCTTAAAAAAAAAATCCAACACATGTCAGCACCTGACTTATTTTCATGGCTAAACAGTTGGTTGAAAGTGAGATTTTCGAAAATGTCGTCAACTCAGCGATTGCGTAAAAGTAAATCTCATCAAAAGCAACTCGTTGTAAATGTTCCCGCCAAGCCACAAACCTAAAACGTCAATCATAAAAAGAAGTGACATCAAATAAAAAGAAGCGATATAGAAGTGCATACTCCGAGTCCCGTGTAAAAATCTGTCACCACTCATAATGTTTCCAAAAGACTCGGAGTCAGTATGTGAAAACTGCTTGGCGACCTGCAGGCTTTTATAATGTTTGCGTTTCCTGCAATTACATATGTCTATATTATTATTATTATTATTTATTTATTTTGCTCCCATAAAATTGTAAAAAGTTGAAGCTTCTGTGTTTGCATGTCCTTTCTTATTTATGAGCTTGAAAAATCAATTTGTTGATTTTATTTACCAGTATTTAAACTAGAAACACAACTCTTACGAAGAGGATTTTTTTAAAGTAAACATGTAAAGATTTTGAGATTGTAATATATATATATACCGGGTGGTTATAAAATAAGTATCCCTATTTGGAGCTGTCTGTAGCTTGATGGAAAAACAGGAATGAAACCAGAATCGGTACACTTACTGTTCGAGAAGGACGGAAGAAGAATGGAACAACAACAAAAAAGTAATTACAATAATCGCCGACTGATGGCGCATTTGAGTGTGACATGTAATGTGTAATATTGTGTACCATGGAGGTGTCACAAACCTCAATGACTTTGCTGCATATCATAACATGTACGAAACATCACGCCTGATGCATTACATTCCGCAGTTGAGCTAGTTGTGCACAGCCAGGATAATGGCCTCCAGCACAATGACCATGTGGAACCTGAACATGATCGCGGCACCGCCATGCAAAAGAGTAACCACGGTCACTGTGACATTTTCCAATAAATTAGGTGTGCCATTCGGTCTGCGCCTTAATTTTTTGTTCTTGTATTACACATTACATTTCACACTCAATAGCGCCATCTGTCGGTGATTATTGAAATTAATTTTTATTTTTATTTAGTTCTGCTTCCCCCTTCTCGAATAGTAAGTACACCGATTTTGGTTTCATTCGGATCATTCCTTCGAGCTACAGACAGCTCCAAATACAGATACTTACATTATAACCACCCTGTGTATATATATATATCTACCCTATATATATAAAATCCCAATGAAACGAATTTGTGAAACGAATTTATGAAACGATTTTATGAAACGACTGATTAAACGACTGATTATGTTTCAGGGCTATTTTTAATAAAATATTAAACGCTTGATGGTGAAATTAATACCAATTGTCCATAAAAATCCGCAGATGTCAAAACTGGTAATAGAATTTCGAAATTGGAATTAGTTTTCGAGATATTAATTTTTTTCTAATTTTAATGATATTTCTGTAATGATGGCAACTAATTACTCAGTTTTTTTGTGACAAAAAAGGGAAAAAATTGAAAAGGATCCCGATAGGGATTATTGATTTCTTTTTATTCGTCATTTTCAAATTGAAATTGAATTTATCTTTTATTTCAATCGATAATGAAGACAAGATTGTGATTAAATTATGTTTTTCAGGAAAATTTGAAAAAAAAAATCCCATTTCTATCGTCAGGATTCAATCGTCTGTCAGCATTTAATTTAATTTATAAACTGAAAATATTTTGAATAAATTCGTCCAAATGACGTCATTTATGTAAACGCAAAAGAAAGAGGGAAAAGGAATTAATAGTAATTATTATTTATTGATATCATTTTGTTATTTTTTTGTAAAATTTAATTACACGAATTTATAAAATCACTAATTCGGATATTTGAAAAGAATATATAAAATAATAATTGCCCAACTGAACGGAAGGAGAATAAAATATCCTGCTTGGTTTTCTATCCTGCTTGGTTTTTTCCGCCAAGCTTTTTAAAAAACGTCAAGACCCCTATAATAGAAAAGCATCAAAAGTTCATTGGGTTTGTTTTCATAATTTTTGGCAACAAATCTATGTATATTAACGAATCTATCCCTCTTTGAAGCTCGAATTACGCCAAACCTAAAAACAAGGGATCCTATACTGGAAAAGTACCGATTTTCTTATTGACAATATTCAAGTAAAATTACCGCGGATAGCAAATTTGTTTAAATATCTCATCAATTGATGCCGAATAAATGCAGGCATGCATGCACAAAATATTTAATTAATTTTGTATGATAAATAATTATTAGAAAATTCGTATATACATATTAATTAAAATAAATAATTTACATATTTAAAATAACATGAAAATATGCTTGATGGTGCACTAAAATAGAGAGAAAATTAAAACCTGTTACTGAAAACGTCTATAACATAGTACTTTTCAAAACCGTGGTTCTTAATGTTATTCACAAGCAGATGGAATTTTTTTCATCCTTAAACGCAAAGGAAGAATAGAATAAGTAAAGTCCGAGAGGTAGCCACAATTTAAACCTAACCCTTTTATACAAGCTGGTTTTCAAGTTGTAATTGATTTTACTTATCAATCCCGAAAACAGTCGTCCGTTGTCGCAATAGCTGTGTATGAGGCCATGATAATCAAAAAATGCCCCATTGAAACGTTAGAAGCATGACAACCCAATTACAGATTTACCAATATTTAAAAAATAAAGCACGCTGCCATGTTTTTAGAGGCCTCGAAGTCTGAGCGGGGGTTGGCGAGCGTAGCTCGCAGGGGGTAGGCCCCCTAGTATATATATATATATATATATATATAATGATCATACGCATATTAATAACAATGCACCTTATAATATATGTTAACTAAATTAAGATATATTGCAGTACTTCTAGCGTAAGCGGAATCGCATAAATCTGGGGAAAAATCCGCTCTGTCAGTTCTTTCGTATACAAAAATATTTATAAAAGTGATATAACAAAAATTAAAAATTTATTTTTTCGATTTTCAAAATTGATATACTACATATATTATAAAAGCCTGCAGGTTGCTAAGCAGTTTTCACATACTGTACCTCACTCCGAGTCCTTTGAAAACACTATGAGTGGTGATAGATTTTTACACGGGACTCCGAGTATGCACTTCTATATCGCTTCTTTTTATGTGATATCACTTCTTTTTATGACTGACGTTTTAGGTTTGTGGCTTGGCGGGAACATTTACAAAGAGTTGTTTTTGATGAGATATCACTCCTTTTTGAAAGGTATTTAATTTCAATTAAACAGATACCATTTTTATTAAGAAAATTAAAGATAAAAGAAAGAGGAAAAAAAGTCCTTCCAGCCTGTACCGGGAAGAAAAGGTAGCTTTCCTATATCTTCGTTTTAAAATTTTAGCTAATGTTACTCGAAAACAGCAAGCTAAAATGCAAAGAAACCGTTTACAAAAGATTCGGAAATACTGAATTTGAATAAGAAATTTGCCAAATTATTGAGCTATAGCCAAGATGGCTTCATTTATGAAAACTTATTTTGGTCGCTAAATTTGGCGATATTTCGCCAATTGTCGCTACGTTTGGCGAAAATTTGGCGCTAACGGATATTAATATATAGTTTTGTACGTATGATTGGGAAAATGATTTCAACAATGAAAGAAAATAATTTGCGAGAAATCGCGTACACTAAAACTCATAAATTAATCGCTGGTTTACTGTAATGTGCTGTCTTGTTTCAAAATGTCAGCCACCCTAGAATTTCAAACTGCTCTATCTCAGCCATTTTTTAATATAGAGGTAAAACAAAAAGTGCTCTGGAATCTTTGTATCAAGGCCTAACACTTAATTAAAAAATAAATTTGAATTTTTAACTTTTTTGCATATTTATTTTTGTTTTAAAAATTTCAGTGGCCACCATCTTGAAACAAGATGGTGGACCAAGCTAGCCAACGAACTCGGTCGAGGCATTGGTGAGCTTAATACACACAATTAGTTACTTCCAAATTAATTTATAAATACGAGCGTTACCGTATGACATAGATCATATATATATATATATATAAATCAACATTTGAACGGAGGGTGGTTTTTGGGTCTGGGGGGTCATGATCGGTGAAAATATATCGAAATTTTCCGGAATTGCTTTCCTCCGAACGGCTGCAATAGGTAGCTTTATACTTTTTTGTATTGAAAGCTACCTAAAATAATAGTTATGCTATAAACAGAATTATACATCAGAATTATACAATTTATTGAGTGACTTATTCCAATGTACATCTCGCTACCATAGTAACGAGGAAACTTTTATATTAATTTCCTTACATTGTATTCATCAGATTATTTATGACATCTTTATTTTCCTATTTTTTGTTTATATCACTCTTCCGTTTATATACATTCAAAAAACAAAAAATTAGAAAATTTTACAGTAGTTTACAAATTAATTAAAATACTGCCGTTTCAGAAAAATGTGAAAAAATAAGAAGCACTTTTTTTTCGGTCAATTATAACAATAATTTTATGGAGCATACTTTACCGAGAATGATCAAAATTTTTTTTCTACGAACCATTGTAATTCACAGAGATTTTTATACTAATATATTAAATATTATTTTTGAAAATTATTGAGCACCTTAAAAGTTTTTTTTTTGTTAAGTTTTTTAACTCTTTAAAATATAAGATTCGCAGCGTTTTCAAAAGTATAAAAATTATTAAAGTGATTTCAAAATAGAAACTGTTTGTAAGATGACATGTATTCCAAAATTTTGTGTGATTTTGTAAATATACCGCAAAGACTAAAGCGTTTACATAATGAACCGTTTAAAAAGATGTAAAAATTTATTAAAATTTTTGATCTAATAATTCACAAAGCTTTAAATTAGATTTTAAAAAGGGGCGTGATTAAACCAAAAAGGACTAATATTTACTAAATGCACAAATTACATAAAGACACAAAATACATAATTAATGTTTGTAGTCTGTCCATTCCAATTTGGGGATCCTAAAATATAGGTCCCCAATCCACGGCAGTCCATGAATTAATTAGGACATATGCATGCAACTAACTGTTAAAATGTTTTGTAAATCGACAATAGAGGCAATAAATATAGCTCGGCAAATATGAAACACGGCATTGCTTCATCATGACTTTGTTTCGTGAGGTTTTCGTTCTCCGAACATAAAAATCTCACACGAAAGTGTTCGTTAACCGATTTGTTCGTAAACCGAACAGTTCGTTACCGATCCCCTATTGTATACGAAATTTAGCATTTTAAATTTTTATGGGCAATTTAAGAAGTTATTTCCTTTTCATTGTGCTCTAGGCCCGTTTTTAGTGCATTTTAAGTTCGTCATAGTCAGAGATTCGATGAACGGCAAATATTTAAACGTAAAACTTCTAATTTATTCGTATTTCAATCAATTCCTGATACGCTAGAATTATACATTTATAAATAAACACAGTTTTTTATTAATCGATGACAATACTATATTTTAATAGATTTAGAGCTTAAGATCGACGAACTTTCAGGCGGACAAAATGAAAGCGTATTAAATTTTAAAGCAAGATAATAAAACCTTACAGAGATTGAAACAGTACAAAATCATTAAAATACATCTCACTCAGTAAATATTGTGACGAATTCCGAATTTCACGTTGTAATATTTAAATGGTAGCGACAACGCAAAACTCAATCGTCAAATCAGAAATGATATTTTATTTCTGTCGTAAATTAACATTAAAATATTGTTACACACTTATATATAGTAGGTCCGTTTATCTTTGTAATTGACACGTAGAATCAGTTCAAGGTGATAAAAGTCTCTGCCATCACAGGTTTCTCGCTCGGCTCGATTAGAACTCAATGCAGTTTTAAGAGTGGTGACAGGGTGTTACTTTAGTGGTTTTCTCTCGAAGGGTAAGCTGAGACTATTTCACAATAGAGACTGGCTGTCTCGGATATTTCCTCCCTTCGCTGGTGTTCAGCGAGTCTCAGCCCCGGACTTGGTGTCCAGCCCGATGATTTCAATAACACTCCCGGGAGATGATTCTCCACTGTAGAAGGTCTTAAGATCCGACCTTCTCAGTTGATCTCTAACATCCAACTCTCCTGCTCCAGCCTGGTTCTTCGCTGCTCCGGAGGGAAGGGGGGAAGGGGGCTTTGGGCGTTTTCCGGTTTCTCAAGGCCCAATAAACTCCGTTCTTCCACTCTCATTGGGAAATAAGAATTTTCACTTGGCGCCTCGTTGCCAATTTGTGTCTTCTCACGAACTAGGCGATTACCCTCGTTTCATTGTCTCTGTAGAAAAATCATATCGATCACCTTCCCACTGAACCAAATTCTGCAAGTCAATTTTCCTTTGAGCGGCCTAGACACCGCGTCGCGACTTGGTCGTAGGAAAAACCTTTCCCAGGCGTTAGAAAATAGTCTGGGATGGAAAGCTTCATTCAATATTCCCACATAATTTAATGAAGTCTTTACAGCACCCCCTCACACAGATGGGATTTTTCACATGCTGAAAAATCTTAGTCGGGATCCAGTCAGACTCTTACTTCATTCAAATCAGAGGTCATAACCCTGGTTGCACATTTTATATAAAAATACATTTACTAAAACAAATTCAAACTAAAACTAAATTATACTCAAATTACAATGTTAAGAATTTTAAAATATATATACACTTCTTCTCCTTAACTTCCTTAGTCAATTCTACTTAAACAATCAACCTGAGGTATTTGGGTCCCTGGTTTGTATTTGATTGAATAATGATAATTTTGCAGAATCAAATTCCAACGTAACAATCGGGGAATATACCTAGCATTATTTTTCAGCCAACTCAAAGAATCGTGGTCATCCAAATGATGCCTTAATTTCATTATAACATAAATTATCGCGGCACATCTATTTTCGCTCCTAACAAAATTTAACTTAGGTAGTGTAAATATCCGGCTCGAAAATTTCGCCTGGATGACCTTCACAATTTATTTTCCCTTTTTGGACGGGCTTCGAGTATTTCAAACAACAGAAGGGATCCCATCCCGCGTTCTCTATCAAAAACAACAGAGAATAAGCATCGAACGCGCCTTCAACTCCCTCGCCTAAATCTGACTCACCTATTATCCCGCCTCTAAGAATCTCGGCTTGTCTCGGTGAAGTTCCATAGAAGAGAATCTTCACTGGTAACTCGCTTGCTAACTCCATTTTATGGGCGATTAAATCCAGCCCGTAATTGGTCACTAGTTTTTCTGCATATTCGTCTCCTTTCCATTTTTCAAACACTATTCTGAGAGCTGTCACTAAATATTTATTTCTGCTTTCAAAAAGGGGTACGGTTCTCTCCGTGTCCGTGTACCAACGCGTCATAATACTCGCAACATATCCACTGGACAAAAGAATTTCTTTCCTTTCAACATTTCCCTTTCTTAAACCTAAGCAGGGGTCGCTAGATTCAGTGTATGTTCCATTTCCCTCCAAAACATTCGGCCAAAAATAATCCTTATACATTTCGTCTCTAGACCTTTTCATGCCTAACTGCCCCACTACACTGTCCTGACCCAGCGATAAAATTCCCCTTTTCGAACTTAACGGAACAACAAATTTATCTCTTCCTAAACAAACATTATCCATTATTGTTCTGACTACTGACTTCTTTTCCATGTCAAAATGGGAAGCCTTATCCGCAATTCCTTCGCTAATAGGGTCCACCGTGACTTCCGCCTTTTCAGCTGTTTGCAAGTCTAGCTTACTAATCTGAGCTAAATTCACCCCTGAATCTTCCTTTTCAAATGGGGGTGGAAGAATTTCTTTATCTTCCTCACCTCCCGATTCCCTTATTTTTGTCCCGCTGGGTTGAAGTCCGAAATTCTCCGTTACTTCTATCTGCGTCGCCCGTTTCTCGCTTGTCAAACAACCTTTTGAAATATCTGCCCCCTTCCCCGCTAACGGCATACCTTTAGTTTCGGTTTTCAGACGCGCGCTTTGTCTTGTGAGCATTGCTCTAAAAGAATGGGGTTTAGATTTCTGTTTCTGAATTAATTCATGAGTTCTATTTCCTAACAAGTAATAATTCATATCTATTTCTTTGTCGACAACTGCTGCCTTCGCCCTCATTCTCTCACCGGAATTTAATATTATTTCAACTTCCGCAATAAGTAATCGGCGACACCTATTATCCATTATTTGTTTAACCCAAACATTTTCTCCTGTATATTGATCCGCTGTTACATCATGAGCACTAAGGACATCAATATTAGTACCTGAGTCACGTAATATGGTCATTTCCTTCCCATTAATTAACCCTTGACTTAAATAAGGTTTGAAAGACTCTTCTAAATGGTCTAAGCCCGCTACATGATGGATCGACTCTGTTTTTTCTAACTGTTCTAATTCGGGACATGAATGCCTGTAGTGACCTTGTTTTTTGCAAAGATAGCAGGTAATCTCTCTTCTTCTATCGAATACTTCATTCCTATTTCTAACAACCTCTTTATTCCTCCAATTCGAATTAATTTCCGCCGCCCTACCATCAGAATTCGGTTTTCCTGGCACCTTATTTCGCTCAAACGATTTCTCATTACTTTGGAATTTAGGAAGCCCTGGCGGTCTTAAATTTTTCCTAGCTGAGTCATAAGCGTCTAACTTCTTAGTTAACTCAAAAGGAGTGTTTATCGAACTCCGCAAATCGATAAAATGATGTTTAATTTCAGGATTCACTTTACGTTTCAATTGATCCGTAATAATAAGATCTCTGAGTTGATCATAAGACGTTATTTCTAGCCCGCTTACACATTGGTAAAAATAATTAGAAATATCGACAACAAAATCTCGCCAATTTTTATTTTCAGGTTTTTTCGACATAACAAATTTAAGTCTGAAATCCTCCGCCGATAACTGATACCTTTCTAGCAATATCCTTTTCACATATTCAAAATAGTCCGTTTGCTCTGCGTTTTCTTTCAAAATTAATTCGCTTAATTCAGCAGGAAGTAGTCCCAATAAATGTGTCACCCAATGATTTTTGCTTATCTGGGCCTTCTGCACCTGTCTTTCAAATAAATTGAGATAAATAGAAATTTCGGATTTTTCTGGGTCGAATTTTGGAAGAATTGATTTCAACGCAATTTTGATTCGCCCTCATTTTGACTCGAAGTTAAACTAGCTTCATCTAATCCTCTTTCTACCCTCAATTTAGCCAATTCATGTTCGCGTTCTAACGCTTATGATTTCTCATCCCTCTCAAATGCCCTCAATTTTTCTCTTTCCGCTTTTTCCTCAGATTCATTTTGCAATCTCTCTTTCTCTATGATCGCGAATTGTCCCAGCGCTAGGGATTCTTCGTAACCTGGAGATTCAGTCAGTTTATGAATGATATGGAAAACTTTATCTGATTCGTCAATCGTTGCGCCAAATTCAATAGCTAATTCTTTCAAATCGCACTTTTTTTTCCCCTGACCACACAGACATATTCACTGATAGATCAATCTACAATTATTATACAAAATAATTCTTAACCTAAACTCTAACGTTTTAAAACTTTCCCATATAGCAATTTTAATCAATATATCATTTCACAATAGCATTACAATAAATACAATATCAATAATAACATAAAAAACCTTTATCATTATTCAACCAAATGCAAATGTATTTTCTCATATACATTCCCAGAACTATTTCCAATCAAACACTCTAAATTAGAAATAAATTCTCAATAAATTATACCTGAAGGTAAACCTATTTTTTCTTTCCCGTTAACTTAATTAACAAGGCTGTTCCACTTAATACACTGCCAAAATCCCTTTTGCATTTAGTAATATTAACTCACCCAGAATTTCAATTACTCCAAAACGAATTATTTGCAAAATTCTACAGAATTATACCCCTACATTTAATTTGCCTAATAATTATTGTTAATTATTTTTTCATTTTGAGAAACTAAAGAAAAAAATATGTTTCACAGCCTCAATCCAACTTCACTAAACAAAATTATTACCAATTTTACATTAACAATATAATATACTACCGACCAAGATTTTAAAAAACCAAAAAGACCTCTGAAATGAACAAAATAAAAATTCTAACCTGGAATCTCCTGAGTTCAGATCACCTCCCTTGGTTTCTTTCAGCTCTGTCGGGGTCTGCTACCTGGCACTCTAGTACTGAGGGTTCTAACAATCCGGCACTCTGTACTGGGGCTTTCCGGTAACTGTTCCGTCAATGCACTCTTGTCACTGGAGTCTGTCACTGGCATCCGGTTCAGCTGGGATTGGAGCACTCTTTCTATCTTGCTTCTGTTTCAGCCTGGTTGCGGCTCTCCGATTCCACTTCTGTCACTGGATCAACTGTGATTGAAACACTCTTTCACTCTTGCTTCTAATTCAGCCTGGTTACGGCCAGTCAATTTTTAGACAAAATTTATACCGCTGCCACCACTGTGACGAATTCCGAATTTCACGTTGTAATATTTAAATGGTAGCGACAACGCAAAACTCAATCGTCAAATCAGAAATGATATTTTATTTCTGTCGTAAATTAACATTAAAATATTGTTACACACTTATATATAGTAGGTCCGTTTATCTTTGTAATTTGTACGTAGAATCAGTTCAAGGTGATAAAAGTCTCTGCCATCACAGGTTTCTCGCTCGGCTAGCGATTAGAACTCAATGCAGTTTTAAGAGTGGTGACAGGGTGTCACTTTAGTGGTTTTCTCTCGAACGGTAAGATGAGACTATTTCACAATAGAGACTGGCTGTCTCGGATATTTCCTCCCTTCGCTGGTGTTCAGCGAGTCTCAGCCCCGGACTTAGTGTCCAGCCCGATGATTTCAATAACACTCCCGGGAGATGATTCTCCACTCTAGAAGGTCTTAAGATCCGACCTTCTCAGTTGATCTCTAACATCCAACTCTCCTGCTCCAGCCTCGTTCTTCGCTGCTCCGGAGGGAAGGGGGTTTTGGGCGTTTTCCGGTTTCTCTAGGCCCAATAAACTCCGTTCCTCCACTCTCATTGGGAAATAAGAATTTTCACTTGGCGCCTCGTTGCCAATTTGTGTCTTCTCACGAACTAGGGGATTACTCTCGTTTCATTGTCTCTGTAGAAAAATCATATCGATCACCTTCCCACTGAACCAAATTCTGCACGTCAATTTTCCTTTGAGTGGCCTAGACACCGCGTCGCGACTTGATTGTAGGAAAAACCTTTCCCAGGCGTGAGAAAATAGTCTGGGATGGAAAGCTTTATTCAATATTCCCACATAATTTAATGAAGTCTTTACAATATACATCTGTTGTAATGTAATCAAGATCTTCTAAGAGACTCTGTAAACGAAACGTATATGGTTCAAAGCCGCTTTAGAATAGAGAGTTTAAATGAATAGGATGTAGTAACATATTTGAATATCTTGTGTATCTAGCCCCTTTAACAAAAGTTATGCTATTTACTATTGTTTTTCCTCTGTGTTAAGTACAGGAATCAAGTACTTCAACGTAAAAATTCGCTAATTACACAACTATTTATTCTTATTAAAAAATCTTTTGAGTTACCCTGTAAACGAACAGTAAATTCTACAATTCTGTTTTACAATAGGAAGCTAACTTAGGTCGTTCGTAGTAACATATTTTGACATCATGCGCATACGTTCTTTTTGAAAAGAGTTAGACCATTTAATATTTCTTTGCTTCATATTAAGTATAGGAATAAATCACTTTAAAGTAGTATACATAAAAAAGTAATTAATATTTTTACACGAAATATTAAACATTTGAACTACTCATAAAAGCAATTAAAATGCTGTGCAAACCGCGTAAAAATTGGATAATTACACAACTCTTTAGCCCTATATTCTTTTGTGAGACCCTGTAAACGAACCTTAAATGATACTATTTTTTATAATAGGAAGCTTACTTGGGTCGACTGTAATAACATATCTTAATATCATGTGTATACGACCATTCCTAAAAGAGTTGGCTCATTTATTATTTTTTTTGCTCTATGTTAAGTATAGGAATGAATAACTTTAAACTGATATAAATCAAAAACTAATTAATATAGTTACATGAAACTTACAAAAGTTTGAACTACTCATAAAAACAATTCAAATGACGTAAACCGCGTAAAAATCTGATAATTACACATTGCTGTAGCCCTGTCAACAGTTTTTGGTCTGAACAAGATTCTAAAAGTGCAAAAAACAGCACTTTTAAAATCGCATTTACTAAAAACCTATTCGTCGGATTTTGCTTTACTTTTGATTTCTTAGTCACTTGGCTCGCACCATTCCATAGAATCAAGAATTTTGTTTCTATCCTAAATAGAACGCGAGATATAACTGTGTCAAAAACCCGTTTTGTCCCGTCTGCAAAATATAAACTAGACAGAGTGCTAAAAAATTTTGTAAAATAGTTTGGCATCCATTGGCGGAAATTTCTTTCATTTGCGGTTCAATGCATTGCTGTTTCTTATTCTTGGCGAGAAACTGTGTCGAGTTTCTAGGATAATAATTATTTATATTAAAATTTTAATTAAAATGTCATAATTTTTACTTTCTTCTATCTATAATAGAAGAAAGTATTGTAATCGAAATTTTTTTCGACTTCCGGTTTTCGACGAATTTACACGTTTTAGGGGTCAGAGATTCCGAAAAACATGTTTTTACAAAATGTCTGTCTGTCCGTCCGTCCGTCTGTCCGTCTGTGTGTCTTTTCATTGTACCATCGAAAAGTGTATGAAGTTATGCTTCAAATTGAACCTAATTTTTTTTCTATGTTTTTGGCTACCGCAAGCAGATTCTATCAGAATTTGGGGATATTTCGACAAAAGGGGGCGCTGTGATCGATATTTTTGTTCCATTTTCCCTATTGTACCATCTAAAAGTGTATGAAGTTATGCTTCAAATTGAACCTAATTTTTTTTCTATGTTTTTGGCTATGGCAAGCAGATTCTATCAGAATTTGGGGATATTTCGACGAAAGGGGGCGCTGTGATCGATATTTTTGTTCCATTTTCACTATTGTATCATCGAAAAGTGTATGATGTTATGCAGATAATTAAACCAAAAATTTTTAATATGTTTTTGGCTGTAGACAGCAGGTCCTACTAGAATGTGGGGATATTCGGCCGGAAGGGGGCGCTCGGATAGCCATTTAAAGATTTCAAATTCAAAAAGATGTATAAAAAATAGAAATCCTAAAAGTTTTTTCCGTTAAATGTTCGGCCTTGATTCGGAGAATCCGGAGCTGTTTTTGTTTTGTCTCTCTATATATTTTTTTTTTGAGACCGGCGACCAGGCCCCTACCTGCCAGGTTTCCCTAGCTTAAACGGGTTTAGTGCCTGGTACCGGGGCGCGTAGCGCCACTGAAGAGATGCCGCGTAGCGTCTGGCCGTTGCTGACCGGACGGCTATGTGGAGGACTTAGTTTTGTTTCCATTTTGTTTTGCTGCTAATTGATGTTATTCTTTTTATATGGACCTGTCATCGTTATGCGAGTTGGTCTCGTAATTTAGAGCCTTGATCAGGTGACGAGACCTTCACCTGATTAGGCACCCCCAGAGGTATTATTCACAGGGAACTTGGAGGACTTTACACCCACGACGGATTTTACATGCACCAGGCGCCATTAGCGTACATGATTTAAAAAAAAAAAAAAAAAAAAACACCTGTATGGGAAGGGGGTTAATACATGTTTATTTAACTTTACATAAAAAATAGAAGAAAATGATTACTTTTACCTGTGTTGGATTGTTTTTTCCCCCTACTTTTTTCTACTGTACTTTCCAGTTACCTGTTGTTTTTCTTTTGCTGCTTGATTTTTGTTGCACATTTAGGTTTATCTCGTTGCTTTTTGGTTTCTCATGTGATGCAGTTGTTTCTCTTTTGTTGCATTTATTTTGGTTTCTCATTTGTTGCAGGTTTCTCATTGTGATTTGGGTTTCTCATATTTCTCTGTTGATTTTAAAAAATGGCGGAGATATAGCGGTTTGAAATTTTAGGGTGGTTGACATTTTCAAACAAGACAGCAAAATTCACCCATAAACGGGTTTAATTTATGAGTTTTAGTTAACAGGGTTTCAGCAAATTTTCTTTCATTGTTGTAACCATTGTTCCTATTCTTAAATGCTTAACACTATATATTTATATTCGCCAACGTCAAATTCTCGCCAAGCTTGGCGACAATTGACTAAATATCGCCAAATTTGGCGACAAAAATAGGTTGCCCCAAATGAAGCCAACTTAAGTGTTGAAGACTAATTTGGCGATATTCTCATTCAAGTTCAATGTTGACGAGAACTGGGAATGAATCTTCTTTAATTGGGTTCCACGCATTTTAGCTTCGTGTTTTCCAGTAAAATTAGCTAAAATCGTAAAACCAAGGAATAGGGAGGCTATCTGTTCCGATCGGTACAGGCCAAAAGAACTTTTCGTACTTTAGTATACATCAGTTGATTGCATCCCGGTAACCCGATGATTCGCAAGCAGCTAACGTACAACAGAATGACGAAAAATATTGATTTTATTGGCGATGTGAGGACGAAATTAGAAGTATTAACATGACTGAGATAGAAGAAAGTTTTGGGATTGGCACATCCGACTAGTTTATATTGTCCACATGTGTGGATCTCAGTACTGAACGACTATAAAAAGGCTTAAACTCAGGGGTTACTGTTATCGTACTTAGAAATATCCTGTATATTTAATTAACACAAAATACGTGTTTTTTTTTAACTGAATATGTAATTTAAGCTAGATTAAGCGGATTTTGTATATTTATTAGATTAATTATTAATTAATGCAAATTAAATTATGCAATTTTATTGAAAATATATGGACATATTGGAGACTATTTCAAGATATATAATGCATTTTTTACTGAAAATAGATAAAGATAATTATTTTTACGTAGTTATATTTATAAAATAATCTTCCTTGTAAATAATACGTAATAATAATAAAATATTAAAAGATTACCTTGTATTGTTTCCTTGTTACCTAGACCAACTTGATTTTTTTGTAATTTAAATTATATTAATAATGAAAATGTACTATTTCTTATATATATTTTTTAATTAATAGCTGTTTACTTAATATATATTAATAGTTTAAATTAATAGCTGTTTACTTTTAAATGTACAAAACATAGCTTAATACTGTTAAAATTAAGTATTTTGTTCAAATTAAAATTTAATCATCAGATATGATTTTAAACAGTTGAATAATGCATATTTTAATTTAGATATGCAGATCTAATACATGGACATAATTAAATAAATACAATTATTGTCTCCAGTAAAAAATATTTATATCATACATAAATAACTAAATTAAGATCTTTTCAAATCCCCTGGTCAACAACGCGAAAATGACTGATATATTTTCTGGTTCATTTTTAAACGTAAATGCATAAAATTGTCAGAACTGATTATTGCAGCGATTTGAAATCTAAGCACATTTTCAATTTTTGACAGATAAATTACTTATAGAGTTATGAGCCATTCTTGTCAAGTAACAACAAGTTTATTTTTTATTTTTTCGGACTGACGCGTTGGGAATTCAGTTCAAAACATCGATTTTAAGATCATTTTTGGTGCCAGAAATGTGCCAGAAATTAGTTGTTTAAGAAAAGTTGTTAACATTAGCTCATAAAGAAATCCGTCTTGACAATGTAGGACATTTGCAAAGATTTTTAGACAGCAAATATGCATCTAAGTGTCGTTTGAAAGATGTAAGTCCAAAACAAGAGTTATGTGTATAAAGTGTAACGTTTATTTATGCATTTTTTAAAATAATTGTTTTGAAAATTTTCACACTTAGTAAAAAAAGTAATAAAATTTGAGTTTTTTAGTCATTTCTTAAATATATTTCTCGAAAAAATTAATTTAAAATATTGAGATTTACAATTTAATTAATTTAATACCTTTAAAGCAATAACAAATAATAATTAATTATGTTACATTTAACAAAAAAAAACATTTATTTTTGTAATTTTAAAAAGAAACAAATATTTAAAAGGATTTTCCGAAATTTTGAACTTTTTTGAAGTTGAGTTCCAAGGTCCACATATGTGTACCTCCATTTACTGGTACCCTGGTATATCAATTTTTAAAATTATTTTATTATTATCATATTAGAAGCCAAAATAGATAACAAAACCTATTCCAACATTTTTTCAAAAATTATTATTTTTTCGGTAGCGAAGAGGATATACAATATTATTTGCTGTATATTACGTTGCTATGCGGCTTTCGTTTATGATGCAAGTTTGTTACAAAAAAATCTGTCGATACTGCAAAGACACGAATGTAAAATTAATGCAATAATGTTGATCATACATGAGATTTTTTTTTTTTTTTTTTTTTTTTTTTTGCAATACGTATTTAGATTAAAAATTTAAAGGTATTTTAAAGTCTGATAAATTATTCCACTCCATAAAATGCATTTGCAAGTCCGTTACCATAACACATTTTTATTTTAAATTTAGAAATGAAACATATAAACCATACCACAAATAACTGGTCGCTCTTTACGTATTCAGAGATTGCGCTTGTATAAAAAAGCTGAACTCGCCAGAAATTAAGCAGCAAGAATATCAGTATGTATTCATCTAATATATTATTATTATTATTATGATAGTTATTCTATAATAGAATCAATGTTAATACTACTTAGGTAACATTTTATTGCACAAGTGTAATGATTTTTAATTGAATTTGTATAAATTTCTCTTAGATCTTTTATAATTATATTTTAGATATAATTGTTGCTTTTATAAGGTATTTTTTATAGTCATCTTAAAAATCATTTATACGATAAGATTTTAGAAATTATATTTTTAATTTAATTTGATATTTTTAAATTAATAATTTAATTCAAATTATTTTAAACAGTATTATTATTAAAGTTTAATGTAGATTTTGTGCATGTATTTTTTATAGATACTGATGGACTTGCTTTACCGTAATTATATTTATGATAAGAATTTACAGAATGCATTAAAGTTGCTTAGAATATTTACGGTATAAGAAAATATTCTGGTATATTTCATTATGTACAAAATATATTTCAAAAACAATTCTGAAGAAACCATAATTTAGAACGTTTTCAGCTCATTTCACTACTTTAAATTTCGAATTTTTAATCAACAATTTATACCGTGCATCTATATCTTAAAAGTAACTACTATACTAAAGTTCAAGTTTCTAACCCGAATAAATCCGAATCGTAATTTAGACCGTTTTCCGTTCATTTTATCCTTTTATATTTCGAATTTTTTTAAAACCATTCTTAGCAAGCATTTACATATTAAAAATAGCCACCATGCCAAATTCCAAGTTTCTATATCAAGTGTATCACATAAATCGAAAGAACGTTTTAGAACGTTTTTTGCTCCAGCACGCTTTTAAATTTTGAATTTTAAGAAAACTGTTGAGGACGAGTATTTGCGTCTCAAGAGTAGCAGCTATGCCGAATTTCAAGTTTCTAGCCTTAACAATTCCAAATAAATCATAATTTAGAACATTTATAGAACATCTTCCGCTCATTTTACTTTTTAAATTTCAATTAAAAAAAGTTTTTACTGACCATTTACAGCTTTAAAGCAAACACATTCCAAATTCCCGGTTTCTATAACAACTGTATCACATAAATCACAATCTTAGAACATTTTTTAGTCCTGCATTCTTTTAAATTTAAAATTTTTAGAAAACTGATCTTGCTAAGCATTTGTGTCTTATGAGCAGCCATGTCAAATTTCAAGTTTTGTCTATAACAATTCCATAGAAACCGTAATATATAACGCTTTTCGTACTTTCCTCCGTTCTTAGCGAGCATTTACATATTAAAAGTAACCAAGATGTCAAATTACAGGCTTCTATACCAACTGTAACACATAAATCACAATTTTCGAACTATTTTGTATTCATCCTTTTAAATTTCAAATTTTTAAGAAACTATTCTAAGCAAGCAATTGCGTCTTAAAAGTAGCAGCCATGTCAGATTTCAATTTCTATCTTTAACAATCCTTTAGAAATCGTCATTTAGAACATTTTACGCTCATTTCACCCTTTTAAATTTCGAATTATTTTACAAACCCTTCATAGCGAGCATTTTCATCTTAAAAGTAACCGTCATGACAAATTTCAAGTTTTCACTCCTTTCAATGTCACAAAAATCGTAATTTAGAGCAGTTTTTCCTCCTGCACCCTTTTAAATTTCGAATTTTTTTTTAAAGCAGCATTGGGTATGCGTCGTAAAAGTAACAGCCATGTCAAAAATCATGTTTCTATCTTTAACAATTCCATAGAAACCGTAATTTAGAAAGTTTTTAGAAAGCTTTTTTCTCATTTCACCCTTTTTAATTTCGAATTTTTCTAGAAGATATTCTTTTAGAGCATTTATATCTTATAAGTAACTATCATGCCTAATTTTAAGTCTCTAACCTATACAATATTATAAAAATCGAATTTTTAGAACGTTTTTCACTCCTGCACCCCCCTGAAGTTAGTGGCGTCGACACAAAATATTCGCCTATGTTAGAGCAGGGATTGTCACCATCAATTTACCACCATTACTTTTGAAATATGTTCCGTAGTTCCAGACATTAAGCCCGACAAACAAATAAACAAACAAACGTTACTTTTGTATAATGTTAGTACACTGTTAGTAGTAGAAGAATAAGAGTTTCGCGCCAGCAGGATCAATGATTGTGGTGGAGGTGGGACCGGAAGTAATCCTGGCAGTGGAAGCGGAAGTGATCCTGGAAGCAGGAGTGCGATCGGAAGTGGTGGAAGATAAGAGTCAGGAAGTGAACCGGAAGTGAATACGATAAGGGAGAGAGGGGGATGGCTTATTTGTAGGGGGTCTTCTAGAAGGGGTGCACTGAAAGAGTAGGGGGCTTAATTTTTGTGGGAAAATAAAGGGTTTTAATCAGATTCTTTCTTGACAGGGAATTTTTTTTTTCATAAAAGTTTCTTATGGTTGGTGGGAAATGTTAAAGTAACAGAATCTCAACAGTGCTAGTAGAGTTGAGGGGTAGGAACCCTGTTATAATTCTTTAAAGTAATTGAATGTACAATTTTTTCCCTATAAACATTAACTTAAATGTGAATGAGATTAAAATAGATGTGAGGGCTAAATTTTTAAGGATTTAAAATGAAAATTCAACGAAAATTGTGATAGCCATGTAAATGAAAATAATGTGATTACTTTGCTTTATAAAAATCTAACACGAAAAAAGCTGGTAGAAGTTTACCTTTCGCACTCGTCGACCTAACCGTTCGGAATTTTGTTTAAACTTCTCTCGAGTTCGTCGACCTACCCGTTTAGCGTTTTCGTTGAAATCCGGCTATATATTAACTTACAATAGCTAACTTTTTTTAAGGGAAGTTTAAATAACATATTTCCCAAAGTGTCTTAGAAAAATGTCAGAATTTATACACCCATAAGAAGCTCACCTATAGGTGCAAGGTTCTGATTTTAAAGCTACTAGACGTTGAAATTTAAACTTCTTGCGCTCGTTAACCTAACCGTTCGGAATTTTCTTTGAACCTTGTGTCAATACGAGTTAGGATCCCTTAGAAAGACCTACATGAAGACACATCCCTAACGTAGATAATCAACCCTATATTTAACTAACCAGTTACAACACACTAGTATACCTGTAAAAGAAAAATAATACCTACAAAAGGAAAAAATAATATCTGTAAAAGAAAAATAATACCTATAAAATAAAAAATATTACCTGTAAAAGAAATATTTTTTTTTAAAGTTTGATAAAAAAGAGATACAATTTTTTTTAAATTTGAACCTTGTGTCAATACGAGTTAGGATCCCTTAGAAAGACCTACATAGAGACACTTATCCCTAACGTAGATAATCAACCCTATATTTAACTAACCAGTTACAACATACAAGACATAATCGTTACATTCAGTTAATAAGTGATTTGACATGTAAAATATTAGATATAAAAACATGCAATATGATATATACAACACACAAAACAATTTTAAAGATTTTTTCCCGTTCATATGAACAATTTGTAACAAGAATTTAGCAATAATTTAACTTGAGAGCTGGTATTTTGTTTAGAGTTATACGATTATAATAAATTTTAACCCTATTTTACTTAATACAACCAACATTTAAAAAAAAGAGAAAGACTTTAGAGTTTTTTTAACGTCACATATTTGAATTATTAACCTATTTTAGTTAAAAGTATGATACTTAAATGATTTTATTTGAAAAATCAATACAACATTTTAAAAGCAGTCGAAAGATTTTTACTTTAAAAAATAACTAACATAATTTTAATTTTTTAAGCATTGGGTAGATGACACTAACTTTAAATTAACTTTTAATAGGTCACTTTAAATAAAATACATATTTTTTCTTATTATTAAAGAAATTTAAACTACTCAAAAATTATTATTATTATGCTGCATTTTAACATAACAACATTACAGTAAATTAGTTAAGACATGCGATTAAGACCATTGGATTTTCTACAACCTTCTGTTGACATGTGGTCACAGAGGAAATGTTTTCATATAGAAGGCAAAATAAGATAATAAATTGATAAACATGATTCGTTATGCATATGTTTAAACAGGAAATTATTTAAGACATGTGATTAAGACCACTTTACATGGTATTACAGAATAAATCTTTTCATAGGATGCAAGATAAGATAAGATAATATCACGTAATGATTTAATAAACGCGATTCGTTATGCATATGTTTAAACAGGAAATTTGTTTAAAAGATAACATTACTTTACTTACATGAAGTGACCAAATAGATATTTTGCTAATATAATTAATTTAATTTCGAATTTGAAAATAGTATTGACAGAACATTCAAATTTTAATTTTACACAATATTTTTAAAAATTTAAATAAGGGAAATTGTGCACATTATTTAAAAAAATTTAATTAGCGAAGTCAGAAAATGTTGTACACGAACCCACTCATTTAGGAAAATACGTTACGATTAAAACTTTTAGAATACATTTCAAAGTATTGTAAACTTTATCGAATAAAGAAAAATACGTTACGATTGCTACACTTTTTTTAATACATTTCATAGTTTTATAAACTTTACCGAAAATTTTTTGCATGTGACTTTTTTTAACCAATAAAATGCTAGTATTTTGAAACAAGCGCCCCCTACGTGAGAATATTATTTTACGAACAAAGTGTTTAATGCTAAACTATACTTTGTGATTGATGTAAAAGGTTGTGATTTTCGTCTAAGTATTAAAGTTGATATGGAACGAGTCATGCAGTCTTGTGAAGGTGATAAAACCATGTCACCTAAAGCAATTAAAAAGGTACCCTATTTCTGCAAGTCGTGTAACAAAACATTTCCTCAAAAAGTTAACTTAGTGTTTTTATGAAAAGTAATTTAAAGGAAAAGTGTTTTCGCTGTGAGGTGTGTGGTGAAGTTTTTTCGCGAAAGAGTGATTTACATATTCACGAACAGATTCACAAATCGCCCAAACAATTCAAGTGTAGTGATTGCAACGAACTGTTTTCAAGAAAGACAGACTTATTGAAAGATAAGAAAACTCACAACTTAGGAAAGCAACATTCATGTACAAAGTGTTGTGAAATATTTAATTGTGAATCGGATTTTTTACAACATTGTGATATTTTCATAAAGCTTTACCTAACATTGCGAAATCACCCTGTTTAAAAGATTTCTTATTTGAACTGATAGTGAAGCTTATAGATTAGTTTGAACTTAAAGTGAATTAAAAGACAAAATGATATACAAAATATGTGAATTTGAATTAACAGATCAAAACGAGCATGTACATGTTGAGAATATCTTTTTCAAGTTGTTTAAGTTATTTGAAGATTTCATTGAACGAGTGTTTAATTGGGCATTACAGAAATTTTGAAATTAAAATTGTATACATCTTAATATGACAGACTTATTTGATGTGTATTATTTTAAATGATGAATAAAATAGTTTGATTGCGAGAAAAGTGTTTTCTTTAACCTACACTGTTAAAACTGATGTTGTGTATTTTGAATGACTTAGACAAAGTGTGAGTAAATTTAGTGAAATTATGTAAAACAGGAAATTAATACGATATATTTAGTATATGTTACTTAAACTACAAGAGAATTGGTTGAAAATGTGTTTTTTTAAATTTGTGTTACTTTTAATCACTAATAAGATAAGACATGACGTTATGAATTGTCGATGGGTTTTCCTTTGAATATATATTAATCTTACATATTGATACAAAAGTTAATTTTTATTTTCGCTTTAACAATGACATTGCATGTTTTGATAATTTTCCCCAACAGTCAACATCAATGTTTTTAACCTAGTTAAGAAAATATTTAACTTAAACTGTCACTGTGTTTATCCTAGATAAGTAAATGTTAATATTTAATTTACATATAAATTAAATGATTAACTATAACCATGACTGTTTTTTAATCTAAATAAGTAAACGTTTTTATGAAACACATTCAGTGTTCTGCTGACTTTTATCGAGATTACACCAGTTAGTGAATGCAGATTAAATTGTATAAAAATATTTTATGAAATGAATATGCGATCCCACGAAGAAGTGTTTCCATCTTCAAAGCGTCCACGCTTAGAAAAAGCTATGGAAAATTCAAATACCTGTGAGAAGGAGTTAAAAGACCCAAAACTTTTTAAAATGGACAATGTGTGTGTAACTATATCACGTGATATATCCTCTGCTGAAGACTTAGCAGATGTGAAATCTGAGATCGCTATGAATTTTTCAAACTTTACCGATGGTTATGATGCAACATCTTTCGAGAATCCACACCAAGAGTCAATTTTTGCCCAGGACTATTTAAATATATTTTTCAAAGACATGAATTTTGAAAATTTAGATTGTTCTACCCCCTTAACCTCGCTAAAGGATGAACCCTTTCAAGAACCTACGAATAATATCTTACAGACTGCTGTTAAACATGAGGTGAACGAGCTGCAAGCAAACAGCCTTTCGCAAGCAAGTGGCGAAATACAAAGCATTACTACACCTACAGTTGCCACTAAAAGTGACAAATTATATAATTATCATGTGTTTCACAAAGAACTAAGTGACTGTTTCTACTTAACTTTGAAGTTAAAAAATAAACAATATTCTATACACATACGAGAATTTAAACGCAATGTATCTACTAATGAACAAATCCCGACCAAAAACGGGGTTAATATGGATATTCATAGCTGGTATGAGTTTCAATATAAAATCATTGCATTTAATTTAAGATACAAAAGTGCATCCTTTGTTTCTAATAACACGATTTTAGTGTTAAATCAAGATTCTATGATACGAATTAAAAACTTGAAGAATTTTTCTAATGTTGACTTAAACGAACATCAACTGGAAAAATTAAAAGAAAGTACCTCACACTTAAATAATGTACTTTTACAACATATGTATACAAAACTATTACCATTTCTCATTAGACAGAAATGTGTGGTGAGTAACAGATCCACAGAAAAAGAACCTGTGTTATGGTCTAAACTTAATATGTGTATCGAGAATAACATGGTAACAATGCTTAACCAATTGTATGAATGTGCGGGATGTATTTTTCGACATGCAAGTCAAAGCCTTCACTCATGCTTCGCATTTAATAATAAGGAAAAATTTAATCAACTAGGTGAAGCTTTGCTAATGCTCATCGATTTTGATTATGTAATTTCAACGTTTTTGAACGGAGTTTATAGTGTTAGCGAACACTTTTTACATAAGCTTCATGAACAAACTGTTTATAAGGAATTGTTTAAGACAAAATAAATTATTTGTTTTGTTAAAGATCTGTGTGTGTTTATTTCTACAAAGTGTCTATGTGTGAATTTATTAGTTTTTCAGCTAGTTGAACTTTTAAGTGAAGAGATGTAATTTAACTTTTTTATATATTCCAATTCAAAAATTTCAAGTATCACAAAAAGATTAAACTATTGAATGGAAATATTCACGTTAGAAAAAAGTTTTGAAAAAATTATTAGTTAACAAAAGAAAAAATTAAAGTTAACAAATAGCTTAAAAAAATAAAGTTTATCAATATTAAAAAGTTTAGAAAGAAAAACGAAAAGTTAACAAAAATATAGTTTTAGAAAATTAAAAGTTAACAGAAAATAAAATTTATAAAAGCAAATTTAAAGTTTACAAAAAAAGTTTATAAAATTTAAAAAAGAAATTAAGTTATGTTTTTAAAAATCTCCAAGTTAATCAAAATTAAATTTTTAGTTTTATGTAAACATAAGTTTGAATGTTTTAACTATTGAGAGACTATAATCTAACTGTTTATCCTTGTAACCAACTGGTGCATATCAACTATCTGCACATGTGCAGAAAAAACATAGACTTTTTCACTAACTTCAGTTCGATTTTAAATTTTTTGCTAATTTTTATACAGCTCAATTACCTTTCAGAAACAAAACAGAATGAAATACTTAACGAAAAACACGTCAACTTCTTATACTTGCTTTCACTTAACTAATCTTTCTACATTAGCTTTGCTAGGGGGCGCTGCAATCTCCGCTAGAGGCGCTACTAGTATTCCGGTTTGTGACGTAGTTTCCGGTTTGCGATAAGAACAAGGTTTAAATAAAACCCACGTGCATTCAGTTGGTGTTGTTTACCTGTACCTTGTTATAAGCCGTTTGCCTTATCTCGGTCACTTATCACTCGCTTGTCCAGACTTTTTTCTGTGCTGCACGCCTGTTTTGCTGACTCATCTCTTGGTTTAACTGTTTGGACTTGCCTGAAGTCAACTATCTCAGGTCTTTTGTCATAGCTTGAATGTACTTTATGTCAATCACTTTAATATAAAAGTTACGTCCCAGTTTACTTAAACTTTGATAAAAATATTTTTTATTTATAAATTATATCAAATTCTTATTTTTCTAACACATTTACTAAGTCACTTTCGTTCAAAATATGGTAAAGCCCGATTTTAAGTCGAAGTTTAGGAAAAATTGGCCAAATTTTGTAACATTTTAGCACTAATAAGAAATATTGTAAACACCCTGTACATACAAGTTTTGTAAAAATAATATTAAATTCCCTAAATTTTTTAACATTTTAGCACTAATAATAAATATTGTAAACACCCTGTACATACAAGTTTTATAAAAATAATATTACTTATAGCTAACTCGTTTAGTCCCATGATAAGAACCTTCAATATCGCTAAAATCAGTGTTAAACGAAAATGCAACCATAGGTTTTACCGTCTAATTACATGTCTTTGCATATTATTTTAAAATGTAAAGCATTATATCTGAACGAATGATATAAGATAAAGTTAGAATAGATCACATATCTTTGTTATTAAAAAAACTTATATGCAAACACACACTTACAAGGTTACAAGACTCGACAAACGATTCACCATGTTTTTTAAACTTGGTAAAATATTTTAAATTTATAAATTAAAATTAAAATACTTTAAAAATTCTTAAATATTCTTATTTAAAAATATTTTATTAGACGGTAAAACCTATGGTTGCATTTTCGTTTAACACTGATTTTAGCGATATTGAAGGTTCTTACCATGGGACTAAACGAGTTAGCTATAAGTAATATTATTTTTATAAAACTTGTATGTACAGTGTGTTTACAATATTTATTATTAGTGCTAAAATGTTACAAAATTTAGGGAATTTAACATTATTTTTACAAAACTTGTATGTACAGGGTGTTTACAATATTTCTTATTAGTGCTAAAATGTTACAAAATTTGGGGAATTTATCCTAAACTTCGACTTAAAATCGGGCTTTACCATATTTTTGAACGAAAGTGATTTAGTAAATGTGTTAGAAAAAGAAGAATTTGATATAATTTATAAATAAATAATATTTTTATCAAAGTTTAAGTAAGTTGGGACATAACTTTTATATTAAAGTGATTGACATAAAGTACATTCAAGCTATGACAAAAGACCTGAGATAGTTGACTTCAGGCAAGTCCAAACAGTTAAAGCAAGAGATGAGTCAGCAAAACAGGCGTGCAGCACAGAAACAAGTCTGGACAAGCGAGTGATAAGTGACCAAGAGAAGGCAAACGACTTATAACAAGGTACAGGTAAACAACACCAACTGAATGCACGTGGGATTTATTTTAACCTTGTTCTTATAGCAAACCGGAAACTACGTCACAAACCGGAAGACTAGTAGCGCCTCTAGTGGCAATTGCAGCGCCCCCTAGCAAAGCTAATGTGGAAAGATTAGTTAAGTGAAAGCAAGTATTAGAAGTTGACGTGTTTTTCGGTAAGTATTTCATTCTGTTTTGTTTCTGAAAGGTAATCGAGCTGTATAAATTAGCAAAAAATTTAAAATCGAACTGAAGTTAGTGAAAAAGTCTATGTTTTTTCTGCACATGTGCAGATAGTTGATATGCACCAGTTGGTTACAAGGATAAACAGTTAGATTATAGTCTCTCAATAGTTAAAACATTCAAACTTATGTTTACATAAAACTAAAAATTTAATTTTGATTAACTTGGAGATTTTTAAAAACATAACTTAATTTCTTTTTTAAATTTTATAAACTTTTTTTGTAAACTTTAAATTTGTTTTTATAAATTTTATTTTCTGTTAACTTTTAATTTTCTAAAACTATATTTTTGTTAACTTTTCGTTTTTCTTTCTAAACTTTTTAATATTGATAAACTTTATTTTTTTTAAGCTATTTGTTAACTTTAATTTTTTCTTTTGTTAACTAATAATTTTTTCAAAACTTTTTTCTAACGTGAATATTTCCATTCAATAGTTTAATCTTTTTGTGATAGTTGAAATTTTTGAATTGGAATATATAAAAAAGTTAAATTACATCTCTTCACTTAAAAGTTCTACTAGATGAAAAACTAATAAATTCACACATAGGCACTTTGTAGAAATAAACACACACAGATCTTTAACAAAACAAATAATTTATTTTGTCTTAAGCAATTCATTATAAACAGTTTGTTCATGAAGCTTATGTAAAAAGTGTTCACTAACACTATAAACTCCGTTCAAAAACGTTGAAATTACATAATCAAAATCGATGAGCATTAGCAAAGCTTCACCTAGTTGATTAAATTTTTCCTTATTATTAAATGCGAAGCATGAGTGAAGGCTTTGACTTGCATGTCGAAAAATACATCCCGCACATTCATACAATTGGTTAAGTATTTTTACCATATTATTCTCGATACACATATTAAGTTTAGACCATAACACAGGTTCTTTTTCTGCGGATCTGTTACTCACCACACATTTCTGTTTAATGAGATAGGGTAATAGTTTTGTATACATATGTTGTAAAAGTACATTATTTAGGTGTGAGGAACTTTCCTTTAATTTTTTCAGTTGATGTTCGTTTAAGTCAACATTAGAAAAATTCTTCCAATTTTTAATTCGCATCATAGAATCTTGATTTAACGCTAAAATCGTGTTATTAGAAACAAAGGATGCACTTTTGTATCTTAAATTAAATGCAATGATTTTATATTGAAATACATACCAGCTATGAATATCCATATTAACCCCGTTTTTGGTCGGGATTTCTTCATTAGTAGATACATTACGTTTAAATTCTCGTATATGTATAGAATATTGTTTATTTTTTAACTTCAAAGTTAAGTAGAAACAGTCACTTAGTTCTTTGTGAAACACATGGGAATTATATAATTTGTCACTTTTAGTGGCAAATGTAGGTGTAGTAATGCTTTCTATTTCGCCACTTGCTTGCGAAAGTCTGTTTGCTTGTAGCTCGTTCACCTCATGTTTAACAGCAGTCTGTAAGATATTATTCGTAGGTTCTTGAAAGGGTTCATCCTTTAGCGAGGTTAAGGGGGTAGAACAATCTAAATTTTCAAAATTCATGTCTTTGAAAAATATATTTAAATAGTCCTGGGCAAAAATTGACTCTTGATGTGGATTCTCGAAAGATGTTGCATCATAACCACCGGTAAAGTTTGAAAAATTCATAGCGATCTCAGGTTTCACATCTGGTAAGTCTTCAGCAGAGGATATATCACGTGATATAGTTACACACACATTGTCCATTTTAGAAAGTTTTGGGTCTTTTAACACCTTCTCACAGGTATTTGAATTTTCCATAGCTTTTTCTAAGCGTGGACGCTTTGAAGATGGAAACAATTCTTCGTGGGATCGCATATTCATTTCATAAAATATTTTTATACAATTTAATCTGCATTCACTAACTGGTGTAATCTCGATAAAAGTCAGCGGAACACTGAATGTGTTTCATAAAAACGTTTACTTATTTAGATTAAAAAACAGTCATGGTTATAGTTAATCATTTAACTTATATGTAAATTAAATATAAACATTTACTTATCTAGGATAAACACAGTGACGGTTTAAGTTAAATATTTTCTTAACTAGGTTAAAAACATTGATGTTGACTGTTGGGGAAAATTATCAAAACATGCAATGTCATTGTTTAAACGAAAATAAAAATTCAACTTTTGTATCAATAAGTAAGATTAATATATATTCAAAGGAAAACCCATCGACAATTCATAACGTCATGTCTTATCTTATTAGTGATTAAAAGTAACACAAATTTAAAAAAACACATTTTCAACCAATTCTCTTGTAGTTTAAGTAACATATACTAAATATATCGTATTAATTTCCTGTTTTACATAATTTCACTAAATTTACTCACACTTTGTCTAAGTCATTCAAAATACACAACATCAGTTTTAACAGTGTAGGTTAAAGAAAACACCTTTTTCGCAATCAAACTATTTTATTCATCATTTAAAATAATACACATCAAATAAGTCTGTCATATTAAGATGTATACAATTTTAATTTCAAAATTTCTGTAATGCCCAATTAAACACTCGTTCAATGAAATCTTCAAATAAGTTAAACAACTTGAAAAAGAAATTCTCAACATGTACATGCACGTTTTGATCTGTTAATTCAAATTCACATATTTTGTATATCATTTTGTCTTTTAATTTACTTTAAGTTCAAACTAATCTATTTCACTATCAGTTCAAATAAGAAATCTTTTAAACAGGGTGATTTCTCAATGTTAGGTAAAGCTTTATGAAAAGTATCACAATGTTGTAAAAAATCCGATTCACAATTAAATATTTCACAACACTTTGTACATGAATATTGCTTTCCTAAGTTGTGAGTTTTCTTATCTTTCAATAAGTCTGTCTTTCTTGAAAACAGTTCGTTGCAATCACTACACTTGAATTGTTTGGTCGATTTGTGAATCTGTTCGTGAATATGTAAATCACTCTTTCCCGAAAAAACTTCACCACACACCTCACAGTGAAAACACTTTTCCTTTAAATTACTTTGCATAAAAAACACTAAGTTAACTTTTTGAGGAAATGTTTTGTTACACGACTTGCAGAAATAGGGTACCTTTTTAATTGCTTTAGGTGACATGGTTTTATCACCTTCACAAGACTGCATGACTCGTTCCATATCAACTTTAATACTTAGACGAAAATCACAACCTTTTACATCAATCACAAAGTATTGTTTAGAATTAAACACTTTGTTCGTAAAATAACATTCTCACGCAGGGGGCGCTTGTTTCAAAATACTAGCATTTTATTGGTTAAAAATAGTCACATGCAAAAAGTTTTCGGTAAAGTTTATAAAACTATGAAATGTATTAAAAAAAGTGTAGCAATCGTAACGTATTTTTCTTTATTCGATAAAGTTTACAATACTTTGAAATGTATTCTAAAAGTTTTAATCGTAACGTATTTTCCTAAATGAGTCGGTTTGTGTACAACATTTTTTAACTTCGCTAATTAAATTTTTTAAAATAATGTGCACAATTTCCCTTATTTAAATTTTTAAAAACATTGTGTAAAATTAAAATTTGAATGTTCTGTCAATACTATTTTCAAATTCGAAATTAAATTAATTATATTAGCAAAATGTCTATTTGGTCACTTCATATAAGTAAAGTAATGTTATCTTTTAAACAAATTTCCTGTTTAAACATATGCATAACGAATCGCGTTTATTAAATCATTAAGTGATATTATCTTATCTTATCTTGCATCCTATGAAAAGATTTATTCTGTAATACCATGTAAAATGGTCTTAATCATATGTCTTAAACAATTTCCTGTTTAAACATATGCATAACGAATCATGTTTATCAATTTATTATCTTATTTTGCCTTCTATATGAAAAGATTTCCTCTGTGACCACATGTCAGCAGAAGGTTGTAGAAAATTCCAATGGTCTTAATCGCATGTCTTAAATAATTTACTGTAATGTTGTTATGTTAAAATGCAGCATAATAATAATAATTTGTGAGTAGTTTAAATTTTTTTAATAATCATAAAAAATATGTATTTTATTTAAAGTGACATATTAAAAGTTAATTTAAAGTTAGTGTCATCTACCCAATGCTTAAAAAATTAAAATTCTGTTAGTTATTTTTTAAAAGTAAAAATCTTTCGACTGCTTTTAAAATGTTGTATTGATTTTTCAAATAAAATCACTTAAGTATCATACTTTTAACTAAAATAGGTTAATAATTCAAATATGTGACGTTAAAAAAACTAGATGTCTTTCTCTTTTTTTTAAATGTTGGTTGTATTAAGTAAAATAGGGTTAAAATTTATTATAATCGTATAACTCTAAACAAAATACCTGCTCTCAAATTAAATTATTGCTAAATTCTTGTTAAAAATTGTTCATATGAACGGAAAAAAATCTTTAAAATAGTTTTGTGTGTTGTATATATCATATTGCATGTTTTTATATCTAATATTTTACATGTCAAATCACTTATTAACTGAATGTAACGATTATGTCTTGTATGTTGTAACTGGTTAGTTAAATATAGGGTTGATTATCTACGTTAGGGATAAGTGTCTCTATGTAGGTCTTTCTAAGGGATCCTAACTCGTATTGACACAAGGTTCAAATTAAAAAAAAATTGTATCTCTTTTTTATCAAACTTTAAAAAAAATATTTCTTTTACAGGTAATATTTTTTATTTTATAGGTATTATTTTTCTTTTACAGATATTATTTTTTCCTTTTGTAGGTATTATTTTTCTTTTACAGGTATACTAGTGTGTTGTAACTGGTTAGTTAAATATAGGGTTGATTATCTACGTTAGGGATGTGTCTTCATGTAGGTCTTTCTAAGGGATCCTAACTCGTATTGACACAAGGTTCAAAGAAAATTCCGAACGGTTAGGTTGACGAGCGCAAGAAGTTTAAATTTCAACATCTAGTAGCTTTAAAATCAGAACCTTGCACCTATAGGTGAGGTTCTTATGTGTGTATAAATTCTGAAATTTTTCTAAGACACTTTGGGAAATATGTTATTTAAACTTCTCTTAAAAAAAGTTAGCTATTGTAAGTTAATATATAGCCGGATTTCGACGAAAACTCTAAACGGTTAGGTCGACGAACTCGAGAGAAGTTTAAACAAAATTCCGAACGGTTAGGTCGACGAGTGGGAAAGGTAAACGTCTACCAGCTTTTTTCGTGTTAGATTTTTATAAAGCAAAGTAATCACATTACTTTCATTTACATGGCTATCACAATTTTCGTTGAATTTTCATTTTAAATCCTTAAAAATTTAGCCCTCACATCTATTTTAATCTCATTCACATTTAAGTTAATGTTTAAAGGGAAAACAATTGTACATTCAATTACTTTAAAGAATTATAACAGGGTTCCTACCCCTCAACTCTACTAGCACTGTTGAGATTCTGTTACTTTAACATTTCCCACCAACCATAAGAAACTTTTATGAAAAAAAAAATTCCCTGTCAAGAAAGAATCTGATTAAAACCCTTTATTTCCCCACAAAAATTAAGCCCCCTACTCTTTCAGTGCACCTCTTCTAGAAGACCCCCTAAAAATAAGCCCTCCCCCTCTCTCCCTTATCGCATTCACTTCCGGTTCACTTCCAGACTCTTATCTCGAACCACTTCCGATCGCACTTCCTCTTCCAGGATCACTTCAGCTTCCACTGCCAGGATCACTTCCGGTCCCACCTCCACCACAATCATTGATCCTGCTGGCGCGAAACTCTTATTCTTCTACTACTACTGTTAAAAATTTGCCGCAAACTGTCCAGTCATTTGACCGTTTTTATAGAAAACGGTTACATAACTGTAATTTAGTGCTATTCTGACCATATTATTCCCCATATTATGGTCAGAATAGAGTTAAATTACGGTTATGTCACCGTGTTTCACAAAAACAGTCAAATGACTGGACAGTTTGCTGCAAATTTTTAACAGTGTATAGATGATTACAGCTGCTGTACGCGAGTTACAACAATAATGGAGTTAATTTTGCGCGAAACCTCGCTCACTAAAATATATCAACATCAAATGACTGTGAATTTCTAATAATGAAATAGTTCTTTAAGCACTAAACAGCAGAAAATAACATATAAATAATAAATTAAGAGTGTAATAACTTGTCTGTAATACTCTTTTATCAATTAATGGTTTGATATTAATTGAAATATTATTATACGTCGAGAAAATAAGTTAGAAATTCAGAATAGATTACTTAAATAATGTTTTTTCCCCTGTTGCCATAGCTTAAAAAAGAACCAGTTGCAAAAATTATAATGTTTTTAACAAAGTAACTAATTCGCGCTTTCTACCGTACGTAAATCAAATAGATGAATGTTCCATAATCTGAATCCACACCAAATTAACGTATTTTTGGAACTAGATGAATTCCAGTTATAAAATTAGGCGTGATATTTAAAATAAACATTGCATACTTATAAAAGAGGGGTTTTTTTAATCAATTTTTACTTTTATACTTATATTTATTTACCACAAGCTGTAACGCGATTGTAAATATTTATAAAATGATTATCACAGCTAAACAACTACACTGTTATTACAGTAACTCGCCAATTATCCGAACTCCAATTAACCGAACTGTCCAATTATCCCAAACTCCCCGATTCTTTGTCTGAAATTCTGTTCCAGACGTCACATGAAATCGAAAACGTTTCCGAATCGAAAACGTTTTCCAAGGAGGAAAATGAAAACGAATGTTATAAAAATGATCCAGGCCCATAAAATAAGAAAGCTATAAAATAGATGGAATGACAGGTGTATGCTCATATCCTATTCAACTTATGTATTTAAGAAGAATTCGTGACATGGCAGCTTTGAAAAGAATATCTGCTATAAATCAATAAAAAAAGAAAAAATATATGGTTTGTACAGCATTTATAGGAACAAATAGAAGAATTTGGTTAAATTACTGTCTATGAACGAAGATTACTGCAAGTACATTTTCAGTTGTAGTGTGCCTTTTTAAGTTTTGCTATTTTTTGCTAATTGCTCGGTGTGTGTAAATTCTATAGATCATATACATGGCTACAGACAAAAATCGAGTTTTCCATTAATAAACTTAAGTTGTGTTACAGGCATGTCCGCCACGTCACGCAAATGACGCAACATGACAAAGAATTTAAATTTAAATGAACAAGTTTATTAAAACAATAAATAATTGGCTTGGCAGGTGAGCTGGAGGCTTTTTACAAATCTTGTCAAATTGAGATTTAAATTTCACTTCCACTAACACTTAATCCAATCTAAATGCACAACTATTAACAAAAACGTAACTTACTTGGTGGGAAATGGCTACTTCTATATCACTTCACGGAGGATGGCACGTACAAATTTTAAATGGTCGCTCACTATGAAAACACTCAGTGTCATTTTCAAAGATAGGTAAATTTCAAAGATACGTAAAACCCAACATCACTTTATTCAGAATACTTACATTCCACCTCCTACCAAAGCACTCTGATTTGCTCCGGGAGACTATTTTCCTACGCCACATGAATCATCGAATCGAATCAAACGAACACGATATCTATAATGGAATGCTGCCTTACAAATCCACAAGTGCCAGATTCGGCTGATCCGCTTGTTCAAACTTTCATCCCCAAATTTATAGTTCGCTAGCGGATCATCATAACCAAATTATTCGAAAAAACTGCATAAAATAACTGCAAAACTGGGATTCACGAAGGCAGAATCGTACTTGTAAAAATTAATGAAAATTAAATGATAGATGTCGTTTTCACGCATGCATGTTAGCATTGGACAAAACGCTCACACTCTCCCTAGTCCCTAGTATTAAGTTACTGCCATAATTTCTGAAGGGGTATTTTCATCTGTGTTATGCGTTTCCAAACTGAAGTAAATTACCTATTAATATGTAATATATATACAAATCTGTAAATCATATACAGGTCTGTACAAAATAATACGAATGCTTTTCCCACTATTGATGGTAATTGAAGAAATTGAATTTTCAAATGTCTTACGTATTTTCCAAATTGTTTACTTAGTTATCATGTTTAACCTTATTAAACAGTAAAGTTAATTTACACTACTCTGCATGTGTTGGAAAGTGTTTCATAATCACAATATAAGTTTTATGCATAAAATCGCTATAGTTTTCTTGCAATGTTTTAATAAACTTCTACTACCTCTAATTTTTTCATAATTTTAGTTTCAGTAGATTCGAAAATAGAGGGGTGGGGGGGGGGGAGGGGGACATATTTTTGCATTACATTTTCGACGATATCTCTGAAAATATAATACCTAAAATTAAAACAAGTGCATTTTTGATATCGATATTATGAGATCTTTGACACGATACCCCCAACAATTACAAAAATAAAGCTTCTTTTCAAGTAACTTAATTAGCCCTAATTTTTCCTAACCATATTTGTGACGGGTTAATAATCTGAAAATATGTGGGTAAAAAGGCTATATAATTCTCAAGTTTGAATAGTAGCACCTGTATACCATGCAATTTGACACGGTAAGACAAAGTACCCAGGTTCGAATCCTGGTCCCGGCATTTTTCGCTCTGTTGAAATAATCTCAACTATAATACTCCAACCATTGAATATAATTTACCTAGTTGAAAAATACTTTCCTCTGTTCATTATGACCTAATTACGTGGTATACAGGAGTTTCCGTGTTATTTCAGAATCATCATGTAAAATGCTATAGTTTTATATATCAGATGAATGAAATTAGTGCTGTAGTTCGCAACCTTGTCCAACAAATAAGTGTGAAATATGCCAGCCAGGATATCGTTGGGATAGCTCAGTAGGAAGGCAAGCCAAAGTACACAGGTTCAAGCCCTGGTCCAGGCATTTTTCGCCCCGTTGCAATAATGTCAACAATGATACTCCAACCATTGAATATAATTTACCTAGTTGAAAAATACTTCCTTATGTTCATTATGTCCTAATTAGATGGTATACAGGAGTTTCCGTGTTATTTCAGATCCATCATGTAAAATGCTATAGTTATAGCTCGGATGAATGAAATTAGCGCTGCCGTTCGCAGCCTTGTTCAACAAATAAGAGTGAAATATGCCAGCCAGTATACCCTTGGGATAGCTCAGCAGGAGGAGCGTTGGCACGGCAAGCAAAAGTACCGAGGTTCGAGTTCTGGTCCCGGCATTTTTCGCTCTGTTGGAATTAATCTAAACTAAGATACTCCAACCATTGAATATAATTTACCTAGTTGAAGAATACTTTCCTCTGTTCATTTTGATCTACTTCATACATTCTACGCCATTGCATTTAGTTGACTTTTGCAACTACAAACTTTTATTTCGCTCAAACAAATCAGAACTCTGTGTAAACCCATTGGTATAAAAAGTATGTTTTTATTATCATTTGTTTTCTTGTGACTCTCTCTTATTCCATTCGTACAAAATGCACGTTTGTATCATCATTTGCTCTCTTTTAATTAATTTTTAAAAATGTAATGAACTTTTCACGTACATCCAGAAAAAGTTTTGTTGAATCAGCAAAAATTTGATTGACCCAAAAAAACTTTTTGTTTAAATATGGGTCAGAGGAAATTTTGTTTGAATTAACAAAAAAAATATTGTTGATTTTTTTTTTTTGCAATTTCAAAAAAAAAAAAAAAATTGTATCGTCAGCAAAAAAATGTTTTGTTAATTCAAGTAAAATGGTTCAATTTTATTTGAATTAACAAAATTATTTTTGTTACATAGATCTATTCTACGTGTTATTTTAACGATCTACTTTTTTTTCAACAAAATGTATTTTGTTTGTTGAAATAATAAAATATGTCATATTACGAACTTGTTTTGTTTATACTACAAAAACTTTTATTAAATGAACCAATCGAAATACGCAATTTCAACTATTTTTTAATTCATTTTCAGCAGTGATTTATGCCTGTAAACCTTGAATGATAGCAAATGAATTTTTATCCTGCTTTTTTTCAAGCGCAAAAAGAGAGAGTGGAAATTTCCCACGCCGGGAGTCGATCCCGTGTCCTCAGAACAGCGCTCTGACGCTCTACCACTGAGTTACAAGGAGCGATATCTGCGTTCCGCATTTCTGACTCTTATATATGTCGGAACGGCTGCAACCGCAGCACAATATGGAAATGTCATCAGGAGCACGCTTATTTCTGCGGAAAACTTGAGACGACAATACAAAGCCAAGCATACGGCAACACATGGTTAATTTTAATTCATATTCAGCAGTTAATTATGCCTGAAAAAAGCAGGATAAAAATTCAGTGGTTATTATTCAAAGATTACAGGCGTAATTCACTGCTGAAGATCAGATAGAGCTATTGCAGAAATCGCAAAAAATGCAACATAACAGCGCCGCCTGTTGCGCGATTTACACCAAAAACCAATAAGCAACAATTTATATCAGGAAGTAGCTGAATATAAAGTTTTATTAAATTCCGTGCATTAGTTCTTCAGATAGAGCGCCCACAAAATTTTTGTCACATACAGACAGATAGAGTCATTGACAGTCATTTTCTAGAAACAGTCAAATCCTGTTAAGGACCTTCTAAAATCCGTCGGAAACCGGATGTCGAAATTTTTTATGATTCAAATACTTTCTTCTTGTAAAGATAGAAGAAAGTAATAAATGGGACAGGAGGATTTTTAAAACTACCTTGGTCCATCCCAATGAAAAAAAAGTTTTAATCATTTAATTATATAGCTATATAAGTCAAATAAATCGAGTTACGTGAGAGAGTTATGGCTACTACACAGCAATTTAAATTTTTCAAAAACAACAAAATTTTGCTAGAATTAAAAATTATTGTAAAATTTAAAAAACAGATTTTGTTAATCCAAGTAAAATTGGTGAAATTTTGTTAAAATTTTGTAAGAGTGTTAACAATATTTTTTTGTCCGAGCAACAAAACCAATTTTTTTGCTTCAACTAAAAATTTTGCTAAAATAACTAAATGTACTCAACAAAACAGGTTTTGTTGTTTTAATCAATTACTTTTTCTGGGTGTACCTGGTACTAGATGTAAATTATTTAAATGTAGGTATGCTATTTATATAAGTTATTTCACAGTAAGTTATTTATTTATTTATATCTAACTTATAAATTATTATTTAGGAAGAAAATGGATCAATGCAATTCATCAAAAATATTGAAACTTGCGGCTGTAAAACCAGAAGAGGATGAACAAGATACTCTCATACGGAATTATGACGGGATGTTATAAGTGTTCATAATGTTCCAATTATTCGAGCTCTCGCCAAAGGTCTTGTAGTCACCTTTAATATTGCCATAGCAGAAGACGGAGAATATGGTTTCAAGACATCTGAAGGAAACTGGACTGGAATTATAGAAATGCTGGCAAGAGGGGAAGCTGATATGTCCCTCAGTGGTATAACTGTGACTAATGAAAGAAGAGAAGTAGTAAACTTTACCTATCCACTGTTAGTCACAGACGTTATTTTTATGACGGATAAACCAGAACCGCGCCCAAAGAGCTTTGCTATATTTGATGTTTTCTCCTTTGAAGTGTGGATAGTCATAGGGTTATATGTCATTCTGATGTCAATTTTCTTGTACATCCTTTTGAAGAAAAGTGTGACTTATTCTAATATTCTCTTAGGCTGTATCGGAAGCCTATTAGAGAAATCTATTTCTTTTCATGCAAAACAAAGAAATACTGCACTGTTGCTCCTTCATTGGTTTTTCGGAATCACGTTTCTTATTAGTAGCTACAAAGCCGTCCTATTGTCTGTATTAACAGTTTCTAGGATGGTTGGAATTCGAGATATATCAGACTTATCTCAAGTTGCACAAGAAAATTCTATCGTGTGTATCACACACAAAGGTAGTATTCTGTGGCAGTATAAATCAACTGATTCTAAGTTAAAATCAATTGAAGAGTGTTTAAATAGAAGTAAAAATGAATCACTGTATGGTCACTCAGCATTTCTCAAGCATCCACATAAAAAAGCATTTATAGATGAAAGAATTTTCATAAGTAGGTTCAGCAGAGACTACTTCCTTTCTGATGATAGTTTCTCTTTAAGCCATATTGCAATAGCTTATTCACATCAATTTTGTTACCCTATGAAACTTCAAAAAATTGTTCATCGCATCATTGAAGCAGGTCTGTATACAAAATTGATCAGAGATCAAGATTTCATATCTCAGCTGCTCCAATCCAAGCCAACAAATGATGATTACGATGGTTCAGACTGGAAACCTCTGACGCTAAAAGATTTTACTGGAACATTTCTTGTTCTTATTATAGGACATCTTTGCTCATGTGTAATATTTATAGCAGAAATTATCTTTCAGAATCATCAAATTGTCTTTCTCTAATCCAAAATGGTAAGTTAATATTTCCTTTAAAATATAAAGAAAATTCTTTACTTATATATCCAATGATACATTTATCCTTTATTACTCACAGCCCCTCACAGTGCTTACCCTATCCCACGATTAACATTGAGATACTTCCTGAAATAGCCCTTACTTAGTAAAGTAAATTTTTTTTGAGGTATTTGCGTTGCTATTGGTCAATAAATTTGTAAAAATTGGAAAATACACAATAACCAAAACATTTAACAATTGTTTCAGCATATGGAAACCAACGTTTTACAACTTACTGAACACATATTGAAAGTACACACAGAAACTTTGGCCAACACTATAAATAATCTTGAATGTTCTGCAGTATATACTGTCTTGAATATATTTAAGGGAATTCTTTAAAAAAAGTTATAAAAAATACTGCTGAATAATCACATTTTTTCTGACAAATTTCTTCTTTCACAAATCCATTTTTATATGCACATGAAATTTACAGACATTGATATCTAAGAGCTTCAAAATCGAATAGCGTTTTTAATTTTTATAGAATTGTACCTCCAGTTGTTATATCGTGTCATGTCTTGATTGTTCCACATTGAAGACCTTTCCCCGACAGTTGTGCCTATAAAATTGGTTTAAATCCCCAACTTCGACACAATTTTCTTAAAAATCCTTAGCCTTTATAGAAAGTTCCTTTTGATTTGTTAGTATCTGAATTAGAATAGCTGAAAATTTTGCGCATTTAATAATGAAAATGGCTACATGAATGGGATATAAACTACCCAATTTGCATTTTAGAAAAGCACTGTATAAATAAAATAAAAAAAAGATGAATGTATTCGTTAAATATCCAACCTTATTCGGTCAACAGAATATTTGGTAAATGGGCCGAATGGTCCGAATACTAACTAATGGCTGAAAATTCTTTACATGCCTAGTAATAACTAACAAAAATATTTTTTTCATATGGTCTTCTACTTTTCTTATCTTTGAAGCCATTCTTTTTAAGCACATTTTTTAGGCACCTTTCTGAAGTTTTGTTATATTTAAGCACCGTTAAAAGTGCAGTGGTAGCAGAACCTACGCACTTAAAATTAATACACTGACTGTGAAAAAGTCTGGCGTAAACTTTGTTCTTCGGAATGTTTTTAATTATGTGGAGAAAACTCGTTATGAAGTACAAAATGTTAATGTTGCTGTATGAAGTAAAATACAGGGTGGCCATAAAGTCTTTTCTAATTATAGCAATTTATTGAAGAAAAACGAATATAATTAGGCATCTGCATCTGCATGTTTCAATTTATTGTAAACACATTTATGAAGTCTGTAATACAAGTACATACGACAGTAAATATCTATGTCAGCATATACTTGGTAGCTCGAAGAATGTCAATGCGTTATTCCATCTCTCGACACGCATTGACCAACATTTGGGATGTCACACTAGACACAGCATCTGTGATCCTGACCTTGACTGTTTCAATATTAATTAGGCATATGCTTGTAATCTTTATAATTAGGCATGTGCATCTTCAGACCGATGCGCGTGAGGTAAACAAGATACAGCGTCTCACCCGTATTTTCACCGCACACTGAGAGGCCAGTGGCATCTCAGGTGCAATCAAAAGCCTCCAAAAAATAGGCTCGCAAATGTCCTCACTCATCCACTTCCTAAGAGGAAAATAAAAAGCGTATATTATCACCTAACCTATCTCTCAAATTTAACTTATGGAGCCCGTCTGTCAGTTCACAATTCCTCTAAACTCTATTCCTTGTCTTGCGTACAGCTTTGGTAGAGAAACGCGCGCATCATGATGCTGCATATAGAGCCTGGATTCATCAAAGACGACGTGAGACGCCATTCCTGCGTCATATACAGCATCATGATGCCAGCATTCATGTTTAGCGGCATCGTGGAAAACGCACATTGCCAGCTTGCATTCGAATCGTCATGCTGTCATATCACCTGGAGTGACGTATGAAGTGTCATTGGATACACGTCTCGGTAACCCCTTGTTCGCATTGCCGGCAATTTCAACTGCAGCCGTTACATTTGTGTTGTGTTACGGCCCATGGTTCTGCCCTATCTTCGATGGTTCCGCAACTCTACGGTTAAACAAGACAATGCACGACCGCATATTGGTCGTACTATCCTGACCTTCCTTGATACTGAACGTGTTCGACTGTTGCCCTGGCCAGCACGTTCTCCTGATTTCTCACCAATTGAAAATGTCCTGTCAATGGCTTCTGAGCGACTGGCCCCCCACCACTCGCCCGTCACTACGGTTTATGAACTGTGGCATAGTGTTGAAGCTGCGTCGACTGATGTACCCGTACATGACATCCAATCTCTGTTCGACTCCATGGTTAGGCAGATAAATGCTGTTATTGCGGCTAGAGGTGGGTGCTTTGGATAGTGTTTTCTAAGGATCTATATCTCCTAATTTTCTGAAAATGTAATCACCCGTCCTTCCCATTATAATGTATTTGTCCAATAAATATCATTCTGTTATTTGCATTCCTTCATGGTGTAGCCTTTTGGATGGCCAGTAGTGTATTTTTTAAGCACTCTTAAATATATCGATAGCGGAACCGATAAACTTAAAATGAATACAGTGAAAAAGCCAAATGGAGATGTCGCTTTTTTGCTGTAATTTTTCTTCTAAATGTCTTTTCTTATGTGGTTCCATTCCAACTCCCTTTATATGTAATACAATAAGGGTATGTTTATGTATCTGGTTTTATATTGTTAATATATCTCTGTTAGACAGAAGCTGTTTATGCCTGTATGGAGTACAATATATTCATGTTGTTATATGAATTACAGTAATAAATATATTAAAATTGTTAAAAATATATAATGTTAAAATATGATGCATAAAATATTTGATTTCCTGCAAAATGCAGTTTTATAAAATTACATTGGATGTAACAGGAATTAACATATGCTAATAAACACTAAATGCAATCTGTAGGTTTAGTTTACTGTAAAAATATTTTCTATGGTTAACAGCTTACTTATCTTTGTCTCTGTGTTGTGATTTAACAGGGTAGCTTTAAAATTACTTGTGGTGTTCTGAGTTGTTTAGCGGGGAATGTATTGAGCGAAATGTAAAATTATTTAATGTAGGTGCACAGTTGAAGCATGCAGTTTTGATTTTTAAAGAAAAAATCACTAAAAGCCCCCTCTAGGGGAGATTTTGACGCTGTGTTTAAAGGGAAATAAGCGTTAGGTAGCTCTTAGAAGCTTTAATGCATATTCTCTTCGGCTCGACACGTAGCCTTTACGATCTGACCACTGCAGTCAGCTTTCGATACTAATTCTTTATTTGTTCACTACAAGGCCTTTACCAATTGCAAGAATTTGCATCAAAGTAAGATATTAGTAACAGTTTTGTTAAATTAAAACAGAAAAATTGCAACAGCATTTCTGTTTCAACATCGCATTTAAACAGATATCTAGTCAGGGATTTCCGAAATTTGCGGTTTAAATATGCAGTAGTAAGGCAAATCATACTTTTGGCAGCTGTAGAAAATACCGTTTATCCCATGGAATTGATTTTAAAGAAATTTTTTCATCAGTGGCCAGATTAAGTTAAATCGAAACTTCAATCGCTTAACGTACTCAAAATCGTTTCACAGCTTACGAGTTAGATTTTATTATGGCTTATGTAAATGGTGATTTAACAGCATAAATTTATATAGAGTTACCTGAAGGGTAAAAAAAAAAGAATCTAATTGATAAAATTTGTTTATTTAAAAAAAATTTCTTTACGGATTAAATTTATCAGATCATCAATGATTCAAGAATTTCAATAAAAATTAAAACTAACGAAGTTTTAATCACTAAACGCTGATAAATGTGTACGTTTTTCTAAATCTCTACTTGAAACTATTATCATGTTTTAAGTTGATGGTCTCATAATTCTTAGTAACTGCAAACAATACTAAGAATACATTACTGATGAATGAGCAAAATCAGTTAAAATTAAATATTTAGGTCTCTTACACTATTCTTGTTGCATAGAATTTATGCTAAACAGGGACAGAATTAGGATTACACAAAAAAGTATATTGAAAACATTCTGAGCAAATTTAACCTACAGGAATAAATCATTTCCTACACGCAGATGCGGCTCCTCTAATGGGGAATATGAGCACGTGAACACCAAAGAAACATTAAAAAATTATATTAACAAGTTAAATAAAGTAATTAAAAAACATATTTTCATTCCGATTTTCAGATGAGCTTCTTCCACTCCCACCCCCTTTCTCTTACACATAACAAAGACAAAACATTATTGTAAAAGCGCAAAATTTGAAAATTTTCAACGCAGACCGCCCGGTCTTTCATAGATCGCACATACGAAAGAAAGCAAGAAACGCATGTGAAAGGTTAGCCTTTCATATACTAGACCACAAAACCTTTCATATACTAGAGCTTACATTTTTGTCAGTTTCTTTCTTCTTGTCCGATTTGTCTCTTAGTTTGCAATGTTCGGTTAGTTTTTGCAACTAAATATTAATCTTATGAGATGTAACTTTTCCAATTAGGCGAAAAAGATCCGGGCCAGGATTTGAACCAGAGATATCTTGGCTGAAGCTGCCAATGCTCTACCAACTGAGCAATCCCGCAATTGCTCAGACAAAAATGATGGACTTGCGATTGTGTATATGTAATCAATGCTTGCAATATGAGCATGAAGGGTGTCAGGTACTTACTAAACAAGACAAAATCAAAATTTCATCTGCACTTTCTCTGCATTTATTCCAATTACAAAGGTATATTTTCCAAAAATGTTTATTGCAATTTTTTCCTTGTAATTAAATACTTACTTTTAAGTGAACATTGTAATACTAGAAGTAAAAATAGTTTGCTGAGCATATTAAATGTGATTTCGACATATGGGCTACCTTTGCAACACTGTGCAATAAAGGTGATCCACAAACTACAATTTTGAAATTGTATTATAAAACTAATTAAATTTTACTTTACAAGGAAAAGTACACTGGATATGTGTTGCGTAAAATGATACACAAAAAAAATCAGCCACACATATTTAACCATAAAATTATGAAACACCCTCAAAGCTTAACTATGTCCACATTCGGCTCAGCTATCGTATATCTGAAGTGTTAAAATCTTACTTACAGCTCATATGATTGCAACACATAGACTATTAAATTAAGCATATAGTTTTTTATAAATATTTTGGAAACTAAAAAAACAAGAAACACCTTTATGAAGAACGCACAAAAAAATAGTCAAATATATTAATTTCCTGAGAAGAATGGAGTAGGGCAGTTCGTTTGGATAAATTTTCGTTTAAAAATGTAGAACATACAAATTTGAGAGTGTACGCCACCGAAGAAAGTGAGGCCCTTAACTCTAAGTTCATCTGGATGAATTTTCATTTGAAAATATTAAATCAAGCAAATTCGAATGTGTATCTTGTCGAAGGTAGCGAGGTGCACTACATAAAGTCCGTTTGGACAATTTTTCTTTATAAAATTTAAAATCTCAACAGACCGGGGCCCGTTTAGCACTGACGAAGACAGTGGGGCTTCAAGTCTAGGCACGTTTAGATAGATTTTTGATTAAAAATATAAAACCAACAAATTCGAGTATGTACGTTGTCGAAAACAACTGGCTCATTATCATTAGGTTCGTTTGGAATGATTTTCGTTTAAAAATATAAAATCTTTCAATGCTTATATTAGGTTTATTTAAAGACATTATCAACACCGAGCCTGTGATGCAGTCACATATTTTATTTCCTTTTTCATTTTAAAATGTTTCAAAATTAATATTTCCCCATTTAAATTGTATTAAAAAAAAGATTTTTTTTTAATTTCTTTATTGAGTGCGCCTTCCTAAATTTGTAATAAATAAAACCTAATAATAAGACATAATTAATATACTACTTTAAAATATAATTTCTTTTCTATTTTTCTTTTTTTCCATTACAGTTTGCTAAAGTGTTAAAAACAATTAAATTTTATACTTCCCCTTTGATATTCATTTTTATTTCGGTTGTCTGTTTTTATTTAAATAAAAACGGTATTTTAAGTAATAGCACAGATGTGTCGGTAAACTAGACGGCTCCTCATAGGGTTGTCGTATTTGGCATGTTCGTTTCGCCAAGGGCTATGTTTGTTTTTACTTTCTGCGCACTCAATTTAAAATTTTCCTTTTATTTTCTATCTAACGTCTTTTACCCGTACGTTTAGTTGGGAATCTATTTTTTTCGCCAGTATTTGTGTTGGCGATATTGTTTAGATAAAAAATTAGTCAGTTATGTAAGTGTGGTGGTAGCAAGAAGGCTTGTGCTCCTGTTAACGTGGATTGAAAGAAAAATACTTATGTCTATTTTTAATAATTTTTGGGTGCTAATGCTATGCCTCTTGACTTGTCAGCATCTTTGTTACTTCAATATTGACATGTAAATAAAACGATTGGTCGTGTACGAAATGGAATTATTTAATCTTTTGAAAGTCAACTTTTCTTCCAGTAAAAAAAGGGTTTTCTAACCTGAGTTTCTATACTCAACTACACGAAAATGGCACACGTGATGGTCGAACGCCATCACAGAGCCAATCAGCTAATACACAAAAATATTTCCACAGGATGGGCCAAAAGTCCCGCATCAGAGGAGTTTTTAATTTTTTTTTTTAATTTGTAGGTGAATGTTTCCGATGAATTACTATGAATGTACTGTAATATTTAAATCATCTCTCTATAATTTAAAAAAAAGTCCCGCATCATAGGAAACTTTCAGCTACAAATTTAAAAAAAAAAAATTTAAAAACTCCTATGATGCGGGACTTTTGGCGCACCCTGTATATTTTCAACAGCCCGGACAACGCCGGGCGGGTCTTCTAATACAAAAAAAATATTTCTGAATTTTATATTCAGAGGCTTATATATTTATATATATTTTATATATATTTATATATATTTTACTTATATATTTATAATAAGTATAATCCTGCTTCTTTTTAACTATTACAATGATACACAATAAATTATACTTTAAAAAATCCTCAATAAAATTGATTAAAAAAAGAATGAGAATTTCAAAATATTTTCTATTCGTATAGAAATATAATAAACTGTAACATCTTGTAATAATATATTTCTTTTAAATGCTAAAAGGTGTAAACTAAAATCATAATATACAGTTAAATAACTTTTATTAGATTCTTGACATGTTTCGACTAACTCCGAGCCATTATCAAAAACAAATGAGAATATTCTAAAACTGCACGGTCGTAGAAGTTATTATTTGAAATGCTATCATTTAATTTTCATGTACTTTTTAAAAATTACGCATGTCATTTTTTACTTTTACTTGGTTGTTTATTTCTATATTTGTAAGCATGGAGTAACTCGAGCCACAGTTTCGCTAAAGATAAATCGCTTCGATAAAAATGATGCTGCATCGTTACATATTGTATTTCTGCGTGTTACTATCTCTATGCTTTCTCTTATTATGGATGGATAGTATAGACTGCAGGGGAAAATTATTTTACTTTCATTGAAATTTATTTGGATGGTTTCTTCTGGATATAATCTTGCCAGGGTTGTGGTTTTTCTGTTATACTTAATATCAGCTATAGACTCCTTTTTATGTAGCTAAATTTCCTGCTTTTCATGCCAATATAGTAATTCTTAGATCCGTCTTCTTTAATAAATGGTATTTCATATATTCCTGAATAATTCTCAAAATTAATAGAGTCGAAACATGTCAACAATCTAATACAATTTATTTTACTGTTTATAGAGTTTTTATTTTGTGCCTTTTAGTAATTAAAAGAATTATATTATTAGAAGGTGTTATAATTTGTTATATTTTAATATTTAGATAGCCTTATATTTTACTTTACCTTCTTTATGTAGTCTTTTAAATGCAACTATAATATTACCCAATAGCTCATTTAATAGCAAGATACGTAATCCATAGATTGGCCTTAAAGTTCGACGCAATTAGGAAGCCCATCAATGCTGCTTCACTGCTCAGCACTGCTCCTGATCATACGAAGATATTTTAATTTACACGTGTTTAAATTCTTAGACCTTTGAGTTATGATACTTTTTCTGAAAACATATTTCTTTCTATTTAAATACATTTACTTCAAATCTAATAAATTTATCAGATTAACAGTTTTACATCATGCAAAGGGAGACCATATGTAAGTTTCCCAGGTGTCGGGTCACCTCGGTGACACGTGAGCCAACTTAAAAAATAAATATGGAAATTAATGTAGTAAGAATAAGTTTCAAAACAAAATGTCAATGACTTCAAAAATTTCCACGTTATTGAGAACACCAGAGATCCCTCAAAAGAAGTAAGTAACTACTAGAAGAAATGCCCTCAACTACCATGCACAAAAAGTGATTCAAAACCTTTTCGTGTCAGAAGATAAGGAGATTAATAAGAAAGATTCGAAATACATCAAAAGAAAGAAATAATCATGACAGCATAATAGTAAGCAACATAATAAGAAGTCCAAAAACCAATCAGAGAGCTGAGAACTGATACTTCCATGCCTGACATAAGTGCAATCGCCAGCCAAAAGTAAGCTGATTTTTCCTAATAATACCGGGGTTTTCCTTCGACTTCTTCCTTTGCGAGATTAGATTTAGTTAAAGAAAAAAAGAGAATATTGCTAATATTAAGTTAAATAGAAAAACCACAGTCCTGGCAAGATTATATCAAGAAGAAACCATCCAAATAAATTTCAATGAAAGTAAAATAATTTTTCCCTCCAGTCTGCACTATCCATCGATAATATGAGAAACCACAAAGATAGTAACACGTGAAAATACAATATGTAACGATACAGGATCATTTAATTTAGCGAAATTGTGTCTCGAGTTACTCCATGGTTACAAATATGGAAACAAACAGCCAAGTTGAAATAAAAAATAACGTGCTTAATTTTTAAAAAGTAAATTAAAATGAAATGATAGCATTTCAAATAATAACTTCAAAGACCCTCGCAATTTTAGAATATTCTCATTAGTTTTTCATAATGGTGAGCCAAAACATGTCAACAATCTAATAAAAGTTATTTTAATGCATATTATATTATGTTTTTTTGTTTACACGGTTTTGGATTTAAAAGAAATATAGAAATATAATCTCTATTCGTTTTTAAAAAATTCTATTAATGACCACAATGTATAATGTAAATGAAAAGCTAATATTTAAAGAGCAATTGTGTTAAAAAATGACTCATTTTTGGTTATAAATACCTTTTAAAATCTTTTTTACAAAGAAAGCCTTTTAAAATTTAGATTAGAAGTAAAACTAATGCACATTTGATATGTTACAGTGATTATTATAATTTTTGCTATTGGAAATCAGGACCGCTTCTACCAGTTTGCGGCTTGTACCTGTTCATACCTTTTAACGCTTTTTTATTTTTCGCAAAAATCTGTCCGTACAACAAGACATGAAAGTAAACGATTACTATAATTTCGACTTCACATGAAATTTGAATATTGCCTAATGCTTACTTCTAAAAAAATGTTAACGACATTTTTCCGTTTGTCCAAATTTATCGCACGATAGCATAAATTTACGAACAGCCTGTCATAGAACGCTTATTTGTTTAGTTAGTTTTATTTTCTGAAATGATAAAAATAAGTAAACTTTCCCTCTGTACTCAAAGATTATGCTTTTACAAAAGTTTGAACTTGTTAGAAATTTCTTTAAGTAGTCAAAACGGATCGTTAGTCGAAACGTATACTGTGACCATATCGGTAATATTGTCATATTTTTTTCTGTAATAGTATTCTGTTTAAAAAAGTCGAAGTTCTGTGAAAAAAGTCGAAACGTATACTGTGACCATATTGGTAATATTGTCATATTTTTTTCTGTAATAGTTTTCTGTAAAAGTTTCTGTATTACGCAAGTATTTCAACCTTCGTAATACAACATACATTACCATTTTTTTTGAACAAGTATGGTGATTTATAAAGCGTTTAAATTCTTAGTCTAACTTGTTTTTTTTTTAGCTCTCTTAAGTATCTCTTATAAGTATTTGTAAGTGTCTTTAGCCTATATCTTTGTGAGTATATTTAAAATAGATCTTTAGTTTTTACAAAGTATTCTTTATAGTCAGAATATACGTTACCGTAATGCAAGTTATAAGATGAGAATTTCGGAAAGATATTTATTATGTATAATTTGATTGAATTTATTACAGTAATTTTTGGATATTTTTTGTGTTTATAAGTTTATTTATAGTGTTTAAGATACTCGCTTTAACATAATATAAGTTTTAAAAGAAATACGTACAGAATACAATCCTATAGAGGTCATTATTTGTAAAAATTTGTAATATGGTAATTATGGTATGTGTCAAAATTTGTAATATGGCCAAAATTTTATCTGAATATTAGAAAATATTTAAGTGTTTAACGGTTTGTAATGCTACGTAATTGCATTTTATTTCACAAATATGGAGGTTTTCTAAAGCGTTCACATTAATTTTAACTTAAACTTTATTTGAGATTCCCCTGTAAGGGTCTACAAGTATATTAAAAAAAAATCTTTATAAATTATTTTTATAGCTATTACATGCTTTATTGTCGTACTACTTATACGATGAGAACTTAGAAAATACATCTCTGGCGTATAATTACATTAAAAGTGTTGCAATTTTATAAATACATTTCTATTTAGCTTTTTTTATTATTATTATTTATGTTTTTTCTTTTTCTATTGTTTTAGGATACTTTCTTAGCAGCATAAAAAAGCTCTCAGATAACTATTTACAGAATAAAGTATTATAGTTGTTTAAAAAAGTAAAATTTGAGGTAATATTGTTATAATTTTATATGTATTAGAATTTAAGTACGTAAGTATTTCAACTCTCGTAATACAACATACATAGCATTTTTTTGCGCAAGTATGGTGATTTGTAAAGCGTTTAAATACTTGGTCTAACTTATTTTTTTAGTTAAGTTTCTCCTACAAGGCATTGTAAGTGTCTTTAGTCTGTATCTTTCTGAGTATATTTAATTTTTTTTTTTTTACAAAGTATTCTTTATTGTTAGAATGTACTTTACCGTAGTGCAAGCTATAAGATGAGAATTCAGATAACAATTTTATTAACAATTGGGAAAATGGTTGTTGTTTTCGGTCGAGAATGGACCTCTTGACCTCGTCACTTTATTATTTTAAAGCGTTTTTAAGCGTTTTTAACGAAATTCTGTAACTTTAGAAGGATTTTTCTTTGAACAGGCCATAGAAATGCATGAAATCAATACAAAAATCTTAAAGTTACAAAAAGCAAATTATCAGATAAAAAAAAAAAAAAAAAAAAAAAGCCGAATTCACAAATTGATGTCAAATGAGAAATCGTCTTCTAAAGTAACGTAGTTTTTCTCAGTGATCTTTGCAATTACTAAAAAATTTTTTGTATTCTTACTCACTTACAAGAAAATCTGTAATAATTACTAGAAAACAGCTAGCAACGATTCCGGTTTATAATACCGGTTACTAAAAAAATCTGTGGAATACAAATACGATACTAAAAAATTTTTAATGACCTCAGGATTTTTTTTTACAGTGTAGAGAAGATAGAAACGTGAAAATTGGAAAATTTGGTCCCATTTGCAATGTACTCTAAATAAACCAATTTTCAGACTTTTTGAAAAACGCCAGCGCAAAGATGTGCGGGGGGGGGGGGTATCAAAAGTGCCCTGAGATTCTTCCTGAAAAGGATGTTTGCGGCGGCTGTCTTTCTCGACTTGGCAGAGACACTGCCGTGCCTCCAGTTTATTATTTGTAAAAATACAACTAAAAAGTCCTCAAGTGCAAGTGCACAGAAAACTATTGCATATAAAATTATGAAAAATGGTAGTTTTATAAAGAAATGTTCGATAAATACGCTGAAGTAGATAGTTTTTAAATCAAAGAATTATTTTAAGAGATATTTAGTATTAAAGTTGGTCAAAATAGTTCTCTTAAAATTTTTTTATAGGAACGAAAACTATGCTAAGGAATTTAACCATAATTAAAAGGATATAGTTGACAAGTTTGCGGTGTGCACAGTCCAATATATATTTTTTTTATTTGACTAATATTTTGAGGCTATATTTCAATTTTTATTCAAATTTTCATTAAATTGATGGAGATTTATTTCGTATTTCAAAAAGTCCATTATTTGAATTGTTGCCAATTTGTAAAATAGCACACATAATAATATTCCCTTTCAATTAAAAAATGTGTTTACGCGTGACTATTAAAAACAGAAATAAAACTTAAAAATAAAAATAAAATGATCACATGTTAAAAGCACTAAATGTAGAAAATTACGTAATAAAAAATATACTTGCGCGTGAATATTAAAAAGAGAAATGTAGTTAAATTATTACGCGTTCAAAGCATTAAATGGAGAAACTTACGTCATATGCTCAAAGAGCAATATTTCCAAACAGTTTCAATTTAAAAATATATTTACACGAGAGTTTAATTTATTTCGAAAAAATCTTTTACCTATTATTAAAAATTTTAAAACAGCGTAATTAATATTTCCCTTGAATTAAAAACTATATTTTCACATTTAATAATTACGTTTAAATTAACGAAATAACTAATAAATTGGTAAAATATCATTAAAAATGCAGATAAACGTTCAATTAAAGATAACTCAATGACATAACTAGCGCGTGTAACGCATCTGATGTCAATTGAATGCGATGCCACAGATATGCACTTTTGGCGTTAACTCATATATTTTGGCGACAGTTCTTTTCTTTTATAGAAAGTAGTAGGCGAGATAATTGAGAAGTACCCAATTTTCTATAGCATCGTTATAAAATTTCCCGATGCAGCGACATTTTTTACTTAACCGTTTTCCACAAGTTGATTTTCTTATGTTTAATTGATCTTATTTTATCAAACACGAAAACAGTTGTTAGCTGTTTCGACAGCAGTTGATTCGGCCTTAAAATCCCTCAGTCAAAGGAAAATGAATGGAATCCCGATTGCAGCAGATAGTCATTGGTCGTTTAATTATAATTCAATCTTCCGTAATCGCTATACAGTTGATTAAATAAAACTGTTTTTAAGGTTGGCGAGCGTACCTCGTAGGGGGCATAGCCCTCTCCTAAAAACTGATATTCTGATAACTGACATTTCTAAAGATAAAGAACGCTTTTCGGAAACGTGGGTAAATCGAAAGAGGTGTTAGTTCATGGTTATATCTGCATAAATTAGGAAACATTTGCCTTTTTTTACTATGTAAGATAAAAAGTATTATTTATGCTCGTTACTGTTGTTTATAGCGTTATACCAGATTGATATTATTTAACATACAAGTTTTGACAAATTCGAATTTTTAAGCATTCGATTTTACATGTCCCTTCGGAGTTATAATTACACAGAGTCTGGTGTATATGTAGTAGCAGCTAGGTTACTTTTAGACTTCTTTAAGATTTTGTTTACTTATTTTTTTCCCATTTATCACTTTCATTTTCATATTTTTCATCCCTATCTTATTTGTACAGTCACAAAGATTACTTACCTATACCTAGTTACTTAACCTCTTGAATACTGATGTCAAAAATAAAATAGCATTAAAAATACGTCGAACGCCTGAACGCTGAAATATTGTTGCGAGATTTCCCCCCCTTTTTTGAGCCTAAATGCTTGTCAGCAGCAAATTAAGAAGCCCGATATGTTCGAAAGTGGAACTTGTTTTCCCCTAATATCACTTCTAAGATCACTAGTACCAAAGGCTAATCCTACACAAGTGTAATGTACTAAAATACCCCACCCGTTCATTCCAATATTCCCCTCATCAGTCACTTACTCTGCGACAATATGATATTTAGGAGGTGTAGAAAACACCTATTCTCAGGCTCTCGGACGATTTGGGAGTAGTTTGCTTGGCCGGTGCGTCTGGGGAGATTTCTTAGCGATAGGTTAGGAGGCCAATTTGCCTTCTACGTGTCTTTTATATACTATAAAATATTGAAGAAAATTCAAGGTTATTCATACTGTTGGTCTCAGTTTCCGTGTAAACTTTTAATAATTATGTGTTCAGTAAATTGAACTTTGTATTATGCATTTGCTAGTTCAGATGTTAATTTTTTCCTAAATATATATTTTTAACACTTCCAACCTAGTTGAAAAGTGTTTATGACTTCGGTTTGTCTGCCGTCTGGCCGTCTGGCCGTCTGCCGTCTGTCCGGGCTCTAACTCCCGTAAATATGCTCGGATTGCCCTGCAATTTTTATATGTTATTCTCGTCATCTATAGCATGTTCCCTATTTTAAATGAAGTGGGTAGCACTTATAGTTTTTTTACAGGGACACTCAAAAGAATTCCGTTACATTACGGTCTATGGGGAAAAATCATTTGCGGTTTATTTTAATGATGTTACACAATTTCAAACACATTGTAATTGATATATATCATATCTAAGGTGCATTACACGAAGTTTAATACGGAATAGGGTGTGCATAGCACTTATAGTTACTTTACAGGGACAGTCAAAAGAATTCCGTTACATTACGTCTATGGAGAAAAATTGTCTGCGGTTTAATTAAATAATATTTCACTATTTTAAACGCATTGAAATTTATATATATCACTAAGGTGCATTACAAGAGGCTTACTACTGAATATTGTGTGTATAGCAATCATCCTTCATTTACAGGAACACACAAAAGAATTCTCTACTGTCTGTTAACAATAATTCATGGAAGTGCGTTTTAAGTTGCTGAACGCGACTTTAAATTGAACTCACTTTTTGTCTATTACTTGGTGTGTATAAATTCTGTAGATCATATACAGGGCAGCACAAAAGTTCGTGAACACATTTCCGTTTATTGACAGAAACTCCAGACGGAGAATTTTAAACTGTGCTATGCGTTTCCTACCTAAACTAAAATTTAGCATCCTATGTAGTATATATACAAATCTATAGATCATATACAGGACTGAATAAAGGTATTCGGATATTTTTCCGAATATTGTATATGGTGGTAATTCCTGAAATTACGTTTCTTAAATATGTTATGCGTTTTCCAAATTGTTTACTTAGATGTTATCTTTCAGCTTATTAAACGGTAATGATTTGTAAAATTATTTTGGAAGCGTTGGAAAGTGTTACATAATCTATGCTTGACGCATGATTTTTCGTTCTTGTTTATTCTGATCATGTAAGTAGGAACTTATAACTGGAAGGATAACGTCAGTACCGTAACATACGCCGCTTCTATAACTGAACGTTGCCACTATGTTTGAGCCTGTGGAATATTAATCCCTTAATTCATAGTGGTAGAGAGGGATAGTACGGCGCGTTTATCGCTGTTCTCTCCTTTCTCGTATTCATTTACTACTTTTTATTTGTTTGTTCGTACACACATTAAATGTAGAATCAATACTCCGAGTTCCTCGATACCTCATTTCTCATTTTTGCTCGGTGATTTGTTGATTAAGATATTTTAATGTTTATTAGAGAATCATTCTAAACTTTAACAGTTTCATACTGAGATTTATAAATTTGCAAGACTGATATTAAAGGGTTGAAGACTTTTTTTTATAATAGTTATTTAAGTTGATCGAGATATGCATTTATTATTCTGTTAAAATGATGCATTTGGTTTTAATTCTAGTGATATTTTTACTTTTTTTAAATTTGTTTAAACGTGTATTGCTCCGTTCAAGCTTCATTTCAAATTAAACAATTATTTTATTAGCTCAGTTATTGATAAAAAAAATTACATTTACGGAATGTTATAAAAAATATTTTTTTTTTCCTTATATCAGCAAATCGTTGCTTTAACTAGAAAAAAAAACGTATGGATTTCTCTGCAACTTTACATTTCTCTAAATTGCTCAAAAATATTTTTTTTAAATGCTTGATTTTAACAAATCCAAACGCATTAAAAAATACTTTGATAATTTGTGCACAAGAGTTTCAGAAATTCTAATTCAAATCCAAAATATATGGAGAGTCATTTACTAACAGTGTTGAATTTAAACACTTTTCTCCGGGAGGGATTTCTGTGGCACCGGGGGGGGGGGGGGGGGGTTACGCTTTTTAGCCATTAAAGGCATAAAAACATAAATCTCCTGGGGAGGCACATTTGAATGCCCCAGGGGAATGTACCCACAGGGCTACATCCTGAAATAGATATTGTTCTTTTAATAAAGACACTTTTAAGAAATTTCTTTAATTAAAAAAAATAATAGCTGAAATTATATTTCAGTTTTTAATACTATATTAATCTATCGGTGGTGTATATAGAAATATCATATTTGGGGGGGGGGCGGGTGAGACTGAGATAGAGTAAAACTTGCTAAGATTGAATTGCAAGGGACTGAGGAAAATTCCGTTTGAAACAGCTTTTTATCATAGCAGGCATAACTGCATTTTTTTCATCGGAACCATAAGAATGGAGGTAGGATTTTGTTATATGCAAATTTATGTTTTAGTATCTAACTTTATTATTAATTCAACTGTAAATAATTATTTAATAACTATAAAGAGTTATTTACATTTGCCTGCTAAACATTTTTTCAAAGTTAAAAAAAGGCATTTACATGTCGTTAGGTGTAAGGCCCGAGTACAAACCTTCTTAACAGTTGTGTATAAAAAATATTCTTACTCACATTGGACACCTGGCGTTTGTCACTGACCCTATCGTTCTATCACAGAATATGTAGAAATATATAAGCAATTTATATATATCAGGTGAATGTGATTTGTTGATTAAAAAATATGTAAAGCAGTGTGAAATCAAAACAAATTAATCTGGTTCAATTTTTGGAAATTAATAAAAAACAGGTATATATAAAAATTTTTGTTCTTATTACATTCTAGTAAGTGCAATTAAGAAATTAAATTTATTTACTTAGCTTTTCAGCTAAATTAGAAAAGATTTTACGCCCATTATTGATATATTTATATATTTTTTAATATTTTACATAAACACGTATTCAGTAAGAAAAAAAGTTGAAATTTTATGCTATGTTTTCATGATAAGCAGTGGTACAGTGAAGGATAATATAGGAGCCCCCCCCCCCCCCTCCTACTTGCAGAACTTTCACCCATGTTCTCTTTAAATACATCAATTTTTAACTTTTAATAATAATAAATTTTAAATTAAAATAAGATAATTAAGATTACTTGAAAGCTCAACGGCTTAAAAGAAACATGTGGAGCTCGTACTTAAAAGAAGGCTTACAGAACTAATACTCATTGTTGGAAAAAAAAAACATCGAACAAGGAATAAACCGTCAAAACTTATCCAAGCACTTTAGGTTTCCTAGAATCCCAATCCCAGAATTCCCGGCCGAAATGAGAACGAAAAGAACTTCTTACGCTACTTCTAGTACTTTCTTAGTTCGATGATTCTTATTGTTTCAGTGTTTAAGCACGTAGTTCGATTGCATATCTGTTAAATTTGTGTTTTAATTGAATTTATTTATTTATTTACTTATTTTTTATTTTTTTAACTTGAATTGTTAATTTTGCTAGGGAATTTGAACCTAAAACAAGCGCTGAACTATTTGTATTGTTTTAAGTGCAAACTAGTTAATGTACCGTAATCGAGCTGAGCGTGATAGAGATAGGTTTTTTTTTTTTTTTTTTTTTTTTTAAGCCATACTTGGAAATTGTTTTCCAAAACCATAAAAGTCAGTAAATTTAAACACAGTTGTCAAACAAACTGCATTTGAAAGTGCATTTTTCCCAATATTCAACGGTGTAAAATTTAAAATTATACGATTTGCGAAAAAAGAGATATGGATGTATGATTCATCAAATCATTCAATTTTACTGGAATAAATTATACAAAAAATAACTGAAACAAACAAACACAAAACAATGTTTATTACCTTTTCCATTTCAGATATTATTACTCAAAATCTCGAGTTGAGTTGTATAAAACTTCACTTCTAAAATTAAAGCTAATTTCATTAATTCTTAGGCAAGTGACGTCAAATGTTTAATTTTTTTTTCTTTGCAGGCGAACGATGTGCATAGTGTTCTCCGCGATTCTTAAAAAATGTAAAAATGACTTATTTGATCTCAGAAAAACTAGACTAGGAAATTTTTTAGAAATTATTGGTGTTGAAGTTCAAGGGACCGCTCAAACGCTGAAAAAAAAATTCGCCTGCAGCAGCCACCATTTTTGTCAATGCGCAGGCACAGTATTCAAGGGGCGGTGCATCAATGCTGAGTGACATCAGTTTCGGCCTCGACTGAGTGCCAATCGCCGTCAGCGCCATATATTGTTTGAAATTCGAACTAAAATAAAAAATACAGTAAAAAAAAAACTCCTGACATCATGCATATAACACTCCTGCAATATTTTTTTTAAATATCTGTCACCGTTTGCAAGTTATTGAATTTTAAAATCCATCAGTCATTCTTGGGACACCCGGTAGGTACATTTTCGAAGGCATCTAATCTCTCAAAAAAAATAATAAAATAAATAAATAAACAAATAAATTAAAATAAATAATAATAATGTAACTTTCTAAAAATGTACTTATATACAGCGTTATTTAAAAAATTCCTGACATATGAAAAGCGAAACGGTTAGCCTCGTATCTCTTTATGACAGTCGAACGACTTGCGTTATTGTTATAACAATTAGATTAATAATATGTGTTAACCGCTTTTTATTGCGTATTCAGGAAAAGTTAGAATAAAGCAAACATACTTTATATAACTTATTTTAATTTATATTATTTATGTAAGTTGTTTTATCGTATGTTATTTACGAGATGTATTTTAATTGAAAGCTGACACGAAATTTTTTATTTAGGAAGAAAATGTCTCAAAGCAATTCGTCCAAAATATTGAAAGTTGCAGCTCTCAAACCACTGGAAAATGAACAGGATACTCTCGTACAGAATTACGATGGAACCCTTATCAGCGTCCGAAAGGCTCCTCTCATACGAGCTCTTGCCAAAGGTCTTGGTACTCCACTTAACATTGTTATATCTGCGGACGGCATAAGTGGTTTCAAGAATCCTGACGGTTCTTGGAATGGAATTATGGGAATGTTGGTAAAAGGAGAAGCTGATCTAGCAGGCAGCCCATTAGCTATAACTAAAGAAAGAAGTAAAACTGTAAATTTTACCCATCCGCTGTACGTGACGGATATCACTTTCATGACAAATAAACCAGAACCGTATACAAAAAGTTTCGCTATATTTGAAGTTTTCTCGTTTGATGTGTGGTTAGGCATAGTACTTTGTCTCATTTGGATTTCCATTTTCTTATATATTCTTTTGCAGAGAAAGGAAACTTATTCTACTGTTCTGATTGATACTATTGGATGCCTATTAGGAAATTCATTTTCCGTTCAGGCAAGACGAACAAATACTGATCTTATATTACTTCATTGGTTTTTAGGAATCACTATTCTTACTACCAGTTATAAAGCTGTTATGTTATCTGTTATCACTGTTCCCAGGTTGGTTGGAATTCGTGATATAACAGAATTATCTAAAGCTGCAAAAGAAAATTCATTCATGTGTATGACATACAAAGGGAAAAGGATGTGGCAGGTTGAATCAAACGATGATGGGCTAAAATCTATAGGTGAATGTTTAAAAAGAGGTGAACGTGAATCACTGTTTACTCACGAAGCATTTTTCAAGTATCCACACAAAAAATCATTTATATCATCTAGAACTAATTTAAATAAGTTCCGCACGAACTACCTGATCTCTGATGATAGTTTCTCTATACTCCCTGTTGCATTAGCTTATTCAAAGCAATTTTGTTGTTCAAAAAAGCTGGAAACTGTTCTTCATCGCATTGTTGCCGCGGATCTGCTTCCCAAGAATCTCAAAGATTTAGATTTCACAGCCGAGCTGCACCGATCCAAGCCAAAAGATTATAATTACAATGATACAAGATGGAAACCTCTGTCGCTTGGTGATTTTACCGGGGCATTCCTAATTCTCATTATAGGACATCTTTGCTCATTGATATTATTTATAGCAGAAATTGTAGTAAAGAGGTATCAAAGATAAACTTTTCAATTTACAGGAAATGTTTTATATAAGTTCCTTTATGCAATCCATGAGATAATATTTCAAATTATATCTTGTGTTGTATTAACCGCTTGCTTGTGACACCCGAACTCATTTCTGGTAATACAAATGCGTCGTTTTTAGAATGCCCGACCTGAGTTCGGGCAAGAGAAAAATATCTATTTCAATTCTGCGAAGCCCAAACTAGGTTCGGACAACGTAAATGCTCCAATTTTTGAATGCCCGACCTGATTTCGGGCAAGAGAAAAATCGATGTTTCAATTCCGTGAAGCCCGAACTCAGTGCGTCCAATGTAACGTCGCTCCAAAATATGTAATTTACCAATAGATGGCGACACTTTCCTGCGAAAAGTTCGGCAGTTTCCCACCATTTGTCGAATTTTTATAATTTTGCAGTTCTTCCCAAATGTTATTAGAACCCCATTACGTTTGACAGGCAAGTTATATAAATTTTTCGCAAGTTAAAAGTTTTTTTGCATTGTTTTTAAAGAGAAAACGAAATTTGCATTTTCTCAAATGTATTCGACAGGCAAGGGGTTAATTTGCTAAAGTATTTTTTACACTGATTATTGATTTTTTTTAAATTTTGACACTCTTAATTAAATTAAGACACTCTTTTCTCAGGCACTAGCTTTTAAAGCATTAATATTTTTCAACAGTGTTAAATACATTCATACTGCAATAAATATGTCCAATCGCAGTTTATACACAGATTGTGTAAAACTCTTTCGGACACACTTATTTTTCTATTTTAATTGTGAGTATGACTGTCTATTATTATATGGTGTATGTTCTTTTTATATAAAACACAATGAAAATTTTTATTTTATTTGTGTAGATAGTAATAATTTAGATGAAAATTCTTTCGAAAAAATTTAACGTTTTCAAGTTTATTGTGCTACTGATAGGCTTTAGAATATGTGAAAATATTTAATACTTGTTGCACTGTTGATTATATTTGGAATCTAAGCTGCACTTAATTATATTTAGTTTTATAAAAGAAGTGATTTTGTAAGAGACATGTAGTTGGATAATGCTATATTTCATTGAAAACGAAATTGCTATATGTTAAGGAAAAATAAGTTTTGCGGAATAAGTTTTATGTTAACTTTTTCCAAGAATACAAAATTTTTATTCAACAATTTACTTTATATTTTTTCTTAAAAAAAAAAAAAAAAAAAAAAAAAAAAAAAAACTTCGATTTGTTTTGATTTTGTCGCATTTTTTATATTTGTACTGGATTTTGTTGAACACAACCGAGAAATCTTGTATAAAAAAATAAAGAAACATTTAATTTAGATTTATATATTTATTCTCCATTCGTAGCACCTTTCATTTTAGCTCAACCGTTTCATCTTCAATTGCATATTCTATCATTCCAATTTTCAGGATATATTTGTTGATTTTTTAAAATATACACTGAAATAATACGTCTTATACAATATGAAAGAAGAATATAATTTAAATAAAGTATTTTTCTTGTACCTTCTACAAAGTTTCGCATTTAAATTGAGTTCAATACTTTCGCTTTTTAATCATAACTCATACCGTTTCTTTCATTCTTTTTCTTTTTTTTTTCAGAACATATTTACTGCATTTTATTTGCACTTAAAAGCCAAATTGTGTACTTAATTAATAATTAATAAGATAATTTAATTTAAAAATGTACCTATAGTTTTATTTTGTGCAATGTATTTTTCCTGAAAACGTTTTTATTTACTAAAATTATTTTTTCAATGAATCCGGATTATAAATTTGTATTACAGTTTTGCTGAATTCCGGCAAACTATTTTTATCCTTATCCTTTTTATGCCTATAAATAAAATAAATGTGGGTTCTATAAAAAATTCCATAGAAAACATTACTTTTTCTGTTATTTGTGGTTACTTTTTGACAGAATATTTCTTAAATTATTTAAGCGTTTTTGACTTTTGTATAACACTTTAAAAGTATATATTTAATAAAGACTGATGATTTGTATTTTTCCTTTATTTTATTCCTTTTATTCAACTGATGGCTACTGGTATACTTATGTCACAACTTATTTTGTCATTGTTAATATACTCTTTATTCAATGAAGAATTTTTTTTTCTGTGAAAATGCTTTTCTAAATAAATTAAATTAAGATATAGAATTTTTTTTTCAAAAATTATGTTTTAAATTGATGTTACAATCTTTTGTTGTATACTCCCTTAAAATTCAATTCTATGAGTTTAGTAAAAACAGATTAGCATTCATCACCTAATTAAAATGTTCAGATGCAAGAGGCATCCATTATTAATTACAGTTGTTAACTGTGAATTTACTATTTAAGTATAATCTGTTCTCGATTTAAAAAGTATGTAGTATTTATTTAAAAGAACACTTTTTTAATTCTTTGACATAAAAGCTTTTTATGAAATACTTAGTTAAAAATTTATATCTTCGCATAAAATAGAATGGCATTATGAAACTAGTACTCTGTTGCTATCACAGATTTTCCTTTTTAATTTTCGAATATCTTAAATTAAATAGCGCTGTTTCTAATCAACAGTTACGATGTACAGAGCATTTTCTTAAATTTAGCTTAAAGTAACCCACGATTAAGAAAGCACTGTTCAGCTGTGGCACTTTTGTATATTGAAACATAATATTGGATCAACCCTTATATTTTTAATTAATAACCTGAAATGTAAAATTTGGTTCTTTTTTACCCGATCAAAACAGCGCTAAAACATTCATCTAAAGTTGCTGATCTTATTGAGTGAAAAATACATAATTTAATAAACATAAATTGTAATGCATATTTTATACAACTTTCATCCCGTAGATGCCAAGATAAATTATCAGTGAAATCGTGAGAGACACATCATAGCAGCTAAACCTTATGAACTAGATACACCAAAACCTAATCAGAACCTATATGTGTCAAGTTTTGAACGAATATGACGTTTGATGAATATTTATACATAGATGCCGAGATGAAGCTATTTTGGAAATCGTGCAAACATAGCATAGTAGCGCTATAAGGCGATATACACCCAAATTTAATCAGAACTAGTTTATTTCAATATCTATCTGAATATGAAATTTGATCACATTTCCTTTTTATAAATGCCGAGCTACAGCTATCATGGAAATCGTTAAGAACTTAACACATCAACGACAAATGTTAGCTAAATGTAATCAGCGCGTATTTGTGCCAAGGTCAAACTGAATATGACGTTTCGTTAAATTCTATTTGAAAGATACCGATATATAGTTATCACAGAAATCGTGAAAAATACGGCATAACAGCGCCATGAGTTGAGAGAAATACACATAATCGTAAGCAGCACCACTTTATGTCAATGTCTAACAGAACATGAAATCATTTGGTGAAATTCCATTCATTAGTATTTGAGATATAGCGTCCTCAAAATTTATGACACATACATAAAGACAGACAGAGAATTTCGAAAACTATCCAAATCGTGTTAAAGACATCCCAAAGCGTGAGAAAGTGTCTCTCCGAAAGTTCCACAAGCTTACTGATGTATTCGACAATCGAGAAAGGGTGTCACTCTGTTGAAAAAAATGTCGACAGAACAAAATACACTTTTTTTACCGAGCAACATAGTAGATGCCACTCACCCAGTTGATTCATGCAACGTAATTCTGAAAGCGAAAAGAAACATGTGTAAATGGTAATAACAGTCCGTGTGATTTTTCAAAATAAATAGACATATGATTTACAACTGTTCGACAGATAATTCACAACTGTTGGTAATTTATTCACTAGAAATTGTGAATAAATTTTCAGTATTGATATAAATATCAATATAAATATCTGTGTATAAATATCTATGATATAAATATCTGTGTATAAATATCTATGATATAAATATCAATATAAATATCTGTGTATAAATATCTATGATATAAATATCAATATAAATATCTGTGTATAAATATCTATGATATAAATATCAATATAAATATCTGTGTATAAATATCTATGATATAAATATCAATATAAATATCTGTGTATAAATATCTATGATATAAATATCTGTGTATAAATATCTATGATATAAATATCTATATAAAAATAAAATATATAAATAGTGAAAATTGTTCATATTTTATTAGTAAGAAATTGATAGTGAAAGTGAAAGGGCAAGTTTGGAGCTACTACGAAGCACAACGTACAGCAGTGTGTAAGCACTAAACATAACGACAGTTTTAAGCGCGTATTCTCAAAAAAAGCGCTATCAAATTCGGTGGACAGTTTGCTAATTTTCAATCTAACAAATAGTTTCAAACACATTTTATCAAAAAGTACTCGTTATCAAGTAAGTGAGACCAGGGCTATAGTGAGACCAGGGACTTAGACTATCTGGGGCCCCTGGGCAAACATCATTCTGGGAGGCCCCTTCTATCTATCCATACAAATTATTAGTGAATTATGTTGGAGTAACTAATACTAAACATCATATCTATTGTACGTATACATAAATTTCGAACCAGGTACTTTCCACATCTATATACAGGGTATCACAACAAAGATGGTCAAATCTTTAACAGATGATTTTTTTGCATAAAAATATGATGGCTTATGTGAGCTTTTGATAGGGTCACGTCTTTCAGTCACTCTTGGCTACTTGTCATAACATAAAAATTTCTACCCAATTATAAAATTTAACCTTTGTACTGCATCAACATGCATTTGGGTGATTTCATAATATGGAAAAGTAAGTGCACGCATGCATTTATACTAATTGGTACACATTTCAACACATTATATGTTGTTACTGCATTTTTCATGCAGTAAAGTACTTTTGTATAAAATTTTATAATATTAGTTTTCTGGTGATGTACTTCGTTCTTTTTCTTTCGGGAGGAGGGGGGGAGGCATGGGGTAATGGGAAGCAGGGAGAAGAATTCAAGAGCCACACTCCCTCCTTTGAAAATAAAATAATTTTGGACAAATTTAACCATTTGGCACCTTCTTAACAAAAATCTCGATTAAGCCCAGGGCCCTCCCCCCTCAAATAGGGGGCCCGGGGCAGCTGCCCCGCATGCCCCTGCATTAGTCAGGTTCTGAGTGAGACACAAATTCAAGATCATTTCACAACAACAAAAATTAATTAAACATTCGAAACACTACAAACATAAATTCAACATTTAGTTAACTTACAAAAAGTAAAAGAAAAAACATACTGTTTTTGTGATATTTTTATCCCAAAACAGAAGACCAACTTAAGTTCTTGCTTGTTTGGAGGAAGTACAAAAGTCTGGAAGGTTGTTGTATCATATCAGAAAATCCGGCAAATTTGGGACTTTTCGTCACTTCGATGAAAACAGACTACCTAAAATGACCTAAATAAATTTGCCTAAAAGTCAAAACATGTATTCTTTTGTTTGTTTATTGTGAAAACAGTTGTTTATATTGTAAACAAAGCCAATAAAACAGATTTCATTTCGTTATCGTACACTAGAATGGAAAATTGCTTAAAATATACTGGCGTGCTCAGATTTTGACAATATTTTGTATATGCACGTTTCGTGCACACAATCGCAAAACTATTTATAATTTCGATTAATTAGAAATTAATTCTTACAGCTTCTAAATTAGAAATTTAAAAACAGATTTTACTTTTCAATTTCTTTCATCAGTATGTTGAAGAAAAATTTCATAAAGATTATTACATAAAAAACCATTTAACAATTATTTATCGTTCCAACTGGAGAAATAAAAAAATTACTTGACTTTTTTTTATTGAAAATTGTTATGTACGCTCTTTGTCTGAAGCACTTTTCTCTGTAACATGATATAATGAAAATTTAATTTGAACTATCTACAACGATATGCAATGCTATGCGGATATAGACCTTATTTTGAAATCAGTTTTTAAAAAACAAAATCAAATATCACATACAATATCAAAGTTTCCATATCTTCAAATCGAAAATTTTATTCCAATTTCGCATTTAACAATGTTTAGTTTAAGTCATAGTTTTATAGGGATTATTGAGTTGAAAATCGGTATTGTGGAGAAGGAGGCATGACAGCGAGCTTAAGCTTCAAATATTTTTTTCCGTATTCAGTATATACATGGTGATTATAAAAAAACTATCCCGATATATGAGCCCCTAACTATCATACCGTTCACAGAAATGAATGAAACTTTGGTTTAAAGTATTTTGAGGTATGCGCTCAAGAATCATATGAAAGACAACAGTTAAATTCTAACAGTTACGGTTACAGTGACAAAATTTTGAAAATTTCAAATGGCAACACCTACTTTTTTTATTGGAATGTGATCTTCGTAGTGAAAAACCATAAAAAACGTTGGAACGGTACCTGTAGCACGAAAATCGCCGGCGCTAGACAGACTAAGAAGAATAGTGAAAACAACCAATAAGGACAGAGAAGCAACATAAAACAAAAAAACATTTTATTGTGTTTCATACATTTTCCATTTTACACACGACGACACTTTACATGCGGCAGATGGTGGATAGCACTGAACAATAAAATGTTTTACTTTCTGTTGTTTCTCTGTCCTTTATTGGTTGTTTTCACACTTTAGTCTGTCTAGCACCGTTTGGACGGTAGAGACCTTCCTGCCTTGAGCTTGGGGCTTGTCCCGATCATATGCCAAAAGCGGATCCTCAAGGCGGGTGACAGCCAGACAGCCAGTCTGTCTAGCGCCGGCGATTTTCGTGCTATAGGTACCGTTCCAACGCTGTTTATGGTTTTTCACTATGAAGATCACATTTCAATAAAAAAAAGTGGGTGTTGCCATTTGATATTTTCGAAATTTTGTCACTGTAACCGTAATTGCTAGAATTTAACTGTTGTTTTTCACGTGATTCTTGAGCGCATACCTCAAAATACTTTAGGCCAGAATTTCATTCAGTTTCTGTGAACAGTATGACAGTTAGGGGCTCATATATCGGGATGTTTTTTTTTTATAATCACGCTTTATCTATTCTAAAAATCAGTAACTAACGCTGTCACCGCAGTAAATTACTTTTTTGTAACCAGAAGTGTTTCACGGATAATATTAGGAAAACTATTGCAGATAAAAATATGAAAATTGGTACTATTATAGAGAAATGTTCCCTAAACATACTGAAGCAGACAGTTTTCAAATCTAACAATTTTTTAAGAGCTATTTAATACTTGAAGTAGGACAAAATAATTCCGTTAAAAAGTTTCATAAGATATAAATTAAAGCACTATATGTTGGCTTTACTGTGCTCATAATGGTTACCTGTTAGGGTATTTCAACATGCAAGAAAAAAATAAACACGTTCTTGCGTATAGAAAAAACAGAAAATGAATGTGTTACTGTGTTGATTGCGTGAGAAGAATGCTATATTAGGTAATTAAATTAAACTAAATTTTTAAATACCACTTTTAAATAAGGCATAAAGCTTGCCTTATACATAATTATTTATTTTGCATATCAATAAATTACTTTAATTATTTTATGTTGTTGTAAACTTATTTTAAAACATTATTATTATTTTTACAGCATAAAAACACTCAGCAAAAAAGACAAATGTTTCTCAATTTACGAAAATATAATATAACCACAAACCAAAATAAGATCTTCCGATTCCGAAAAGCGTTCTTTATCTTTAGAAACCTCATAAACTATTTTCGAGATTTAAAGAAGAATTTATAAAAACGGTTTCTTTTGTTGCCACTGATTTTCTAAATAGTTTTTATAGTGTATTAAAATTTTTTTCAACCATGAATAGGTTTAGGGGTTATAGGTTTCACTGCATAAGAGGGACTGCTCAGACGAGGAGGCCGAGTCTGTAGAGCATTGTTGTCCCTCCCGGCAACTTTATTAAAGTTAAAAAAAAAAGAAAGAAAGAAAGAAAAGAAATACAAAATCAGCCGAAGCTGAACCCGCCGGCAAGCGCGACAGCTGTGTTATAGGTTTATAGGTTTTAATATGCTATCAATTCTCAAACAAACATTTTCATGTTGGACGGACATGTTTTACAGAGATACATGGTAAATTTACACCACTAATATTAACCTTAAAATTAATATTATTTTTTTTCACTCTTGCATCTTTAAATTCAATTACGCAGCTGAAAACGTTGAATTGAGGTTTAATAGAATCCTGAAATTCGTTATTCCGGTTTAAGAAAACTGATTAATACATTATAAAAACTCCCCGGTAACGTTTTCGAAAAGCAGTGGCAGCAAAGAGATTTTTTATATTTTTTATAAATGCTTCTTTAAATCTCAAAAATATGTTGGTTTCTGTGGTCTAAGATAAAAGATGCTTTTTGTAATCGTAGGTAACTCGAAATAGGTTATTTTATATTTTGTTTGTGGTGTTATTTTCTAATATATAAAAATGGAAATTTGTTTGTCTGTCTATCTGTCTGTCTGCTTTTTTTTTTACAAATCCACAGTTTAGAATCGAGAATCGTGAAATTAAAACGCACAAGCGTATTAAAACACAGCCGAGGCAACTAAAGTTAAATAAAGTAATTAAAAAACATATTTTCATTCAAATTTTCAGGATAAGATTCTTCCACCCCCTACCTCCCTCTTAGACATGACAAAGACAAAATGTTATTGTAATAGTGCAAAATTTGAAAGTTTTCAACGCAGGGCACTCGGTCTTTCATACATCGCACATGCGAGCGAAAGCCGAGAGAGGGATGCGCATCGTAGTCTTCTAAACTTTTCATGTTTAGAAGTACTTACATGTTTACTTTTCATGTTTAGGTTAACTTTTCATCATTCGCAAAACTTTTAATGTGCTGGAGTTTACATTTTTGTCAGTTTCTTTCTTGGTCGTCCGATTTCTTTCTTGATTTGCAATGTTCGGTTAGTTTTTGAAATTATATATAACTGTTTATTCACTTTTCTTTTTGTTTCTATTATTCTGTGTCAGAACTAGTTCTAAGCAGTTCAAATGACACATAGTAAAACGGGAGTTTCGGAATTAAAGTATTTATATTTTTCAACATTGCCAATAGAAATAAAAGTTGAATTTAAATTACTTAAAGGGGTTGGTCAGTAAGAGCTCAAATTTCACTTGCTAATGTTAAACCTAAAGGAGTGGAATATATTCTTATTTTTAAAATATTTCATAAAGGAATTAATATTTTTTACTTCCCGTTTCTGTGTACTTTTCTTACAGGATGTCTCTTCTTAGCTCGCAGGCTATCAAAGCCTGAGAGCTAATGTGCCCGCACGTTTTGTACACTCTAAAAAAATCCGTGAAAATACAAGAGATTTTCCGTAAAATTTTACGGAGAAGTTTCATTTTTCCAAAACAACAGTACGATTTCCCTAAATGACATTAGTTCCGTAAAGGAGATTTCAAATCCTTAGATATGCAGAAAATTTTCCGTAAATTTGATGGATTTTTTTCAAAACAGTACAATATCCGTATTTCCCCATTTCCGTAAATAACGTTCAGAGGTTTGCATACAGATATCGTCTTGATTGAAATGTGAATTCAGATTGTTGTATTTATTAGGGTCCAGGGTCTTCTAGGATCCAGGCCTGGACCGGTCCTACCTGTGGGCCTATTTTCTGTCATTAGACTCGGGCCAATCCTGGAGCTCATTCTAACCGGGCCCGTGCTGGACGGTAATTTTTTGTGAAAATAATAATGATATTTTTTATTTTTTAGTGAATTCTTTAGAAATTTACTTTATTTATATAAATTACCGAAAAATATTTTTTTTAATCTACTTTTTTTTTTTCTGTATAGTGCTTCAAATTATGAAAATTTTCACTGACATTTTAAAATTTTATTTTGATTTTATTAACGTGAGGCAATATTAGGTTATTAAACGTTTCATAAAAATAATAACTTTTCAAATTATTGGTATTGAACAAAACTGATTTGTCTTATAAATTTGTGAATAAAACTAAAATTTATTATTTTATAAATTATAATTTTTGAAAGTTTATATTTTTTTTCTTTGAATTTATAAAAATAATTAATGATTTTTCCTTTACTTTTATAAAAATGAAGTTCATAATTTTATAAAGTTTATAATATATTTAGTTAGTTTATAATTTTATAAATTAAACTAAATTAATAAATCCAAATTTAAATATACCTATCCCAAGGTCATTAATTTCCAAAATTTTCGCTAAAAATCTATATATATATTTTAAATATTTTTAAGGTTTCATAAAATAATATTTTTGCAAATTATCGGTACGTAGGTGTTAAACTAAGCTGATTTGTCTTATAAATTTGTGAATTAAATTACAATTTATTATTTTATAAATTATAATTTTACGAAGTTCATATTTTTTTCTTTAAATTTATAAAAAATAATTAATAACTTTTTGTTTACTTTTATAAAAATGAAGTTTATAATTTTATAAAGTTTGTAATTTATTTATTTAGTTTATAATTTCATAAATTAAACTAAATTAATTTAAACTAAATTATCAAGTCCAAATTTAAACTTACCTATCCTAAAGTCATTAATTCTAAAATGTTCTCTAAAAATCTATTTTTTGTTTCGATTTTTTTCACAAAAGTTCTCAGCAAAGATTAAATATAATAATTTAATTTATTATAAAATTGTTTATTCACATAAGTTTTTAAAATAAGAGATATAGAAAATTTACTTTAATAACATGTAATAAATACGTCTACTTAAGATAATTGTTTTTACTGGAATTGATAAATAGATCAACAGACAAATAATTTTAAAAAGTATATGTACTATTGCAAAAAAAAAAAAAGCAATCATTAGTCTTAATACAATGTTTTACGCATATAATACATAATAAATTGAAATTTATCTGTTATAAGGCACCAAATAATACAGCAAAATATTGAAAATTATGAAAAGAAAATATTAAAAACATTGGAACTGAAAAAATCCATCTAATTAAAAATTATGAAAATAAAATATCTAGCTATGGAACTTTTAAGTTTTTGCATTACTAAAAGCATCTAAAATAAATAAAACACATTTGAGAGAACGAAGCGTCCAGTCATAGCGTAATGGTACAGCCCGCCAGTCCACTACACAGAAGATTCTGCGTTCGAACCCCCTCCGTGGCAAGTGTTGGTTATTTGCTGAAAACTCTCACAGAAATGAAAGAAAAAAAATATTAAGTGTTATAAGATGTTCCTTGAGAGATTTTTTTTTTTTTGGTCCTATAAAATTTATTTTAATAATATAAAAATATCTAAAAAATACGGAAGATATCTGTTAAAAAACGGAAATTTAAAAACGGATTTTTCAGAAATCACGGAAAATTTCCTGGAATTTATGGAAATTTTTTTCCGTTAAAATACGGAAATAGTACTGGCGTCTCGATTGCCAGTACAATTTCCGTTTTTTTTCAGGAAATATTTTTTACAGTGTATGTGCGTATGTATGTATGTATGTATGTACGTAACGCGATAACTCTTGATAGAAATAACCGTATTGCTTCAAATTTTGTTTATAGGTTCATTGTGATAAGGCGCTTCCCTGATTAGTTTTGGAGGTTTATTGGTTAAGTATAAAGGGGGAAACGGGGGGGCTAACCCCTCCCCTTAGTTTAGATAAATGGGTTTTTCATGCACAATTATCCGATTTTCTTCAAATTTTGTATATATGTTCATTGTAGTAAGGGGCTTCCCCGATTAGTTTTGGGGGTTTATTGGCTAACTACAGGGGGGACGGGGGCTAATCCCCCTTAATTTAGATAAATGGGTTTTTCATGCAGAATTATCCGATTTTCTTCAACTTTTCTATATAGGTTCATTGTGGTAAGGAGCTTCCCTGTTTAGTTTTGGGGGCTCATTGGTTAAGTATAAAGGTGGATACGGGGGGCTAATTCCCCTTAATTTGGATAAATGGGTGTTTCATATTATCCGATTTGCTACAAATTTCGTATATTTCTTCATTGTAATAAGGGGCTTCCCTGATTAGTTTTGGTGTTTTATTTTTAACTAGAAGGGGGGGGGATGACCCCACTTAATAGATTGTCGATTTCTTTATTTTTCGAGGGTCTTATTTCAAATTCTTTGAAATAAGAGTATAATATACAATTAGTGTGCATAGCCTGTAAGCTCAATGCCCTCAGTTTAACTGGGCAGTTTTCTTTTTTATTAATTTTAGTTGTGAAAATGATTCTATGGTTAAATAAGGTAGGTGAGCCAAAGGTGGCCACTGTTCCTAAGGTAGACCACTCCCCAAAATTAGAATTAATTTAATGTTTAATCACAACATGGCGCTACTGCATTTTACATCATGTATCTGCAGTGCATGTGGCTGAATTTGAAGAGATGACCTCGGTCGTCAGCCTTTGTATGCAATGATTTCACCTTTGAAGAGTAGCCTTTCTAATTTAAAGGTAAGAAGATATTTTAATTTACATGTGTTTAAATTCTTAGAACTTTGAGTTATGATGCATTTTCTGAAAACTTATTTCTTTCTCTTTAACTAACATTTGCTTCAAGTCTAATAAATTTATCTGATTAATAATTTTACGTTAAGAAAATGGCTAATGCTAAACCTAAGGAAGTGGAACATATGTTGGAAGTAGACCATTTAGACATATGCATGTTCCCAATGTGGCCCAGGTGACGGACCACCTTGGTAAAACGTGAGCCATCTTAGGAATCATATATGGAAATGAATGTAGTAAGGGTAATTTTTAAAACAGAATTTTAAAGATTTCAACAATTTCTACACTATTGAGAACACCAGAGATCCCCCAAAAGAAATCAGTAACTCCCAGAAGAAAAGCCCTCAACTACAGTGCACAAAAAGTGGTTCAAAGCTTTTCGTGTCAGAAGATAAATAAAAAAAAAATTAAAGATATCAAAAGAAAGAAATAATCATCAGAGTTTAATAATAAGCAATATAATAAGAAAATCAAAAACCAATCAGGTACACTGACAAAAGAGACTCTTATATAAACTAATAATGCCATGCCCGACATAAGTGCAAAGCCAGTCAAAAATAAGCTGGTTTTGCCATTTATGCAAGAAACACAAAATAATGAACATGCGATTGTGTAATCAATCCTTGCAATATGTGCATGAAGGGTGTCAGGTACTTACTAAACAAGATAAAATCGAAAATTTCATCTGCACTTTCTCTGCATGGATTGCAATTACAAAGGTATATTTTGAAAAAAATCTTTCTTGTAGTTTTTTTTCCTTGCAATTAAATACTTACTTTTAATTGAACATTGTAATACTCTTCTAGATGTAACAATAATTTGCTGAGTATTATTTCACATTTTAAATGTGATTTCGATATATGGGCCACCTACCTTTGAAAGACTGTGCGCTAAAGGTGGCCCACAAACTACATTTTTGAAACTGTATTATAAAAAAAATTAAATTTTATTTTACAAAGAAAAGTATACTGGATATGTGTTACAGATAAGTATAAAAGGTTAAAAAAAATTCAGTCGCACACATCTAACCGGAAAATTATGAAACATCCTCAAAGATAAATAAGTGTTAACCCCAAAGGGCCACATTTGGCATACCTACTTTATATGTAAAGTGTTAAAATATTACTTACAGCTCGTACGATTGCAACACATAGACTATTAAAATAAGCATATGTTTTATAAATATTTTGACAACTAAGAAAACAAGATACATCCTTTATGAAGAGAACTCAAAACAAAAAAAAAATTAGTTTAAATATATTAATTTTCTGAGAACAATGGAGTGGGGCAGTTCGTTTGGAAAACATTTTCGTTTAAAGATGCAAAACCTACAAATTCGAGGGTGTGCGCCGCCAAAGGAAGTGAGGCCCTTAACGCTATGTTCACCTGGATGAATTTTCATTTAAAAATATAAAATCATACAAACTCGAGTGTGTATGTTGTCGAAGGCAGTGAGGTAAACTACATAAAGTCCGTTTGGAAATATTTTCTTTTCAAAATTTAAAATTGAAGAGACCGCAGCCTATTTAGCACCGCCGAAGACGGTGGGGCTTCAACTCTAAGTACGTTTAGATAGATTTTCGTTTAAAAATATAAAACCAACAAATTCGAGGGTGTACGTTGTCGAAAGCAATTGGCCGTCTATCATTAGAGGCTCGTTCGGAACGGTTTTCGTTTAAAAATATAACATCATTCAATGGTTATATTAGGTTTATTTAAGGACATTATCAACACCGGGCGAATCATCTAATACACAAAAATATTTCTGTATTATCAACAGCCCAAGCAACGCCGGTCGGGTCAGTTAATAAAAAAAATTTCTGAATTTTATATCCAAAGGCTTTTATAATATGCATAATCCTGGTTTTAACTATTAAATTACACTGAAAAAAATTCATAATAAAATTTATTTAAAAACAATGAGAATTTCAAAATAATCAGTATTCGTTTAAAAAAAAATTCTACTGATTACTAATAACTGCAATGTATAATGTAAAGGAAAAGCTAATATTTAAAAAGATATTGTGGTAAACAAAAATCGGTAGCAAAATGGCAGAAAATGTTTTTGTAAAGAATGTCTAGTTTAAAGATAAATTTATATATGCCAATGGAATATAATTTTTTAAGAATCTAAATCGAGTAATACACACACCTATAATGTCATAATTTATAGATCAATAACTCCTTTTAGGATATAAACACCTTTTAAAAATATTTACAACAGAATCATTTTAAAATTTAAATTAGAAATAAAACTCACATGTACATTTTGTACAGTGTCTTTTGGCATATTACGGTGTTTAGTATAACTTGTGCTATTGGAAATCAATAACATTCTTAAGATTTTGCTGTTTGTGCCAGTCCATTTCTTTTAACACTTTTTCGTTTTTTGTAAAAATCTGTCCGGACAACAAGACATAAAAGTAAACGAATGCTATAATTTCGACTTTACATGAAATTTGAATATTGCCTAATGCTTACTTTTAAAAGTATATTAACGACATTTTTATGTTTATCCAAAATTATAGAACGATAGCATAAATTTATTAATAGGTTGTCATGGAACACTTATTTGTTTCGTTAGTGTTATTTTCTGATAAGATAAATTCCCTTTGTCTCTTCCCTCTTTCCTTTATTTCCCTCTGTGCTCAAAAATTAGGCTTGTTCCTAAGATTGAACTTGCTAGAAATTTTCTTTAAGCAGTCGAAACGGATCGTAATTCGGAACACGGTGACAATATCGGCGATATTCCCATAATTTTATCTGTAATAGAAGTTAAGTTCTTAAATATTTCAACTCTCGTAATACAACATACATAGCAGTTTTTTGCACAAGTATGGTGATTTGTAAAACGTTTAAATTCTTGGTCTAACTTATTTTTTTAGTATAGTTTCTTGTACAAAGCTTTGTAAGTATCTTTAATCTATATCTTTGTGAGTATATTTAAATTTTTTTGTTTTTTTGTTTTTACGAAGTATTCTTTATAGTTAGAATGTACTTTCCCTTAGTGCAAGTTATAATATGACAATTTAGAGAACAAATCTATTATATATAACTTTATTGAATTTGTTATAATAATTTTTGGATATTTTTGTGTTTATAAGTTTATTTATAGTGTTTAACCCCTTGCCTATGGAATATATTTGAGAAAAATGTGCCAAAAATGGATTTTTTTCTCCTCTCACCTCTTGCCTGTGACCAATGATGCACCAATTTTGATGCATATATATTTTGATGCAATTTTGATGCAATATTGGTGCAGATGCACCAATTTTGAATACCCGACCTGAGTTCGGCAGGCAATGTATATTTTTCGCAAGTTTTTACGCATTGGACGAACTGTGGCTTCACAGAAATAAAGCGACAATTTTTCTCTTGCCCGAAATCAGATCGGGTATTCCAAAATTGGTGCATTTGCGTTGCCAGAACTGAGTTCGGCAGGTAATGTATATACATTTTTCGCAAGTTTTTACGCATTGGACGAACTCCGGCTTCACAGAATTAAAGCACCGATTTTTCTCTTGCCCGAAATCAGATCGGGTATTCCAAAATTGGTGCATTTACGTTGCCAGAACTGAGTTCGGCAGGTAATGTATATAAATTTTTCGCAAGTTTTTAAGCATTGGACGAACTGAGGCTCCACGGAATTAAAGCACCGATTTTTCTCTTGCCCGAAATCAGATCGGGTATTCCAAAATTGGTGCATTTGCGTTGGCAGAACTGAGTTCGGCAGGTAATGCATATAAACTTTTCGCAAGTTTTTACACATTGGACGAACTGAGGCTTCACGGTATTAAAGCACCGATTTTTCTCTTGCCCGAAATCAGATCGGGTATTCCGAAATTGGTGCATTTGCGTTGCCAGAACTGAGTTCGGCAGGTAATGTATATAAATTTTTCGCAAGCTTTTACGCATTGGATGAACTGAGGCTTCACGGAATTAAAGCACCGATTTTTCTCTTGCCTGAAATCAGATCGGGTATTCCAAAATTGGTGCATTTGCTTTGCCAGAACTGAGTTTGGCAGGTAATGTATATACATTTTTCGCAAGTTTTTACGCATTGGACGAACTGAAGCTTCACGGAATTAAAGCACCGATTTTTCTCTTGCCTGAAATCAGATCGGGTATTCCAAAATTGGTGCATTTGCGTTGCCAGAACTGAGTTCGGCAGGTAATGTATATAATTTTTTCGCAAGTTTTTACGCATTGGAGGAACTGAGGCTTCACGGAATTAAAGCACCGATTTTTCTCTTGCCCGAAATCAGATCGGGTATTCCAAAATTGGTGCATTTGCGTTGCCAGAACTGAGTTCGGCAAGTAATGTATATACATTTTTCGCAAGTTTTTACGCATTGGACGAACTGAGGCTTCACGGAATTAAAGCACCGATTTTTCTCTTGCCCGAAATCAGATCGGGTATTCCAAAATTGGTGCATTTGCGTTGCCAGAACTGAGTTCGGCAGGTAATGTATATACATTTTTCGCAAGTTTTTACGCATTGGACGAACTGAGGCTTCACGGAATTAAAGCACTGATTTTTCTCTTGCCCGAAATCAGATCGGGTATTCCAAAATTGGTGCATTTGCGTTGCCAGAACTGAGTTCGGCAGGTAATGTATATAAATTTTTCGCAAGTTTTTACGCATTGAACGAACTGAGGCTTCACGGAATTAAAGCACCGATTTTTCTCTTGCCCGAAATCATATCGAGTATTCCAAAATTGGTGCATTTGCATTGCCAGAACTGAGTTCGGGCGTCACAGGCAAGGGGTTAAGGTACTCGGGTTTTAATGTAATATAAATTTTAAAAGAAATATTTACAGAAAACAATCCTAAAAGGGTTACTATATTTATAATATGGTTATAATTGTGTCTGTATTAGAAAATAACTAAGTATTTAAAGGCCTGTAAAACTACGTAGAATCTATTTTATTTCACAAATATGGCGCTTTTTTGAAGCGTTTAATTTTTTAAAACTTAAACTTTGTTTGAGATATACTTAAATGGTTTTATATGTATATTTTAAATAAAACTTTTGTCTTTATAAAGTATTTTTATAGATTTTACGTGCTTTATTGTGGTACTACACTGTAAAAAAAAATGGGTCGGTCTACTAAAAAAATTTCAGTTTTTCTCAATGATTTTTGCAATTACTAAATTTTTTTTTGTATTCTTACTCAGTAACAAGAAAATTTGTAAGAATTACTAGAAAACAGCTAGCAACGATTTCGGTTTATAATACCGGTTACTAAAAAATGCTGTAGAATACAAATTTACTAAAAAATTTTTAGTAATCTCATGAATATTTTTTTACAGTGTACTTATACGATGAAAAATTTAGAAAATAGATCTCTGGCGTATAATTTGATTGAAAATATTGCAAAAATTATTATAAATAATTTTTTATTTAGCTTTTTTTGTTTAAGTATTTTTTTTTATATAGCTTTATGATACTTGCCTTACACCAGAATAAACGTTCTGGTAACTATTTACGAAATACAGTATCATAGTTGCTTATAAAAATTAAAATTTAAGGAAATATTCTAGAATATTATAGGTATCAGTTTATACGTATATAAAATATGTTTTTAATATTTTTTAAATTAGTTTTACACATAAATTAAGAATTTAAATAAAAAATTATTTTTGTTTTCATAATATAACTAACAGGTAAATAATAAAATCCAAATTATTAAAACATTTGAAAATGATAGAATTAATATTTCCGTCAATGGATATTTACCGACGATTAAACTGGTTTTTAAGACGTAGATTGTTTATTTTATCTAAAGTTAAAAGATGTACATTTAAATGATATTTTAAGACAGCATTTGCTATAAGGAAAACTATGCTTGCTATAAATGACTGACTGTACACATGCCTGTTTAGATTACGCAAGTACGATAATGCGACGTATAAAATTGGCCTTAATCAAATAATCACATGTGATCAAATAGCATAGTAAGGTGTAATAACTTCCCTGTGCTTTGTAATTGCCAAATCACAAAATAATCATTAACTAAAGATGTAGAGACTAGGAGTGATTTGTGAACGAAAATTTCAGAGTTAATAAGATAGGTCTGGGCTTTATACGACCACAGAACTTTTTACGGTAAAACAGTCGCGAGATTTGACTACATTTTTTACATGTGATGTTTTTGATGGGCTTTCACATCTGTTTGCAACGAATCCGCCTTTTCTTGATTTTGAGATTTTGACCTCTTTTTTGACATCATCCACTGGTTTTCGCTAAGCCCCCTGTCCCCCTTTTTAAGGTACCAAAATTTTGGAGCTTTACTTCCGTTTGTAAATTTCACTTGATAAAAAGAAGTTTCAGATTTCTAGACAAGCACTAAGTTATGAGGGGGAGTCAAAAGTACTGTCAATTGCTTCCAGGAAAGGTGCTATCGATATGAATTATTACTCGCAGCCCTAGATACTTGATATTTGGCATAAAAGAACTGTTTCATATAAAAAAAAAGACAAAATTAAGAAATCCAACAAATCGAACAATTTTCGATTTTTTGATTTTTGTTTCGTATTTTTCGATTTTGTTTCGTATTTTTCGATTTGTTTTATTCTTTTTTTCGAAATTTCCTGAATTTTTCTTTTTTTTTCTTTCTTTGCATCTTAAACCTTACCTTTGTGCAAAATTTCAAGTTTCTAAGACTACAAAATCAAATTATTTTTAAACTTTCGTTTTTTTTACAAATTTTTCGATTTTTTTTTTCAATTTTTTTTTCTTTTATTGAATCCTAAACACTACCTTTACACCAAATGTTAATTTTCTACGATAGGAGATCAAATTATTTTAAATTTTTTATTTATTTTTTCTTTTGTATCCTAAACACTACATTTATTCCAATTTTCAAGTTTCTAGGGCTACGGGATGTATCTTATCTTTTTTATGATTGGAGAGTGGGTGAGTGTCGAAAAATGGAAACTTTGAGTTCATATATCTTCTGAACTAGAAAAGAGTGAAAATGAAATTTGAAAATTTAATCCCATTTGCAATGTACTACATATAAACCATTTTTCAGGCTTTTTGAAAAACTTCAGCGCAAATATATCTGGGGGGGGGGGGGGGGGAATCAAAAGTTGCCTGAGATTTTTCATGAAAAAGATGCTTACAGCGGCTGTGCTTTCTCGACTTGGCGGAAGCAATGTCGTTCATCCAGATTATTATTTGTGAAAACAAAACCAAAAGGCACTTAAGGACAGGTGCCTGCGCGATTGATTTATTGACATACTACAAATACAAAAAATAACGCTCACTATTACCCCAATTATTACCACTATTACGTCGCTATTACCTCTATTACCCTAAACCAGCGTTTCTTTAGATCAAAGACATACAACACTTTTAATCAAAAAATAATCAGAATATATTAGTCTCTCACTCGTACCCTATAAATATGTGTGTATGCGTTTGTTATAGGAGAATAAATATTACAGCAATAACAAAATAGTGTGTATTTTTTAAATTGTTTATTAAATATATGTATATATAATATATATATAATTTAACAAATTACTACAACCATTGGGAAAATGCTACGAAAGAAAAAAAAATTCAAATTAATTAAAAATATTAATTATTCAAAAATATTCATCGGAACCATCTTGCATTACTACAAGAGATCATTTTCTGTCTACGCAAAAATATTCGTTTGAACCATCGCCACAGTTATTGAAACGCATTTTCCATTACTATTACCTTATCCTTAATATTTAGTCGGGTCCTTTCTAGAATAACTTTAACTCTTGTTTATATTGATGTCTGAGCTAAAGGTATTTTGAGGAAATTAATGTTGAAGACCACGTTTTTTGCTTTATCAGACGATTTCTCATCCGACATCAATTTTTGAATTCGGTTTTTTTCATATCTGATAGTTTGCATCTATTCTTATTGTAACTTTAACATTTTTGTAACGATTTTATGCATTTCTACTGCCTATTCACAGAAAAACCCGTCTAAAGTTACAGAATTTCGTTAAAAACGCTTAAAAAATAAAGTGACGGCGTCAAGTGGTCCATTCTTGACTGAAAACAACAACCATTTTCCCAATGGTTAAAAAAAAAAAAAAAAAAAAAAAAAAAAACTAATCTTGTTACTCTTGCTTGTAATAAATCCAAATTTTGAGATGGAAATGTTTAATTCAGAATTGATACTATCATAAAAACTGATATTCTGTTAACTGACATTTCTAAAAATAAAGAACGCTTTTCGGGATCGTGGGTATACTCGGAAGAGGTTATTGTATATTTCTGTTCATAGTTATATCCTCATAAATTAAGAAGCATTTACCTTTTTTTAACTGTGTAAGATAAAATTATTATTTATGTTCTTTATTGTTGTTTATAGCGTTATACTTTTTTGATTTTGTTTAATATGCAAGTTTTGGCAAATTCGATTTTTTAAATATTCGATTTCACATGTCCCTTCGGAGTTCTAATTACACAGAGTCTGGTGTATATGTAAAAGAAGCACGGCTACTTCTAGTCTTCTTTAAGAATTTGTTTACATATTTTTTCCCATCCTTTCATTTTCATAATTTTCATCTTTATCCTTATCTTATCTCAAGGATTACTTACCTATTCCTAGTTACTTCACCCTTTGAATACTGATGTCAAAAACGCAATAGCATTCAAAACATGGTGAACGCCCGAAAACTGAAATATTGCTGCGAGATTTTTTCCCCTTTCTTCAGCCTGTATGCTTGTCAGCAGCACAATAACAAGTCAGCTACGTTCGCAAGTGGAACTTGTTTTCCCGTAATATCTCTACTAAGATCACTAGTATTTAGGGCTAATCATGCACAAGGGTGTAGTACTAATATATCTAACCCTTTATTCCCCTCATCAATCACTTACTATGCAACAATAGTTGAATATTTCTGAGGGTGTAAAATGGAACACATCTATCTCAGGCTCTCGGACGGTTTGTCAGTAGCTTGCTTGGCCGGGCGTCTTGGGCGATTTCGTAGCGAAAGTGTTAAGGGACCCAGTTGCCTTCTACATGTTTTTTATGTACTATAAAATATTGAAAAAAATTCAAGGTTATTCATGCGGTTGGCCTCAGTTTCCGTGCAAACATTCAATATTTATGTGTTCAGTAAATTGAATTTCGTATTAAGTTATGCTGGTACAGATATTAAAAGTTTCGCTAAATATATGTTTTTTTACTTTTTACACGCTTTTTAACAAATTGTAACAAAAACACCTCACGAAAAAAATTACTTGTAAGACGAATCATTTCAGGAAGTGTTTCATTGTAAACCATGTGACAGAGTTAGCATTGTAAATGGCTCAAGCTGTTAAAATTTTTAAACATACAAATAACAAAAAAATCAATTTTAATTTCTGTTTAAATTGTATTTCTACATTTACACTAATATGTATATGCAAATAATTCATACCAGACGATCCAAACCTATCATCCTCGGTAATAAAAATTACAACTAGCTAAACAAATATTAATTGAAAACTGTGATATATATTTTATACCTACCCTATATACAGGGTTGTTATAATTAAACTTCGCCTATTCAGAAAGCTCTAGAGCCGTTTCTATGGCTCCAAACGAAGCAAAATTTCACTAGTGCGTAGTTGAAGAGATGTGCTCTGCGAAAATTGAAAAAAAATTAGTTAAAATTTTTGTCAATAGGTGGCGCTGTGCCAATATTTAAGCCGATATTTGCAGTTCCTTTATTTTGTAAAAAACAAAATACAGGAAATTTTATTTCGCAGTTGGTAAAAGTATACTTTTTCAGATTCGTTATATCAATTTCGGTCAATCCAGATGAAACACACAAAATCGCAAAATTTCACCCAAAGCTTGAAAAAGATCACATTTTATTCAAATTTTCGACGAACGACGTCAAAGTGACGTGTCAACTTCGAAAACTTGAAATACCCTTCTAACCACCTGACGATTTAAAACTTGCTGATAAAGTGTGTCTGTGATTTCTTTGACACTGGAACAGTTGATTGTTTCTTAAAAGCATTTGAATCTACGCTTTGTGGAGAATAGTAACTTTGAAAGAAAAGGCACTTCTTGTAAAGTTATTTTATCAAAATAACAGCAACGCAGCTGCAGCTCTTCAAGAATTCCGGAAACTAAAGGATGTTAGACGTGGACCAATGTCGGATTGCAGAGTTCACAAAATGATTAAAAAGTTCGAGGAAACAGAAAAACTCGACATTCTTCCTGGCAGAGGACGAAAAAAGGTAGACATTTCTAGCATTGAAGATATTGCTACTGCTGCCGTGGATTTAGCAAGCCAGTCATCATTTGGTAATGCAAGTGTGCCAGCTATTGCGAATGAAGTCGATATGCCGATTTCTACTGTGAGAAAATTGATGCGTCAAATTTTGCGCTACTATCCATACAAGATTCAGAGAGTGCAACAACTAATACAGGGTGATACCGAAAGTCGGCTATCATTTTCACTACAGTTTCTTGCACGAATGAATGTGGATAATTCTTAGCCCTGGAATATTCTATCGAGTGATGAAGCGCATTTTTATTTAAACGGACAAGTGAACACACACAACTGTCGAATTTGGGCGAAAGAGAATCCTAATGTTGTCCAAGAAGTTCCATTGCATGCAGCTAAAGTGACGGTGTGGTGCGGTTTCACAGCTACGTTTAGGATAGGGCCATATTTTTATGAGGAACTAACATCCACAGGACCCAATACATGTTTCGTAAATGGGAGAAGGTATCTCAATATGTTGTGAAATTTTCTGATTCCCGAGCTGCAACAGCGAGGCTGTCTTAAAAATATCGTGTTTATGCAAGACGGTGCACCACCGCACATTACTAGAGCAGTTCGACTTTCTTAACAAGCCATTTTACAGAAGACCGCATCATAAGTCATTATTTTCAAACAGTCTGGCCACCACGATCGCATGATCTAACACCATGCGATTTTTGGTTGTGGGGATTTTTGAAAGATTCTGTATCTAAAGACAGATGTCAGACAATCTCTCATCTGAAAGACAGTATTAGACATCATATTCGCTCAATCTCACAGGACAGTTTACACAATGCTGTAGAAAGCACAATTCTGAGAATGGAATACGTTATTGAAAATGGTGGAGGATTCATTGAGCCGGCGTAATGTTATTCTTCGTTATTTCCTAGCTGCCGAGCGACATGTTTTATTTTTGTTGATGCAGATTACATCACATGAAATTATATTCATTTTTCTGTATTGTTTCGAGTCATTGGTCAAGCTCTAGAGCTGTCTGATTAGGTGAGCTTTAACTATAACAATTCGCAGTTCGTAGAAGTTTGTTGAAACTTTTAAATTTGTGTGCTCCGTCTGGATTGACTGAAATGGATATAAAACTATCCTGCGCCGTCCGAGGCTAACGAAAAAGAAAGGCTACCGCGGTGCTTTACGCGTATCTTTTTTTACAGACCACCGGAGTCACGTGATGCTCGAATGCACCAATGAAGGTGTACGAAACGACCATCACGTTACTCTAGCAGTCCGTAAAAAAGATAAGTGGAACGCACCGCGGTAGCCTGCCTTTTTCGTTAGCCTCGTCACCGTCAGGCGCCCACGGGGGTCGCCGACGCGCGTAAACGACCATCGCACCCAAGCCTCTGAAGGGCTTATAACGCACCAAGGCTTTGTCTAGCCCGGCGCTGCGATCGGCCTGAGGCCGCTCCCCAACTGCGGACCCCCAGGTCACTTTACCAAGGTTGGTGACATAGGTCGTCACGGCAGTAACCCCACGTCTCGGAGGAAACTTCCGCAGAGACGAAACCTTGATGAACCGCCATGGAACCCCTGACGACTTCGTTCGCGAAACCCCATAGGGTGAGACGGTCGCTAGGTCATATGTCGAGCTACCACGACGGCTCTTGCTTTACCACAGCTCGAGGGGTGTGAGCAACCTACAGAGGTAGTCACGTTCCCTCTTGCAGTGGATCCACTGAAATGGATATAATGAATCTGCAAACATCGCCTTAAATATTGGCGCAGCGCCACCTACTGACGAAAAATGTAACTAATTTTTTTTCGATTTTCGCAGAGCGCATCTCTTCCACTACGTACTAGTGAAATTTTGTTTCGTTTGGAGCCATATAACCGGCTCTAGTGCCTTCTGAATAGGCGAACTTTAATTATAACAACCCTGTATAATCCTAATGAAACGAATTTATGAAACGACTGATTAAATGACTGATTAATTGAATCATCTGCCCGAACTTTCTGCTGACCCAATTTTGCTAATTATTATTTTTTAATGAAAGCTGCTAATTTATAAATGTGTCCGCACTAGATTTTTTTTTAAATATTCCCATTTTTTAGATTTTAATTTTATTTTTAAATGTTTTAAATGATTTTTCTTCAGTGGTGGCAATCAGATTACTTCCACTGTTACGGGTAAAGGAGAAATATTGAAATTTATATATCTTTATTGATGCCATTTTCGCATCATAATAGATGGAAAAATATTTTACATTTGAAGAGATGGTGCTTAAAACGCCAAATAGCTTCACAAAACTAAAAATGAAATCACGTCGTTTTTTAATTCATAAATTGATTCATGTATATTAATTCATAAAATGGTAACATTTTCCATTAATTGCTTCAAAATGACATATTTTCCAGAATTTGTTTCATTAAATCAGCCTTGAAATAATATATTTAGAGTAGATCAACGGATTGAAGCTTCAAATGAACTAATATTTTCCACTACGAAACTGACGTCATTTTTAAAGAAATGTTCGACTGGGAAAACTTCTATAAAGAGTTTTAATAGCAGAGAAGCGGAATTTTTCTGTCAAGGAAAATGACGTCATATTAAAATATAAATATACTAGCTGATCCGTCCGGCGTTGCCTGGGCCCGTGATAATATTCTTAAATGAACCTTAAATTTGTATGAAATTATATCTTTAACTCGATTTTGTCTGAAATACGTACCCGTTCACTGTGTGAAAATGAGAGAGAAACTGCTAATTGTTGAGAATTGTTATGTAATTTTTTTCATAATTTTCGGAAAATTGGGTAGTAATCAACAAATTAAAATTTTAAAAATCCTTCTAGCCTAGAATTGCTAAATGACCTCTTGAATTATAAATTAAAATGGATTTTTGTAAAATAATATAAGGAAATGGGGACAGCTTAATCAACGAGTCATTAAATTTCTAAATGACCTAGCCGCCTCTGGCGCATAGTTTAATATATACATATTTTTAGATTACCCATAAACACGAGAAGAAAACATTTATATATAAAAAATAAAACAAATATATAGTTTTTAGTATTACGCTGATTATTTTTTTATATTTTAAACTTTTTATAATTTCAACTATTTCGTTGTTACAGTTTCACAGCCAGTTGGCGTAATTTGGCATATCATAAACCTCTCTGTGTTTGTAACTCGTAAACAGATGTAACCATAAAGATTATTTGGCGATTTATCACCTGCGTCTAATGAAAAAAATGCCTTAATTTAAAATTAAATTCAAAAATGTTAAAATGTTGTATTGTCATGAGAAACACAACTGTGTGTCTAATTGTTATAATTCTAGCGTATCAGGAAATGAGTAAAAAATCCAATACAAAATATCATCTTGGCAGACAAAAACAAAGTTCACTTAAATAAGAGGTTATAATATTAATTGTGTGTGAGTATACAAATAAAGTTTTTTAATTTCTTAAAAACGATACTTTCGCATTAGCCACCTTCCATGTGTTAATAGCTAAAGAAACCGTCAAATATCTCAATATTTACAGCAGGCGTGTTTGAATTTTGTTTATTTATTTATTTATGAATTGTGAATTTTGTTATGGATTTTAAATCTAAAACATACGCTGAACTATTTGTATTGTTTTAAGAGAAATAGATTACTGTACTAGCTGCACGCGATAGATATAGATGTTTAAAAAGTCATATTTGGAAATTGTTCTGAAAACAATAAAAATGCCAGTCAATTTAAATACAGTTGTAACAAAAATTGCTTTTAAAATAGCATTTTTCACACTATTCAATAGTGTAAAAATTAAAGTTGTGCGATTTTTTATAAAATACAGTAACTAAATTTGCGAAAAAATAAAATGGATTTATGATTCATCAGATCATTATGATCATTTTCATATGTTCATCAAATCACGTTAAAATAAAGTATACAAAAAATAATTGAAACAAACAAAAAAAAACGATGTTTACTACCTTTTTCATTCCAGTTATTATTACGCAAAAACTCGTGTTGAGTTGTCTCAAATTTCATTTCTAAAATTAAAACTAGTTTCATTAATTATTAGGCAAATTACGTGAAAGGTTTTTTCTAATTTTTTTCTTTGCATGCGAACTATGTGGATAGTGTTCTCCAGGGTTCTTAAAAAATGTAAAAATAACAACCAAATCGATTCTTTTTTTAGGCTGTTTGTTTACATTAGAAATGAAATTTTTAATGGCGTCAACTCTAAATGTAGTATACATATTCAAATATAAATAATCTCTCAGAAGCTTTTTTTTTAATTTAACATTCTAAAAATGCAACTATATGCTACTTTATTAGAAAAAAAAATCATATATAAAAATGGCCGTATGCCATATGAAAAGCGAAGCGGTTAGCCTCGTATCTGTTTACGACAGTCACATGATTTGCGCTATTATTATAACTATTAGATTAAAAATATATATTAAGTGATTTTTATTACGTATTCAAGAATTGTTAGAACACAGAAAACATACTATACAGGGTGATTCAAAACTGGAGGAACAAACTTCTATGAAGGTTGGGGTACATCTAGACGACTCGGAATCACAAAGCAATGCAGAGTCGGAAATGCAATCCTAACGAGATAGATGGGTTTTTAGGGGCTGAATTATCGTGATCGAGTATTAACATTTTAGGACTATAATCTTAAAATAAGTCATTACTTTTCTAATAATGAAGTTCCCTGAAGCTTTCTGCCTACGTTCCTGGTTCTTACTATCTACAGTTTTGCAGGTATGAGTGAACAAATTACAGCTCTGGCGAAAAGCGCCCTCACGCATTTATTCAGCGCCCTCAAACATGCAAAACTGTAGATGTTAAGAACCAGGCATGTAGGCAGCAAACTTCGGGGAACTTCACTAACAGGAAATTCAGCACTTATTTTAAGTTTATTGTCTTTAAATGTCAATACTCGATCACGGTGATTCAGCCCCTAACAATCCCCCTAACTCGTTAAGATTGCATTTCCGACCCTGCTTTGTTATGTGATTCTGAATCGTCTTGGTGTACCTCACCCTTCCTAGAAGTTTGTTCCTCCACTTTTGAATCACCCTGTATATAAGTTATTTTAATTTATATTATATAGGTAAGTTATTTTATCGTATGTCATTTACGCGATGTATTTTAATTCAAAGCTGACACTAAATTTATTATTCAGGAAGAAAATGACTCAAAGTAATTCGTTCAAAATATTGAAAGTTGCAGCTCTTAAACCACTGGAAAATGAACAGGATACTCTAGTGCAGAATTACGATGGAACCCTTATCAGCGTCCGAAAGGCTCCTCTCATACGAGCTCTTGCCAAAGGTCTGGGTACCCAATTTAATATTGTTATGTCTGCGGACGACATAAGTGGTTTCAAGAATCCTGATGATTCTTGGAATGGAATTATGGGAATGTTGGTAAGAGGAGAAGCTGATCTGGGAGGCAGCCCTTTAGCTATAACTAAAGAAAGAAGTAAAACTGTAAATTTTACACATCCACTGTACGTGACGGATGTCACTTTCATGACAAGTAAACCAGAACCGTATACAAAAAGTTTCGCTATATTTGAAGTTTTCTCCTTTGGTGTGTGGATAAGCATAGTACTTTGTCTCATTTGGATTTCCCTTTTCTTATATATTATTTTGCAGAGGAAGGTAACTTACTCCACTGTTCTGATTGATACTATCGGATTCTTATTAGGAAATTCATTTTCCTTTCAGGCAAGACGAACAAACACTGAGCTAATATTACTTCATTGGTTTTTAGGAATCACTATTCTTACTACCAGTTATAAAGCCGTTATGTTATCTGTTATCACTCTTCCCAGGATGGTTGGAATTCGGGATATAACAGAATTATCTGACGCTGCAAAAGAAAATTCATTAATGTGTATGACATACAAAGGGAATAGGATGTGGCAGGGTGAATCAAACAATGATGGGCTAAAGTCAATAGGTGAATGTTTAAAAAGAGGTGAACGTGAATCACTGCATAGTCACGAAGCATTTTTCAAGTATCCACATAAAAAAGTATTTATATCATCTAGAATTAACTTAAATAAGTTTCGCACAGATTACATGATCTCTGATGATAGTTTCGCTATACTCCATGTTGCATTAGCTTATTCAAAACAATTTTGTTGTTCAAAGAAACTTGAAACTGTTCTTCATCGCATTGTCGTCGCAGATCTGCTTCCCAAATATCTCAGAGATGTAGATTTCACTGCCGAGCTGCTCCGACCCAAGACAAAATATGATAATTACGATGGTACACGATGGATACCTCTGCCGCTTGAAGATTTTACCGGGGCATTCCTTGTTCTCATTATAGGACATCTTTGCTCATTGGTAATATTTATATCAGAAATTATTGTAAAGCGATATCACAGATAAACTTTTCAATTGATAAGAAAATTTTATATATGTTCTTTTATGCAATCTATGAGATTATATTAAAAAATATATCTTGTGTGGTATTAATTTACTAAATTATTATTTTTTTAAATTGTTTGAGACACTAGCTTTTAAAGCTTTACTATTTTTCCAACAGAGTTAAATACATTCATACCGCAATAGATATGTCCAATCGTAATTTATACGCAGATTGTGTAAAACCCATTCGCACACATTTATTTTACTATTTTAATTGTGAGTATGAATGTCTAGTATTATATGGGGCATGCTATTTTTATATAAAATGCAATGAAAATTTTTAATTTATTTCTGTAAACCGTAATTGATGAAAATTCTTTTGAAAAAATGTAATGTTTTCATGTTTATTCTGCTACTGATAGGCTTTAGAATATGTGAAATTATATAATACTTGTTGCACTGTTGATTATATATGGAATCTAAGCTACACTTAAGTATATTTAGTTTTATAGAAGAAGTGATCTTGCAAAGGACATGTAGTTGCATAATGCTACATTTCATTCTAAACGAAATTGGTATATGTTAAGGAAAAAAAGTTTTGCTGTATAAGGTTTATGTTAACTTTTTCCAAGAATACAAAATTTTGATTCAACAATTTACTTTATATTTGTTCTTAGAAAAAAAAAAAAAAAAAAAAAAAAAAAAACTTCGATTTGTAAATTACATATTCTATCATTCCACTTATCAGGATATATTTGTTTACTTTTTAAAATATACACTACAATAATTCGTCTTATACAACAAGGAAAGAATAATATTATTTAAATAAAGTATTTTTTTTTTTTTTTTTTTTTTTTTTTTTTGCAGCACATATTTACTGCTTTTTATTTGCACTTAAAAGCCAAATCTTATACAATAATGAAAAAATAGTTTTCGTTCAAAAATGTACCTATTGTTTTTTGTTTTGTGCAATGTATTTTTCCTTAAAACGTTTTTATTTACTAAAAATATTTTTGTTCATTTTCCCAACTATAAAGTTGTATTACAGTTTTGTCGAATTTTGGCAAACTGTTTTTATCCTTTATTAAAAATAAAAAAGCTAACAAAAATTGCCCATAAATAAAATATATATGTGGGTCATTCTATAAAATACTGTACTTTTTCTTTTATTGGTGGTTAATTTTTGACAAAATATTTCTTAAATTATTTTAGCGTTTTTGAATTTTGTATAACATTTTAAAAGTATATCTATACTAATATTATAAAGGAGTAATTCTTGTTTGTTTGTTTGTAGGGGGTAATCTCTGGAACTACCGAACCCATTTCAAAAGTGATGGTGGCAAATTGATGGTGACAACCCCTGCTCCAACATAGGTTATATTTTATGTCGGTGCCACTAACCCCAGGGGGTGCAGGAGCAAAAAACGTTCTAAAATTGCGATTTTTCAGTTATCACACTGGCTGTCAAACCCTGAGAGCTTGGCAGCCGGTTCTGTATGTATGTATGTACGTACGTAATGCGATAACTCTTCATAGAAATATCCGTTTTCCTTCAAATTTTGTTTATAGGTTCACTGTGTTAAGGCGCTTCCCTGATTAGTTTTCGGGATTGATTGGTTAAGTATAAAAGGGGGGGAACAAGGGGCTAATTCCCCCCCCTTAATTTATATAAATGGGTTTTTCATGCAGAATTATTCCGTTTTCCTTCAAATTTTGTTTATAGGTTCACTGAGTTAAGGCGCTTCCCTGATTAGTTTACGGGTTTGATTAGTTAAGTATAAAAGGGGGGATGGGGGGGCTAATCCCCCCCTTAATTTATATAAATGGGTTTTTCATGCAGAATTATTCCGTTTTCCTTCAAATTTTGTTTATAGGTTCACTGAGTTAAGGCGCTTCCCTGATTAGTTTACGGGTTTGATTAGTTAAGTATAAAGGGGGGGATCGGGGGGGGCTAATCCCCCCCTTAATTTATATAAATGGGTTTTTCATGCAGAATTATTCCGTTTCCCTTCAAATTTTGTTTATAGGTTCACTGAGTTAAGACGCTTCCCTGATTAGTTTACGGGTTTGATTTGTTAAGTATAAAGGAGGGGGGATCGGTGGGCTAATCCCCCCTTAATTTATATAAATGGGTTTTTCATGCAGAATTATTCCGTTTTCCTTCAAATTTTGTTTATAGGTTCACTCTGTTAAGGCGCTTCCCTGATTAGTTTTCGGGATTGATTGGTTAAGTATAAAGGGGGGGGGGGGAACGGGGGGATAATCCCCCCCTTAATTTATATAAATGGGTTTTTCATGCAGAATTATTCTATTTGCTTCAAAATTTGTTTATAGATTCATTGGGTTAAGACGCTTCCCTGATTAGTTTTCGGGATTGATTGATTAAGTATAAAGGGGGGGAACGGGGGACTAATACCCCCCTTAATTTATGTAAATGGGTTTTTCATGCAGAATTATCCCATTTCCTTCAAATTTTATTTATAGGTTCACTGTGTTAAGGCGCATCCCTGATTAGTGTTCGGGATTGATTGGTTAAGTATAAAGGGGTTGAACAAGGGGCTAATTCCCCCTTATCTATACTAATATATAAAGTAGTAAAGATTGTTTGTTTGTTTGTTTGTTTGTTTGTAGGGGTAATCTCTGGAAACACTGAAGCGATTTTAAATGTGATGGTGGCAAATTAATGGTGACAATCCCTGCTCCAACATAGGCTATATTTTATGTCGGTGCCACTAACCCCAGGGGGTGCAGGAGCAAAAAACGTTCTAAAATTGCGATTTTTCAGTTATCACACTAGCTGTCAAGCCCTGAGAGCTTGGCAGCCGGTTCTGTATGTATGTATGTACGTACGTAATGCGATAACTCTTCATAGAAATATCCGTTTTCCTTCAAATTTTGTTTATAGGTTCACTGTGTTAAGGCGCTTCCCTGATTAGTTTTCGGGCTTGATTGGTTAAGTATAAAAGGGGGGGAACAAGGGGCTAATTCCCCCCCCCTTAATTTATATAAATGGGTTTTTCATGCAGAATTATTCCGTTTTCCTTCAAATTTTGTTTATAGGTTATATATAGGGGGGTGCAGGAGCGAAAAACGTTCTAAAATTTCGATTTTTTGTGTACTGAAGGAGATAGAAGTATCAAATTTGGTATGGTAGTTACTTATAAGATGTAAATGCTCTCTAAGAACAAATTATAAAAACATTCGCAATTTAAAAGGGTGAGATGAGGAAGAAGCGTTCTAAAAACATTCTAAATTACAATTTCTATGGAATCTCTGAAACTACAGAACCGATTTCAAAAGTGATGGTGGCAAATGGATGGTGACAGTCCCTGCTCCAACATATGCTAAATTTTTTTGTCGGTGCCACTGCCCGCAGAGGATGCAGGAGCGAAAAACGTTCCAAAATTATGATATTTTCAATAATGAAGGAGTTATGAACTTGACATTTTGTATGGTCGTTACTTACAAGATTTAAATGCTCTATAAGAACAAAGTCTAAAAAAATTCGAAATTTAAAAGGCTGAAATAAGCAAAAAATTTTCTAAAAACATTCTAAATTACAATTTGTATGGAATCTCTAAAACTACTAAAGCGATTTCAAAAGTGATGGTGGCAAATGGATGGTGACAATCCCTGCTCCAACATAGGCTATATTTTATGTCGGTGCCACTACCCCGAGGGGGGTGCAGAAGCGAAAAACTTTCTAAAATTGTGATTTTTGCGATGCTGAAGGAGCTAGAAACTTCAAGTTCGGCATGATTGTTATTTATAAGATCTAAATGCGCTCTAAGAACAAATTCTAAAGAAAAATGATCTAATGATTCTGCGATTTTTCAACTATTGAATTTCTAAAATTACCAAATTTCACAATAGAGTACCATAGCGAAACCTTCACGCGTAAAAAGATAATGATAAGGGCGACGTGTCCTGACGTGTATATTGGCTATAGCACGAGTCACAAATTATAGTATCCTTATTATTCTGTTAAAATATAAAAGTGAATTATGAAATGTCAATATTTTTTTTTGATTAAAGGTTCGTTAAGAGAAATTGACCAGCGTAGCGGGCGTAGCTTGCTAGTATTTAATAAAGAATGATGATTTGTAATTTTTTTTATTTTATTCTTTTTATTCAACGGAGGGATACTTGTATACTTTTTCTAAATGTCACAACTTGAGGGATACTTGTCTACTTTTTCTAAATGTCACAACTTGAGGGATACTTGTCTAATTTTTCTAAATGTCACAACTTGAGGGATACTTGTCTACTTTTTCTAAATGTCACAACTTGAGGGATACTTGTATACTTTTTCTAAATGTCACAACTTGAAGGATACTTGTCTACTTTTTCTAAATGTCACAACTTATTTCCGCTATTAAAAATTCAACTTATTTTGTCAATGTTAACATACTCTTTATTCAATGAAACATTTTTTTCTGTGAAAATTCTTTTCTAAATAAATTAAATTAAGTTAATAAAAACTTATTTTTTTCTTCAAAAATTATGTTTTAAATTGATGTTACAATAATTTGTTATATCCTACCTGAAAATGCAATTCTATGACGATTTGTTAAATTCTATTCGAAAGATACCGAGATATGCTATCACAGAAATCGTGAAAAATACGGCATAGCAGCGTCATGAGTTGAGAGAAACACACACAATCGTAAGAAGCACCACTTTATGTCCAGGTCTAACAGGACATGAAAACATTTTGTAAAATTCCATTCATTAGTATTTGAGATAGAGCGCCCTCAAAATTTATGAAACATACATAAATACAGACAGAGATTTTCAAAAAGTAGCCAAATCATGTTAAGGACATCGCAAAGCGTATGAAAGTGTCTCTCCGACAGTTCCACAAGATTACCGAAGTATTCGACATTCGAGAAAGGATGTTACTCTGCCGAAAAAACTATCGACAAAACAAAATACAATTTTTCAACCGAATAACATAATAGATGGCATTCACCCAGTTGATTGATGCAACATACTTCTGAGCGCAAAAAAACCATCTGTAAATGGTAATAGTTGTCCGTGTGATTTTTCAAAACAAATAGAGACATATGATTTACAACAGTTCAACAAATAATTTACAACTGTTGGTAATTTATTCACTACCCGTATAACATGCATGGTAGTAGTGACGTCAACAACACAGTTGTCACGACACATCTGTGACCAAAATGCCACCATTCAGTGAGGTCACTTTGTGACTAAATGTGAATTTCTTTAACAATTTTAAAAAAACATACAAAACTATTTCAAACATGTTATTCATCGTAAAAATACTTTTCTGGTAAATTTTTTAATTTTTGTGACGTCAAAATAGAGTACAAACAACAAATAGAGACAATAGTCAACAAATAGAGACATATGATTTACAACAGTTCGACAAATAATTTACAACTGTTGGTAATTTATTCACTACCCGTATAACATGCATGGTAGCAGTGACGTCAACAACACAGTTGTCACGACACATCTGTGACCAAAATGCCACTATTCAGTGAGGTCACTTTGTGACTAAAATATGAACTTCTTTAACAATTCTAAAAAAACATACAAAAATATTTCAAACATGTTATTCATCGTAAAAATACTTTTCTGGTCAATTTTTAAATTTTTGTGACGTCACTTTTACGTCATTGTAAGTCACGCATGTCACATCACAACAGCGACCAAAATACTACCATGTTGTGAATTCACACTGAGACAAAAATGTAAATTTTAAAAACCTTTGAAAATGAGAAGAAACATTATACATAGAGCCATCTTTACGCATTTGAGAGCCTTAATAATTTATGATGCCCCTTGGAAAGTAATTTATATTCAGTTATATATTTATCTAACTAAAATAAAATTATCAGCATAATATATATATGATTAAATCTTTGTAACTATACAATTGTAAATTATCATAGAAACATAATTATTTATAAAAACTAGAAAATATAATTTTTTTAATTTATTTTTTAATTTAAAAAATATAAAAGTTTTATTTTCTTTGAAAAATTAATAATTTGTGTTAAAGTAGCAATTTTGTCAATTATAAATTACTTGTAATCATCAGAACTGGCAGAAAAATAACATAGTGAATAAATTTTCAATATTGATATAAATATCAATATAAATAACTGTGTATAAATATCTATGATATAAATATCTATATAAAAATAAAATATATAATTAGTGAAAATTGTTCCTATTTTATTAGTTAGAAATTCACAGTGAAAGTGAAAGAGTAAGTTTTTAGCTACTATGAAGCACAGCGTACGGCAGTGCGTAAGCACTAAACATAACGACAGCTTTAAGTGCGTATTCTCAAAAAAGCACTTTCAAATCCGGTGGACACTTTTATAATTTTCAATTTAACAAATTTTTTCAAGCAAATTTTATCAAAAAGTACACGTTATCAAGTAAGTGAGACACAAATTCAAGATCATTTCACAGCAACAAAAATTAATCAAACATTCGAAACACTACAAATATAAATTCAACATTTAGTTAACATACAAAAAGTAAAAGATAAAACATACTGATTTGGTAATATATTTTTCCCAAAATAGAAGACCAACTCAAGTCCTTGCTTCTTTGGAGGAGGTACAAAAGTTTGGAAGACTGTTGTATCATATCAGGAAATCCGGCGGATTTGGAAAATTTTTCTATGATTAGGCAAACTCTTCTACATTCCAATAAAGGCTTTCCCTGTTGTTGCCTCTCTACATTGCCCTATAGCAGGAATTTCATCTGAAGTTTTGCATTAGTTGTTTGTTTACCATTCAGAACAGTAGTTTAAACCTGTAGTTAACCTGTCGTGTTACTGAGGGTCGTCACTTCGACGAAAACAGACTACCTAAAATTACTTAAATAAACTTGCCTAAAAGTCAAAACAAGTATTCTTTTGTTTGTTTATTGTGAAAACAGTTGTTTATATTGTAAACAAAGCCAATAAAACAGATTTTATTTCGTTACTAGATGACCAGTCCGGCGTTGCTCGGGCCCTGGATAATAAAATTAAACAAACCTAAAGTTTGTATGATTTTATATTTTTAACCCGATTTTGTATAAAATTATTTATTTAAAAGTCCTTTGCACGGCGACTGAAAATTCTTTATTTCCACTTTCCGCCAATACGGGCGCATTCTGATAAAAACGAACCTCCGACATGTGTTCCCGCTGTCTGCAGCACAGTATAGTAGGCATGCAGCGCACGCGCTGCAAACTCTTTTAGTTCCCCCTTCCACCGCCAGGGGGCGTACCCTGTTCCAAAGAAACCACTCTCTGAACGAAACTCCAAATCATGTCCCCGCTGCCTCCGGCACCGTATAGCAAGCATGCTACGCACGCGCTTTAAAATCCTTTAGTTCCGTTTTTCACCGCCAGGAGGCCCAATTAGTTCCATACTAACATCCAACACGGGTACCCGTTGTATGAAGGAAGTTGAATGAACCAATTCCTGTCGAAATCAGGCCCATAGAACTCTAGAAAATAATGCGCCCTCTGGTGGTGGAAGGCGGAACTAAAATATGTAACACGAACGAAAACCAAGTCGAATCAACCAAAGGTCATTGTGATCGTGCCCATAGAATCCGAGATAAGAATGCACAGTTAGATAAAGAAACTTGTAGGATTGCCCGCCAGGTGGCACTTGGTCAAGTGCTCAAAAACAATTCATATACTTTGATTGTTGCTATCCACTTAATAGGTATATACGAGTTGTGTACTTTTATTAGGAACATAAATTTAATTTTTACGAAATTCGTTATTGGAAATTTTCTGTATTCTTTATACATAACATTTATAAAACGTTACGTTAGAAGCTAAAAATGTTAAATTTCTTAAGTGGAATTTGTTTTGTGAAAATCAGAACAAGCCGTTAACCCCCTCCCTCTCCATACCCGCAAATATAACGAATAATTTGTTCAAGAAACCACCTTTACCTACCTTAACGCGATCATTAAAAAATAATTAAATTTTTCTGATAATTAGAACCTAACGAAGACGCTACGCTAAAATAGCCGGCAGATGACACCCCTTCCAATCATCAATTTCAAATCTTTATCTTAATTAGTTATCTAAATTTTTGTTCATTAATAAAAATTGGCTATTATTTCCTTTCATTTTCGCAAACTAAATGGAGGGATCGGCCAGAGAAACAGATCTCTTTGTACTTCAGTTTTTTTAATGAAAGCAGATCCCTGTCAGAAACTTTCTCGGATTTTTTTTTTCACTGGCGCCGGCAATTTTTTCCACAAATTAAGAAAAAGTACCTGCCGAAATCGAATACTCGGATGCAGATTTTTTTTTTTACATATGCTCAGAAATTTTCAAATAGATATCTTAATTAGTTTTCTTAAAATCGCAAATTAGTAAAATAATTTCGAATTTGTTCATTTCCGCGGCAAATTCACAACAGCAGTTCTTTTCTTTAGCCATTTTGATTTAAAAGACAAAAAATATAAACAAAATATTAAAATTCTGAGGCTCAGGTGCACATGGTCAGACCTTGGACTATCCACACCTAAATTTTCAGACTTCTAGGTGGGCTAGATTTTGCTAGCCATCGCAGACAAACAAAGACACACACAGAGCGAAACTTTCTTTTATTAATATAGATTGTACAGTAGAATTAAAAATTGCTTCAAATATACTGGTGTGGTCAGACTTTTGGCAAGTTCTGTATATACAATAGGGTGGGCCGAAAAAAACTTTTTTTTTGATTCGCTATACCGCGGAAAACTTGGCTTTAGGGTTGCTCAGTAAAAAAAAAAAATAATAATAATTAAATTTTAAGTTTTGCGGCAGCGCAACGCAAATGAATTTAATGAAAAGCAATAGTTTTCTTTATTTTTTTTAAGCTATAAAAGAAATAAAACCGCTATAGTGAAAAATCTTTAAAAGAAAGATATAAAAATACATTATAATAAAAAAAGAAGCAAAATTAATTCATTTGAGGTAGCGCAAAGCATTTAAAAAATCCTTAAATTAACGCAATCAAATTCTATTCACTCAGTGAATGTTGGCCGGATTGTGGGCCGGGTCTTTTTTTCTTTTTTGATTCGCTATACCGAAAAAGATTTATGTCTAGGGTAGCTATGTAAAATGCAAAAACAAAATAAATAAAATTTTACTTCTGGTGGTAGCGCAAAAGGTCTAAAATTTGAGAAAAAAACGCGAGTTTTAGGCCAAATTTTTTCAATTTTTTTCGCAAAGCATTTAAAAAATCCTTAAATTAACGCCATCAAGTTATATTCACTCAGTGAATGTTGGCCGGATTGTGGGCCGGGTTTTTTTTCTGTTTTGATTCGCTATACCGAAAAAGACGTGTTTAGAGTAGCTTAGTAAAATGCAAAAACAAAATAAATAAAATTTTACTGTTGGTGGTATTTCAAAAGCCCTAAAATTTGAAAAAAATTGGCCTAAAACTCGCGTTTTTTTTCTCAAATTTTAGACCTTTTGCGCTACCACCAGAAGTAAAATTTTATTTATTTTGTTTTTGCATTTTACTTAGCTACCCTAGACATAAATCTTTTTCGGTATAGTGAATCAAAAAAGAAAAAAAGACCCGGCCCACAATCCGGCCAACATTCACTGAGTGAATACAACTTGATTGCGTTAATTTAAGGATTTTTTAAATGCTTTGCGCTACCTCAAATGAAGTAATTTTGCTTTTTTTTTATTATAATGTATTTTTATATCTTTCTTTTAAAGATTTTTCACTATAGCGGGGTTTTTTATAGCTTTAAAAAAAGAAAAAAACTATTGCTTTTCAATAAATTCATTTATTGAATTATTTATTGTATTATTGCGTTGCGCTGCCGCAAAACTTAAAATTTAATTACTTTTTTTTTTAAATTTTATTTTACTAAGCAATCCTAAAGCCATGTTTTCCGCGGTATAGCGAATCAAAAAAAAAAAGTTTTTTTCGGCCCACCCTAATATACAAGTTTCGTGCACATCGGTCAAATACTGCAGATTTATATAAGAAATATACAAACAAACAATGATTTTTATAGAGATTGAGGGTTTGCTGTCACCTGTTTTAAAAAAATTACGAAAGTATTACAATCGCAGAACTATTTATAATTTCGATTAATATGTTAGTTTTTTTAGAATTTTTTTTTTTATATACACAGACAAAAAAAAAAAAAAAAAAAAAAAAAAACTAGATTTTTTTAGAACTAGCCTTTCTTTCTAAACTACTTATTTAGCGAAAAATAGAAATTAAATAGAAATTAAGTCTCTTACAACATCTACATCAGAAATTTGAAAACAGATTTCACTTTTCATTTTCTTTGCGTATTTAAACAAATTATAGGATTCTGACTTACTATAAATCCATTTTTTTTAAACTACAAAAATAAATAAATAAATAAATAAATAAATAAAAATAAAAAATCCTATTCAGAATTATTTATACACTTTCAAACAAAAAAAAAAATATTACTAATTCTTCATCAGTATGTTGAAGAAAAATTTAATAAAGATTATTTAGTAGAAAATCCATGTAACATTTACGAAGGCTGTTCAATAAGTAATAAGACTAAAATTATAAAAAATACAGAATACCTTTAATCGTCATAGTCTTTTTCAAAATAACTACCGCGGCACGTAATGCATTTATTCCAACGTTCGGTCCACTTCTTAAAAACATGTAAAAGTCCGTTTTTTGAGAGCTTTTTCAAAACCGCCTCCTCAGCCTTAACACATGCTTTGTTGGTTGCAAAATGTTTGCTTCGTATTGGTTTCTTAAGTTGAGGAAACAGCCAGAAATCGCATGGAGTGAGATCAGGACTGTATGGAGGGTATGGTAAAATCTCTACGTTGTTCTGTTTCAAAACATCCTGTACGCAACGAGCAATATGTGGTCGGGCATTGTCATGGTGCAATAGGAAGCCATTTCGCCATTCTGCGGTCGTCCTTGATGATAACCGCAGCTGTGTTAATCATTGTCTCTGTGATGGATGTTGAAGGTCGTCCCTCACGTTCAATATCTTCCACATTTTGCCTTCCTTCCTTAAAAGCTTTATGCCAGCGAAAAATACTTGCTCTCGACATTGCTTCATCGTTGAAAGCTTCACGTATCATGTCAAATGTCTCCGATGCTGATTTTTGCAGACGAACACAAAAATTAATCTTATAACGTTGTTCTATCGACGCTTCCATTTCGACAACTGGCCGCTCTCGTAGGCGCCCGCAAACACGCTTCAGTTCAATCACATGATACTCAGGAACATGAGCCTATACACGCCATCTGTCGGTATCTTTTGTTAATACAGACAACAAACTTTTTTTATGTCACAGAAATTAACATTCCGATGAGTGGTTTCGCGGCAGTAAAATTAGTCTTATTACTTATTGAACAGCCTACGTATTTTTCATTCCATCTAAAGAAATAAAAAAATTACTTGATTTTTTTTTTATTGAAAATGTTATGTATGTTTTTTATCTGAATTACTTTTCTCGGTAACATGATTGAATGAAAATTAATTTGAAATATCTACAACGATATGCAATGCTATACGGATACAGACATTATTTTGAATGCAGTTTTTAAAAAAACCAAATCAAATATCACATGCAATATCAAAGTTTTCTTCTTCAAATCGAAAATTTTATTCCATTTTCACCATCAATCATGTTTAATTTAAGTCATAGTTCCATAGGGATTATTGAGTTGAAAATCAATATTGCAGAGAAGGGTGTAAGATGGCGAGCTTTTGCTTCGAATATTTTACCCAAATTCAGTATATTTCGATAACTGTAACTAACGCTGTCACCGCAGTAAATGAATTTTTTGTGACCGGAAGTGTTTCATGGCTAATTTTAGGAAAACTATTGCATATAAAAATATAAAAATTGGTACTATTATGGAGAAATGTTCCCTAAACATGCTGAAGCAGACAGTTTTTATATCTAAGAATTGTTTTAAGAGCTATTTAATACTTGAAATAAGACAGAATAGTTCCGTTAAAAAAGTTTTTCAAGACATAAATTAAGGCACCAAGTGTTGGCTTAGCTGCACTCATAATGGTTACCTGTTAGGGTTCTTTAACATCTAAAAAAAATGAAACACTTTCTTGCATATCGAAAAAATAGAAAATCGACGTGTTATTGTGTTGATTGCGTGAGAAGAATGCCATATTAGGTAATTAAATTAAACTAATTTTTTAATCATCAATTTTAAATAAGGCATAAAGTATACCTTATACAGAATTATTTATTTTACATATGAATAAATTATTTTAATTATTTTATGTTATTCTAAATTTAATTTAAAACATAATTTTTTTTACAGCATAAAAACACGCTGTAAAAAAGACAAATGTTTCTCAATTTAGGAAAATACAGGATGATTTTTTTTTTAAGTTGTGAAAGTAAAACCCTATAACAAAAGAACCATTGATCTAAATGACCAGAAATTCAACCAATATGCTTCCAAAGCAATGGGATTTTTTTAAGCACACTTAAAAAAAAACAAAAAAACTTACAATTTCACCGACAGTTGGCGCTGTATGTTAACATCAACTGGTTTCCTTCCTCTACCGAGTTTTACGCCAAGTGAACCAGTCTGTTCAAATTTCAAAACCATCTTCCGTAGGTATTGTGTCGTCATTGAACCTTTTCATCAATTCTGAAGTGCCCCAAATGTCCTAAGAGCAATTTCTGCGTTGTCATTATTCTGATAATACAGTTTAACTAACAACGCACGGTCCGTCAATGCCACAGTCATTGCGAGGGTATCCATAAAATAATGAACACGAGGTGTGCGTGCTTCACGTTTTAAACGCCACTGTGCGTGTGTCATGCACAAACTCGTCCCCCGACTTTAGTCCATATACAGCGCCATCTGTCGGTGGGATTTTAAGTTTTTTTTAACCATGCAAAAAAAATCCCCATTGCTTTGGAAGTACACTAGTGAAATTTCAGGTCATTCGGATCAATGGTGCTTATGTTATAGGGTTTTACTTTCACAACTTAAAAAAAAATCACCCTGTATAATATTTAGATCTTGAAATTCACACACGATACCGAAAAGCGTTGTTTATCTTTAGAAACCTCAGAACCCATTAATGAGATTTAAAGGAGAATTCATAAAAACAATTTCTTTTGTTGCCACTGATATTCTAAATAGTTTTTATAGTGTATTAAACATTTCTCTCAACCAGGAATAGGTTTAGTGATTATAGGTTTATAGGTTTTAGGATGCTATAAATTCTCAAAATAACATTATCATGTTGGATGAGCATGTTTTAGAGACAAACATGATAAATTTACATCACTAATATTAACCTTAAAACTAATATTATTTTAGGTAGCTTTCAATACAAAAAAGTATAAAGCTACCTATTGCAGCCGTTCGGAGGAAAGCAGTTCCGGAAAATTTCGATATATTTTCACCGATCATGACCCCCAGACCCCAAAACCACCCTCCGTACAAATGTTGATTTATATATATAGATATATCCATATATATATATATATATATATATATATATATATATGTATATCTGACTTATGTCATACTATAACGCTCGTATTTATAAATCAATTTGGATGAAACTAATTGTGTGTATTAAGCTAACCAATGTCTCGACCGAGTTCGTTGGCCAGCTTGGTCCGCCATTTTGTTTCAAGATGGCGGCCATTTAAAAATTTAAAACTAAAATAAATATACAAAAAAATTAAAAATTTAAATTTATTTTTTAATTACGTGTTAGGCCTTGATACAAGGATTCCAGAGCATATTTTGGTTTACCTCTAACTTAAAAAATGGCTGAGATAGAGCAGTTTGAAATTCTAGGGTGGCTGACATTTTGAAACAAAACAGCACATTAACGCGATTATTCGCAAATTATTTTCTTTCATTGTTGTAATAATTTTCCAAATCATACGCATAAAACTATATATTCATATCCGTTAGCGCCAAAATTGGCTACATTTGCGACAAAATTGGTGACATTTGGCGAAATATCGCCAAATTTGGCGACCAAAATAAGTCTTTATAAATGAAGCCAATTTGGCTATTGCTCAATAATTTGGCGAATTTCTTATTCAAATTCAGTATTAACGAATCTTTTGTAAACGTTTCTTTGCATTTTAACTTGCTGTTTTCGTGTAACATTAGCTAAAATGTTAAAACGAAGATATAGGAAAGCTACCTTTTCCTCCCGGTACAGGCCGAAAGGACTTTTTTTACTCTTGCTTGTACAAAATTCAATTACGCAGCTGAAAATTTTGAATTGAGATTTAATAGCATCCTGAAATTCGTTATTCTTGTTTGTGAAAACTGATTAATACATTAGAAAAACTACCTAGGAAAATTTTCAAAAAGCAGTGGTAGCAAAAAAAAAAAAAAATTACCTGTTAACCGGGGAAGAAACTTTTGTTCAACTCGTTTCACAATGGGGGCTTTTTTCTTCATCGTGATAAGTAATATCACCAGGGCCTGATTACCAACGGGGTACACTTCCACCAGTAATAAAGAATAGAAATTTTTTTCCTTGTTCATGGCAGTAATTTTGCATGAATAGGGCGTTTTAATAAGACGAAAACTTCTATTAAATTTTACTAGTTGCATTGTGCCTCTTTGGCAATCAGGCCGTAATGAGTTCAAAATATTACAGCAAATTTCTATGACGATAAATGTCGTCATGCCCATTGCAGTTGTAGTTCGTGTATGACGAAATATTTCGTCATACCCAGCTAACAGGTAACAGGTTAATAAGTGCTTCTTTAAATCTAAAAAAATATATTGTTTCCTCTGGTTTCTAAAGATAAAAGATGCTTTTCGTAATCGTGCGTAACTCGAAATAGGTTATATTTTATTTGTGGTGTTATTACATTTTTCTAAATTACGACTGATTTTTATTATTATTATTATTATTTTTCTACAGTGCTAATTCACACTTCCGTTATACCTCTTTTCATAAAAGCCGCTTTACAAAAAAGGCTTATAAACATTTCGATTCAGTTTTCCTCATAATCATTAACAACATTAAGCGTCTGTAATGGTTGTGTAACATTTTCAGAGAAATGTTGCATATATAAGATTTATTTTGGAGGTACATGTGGAAATCACAGTATGTATAGCTGTACAGAAACTAGATGAAAATAATGAGATAAATAATAGCTTTTAGTGTAGCAACTTAATCATAACAAAGACGAAACTGATTGACGACACCGCTTTCTTTGCACCAGCATATCAATTTCCATTGTGTCACAAATGGTGTATAAGTACTGGCTCTCATTATATATGGTTTAGATAATAAAATTGTTATTGAAATGTCATCGAAAGTTTAACTTATTTAAAACATATTAATAAAATATGCACAAGTATTATGCATGTAAACACAGGTGTTTTATGTATACCCACATGCAACAGCATTTGCATTATGCCTATTTTCATAAAAGACGTTTTACAAAAAATTCTTGTAAAATAGTCATTAAATGTTTCATTACTGTTTTTCTTTTAACATATTTTTCGATTACGTTTTCCGCTTAATCACTGACAACATGTAGCGTCTGTAATGATTGTGTCACATTTTCTGAATACTGCTATATATATATATAAGATTTGTTTTTTAGTTACTTTGTGGAATTCACAATATGAATAGTTGTACCAAATCGGGATGAAAATAATAGGTTAAATCGCAGCATTCAATGTAGTAGTTTAATCATAACAAAGACGAAGCGGCTTTATGAGGCCATGTTTTTATATCAGTTTTTAGTGTGTCACAAATGGCGTATAAGCACTGGCCTTCACTATACAAGGGTTAATTTATAAAATTACTATTGAGATATAATCGAATGTTTAACTTATTTAAAATTTTATTTAAAACGTAATTATGAAATATGCACAAGTATGTATTTTAACATTCCTTCCAGTTTTCAACACTTAATTAATTTAAAAACAACTAAATAAAATTAAAACATATTTATAAAGGAACTTTCAAGTTATTTACTGTGAAATCTTGACGGGTAGTATCTAGTTAGTTTGAAAATAGCTTCAATTATGTATTATGTAAATAATTTTTCGCCGCTTTGTATGTAAGAAAATTGTCTCCTGATGGTGATTTTAAAGATAAACCGAAACCTCGAAAATAAATTTTATTTTTGTGATTTTTATTTTTACACCGTTGTTTAAAATCTCGTAATAAAATGTTCGTTGGTTAGCAACTTACCGTTTTGTTTTGATAAAATGTTTATATATATAGGTTAGATTTTTACGAGGATTTAATTTCTCACGTGAAACTGGCAGAAAAACTCACGAGAGACTAGTTAAAGGTGGTGAACGATTAAAGTCATTAAATCGAAAATCATAGCTCGGAATGAAGGCAAAAAGTAACCCAATTGGAAGTTTCTCCATAAAAACTCAGCCAGTCATCCAATAAATAGTTTATTCAGGACCAGGAGAGATGCTGGAACAATTCCTACAGGCTACAGATAAAAGCTTATAGCCCTCAGGCTTGACTATAATTCACCACATCATTTGCGGAATCTTAAGTGACTGTTTAGAAATTCTAAGTCGTTCAAACACCAGATAACATTTTGGTCAGCACTGCAAAACACGACAAAAATCTGCTCTCCGAACGCTTGCAATCGATTTTTGTTAAATGCGCGGAAAGTTACAGAAGCGACGTAACGTGTGCACGAGCCAATCAGTGAGAGGCGAAATCAAGCTAAGCTAATGGCGTGCGATAGAGAAGTTTTAACAAGAAATAACTCCCGTACCCAGCGGCGCATTGATTTTGAAGTGAAAAACGCAGCGCGCGAGGCGAGTCCTTGGAATAAAAAAATGGAGATTGATTTTAAAAACATTCGAAATGACAAACTAGCGTCTCTCAGAATATAATAAATTGGATAGTTGATAAAAGTTACGAATGGACTAAAAGTTTTAGATTAAATTTTTGAATACAATAATTATTAATATACGTGTTATTAATTTTAAAAGGACATTAAATAGGAATAAATATTATTAAGAAATAAGGAAGTAATGAATAGGTCAGAATTTAGAATAATTTAAAGGAATATTGCGAAATAAAATTTTTATATAACATTATCCCCGCCTCCCTAAAAACCGTAGAGCTGGTAGATCCGATGATCTACAAGTTCATTTAAGGAAAGCAAGAATACATTCTGGTATTCGACTTCAAAAATTCTCTGATTTTATTAATGCAATTCAATAGTTAGTTTTGTAAACGCGAACCTGTGGGAATTGTTTAAATACAATTACAATATAAATATTTTTGTTACAAATAATATTTTTTTACTCCTTAAAGGGTCTCACGACTCTTAAAATTGGAAAAAATGACCATTTTCAACATTTAATATCTTAAAATGTATATGACTTTAAAACACAATTTTTGGATGGATGAAAGATACACATATATTTTCTTTCATGTCATATATTAAAAAAATATATAATATGCAGAATTAATATTTATAGGGGTCTTCAAACTGTCAGACATTTTTCGAGCAGAAAATTTGCCTGACAGCTTACGCGCAGAATTACAAAACAAATTTTGCATCTAGAACAAAAAATTTGGTGCCTAATTATACTTCAGATTGTAGTAACTACCCTGAACCTAAGTAAATTTGTATTTAAAACATTTTTATATTTTTAATACAAAGCTGTATTTATCTTATAAAAAATTTTGAAATTTTCAACAGTATAACCATTTGAAAAAATATTATTTTGAACTCTAGAAATGAAAATTTATGTTCAGTTTATCCAGACTAACATGAAACATATCTTTTGAAAATTTCATGAAAAAATATTGAAAAGTTTATGAAATATCCGGCGCGTTATGCCCAAAGACATCATTTTGGGAAAAAGTGACTTCAAAGTTTTGTTTTTACCGCTTCAGCTGCGAGTGTGTATAATTCTAAAAGTCATAACTTCTGTTCTAATCGGAATTTCAAGGAAACAATTACATCAAAATGTTCAGAAAAGATAAGAGTTTAGCAAATAAAAAAAATAAAATTTCGAATGGTGTAATTAACATTATGAAACAGCATCATTGAAAAAATATTGTAATTGGAACACTATAACGGCCGACAATTTCAACATCCTGAAAGAGCTGTCCGTGTCATTTCGACACAACTAATTTAACTCTGCAAAATTGTTGCTATAAATTTTAATTTAGCACTATTGTGTCATTGTATTTTAATAAAGCTTATATTGTTAACATTTCACAAAAGAACGATTATTTATTTTACAGAAAAATACATTTATTCAAAAGAGCCGACAATTTCGTCATCCTGAAAAAACCGCCGATGTCTTTTCGACACCACTAATTTATTTATACAAATTAGACGCTATTTTTTTTATCGAATCACACAATACAAATTTCGAGAGTATGCTTATTACGTAAAATGATTAAAAGCCATACGATTTCAAAAATATAGGTGAAAAAATGTGATAGAAAGATAAAGTAAATTCGCTTTGGTGTCAAAATCATTCCAACGAACGCCCTAGTGTTAAAAGAAAAACTAATCACAGAAATACAAATAGAAAAAATTTAAATAGTTTTTCGTGAGATGACAGGATATTTATATATATTGAAAGAAAGAAAGAATAAATATTTTTATAGCAAAATATTCCAAAACAATGATTTTAAACAAAATTTCAATAATTGAGGCAATGGCATGGAAAAGTAATCGTAAGTCAAGAAAAATCGATTTTGAGATTTTTAGTTGTAAAAGTATAATTTTAAGTAATTTTAAGTAAAATTTTAAGTTGTAAAGAGATATCCATACATGGATCTCATATGCTTTTTTTGTGAATCAAACTTTGTAATTTAGCAGTGTAAAACCGTTTTTAGCTTCCCCTGTACAATTAGGTTTTCTTGACTTACTACCTTTTACATGTCAATGCCTCAATTCAGGCGTTTAATTTTTTTTTTTTTAAATTACCACAATTCAAATTTAAATATATTTAGATATCGAAGAATTTTATAAATACATTTTACAAAATTTGAAATTCTTAAAAATATTTCCTATTATGAATAATAAACTAGTCGGATGTGTCAATCCTAAAACTTTCTTCTATCTGACAAAGGTTTCACATACACTAAAAAGAATCAGCAACAATTTATATCAAGGTCTGAAACTCAAGTTTTATTAAATTACGTGCATTGAGATATGACTATATTGGTAAACTCATGTAAATCCTGCAAAATACAGCATAGCAGCTCCACCTGTTGGGTGATTTAGACCAAAACCAAATCAACAACAACTTATGTCAACGCCTAACTGAATCTGAAGTTTGATGAAAATCCGTGCATTAGTTCTTGAGATATAGTTATCGTGTTAATAATGAAAAAAGTAGCATAGCAGCTGTTGGGCTATTTACACCAAAACGTAAGCAGCATCTATTTATGTCAAGGTCTAACAGAATATGAAGTTTGATGAAATTTCGTGCATTCGTTCTTGAGATATAGTTATAGTAAAAATCATGAAAAAAGTGGTATAGCAGTGCCACCTGTTGGGATATCTACACCAAAATGTAATCAGCGTCTATTTATGTCAAGGTCTAACTGAATCTGAAGTTCGATGAAAATGAGTGCATTAGTTCTTGAGATAGAGCTAATGCGGAAATCGCGAAAAATGCAGCATAGCAGCGCCACCTGTTGAGGGATTTTCACAAAAAACTAATCAGCACCAACTTATATCAGGGACTAATTGAATATAAAGTTTTATTACATTTCATGTATTAGTTCTTGAGATAGAGTGCCCACAAAATTTTTGTCACATACAGGGAGACAGACAGACAGAGTCACAGACAGACATTTTCTAAAAACAGTGAAATCATGCTCAGGACCTTCCAAAACGTATAAATCCGTCAAAAACCGGAAGTTGAAAATTTTCATGAATCCAATACTTTCTTCTAGTAAAAAAATGCATAATATGAAAAAGAGGTTTATTAAACACCAATTGGTTATTAACTTATTTAACTAAATAAATTTATTTACCAATTTGAAATAATTGTGTTAAAATTAATCTAGTGTAATCACGTATCCAGCGTTCACTGGAGTTCCTTTACCTGCGATCTTTTCTGTTGAGCTGATTAAAATATCAGACCAGATTCTCTGATCAATAAGGTTAACTGGATGAATTATGCCCTCCAGATTCGACCGGGATAGCTCAGTGGTAGAGCGTGGCGGCTTCAGCCAAGCGATCCCAGGTTCGAATCCTGGCCCGGACATTTTTCGTCCAGTTGGAAAATTACTACTCGTATAATCTAACATTATTTGCTGCTTCGAAACATCTTCTTGTGTTATTTTTATTCACCAAATTTTCAACAATAAGTACAAGAAATGAAAGCAGGTGACCTATTATGAGGACAAGAAAAGATCCAGTAAAATCTTCAAATGTCAGTGGGAACATATCTTTCCGATCAGGAGCAAGATTGTTTGGTTCGGATAACCGCAACTGAGCCATGTAACGTGTCTGTCTCTTAGTTTTTTAGCATATAGATCTGCTGCAATAATACGATGAACAACGCTTTCAAGTTTTTTCGGGAAACAAAAGTTCTTGGAATAGGCTATTCCAATGTGGCTCAAAGAAAATGAAGCGTCAGAAACGAAATAATCTCTTGCGTGCACATACAAATCCAACCTGTCCGCTATGAATGCTTTTTTATGGGAATAGTCTAAAAATGGTTCTTTCCCATGCAAGCCTGCGATTTCACTTCTTTTCATACACTCTCCAATTGATCTGAATCTATCATCGTTTGATTCGAACCATCAAACACTAGGTATACCCCCTTTATATGAAATGCAAGTGACTGATCCTTCCTTTGCAGCTTTAGCCAAATCCGCCGTATCTCGAATTCCAACCATCCTTGGAAATGTTATTACAGATAATATGACAGCTTTGTAGCTGTTAGTAAGGATCGTGACGCCTAAGAACCAAAAAAGCAGCAACAATGCGGTGTTTTTTCGTCTTAACTCAAAAGAGATTGATTTTTCTAATAGGTTTCCGATAGTGGCCATTAGAACATCAGAATAGGGTTGTCTTTTCTTCAAAAGAATGTACAAAAGAAGTGACATGAGAATTAGACATAGGCTTATACCTATCCACACTTCAAAGGAAAAGATTTGAAATACGGCAAATTCCCTTGGATGTGGTTCAAGTTTATTTGTCATAAAAGAAACATCGGACACATATAATGGGAAGGTAAAATTAATTACTTCTCTTCTCTCCTTAGTTGGCGTAAGTCCACTTCCCGTCAGCTCAGCCTCTCCCCTTACTAGCATTCCAATAACACCAGACCAAGTGCCGTTAGAATACTTGATTCCAAATGCATTTGGTAGAGGGGTGACAATTTCAATCGGGATCCCAAGAGCTCGGCTAAAGAGCACGAATAATAGGAGCATTGAAAACATTCACTATACACTTCCATCAACATTCGTAAACAAAGTATCTTGTTCATTTTTTTGTGGTTGCACAGTGGCAAGTTTTATTACTTTTGGTAGGCTGTTCTGCGGCATTTTCTTCCTAAATAAAATTAAAAAATATATATAATATATAATTTAACAAATTACAATAACCATTGGGAAAATGTTCCAAAAGCAACCTTTAAAAAAAAAAAAAAAAAGAAAAAAAAAAAAAAAAAGAAAACGTATTTTTGTGTTATAGCGGACCCCACAATTATGATTATGCCAAGGTTTGTAGTTATGATTCCGCCAAGATCATCACAAAGCGTATATATGCATCCCATATACGCATATAGATATTCCAAACACTCCTATATGTACCATATGTGTCATTATACACATATTATTTACGTCTTATATGTCGTATATACATCATATACACATGGGATATATATACATCACATATGCATCATACATGACTATAACTTGGCCACATACGTCAAGAAATGATATATACAGGGTTGTTATAATTATAGTTCGCCTATTCAGAAGGCTCTAGAGCCGGTTCTATTGCTCCAAACGAAACAAAATTTCACTGGTACGTAGTTGAAGAGATGCGCTCTGCGAAAAAAAAAATAGTTACATTTTTCGTCAGTAGGTGGCGCTGCGCCGATATTTAAGGCGATGTTTGCAGATTCATTATATCAATTTCAGTCAATCCAGACGAGGCTCACAAATTTAAAAGTTTCAACAAACTTCGACGAACTGCGAATTGTTATAATTTAAGTTCACCTAATCAGACAGCTCTAGAGCCTGACCTATGACTCCAAACAATACAGAAAAATGAATAGAATTTCATGTGATGTAATCTGCATCAACAAAAACAAAACATGTCGCTCGGCAGCGAGGAAATAACGAAGAATAACATTACGCATGTTCAATGAATCCTCCACCATTTTCAATAACGCATTCCATTCTCAGAATTGTGCTTTCTACAGCATTGCGTAAACTGTCCTGTGAGATTGAGCGAATATGAAGTCTAATACTTTCTTTAAGACCACAGATAGTCTGACATCTATCTTTAGATACCGAATCTTTCAAAAATCCTCACAACGAAAAATCGCATGGTGTTAGATCAGGCGATCGTGGTGGCCAGACTGTTTGAAAATAACGACTTATGATGCGGTCTTCTGTAAAATGGCTTGTTAAGAAAGTCCGAACTGCTCTGGTAATGTGCGGTGGTGCACCGTCTTGCATTAACACGATATTTTGAAGGCAGCATCGCTGTTGCAAATCGGGAATCAGAAAATTTGACAACATATTGAGATACGTTCTCCCATTTACGGAACATGTAAAGGGTCCTGTGGATGTTAGTTCCTCAAAAAAAATATGGTCCTATCATAAACGTAGTTGTAAAACCACACCACACCATCACTTTAGCTGCATGCAATGGAACTTCTTGGACAACATTAGGATTCTCTTTCGCCCAAATTCGACAGTTGTGTGTGTTCGTTTGTCCGTTTAAATAAAATTGCGCTTCAACACTCCTTAGAATATTCCAGGGCCAAGAATTGTCCACATTCATTCTTGCAAGAAACTGTAGTGAAAATGATAGCCGACTTTCGGTATATCCCTGTATTAGTTGTTGCCCCTCTGAATCTTGTAGGGATAGTAGTGCAAAATTTGACGCATCACTTTTCTCACAGTGGAAATCGGTATATCGACTTCATTCGCAATAGCTGGTACACTTGCATTACCAAATGATGACTGGCTTGCTAAATCCACGGCAGCAGTAGCAATATTTTCAATGCTAGAAATGTCTACCTTTTTTTGTCCTCTGCCAGGAAGAATGTCGAGTTTTCCTGTTTCCTCGAACTTTTTACTTTCTTCTATCTATAATAGAAGAAAGTATTGTAATCGAAATTTTTTTCGACTTCCGGTTTTCGACGAATTTACACGTTTTAGGGGACAGAGATTCCGAAACACATGTTTTTACAAAATGTCTGTCTGTCCGTCTGTCCGTCCGTCCGTCTGTCCGTCTGTCCGTCTGTGTGGCTTTTAATTGTACCATCTAAAAGTGTATGAAGTTATGCTTCAAATTGAACCTAATTTTTTTTCTATGTTTTTGGCTATGGCAAGCAGATTCTATCAGAATTTGGGGATATTTCGACGAAAGGGGGCGCTGTGATCGATATTTTTGTTCCATTTTTACTATTGTACCATCTAAAAGTGTATGAAGTTATGCTTCAAATTGAACCTAATTTTTTTTCTATGTTTTTGGCTATGGCAAGCAGATTCTATCAGAATTTGGGGATATTTCGACGAAAGGGGGCGCTGTGATCGATATTTTTGTTCCATTTTCACTATTGTACCATCTAAAAGTGTATAAAGTTATACTTCAAATTGAACCATATTTTTTTCTAGGTTTTTGGCTATGGCAAGCAGATTCTATCAGAATTTGGGAATATTTCGACGAAAGGGGGCGCTGTGATCGATAGTTTTGTTCCATTTTCACTATTGTATCATCGAAAAGTATATGAAGTTATGCTTCAAATTCAACCACATTTATTTTCTATGTTTTTGGCTATGGCAGGCAGGTTTTATTAGAATTTGGGGATATTTCGACGAAAGGGGGCGCTGTGATCGATATTTTTGTTCCATTTTCACTATTGTATCATCAAAAAATGTATGAAGTTATGCTTCAAATTGAACAACATTTTTTTGCTATGTTTTTGGCTATGGCAAGCAGGTTCTATTAGAATTTGGGGATATTTCGACGAAAGGGTGCGTTGCGATAGCCATTTAAAGATTTCAAATTCAAAAAAGATGTGCAAATTCAAAAAAATTAGAAATCCTAAAACTTATTTTTCGTTAAATGTTCGGCCTTGATCCGGAGAATCCGGAAAAATTTTTGCTTTGCCTCTATGTTAAAAAATGGCTGAGATATAGCAGTTTGAAATTTAGGGTGGCTAACATTTTCAAAGAAGACAGCAGAATTCATCCATAAACGGGTTTAATTTATGAGCTTTAGTTAACATGGTTTCGGCAAATTTTCTGTAACCAAATTTTTTGTAACCATTAATCCTATTATTTGCTTATCACTATATATTTATATTCGCCAACGTCAAATTCTCGCCAAACTTGGCGACAGTTGGCGGAATATCGTCAAATTTGGCGACCAAAATAAGTTGCCATAAATGAAGCCAACTTGGCTGTAGAGGACTAATTTGGCGATATTCTCATTCAAATTCAATGTTGACGAGAACTGGGATTGAATCTTCTTTATTTAGGTTCCACGCGTTTTACCTTCGTGTTTTCCATTAAATTTATTAGCTAAAATCATAAAACCAAGGAATAGGAAGGCTATGTGTTCCTGTCGGTTCAGGCCAGAAGGACTTTTCGTAGTTTAGTATACATCGGTTGTTCGCATCCTTGTAACCCGACCATTCGCACGCAGCTGACGTACAACAGAATGATGAAAAATATTGATTTTATTGGTGATGTGATAGCGAATTTTGAAGTATTAACATGACTGAGATAGAAGAAAGTTTTGGGATTGGCACATCCGACTAGTTAATCATTTTGTGAACTCCACGATCCGACATTGGTCCACGTCTAACATCTTTTAGTTTCCGGAATTCTCAAAGAGCTGCAGCTGCGTTGCTGTTATTTTGATAAAATAACTTTACAAGAAGTGCCTTTTCTTTCAAAGTTACTATTCTCCACAAAGCGTAGATTCAAATACTTTTTAGAAACAATCAACTGTTCCAGTGTCAAAGAAATCACAGACACACTTTATCAGCAAGATTTAAATCGTCATGTGGTTAGAAGGGTATTTCAAGTTTTCGAAGTTGCGACGTCACTTTGACGTCGTTCGTCGAAAATTTGAAATACCCTTCTAACCACATGACGATTTAAATCTTGCTGATAAAGTGTGTCTGTGATTTCTTTGACACTGGAACAGTTGATTGTTTCTAAAAAGTATTTGAATCTACGCTTTGTGGAGAATAGTAACTTTGAAAGAAAAGGCACTTCTTGTAAAGTTATTTTATCAAAATAACAGCAACGCAGCTGCAGCTCTTTGAGAATTCCGGAAACTAAAAGATGTTAGACGTGGACCAATGTCGGATCGTGGAGTTCACAAAATGATTAACTAGTCGGATGTGCCAATCCCAAAACTTTCTTCTATCTCAGTCATGTTAATACTTCAAAATTCGCTATCACATCACCAATAAAATCAATATTTTTCATCATTCTGTTGTACGTCAGCTGCGTGCGAATGGTCGGGTTACAAGGATGCGAACAACCGATGTATACTAAACTACGAAAAGTCCTTCTGGCCTGAACCGACAGGAACACATAGCCTTCCTATTCCTTGGTTTTATGATTTTAGCTAATAAATTTAATGGAAAACACGAAGGTAAAACGCGTGGAACCTAAATAAAGAAGATTCAATCCCAGTTCTCGTCAACATTGAATTTGAATGAGAATATCGCCAAATTAGTCCTCTACAGCCAAGTTGGCTTCATTTATGGCAACTTATTTTGGTCGCCAAATTTGACGATATTCCGCCAACTGTCGCCAAGTTTGGCGAGAATTTGACGTTGGCGAATATAAATATATAGTGATAAGCAAATAATAGGATTAATGGTTACAAAAAATTTGGTTACAGAAAATTTGCCGAAACCATGTTAACTAAAGCTCATAAATTAAACCCGTTTATGGATGAATTCTGCTGTCTTCTTTGAAAATGTTAGCCACCCTAAATTTCAAACTGCTATATCTCAGCCATTTTTTAACATAGAGGCAAAGCAAAAATTTTTCCGGATTCTCCGGATCAAGGCCGAACGTTTAACGAAAAATAAGTTTTAGGATTTCTAATTTTTTTGAATTTGCACATCTTTTTTGAATTTGAAATCTTTAAATGGCTATCGCAACGCACCCTTTCGTCGAAATATCCCCAAATTCTAATAGAACCTGCTTGCCATAGCCAAAAACATAGCAAAAAAATGTTGTTCAATTTGAAGCATAACTTCATACATTTTTTGATGATACAATAGTGAAAATGGAACAAAAATATCGATCACAGCGCCCCCTTTCGTCGAAATATCCCCAAATTCTAATAAAACCTGCCTGCCATAGCCAAAAACATAGAAAATAAATGTGGTTGAATTTGAAGCATAACTTCATATACTTTTCGATGATACAATAGTGAAAATGGAACAAAACTATCGATCACAGCGCCCCCTTTCGTCGAAATATTCCCAAATTCTGATAGAATCTGCTTGCCATAGCCAAAAACCTAGAAAAAAATATGGTTCAATTTGAAGTATAACTTTATACACTTTTAGATGGTACAATAGTGAAAATGGAACAAAAATATCGATCACAGCGCCCCCTTTCGTCGAAATATCCCCAAATTCTGATAGAATCTGCTTGCCATAGCCAAAAACATAGAAAAAAAATTAGGTTCAATTTGAAGCATAACTTCATACACTTTTAGATGGTACAATAGTAAAAATGGAACAAAAATATCGATCACAGCGCCCCCTTTCGTCGAAATATCCCCAAATTCTGATAGAATCTGCTTGCCATAGCCAAAAACATAGAAAAAAAATTAGGTTCAATTTGAAGCATAACTTCATACACTTTTAGATGGTACAATTAAAAGCCACACAGACGGACAGACGGACAGACGGACAGACGGACGGACGGACAGACGGACAGACAGACATTTTGTAAAAACATGTGTTTCGGAATCTCTGTCCCCTAAAACGTGTAAATTCGTCGAAAACCGGAAGTCGAAAAAAATTTCGATTACAATACTTTCTTCTATTATAGATAGAAGAAAGTAAAAAGTTCGAGGAAACAGGAAAACTCGACATTCTTCCTGGCAGAGGACAAAAAAAGGTAGACATTTCTAGCATTGAAAATATTGCTACTGCTGCCGTAGATTTAGCAAGCCAGTCATCATTTGGTAATGCAAGTGTACCAGCTATTGCGAATGAAGTCGATATACCGATTTCCACTGTGAGAAAAGTGATGCGTCAAATTTTGCACTACTATCCCTACAAGATTCAGAGGGGCAACAACTAATACAGGGATATACCGAAAGTCGGCTATCATTTTCACTACAGTTTCTTGCAAGAATGAATGTGGACAATTCTTGGCCCTGGAATATTCTAAGGAGTGTTGAAGCGCAATTTTATTTAAACGGACAAACGAACACACACAACTGTCGAATTTGGGCGAAAGAGAATCCTAATGTTGTCCAAGAAGTTCCATTGCATGCAGCTAAAGTGATGGTGTGGTGTGGTTTTACAACTACGTTTATGATAGGACCATATTTTTTTTGAGGAACTAACATCCACAGGACCCTTTACATGTTCCGTAAATGGGAGAACGTATCTCAATATGATCTTTTTCAAGCGTTGGGTGAAATTTTGTGATTTTGTGTGTTTCATCTGGATTGACCGAAATTGATATAACGAATCTGAAAAAGTTTACTTTTACCAACTGTGAAATAAAATTTCCTGTACTTTGTTTTTAACAAAATAAAGGAATCTGCAAATATCGGCTTAAATATTGGCGCAGCGCCACCTATTGAAAAAAATTTTAACTAATTTTTTTTTCATTTTCGCAGAACGCATCTCTTCAACTACGTACTAGTGAAATTTTGTTTCGTTTGGAGCCATAGAACCCGCTCTAGAGCCTTTTGAATAGGCGAACTTTAATTATAACAACCCTATATATATATATATCATATTGTTACGGTTGGTTTCAACAAATTTTTTTTTTTTAATCTACATTAATTATTTAAATCGCTTTCTCAACATTTATTTAAAAGCACTCTTTTTTTCTGTTTCTAATAAAAATTTAAATAAATAAAAGTAATTGTAATAATTATAATAAAATCAGTTTTTATTTTTTCTTCTTTCTTTTTCTTTTTGCAAAGTAATTTCAACGTTTATAGTCTAACGTAGCTTCCTGTTTTTCAAATACGAAAAGCAGACAGCAAGGGAGGGATGTTTTGTCAGTAGACTGCACAGGTGGAAAATTTGGAGTCATCTAGTCTGACTTTGATATAAGAATGACCGACCGCCCTGTATAAGAATTACGTTATCCTATGAGTGTACTATACACGCAATTAGGCTTTGTAAGTTTACGTCAGGCTTCAATTGGCTCTGCTATCAGGCGGATAGCTGGCGCCCATGTAAACAGAGGCTAACAGGACCCCCCTTCAGCACACGCCATGGGGGTGATGCATGGTTTCCTTCCCCCATGAAGCGGCCGGCAGAGTGGAGCGGCAAGCTGTAGTCTTCACGTTGAGTCCATTTTTCCTTTTGTTTCCATTCCCGTACCCCTGGCAGAGTGGATCGGTCCCGTTTTTCAAGCAGCGCGGGAGAATGAATGTTTACGACACTTGTTGCTTGGCCAAGAGACCTGTCGTTTGACTCGTAAAAAAAATTCGACTTATTACGGGGCTCGAAGATTGGCCTGTGGGCTGGATCGCGAAGTTGTTGAAGGCGGACAGGTTTCTGGAAGATTTTTTTTTGAGAGTGGGGCATTGATGGCCCTACATTAACCATCCTAAATCATGATGTTATGATGAAAAGAGGCTATAAGGGCATTTTCGAATTGCGGATCTATAACTGTTAACGAGAAATTAAGAAGAAGATATGTGTAGCCTATTTTTTTTGGCGTAGTGGCGCTCCAAGATTATGACTTCTTAACCATCAGAAGTGATCATAGATATTGAACTAAACCGGTCGTTAGAAGTCGTAGTGTTCTGAGTTACGGTGATGGCTATCTTCGAATAAAACACATGCTTCAGGAAGGTGAAATTACTGACTCCGACGGTGAAGTTCTGGACCGTAGAACGATTTTCCCCTCCGGACTAGATGATGGACCTAGTAGTTGATGGCAAGTGATGCAGTGAGATGAGAGGATTGATGAATGTTAGCTTGAAACCACGTCTGAATTTTTCCCCAGCCTGAATACTCCAGCTTAAGTGCTTCATCAGATTTTGAAAAAGGAGGAAATGCTCCTAAGTGCCCATTGACTAAAATTGTAGAACTCTCTACCTGTTGTAAGTACTATTTGCATAGTTTTTCTTTTTATTTATTTGTACCTCTTTAAAAAAAAAAAAAAATATATGTTTGCTATACCAGAGTTTAAAAGTGAAATGAATATCTTTGGATAATTTCAATAAGAATAAACATTATGAACAGAAATAGTCTGTAGGTTAATATATAATGTTTGTATGTTTGAACGACCATTAAATGGTAATATGATGGTAATTTTAAAAATATGATGTGTAATTTAAAAGTAACCAGTGAGTGGTTTCAACTTAAAAGATCAGCTGTTATATTGTTTTATTAAGATTATTTTTGATAACTTAGTTGCTTCATTATTTTAAATGTTCAAATAAATTGTGTTTTTTTTTGTTTATTATCAAAGTTGGTATGTTTTTCTTTGTATAAATCTCTAAATAATTAATTTTTTATATTCACAGTAGACCTATAAGAATGGCCTAACCTTTCTGTGATTAATTAAAAAAAAAAAAGGGAGAGAAAATTCAACTTTATTAAATTAGGACTTTAAAATTTCTTAAGTTTAAATTCATAACTGACTGTTTTAATGAACATAAATTGAAGTTCACTCAATGTTATACAATCGTATTTTTGATCTTGATTTAAGGATGGATAGATTAATGAGTGAAACAGTAATATTAAATTTAATTTCATAAAATGTTAAATTAAGCTTTAACTCTCCTCTTTCAGAAACATTGTTTTTCTAAAATATACACCAAAATTGTTTTATTTTAAAAAGTAAAAAAAAAAAAAAAAAAAAAAAAAAAATATCCAGTCATTATACACCACTATACGATTCTTGGTTAACCGATCGGATCTTGTTCAGAATCTCTATGGTTGTTCTAAAATTTTAGTACTTCATCATATCCCTATTCTATTAACGGATTTAACTCTTTCCCCTTTTGGTCCTCATATTGGAGGAATTTCAGGTTGTCTGCATTTTTCCAAATTATATGATGATTACACTTTTGTTAATTTAATGTGTATGGAGATTTGAGCTTGATCGGGTTGGAGTGGAGTTGGGTGTTCTTTATGCAATCCAGTATGCTACTTGATTTAGAAATCTGTTGCCCCTTACTACATTTAATATTGTCTTAAAATGATGAGTTCAAAATTATCATTGTTGTATTAACCTATTCGGATTCTTAAGTTTTGATATTTTGATTAGTTTGATATAATTTGCTACCTTTTCCATGGCAACAGATTTCAGTGGAGCTAATCAGGGTATACTTATTTTTTTCTAAATATTTAATTGTCAAGTGAAGATTGAGTAATAAATGAGCTTTTTAAGTTTAAGTAAGTTGTGTTTTAGAAAGAACCCCAAAACTCCACAACAAATGGAGCCGTAACAATTCGGTCTCTGGGTTATTGATTTTTTTTTTTACTTGTATGTATTTATGTATCAAAGAGCAACTGGGTGTTTTTGCAATTAAAATTTTATTTATATGTTCAAGTGTAAAAAGAGGTCTAGGCTCTCTCTCTGTGCTAGTAAGCTACAATTCCCAGTCAAAATTATGCCTTGTGAGCATAACCTTTTCTTATTTACAAAAAGCATAGTCCTGTACTTAAGTTTTATGTATTTATAAGGTTATCCTTTCCCCTCTCTTTTTCTCATTTTTAAGTTGTCCCCCCCCCTTTTTTCATTTTCTTTTTGGTTTGTTTGTCATTTTCTAACTCTAACTATGGCTGATAAGCACTCGGAAGCAATTGCCACTATTCAGCGAAAAAATGCTTTAGTGGATAATTTGTCAAACATTCCCCCATTCAATGGAGAGGCCAGCTCAGTCTGCTTCTCAGATTTTTCTGAGAAATTTGAGAGTTTTGCCAAATTATTCGACTGGAATGAGGAGGAGAAAAAATTCGTTTTGTTAGCTAGATTATCAGGAGCTGCTTCTAGGCGAATAAAAATTCACAAAGCAAAAACATCTGATGAGCTATTAAAAATCTTAAAAGAGAGTTATACTTCACAGGCCACACCAGATGTTGCCCTCAGTCATTTTTTAAATTTTAAACAGCCACCCAATATGAGTGTTCAGGAGTTTTATGACAAGGCATATGATATGTCATTAAGAGCCCTTGTAATTGAAGGTATCCAGGGTGAAGTAGTCGATAAAAGCCGAACGGCTCTACTACACTCCATGCTGTTGAGCAATCTTACACCAGAAGTGCGAAAGGGGGTAATTGCGAGAAATCCACAATCCCCAGAAGAGGTCCTCAAAATTGCGCTTCTTGAGGAAAAGGCTTATAGGAGCATTAACCCTTTCTACAACCACCGCGAGGAAATTCTCAACCCTAATTTGACCCAAAACCTACCCTGTGCTGCAGTTTTTCAGCAAGATAGCTCAGAAAAGAAGGAGATAGACCAACTAAAATCTCAAATTGATGTTTTAGCAGCTAAGATAGACAGTTTAGTTGATCTTAGGGCTAGGGATGTACAGGAGAAAAACCAAGAGGTAAGACCCGTAACCTGCTATAGGTGCTCCGTACAAGGCCACTATGCCAGAGATTGTCCACTAAATTTTGTCGACTATAATTTTAGAAGGGGAGGTGGTCAAAATTTCAGGAGCCGTGGGCAAAATTATAGAAACAGAGGTGAAAATCCTAGAGGGAACCACAATCAGCGAGGCGGATATAGGGGAAGAAGAGGTGGTTATTACCAAAACAATAGGAGCACAGCTGCGAACAGAAATGAAGAGCAGGCGGTAAATAACACCCCAGTAGCTAACAATGAAAGTGAGGCTTTAAACTATTAGTGGCCGGATCAGATGTGGTCAAGTCGATCCCCAACAGGCCCCTGGACCCCCCAACTGTGTATAGTATGTTTCAGCCCCAATCATATACATTACCAACTACAAGAATTTACATAAATAAAGTTTGCCTGAATGCATTATGTGACACTGGTTCGGCAATTAATCTCCTGAGTGGTACTGATTGTAACTATTTAGAGAATTTTGAAACGGAGAATTGCAATATCCCCATTATGACTGTCACCGGTGAGAAAGTTCACCTAAATAAGAAAGTATTTTTAAAATTTGTTTTTGATAATGTTCAATGTCAAGCTGAATTCTATGTAGTGGAAGGTAAATTAGCAGAGGAATTTAATATGATTTTGGGAATGCCATTTTTGAAAGAGTACCGGGCAAGTATAAATTGTGATACAAATGCTGTCGCTCTTAAAGTGCCAGTTTCAGGCCAATGTAAACAAAGCGTAGAAACCCCAAGTAATACTTCAGGGTGTAATACTTGTCTTGCTACTAATTCTGTAAATATTTCTAACTCTGTATATAGTGTAAATTCTAATAATAATTGTATAAATAATGATTGTGTTAAAAATAATTCTGTAAATATAAAATGTGTCAACAAAGTAGGGGAGAATTCAAAAAGTAGTAATGCCAATAGCCCTCCTGAAAATTGTGCATGTGAGAAAGTTCATGACTCAGTTAATATTGAAAATGGGAATCATAGTAGTGAAAATATGGTAGTTCAGGACCCGCAGTTGAGTAATATGGGAAAAGATGTTGAGATAGTCATTCAAACTGAGTCAGATAAGGAAGTTGAAAGTGTTGCGCAGAACTTTTGCATGCAAACAACATCAGGCGGTAGCTCTGAGGGTAATAACACTTAAAATTTTTCAAGTATTCAAAGTGTCGACAACATTCTTTCAGCAGCGAATCAGGTAACTCAGGGTAATTTAGCTGAAGAGACTACTGAAATTTGTAATATTGATGAAAGTGAAGATTTGGTAAGTATAGAGGATAAGGTACCTGAAGTCGAGGAGGAGAGCAATGAAGATAGCAGTAGTGATAAAACCAATAAAAATAAAAATATAAGTTTCGCTGTGTTATGTAGCAAAATTTCAATTCCCCCGCAGTCAAAAATGTTAGCCCAGGTTAAAAGTTATAAGGAAAATTTTATTAAGGAAAATGATATTGTTATGTTAGAACCTTTGGCGAAAAATTTAAATCAAGGTCTCCTTACCTCCAGAGCCATTTGCACTAAAGAACATGGCCTATATATCTCATTTGCAAATTTTTCAGACAATAGTATTCATTTAAATAAAGGAACCTTTGTTGCCAAAATTCAAAAATGTGTAGACCAGTCAAATATACCCGTAACTGATAATAAATTAACCTATAATATAAATTTGGCCCCTCCAATTGGTGACTTTGATCACGCTGATCTCACTTGGAGCTCTGAAATTAATTTAGATCATTTAGAACCCCCATTAAAACTTAAAATGCAAAATTTTCTAGACAAAAACAAAGATGTATTTGCAGCATCGGTCTTAGATTTACCCGGCTGTGATACAATCCCGCATGAAATTAACTTAACTTCATATAAACCAGTTAAAGGCAAAGCTTATAGAGTCCCCTACAAATTACGTCAAGAAATGGAAGACCAACTTAATACTTTGTTACAGGCGGACATAATTTCCCCTTCCATGTCTGAATTTGCTTCTCCGGTTATTCTGGTTCGGAAATCAGACGGTTCCTATCGACTTGCTGTTGACTACAGAAGATTAAATAAAAATCTTGTTAAAGATGCTTACCCAATACCTAACATTACCGACTCTGTTGATGCTTTAAGTGGGGCTAAATTTTTTTCAACGCTAGATTTAACTAGTGGGTTTTTTCAACAGGTTATTCGCCCAGAGGATAGGCATAAAACTGCTATAATCACCCACAAAGGACTTTTTGAGTGGACCCGTAACTGTTTTGGGCTCTCAAATTCAGGTAACAGTTTCCAAAGACTTATGAATGCTATTTTCGGTGATTTAGGCAATCTTGGAATTCTTGTTTATATCGACGACATTGTAATTGCCTCCAGTGATGTTAATTCTCATTTTGAGAAGCTTAGCATGGTCTTTGAAAGGTTAAGACTGCATAAACTTAAACTTAAGCCCAGTAAATGCACTTTCCTTTCGAATAAAATACAATATCTAGGTTTTGAGATTTGTAGTGGCCAAGTATCACCTATCAATAAAAATATTGCCGTAATAGAAAATTTTAAACCTCCAACTACCCGAAAGACTGTTAGGTCATTTATTGGTACTCTATCTTTCTATAGGAGATTTATACCAGATTTTACTAAGAGAGCTAAAAATCTAATCAACTTAACGAAAGAGACAGGAAAATTTTCGTGGAATGAAGATGCACAGAAAGAATTTGAAGACCTTAAAATGGCTCTTATTTCAAAACCATGTCTTGCACTCCCTGATTTTGAGAAAGAATTCCATTTATATACTGATGCCAGTGGCGAAGCATTAGGGGCAGTGTTATCACAATTAGATGAAAATAACATGCTCCATCCTGTTGCCTTTGCCAGCAGAAAATTGAAAGATGCTGAGACCCGCTACTCCACCACTGAAAGGGAATTACTAGCTTTAGTTTGGGCTACTGCCCACTTCAAATGTTACATTGCTAATACCCATTTTTTCATCTATATAGACCATGCGCCTCTAACATTTATGTTAAAAATTCACGACCCTACATCTCGCATGGCTAAATGGATCTGCACTCTCTCAGACTTTAATTTTACAATCAAGTTTGTTAAAGGTAAGTGTAACAGTGTCGCAGATTTCCTTTCGAGGTATGTCAACAATGATAACTCCAATGATACTGTTAATTGTAATTTTTGTATACAAGTCGAAAAGGAAGTTACTTTTATGCCTCATTCTAATCTACTTGAAAAAATTGGTGAATTACAAAAATCAGACAAGAAATGCTGCGAGATTGCAAGAAAACTAGACCAAGGTGTAGAAATTGCTCCTAAATACATGAAATTTTTTTTTAGAGATGACATTTTAGTTTGTGAGGATACAAGGGAGTCAGCTATTTTGAATAAATCTGTAAAGTTAGTCGTGCCAAAAGAATTGGTTACTCAAGTTTTTGCACTAACACATGAGTCCCTAGCGGCTTGTCATCAAGCCTTTCAAAAGACCATTGATCGCATTCGTGAGCACTTCTATTGGCCAGGAATGTCGTCAGATGTCAAGCATCTAGTGGAGTCATGTATTAGTTGCCAGCAGAAGAGAGCTTATAGAGCGAACCAGCTCGCCCCTCTGCAACGTATGCCGACCCCCCAGTTTCCCATGAACAAGGTTCATTTGGATCTCATTGGACCCTTACCGCAAACTTTTTCGGGAAATAAGTATATTGTCGCATATATAGATTCATTTACTAAGTGGCCAGAAGTATATGCGGTTAGTTCAACCACTTCAGATGTCATTGCGGACACTTTAGCTGATTTCATATCACGCTACGGTGCGCCCTGTTTTATTACGACGGACAACGCGAAGAATCTAATTTCAGATGCGATAGAGCACGTATATAAAATGTTTGGTATTAATCATATTAAGACCTCATCTTATCACCCGGCTGGCAACTCGCAAGTGGAGAGACAGAATCGTACTCTTAAAAATGCACTTTGTCACATAGTCAACCGAAATCAATCTGACTGGGACACTAAACTCAAATTTGCACTACTAGCTATGCGTTCAGCTGTCCACTCTTCAACTAAACTTAGCCCAGCTGCAGTTATGTATGCCAGAAATATGAATCTACCATATAATCTCTTTTCTCAACCACCTTCTTTTAATTATAATGATGCACCCTCTTTTTGCGAACTCTTAATCCCAGCTCTTCAAAAAGTATACACTGAAGTACATAGTAATTTAATTAAAGTTTCTGAGCAGCAGGAAAAATACCGTGAAAAGACAGCTGTTGATAAAAATTTTAAAATAGGAGATCTTGTGTGGTTATTTACACCCACAGTCGCCCCTGGTAATACAAAAAAATTAAGCAAGCAAAATAATGGTCCTTTTACTATAATTGAGAAGCTAAATGAGGTTAATTTTAAAATAGCGCTAGTTGCTAATCCCAAAAATTGTCAGGTTGTCCATGTTGACAGGTTGTCTTCTTTCAAAGACAGACTCCCCATCTGGTCCAGTAAACCAAAACAAACAATTGGCCTGGGATCGACTGAAAACGTGACCATCGATTCACCACACCAACCGCGCGATTCTCCTCCTGTACGCAGGTATAAACGCAACCGATTCATTCCCTGGGCACCATATGATAGTAACCGCGCACCAGCAGTAGTGAACGTCAAAAATAACGAAACTCCGGTAGCGCCGGAAGTGGAGGAAACAGACAGCGACGCGACTGAAATCATAAATCCCTCTCCCCCACCTCCCATTTCTCCGGAGATTGCAGCGGCAGAGAATAACGAGATGTGCGTAAATAAAAATTTAGCAACGGCAGAAGGCAGTGAAATGCGCGTAGGTAAAAATTCAGCCACGGCAGAAAGCAGTTCAACTGCTGAGCACAGCGATTCGCGCAGGTCTCGTTCATCGATTCGTCCAGCTGCTAAATCGAATAGAAGTAGTCGTTCAATATCGATTTCTAGAACCGACTATTCGCTACGGGATAGAAGAGACCGTCCGAGTTATAAATACTAACTACCTTTTTTCGTTATTCAAGCATTTTTATTCAATTTTACCTTGTTTATTTGTATTTATTTATAGTTTAGTTAATGTGTATGTATATTTAATTATTTTTTTTTTGACATTTTTAAAACGGAACTTAGTTTTTCTAGCGTATTAAAGGTTTGTTTTGGTTGTGTGTTGATACTCTCATGTAGGCATTTTTAACCCTTTTTATGCCTATACTTAAGGTTTTTGTCTGTTTTATGGTAGATTATGTGGTATATACCCGTCCGCACCCCGTTTTCGTAGATTTTGGGTATATTTTTGCAAAAAAAAAAAAAAAAAGAAACGAATGTAATTTTTGTTACTTTAAAATTTTTTTAGGATGTTGTGTTTTGTATGCCCTTTTGCCGAGGTAGATCTGTTTAGTTCAGTTTTTTTTAATGCATCAGTGTTTTGTATATAACTTTTTAAGTATGTGTTTACTTTAATTTCTACATTTTAACTAGATAGATTTATTATTTACTATACAGTTTGTGGTTTTATTTGAGCTTAAACTTTAAGGAGTGTGGGCCCTTTTTCTTTTTCTAGTACATACTGTCTCATGTACATGCCTGTATGTTGTTGTGTGTGGCTAAAAGTGCTAAAATTAACTATTTTATTTATTCTACTTCCTATTTTTGTGGAATGTGTGTTTTCCTTCCTGGTGATATATGTCACCACCCGTTTTTTATTTTATTTTGTGGAATGTTTTCCCTGTTGTGCCAAAGGCCCGAAACTGCTTTTGCTATAAGTAGCACAGAGGCAGAGATACTCTTTCCCATGCACATTACTTGTAAGTGCATTTGTAAAATCTACACAGTTACACGGTTCTAAGAACTTTCTTCAAATACAAACATAACTTCACGAACAAATGTATACGTGATTCTATAACATGGTCTATAATTACCAAATTGTGTGTCTTGCTCTTAATTTTCTATATGTATAACCTTCTATTACAGTATGTATATATTTTTATTTTTATGTCGCCAGTTGCTCTTGTGTATTTTTGTATAATAGAATTAATATGTGTTTTACAAATTTCATTGACATTTACAGTGTTGTAACTATGATATTACTAGTACTTATTTACATTAATAGATAGTGTTGTAATATACTGTGATGCCAATTATTGAAGTTATGTATATAAGCAGTATAGTGACAATTAATCAGTGGGCACTTCTCTTCTTTTTCGGCTAATTTTTTTTTTTCAAAATTCAATTTATGTATTATTTACAGTTCTGTTGCCAGAAGTCTCAGGAAGGATGCAGTTATGCGTAGGAATGACAGTAGTAGGGAAGTGAGTTTCACAATCAGGTGGAACATGTGTTCTTTTACAGGTGCAGAAAATATCTTGGTCATTTTAGTGGTAAAATCAGCCTTGTGGCCCCTCCTCTGGTAGTACTCTTTTACGGTCATGTTTCAGGTAATATTTTAGGTAATGGTTTCTACGGATGTGCGAGCTCTGGTTGTATATATCCGGAATATATTGTCAGGGTGGTATTTCAGCGGTGAACTCTCTGGATCCCGTCCCGGATCGATGTATGATCTGTGTTTGTGGGTCAGTTTTTTCAGTGTTGAGGTCCCAGCATGCCATGTGGTACCAAGTTACCTTTCAAAAAAATAATTTGTTTTCTCAAAAAAAATTTTTTTTTTAATTAGCCGGGGGGAGCAATCTTGTTACGGTTGGTTTCAACAAATTTTTTTTTTTAATCTACATTAATTATTTAAATCACTTTCTCAACATTTATTTAAAAGCACTCTTTTTTTCTGTTTCTAATAAAAATTTAAATAAATAAAAGTAATTGTAATAATTATAATAAAATCAGTTTTTATTTTTTCTTCTTTCTTTTTCTTTTTGCAAAGTAATTTCAACGTTTATAGTCTAACGTAGCTTCCTGTTTTTCAAATACGAAAAGCAGACAGCAAGGGAGGGATGTTTTGTCAGTAGACTGCACAGGTGGAAAATTTGGAGTCATCTAGTCTGACTTTGATATAAGAATGACCGACCGCCCTGTATAAGAATTACGTTATCCTATGAGTGTACTATACACGCAATTAGGCTTTGTAAGTTTACGTCAGGCTTCAATTGGCTCTGCTATCAGGCGGATAGCTGGCGCCCATGTAAACAGAGGCTAACAGGACCCCCCTTCAGCACACGCCATGGGGGTGATGCATGGTTTCCTTCCCCCATGAAGCGGCCGGCAGAGTGGAGCGGCAAGCTGTAGTCTTCACGTTGAGTCCATTTTTCCTTTTGTTTCCATTCCCGTACCCCTGGCAGAGTGGATCGGTCCCGTTTTTCAAGCAGCGCGGGAGAATGAATGTTTACGACACTTGTTGCTTGGCCAAGAGACCTGTCGTTTGACTCGTAAAAAAAATTCGACTTATTACGGGGCTCGAAGATTGGCCTGTGGGCTGGATCGCGAAGTTGTTGAAGGCGGACAGGTTTCTGGAAGATTTTTTTTTGAGAGTGGGGCATTGATGGCCCTACATTAACCATCCTAAATCATGATGTTATGATGAAAAGAGGCTATAAGGGCATTTTCGAATTGCGGATCTATAACTGTTAACGAGAAATTAAGAAGAAGATATGTGTAGCCTATTTTTTTTGGCGTAGTGGCGCTCCAAGATTATGACTTCTTAACCATCAGAAGTGATCATAGATATTGAACTAAACCGGTCGTTAGAAGTCGTAGTGTTCTGAGTTACGGTGATGGCTATCTTCGAATAAAACACATGCTTCAGGAAGGTGAAATTACTGACTCCGACGGTGAAGTTCTGGACCGTAGAACGATTTTCCCCTCCGGACTAGATGATGGACCTAGTAGTTGATGGCAAGTGATGCAGTGAGATGAGAGGATTGATGAATGTTAGCTTGAAACCACGTCTGAATTTTTCCCCAGCCTGAATACTCCAGCTTAAGTGCTTCATCAGATTTTGAAAAAGGAGGAAATGCTCCTAAGTGCCCATTGACTAAAATTGTAGAACTCTCTACCTGTTGTAAGTACTATTTGCATAGTTTTTCTTTTTATTTATTTGTACCTCTTTAAAAAAAAAAAAAAAATATGTTTGCTATACCAGAGTTTAAAAGTGAAATGAATATCTTTGGATAATTTCAATAAGAATAAACATTATGAACAGAAATAGTCTGTAGGTTAATATATAATGTTTGTATGTTTGAACGACCATTAAATGGTAATATGATGGTAATTTTAAAAATATGATGTGTAATTTAAAAGTAACCAGTGAGTGGTTTCAACTTAAAAGATCAGCTGTTATATTGTTTTATTAAGATTATTTTTGATAACTTAGTTGCTTCATTATTTTAAATGTTCAAATAAATTGTGTTTTTTTTGTTTATTATCAAAGTTGGTATGTTTTTCTTTGTATAAATCTCTAAATAATTAATTTTTTATATTCACAGTAGACCTATAAGAATGGCCTAACCTTTCTGTGATTAATTAAAAAAAAAAAAAGGGAGAGAAAATTCAACTTTATTAAATTAGGACTTTAAAATTTCTTAAGTTTAAATTCATAACTGACTGTTTTAATGAACATAAATTGAAGTTCACTCAATGTTATACAATCGTATTTTTGATCTTGATTTAAGGATGGATAGATTAATGAGTGAAACAGTAATATTAAATTTAATTTCATAAAATGTTAAATTAAGCTTTAACTCTCCTCTTTCAGAAACATTGTTTTTCTAAAATATACACCAAAATTGTTTTATTTTAAAAAGTAAAAAAAAAAAAAAAAAAAAAAAAAAAAAAAATATCCAGTCATTATACACCACTATACGATTCTTGGTTAACCGATCGGATCTTGTTCAGAATCTCTATGGTTGTTCTAAAATTTTAGTACTTCATCATATCCCTATTCTATTAACGGATTTAACTCTTTCCCCTTTTGGTCCTCATATTGGAGGAATTTCAGGTTGTCTGCATTTTTCCAAATTATATGATGATTACACTTTTGTTAATTTAATGTGTATGGAGATTTGAGCTTGATCGGGTTGGAGTGGAGTTGGGTGTTCTTTATGCAATCCAGTATGCTACTTGATTTAGAAATCTGTTGCCCCTTACTACATTTAATATTGTCTTAAAATGATGAGTTCAAAATTATCATTGTTGTATTAACCTATTCGGATTCTTAAGTTTTGATATTTTGATTAGTTTGATATAATTTGCTACCTTTTCCATGGCAACAGATTTCAGTGGAGCTAATCAGGGTATACTTATTTTTTTCTAAATATTTAATTGTCAAGTGAAGATTGAGTAATAAATGAGCTTTTTAAGTTTAAGTAAGTTGTGTTTTAGAAAGAACCCCAAAACTCCACAACAATATATTATTATAATGTCGTACATGCTTTATAATTTGGTGATAAATCTTGGTCGCTTGTCGATTCATCCTTGGGGGCCGCTATAACACGAAAGTACCAAATTTACAATATATTAATGAAAACAGAAACAAAATAAAAATATAATACGAAAGTACCAAATTTACAATACATTAATGAAAACAGAAAAGAAAAAATATTTCGTCCTTGAGGGCCGCTATAACACGAAAGTACCAAATTTACAATATATTAATGAAAACAGAAACAAAATAAAAATATAATACGAAAGTACCAAATTTACAATACATTAATGAAAACAGAAAAGAAAAAATATTTCGTCCTTGAGGGCCGCTATAACACGAAAGTACCAAATTTACAATATATTAATGAAAACAGAAACAAAATAAAAATATAATACGAAAGTACCAAATTTACAATACATTAATGAAAACAGAAAAGAAAAAATATTTCGTCCTTGAGGGCCGCTATAACACGAAAATACCAAATTTCTACTTTATTTTTCATATCTGATAATTTGCATCTATTCTTTATGTAAATTTAACATTTTTGTAACGATTTTATGCATTTCTATTGCCTATTCAAAGAAAATTTCTTCTAAATTTACAGAATTTCGTTAACTTTTTTTCAAAAGTTACAGAGTTTCGTTAAAAACGCTTAAAAACGCATAAAAAATAAAGTGACGACGTCAAGGGGTCCATTCTCGACCGAAAACAACAACCATTTTCCCAAAGGTTAAAAAAAGATTACATCAATTTTACATTTAATTAGAGATGCTGTAGAGCACCGATTATCCAAACCTGTCGGAACCGGCGCTAGTTCGGATAATTGGACAGGCAATTTTCGGAATGTTCCTGACTATGCCAAAATTTTTAAGAAGATTTCTTTTTTTTACCTGTAACAGTTTTGTTTTTAAAGGAACAAACATATGTTTTTAAAAATTTAGTATTAGAGAGGTAGATTTAAAAAGTTCTGCTGTGTGTACAGAGTGCGATGAAATTTTTTTAATTAATTTTTATTTACAAATAATTAATCGCAGATAGTTGAAGTTTGTGATTGTATTTGATTTTCGGGTTTTAAACAATATCTACAATTATATTGCCTCAAACGTAAATGGTATTCCATAAAACCCGAAGTTCCTCTCTGTATAGTAAAACCTGTTATCATATATATTATTTCTTCTGTCAATAGCCCTTTTGTTAAGAAAATACGAAACGCAGAACGACGAATGAGATAGCATATGAAAGGATTTTGAACAGGATTCTGACATAACACACTTAACATTTTGTTAAAACATGTTTTTTGATTAAAAACTGCTTTAAATTAAAAATTAAATCAGAATTGTTTTCATAAATGAAATGAAAGATTTTCCTCAAATCAGTGTTGCCACAAAAATAAAATACTGCATTATCAGATGACGTCATCCTATAATGCAATTAAAATACGATTGGTAATTTATTTCTTGCGCGTACTTTTTGCAAAAATATCGAGCTTTTAATCGGGTTTTTATTTAATTTTTACTCTTGCGTCACCTATTGTTCATTTGTTTACTTTGTTTAACCATGGCTGTGTATATGCGTACTGTAACGGAGCACCAGTAGATTACGTAATTTAAGGATTATCTTCCATTTAAATATACAGTTCATTAAGATTCGCAAAAATTGTAAGTATTTATTTTTTAATATTTCATTAAGCCGTTAATATTTCTGACGTCACTTAAATGGCTGCTGGACCACAAAGTTTGAACATCCCATTTTTAAATTCCGATAGGCTTGCAAAAAATTGCAGTACCAAATATTGTTTTTTGTATTTAAGACATTTCTGGAACAGTTTTGCAAAATATGAGGAAATGCTTTCATATGAATTCCCTAAACGTCTGATTCAGTGTTTCACTTTTTTTTTTATAATTCGTTTTTTTTTTTCAGTATAAGGGTCTTGACAACCTAGAGAAATGACCTTGGCGAGAGAAGAAAATTTGGCAAAAAATTTTTTTGGCAATCTATTCCCATTTTCTTATACACAAGCAATCATCATATATATTATTAAACAAGGGAACTTTTTAAAATTAGACAAGTAAGAAAAATCATGCATTGAGCATACATTATGAAACACTTTTTCAACACTTCTAGAACACATTAACACGGAGAGTACTAGCCGAGATGGTGAAAGAGTCGGCAATAAGTGGCGCTGCAAATTCCATATATTTTGAAAATATTGTAATTAAAATGTCAGTTTACAGTGTAACCTGTTGGCGAAATTTTAAACTAATTTTCAAATCGTATGATTGAAAATGTATTGCTTTTTCTAATAAAGAGGCAACAAATGGGGCATTTTTATCGTTAATCGTTTTCCAATTATTTAACCATTGAGCTACAGAAGTTGGCTACTAGTATCAAAGAAATATTTTTAGTGTAACAATTTTATTGATAGAATGATTAAATGAATATTTGAATTGCTGAAAAGTAAAGTTACAATATTAAAATATTATAGTATTAATTATTTTTTAGAAAAATTAAAGAGTCATTTTTAATAAACTATTCAGATTTGATCAGAAGATAAGGCCTTATAAGTGAAATTATCAAAGTAAAATTTTTAAAATGTCTTGTTACATATGACATGTTTCATATGTTACATTTGGCGGGACACAAATCTTCGAAATTTAGTGCTACAACAATTTCAAAACGCTCGGATCAGAAGAAATACTTTTTTAAAATAAAATCTGAATTTTTTTCGGTGAAATCCCATAACAACGGGAGGTTTCTGAGCGGTCACGCTCGGCTTCGGGTGATATTTTCATTAAATAATGTGCATATATTTTCACATAATTTTATAGAGGACTTGGAAACAGTTATGTTTATAAACGACTAAAATATCTGAGAATTCGGATGACGAAAACTATTTTATTTATGTTAACGAAAACCGAACATATTTATTTTTCAACCAGAAAATATTTCTGTCGTAACTTTTTAACGGGCTGTAAAACAGTTATATTTATGAGGCTTCGGGTGACGTTTTCATTAAATATTATGCATATATTTTCACATAATTTTATACAGGACTTGGAAGCAGTTATATTTATAAACGACAAAATTTCAGAGATTTCGGACGACGAAAACTATTTTTTTTTATGTTAACGAAAACCGAATATATTTATCTTACAACCAGAAAATATTTCTATCGTAACTTTTCAACGGGCTGTAAAACCGTTATATTTATGAGGCTTCGGGTGACGTTTTCATTAAATATTGTGCATATATTTTTACATAATTTTATAGAGGACTTGGAAGCAGTTATATTTATAAAGGACAAAATTTCAGAGATTTCGGACGACGAAAACTATTTTTTTTATGTTAACGAAAACCGAACATATTTATTTTACAACCAGAAAATACTTCTGTCGTAACTTTTTAATGGGCTGTAAAACCGTAATATTTATGAGCATTAAAATTTTCAAGGAATTTGGGAAACAAAAGCTATTTTTTCAAAACTATGAAACGATCCTACGCGAAAAAAGAAGAAAATGTTTTCTTACGAACACTTTTATCACTAATTATCAGTATTTTATCGCGATTTTGTCATTAAAAATATAATTTTTTACAAAATCGGGTTGAAGATGTAAAATAATACAGATTTGGGGTTTAATTAAGATTTTCTGACGGGCCCGGGCAACGCCGGGTGGGTCAGTTAGTTTAAAATAAAAGAAATGGTACAGGTATGGCATTTTTAGTAATGTAAGCTTGTTTTTATTTTAGCGAGAAAATTGTAGTTTTATTTAAATATGAATTGTCTCCGAAATCTAACTAAGTTGGAGAAAAACATGATGATAGAAAAGTGTATACATTTTTTATAAGCTTATAACGGCAGAGGTTTCGTTGAAGGCTATGAATACAGACCCAATCTTTTTCTTTTTTGTTACATTTATTGAAAATACATCTAATGAAAACATAATTTCCAATTTTTTTCCCTGTGTCTATTTGGCGATAAACTAGTGTGGGGGTAAATTTCTTTTCTGACTGATTGAACACGAGCTTATAAGCCTTATGACAAAGAGTTGTCGTGTGCAAAGGGCATAAAACTTGAGCGCTGTGCAAACACAAAATTTTAGTCAAAGATATTTTGGGTCTATCATTGGATTGAACGACTATCAAATGATATACTTTAACCTATATGGAACCATATCTATTTAGTCTATAAAATTTCTAATTTTTTTATTACTAAAATGTATGCATGTTTTATATGTCTACATGTAACATACAAGGTGTGCTCAAAAAGTTCGGTGAATGGTCTAATAAAATAAAGGAAATAAGAGTTACAAACAAAATATTTTTACTGACATTCAAAGTAATCACTATTAGCTACAACACACTTTAGACATCTGTTGCACAGCTGCTGGAAACTATTAGCTAATGCTTCTATTTGAATCACTCGTAGCAGCGTATTTTCACACGTTGTTGGATCTGCACAACGTCTGCAAAGCGTAGGCTTTTCAGAAATCCTTTGAGGCCGGGAACAAGAAGAATCTGCAGGAACCAGATCTGGAGAAACTGGAGGGTGTTCAAGAACTATTACCCTGCGTTTAGCGAGAAAGTTTCTCCAGTCTCTAAAGCACTTAAATCAATCAAAAACACACTTTTTATTCACTGCTTTAACACCGTCTACATTCGCTATTATTTCATGAGTCTCCTTCACTTTTTTCCTAATTTGAAGCAAAACTTTATGGTCACGCGTTGCTTCATTTCGCAATGACACAAGTTCTCCCACTAACTGCGTTAGATTGATCACAGCGAGCAACTATGCTTAACTTTAGTGATTTGTGCAATAGGGGACACTAGTTGATATGTTTCTCAATGAGTATGCGTGGACGCAACATCTTAAGCAGCGTAGTTTTTATAATATGGGACCATTCATCGAACTTTTCGAACGAACCGTGTATGTTGCATGCGATATATGTTGTAACAATGTTTTCTTAAAGAAATAAAGGTGTAGCGCAGAAGCTATGAACCTCATGAGTTTTCAGCTCGACTCGGTCTGACCCTAACTCTATCTCTAGCAACTGATATAACACTGTAATGTAGCGAATATACAGTCGTTTAGACAACTTCTGAATATCTTTACCAACTTTCTCCAACAGACTAGAAAAAAAAGTTTTGATTTTTTTGGTACATTTTCTTACAGCTAATTGAATCGCATGAAACCAGCAGATCTTTAAATCTAATTTTCATTAAGTAAAGCGTATTTTCAAACAGGCTAATTAGTAGCAAAAAACACAGAAAACATTCCAAATTTTCAATAAAAACTATCTCTAACACAAAAAGTTCTCACAAAATTGTTTTAAAATCCGCTTGTGAATTCCATACAACAATATTAATATATTGTATTACAAATAATAGCAGTACACATCATATAATGATAGAAATCCTAATTTAATGTTTCTGTCGAAATTCTTCAGAATCTGTGTATAAATTTCTTACGATTCGAGTCTTTATGTATATTTCGCTAAATTTCATTAATAACAAGACTGTAAAAAGGAGTAACCCATGAAAAATGTCCTAAAATAAGACACTTGATATATTAAAAAAATGCAATGACCATCACTTTATTTTAATTTATTTTATTTTTTTGTGATTTAAAGAACACAAAAATAAGGCCAGTTTTTAACATCATCTTAAATGTCACACGACAAAACATCTTGTCAAAAAACTGTTAGACTGAAAAGTTTTAATCTAATAACTTTTTTGATAAGTGTTCCAATGAGAAATAATGCCCTATAATAAAAACAAGAAATGCTAATCCAGAAAAAAGAAACAGTTTTCTCAGAATATTTCACAAACTGTGTAAACAATTCTAGGTTGCGCTATCACTATATTAACTTATCTTTAAAAAAAATAATTATTTCAAAGAAAAAGTGAAGAAAAAATAATTGCGAAAAAGAAAATCGTGAAGATATACGGACAATTACAATCAACGTTAAAATGTGTTAATCAACACAACACAGAAATTAAAAGAGTTCGTAATATAACATCATGTGTTAGATGACAGAACATATTCATGCATTTCTTGCCACTTTAAAAGTTTTGATATAATTATTTTTTGCTATAATTTCTGCTATAAATACCAGCAATGAGCAAAAATGTCCAATAAATAGAACAAGGAATGCTCCAGTGAAATCTTTAAGCGTCAGAGGTTTGAGACTTGTACCTTCGTAATTATCCATTTTTGGGTTGGTTAGAAGCAGCTGAGCTGAATAATCTCTATCTCTGAGAAGTTTTAAAAACAGATCCGCGGCAACAATGCGATGAACAACGTTTTCCAGTTTCTTTGGACAACAAAACTGATTTGAATAAAGTATTGAATGGTGGCTTACAGAGAAACTATCATCAGAGAGGAAGTAGTCTCGGCTGTACTTACTTATATCAATTCTAGTCGCAATAAATACTTTTTTACCAGGATATGTAAAAAAATCTTCATAATAGAGCGATTCAATTTCACCTCTTTTTAAGCATTCCCCTATTGATTTGAATTTATCATCGTTTAAATCAAACCACACATCTGTAGCACATCCTTTGTATGTCATACACATGACTGATTTTTCATTTGCTGCTTTAGATAAGTCTTTTATATCACGTATTCCAACCAGCCTAGGAAAGGTTATAACAGATAATATCACGGCTTTGTAGCTGGCAGTGAGGACAGTGATTCCTACCAGCCAATGAAGCAGCAATAGTGCTGTATTCCTTTTTCTTACATGAAAAGAATATGATTGTTCTAACAGACATCCGATACTCTCTAATAAAATAGTAGAAAATGTTTCTTTTCTCCCCAGAAGAAAATACAATAAAAGTGACATGATAAAGAGACACAATCCTATGCCTATCCATACTTCAAAGAAGAAAACCTCAAAAATAGCAAAATGTTTTGGATAGGGTTCCGGTTTTGTTGTCATGAATGTAACATCTGACACGTGCATGGGAAAGGTAACATTTACTGCATCTCTTCTGTCTTGATTTAAAGTTAACGGAAAGCCTGACAGATCAGCATCTCCTCTTATCAGCATTCCCATCATCCCTGACCAGTTTCCACCGAGCTCCTTGAATCCAACTGAATTATCTTCAGGTATCACAATTTGGAATGTTAAACCAAGTCCTTTGGCGAGTGCTCGAATTATCGGAACATCATGAGCACTGATAAGAGTTCCATCATAATTCCGGACTACATTATCAATCAATTGTTCATCATCCACAGGACCGATGGTCGCAAGTTTCAACATTTTTGAGGAATTGCTTTGAGACATATTCTTCCTAAAATTATAAATTTGAAATCATTTTTTTATATAAAATAACTGCAGAATTCTAGATATTTATTATCTGAAACAGAAGTCATTGAAACAGAAGTCAAAGTTCTAGTAAAAAAAATGCTTGCAGAAAATAACTTGGTAGTGATTATTTCTATGCTTAGTACTTTTTGAGGCACCATGTATAACCGTGGAAAGTAAACGCTCCATGATATTTTATCACTTAATTGTGACAGAATGACATGAGAGGTACCATTTGATTGGATATTGTGTATATTTCCAAAGATAAAAGAAAAAACATAGTAGTAGTCTACATAATAAACGTTCTACCAGATTTCATTTATTAAACAACAACACCCATATTTGGCACTTTGAGTTCCTGTGATCTAAGCATCCGAAAAAAATGTAAGGTTTATGTACTATTTGTTACTTCATAAGTGATAGAAGAGGTTAAAATTTAAGGAATTTAATGTTAAATGCACGTGGCTTCATTTTGTATCTTCAAAAAATGATCCGATTGAAAATTTATTTTATTAATACAATACAATGAATGAACATAAACACAACTCCAGCATTTTTAAATTAAAAAAACTTACTTTATTTATGAAAATTATTAAAAAATTATAGATTTTTTGCATTATGCATGGAATATGCATTTTTTTTTTTTTACTGGAGCTTTGACTTCTGTTTCAATGACTGACCTGCAGTAAGTTTTACATAAAAAGGATGAATATCGTCTAAGAAATGTCTGTGCTTTTGAAACACTTTCTTGTAATTAATTTCAGAGGTATAAATAATTTTTTTTTCAATGATCTAAGCAGTCCCCTGCTATCATTGAAAGAAGAAAATTTTAGAAAGTAACCAGATATTTTTCGTAAAATTTTCTTTGGTATAAAGTAGTGGTTTTTTTTTATATAAGGATATAAGCTGCGAAGAAGAAAAAAAACTGCTCCGTTCCGTTTCGTTCCGCTCTGCTCCGCTCCGACGAAAATCAAAAGGGGAATACGTCATTAAAGGCCGGCGTGCAACATGCACCAAAGTCCGTCAAAACTTATGAAGCAAAAGCAAAAATCGAAGTCGGCATATATTTGGAGTTTCCAACCCTTTCCATACAACAGAGTGGGGGCAGACACAGTCTCATTTGTAGATACGTACACATATGAAAAGACCTTTATCCAACGGAAATAGGCAAACCGAGCCAAACCACGAAATTTTAACGTTCATTATGCTTTAAAAGTAGGCAACACTTTGTGTACAATAGTTTTGGTATACAATAGTTGTAGTTTGCATTCCAATATTATCGAAGAGATAGCGTGATCGTCACAGTGAATATTTTACTGTAACAGTACATTGCGATTAAAAACAAATTCGTTGTAAAGCAAAATACTTCTGATGCGTTTCCTGGAGTAAAAAGACACAACAAACGTTTGGAACTCCAATAAGAACGCATTCTGCCGAAATTAGTCTTTTTATTTGAAGCGAAACGAATCATAATGATCAAATCAAACAGGTGGCCGGCTCGCTCCATGGCAGACAGCATTAAGAGAAGTGTTTTCACCTCTACATCTCAGCAAAGAATGGTAATCTAAAATCATGACAATGTTTACAGGTCAGCGATTATTCTACGCCAAAATAAACAATTTTCAAGATCCATTAACGCCAGACAAAAATAACTGTTAATGATAAGAAATAGATATATTTAAATTTGGCGATGAAAAAAGAGAGGGTTGTAATTTTACAAAATACATCGGTAACCTTTCTGTGGTTTTTAGACCCTGGGAAACATCTGCGATGAGCAAAAATATAGAGACAGAAATAACAATTTGTAAAGACAGAAAATGCGGATGTATATAAATTTTGTGTTAAAGTGAATTAATTACAAAAGATTAAAAGTAAATGTATTTTGATAACTAGCGGATGCTCAATGTTCAGAATTTAAAAGAAAGAAAATGATACTGGACAAAGACTGCACACACACACAGCGAGAAACATATTGGTAATTGTTCTAATATTCGAGCTGCGGTGTACATGTAATATTAAAAAAGCAAGAGATGCGAGAATAAATTGCATCTGCATGCAGAAAGAATAAAGCGTTAATCTGTTAATAAATGAGATATGATTTTGGAATAAAATTAAAAGAGAAGAGATAATTTTTAACAAAAGAATTAAAAAGTGTTTTTTTGTTTATTAATAAATTGCATACATACGGATCTATACCATAGTCAACATATCCATACTACGCACATTTCTTTTTACCAAACGTTTATTTACTAAATCGTCTTGTATATGACAAGGCAAAATTGAGAGATAGCTGGAATTCTCAGAATTTCTCCCCCTGTGTCCAAATGTTCTTGAACTTGAGCAAGCGTTTTAGCTGCAAAAGTTTTTTCTGGGGGAAGTTTTATGAAGCGAATTCGATAAGAAAATAATAAAGATTAGCCTTTATAATCGGGTACGTAGCCAATTTCCTTTTTTTAGACAGTGAGATTTGGCGCAAAAGCAAGGTTTGACATATTATTATTATTATTACATGTAAAAGCTTTGATATATTATTGTTATTATATGTAAAAGCTTTGACATATTATTATTATTATTATATGTAAAACCTTTCACATATTATTATTATTATATGTAAAAGCTTTGACATATTATTATTATTATTATTATATGTAAAAGCTTTGACATATCATTATTATTATTATTATATGTAAATTATTATTATTATTATTATTATTATTATTATTATTATTATTATTATTATTATTATTTCTAAAAGCTTTGTCACAATTTTTTTTAAATTTATCTTATCAAACTATTACCTACTACCGTAAATTTGTCTGTGCGTTTTTGTAGCATCACCCAAAAACTACTGCTTAAGGCGATTTTCACTAGAATGAAGTATGATGTGCAATTTATCAAATAGGCTATTTTTGTGTAATTTACTGTAACTTTTGATAGTCCAGTCAATTTAGGAAAAATAGCGGAAAAAATAGAACAAAGCTGGATTTTTGCACAGGTGCTAGTTAGGGTATGTAGTTTAACATACTAAAAGTCCTCATCAATCCGGTGTGAGCTTTCGCCGCCAGGGAGCGCGAATGATCCTGGAAATCGGTTTTTAGAGAATATCTCATTAACGATGACATCTAGAAAAAAAGTTCAATTACAAAGATGTAGAAAATTTAATTTCCTACAAAAAGTGTGTTTAACATTTTTTTGTCTCACCAATATTTCTCTGTCAAAAATCAAGAACAGTGAACGCACTTGGAAGAAAAGCGATAAAAATACGAAAAACCTGCTGCTATTTTCAAAGAAATTATATTGAAAGGTGTAAAATTCTTACTTTTAAAGAAAAGAGGTGAATGTATAATATACTGATTTCCATACCACCCTTGAGGTAAAGCCTTTAGTGCATTTTTTAAAATTCTGGTTTCCTTCCTAGGCCTAATCAACATATAATGTCTGACTTGTTCAAATCTCAATCATTTAACTGCTTGAGTAGTCGTTTGCACATCTACAACTTTTTCAGTCAATTTAGTTTCGTCATCATCTGTATTTTTTCTTCAGTTGTATTACCTTCACTATTTTCTGGTTGGCATTCGATATCATCACTAAATTCAGGTGTAGCGATTTCCTCATTACATGCAATGGACATGATATTGTCAGTATCCTCCTCATTTTCTAATTCGACTTAACTTGCATTGTGACATGAGACTCCGCAACAATTTACGCAAATATAAGAACACTTGAATCCAGTTTTTTGGCATCCACACGCATTGCAACATCCTTTGGAGAAAGTACAAAAAAGGGATTAAATAATATTTTTTTGGTGTGGGCGGTAAGTAGCTGGAATTGGACACAAAATAAGTGCATTTTGCTAGCCCCAGTTCTCAGGAAGAAGTTTATTGCCCAACCAGTATTGTATTCGATGATAAACACATAAACTGTGCAATCTAGCTGCGTCCACGGTAAGCGGTAACTATGAAAACCTTTTTCTGCCAACAGCAACTCCTTTCTTGAAACATGTGTAATGGTACTTGTTCAGAGAAATTTCTGCTTTATCACCATATAAAGCAAGAAAAAAGTTTTCCCTTATTCGAATATTTCAAATTGGGATGCTTCGCCACTTTTAAAAGTGCTGGTAGCTGTATGTTACGGTTTCCTTCCCTTTTCGAAATTTTTAATAACGACATTTTGCCTTTCCCAAGCATTGCTGTGTAGAGTCACAACCTCAAAAAGCGTGAAGAAACAATATATGATCTTTCTGAACTGCATCATAATTGAGACTGAGCGACGAATACTAGGTGGTTGTAATTCTTGTTCTTCGAGGCTTATTAAAAATATCTCTGTCTCTGGAGGTGCTAAGACAGTCAACAATACGAGCAAGTCAGCATCGTTGCCTGCAATCGCAGCCTGCGCACCAGACTTTGCTACTTCAATGGCTGTGTTAACAATAAGTGTGTCAGCATTTCCCTCTGCCTGTTTCGCTTCGAAACTGTTCTCCATAAATTTCTCCTTCAGAATAGAGATGAGGTGTGTCTTTTTTTGATGATTAGATAAAAACTTTTGATTAATTGACACATTCATTTTTTCGTTAATATCGATGTTGAAAGTTAAAATTTTCGAATACCGATGAGTTCATTCGGCCTCTTTTGTATTATAAACTTCGTCAGAGTAAACATTGAAAACGGTTACACATTTACCAAAGTAGTTTCTTAAGATATAGGAAATATAACTTTCTACAACACTCCTGTATGATAAAAGTGCAGCTGACGTCAATGTGGGCAAGCTAAAAATACCTGACAGTCGTTAAGACTACTATTGTTCACAAGTGGTCAAGCGGTCTGATTAGTCTAGGATAAAAAGATCTGTGATATAATTGGTCTGCATCGCCATGATGATTTCTGCAATGATCGCTAAGGAGAAAATTAGATTGGTTGATGGGATTGGTTGTAAACATGTCCTTTCCTTATTTATTTGTTTCCACTTACTTGGTAGAAAACCCTTATAAAGAATTTGTGGTGGTACCTTGCTTCAGCTGCAACCAAGTCAATAACATAACGCTTACTGTTATAAACGCTTACTGACTTCTTTGCCCCATTTGTCTTCCCATTTGCCTAATTGCAGACACAATTAGACTGTTTTTCCCCTCTAAGATTTAACTATTATCACTTTTTCACTATACTTTAGAGATTTCATTTTTCCTTCCGTATAAAAGCTTCATCCAATATATCAGAACATAGTACAAATTTTTCATTGAATTCAATCAAGCGATTTTCTTTCTCAATTTTTCATTTAACGATGTAATTTGTGTGGGCGTTGATGGTTTTATGCTACAGATTTCTTGTACGATTTAACAGAATTATTTCTTGTATATTTTTTTTACACGTTGGATGGACTATAATTCCACTATTGTTTTCTGCCATTTCTTCAAATGCTGTCCAATTATTGTCACTTCTTTCCAAACTTGAGGTCACAAGTGACTTCACTGCCTTTTTCCAATCATTCACAACGCAGCTCTCACAATATTCAAGAGAAAATACTTCGTCAATCTCCATTTTAACGCTCTCGATCAACAATCAAGAAAAAGTCATTTTACACTCTCAAAACTATTTAAAACTTTCTACAATACGCGTGGAAAATAACACTATTTACTTTCTAAAAACCCATAAAGAATACTTCATTTACTAAGTTAGGGTGATTTAATACCAGCGAAATGCTCATCAATTGTAATAAAACACGGCAAAGAGACTAGCACGTGGTATATTTCGACATAAGCATGGAATGCCACGACAATGACTACCAGGTTGCGAAATCAGTCTAAAGAGAAAAGGACAGAAGAAGAGGTGTAGGGTTCGAAAGTAGATAGGTTCTGCTTCTTGGGCGCGTTCAATACAACCGTTTCCCTATTTTTTCCAGTTATGTTCACTGCTTCTGATATTTGACAGGGAAGGGTTGGTGTGACAAAAATGTTATGGGCCCTTTTTGTAGGAAATTAAATTTTCTACATCTTTTAAATTGAACTTATTTTCTAGATGCCATCGTTAATCAGATATTCACGAAAAACGAATTTTCAAGATCATTCACGTCCCCTATTAAAAAACATATTAAAAAATATCAGCCGATGATGTTCTTATTACATCATGATGTAAACTCATATCCTGGTTCAGCGTATAAACCTGAATCAGTTATACCACCGTCGCAGAGTGGATCGATCATTAAGAAAATGCGAACATAGGACCAACATAAAATCATTAAATAACGAATATTTAGCAATAAAATATTTTAAAACAATATCTACAAGATACGAATATAGTTTATTTTTTAAATTATACCGCATTGTAATATATATATAATAACCTAGAAAATATATCTTTCAGCAGTGGAATTTATTTGAAATAATAATAAACTGGTGTGAATAAACTTTTTTTAACATGGAGACTGGAGACAAAAAGCTGTATGAGAATGTATTTACATTTATTTTAACAATTTTATCAATGTTATTCATTTGCGAAAGTTTTGCACCACAAATTTAACATGTTGACTACGATGATGTATTTGAAATTGCAGTAATAACTTTTCCATCGATCATGGTTAAATGCATATCGTTATCAATGGTCATACTTTTATGTGCTGTAAGCTCGAAATTTCATATTTCCTCTTCCATTTTTTGATACTCCTATTCTTATATCTCAGTCTTTTCCCTTACAAATTCGAATATAATAGTCCGACAATATCTACTAGAGGGTGGAAGTTGATTTTGTCTAATAACTTCAGTTCCACATATTAATATAACAGGGACCAAACTTGTCAAAAAATGATCAATTTGATTCTAATGAGCATTTGTCATCAAACTTTTGTTTATATAGAAGATTTGGCTAGTAGAACCATCAAGACCCCATTTAGATTGATTTGAACCAGAGTATCTGTCATAGATATTATTTTTTCCGGAAAGTAACATTCCAGTTTAGCTTGTTGAACGTAATAATATGTCTTCCACTTGTTGTTACCTTCTTCAATAAAACTTCGCCTTAATGTTATATTATATTGTTCCTTATAAAGATCAAACTTAGCATCATTGCTTGATATTGTTCCTTCGAAAACAAATTCGTCTCAATCTTTTCTCACAAGAAGTTGTGATTTGTGTCACTTCATTAGCATTTTTGATAAGATGATCAATCACGTTTGCGAGATCTTTAAAACCTCCAGATGTTTGTCTTGCTGCATGGAGCAGAGCTTCACCGGAAGTATCCCCTCGCAAACTTTGAGTTAGTCTTCTCTTTAGCATTTCGGTTAGCCATGAAAAAGATTTTTGTGCTGACAATTTTTGCGAATTTTCAACAGTAGAAAGTTTAGTCTAAAACTCCTGTAATAGAGGTTGTCGCATCCTCGCATATTTGACACCCGAATTGGAGCCCAGTCGAAAATCCAAGCTAATCAGAACATGTTCTAATATTGGAGTCTTAGGCAACCCCAGCTCCGGCTGCGGTGGATTGATGCTGAACTGAGTACGAATAATCCGAAACAAAATGGATATGCATCAGATCCTATTATAGGAGTCTTAGTTTAGACTCGTTACCAAATTTGGAAGAACACTGACGCCAAGAGTCGTTTTTCTTACTGAAGTTATCTAATTTTTGCTCACATTTTTTAAAGCGATATTTTGCATTTACACAAAACTTACGTAAGTGCTCTATTAAATTTTGTTCATGAATGGCTGAGGCCATGAATGGCTGAGGCCATGGAAATAAGATGTAGAACGTAGCAGTAGAATGTTACAGCTTTTTAGAACGATTTTAAAGAATTATATAAACATCACATCAGTGTTGGGCATGAACGCGCTTATTAAACGAAAACTCACGAACTTAGTACACTTTCTGTGAACGTGAGTTGAACTTGACTCACTTTTTGATAAACGAACGTGATATGAACGAAAGCTCAAAAAAATTGCGAGTTTGAACGAAATTTAAAACTCAAACTCATTTTTTTTTAATAATTTATTTAAAAATTTTCCGGCCATTAAGAACACGTTTTTCCCATTCAAATGCTATTTAGAGGCCTACACGGACTCGGGACGGGTCGAGTCTGATCATCGGTTTTTCTGGGTCGGGCCCGGGCCTTGCTTTCTCTGAAGGCTCGGGAGGGCCCAACCGGCCTTATTTCTGGGCCTGTGCTTTATTATTCCTAGAAGTCGGCACCGACTGAAATCTTCTGACATGGTCACAACAACGCTGCTTGTATGAAAATCATTGACTTGTCCCTGTCTGATTCGTGCAAAAATCTGTTTAAGGAACAACCTCCTTGGGTCAACAATTTTTGCCCAAAATACATATATTTTCAAATTACCATTATTCTACAACTAAAATTCCCTTTAAAAAATAATATAAATACATTGCTAGAGGGGAGGGAGGGTGTTATATACAGTACTGTAAAACCAGTTATAAGAATCTGTGTATGACGAAATCCTGTTTTAAATGGAAAAATTTCTTGATCGGTGCAAAATGGATATAATTCCGTTTGAAAATAAATAATACTTTGAAAGAGACGACAGACCTGGTAAAAAAAAGAACTAAACTATAACGATTTTTTTCTCTCCTATGTAATTCCGTCTTAGAAGGTTTTTCGATATAGAATTTTTCAGATTTTTAAGTCTCAAAGCCGTGTAAATGGATTAATGATATTAATAATAATTCAGATATTTACATATAAATAGAAATCCATTAAAAAATCAATATGGTTTTTAATAGGATGTATAGAAAAAAATGAGGTAGAAACAGTATTTTGAAACGGAAGTCCCTGTACTATGCAGTCTATGGTAGAGGTCTGTATGGGCCGAAATTTCAAGGCCCGATCCATAGAAGAAAAATTCGGCCCGGCCCATACAGAAAAAATTAGTGGCCCGACCCGGCCCGGTATAACAGCTAAAAGTTCAGCCTAAGACCGGCCCGGCCCGAATGAATTTCTACAAAACATTGATTTTGCGTCGATTTCGTTAAAGATTTGTCTCGTACGAGGAGTTCTGACCAAACATACTTATCTTTGCTTTTTATTCTCATGTTTATAGTTTTCATTTTTGTAGAAGTTATTGCGATATTTATTTTTTTAATGAATCTCTATTTGTTGTATGTAAATGTTTCAGTTATCATTAATATAGTTAATCCATATTCCATGTATTGGAGACTTAAAACTCTGAAAAAAGCTATACAGTAAATTCTTCTAAGACAGGATTGCATAGGAAAAAATGAGTTACAGACAACTTTTCTTCTTAGCAGGTGTAAATGTATTATATATTCTTTTCTTATGTATTAATACATTCATTTTGCATGAATCAACATATTTTTCAGGTTGAGAGTATTCCGTAATAAGCAGGTTCGTTTTCACACGTTTTACTATATTTTAATATAGCTACATTTTAATAAGCCTAGAAATGTACTATTTTTTTTAAATAATAAAATTTAATGTTTAATTGTAGAATAATGGCGATTTAAAAATGTATGCATTTTTTACAAAATTTTTTGGGCCAGGGCAAATGTTATTGATCTTTGAATGGACCAGGGCCACGCCGAAACAATTATTTTCAGACGGGCTATGTGAAAACGTTGAGAAGATTTAGGCCCATGACGAGTAGGAAGAATGATACCAGTTTGGTACGGAAAAAATAAGTTAGGCCCTACGCGGTCCTTCAGAAAAAAAGGCCCGAGTCCGGCCCGAAAAAAATAGTAGTGACTAATCCCGGCAAGAAAAGAATGGAGACCAGGCCCGGCCCGATTGCCGTGAATGAAAATAGGTCCAAGCCCGGTCCGTGCAGATCTCTGGTCTATGGCACTTTCATTTAAAATGAATAATATAAACATGAAAAATAGACTTAATAATTACTTTTTTTTTTGTCAGAACTCCTCGCACAAGACAAAATTTTAAACATATGGACGTAAAAATAAATATATGTATAGAACAATTAACACTATACAGGTTGCTGATCCATTTTATGCGTCATTTATAAAAACTATTATTAAAAATTCCAAATTCTTCCCAGATAATTTGAACAGTTATTTTTGATTATTATAAGTATAAATATTGTTGCCCGTGTTACGGAAGTAAGCCTCCTAATTACGATAAGTGTTCAACCAAAAATAAAGAAAAAATTTACATCTCATAGAACTTACTGGACCGTTCTGGTCCGTTCTGGTCCGCTACATCTGGATAACTGACAGTAATGATGCAAATTTATTGCCTGTTAGAAAAGACTGTTTATTCCGTTCGCCATCTGCAGAACATTTGTGTTGAGCAGCGACGGACACTTATAAAGACAGTTTAGATCGACTTCTTTTAATGAGACTTTCTGTATTTTATAAACACTTGAATTTGACTTTAATGACACAAAATTGGCCAATTTTAGATAATGATGTTTATAACGTATATAACCTTTAAATGTAACCTATTTTTTGAGCAAAGGACGTGTGTATTTCGTATATATGTTTTTTGCTCACTCTTTGCTTGAATACCCATCTAAGAGGGTGAAAAATGTTCAGTCTCAATTTTACCTTATATTAAATCATTTTTCTTTTCCTTTAAATGTGTGAAGATGATTTTCTCTATATAGTGCACCACTACGCCACTACGGAATATATATTTTTACAGCAGTGATCATCTATATAGTGAAAGCATATAATTTCTTTTCTCATTGGATACACGAGAAAAATGATATTCAGACAATCACAAACAACGTTGTTTCTAAATGGATTACACAGGAATTGAGGGGACGAAGCTACCAAACGGTAAGGCCATTCTTATTTATTTCTATAAGATGTTGTGAAGAAATATGATTAAGTTAGAAAAAAACATAGGAGGTAAAAACGTTCTCACGCCTAATACATGTTAGGTAAAATATTTTCTAACAAATATTTCGTGAATAAAATAAAGGAAAATTAGTATTGAAAATTTTATTCTCGAAATTTCTGATTAAAAAATCCACTAGATTTAGTAACACTGTTTGTGGCTTTTATAGTGGTTAAAATGGATCTGTTTAAATTAAAGCTATGGTTTAAATTTTTAACTGCACATAAAGATATTTGTCATGTTTAAAATGCAGTTTTCTTGGAAAGGGGGCCCCAACATGTACTTTGTGCCCGTGCCCCGCATACAGTTCATCAGGCTCTGAATGTCAGGATAAAATGTCTACAACAACGTGATACAAATCATCAGATTTGTATAGCCCAAATATTTGAAGTATGCAATGAAAATCATTTAAAATATTCCCAAACTTATCTGCTCCGACATATGCTATTGGTAAAACATTTTTGGCAATAAAGCAATTGAAAAAATATGTACAAAATTTCAAATATTAATTTGGTATTTGGTTAACACTAACGTTAATATGTCATCGAAAAAACAATTAAATGAGATTTTAATTTTATTTGCAATGCAAAAAGTTTTACATTTTCTTTCGTAATTATATTGGACTGAATTATTTGAATTCACAATAAAGCTTATCAATTAGTAAAAAACAAATCTAAAATACGACAAGAATAAAATTCTAGGCCCCAAATTCTCTTACGGAATATTAATCTGGGTCGGATCTTGCAATCTTTGTTTCATATGTTTTTTTTTTCTATCTTCCTTTTTACAAATTCCATTCAAAGAATATTTTCCTCAGGTTTTAGCATATCTAAATCAGTAACCGTAAAAAAGTGACAGGAAAATAAGTAATTGGAAAAAAATAACCGGAAAAAATGTGACAAGCAATTGATAAATATTAAACTTATTGATAAATAAGTGTTAAAAACTAACGAAGTAACAAATGTCTGATTTATATCATTCCCATAGCCAAATATTTGCTGTAAATATTTGTGAATACTATTAGCAATAGTGTAAAAAAGTGGGAATATTCTCGTAAGAACTTTGAACTTTGAAGGGTGGTGGGCTTTGAGACCTATAGCTGCAAGGCTGTCGTCTCGAATGATCCTTATACATTTATTTTATTCACAGAAACATATACATGACTTCAACAATTACATAAATCTTGACGAGAAAGTACAAGGAAATTTACAACACCAAGAGTTACATCCGGGAGCTCCACAAAGTGCGTGCAATGGAGCAGGCGGGAATCGAACACCGCCGGCCTTGCTTCCTATTTCTCGTAGGAGAATGCTCGTATTCATCACTACTTGACTTTTGACATTCGCGAACGCAAAAATTGAAAAGTTGTGAGAATATTAGCAAGAAGAATACTCGTTTTAATTACTACTTGATTTTTGATATTCGCGAACGCGAATACGAATTTTTTTCGCGAATACGAGCATTCTCGTACGCGAATATTCTTACTTTTTTACACTATTGCATTCACAAATATTTACAACAAATATTCGCCTACGGGAATGATATAAATCAAAGATTTGTTACCTCGTTAGTTTTTAATACCTATTTATCAATAAGTTCAATACAGATCAATATTTATTAATTCATTTTCACTATTTTTCCTAGATTCAGGTAAATCTATATATTGAGTTACTGTTTACGAAAACTCATACTTTTCGCTGGTTAATTCATACAATAAAAATCTTTGAAAACGCTACCTGTCCATAACAGAGCCTGTCTTAAATGAAAAAACTTTGTTCCCGACGGACAAAAAGAATCTCATACATATCTATTAATGGTGCTATCACACGTACTCTCATATCATAGTCAATATCAGATATTTCATCCGAAACACGTTTTTCAAGAGGAAAAAGCTCGAAATCGTCCCGTTTGATAGATTACCTCTCATAATTTCTTCAAGATTTAACTGACAGTAATTTCTATCCTCTACGATAGATGTCAGCTCGAAATCCACCAATCAGAGCTCTCTAACAATTTCAAGATGGCTACCGTCAGTGAGTCAACATGTTTGTTTAGCGTGGTCGCAAATATTGAAACCAAAATACAGAAGAATTAAGGAAAAAGCAATATCTTTAGTAACACAGGGACCAATTATACACGAAAAGAACTTTAAAAATGTGCAGTTATTTTGAAATTAAAAAATTACATATGCTTCGATTGTCTCTTCGGAGTTCGTTATTAAACACTCCCGATAAGAACTTTATTTACTAATTTAAAGTCATTTATTACGATTATTTTATTTCAATTCCTTATATTATTTGCTATATGTTATAATTGTACTGTCGTAGTCACTTATTTACTTCTCAAACTGTACTAGTTTAACTATCTTCTGCAGTGTATTTGGCGTCATTTCGTACTTGTTGCCAAATTATGTCGCCAAAGAAAAAAATGCAAGCAAACACGCATCAAGGTATTTTATTGCAAAAGAATGCAGCGTTCAGAGTCTAAATTTTGTATTGGAGGGGGGGGGGGAGGGCAGAAAATGTTCTTATACTTTTAGAAAAATAAAATTTAATAATTGAAAATTTAATCTAGCTGCTATTTATAGTTAATTATATTTTACCTTCTAATAATTTTCTTTTAAAACAATCTTGATAACCTTTTTTTAAAGATATACAATTATTATACAGACATACATATTTATTCTTAAATCGGTGGAATAGTAAAAATTGATTCACCGTTGTCCGTTAGATGGTTGGCGACTTTCTCTCTAACATGGTTTATTAGTGAGAAATTACATTTCAGAATCAGCCGGAGTGGCTGAGTGGATAGAGCGATAGCCCAGAACGCTGTGGACCCAGGTTCGATTCCTGGCTCTGGGTAATTTTTCACTTCATGGTAGGATTATTTTATTTTTAATATATGTGGGTGAGAATCCCTTCAAAAAAAATTTAAATTTATATATTTTCAAAAACAAAAATCAATTGTAACGTAAAACTTTCCTAGCAGAAATAGATTTCTAGAATTTTCAAATATGCGAACTCAAAATTAAAGGTCATTCCGCAAAATAGTTTTTAAGTTATGCTTAAAAAACACTTGTCATGTAATCTGTTTTGCGACGATCGACCATTTATTTAACATTAGGAGGTGCAAACATAAAACCTGCGTAATTTCTAAATTACTTTAACGAGTGACTTTCAATTTGATACATGAAGGTAAAATTTACCGAAAAATATGATGTCGAAATTAGGGTTTAGTACTAAAAGTTTTAGAATATGTTACAATTGCTATACGTAACTTCCTCCTTCCCCCCAGCAAAATTTATGTACAGCATTATTATTAGATGTTATTACTAATCTATTGTTACTTGTGACATTTTTACACAGTGATTTGCGGCAGAGTTAGTAGAGGATATAACTCTCCCCCTCCAGAACTGTACACAATATGTATAAAAATAAGGATTGTGTTTTTGAAACGAAAAATATCAAAAACTCATTTAAACTTTCGAAAATTGATTAAAATCATCAAAACCAAGGAAGAAAACACTGCAAAAGATTGGGAACTATATCTAAATTCTATTACGTATTTCAATTTTACATTACATTCATTATGTAACATGAATTACATTTAAAATATGTAAAATATATTAACTAAAAATGTCATACTAGTGATTTTGGTAAAATAACTAAAACTTAATTTAAAATCTTTCTTTGCGTTACAGATTTCAGATTAGCGATAAAGTGCGGTTCCAATACATGTGACAAAAAACTAGTTTTAATATTCTATTTTTTTTTTCTAAATCACTTAATACTAATAGTTGAGAATTCTTAATATTTACAGGTAATGAAAAACGTAAAGTGAAGATATGGACTCTATAATTTAGAATTTTAATGTTATATTAGCGCGAGTATTGTTTTTTTAATCTTGGAATTTGAAGTAAAATGATCACAACAATATATATATAGAACAGACACGAAAAGAAACTGCAATGTATAAAATGTTAGTACGTGATAATGTTTCCTGTTTATCAATCAATCTCTACACTAAATATTAAAACACCTGCTGCAATTACTTGCCAAATGTTACGCCCTCTTCTTACATTAGCAGATAACTTTCAGTAGGGAAAGTAACCCTAGTTGCAGCGTGAAAGTGTAGCTCCAAGAAATCGAGAGGCAATAGCATATACTTCATATCGTATGGTATTCCGTGTGATAACAGCTTTACTAAAACGAAAAACTGTCTAAAACATAACCCTTTTCGGTTCTTTACGCGACTCCGTTTTCCAGTTTTACTCTACTTTGTAGTTTATTACTGATTCTTAAATTAACAGAAAACTAATACAGTAATATTTGCTAATGCGGAATTGCTAAGGATCAAAGAAAATATCCGTTTTAGACAGCTTTACATTTTAGCAAGTATAATTTTATTTCATTTCTTCATGAAATTTTTCCATTTAAAACAGGACCTTGTTATAGACAGTTTCTTTTTACCAAAGTTTTATTGTACTATGGGCATTTGCATTGATTTACAAGTGCAGTAAAACTTGTAAAACGAAAAAATATATATCACAGCTAAAAAATAGCAGTTATATTGATCATGCGAAGATAGTTAAAGGACCAAATAAAAACTGACAAGATAAGTACAAAATGTTTGTGTTCTGATACATAAGTGACATGTTTAAGCAATGAAAAGTAAAGCTAAAATAACTAAAAATTAGCATGAAATTGTTTCAAAGCTTCATAACAAAGAACCCTTTGAATGCAAAATGCAATGTAAAAAATAATGAAAAGCAGGAATAACACATAACTTTGCTTCAGAAACTATGTCATTGAAACACGTTTTCCATTTTTTGTTAAAGGCAGAAGATCTGTCAGAAAATACTGTCAAAATCGGCACTTTGAACAGAATTCCTGATGCTTCAGAGCGAGGAAAGGAAAAAAATTCTCGTCACGTGACCCGAATTGCTTATAACTCGATAAGTAATTTATTTATGAAAAAATGAAAACCTCATTTCGATTCCAAATCACGTCAATAGTCCAGGCTGTCGATTTTGTCTTTGCGTTTAAAAATGAGTCAGAAAATTTCAGAAGTTTCGCGTTGCTGAGCAGGTCGTTTGAAAACCAAATTAACCAATTTCAACTTCCTTTGTCTAACCGATGTCTAACCGATTTAACCGTCTTTATTTTTGCCGAGGTGACTTTTCTAAGAACGGTAAAAAGGGTTTCACTGATTACGGTGCAGAAAGTTCTTTAGAAGTATTTTGATTGATTGGTGGGTCTACTAACAACCGGTCCTACCCTGAAAATATTCCACTATTAAAGTGACCATCGGATAAAATAACAACAATGTCACTCTTCCATTGATATTTTTCCTTTAACGTTTCGTAAAAACTACAATGAAAAAAAGTAAGCAAGAATATTTTTTTCATTATAACATTGAGGTACTATAAAAACGTAGTATTATAAGTGCAAAGGAAAACAAATCTGCTTAAAACATTTTTTTTGGGGGGGAGGGGGCGATTGCCCCCTTCCTTTCCCCCTTGGATCCGCGTCTGTTCGTTAGACGTAAACTAACGAATATAGGAGGTACTAACTAAACTATAAGTTAGAGGTAAACTGAACGTGACTTTTTTTATTCTATATTTAAATATTTCATAACAAAATCTTAAATATTTAAAGAAAAAACACGGTAATTTATCATGCAAGTGCGATGCATATAAAAATACATTGAATAACGAAAAGTTAAGTTAAAAATACTTTTAAAATTTAGAAAATAAAAGTTTTTTTTTTTTTTTTAAGGAACTTTTAGTGAACTTCGCTCGTTTTTATTAACGAGTTTGAGTTGAGCGAGTTCGTTTGAAAAATTTTGAATTTGAACGTGAACTTGTTTGAACATTTTTGAGAAATTAAGCTTGAGTTTGAATTAGTTCGTTTTTTTTTTTTTTTGTGAGCGTGCCCAACACTATATATTGCCAATTAAAAATTAAACAAATAGTGAATATCCACAAAAATCGCTTGGATATAAATAATAACTGGACAGATAATCTTAAATTTTAAAAATTTCGCATTTTATATTCGGAATGTAATTATCGTCAGTGAAGCGTTTTCTTCTTCTTCTTCTTCTTCTGCTTTTTTTTCTTTTTTTTTAGCATTTTTTTAAAGTGCTGTTGACAGCAGTAAAGTATGAAATTGTTCAGAAATTTACTTTCTGTACCATTTGTTATAGTCATTTAAATCTGAATGCAAAAAAAAAAAAAAAAAAAAAAAAAAAAAAAAAAAAAAACCTTTATGTATACAGGCTTATAATATTGTGATAATCCTATGTTCGACACCGCGTATACTTTTATCCAATGCGCGTCCTCCAAGTTTTATTCCTAATACTATCGCGAATCCTATCCTAGCCTAATCTTCTACTATCCTAATCCTAATCCTAATAATCACTTAAATAATATTTTTTTGACACGAATACATAGAATCGATATCCATAAACTGAATAAATAGAAAATAGAATAAATAGAAATAATAAATAGAATAACCAGAAAGTAAATTTTTTCGACATTTAATGTTATAGAAAGCGTATGAAATTTCAAGGTCATGACAGAAATTTAAATAATCCTATATAAAAAACATACATATGGAAATTGGGAATACCAGTAGTATTGTCGGTACTTGTTTGATTATAAAGGCATTGGCGCGATAAAGAAAATGGTTGAATTCGGCAAAATGTTATAAAGTACTTTTCTGTCAACCTTTATTTACATTTTAGAATGTCAACAGATTTACACCATTTATTGAGCAGCAATTTGTTTAATATATACATAAATAAGACTTAAAATAATAATATAGTATGAAACATGTAACACACATATGTCTACACATATAAACTATATAAATAATGCACATTTAGCAATGTATAGATATACGAATTGCACACCAAATACCACCTAAAATACATTGTTGTATTAGAATTCTCCCACCGCTGTTTTTCAGTTTTAGAAAAATGGATTCGTTGATTTCCAGGTCCTGTATTTTTCATTGGTTGCGGTTTCAATTTCGCGACTGTTTATATTATTTAGCACAAACTTTCACCATTTTCATCCCCACCCTCTATAACAGTGCCGTATTATCTCCTATAAAATGTGATAAGGAGTTGGTTAATTATATAAGTTTTAAATTATCGGGAGTGAAATTTTTTGCTTAATTAAGGCATTTATTTTTCTTTTAATGATTTGTTTGTGAATAAACGTGAATGACGTCATGGGTAACAGCTAGTATAAGTTAACCATTAAATGTATTCATTTTTATTCCAGAGTACTAACAACAATATATTGATTTAATTATATTAATGTATATTTTAAAAGCAAGAACATTACGAGTTTTTATGATTTTTTTTTCATAAAAACTCTTTAAATTAAAAAAGAGAACATTTATATAGATATATTTTTGCATAAAATATAAATAATGTAATATATTTCACCATTTCATATAAATCCTGGTTTAAAGTAATGAAAAAAAATTATTTTGTAAAATGTGAGGTATTAATATTTCTTATTGCTTATAATAAATATGTCGAGTAGATGACACTGGGCCTCTGACTTTTATACGACGCTATTTGTCTATATCCTTGAAGGAAGTGTGCTTAGATTGGTTACTGGTCACTGAAAATGCATTAGTTTTTTCCCCAATCGCCCGTTATCGGAATAACGATACATATCGGATGTAGCTGTGTGTCAGTTAAAATACATGAATGATTGAATACAAATGGCTGCAAATTTCTTTGTTGATACCGCTTACAGTCTTGTATTTGTTAGGTGCCTTTATTTTAGAAGTAATATTGAAAATTTTATTTAACTGTCTAATAACTAAAAATTGTAGAAATAATTCTAAACTTTACCAATTTCAAATATTTTATTTATACCTTAAAATTACAAAAGCAAGAATTCTGTTTTTATGATAAATCGAAACCTACGATATTCTGATAGTTTAATTAAACTTTATTTTTTTTATATACAGTTTGATCAAAAGACGAAACGTAAATATAGATTAAGAAAAAATATCAGTAAAAACTATCGATATTGCTTCGAAATGCTTTCTAAATATGTATGCAAATTGTATCTTTCAAAACAAAGATAAATTGTTCAGTTTACGCCAGTTGTTTTGAACAATCAAAAAGTTAAATATATACAAATGTAAAATTCTTTTATAAATTCTATATACATTTTTAATGATTGCAACATTTAAGAATGTAGAAGTGCGTTCTCAATATAAGGGCTATAAAACTTTAGGAGTTGCACGTAAGATTTTGCATTAGCTTTTATCAAGACTATTTAAAGACTAGCAGGCTAACACTCGCTAGCGGGCCCGTAATTGTATGGGAGTCTTGAATTCATACGAACCTCATAAAAAACTGTCCTAATACTTCGCTATCACCAGACATCGCTGCAAAGCATGATTTTAAGCAACATTAAGAAAACAGATTTTCATCTACCTCAGTCATTCCCGTGTGATCTAGAAGAAGGCATTACCGTTTGATGTCACGCACGGCGCTCTTCCCTGCCAATTTTATTCGCATTTTTTTTTTACAACAGGCTACATCGTGAACGATTACCTCCAAATTTTAATATATTAAACGTTCTTGATGAATGAACCTTTTGTGTTTAGAAATTCTTCACAAACGTTAACATTCTTTATAATGATGATGTAACAATATTTGTCTGTAAGGTGCAACAATACAAAATTAACAATCACAATGCACTCAACAATGGTACAAAAAAGTACAAACAACTCGCAAATGAAAAAGTGAAACGGGTATCCCGGAATTGTTGATGACGGTCAAATGCTTAGCTCTTTTATTATATAGATTTAAAAGCATAACTAAGGTGGACGTCCCTCATATGGCCTTGCTACAGTTTAAGAATTTTCCCCACCATCATTTTGAAAAAATCAAAACCATTTTATATATTTTTAACGTTCTTAGGTTAATCGACTTTCATAAAAAAAATATTGCATTCCCCATGAAATTAGTTTTATTAACCCAAAAAAAACGGAATTCCAAAAGTATACCAAGTGACCATATCAGGAACATGAACATGTGCACATGATATGGCCACCGTTGTTCCATGCTTCCCAAATCATGATTATTTTCAATTTAAAAGTGCTGTTCTGCTAAATCAAATAACTTCGTTGTAAAATAAATAAACATGATACTCAATAATTATTTTTTTTATTCAAAAGAGGATTTAAAACAGGATTTTTCATCAAAAATGAAGTTATTTACAAAATGGACATTACAATTTAAGTTTTTATTTAGAAAAAAAAGTGAAATCTTTGTAGAGTATAAAAAATCTATTAAAACAAGTTAATTATTGCAATTGGAACAAATGAAAATGTCTTTATCCTAGGTTTGCATGGCGCACTTGATATGGCCTCCTAGATGACAATAACAGGAGCATGTCAATTTTCACGAAAATCGTTTGATTTTGAACAACTCGTAAAATATACACTAACAACGACAGCACCAATTGATAGAGCATTAAAACCTGAACAGAGTAGGAATATTCATAAAAGAATTCTTTTAAGAACGCGCATAAAAAAGGGAGAATTACCAGATAAGAACAAGAAGCGATTACACCAAAAACATAAAATAGGGAATTGGCGACAAATTCCACAACCTAGCAGAATGGCAAGCAATCACATGATGCACTAGGAGGCCCCTTCACGGTATGCGTATGCCATTTAGCCAATGTTTTGTTTAGCTACCCTATAATAGGGGGGTGGCCATATCAGGAACATGGCCATAACATGGGTACCTACCTTATCACGTTTATAATAGTCGAAACTTCTTAAACTTGTCCATTCCACTGACTAGCCACAACCAACAATTTGGTTACAGGCGAAAACATCATTTACGAAATTGTAACTGGAAAATTTTCGTTTTCTTTCAATTGAAAAGAATATATCCATTTGTGTGTCTTGAAAGGAACGTTTTTGTTTTTAACATTCAACGCGTAAATATAACAAGTTGGAAATTGTACGTCAAACGTGACAAATGAGGTGTGTTCGTACTATAACTAGTTTCAGTGAAATTAATTATATCGTCTGTTATTAAAATATGATTAATTTCCTTAATAAAATAAGTACATTTTAAGTTGCCAACATTTTATCATTTTTTGACATTTATTGAAAATTCTAATGGGAAACTTAAGCCTAGCATTGACAATTTCAGAAATTGAAATCCATATTTAGACTCTTTTTTCCATTTAATATCTATTTCTCCGGAAACATCTATTCAAAAACTGTCGGTAAATTATATGGTTGCTATAATTAAACAATTTTAGTATACAAATACATTTTTAAAATTCAGTAATACGGAAATAATATGACTCTATTTTAAATAGGACGTAATCATCCTGACAACCTAGTATCATTGCCTATCATGTGATATCATTGAATTAATTACGTATGATAGGATTTAATAGAATTATACATCTCGGTCGCTTGAAGATTTATCCTCGGAAACTGCTTTAACAAAAAAGTACCAATTTTAAAAAAATTCAAATTACTTAATAAATATTTTTATTAATATCTTTTCAAGTTTTGATTCAATTTTCATAAAATTTGAATTGACTCGACAAAATTCTGCAAAGATTATAAATATTAAATTTCAAATCATTTGGTTGGGTAGTTTTTGCGCTGTTATATGCGGACGGATGGACAGACAGACAGACGGACGGACTAGACGACGGCTATAGGTGTTACGTATTTATATAATTACGAACGCACCTAAAAAGAAAAAATTCCGTTTATTCCAGGAAAATATATGAGTTTCACTCAAAAAACATTAAAAGACAGAAATTCCACATAAAAAAAAAATATATACACAACATACAGGGTGTCCCAAAAAGGAGTACCTATTTTTAAAAATGAATAAGAAACAAACGAATAAAGTTATTAAAAAAATTCTTGCAGGAAACGGATGTGTGAAGTCTGGAATTTTGTTTAGAACACGTTATTATGATAGTTCAAAATCTGATCGACAGATGGCGCTACAGCACATTTTGGTGGCTATATGAACAAACGGAGCATGCGTGAAGACCAGACAGAAGCAGACGTGGTCAGTGAAATTTCATTCTAAGACTCCGGCATGTTATTGTGATGAATTGAGGACATATTGAAAATATTGTCATTTAATTTTCAACTATTGCTGATGAATGCAGTAGCCGCAGCGCCATCTGTCGGTAAGAATTTTAACTAACATAATAAAGTACTCTAAACAAAATTCCAGACTTCACACAACCGTTTCCTGCAAGAATTTATTCAATAACTCTATTCGTTTGTTTTTTATTCATTTTTAAAAATAGGTACTCCTTTTTGGGACACTCTGTATGTTTTCGAGGTTTAAAGAAGTATTTATATAAACAAAGTTTCTTTTTCTACCATTGATTTTCGGATTGGTCTTTAAGTAGATTTTTTACTTATTTCACTTGTATAAATACGGTGTTTTCCCAATGCAATTATGAATACATCAATGGATATTTGAGGCAACGAGTAGTGTGCTTTTGTGGTCTCCTATGTTGCAAGAATGTGAAATTTTTTGCAATGCAATTATGAATACAACAATGGATATTTGAGGCAACGAGTAGTGTGCTTTTGTGGTCTCCTATGTTGCAAGAATGTGAAATTTTTTGCAATGCAATTATGAATACAACAATGGATATTTGAGGCAACGAGTAGTGTGCTTTTGTGGTCTCCTATGTTGCAAGAATGTGAAATTTTTTGCAATGCAATTATGAATACAACAATGGATATTTGAGGCAACGAGTAGTGTGCTTTTGTGGTCTCCTATGTTGCAAGAATGTGAAATTTTTTGTAATGCAATTATGAATACAACAATGGATATTTGAGGCAACGAGTAGTGTGCTTTTGTGGTCTCCTATGTTGCAAGAATGTGAAATTTTTTTATGACTTTTGTTGTTTTCAGTTATAAAAATTTTACTCAGTGCAATTTCGAAGTTCCTTTTAAATCCAAACACATTGCAAAAGAAATATACAAATATTTTATAGACTAAGAAAGTATATTATAACCATGGACGAAAATATACAATAACCTCTTTTGAATTATCCCTGATTCCAGAAAGGGTTTTCTATCTATACAAACGTCAGAAAGCATATGTTTTCGAGGTTTAAAAAAACATTTAAAAAACGAATTTCTTTATCTACCATTGATTTTCGGAAAGGTCTCCGAGTAGATTTTATACTAGGTTGATCAGTTTTCTCAAAATGGAATATAGAATTTTAGGTTACTATCAACTCTCAATTAAGCATTTTCAGCTGCGTAACTGAATTTGTACATGCAAGAGTAACAAAATAATTCTAATGTTAATGTTAATAATTTATCACATATGCCTGTAAAACCCGTTTGTTGAACATGAAATAATTTATTTGAAAATGGATACCATTAAAGCACCTGTTCCGAGTTGAGGAAAACTGACTAATACACTAGAAAATCTTCTCGAAAACGTTTCAGAACGTCATTGGCAGCAAAAGAAAGCCTCAGAAAGCTTATGTTTTCGAGGTTTAAAGAAACATTTTAAAAACGAATTTTCTTTGTCTACCATTGATTTTTGGAAAGGTCTCCGAGTAGATTTTATACTAGGTTGATCCGTTTTCTCAAAATAGAATGTCAGTTTTTAGGTTTTGTTGAACATGAAATAATCTACTTGAGAATGAATAACATCTGTATTCAGGGTTGAGAAAAACTAATTAATGCACTATAAAATCTTCTCGAAAACGTTTCCAAAAGTCATTGGAAGCGAGAGAAACTTTCCGTTGATGATAGTTAAATAGCAAAGAGTATATAAATTGAAATAATAATCATTCGAGTTGATAAAACATAATGTAAAAGTTGTACTAGATATTTAAGAAAACATGTGATTTCGTGTATAAATTTGCTTCTAAATATAATTAGATATATACACTATATTGCCAAAGGTGACCGGTCACTTGCGATTTTAGACGTTTTGTTAACTATCTAGAAAAATACACGAGGAAGAAACCTGAAACTGCAGGTATGTAAACAGTATAGTATAGGTTATATATTTCCACGTAGATTTTTTCACTAAACCCCATAGGGGACTGTCAACAAATTGAAAAAGAACGAATATCTTTTGGATAACCCTGTACAAAGTAATGTAGCAAAGGCGTTCAAACTCGAGATTATTAATAAGTGGTTTATTGAAATCTATTGTGTTCATTTTTATGAGGATAGCATATACACTCGTAGAGAAATTAAGGTTTTTATAAAAACAGTCCCAAATCTTGCCTAGTTTTTTGCTTTAAATTTGCAGAGTTCTTAATATAAAAAAAAGCTCTTTTCAGAAAATATGACAAACAACATTGTAAATAACACTCTGTAATCAGAATAAAAAAATAAAAAAAATTGGATGAAAAATGAGTAGGTTAACTAAAAACTGTTTCACTGCGCATGCGCAAATGCAATCAAAATATAATATGCATAATGTATTAGCTAAGTATATAGAGCAACTTTTGTGAAAGTTTCAAAATCATAGCTTAAAAATTCTGAAAATTATCGTCGATAGAATAAGCTCGAAATCCGTTGTTCCCAAAAAGAAGCAAAAAGATGAGGGGTTGTATCAAATATCTATTGATTAGTGCCAAGATAGCGTACACAATATTGCACGTACTACTATATTTGGATACAACCCCTCATATTTTTGCTTCCTTTTGGGAACAACGTATTTCGAGCTTATTCTATCGACGATAATTTTCAGAATTTTCAAGCTATGATTTTGAGACTTTCACAAAAGTTGCTCTACATACTTAGCTAATACATTATGCATATTATATTTTGATTGCATTCACGCATGCGCAGTGAAACATTTTTTAGTAAACCTGCTCATTTTTGATCCAATTATTATTATTTTTTAATTATGATTGCAGAGTGTTATGTACAATGTTGTTTGTCATATATTCTGAAAAGAACATTTTTTTATATTAAGAACTCTGCAAATTATAAACAAAAAACTAGGCATAATTTGGGACTGTTTTTATAAAAACCTTAATTTCTCTACGAGTATACATGCTATCCTCATAAAAATGAACACAGTATATTACAATAAGCCACTTATTAATAATCTCGAGTTTTAACGCCTTTGCTACATTACTTTTTACAGGGTTATCTAAAAGATACTCGTTCTTCTTCAATTTGTTGACAGTCCCCTATGGGGTTTCGGGAGAAAATCTTCACGAAAATATGTAACCTATTCTATACTGTTTACACACCTGCAATTTCAGGTTAATTCCTCAAGTATTTTTCTAGATAGTTAACAAAACGTCTAAAATCGCAAGTGACCGGTCATCTTTGGCAATATAGTGTATATTATATAGCTGTAATTCTTTTACGTTTTTCCTTATCCTTACAGCTAATTATCCTTACAACTAAGTTTGCTTTACAAAGGATGTGAATTATCACTTTACTTAACAGAGAACAACCAACAGAGTGAAAAAATGTCCAGACCGGGGTTCGATCCTGGATCCCTTGGTCTAGCGCACAAAGGGCTTTACCAATTAAGCCATCCGGACGACATCCGGTCTAGAATTCTCTCACTCTTATATGGCTAGGCTACAACCTTGCAACACAAGATGGAACGTCAATCATGAGCACAACACCTATTGGCATACATGCAACAAATCAAACCCAGTATCGGTGAATTTGTATATACTAATTAATTTTTCAGCACGCGGTAAATTACTGAAATACAAAGGATGTGAATTATCACTTTTCTTAACAGCGAACAACCATCAGAGTGAAAAAATGTCCAGACCGGGGTTCGATGCTGGATCCCCTGGTAGAGCGCACCAAGTACTTTACCAATTAAGCCATCCGGACGACATCCGGTCTAGCATTCTCTCACTCTTATATGGCTAGGCTACAACCTTGCAGCACAAGATGGAACGTCAATCATGAGCACAACACTTATTGGCATACATGAGAAAATTCAAACCCCGTATCGGTGAATTTCTATATACTAATTAATTTTTCAGCAGAGCTGAAATTACGCTGTAAATTACTGAAATACAAAGGATGTGAATTACACTCAGAAAAAGAAACTGATTAAAACTACAAAACATATTTTTTGAGTACATTTTGTTGTTTTAGCAAAATTGGAGTAAAATTAAACCATTTTACTTCAATTAACAAAAATTTTTGCTGATGATACAAAATTTTTTTTTGGAATTGCAAAAAAAAAATTTTTTTTGTTGATTTAAACAAAATTTTTATTGACCCATATTTAAACAAAAATTTTGCTTAAATATAGGTCAATGGAAATTTTGTTTGAATCAACAAAAAAAAAAATTTTGTTGAAAACCACTTTTTTTTTTTTTACAATTCCAAAAAAAAAAAAAAAATTGTATTGTCAGCAAAAATGTTTTGTTAATTGGAGTAAAATGGTTCAATTTTACTCGACTTTTGCTAAAACAACCAAAATGTACTCAACAAAACATGTTTTCTAGTTTTAATCAATTCCTTTTTCTGAGTGTATCACTTTACTTGACAGCGAACAACGAAAAGAGTGAAAAATTGCAGAGCGTAATTTCAGCTCTGCTGAAAAATTAAATAGTATGTAAGTTTTCTTTGCTTGATCCAATAAAGCAAAAAAAAAAAAAAAAAAAGGAATTTTTGTGTAGTTTTTTTTTTATTTTGTGCTGCTTTCTGTCATAAAAAATTGGAGAATTATTGCGTGTAAGAAAGGGGATAAATACATTGGACTGTTTCACACCGCTTTGCTGTGAATAATTTGCTAAAAATAAATACAAATATTTTGCCAAACCAAATTAAAAAATTATATATATGTAAATGTTTTGTACGTTGGAGATTAAAATTTGACTTTTATCTTTTAACAATTTCGGTAATGCTAATTATGTTATGTGCATAATATTAGTATATAAACATTTGGAGTAAGTATTGAAATATGCCCCATTCTCGAAATTGATAATCTATTGAAATATAATAAATCATGAAAAAATTATTTCTTTGTGTATTAGTATTTCTATTGAAATTTAATATGTCAGTGTTATGTTATCTATAAGCATTGCTTATTTCACGATTATTTTCTTTTGATTTTAACATTTCCGAAAATAGTTGAAATGTGTTTATTACGTCGTTTCGTCTGCCCGTCTGTGCTCGCACTAACTCACGTAAATATATTTCAATTTCCATGCAATTGATATATGTTATTGGGGTATACAGTGGTCTGTTCCCTATTAAAAATGAAGTATGTAGCATTTATAATTCTCATTTTATACATAAAGAGGATATTAGATTTTTAAAAAGCTAATCTTTCATAATCGGATTGACATAGTTATCGGAATAGCAACTAAGCAACCTATAATGATATATTTTATACATTGACACCTTCCCGCAAATATTATCCAAGTGCAATATCTACCCTATATATATAAAATCCTAATGAAACGAATTTGTGAAACGATTTTATGAAACAAATTTATGAAACGATTTTATGAAACGATTTTATGAAACGACTGATTATGTTTCAGGGCTATTTTTAATAAAATATTAAACGCTTGATGGTGAAATTAATACCAATTGTCCATAAAAATCCGCGGATGTCGAAACTGGTAATAGAATTTTGAAATTGGATTTAGTTTTCGAGAAATTAATTTTTTTCTAATTTGAATGACATTTCTGTAATGATGGCAACTAATTACTCAGTTTTTTTGAGACAAAAAAGGGAAAAAAATTGAAAAGGATCCCGATAGGGATTATTGATTTCTTTTTATTCGTCATTTTCAAATTGAAATTGAATTTATCTTTTATTTCAATCGATAATGAAGACAAGATTGTGATTAAATTATGTTTTTAATGGAAACTTTGAAAAAAAAAATCACATTTCTATCGTCAGGATTCAATCGTCTGTCAGCATTTAATTTAATTTATAAACTGAAAATATATTGAATAAATTTGTCCAAATGACGTCATTTATGCAAACGCAATAGAAAAGAGGAAAAAGGAATCAATAGTAATTATTATTTATTGATATCATATTGTTATTTTTTTGTAAAATTTAATTAAACGAATTTATAAAATCCCTAATTCGGATATTTCAAACGGATATATAAAATAATAATTGCCCAACTGAACGGAAGGAGAATAAAATATCCTGCTTGGTTTTCTATCCTGCTTGGTTTTTTCCGCCAAGCCTTTTAAAAAAGCGTCAAGTCCCCGATAATAGAAAAGCACCAAAAGTTCATTGGGTTTGTTTTCATAACCTTTGGCAAAAAATCTATGTATATTAACGAATCTATCCCTTTTTGAAAATCTATACTGGAAAAGTACCCGATTTTCGTATGGACAATATTCCAGTGACATAACATGGTGTAAAATTATCGCGGATAGCAAATTTGTTTAAATATCTCATCAATTGATGCCGAATAAATGCAGGCATGCATGCACAAAATATTTAATTAATTTTGTATTATAAATAATTATTAGAAAATTCGTATATACATATTAATTAAAATAAATAATTTACATATTTAAAATAACATGGAAATATGCATGATGGTGCACTAAAATAGAGAGAAAATTAAAACCTGTTACTGAAAATGTCTATAACATAGTACTTTTCAATACCGTGGATCTTAATGTTATTCACAAGCAGATGGAATTTTTCTCATCCTTAAACGCAAAGGAAGAATAGAATACAGATCGTTGTTATAAAAGTCCGGTAGTCACAGTGAGGTAGCCACAATTTAAACCTAACCATTTTATACAAGCTGATTTTCAAGTTGTAATTGATTTTACGTATCAATCCCGAAAACAGTCGTCAGTTGTCGCAACAGCTGTGTATGAGACCATGATAATCAAAAAAGGCCCAATTAAAACGTTTAAAGCATGGCAACCCAATTACATATTTACCAATATTTTTAAAATAAAGCACGCTGTCATGTTTTTAGAGGCCTCGAACTCTGAGCGGGGGTTGGCGAGCGTAGCTCGCAGGGGGTAGGCCCCCTAGTATGTTCAATAAAAAATCGTTTTCAGAGCGTGTTATAAGCTATCCGAATGAAACTATCTTTCATAATCGGGTTGACCTAATTATAGAACTTTCTCCAATAACACTTACAAAAACGTATGACGATACTTTATGCATTAACACCCACCCTATAAAATTTCCTAACTCATAGTACAAGTCCTACATAATTTAATTTCGCAGAACGTAAGTTTTAAGCGTTCTGAATGAAATTTCATTTTCATTTTAAATATAGTAGATGATCTAAATATATATATATCCTAATTAAATATTAGTATGACACTTTAATATGCGTTTAAAAAAACATCGCTATTAATTTTGTTTTATTAGATCAATTTGAGTTTCAACATTTTCTATTCATTAAAAATGCGTCATGGTTATTGAAAATATATATAATTTTTTTTTCAATCAAAATATTCAGAGTGTAAACATTTATGAACGTAAACGAATGCTTGAGATAATGTAAAACTCTGATATGAATCTTTTCCACACGATGTTTTATATTAAAACCATTCCATGTTTCGTAATTGCAAAATTCTAGAACTTTTCTAAGAATTCAAATTGCGCATATTGGGGATAACAAAGAAATGTGCTGATGTCGGAAATATAAAACAACCAGTGGACCCGTACAAAGATTTCGCATTGCAGTCTAATATATATAGCTATATATATTGGTATATAGCTAATATATATTTCTAATATTTTTTAGATGCAGGTTTAAAGTTCGAAAGAAAAGTTAATGATAGAAATATATGCACACAACATTAGTCAAGCCAGAATGTCTTCTCCTCTAATCCATCAAAGTCATAGCAAAAACTGATAGAAGATAACAAAAGACGCGCGCGAGAAAAAAAAATAGTATTTTAACTGTATTAGAGGAGGACGTCATCCACTTCCGGAAAAATATGGGACAAAGAAAATTAAATTGAATACATAAAGCATACAATTAATCTATTATAACAAAGCATACCTTTCAGGCTGCATGTGAAATACTACTGCTTCGGTCAATCGATTGAAAATATAAAACAATATGTTTCCATTTGTAGTGCTGGGACATTAAAAAATAGCATATCACTGAGAAACGTATTTAATGGAGAAATTTATTCCTGAGAAATCGCTACAGCATTAAAATTAAAATTATTATATAGCACTTAAAATAATCACCCAAGAATAACCCCCAAGAAGTATCACCCAACAATTAATCTGTTATAACAAAGCATACCTGTTAGGCTACATGTGAAATACTACTGTTTCTGTCAATCGATCGGAAATATAAAACAATGAATGCCAATGTTTCCATTTGAAGTGCTGGGACATTAAAAAATAGCATATCACTGAGTAACGTTTATAATGGAGAACTTTATTCCTGAGAAATCGCTACAGCATTAAAATTAAAATTATTATATAGCACTTAACATAATCACCCAAGAATAACCCCCTAGAAGTATCACCCAACAATTAATCCATTCGGTGTTTATAAAGTCCCGGACCCATTTTGATGTTTAATAACTCATAAAATAATAAAGATAAATTAAAATTAATAACATAAATGGTTAGATAGAGTCAAAAATTTTCATGACCCTTGTCAATGAACTTCCACGTGTGCCTCCTTCGTCGCACGGAAAATATCAAGCCGATAGTCAATTTCACGCCAGGTAGCGGCAAGCATGTCGGCATCCACAAGGCTATTGCGGTTGTAATTCTGGCTTTTAAGTCATCAATGTTCGACACTCTCCTCCTGTAAAGATTGTTCTTTACAAATACTCAAAGGAAAAAGTCCAACGGCGTTATATCAGGTGATCTGGGTGGCCAAGGATTTGGACCTCCTCGCCCAATCCATCTTCCTGGAAAATGGTCATTCAAAGAAGTACGAACGATGGTACCCCAATGAGGTGGTGCACCATCTTATTGCAAAAAGACATGTGGCTGAAGCTATTCTAGTTGTGGAAATACGAAGTTTTCCAACATGTCTAACAAGATGGTGCACCACCTCATTGGGGTACCATCGTTCGTACATCTTTGAATGACCATTTTCCAGGAAGATGGATTGGGCGAAGAGGTCCAAATCCCTGGCGACCCAGATCACCTGATATAACGCCGCTGGACTTTTTCCTTTGGGGATTTGTAAAGGACAATCTTTACAGGAGGAGAGTGTCGAACATTGATGACTTAAAAGCCTTGGATTTTTTTAAAGCATAAATAATCTGTAAATTCAAATACAGTTTTCCAAGAAATTGCATTTTTTTTCTTATTCGACGGTGTAAAAATTGAAGTTGTGCGATGTTTAAAAGTTGTGAAAATGCAGTAGTTGAAAATGCAGTAAAAACGAAAATTATTAGTCAAATCGTTGCTACCATCAAAGTGACTTCAGAAATAATCAGAGATGTGTTTGGTTTATAATATAGATTATTATTAACATTAAACCATATTTTTGACAACATCATTTGTGTGAGACATCATCCCTTGACATGGACCCGATTACGTAAGATTAGCATCAAAATTTAATTAAATCATTTTATTCTATATGTTTGAATCAAATATATGAAATCAAAATAATATCTTTCACCATATCTATCGTATACATATTTAAGACATTTTAAGACTTTTCCGTGAACATAATGAAATATTTTCTTTTTAGCCTACAATTTTTTTTTCCTAATACTCGACAGAATTTTACCTAGTTTTAATAATTTTTATTAATAATTTTTGTTTATGTTATCAATTCAGCTAGGTCAGATTGCTTACAAATGGCACACTTGTATGTTTCGATAAAATTCAGCGGTTTTTTGAATGTTTAATATGCTGATCTAATAACAAAGTTGTGATCCCAGAACATGCAACAGCTAACGCAACCATATTATATGATCTCACTTTTTTAAAAACTGCATTAAGTAAAAATGTTTTGCCAGTGCCTCCTGGCGCGTCAGTAAAATAAACCATAGAATTTTTATTTTAAACAGCAAACAAATTTTCATTATAAATGGATTTTAGATCATGATAATCCTGGCGCAGACGATAAATAGCCAAATATTGTTTGAAGGACAATTTTTACAATGATGTTTTTTTTCTTTTTTTAAGTATCACAAACATACACAAACATACTTTTATTACTTACGTGTTTAAATTAAATAATTTCTTTTATAAAATTATCACTCATCAAAACGTTTATTATTTTTTTTTATTTTTTTTTATTGGTATTTCATATAAAATCAGTAACAGAATTTTTTCCTTTTTTTTTCGAAGTGTCTGTATTATTTTCTAAATAATAATAGCCATTTCAATTCCTTAACGAACGATAATATGCGGCCGCCAAGAGGGAAAAAATTACCAATGGTAACAACCATTAAGCCCGAAAAAAGTGAGAAATACCAAATTCTTTATTTTAAAAAGCCATAATAAATCAGTCAATTAAGATACAATTTTCAAACATATTTCATTTGAAAGTAGATTTTTTTCTATATAACGGTGAAAAACTTTAAAATGTGCGATATTTAGAAATTAAAAAAATTGCAGTAGCAAAAAATCGCAAAACCAAAATTTCATCATCCAGTGTTGCCATTCGCAAAATGACGTCGGCGTTACGCACGGACACGTTTGACTTTTATAATATAGATAGAATAACTGATATAAAATCATGCTTTTATATCCTAATTTTGTGAACAAAAAATTATGTATAAATTCTTTGAGGAGTTTAACAAAAACTACATACCTATAGCAGTCCTTACAATGAGAATAAATTTAATTTAAATATATTAATATATTTAAATTCGGCCTATTTAAATACTTACCATAAATGATCGTCATGGTTACTCGAAGATTCACAGTTTAATTTTTCCTGTTACACCCCCTTTGTGCAGGTTTTCATGACTTTTATTTCGATTATGTATGGATTAATCGAAAAAATTATGAATTCGTAAATGGCTAAATTGGAACTATTGTGTTTGTTTATCAGTCAACTCTCATTAGAATCAAAATAAACAAACAAGACAAAACAGTCGCCGATTGGTACTTCGATCTCGTAGGACTTAGAGTTTATTGATTAACGTTTAATTTTACATTATATACAATAATCAATTTTAAAAAATGCAAAAATCAAAATGCTCCAAACAAAGGGTATGATTTTTATGTGTATAATGTTTACATGATGATGATAAAAGAAATATTTGAAATGTTAGAGTAATGAGACATAAAATTCTCAGCATCATTTGTAGCTATCTTTTTTAATTAAAGGGAAGTATATACTTATTTGGCCAAAACTTCACGTGATTTTTTTTATTTTTTTGTTCGGTTACAAAGAAAAGAGATATCATCTTCGGACTCGTTCCATCATTTTTATTGACTCTCATTTATATATTTAAAAATTTTGTGTGTTAAAAAAGGGATAATCGCCTTGTGCAACGCGATGGGGATTACTAGCAGATGCGAACTGCAATCTTCTAATCATACAACTGTTTATCTCCTGTCACAATCATCTGAAAGAAATCTGGTAGCCAAATTATGGCATGAAAGTAGATGATTAAGGCATCAAAGTCTCTGACGCTTATGCTAACATTTAGTTTAGAAAGTTGATATTTGAAACAATGATAATCATTTGAAATAACAAGGTCCTTTTTATGCTTGCCTTTACATTTTGCGAGGTCACAAAAAATAATTAATCAATGAACATTATACTTTTCGATGGTATAAGTTCCAATAATGGTGATTATGTTTCTTTTTATCTTAAATATCTTAAATGAAGGAAACCAGTCGAATTGTTCTTGAGAAATGGTCGCCCAGTTTGAAAAAGATGGTTTCGAGAAACACATGTTTGAAATTTAAGAAAGTCGTTTTCTGGCAGCTGCAGCGGTACTTGAAACGATCAAAAAAGACTGTAAGCAATTGGAATATCTCGAAATTGCTTTAGGGCAACAATCTACATACTTAAAATATTCAAAAATGCAAAAATTATATATATATATATATATGTGTGTGTGTGTGTGTGTGTGTATGTGTATGTATATAAATCGAAAATGTTGACTCAAAGAAGCGGAATGTCCCGTTAATGCATTATGATAAGAACTGTTATCTATATAACATATCTATAACAGCATATATTCTCAGCCATGAGTGTTTCGTCTATACGTTAATTCTTTGAAAAATGTATTCTATTATTTTATGTTTTCCAAATAAGTGCACAGTAGGGCTGGGCGATATATCGATAAAATCAGTAAAACCGATATAAAATGCATATCGTGATATCGATATCAAAAAATCCTACCCAACGGTATGTCGGAAATATCATAAATCTGACGAAAACCATGAAAACCATGATATTAAAAGCGCTTCCTCCACTTCGAGTATTCATGAATTGACGGTGTGAATTTTCCCAGCCTAAATGATTTTTGAAAAGGAGAAAGGGTGATTTGTTTGGTGTGTATGAGACGGCTGGGATACCGTATTCATGAATACTAACGGGTGATTATTCGGTGTTTATGAGACGGGTAATAAATATCGTATAGTCTTGTTTACGGTTTCGCCAGCGACCACTGACAGTAGATGATATATCTACTCGCATGCTATGCGGTGTGGATGAATATTTGCTCTTTGTTGTTGAATAATGTGTGAATTAGGCCGATGGAAAGAAAGGAAGTATTTTATGTGTAACAGTGGATTTAATGGGCCACATGAATAAAGAATAATTCAGACATGTTTTTATTTGTTCTTTATAATTATTATTTTATGAAAAAAATTATTAATTTCTTAGTAGTATTCATTAATGTATATTCTCGGGCAAAGAAGGATTTTTAAAAATGCAGATATTTTTACTTCTATACCGCGGGTTTTTTCCTTCCAGAATTTATTTTAAAAATCATCGCGTTCGCGTGATATATGTGAATATTTGGTATCTGACTGTCTCTGTATATATGACCATTGGTCACTGTCCAAAAATTGTTTGGTGGAAATTTTGCATTTAAATTTTTTAAAACCATTAAGCATTATTATGTTTTATTTGAAAACGGTGGAAAGGAATATTATGCAAAGTCTTTAATTTTAACTAGCTGTTTAACCCGTTCTACGCACGGGAGTTCATGAATTTAATTCTAAAATGTGAATAAAATGAATTTAATTCCCTTTTAAAGTCTTGAGTTGTTCAATAACTATACGATTTAGAAAAAAAAATACTACTGTGCATTTTTTTTAATGAAACTTAATTTATGTTGCTATGGCAGCAGACGATAAAGCGATATCTTTGGAATAAGGGAATAAATAGAATAAAAATGTTGTTGCCGTTTGTGATAAAATGCTTTTCTTTATTTAAAAAAAATGAAATAATGAAGCGCAATAAAATAATCTCTAATTATTTGCATGCGAGGTAAAAGAATTATCGTAATACCAGCTACAGCTTGTTAGTATTGCAGCGTGGCGTCCGTAATATGTATATCTAACATTGCAGTAAAGGGGGTACCGGGAGGAGGGGATGTTCAAGTGTCCTTCAGAAAATGACTAATTAGGAGAACCACTATGCATCTTTAAAAATTTGTTCGTCTGGTTAAGCTACGAACTTAATTACAAATTTTGCTTAAACTATTATTCGGAAATATTGGTAACTACTATTCATAAATTTACTTTAATGTTATAGAGGGTGATTATGAAGTTAATTATAATGTTTGTAATCAGTTGCGTTGAAATCGGAAAGATAGTTGCTGAGTTATGGAAACGGCGCATAGTTAGAGAAAAAAAACCTTGAAGGGGGTGCCGGGGAGGAGCGAATGTTTAAGTTCACTTCAGTAAATTACTAATTACGAGGACGACTATGCATCTTTAAAAATTCGTTCGTTTGGTTCATAGAAGTAGGAACTTAAAATAAGATTTTAAGTTTTTTTTTTAACCACGCAAAAAAAAAAAAAAAAAAAAAAAACATTGCTTTGGAAGTACACAAGTGAAATTTCATGTCATTTGGGTCAGTGGTTCTTTTGTTATAGGGTTTTACTTTCACAACTTTAAAAAAAATCACCCTGTATAATATTAAGATCTTGAGATTCACACACGATTCCGAAAAGCGTTGTTTATCTTTAGAAACCTCAGAGCCCATTAATGAGATTTAAAGGGGAATTCATAAAAACAGTTTCTTTTCTTTCCACTGATATTCTAAATAGTTTTTATAGTGTATTAAACATTTCTCTCAACCAGGAATAGGTTTAGTGGTTATAGGTTTGTAGGTTTTACGATGCTATAAATTCTCAAACAAACATTATCATGTTGGATGAGCATGTTTTAGAGACAAACATGATAAATTTACAGCACTAATATTAACCTTAAAATTAATATTATTTTTTTTACTCTTGCTTGTACAAATTCAATTACGCAGCTGAAAATTTTGAATTGAGATTTAATAGCATCCTGAAATTCGTTATTCTTGTTTGAGAAAACTGATTAATACATTAGAAAAACTACCTAGGAAAGTTTTCGAAAAGCAGTGGTAACAAAAAAAAAATTTACCTGTTAACCGGGGAATAAACTTTTGTTCAACTCGTTTCACAACGGGGTCTTTTTTCTTCATCGTGATAAGTAATATCACCAGGGCCTGATTATCAACAGGGTACACTTGCACCAGTAATAAAGAATAGAAATTTTTTTCCTTGTTCATGGCAGTAATTTTGCATGAATAGGGCGTTTTAATAAGACGAAAACTTCTATTAAATTTTACTGGTTGAATTGTGCTTCTTTGGTAATCAGGCCGTAATGAGTTCAAAATATTACAGTAAATTTCTATGATGATAAATGTCGTCATGACCATTGCAGTTGTAGTTTGTGTATGACGAAATATTTCGTCATACCCAGCTAACAGGTAACAGGTTAATAAGTGCTTGTTTAAACCTAAAAAAATATATTATTTTCTGTGGTTTCTAAATATAAAAGATGCTTTTCGTAATCGTGTGTAACTCGAAATAGGTTATATTTTATTTGTGGTGTTATTACATTTTTCTAAATTAAGACTGATTTTTATTATTATTATTTTTTTTACAGTGCTAATTCACACTTCCGTTATACCTCTTTTCATAAAAGCCGCTTTACAAAAAAGGCTTATAAACATTTCGATTCAGTTTTCCTCATAATCATTAACAACATTAAGCGTCTGTAATGGTTGTGTCACATTTTCAGAGAAATGTTGCATATATAAGATTTATTTTGGAGGTACATGTGGAAATCACAATATGTATAGCTGTACAGAAACTAGATGAAAATAATGAGATCAATAATAGCTTTTAGTGTAGCAACTTAATCATAACAAAGACGAAACTGATTGACGACACCGCTTTTTTTGCACCAGCATATCAATTTCCATTGTGTCACAAATGGTGTATAAGTACTGGCTCTCATTATATATGGTTTAGATAATAAAATTATTATTGAAGTATCATCAAAAGTTTAACTTATTTAAAACATATTAATAAAATATGCACAAGTATTATGCATGTAAACACAGGTGTTTTATTTATACCCACATGCAACAGCATTTGCATTATGCCTATTTTTATAAAAGACGTTTTACAAAAAAATTCTTGTAAAATAGTCATTAAATGTTTCATTAATGTTTCTCTTTTAACATATTTTTCGATTACTTTTTCCGCTTAATCACTGACAACATGTAGCGTCTGTAATGATTGTGTCACATTTTCTGAATACTGCTATATATATATATATATATATATATATATATATATATATATATATAAGATTTGTTTTTCAGTTACTTTGTGGAATTCACAATATGAATAGTTGTACCAAATCGGGATGAAAATAATAGGTTAAATCGCAGCTTTCAATGCAGTAGTTTAATCATAACAAAGACGAAGCGGCTTTATGAGGCCACGTTTTTATATCAGTTTTTAGTGTGTCACAAATGGCGTATAAGCACTGGCCTTCACTATACAAAGCTTAATTTATAAAATTACTATTGAGATATAATCGAATGTTTAACTTATTTAAAATTTTATTTAAAACGTAATTATGAAATATGCACAAGTATGTATTTTAACATTCCTTCCAGTTTTCAACACTTAATTAATTTAAAAACAACTAAATAAAATTAAAACATATTTATAAAGGAACTTTCAAATTATTTACTGTGAAATCTTGACTGGTAGTATCTAGTTTAGTTTGAAAATAGCTTCAATTATGTATTATGTAAATAATTTTTCGCCGCTTTGTATGTAAGAAAATTGTCACCTGATGGTGATTTTAAAGATAAACCGAAACCTCGAAAATAAATTTTATTTTTGTGATATTAATTTTTACACCGTTGTTTAAAATCTCGTAATAAAATGTTCGTTGGTTAGCAACTTATCGTTTTGTTTTGATAAAATGTTTATATATATAGGTTAGATTTTTACGAGGATTTAATTTCTCACGAGAAACTGGCAGAAAAACTCACGAGAGACTAGTTAAAGGTGGTGAACGATTAAAGTCAGTAAATCGAAAATCATAGCTCGTAATGAAGGCAAAAGGAAACACAATTGGAAGTTATTCAATAAAAACTCAGTCAGTCATCCAATAAATAGTTTATTCAGGACCAGGAGAGATGCTGGAACAATTCCTACAGGCTACAGATACAAGCTTATAGCCCTCAGGCTTGACTATAATTCACTACATCATTTACGGGATCTTAAGCGACTGTTTAGAAATTCTAAGTCGTTCAAACACCAGATAACATTTTGGTCAGCACTACAAAACACGACAAAAATCTGCTCTCCGAACGCTTGCAATCGGTTTTTGTTAAATACGCGGAAAGTTACAGAAGCGAAGTAACGTGTGCACGAGCCAATCAGTGAGATGCGAAATCAAGCTAAGCGAATGACGTGCGATGGAGAAGTTTTAACAAGAAATAACTCCCGTACCCAACGGCGCATTGATTTTGAAGTGAAAACGCAGTGCGCGAGGCGAGTCCTTGGAATAAAAAAAATGGATTAATTTTTAAACCATTCGAAATGACAAACTAGTGTTTCTTAGAATATTATAAATTGGATAGTTGATAAAAGTTACGAATGGACTAAAAGTTTTAGATTAAATTTTGGAATAAGAAAATTATTAATATACGTGTTATTAATTTTAAAAGGACATTAAATAGCAATAAATATTATTTAGAAATAAGGAAGTAATGAATAGGTCAGCATTTAGAATAATTTAAAGGAATATTGCGAAATAAAATTTTTATACAACATTATCCCCGCCCCCCTAAAAACCGTAGAGCTGGTAGATCCGATGACCTACAAGTTCATTTAAGGAAAGCAATAATTCAAATTACAATATAGTTATCTGGTATTCTACTTTCTTTCTGGTATTCGACTTCAAAAATTCTCTGATTTTATTAAAGCCAAATCAATAGTTAGTTTTGTAAACGCTAACCTGTGGGAATTGTTTAAATACAATTATAATATAAATATTTTTGTTACAAATAATATTTTTTTTACTCCTTAAAGAGTCTCAAGACTCTTAATATTGGAAAAAAATGACCATTTTCAACATTTAATATTTTAAAATGTAGATGACTTTAAAACACAATTTTTGGATAGATGAAAGATACACATATATGTTTTTTTTCATGTCATATATTAAAAAAATTATAATATGCAGAGTTAATATTTATAGGGGGCTTCAAAATGTCAGACATTTTTCGAGCAGAAAATTGGCATGACAGCTTACGCGCAGAATTACAAAACAAATGTTGCATCTAGAACAAAAAATTTGGTGCCTAATTACTTCAGATTGCAGTAATTATCCTGAACCTAAGTAAATTTGTATTTAAAACATTTTTATATTTTTAATACAAAGTTGTATTTATCTTATAAAAAAATTTGAAAATTTCAACAGATTTGAAAAAATATTATTTTCAACTCTAGAAATGAAAATTTAGATTCAGTTTATGCAGACTAACATGAAACATACCTTTTGAAAATTTCATGAAAAAATATTGAAAAGTTTATGAAATATCCTGCGCGTTATGCCCAAAGACATCATTTTGGGAAAAATGACTTCAAAGTTTTGTTTTTACCGCTTCAGCTGTGAGTGTGTATAATTCTAAAAGTCATAACTTCTGTCTAATCAGAATTTCAAGGAAACAATTACATCGAAATGTTCAGAAAAGATAAGAGTTTAACATATAAAAAAATTACAATTTCGAATGGTGTAATTAACATTATGAAACAGCATCATTGAAAAAATAATGTAATTTGAACACTAGAACGGTCGACAATTTCAACATCCTGAAAGAGCCGTCCGTGTCATTTCGACACAACTAATTTAATTCTGCAAAATTGTTGCTATAAATTCTAATTTAGCACTATATTGTGTCATTGTACTTTAATAAAGCTTATATTGTTAACATTTCACAAAAGAACGATTATTTATTTTACAGAAAAATACATTTAAACAAAACAGCCGACAATTCCGCCATCCTGAAAAAGCCGCCGGTGTCTTTTCGACACTACTAATTTATTTATACAAATTGGACGCTATAAAGTCTAATTTAATACTATATTGCGTCATTGTACTTTAATTAAGCTTATATTGTTCCCAAGAGATCAATGATTTATTGTAAATTCTCCACGTTGTCGAAATAACACCAACGGACGTTCTAGTTGAATTTGGCTGTATTTTGTTGTTTATTTTATATCGAATCACATAATACAAATTTCGACAGTGTGCTTATTACGTAAAATGATTAAAAGCCTTAGGATTTCAAAAATATGGTGAAAAAAAGTGACAGAGAGATATAGCTAAATTCGCTTTGGTATCAAAATTATTTCAACGGACGTCCTACTCTGTTAAAAATTTACAGCAAAGTGTCCAGTCATTTGACCGTTTTTATAAAAATAGTTTATAACCGTAATTTAACTCTATTCTGACCATAATATGGGCAATAATATGGTCAGAATATAGTTAAATTATGGTTATGTAACATTTCTCTATAAAAAAAAGGTCAAATGACTGGACAGTTTGCTCCAAATTTTTAACAATCTAGTGTTAAAAGAAAAACTAATCACAGAAATACAAATACAAAAAAATTAAAATAGTTTTTCGTGAGATAACAGCATATTTATACATATTAAAAGAAAGAAAAAAATAAATATTTTTATAGCAAAATATTCCAAAACAATGATTTTAAACAAAATTAAAATAATTGAGGCATTGATATGGAAAAGGTAATAAGTCAAGAAAAATCGATTTTGAGATTTTTAGTTGTAAAAGTATAATTTTAAGTACTTTTAAGTAAAATTTTAAGTTGTAAAGCTGACATATCCATACATGGATCTCATATGCTTATTTTGTGTGAACAAAACTTTGTAATTTAGCAGTGTAAAACCGTTTTTTGCTTCCCCTGTAAAATTAGGTTTTCTTGACTTACTATCTTTTCCATGTTAATGCCTCAATTCAGGCGTTTAATTTTTTTTTTTAAATTCCCACAATTAAAATTTAAATATATTTAGATATCGAAGATGTTTATAAATACATTTTATATTAAAAAATTGAAATTCTTAAAAATATTTTCTATTATGAATAATAAAAAAATGCATGATATAAAAAAAAGTTTTTTTTTTTTTTTTTTTTTTTTTTTTTTCCATTATTTGGTAAATTTTAATTCTGTAGTAAGTTTAGTCTAAACTTACTTTAGGTTATGATGAAATACTTTACTCAAACAGCAAATAATTTATCGCCGAACTTCAGCCGAGAGTTTTAACCCGATCACATTTCGTCCAGGCGACCTTACTCTCAGTGCAGAAAATACGTCTTGTCCGGCCGGAAAAGCGTCTCTCGACCGTCGCATCCCGACTATTATTGAATCAATTTTGAAGCTTTTGCCTATTAGTTTTTAGGGTTTCGTTCATCTCACGAAACTATATTACTCCCGCTTCGTGGTCTGTCCGTCACAGAGCCTGTTCTCAGAAACTATATAACTTACACGCTTGGAATTTATAGCTGAATACCTACTATGAAGCTCAAAAGCATAAAATTTTAAAAAAGCGTATTATTTTAATATAGAGAGATAAAAAACCAAAAATTTACCAGCCTTTTCCTATTAAATTAAAATTAAATTTCGCTAAAGCAGTTGCCAACAATTATAGATCCACAATAAAATTCTTTCTACAGTAATTAATTTTCTATTGAAAGATTTCCACGTGAAAAATGAAAATAAAATAAAATAAAAAATTTCACCACCAATTGGGAAAAAAAAAAAAAAAAAAAAAAAAAAAAAGATTAATATGACGCCATATTGGTAATAAAACGGAAATTTCCAAACATTTCTCAATAATACAAGGAGTATGAGTATGTGTAAATACAGAAATCAGCTAAATATGACGTCATTAGAGAATTAAAAAGAAAATTAATCTGACGTAATAATGGATTTTTCAAATGTTCGAGAATAATACAAAGAGAGTATCAATATGAGTAATAGAGAATAGTAAATATAGAAGTTTGAGGAACGTATTGAATCATGACAAAAACTCGATTATGGAAATATTGGCATATTTTAACTTTTTGAAGGTCTCTGTACAACATGTTTAATTTTGAAATTGATTTTTTTTTTAATATCGCATTTAGTCCACATGACAGATATTATTATGACCGCTATTGGACCGGTTCAGATTTTCGAAAAAACGAGAAAAATAGACCGGTAAATTTTTACTTTATAAAAAACATGACTTTTTTTTTTTTTTTTTTTTGAAAATGAAATTTATTCGGATTTATTAAAGAAAGGATAAAGTGTTTTGAAAGGAATATTAAACGAAACCTTTTGTGCGATCTTCGATCACACTTACCTAATTGCTGATCATTTGTCACTTGGTAATCCTTTTCCGAGTACATTGCGATATCAAATGATATTTTGCCGATTAGTTAGTGATATCATATGGGAAAATTTGTAAGATGTAAAAATAGTATTTAAAACTTAGGAAAGTTCGTTTTAATTCAAAGAATAAATATTTCTAATCGGGATTTCCCTCCCCCCCCCCCCCCCTATAAGATGCTAAAATATTTACATATCGATTATATAACTAATTAACATGTAAAAAATTTCTTTTTAGTTTAAAGTCTAAATATTGTTGTTAAATGCGTTTGTAATAAAAGTTAGATTTAATTACAATTTAAATTTAAATTGCAATTAATTTTCAGCTGTAAGATGCAAATAACGTTATCCTTTAAGTTAAAATTTACGTTCTTACTTATAGTTTTTTTCCTTTATTTCTGTTTTAAATATCTAAATAATAGTTTTAATAAATACTTAGTTCAGTTTTTTTTAACTTAAAAAAAAGCATACAATTAAAGTTTTCACTATTTGGAGAAAAAAAAGATGATTAACTTCAGTATAAAACAACTTGTATTATAGTATATAAAAATAATACTAATCTCAAAAGCTTTTCCAATTTTTTTTAAATGTCATTTTTCATTTAATTACAGTTCTAAGGATGTTTCTTAATTTCCAAACTTATATCTAAATAATTTGTAAAAAAAATTATTTTAGTAACTCACTAATTTCTAATTCATAACTTAAAAAATGCATTTAGAGCGAATAATTTGTAGTTTATAATTGTGGATATTTTCTTATATTTGTGTATTTTCAATTTATTTATCTAAATCAATAAAACAGCAAGTCTTTCTAACCACTTATTACAAATATATCTCTGAATTTATTACGTTCCAATTATCAAAGTATATTTTTAAATGAATGACTATACGTAATTATTATTTTTTTAAGAAATTTTTTTTAAATTGTTAGATTTATATTACATCACTTATAATGCTATCTATAAATTTTCAAGAAATTAAGGTTTACTGATTTGTGCAAAAGGAATTTATTCTCACCAAAAAACGTTTTCTATCAGATGTATTTTTGACTAGCACTACCAGCGATGCTGATCGCCTGTCTGTTTAAAAGTGTGGTGATCTGTCCTTGAAACGTGAAAAGAGATTTTGGAGGGGTTGTAAGATAAAGATTCAAGGATATTGGTGTATTGGTGTGTTTATGTCCCATGACATATTTCACTAAAGTGTGTGTGTGGGGGGGGGGGGGGACTTACGACAGATACAAATAATACTCTCCCTGTAAAACGATCAACTTTGGTCGTTTCCAAACATCTGCCGAATCCACCCTTAAGTATGTGCCGATATAATTACTTCCAACATTATTCTGATTTACTGCCGACGTTTGGCTTTGATTTATAGCTAGACAAATCATTTAGTTGTTGTCGACACGATATCGTGTCAATTTCTGTTTACGACTATCGTCCATTTACTGACAATCGTTCTAATAGACCGAAATTTAGCCGATATCTCTTGCTGTTGGGATAGATTATGGATTTCATCAAGGCTTTTTCTGAAAAATCCTGTACCAATTTTGACATCATCGTTTTTCCATCGTTCGCGTCTTCATTTCGACGGAGTTTAGGTGTCGTACTCTTCTTGACCTCACATTTAAGAGAAATGAAAACAGTTGTAGAGAGAACTATTAAAATATTCGAGCGGTATTGCTACGATATATGTATGTTATCCTAACCAACTGTTTTGATGAAGCCAAGCACAAAATGAGCCTTATACTGTTTATCTCTGATATATTTATCTTAAAGATTTGCCGTAGCAATACGACGAACAGTGGTTTTCAGTTATCTAGAAGAGCTATATTTTTTTATTCGTAATTTTAATAATAGTTATAAGCAAGTGAAACAAAAAAGGAATAATATGCTTTGTACGTAAAAGAACATCTAAAATAAGTATAGCTAGCAAAGTGTGGCAACAAAAATTTTAAAGGCATTCAGCTTAACAAATCCAAAGATTTTCATGTTTTATCTCTGCTGCTAAGAAAATAAGAACTCTTTATCACTGATCGTTGATTTCACACAGTTATAAGATAAAAAACTAAAGTTCTTAAAACATACTTTCTTCAATAATAGAAATTTGAAGAATAATACAAAGGGTTTGATGTAATAGTGACTCTACATAATTTTATCTTTGATAAATAGTTTTTCATACAGTTCAGCAGATAGTAAAAATAGTATTTATGATGCATAAATAAGTGATTAACAAATATGTAAAAAACAATTCTCATTATTAAGTTTTTTACTGAATAAAATTTAAATTTCCAATAATGTGATAGCTTTATGTTGAGGATTTCATAACAAAATGTTTGTGCATGGATTTTATAGTTACGAAAATTCAAAGTTATTCTTATTAAAATGTTTGAGTGTGATAAAGTCATTATGATGCTTAGAAATAATGCAAAGCTTTCTTTCAAATATTTTAAGCGTTAGCTTCATTGATGCTGCATCCATATATTTGCAGAAATTTTAAATAATTCACATAGAAATCACACAACTAATCTGACATTATTTGCTGCTTCGAAATCTCTTCTTGTGATATTTTTATTCACCAAATTTTCAACAATAAGTACAAGAAATGAAAGCGGGTGACCTATTATGAGGACAAGAAAAGATCCAGTAAAATCTTCAAGTGTCAATGGGGACATATCCTTCCGATCAGGAGCAAGATTTTTTGGTTCGGATAACCGCAACTGAGCCATGTAACGTCTGTCTCTTAGGTTTTTAGCATATAGATCTGCTGCAATAATACGATGAACAACACTTTCAAGTTTTTCGGGCAACAAAACTTCTTGGAATAGGCTATTCCAATGTGGCTCAAAGAAAATGAAGCGTCTGAAACGAAATAATCTCTTGCGTGCACATACAAATCTAACCTGTCCGCTATGAATGCTTTTTTATGGGAATAGTCTAAAAATGGTTCTTTCCCATGCAAGCCTGCGATTTCACTTCTTTTCATACACTCTCAAATTCATCTGAATCTATCATCGTTAGATTCGAACCATCGAACACTAGGTATACCCCCTTTATATGAAATACAAGTGACTGATCCTTCCTTTGCAGCTTTAGCCAAATCCGACGTATCTCGAATTCCAACCATCCTTGGAAATGTTATTACAGATAATATGACAGCTTTGTAGCTGTTAGTAAGGATCGTGACGCCTAAGAACCAAAAAAGCAGCAACAATGCGGTGTTTTTTCGTCTTAATTCAAAAGAGATTGATTTTTCTAATAGGTTTCCGATAGTGGCCATTAGAACATCAGAATAGGGTTGTCTTTTCTTCAAAAGAATGTACAAAAGAAGTGACGTGAGAATTAGACATAGGTTTATACCTATCCACACTTCAAAGGAAAAGATTTGAAATACGGCACATTCCCTTGGATGTGGTTCAAGTTTATTTGTCATAAAAGAAACATCGGACACATATAATGGGAAGGTAAAATTAATTACTTCTCTTCTCTCCTTAGTTGGCGTAAGTCCACTTCCCGTCAGCTCAGCCTCTCCCCTTACTAGCATTCCAATAACACCAGACCAAGTGCCGTTAGAATACTTGATTCCAAATGCATTTGGTAGAGGGGTGACAATTTCAATCGGGATCCCAAGAGCTCGGCTAAAGAGCACGAATAATAGGAGCATTGAAAACATTCACTATACACTTCCATCAACATTCGTAAACAAAGTATCTTGTTCATTTTTTTGTGGTTGCACAGTGGCAAGTTTTATTACTTTTGGTAGGCTGTTCTGCGGCATTTTCTTCCTAAATAAAATTAAAAAATATATATAATATATAATTTAACAAATTACAATAACCATTGGGAAAATGTTCCAAAAGCAACCTTTAAAAAAAAAAAAAAAAAGAAAAAAAAAAAAAAAAAGAAAACGTATTTTTGTGTTATAGCGGACCCCACAATTATGATTATGCCAAGGTTTGTAGTTATGATTCCGCCAAGATCATCACAAAGCGTATATATGCATCCCATATACGCATATAGATATTCCAAACACTCCTATATGTACCATATGTGTCATTATACACATATTATTTACGTCTTATATGTCGTATATACATCATATACACATGGGATATATATACATCACATATGCATCATACATGACTATAACTTGGCCACATACGTCAAGAAATGATATATACAGGGTTGTTATAATTATAGTTCGCCTATTCAGAAGGCTCTAGAGCCGGTTCTATTGCTCCAAACGAAACAAAATTTCACTGGTACGTAGTTGAAGAGATGCGCTCTGCGAAAAAAAAAATAGTTACATTTTTCGTCAGTAGGTGGCGCTGCGCCGATATTTAAGGCGATGTTTGCAGATTCATTATATCAATTTCAGTCAATCCAGACGAGGCTCACAAATTTAAAAGTTTCAACAAACTTCGACGAACTGCGAATTGTTATAATTTAAGTTCACCTAATCAGACAGCTCTAGAGCCTGACCTATGACTCCAAACAATACAGAAAAATGAATAGAATTTCATGTGATGTAATCTGCATCAACAAAAACAAAACATGTCGCTCGGCAGCGAGGAAATAACGAAGAATAACATTACGCATGTTCAATGAATCCTCCACCATTTTCAATAACGCATTCCATTCTCAGAATTGTGCTTTCTACAGCATTGCGTAAACTGTCCTGTGAGATTGAGCGAATATGAAGTCTAATACTTTCTTTAAGACCACAGATAGTCTGACATCTATCTTTAGATACCGAATCTTTCAAAAATCCTCACAACGAAAAATCGCATGGTGTTAGATCAGGCGATCGTGGTGGCCAGACTGTTTGAAAATAACGACTTATGATGCGGTCTTCTGTAAAATGGCTTGTTAAGAAAGTCCGAACTGCTCTGGTAATGTGCGGTGGTGCACCGTCTTGCATTAACACGATATTTTGAAGGCAGCATCGCTGTTGCAAATCGGGAATCAGAAAATTTGACAACATATTGAGATACGTTCTCCCATTTACGGAACATGTAAAGGGTCCTGTGGATGTTAGTTCCTCAAAAAAAATATGGTCCTATCATAAACGTAGTTGTAAAACCACACCACACCATCACTTTAGCTGCATGCAATGGAACTTCTTGGACAACATTAGGATTCTCTTTCGCCCAAATTCGACAGTTGTGTGTGTTCGTTTGTCCGTTTAAATAAAATTGCGCTTCAACACTCCTTAGAATATTCCAGGGCCAAGAATTGTCCACATTCATTCTTGCAAGAAACTGTAGTGAAAATGATAGCCGACTTTCGGTATATCCCTGTATTAGTTGTTGCCCCTCTGAATCTTGTAGGGATAGTAGTGCAAAATTTGACGCATCACTTTTCTCACAGTGGAAATCGGTATATCGACTTCATTCGCAATAGCTGGTACACTTGCATTACCAAATGATGACTGGCTTGCTAAATCCACGGCAGCAGTAGCAATATTTTCAATGCTAGAAATGTCTACCTTTTTTTGTCCTCTGCCAGGAAGAATGTCGAGTTTTCCTGTTTCCTCGAACTTTTTACTTTCTTCTATCTATAATAGAAGAAAGTATTGTAATCGAAATTTTTTTCGACTTCCGGTTTTCGACGAATTTACACGTTTTAGGGGACAGAGATTCCGAAACACATGTTTTTACAAAATGTCTGTCTGTCCGTCTGTCCGTCCGTCCGTCTGTCCGTCTGTCCGTCTGTCCGTCTGTGTGGCTTTTAATTGTACCATCTAAAAGTGTATGAAGTTATGCTTCAAATTGAACCTAATTTTTTTTCTATGTTTTTGGCTATGGCAAGCAGATTCTATCAGAATTTGGGGATATTTCGACGAAAGGGGGCGCTGTGATCGATATTTTTGTTCCATTTTTACTATTGTACCATCTAAAAGTGTATGAAGTTATGCTTCAAATTGAACCTAATTTTTTTTCTATGTTTTTGGCTATGGCAAGCAGATTCTATCAGAATTTGGGGATATTTCGACGAAAGGGGGCGCTGTGATCGATATTTTTGTTCCATTTTCACTATTGTACCATCTAAAAGTGTATAAAGTTATACTTCAAATTGAACCATATTTTTTTCTAGGTTTTTGGCTATGGCAAGCAGATTCTATCAGAATTTGGGAATATTTCGACGAAAGGGGGCGCTGTGATCGATAGTTTTGTTCCATTTTCACTATTGTATCATCGAAAAGTATATGAAGTTATGCTTCAAATTCAACCACATTTATTTTCTATGTTTTTGGCTATGGCAGGCAGGTTTTATTAGAATTTGGGGATATTTCGACGAAAGGGGGCGCTGTGATCGATATTTTTGTTCCATTTTCACTATTGTATCATCAAAAAATGTATGAAGTTATGCTTCAAATTGAACAACATTTTTTTGCTATGTTTTTGGCTATGGCAAGCAGGTTCTATTAGAATTTGGGGATATTTCGACGAAAGGGTGCGTTGCGATAGCCATTTAAAGATTTCAAATTCAAAAAAGATGTGCAAATTCAAAAAAATTAGAAATCCTAAAACTTATTTTTCGTTAAATGTTCGGCCTTGATCCGGAGAATCCGGAAAAATTTTTGCTTTGCCTCTATGTTAAAAAATGGCTGAGATATAGCAGTTTGAAATTTAGGGTGGCTAACATTTTCAAAGAAGACAGCAGAATTCATCCATAAACGGGTTTAATTTATGAGCTTTAGTTAACATGGTTTCGGCAAATTTTCTGTAACCAAATTTTTTGTAACCATTAATCCTATTATTTGCTTATCACTATATATTTATATTCGCCAACGTCAAATTCTCGCCAAACTTGGCGACAGTTGGCGGAATATCGTCAAATTTGGCGACCAAAATAAGTTGCCATAAATGAAGCCAACTTGGCTGTAGAGGACTAATTTGGCGATATTCTCATTCAAATTCAATGTTGACGAGAACTGGGATTGAATCTTCTTTATTTAGGTTCCACGCGTTTTACCTTCGTGTTTTCCATTAAATTTATTAGCTAAAATCATAAAACCAAGGAATAGGAAGGCTATGTGTTCCTGTCGGTTCAGGCCAGAAGGACTTTTCGTAGTTTAGTATACATCGGTTGTTCGCATCCTTGTAACCCGACCATTCGCACGCAGCTGACGTACAACAGAATGATGAAAAATATTGATTTTATTGGTGATGTGATAGCGAATTTTGAAGTATTAACATGACTGAGATAGAAGAAAGTTTTGGGATTGGCACATCCGACTAGTTAATCATTTTGTGAACTCCACGATCCGACATTGGTCCACGTCTAACATCTTTTAGTTTCCGGAATTCTCAAAGAGCTGCAGCTGCGTTGCTGTTATTTTGATAAAATAACTTTACAAGAAGTGCCTTTTCTTTCAAAGTTACTATTCTCCACAAAGCGTAGATTCAAATACTTTTTAGAAACAATCAACTGTTCCAGTGTCAAAGAAATCACAGACACACTTTATCAGCAAGATTTAAATCGTCATGTGGTTAGAAGGGTATTTCAAGTTTTCGAAGTTGCGACGTCACTTTGACGTCGTTCGTCGAAAATTTGAATAAAATGTGATCTTTTTCAAGCGTTGGGTGAAATTTTGTGATTTTGTGTGTTTCATCTGGATTGACCGAAATTGATATAACGAATCTGAAAAAGTTTACTTTTACCAACTGTGAAATAAAATTTCCTGTACTTTGTTTTTAACAAAATAAAGGAATCTGCAAATATCGGCTTAAATATTGGCGCAGCGCCACCTATTGAAAAAAATTTTAACTAATTTTTTTTTCATTTTCGCAGAACGCATCTCTTCAACTACGTACTAGTGAAATTTTGTTTCGTTTGGAGCCATAGAACCCGCTCTAGAGCCTTTTGAATAGGCGAACTTTAATTATAACAACCCTATATATATATATATCATATTGTTACGGTTGGTTTCAACAAATTTTTTTTTTTTAATCTACATTAATTATTTAAATCACTTTCTCAACATTTATTTAAAAGCACTCTTTTTTTCTGTTTCTAATAAAAATTTAAATAAATAAAAGTAATTGTAATAATTATAATAAAATCAGTTTTTATTTTTTCTTCTTTCTTTTTCTTTTTGCAAAGTAATTTCAACGTTTATAGTCTAACGTAGCTTCCTGTTTTTCAAATACGAAAAGCAGACAGCAAGGGAGGGATGTTTTGTCAGTAGACTGCACAGGTGGAAAATTTGGAGTCATCTAGTCTGACTTTGATATAAGAATGACCGACCGCCCTGTATAAGAATTACGTTATCCTATGAGTGTACTATACACGCAATTAGGCTTTGTAAGTTTACGTCAGGCTTCAATTGGCTCTGCTATCAGGCGGATAGCTGGCGCCCATGTAAACAGAGGCTAACAGGACCCCCCTTCAGCACACGCCATGGGGGTGATGCATGGTTTCCTTCCCCCATGAAGCGGCCGGCAGAGTGGAGCGGCAAGCTGTAGTCTTCACGTTGAGTCCATTTTTCCTTTTGTTTCCATTCCCGTACCCCTGGCAGAGTGGATCGGTCCCGTTTTTCAAGCAGCGCGGGAGAATGAATGTTTACGACACTTGTTGCTTGGCCAAGAGACCTGTCGTTTGACTCGTAAAAAAAATTCGACTTATTACGGGGCTCGAAGATTGGCCTGTGGGCTGGATCGCGAAGTTGTTGAAGGCGGACAGGTTTCTGGAAGATTTTTTTTTGAGAGTGGGGCATTGATGGCCCTACATTAACCATCCTAAATCATGATGTTATGATGAAAAGAGGCTATAAGGGCATTTTCGAATTGCGGATCTATAACTGTTAACGAGAAATTAAGAAGAAGATATGTGTAGCCTATTTTTTTTGGCGTAGTGGCGCTCCAAGATTATGACTTCTTAACCATCAGAAGTGATCATAGATATTGAACTAAACCGGTCGTTAGAAGTCGTAGTGTTCTGAGTTACGGTGATGGCTATCTTCGAATAAAACACATGCTTCAGGAAGGTGAAATTACTGACTCCGACGGTGAAGTTCTGGACCGTAGAACGATTTTCCCCTCCGGACTAGATGATGGACCTAGTAGTTGATGGCAAGTGATGCAGTGAGATGAGAGGATTGATGAATGTTAGCTTGAAACCACGTCTGAATTTTTCCCCAGCCTGAATACTCCAGCTTAAGTGCTTCATCAGATTTTGAAAAAGGAGGAAATGCTCCTAAGTGCCCATTGACTAAAATTGTAGAACTCTCTACCTGTTGTAAGTACTATTTGCATAGTTTTTCTTTTTATTTATTTGTACCTCTTTAAAAAAAAAAAAAAATATATGTTTGCTATACCAGAGTTTAAAAGTGAAATGAATATCTTTGGATAATTTCAATAAGAATAAACATTATGAACAGAAATAGTCTGTAGGTTAATATATAATGTTTGTATGTTTGAACGACCATTAAATGGTAATATGATGGTAATTTTAAAAATATGATGTGTAATTTAAAAGTAACCAGTGAGTGGTTTCAACTTAAAAGATCAGCTGTTATATTGTTTTATTAAGATTATTTTTGATAACTTAGTTGCTTCATTATTTTAAATGTTCAAATAAATTGTGTTTTTTTTTGTTTATTATCAAAGTTGGTATGTTTTTCTTTGTATAAATCTCTAAATAATTAATTTTTTATATTCACAGTAGACCTATAAGAATGGCCTAACCTTTCTGTGATTAATTAAAAAAAAAAAAGGGAGAGAAAATTCAACTTTATTAAATTAGGACTTTAAAATTTCTTAAGTTTAAATTCATAACTGACTGTTTTAATGAACATAAATTGAAGTTCACTCAATGTTATACAATCGTATTTTTGATCTTGATTTAAGGATGGATAGATTAATGAGTGAAACAGTAATATTAAATTTAATTTCATAAAATGTTAAATTAAGCTTTAACTCTCCTCTTTCAGAAACATTGTTTTTCTAAAATATACACCAAAATTGTTTTATTTTAAAAAGTAAAAAAAAAAAAAAAAAAAAAAAAAAAATATCCAGTCATTATACACCACTATACGATTCTTGGTTAACCGATCGGATCTTGTTCAGAATCTCTATGGTTGTTCTAAAATTTTAGTACTTCATCATATCCCTATTCTATTAACGGATTTAACTCTTTCCCCTTTTGGTCCTCATATTGGAGGAATTTCAGGTTGTCTGCATTTTTCCAAATTATATGATGATTACACTTTTGTTAATTTAATGTGTATGGAGATTTGAGCTTGATCGGGTTGGAGTGGAGTTGGGTGTTCTTTATGCAATCCAGTATGCTACTTGATTTAGAAATCTGTTGCCCCTTACTACATTTAATATTGTCTTAAAATGATGAGTTCAAAATTATCATTGTTGTATTAACCTATTCGGATTCTTAAGTTTTGATATTTTGATTAGTTTGATATAATTTGCTACCTTTTCCATGGCAACAGATTTCAGTGGAGCTAATCAGGGTATACTTATTTTTTTCTAAATATTTAATTGTCAAGTGAAGATTGAGTAATAAATGAGCTTTTTAAGTTTAAGTAAGTTGTGTTTTAGAAAGAACCCCAAAACTCCACAACAAATGGAGCCGTAACAATTCGGTCTCTGGGTTATTGATTTTTTTTTTTACTTGTATGTATTTATGTATCAAAGAGCAACTGGGTGTTTTTGCAATTAAAATTTTATTTATATGTTCAAGTGTAAAAAGAGGTCTAGGCTCTCTCTCTGTGCTAGTAAGCTACAATTCCCAGTCAAAATTATGCCTTGTGAGCATAACCTTTTCTTATTTACAAAAAGCATAGTCCTGTACTTAAGTTTTATGTATTTATAAGGTTATCCTTTCCCCTCTCTTTTTCTCATTTTTAAGTTGTCCCCCCCCCTTTTTTCATTTTCTTTTTGGTTTGTTTGTCATTTTCTAACTCTAACTATGGCTGATAAGCACTCGGAAGCAATTGCCACTATTCAGCGAAAAAATGCTTTAGTGGATAATTTGTCAAACATTCCCCCATTCAATGGAGAGGCCAGCTCAGTCTGCTTCTCAGATTTTTCTGAGAAATTTGAGAGTTTTGCCAAATTATTCGACTGGAATGAGGAGGAGAAAAAATTCGTTTTGTTAGCTAGATTATCAGGAGCTGCTTCTAGGCGAATAAAAATTCACAAAGCAAAAACATCTGATGAGCTATTAAAAATCTTAAAAGAGAGTTATACTTCACAGGCCACACCAGATGTTGCCCTCAGTCATTTTTTAAATTTTAAACAGCCACCCAATATGAGTGTTCAGGAGTTTTATGACAAGGCATATGATATGTCATTAAGAGCCCTTGTAATTGAAGGTATCCAGGGTGAAGTAGTCGATAAAAGCCGAACGGCTCTACTACACTCCATGCTGTTGAGCAATCTTACACCAGAAGTGCGAAAGGGGGTAATTGCGAGAAATCCACAATCCCCAGAAGAGGTCCTCAAAATTGCGCTTCTTGAGGAAAAGGCTTATAGGAGCATTAACCCTTTCTACAACCACCGCGAGGAAATTCTCAACCCTAATTTGACCCAAAACCTACCCTGTGCTGCAGTTTTTCAGCAAGATAGCTCAGAAAAGAAGGAGATAGACCAACTAAAATCTCAAATTGATGTTTTAGCAGCTAAGATAGACAGTTTAGTTGATCTTAGGGCTAGGGATGTACAGGAGAAAAACCAAGAGGTAAGACCCGTAACCTGCTATAGGTGCTCCGTACAAGGCCACTATGCCAGAGATTGTCCACTAAATTTTGTCGACTATAATTTTAGAAGGGGAGGTGGTCAAAATTTCAGGAGCCGTGGGCAAAATTATAGAAACAGAGGTGAAAATCCTAGAGGGAACCACAATCAGCGAGGCGGATATAGGGGAAGAAGAGGTGGTTATTACCAAAACAATAGGAGCACAGCTGCGAACAGAAATGAAGAGCAGGCGGTAAATAACACCCCAGTAGCTAACAATGAAAGTGAGGCTTTAAACTATTAGTGGCCGGATCAGATGTGGTCAAGTCGATCCCCAACAGGCCCCTGGACCCCCCAACTGTGTATAGTATGTTTCAGCCCCAATCATATACATTACCAACTACAAGAATTTACATAAATAAAGTTTGCCTGAATGCATTATGTGACACTGGTTCGGCAATTAATCTCCTGAGTGGTACTGATTGTAACTATTTAGAGAATTTTGAAACGGAGAATTGCAATATCCCCATTATGACTGTCACCGGTGAGAAAGTTCACCTAAATAAGAAAGTATTTTTAAAATTTGTTTTTGATAATGTTCAATGTCAAGCTGAATTCTATGTAGTGGAAGGTAAATTAGCAGAGGAATTTAATATGATTTTGGGAATGCCATTTTTGAAAGAGTACCGGGCAAGTATAAATTGTGATACAAATGCTGTCGCTCTTAAAGTGCCAGTTTCAGACCAATGTAAACAAAGCGTAGAAACCCCAAGTAATACTTCAGGGTGTAATACTTGTCTTGCTACTAATTCTGTAAATATTTCTAACTCTGTATATAGTGTAAATTCTAATAATAATTGTATAAATAATGATTGTGTTAAAAATAATTCTGTAAATATAAAATGTGTCAACAAAGTAGGGGAGAATTCAAAAAGTAGTAATGCCAATAGCCCTCCTGAAAATTGTGCATGTGAGAAAGTTCATGACTCAGTTAATATTGAAAATGGGAATCATAGTAGTGAAAATATGGTAGTTCAGGACCCGCAGTTGAGTAATATGGGAAAAGATGTTGAGATAGTCATTCAAACTGAGTCAGATAAGGAAGTTGAAAGTGTTGCGCAGAACTTTTGCATGCAAACAACATCAGGCGGTAGCTCTGAGGGTAATAACACTTAAAATTTTTCAAGTATTCAAAGTGTCGACAACATTCTTTCAGCAGCGAATCAGGTAACTCAGGGTAATTTAGCTGAAGAGACTACTGAAATTTGTAATATTGATGAAAGTGAAGATTTGGTAAGTATAGAGGATAAGGTACCTGAAGTCGAGGAGGAGAGCAATGAAGATAGCAGTAGTGATAAAACCAATAAAAATAAAAATATAAGTTTCGCTGTGTTATGTAGCAAAATTTCAATTCCCCCGCAGTCAAAAATGTTAGCCCAGGTTAAAAGTTATAAGGAAAATTTTATTAAGGAAAATGATATTGTTATGTTAGAACCTTTGGCGAAAAATTTAAATCAAGGTCTCCTTACCTCCAGAGCCATTTGCACTAAAGAACATGGCCTATATATCTCATTTGCAAATTTTTCAGACAATAGTATTCATTTAAATAAAGGAACCTTTGTTGCCAAAATTCAAAAATGTGTAGACCAGTCAAATATACCCGTAACTGATAATAAATTAACCTATAATATAAATTTGGCCCCTCCAATTGGTGACTTTGATCACGCTGATCTCACTTGGAGCTCTGAAATTAATTTAGATCATTTAGAACCCCCATTAAAACTTAAAATGCAAAATTTTCTAGACAAAAACAAAGATGTATTTGCAGCATCGGTCTTAGATTTACCCGGCTGTGATACAATCCCGCATGAAATTAACTTAACTTCATATAAACCAGTTAAAGGCAAAGCTTATAGAGTCCCCTACAAATTACGTCAAGAAATGGAAGACCAACTTAATACTTTGTTACAGGCGGACATAATTTCCCCTTCCATGTCTGAATTTGCTTCTCCGGTTATTCTGGTTCGGAAATCAGACGGTTCCTATCGACTTGCTGTTGACTACAGAAGATTAAATAAAAATCTTGTTAAAGATGCTTACCCAATACCTAACATTACCGACTCTGTTGATGCTTTAAGTGGGGCTAAATTTTTTTCAACGCTAGATTTAACTAGTGGGTTTTTTCAACAGGTTATTCGCCCAGAGGATAGGCATAAAACTGCTATAATCACCCACAAAGGACTTTTTGAGTGGACCCGTAACTGTTTTGGGCTCTCAAATTCAGGTAACAGTTTCCAAAGACTTATGAATGCTATTTTCGGTGATTTAGGCAATCTTGGAATTCTTGTTTATATCGACGACATTGTAATTGCCTCCAGTGATGTTAATTCTCATTTTGAGAAGCTTAGCATGGTCTTTGAAAGGTTAAGACTGCATAAACTTAAACTTAAGCCCAGTAAATGCACTTTCCTTTCGAATAAAATACAATATCTAGGTTTTGAGATTTGTAGTGGCCAAGTATCACCTATCAATAAAAATATTGCCGTAATAGAAAATTTTAAACCTCCAACTACCCGAAAGACTGTTAGGTCATTTATTGGTACTCTATCTTTCTATAGGAGATTTATACCAGATTTTACTAAGAGAGCTAAAAATCTAATCAACTTAACGAAAGAGACAGGAAAATTTTCGTGGAATGAAGATGCACAGAAAGAATTTGAAGACCTTAAAATGGCTCTTATTTCAAAACCATGTCTTGCACTCCCTGATTTTGAGAAAGAATTCCATTTATATACTGATGCCAGTGGCGAAGCATTAGGGGCAGTGTTATCACAATTAGATGAAAATAACATGCTCCATCCTGTTGCCTTTGCCAGCAGAAAATTGAAAGATGCTGAGACCCGCTACTCCACCACTGAAAGGGAATTACTAGCTTTAGTTTGGGCTACTGCCCACTTCAAATGTTACATTGCTAATACCCATTTTTTCATCTATATAGACCATGCGCCTCTAACATTTATGTTAAAAATTCACGACCCTACATCTCGCATGGCTAAATGGATCTGCACTCTCTCAGACTTTAATTTTACAATCAAGTTTGTTAAAGGTAAGTGTAACAGTGTCGCAGATTTCCTTTCGAGGTATGTCAACAATGATAACTCCAATGATACTGTTAATTGTAATTTTTGTATACAAGTCGAAAAGGAAGTTACTTTTATGCCTCATTCTAATCTACTTGAAAAAATTGGTGAATTACAAAAATCAGACAAGAAATGCTGCGAGATTGCAAGAAAACTAGACCAAGGTGTAGAAATTGCTCCTAAATACATGAAATTTTTTTTTAGAGATGACATTTTAGTTTGTGAGGATACAAGGGAGTCAGCTATTTTGAATAAATCTGTAAAGTTAGTCGTGCCAAAAGAATTGGTTACTCAAGTTTTTGCACTAACACATGAGTCCCTAGCGGCTTGTCATCAAGCCTTTCAAAAGACCATTGATCGCATTCGTGAGCACTTCTATTGGCCAGGAATGTCGTCAGATGTCAAGCATCTAGTGGAGTCATGTATTAGTTGCCAGCAGAAGAGAGCTTATAGAGCGAACCAGCTCGCCCCTCTGCAACGTATGCCGACCCCCCAGTTTCCCATGAACAAGGTTCATTTGGATCTCATTGGACCCTTACCGCAAACTTTTTCGGGAAATAAGTATATTGTCGCATATATAGATTCATTTACTAAGTGGCCAGAAGTATATGCGGTTAGTTCAACCACTTCAGATGTCATTGCGGACACTTTAGCTGATTTCATATCACGCTACGGTGCGCCCTGTTTTATTACGACGGACAACGCGAAGAATCTAATTTCAGATGCGATAGAGCACGTATATAAAATGTTTGGTATTAATCATATTAAGACCTCATCTTATCACCCGGCTGGCAACTCGCAAGTGGAGAGACAGAATCGTACTCTTAAAAATGCACTTTGTCACATAGTCAACCGAAATCAATCTGACTGGGACACTAAACTCAAATTTGCACTACTAGCTATGCGTTCAGCTGTCCACTCTTCAACTAAACTTAGCCCAGCTGCAGTTATGTATGCCAGAAATATGAATCTACCATATAATCTCTTTTCTCAACCACCTTCTTTTAATTATAATGATGCACCCTCTTTTTGCGAACTCTTAATCCCAGCTCTTCAAAAAGTATACACTGAAGTACATAGTAATTTAATTAAAGTTTCTGAGCAGCAGGAAAAATACCGTGAAAAGACAGCTGTTGATAAAAATTTTAAAATAGGAGATCTTGTGTGGTTATTTACACCCACAGTCGCCCCTGGTAATACAAAAAAATTAAGCAAGCAAAATAATGGTCCTTTTACTATAATTGAGAAGCTAAATGAGGTTAATTTTAAAATAGCGCTAGTTGCTAATCCCAAAAATTGTCAGGTTGTCCATGTTGACAGGTTGTCTTCTTTCAAAGACAGACTCCCCATCTGGTCCAGTAAACCAAAACAAACAATTGGCCTGGGATCGACTGAAAACGTGACCATCGATTCACCACACCAACCGCGCGATTCTCCTCCTGTACGCAGGTATAAACGCAACCGATTCATTCCCTGGGCACCATATGATAGTAACCGCGCACCAGCAGTAGTGAACGTCAAAAATAACGAAACTCCGGTAGCGCCGGAAGTGGAGGAAACAGACAGCGACGCGACTGAAATCATAAATCCCTCTCCCCCACCTCCCATTTCTCCGGAGATTGCAGCGGCAGAGAATAACGAGATGTGCGTAAATAAAAATTTAGCAACGGCAGAAGGCAGTGAAATGCGCGTAGGTAAAAATTCAGCCACGGCAGAAAGCAGTTCAACTGCTGAGCACAGCGATTCGCGCAGGTCTCGTTCATCGATTCGTCCAGCTGCTAAATCGAATAGAAGTAGTCGTTCAATATCGATTTCTAGAACCGACTATTCGCTACGGGATAGAAGAGACCGTCCGAGTTATAAATACTAACTACCTTTTTTCGTTATTCAAGCATTTTTATTCAATTTTACCTTGTTTATTTGTATTTATTTATAGTTTAGTTAATGTGTATGTATATTTAATTATTTTTTTTTTGACATTTTTAAAACGGAACTTAGTTTTTCTAGCGTATTAAAGGTTTGTTTTGGTTGTGTGTTGATACTCTCATGTAGGCATTTTTAACCCTTTTTATGCCTATACTTAAGGTTTTTGTCTGTTTTATGGTAGATTATGTGGTATATACCCGTCCGCACCCCGTTTTCGTAGATTTTGGGTATATTTTTGCAAAAAAAAAAAAAAAAAGAAACGAATGTAATTTTTGTTACTTTAAAATTTTTTTAGGATGTTGTGTTTTGTATGCCCTTTTGCCGAGGTAGATCTGTTTAGTTCAGTTTTTTTTAATGCATCAGTGTTTTGTATATAACTTTTTAAGTATGTGTTTACTTTAATTTCTACATTTTAACTAGATAGATTTATTATTTACTATACAGTTTGTGGTTTTATTTGAGCTTAAACTTTAAGGAGTGTGGGCCCTTTTTCTTTTTCTAGTACATACTGTCTCATGTACATGCCTGTATGTTGTTGTGTGTGGCTAAAAGTGCTAAAATTAACTATTTTATTTATTCTACTTCCTATTTTTGTGGAATGTGTGTTTTCCTTCCTGGTGATATATGTCACCACCCGTTTTTTATTTTATTTTGTGGAATGTTTTCCCTGTTGTGCCAAAGGCCCGAAACTGCTTTTGCTATAAGTAGCACAGAGGCAGAGATACTCTTTCCCATGCACATTACTTGTAAGTGCATTTGTAAAATCTACACAGTTACACGGTTCTAAGAACTTTCTTCAAATACAAACATAACTTCACGAACAAATGTATACGTGATTCTATAACATGGTCTATAATTACCAAATTGTGTGTCTTGCTCTTAATTTTCTATATGTATAACCTTCTATTACAGTATGTATATATTTTTATTTTTATGTCGCCAGTTGCTCTTGTGTATTTTTGTATAATAGAATTAATATGTGTTTTACAAATTTCATTGACATTTACAGTGTTGTAACTATGATATTACTAGTACTTATTTACATTAATAGATAGTGTTGTAATATACTGTGATGCCAATTATTGAAGTTATGTATATAAGCAGTATAGTGACAATTAATCAGTGGGCACTTCTCTTCTTTTTCGGCTAATTTTTTTTTTTCAAAATTCAATTTATGTATTATTTACAGTTCTGTTGCCAGAAGTCTCAGGAAGGATGCAGTTATGCGTAGGAATGACAGTAGTAGGGAAGTGAGTTTCACAATCAGGTGGAACATGTGTTCTTTTACAGGTGCAGAAAATATCTTGGTCATTTTAGTGGTAAAATCAGCCTTGTGGTCCCTCCTCTGGTAGTACTCTTTTACGGTCATGTTTCAGGTAATATTTTAGGTAATGGTTTCTACGGATGTGCGAGCTCTGGTTGTATATATCCGGAATATATTGTCAGGGTGGTATTTCAGCGGTGAACTCTCTGGATCCCGTCCCGGATCGATGTATGATCTGTGTTTGTGGGTCAGTTTTTTCAGTGTTGAGGTCCCAGCATGCCATGTGGTACCAAGTTACCTTTCAAAAAAATAATTTGTTTTCTCAAAAAAAATTTTTTTTTTAATTAGCCGGGGGGAGCAATCTTGTTACGGTTGGTTTCAACAATTTTTTTTTTTAATCTACATTAATTATTTAAATCACTTTCTCAACATTTATTTAAAAGCACTCTTTTTTTCTGTTTCTAATAAAAATTTAAATAAATAAAAGTAATTGTAATAATTATAATAAAATCAGTTTTTATTTTTTCTTCTTTCTTTTTCTTTTTGCAAAGTAATTTCAACGTTTATAGTCTAACGTAGCTTCCTGTTTTTCAAATACGAAAAGCAGACAGCAAGGGAGGGATGTTTTGTCAGTAGACTGCACAGGTGGAAAATTTGGAGTCATCTAGTCTGACTTTGATATAAGAATGACCGACCGCCCTGTATAAGAATTACGTTATCCTATGAGTGTACTATACACGCAATTAGGCTTTGTAAGTTTACGTCAGGCTTCAATTGGCTCTGCTATCAGGCGGATAGCTGGCGCCCATGTAAACAGAGGCTAACAGGACCCCCCTTCAGCACACGCCATGGGGGTGATGCATGGTTTCCTTCCCCCATGAAGCGGCCGGCAGAGTGGAGCGGCAAGCTGTAGTCTTCACGTTGAGTCCATTTTTCCTTTTGTTTCCATTCCCGTACCCCTGGCAGAGTGGATCGGTCCCGTTTTTCAAGCAGCGCGGGAGAATGAATGTTTACGACACTTGTTGCTTGGCCAAGAGACCTGTCGTTTGACTCGTAAAAAAAATTCGACTTATTACGGGGCTCGAAGATTGGCCTGTGGGCTGGATCGCGAAGTTGTTGAAGGCGGACAGGTTTCTGGAAGATTTTTTTTTGAGAGTGGGGCATTGATGGCCCTACATTAACCATCCTAAATCATGATGTTATGATGAAAAGAGGCTATAAGGGCATTTTCGAATTGCGGATCTATAACTGTTAACGAGAAATTAAGAAGAAGATATGTGTAGCCTATTTTTTTTGGCGTAGTGGCGCTCCAAGATTATGACTTCTTAACCATCAGAAGTGATCATAGATATTGAACTAAACCGGTCGTTAGAAGTCGTAGTGTTCTGAGTTACGGTGATGGCTATCTTCGAATAAAACACATGCTTCAGGAAGGTGAAATTACTGACTCCGACGGTGAAGTTCTGGACCGTAGAACGATTTTCCCCTCCGGACTAGATGATGGACCTAGTAGTTGATGGCAAGTGATGCAGTGAGATGAGAGGATTGATGAATGTTAGCTTGAAACCACGTCTGAATTTTTCCCCAGCCTGAATACTCCAGCTTAAGTGCTTCATCAGATTTTGAAAAAGGAGGAAATGCTCCTAAGTGCCCATTGACTAAAATTGTAGAACTCTCTACCTGTTGTAAGTACTATTTGCATAGTTTTTCTTTTTATTTATTTGTACCTCTTTAAAAAAAAAAAAAAAAATATGTTTGCTATACCAGAGTTTAAAAGTGAAATGAATATCTTTGGATAATTTCAATAAGAATAAACATTATGAACAGAAATAGTCTGTAGGTTAATATATAATGTTTGTATGTTTGAACGACCATTAAATGGTAATATGATGGTAATTTTAAAAATATGATGTGTAATTTAAAAGTAACCAGTGAGTGGTTTCAACTTAAAAGATCAGCTGTTATATTGTTTTATTAAGATTATTTTTGATAACTTAGTTGCTTCATTATTTTAAATGTTCAAATAAATTGTGTTTTTTTTGTTTATTATCAAAGTTGGTATGTTTTTCTTTGTATAAATCTCTAAATAATTAATTTTTTATATTCACAGTAGACCTATAAGAATGGCCTAACCTTTCTGTGATTAATTAAAAAAAAAAAAAGGGAGAGAAAATTCAACTTTATTAAATTAGGACTTTAAAATTTCTTAAGTTTAAATTCATAACTGACTGTTTTAATGAACATAAATTGAAGTTCACTCAATGTTATACAATCGTATTTTTGATCTTGATTTAAGGATGGATAGATTAATGAGTGAAACAGTAATATTAAATTTAATTTCATAAAATGTTAAATTAAGCTTTAACTCTCCTCTTTCAGAAACATTGTTTTTCTAAAATATACACCAAAATTGTTTTATTTTAAAAAGTAAAAAAAAAAAAAAAAAAAAAAAAAAAAAAAATATCCAGTCATTATACACCACTATACGATTCTTGGTTAACCGATCGGATCTTGTTCAGAATCTCTATGGTTGTTCTAAAATTTTAGTACTTCATCATATCCCTATTCTATTAACGGATTTAACTCTTTCCCCTTTTGGTCCTCATATTGGAGGAATTTCAGGTTGTCTGCATTTTTCCAAATTATATGATGATTACACTTTTGTTAATTTAATGTGTATGGAGATTTGAGCTTGATCGGGTTGGAGTGGAGTTGGGTGTTCTTTATGCAATCCAGTATGCTACTTGATTTAGAAATCTGTTGCCCCTTACTACATTTAATATTGTCTTAAAATGATGAGTTCAAAATTATCATTGTTGTATTAACCTATTCGGATTCTTAAGTTTTGATATTTTGATTAGTTTGATATAATTTGCTACCTTTTCCATGGCAACAGATTTCAGTGGAGCTAATCAGGGTATACTTATTTTTTTCTAAATATTTAATTGTCAAGTGAAGATTGAGTAATAAATGAGCTTTTTAAGTTTAAGTAAGTTGTGTTTTAGAAAGAACCCCAAAACTCCACAACAATATATTATTATAATGTCGTACATGCTTTATAATTTGGTGATAAATCTTGGTCGCTTGTCGATTCATCCTTGGGGGCCGCTATAACACGAAAGTACCAAATTTACAATATATTAATGAAAACAGAAACAAAATAAAAATATAATACGAAAGTACCAAATTTACAATACATTAATGAAAACAGAAAAGAAAAAATATTTCGTCCTTGAGGGCCGCTATAACACGAAAGTACCAAATTTACAATATATTAATGAAAACAGAAACAAAATAAAAATATAATACGAAAGTACCAAATTTACAATACATTAATGAAAACAGAAAAGAAAAAATATTTCGTCCTTGAGGGCCGCTATAACACGAAAGTACCAAATTTACAATATATTAATGAAAACAGAAACAAAATAAAAATATAATACGAAAGTACCAAATTTACAATACATTAATGAAAACAGAAAAGAAAAAATATTTCGTCCTTGAGGGCCGCTATAACACGAAAATACCAAATTTCTACTTTATTTTTCATATCTGATAATTTGCATCTATTCTTTATGTAAATTTAACATTTTTGTAACGATTTTATGCATTTCTATTGCCTATTCAAAGAAAATTTCTTCTAAATTTACAGAATTTCGTTAACTTTTTTTCAAAAGTTACAGAGTTTCGTTAAAAACGCTTAAAAACGCATAAAAAATAAAGTGACGACGTCAAGGGGTCCATTCTCGACCGAAAACAACAACCATTTTCCCAAAGGTTAAAAAAAGATTACATCAATTTTACATTTAATTAGAGATGCTGTAGAGCACCGATTATCCAAACCTGTCGGAACCGGCGCTAGTTCGGATAATTGGACAGGCAATTTTCGGAATGTTCCTGACTATGCCAAAATTTTTAAGAAGATTTCTTTTTTTTACCTGTAACAGTTTTGTTTTTAAAGGAACAAACATATGTTTTTAAAAATTTAGTATTAGAGAGGTAGATTTAAAAAGTTCTGCTGTGTGTACAGAGTGCGATGAAATTTTTTTAATTAATTTTTATTTACAAATAATTAATCGCAGATAGTTGAAGTTTGTGATTGTATTTGATTTTCGGGTTTTAAACAATATCTACAATTATATTGCCTCAAACGTAAATGGTATTCCATAAAACCCGAAGTTCCTCTCTGTATAGTAAAACCTGTTATCATATATATTATTTCTTCTGTCAATAGCCCTTTTGTTAAGAAAATACGAAACGCAGAACGACGAATGAGATAGCATATGAAAGGATTTTGAACAGGATTCTGACATAACACACTTAACATTTTGTTAAAACATGTTTTTTGATTAAAAACTGCTTTAAATTAAAAATTAAATCAGAATTGTTTTCATAAATGAAATGAAAGATTTTCCTCAAATCAGTGTTGCCACAAAAATAAAATACTGCATTATCAGATGACGTCATCCTATAATGCAATTAAAATACGATTGGTAATTTATTTCTTGCGCGTACTTTTTGCAAAAATATCGAGCTTTTAATCGGGTTTTTATTTAATTTTTACTCTTGCGTCACCTATTGTTCATTTGTTTACTTTGTTTAACCATGGCTGTGTATATGCGTACTGTAACGGAGCACCAGTAGATTACGTAATTTAAGGATTATCTTCCATTTAAATATACAGTTCATTAAGATTCGCAAAAATTGTAAGTATTTATTTTTTAATATTTCATTAAGCCGTTAATATTTCTGACGTCACTTAAATGGCTGCTGGACCACAAAGTTTGAACATCCCATTTTTAAATTCCGATAGGCTTGCAAAAAATTGCAGTACCAAATATTGTTTTTTGTATTTAAGACATTTCTGGAACAGTTTTGCAAAATATGAGGAAATGCTTTCATATGAATTCCCTAAACGTCTGATTCAGTGTTTCACTTTTTTTTTTATAATTCGTTTTTTTTTTTCAGTATAAGGGTCTTGACAACCTAGAGAAATGACCTTGGCGAGAGAAGAAAATTTGGCAAAAAAATTTTTTGGCAATCTATTCCCATTTTCTTATACACAAGCAATCATCATATATATTATTAAACAAGGGAACTTTTTAAAATTAGACAAGTAAGAAAAATCATGCATTGAGCATACATTATGAAACACTTTTTCAACACTTCTAGAACACATTAACACGGAGAGTACTAGCCGAGATGGTGAAAGAGTCGGCAATAAGTGGCGCTGCAAATTCCATATATTTTGAAAATATTGTAATTAAAATGTCAGTTTACAGTGTAACCTGTTGGCGAAATTTTAAACTAATTTTCAAATCGTATGATTGAAAATGTATTGCTTTTTCTAATAAAGAGGCAACAAATGGGGCATTTTTATCGTTAATCGTTTTCCAATTATTTAACCATTGAGCTACAGAAGTTGGCTACTAGTATCAAAGAAATATTTTTAGTGTAACAATTTTATTGATAGAATGATTAAATGAATATTTGAATTGCTGAAAAGTAAAGTTACAATATTAAAATATTATAGTATTAATTATTTTTTAGAAAAATTAAAGAGTCATTTTTAATAAACTATTCAGATTTGATCAGAAGATAAGGCCTTATAAGTGAAATTATCAAAGTAAAATTTTTAAAATGTCTTGTTACATATGACATGTTTCATATGTTACATTTGGCGGGACACAAATCTTCGAAATTTAGTGCTACAACAATTTCAAAACGCTCGGATCAGAAGAAATACTTTTTTAAAATAAAATCTGAATTTTTTTCGGTGAAATCCCATAACAGCGGGAGGTTTCTGAGCGGTCACGCTCGGCTTCGGGTGATATTTTCATTAAATAATGTGCATATATTTTCACATAATTTTATAGAGGACTTGGAAACAGTTATGTTTATAAACGACTAAAATATCTGAGAATTCGGATGACGAAAACTATTTTATTTATGTTAACGAAAACCGAACATATTTATTTTTCAACCAGAAAATATTTCTGTCGTAACTTTTTAACGGGCTGTAAAACAGTTATATTTATGAGGCTTCGGGTGACGTTTTCATTAAATATTATGCATATATTTTCACATAATTTTATACAGGACTTGGAAGCAGTTATATTTATAAACGACAAAATTTCAGAGATTTCGGACGACGAAAACTATTTTTTTTTATGTTAACGAAAACCGAATATATTTATCTTACAACCAGAAAATATTTCTATCGTAACTTTTCAACGGGCTGTAAAACCGTTATATTTATGAGGCTTCGGGTGACGTTTTCATTAAATATTGTGCATATATTTTTACATAATTTTATAGAGGACTTGGAAGCAGTTATATTTATAAAGGACAAAATTTCAGAGATTTCGGACGACGAAAACTATTTTTTTTATGTTAACGAAAACCGAACATATTTATTTTACAACCAGAAAATACTTCTGTCGTAACTTTTTAATGGGCTGTAAAACCGTAATATTTATGAGCATTAAAATTTTCAAGGAATTTGGGAAACAAAAGCTATTTTTTCAAAACTATGAAACGATCCTACGCGAAAAAAGAAGAAAATGTTTTCTTACGAACACTTTTATCACTAATTATCAGTATTTTATCGCGATTTTGTCATTAAAAATATAATTTTTTACAAAATCGGGTTGAAGATGTAAAATAATACAGATTTGGGGTTTAATTAAGATTTTCTGACGGGCCCGGGCAACGCCGGGTGGGTCAGTTAGTTTAAAATAAAAGAAATGGTACAGGTATGGCATTTTTAGTAATGTAAGCTTGTTTTTATTTTAGCGAGAAAATTGTAGTTTTATTTAAATATGAATTGTCTCCGAAATCTAACTAAGTTGGAGAAAAACATGATGATAGAAAAGTGTATACATTTTTTATAAGCTTATAACGGCAGAGGTTTCGTTGAAGGCTATGAATACAGACCCAATCTTTTTCTTTTTTGTTACATTTATTGAAAATACATCTAATGAAAACATAATTTCCAATTTTTTTCCCTGTGTCTATTTGGCGATAAACTAGTGTGGGGGTAAATTTCTTTTCTGACTGATTGAACACGAGCTTATAAGCCTTATGACAAAGAGTTGTCGTGTGCAAAGGGCATAAAACTTGAGCGCTGTGCAAACACAAAATTTTAGTCAAAGATATTTTGGGTCTATCATTGGATTGAACGACTATCAAATGATATACTTTAACCTATATGGAACCATATCTATTTAGTCTATAAAATTTCTAATTTTTTTATTACTAAAATGTATGCATGTTTTATATGTCTACATGTAACATACAAGGTGTGCTCAAAAAGTTCGGTGAATGGTCTAATAAAATAAAGGAAATAAGAGTTACAAACAAAATATTTTTACTGACATTCAAAGTAATCACTATTAGCTACAACACACTTTAGACATCTGTTGCACAGCTGCTGGAAACTATTAGCTAATGCTTCTATTTGAATCACTCGTAGCAGCGTATTTTCACACGTTGTTGGATCTGCACAACGTCTGCAAAGCGTAGGCTTTTCAGAAATCCTTTGAGGCCGGGAACAAGAAGAATCTGCAGGAACCAGATCTGGAGAAACTGGAGGGTGTTCAAGAACTATTACCCTGCGTTTAGCGAGAAAGTTTCTCCAGTCTCTAAAGCACTTAAATCAATCAAAAACACACTTTTTATTCACTGCTTTAACACCGTCTACATTCGCTATTATTTCATGAGTCTCCTTCACTTTTTTCCTAATTTGAAGCAAAACTTTATGGTCACGCGTTGCTTCATTTCGCAATGACACAAGTTCTCCCACTAACTGCGTTAGATTGATCACAGCGAGCAACTATGCTTAACTTTAGTGATTTGTGCAATAGGGGACACTAGTTGATATGTTTCTCAATGAGTATGCGTGGACGCAACATCTTAAGCAGCGTAGTTTTTATAATATGGGACCATTCATCGAACTTTTCGAACGAACCGTGTATGTTGCATGCGATATATGTTGTAACAATGTTTTCTTAAAGAAATAAAGGTGTAGCGCAGAAGCTATGAACCTCATGAGTTTTCAGCTCGACTCGGTCTGACCCTAACTCTATCTCTAGCAACTGATATAACACTGTAATGTAGCGAATATACAGTCGTTTAGACAACTTCTGAATATCTTTACCAACTTTCTCCAACAGACTAGAAAAAAAAGTTTTGATTTTTTTGGTACATTTTCTTACAGCTAATTGAATCGCATGAAACCAGCAGATCTTTAAATCTAATTTTCATTAAGTAAAGCGTATTTTCAAACAGGCTAATTAGTAGCAAAAAACACAGAAAACATTCCAAATTTTCAATAAAAACTATCTCTAACACAAAAAGTTCTCACAAAATTGTTTTAAAATCCGCTTGTGAATTCCATACAACAATATTAATATATTGTATTACAAATAATAGCAGTACACATCATATAATGATAGAAATCCTAATTTAATGTTTCTGTCGAAATTCTTCAGAATCTGTGTATAAATTTCTTACGATTCGAGTCTTTATGTATATTTCGCTAAATTTCATTAATAACAAGACTGTAAAAAGGAGTAACCCATGAAAAATGTCCTAAAATAAGACACTTGATATATTAAAAAAATGCAATGACCATCACTTTATTTTAATTTATTTTATTTTTTTGTGATTTAAAGAACACAAAAATAAGGCCAGTTTTTAACATCATCTTAAATGTCACACGACAAAACATCTTGTCAAAAAACTGTTAGACTGAAAAGTTTTAATCTAATAACTTTTTTGATAAGTGTTCCAATGAGAAATAATGCCCTATAATAAAAACAAGAAATGCTAATCCTGAAAAAAGAAACAGTTTTCTCAGAATATTTCACAAACTGTGTAAACAATTCTAGGTTGCGCTATCACTATATTAACTTATCTTTAAAAAAAATAATTATTTCAAAGAAAAAGTGAAGAAAAAATAATTGCGAAAAAGAAAATCGTGAAGATATACGGACAATTACAATCAACGTTAAAATGTGTTAATCAACACAACACAGAAATTAAAAGAGTTCGTAATATAACATCATGTGTTAGATGACAGAACATATTCATGCATTTCTTGCCACTTTAAAAGTTTTGATATAATTATTTTTTGCTATAATTTCTGCTATAAATACCAGCAATGAGCAAAAATGTCCAATAAATAGAACAAGGAATGCTCCAGTGAAATCTTTAAGCGTCAGAGGTTTGAGACTTGTACCTTCGTAATTATCCATTTTTGGGTTGGTTAGAAGCAGCTGAGCTGAATAATCTCTATCTCTGAGAAGTTTTAAAAACAGATCCGCGGCAACAATGCGATGAACAACGTTTTCCAGTTTCTTTGGACAACAAAACTGATTTGAATAAAGTATTGAATGGTGGCTTACAGAGAAACTATCATCAGAGAGGAAGTAGTCTCGGCTGTACTTACTTATATCAATTCTAGTCGCAATAAATACTTTTTTACCAGGATATGTAAAAAAATCTTCATAATAGAGCGATTCAATTTCACCTCTTTTTAAGCATTCCCCTATTGATTTGAATTTATCATCGTTTAAATCAAACCACACATCTGTAGCACATCCTTTGTATGTCATACACATGACTGATTTTTCATTTGCTGCTTTAGATAAGTCTTTTATATCACGTATTCCAACCAGCCTAGGAAAGGTTATAACAGATAATATCACGGCTTTGTAGCTGGCAGTGAGGACAGTGATTCCTACCAGCCAATGAAGCAGCAATAGTGCTGTATTCCTTTTTCTTACATGAAAAGAATATGATTGTTCTAACAGACATCCGATACTCTCTAATAAAATAGTAGAAAATGTTTCTTTTCTCCCCAGAAGAAAATACAATAAAAGTGACATGATAAAGAGACACAATCCTATGCCTATCCATACTTCAAAGAAGAAAACCTCAAAAATAGCAAAATGTTTTGGATAGGGTTCCGGTTTTGTTGTCATGAATGTAACATCTGACACGTGCATGGGAAAGGTAACATTTACTGCATCTCTTCTGTCTTGATTTAAAGTTAACGGAAAGCCTGACAGATCAGCATCTCCTCTTATCAGCATTCCCATCATCCCTGACCAGTTTCCACCGAGCTCCTTGAATCCAACTGAATTATCTTCAGGTATCACAATTTGGAATGTTAAACCAAGTCCTTTGGCGAGTGCTCGAATTATCGGAACATCATGAGCACTGATAAGAGTTCCATCATAATTCCGGACTACATTATCAATCAATTGTTCATCATCCACAGGACCGATGGTCGCAAGTTTCAACATTTTTGAGGAATTGCTTTGAGACATATTCTTCCTAAAATTATAAATTTGAAATCATTTTTTTATATAAAATAACTGCAGAATTCTAGATATTTATTATCTGAAACAGAAGTCATTGAAACAGAAGTCAAAGTTCTAGTAAAAAAAATGCTTGCAGAAAATAACTTGGTAGTGATTATTTCTATGCTTAGTACTTTTTGAGGCACCATGTATAACCGTGGAAAGTAAACGCTCCATGATATTTTATCACTTAATTGTGACAGAATGACATGAGAGGTACCATTTGATTGGATATTGTGTATATTTCCAAAGATAAAAGAAAAAACATAGTAGTAGTCTACATAATAAACGTTCTACCAGATTTCATTTATTAAACAACAACACCCATATTTGGCACTTTGAGTTCCTGTGATCTAAGCATCCGAAAAAAATGTAAGGTTTATGTACTATTTGTTACTTCATAAGTGATAGAAGAGGTTAAAATTTAAGGAATTTAATGTTAAATGCACGTGGCTTCATTTTGTATCTTCAAAAAATGATCCGATTGAAAATTTATTTTATTAATACAATACAATGAATGAACATAAACACAACTCCAGCATTTTTAAATTAAAAAAACTTACTTTATTTATGAAAATTATTAAAAAATTATAGATTTTTTGCATTATGCATGGAATATGCATTTTTTTTTTTTTACTGGAGCTTTGACTTCTGTTTCAATGACTGACCTGCAGTAAGTTTTACATAAAAAGGATGAATATCGTCTAAGAAATGTCTGTGCTTTTGAAACACTTTCTTGTAATTAATTTCAGAGGTATAAATAATTTTTTTTTCAATGATCTAAGCAGTCCCCTGCTATCATTGAAAGAAGAAAATTTTAGAAAGTAACCAGATATTTTTCGTAAAATTTTCTTTGGTATAAAGTAGTGGTTTTTTTTTATATAAGGATATAAGCTGCGAAGAAGAAAAAAAACTGCTCCGTTCCGTTTCGTTCCGCTCTGCTCCGCTCCGACGAAAATCAAAAGGGGAATACGTCATTAAAGGCCGGCGTGCAACATGCACCAAAGTCCGTCAAAACTTATGAAGCAAAAGCAAAAATCGAAGTCGGCATATATTTGGAGTTTCCAACCCTTTCCATACAACAGAGTGGGGGCAGACACAGTCTCATTTGTAGATACGTACACATATGAAAAGACCTTTATCCAACGGAAATAGGCAAACCGAGCCAAACCACGAAATTTTAACGTTCATTATGCTTTAAAAGTAGGCAACACTTTGTGTACAATAGTTTTGGTATACAATAGTTGTAGTTTGCATTCCAATATTATCGAAGAGATAGCGTGATCGTCACAGTGAATATTTTACTGTAACAGTACATTGCGATTAAAAACAAATTCGTTGTAAAGCAAAATACTTCTGATGCGTTTCCTGGAGTAAAAAGACACAACAAACGTTTGGAACTCCAATAAGAACGCATTCTGCCGAAATTAGTCTTTTTATTTGAAGCGAAACGAATCATAATGATCAAATCAAACAGGTGGCCGGCTCGCTCCATGGCAGACAGCATTAAGAGAAGTGTTTTCACCTCTACATCTCAGCAAAGAATGGTAATCTAAAATCATGACAATGTTTACAGGTCAGCGATTATTCTACGCCAAAATAAACAATTTTCAAGATCCATTAACGCCAGACAAAAATAACTGTTAATGATAAGAAATAGATATATTTAAATTTGGCGATGAAAAAAGAGAGGGTTGTAATTTTACAAAATACATCGGTAACCTTTCTGTGGTTTTTAGACCCTGGGAAACATCTGCGATGAGCAAAAATATAGAGACAGAAATAACAATTTGTAAAGACAGAAAATGCGGATGTATATAAATTTTGTGTTAAAGTGAATTAATTACAAAAGATTAAAAGTAAATGTATTTTGATAACTAGCGGATGCTCAATGTTCAGAATTTAAAAGAAAGAAAATGATACTGGACAAAGACTGCACACACACACAGCGAGAAACATATTGGTAATTGTTCTAATATTCGAGCTGCGGTGTACATGTAATATTAAAAAAGCAAGAGATGCGAGAATAAATTGCATCTGCATGCAGAAAGAATAAAGCGTTAATCTGTTAATAAATGAGATATGATTTTGGAATAAAATTAAAAGAGAAGAGATAATTTTTAACAAAAGAATTAAAAAGTGTTTTTTTGTTTATTAATAAATTGCATACATACGGATCTATACCATAGTCAACATATCCATACTACGCACATTTCTTTTTACCAAACGTTTATTTACTAAATCGTCTTGTATATGACAAGGCAAAATTGAGAGATAGCTGGAATTCTCAGAATTTCTCCCCCTGTGTCCAAATGTTCTTGAACTTGAGCAAGCGTTTTAGCTGCAAAAGTTTTTTCTGGGGGAAGTTTTATGAAGCGAATTCGATAAGAAAATAATAAAGATTAGCCTTTATAATCGGGTACGTAGCCAATTTCCTTTTTTTAGACAGTGAGATTTGGCGCAAAAGCAAGGTTTGACATATTATTATTATTATTACATGTAAAAGCTTTGATATATTATTGTTATTATATGTAAAAGCTTTGACATATTATTATTATTATTATATGTAAAACCTTTCACATATTATTATTATTATATGTAAAAGCTTTGACATATTATTATTATTATTATTATATGTAAAAGCTTTGACATATCATTATTATTATTATTATATGTAATTATTATTATTATTATTATTATTATTATTATTATTATTATTATTATTATTATTATTATTTCTAAAAGCTTTGTCACAATTTTTTTTAAATTTATCTTATCAAACTATTACCTACTACCGTAAATTTGTCTGTGCGTTTTTGTAGCATCACCCAAAAACTACTGCTTAAGGCGATTTTCACTAGAATGAAGTATGATGTGCAATTTATCAAATAGGCTATTTTTGTGTAATTTACTGTAACTTTTGATAGTCCAGTCAATTTAGGAAAAATAGCGGAAAAAATAGAACAAAGCTGGATTTTTGCACAGGTGCTAGTTAGGGTATGTAGTTTAACATACTAAAAGTCCTCATCAATCCGGTGTGAGCTTTCGCCGCCAGGGAGCGCGAATGATCCTGGAAATCGGTTTTTAGAGAATATCTCATTAACGATGACATCTAGAAAAAAAGTTCAATTACAAAGATGTAGAAAATTTAATTTCCTACAAAAAGTGTGTTTAACATTTTTTTGTCTCACCAATATTTCTCTGTCAAAAATCAAGAACAGTGAACGCACTTGGAAGAAAAGCGATAAAAATACGAAAAACCTGCTGCTATTTTCAAAGAAATTATATTGAAAGGTGTAAAATTCTTACTTTTAAAGAAAAGAGGTGAATGTATAATATACTGATTTCCATACCACCCTTGAGGTAAAGCCTTTAGTGCATTTTTTAAAATTCTGGTTTCCTTCCTAGGCCTAATCAACATATAATGTCTGACTTGTTCAAATCTCAATCATTTAACTGCTTGAGTAGTCGTTTGCACATCTACAACTTTTTCAGTCAATTTAGTTTCGTCATCATCTGTATTTTTTCTTCAGTTGTATTACCTTCACTATTTTCTGGTTGGCATTCGATATCATCACTAAATTCAGGTGTAGCGATTTCCTCATTACATGCAATGGACATGATATTGTCAGTATCCTCCTCATTTTCTAATTCGACTTAACTTGCATTGTGACATGAGACTCCGCAACAATTTACGCAAATATAAGAACACTTGAATCCAGTTTTTTGGCATCCACACGCATTGCAACATCCTTTGGAGAAAGTACAAAAAAGGGATTAAATAATATTTTTTTGGTGTGGGCGGTAAGTAGCTGGAATTGGACACAAAATAAGTGCATTTTGCTAGCCCCAGTTCTCAGGAAGAAGTTTATTGCCCAACCAGTATTGTATTCGATGATAAACACATAAACTGTGCAATCTAGCTGCGTCCACGGTAAGCGGTAACTATGAAAACCTTTTTCTGCCAACAGCAACTCCTTTCTTGAAACATGTGTAATGGTACTTGTTCAGAGAAATTTCTGCTTTATCACCATATAAAGCAAGAAAAAAGTTTTCCCTTATTCGAATATTTCAAATTGGGATGCTTCGCCACTTTTAAAAGTGCTGGTAGCTGTATGTTACGGTTTCCTTCCCTTTTCGAAATTTTTAATAACGACATTTTGCCTTTCCCAAGCATTGCTGTGTAGAGTCACAACCTCAAAAAGCGTGAAGAAACAATATATGATCTTTCTGAACTGCATCATAATTGAGACTGAGCGACGAATACTAGGTGGTTGTAATTCTTGTTCTTCGAGGCTTATTAAAAATATCTCTGTCTCTGGAGGTGCTAAGACAGTCAACAATACGAGCAAGTCAGCATCGTTGCCTGCAATCGCAGCCTGCGCACCAGACTTTGCTACTTCAATGGCTGTGTTAACAATAAGTGTGTCAGCATTTCCCTCTGCCTGTTTCGCTTCGAAACTGTTCTCCATAAATTTCTCCTTCAGAATAGAGATGAGGTGTGTCTTTTTTTGATGATTAGATAAAAACTTTTGATTAATTGACACATTCATTTTTTCGTTAATATCGATGTTGAAAGTTAAAATTTTCGAATACCGATGAGTTCATTCGGCCTCTTTTGTATTATAAACTTCGTCAGAGTAAACATTGAAAACGGTTACACATTTACCAAAGTAGTTTCTTAAGATATAGGAAATATAACTTTCTACAACACTCCTGTATGATAAAAGTGCAGCTGACGTCAATGTGGGCAAGCTAAAAATACCTGACAGTCGTTAAGACTACTATTGTTCACAAGTGGTCAAGCGGTCTGATTAGTCTAGGATAAAAAGATCTGTGATATAATTGGTCTGCATCGCCATGATGATTTCTGCAATGATCGCTAAGGAGAAAATTAGATTGGTTGATGGGATTGGTTGTAAACATGTCCTTTCCTTATTTATTTGTTTCCACTTACTTGGTAGAAAACCCTTATAAAGAATTTGTGGTGGTACCTTGCTTCAGCTGCAACCAAGTCAATAACATAACGCTTACTGTTATAAACGCTTACTGACTTCTTTGCCCCATTTGTCTTCCCATTTGCCTAATTGCAGACACAATTAGACTGTTTTTCCCCTCTAAGATTTAACTATTATCACTTTTTCACTATACTTTAGAGATTTCATTTTTCCTTCCGTATAAAAGCTTCATCCAATATATCAGAACATAGTACAAATTTTTCATTGAATTCAATCAAGCGATTTTCTTTCTCAATTTTTCATTTAACGATGTAATTTGTGTGGGCGTTGATGGTTTTATGCTACAGATTTCTTGTACGATTTAACAGAATTATTTCTTGTATATTTTTTTTACACGTTGGATGGACTATAATTCCACTATTGTTTTCTGCCATTTCTTCAAATGCTGTCCAATTATTGTCACTTCTTTCCAAACTTGAGGTCACAAGTGACTTCACTGCCTTTTTCCAATCATTCACAACGCAGCTCTCACAATATTCAAGAGAAAATACTTCGTCAATCTCCATTTTAACGCTCTCGATCAACAATCAAGAAAAAGTCATTTTACACTCTCAAAACTATTTAAAACTTTCTACAATACGCGTGGAAAATAACACTATTTACTTTCTAAAAACCCATAAAGAATACTTCATTTACTAAGTTAGGGTGATTTAATACCAGCGAAATGCTCATCAATTGTAATAAAACACGGCAAAGAGACCAGCACGTGGTATATTTCGACATAAGCATGGAATGCCACGACAATGACTACCAGGTTGCGAAATCAGTCTAAAGAGAAAAGGACAGAAGAAGAGGTGTAGGGTTCGAAAGTAGATAGGTTCTGCTTCTTGGGCGCGTTCAATACAACCGTTTCCCTATTTTTTCCAGTTATGTTCACTGCTTCTGATATTTGACAGGGAAGGGTTGGTGTGACAAAAATGTTATGGGCCCTTTTTGTAGGAAATTAAATTTTCTACATCTTTTAAATTGAACTTATTTTCTAGATGCCATCGTTAATCAGATATTCACGAAAAACGAATTTTCAAGATCATTCACGTCCCCTATTAAAAAACATATTAAAAAATATCAGCCGATGATGTTCTTATTACATCATGATGTAAACTCATATCCTGGTTCAGCGTATAAACCTGAATCAGTTATACCACCGTCGCAGAGTGGATCGATCATTAAGAAAATGCGAACATAGGACCAACATAAAATCATTAAATAACGAATATTTAGCAATAAAATATTTTAAAACAATATCTACAAGATACGAATATAGTTTATTTTTTAAATTATACCGCATTGTAATATATATATAATAACCTAGAAAATATATCTTTCAGCAGTGGAATTTATTTGAAATAATAATAAACTGGTGTGAATAAACTTTTTTTAACATGGAGACTGGAGACAAAAAGCTGTATGAGAATGTATTTACATTTATTTTAACAATTTTATCAATGTTATTCATTTGCGAAAGTTTTGCACCACAAATTTAACATGTTGACTACGATGATGTATTTGAAATTGCAGTAATAACTTTTCCATCGATCATGGTTAAATGCATATCGTTATCAATGGTCATACTTTTATGTGCTGTAAGCTCGAAATTTCATATTTCCTCTTCCATTTTTTGATACTCCTATTCTTATATCTCAGTCTTTTCCCTTACAAATTCGAATATAATAGTCCGACAATATCTACTAGAGGGTGGAAGTTGATTTTGTCTAATAACTTCAGTTCCACATATTAATATAACAGGGACCAAACTTGTCAAAAAATGATCAATTTGATTCTAATGAGCATTTGTCATCAAACTTTTGTTTATATAGAAGATTTGGCTAGTAGAACCATCAAGACCCCATTTAGATTGATTTGAACCAGAGTATCTGTCATAGATATTATTTTTTCCGGAAAGTAACATTCCAGTTTAGCTTGTTGAACGTAATAATATGTCTTCCACTTGTTGTTACCTTCTTCAATAAAACTTCGCCTTAATGTTATATTATATTGTTCCTTATAAAGATCAAACTTAGCATCATTGCTTGATATTGTTCCTTCGAAAACAAATTCGTCTCAATCTTTTCTCACAAGAAGTTGTGATTTGTGTCACTTCATTAGCATTTTTGATAAGATGATCAATCACGTTTGCGAGATCTTTAAAACCTCCAGATGTTTGTCTTGCTGCATGGAGCAGAGCTTCACCGGAAGTATCCCCTCGCAAACTTTGAGTTAGTCTTCTCTTTAGCATTTCGGTTAGCCATGAAAAAGATTTTTGTGCTGACAATTTTTGCGAATTTTCAACAGTAGAAAGTTTAGTCTAAAACTCCTGTAATAGAGGTTGTCGCATCCTCGCATATTTGACACCCGAATTGGAGCCCAGTCGAAAATCCAAGCTAATCAGAACATGTTCTAATATTGGAGTCTTAGGCAACCCCAGCTCCGGCTGCGGTGGATTGATGCTGAACTGAGTACGAATAATCCGAAACAAAATGGATATGCATCAGATCCTATTATAGGAGTCTTAGTTTAGACTCGTTACCAAATTTGGAAGAACACTGACGCCAAGAGTCGTTTTTCTTACTGAAGTTATCTAATTTTTGCTCACATTTTTTAAAGCGATATTTTGCATTTACACAAAACTTACGTAAGTGCTCTATTAAATTTTGTTCATGAATGGCTGAGGCCATGAATGGCTGAGGCCATGGAAATAAGATGTAGAACGTAGCAGTAGAATGTTACAGCTTTTTAGAACGATTTTAAAGAATTATATAAACATCACATCAGTGTTGGGCATGAACGCGCTTATTAAACGAAAACTCACGAACTTAGTACACTTTCTGTGAACGTGAGTTGAACTTGACTCACTTTTTGATAAACGAACGTGATATGAACGAAAGCTCAAAAAAATTGCGAGTTTGAACGAAATTTAAAACTCAAACTCATTTTTTTTTAATAATTTATTTAAAAATTTTCCGGCCATTAAGAACACGTTTTTCCCATTCAAATGCTATTTAGAGGCCTACACGGACTCGGGACGGGTCGAGTCTGATCATCGGTTTTTCTGGGTCGGGCCCGGGCCTTGCTTTCTCTGAAGGCTCGGGAGGGCCCAACCGGCCTTATTTCTGGGCCTGTGCTTTATTATTCCTAGAAGTCGGCACCGACTGAAATCTTCTGACATGGTCACAACAACGCTGCTTGTATGAAAATCATTGACTTGTCCCTGTCTGATTCGTGCAAAAATCTGTTTAAGGAACAACCTCCTTGGGTCAACAATTTTTGCCCAAAATACATATATTTTCAAATTACCATTATTCTACAACTAAAATTCCCTTTAAAAAATAATATAAATACATTGCTAGAGGGGAGGGAGGGTGTTATATACAGTACTGTAAAACCAGTTATAAGAATCTGTGTATGACGAAATCCTGTTTTAAATGGAAAAATTTCTTGATCGGTGCAAAATGGATATAATTCCGTTTGAAAATAAATAATACTTTGAAAGAGACGACAGACCTGGTAAAAAAAAGAACTAAACTATAACGATTTTTTTCTCTCCTATGTAATTCCGTCTTAGAAGGTTTTTCGATATAGAATTTTTCAGATTTTTAAGTCTCAAAGCCGTGTAAATGGATTAATGATATTAATAATAATTCAGATATTTACATATAAATAGAAATCCATTAAAAAATCAATATGGTTTTTAATAGGATGTATAGAAAAAAATGAGGTAGAAACAGTATTTTGAAACGGAAGTCCCTGTACTATGCAGTCTATGGTAGAGGTCTGTATGGGCCGAAATTTCAAGGCCCGATCCATAGAAGAAAAATTCGGCCCGGCCCATACAGAAAAAATTAGTGGCCCGACCCGGCCCGGTATAACAGCTAAAAGTTCAGCCTAAGACCGGCCCGGCCCGAATGAATTTCTACAAAACATTGATTTTGCGTCGATTTCGTTAAAGATTTGTCTCGTACGAGGAGTTCTGACCAAACATACTTATCTTTGCTTTTTATTCTCATGTTTATAGTTTTCATTTTTGTAGAAGTTATTGCGATATTTATTTTTTTAATGAATCTCTATTTGTTGTATGTAAATGTTTCAGTTATCATTAATATAGTTAATCCATATTCCATGTATTGGAGACTTAAAACTCTGAAAAAAGCTATACAGTAAATTCTTCTAAGACAGGATTGCATAGGAAAAAATGAGTTACAGACAACTTTTCTTCTTAGCAGGTGTAAATGTATTATATATTCTTTTCTTATGTATTAATACATTCATTTTGCATGAATCAACATATTTTTCAGGTTGAGAGTATTCCGTAATAAGCAGGTTCGTTTTCACACGTTTTACTATATTTTAATATAGCTACATTTTAATAAGCCTAGAAATGTACTATTTTTTTTAAATAATAAAATTTAATGTTTAATTGTAGAATAATGGCGATTTAAAAATGTATGCATTTTTTACAAAATTTTTTGGGCCAGGGCAAATGTTATTGATCTTTGAATGGACCAGGGCCACGCCGAAACAATTATTTTCAGACGGGCTATGTGAAAACGTTGAGAAGATTTAGGCCCATGACGAGTAGGAAGAATGATACCAGTTTGGTACGGAAAAAATAAGTTAGGCCCTACGCGGTCCTTCAGAAAAAAAGGCCCGAGTCCGGCCCGAAAAAAATAGTAGTGACTAATCCCGGCAAGAAAAGAATGGAGACCAGGCCCGGCCCGATTGCCGTGAATGAAAATAGGTCCAAGCCCGGTCCGTGCAGATCTCTGGTCTATGGCACTTTCATTTAAAATGAATAATATAAACATGAAAAATAGACTTAATAATTACTTTTTTTTTTGTCAGAACTCCTCGCACAAGACAAAATTTTAAACATATGGACGTAAAAATAAATATATGTATAGAACAATTAACACTATACAGGTTGCTGATCCATTTTATGCGTCATTTATAAAAACTATTATTAAAAATTCCAAATTCTTCCCAGATAATTTGAACAGTTATTTTTGATTATTATAAGTATAAATATTGTTGCCCGTGTTACGGAAGTAAGCCTCCTAATTACGATAAGTATTCAACCAAAAATAAAGAAAAAATTTACATCTCATAGAACTTACTGGACCGTTCTGGTCCGTTCTGGTCCGCTACATCTGGATAACTGACAGTAATGATGCAAATTTATTGCCTGTTAGAAAAGACTGTTTATTCCGTTCGCCATCTGCAGAACATTTGTGTTGAGCAGCGACGGACACTTATAAAGACAGTTTAGATCGACTTCTTTTAATGAGACTTTCTGTATTTTATAAACACTTGAATTTGACTTTAATGACACAAAATTGGCCAATTTTAGATAATGATGTTTATAACGTATATAACCTTTAAATGTAACCTATTTTTTGAGCAAAGGACGTGTGTATTTCGTATATATGTTTTTTGCTCACTCTTTGCTTGAATACCCATCTAAGAGGGTGAAAAATGTTCAGTCTCAATTTTACCTTATATTAAATCATTTTTCTTTTCCTTTAAATGTGTGAAGATGATTTTCTCTATATAGTGCACCACTACGCCACTACGGAATATATATTTTTACAGCAGTGATCATCTATATAGTGAAAGCATATAATTTCTTTTCTCATTGGATACACGAGAAAAATGATATTCAGACAATCACAAACAACGTTGTTTCTAAATGGATTACACAGGAATTGAGGGGACGAAGCTACCAAACGGTAAGGCCATTCTTATTTATTTCTATAAGATGTTGTGAAGAAATATGATTAAGTTAGAAAAAAACATAGGAGGTAAAAACGTTCTCACGCCTAATACATGTTAGGTAAAATATTTTCTAACAAATATTTCGTGAATAAAATAAAGGAAAATTAGTATTGAAAATTTTATTCTCGAAATTTCTGATTAAAAAATCCACTAGATTTAGTAACACTGTTTGTGGCTTTTATAGTGGTTAAAATGGATCTGTTTAAATTAAAGCTATGGTTTAAATTTTTAACTGCACATAAAGATATTTGTCATGTTTAAAATGCAGTTTTCTTGGAAAGGGGGCCCCAACATGTACTTTGTGCCCGTGCCCCGCATACAGTTCATCAGGCTCTGAATGTCAGGATAAAATGTCTACAACAACGTGATACAAATCATCAGATTTGTATAGCCCAAATATTTGAAGTATGCAATGAAAATCATTTAAAATATTCCCAAACTTATCTGCTCCGACATATGCTATTGGTAAAACATTTTTGGCAATAAAGCAATTGAAAAAATATGTACAAAATTTCAAATATTAATTTGGTATTTGGTTAACACTAACGTTAATATGTCATCGAAAAAACAATTAAATGAGATTTTAATTTTATTTGCAATGCAAAAAGTTTTACATTTTCTTTCGTAATTATATTGGACTGAATTATTTGAATTCACAATAAAGCTTATCAATTAGTAAAAAACAAATCTAAAATACGACAAGAATAAAATTCTAGGCCCCAAATTCTCTTACGGAATATTAATCTGGGTCGGATCTTGCAATCTTTGTTTCATATGTTTTTTTTTTCTATCTTCCTTTTTACAAATTCCATTCAAAGAATATTTTCCTCAGGTTTTAGCATATCTAAATCAGTAACCGTAAAAAAGTGACAGGAAAATAAGTAATTGGAAAAAAATAACCGGAAAAAATGTGACAAGCAATTGATAAATATTAAACTTATTGATAAATAAGTGTTAAAAACTAACGAAGTAACAAATGTCTGATTTATATCATTCCCATAGCCAAATATTTGCTGTAAATATTTGTGAATACTATTAGCAATAGTGTAAAAAAGTGGGAATATTCTCGTAAGAACTTTGAACTTTGAAGGGTGGTGGGCTTTGAGACCTATAGCTGCAAGGCTGTCGTCTCGAATGATCCTTATACATTTATTTTATTCACAGAAACATATACATGACTTCAACAATTACATAAATCTTGACGAGAAAGTACAAGGAAATTTACAACACCAAGAGTTACATCCCGGAGCTCCACAAAGTGCGTGCAATGGAGCAGGCGGGAATCGAACACCGCCGGCCTTGCTTCCTATTTCTCGTAGGAGAATGCTCGTATTCATCACTACTTGACTTTTGACATTCGCGAACGCAAAAATTGAAAAGTTGTGAGAATATTAGCAAGAAGAATACTCGTTTTAATTACTACTTGATTTTTGATATTCGCGAACGCGAATACGAATTTTTTTCGCGAATACGAGCATTCTCGTACGCGAATATTCTTACTTTTTTACACTATTGCATTCACAAATATTTACAACAAATATTCGCCTACGGGAATGATATAAATCAAAGATTTGTTACCTCGTTAGTTTTTAATACCTATTTATCAATAAGTTCAATACATATCAATATTTATTAATTCATTTTCACTATTTTTCCTAGATTCAGGTAAATCTATATATTGAGTTACTGTTTACGAAAACTCATACTTTTCGCTGGTTAATTCATACAATAAAAATCTTTGAAAACGCTACCTGTCCATAACAGAGCCTGTCTTAAATGAAAAAACTTTGTTCCCGACGGACAAAAAGAATCTCATACATATCTATTAATGGTGCTATCACACGTACTCTCATATCATAGTCAATATCAGATATTTCATCCGAAACACGTTTTTCAAGAGGAAAAAGCTCGAAATCGTCCCGTTTGATAGATTACCTCTCATAATTTCTTCAAGATTTAACTGACAGTAATTTCTATCCTCTACGATAGATGTCAGCTCGAAATCCACCAATCAGAGCTCTCTAACAATTTCAAGATGGCTACCGTCAGTGAGTCAACATGTTTGTTTAGCGTGGTCGCAAATATTGAAACCAAAATACAGAAGAATTAAGGAAAAAGCAATATCTTTAGTAACACAGGGACCAATTATACACGAAAAGAACTTTAAAAATGTGCAGTTATTTTGAAATTAAAAAATTACATATGCTTCGATTGTCTCTTCGGAGTTCGTTATTAAACACTCCCGATAAGAACTTTATTTACTAATTTAAAGTCATTTATTACGATTATTTTATTTCAATTCCTTATATTATTTGCTATATGTTATAATTGTACTGTCGTAGTCACTTATTTACTTCTCAAACTGTACTAGTTTAACTATCTTCTGCAGTGTATTTGGCGTCATTTCGTACTTGTTGCCAAATTATGTCGCCAAAGAAAAAAATGCAAGCAAACACGCATCAAGGTATTTTATTGCAAAAGAATGCAGCGTTCAGAGTCTAAATTTTGTATTGGAGGGGGGGGGGAGGGCAGAAAATGTTCTTATACTTTTAGAAAAATAAAATTTAATAATTGAAAATTTAATCTAGCTGCTATTTATAGTTAATTATATTTTACCTTCTAATAATTTTCTTTTAAAACAATCTTGATAACCTTTTTTTAAAGATATACAATTATTATACAGACATACATATTTATTCTTAAATCGGTGGAATAGTAAAAATTGATTCACCGTTGTCCGTTAGATGGTTGGCGACTTTCTCTCTAACATGGTTTATTAGTGAGAAATTACATTTCAGAATCAGCCGGAGTGGCTGAGTGGATAGAGCGATAGCCCAGAACGCTGTGGACCCAGGTTCGATTCCTGGCTCTGGGTAATTTTTCACTTCATGGTAGGATTATTTTATTTTTAATATATGTGGGTGAGAATCCCTTCAAAAAAAATTTAAATTTATATATTTTCAAAAACAAAAATCAATTGTAACGTAAAACTTTCCTAGCAGAAATAGATTTCTAGAATTTTCAAATATGCGAACTCAAAATTAAAGGTCATTCCGCAAAATAGTTTTTAAGTTATGCTTAAAAAACACTTGTCATGTAATCTGTTTTGCGACGATCGACCATTTATTTAACATTAGGAGGTGCAAACATAAAACCTGCGTAATTTCTAAATTACTTTAACGAGTGACTTTCAATTTGATACATGAAGGTAAAATTTACCGAAAAATATGATGTCGAAATTAGGGTTTAGTACTAAAAGTTTTAGAATATGTTACAATTGCTATACGTAACTTCCTCCTTCCCCCCAGCAAAATTTATGTACAGCATTATTATTAGATGTTATTACTAATCTATTGTTACTTGTGACATTTTTACACAGTGATTTGCGGCAGAGTTAGTAGAGGATATAACTCTCCCCCTCCAGAACTGTACACAATATGTATAAAAATAAGGATTGTGTTTTTGAAACGAAAAATATCAAAAACTCATTTAAACTTTCGAAAATTGATTAAAATCATCAAAACCAAGGAAGAAAACACTGCAAAAGATTGGGAACTATATCTAAATTCTATTACGTATTTCAATTTTACATTACATTCATTATGTAACATGAATTACATTTAAAATATGTAAAATATATTAACTAAAAATGTCATACTAGTGATTTTGGTAAAATAACTAAAACTTAATTTAAAATCTTTCTTTGCGTTACAGATTTCAGATTAGCGATAAAGTGCGGTTCCAATACATGTGACAAAAAACTAGTTTTAATATTCTATTTTTTTTTTCTAAATCACTTAATACTAATAGTTGAGAATTCTTAATATTTACAGGTAATGAAAAACGTAAAGTGAAGATATGGACTCTATAATTTAGAATTTTAATGTTATATTAGCGCGAGTATTGTTTTTTTAATCTTGGAATTTGAAGTAAAATGATCACAACAATATATATATAGAACAGACACGAAAAGAAACTGCAATGTATAAAATGTTAGTACGTGATAATGTTTCCTGTTTATCAATCAATCTCTACACTAAATATTAAAACACCTGCTGCAATTACTTGCCAAATGTTACGCCCTCTTCTTACATTAGCAGATAACTTTCAGTAGGGAAAGTAACCCTAGTTGCAGCGTGAAAGTGTAGCTCCAAGAAATCGAGAGGCAATAGCATATACTTCATATCGTATGGTATTCCGTGTGATAACAGCTTTACTAAAACGAAAAACTGTCTAAAACATAACCCTTTTCGGTTCTTTACGCGACTCCGTTTTCCAGTTTTACTCTACTTTGTAGTTTATTACTGATTCTTAAATTAACAGAAAACTAATACAGTAATATTTGCTAATGCGGAATTGCTAAGGATCAAAGAAAATATCCGTTTTAGACAGCTTTACATTTTAGCAAGTATAATTTTATTTCATTTCTTCATGAAATTTTTCCATTTAAAACAGGACCTTGTTATAGACAGTTTCTTTTTACCAAAGTTTTATTGTACTATGGGCATTTGCATTGATTTACAAGTGCAGTAAAACTTGTAAAACGAAAAAATATATATCACAGCTAAAAAATAGCAGTTATATTGATCATGCGAAGATAGTTAAAGGACCAAATAAAAACTGACAAGATAAGTACAAAATGTTTGTGTTCTGATACATAAGTGACATGTTTAAGCAATGAAAAGTAAAGCTAAAATAACTAAAAATTAGCATGAAATTGTTTCAAAGCTTCATAACAAAGAACCCTTTGAATGCAAAATGCAATGTAAAAAATAATGAAAAGCAGGAATAACACATAACTTTGCTTCAGAAACTATGTCATTGAAACACGTTTTCCATTTTTTGTTAAAGGCAGAAGATCTGTCAGAAAATACTGTCAAAATCGGCACTTTGAACAGAATTCCTGATGCTTCAGAGCGAGGAAAGGAAAAAAATTCTCGTCACGTGACCCGAATTGCTTATAACTCGATAAGTAATTTATTTATGAAAAAATGAAAACCTCATTTCGATTCCAAATCACGTCAATAGTCCAGGCTGTCGATTTTGTCTTTGCGTTTAAAAATGAGTCAGAAAATTTCAGAAGTTTCGCGTTGCTGAGCAGGTCGTTTGAAAACCAAATTAACCAATTTCAACTTCCTTTGTCTAACCGATGTCTAACCGATTTAACCGTCTTTATTTTTGCCGAGGTGACTTTTCTAAGAACGGTAAAAAGGGTTTCACTGATTACGGTGCAGAAAGTTCTTTAGAAGTATTTTGATTGATTGGTGGGTCTACTAACAACCGGTCCTACCCTGAAAATATTCCACTATTAAAGTGACCATCGGATAAAATAACAACAATGTCACTCTTCCATTGATATTTTTCCTTTAACGTTTCGTAAAAACTACAATGAAAAAAAGTAAGCAAGAATATTTTTTTCATTATAACATTGAGGTACTATAAAAACGTAGTATTATAAGTGCAAAGGAAAACAAATCTGCTTAAAACATTTTTTTTGGGGGGGAGGGGGCGATTGCCCCCTTCCTTTCCCCCTTGGATCCGCGTCTGTTCGTTAGACGTAAACTAACGAATATAGGAGGTACTAACTAAACTATAAGTTAGAGGTAAACTGAACGTGACTTTTTTTATTCTATATTTAAATATTTCATAACAAAATCTTAAATATTTAAAGAAAAAACACGGTAATTTATCATGCAAGTGCGATGCATATAAAAATACATTGAATAACGAAAAGTTAAGTTAAAAATACTTTTAAAATTTAGAAAATAAAAGTTTTTTTTTTTTTTTTAAGGAACTTTTAGTGAACTTCGCTCGTTTTTATTAACGAGTTTGAGTTGAGCGAGTTCGTTTGAAAAATTTTGAATTTGAACGTGAACTTGTTTGAACATTTTTGAGAAATTAAGCTTGAGTTTGAATTAGTTCGTTTTTTTTTTTTTTGTGAGCGTGCCCAACACTATATATTGCCAATTAAAAATTAAACAAATAGTGAATATCCACAAAAATCGCTTGGATATAAATAATAACTGGACAGATAATCTTAAATTTTAAAAATTTCGCATTTTATATTCGGAATGTAATTATCGTCAGTGAAGCGTTTTCTTCTTCTTCTTCTTCTTCTGCTTTTTTTTCTTTTTTTTTAGCATTTTTTTAAAGTGCTGTTGACAGCAGTAAAGTATGAAATTGTTCAGAAATTTACTTTCTGTACCATTTGTTATAGTCATTTAAATCTGAATGCAAAAAAAAAAAAAAAAAAAAAAAAAAAAAAAAAACCTTTATGTATACAGGCTTATAATATTGTGATAATCCTATGTTCGACACCGCGTATACTTTTATCCAATGCGCGTCCTCCAAGTTTTATTCCTAATACTATCGCGAATCCTATCCTAGCCTAATCTTCTACTATCCTAATCCTAATCCTAATAATCACTTAAATAATATTTTTTTGACACGAATACATAGAATCGATATCCATAAACTGAATAAATAGAAAATAGAATAAATAGAAATAATAAATAGAATAACCAGAAAGTAAATTTTTTCGACATTTAATGTTATAGAAAGCGTATGAAATTTCAAGGTCATGACAGAAATTTAAATAATCCTATATAAAAAACATACATATGGAAATTGGGAATACCAGTAGTATTGTCGGTACTTGTTTGATTATAAAGGCATTGGCGCGATAAAGAAAATGGTTGAATTCGGCAAAATGTTATAAAGTACTTTTCTGTCAACCTTTATTTACATTTTAGAATGTCAACAGATTTACACCATTTATTGAGCAGCAATTTGTTTAATATATACATAAATAAGACTTAAAATAATAATATAGTATGAAACATGTAACACACATATGTCTACACATATAAACTATATAAATAATGCACATTTAGCAATGTATAGATATACGAATTGCACACCAAATACCACCTAAAATACATTGTTGTATTAGAATTCTCCCACCGCTGTTTTTCAGTTTTAGAAAAATGGATTCGTTGATTTCCAGGTCCTGTATTTTTCATTGGTTGCGGTTTCAATTTCGCGACTGTTTATATTATTTAGCACAAACTTTCACCATTTTCATCCCCACCCTCTATAACAGTGCCGTATTATCTCCTATAAAATGTGATAAGGAGTTGGTTAATTATATAAGTTTTAAATTATCGGGAGTGAAATTTTTTGCTTAATTAAGGCATTTATTTTTCTTTTAATGATTTGTTTGTGAATAAACGTGAATGACGTCATGGGTAACAGCTAGTATAAGTTAACCATTAAATGTATTCATTTTTATTCCAGAGTACTAACAACAATATATTGATTTAATTATATTAATGTATATTTTAAAAGCAAGAACATTACGAGTTTTTATGATTTTTTTTTCATAAAAACTCTTTAAATTAAAAAAGAGAACATTTATATAGATATATTTTTGCATAAAATATAAATAATGTAATATATTTCACCATTTCATATAAATCCTGGTTTAAAGTAATGAAAAAAAATTATTTTGTAAAATGTGAGGTATTAATATTTCTTATTGCTTATAATAAATATGTCGAGTAGATGACACTGGGCCTCTGACTTTTATACGACGCTATTTGTCTATATCCTTGAAGGAAGTGTGCTTAGATTGGTTACTGGTCACTGAAAATGCATTAGTTTTTTCCCCAATCGCCCGTTATCGGAATAACGATACATATCGGATGTAGCTGTGTGTCAGTTAAAATACATGAATGATTGAATACAAATGGCTGCAAATTTCTTTGTTGATACCGCTTACAGTCTTGTATTTGTTAGGTGCCTTTATTTTAGAAGTAATATTGAAAATTTTATTTAACTGTCTAATAACTAAAAATTGTAGAAATAATTCTAAACTTTACCAATTTCAAATATTTTATTTATACCTTAAAATTACAAAAGCAAGAATTCTGTTTTTATGATAAATCGAAACCTACGATATTCTGATAGTTTAATTAAACTTTATTTTTTTTATATACAGTTTGATCAAAAGACGAAACGTAAATATAGATTAAGAAAAAATATCAGTAAAAACTATCGATATTGCTTCGAAATGCTTTCTAAATATGTATGCAAATTGTATCTTTCAAAACAAAGATAAATTGTTCAGTTTACGCCAGTTGTTTTGAACAATCAAAAAGTTAAATATATACAAATGTAAAATTCTTTTATAAATTCTATATACATTTTTAATGATTGCAACATTTAAGAATGTAGAAGTGCGTTCTCAATATAAGGGCTATAAAACTTTAGGAGTTGCACGTAAGATTTTGCATTAGCTTTTATCAAGACTATTTAAAGACTAGCAGGCTAACACTCGCTAGCGGGCCCGTAATTGTATGGGAGTCTTGAATTCATACGAACCTCATAAAAAACTGTCCTAATACTTCGCTATCACCAGACATCGCTGCAAAGCATGATTTTAAGCAACATTAAGAAAACAGATTTTCATCTACCTCAGTCATTCCCGTGTGATCTAGAAGAAGGCATTACCGTTTGATGTCACGCACGGCGCTCTTCCCTGCCAATTTTATTCGCATTTTTTTTTTACAACAGGCTACATCGTGAACGATTACCTCCAAATTTTAATATATTAAACGTTCTTGATGAATGAACCTTTTGTGTTTAGAAATTCTTCACAAACGTTAACATTCTTTATAATGATGATGTAACAATATTTGTCTGTAAGGTGCAACAATACAAAATTAACAATCACAATGCACTCAACAATGGTACAAAAAAGTACAAACAACTCGCAAATGAAAAAGTGAAACGGGTATCCCGGAATTGTTGATGACGGTCAAATGCTTAGCTCTTTTATTATATAGATTTAAAAGCATAACTAAGGTGGACGTCCCTCATATGGCCTTGCTACAGTTTAAGAATTTTCCCCACCATCATTTTGAAAAAATCAAAACCATTTTATATATTTTTAACGTTCTTAGGTTAATCGACTTTCATAAAAAAAATATTGCATTCCCCATGAAATTAGTTTTATTAACCCAAAAAAAACGGAATTCCAAAAGTATACCAAGTGACCATATCAGGAACATGAACATGTGCACATGATATGGCCACCGTTGTTCCATGCTTCCCAAATCATGATTATTTTCAATTTAAAAGTGCTGTTCTGCTAAATCAAATAACTTCGTTGTAAAATAAATAAACATGATACTCAATAATTATTTTTTTTATTCAAAAGAGGATTTAAAACAGGATTTTTCATCAAAAATGAAGTTATTTACAAAATGGACATTACAATTTAAGTTTTTATTTAGAAAAAAAAGTGAAATCTTTGTAGAGTATAAAAAATCTATTAAAACAAGTTAATTATTGCAATTGGAACAAATGAAAATGTCTTTATCCTAGGTTTGCATGGCGCACTTGATATGGCCTCCTAGATGACAATAACAGGAGCATGTCAATTTTCACGAAAATCGTTTGATTTTGAACAACTCGTAAAATATACACTAACAACGACAGCACCAATTGATAGAGCATTAAAACCTGAACAGAGTAGGAATATTCATAAAAGAATTCTTTTAAGAACGCGCATAAAAAAGGGAGAATTACCAGATAAGAACAAGAAGCGATTACACCAAAAACATAAAATAGGGAATTGGCGACAAATTCCACAACCTAGCAGAATGGCAAGCAATCACATGATGCACTAGGAGGCCCCTTCACGGTATGCGTATGCCATTTAGCCAATGTTTTGTTTAGCTACCCTATAATAGGGGGGTGGCCATATCAGGAACATGGCCATAACATGGGTACCTACCTTATCACGTTTATAATAGTCGAAACTTCTTAAACTTGTCCATTCCACTGACTAGCCACAACCAACAATTTGGTTACAGGCGAAAAGATCATTTACGAAATTGTAACTGGAAAATTTTCGTTTTCTTTCAATTGAAAAGAATATATCCATTTGTGTGTCTTGAAAGGAACGTTTTTGTTTTTAACATTCAACGCGTAAATATAACAAGTTGGAAATTGTACGTCAAACGTGACAAATGAGGTGTGTTCGTACTATAACTAGTTTCAGTGAAATTAATTATATCGTCTGTTATTAAAATATGATTAATTTCCTTAATAAAATAAGTACATTTTAAGTTGCCAACATTTTATCATTTTTTGACATTTATTGAAAATTCTAATGGGAAACTTAAGCCTAGCATTGACAATTTCAGAAATTGAAATCCATATTTAGACTCTTTTTTCCATTTAATATCTATTTCTCCGGAAACATCTATTCAAAAACTGTCGGTAAATTATATGGTTGCTATAATTAAACAATTTTAGTATACAAATACATTTTTAAAATTCAGTAATACGGAAATAATATGACTCTATTTTAAATAGGACGTAATCATCCTGACAACCTAGTATCATTGCCTATCATGTGATATCATTGAATTAATTACGTATGATAGGATTTAATAGAATTATACATCTCGGTCGCTTGAAGATTTATCCTCGGAAACTGCTTTAACAAAAAAGTACCAATTTTAAAAAAATTCAAATTACTTAATAAATATTTTTATTAATATCTTTTCAAGTTTTGATTCAATTTTCATAAAATTTGAATTGACTCGACAAAATTCTGCAAAGATTATAAATATTAAATTTCAAATCATTTGGTTGGGTAGTTTTTGCGCTGTTATATGCGGACGGATGGACAGACAGACAGACGGACGGACTAGACGACGGCTATAGGTGTTACGTATTTATATAATTACGAACGCACCTAAAAAGAAAAAATTCCGTTTATTCCAGGAAAATATATGAGTTTCACTCAAAAAACATTAAAAGACAGAAATTCCACATAAAAAAAAAAAATATACACAACATACAGGGTGTCCCAAAAAGGAGTACCTATTTTTAAAAATGAATAAGAAACAAACGAATAAAGTTATTAAAAAAATTCTTGCAGGAAACGGATGTGTGAAGTCTGGAATTTTGTTTAGAACACGTTATTATGATAGTTCAAAATCTGATCGACAGATGGCGCTACAGCACATTTTGGTGGCTATATGAACAAACGGAGCATGCGTGAAGACCAGACAGAAGCAGACGTGGTCAGTGAAATTTCATTCTAAGACTCCGGCATGTTATTGTGATGAATTGAGGACATATTGAAAATATTGTCATTTAATTTTCAACTATTGCTGATGAATGCAGTAGCCGCAGCGCCATCTGTCGGTAAGAATTTTAACTAACATAATAAAGTACTCTAAACAAAATTCCAGACTTCACACAACCGTTTCCTGCAAGAATTTATTCAATAACTCTATTCGTTTGTTTTTTATTCATTTTTAAAAATAGGTACTCCTTTTTGGGACACTCTGTATGTTTTCGAGGTTTAAAGAAGTATTTATATAAACAAAGTTTCTTTTTCTACCATTGATTTTCGGATTGGTCTTTAAGTAGATTTTTTACTTATTTCACTTGTATAAATACGGTGTTTTCCCAATGCAATTATGAATACATCAATGGATATTTGAGGCAACGAGTAGTGTGCTTTTGTGGTCTCCTATGTTGCAAGAATGTGAAATTTTTTGCAATGCAATTATGAATACAACAATGGATATTTGAGGCAACGAGTAGTGTGCTTTTGTGGTCTCCTATGTTGCAAGAATGTGAAATTTTTTGCAATGCAATTATGAATACAACAATGGATATTTGAGGCAACGAGTAGTGTGCTTTTGTGGTCTCCTATGTTGCAAGAATGTGAAATTTTTTGCAATGCAATTATGAATACAACAATGGATATTTGAGGCAACGAGTAGTGTGCTTTTGTGGTCTCCTATGTTGCAAGAATGTGAAATTTTTTGTAATGCAATTATGAATACAACAATGGATATTTGAGGCAACGAGTAGTGTGCTTTTGTGGTCTCCTATGTTGCAAGAATGTGAAATTTTTTTATGACTTTTGTTGTTTTCAGTTATAAAAATTTTACTCAGTGCAATTTCGAAGTTCCTTTTAAATCCAAACACATTGCAAAAGAAATATACAAATATTTTATAGACTAAGAAAGTATATTATAACCATGGACGAAAATATACAATAACCTCTTTTGAATTATCCCTGATTCCAGAAAGGGTTTTCTATCTATACAAACGTCAGAAAGCATATGTTTTCGAGGTTTAAAAAAACATTTAAAAAACGAATTTCTTTATCTACCATTGATTTTCGGAAAGGTCTCCGAGTAGATTTTATACTAGGTTGATCAGTTTTCTCAAAATGGAATATAGAATTTTAGGTTACTATCAACTCTCAATTAAGCATTTTCAGCTGCGTAACTGAATTTGTACATGCAAGAGTAACAAAATAATTCTAATGTTAATGTTAATAATTTATCACATATGCCTGTAAAACCCGTTTGTTGAACATGAAATAATTTATTTGAAAATGGATACCATTAAAGCACCTGTTCCGAGTTGAGGAAAACTGACTAATACACTAGAAAATCTTCTCGAAAACGTTTCAGAACGTCATTGGCAGCAAAAGAAAGCCTCAGAAAGCTTATGTTTTCGAGGTTTAAAGAAACATTTTAAAAACGAATTTTCTTTGTCTACCATTGATTTTTGGAAAGGTCTCCGAGTAGATTTTATACTAGGTTGATCCGTTTTCTCAAAATAGAATGTCAGTTTTTAGGTTTTGTTGAACATGAAATAATCTACTTGAGAATGAATAACATCTGTATTCAGGGTTGAGAAAAACTAATTAATGCACTATAAAATCTTCTCGAAAACGTTTCCAAAAGTCATTGGAAGCGAGAGAAACTTTCCGTTGATGATAGTTAAATAGCAAAGAGTATATAAATTGAAATAATAATCATTCGAGTTGATAAAACATAATGTAAAAGTTGTACTAGATATTTAAGAAAACATGTGATTTCGTGTATAAATTTGCTTCTAAATATAATTAGATATATACACTATATTGCCAAAGGTGACCGGTCACTTGCGATTTTAGACGTTTTGTTAACTATCTAGAAAAATACACGAGGAAGAAACCTGAAACTGCAGGTATGTAAACAGTATAGTATAGGTTATATATTTCCACGTAGATTTTTTCACTAAACCCCATAGGGGACTGTCAACAAATTGAAAAAGAACGAATATCTTTTGGATAACCCTGTACAAAGTAATGTAGCAAAGGCGTTCAAACTCGAGATTATTAATAAGTGGTTTATTGAAATCTATTGTGTTCATTTTTATGAGGATAGCATATACACTCGTAGAGAAATTAAGGTTTTTATAAAAACAGTCCCAAATCTTGCCTAGTTTTTTGCTTTAAATTTGCAGAGTTCTTAATATAAAAAAAAGCTCTTTTCAGAAAATATGACAAACAACATTGTAAATAACACTCTGTAATCAGAATAAAAAAATAAAAAAAATTGGATGAAAAATGAGTAGGTTAACTAAAAACTGTTTCACTGCGCATGCGCAAATGCAATCAAAATATAATATGCATAATGTATTAGCTAAGTATATAGAGCAACTTTTGTGAAAGTTTCAAAATCATAGCTTAAAAATTCTGAAAATTATCGTCGATAGAATAAGCTCGAAATCCGTTGTTCCCAAAAAGAAGCAAAAAGATGAGGGGTTGTATCAAATATCTATTGATTAGTGCCAAGATAGCGTACACAATATTGCACGTACTACTATATTTGGATACAACCCCTCATATTTTTGCTTCCTTTTGGGAACAACGTATTTCGAGCTTATTCTATCGACGATAATTTTCAGAATTTTCAAGCTATGATTTTGAGACTTTCACAAAAGTTGCTCTACATACTTAGCTAATACATTATGCATATTATATTTTGATTGCATTCACGCATGCGCAGTGAAACATTTTTTAGTAAACCTGCTCATTTTTGATCCAATTATTATTATTTTTTAATTATGATTGCAGAGTGTTATGTACAATGTTGTTTGTCATATATTCTGAAAAGAACATTTTTTTATATTAAGAACTCTGCAAATTATAAACAAAAAACTAGGCATAATTTGGGACTGTTTTTATAAAAACCTTAATTTCTCTACGAGTATACATGCTATCCTCATAAAAATGAACACAGTATATTACAATAAGCCACTTATTAATAATCTCGAGTTTTAACGCCTTTGCTACATTACTTTTTACAGGGTTATCTAAAAGATACTCGTTCTTCTTCAATTTGTTGACAGTCCCCTATGGGGTTTCGGGAGAAAATCTTCACGAAAATATGTAACCTATTCTATACTGTTTACACACCTGCAATTTCAGGTTAATTCCTCAAGTATTTTTCTAGATAGTTAACAAAACGTCTAAAATCGCAAGTGACCGGTCATCTTTGGCAATATAGTGTATATTATATAGCTGTAATTCTTTTACGTTTTTCCTTATCCTTACAGCTAATTATCCTTACAACTAAGTTTGCTTTACAAAGGATGTGAATTATCACTTTACTTAACAGAGAACAACCAACAGAGTGAAAAAATGTCCAGACCGGGGTTCGATCCTGGATCCCTTGGTCTAGCGCACAAAGGGCTTTACCAATTAAGCCATCCGGACGACATCCGGTCTAGAATTCTCTCACTCTTATATGGCTAGGCTACAACCTTGCAACACAAGATGGAACGTCAATCATGAGCACAACACCTATTGGCATACATGCAACAAATCAAACCCAGTATCGGTGAATTTGTATATACTAATTAATTTTTCAGCACGCGGTAAATTACTGAAATACAAAGGATGTGAATTATCACTTTTCTTAACAGCGAACAACCATCAGAGTGAAAAAATGTCCAGACCGGGGTTCGATGCTGGATCCCCTGGTAGAGCGCACCAAGTACTTTACCAATTAAGCCATCCGGACGACATCCGGTCTAGCATTCTCTCACTCTTATATGGCTAGGCTACAACCTTGCAGCACAAGATGGAACGTCAATCATGAGCACAACACTTATTGGCATACATGAGAAAATTCAAACCCCGTATCGGTGAATTTCTATATACTAATTAATTTTTCAGCAGAGCTGAAATTACGCTGTAAATTACTGAAATACAAAGGATGTGAATTACACTCAGAAAAAGAAACTGATTAAAACTACAAAACATATTTTTTGAGTACATTTTGTTGTTTTAGCAAAATTGGAGTAAAATTAAACCATTTTACTTCAATTAACAAAAATTTTTGCTGATGATACAAAATTTTTTTTTGGAATTGCAAAAAAAAAATTTTTTTTGTTGATTTAAACAAAATTTTTATTGACCCATATTTAAACAAAAATTTTGCTTAAATATAGGTCAATGGAAATTTTGTTTGAATCAACAAAAAAAAAATTTTTGTTGAAAACCACTTTTTTTTTTTGCAATTCCAAAAAAAAAAAAAAAAAAAAAAAATATTGTATTGTCAGCAAAAATGTTTTGTTAATTGGAGTAAAATGGTTCAATTTTACTCGACTTTTGCTAAAACAACCAAAATGTACTCAACAAAACATGTTTTCTAGTTTTAATCAATTCCTTTTTCTGAGTGTATCACTTTACTTGACAGCGAACAACGAAAAGAGTGAAAAATTGCAGAGCGTAATTTCAGCTCTGCTGAAAAATTAAATAGTATGTAAGTTTTCTTTGCTTGATCCAATAAAGCAAAAAAAAAAAAAAAAAAAAAAAAAAAAAGGAATTTTTGTGTAGTTTTTTTTTTTATTTTGTGCTGCTTTCTGTCATAAAAAATTGGAGAATTATTGCGTGTAAGAAAGGGGATAAATACATTGGACTGTTTCACACCGCTTTGCTGTGAATAATTTGCTAAAAATAAATACAAATATTTTGCCAAACCAAATTAAAAAATTATATATATGTAAATGTTTTGTACGTTGGAGATTAAAATTTAACTTTTATCTTTTAACAATTTCGGTAATGCTAATTATGTTATGTGCATAATATTAGTATATAAACATTTGGAGTAAGTATTGAAATATGCCCCATTCTCGAAATTGATAATCTATTGAAATATAATAAATCATGAAAAAATTATTTCTTTGTGTATTAGTATTTCTATTGAAATTTAATATGTCAGTGTTATGTTATCTATAAGCATTGCTTATTTCACGATTATTTTCTTTTGATTTTAACATTTCCGAAAATAGTTGAAATGTGTTTATTACGTCGTTTCGTCTGCCCGTCTGTGCTCGCACTAACTCACGTAAATATATTTCAATTTCCATGCAATTGATATATGTTATTGGGGTATACAGTGGTCTGTTCCCTATTAAAAATGAAGTATGTAGCATTTATAATTCTCATTTTATACATAAAGAAGATATTAGATTTTTAAAAAGCTAATCTTTCATAATCGGATTGACATAGTTATCGGAATAGCAACTAAGCAACCTATAATGATATATTTTATACATTGACACCTTCCCGCAAATATTATCCAAGTGCAATATCTACCCTATATATATAAAATCCTAATGAAACGAATTTGTGAAACGATTTTATGAAACAAATTTATGAAACGATTTTATGAAACGATTTTATGAAACGACTGATTATGTTTCAGGGCTATTTTTAATAAAATATTAAACGCTTGATGGTGAAATTAATACCAATTGTCCATAAAAATCCGCGGATGTCGAAACTGGTAATAGAATTTTGAAATTGGATTTAGTTTTCGAGAAATTAATTTTTTTCTAATTTGAATGACATTTCTGTAATGATGGCAACTAATTACTCAGTTTTTTTGAGACAAAAAAGGGAAAAAAATTGAAAAGGATCCCGATAGGGATTATTGATTTCTTTTTATTCGTCATTTTCAAATTGAAATTGAATTTATCTTTTATTTCAATCGATAATGAAGACAAGATTGTGATTAAATTATGTTTTTAATGGAAACTTTGAAAAAAAAAATCACATTTCTATCGTCAGGATTCAATCGTCTGTCAGCATTTAATTTAATTTATAAACTGAAAATATATTGAATAAATTTGTCCAAATGACGTCATTTATGCAAACGCAATAGAAAAGAGGAAAAAGGAATCAATAGTAATTATTATTTATTGATATCATATTGTTATTTTTTTGTAAAATTTAATTAAACGAATTTATAAAATCCCTAATTCGGATATTTCAAACGGATATATAAAATAATAATTGCCCAACTGAACGGAAGGAGAATAAAATATCCTGCTTGGTTTTCTATCCTGCTTGGTTTTTTCCGCCAAGCCTTTTAAAAAAGCGTCAAGTCCCCGATAATAGAAAAGCACCAAAAGTTCATTGGGTTTGTTTTCATAACCTTTGGCAAAAAATCTATGTATATTAACGAATCTATCCCTTTTTGAAAATCTATACTGGAAAAGTACCCGATTTTCGTATGGACAATATTCCAGTGACATAACATGGTGTAAAATTATCGCGGATAGCAAATTTGTTTAAATATCTCATCAATTGATGCCGAATAAATGCAGGCATGCATGCACAAAATATTTAATTAATTTTGTATGATAAATAATTATTAGAAAATTCGTATATACATATTAATTAAAATAAATAATTTACATATTTAAAATAACATGGAAATATGCATGATGGTGCACTAAAATAGAGAGAAAATTAAAACCTGTTACTGAAAATGTCTATAACATAGTACTTTTCAATACCGTGGATCTTAATGTTATTCACAAGCAGATGGAATTTTTCTCATCCTTAAACGCAAAGGAAGAATAGAATACAGATCGTTGTTATAAAAGTCCGGTAGTCACAGTGAGGTAGCCACAATTTAAACCTAACCATTTTATACAAGCTGATTTTCAAGTTGTAATTGATTTTACGTATCAATCCCGAAAACAGTCGTCAGTTGTCGCAACAGCTGTGTATGAGACCATGATAATCAAAAAAGGCCCAATTAAAACGTTTAAAGCATGGCAACCCAATTACATATTTACCAATATTTTTAAAATAAAGCACGCTGTCATGTTTTTAGAGGCCTCGAACTCTGAGCGGGGGTTGGCGAGCGTAGCTCGCAGGGGGTAGGCCCCCTAGTATGTTCAATAAAAAATCGTTTTCAGAGCGTGTTATAAGCTATCCGAATGAAACTATCTTTCATAATCGGGTTGACCTAATTATAGAACTTTCTCCAATAACACTTACAAAAACGTATGACGATACTTTATGCATTAACACCCACCCTATAAAATTTCCTAACTCATAGTACAAGTCCTACATAATTTAATTTCGCAGAACGTAAGTTTTAAGCGTTCTGAATGAAATTTCATTTTCATTTTAAATATAGTAGATGATCTAAATATATATATATCCTAATTAAATATTAGTATGACACTTTAATATGCGTTTAAAAAAACATCGCTATTAATTTTGTTTTATTAGATCAATTTGAGTTTCAACATTTTCTATTCATTAAAAATGCGTCATGGTTATTGAAAATATATATAATTTTTTTTTCAATCAAAATATTCAGAGTGTAAACATTTATGAACGTAAACGAATGCTTGAGATAATGTAAAACTCTGATATGAATCTTTTCCACACGATGTTTTATATTAAAACCATTCCATGTTTCGTAATTGCAAAATTCTAGAACTTTTCTAAGAATTCAAATTGCGCATATTGGGGATAACAAAGAAATGTGCTGATGTCGGAAATATAAAACAACCAGTGGACCCGTACAAAGATTTCGCATTGCAGTCTAATATATATAGCTATATATATTGGTATATAGCTAATATATATTTCTAATATTTTTTAGATGCAGGTTTAAAGTTCGAAAGAAAAGTTAATGATAGAAATATATGCACACAACATTAGTCAAGCCAGAATGTCTTCTCCTCTAATCCATCAAAGTCATAGCAAAAACTGATAGAAGATAACAAAAGACGCGCGCGAGAAAAAAAAATAGTATTTTAACTGTATTAGAGGAGGACGTCATCCACTTCCGGAAAAATATGGGACAAAGAAAATTAAATTGAATACATAAAGCATACAATTAATCTATTATAACAAAGCATACCTTTCAGGCTGCATGTGAAATACTACTGCTTCGGTCAATCGATTGAAAATATAAAACAATATGTTTCCATTTGTAGTGCTGGGACATTAAAAAATAGCATATCACTGAGAAACGTATTTAATGGAGAAATTTATTCCTGAGAAATCGCTACAGCATTAAAATTAAAATTATTATATAGCACTTAAAATAATCACCCAAGAATAACCCCCAAGAAGTATCACCCAACAATTAATCTGTTATAACAAAGCATACCTGTTAGGCTACATGTGAAATACTACTGTTTCTGTCAATCGATCGGAAATATAAAACAATGAATGCCAATGTTTCCATTTGAAGTGCTGGGACATTAAAAAATAGCATATCACTGAGTAACGTTTATAATGGAGAACTTTATTCCTGAGAAATCGCTACAGCATTAAAATTAAAATTATTATATAGCACTTAACATAATCACCCAAGAATAACCCCCTAGAAGTATCACCCAACAATTAATCCATTCGGTGTTTATAAAGTCCCGGACCCATTTTGATGTTTAATAACTCATAAAATAATAAAGATAAATTAAAATTAATAACATAAATGGTTAGATAGAGTCAAAAATTTTCATGACCCTTGTCAATGAACTTCCACGTGTGCCTCCTTCGTCGCACGGAAAATATCAAGCCGATAGTCAATTTCACGCCAGGTAGCGGCAAGCATGTCGGCATCCACAAGGCTATTGCGGTTGTAATTCTGGCTTTTAAGTCATCAATGTTCGACACTCTCCTCCTGTAAAGATTGTTCTTTACAAATACTCAAAGGAAAAAGTCCAACGGCGTTATATCAGGTGATCTGGGTGGCCAAGGATTTGGACCTCCTCGCCCAATCCATCTTCCTGGAAAATGGTCATTCAAAGAAGTACGAACGATGGTACCCCAATGAGGTGGTGCACCATCTTATTGCAAAAAGACATGTGGCTGAAGCTATTCTAGTTGTGGAAATACGAAGTTTTCCAACATGTCTAACAAGATGGTGCACCACCTCATTGGGGTACCATCGTTCGTACATCTTTGAATGACCATTTTCCAGGAAGATGGATTGGGCGAAGAGGTCCAAATCCCTGGCGACCCAGATCACCTGATATAACGCCGCTGGACTTTTTCCTTTGGGGATTTGTAAAGGACAATCTTTACAGGAGGAGAGTGTCGAACATTGATGACTTAAAAGCCTTGGATTTTTTTAAAGCATAAATAATCTGTAAATTCAAATACAGTTTTCCAAGAAATTGCATTTTTTTTCTTATTCGACGGTGTAAAAATTGAAGTTGTGCGATGTTTAAAAGTTGTGAAAATGCAGTAGTTGAAAATGCAGTAAAAACGAAAATTATTAGTCAAATCGTTGCTACCATCAAAGTGACTTCAGAAATAATCAGAGATGTGTTTGGTTTATAATATAGATTATTATTAACATTAAACCATATTTTTGACAACATCATTTGTGTGAGACATCATCCCTTGACATGGACCCGATTACGTAAGATTAGCATCAAAATTTAATTAAATCATTTTATTCTATATGTTTGAATCAAATATATGAAATCAAAATAATATCTTTCACCATATCTATCGTATACATATTTAAGACATTTTAAGACTTTTCCGTGAACATAATGAAATATTTTCTTTTTAGCCTACAATTTTTTTTTCCTAATACTCGACAGAATTTTACCTAGTTTTAATAATTTTTATTAATAATTTTTGTTTATGTTATCAATTCAGCTAGGTCAGATTGCTTACAAATGGCACACTTGTATGTTTCGATAAAATTCAGCGGTTTTTTGAATGTTTAATATGCTGATCTAATAACAAAGTTGTGATCCCAGAACATGCAACAGCTAACGCAACCATATTATATGATCTCACTTTTTTAAAAACTGCATTAAGTAAAAATGTTTTGCCAGTGCCTCCTGGCGCGTCAGTAAAATAAACCATAGAATTTTTATTTTAAACAGCAAACAAATTTTCATTATAAATGGATTTTAGATCATGATAATCCTGGCGCAGACGATAAATAGCCAAATATTGTTTGAAGGACAATTTTTACAATGATGTTTTTTTTCTTTTTTTAAGTATCACAAACATACACAAACATACTTTTATTACTTACGTGTTTAAATTAAATAATTTCTTTTATAAAATTATCACTCATCAAAACGTTTATTATTTTTTTTTATTTTTTTTTATTGGTATTTCATATAAAATCAGTAACAGAATTTTTTCCTTTTTTTTTCGAAGTGTCTGTATTATTTTCTAAATAATAATAGCCATTTCAATTCCTTAACGAACGATAATATGCGGCCGCCAAGAGGGAAAAAATTACCAATGGTAACAACCATTAAGCCCGAAAAAAGTGAGAAATACCAAATTCTTTATTTTAAAAAGCCATAATAAATCAGTCAATTAAGATACAATTTTCAAACATATTTCATTTGAAAGTAGATTTTTTTCTATATAACGGTGAAAAACTTTAAAATGTGCGATATTTAGAAATTAAAAAAATTGCAGTAGCAAAAAATCGCAAAACCAAAATTTCATCATCCAGTGTTGCCATTCGCAAAATGACGTCGGCGTTACGCACGGACACGTTTGACTTTTATAATATAGATAGAATAACTGATATAAAATCATGCTTTTATATCCTAATTTTGTGAACAAAAAATTATGTATAAATTCTTTGAGGAGTTTAACAAAAACTACATACCTATAGCAGTCCTTACAATGAGAATAAATTTAATTTAAATATATTAATATATTTAAATTCGGCCTATTTAAATACTTACCATAAATGATCGTCATGGTTACTCGAAGATTCACAGTTTAATTTTTCCTGTTACACCCCCTTTGTGCAGGTTTTCATGACTTTTATTTCGATTATGTATGGATTAATCGAAAAAATTATGAATTCGTAAATGGCTAAATTGGAACTATTGTGTTTGTTTATCAGTCAACTCTCATTAGAATCAAAATAAACAAACAAGACAAAACAGTCGCCGATTGGTACTTCGATCTCGTAGGACTTAGAGTTTATTGATTAACGTTTAATTTTACATTATATACAATAATCAATTTTAAAAAATGCAAAAATCAAAATGCTCCAAACAAAGGGTATGATTTTTATGTGTATAATGTTTACATGATGATGATAAAAGAAATATTTGAAATGTTAGAGTAATGAGACATAAAATTCTCAGCATCATTTGTAGCTATCTTTTTTAATTAAAGGGAAGTATATACTTATTTGGCCAAAACTTCACGTGATTTTTTTTATTTTTTTGTTCGGTTACAAAGAAAAGAGATATCATCTTCGGACTCGTTCCATCATTTTTATTGACTCTCATTTATATATTTAAAAATTTTGTGTGTTAAAAAAGGGATAATCGCCTTGTGCAACGCGATGGGGATTACTAGCAGATGCGAACTGCAATCTTCTAATCATACAACTGTTTATCTCCTGTCACAATCATCTGAAAGAAATCTGGTAGCCAAATTATGGCATGAAAGTAGATGATTAAGGCATCAAAGTCTCTGACGCTTATGCTAACATTTAGTTTAGAAAGTTGATATTTGAAACAATGATAATCATTTGAAATAACAAGGTCCTTTTTATGCTTGCCTTTACATTTTGCGAGGTCACAAAAAATAATTAATCAATGAACATTATACTTTTCGATGGTATAAGTTCCAATAATGGTGATTATGTTTCTTTTTATCTTAAATATCTTAAATGAAGGAAACCAGTCGAATTGTTCTTGAGAAATGGTCGCCCAGTTTGAAAAAGATGGTTTCGAGAAACACATGTTTGAAATTTAAGAAAGTCGTTTTCTGGCAGCTGCAGCGGTACTTGAAACGATCAAAAAAGACTGTAAGCAATTGGAATATCTCGAAATTGCTTTAGGGCAACAATCTACATACTTAAAATATTCAAAAATGCAAAAATTATATATATATATATATATGTGTGTGTGTGTGTGTGTGTGTATGTGTATGTATATAAATCGAAAATGTTGACTCAAAGAAGCGGAATGTCCCGTTAATGCATTATGATAAGAACTGTTATCTATATAACATATCTATAACAGCATATATTCTCAGCCATGAGTGTTTCGTCTATACGTTAATTCTTTGAAAAATGTATTCTATTATTTTATGTTTTCCAAATAAGTGCACAGTAGGGCTGGGCGATATATCGATAAAATCAGTAAAACCGATATAAAATGCATATCGTGATATCGATATCAAAAAATCCTACCCAACGGTATGTCGGAAATATCATAAATCTGACGAAAACCATGAAAACCATGATATTAAAAGCGCTTCCTCCACTTCGAGTATTCATGAATTGACGGTGTGAATTTTCCCAGCCTAAATGATTTTTGAAAAGGAGAAAGGGTGATTTGTTTGGTGTGTATGAGACGGCTGGGATACCGTATTCATGAATACTAACGGGTGATTATTCGGTGTTTATGAGACGGGTAATAAATATCGTATAGTCTTGTTTACGGTTTCGCCAGCGACCACTGACAGTAGATGATATATCTACTCGCATGCTATGCGGTGTGGATGAATATTTGCTCTTTGTTGTTGAATAATGTGTGAATTAGGCCGATGGAAAGAAAGGAAGTATTTTATGTGTAACAGTGGATTTAATGGGCCACATGAATAAAGAATAATTCAGACATGTTTTTATTTGTTCTTTATAATTATTATTTTATGAAAAAAATTATTAATTTCTTAGTAGTATTCATTAATGTATATTCTCGGGCAAAGAAGGATTTTTAAAAATGCAGATATTTTTACTTCTATACCGCGGGTTTTTTCCTTCCAGAATTTATTTTAAAAATCATCGCGTTCGCGTGATATATGTGAATATTTGGTATCTGACTGTCTCTGTATATATGACCATTGGTCACTGTCCAAAAATTGTTTGGTGGAAATTTTGCATTTAAATTTTTTAAAACCATTAAGCATTATTATGTTTTATTTGAAAACGGTGGAAAGGAATATTATGCAAAGTCTTTAATTTTAACTAGCTGTTTAACCCGTTCTACGCACGGGAGTTCATGAATTTAATTCTAAAATGTGAATAAAATGAATTTAATTCCCTTTTAAAGTCTTGAGTTGTTCAATAACTATACGATTTAGAAAAAAAAATACTACTGTGCATTTTTTTTAATGAAACTTAATTTATGTTGCTATGGCAGCAGACGATAAAGCGATATCTTTGGAATAAGGGAATAAATAGAATAAAAATGTTGTTGCCGTTTGTGATAAAATGCTTTTCTTTATTTAAAAAAAATGAAATAATGAAGCGCAATAAAATAATCTCTAATTATTTGCATGCGAGGTAAAAGAATTATCGTAATACCAGCTACAGCTTGTTAGTATTGCAGCGTGGCGTCCGTAATATGTATATCTAACATTGCAGTAAAGGGGGTACCGGGAGGAGGGGATGTTCAAGTGTCCTTCAGAAAATGACTAATTAGGAGAACCACTATGCATCTTTAAAAATTTGTTCGTCTGGTTAAGCTACGAACTTAATTACAAATTTTGCTTAAACTATTATTCGGAAATATTGGTAACTACTATTCATAAATTTACTTTAATGTTATAGAGGGTGATTATGAAGTTAATTATAATGTTTGTAATCAGTTGCGTTGAAATCGGAAAGATAGTTGCTGAGTTATGGAAACGGCGCATAGTTAGAGAAAAAAAACCTTGAAGGGGGTGCCGGGGAGGAGCGAATGTTTAAGTTCACTTCAGTAAATTACTAATTACGAGGACGACTATGCATCTTTAAAAATTCGTTCGTTTGGTTCATAGAAGTAGGAACTTAAAATAAGATTTTAAGTTTTTTTTTTAACCACGCAAAAAAAAAAAAAAAAAAAAAAAACATTGCTTTGGAAGTACACAAGTGAAATTTCATGTCATTTGGGTCAGTGGTTCTTTTGTTATAGGGTTTTACTTTCACAACTTTAAAAAAAATCACCCTGTATAATATTAAGATCTTGAGATTCACACACGATTCCGAAAAGCGTTGTTTATCTTTAGAAACCTCAGAGCCCATTAATGAGATTTAAAGGGGAATTCATAAAAACAGTTTCTTTTCTTTCCACTGATATTCTAAATAGTTTTTATAGTGTATTAAACATCTCTCTCAACCAGGAATAGGTTTAGTGGTTATAGGTTTGTAGGTTTTACGATGCTATAAATTCTCAAACAAACATTATCATGTTGGATGAGCATGTTTTAGAGACAAACATGATAAATTTACAGCACTAATATTAACCTTAAAATTAATATTATTTTTTTTACTCTTGCTTGTACAAATTCAATTACGCAGCTGAAAATTTTGAATTGAGATTTAATAGCATCCTGAAATTCGTTATTCTTGTTTGAGAAAACTGATTAATACATTAGAAAAACTACCTAGGAAAGTTTTCGAAAAGCAGTGGTAACAAAAAAAAAATTTACCTGTTAACCGGGGAATAAACTTTTGTTCAACTCGTTTCACAACGGGGTCTTTTTTCTTCATCGTGATAAGTAATATCACCAGGGCCTGATTATCAACAGGGTACACTTGCACCAGTAATAAAGAATAGAAATTTTTTTCCTTGTTCATGGCAGTAATTTTGCATGAATAGGGCGTTTTAATAAGACGAAAACTTCTATTAAATTTTACTGGTTGAATTGTGCTTCTTTGGTAATCAGGCCGTAATGAGTTCAAAATATTACAGTAAATTTCTATGATGATAAATGTCGTCATGACCATTGCAGTTGTAGTTTGTGTATGACGAAATATTTCGTCATACCCAGCTAACAGGTAACAGGTTAATAAGTGCTTGTTTAAACCTAAAAAAATATATTATTTTCTGTGGTTTCTAAATATAAAAGATGCTTTTCGTAATCGTGTGTAACTCGAAATAGGTTATATTTTATTTGTGGTGTTATTACATTTTTCTAAATTAAGACTGATTTTTATTATTATTATTTTTTTTACAGTGCTAATTCACACTTCCGTTATACCTCTTTTCATAAAAGCCGCTTTACAAAAAAGGCTTATAAACATTTCGATTCAGTTTTCCTCATAATCATTAACAACATTAAGCGTCTGTAATGGTTGTGTCACATTTTCAGAGAAATGTTGCATATATAAGATTTATTTTGGAGGTACATGTGGAAATCACAATATGTATAGCTGTACAGAAACTAGATGAAAATAATGAGATCAATAATAGCTTTTAGTGTAGCAACTTAATCATAACAAAGACGAAACTGATTGACGACACCGCTTTTTTTGCACCAGCATATCAATTTCCATTGTGTCACAAATGGTGTATAAGTACTGGCTCTCATTATATATGGTTTAGATAATAAAATTATTATTGAAGTATCATCAAAAGTTTAACTTATTTAAAACATATTAATAAAATATGCACAAGTATTATGCATGTAAACACAGGTGTTTTATTTATACCCACATGCAACAGCATTTGCATTATGCCTATTTTTATAAAAGACGTTTTACAAAAAAATTCTTGTAAAATAGTCATTAAATGTTTCATTAATGTTTCTCTTTTAACATATTTTTCGATTACTTTTTCCGCTTAATCACTGACAACATGTAGCGTCTGTAATGATTGTGTCACATTTTCTGAATACTGCTATATATATATATATATATATATATATATATATATATATATATATATATATATATAAGATTTGTTTTTCAGTTACTTTGTGGAATTCACAATATGAATAGTTGTACCAAATCGGGATGAAAATAATAGGTTAAATCGCAGCTTTCAATGCAGTAGTTTAATCATAACAAAGACGAAGCGGCTTTATGAGGCCACGTTTTTATATCAGTTTTTAGTGTGTCACAAATGGCGTATAAGCACTGGCCTTCACTATACAAAGCTTAATTTATAAAATTACTATTGAGATATAATCGAATGTTTAACTTATTTAAAATTTTATTTAAAACGTAATTATGAAATATGCACAAGTATGTATTTTAACATTCCTTCCAGTTTTCAACACTTAATTAATTTAAAAACAACTAAATAAAATTAAAACATATTTATAAAGGAACTTTCAAATTATTTACTGTGAAATCTTGACTGGTAGTATCTAGTTTAGTTTGAAAATAGCTTCAATTATGTATTATGTAAATAATTTTTCGCCGCTTTGTATGTAAGAAAATTGTCACCTGATGGTGATTTTAAAGATAAACCGAAACCTCGAAAATAAATTTTATTTTTGTGATATTAATTTTTACACCGTTGTTTAAAATCTCGTAATAAAATGTTCGTTGGTTAGCAACTTATCGTTTTGTTTTGATAAAATGTTTATATATATAGGTTAGATTTTTACGAGGATTTAATTTCTCACGAGAAACTGGCAGAAAAACTCACGAGAGACTAGTTAAAGGTGGTGAACGATTAAAGTCAGTAAATCGAAAATCATAGCTCGTAATGAAGGCAAAAGGAAACACAATTGGAAGTTATTCAATAAAAACTCAGTCAGTCATCCAATAAATAGTTTATTCAGGACCAGGAGAGATGCTGGAACAATTCCTACAGGCTACAGATACAAGCTTATAGCCCTCAGGCTTGACTATAATTCACTACATCATTTACGGGATCTTAAGCGACTGTTTAGAAATTCTAAGTCGTTCAAACACCAGATAACATTTTGGTCAGCACTACAAAACACGACAAAAATCTGCTCTCCGAACGCTTGCAATCGGTTTTTGTTAAATACGCGGAAAGTTACAGAAGCGAAGTAACGTGTGCACGAGCCAATCAGTGAGATGCGAAATCAAGCTAAGCGAATGACGTGCGATGGAGAAGTTTTAACAAGAAATAACTCCCGTACCCAACGGCGCATTGATTTTGAAGTGAAAACGCAGTGCGCGAGGCGAGTCCTTGGAATAAAAAAAATGGATTAATTTTTAAACCATTCGAAATGACAAACTAGTGTTTCTTAGAATATTATAAATTGGATAGTTGATAAAAGTTACGAATGGACTAAAAGTTTTAGATTAAATTTTGGAATAAGAAAATTATTAATATACGTGTTATTAATTTTAAAAGGACATTAAATAGCAATAAATATTATTTAGAAATAAGGAAGTAATGAATAGGTCAGCATTTAGAATAATTTAAAGGAATATTGCGAAATAAAATTTTTATACAACATTATCCCCGCCCCCCTAAAAACCGTAGAGCTGGTAGATCCGATGACCTACAAGTTCATTTAAGGAAAGCAATAATTCAAATTACAATATAGTTATCTGGTATTCTACTTTCTTTCTGGTATTCGACTTCAAAAATTCTCTGATTTTATTAAAGCCAAATCAATAGTTAGTTTTGTAAACGCTAACCTGTGGGAATTGTTTAAATACAATTATAATATAAATATTTTTGTTACAAATAATATTTTTTTTACTCCTTAAAGAGTCTCAAGACTCTTAATATTGGAAAAAAATGACCATTTTCAACATTTAATATTTTAAAATGTAGATGACTTTAAAACACAATTTTTGGATAGATGAAAGATACACATATATGTTTTTTTTCATGTCATATATTAAAAAAATTATAATATGCAGAGTTAATATTTATAGGGGGCTTCAAAATGTCAGACATTTTTCGAGCAGAAAATTGGCATGACAGCTTACGCGCAGAATTACAAAACAAATGTTGCATCTAGAACAAAAAATTTGGTGCCTAATTACTTCAGATTGCAGTAATTATCCTGAACCTAAGTAAATTTGTATTTAAAACATTTTTATATTTTTAATACAAAGTTGTATTTATCTTATAAAAAAATTTGAAAATTTCAACAGATTTGAAAAAATATTATTTTCAACTCTAGAAATGAAAATTTAGATTCAGTTTATGCAGACTAACATGAAACATACCTTTTGAAAATTTCATGAAAAAATATTGAAAAGTTTATGAAATATCCTGCGCGTTATGCCCAAAGACATCATTTTGGGAAAAATGACTTCAAAGTTTTGTTTTTACCGCTTCAGCTGTGAGTGTGTATAATTCTAAAAGTCATAACTTCTGTCTAATCAGAATTTCAAGGAAACAATTACATCGAAATGTTCAGAAAAGATAAGAGTTTAACATATAAAAAAATTACAATTTCGAATGGTGTAATTAACATTATGAAACAGCATCATTGAAAAAATAATGTAATTTGAACACTAGAACGGTCGACAATTTCAACATCCTGAAAGAGCCGTCCGTGTCATTTCGACACAACTAATTTAATTCTGCAAAATTGTTGCTATAAATTCTAATTTAGCACTATATTGTGTCATTGTACTTTAATAAAGCTTATATTGTTAACATTTCACAAAAGAACGATTATTTATTTTACAGAAAAATACATTTAAACAAAACAGCCGACAATTCCGCCATCCTGAAAAAGCCGCCGGTGTCTTTTCGACACTACTAATTTATTTATACAAATTGGACGCTATAAAGTCTAATTTAATACTATATTGCGTCATTGTACTTTAATTAAGCTTATATTGTTCCCAAGAGATCAATGATTTATTGTAAATTCTCCACGTTGTCGAAATAACACCAACGGACGTTCTAGTTGAATTTGGCTGTATTTTGTTGTTTATTTTATATCGAATCACATAATACAAATTTCGACAGTGTGCTTATTACGTAAAATGATTAAAAGCCTTAGGATTTCAAAAATATGGTGAAAAAAAGTGACAGAGAGATATAGCTAAATTCGCTTTGGTATCAAAATTATTTCAACGGACGTCCTACTCTGTTAAAAATTTACAGCAAAGTGTCCAGTCATTTGACCGTTTTTATAAAAATAGTTTATAACCGTAATTTAACTCTATTCTGACCATAATATGGGCAATAATATGGTCAGAATATAGTTAAATTATGGTTATGTAACATTTCTCTATAAAAAAAGGTCAAATGACTGGACAGTTTGCTCCAAATTTTTAACAATCTAGTGTTAAAAGAAAAGCTAATCACAGAAATACAAATACAAAAAAATTAAAATAGTTTTTCGTGAGATAACAGCATATTTATACATATTAAAAGAAAGAAAAAAATAAATATTTTTATAGCAAAATATTCCAAAACAATGATTTTAAACAAAATTAAAATAATTGAGGCATTGATATGGAAAAGGTAATAAGTCAAGAAAAATCGATTTTGAGATTTTTAGTTGTAAAAGTATAATTTTAAGTACTTTTAAGTAAAATTTTAAGTTGTAAAGCTGACATATCCATACATGGATCTCATATGCTTATTTTGTGTGAACAAAACTTTGTAATTTAGCAGTGTAAAACCGTTTTTTGCTTCCCCTGTAAAATTAGGTTTTCTTGACTTACTATCTTTTCCATGTTAATGCCTCAATTCAGGCGTTTAATTTTTTTTTTTAAATTCCCACAATTAAAATTTAAATATATTTAGATATCGAAGATGTTTATAAATACATTTTATATTAAAAAATTGAAATTCTTAAAAATATTTTCTATTATGAATAATAAAAAAATGCATGATATAAAAAAAAGTTTTTTTTTTTTTTTTTTTTTTTTTTTTTTTCCATTATTTGGTAAATTTTAATTCTGTAGTAAGTTTAGTCTAAACTTACTTTAGGTTATGATGAAATACTTTACTCAAACAGCAAATAATTTATCGCCGAACTTCAGCCGAGAGTTTTAACCCGATCACATTTCGTCCAGGCGACCTTACTCTCAGTGCAGAAAATACGTCTTGTCCGGCCGGAAAAGCGTCTCTCGACCGTCGCATCCCGACTATTATTGAATCAATTTTGAAGCTTTTGCCTATTAGTTTTTAGGGTTTCGTTCATCTCACGAAACTATATTACTCCCGCTTCGTGGTCTGTCCGTCACAGAGCCTGTTCTCAGAAACTATATAACTTACACGCTTGGAATTTATAGCTGAATACCTACTATGAAGCTCAAAAGCATAAAATTTTAAAAAAGCGTATTATTTTAATATAGAGAGATAAAAAACCAAAAATTTACCAGCCTTTTCCTATTAAATTAAAATTAAATTTCGCTAAAGCAGTTGCCAACAATTATAGATCCACAATAAAATTCTTTCTACAGTAATTAATTTTCTATTGAAAGATTTCCACGTGAAAAATGAAAATAAAATAAAATAAAAAATTTCACCACCAATTGGGAAAAAAAAAAAAAAAAAAAAAAAAAAAAAGATTAATATGACGCCATATTGGTAATAAAACGGAAATTTCCAAACATTTCTCAATAATACAAGGAGTATGAGTATGTGTAAATACAGAAATCAGCTAAATATGACGTCATTAGAGAATTAAAAAAAAAATTAATCTGACGTAATAATGGATTTTTCAAATGTTCGAGAATAATACAAAGAGAGTATCAATATGAGTAATAGAGAATAGTAAATATAGAAGTTTGAGGAACGTATTGAATCATGACAAAAACTCGATTATGGAAATATTGGCATATTTTAACTTTTTGAAGGTCTCTGTACAACATGTTTAATTTTGAAATTGATTTTTTTTTTAATATCGCATTTAGTCCACATGACAGATATTATTATGACCGCTATTGGACCGGTTCAGATTTTCGAAAAAACGAGAAAAATAGACCGGTAAATTTTTACTTTATAAAAAACATGACTTTTTTTTTTTTTTTTTTTTTTTTTTTTTTTTGAAAATGAAATTTATTCGGATTTATTAAAGAAAGGATAAAGTGTTTTGAAAGGAATATTAAACGAAACCTTTTGTGCGATCTTCGATCACACTTACCTAATTGCTGATCATTTGTCACTTGGTAATCCTTTTCCGAGTACATTGCGATATCAAATGATATTTTGCCGATTAGTTAGTGATATCATATGGGAAAATTTGTAAGATGTAAAAATAGTATTTAAAACTTAGGAAAGTTCGTTTTAATTCAAAGAATAAATATTTCTAATCGGGATTTCCCTCCCCCCCCCCCTATAAGATGCTAAAATATTTACATATCGATTATATAACTAATTAACATGTAAAAAATTTCTTTTTAGTTTAAAGTCTAAATATTGTTGTTAAATGCGTTTGTAATAAAAGTTAGATTTAATTACAATTTAAATTTAAATTGCAATTAATTTTCAGCTGTAAGATGCAAATAACGTTATCCTTTAAGTTAAAATTTACGTTCTTACTTATAGTTTTTTTCCTTTATTTCTGTTTTAAATATCTAAATAATAGTTTTAATAAATACTTAGTTCAGTTTTTTTAACTTAAAAAAAAGCATACAATTAAAGTTTTCACTATTTGGAGAAAAAAAAGATGATTAACTTCAGTATAAAACAACTTGTATTATAGTATATAAAAATAATACTAATCTCAAAAGCTTTTCCAATTTTTTTTAAATGTCATTTTTCATTTAATTACAGTTCTAAGGATGTTTCTTAATTTCCAAACTTATATCTAAATAATTTGTAAAAAAAATTATTTTAGTAACTCACTAATTTCTAATTCATAACTTAAAAAATGCATTTAGAGCGAATAATTTGTAGTTTATAATTGTGGATATTTTCTTATATTTGTGTATTTTCAATTTATTTATCTAAATCAATAAAACAGCAAGTCTTTCTAACCACTTATTACAAATATATCTCTGAATTTATTACGTTCCAATTATCAAAGTATATTTTTAAATGAATGACTATACGTAATTATTATTTTTTTAAGAAATTTTTTTTAAATTGTTAGATTTATATTACATCACTTATAATGCTATCTATAAATTTTCAAGAAATTAAGGTTTACTGATTTGTGCAAAAGGAATTTATTCTCACCAAAAAACGTTTTCTATCAGATGTATTTTTGACTAGCACTACCAGCGATGCTGATCGCCTGTCTGTTTAAAAGTGTGGTGATCTGTCCTTGAAACGTGAAAAGAGATTTTGGAGGGGTTGTAAGATAAAGATTCAAGGATATTGGTGTATTGGTGTGTTTATGTCCCATGACATATTTCACTAAAGTGTGTGTGTGTGGGGGGGGGGGGGGACTTACGACAGATACAAATAATACTCTCCCTGTAAAACGATCAACTTTGGTCGTTTCCAAACATCTGCCGAATCCACCCTTAAGTATGTGCCGATATAATTACTTCCAACATTATTCTGATTTACTGCCGACGTTTGGCTTTGATTTATAGCTAGACAAATCATTTAGTTGTTGTCGACACGATATCGTGTCAATTTCTGTTTACGACTATCGTCCATTTACTGACAATCGTTCTAATAGACCGAAATTTAGCCGATATCTCTTGCTGTTGGGATAGATTATGGATTTCATCAAGGCTTTTTCTGAAAAATCCTGTACCAATTTTGACATCATCGTTTTTCCATCGTTCGCGTCTTCATTTCGACGGAGTTTAGGTGTCGTACTCTTCTTGACCTCACATTTAAGAGAAATGAAAACAGTTGTAGAGAGAACTATTAAAATATTCGAGCGGTATTGCTACGATATATGTATGTTATCCTAACCAACTGTTTTGATGAAGCCAAGCACAAAATGAGCCTTATACTGTTTATCTCTGATATATTTATCTTAAAGATTTGCCGTAGCAATACGACGAACAGTGGTTTTCAGTTATCTAGAAGAGCTATATTTTTTTATTCGTAATTTTAATAATAGTTATAAGCAAGTGAAACAAAAAAGGAATAATATGCTTTGTACGTAAAAGAACATCTAAAATAAGTATAGCTAGCAAAGTGTGGCAACAAAAATTTTAAAGGCATTCAGCTTAACAAATCCAAAGATTTTCATGTTTTATCTCTGCTGCTAAGAAAATAAGAACTCTTTATCACTGATCGTTGATTTCACACAGTTATAAGATAAAAAACTAAAGTTCTTAAAACATACTTTCTTCAATAATAGAAATTTGAAGAATAATACAAAGGGTTTGATGTAATAGTGACTCTACATAATTTTATCTTTGATAAATAGTTTTTCATACAGTTCAGCAGATAGTAAAAATAGTATTTATGATGCATAAATAAGTGATTAACAAATATGTAAAAAACAATTCTCATTATTAAGTTTTTTACTGAATAAAATTTAAATTTCCAATAATGTGATAGCTTTATGTTGAGGATTTCATAACAAAATGTTTGTGCATGGATTTTATAGTTACGAAAATTCAAAGTTATTCTTATTAAAATGTTTGAGTGTGATAAAGTCATTATGATGCTTAGAAATAATGCAAAGCTTTCTTTCAAATATTTTAAGCGTTAGCTTCATTGATGCTGCATCCATATATTTGCAGAAATTTTAAATAATTCACATAGAAATCACACAACTAATCTGACATTATTTGCTGCTTCGAAATCTCTTCTTGTGATATTTTTATTCACCAAATTTTCAACAATAAGTACAAGAAATGAAAGCGGGTGACCTATTATGAGGACAAGAAAAGATCCAGTAAAATCTTCAAGTGTCAATGGGGACATATCCTTCCGATCAGGAGCAAGATTTTTTGGTTCGGATAACCGCAACTGAGCCATGTAACGTCTGTCTCTTAGGTTTTTAGCATATAGATCTGCTGCAATAATACGATGAACAACACTTTCAAGTTTTTCGGGCAACAAAACTTCTTGGAATAGGCTATTCCAATGTGGCTCAAAGAAAATGAAGCGTCTGAAACGAAATAATCTCTTGCGTGCACATACAAATCTAACCTGTCCGCTATGAATGCTTTTTTATGGGAATAGTCTAAAAATGGTTCTTTCCCATGCAAGCCTGCGATTTCACTTCTTTTCATACACTCTCAAATTCATCTGAATCTATCATCGTTAGATTCGAACCATCGAACACTAGGTATACCCCCTTTATATGAAATACAAGTGACTGATCCTTCCTTTGCAGCTTTAGCCAAATCCGACGTATCTCGAATTCCAACCATCCTTGGAAATGTTATTACAGATAATATGACAGCTTTGTAGCTGTTAGTAAGGATCGTGACGCCTAAGAACCAAAAAAGCAGCAACAATGCGGTGTTTTTTCGTCTTAATTCAAAAGAGATTGATTTTTCTAATAGGTTTCCGATAGTGGCCATTAGAACATCAGAATAGGGTTGTCTTTTCTTCAAAAGAATGTACAAAAGAAGTGACGTGAGAATTAGACATAGGTTTATACCTATCCACACTTCAAAGGAAAAGATTTGAAATACGGCACATTCCCTTGGATGTGGTTCAAGTTTATTTGTCATAAAAGAAACATCGGACACATATAATGGGAAGGTAAAATTAATTACTTCTCTTCTCTCCTTAGTTGGCGTAAGTCCACTTCCCGTCAGCTCAGCCTCTCCCCTTACTAGCATTCCAATAACACCAGACCAAGTGCCGTTAGAATACTTGATTCCAAATGCATTTGGTAGAGGGGTGACAATTTCAATCGGGATCCCAAGAGCTCGGCTAAAGAGCACGAATAATAGGAGCATTGAAAACATTCACTATACACTTCCATCAACATTCGTAAACAAAGTATCTTGTTCATTTTTTTGTGGTTGCACAGTGGCAAGTTTTATTACTTTTGGTAGGCTGTTCTGCGGCATTTTCTTCCTAAATAAAATTAAAAAATATATATAATATATAATTTAACAAATTACAATAACCATTGGGAAAATGTTCCAAAAGCAACCTTTAAAAAAAAAAAAAAAAAGAAAAAAAAAAAAAAAACGTATTTTTGTGTTATAGCGGACCCCACAATTATGATTATGCCAAGGTTTGTAGTTATGATTCCGCCAAGATCATCACAAAGCGTATATATGCATCCCATAAACGCATATAGATATTCCAAACACTCCTATATGTACCATATGTGTCATTATACACATATTATTTACGTCTTATATGTCGTATATACATCATATACACATGGGATATATATACATCACATATGCATCATACATGACTATAACTTGGCCACATACGTCAAGAAATGATATATACAGGGTTGTTATAATTATAGTTCGCCTATTCAGAAGGCTCTAGAGCTTGACCAATGACTCCAAACAATACAGAAAAATGAATAGAATTTCATGTGATGTAATCTGCATCAACAAAAACAAAACATGTCGCTCGGCAGATAGGAAATAACGAAGAATAACATTACGCATGTTCAATGAATCCTCCACCATTTTCAATAACGCATTCCATTCTCAGAATTGTGCTTTCTACAGCATTGCGTAAACTGTCCTGTGAGATTGAGCGAATATGAAGTCTAATACTTTCTTTAAAACCACAGATAGTCTGACATCTATCTTTAGATACAGAATCTTTCAAAAATCCTCACAACCAAAAATCGCATGGTGTTAGATCAGGCGATCGTGGTGGCCAGACTGTTTGAAAATAACGACTTATGATTCGGTCTTCTGTAAAATGGCTTGTTAAGAAAGTCCGAACTGCTCTGGTAATGTGCGGTGGTGCACCGTCTTGCATTAACACGATATTTTGAAGGCAGCATCGCTGTTGCAAATCGGGAATCAGAAAATTTGACAACATATTGAGATACGTTGTCCCATTTACGGAACATGTAAAGGGTCCTGTGGATGTTAGTTCCTCAAAAAAAATATGGTCCTATCATAAACGTAGTTGTAAAACCACACCACACCATCACTTTAGCTGCATGCAATGGAACTTCTTGGACAACATTAGGATTCTCTTTCGCCCAAATTCGACAGTTGTGTGTGTTCGTTTGTCCGTTTAAATAAAATTGCGCTTCAACACTCCTTAGAATATTCCAGGGCCAAGAATTGCCCACATTCATTCTTGCAAGAAACTGTAGTGAAAATGATAGCCGACTTTCGGTATATCCCTGTATTAGTTGTTGCCCCTCTGAATCTTGTAGGGATAGTAGTGCAAAATTTGACGCATCACTTTTCTCACAGTGGAAATCGGTATATCGACTTCATTCGCAATAGCTGGTACACTTGCATTACCAAATGATGACTGGCTTGCTAAATCCACGGCAGCAGTAGCAATATTTTCAATGCTAGAAATGTCTACCTTTTTTTGTCCTCTGCCAGGAAGAATGTCGAGTTTTCCTGTTTCCTCGAACTTTTTACTTTCTTCTATCTATAATAGAAGAAAGTATTGTAATCGAAATTTTTTTCGACTTCCGGTTTTCGACGAATTTACACGTTTTAGGGGACAGAGATTCCGAAACACATGTTTTTACAAAATGTCTGTCTGTCCGTCTGTCCGTCCGTCCGTCTGTCCGTCTGTCCGTCTGTCCGTCTGTGTGGCTTTTAATTGTACCATCTAAAAGTGTATGAAGTTATGCTTCAAATTGAACCTAATTTTTTTTCTATGTTTTTGGCTATGGCAAGCAGATTCTATCAGAATTTGGGGATATTTCGACGAAAGGGGGCGCTGTGATCGATATTTTTGTTCCATTTTTACTATTGTACCATCTAAAAGTGTATGAAGTTATGCTTCAAATTGAACCTAATTTTTTTTCTATGTTTTTGGCTATGGCAAGCAGATTCTATCAGAATTTGGGGATATTTCGACGAAAGGGGGCGCTGTGATCGATATTTTTGTTCCATTTTCACTATTGTACCATCTAAAAGTGTATAAAGTTATACTTCAAATTGAACCATATTTTTTTCTAGGTTTTTGGCTATGGCAAGCAGATTCTATCAGAATTTGGGAATATTTCGACGAAAGGGGGCGCTGTGATCGATAGTTTTGTTCCATTTTCACTATTGTATCATCGGAAAGTGTATGAAGTTATGCTTCAAATTCAACCACATTTATTTTCTATGTTTTTGGCTATGGCAGGCAGGTTCTATTAGAATTTGGCGATATTTCGACGAAAGGGGGCGCTGTGATCGATATTTTTGTTCCCTTTTCACTATTGTATCATCAAAAAATGTATGAAGTTATGCTTCAAATTGAACAACATTTTTTTGCTATGTTTTTGGCTGTGGCAAGCAGGTTCTATTAGAATTTGGGGATATTTCGACGAAAGGGGGCGTTGCGATAGCCATTTAAAGATTTCAAATTCAAAAAAGATGTGCAAATTCAAAAAAATTAGAAATCCTAAAACTTATTTTTCGTTAAATGTTCGGCCTTGATCCGGAGAATCCGGAACAATTTTTGCTTTGCCTCTATGTTAAAAAATGGCTGAGATATAGCAGTTTGAAATTTAGGGTGGCTAACATTTTCAAAGAAGACAGCAGAATTCATCCATAAACGGGTTTAATTTATGAGCTTTAGTTAACATGGTTTCGGCAAATTTTCTTTCATTGTTGTAACCATTAATCCTATTATTTGCTTATCACTATATATTTATATTCGCCAACGTCAAATTCTCGCCAAACTTGGCGACAGTTGGCGGAATATCGTCAAATTTGGCGACCAAAATAAGTTGCCATAAATGAAGCCAACTTGGCTGTAGAGGACTAATTTGGCCATATTCTCATTCAAATTCAATGTTGACGAGAACTGGGATTGAATCTTCTTTATTTAGGTTCCACGCGTTTTACCTTCGTGTTTTCCATTAAATTAATTAGCTAAAATCATAAAACCAAGGAATAGGAAGGCTATGTGTTCCTGTCGGTTCAGGCCAGAAGGACTTTTCGTAGTTTAGTATACATCGGTTGTTCGCATCCTTGTAACCCGACCATTCGCACGCAGCTGACGTACAACAGAATGATGAAAAATATTGATTTTATTGGTGATGTGATAGCGAATTTTGAAGTATTAACATGACTGAGATAGAAGAAAGTTTTGGGATTGGCACATCCGACTAGTTAATCATTTTGTGAACTCCACGATCCGACATTGGTCCACGTCTAACATCTTTTAGTTTCCGGAATTCTCAAAGAGCTGCAGCTGCGTTGCTGTTATTTTGATAAAATAACTTTACAAGAAGTGCCTTTTCTTTCAAAGTTACTATTCTCCACAAAGCGTAGATTCAAATACTTTTTAGAAACAATCAACTGTTCCAGTGTCAAAGAAATCACAGACACACTTTATCAGCAAGATTTAAATCGTCATGTGGTTAGAAGGGTATTTCAAGTTTTCGAAGTTGCGACGTCACTTTGACGTCGTTCGTCGAAAATTTGAATAAAATGTGATCTTTTTCAAGCGTTGGGTGAAATTTTGTGATTTTGTGTGTTTCATCTGGATTGACCGAAATTGATATAACGAATCTGAAAAAGTTTACTTTTACCAACTGTGAAATAAAATTTCCTGTACTTTGTTTTTAACAAAATAAAGGAATCTGCAAATATCGGCTTAAATATTGGCGCAGCGCCACCTATTGACAAAAATTTTAACTATTTTTTTTTTCAATTTTCGCAGAACGCATCTCTTCAACTACGTACTAGTGAAATTTTGTTTCGTTTGGAGCCATAGAACCCGCTCTAGAGCCTTTTGAATAGGCGAACTTTAATTATAACAACCCTATATATATATATATATATATATATATCATATATTATTATAATGTCGTACACGCTTTATAATTTGGTGATAAATCTTGGTCGCTTGTCGATTCATCCTTGGGGGCCGCTATAACACGAAAGTACCAAATTTACAATATATTAATGAAAACAGAAACAAAATAAAAATATAATACGAAAGTACCAAATTTACAATACATTAATGAAAACAGAAAAGAAAAAATATTTCGTCCTTGAGGGCCGCTATAACACGAAAGTACCAAATTTACAATATATTAATGAAAACAGAAACAAAATAAAAATATAATACGAAAGTACCAAATTTAGAATACATTAATGAAAACAGAAAAGAAAAAATATTTCGTCCTTGAGGGCCGCTATAACACGAAAGTACCAAATTTACAATATATTAATGAAAACAGAAACAAAATAAAAATATAATACGAAAGTACCAAATTTACAATACATTAATGAAAACAGAAAAGAAAAAATATTTCGTCCTTGAGGGCCGCTATAACACGAAAGTACCAAATTTCTACTTTATTTTTCATATCTGATAATTTGCATCTATTCTTTATGTAAATTTAACATTTTTGTAACGATTTTATGCATTTCTATTGCCTATTCAAAGAAACTTTCTTCTAAATTTACAGAATTTCGTTAACTTTTTTTCAAAAGTTACAGAGTTTCGTTAAAAACGCTTAAAAACGCATAAAAAATAAAGTGACGACGTCAAGGGGTCCATTCTCGACCGAAAACAACAACGATTTTCCCAAAGGTTAAAAAAAGATTACATCAATTTTACATTTAATTAGAGATGCTGTAGAGCACCGATTATCCAAACCCGTCGGAACCGGCGCTAGTTCGGATAATTGGACAGGCAATTTTAGGAATGTTCCTGACTATGCCAAAATTTTTAAAAAGATTTCTTTTTTTTACCTGTAACAGTTTTGTTTTTAAAGGAACAAACATATGTTTTTAAAAATTTAGTATTAGAGAGGTAGATTTAAAAAGTTCTGCTGTGTGTACAGAGTGCGATGAAATTTTTTTAATTAATTTTTATTTACAAATAATTAATCGCAGATAGTTGAAGTTTGTGATTGTATTTGATTTTCGGGTTTTAAACAATATCTACAATTATATTGCCTCAAACGTAAATGGTATTCCATAAAACCCGAAGTTCCTCTCTGTATAGTAAAACCTGTTATCATATATATTATTTCTTCTGTCAATAGCCCTTTTGTTAAGAAAATACGAAACGCAGAACGACGAATGAGATAGCATATGAAAGGATTTTGAACAGGAGTCTGACATAACACACTTAACATTTTGTTAAAACATGTTTTTTGATTAAAAACTACTTTAAATTAAAAATTAAATCAGAATTGTTTTCATAAATGAAATGAAAGATTTTCCTCAAATCAGTGTTGCCACAAAAATAAAATACTGCATTATCAGATGACGTCATCCTATAATGCAATTAAAATACGATTGGTAATTTATTTCTTGCGCGTACTTTTTGCAAAAATATCGAGCTTTTAATCGGGTTTTTATTTAATTTTTACGCTTGCGTCACCTATTGTTCATTTGTTTATTTTGTTTAACCATGGCTGTGTATATGCGTACTGTAACGGAGCACCAGTAGATTACGTAATTTAAGGATTATCTTCCATTTAAATATACAGTTCATTAAGATTCGCAAAAATTGTAAGTATTTATTTTTTAATATTTCATTAAGCCGTTAATATTTCTGACGTCACTTAAATGGCTGCTGGACCACAAAGTTTGAACATCCCATGTTTAAATTCCCATAGGCTTGCAAAAAATTGCAGTACCAAATATTGTTTTTTGTATTTAAGACATTTCTGGAACAGTTTTGCAAAATATGAGGAAATGCTTTCATATGAATTCCCTAAACGTCTGATTCAGTGTTTCACTTTTTTTTTTTATAATTCGTTTTTTTTTTCAGTATAAGGGTCTTGACAACCTAGAGAAATGACCTTGGCGAGAGAAGAAAATTTGGCAAAAAAATTTTTTGGCAATCTATTCCCATTTTCTTATACACAAGCAATCATCATATATATTATTAAACAAGGGAACTTTTTAAAATTAGACAAGTAAGAAAAATCATGCATTGAGCATACATTATGAAACACTTTTTCAACACTTCTAGAACACATTAACAGGGAGAGTACTAGCCGAGATGGTGAAAGAGTCGGCAATAAGTGGCGCTGCAAATTCCATATATTTTGAAAATATTGTAATTAAAATGTCAGTTTACAGTGTAACCTGTTGGCGAAATTTTAAACTAATTTTCAAATCGTATGATTGAAAATGTATTGCTTTTTCTAATAAAGAGGCAACAAATGGGGCATTTTTATCGTTAATCGTTTTCAAATTATTTAACCATTGAGCTACAGAAGATGGCTACTAGTATCAAAGAAATATTTTTAGTGTAACAATTTTATTGATGGAATGATTAAATGAATATTTGAATTGCTGAAAAGTAAAGTTACAATATTAAAATATTATAGTATTAATTATTTTTTAGAAAAATTAAAGAGTCATTTTTAATAAACTATTCAGATTTGATCAGAAGATAAGGCCTTATAAGTGAAATTATCAAAGTAAAATATTTAAAATGTCTTGTTACATATGACATGTTTCATATGTTACATTTGGCGGGACACAAATCTTCGAAATTTAGTGCTACAACAATTTCAAAACGCTCGGATCAGAAGAAATACTTTTTTAAAATAAAATCTGAAATTTTTTCGGTGAAAACCCATAACAACGGGAGGTTTCTGAGCGGTCACGCTCGGCTTCGGGTGATATTTTCATTAAATAATGTGCATATATTTTCACATAATTTTATAGAGGACTTGGAAACAGTTATGTTTATAAACGACTAAAATATCTGAGAATTCGGATGACGAAAACTATTTTATTTATGTTAACGAAAACCGAACATATTTATTTTTCAACCAGAAAATATTTCTGTCGTAACTTTTTAACGGGCTGTAAAACAGTTATATTTATGAAGCTTCGGGTGATGTTTTCATTAAATATTATGCATATATTTTCACATAATTTTATACAGGACTTGGAAGCAGTTATATTTATAAACGACAAAATTTCAGAGATTTCGGACGACGAAAACTATTTTTTTTATGTTAACGAAAACCGAATATATTTATCTTACAACCAGAAAATATTTCTATCGTAACTTTTCAACGGGCTGTAAAACCGTTATATTTATGAGGCTTCGGGTGACGTTTTCATTAAATATTGTGCATATATTTTTACATAATTTTATAGAGGACTTGGAAGCAGTTATATTTATAAAGGACAAAATTTCAGAGATTTCGGACGACGAAAACTATTTTTTTTATGTTAACGAAAACCGAACATATTTATTTTACAACCAGAAAATACTTCTGTCGTAACTTTTTAATGGGCTGTAAAACCGTAATATTTATGAGCATTAAAATTTTCAAGGAATTTGGGAAACAAAAGCTATTTTTTCAAAACTATGAAACGATCCTACGCGAAAAAAGAAGAAAATGTTTTCTTACGAACACTTTTATCACTAATTATCAGTATTTTATCGCGATTTTGTCATTAAAAATATAATTTTTTACAAAATCGGGTTGAAGATGTAAAATAATACAGATTTGGGGTTTAATTAAGATTTTCTCACGGGCCCGGGCAACGCCGGGTGGGTCAGTTAGTTTAAAATAAAAGAAATGGTACAGGTATGGCATTTTTAGTAATGTAAGCTTGTTTTTATTTTAGCGAGAAAATTGTAGTTTTATTTAAATATGAATTGTCTCCGAAATCTAACTAAGTTGGAGAAAAACATGATGATAGAAAAGTGTATACATTTTTTATAAGCTTATAACGGCAGAGGTTTCGTTGAAGGCTATGAATACAGACCCAATCTTTTTCTTTTTTGTTACATTTAAAGAAAATACATCTAAAGAAAACATAATTTCCAATTTTTTTTCCCTGTGTCTATTTGGCGATAAACTAGTGTGGGGGTAAATTTCTTTTCTGACTGATTGAACACGAGCTTATAAGCCTTATGACAAAGAGTTGTTGTGTGCAAAGGGCATAAAACTTGAGCGCTGTGCAAACACAAAATTTTAGTCAAAGATATTTTGGGTCTATCATTGGATTGAACGACTATCAAATGATATACTTTAACCTATATGGAACCATATCTATTTAGTCTATAAAATTTCTAATTTTTTTATTACTAAAATGTATGCATGTTTTATATGTCTACATGTAACATACAAGGTGTGCTCAAAAAGTTCGGTGAATGGTCTAATAAAATAAAGGAAATAAGAGTTACAAACAAAATATTTTTACTGACATTCAAAGTAATCACTATTAGCTACAACACACTTTAGACATCTGTTGCACAGCTGCTGGAAACTATTAGCTAATGCTTCTATTTGAATCACTCGTAGCAGCGTATTTTCACACGTTGTTGGATCTGCACAACGTCTGCAAAGCGTAGGCTTTTCAGAAATCCTTTGAGGCCGGGAACAAGAAGAATCTGCAGGAACCAGATCTGGAGAAACTGGAGGGTGTTCAAGAACTATTACCCTGCGTTTAGCGAGAAAGTTTCTCCAGTCTCTAAAGCACTTAAATCAATCAAAAACACACTTTTTATTCACTGCTTTAACACCGTCTACATTCGCTATTATTTCATGAGTCTCCTTCACCTTTTTTCCTAATTTGAAGCAAAACTTTATGGTCACGCGTTGCTTCATTTCGCAATGACACAAGTTCTCCCACTAACTGCGTTAGATTGATCACAGCGAGCAACTATGCTTAACTTTAGTGATTTGTGCAATAGGGGACACTAGTTGATATGTTTCTCAATGAGTATGCGTGGACGCAACATCTTAAGCAGCGTAGTTTTTATAATATGGGACCATTCATCGAACTTTTCGAACGAACCGTGTATGTTGCATGCGATATATGTTGTAACAATGTTTTCTTAAAGAAATAAAGGTGTAGCGCAGAAGCTATGAACCTCATGAGTTTTCAGCTCGACTCGGTCTGACCCTAACTCTATCTCTAGCAACTGATATAACACTGTAATGTAGCGAATATACAGTCGTTTAGACAACTTCTGAATATCTTTACCAACTTTCTCCAACAGACTAGAAAAAAAAGTTTTGATTTTTTTGGTACATTTTCTTACAGCTAATTGAATCGCATGAAACCAGCAGATCTTTAAATCTAATTTTCATTAAGTAAAGCGTATTTTCAAACAGGCTAATTAGTAGCAAAAAACACAGAAAACATTCCAAATTTTCAATAAAAACTATCTCTAACACAAAAAGTTCTCACAAAATTGTTTTAAAATCCGCTTGTGAATTCCATACAACAATATTAATATATTGTATTACAAATAATAGCAGTACACATCATATAATGATAGAAATCCTAATTTAATGTTTCTGTCGAAATTCTTCAGAATCTGTGTATAAATTTCTTACGATTCGAGTCTTTATGTATATTTCGCTAAATTTCATTAATAACAAGACTGTAAAAAGGAGTAACCCATGAAAAATGTCCTAAAATAAGACACTTGATATATTAAAAAAATGCAATGACCATCACTTTATTTTAATTTATTTTATTTTTTTGTGATTTAAAGAACACAAAAATAAGGCCAGTTTTTAACATCATCTTAAATGTCACACGACAAAACATCTTGTCAAAAAACTGTTAGACTGAAAAGTTTTAATCTAATAACTTTTTTGATAAGTGTTCCAATGAGAAATAATGCCCTATAATAAAAACAAGAAATGCTAATCCAGAAAAAAGAAACAGTTTTCTCAGAATATTTCACAAACTGTGTAAACAATTCTAGGTTGCGCTATCACTATATTAACTTATCTTTAAAAAAAATAATTATTTCAAAGAAAAAGTGAAGAAAAAATAATTGCGAAAAAGAAAATCGTGAAGATATACGGACAATTACAATCAACGTTAAAATGTGTTAATCAACACAACACAGAAATTAAAAGAGTTCGTAATATAACATCATGTGTTAGATGACAGAACATATTCATGCATTTCTTGCCACTTTAAAAGTTTTGATATAATTATTTTTTGCTATAATTTCTGCTATAAATACCAGCAATGAGCAAAAATGTCCAATAAATAGAACAAGGAATGCTCCAGTGAAATCTTTAAGCGTCAGAGGTTTGAGACTTGTACCTTCGTAATTATCCATTTTTGGGTTGGTTAGAAGCAGCTGAGCTGAATAATCTCTATCTCTGAGAAGTTTTAAAAACAGATCCGCGGCAACAATGCGATGAACAACGTTTTCCAGTTTCTTTGGACAACAAAACTGATTTGAATAAAGTATTGAATGGTGGCTTACAGAGAAACTATCATCAGAGAGGAAGTAGTCTCGGCTGTACTTACTTATATCAATTCTAGTCGCAATAAATACTTTTTTACCAGGATATGTAAAAAAATCTTCATAATAGAGCGATTCAATTTCACCTCTTTTTAAGCATTCCCCTATTGATTTGAATTTATCATCGTTTAAATCAAACCACACATCTGTAGCACATCCTTTGTATGTCATACACATGACTGATTTTTCATTTGCTGCTTTAGATAAGTCTTTTATATCACGTATTCCAACCAGCCTAGGAACGGTTATAACAGATAATATCACGGCTTTGTAGCTGGCAGTGAGGACAGTGATTCCTACCAGCCAATGAAGCAGCAATAGTGCTGTATTCCTTTTTCTTACATGAAAAGAATATGATTGTTCTAACAGACATCCGATACTCTCTAATAAAATAGTAGAAAATGTTTCTTTTCTCCCCAGAAGAAAATACAATAAAAGTGACATGATAAAGAGACACAATCCTATGCCTATCCATACTTCAAAGAAGAAAACCTCAAAAATAGCAAAATGTTTTGGATAGGGTTCCGGTTTTGTTGTCATGAATGTAACATCTGACACGTGCATGGGAAAGGTAACATTTACTGCATCTCTTCTGTCTTGATTTAAAGTTAACGGAAAGCCTGACAGATCAGCATCTCCTCTTATCAGCATTCCCATCATCCCTGACCAGTTTCCACCGAGCTCCTTGAATCCAACTGAATTATCTTCAGGTATCACAATTTGGAATGTTAATCCAAGTCCTTTGGCGAGTGCTCGAATTATCGGAACATCATGAGCACTGATAAGAGTTCCATCATAATTCCGGACTACATTATCAATCAATTGTTCATCATCCACAGGACCGATGGTTGCAAGTTTCAACATTTTTGAGGAATTGCTTTGAGACATATTCTTCCTAAAATTATAAATTTGAAATCATTTTTTTATATAAAATAACTGCAGAATTCTAGATATTTATTATCTGAAACAGAAGTCATTGAAACAGAAGTCAAAGTTCTAGTAAAAAAAATGCTTGCAGAAAATAACTTGGTAGTGATTATTTCTATGCTTAGTACTTTTTGAGGCACCATGTATAACCGTGGAAAGTAAACGCTCCATGATATTTTATCACTTAATTGTGACAGAATGACATGAGAGGTACCATTTGATTGGATATTGTGTATATTTCCAAAGATAAAAGAAAAAACATAGTAGTAGTCTACATAATAAACGTTCTACCAGATTTCATTTATTAAACAACAACACCCATATTTGGCACTTTGAGTTCCTGTGATCTAAGCATCCGAAAAAAATGTAAGGTTTATGTACTATTTGTTACTTCATAAGTGATAGAAGAGGTTAAAATTTAAGGAATTTAATGTTAAATGCACGTGGCTTCATTTTGTATCTTCAAAAAATGATCCGATTGAAAATTTATTTTATTAATACAATACAATGAATGAACATAAACACAACTCCAGCATTTTTAAATTCAAAAAACTTACTTTATTTATGAAAATTATTAAAAAATTATAGATTTTTTGCATTATGTATGGAATATGCATTTTTTTTTTTACTGGAGCTTTGACTTCTGTTTCAATGACTGACCTGCAGTAAGTTTTACATAAAAAGGATGAATATCGTCTAAGAAATGTCTGTGCTTTTGAAACACTTTCTTGTAATTAATTTCAGAGGTATAAATAATTTTTTTTTCAATGATCTAAGCAGTCCCCTGCTATCATTGAAAGAAGAAAATTTTAGAAAGTAACCAGATATTTTTCGTAAAATTTTCTTTGGTATAAAGTAGTGGTTTTTTTTTATATAAGGATATAAGCTGCGAAGAAGAAAAAAAACTGCTCCGTTCCGTTTCGTTCCGCTCTGCTCCGCTCCGACGAAAATCAAAAGGGGAATACGTCATTAAAGGCCCGCGTGCAACATGCACCAAAGTCCGTCAAAACTTATGAAGCAAAAGCAAAAATCGAAGTCGGCATATATTTTGAGTTTCCAACCCTTTCCACACAACAGAGTGGGGGCAGACACAGTCTCATTTGTAGATACTTACACATATGAAAAGACCTTTATCCAACGGAAATAGGCAAGCCGAGCCAAACCACGAAATTTTAACGTTCATTATGCTTTAAAAGTAGGCAACACTTTGTGTACAATAGTTTTGGTATACAATAGTTGTAGTTTGCATTCCAATATTATCGAAGAGATAGCGTGATCGTCACAGTGAATATTTTACTGTAACAGTACATTGCGATTAAAAACAAATTCGTTGTAAAGCAAAATACTTCTGATGCGTTTCCTGGAGTAAAAAGACACAACAAACGTTTGGAACTTCAATAAGAACGCATTCTGCCGAAATTAGTCTTTTTATTTGAAGCGAAACGAATCATAATGATCAAATCAAACAGGTGGCCGGCTCGCTCCATGGCAGACAGCATTAAGAGAAGTGTTTTCACCTCTACATCTCAGCAAAGAATGGTAATCTAAAATCATGACAATGTTTACAGGTCAGCGATTATTCTACGCCAAAATAAACAATTTTCAAGATCCATTAACGCCAGACAAAAATAACTGTTAATGATAAGAAATAGATATATTTAAATTTGGCGATGAAAAAAGAGAGGGTTGTAATTTTACAAAATACATCGGTAACCTTTCTGTGGTTTTTAGACCCTGGGAAACATCTGCGATGAGCAAAAATATAGAGACAGAAATAACAATTTGTAAAAACAGAAAATGCGTATGTATATAAATTTTGTGTTAAAGTGAATTAATTACAAAAGATTAAAAGTAAATGTATTTTGATAACTAGCGGATGCTCAATGTTCAGAATTTAAAAGAAAGAAAATGATACTGGACAAAGACTGCACACACACACAGCGAGAAACATATTGGTAATTGTTCTAATATTCGAGCTGCGGTGTACATGTAATATTAAAAAAGCAAGAGATGCGAGAATAAATTGCATCTGCATGCAGAAAGAATAAAGCGTTAATCTGTTAATAAATGAGATATGATTTTGGAATAAAATTAAAAGAGAAGAGATAATTTTTAACAAAAGAATTAAAAAGTGTTTTTTTTGTTTATTAATAAATTGCATACATACGGATCTATACCATAGTCAACATATCCATACTACGCACATTTCTTTTTACCAAACGTTTATTTACTAAATCGTCTTGTATATGACAAGGCAAAATTGAGAGATAGCTGGAATTCTCAGAATTTCTCCCCCTGTGTCCAAATGTTCTTGAACTTGAGCAAGCGTTTTAGCTGCAAAAGTTTTTTCTGGGGGAAGTTTTATGAAGCGAATTCGATAAGAAAATAATAAAGATTAGCCTTTATAATCGGGTACGTAGCCAATTTCCTTTTTTTAGACAGTGAGATTTGGCGCAAAAGCAAGGTTTGACATATTATTATTATTATTACATGTAAAAGCTTTGATATATTATTGTTATTATATGTAAAAGCTTTGACATATTATTATTATTATTATATGTAAAAGCTTTCACATATTATTATTATTATATGTAAAAGCTTTGACATATTATTATTATTATTATTATATGTAAAAGCTTTGACATATCATTATTATTATTATTATATGTAAAATATTATTATTATTATTATTATTATTATTATTATTATTATTATTATTATTATTTCTAAAAGCTTTGTCACAATTTTTTTTAAATTTATCTTATCAAACTATTACCTACTACCGTAAATTTGTCTGTGCGTTTTTGTAGCATCACCCAAAAACTACTGCTTAAGGCGATTTTCACTAGAATGAAGTATGATGTGCAATTTATCAAATAGGCTATTTTTGTGTAATTTACTGTAACTTTTGATAGTCCAGTCAATTTAGGAAAAATAGCGGAAAAAATAGAACAAAGCTGGATTTTTGCACAGGTGCTAGTTAGGGTATGTAGTTTAACATACTAAAAGTCCTCATCAATCCGGTGTGAGCTTTCGCCGCCAGGGAGCGCGAATGATCCTGGAAATCGGTTTTTTGAGAATATCTCATTAACGATGACATCTAGAAAAAAAGTTCAATTACAAAGATGTAGAAAATTTAATTTCCTACAAAAAGTGTGTTTAACATTTTTTTGTCTCACCAATATTTCTCTGTCAAAAATCAAGAACAGTGAACGCACTTGGAAGAAAAGCGATAAAAATACGAAAAACCTGCTGCTATTTTCAAAGAAATTATATTGAAAGGTGTAAAATTCTTACTTTTAAAGAAAAGAGGTGAATGTATAATATACTGATTTCCATACCACCCTTGAGGTAAAGCCTTTAGTGCATTTTTTAAAATTCTGGTTTCCTTCCTAGGCCTAATCAACATATAATGTCTGACTTGTTCAAATCTCAATCATTTAACTGCTTGAGTAGTCGTTTGCACATCTACAACTTTTTCAGTCAATTTAGTTTCGTCATCATCTGTATTTTTTCTTCAGTTGTATTACCTTCACTATTTTCTGGTTGGCATTCGATATCATCACTAAATTCAGGTGTAGCGATTTCCTCATTACATGCAATGGACATGATATTGTCAGTATCCTCCTCATTTTCTAATTCGACTTAACTTGCATTGTGACATGAGACTCCGCAACAATTTACGCAAATATAAGAACACTTGAATCCAGTTTTTTGGCATCCACACGCTTTGCAACATCCTTTGGAGAAAGTACAAAAAAGGGATTAAATAATATTTTTTTGGTGTGGGCGGTAAGTAGCTGGAATTGGACACAAAATAAGTGCATTTTGCTAGCCCCAGTTCTCAGGAAGAAGTTTATTGCCCAACCAGTATTGTATTCGATGATAAACACATAAACTGTGCAATCTAGCTGCGTCCACGGTAAGCGGTAACTATGAAAACCTTTTTCTGCCAACAGCAACTCCTTTCTTGAAACATGTGTAATGGTACTTGTTCAGAGAAATTTCTGCTTTATCACCATATAAAGCAAGAAAAAAGTTTTCCCTTATTCGAATATTTCAAATTGGGATGCTTCGCCACTTTTAAAAGTGCTGGTAGCTGTATGTTACGGTTTCCTTCCCTTTTCGAAATTTTTAATAACGACATTTTGCCTTTCCCAAGCATTGCTGTGTAGAGTCACAACCTCAAAAAGCGTGAAGAAACAATATATGATCTTTCTGAACTGCATCATAATTGAGACTGAGCGACGAATACTAGGTGGTTGTAATTCTTGTTCTTCGAGGCTTATTAAAAATATCTCTGTCTCTGGAGGTGCTAAGACAGTCAACAATACGAGCAAGTCAGCATCGTTGCCTGCAATCGCAGCCTGCGCACCAGACTTTGCTACTTCAATGGCTGTGTTAACAATAAGTGTGTCAGCATTTCCCTCTGCCTGTTTCGCTTCGAAACTGTTCTCCATAAATTTCTCCTTCAGAATAGAGATGAGGTGTGTCTTTTTTTGATGATTAGATAAAAACTTTTGATTAATTGACACATTCATTTTTTCGTTAATATCGATGTTGAAAGTTAAAATTTTCGAATACCGATGAGTTCATTCGGCCTCTTTTGTATTATAAACTTCGTCAGAGTAAACATTGAAAACGGTTACACATTTACCAAAGTAGTTTCTTAAGATATAGGAAATATAACTTTCTACAACACTCCTGTATGATAAAAGTGCAGCTGACGTCAATGTGGGCAAGCGAAAAATACCTGACAGTCGTTAAGACTACTATTGTTCACAAGTGGTCAAGCGGTCTGATTAGTCTAGGATAAAAAGATCTGTGATATAATTGGTCTGCATCGCCATGATGATTTCTGCAATGATCGCTAAGGAGAAAATTAGATTGGTTGATGGAATTGGTTGTAAACATGTCCTTTCCTTATTTATTTGTTTCCACTTACTTGGTAGAAAACCCTTATAAAGAATTTGTGGTGGTACCTTGCTTCAGCTGCAACCAAGTCAATAACATAACGCTTACTGTTATAAACGCTTACTGACTTCTTTGCCCCATTTGTCTTCCCTTTTGCCTAATTGCAGACACAATTAGACTGTTTTTCCCCTCTAAGATTTAACTATTATCACTTTTTCACTATACTTTAGAGATTTCATTTTTCCTTCCGTATAAAAGCTTCATCCAATATATCAGAACATAGTACAAATTTTTCATTGAATTCAATCAAGCGATTTTCTTTCTCAATTTTTCATTTAACGATGTAATTTGTGTGGGCGTTGATGGTTTTATGCCACAGATTTCTTGTACGATTTAACAGAATTATTTCTTGTATATTTTTTTTACACGTTGGATGGACTATAATTCCACTATTGTTTTCTGCCATTTCTTCAAATGCTGTCCAATTATTGTCACTTCTTTCCAAACTTGAGGTCACAAGTGACTTCACTGCCTTTTTCCAATCATTCACAACGCAGCTCTCACAATATTCAAGAGAAAATGCTTCGTCAATCTCCATTTTAACGCTCTCGATCAACAATCAAGAAAAAGTCATTTTACACTCTCAAAACTATTTAAAACTTTCTACAATACGCGTGGAAAATAACACTATTTACTTTCTAAAAACCCATAAAGAATACTTCATTTACTAAGTTAGGGTGATTTAATACCAGCGAAATGCTCATCAATTGTAATAAAACACGGCAAAGAGACCACAGCACGTGGTATATTTCGACATAAGCATGGAATGCCACGACAATGACTACCAGGTTGCGAAATCAGTCTAAAGAGAAAAGGACAGAAGAAGAGGTGTAGGGTTCGAAAGTAGATAGGTTCTGCTTCTTGGGCGCGTTCAATACAACCGTTTCCCTATTTTTTCCAGTTATGTTCACTGCTTCTGATATTTGACAGGGAAGGGTTGGTGTGACAAAAATGTTATGGGCCCTTTTTGTAGGAAATTAAATTTTCTACATCTTTTAAATTGAACTTATTTTCTAGATGCCATCGTTAATCAGATATTCACGAAAAACGAATTTTCAAGATCATTCACGTCCCCTAGCGGCGAAAGCTCACATCGTATCGTTGAGGACTCTTAGTATGTTAAACTACATACCTTAAAGAGCACCTGTGCAAAAATTCAGCTTTGTTCTAATTTTTTCCGCTATTTGTCAAAAAAAGTACTAAAATGACTGTAGTATGAGAAGATACGGTTGAAATAGATAAATCAATTTTTTTCGTAAAAAAAAAAAAAAATCCTTCATTTCATGGATATTTATCATTAATTTCATTGTTATAACTCTCATACCTTTCATACCAGATTACTGCCCGATATCGAATAGGTTTCATGACAACATTAACTGTGTATTCTATTATGGAAGATTAGTCTTCTTATGATTTTTTCGTAATAATAAAATTCCAAATATTATAAATGTGAAAGTGCGTTCTATATTATAGAATTTTTTTCATACATTGGTAGAAAATAGCCGTAAATAGGAATGTTAGGCTCTGTAATGGAGACATATACAATTTTATTTTTTTTAGAGAGCGAAATTTGGCCCAAAATTAAATACACTGTTGTAACCAGGTTTTTATTTGCGTGGTAAACACTTAATTGTATTCTAGATGGTGTTTTCCCCGCTCCCCTTTGATGCCAACTATGACTGTAAAACATATTAAAAAATATCAGCCGATGATGTTCTTATTACATCATGATGTAAACTCATATCCTGGTTCAGCGTATAAACCTGAATCAGTTATACCACCGTCGCAGAGTGGATCGATCATTAAGAAAATGCGAACATAGGACCAACATAAAATCATTAAATAACGAATATTTAGCAATAAAATATTTTAAAACAATATCTACAAGATACGAATATAGTTTATTTTTTAAATTATACAGCATTGTAATATATATATAATAACCTAGAAAATATATCTTTCAGCAGTGGAATTTTTTTGAAATAATAATAAACTGGTGTGAATAAACTTTTTTTAACATGGAGACTGGAGACAAAAAGCTGTATGAGAATGTATTTACATTTATTTTAACAATTTTATCAATGTTATTCATTTGCGAAAGTTTTGCACCACAAATTTAACATGTTGACAACGATGATGTATTTGAAATTGCAGTAATAACTTTTCCATCGATCATGGTTAAATGCATATCGTTATCAATGGTCATACTTTTATGTGCTGTAAGCTCGAAATTTCATATTTCCTCTTCCATTTTTTGATACTCCTATTCTTATATCTCAGTCTTTTCGCTTACAAATTCGAATATAATAGTCCGACAATATCTACTAGAGGGTGGAAGTTGATTTTGTCTAATAACTTCAGTTCCACATATTAATATAACAGGGACCAAACTTGTCAAAAAATGATCAATTTGATTCTAATGAGCATTTGTCATCAAACTTTTGTTTATATAGAAGATTTGGCTAGTAGAACCATCAAGACCCCATTTAGATTGATTTGAACCAGAGTATCTGTCATAGATATTATTTTTTCAGGAAAGTAACATTCCAGTTTAGCTTGTTGAACGTAATAATATGTCTTCCACTTGTTGTTACCTTCTTCAATAAAACTTCGCCTTAATGTTATATTATATTGTTCCTTATAAAGATCAAACTTAGCATCATTGCTTGATATTGTTCCTTCGAAAACAAATTCGTCTCAATCTTTTCTCACAAGAAGTTGTGATTTGTGTCACTTCATTAGCATTTTTGATAAGATGATCAATCACGTTTGCGAGATCTTTAAAACCTCCAGATGTTTGTCTTGCTGCATGGAGCAGAGCTTCAGCGGAAGTATCCCCTCGCAAACTTTGAGTTAGTCTTCTCTTTAGCATTTCGGTTAGCCATGAAAAAGATTTTTGTGCTGACAATTTTTGCGAATTTTCAACAGTAGAAAGTTTAGTCTAAAACTCCTGTAATAGAGGTTGTCGCATCCTCGCATATTTGACACCCGAATTGGAGCCCAGTCGAAAATCCAAGCTAATCAGAACATGTTCTAATATTGGAGTCTTAGGCAACCCCAGCTCCGGCTGCGGTGGATTGATGCTGAACTGAGTACGAATAATCCGAAACAAAATGGATATGCATCAGATCCTATTATAGGAGTCTTAGTTTAGACTCGTTACCAAATTTGGAAGAACACTGACGCCAAGAGTCGTTTTTCTTACTGAAGTTATCTAATTTTTGCTCACATTTTTTAAAGCGATCTTTTGCATTTACACAAAACTTACGTAAGTGCTCTATTAAATTTTGTTCATGAATGGCTGAGGCCATTACCCTACACTGTTCAATTACAAAAATAAGCACTATTTTGTTATAACTGAAATTATTCTTTAAATTATTTACAAAGAGAAACAGATCTTTGTTTATAATCATATCTCAAGAAAAAGACAACATGAAAAAATCTTCTTTTAAATAAAAAAGAAATATACTAAATTTAATTAATGAAACATATGATTAATGAACTGAAACCCGACTACAATAAATATGCATGGAAATAAGATGTAGAACGTTGCAGTAGAATGTTACAGCTTTTTAGAACGATTTTAAAGAATTATATAAACATCACATCAGTGTTGGGCATGAACGCGCTTATTAAACGAAAACTCACGAACTTAGTACACTTTCTGTGAACGTGAGTTGAACTTGACTCACTTTTTGATAAACGAACGTGAGCTGAACGAAAGCTCAAAAAAATTGCGAGTTTGAACGAAATTTAAAACTCAAACTCATTTTTTTTTAATAATTTATTTAAAAATTTTCCGGCCGTTAAGAACACGTTTTTCCCATTCAAATGCTATTTAGAGGCCTACACGGACTCGGGACGGGTCGAGTCTGATCATCGGTTTTTCTGGGTCGGGCCCGGGCCTTGCTTTCTCTGAAGGCTCGGGAGGGCCCAACCGGCCTTATTTCTGGGCCTGTGCTTTATTATTCCTAGAAGTCGGCACCGACTGAAATCTTCTGACATGGTCACAACAACGCTGCTTGTATGAAAATCATTGATCTGTCCCTGTCTGATTCGTGCAAAAATCTGTTTAAGGAACAACCTCCTTGGGTCAACAATTTTTGCCCAAAATACATATATTTTCAAATTACCATTATTCTACAACTAAAATTCCCTTTAAAAAATAATATAAATACATTGCTAGAGGGGAGGGAGGGTGTTATATACAGTACTGTAAAACCAGTTATAAGAATCTGTGTATGACGAAATCCTGTTTTAAATGGAAAAATTTCTTGATCGGTGCAAAATGGATATAATTCCGTTTGAAAATAAATAATACTTTGAAAGAGACGAAAGACCTGGTAAAAAAAAGAACTAAACTATAACGTTTTTTTTCTCTCCTATGTAATTCCGTCTTAGAAGGTTTTTCGATATAGAATTTTTCAGATTTTTAAGTCTCAAAGCCGTGTAAATGGATTAATGATATTAATAATAATTCAGATATTTACATATAAATAGAAATCCATTAAAAAATCAATATGGTTTTTAATAGGATGTATAGAAAAAAATGAGGTAGAAACAGTATTTTGAAACGGAAGTCCCTGTACTATGCAGTCTATGGTAGAGGTCTGTATGGGCCGAAATTTCAAGGCCCGATCCATAGAAGAAAAATTCGGCCCGGCCCATACAGAAAAAATTAGTGGCCCGACCCGGCCCGGTATAACAGCTAAAAGTTCAGCCTAAGACCGGCCCGGCCCGAATGAATTTCTACAAAACATTGATTTTGCGTCGATTTCGTTAAAGATTTGTCTCGTACGAGGAGTTCTGACCAAACATACTTATCTTTGCTTTTTATTCTCATGTTTATAGTTTTCATTTTTGTAGAAGTTATTGCGATATTTATTTTTTTAATGAATCTCTATTTGTTGTATGTAAATGTTTCAGTTATCATTAATATAGTTAATCCATATTCCATGTATTGGAGACTTAAAACTCTGAAAAAAGCTATACAGTAAATTCTTCTAAGACAGGATTGCATAGGAAAAAATGAGTTACAGACAACTTTTCTTCTTAGCAGGTGTAAATGTATTATATATTCTTTTCTTATGTATTAATACATTCATTTTGCATGAATCAACATATTTTTCAGGTTGAGAGTATTCCGTCCTAAGCAGGTTCGTTTTCACACGTTTTACTATATTTTAATATAGCTACATTTTAATAAGCCTAGAAATGTACTATTTTTTTTAAATAATAAAATTTAATGTTTAATTGTAGAATAATGGCGATTTAAAAATGTATGCATTTTTTACAAAATTTTTTTGGCCAGGGCAAATGTTATTGATCTTTGAATGGACCAGGGCCACGCCGAAACAATTATTTTCAGACGGGCTATGTGAAAACGTTGAGAAGATTTAGGCCCATGACGAGTAGGAAGAATGATACCAGTTTGGTACGGAAAAAATAAGTTAGGCCCTACGCGGTCCTTCAGAAAAAAAGGCCCGAGTCCGGCCCGAAAAAAATAGTAGTGACTAATCCCGGCAAGAAAAGAATGGAGACCAGGCCCGGCCCGATTGCCGTGAATGAAAATAGGTCCAAGCCCGGTCCGTGCAGATCTCTGGTCTATGGCACTTTCATTTAAAATGAATAATATAAACATGAAAAATAGACTTAATAATTACTTTTTTTTTTGTCAGAACTCCTCGCACAAGACAAAATTTTAAACATATGGACGTAAAAATAAATATATGTATAGAACAATTAACACTATACAGGTTGCTGATCCATTTTATGCGTCATTTATAAAAACTATTATTAAAAATTCCAAATTTTTCCCAGATAATTTGAACAGTTATTTTTGATTATTATAAGTATAAATGTTGTTGCCCGTGTTACGGAAGTAAGCCTCCTAATTACGATAAGTGTTCAACCAAAAATAAAGAAAAAATTTACATCTCATAGAACTTACTGGACCGTTCTGGTCCGTTCTGGTCCGCTACATCTGGATAACTGACAGTAATGATGCAAATTTATTGCCTGTTAGAAAAGACTGTTTATTCCGTTCGCCATCTGCAGAACATTTGTGTTGAGCAGCGACGGACACTTATAAAGACAGTTTAGCTCGACTTCTTTTAATGAGACTTTCTGTATTTTATAAACACTTGAATTTGACTTTAATGACACAAAATTGGCCAATTTTAGATAATGATGTTTATAACGTATATAACCTTTAAATGTAACCTATTTTTTGAGCAAAGGACGTGTGTATTTCGTATATATGTTTTTTGCTCACTCCTTGCTTGAATACCCATCTAAGAGGGTGAAAAATGTTCAGTCTCAATTTTACCTTATATTAAATCATTTTTCTTTTCCTTTAAATGTGTGAAGATGATTTTCTCTATATAGTGCACCACTACGCCACTACGGAATATATATTTTTACAGCAGTGATCATCTATATAGTGAAAGCATATAATTTCTTTTCTCATTGGATACACGAGAAAAATGATATTCAGACAATCACAAACAACGTTGTTTCTAAATGGATTACACAGGAATTGAGGGGACGAAGCTACCAAACGGTAAGGCCATTCTTATTTATTTCTATAAGATGTTGTGAAGAAATATGATTAAGTTAGAAAAAAACATAGGAGGTAAAAACGTTCTCACGCCTAATACATGTTAGGTAAAATATTTTCTAACAAATATTTCGTGAATAAAATAAAGGAAAATTAGTATTGAAAATTTTATTCTCGAAATTTCTGATTAAAAAATCCACTAGATTTAGTAACACTGTTTGTGGCTTTTATAGTGGTTAAAATGGATCTGTTTAAATTAAAGCTATGGTTTAAATTTTTAACTGCACATAAAGATATTTGTCATGTTTAAAATGCAGTTTTCTTGAGAAAGGGGGCCCCAACATGTACTTTGTGCCCGTGCCCCGCATACAGTTCATCAGGCTCTGAATGTCAGGATAAAATGTCTACAACAACGTGATACAAATCATCAGATTTGTATAGCCCAAATATTTGAAGTATGCAATGAAAATCATTTAAAATATTCCCAAACTTATCTGCTCCGACATATGCTATTGGTAAAACATTTTTGGCAATAAAGCAATTGAAAAAATATGTACAAAATTTCAAATATTAATTTGGTATTTGGTTAACACTAACGTTAATATGTCATCGAAAAAACAATTAAATGAGATTTTAATTTTATTTGCAATGCAAAAAGTTTTACATTTTCTTTCGTAATTATATTAGACTGAATTATTTGAATTCACAATAAAGCTTATCAATTAGTAAAAAACAAATCTAAAATACGACAAGAATAAAATTCTAGGCCCCAAATTCTCTTACGGAATATTAATCTGGGTCGGATCTTGCAATCTTTGTTTCATATGTTTTTTTTTTTCTATCTTCCTTTTTACAAATTCCATTCAAAGAATATTTTCCTCAGGTTTTAGCATATCTAAATCAGTAACCGTAAAAAAGTGACAGGAAAATAAGTAATTGGAAAAAAATAACCGGAAAAAATGTGACAAGCAATTGATAAATATTAAACTTATTGATAAATAAGTGTTAAAAACTAACGAAGTAACAAATGTCTGATTTATATCATTCCCATAGCCAAATATTTGCTGTAAATATTTGTGAATACTATTAGCAATAGTGTAAAAAAGTGGGAATATTCTCGTAAGAACTTTGAACTTTGAAGGGTGGTGGGCTTTGAGACCTATAGCTGCAAGGCTGTCGTCTCGAATGATCCTTATACATTTATTTTATTCACAGAAACATATACATGACTTCAACAATTACATAAATCTTGACGAGAAAGTACAAGGAAATTTACAACACCAAGAGTTACATCCGGGAGCTCCACAAAGTGCGTGCAATGGAGCAGGCGGGAATCGAACACCGCCGGCCTTGCTTCCTATTTCTCGTAGGAGAATGCTCGTATTCATCACTACTTGACTTTTGACATTCGCGAACGCAAAAATTGAAAAGTGGTGAGAATATTAGCAAGAAGAATACTCGTTTTAATTACTACTTGATTTTTGATATTCGCGAACGCGAATACGAATTTTTTTCGCGAATACGAGCATTCTCGTACGCGAATATTCTTACTTTTTTACACTATTGCATTCACAAATATTTACAACAAATATTCGCCTACGGGAATGATATAAATCAAAGATTTGTTACCTCGTTAGTTTTTAATACCTATTTATCAATAAGTTCAATACATATCAATATTTATTAATTCATTTTCACTATTTTTTCTAGATTCAGGTAAATCTATATATTGAGTTACTGTTTACGAAAACTCATACTTTTCGCTGGTTAATTCATACAATAAAAATCTTTGAAAACGCTACCTGTCCATAACAGAGCCTGTCTTAAATGAAAAAACTTTGTTCCCGACGGACAAAAAGAATCTCATACATATCTATTAATGGTGCTATCACACGTACTCTCATATCATAGTCAATATCAGATATTTCATCCGAAACACGTTTTTCAAGAGGAAAAAGCTCGAAATCGTCCCGTTTGATAGATTACCTCTCATAATTTCTTCAAGATTTAACTGACAGTAATTTCTATCCTCTACGATAGATGTCAGCTCGAAATCCACCAATCAGAGCTCTCTAACAATTTCAAGATGGCTACCGTCAGTGAGTCAACATGTTTGTTTAGCGTGGTCGCAAATATTGAAACCAAAATACAGAAGAATTAAGGAAAAAGGAATATCTTTAGTAACACAGGGACCAATTATACACGAAAAGAACTTTAAAAATGTGCAGTTATTTTGAAATTAAAAAATTACATATGCGTCGATTGTCTCTTCGGAGTTCGTTATTAAACACTCCCGATAAGAACTTTATTTACTAATTTAAAGTCATTTATTGCGATTATTTTATTTCAATTCCTTATATTATTTGCTATATGTTATAATTGTACTGTCGTAGTCACTTATTTACTTCTCAAACTGTACTAGTTTAACTATCTTCTGCAGTGTATTTGGCGTCATTTCGTACTTGTTGCCAAATTATGTCACCAAAGAAAAAAATGCAAGCAAACACGCATCAAGGTATTTTATTGCAAAAGAATGCAGCGTTCAGAGTCTAAATTTTGTATTGGAGGGGGGGGAGGGCAGAAAATGTTCTTATACTTTTAGAAAAATAAAATTTAATAATTGAAAATTTAATCTAGCAGCTATTTATAGTTAATTATATTTTACCTTCTAATAATTTTCTTTTAAAACAATCTTGATAACCTTTTTTTAAAGATATACAATTATTATACAGACATACATATTTATTCTTAAATCGCTGGAATAGTAAAAATTGATTCACCGTTGTCCGTCAGATGGTTGGCGACTTTCTCTCTAACATGGTTTATTAGTGAGAAATTACATTTCAGAATCAGCCGGAGTGGCTGAGTGGATAGAGCGATAGCCCAGAACGCTGTGGACCCAGGTTCGATTCCTGGCTCTGGGTAATTTTTCACTTCATGGTAGGATTATTTTATTTTTAATATATGTGGGTGAGAATCCCTTCAAAAAAAATTTAAATTTATATATTTTCAAAAACAAAAATCAATTGTAACGTAAAACTTTCCTAGCAGAAATAGATTTCTAGAATTTTCAAATATGCGAACTCAAAATTAAAGGTCATTCCGCAAAATAGTTTTTAAGTTATGCTTAAAAAAACACTTGTCATGTAATCTGTTTTGCGACGATCGACCATTTATTTAACATTAGGAGGTGCAAACATAAAACCTGCGTAATGTCTAAATTACTTTAACGAGTGACTTTCAATTTGATACATGAAGGTAAAATTTACCGAAAAATATGATGTCGAAATTAGGGTTTAGTACTAAAAGTTTTAGAATATGTTACAATTGCTATACGTAACTTCCTCCTTCCCCCCAGCAAAATTTATGTACAGCATTATTATTAGATGTTATTACTAATCTATTGTTACTTGTGACATTTTTACACAGTGATTTGCGGCAGAGTTAGTAGAGGATATAACTCCCCCCCTCCAGAACTGTACACAATATGTATAAAAATAAGGATTGTGTTTTTGAAACGAAAAATATCAAAAACTCATTTAAACTTTCGAAAATTGATTAAAATCATCAAAACCAAGGAAGAAAACACTGCAAAAGATTGGGAACTATATCTAAATTCTATTACGTATTTCAATTTTACATTACATTCATTATGTAACATGAATTACATTTAAAATATGTAAAATATATTAACTAAAAATGTCATACTAGTGATTTTGGTAAAATAACTAAAACTTAATTTAAAATCTTTCTTTGCGTTACAGATTTCAGATTAGCGATAAAGTGCGGTTCCAATACATGTGACAAAAAACTAGTTTTAATATTCTATTTTTTTTTCTAAATCACTTAATACTAATAGTTGAGAATTCTTAATATTTACAGGTAATGAAAAACGTAAAGTGAAGATATGGACTCTATAATTTAGAATTTTAATGTTATATTAGCGCGAGTATTGTTTTTTTAATCTTGGAATTTGAATTAAAATGATCACAACAATATATATATAGAACAGACACGAAAAGAAACTGCAATGTATAAAATGTTAGTACGTGATAATGTTTCCTGTTTATCAATCAATCTCTACACTAAATATTAAAACACCTGCTGCAATTACTTGCCAAATGTTACGCCCTCTTCTTACATTAGCAGATAACTTTCAGTAGGGAAAGTAACCCTAGTTGCAGCGTGAAAGTGTAGCTCCAAGAAATCGAGAGGCAATAGCATATACTTCATATCGTATGGTATTCCGTGTGATAACAGCTTTACTAAAACGAAAAACTGTCTAAAACATAACCCTTTTCGGTTCTTTACGCGACTCCGTTTTCCAGTTTTACTCTACTTTGTAGTTTATTACTGATTCTTAAATTAACAGAAAACTAATACAGTAATATTTGCTAATGCGGAATTGCTAAGGATCAAAGAAAATATCCGTTTTAGACAGCTTTACATTTTAGCAAGTATAATTTTATTTCATTTCTTCATGAAATTTTTCCATTTAAAACAGGACCTTGTTATAGACAGTTTCTTTTTACCAAAGTTTTATTGTACTATGGGCATTTGCATTGATTTACAAGTGCAGTAAAACCTGTAAAACGAAAAAATATATATCACAGCTAAAAAATAGCAGTTATATTGATCATGCGAAGATAGTTAAAGGACCAAATAAAAACTGACAAGATAAGTACAAAATGTTTGTGTTCTGATACATAAGTGACATGTTTAAGCAATGAAAAGTAAAGCTAAAATAACTAAAAATTAGCATGAAATTGTTTCAAAGCTTCATAACAAAGAACCCTTTGAATGCAAAATGCAATGAAAAAAATAATGAAAAGCAGGAATAACACATAACTTTGCTACAGAAACTATGTCATTGAAACACGTTTTCCATTTTTTGTTAAAGGCAGAAGATCTGTCAGAAAATACTGTCAAAATCGGCACTTTGAACAGAATTCCTGATGCTTCAGAGCGAGGAAAGGAAAAAAATTCTCGTCACGTGACCCGAATTGCTTATGACTCGATAAGTAATTTATTTATGAAAAAATGAAAACCTCATTTCGATTCCAAATCACGTCAATAGTCCAGGCTGTCGATTTTGTCTTTGCGTTTAAAAATGAGTCAGAAAATTTCAGAAGTTTCGCGTTGCTGAGCAGGTCGTTTGAAAACCAAATTAACCAATTTCAACTTCCTTTGTCTAACCGATGTCTAACCGATTTAAACGTCTTTATTTTTGCCGAGGTGACTTTTCTAAGAACGGTAAAAAGGGTTTCACTGATTACGGTGCAGAAAGTTCTTTAGAAGTATTTTGATTGATTGGTGGGTCTACTAACAACCGGTCCTACCCTGAAAATATTCCACTATTAAAGTGACCATCGGATAAAATAACAACAATGTCACTCTTCCATTGATATTTTTCCTTTAACGTTTCGTAAAAACTACAATGAAAAAAAGTAAGCAAGAATATTTTTTTCATTATAACATTGAGGTACTATAAAAACGTAGTATTATAAGTGCAAAGGAAAACAAATCTGCTTAAAACATTTTTTTGGGGGGGGAGGGGGCGATTGCCCCCTTCCTTTCCCCCTTGGATCCGCGCCTGTTCGTTAGACGTAAACTAACGAATATAGGAGGTACTAACTAAACTATAAGTTAGAGGTAAACTGAACGTGACTTTTTTTATTCTATATTTAAATATTTCATAACAAAATCTTAAATATTTAAAGAAAAAACACGGTAATTTATCATGCAAGTGCGATGCATATAAAAATACATTGAATAACGAAAAGTTAAGTTAAAAATACTTTTAAAATTTAGAAAATAAAAGTTTTTTTTTTTTTTTTTTTTAAGGAACTTTTAGTGAACTTCGCTCGTTTTTATTAACGAGTTTGAGTTTAGCGAGTTCGTTTGAAAAATTTTGAATTTGAACGTGAACTTGTTTGAACATTTTTGAGAAATTGAGCTTGAGTTTGAATTAGTTCGATTTTTTTTTTTTGTGAGCGTGCCCAACACTATATATTGCCAATTAAAAATTAAACAAATAGTGAATATCCACAAAAATCGCTTGGATATAAATAATAACTGGACAGATAATCTTAAATTTTAAAAATTTCGCATTTTATATTCGGAATGTAATTATCGTCAGCGAAGCGTTTTCTTCTTCTTCTTCTTCTTCTGCTTTTTTTTCTTTTTTTTTAGCATTTTTTTAAAGTGCTGTTGACAGCAGTAAAGTATGAAATTGTTCAGAAATTTACTTTCTGTACCATTTGTTATAGTCATTTAAATCTGAATGAAAAAAAAAAAAAAAAAAAAACCTTCATGTATACAGGCTTATAATATTGTGATAATCCTATGTTCGACACCGCGTATACTTTTATCCAATGCGCGTCCTCCAAGTTTTATTCCTAATACTATCGCGAATCCTATCCTAGCCTAATCTTCTACTATCCTAATCCTAATCCTAATAATCACTTAAATAATATTTTTTTGACACGAATACATAGAATCGATATCCATAAACTGAATAAATAGAAAATAGAATAAATAGAAATAATAAATAGAATAACCAGAAAGTAAATTTTTTCGACATTTAATGTTATAGAAAGCGTATGAAATTTCAAGCTCATGACAGAAATTTAAATAATCCTATATAAAAAACATACATATGGAAATTGGGAATACCAGTAGTATTGTCGGTACTTGTTTGATTATAAAGGCATTGGCGCGATAAAGAAAATGGTTGAATTCGAGGTTGAATTCGGCAAAATGTTATAAAGTACTTTTCTGTCAACCTTTATTTACATTTTAGAATGTCAACAGATTTACACCATTTATTGAGCAGCAATTTGTTTAATATATACATAAATAAGACTTAAAATAATAATATAGTATGAAACATGTAACACACATATGTCTACACATATAAACTATATAAATAATGCACATTTAGCAATGTATAGATATACGAATTGCACACCAAATACCACCTAAAATACATTGTTGTATTAGAATTCTCCCACCGCTGTTTTTCAGTTTTAGAAAAATGGATTCGTTGATTTCCAGGTCCTGTATTTTTCATTGGTTGCGGTTTCAATTTCGCGACTGTTTATATTATTTAGCACAAACTTTCACCATTTTCATCCCCACCCTCTATAACAGTGCCGTATTATCTCCTATAAAATGTGATAAGGAGTTGGTTAATTATATAAGTTTTTAATTATCGGGAGTGAAATTTTTTGCTTAATTAAGGCATTTATTTTTCTTTTAATGATTTGTTTGTGAATAAACGTGAATGACGTCATGGGTAACAGCTAGTATAAGTTAACCATTAAATGTATTCATTTTTATTCCAGAGTACTAACAACAATATATTGATTTAATTATATTAATGTATATTTTAAAAGCAAGGATATTACGAGTTTTTATGATTTTTTTTTCATAAAAACTCTTTAAATTAAAAAAGAGAACATTTATATAGATATATTTTTGCATAAAATATAAATAATGTAATATATTTCACCATTTCATATAAATCCTGGTTTAAAGTAATGAAAAAAATTATTTTGTAAAATGTGAGGTATTAATATTTCTTATTGCTTATAATAAATATGTCGAGTAGATGACACTGGGCCTCTGACTTTTATACGACGCTATTTGTCTATATCCTTGAAGGAAGTGTGCTTAGATTGGTTACTGGTCACTGAAAATGCATTAGTTTTTTCCCCAATCGCCCGTTATCGGAATAACGATACATATCGGATGTAGCTGTGTGTCAGTTAAAATACATGAATGATTGAATACAAATGGCTGCAAATTTCTTTGTTGATACCGCTTACAGTCTTGTATTTGTTAGGTGCCTTTATTTTAGAAGTAATATTGAAAATTTTATTTAACTGTCTAATAACTAAAAATTGTAGAAATAATTCTAAACTTTACCAATTTCAAATATTTTATTTATACCTTAAAATTACAAAAGCAAGAATTCTGTTTTTATGATAAATCGAAACCTACGATATTCTGATAGTTTAATTAAACTTTATTTTTTTTATATACAGTTTGATCAAAAGACGAAACGTAAATATAGATTAAGAAAAAATATCAGTAAAAACTATCGATATTGCTTCGAAATGCTTTCTAAATATGTATGCAAATTGTATCTTTCAAAACAAAGATAAATTGTTCAGTTTACGCCAGTTGTTTTGAACAATCAAAAAGTTAAATATATACAAATGTAAAATTCTTTTATAAATTCTATATACATTTTTAATGATTGCAACATTTAAGAATGTAGAAGTGCGTTCTCAATATAAGGGCTATAAAACTTTAGGAGTTGCACGTAAGATTTTGCATTAGCTTTTATCAAGACTATTTAAAGACTAGCAGGCTAACACTCGCTAGCGGGCCCGTAATTGTATGGGAGACATTCATACGAATAATTCATACGAACCTCATAAAAAACTGTCCTAATACTTCGCTATCACCAGACATCGCTGCAAAGCATGATTTTAAGCAACATTAAGAAAACAGATTTTCATCTACCTCAGTCATTCCCGTGTGATCTAGAAGAAGGCATGACCGTTTGATGTCACGCACGGCGCTCTTCCCTGCCAATTTTATTCGCATTTTTTTTTTACAACAGGCTACATCGTGAACGATTACCTCCAAATTTTAATATATTAAACGTTCTTGATGAATGAACCTTTTGTGTTTAGAAATTCTTCACAAATGTTAACATTCTTTATAATGATGATGTAACAATATTTGTCTGTAAGGTGCAACAATACAAAATTAACAATCACAATGCACTCAACAATGGTACAAAAAAGTACAAACAACTCGCAAATGAAAAAGTGAAACGGGTAACCCGGAATTGTTGATGACGGTCAAATGCTTAGCTCTTTTATTATATAGATTTAAAAGCATAACTAAGGTGGACGTCCCTCATATGGCCTTGCTACAGTTTAAGAATTTTCCCCACCATCATTTTGAAAAAATCAAAACCATTTTATATATTTTTAACGTTCTTAGGTTAATCGACTTTCATAAAAAAAATATTGCATTCCCCATGAAATTAGTTTTATTAACCCAAAAAAAACGGAATTCCAAAAGTATACCAAGTGACCATATCAGGAACATGAACATGTGCACATGATATGGCCACCGTTGTTCCATGCTTCCCAAATCGTGATTATTTTCAATTTAAAAGTGCTGTTCTGCTAAATCAAATAACTTCGTTGTAAAATAAATAAACATGATACTCAATAATTATTTTTTTTATTCAAAAGAGGATTTAAAACAAGATTTTTCATCAAAAATGAAGTTATTTACAAAATGGACTTTACAATTTAAGTTTTTATTTAGAAAAAAAAGTGAAATCTTTGTAGAGTATAAAAAATCTATTAAAACAAGTTAATTATTGCAATTGGAACAAATGAAAATGTCTTTATCCTAGGTTTGCATGGCGCACTTGATATGGCCTCCTAGATGACAATAACAGGAGCATGTCAATTTTCACGAAAATCGTTTGATTTTGAACAACTCGTAAAATATACACTAACAACGACAGCACCAATTGATAGAGCATTAAAACCTGAACAGAGTAGGAATATTCATAAAAGAATTCTTTTAAGAACGCGCATAAAAAAGGGAGAATTACCAGATAAGAACAAGAAGCGATTACACCAAAAACATAAAATAGGGAATTGGCGACAAATTCCACAACCTAGCAGAATAGCAAGCAATCACATGATGCACTAGGAGGCCCCTTCACGGTATGCGTATGCCATTTAGCCAATGTTTTGTTTAGCTACCCTATAATAGGGGGGTGGCCATATCAGGAACATGGCCATAGCATGGGTACCTACCTTATCACGTTTATAATAGTCGAAACTTCTTAAACTTGTCCATTCCACTGACTAGCCACAACCAACAATTTGGTTACAGGCGAAAACATCATTTACGAAATTGTAACTGGAAAATTTTCGTTTTCTTTCAATTGAAAAGAATATATCCATTTGTGTGTCTTGAAAGGAACGTTTTTGTTTTTAACATTCAACGCGTAAATATAACAAGTTGGAAATTGTACGTCAAACGTGACAAATGAGGTGCGTTCGTACTATAACTAGTTTCAGTGAAATTAATTATATCGTCTGTTATTAAAATATGATTAATTTCCTTAATAAAATAAGTACATTTTAAGTTGCCAACATTTTATCATTTTTTGACATTTATTGAAAATTCTAATGGCAAACTTAAGCCTAGCATTGACAATTTCAGAAATTGAAATCCATATTTAGACTCTTTTTTCCATTTAATATCTATTTCTCCGGAAACATCTATTCAAAAACTGTCGGTAAATTATATGATTGCTATAATTAAACAATTTTAGTATACAAATACATTTTTTAAATTCAGTAATACGGAAATAATATGACTCTATTTTAAATAGGACGTAATCATCCTGACAACCTAGTATCATTGCATATCATGTGATATCATTGAATTAATTACGTATGATAGGATTTAATAGAATTATACATCTCGGTCGCTTGAAGATTTATCCTCGGAAACTGCTTTAACAAAAAAGTACCAATTTTAAAAAAATTCAAATTACTTAATAAATATTTTTATTAATATCTTTTTAAGTTTTGATTCAATTTTCATAAAATTTGAATTGACTCGACAAAATTCTGCAAAGATTATAAATATTAAATTTCAAATCATTTGGTTGGGTAGTTTTTGCTCTGTTATATGCGGACGGACGGACAGACAGACAGACGGACGGACTAGACGACGGCTATAGGTGTTACGTATTTATATAATTACGAACGCACCTAAAAAGAAAAAATTCCGTTTATTCCAGGAAAATATATGAGTTTCACTCAAAAAACATTAAAAGACAGAAATTCCACATAAAAAAAATATATATACACAACATACAGGGTGTCCCAAAAAGGAGTACCTATTTTTAAAAATGAATAAGAAACAAACGAATAAAGTTATTAAAAAAATTCTTGCAGGAAACGGATGTGTGAAGTCTGGAATTTTGTTTAGAACACGTTATTATGATAGTTCAAAATCTGATCGACAGATGGCGCTACAGCACATTTTGGTGGCTATATGAACAAACGGAGCATGCGTGAAGACCAGACAGAAGCAGACGTGGTCAGTGAAATTTCATTCTAAGACTCCGGCATGTTATTGTGATGAATTGAGGACATATTGAAAATATTGTCATTTAATTTTCAACTATTGCTGATGAATGCAGTAGCCGCAGCGCCATCTGTCGGTAAGAATTTTAACTAACATAATAAAGTACTCTAAACAAAATTCCAGACTTCACACAACCGTTTCCTGCAAGAATTTATTCAATAACTCTATTCGTTTGTTTTTTATTCATTTTTAAAAATAGGTACTCCTTTTTGGGACACTCTGTATGTTTTCGAGGTTTAAAGAAGTATTTATATAAACAAAGTTTCTTTTTCTACCATTGATTTTCGGATTGGTCTTTAAGTAGATTTTTTACTTATTTCACTTGTATAAATACGGTGTTTTCCCAATGCAATTATGAATACATCAATGGATATTTGAGGCAACGAGTAGTGTGCTTTTGTGGTCTCCTATGTTGCAAGAATGTGAAATTTTTTGCAATGCAATTATGAATACAACAATGGATATTTGAGGCAACGAGTAGTGTGCTTTTGTGGTCTCCTATGTTGCAAGAATGTGAAATTTTTTGCAATGCAATTATGAATACAACAATGGATATTTGAGGCAACGAGTAGTGTGCTTTTGTGGTCTCCTATGTTGCAAGAATGTGAAATTTTTTGCAATGCAATTATGAATACAACAATGGATATTTGAGGCAACGAGTAGTGTGCTTTTGTGGTCTCCTATGTTGCAAGAATGTGAAATTTTTTGTAATGCAATTATGAATACAACAATGGATATTTGAGGCAACGAGTAGTGTGCTTTTGTGGTCTCCTATGTTGCAAGAATGTGAAATTTTTTTATGACTTTTGTTGTTTTCAGTTATAAAAATTTTACTCAGTGCAATTTCGAAGTTCCTTTTAAATCCAAACACATTGCAAAAGAAATATACAAATATTTTATAGACTAAGAAAGTATATTATAACCATGGACGAAAATATACAATAACCTCTTTTGAATTATCCCTGATTCCAGAAAGGGTTTTCTATCTATACAAACGTCATAAAGCATATGTTTTCGAGGTTTAAAAAAACATTTAAAAAACGAATTTCTTTATCTACCATTGATTTTCGGAAAGGTCTCCGAGTAGATTTTATACTAGGTTGATCAGTTTTCTCAAAATGGAATATAGAATTTTAGGTTACTATCAACTCTCAATTAAGCATTTTCAGCTGCGTAACTGAATTTGTACATGCAAGAGTAACAAAATAATTCTAATGTTAATGTTAATGTTAATAATTTATCACATATGCCTGTAAAACCCGTTTGTTGAACATGAAATAATTTATTTGAAAATGGATACCATTAAAGCACCTGTTCCGAGTTGAGAAAAACTGACTAATACACTAGAAAATCTTCTCGAAAACGTTTCAGAACGTCATTGGCAGCAAAAGAAAGCCTCAGAAAGCTTATGTTTTCGAGGTTTAAAGAAACATTTTAAAAACGAATTTTCTTTGTCTACCATTGATTTTCGGAAAGGTCTCCGAGTAGATTTTATACTAGGTTGATCCGTTTTCTCAAAATAGAATGTCAGTTTTTAGGTTTTGTTGAACATGAAATAATCTACTTGAGAATGAATAACATCTGTATTCAGGGTTGAGAAAAACTAATTAATGCACTATAAAATCTTCTCGAAAACGTTTCCAAAAGTCATTGGAAGCGAGAGAAACTTTCCGTTGATGATAGTTAAATAGCAAAGAGTATATAAATTGAAATAATAATCATTCGAGTTGATAAAACATAATGTAAAAGTTGTACTAGATATTTAAGAAAACATGTGATTTCGTGTATAAATTTGCTTCTAAATATAATTAGATATATACACTATATTGCCAAAGGTGACCGGTCACTTGCGATTTTAGACGTTTTGTTAACTATCTAGAAAAATACACGAGGAAGAAACCTGAAACTGCAGGTATGTAAACAGTATAGTATAGGTTATATATTTCCACGTAGATTTTTTCACGAAACCCCATAGGGGACTGTCAACAAATTGAAAAAGAACGAATATCTTTTGGATAACCCTGTACAAAGTAATGTAGCAAAGGCGTTCAAACTCGAGATTATTAATAAGTGGTTTATTGAAATCTATTGTGTTCATTTTTATGAGGATAGCATATACACTCGTAGAGAAATTAAGGTTTTTATAAAAACAGTCCCAAATCTTGCCTAGTTTTTTGCTTTAAATTTGCAGAGTTCTTAATATAAAAAAAAGCTCTTTTCAGAAAATATGACAAACAACATTGTAAATAACACTCTGTAATCAGAATAAAAAAATAAAAAAAATTGGATGAAAGATGAGTAGGTTAACTAAAAACTGTTTCACTGCGCATGCGCAAATGCAATCAAAATATAATATGCATAATGTATTAGCTAAGTATATAGAGCAACTTTTGTGAAAGTTTCAAAATCATAGCTTAAAAATTCTGAAAATTATCGTCGATAGAATAAGCTCGAAATCCGTTGTTCCCAAAAAGAAGCAAAAAGATGAAGGGTTGTATCAAATATGTATTGATTAGTGCCAAGATAGCGTACACAATATTGCACGTACTACTATATTTGGATACAACCCCTCATATTTTTGCTTCCTTTTGGGAACAACGTATTTCGAGCTTATTCTATCGACGATAATTTTCAGAATTTTCAAGCTATGATTTTGAGACTTTCACAAAAGTTGCTCTACATACTTAGCTAATACATTATGCATATTATATTTTGATTGCATTCACGCATGCGCAGTGAAACATTTTTTAGTAAACCTGCTCATTTTTGATCCAATTATTATTATTTTTTAATTATGATTGCAGAGTGTTATGTACAATGTTGTTTGTCATATATTCTGAAAAGAACTTTTTTTTTATATTAAGAACTCTGCAAATTATAAACAAAAAACTAGGCATAATTTGGGACTGTTTTTATAAAAACCTTAATTTCTCTACGAGTATACATGCTATCCTCATAAAAATGAACACAGTATATTACAATAAGCCACTTATTAATAATCTCGAGTTTTAACGCCTTTGCTACATTACTTTTTACAGGGTTATCTAAAAGATAATCGTTCTTTTTCAATTTGTTGACAGTCCCCTATGGGGTTTCGGGAGAAAATCTTCACGAAAATATGTAACCTATTCTATACTGTTTACACACCTGCAATTTCAGGTTAATTCCTCAAGTATTTTTCTAGATAGTTAACAAAACGTCTAAAATCGCAAGTGACCGGTCATCTTTGGCAATATAGTGTATATTATATAGCTGTAATTCTTTTACGTTTTTCCTTATCCTTACAGCTAATTATCCTTACAACTAAGTTTGCTTTACAAAGGATGTGAATTATCACTTTACTTAACAGAGAACAACCAACAGAGTGAAAAAATGTCCAGACCGGGGTTCGATCCTGGATCCCTTGGTCTAGCGCACAAAGGGCTTTACCAATTAAGCCATCCGGACGACATCCGGTCTAGAATTCTCTCACTCTTATATGGCTAGGCTACAACCTTGCAACACAAGATGGAACGTCAATCATGAGCACAACACCTATTGGCATACATGCAACAAATCAAACCCAGTATCGGTGAATTTGTATATACTAATTAATTTTTCAGCACGCGGTAAATTACTGAAATACAAAGGATGTGAATTATCACTTTTCTTAACAGCGAACAACCATCAGAGTGAAAAAATGTCCAGACCGGGGTTCGATGCTGGATCCCCTGGTAGAGCGCACCAAGTACTTTACCAATTAAGCCATCCGGACGACATCCGGTCTAGCATTCTCTCACTCTTATATGGCTAGGCTACAACCTTGCAGCACAAGATGGAACGTCAATCATGAGCACAACACTTATTGGCATACATGAGAAAATTCAAACCCCGTATCGGTGAATTTCTATATACTAATTAATTTTTCAGCAGAGCTGAAATTACGCTGTAAATTACTGAAATACAAAGGATGTGAATTACACTCAGAAAAAGAAACTGATTAAAACTACAAAACATATTTTTTGAGTACATTTTGTTGTTTTAGCAAAATTGGAGTAAAATTAAACCATTTTACTTCAATTAACAAAAATTTTTGCTGATGATACAAAAATTTTTTTTGGAATTGCAAAAAAAAAATTTTTTTTGTTGATTTAAACAAAATTTTTATTGACCCATATTTAAACAAAAATTTTGCTTAAATATAGGTCAATGGAAATTTTGTTTGAATCAACAAAAAAAAAATTTTTGTTGAAAACCACTTTTTTTTTTTGCAATTCCAAAAAAAAAAAAAAAAAAAAAAATATTGTATTGTCAGCAAAAATGTTTTGTTAATTGGAGTAAAATGGTTCAATTTTACTCGACTTTTGCTAAAACAACCAAAATGTACTCAACAAAACATGTTTTCTAGTTTTAATCAATTCCTTTTTCTGAGTGTATCACTTTACTTGACAGCGAACAACGAAAAGAGTGAAAAATTGCAGAGCGTAATTTCAGCTCTGCTGAAAAATTAAATAGTATGTAAGTTTTCTTTGCTTGATCCAATAAAGCAAAAAAAAAAAAAAAAAAAAAAAAAAAAAAGGAATTTTTGTGTAGTTTTTTTTTTTATTTTGTGCTGCTTTCTGTCATAAAAAATTGGAGAATTATTGCGTGTAAGAAAGGGGATAAATACATTGGACTGTTTCACACCGCTTTGCTGTGAATAATTTGCTAAAAATAAATACAAATATTTTGCCAAACCAAATTAAAAAATTATATATATGTAAATGTTTTGTACGTTGGAGATTAAAATTTGACTTTTATCTTTTAACAATTTCGGTAATGCTAATTATGTTATGTGCATAATATTAGTATATAAACATTTGGAGTAAGTATTGAAATATGCCCCATTCTCGAAATTGATAATCTATTGAAATATAATAAATCATGAAAAAATTATTTCTTTGTGTATTAGTATTTCTATTGAAATTTAATATGTCAGTGTTATGTTATCTATAAGCATTGCTTATTTCACGATTATTTTCTTTTGATTTTAACATTTCCGAAAATAGTTGAAATGTGTTTATTACGTCGTTTCGTCTGGCCGTCTGTGCTCGCACTAACTCACGTAAATATATTTCAATTTCCATGCAATTGATATATGTTATTGGGGTATACAGTGGTCTGTTCCCTATTAAAAATGAAGTATGTAGCATTTATAATTCTCATTTTATACATAAAGAAGATATTAGATTTTTAAAAAGCTAATCTTTCATAATCGGATTGACATAGTTATCGGAATAGCAACTAAGCAACCTATAATGATATATTTTATACATTGACACCTTCCAGCAAATATTATCCAAGTGCAATATCTACCCTATATATATAAAATCCTAATGAAACGAATTTGTGAAACGATTTTATGAAACAAATTTATGAAACGATTTTATGAAACGATTTTATGAAACGACTGATTATGTTTCAGGGCTATTTTTAATAAAATATTAAACGCTTGATGGTGAAATTAATACCAATTGTCCATAAAAATCCGCTTATGTCAAAACTTGTAATAGAATTTTGAAATTGGAATTAGTTTTCGAGATATTAATTTTTTTCTAATTTGAATGACATTTCTGTAATGATGGCAACTAATTACTCAGTTTTTTTGAGACAAAAAAGGGAAAAAAATTGAAAAGGATCCCGATAGGGATTATTGATTTCTTTTTATTCGTCATTTTCAAATTGAAATTGAATTTATCTTTTATTTCAATCGATAATGAAGACAAGATTGTGATTAAATTATGTTTTTAATGGAAACTTTGAAAAAAAAAATCACATTTCTATCGTCAGGATTCAATCGTCTGTCAGCATTTAATTTAATTTATAAACTGAAAATATATTGAATAAATTTGTCCAAATGTCGTCATTTATGCAAACGCAATAGAAAAGAGGAAAAAGGAATCAATAGTAATTATTATTTATTGATATCATATTGTTATTTTTTTGTAAAATTTAATTAAACGAATTTATAAAATCCCTAATTCGGATATTTCAAACGGATATATAAAATAATAATTGCCCAACTGAACGGAAGGAGAATAAAATATCCTGCTTGGTTTTCTATCCTGCTTGGTTTTTTCCGCCAAGCCTTTTAAAAAAGCGTCAAGTCCCCGATAATAGAAAAGCACCAAAAGTTCATTGGGTTTGTTTTCATAACCTTTGGCAACAAATCTATGTATATTAACGAATCTATCCCTTTTTGAAAATCTATACTGGAAAAGTACCCGATTTTCGTATGGACAATATTCCAGTGACATAACATGGTGTAAAATTATCGCGGATAGCAAATTTGTTTAAATATCTCATCAATTGATGCCGAATAAATGCAGGCATGCATGCACAAAATATTTAATTAATTTTGTATGATAAATAATTATTAGAAAATTCGTATATACATATTAATTAAAATAAATAATTTACATATTTAAAATAACATGGAAATATGCATGATGGTGCACTAAAATAGAGAGAAAATTAAAACCTGTTACTGAAAATGTCTATAACATAGTACTTTTCAATACCGTGGATCTTAATGTTATTCACAAGCAGATGGAATTTTTCTCATCCTTAAACGCAAAGGAAGAATAGAATACAGATCGTTGTTATAAAAGTCCGGTAGTCACAGTGAGGTAGCCACAATTTAAACCTAACCATTTTATACAAGCTGATTTTCAAGTTGTAATTGATTTTACGTATCAATCCCGAAAACAGTCGTCAGTTGTCGCAACAGCTGTGTATGAGACCATGATAATCAAAAAAGGCCCAATTAAAACGTTTAAAGCATGGCAACCCAATTACATATTTACCAATATTTTTAAAATAAAGCACGCTGTCATGTTTTTAGAGGCCTCGAACTCTGAGCGGGGGTTGGCGAGCGTAGCTCGCAGGGGGTAGGCTCCCTAGTATGTTCAATAAAAAATCGTTTTCAGAGCGTGTTATAAGCTATCCGAATGAAACTATCTTTCATAATCGGGTTGACCTAATTATAGAACTTTCTCCAATAACACTTAAAAAACGTATGACGATACTTTATGCATTAACACCCACCCTCTAAAATTTCCTAACTCATAGTACAAGTCCTACATAATTTAATTTCGCAGAACGTAAGTTTTAAGCGTTCTGAATGAAATTTCATTTTCATTTTAAATATAGTAGATGATCTAAATATATATATATCCTAATTAAATATTAGTATGACACTTTAATATGCGTTTAAAAAAACATCGCTATTAATTTTGTTTTATTAGATCAATTTGAGTTTCAACATTTTCTATTCATTAAAAATGCGTCATGGTTATTGAAAATATATCTAATTTTTTTTTTCAATCAAAATATTCAGAGTGCAAACATTTATGAACGTAAACGAATGCTTGAGATAATGTAAAACTCTGATATGAATCTTTTCCACACGATGTTTTATATTAAAACCATTCCATGTTTCGTAATTGCAAAATTCTAGAACTTTTCTAAGAATTCAAATTGCGCATATTGGGGATAACAGAGAAATGTGCTGATGTCGGAAATATAAAACAACCAGTGGACCCGTACAAAGATTTCGCATTGCAGTCTAATATATATAGCTATATATATTGGTATATAGCTAATATATATTTCTAATATTTTTTAGATGCAGGTTTAAAGTTCGAAAGAAAAGTTAATGATAGAAATATATGCACACAACATTAGTCAAGCCAGAATGTCTTCTCCTCTAATCCATCAAAGTCATAGCAAAAACTGATAGAAGATAACAAAAGACGCGCGCGAGAAAAAAAAATAGTATTTTAACTGTATTAGAGGAGGACGTCATCCACTTCCGGAAAAATATGGGACAAAGAAAATTAAATTGAATACATAAAGCATACAATTAATCTATTATAACAAAGCATACCTTTCAGGCTGCATGTGAAATACTACTGCTTCGGTCAATCGATTGAAAATATAAAACAATATGTTTCCATTTGTAGTGCTGGGACATTAAAAAATAGCATATCACTGAGAAACGTATTTAATGGAGAAATTTATTCCTGAGAAATCGCTACAGCATTAAAATTAAAATTATTATATAGCACTTAAAATAATCACCCAAGAATAACCCCCAAGAAGTATCACCCAACAATTAATCTGTTATAACAAAGCATACCTTTTAGGCTACATGTGAAATACTACTGTTTCTGTCAATCGATCGGAAATATAAAACAATGAATACCAATGTTTCCATTTGAAGTGCTGGGACATTAAAAAATAGCATATCACTGAGTAACGTTTATAATGGAGAACTTTATTCCTGAGAAATCGCTACAGCATTAAAATTAAAATTATTATATAGCACTTAACATAATCACCCAAGAATAACCGCCTAGAAGTATCACCCAACAATTAATCCATTCGGTGTTTATAAAGTCCCGGACCCATTTTGATGTTTAATAACTCATAAAATAATAAAGATAAATTAAAATTAATAACATAAATGGTTAGATAGACTCAAAAATTTTCATGACCCTTGTCAATGAACTTCCACGTGTGCCTCCTTCGTCGCACGGAAAATATCAAGCCGATAGTCAATTTCACGCCAGGTAGCGGCAAGCATGTCGGCATCCACAAGGCTATTGCGGTTGTAATTCTGGCTTTTAAGTCATCAATGTTCGACACTCTCCTCCTGTAAAGATTGTTCTTTACAAATCCTCAAAGGAAAAAGTCCAACGGCGTTATATCAGGTGATCTGGGTGGCCAAGGATTTGGACCTCCTCGCCCAATCCATCTTCCTGGAAAATGGTCATTCAAAGAAGTACGAACGATGGTACCCCAATGAGGTGGTGCACCATCTTATTGCAAAAAGACATGTGGCTGAAGCTATTCTAGTTGTGGAAATACGAAGTTTTCCAACATGTCTAACAAGATGGTGCACCACCTCATTGGGGTACCATCGTTCGTACATCTTTGAATGACCATTTTCCAGGAAGATGGATTGGGCGAGGAGGTCCAAATCCCTGGCGACCCAGATCACCTGATATAACGCCGCTGGACTTTTTCCTTTGGGGATTTGTAAAGGACAATCTTTACAGGAGGAGAGTGTCGAACATTGATGACTTAAAAGCCTTGGATTTTTTTAAAGCATAAATAATCTGTAAATTCAAATACAATTTTCCAAGAAATTGCATTTTTTTTCTTATTCGACGGTGTAAAAATTGAAATTGTGCGATGTTTAAAAGTTGTGAAAATGCAGTAGTTGAAAATGCAGTAAAAACGAAAATTATTAGTCAAATCGTTGCTACCATCAAAGTGACTTCAGAAATAATCAGAGATGTGTTTGGTTTATAATATAGATTATTATTAACATTAAACCATATTTTTGACAACATCATTTGTGTGAGACATCATCCCTTGACATGGACCCGATTACGTAAGATTAGCATCAAAATTTAATTAAATCATTTTATTCTATATGTTTGAATCAAATATATGAAATCAAAATAATATCTTTCACCATATCTATCGTATACATATTTAAGACATTTTAAGACTTTTCCGTGAACATAATGAAATATTTTCTTTTTAGCCTACAATTTTTTTTTCGTAATACTCGACAGAATTTTACCTAGTTTTAATAATTTTTATTAATAATTTTTGTTTATGTTATCAATTCAGCTAGGTCAGATTGCTTACAAATGGCACACTTGTATGTTTCGATAAAATTCAGCGGTTTTTTGAATGTTTAATATGCTGATCTAATAACAAAGTTGTGATCCCAGAACATGCAACAGCTAACGCAACCATATTATATGATCTCACTTTTTTAAAAACTGCATTAAGTAAAAATGTTTTGCCAGTGCCTCCTGGCGCGTCAGTAAAATAAACCATAGAATTTTTATTTTAAACAGCAAACAAATTTTCATTATAAATGGATTTTAGATCATGATAATCCTGGCGCAGACGATAAATAGCCAAATATTGTTTGAAGGACAATTTTTACAATGATGTTTTTTTCTTTTTTTAAGTATCACAAACATACACAAACATACTTTTATTACTTACGTGTTTAAATTAAATAATTTCTTTTATAAAATTATCACTCATCAAAACGTTTATTATTATTTTTTATTTTTTTTTATTGGTATTTCATATAAAATCAGTAACAGAATTTTTTCCTTTTTTTTTCGAAGTGTCTGTATTATTTTCTAAATAATAATAGCCATTTCAATTCCTTAACGAACGATAATATGCGGCCGCCAAGAGGGAAAAAATTACCAATGGTAACAACCATTAAGCCCGAAAAAAGTGAGAAATACCAAATTCTTTATTTTAAAAAGCCATAATAAATCAGTCAATTAAGATACAATTTTCAAACATATTTCATTTGAAAGTAGATTTTTTTCTATATAACGGTGAAAAACTTTAAAATGTGCGATATTTAGAAATTAAAAAAATTGCAGTAGCAAAAAATCGCAAAACCAAAATTTCATCATCCAGTGTTGCCATTCGCAAAATGACGTCGGCGTTACGCACGGACACGTTTGACTTTTATAATATAGATAGAATAACTGATATAAAATCATGCTTTTATATCCTAATTTTGTGAACAAAAAATTATGTATAAATTCTTTGAGGAGTTTAACAAAAACTACATACCTATAGCAGTCCTTACAATGAGAATAAATTTAATTTAAATATATTAATATATTTAAATTCGGCCTATTTAAATACTTACCATAAATGATCGTCATGGTTACTCGAAGATTCACAGTTTAATTTTTCCTGTTACACCCCCTTTGTGCAGGTTTTCATGACTTTTATTTCGATTATGTATGGATTAATCGAAAAAATTATGAATTCGTAAATGGCTAAATTGGAACTATTGTGTTTGTTTATCAGTCAACTCTCATTAGAATCAAAATAAACAAACAAGACAAAACAGTCGTCGATTGGTACTTCGATCTCGTAGGACTTAGAGTTTATTGATTAACGTTTAATTTTACATTATATACAATAATCAATTTTAAAAAATGCAAAAATCAAAATGCTCCAAACAAAGGGTATGATTTTTATGTGTATAATGTTTACATGATGATGATAAAAGAAATATTTGAAATGTTAGAGTAATGAGACATAAAATTCTCAGCATCATTTGTAGCTATCTTTTTTAATTAAAGGGAAGTATATACTTATTTGGCCAAAACTTCACGTGATTTTTTTTATTTTTTTGTTCGGTTACAAAGAAAAGAGATATCATCTTCGGACTCGTTCCATCATTTTTATTGACTCTCATTTATATATTTAAAAATTTTGTGTGTTAAAAAAGGGATAATCGCCTTGTGCAACGCGATGGGGATTACTAGCAGATGCGAACTGCAATCTTCTAATCATACAACTGTTTATCTCCTGTCACAATCATCTGAAAGAAATCTGGTAGCCAAATTATGGCATGAAAGTAGATGATTAAGGCATCAAAGTCTCTGACGCTTATGCTAACATTTAGTTTAGAAAGTTGATATTTGAAACAATGATAATCATTTGAAATAACAAGGTCCTTTTTATGCTTGCCTTTACATTTTGCGAGGTCACAAAAAATAATTAATCAATGAACATTATACTTTTCGATGGTATAAGTTCCAATAATGGTGATTATGTTTCTTTTTATCTTAAATATCTTAAATGAAGGAAACCAGTCGAATAGTTCTTGAGAAATGGTCGCCCAGTTTGAAAAAGATGGTTTCGAGAAACACATGTTTGAAATTTAAGAAAGTCGTTTTCTGGCAGCTGCAGCGGTACTTGAAACGATCAAAAAAGACTGTAAGCAATTGGAATATCTCGAAATTGCTTTAGGGCAACAATCTACATACTTAAAATATTCAAAAATGCAAAAATTATATATATATATATATATATATATGTGTGTGTGTGTGTGTGTGTGTGTGTGTATGTGTATGTATATAAATCGAAAATGTTGACTCAAAGAAGCGGAATGTCCCGTTAATGCATTATGATAAGAACTGTTATCTATATAACATATCTATAACAGCATATATTCTCAGCCATGAGTGTTTCGTCTATACGTTAATTCTTTGAAAAATGTATTCTATTATTTTATGTTTTCCAAATAAGTGCACAGTAGGGCTGGGCGATATATCGATAAAATCAATAAAACCGATATAAAATGCATATCGTGATATCGATATCAAAAAATCCTACCCAACGGTATGTCGGAAATATCATAAATCTGACGAAAACCATGAAAACCATGATATTAAAAGCGCTTCCTCCACTTCGAGTATTCATGAATTGACGGTGTGAATTTTCCCAGCCTAAATGATTTTTGAAAAGGAGAAAGGGTGATTTGTTTGGTGTGTATGAGACGGCTGGGATACCGTATTCATGAATACTAACGGGTGATTATTCGGTGTTTATGAGACGGGTAATAAATATCGTATAGTCTTGTTTACGGTTTCGCCAGCGACCACGGACAGTAGATGATATATCTACTCGCATGCTATGCGGTGTGGATGAATATTTGCTCTTTGTTGTTGAATAATGTGTGAATTAGGCCGATGGAAAGAAAGGAAGTATTTTATGTGTAACAGTGGATTTAATGGGCCACATGAATAAAGAATAATTCAGACATGTTTTTATTTGTTCTTTATAATTATTATTTTATGAAAAAAATTATTAATTTCTTAGTAGTATTCATTAATGTATATTCTCGGGCAAAGAAGGATTTTTAAAAATGCAGATATTTTTACTTCTATACCGCGGGTTTTTTCCTTCCACAATTTATTTTAAAAATCATCGCGTTCGCGTGATATATGTGAATATTTGGTATCTGACTGTCTCTGTATATATGACCATTGGTCACTGTCCAAAAATTGTTTGGTGGAAATTTTGCATTTAAATTTTTTAAAACCATTAAGCATTATTATGTTTTATTTGAAAACGGTGGAAAGGAATATTATGCAAAGTCTTTAATTTTAACTAGCTGTTTAACCCGTTCTACGCACGGGAGTTCATGAATTTAATTCTAAAATGTGAATAAAATGAATTTAATTCCCTTTTAAAGTCTTGAGTTGTTCAATAACTATACGATTTAGAAAAAAAAATACTACTGTGCATTTTTTTTAATGAAACTTAATTTATGTTGCTATGGCAGCAGACGATAAAGCGATATCTTTGGAATAAGGGAATAAATAGAATAAAAATGTTGTTGCCGTTTGTGATAAAATGCTTTTCTTTATTTAAAAAAAATGAAATAATGAAGCGCAATAAAATAATCTCTAATTATTTGCATGCGAGGTAAAAGAATTATCGTAATACCAGCTACAGCTTGTTAGTATTGCAGCGTGGCGTCCGTAATATGTATATCTAACATTGCAGTAAAGGGGGTACCGGGAGGAGGGGATGTTCAAGTGTCCTTCAGAAAATGACTAATTAGGAGAACCACTATGCATCTTTAAAAATTTGTTCGTCTGGTTAAGCTACGAACTTAATTACAAATTTTGCTTAAACTATTATTCGGAAATATTGGTAACTACTATTCATAAATTTACTTTAATGTTATAGAGGGTGATTATGAAGTTAATTATAATGTTTGTAATCAGTTGCGTTGAAATCGGAAAGATAGTTGCTGAGTTATGAAAACGGCGCATATTTAGAGAAAAAAAACCTTGAAGGGGGTGCCGGGGAGGAGCAAATGTTTAAGTTCACTTCAGTAAATTACTAATTACGAGGACGACTATGCATCTTTAAAAATTCGTTCGTTTGGTTCATAGAAGTAGGAACTTAAAATAAGATTTTAAGTTTTTTTTTTAACCACGCAAAAAAAAAAAAAAAAAAAACATTGCTTTGGAAGTACACAAGTGAAATTTCATGTCATTTGGGTCAGTGGTTCTTTTGTTATAGGGTTTTACTTTCACAACTTTAAAAAAAATCACCCTGTATAATATTAAGATCTTGAGATTCACACACGATTCCGAAAAGCGTTGTTTATCTTTAGAAACCTCAGAGCCAAAACATATTAATAAAATATGCACAAGTATTATGCATGTAAACACAGGTGTTTTATTTATACCCACATGCAACAGCATTTGCATTATGCCTATTTTTATAAAAGACGTTTTACAAAAAAATTCTTGTAAAATAGTCATTAAATGTTTCATTAATGTTTCTCTTTTAACATATTTTTCGATTACTTTTTCCGCTTAATCACTGACAACATGTAGCGTCTGTAATGATTGTGTCACATTTTCTGAATACTGCTATATATATATATATATATATATATATATATATATATATATATATATATATATATATATATATAAGATTTGTTTTTCAGTTACTTTGTGGAATTCACAATATGAATAGTTGTACCAAATCGGGATGAAAATAATAGGTTAAATCGCAGCTTTCAATGCAGTAGTTTAATCATAACAAAGACGAAGCGGCTTTATGAGGCCACGTTTTTATATCAGTTTTTAGTGTGTCACAAATGGCGTATAAGCACTGGCCTTCACTATACAAAGCTTAATTTATAAAATTACTATTGAGATATAATCGAATGTTTAACTTATTTAAAATTTTATTTAAAACGTAATTATGAAATATGCACAAGTATGTATTTTAACATTCCTTCCAGTTTTCAACACTTAATTAATTTAAAAACAACTAAATAAAATTAAAACATATTTATAAAGGAACTTTCAAATTATTTACTGTGAAATCTTGACTGGTAGTATCTAGTTTAGTTTGAAAATAGCTTCAATTATGTATTATGTAAATAATTTTTCGCCGCTTTGTATGTAAGAAAATTGTCACCTGATGGTGATTTTAAAGATAAACCGAAACCTCGAAAATAAATTTTATTTTTGTGATATTAATTTTTACACCGTTGTTTAAAATCTCGTAATAAAATGTTCGTTGGTTAGCAACTTATCGTTTTGTTTTGATAAAATGTTTATATATATAGGTTAGATTTTTACGAGGATTTAATTTCTCACGAGAAACTGGCAGAAAAACTCACGAGAGACTAGTTAAAGGTGGTGAACGATTAAAGCCAGTAAATCGAAAATCATAGCTCGTAATGAAGGCAAAAGGAAACACAATTGGAAGTTATTCAATAAAAACTCAGTCAGTCATCCAATAAATAGTTTATTCAGGACCAGGAGAGATGCTGGAACAATTCCTACAGGCTACAGATACAAGCTTATAGCCCTCAGGCTTGACTATAATTCACTACATCATTTACGGGATCTTAAGCGACTGTTTAGAAATTCTAAGTCGTTCAAACACCAGATAACATTTTGGTCAGCACTGCAAAACACGACAAAAATCTGCTCTCCGAACGCTTGCAATCGGTTTTTGTTAAATACGCGGAAAGTTACAGAAGCGAAGTAACGTGTGCACGAGCCAATCAGTGAGATGCGAAATCAAGCTAAGCGAATGACGTGCGATGGAGAAGTTTTAACAAGAAATAACTCCCGTACCCAACGGCGCATTGATTTTGAAGTGAAAACGCAGTGCGCGAGGCGAGTCCTTGGAATAAAAAAAATGGATTAATTTTTAAACCATTCGAAATGACAAACTAGTGTTTCTTAGAATATTATAAATTGGATAGTTGATAAAAGTTACGAATGGACTAAAAGTTTTAGATTAAATTTTGGAATAAGAAAATTATTAATATACGTGTTATTAATTTTAAAAGGACATTAAATAGCAATAAATATTATTTAAAAATAAGGAAGTAATGAATAGGTCAGCATTTAGAATAATTTAAAGGAATATTGCGAAATAAAATTTTTATACAACATTATCCCCGCCCCCCTAAAAACCGTAGAGCTGGTAGATCCGATGACCTACAAGTTCATTTAAGGAAAGCAATAATTCAAATTACAATATAGTTATCTGGTATTCTACTTTCTTTCTGGTATTCGACTTCAAAAATTCTCTGATTTTATTAAAGCCAAATCAATAGTTAGTTTTGTAAACGCTAACCTGTGGGAATTGTTTAAATACAATTATAATATAAATATTTTTGTTACAAATAATTTTTTTTTTACTCCTTAAAGGGTCTCAAGACTCTTAATATTGGAAAAAAATGACCATTTTCAACATTTAATATTTTAAAATGTAGATGACTTTAAAACACAATTTTTGGATAGATGAAAGATACACATATATGTTTTTTTTCATGTCATATATTAAAAAAATTATAATATGCAGAGTTAATATTTATAGGGGGCTTCAAAATGTCAGACATTTTTCGAGCAGAAAATTGGCATGACAGCTTACGCGCAGAATTACAAAACAAATGTTGCATCTAGAACAAAAAATTTGGTGCCTAATTACTTCAGATTGCAGTAATTATCCTGAACCTAAGTAAATTTGTATTTAAAACATTTTTATATTTTTAATACAAAGTTGTATTTATCTTATAAAAAAATTTGAAAATTTCAACAGATTTGAAAAAATATTATTTTCAACTCTAGAAATGAAAATTTAGATTCAGTTTATGCAGACTAACATGAAACATACCTTTTGAAAATTTCATGAAAAAATATTGAAAAGTTTATGAAATATCCTGCGCGTTATGCCCAAAGACATCATTTTGGGAAAAATGACTTCAAAGTTTTGTTTTTACCGCTTCAGCTGTGAGTGTGTATAATTCTAAAAGTCATAACTTCTGTCTAATCAGAATTTCAAGGAAACAATTACATCGAAATGTTCAGAAAAGATAAGAGTTTAACATATAAAAAAATTACAATTTCGAATGGTGTAATTAACATTATGAAACAGCATCATTGAAAAAATAATGTAATTTGAACACTAGAACGGTCGACAATTTCAACATCCTGAAAGAGCCGTCCGTGTCATTTCGACACAACTAATTTAATTCTGCAAAATTGTTGCTATAAATTCTAATTTAGCACTATATTGTGTCATTGTACTTTAATAAAGCTTATATTGTTAACATTTCACAAAAGAACGATTATTTATTTTACAGAAAAATACATTTAAACAAAACAGCCGACAATTCCGCCATCCTGAAAAAGCCGCCGGTGTCTTTTCGACACTACTAATTTATTTATACAAATTGGACGCTATAAAGTCTAATTTAATACTATATTGCGTCATTGTACTTTAATTAAGCTTATATTGTTCCCAAGAGATCAATGATTTATTGTAAATTCTCCACGTTGTCGAAATAACACCAACGGACGTTCTAGTTGAATTTGGCTGTATTTTGTTGTTTATTTTATATCGAATCACATAATACAAATTTCAACAGTGTGCTTATTACGTAAAATGATTAAAAGCCTTAGGATTTCAAAAATATGGTGAAAAAAAGTGACAGAGAGATATAGCTAAATTCGCTTTGGTATCAAAATTATTTCAACGGACGTCCTACTCTGTTAAAAATTTACAGCAAAGTGTCCAGTCATTTGACCGTTTTTATAAAAATAGTTTATAACCGTAATTTAACTCTATTCTGACCATAATATGGGCAATAATATGGTCAGAATATAGTTAAATTATGGTTATGTAACATTTCTCTATAAAAAAAGGTCAAATGACTGGACAGTTTGCTCCAAATTTTTAACAATCTAGTGTTAAAAGAAAAACTAATCACAGAAATACAAATACAAAAAAATTAAAATAGTTTTTCGTGAGATAACAGCATATTTATACATATTAAAAGAAAGAAAAAATAAATATTTTTATAGCAAAATATTCCAAAACAATGATTTTAAACAAAATTAAAATAATTGAGGCATTGATATGGAAAAGGTAATAAGTCAAGAAAAATCGATTTTGAGATTTTTAGTTGTAAAAGTATAATTTTAAGTACTTTTAAGTAAAATTTTAAGTTGTAAAGCTGACATATCCATACATGGATCTCATATGCTTATTTTGTGTGAATAAAACTTTGTAATTTAGCAGTGTAAAACCGTTTTTTGCTTCCCATGTAAAATTAGGTTTTCTTGACTTACTATCTTTTCCATGTTAATGCCTCAATTCAGGCATTTAATTTTTTTTTTAATTCCCACAATTAAAATTTAAATATATTTAGATATCGAAGAAGTTTATAAATACATTTTATATTAAAAAATTGAAATTCTTAAAAATATTTTCTATTATGAATAATAAAAAAATGCATGATATAAAAAAAGGTTTTTTTTTTCATTATTTGGTAAATTTTAATTCTGTAGTAAGTTTAGTCTAAACTTACTTTAGGTTATGATGAAATACTTTACTCAAACAGCAAATAATTTATCGCCGAACTTCAGCCGAGAGTTTTAACCCGATCACATTTCGTCCAGGCGACCTTAGTCTCAGGGCAAAAAATACTTCTTGTCCGGCCGGCAAAGCGTCTCTCGACCGTCGCATTCCGACTATTATTGAATCAATTTTGAAGCCTTTGCCTATTAGTTTTTAAGGTTTCGTTCATCTCACGAAACTATATTACTCCCGCTTCGTGGTCTGTCCGTCACAGAGCCTGTTCTCAGAAACTATATAACTTACACGCTTCAAATTTATAGCTGAATACCTACTATGAAGCTCAAAAGCATAAAATTTGAAAAAATTGTATTATTTTAATATAGAGAGATACAAAAACAAAAATTGAACAGCCTTTTCCTATTAAATTAAAAAAAAAAAATTCGCTAAAGTGGTTGCATCAAAAATCCACAATAAAATTCTTTCTACAATAATTAATTTTCTATTGAAAGATTTCCACGTGAAAAATGAAAATAAAATAAAAATATTCACCAATTGAAAAAAAAAAAAAAAAAAAAAAAAAAAAAAAAAAAAAAAAAAAAAACAGATTAGTATGACGCCATATTGGTAATAAAACGGAAATTTCCAAACATTTCTCAATAATACAAGCAGTATGAGTATGTGTAAATACAGAAATCAGCTTAATATGACGTCATTAGAGAATTAAAAAGAAATTTAATCTGACGTAATAATGGATTTTTCAAATGTTTGAGAATAATACAAAGAGAGTATCAATATGAGTAATTGAGAATAGTTGTCTGAGTGACACGAAGACTCATACACAGCGCAGTATTACTTTGCTCCATATATAGCTACGGCGGATATTAAAACCTTTCGTCAAGCATAACTCAAAAAATATTTAACGGATTTCGTTCAAATTTTGACAGCAGGTACCTATAAAGGTGACAACGACGTCTATTTATTACCAATAATAAATTTCAAACCGTTTGGAAATTATATTAAAAAATAGATTTTAAAAAAGCAAAATTACAGTACATACGTCACGAAAATTTAGTGCGTACGTCATTTTCACCGGCGGGAGATATTCGTAATCAATCGGATTTCAAAAGTTCATGGAGCATGGAGCAAAAAAAATATGCACTCACTAATATTCAGTACAATAAAAGGTACTTTTCGGTTAGCCGGGCGCCAGTGATCTATATACATGTTGTGTGTATAAGATACGCCAGTGATATTTATACATACACACATATGTATATATATATACACACACATATATATATTATATACATAAATGTATGTATGTATAATATGTATGTATGTATATACATATATATTTATCTATGTATTTGTTCATATATCACAGGCGTCTAGCTAACCTAAAAGTACCCAATAAAATATATTTAAATTTTTTATCAAATTGAACATAAAAGTACAAATATATCAAATGGTTTGCAGTATGTGAAATGAAACAATTTTATTATAATCACCTATCGTACAATAAAAATAGCTAATATTCTGCATTCAGTGGGAAAAGTTCCATATCCTGTGCCGGTAGATTTGGCAAGTTATTTTTTGGTGATAAGTGTTTCGATGTGGTTGTTGCGATCTTCAGTCTTTCGGTTACATTTTTTAATGTTTTGCAGATGTAATACACTATATTTCCAATGATGATTGGTCACTTGCGATTTTAGACGTTTGGTTAAATATCTGGAAAGATACATGAGGAATTATCCTGTAACTTCCGGAATGTAAACAACATGATTGACGTCATATATTTCCGCGAAGATTTTTTCCCGAAACCCCATAAAGGGCCGTCAACAAATTGAAGAAAAACGAATATCTTTTGGATAACCCTGTGAAAACTAATAATGCAAAAAGTATTCAAACTGCAGATTATGATTAAGTGGCTTATTGTAATAATTTGGATTCATTTTTATGAAGATAGCATGTATACTCGAAGAGAAATTCACGTTTTTATAAAAACAGTCCCAAATTTTACCAAGTTTTTTGCTTATAATTTGCAGAGTTTTTAATATAAAAACAAGTTATTTTCAGAAAATATGACAAACACAATTGTACACAATACCTTGCAATCAGAATTAAAAAATAATAAACATTGTATGAAAAATGAGCAGGTTTACTAAATATTGTTTCACTGCGCATGCGCGAATTCAATCAAAATATACTGTACATAATATATTAGCTAAATGTATAGACCAACTTTTATGAAAGTCTCAAAAACATAGCTTGAAAATTCGGATAGTAATCGTCGATAGAATTAGCTCGAATTTCGCTATTCCCAAGAGGAAGCAAAAAGATGAGGGGTTGTATCCAAATATACTAGCTTATGAAAGTTGACATAATAAGAATGAAGTGTCTCTCATTGTATATTTGGATACAACCCCTCATCTTTTTGCTTCCTTTTGGGAACAGCGAATTTCGAGCTTATTCTATCGACGATTACTATCAAAATTTTCAAGCTATTGTTTTGAGACTTTCATAAAAGTTGGTATATATATTTAGCTAATATATTATGCACAGTATATTTTGATTGAATTCGCGCATGCGCAGTGAAACAAAGGTTAGTAAACCTGCTCATTTGTCATACAATTTTTATTATTTTTTAATTCTGATTGCAGGGTGTTGTGTACAATTCTGTTTGTCATATATTCTGAAAATAACTTGTTTTTATATTAAAAACTGTACAAATTATAAACAAAAAACTTGATAAAATTTGAGACTGTTTTTATAAAAACCTGAATTTCTCTTCGAGTATACATGCTATCTTCATAAAAATGAAACCAAATTATTACAATAATCCACTTAATGATTATCTACAGTTTGAATGTTTTTGCAATATTAGTTTTTACAGGGTTATCCAAAATATATTCGTTTTTCTTCAATTTGTTGACGGCCCCTTAAGGGGTTTCGGGAAAAAATCTTCGCGGAAATATATGACGTCAATCATGTTGTTTACATTCCGGAAGTTTCAGGATAATTCCTCATGTATCTTTCCAGATATTTAACAAAACGTCTAAAATCGCAAATGACCAATCATCATTGGAAATAAAATGTATTATGTAAACATATGTTTTGTAGATATATATATATTTTTGTATATATATGCTAATTGTAATGGCAGTTGGGAATGAGATTTTTACCTTTTTATCAATGCTTTCGAAAATATTAAAACATTAAAAAAAGATGATACAGATGTCGCAGGCGCACCGGGATATCTTTTTGTACTAAAATGGCGATGTTATGTGTGGGCAACCTGGCGATTTTGGTGAGATTTCGCTTCGTGTAGCAACTCGGTAGGGCAGATTCTGTGTTTTTATGTTAAATTAAATATTGTGTGTTTTAAAATAAATTAATCACTGTGTGTGTTGTATAATAACATAAGGTAAAGATGTCATATGCGCACCACATTGGCGCGATTGCAACAAAATGGCAATTTTATGCCAAACATGGTAACCCGGTTATTTTTTTTATGTGTTAATAAGTGTTAATTTTTTAGGATTTATTGTGATATTTATATTATTATGTTTATTATTTATAACTGTTCATTTATTATTGCATGCTTTTTGTAAGGGTACTTCTCTATTATCCCGTCGACCACTTTTCATAACAAAAAACTATCGCCAAACTGTAAGATTAAACGCCAAAAATGCAGTCCCATTTACTTGATGTCAAAAGCATTATACGTGATTGTTATGTCATCAAATAGTTCATAAAGTGGTCGACGGTGTCATAAAGTGGTCGACGGGATAATAGAGAAGTACCTTTGTAATTAATATTCAAAAACAAAGTTTTCGCCAAATTGGCGGGGGAAAAATCGCGTCAATGTGGTGCGTATATGACATATGTGCCTAAATAATTTTTGTCTGCTTAAAATAAAAATTGTGTGCGTTTTATAACATAATAAAATCAAACTAGCATGCTGTTTTAGCATTCTTGGCCTAACGGGTTCTCAAAAACGGGGTTTTCTGGCCAAAATGGCGCAAACAAAAATCACGCCAATCCCAGTGCACTAGCGACAGCTATTCCAAAAATATTTATATCAAGTGTATAATGTTTTGCATTTTTATACGGAACACTTTTCTATTTAAAGATTTTAAATGCTATTTACATTAGATATTTTTTTCCTGAGGTTCCCAAAAGTTAATTTAGGTATGTTTTTCGTTCGTTTATTAATATTTTACAATTTGCCCCCAGACAATAATAATTATTTATCCCAAAAATACCTCTTAGGTTTGTTAAATATGTTTTTTTTTCATTACTTAGTAAAATTTCGAAAATGGCGATAAAATTTTATTTTAGTATCGTATTTATGTTTTTAAGATGGTTCAAAAACATGGTTTAATAAAAGTACGTTTGTAAACATTTGAAAAACATGTTTTTCCGCTCTCTGGAAAAATTTGGTAAGATGCTCAAGTAGATGCTTTTAGTAAGATGTTTTTTTTTTTAAGTAGATGCTTCGGTAAGATGCTTTTGGCACCATGTTTAATTTTTTCGCCAATCGCGCCAACCGGCACAGGATACGGAACTTTCCACATTCAGATACACAGGCAAGGCTGGTATCAAACAACAATAAAGCTAGCAACAACATTGTTTTAACTCTATAACAGTTACAATAATGATATTAAATGTTCCGATTGGCTTTGGGCCCGATTACGGTAGTTTCCCCGGGAAAAAACTGTAGAAGAAGTCTTTTACATTTGTTTCGAATGAAGCTCGGTAAACAAAGTATTAATTAATAATACAAACAACACTAACATAAACATGGAAGCAAAAGTTTGAATTCAAATGTATATATTTGTTAATCTTTCCCCCTCCCACCAACTCTTCAAAAAAAAAATAAGAAAAATAAAAAGAAAGTTACAGCATTGAATTTAAAACGGCGTTAAGCTACGTTTTCTGACTTAAGCAATTAACTGCAAACCCGATTATGAAACTTTCACTTAACTATAACATGTATCTAATAGCCTTGAGGATACTTCCCAGTTGTACGGACCTTTGGGCTTTTTTAAAAAGCGTGACACAATTCGGGTTTAAGAAGTTGAGATTTATTGCCAAATTATATAAACAACTATGAAACTAAAACTGATGAATTATTTTGCTGGTTTACGCATTTATTTTTAAAAATTGAATCTGATTACACTTATTAGATGGATTACTTCTGTTTGTATTTAATAACGGTAAACGGCTTCTGTATATTGAATGAATTGTGAAACTATTGGGAAGAGGTAGAGTGACGAGTAAACAAACGGGTAGACAGACGGATAGTGAGATGGGTAGAGAGACGGGTAGTGACAGAGATAGGCTAACGGGTTGCGAAACGAATAGGTATACGGGTAGCGAGACAGGTAAAAAAAGTGCAGACAGAGGGGTACCGAGATGGGTAGTGAGACGGGTCACGAGACGCGTAGCGAGACGACTTGTGAGACCGATATACAGGCATGTAGAGTAAAGGTTGAGAGACGGGTTGCGTGGTGGATAGAGAGACGGGCAGACAGAAGAGCACAGAGACGAGTTGACAGACGAGTAGACAGAGGAGTATGTATGTACACAGGCAGACGTGTCGAGAGACTGGTAATTAAACAGGAAGCAAGACAGGTAGAAAGACGGATTGACAAATGGATAGAGAGACAGGTAAAGAGTTGGGTAGAGCAAGGGTGATTGTGTTCCGGTATTTTGTATACCACTAAATTTATATAGCAATATTCTTAGTATGTCATCGCAGAATTTATCGATTAAACAAGAAAAAGATGGCTATATAAATTTAGTGGTGTACAAAATACCGGAACACAATCACCCCTGGGTGGAGTTTGAGTAGAGGAAAAAAAATTAATTCAAATGTAAATATTTGTCACAAGGAAAATGTTGCAACAATGAAATTAAATTTGCGTTAAGCCACGCTTGCTAAAATACGCTATTGGCTGGAAATCTGATTACGTAACTTTGAAAAGCTTGGCGTTTTATAAGATCAAGCAAAAAAAAGGGGGATTATTTGCCAAATGTTATAAAAACAAATCTGATGGACGGTACTTCTTTTCTACTTGTTTAACAGTGTATATGGATTTATGTATGATATTTTGTAATGCTATCATTTAATTTTCTCTTTTTCATTATGTCGTAATTGTTAATCCTACGTTCTTAACAATATCACTCAGACTAATCCCTTTGAGGGAAATCCTAGTAAATATATAAGTTTGAGGAACGTATTGAATCATGACAAAAACTCGATTATGGAAATATTGGCATATGTTAACTTTTTGAAGGTCTCTGTACAACATGTTTAATTTTGAAATTGATTTTTTTTTAAATATCGCATTTAGTCCACATGACAGATATTATTATGACCGCTATTGGACCGGGTCAGATTTTCGAAAAAAACGAGAAAAATAGACCGGTAAATTTTTACTTTATAAAAAACATGACTTTTTTTTTTTTTTTTTTTTTTTTTTTTTTTTTTTGAAAATGAAATTTATTCGGATTTATTAAAGAAAGTATAAAGTGTTTTGAAAGGAATATTAGACGAAACCTTTTGTACGATCTTCGATCACACTTACCCAATTGTTGATCATTTGTCACTTGGTAATCCTTTTCCGAGTACATTGCTATATCAAATGATATTTTGCCGATTAGTTAGTGATATCATATGGGAAAATTTGTAAGATTTAAAAATTTTGGCATATTTAAAACTTAAGAAAGTTCGTTTTAATTCAAAGAACAAATATTTCTAATCGGGTTTTTTCCCCTATAAGATGCTAAAATATTTACATATCGATTATATAACTAATTAACACGTAAAAAATTTCGTTTTAGTTTAAATTCTAAATATTGCTGTTAAATGCGTTTGTAATAAAAGTTAAATTTAATTACAATTTAAATTTAAATTGCGATTAATTTTCCGCTGTAAGATGCAAATAACATTATCTTTTAAGTTAAAAATTACGTTCTAACTTCTCAATTTTTTCTTTCTTTCTGTTTTAAGTATCTAAATAATAGTTTAAATAAATAATTAGTTCAGTTATTTTTTTAACTTAAAAGAAAAAATGCATACAATTAAATTTCTCACTATTTAGAGAAAAAAAAGATGATCAACTTCTGTATAAAACAATTTACGTTATACATAAAAAAAATAATAATCTCAAAAACTTTTTCTATTTTTTTAAATGTCATTTTTCATTTAGTTACAGTTCTAACTCTGTATTGTATTTTCTTAATTTCCAAACTTATACCTAAATAATTTGTATACTTTATTAACTCAGTAATTTCTAATTCATAACTTAAAAAATGCATTTAGAGCGAATAATTTGTAGTTTATAATTTTGGATATTTTTTCATATTTGAGTACTTTCAGTTTATTTATCTAAATCAATAAAACAGCAAGTATTTCTAACCACTTATTAAAAATATATCTGTGAATTTATTAAGTTTCATTTATCAAAGTATATTTTTAAATATGAATGACTATACTTAATTATTATTTTTTTAAGAAACTTTTTTAAATTGTGAGATTTATATTACATCACTTATCGTGCTATCTATAAATTTTCAACAGATTAAGGTTTACTGATGCAAAAGGAATTTATTCTCACCAAGAAACGTTTTCTTTCAGATGTATTTTTGACTAGCACTACCAGCGATGCTGATCGCCTGTCTGTTTAAAAGTGTGGTGATCTGTCCTTGAAACGTGAAAAGAGATTTTTGAGGGGTTGTAATATAAAGATTCAAGGATATTGGTGTATTGGTGTGTTTATGTCCCGTGACATATTTCACTAAAGTGTGTGTGTGGGGGGGGGGGGACTTACAACAGAGACAAATAATACGCTCCCTGTAAAATGATTCAACTTGGTTCGTTTCCAAACATCTGCCGAATCCACCCTTAAGTATGTGCCGATTTAATTACTTCCAACATTATTCTGATTTACTGCCGACGTTTGGCTTTGATTTATAGCTAGACAAATCATTTAGTTGTTGGCGACGCGATATCGTGTCAATTTCTTTTTACGACTGTCGTCCATTTACTGACAATCGTTCTAATAGACCGAAATTTAGACGATATCTCTTGCTGTTTTGATAGATTATGGATTTCATCTAGGCTTTTTCTAAAAAATCTTGTACCAATTTTGACATAATCGTTTTTCTATCGTTCGCGTCTTCATTCCGGTGGAGTTTAGTTGTCGTACGCTTCTTGACCTCACATTTAAAGCAATGGAAATAGTTGTAGAGAGAACTGTTGAAATCTTCAAGCGTTATTGCTACGATATATGTATGTTATCCTAACCAACTGTTTTGATGAAGCCAAACACAAAATGAGCCTTATACTGTTTATCTCTGAGATATTTATTTTAAAGATTTGCCGCAACAATACGACGAACAGTGGTTTTCAGTTTTCTAGAAGAGCTATATTTTTTTATTTGTAATTTTAATAAAAGTAATAAACAAGTGAAACAAGGAAAGAATTATCTCCTTTGTACGTAAAAGAACATGTAAAATAAGTATAGCTAACAAAGACTGACAACAAACATCTTACTGGCATTGAGCTTGACATATCCATAGATTTTCATGTTTGATTTCTGCTGCTAAGAAAATAAAAATTCTTTATTACTGATCGTTGATTTCAGATAATTCTGGATAAAAAGCTAAAGTTCTTAAAACATACTTTCTTCAATAATAGAAATTTGAAGAATAAAACAAAAGGTATAATGTAATAGTACACTCTACATAATTTTATCTTTGATAAAAAAGTTTTCATACAGTTCAGTAGATAGTAAAAAAAGTCTTTATGATGCATAAATAAGTCATTAACAAATATGTTTAAGAAAATTGTCATTATTACGTATTTTACTGGGTAAAATTTAAATTTCCGATAATGTGATAGCTTTATGTTGAGGATTTCATAACAAAATGTTTGTGCATGGATTTCATAGGTACGAAAATTCAAAGTTATTCTTATTAAAATGTTTAAATGTGATAAAGTCATTATGATGCTTATAAATAATGCAAAGCGTTCTTTGAAATATTTTAAGCGTTAGCTTCATTGATGCAACATCCATATATTTGCAGAAATTTTAAATATTCACATAGAAATCACATAACTAATCTAACATTATTTGCTGCTTCGAAACCTCTTCTTGTGTTATTTTAGGTAGCTTTCAATACAAAAAAGTCCTTCCGGCCTGTACCGGGAGGAAAAGGTAGCTTTCCTATATCTACGTTTTAAAATTTTAGCTAATGTTACACGAAAACAGCAAGCTAAAATGCAAAGAAACGTTTACAAAAGATTCGTTAATACTGAATTTGAATAAGAAATTCTTCAAATTATTGAGCAATAGCCAAATTGGCTTCATTTATGAAGACTTATTTTGATCGCCAAATTTCGCGATATTTCGCCAAATGTCGCCAATTTTGCCAATTTTGTCGCCAATGTCGCCAATTTTGGCGCTAACGGATATGAATATATAGTTTTATGCGTATGATTGGGAAAATTATTACAACAATGAAAGAAAATAATTTGCGAGTAATCGCGTTAATGTGCTGTTTTGTTTCAAAATGTCAGCCACCCTAGAATTTCAAACTGCTCTATCTCAGCCATTTTTTAAGATAGAGGTAAACCAAAAAAAGCTCTGGAATCCTTGTATCAAGGCCTAACACGTAATTAAAAAATAAATTTGAATTTTTAAATTTTGTATAGTTATTTTAGATTTTATGTTAATTTAAATCTTTAAGTGGCCGCCATCTTGAAACAAGATGGCGGACCAAGCTGGCCAACGAACTCGGTCGAGACATTAGTGACCTTAATACACACAATTAGTTTCATCAAAATCGATTCATAAATACGGGCGTTATCGTATGACATAGGTCAGATATATATATATATATATATATATATATATATATATATATATATATATATATATATATGGATATATCTATATATATAAATCAACATTTGGACGGAGGGTGGTTTTGGGGTCCGGGGGTCATGATCGGTGAAAATATATCGAAATTTTCCGGAACTGCTTTCCTCCGAACGGCTGCAATAGGTAGCTTTATACTTTTAGGTAGCTTTCAATACAAAAAAGTATAAAGCTACCTATTGCAGCCGTTCGGAGGAAAGCAGTTCCGGAAAATTTCGACATATTTTCACCGATCATGACCCCCAGACCCCAAAACCACCCTCCGTCCAAATGTTGATTTATATATATAGATATATCCATATATATATATATATATATATATATATATATATATATATAGTCAGTTATTTCTGTTTCAATGGTTAATTTTTGCAATAAGTTTATATATATATATATATATATATATATATATATATATATATATCTGACCTATGTCACACGATAACGCCCGTATTTATGAATCGATTTTGATGAAACTAATTGTGTGTATTAAGGTCACTAATGTCTCGACCGAGTTCGTTGGCCAGCTTGGTCCGCCATCTTGTTTCAAGATGGCGGCCATTTAAAGATGTAAAATAACTTAAAATCTAAAATAAATGTACAAAAAATTTAAAAATTCAAATTTATTTTTTAATTACGTGTTAGGCCTTGATACAAGGATTCCAGAGCTTTTTTTGGTTTACCTCTATCTTAAAAAATGGCTGAGATAGAGCAGTTTGAAATTCTAGGGTGGCTGACATTTTGAAACAAAACAGCACATTAACGCGATTACTCGCAAATTATTTTCTTTCATTGTTGTAATAATTTTCCCAATCATACGCATAAAACTATATATTCATATCCGTTAACGCCAAAATTGGCGACATTGGCGACAAAATTGGCAAAATTGGGCGACATTTGGCGAAATATCGCCAAATTTGGCGATCAAAATAAGTCTTCATAAATGAAGCCAATTTGGCTATTGCTCAATAATTTGGCGAATTTCTTATTCAAATTCAGTATTAACGAATCTTTTGTAAACGTTTCTTTGCATTTTAGCTTGCTGTTTTCGTGTAACATTAGCTAAAATTTTAAAACGAAGATATAGGAAAGCTACCTTTTCCTCCCAGTACAGGCCGGAAGGACTTTTTTGTATTGAAAGCTACCTAAAAGTATAAAGCTACCTATTGCAGCCGTTCGGAGGAAAGCAATTCCAGAAATTTTGATATATTTTCACCGATCATGACCTCCAGACACCAAAACCACCCTCCGTTCAAATGTTGATTTATATATATACATATATATGTATATATATCTCCATATATATGTATATGTATATATATCTCCATATATATATATATATATATATATATATATATATATATATATATATATATATATATATCTGACTTATGTCATACGATAACGCCCGTATTTATAAATCGATTTTAATGAAACTAATTGTGTGTATTAAGGTCACCAATGTCTCGACCGAGTTCGTTGGCCAGCTTGGTCCGCCATTTTGTTTCAAGATGGCGGCCACTTAAAAATTTAAAACTAAAATAAATATACAAAAAAGTTAAAAATTCAAATTTATTTTTGAATTAAGTGTTAGGCCTTGATACGAGGATTCCAGAGCATTTTTTGGTTTACCTCTATCTTAAAAAATGGCTGAGATAGAGCAGTTTGAAATTCTAGGGTGGCTGACATTATGAAACAAGACAGCACATTACAAAGATTTTCATTGTTGCAATAATTTTCCCAATCATACGCATAAAACTATATATTCATATCCGTTATTAGCGCCAAATTCTCGCCAAACTTGGCGACATTTGGCGAAATATCGCCAAATTTGGCGACCAAAATAAGTCTTCATAAATGTAGCCAATTTGGCTATTGCTCAATAATTTGGCGAATTTCTTATTCAAATTCAGTATGAACGAATCTTTTGTAAAGGTTTTCTTTGCATTTTAACTTGCTGTTTTCGTGTAACATTAGCTAAAATTTTAAAACGAAGATATAGGAAAGCTACCTTTTCCTTCCGGTACAGGCCGGAAGGACTTTTTATTCACCAAATTTTCAACAATAAGTACAAGAAATGAAAGCAGGTGACCTATTATGAGGATAAGAAAAGATCCAGTAAAATCTTCAAGTGTCAATGGGGACATATCCTTCCGATCAGGAGCAAAATTTTTTGATTCGGATAACCGCAACTGAGCCATGTAACGTCTGTCGCTTAGGTTTTTAGCATATAGATCTGCTGCAATAATACGATCAACAGCGCTTTCAAGATTTTTCGGGAAACAATAGTTCTTGGAATAAGCTATTCCAATGTGGCTCAAAGAAAATGAAGCGTCAAAAACGAAATAATCTCTTGCGTGCACATACAAATCCAACCTGTCCGCTATGAATGCTTTTTTATGGGAATAGTCTAAAAATGGTTCTTTCCCATGCAAGCCTGCGATTTCACTTCTTTTCATACACTCTCCAATTGATCTGAATCTATCATCGTTAGATTCGAACCATCAAACTTTAGGTATACCCCCTTTATATGAAATGCAAGTGACTGATCCTTCCTTTGCAGCTTTAGCCAAATCCGCCGTATCTCGAATTTCAACCATCCTTGGAAATGTTATTACAGATAATATGACAGCTTTGTAGCTGTTAGTAAGGATCGTGACGCCTAAGAACCAAAAAAGCAGCAACAATGCGGTGTTTTTTCGTCTTAATTCAAAAGAGATTGATTTTTCTAATAGGTTTCCGATAGTGGCCATTAGAACATCAGAATAGGGTTGTCTTTTCTTCAAAAGAAAGTACAAAAGAGGTGACATGAGAATTAGACATAGGCCTATACCTATCCACACTTCAAAGGAAAAGATTTGAAATACGGCGAATTCCCTTGGATGTGGTTCAAGTTTATTTGTCATAAAAGAAACATCGGACACATATAATGGGAAGGTAAAATTAACTACTTCTCTTCTCTCCTGAGTTGGCGTAAGTCCACTTCCCGTCAGCTCAGCCTCTCCCCTTACTAGCATTCCAATAACACCAGACCAAGTGCCGTTAAAATACTTGATTCCAAATGCATCTGGTAGAGGCGGGACAATTTCAATCGGGATCCCAAGACCTCGGGAGAGAGCACGAATGATAGGAGCATTGAAAACCTTCACTACACTTCCATCAACATTCGTAAACAAAGTATCTTGTTCATTTTTTTGTGGTTGCATAGTGGCAAGTTTTATTACTTTTGGTAGGCTGTTCTGTGGCATTTTCTTCCTAAGTAAAATAAAATAAAAAATATATATATAATTTAACAAATTACAATAACCATTGAAAAAATGTTCCGAAAGCTTTAAAAAAACAAAAACAACAACAAAAAAAAACATTACCGTACCACAATTATGAATATGCCAATTTTGTAGTTATGATTCCGCCAAGATCATCACAAAATTTATACAGGGTGTCCCAGGATTATTGGGACAAACTTTAAGGGGAGGTAGTGGACATCACAAGGATTCAGATTTGCATAGCAACTCATGGTCGGAAACGGCTTCTTTCGCCGTTAGGCGGTGTTGTTCACAAGAGCACTGGAGAAAACCCTACTTGTTGCCAGCACCTCTAACATCTGCAGATTATCTCATTTTTTTGCAAGAGGTGCTACTAACCTTACTTGACACTATGCCAAACATTTCAGACGCCATATGTGGTTTCAACATGATGAGGCACCTGCCCATTATATCAAATGTGTTCGTGAACATTTGAATCAGGTGTTTGGTCACCGATAGGTTGGCCCACGCTCTCCTGATTTAAGCAGCATAGATTTCCTTCTTTGGGGTGCACTGAAAAGTGCTGTGTACGCAACGCCTGTGGATTCCGATATGGATCTGGTTGCACGACAGGTTTGTGCTGCTGTGGATATCCAACAAAATCCAGGTGTATTTGAGCGAGTCCGCAATCCATGGTTTGACGTTGTAATGTATGCATCACTAGCAATGGTAGAAACTTTGAACATTTTTGGGACATTTTCACATATCATCTACCACAGCACATGTAATATCTTTGGCCAATAAATTATTTCAGATGATCTCAGCCTTGTGTCTCAGCCGTTTCTTGTACCTGTCATACTACTTTCCCATGACGTTTCCGATTATGGGTTGCTATGCAAATCTGAATCCTTGTGATGTCCCCTAGCTCCCCTTAAAGTTTGTCCCAATAATCCTGGGACACCCTGTATATGCATCCTATATACGCATATAGATATTCCAAACACTCCTATATGTACCATATGCGTCATTATACACATATTATTTACGTCTTATATGTCGCATATACATCATGTACACATGTCATATATATACATTATATATATGCATCATACATGACTATACCTTGGCCACATACGTCAAGAAATGATATATATATATATATCATATATTATTATAATGTCATACATGCTTTATAATTTGGTGATAAATCTTGGTCACTTGTCGATTCATCCTTGGAGGCTGCTATAACACGAAAGTGCCAAATTTACAATACATTAATGAAAACAGAAACAAAATAAAAAATATAACACGAAAGTACCAAATTTACAATACATTAATGAAAACAGAAAAAAAAATATTTCGTCCTTGAGGGCCGCTATAACACGAAAGTACCAAATTTCTACTTTATTTTTCATATTTGATAATTTTCATCTATCCTTTTTGTAAATTTAACATTTTTGTAACGATTTTATGCATTACTATTGCCTATTCAAAGGAATATTCTTCTAAAGTTACAGAATTTCGTAAAAAATTCTCCTAAAGTTACAGAATTTCGTTAGAAACGCTTAAAAACGCATAAAAATAAAGTGACGACGTCAAGGGGTCCATTCTCGACCGAAAACAACAACCATTTTCCCAATGGTTAAAAAAGTTACATCAATTTTACATTTAATTAGAGATACTGTAGAGCACCGATTATCCAAATCCGTCGGAACCGGCGCTATTTAAGATAATTGGACAGGCAATTTTAGGAATGTTCCTGACTATGCCAAAATGGTTTAAAATAATTTTTATTTACCTGTAACAGTTTTGTTTTTAAAGGAACAAACATATGTTTTTAAAAATTTAGTAGTAGAGAGGTAGATTTAAAAAGTTCTGTTGTGTCTACAGAGTGCGATGAAATTTAAAAAAAAACTTTTATTTACAAATAATTAATCGCAGATAGTTGAAGTTTGTGACTGTATTCGGTTTTCGGGTTTTAAACAATATCTACAATTATATTGCCTCAAACGTAAATGGTATTCTATAAAACCCGAAGTTCCTCTCTATATAGTAAAACCTGTTATTCCGCAATATTTTCCCTTTTCTCAGAAAAGTATATTAAACTCATTATTAAAATTATAAAAGTTGTTTCTTTTCTATTAGAAGATTATTGTTTTTTTTTTCAAAAATCCATTGTTGAAGTTTGTGACTGTATTCGGGTTTTGGGGTTTTAAACAATATGTATACAATGATATTGCCTCAAACGTAAATGGTATTCTATAAAACCCGAAGTTCCTCTCTATATAGTAAAACCCGTTATTCCTCAATATTTTCCCTTTTCTCAGAAGAGTATATTAAACTCATTATTAAAATTATAAAAGATGTTTCTTTTCTATTAGAAGATTATTGTTTTTTTTTTTTCAAAAATCCATAATTGTAAGATCCAGGCATCATTATGAATTATTAACATTGGTTTAATCACGCATTTATTATATTAAGGAAGGAGTACAATTGAAATGCATTGAGATACATAGTCAGATTTTAATAACATAAATCCTTTATCTGAGACAGATATTGACGTAAAAATGCAATTTAAATATAATGGTCATTCTCTGAAATGTGGCAGTTTTTGTTTACATATTGAGCGCAAATAAAATTTTCTCAAAGTAGATTAACTGTACTTGTTCTAATTAAAAATCTTGTCTTTTAATGTGTATTTTATATATACCATATAAACTTCATGAACTAGTATTTTTTTAACAAACTGATGCAAGTAAAATTTTTGACTAATTCAATTAAAAAAAATTCTTCTTCTATAAAAGGTTTGCTTTATCATTCAATTTTTAATTATTTTTTATAATCAATTACTACGAAATATTAAAAATTTCTAACATTAAGGTGGCTATATTACCTGCATATATACCTTATAAGAATTTGAAAAGTTTAACCATTTGAAAATTAATGGCAAGACAATATTATTAACACAATCTTAATTTCTACCTTATTTTCAACACTTGTGCAATTTACATCAACAATTCTCCAAATTTTTATTCGAAATTTCATTATCTGAAATAAGATTTATTTTATATTTCAAAAAAGTCATTTTTACCTTCTGTTCCCAGATTTAAAATATGTCCAAATAATAATACTTTCAAACACTTTACAATTGAAATATACACAATTGAAAACTACACGTGAATGTTAAAATAGATGAAAAAATAAAATGATAAGATTATTACGTGCTAAATTAACTTAGTGGTGAAAATTACGTCAAATTTAAAAAGCCTAAATATTAATATTTAAAAAACTTTTCAATTGAAAAATATTTACTCCAGCATATTAAAAGATAAAGAAAACTTAAAAATAATTAAGTTTTTACGTGGAAAAAGCATTAAATTGGGGGAAATTCCGTCATATTTGAAACAATATACTATTTGAAACCATCTATTATAGCGTTTAAAGGAAAAGTTTTAGACTAGACTTTATTATAAAAATCCGGCGAGAAGCGACACTTTTTTAACCCTTTTGTACAAGCTGATTTTCAAATGTATGCTAGATATTATTTAATCAATCACGAAAATCGCCATCAGCTGTCACCACAGCGGTGGAAATGGGCCTTGGGATCGCAAAAAACTCTCAGTCAAAGGGAAATAAATTGGAACCGAATTACCGAATCGCCACTAGTCGTGATAATATCATCCAATCTCCCGTAATCAGGTAATATTTTTCATAATATACAAAATTAGCGGGTTTCAGAGTCTGTCAATTCTCAAAGGAGGGTTAACGAGTGTAGTTCGTAGGGGGGGGGGGAAGCCCCCTAGTTCTGTAAATAATCATTACTGTTTTAATAAACATACATATCTACCAAACATTCTAAATTACATTTCAAAATATAATCTTACTAAATGCGCCTCATATACGTTAATAGAATTATTAAAAATAAACTTTTAATTCTAACGGACAAGTGAACGAATAAAAATAATTCTTTTGTTCTTTAATAAATATTTTTTATAATTCACTTTTGTTCCTTTAGTACTTAATTTTCTAAGCAACCATAATATTAAATTTTTTTAATTAAGTTAAAAGTATTAAATGATAATAACAGACTAACAAGGGTTTTTTAAAATAAAGAATATGAATGAAAACAAAATAGCAAACAATTTGTATAAAGATAATAAATTGTGGATGTCTGTCGTTTAAATGTTCTTTCAAAGTACAACGTGAAGTGCTTAATTTTTTCTCTTTCTCTTTTTTAAACAAGTACTTTCAAAATCTCCTTAAATTAAGGACGATATCTTTTGTAAAACATATCAAAAGCTTTCAAACGATTGTTAATTAAATTTTTACTTGTCAATGTATTTTTTTTATTTATTGCTATATAATTTCTTTTGTAATTAAAAAATAAAATGCTTGTTTTAACAGAAATATTTATTTTAAACAGAAGGATTTTTTTAAAGAATATACAGGGTTATTCTAAATTATGGACCCATTTTCAAAAAATTGTATTTATTAAAGTACAAATCCAAAATGAACAATCTTTATACCAATGAAAAGAGGAAGTGTCAATTTTTTTAAAAAACATTATAAATGTTCACTGTGTCCACCGTTTGCTGCACGGCAAACATCTACGCGATAGCCAAACTCGTCCCACACACGAGAAAGCGAGAAAGCACTCACTCACAACTGACAGTGAAACGAAATCGCGGCCTATTGCCACGCGACCGCTACTGGCCACCACTGGAACCATCACCGCTTGGAAAGCCGTGCACTCAGTAACAGCAGATACGCTTTCTCGTGTGTGGGACGAGTTTGGCTATCGCGTAGATGTTTGCCGTGCAGAAAACGGTGGACACATTGAACATTTATAATGTCTTAAAAATTTTTTGAAACTTTCATTGGTGTAAAGATTGTTCATTTTGGATTTGTACTTTAATAAATACAATTTTTTGAAAATGGAACCATCATTTTGAATAACCCTGTATAAATATCAATAAAATTCTTAAGCATTGTCATTTTTCTAACTGAGTGAAAAAGAGTCTAAACCGGCTTAAAAAATTAAGACAATGGATTAGCTGTCAAAACTCTTCCAATTCAACTGTCCTAGACCAATCCGGCGAACAGTCTTAAGTTAACTTATACACTGGGCGTCTGAAGACATCTTGATCAAACAGTTGTTTTTTCAACCGTTAGTCGTACGTTTGTACTTTTATAAGCCTTTTTTCTCCAAAACGAGGGAACATTTTAAAATTAAAGAAGTAAGAAAAAATCATGCGTCCAGCATACATTATGAAACACTTTTTCAACACTTCTAGAACACATTAACAAGGAGAGTACTAGCCGAGATGGTGAAAGAGTCGCCAATAGGTAGCGCTGCAAATTTCGCATATTTTGATAATATTGTAATTTAAATTTCAGTTTACAGCGTAACCTGTTGGCGAAATTTTAAACTAATTTTCAAATCTTATGGTTAAAAATGTATTGCTTTTCTAATAAAGATGCAACAAACGGGGCATTTTTATCGTTAATCGTTTTCAAATTCTTTAGCCATTGAGCCACAGAGGATGGCTACTAACATCAAGGAAATATTTTTAGGTAACAATTCTATTAAGGCTGCTCGTCAGTAAACTTCCCGATTCCCCTCGCTAATGTTATTCCTATGGGCGTAGGATGCATTCGTATTTTTAAAATATCTCTCGCGAAATTAATATTTTTAACTTCTGTTTTCTTTGTATTGTTCTTAAAGAATGTCTCTTTTTTTCTTAGCTGTCAATTGTTTTCTAAAATATATACTTAATTTTATATGAAATGTTAAAATCGTATTCAGTTCTGCTAAGATTTTAACACATAAAAATATAAATTAAGCACATAGTTTAGAAATATTTTGATAACTAAGAAAAAAAGAGGCATTCTTTAAGAACAGTACACAGGAAACAGAAGTTAAAAATATTAATTTCCCGAGGAGATATTTTAAAAATACGAATGCATCCTACGCCCATTGGATTATCATTAGCGAGGGGAATCGGGAAGTTTACTGACGAGCAGCCTTAATGGAATGATTAAATGAATAGTCGCATAGCTGAAAAGTAAAGTTAGAATATTAAAATGTTATAGTATTATGAGTTGTAATTTTCCAACTGGACGAAAAATGTCCGGGCCAGGATTCGAACCTGGGATCTCTAGGCTGAAGCTGCCCCGCTCTACCAACTAAGCTATCCCGGTCGAATCTGGAGGGCATAATTCATCCAGTTAACCTTATTGATCATAGCATCTGGTCTGATATTTTTAATCAGCTCAACAGAATAAATCGCAGGTAATGGAACTCCAGTAAACGCTGGATCTTTACCAATTTGAATAATTGTGTTAAAATTAATCTAATGTTATAGTATTAATAATTTCTTAGAAAAATTAAAGAGTACTTATTTTTTATAAAAATTAAAGAGTAATTTTCTAAAAACAATTCAGATTTGATCAGAGGATAAGGTCTTACAAGTAAAATTACCAAAGTAAAATTTTTCAACTGTCTTGTTACATATGACATGTCACATATGTTACATTTGGCGGGACACAAATCCTCGAAATTTAGTGCTACAACAAACAATTTCAAAACACTCGGATCAGAAAAAATACTTTTTAAAATAAAATCTGAAAATTTTTCGGCGAAAACCCATAATAACGGGATGTTTCTGAGCGGTCACGCTCGGCTTCGGATGACGTTTTCATTAAATACTGTGCATATATCTCCACATAATTTTATAGAGGACTTGAAAACAGTTATATTTATAAACGACAAAGTTTCAGAGATTTCAGACGACGAAAACTATTTTTTTTATGTTAACGAAAACCGAATATATGTATTTTACAACCAGAAAATATTTCTATCGTAACTTTTTAACGGGCTGTAAAACCGCAATATTTATGAGCATTAAAATTTTCAAAAAATTTGGGAAACAAAAGCTATTTTTTGAAAACTATGAAACGATCCTACGTGAAAAAATAGGAAAATGTTTTCTTAGGAACACTTTTATCACTAATTATCAGTATTTAATCACGATTTTGTCATTAAAAATATAATTTTTTACAAAATCGGGTTGAAGATATAAAATAATACATATTTGGGGTTTAATTGAGATTTTCTCACGGGTCCGGGCAACGCCGTTTCGTTCAGCTAGTTTAAAATAAAAGAAATGGTATAGATATGGCATTTTTAGTAATTTAAGCTTGTTTTTATTTTAGAGAGAAAATTGTAATTTTATTTAATTATGAATTGCTTCCGAGATCTAACTAAGTTGGACAAAAACATGATGATAGAAAAGTGTATACATTTTTTATAAGCTTATAACGGCAGAGGTGTCGTTGAAGGCTGTGAATACAGACACAATCTTTTTCTTTTTTGTTACATTTAAAGAAAATACATGTAATGAAAACATAATTTCCAATTTTCTCGCTGTGTCTATTTGGCGATAAACTAGTGTGGGGGTAAACTTCTTTTCTGACCGACTGAACACGAGCTTATAAGCCTTATGACAAAAAGTTGTCGTGTGCAAAGGGCATAAAACTTGAGCGTTGTGCAAACAAAAAATTTTAGTCAAAGATATTTTGGGTCTATCATTGGATTAAACGACTATCAAATGATATACTTTAACCTATCTGGACTAATACCATATCTAGTTAGTCTATAAAATTTCTAATTTTTTTATCACTAAAACGTCTACATGTTTTATATGTCTGCATGTAATATACAAGGTGCGTTCGAAAAGTTCGGTGAATGGTCTCATAAAATTAAAGAAACAAGAGTTACAAACAAAATACCTTTACTGGCATTCAAAGTAATCACTATTAGCAACAACACACTTTTGACATCGGTTGTACAGCTGCTGGAAATTGTCAGCTAATTTATTGTCACACGCTGTTGAATATCCACATCTGCAAAGCGTAAGCTTTCCATTACTCCTTTCAGGCTGGGAAGCAGGAAAAATCTGTAGACACCAGATCTGGAGAATATGAAGGGCGTTCAAGAAGTGTAGCGATAAAGTTTCTCCAGTCTCTAAAGTACTTAAATCAATCAAAAACACACTGTTTAATCACTGCTTCAACACCGTACACTTTCGCTATTATTTCATGTCTCCTTCGCCGTCTTTCTAAATTTGCAAAAAAGCAAAACTTTACGGTCACACGTTGCTTCATTTTGCAATGACACAAGTTATCAAACTAACTGCGTTAGAATGACCACAGCGACACTTAAGTGAATTGGACAATAGGGGGCACTAGTCGACATGTTTCCCAATGAGTATGCTTGGACGCAACATCCTAAGCAGCGTAGTTTTTAAAATATGGGACCATTCATCGAACTTTTCGAACGTACCATGTATGTTACATGCGATATATGTTGTAACACTGTTTTCTTAAAGCAATAAAGGTGTAGCGCAGACGCTATAAACCTCATAGGTTTTCAGCTTTACTCGGTCTGACCCTAACTCTATCTCTAGCAACTGATATAACACTGTAATGTAGCGAATATACAGTCGTTTAGACAACTTTTGAATGTCTTTACCAACTTTCTCCAACAGATTAGAAAAAAAAAAGTTTTGATCTTTTTGGTACAACTTCTTACAGCAAATTTTATCGCATGAAACCAGCAGTTCTTCAAATCTAATTTTCATTAAGTACAGCGTATTTTCAAACAGGCCAATTAGTAGCAAAAAACACAGAAAACATTTTAAATTTTCAATAAAAGCTATCTCTAACACAAACAGTTCTCACAAAATGGTTTAAAATCCGCTTGTGAATTACATACAACAATATTAATATATTGTATTACATATAATAGCAGTACACATCATATAATGATAGAAATCCAAACTTAATATTTCTGTCAAAATTCTTCAGAATCTGTGTATAAATTTCATACGATTAGAGTCTTTATGTATATTTCGCTAAATTTCATTAATAACAGAACTATAAAAAGGAGTAACTCATAAAAAATGTTCTAAAATAAGACACTTGATAAATTAAAAAAATCCACTGACTATCACTTTGTTTTATTTTATTTTATTAGTTAGTTTTTTTGTGATTTAAAGAACACAAAAATAAGGACAGTTTTTAACACCATCTTAAATGTCACACGACAGAACATCTTGTCCAAAAACTGCTAGACTGAAAAGTTTTAATCTAATAACTTTTTTGATAAATGTTCCAATGAGAAATAATGCTCTATAATAAGAACAAGAAATGCTAATTCAGAAAAAAGAAGCAGTTTTGTCAGAATATTTCACAATCTGTGTAAACATTTCTAGGTTTCGCTATCACTATATTAAATTATCTTTAAAAAAAAGTAATTCTTTCAAAAAAAAGTGAAGAAAAAAAATTGCGAAAAAGAAAATCGCGAAAATATACGGAAATTTAACAATCAACGTTAAAATGTGTTAATCAACACAACACAGAAATTACAAGAGTTCGTAATATAACATCATGTGTTAGATGACAGAACATATTCATGCGTTTCTTGCCACTTTAAAAGTTTTAGTGTAATTACTTTTTGCTATAATTTCTGCTATAAATACCAACAATGAGCAAAAATGTCCAATAAATAGAACAAGGAATGCTCCAGTGAAATCTTTAAGCGTCAGAGATTTGAGACTTGTACCATCATAATTATCCCTTTTTCGGTTAGTTAGAAGCAGCTGGGCTGAATAATCTCTATCTCTGAGAAGTTTTAAAAACAGATCCGCGGCAACAATGCGATGAACAACGTTTTCCAGTTTCTTTGGACAACAAAATTGATTCGAATAAAGTATTGAATGGTGGCTTACAGAGAAACTATCATCAGAGATGAAGTAGTCTCGGCTGTACTTACTTATATCAATTCTAGTCGCAATAAATACTTTTTTATCAGGATATGTAAAAAAATCTTCATAATACAGCGATTCAATTTCACCTCTTTTTAAGCATTCCACTATTGATTTGAACTTATTATCGTGTGAATCAAACCACACATTTGTAGCACATCCTTTGTATGCCATACGCATGACAGATTCTTCAATTGCTGCTTTAGATAAGTCTTTTATATCATGTATTCCAACCATCCTATGAACGGTTATAACAGATATCACGGCTTTGTAGCTGGCAGTAAGGACAGTGATTCCTACCAGCCAATGAAGCAGCAATAGTGCTGTATTTTTTTGTCTTACATGAAAAGAATATGATTGTTCTAACAGACATCCGATACTCTCTAATAAAATAGTAGAAAATGTTTCTTTTCTCTCCAAAAGAAAATACAATAACAGTGACATGAGAATGAGACACAATCCTATGCATATCCATACTTCAAAGAAGAAAACCTCAAAAATAGCAAAATGTTTGGGATAAGGTTCCGGTTTTGTTGTCATGAATGTAACATCTGACACGTGCATGGGAAAGGTAGCGTTTACTGCATCTCTTCTGTCTTGATTTAAAGTTAACGGAAAGCCTGACAGATCAACATCTCCTCTTATCAGCATTCCCATCATCCCTGACCAGTTTCCACCGAGCTCCTTGAATCCAACTGAATTATCTTCAGGTATCAGAATTTGCATTGTTACTCCAAGTCCTTTGGCGAGTGCTCGAATTATCGGAACATCATAATTCCGTACTACGTTATCAATCAGTTGTTCATCATCCACAGGACCGATGGTCGCAAGTTCCAACATTTTTGAGGAACTGCTTTGAGCCATTTTCTTCCTAAAATTGTAAGTTTGAAATCATTTTTTTATATAAAATAACTACAGAAAAGTAGATATTTATTATCTGCAATAGAAGTCAAAGCTCTAGTAAAAAAAATGCTTGCAGAAAATAACTTGGTAGTGATTATTTCTGTGCTTAGTGCTCTTTTCTTGAAGCACCATGTATAATCGTGGAAAGTAAACTCTCGATGATATTTTATCACTTAATTGTTCTAGAATGATGTGACATGGGCAATTCGATTGAAAATTGTGTATATTTCCAAATATAAAAAAATTAATTAAATAGTGGTAGTCTACATAATAAACATTGTACCAGTTTTCATTTTTTCAACAGCAACACCCACATTTTGCACTTTATTTGAGTTCCTTAGATCTAAGCATCCGAAAAAATGAATAGTTTGTATACTTTTTGTTAATATTTCATAAGCGATAGAAGAGGTTAAAATTTGAGGATTTTAATGTTAAATGCACGTGGCAAACTTCATTTTATATCTTCAAAAAATGATCCGATTTAAATATTTATTTTCTTAACACATTACAATGAATGTACTTAAACACAACTCATGTATTTTTCGATTCAACAACATATTTTTATTTATAAAAAATATTAATAAATATATATGAAAAATTATGGATTATGACCTGCATTAATTTTTACATAAATAGGATGAATATCTTCCAAGAATTGTCTTTGTTTTTAAAAAACTTTCTTGTAATTAGTTTCGGAGATATAAAGAAATTTTTCTTTTTAATGATCTAAGCAGTCCACTGCTATCATTGTAGAAAGAATATTTAAGAATGTAACCATACATTTTTCATAGAATTTTCATTGATATAAAGTGGGGTTTTTTTTGTCTTTTAATACTCAGAAATTTCATATAATTGTACTTTTAACTAAGTTAATGTTCTGTTATTCGTCTTTGTGATTTCTTTGGGAAATATTTAGGTTAAATTTTGGGGATATATGAAACAAAATACTAATTGTTCAAATAAATAAAAGGGCCATAAAATGTTTTTTTTTTGGAAAGGTTTAACGAATTTGTTGTAAATTTTCTTATGTCAATAGTTTTATATTAAGCAAATCATCGTTCTTCTCTCAATAGCGAGACAATTAGTTTTATTCTTTTTAAAAATTTAAAAAAAAAGAAAAGAAAAGAAATGGCTGAAAAAATATCCATTAAAATAATTATTTAGATATTAAAAGAAAGTAAAATAGAGTATATCTTTATATATAACCTTTATAATGTAAAATTATCAGTTTTAAAGGATAGTTCTTTTTTATAGCTAGAAAGTAATGTAAAGTGAGAATATTTTCATTGGAAAATACAAAATTAATATCAGTAATTAAAACGTAAGAAAGTTTGCTTTAATTCAAGAAATATATATTGTTAAATGGGGATATGTTGCAGTGTAAGATGCAAAAAGATTTACACGTCTCTTCTCCAAAAAATAAATTTGCTGCAAATGAACAAAGTTTTAAATTTGAAGTGGATTTCGTTTAACAGAAGAAATGACAATAACAAGTTACACGGACAAACATAAAAAATAAACATGAAACTTAAACATTTTACGCTTATTAAAATATCAGATTTAGCTAAATGTAATATTTATCTAAAAAAATAAAAGCTTTTTTAAGATACTTAAATTTATATTTGCATTAACTTACTTTTTTATAATTTAATCGCTAGACAGTAGTAGAAAACTAATATTGCTCATCTTGGAGCCGAAAAATTCTTCAATATTGCATTCGACGGAAATATTTAGAATGAAATTATAATAATATTGACTAAGAAAATTGGAAATTGTACTCCAAACGTGACAGGTGAGTTGCGTTCGTATTATAACTAGATTTATAATTATTCAGATCTTGGTGTAATAGCTGTTGCACTCTTATGCCTAATTGCTTGAATCCAAAATTTATTTTATGTGTAGATTTTTATATTATAAACATTAATTTTATTTTATGAAATTAAGTTTCACTACACTTTTAAAAATAATTAATTATAATTCTGTTACATTAAAATTATGCTTTGTGGAAATATGCAATACAGGACTATGACAAAGACGTTTGTCATATATCTTGCTTTCAGTTCAAATCCCCCCCCCCAAAATTTTAACAAGTTAACATAAGCTGTTCCATTCCTCTTCCAACATCTAGCATGCATGTATTGATTTCATGCTTCTCCTCCCCCCCCCCCCCCAAAATAGAGATAAAAAAAATAAATTCGTAAATATTCATTCATCCCCCCAAAATAAATAAATAATTATAAATAATTAAAAATAATAAACAAATATAGTTTATAGATTTTAAATGTCTGTAATTCCCCCCCCCCCCCAAAAAAAAAAAAAAAATTCAATATGTTAACTAAAATCGATTTCTGATTTAATTTAGATAACGAATCTACTTTCTTCATTCTAAAATGCAAGTCACTCGCATACATCAGAAACCTCTCTGTCCTTAACTTTGCGGTTATGCTAAAAATAAGTTACAAATGTTCATATATTTCTAATCCAACCGTTTTCTTCTCATGAAATCAAAAGTGCATCTGTCTTAAAACTTAGACAAAATATATAAGCAGCTGTGCTCTACTTATTAAAGTAATGTAACGTATAACCGACATTCTTTATGCAAGCATTAGCACTTCTCATCCACTCTCAAAAGAAATAATTAAAAAGATTAAAACTGTAATATGCAAGCTCATATCTTTCACACCCTGTTATTAGATTCGAGTCATAAGTAACCGTTAATTGCAGCTGTCTTTTAGCAAAATCAAACGACAATCCCAAAATTATTTTCTTTTCTTTTTCCTTTTTGTCTCCATGAAAGAATCTTTACAACCCTTCCCCCCATTCTCAAATGAATGCATAATCATAGACAGAATCTAGCATTTATCGTTTTTTCCCATACGCTTCCGACAGTAGTCTCCAAAACTCTCTCGCCAAGTACTGGCGATTTTATCATGCTTTCCGCGCCAACACCCGTACATGTAACTTTTAAAACTTTATCACTTTTCCCTTTTTCTTTGACCAGACCAGTCGTACTCGTGAGCTGCTGATTACGTGGGTACCTCCCCTTTGCTTCTTTAACTATTGATAATGCCTCTTCAAGAAATAAACAGATGATTCATCTAACTATGTGCTTTTTCTTTCTCCTGGATTTACTACGTATTTTTATCTATAATAGAACCCGTTAGATATGCTCCGTTATACTAATAAGCACTGACGGCATGGTCAATAACAGCAAAAGTACCATGTTATAAAACTTGGTGCTTCCGCCTGTTTCGCTCGAACTTAGAGACTTAATTTTTCTTCCAATAAGGGGAGGTACCGAGGTACTATAATTAACCTTCTATTACCGGCAATAGAAGTTTAAAACCTCATACTTTAAGTACGGCGATATCTTGGAATTTTCTCCCCCTACATTGCAGTGACCGAAACCTTTGTCCAGAAGCGGGGCGAAGTGTTGGGTGTGCATTGGAATCCAGGGTTGCTGTATAATTCCAGGAAGTATTGAGTAGGTTGTTACTTTCGCCAGTTATCCCCATTTTTGATTACTTTCAATGTTATATTTAACACGAGTGCTAGATCACGAGGAATGAATTAGTACGTATGAATAATGAATCATTAGGACAAAGTATTTTGATAATTTTCCTGATCAGCATTGTGCGATACAGTTATTAAAATGTTATAGATGAACTCACATTACAAACTGTATTGACAAATCAACTAAAATTAAATATATGTATATTTATTTTAACATTTATAAATAATAATAATAATAATAATAATAATAATAATATATTTATAAACACAATTGATTATAATATATTATAATATAAAAGTTTAAGAGATTTTTTTTTTATTTGTACATTATATGGTATGTAATTAATTCTAAAACTAATATTCAAAGCTTTCAGGGGGAAAAAATAACCATTACTGACTTTATTTAAATTGTATATCAGCTTAACAGTAACTTAATAATGTACTAACTAAAATTTGTTTGTGAATAAATGAATTTATACACATACAAAAAAAAAATAAATAAATAAAAAGAATTATGTTACATTATAAGAGGTAAAAATTATTAGTATTAAAAAAAAGTTAACTCTATCAAAACATACTGAAATGATATGGAGATTTTACAGTCTTGTAAAATATAGACTGCATAGCATTTATTTCTATAATTTTTACGGACACGCACACACACACACAAAAAAAAAAGAATTCGGTTACAGTAGTTTATGAGTGATTATTGCCGATAGTGTCACTTTCTGTCTAAATTTTTAAACATGTGCTACTTTCGGGCATTTTGATGAAAGTGATTTGGAATCAAATAGTTTTTTTTAATACTTTCCGATTAATGAATTACATCTTCAGTCATAAGCAATTATTGTCTTATGACGGTAGTTTTTTCGTTTCCTGCGCTATCGTATGCGGAAATTCGGTTGAAAACTCTAACTTTAACAGCATTTTTCTAAAAAAAAACTCCTGTCTTTACAGATTAACGAAAAAAAGAAAAATTCGATTTCATAGTTTGAAAATACGAGCACTTGATTCATTTTCAAACAAATTCTAAACCTCCTTTTCAGGGCGATGAAAAGAAGAAAAAAAAGCTTTATGGCTTAAGAGCATGTATTATTGAGAAATTTAATTTTATTTAAATAATATTCCCGCTTAACTATACCTTAGTTAGTAGTATGTACTAAAATTTGTTTGCGAATACATAAATTCATACACACACGCACAAAATAAAAAAAAATGTTTGTTGCATTATAAGAGAAAAAAATCATTTTTTTTTTTTTCAAAAAATGTTCCACCTTATCAAAACGTACTGAAATTGATGCGAAGTGCACTGCAGTCTTCCAGAATATGGATTGCATAGCATTTATTCGTACATTTTTTTACTGCACACACACCAACAAAAAACCTCTAATTTCCAGACATACTGATTGAAGTGATTTGGAGTCAAAGATTTTTTCTTTTATATCTATATAGTTTTCGATAAATGAATTTCATCTTGAGTTATAAGCAATTGTTGTCTCACGACAGCAGTTTCCTTTCCTGAGCTATCATATTTGGAAATTCCGTTCAAAACATCAACTTTAACAGCATTTTTATAAATAACTTTTTCCTTTAACGAAAAAAAAAAGCGTTCGACACATAGTTTCTAAGTAAGAGTGCCTGCTTATTTGATACATTTGGAAAAGATATTCCCAAATTAATAAGGAATGTTACCGCTCATTTCTACAGAGATCCGTAGAATTCTTTGAAACTGATATATATTATTAAAATGTATTCTTCCTGTGAAATGTGTAGTCTATAGCGTTTACTTGTTAGTGTTTATAAGGACACCCCCCCCTCCTCCACGCACGCACACACACACACACACACACACAAAAGAATAATTCGTTATTGCTATGGGAGTAAAAATCGTTTCAAAGTGAAGAATAGCATTGTGCTATTAGAATATGGCACAAATACTGAGAAAATGATACGACATATTCCACATACAGGATTAGGCAGTTAGAAAATGGCATGGCGCACTCTAAAACCGTCAAACTGCAAAAAAGATTGGTTTTTTTGGATGGAAGATTTGGGGGACGGGGGTGTTGGAGTGAGTGTGGAAGTAATTTAAATGAATTGCTATTTATTTATTGTTATTAGAGGGCAATAAATGCGGCAAACGCACAGTTTTAAAGACTTAAAACTTTGTATAATTGTTTTGGGAGGAGTGTGCAAAGGGCGAAGTGGATATTTTTGGACTGATAATTTTGATAACCGATTGTTTATTTATTGTTACTAAAAAGCCCTACTTAGAACAGAAGATTTTTTTAATACAGTGTTTTAAATATTTTAAACTTTGTATACTGGGGGGGAGCTTAAATTTCGAGGAGAGGGGCTTCTAATTTAGATGATTAATTAATTAATTATTAATATTAGAGAACAACAAATAGGTCAGCAGAATTTTTTAAGAGTTCTCAATATCTGAAACTTTTTCTACTGAAGGTGTGTGTGCATGGAGAGGGAGGGGGGCAAAGGAAGCCGAAATTCCGTGCCGGGAGGGGGGGGGGTTGAAAAAGAAGCCGAAATTCAATGCCGGGAGGCAGGGGGGTTCATTGAAGTTATAAAAACAAAAATATGGTGTATGGTGGATATTTGTGAAGGTGGGGGGGGGGGGGCGCACAGTCCAGATTTCATGGTACTATGCTATTTTTAAATAATAATGTGAAGGAGCACGGGAAAGTTTCAATGTGTGTCTGTTTGATCTATTTTTTATTTATGTATGGTTCCAAAGGAACCAATTTAGCTCTGAAAAGAGCTGTTTGTTTTTAGCCCTGAGAAGGACTGTTTAGTTTTAATTGATGGAGAATTTAAATGAAGTGAATGCGAATGCAGAGATTTATATGGAGATGCATGGAAAATCTTTTAATTAAATTGGAATGAGTTTTGATGATTTTCACTGACTAGAAAATGCTGCATTTGTATGGAATTTTGCGAAACAGTTTTTATCTATGCATAAAGCAACGTTGCACTTTGTACATATTACTTTTACACGCCTTTGTAAACCTTGTTTGGAGCATACAACACATCTTCGGTATTTTTTCTCATCCAAAGGCCAGTGGCCTGCAGAGGAAGTACTAGTTACCTCAGAGGAAGTATCAGGTTTTGAAGAAACAGTTTCTCTTTTTTTTACAAGCATTTTAATTAGTGACATACGGAAGTCTCTATGGCTTTCAGTGCTTTGGGATAGAATGTAGGCATTAAGGACAGCAATGTCCAGCAAATGGAAAAATAATTTTTTTGTCCATTTTAATGTGCGTCGTTCGAAGGCATAGCTGTTTGCCATCCTGTCACTCAGGTCAACAAATCCCATATTTTCATTGTAGTCAGCGATTATTTTTGGTTTTTTTCCATCGTTTGAAACATTATGCTCTGTGGGCTTGTGCATGCTGCTTAGCATATAAACATCCCGTTTATCTTTCCAGCGTAAAGCTGTAAGTCCATTTCCATATCGTATAAGAGTTTCTCCACGCTTTAATTTAGGTTTTGAAATACACTTAGGGAAACTCTTCCTGTTGTTTCTGACAGTGCCACAAGCATTGATTTGTTTGTCCTTTAACAGATCGCGGTAAAGTTCAGGAGACGAAAAAAAATTATCCATGAACAATTTATGTCCCTTTCCTTTGATAGTGTCAGCCATAGTACTAACTACATTATATGATGCAGAATTTATATCTGTTTTATTTTTATCGTTGCCCAGATAAACTCTCATATCATACGTGTATCCTTTTTTATCAGCAATCTTATACATTTTGATTCCCCATTGTTTTCGTTTTTTAGGAATATACTGCCTAAATGCAACACGACCTTTAAATTTGACAATTACTTCGTCTACAGCAACCTCTTCTGTAGGTTCATATGGTTGTTTGAAAACCATATTCAAAATATTGAAAAGCTTTCTCATTTTCCACAATCTGTCAAAATTCACTGAATCCTTGGAAGGTTTTTCATCATTATTGGTGAAGTGCAAAAATTTTAAAATTTGAATAAACCTATCCCTAGACATGATTTTTCTAAAGAAAGGTGTTTCAATCATTTCATTTGTAGACCAATAATCATGAATTTTGTCTTTGTGGATATGACCCATAAGTAAAACAGCACCTAAAAATATTTCTATCTCTTCAGGTGTTGTTTTTCTCCATTCTGGCGAATGCTTTCTTTTACCGTTTTCCTCTGGTCTTAAATCAAACACTTGTTCGGCATATCTATTTGTCTCCATGCTTATCAATTCTAAAACTTCGTTTGGAAATAGAACTTTAAAATAATCATATGCATTTTTGAATTCTGAAACATCAATGCATATTCCAGGATTCCCAGTAAATTGCAAAATGTTTACTTCATCATTTTCACTGGCTTCATTCCATTCAAATCCTTCTATTTTACTAGGTGATAAAAAAAAGATGATAAATTTGGCTGATGGAAAAAGGCTTCATGGTGCAAAATAAAAATAAACTAAAGGGGGACACGATTAAATGTTCAAAAGGGAACACAAGTTACATTCCTAAACCTGATCGAAATAGTGATTAGTACCAAATAAATGTTGGCCACAATAACAAACCACCTTAGCATCCCGAGCAACAACCTGAAATAGCTGAAAACTAAAAGTACATATTATAAAACACTTCATGCTAATTAAACAAAAAATAATAATACTTTAGAGATTATTCTCGATTATTTATTTGAATATAAGACATGTTAATTATTACACAATTTAATATTAATCATAATAAGAATGCATTCAAATAATGTGTTATCATATAATATTACAATTTTTACATGTGGGTGCTCCATATTACTATTAATTTTTAACTATTTTAATCTATCAGCATCCATCAGAAATTATTGTCAATTATTTAACATATATATTCATTTAAATGCAGTAAAAATATTTGTTTCACCTGTAGGCACATTTTTTCTTTATTTTTGTTGATTCATGCACATACGATTGCAATCTTTTTGATGAACGCTGTCACTTTTTTCAAACATGCATTAAGAAGCACTTTATAACTTGTTTTCACATTTTTAAACTAGTAGATAGACTTCGCACTGCACTAATATATAATACTGGAACAAAACTTTCACTTTTCCCAAACACAGAAACTCACTAGGGTGGCTCCTCACACGAGAAAATTCTCGAATGAATGGAATACCACCCTTCTTTCGCTTGAGACTTTATACCATCCAACACACTGCTCGTCGAAAAAAACACTAGTCATTCACATGCGTTGCCATTCCGAGTGAAGGAAGTTTGGTCGAAAAATATCCGGTATTACCACTACTTCGCGCGCCGATGGAAGAAGATACAGCGAGAGAAATTCTTCGTATGCAGGCGTTCGCCAGCTGCTGCGAGTTTAGTAACGATGTTGCGAGATGTTTGTTGGTGCGTTCGCTGATTTATAAAGGCAGATGCGCTGACACGGAAAGACAGTTCTTTTTGCATATTGCGCTGAACTTTAAAGGCTTTTTTGATGACTTGACTGAGTTGTGAAAGGGGTTTTTTAACATCTCCCCCCACCAACAGCAAAAAAAGAGGCGAACACTGTTCTGAAGAATAGTTGATAATTGTTGAAAATTGATGTGAAATGTCCTGGAGTATGCGAAAAAGTCAAAGTTTCACAAATGCATACAGATGAAGAAATGTTCGTGAAAAAATTTTGCAAAAAGTCACTGAAAGTTTCACAAATGCACACAGATGAAGAAATGATGAAGAAATGTTCGTGAGAATTTTGCGAAAAAGTCACTGAAATTTTCACAGCTGCATACAGACTTAAAGAAATGTTCGTGAAAAAAATAAAAAATTTTATACACAATGCTACTGTAATCATTAGAATTGTATACACCACACATTATATGATACAAAAATTCAATAATTATATTTAACCAGCATGAATATGAAAATATTTACAAAAATACACACACACCAATAAATATAAACTACAGAAATACCTAGATTGCTTTAACTTTCTGCAATATATTTTGAGTTGTCACATTCAACATTTTCAAACTACTTTTTATTGTACCATATATTATTCAATTTTCTGAATTAAGTTCAATGAATATTGAAATTTACTTTGTAACTTAAAAAAGATTTCACAGATATTCTAAACAATTATGAAAATACATATGAGGAAATCATTCACATATTTTCCTTTTTGACTCAAATACAAAATTAAAAAGGTAAAGTTTAAAAAAAAATATTTCAATAAATGTTATTCACTAGCAAAGTGATCAATTCTACCAGTATATTGAAAACAAACATTGAGAGAGAAGAAATAGAAAAAAAAAATTTTAAAAATAGAATTTTGACTTGAGCATAGTATATATATACTTTGAAGTTTCCGAACATACACATATTTCACAAAAATATTAGAATCACTACTCAATTCTTATTTACCTCAGTTTTGTTACAAATATTATCATTTAATGGTACTTTTGGAAAAATTTTACTGACATGAACTTTTTTTACATATTCATGACCATCTTCATTAATTTTTATCAAATAATTATCATTTCTCAATTTTTTGTCAATTATATGTGGTCCATTATATCTAGGTTGTAATGCAGTATGATGTTTAAAATCTACAAGAAAAACTTCATCACCAGGATTTAAGGAAGGTTTACTTCTGCCCTTCACATATTGTTGGTGATAATTAAAATAACTAGTTTCATTTTCCTTAACTAATTTTCTAGTTTCCTGAAAATGACTTTGTAATTTTGTTAGATATTTACTATATTCTTCAGCAACTTTTGGTTTTTCAAAAATATTTAGAGGTATATTGAGTTCTCTGCCCAAGAATAGTTCAGCCGGTGAAAATTGAGTTACTGCATGCTTAGAGGAATTATAATGAAGTTTAAAAAATAATAGTCTATCTGACCACTCGAATACTTGATCAGAAAGTGCTGCTATGCTGTTTTTCATAGAAAGATGAATTTTCTCGATTAAACCATTACTCTGCGGATAATAGATTGAACTCTTTCTATGCTTAATATCCATAGTCTTAAGATAATCTTCAAATTCATCTGAACGGAAATATGGTCCATTATCAGTCAAAACAGTCCTAGCGATCCCGAATTTGGAAAAATATATATTAAGTTGATTAATTATAGTTTTAGAAGTGGTATTGCTTAATGGGATAGCCTCAAGATACCTGGAATAATGATCAACTATTGTTAAAATAAAAAATTTGTTGTCATGAGATCTAGGAAGTTTGCCTACAATATCTAAAGCTATTATCTCACCTGGAGCTAAATCAGCTTTTGGAATCATTTTAGTGACAGTATTTTTAGGTTTAGGTTTAACTTTTAAACATCTTTCACAATTGCTACAAAAATTTTTAGTGTCCTTAAACATTCCTTTCCAAGAATAGATTTTGCGAACAAAATTGTAGGTTTTTTGAGTGCCAAAATGAGGAGCATGAGCAACTTCCAAACAATCCTTAATTAAAGATTTTGGAATTAAAATTCTACTGAGATACTTTTTTTTCTTTAACGGCTTCTTGGGGAAAATTTTTACCATTACAATTTTAGTTTCTGAATCAATATAATAGTTATTTGCAGTTTCCTCATCATTATCATTTAATTTTTGAATAATTTCCCTAATAAATTCATCATTTTGTTGATTATTTACAATATTATTATGATCTAAATTTGAATTACTTTGAAAAATATTTATATTATTTACATTTAAGGTTTCATCTTTATATGCTCTAGATAAATAATCAGCAGGGTTAATAACACCAGGAATGTGATCTATCTCATAATGAAATTGATCCAGATACAGAAGCCACCTAGCTACAATCTCACTCTGATTGTCCAGTTCCATGTGATATGTTAATGATTTTGCATCGGTATATATGGTAAATTTTTTTCCATATAATTCTTCACGAAAATGCTTGACAGATGCAAATATTGCGTACAATTCTCTTTGGATGGAAGGATATCTAGACTGAGCTGGATTGAATTGTTTTGAAAAAAATTCAACAGGATAAAATTTCTCATTGTATTTTTGCATTAAAATTCCACAAAATGCAACTTTAGAAGCATCAGTTACTAAATACAATGGAAGATCAGAATTAATGTTTTTAAGAAGGGGTTTATTTAGAATTTGATCTTGTAAAATATCAAAAGCTTCCTGACACTCTGAAGTCCAGACAAATGGAACATTTTTACGGGTTAAATTAATAATTGGCTTAGCAATTTCAGCATATTTATAAACCATGTGCCTAAAATAATTTAAACAACCAATATACTGTTGAACTTGCTTTACATTTTTGGGTATGGGAAATTTTGAAACTTTGTTTACATTATCCTCTGAAGGAGAAAAACCATCAGCACTGACATTAAATCCTAAATAAGTTATTTCTTTCTGACAAATCTGAAGCTTTGCAGGGTCTAAAGTTAAGTTGAATTGGATGAGCTTATCGAATACCTTCTGTAACCAGGCTTTAATTTCAGATATGCTGTCTGCAGCGACAATAATGTCATCAAGAAAGAATTGTAAATTTGGTCCTTTTAAGCTAGATAAACATTTAGAAATTAGTGTATGAAAATATGAAGTTGAGTTGCGACTTCCAAAAGGTAGGACTTTTGGCTGGTAGTTACCAATCTCGCAGCAAAATGCTAATTTTTCCCTATCTTTTTCCTGCAATCTTATCTGAAAAAATGCCGACTTCAAATCAAGCACACAATAATACCTTTTGCCAGCAATACTGTGCAGAATTTCTGAAATTTTTGGCAAACATATAGTGTAAGATTCAGTGATGCTATTTAACAGTCTATAATCCACTACCATGCGAAATTTGATTTCTTCAGGAGAGGTGCCTGGAATTGGTTTCTTTTTGACAAATATAACAGGGAAATTATAACTGGAGGAAGAATGTTCAATTAAACCAGCATCTAACAATTTTTTAATCTCTTCTTGTGCAAACTGTTTGGCAATTTTTGGAATAGGGTATGGTTTAGTTTGAATTGGGAAATTGTGCATTAATTTAAATTCGGGTTTGACTGCATCAGTTGAACCAAGAGTTTTATAACTTTTAGAAAATACTTTAAAGTTGTTCATTAATAATTCCAAAATCTCCTTTCTCTCTTTTTCATCTAAATGTTTAAGATTAAAATCAGATTCTGAAAGTTCGGCCTGTCTCAAATTACTAATCTCTTCTAAATTTAAACTATTGATTTGAAAAATTTGGTCCTCAGTGGGTTGGATTTCCTCGTCATCTTCAAACATTTCTACATTTCCTAGTTTTTGACCTTTACGTATATATGATGCAACATTAGTTTTATTCTCAACAATTGTCAAAATATATTTGTTGTCCTCAACAGTATGCAAAGAATTTTCAATATGGCACTTCTGCGAGACTTTTAATGGGGTTAACATGACTCTTTTAGAATTATGAATACCCTGTGGAAATTCCAATTTAATTATCTCAAATGAATTAGGTTTAATTTTAATGTTATTTATAGCTTTAGCAATTACATTAATTTGAGGTTTATCATTATCCTTAATTACAGTATTTTCTTTAATCTGCGGAGAAGTTTCTTCAAATTCAAAATGGGTTTTGTTGATGGAAAGTCTTTTATTGAATGTGTCAATTAGAATTTTGTTTCTCTGAATGAAGTCATACCCTAAAATTATTTGGTAGTTACAATTCCAGTTACTCTGAGTGACAAAAAATATGTTATGAAACCAACGAGTTTTCATTTTGAACTTTATATTGACTGCTGACAAATATGGGATAGTGGTATTATTAAGGGTCTTAATTTTGACTGCTCTAGAAATATGCTCAACTTTCGCTTGTTGCTTAATTTCTGCTAAGATGCCTGGTTGCACCAGCGAGAGATTTGCACCGGTATCGAGAAGAGCGGGTACCTCTAAATTACCAAATTTAAGCTTAATAATAGGAAGGTGATTTGTATTATTATCAAAATTACACGACATTACATGGAGATTTTCAAGATCTTCACAATTATTTTGAATTGTTACATTATCAAAATTTTGAATTTCATTTACAGAGTTTAAGTTTTCATTTAAATTTGAATTTTCTTCTACAGATTTTAAATTATCATTTACTTCTAAATTTTCCTCACTAGAATTTGAATCTGAATTGTTACTAGATTTTGAATTTTCAATTGATTCTGAATTATTTACAGATTCCAATAGATTTTCATCCCTAACAATTTTATAATTATTGGTCCTTGTAAAATGGGATCTATTTTTACTACAAGAACCATCTATAAGTTTAAATGATTTCTACGCCTATATGGGTGATTTCTACGGTTATTTCTATAATTGCCAAAATTCCTTCCACTGCTGTTACCTCTAGAAATAGGAATATGGTTGGGGTTATGATTGAAATTATTGCTGCGGGAATTTCTACCCTGTGGAAAATACCAACATTTTGTTGTCACATGACTTTTTCCACATATATGACATTGGACTCTTTCATTTTGACTTTGTCGAAAAGAATTGCTAGCATTATTTTCAGATTTTACTCTTTCCAATTCTTCCTTTAACTGTTGAATTTGTTTGTTACCCTCTAACTGGCTTTGCATTATTGAATTTAGTTCAAAGTTTTGACACATATTGTTGTTAATAATGAGTTCTTGAGCCTCAAGAGCCTTTTCTACATTAATTGCATGTTTACATGCCTCTAAGTAATTTTTTGGACCTAATTTAAGGATTTCGACCTTAATTTCAGGCCTAACAGCATCCAAAATTTTGTTCAATTTGATGGAATCAATGAATTCATTTGAATCCCTAGTCTGTATATCTATCTTTGATAAATATTTTACTGCATAAGAGTTTATTTCATCAATTAAGCTCTGAATTGACTGATTTGGTTTTTGCCTGATGTTATTAAATTTTGATTGTATCTCATCAAATGGTTGACATCTTTTGAATTTTTTAATTAATAATTCAGCCAATTCATCAAAATTTTGAATGTTAGCTACCTGCGGGGAGTCAATTAGAAATTTTTGGGCAGCATCTCTACAATTTAATTTTAGAATTAAAATTCTTTTATTTACGGGCCAATTTTCTAATACTGCTACATCTCTAACCTGTCCGACAAAATATTCAACATTTTCATCAGAAGTTCCGCTAAAAGTGGGAATGGATGAAGCCAAACTTAAATCTATGATCCCTTTACGAGCCATAGTAAATAACAGAAATAAATGTCAAAATATAGACTTTTAAGGAGGAGGAGGGGGGAAGGGGAACTTAAAATTTACACATTCCTAACATGCAATTACACAATATCAATATTACAATACATATATAAAATCATAAATAGCTTAAGATATATAAATCATGCATTTAAAAAAATCACAGATAAAAATATAATAAATGGTGTGTATATCTTTGTAAAAATATACTCAGGAAGCTATTGTGGAGACCAGATTCTCAACCTATTAAATTTTACTTTTGCACGCGGCACCAAATGATAAAAAAAAGATGATAAATTTGGCTGATGGAAAAAGGCTTCATGGTGCAAAATAAAAATAAACTAAAGGGGGACACGATTAAATGTTCAAAAGGGAACACAAGTTACATTCCTAAACCTGATCGAAATAGTGATTAGTACCAAATAAATGTTGGCCACAATAACAAACCACCTTAGCATCCCGAGCAACAACCTGAAATAGCTGAAAACTAAAAGTACATATTATAAAACACTTCATGCTAATTAAACAAAAAATAATAATACTTTAGAGATTATTCTCGATTATTTATTTGAATATAAGACATGTTAATTATTACACAATTTAATATTAATCATAATAAGAATGCATTCAAATAATGTGTTATCATATAATATTACAATTTTTACATGTGGGTGCTCCATATTACTATTAATTTTTAACTATTTTAATCTATCAGCATCCATCAGAAATTATTGTCAATTATTTAACATATATATTCATTTAAATGCAGTAAAAATATTTGTTTCACCTGTAGGCACATTTTTTCTTTATTTTTGTTGATTCATGCACATACGATTGCAATCTTTTTGATGAACGCTGTCACTTTTTCAAACATGCATTAAGAAGCACTTTATAACTTGTTTTCACATTTTTAAACTAGTAGATAGACTTCGCACTGCACTAATATATAATACTGGAACAAAACTTTCACTTTTCCCAAACACAGAAACTCACTAGGGTGGCTCCTCACACGAGAAAATTCTCGAATGAATGGAATACCACCCTTCTTTCGCTTGAGACTTTATACCATCCAACACACTGCTCGTCGAAAAAAACACTAGTCATTCACATGCGTTGCCATTCCGAGTGAAGGAAGTTTGGTCGAAAAATATCCGGTATTACCACTACTTCGCGCGCCGATGGAAGAAGATACAGCGAGAGAAATTCTTCGTATGCAGGCGTTCGCCAGCTGCTGCGAGTTTAGTAACGATGTTGCGAGATGTTTGTTGGTGCGTTCGCTGATTTATAAAGGCAGATGCGCTGACACGGAAAGACAGTTCTTTTTGCATATTGCGCTGAACTTTAAAGGCTTTTTTGATGACTTGACTGAGTTGTGAAAGGGGTTTTTTAACACTAGGTATTTCCACATTTTCTTCGTTTAATATCTCGTCAGCCGTACAATTGAGAGATTCCTCAAGATCATCAAATTCACAATCTGAATCACTGTCAGCATAATTCTCTGCATCGCATTCATTCATAAGTTTTAGAATCTCAGCTTCGCTGAGACCCTTAAATCTAGGAGCCATAATAAAGAAGATTTCGTAATTATAAAATTTTCTCTAGCAAAATGCGCTCCTCTTTTCAAACTACTGATAAACTAATGACGTGTTAAAAGAAGCTTTCGCCAAAATACTTGTTTTTCTCCCCCGAAGAATCGCCAACTGTAAAAACTGACCCTTCAGTCCAATGTGGGTGGGGAAACTTTCTCCGGGAGAGTCGAAACTGACAGCTGAGTAATGACTTTTTCCTCCAAAAAGGGGGTCGGAGGCCTTGGTAAGGAGTTTCACCAGCGCCGTACTGGAAGGATATTTAGCTCTCGGTGAACCATCTTACCAAGCCGTACCGAGCAGGTTAAAAGAGGCATACTTTCTTTTCAACTGCAACTATGTGGAACTTTGAAATACAACTTCTCTGAACTACCCCTGGAAGTTTAACTCTGCAACCGCTTCGCTGATTCCAGACTGCGCCCCCCCCCCCCCCATCTCTTCGCAGCGCGCTGATACTGCCTCCGGCCTTGCTTCAGTTTGAATCGTCATCACCCTTCCCGCACCTGCTTCTGATTTTTTTGTTGATACCTGGAGCGCTTCAACCCTCTGTAAGTCATCACTGTCGCCTCCTCATCTCTGCTGACAACCTGCTCTTTCTGGAAGTGCTGCCCCCCCCCCGCATCCCCTTCGCCGGATTCAAGGTGAAATCATCCTACAAAGTTCAAGTGTACTGCTACTCAAAATTTTCCTAAATTATTTGTGCCTTCAAGTGTTTCAATGCCGTTGAAGGTGTTACGTGTATTGTGTATGCGTTTCAAAATAGTGGTCCAAAATTAAAATTCCAATGCTCTCTTTCCAACAGTGTTGCTGAAAGTGATCAGAGTGTTGCATGTGCATTGTAAATCCAACGGTGTCTCTACAAAAGTTGGGTTTCAGAAAATCACTATCTCTGCAAAAAAAACTACAGTGGTGTTCCTTTCAAATAATATAAAATATCTGCAGTGTGATCAACATTTTAGTGCATTCGTCTGGTGCATGTGCATTTTGTGCTACTGTGGTGATCGTAATTTTCCGGTGTGTGTCAAGTACGTGAATAGTGCTTTCCGGAACATCAGTGGTAGTGAATTCGTATTTTTTTTAACGCTGCTGTGTTTCAATAATCCTAAAGTGCAGTTTTAAATTTAAAACAAAAAAAGTGTAGGGTTTAAAAAAAAAAAAAAAACCTACATATGTGCCTAGTAACAACATCATATGAGCGAATTTAAATAACATCATCAGTAGTTCTTTTTCTGTGCAAGTTAAAAGAAAAAAAAAGTGATTTTGCATGGTATTCCTTTTTAAAAAATTTTATCTGCCTGATAATGAAAGTTTTTTTTAGTTTTATTTTAAATTAATAAGTATGAAGGATGAATAGAATGTTAGTATATTGTAACTTTCTCTCACTCACAGTAAATTTTTTTTCCCTTTAAATTAAAAAAAAAAATAAACCTTGGCTTTGATTAAAATGTACATTTCAACCTTCATACTTCTCTTGTAATATAATTAATTTTTTTTTCTCTCTCAGTCAGTAGTAAATTTTATTTGGTTAAATTATTGCATTACCATTCTTAAAAGAATATATTTAATAACAGAGTTTTAGTTATGTTCTTTTTGTGTTTGCCCTCTACCAAAACCTTCTTAATTAAATATGCAGGTTGAAATTTAAGTTAATTTAATTTTTGAACTTTCACATCAAACGGTATAAATATGATTATTTTATCTTGCATTTTTTTTAGTCGTTGTAAAATATGATATTTTTATGAATATTTAAGGCAAGATTGTTTTTTTAAGGTGTTTTGGATACAAATATTAATCTGAGTTTTTAATTTTTAGGAAACCAGTTTTTAAAAAAAAATAACTTAAATTGTCTTGCAATATTGGTTTCATTTTTTAAATGAATAAAAGAAATGTTAAGTTTCATTCATAATAATTTAAATAATTTGCATGAATTTTTACTTTTTATACTTGTGTTGATAAATCCCAGGTAAAATCTATTCACAGTATCTTATGCTATACAAATTGATTTTAAAGTTATAAAAAAAAAGGATATATTTTTTTTTCCTCTATTTTTCTCTCATTCATCGCTGTTTCTTTTTAAAAATGAATTAAAACTGAGCGTTAGGGATCTATACGCTAAAAAGAAACAGTGATTTAATATTATTATTTATTATGATATAAATGCAGTTTACATTTTTTTTCTTTCATGTTATATTTATTATCTGCTAGTGTATATTGATATTTTTAGTTGTTTTATTGTGCATGCAGTGTTTCCTTGAATTTCAATATTTTAGTGAACTGTATTTTTGGCCACCATGGCTTCTCGGCAAATACCAATTAATCTGCCGAACTTCGACGGTGATCATGAATCACTCAAATTCTTTTTCGACCAAGTCCGGTCTGTTAGTCAAATAAATAAATACAGCCCGCAAGCAACAATTGCTTTGCTTAAAAGTAAACTCTCTGGTCCTGCATTAAAATATTTAACACAGAACCCTGATTTAATAATCTCAAATGACATAAACGTCACTGAAAGAGAATTTGTTAATTTTTTTCCCCTCCTAGCAAATCACAGGTAGCAGTCGAACTTGCAAACTTAACGCTCTTACCCGCAGAAACCATTAAAAACTTTGCCCATAGGCTTAATGTTCTGGCTGCAACAGTTTATTCGGACATTCAAGACGCCAATGCGCGTGACAAAATTAAGTACATGAAATTCCTGGAAACCATTCCTTCCAATTTAAGAATTAAAATTCAAGAGGAAGGAATTTCAGAGTACCAACCCGCTGTTTTGAGAGCCCAGGCGCTACAAGATATTTTGTACGGAGAGAAAATTTTGCATGCTTACCCCACCCCTTCCCCGGCTGATTCAACATTTGCTGATCAACTAAAACAACTGACTGAAAAAATAAATGCCCTCTCTGTAAATACCCAAACACAACCAGAAATTAAAGAAGACGCGGCAACTTACAAAACTAAATTTGCTGGCATGCACAACAAACGGAAATTTCAAACCAGAAATTTTAACAAACGCCCCTCTCCACATAAGTCGTACAGATTTAATCGCACTACTTGCCAGCTATGTTTCAAAAGTAGTCACGAAGCGCAAGCCTGTTTCAAATGGAAACGCTTAAATACACGACGAGGACAATTTCACAACAACAACAACCGACAACAGGAAAACTAAGTCAGAGGTGTAATTTTGCTGATGGCTTTGCACCTCACCCCACTCCTGATTACACATCAGCCAGTTTTTTCCCAGATCCGTCCTTACCAAAAATTTCACTTAACAGACTAGTAAACTCTGTAAGCACACAAACATGTGATATTGTAAAAATTTCTAAGCATGAAACGACACAAACAAACACAGAACAATATGATGACACTATTACAAAAATTATTTACAATGTCATTAAAGACTCGACATCACTCCCCCTTGTAAAGGCCTCAATTGCAAAAAAAGATATTACTCTACTTTGCGATACAGGAAATACTATTTCGTTACTCTCACAGGCTTTATTTGATGAATTGAAAACAATTTTAAAATATAAGAGATTATCAACTGGCGTTGTCATCAAAACAGTCAATTCTGATGTAGATTTTTCCGCATGTATTAGAACCTCCATTAAATTACAGCACAAAAACTTCAACCACCACTTCTATGTAGTAGACATACCAGATTCATCTAGTTTCCAAGGTATTATTGGCTATGATTTCATCAAACGATTCAATATTGTTGTAAATACTGTCAAAAATCTTATTCATATTGACAACACTTTATGGATTCCTTTGGTAAACAAACAAACTACTCCATCATCTGAGATAAATCAATGTAGTACACAACCCACCTCCTTCAACAATCTAATAGTAGCTTTGACTCGTAGAGTTTCCTTAAACCCTCAGGAACAAAAATGGATTTCAGTTTTCACAGATACTATTAGCACAGACAAAGAGTATTTATTTCAATACAATTCACCCGTTGACAACTTAATAGGATTTGATGCTATAATAAAATCAAAAACTCCAAAGCGAAAAAGAAAAATTCCACAACAATATACATTTTTCCTGATTTCGGTTAAAAACAATTCTGATAATCCCATTCACCTTCAAAAAAAAGCTAAAATAGGTCAACTTTTTGAGGTCGAGGAAATAATTGAGTACTCCCCAGATAAAATTAGTCAAGATGACTCAGATCAACAATTTTTAAATCTCATTCAAGCTTCTAAAGACATTCTCAAAAAAAGAAAAGAAGACTTATCTGCAACTGATTTCAATCTTGAACACTTACCATCCAATGAGGCTGAAATTCTAAAAGAAATGTTACTCAAATATTACCCTGTATTTTCAAAATCTCTAAATACACTTGGGCATACAGATAAAATTATTCCAGATTTGAAATTCATTAATGACTATCCTATAAAAACACTTCCTTTTCCAATACCTCAGGCATTACAAAAAGATGCATTAGATCAAATTAATCAATTACTTGAAGCTGGAATTATACAAAGACATTGCTCCGAATGGTCTTGTCCTATGTTACTTGTTAGAAAAAAACCAGATGGTACTGGTAAACAAAAATTTCGCCTCGCACTTGACCTTCGAATGTTAAACTGTAATTCAAGGCTCATCTTACCCACTACCAAAAATTCAAAACATCATCGCTAATCTCTCTTCTTACACATTCTTTACAACACTCGACTTTCATCAAGCATACCATCAAATTAACTTACCAGAAAAATTTCACAATCAACTAACTTTTACCACCATGTTTGGATCTTTTTCCTACCGCAGACTTGTCTTTGGTTTAAAGACAAGTGCCTCAATCTTTCAAGCTCTAATGGACTCTTTAATTGACGAACTACACCTACAAGGTGTTTTCACTTATCAAGATGACTTTATAATTGGTGCGAATTCTTTTGATGAAATGTGTTCTAAACTCGACAATATTTTTAACCTCCTTTCCAAGTACAATCTCTCTCTTTCACCTAATAAATGCAACTTTCATCAAACAAAAGTCATCTACTTAGGTTTTCAAATAGAAAATCATTGTATTTCACCAATCTATTCCAACATTGTAAAAATAACTTCATTTCCTACACCAACTACAAAACGACAATTAAAAAGGCTTATTGGTTTGATAACTTTCTATAAATCCTTAATTCCAACATTTAACAAACTAGTGCAACCACTTATTGATTTAACTACTCCTAAAACTAAATTCATCTGGACAGAAAAACATCAGGACATACTTAAAACAATACAGAAAATTTTCTTCGGTTCACCCATGGTTAGGTTACCAGATTGGAACAAGAATTTTTATTTGAATACAGATGCATCTAACATTGCCATCTCTGGCGTTTTAATGCAAGAACATAATGGAAATCTTCTACCAGTAGCATACTTTTCTAAATCCTTAAATTCATCTGAAAAAAAAATATCCTGCTTTAAAACTAGAACTCATGGCAATTTACAAATCTGTTATTGCATTCAAATATTACTTATACAACAGAAAATTCCTAATCTTGTCAGATAGCGAACCTCTAAAAAAATACAAAAAGACTACAAACCCAGCAGACATAACCACCCGTTGGCTAATTGACCTGTCAGAATATTCGTATGATTTTGAACACATTCCAGGATCTCCAAATGTTCTAGCAGATTATTTCTCTCGCTGTAATTTTGACAACAACCAAGAAAATTTACTAACCAATCCTAACATTATCCATGATCCTCAACCACTTCCAATAGTCGATCATGAAACATCTGATATTTGTAAATCTGTTAATAACAACAATTGTCATGTTAATTTTCTCATCTCAGGTGAACAAACAAAACGAGACCCATTATTGGAGATATCAAATCAAACTTTTTGCATTGAACAACAAAAAGACCCTACCTTAGCTAGTATTTATGATCATATATTACAAAATGGACCTTCTTCAAAATTCCCGAATTACTTCATACACCCTGATTCTAAAATATTAATGTTCAAAAAGGAAGATATCATAAATAATACTTTCTCATATCACATTGTAGTCCCTGATTCACTTAAAAGTAAAGTTTTAACTATATCCCATCTGTCACACTTTGGTATGGCCAAAACTTATGAATTTCTTTCATCCAAATATTTTTGGAAAGGCATCTATGTAGATACACTCAACTTTGTAGCTTCATGTGTCAAATGTTTACAGGCCAAACACCATAACACTCCACCCGCACCTCTTCAACCTACATACACACCAAGATATCCTGGTCATACAGTCAGTACTGATTTACTTGGTCTTTCTCAAACAATAAACATGTTTTAACTGTAACCGATCACTTCTCAAGACACATTGAACTCTATCCTCTCACTGATACTTCTGCACCCAAGGTTGTAAAATGCTTATTTAGTTATATAACTACCTATGGGAGACCGTCTGTATTTTGTCAGATTTAGGCCCACAATATGCTTCTCATATTTATAATGCATTTAATGATGCTCTTGGTATAAAAATACATCACAGTTCGGTCTCGCACCCACAATCTAACAGTATAGCTGAGCGGATTAACAAATCTATTAAATATTCTGTTACCACATTACTACAAGAAGGACACTCTTTTGAAAATGCTCTGTTTATTCATAAGTCACTTTATAATGGTTCGACACACTCTTCTACACTATTTTCACCTAACTTACTTCATTTTGGTCGTGAACTTTCATTAATTTTTGACACATATGATCATTGGACCAACCAAGCATTTCTAGATAAACATGTTGAAGTTTATAAATTACTAGATGACTTAAACAAAATATATGACAAAGCATATAACAACATTAAGACTGCTCAAGATAGACGTTGCAAAATTCACAATCGAAAAGCTAAATTAAGAAATATATGTTTAAAAGATATTGTTTATTTAAAATCAGTCGACAAATTTAAACCTAAATATACCGGTCCATATATTGTAACATTTAAACACTCTCCTGTTTCATTTTCAATTAAAAGATTATATGCTCATGATGATACTGCATTTAGGGTACATATTGATAGACTTCTTCTAGCACCACCTCGATATGGACATTTATGTGATCCTGCAAGTCATGTTATAGATAATAATTCTTCTAACACCATTATCGCCCCTCGCTACAATTTAAGAAAAAGATAATTTGTAACAAATTAAAAAAAAAAAAAAAAAAAAAAAAAAAAACTTTTAAATTTTTATATGATCTGATACTAAGTGTTTTATCCCTGGCCAGGATTCTACGTATACTGTGCATAACTTGTCTTCACCTGACCTCACGGCTGGTCCATGTCTTCTTGTGAAGACCACTTTTACACAATATTTTGTATCGGGTCATACCATTCTTTTAATTTTTCATTCAATTTTATAAACAGTAGATAAATATAATCTTTTCACATTTTTTTTTCTCTCACACTTTAAACTTTCATTCATACTGAATACAACATTGCAAATATTTTAAATAAATAAGATCTTTTAAATAAATAATAAAAAAAAAGTTCTCTTAAACAAACTTAAAGCATTTGCTTACATGACTTGTACAGTTTCACTTCATCATACCCGATTATGACATATTTTAGGTCTCTCAACACTCTAGGACTGTCAATACATTTGGATATGCATAAGATACACTTGTATCTGTTTTTTTTATTTTTACTAATTCTTCCCCTTCAGGCTAGTGGTACCGTTCTAAATTTTTGCCCTTAGGTTACCACACCTCACCAGATTGTGTTTAGACAGACAATTGTGATTTAGTTTACTAATTCACAATATTCCCTTTTCCCAAAAGTACATGTGTTCCCGAATCGTGCTCCTGTGTGGGGATCAGTGCGATCTTCATCGGGGAGCAGGGAGTTCATGTTGTAATGATGTGGACTCTCATCACTGCCCTCCTCACCTAAGTCGTAAGGCCCTAAGCCTGAGACATCACACTTGTCATGCATTGACAAGATTAAGGGCGGTCCCTTTTTATGGGCGTGCCACATGCACCTCTTTTTTTTACCGTCCTGTGCTTGCACGAATTTTTAAAGCTTTTTCAAGCAACTTTTCATTACACTACACTTGAGTTAATCCATTTTCACTTTTTCATATAATTCAAGTTAATTTTTAAGGATATATGTTTATGTTATGTGTTTTTTGTGTTTATTTTTTTTTAATTGTTTTCATTTGTGTTTCATATTATACTTAAGTAGTAATTATAGTATTTAAGTGCAACAAAATTGAGAAAATGAGTACTGTTTTGTGCTCAGTTATCATTAGACATGTCTAGTTAAATAGTAACTTTTTAAACTGGTACCAGAAAAAGAACAAAACAGAAAATAAAAAGACGAAGAGATATATAAAAAAAAAAATCTTCGTAAGTAGTGCACTTAATGACATATTTGTAGCCTGATGTTACGGACTAATGAGGTAACAAAATTCTTTATACTGTTGCAACCCATATAATTTACAAGTATTTTGTTTTATGTTATGTATGTATTATTTTAAGCTTGGGGAGAGTATAATTGTATTGTATATTTTTTTTAACTGTACTGTAAACAGTACAGCTTTTCTGGTCAATGGGGTGATATATATGACAAAGATGTTTGTCATATATCTTGCTTTCAGTTCAAATCCCCCCCCCCAAAATTTTAACAAGTTAACATAAGCTTTTCCATTCCTCTTCCAACATCTAGCATGCATGTATTGATTTCATGCTTCTCCTCCCCCCCCCCCCCAAAAATAGAGATAAAAAAAATAAATTCGTAAATATTCATTCATCCCCCCAAAATAAATAAATAATTATAAATAATTAAAAATAATAAACAAATATAGTTTATAGATTTTAAATGTCTGTAATTCCACCCCCCCCCCAAAAAAAAAAAAAATTCAATATGTTAACTAAAATCGATTTCTGATTTAATTTAGATAACGAATCTACTTTCTTCATTCTAAAATGCAAGTCACTCGCATACATCAGAAACCTCTCTGTCCTTAACTTTGCGGTTATGCTAAAAATAAGTTACAAATGTTCATATATTTCTAATCCAACCGTTTTCTTCTCATGAAATCAAAAGTGCATCTGTCTTAAAACTTAGACAAAATATATAAGCAGCTGTGCTCTACTTATTAAAGTAATGTAACGTATAACCGACATTCTTTATGCAAGCATTAGCACTTCTCATCCACTCTCAAAAGAATTAATTAAAAAGATTAAAACTGTAATATGCAAGCTCATATCTTTCACACCCTGTTATTAGATTCGAGTCATAAGTAACCGTTAATTGCAGCTGTCTTTTAGCAAAATCAAACGCCAATCCCAAAATTATTTTCTTTTCTTTTTCCTTTTTGTCTCCATGAAAGAATCTTTACAACCCTTCCCCCCCATTCTCAAATGAATGCATAATCATAGACAGAATCTAGCATTTATCGTTTTTTCCCATACGCTTCCGACAGTAGTCTCCAAAAAGTCTCTCGCCAAGTACTGGCGATTTTATCATGCTTTCCGCGCCAACACCCGTACATGTAACTTTTAAAACTTTATCACTTTTCCCTCTTTCATTGACCAGACCAGTCGTACTCGTGAGCTGCTGATTACGTGGGTACCTCCCCTTTGCTTCTTTAACTATTGATAATGCCTCTTCAAGAAATAAACAGATGATTCATCTAACTATGTGCTTCTTCTTTCTCCTGGATTTACTACGTATTTTTATCTATAATAGAACCCGTTAGATATGCTCCGTTATACTAATAAGCACTGACGGCATGATCAATAACAGCAAAAGTACCATGTTATTAGGACAATGTAAAGAAATCATCGTTATTATTTCACTAAAAAATGAATTACAATATGATTAATTTTCATAATAAAATTAGTACATTTTAAATTGGCAACATTTTATCTTCTGTTGGCATTTACTGAAAATTCCAATAGGAAACTTAAGCATAACTTTGAAAATTTCAGAACTTGAAATCCATACATAGACTCTTTTTGCATTTAATATCTATTTCTCCTGAAACATCTATACAAAAAACTGTCGGTATGATTGCTATAATTAAACAATTTTAGTATGAAAATTGAGTTTTTAAATTCAGTAATACGGAAATAATATGACTCCATCTTAAATAGGACGTAATCACCATGGCAGCTTAGAATCATTACCTATGATGAGATATTATTGAATTAATTACGTATGATAGGATTTAATGGAATGAAGAAAACTTTTATTAATATATTTTTAAGTTTTGATTCGATTTTCATAAAATTTGAAATGGCTCTACAAAATTCTGCAACGATTATATATATATATATATATTAAATTTCAAACCATTCCTTTGGGTAGTTTTTGCGCTGTTTTATGCGGACAGACGGACAGACCACATGACGAGTATACGTGCTGCATATTTATATAATTACGAACACACCTAAAAATGCTTTTCATTGGAAATATTTGTGGAACATTAATATTTGAGATATAATGGTTTAGCTTGAAATTATTTAGAACGAAATGCAAATTTTGCAAAATTATTGGCAATACAATTTGAAATATTTATGGAACAGTATTAACAAAATGTAAAATTCCTGTGTTTAGGAAGTATTTAACTTAATTTTGTAATACCGTGCACTAAATTAAAAAAAAGATATTGCTTCTATACTAAAATATACTAAAATATATATTTTATGTACTAAAAAATATATATACCCGTAAGGCATGGTGACGTCACGGCGACGTCACTGTGAAGTCACACTGTGACATTGTGACCGTCGTCGTGACGTCACGTGACGTCGATGTGAAGTCATTGTGACGTAAATGCGAGGTCGTTATGGCCGTTTTCAAGGCTTTCTGTGACCTCACAATGTGACTACTTTGTGAAGTCACCGTGCGACTTAAATGTGAAAAATGTGACGAATCTGCATCGGATAGGGTGACCAGATTTTACCCGAATCCTATACGGATTGTTCGGATCAAAATTTTTTTATGGTTCAAGTTTGTGACGTTTGTGACGACACTACACCGGGTCGGGTGACCAGATTTTATCCGAATCCAATCCAGAAACTTCGGATCGATCTTTTTGGATTTGTTTGGTTACAGAATAGATTTGGATTAGTTGTCGTGTGACATGATTTTCGTGAACCCGATCTGACCCGAGTCGGGTATAATGTTTTTACTGTAAGTCTTGTTTGGAATAGAATATTGCATACGACCGAGTAACCAGATTTTATCAGAAATTGTGTTACGATACAATTTCTGATGTCGGCTCGGATCTAGAATCATACACGAATCCGGTTATATACATCTTGAACATGATTGAATGTCAACTTGAACATGAATGATGGTTGACTGAAACTATATTTTGATTCAACCCGTATTCTTACCCTAACCCAGCAACAACAACAACAAAAAATCTGTAAGCCCACAACCCGACCGAACCTGATAAATGATTTCGCATGGATTCGGATAACAAGATTTTACCAAATACGGATAAGATCGACGATAAGGATTGGATCGGCAATCATTTTTATTGATGCAACTCGTATTCAAATTAAAACTTTGCATTTGATTGAGAAACCGGTTAACACGAAACTTTCTGACACATTTAGGAACAAACTTTTAAACGCATGGCACTTGCATGCCTGATTATTAAAGCTATTTGGAATGAATAGCGTTTTCCATTTTTAGATAAATGTAATACTTAAGATCAATGTCGGTCACGATTTACCCGTTTCTGACGCTGCGCGTCGGAAATTTGGTTCAAAACACCGACTTTGATAGTGTTTTCTGAAACATCATCTGCCGTTACCAAAAAATGGATAACGCCATTCGATTATATATAGGGTAGATGTGCCAGTAATAGACACCCTTAAGGAATTTCTTTAACAATTATTTTTTAATTAATAGTTATAATTGTTGTATTCAACATTTTTTAATATTATATTACTCTACCAACAATATTTAACCATGCTCATAGTCACATTTCCCAATGTGAATCTAAATTTAATTGTAAATAACAGAAATAAATCAAAACACCCTAAATTCCAGTAATGGACACCTCACAAAAAGTAATAGATAATTGATATTATAAATGCATTTAAAACTAGAATTTAAAGATAGCATATTAATGAAATAAATAAAGCTGAATTTTTATTGGTTATTTTTTTATAAACCAAAAACATTGAAGGTGTCCCATTACTGGAAGGCGGTCCATTACTGGCACATCTACCCTATTCTGAATACGAACACCTGCCAATTTCATGTATTTCCGAATAAAAATGAATTCAGAAATATGCCAGAAATTAGCTATTTTGTATTTGAGAACAACTTTAAAGAAAATATAAGTACACATTTTCAAATAAGCATTCTGAAAAATTTATATTAGGAATCAATTTAAATAATAGATATACCTATTGTGCGATATTATTAAATAATAAACATTGTATCAAGCAGTAAATGAGTTTTCGTTGTAAATGAAATATAGAACTTAAGATCATAAATGCCAAAAAAAAAAAAATTATATATTTTTTTTCTTTACAAATTATTTTATTTATAGTTTTTGATAGAATACTAAATGCAGAACTTAAATATAAATTTTTACAGTAAAAACATTCGATAACACAGCTGGAAAAATTACATTAACTAAACAGTTATTTTATTGTTTCATCAATATTTATTATTTTTGTGCATCTAACATTTACATATCTCGACAAATAAATTATTCAATGCATTAAATTGTCACTTTTTTTTTTCAAATATACCGGAAAATTATTTCTGGAAACCTACACTAGCAACGAAATTATTAAATTGCAAATCAAATATTAATAGTTTTAAAAATTGCAATGTTTTTAATTATAATGAATAACTATGAAAATTGAACTAAGAAACGCAAAATATTAAATAAATTCCTCATTTTATATAACACTTTACATTTAGAATACATATTCTTAGTAAATACAGTTTTTCCAAACAATCTATTTAAAAAAATATAAAACATTAAAGATAAAATTTAATACAAGTGATTTTTTAAAAGAAAATTTAAACATCTTAACTTTTAAATAATTCACTATTAAATATACTAGTACTAAACATGCACTATTAACAAAACTGCGAAGACATTAAAAGTTACCTGCTGATCTATAGATAAAGGGGTTATGATGGAATGCTCCTTATCTGCTTCCCTTTCATTGAAAAATTAGACTGTAAATCCACTACAATAATTTTCAAATTATTCCAGCAGAAGAGGTGTGTTCATAGATCTGAGAAGTCAAATATAACCCAGGCCTTATGAACACACTCGGCTAGACACAGGGAGATTTTAAAATGGATGCTTTACTTTAAAATGGAGATGGCTCACTTTAAAACGTTAATTTACTTACACAGTATAAATCTACAAACTTCAAAGAACCCAACACACGCTAATCCTAGCTTCGAATGAGAAAAAGTCGTCTGCCTTCAACATGCGCGCGCAGTATTGTTTAAACACAACAAAATAACAGCTAGCAGATGTTTCCAACTTTTACCGCAAATGATATAGGAAGAAAATAATTTAAATAAAGACATTTCAAAACCTTTATAATTTATATGGCTGAAAAATGAACTTCTAATGATGCTATAATATTCTTTTTTTATATGAGAGAGTTTTGTATTCTTAGAAATAAGCTGTGAAAATTTACATTTTTATATATTTTTTAATCCATTGCATTTGCTTTAGTCGTCAAAAGTAAAGATATATTTTAAATAATAATTGATTTAATAGGCTTTATAAAGTAATTTCGATATAAATTTAAATTGCAATCAAATTTCCTAAGTACAAATTTTTCATTTTTTACACTCTATCGAAAAGAGCAATATATTTAATAGAGGTGACATCTTACTAAGCACTGGCCAGTTTTGGATAAATTGCTATAGGAATGACATATACTTTATAACATGTTTTTAATTCATTTTTGCTCGGAAATACACGAAATTGGCTCGTGTTTTGTTCAGAAACTATGTTATTGAAAAACCTTTTCCATTTTTTGTTAAAAGCAGAAGATCTTTCAGAAAAGAATGTCAAAGTCGGCGTTTTGATTTGAATATCCGACGTGACAGTGAAAAACTGGTCGTCACGTGACACGAATTGCTTATAACTCGATAAATAACTAAATTTCTATTTAAGGATTTTTACCTTTGTATTATATAGTATATTTTGTTAAATTTCATGAAAATGGTAATGAAAATTGTAAAATATTATCTGCCTCATATATGTAGACAGATATTTATTTATTATTTTATTTTGGAAATACTCAATATATTTAAATAGTGTGTGACAATATTTTTATTAATGATTTAGGTACATGACATAATTCAAATCTCTATTTTATGAGTCTTTTTTTTTTTTCAAATTCACTCTCCGATCACACCGTGAAGTCACAGAGTGTTTGCATTTTGGTCATAGGTTTTACGTGACTTATGTGACTTGCAGTGACGTCATTGCAACGTCACAAAAATTTTTAAAACTGTCAAAAAGTAATTTTCTTTATGTTATAGAATGTTCTAAAGTTTATTTTAAGTTTTCTTTAGATCTCCAAGACGTTCACATTTTGGTCACAGTGTGACGTTACAAAGTGGTGGCATTTTGGTCACAGATGTGACGTGACGTACGTGACTCACATTGACGTCACAATGACGTCACTGTGACTGTGCATGCTATGCGGGTATATACTAAAATATACTAAAACATATAGTTTATATAAAGAACTAAAATATATAGTTTACATAATAATTAAATATATAGTTTTCACATTGTTTTAAATCGTATTTTAAAATATTGCAACTTTAATTATATTATTATTCCTATTAATAATATAGTCTGCTGTCTTGAAAAAAAAAAACTTTCAAATTTCTTTCCTATGTTAGGAATGAAATATAAAATATTTACGGATCAATATTAATAAAATGTAAAAATCACAATGTTGGGAAAGAATTTTAACAAATTAAGCAAATAATGGCCATAATATAGCTTAACATATAGGCCGGTTGCTGGAAAAGATATAAGTATAAAATAATATTGTTAGAATTTTTGCTACTACAACATAGCGATCCTAAATAACTGAAATATATAGTTTTTAACTTCTCTTAAGCTTTGTCTAAGACTATTTCAAATTTAATTAAATTAATATTTATTTCTTAACTAGCCACCTTCAAAATAATCTTAGGTTTGGAATATTACTGTACAAAATACGTAACATACCCTAAAACGTCGACGCCATTCCAGATGATGTTTACATGCAGTATGCCTATTGTTGTTTAACGTAAATCATTATTTTGAATCTTTTATATATAATGATTTAATATTGTCGTTAAAAAAAAAATAAATGCCAGCTTTAAAAAAATCGGACTCAAAAATAAATTTCAGTTTCCAATAGTTTGTCATTAATCAACTTGATTAAATTTTAGAAGGCGTATCATGCAATAAATGATAAAATTGCCCGATGTCAAAATTTTATTTATAAAATTAATTTTGTTTACAGCATAATCTATACTGAAATATTTTTGCAAAACAAAGGATTTAATCTGTTTTTTAAAATTTAAATCGACATAATAAACAAATATTGCTTTACGTTTAACATCAAGCACTAATGAAAAACTTAATTTATTTAAAATGAAGAACAACAGACCCAGAATTGATATGAAAAGAGGCATTATGGTAGCCATTTTGTAATATCAGATTTCCGATAACAGCTATAGTTAGTGGTTTTAAGTATTCCATAGAAGCACAAAAGATGCAAGCAAGATATATTTAAATTAAAAGAAAATGCACGCAAGTTCCACATTAAAAGGCCTACTTACAAATTTTTAATTTATATATGCTGAGAAGAGAAAATAAATGCGTACTGTTTTGAGAAGATTTGCCTTATGAAACTTTTCTAAATTACAGGTATTGAAATATTGATCTACTTTTTCATTTTCTTAACTTCTTCGTTTTTTTTTTGTTTTTTTTTTACAGAATCAAAATCTTTATAAAAATTATATAAGAACTGTTAATATTTCGCTGATTAATATTTCTAAAACTGATTAATATTAATATTAATATTATATTAAATATAACTGATTAATAACTGAATATAACTGATTAATATTTCTAAATTACAGGTATTGAAATATTGATCGACATTTTAATTTTCATAACTTCTTCGTTTTTTTACTGCATCAAAATCTTTATAAAAATCATATAAGAACCGATTGATATTTCACTGTAATATCAGTCAACATACAAAAATTTTTTGGCACATTTTAGGTGCGTTCATAATTATATAAATACGTAGCACCTATAGTCGTCGTTTAATCCGTCCGTCTGTCTGTCCGTCTGTCTGCATATAACAGTGCAAAAACTACCCAACCGAATGTTTAAAATTAAATGTATGTAACAATTGCAGAATTTTGTCGCCTCATTTAAAATTTTATGAAAATAAAATCAAAATTTAAAAGGATATTAATAAAAGTTTAATTTATTCTATTAAATCCTATAATACGTAATCTCTATAATAAAAGCGGATGTCATGTGACTGAGAAAAACAAATACGGGCTAACCACATCTTTTTACCTATGCCAAGCGGCCATTTTTATTCAAAATTATTTTTTCGAATAAAATTACGTAAAAGTTTTTAGAAAGATCGTTCAAAAAATTGTTTGCTTGAGAGATGAGTTACATTAGAAAATGTATAGATTATCGGATAACTTCAGTGAAAATTAGGTTAACAACCGAATTCATTCATCGTGAGTCATAGAGATATTAACCATGGAGGTAATCATTCGCAAAGCAAGATCTCCATAGTGAATTTTGAAGAGCTGTCTGGTGTCGAAAAAAATCGCTTCTGTAAACACGGCATAAGTAATGAGAAAGAAAAAAGGCATCTTCATTTCGTTCATAGGAGACGATATAATTTATTTCACTGAAATAATAACGACGATTTTTTACATTGTAAAACTAGTTATAGCACGAAACGAACAACCTCATTTGTCATGTTTAACGTGCTATTTCCATTTCTTAATGTGAAAGGTTTTTTTGAAAATCTCCCGATTATAAAATTATTAAAAAAACCATTTTATAAAACTAAGTTTAATTTTTCACACTTTCCAACATAGTTGAAAAGTGTTTATGCATTTGGTTTCTCGGTTAGTCTACAGTGCTTTAACTCGCGTAAATGTACTCGGATTGTCACGTAATTTATAAGCGTTATTAGGGTTTACCATGGCATGTTCGGTATTGAAAATTTATTATATAGCATTTATATTTCGCTTACAGGGGCGCTCAAAAGAAGGTCGTTACGTTAGGGTTGATGGGGGTAAATCATTTGCAGTGTATTTTAATGATGTTACTCTATTTCAAACATATTGACATTGATATACATCACTGAAGTACACTGCAAGATGCTTATTACAGAATCTGGTATGTCTTGCATTTACAGTTCGGTTACAGGGACACTTAAAAGAATTCCGTTATATTATGGTCTGTGGGGAAAATCGTTATTTTAATGATCTTGAAGTTTATTTAAATTTCTGAGGAGCACTAAAATACGCTTTCTTTAGACTATAGAGTGTAAAGCATTTATCATTCTCTTTAATAAAAAGCTACACGTTGCTGACGACTGGCTTTTTCACAAATCGTTGTCACAGATTAATCTCGGAAAATGAAACATTTGAAATTACTGAAAAAATTTAATAGCTCGAAAAGTATTTGTCAGAAAATTGTCAGACTAACTGCGCTAGAAAGGTAAAAAATTGTATTTATCTTGATATAAATTTAAAATATTAAGACTTTTTTAAATATTGAATTTCAAAAATTACCAAATTTCACAATGGCGTATCATAGCGAAATCTTCACGCGTAAAAAGATAATGCTAACGGCAATGTGTCCTGCCGTGTATATTGGCTATAGTACGAGTCATAAATTATAATAGCCTTATTATTCTGTTAAAATTTAAAAGTGAACTAATGTCACGAGTGTATGATTTTTATTTAATTCTCGACAAATAGAATATTTTAGTCCACCTCGATGAGACATATCAATTTCATTATATTTGAAGTATTGTAACTTCATTAAAATCTAACGGATATTAAAAATGTAATAACGCAATGGCGTTCGTATCGTTTTCAGAAATGCAGAAGGACATTCCAAGTAAAGGTTCATATGGTTTTTAAAACGCAAGGTCAAATTCAAGGTCAATATTTCGTTTGATTAAAGGTGCGTTAAGAGAAATTGACCATCGAGCGGGCGTAGCTTGCTAGTTCTTTTATATGATCACACAAAAAATTCGATTATACTATCATTTACTGGTGAAAACTGTTTGCAAGTTATGTTGCATGATTTCAAATATAATGAAATTGATATACATTTCAGGCAAGATAATTGATGTGTAATATGATGGGCATACAATTTATCGTCATTTACAGATACAATCAAAAGATTTCGGATACATTACTTTATTCGATATACTGTCTATTAAATGCTTAATAAATGCTTGCGAAGTGGATTTAACTTCACATATTCCACTTTCTTAAAATTAATTCCCCCTTCCCCTTACTTTTTCTCTTTCTTTGAAATTACTTTATTTTTCGTGTTATAAAATCTAGCTACTCCCTGTATTTCTCTTTTATTAAGCGTTCTTTAATTCATTCGGATCTCTTTTCTCACCGCATAAATCATGTATTTAAATAAAAAAAAAGAAAAAAAGAAGTTATTCCCATTACAATCTGCTCTTTTCTAACGGCGTCCAAACTTCACTTACATTCTTACGCCTACACTTTTGTTCGTCTAGGTTTCCTTTTAACGTATTTCATTATTTTCTCAATTCTCCAGATGCCTTTAGTATATAATATCTGTAACGTACCAATTCTATTTTTAACCCCAGTTCTTAATTCTTTAAGCTAACCCCATGAGAAAGGACTCCATGCGTTTTTGTCTGGTTTACCAAAATTCCATATCTCCATTCTGGCGCTTAAAATTTATATTTTACATTCATCTCTTCCCCATAGGATTATCATTAACAGACAGCACCACCTGTTTCTCCTCAGGTTGTTCTCGCCAAAACAGTACGTTATCTGGCTGATTGGCGTATGTAATTATCGCCATGACTGCACTGTAACCACAAAAAGAAATTATGTAACAGACCAGATTCTCTCGCTGGTTGTCCGTGATTAAGGATATGTAATTGTTCGTGCCTCCTCTCCAGTGCTCTCGGCATCTCCGTGCCTATTGATGCTTGTACCTGAACCCATGGTCAACTGCAATCTATAATAAAAAAGATTTGTTTATCAAGAAACTCCTGAGTTCGCATCCATTCACTCTGTGTGACCTGTTTCCCTGGATATTAACAAATTACTTTTTGCAGCTCAATCGACGTGAAAGTACTACGCCGATAAACTACGTTACAATGCTGGAAGTACGTTTTCAGTTATAGTATGCGTTTTAAGTTTATCTAAATTTTTCCGTACTACGTGGTGTGTATAAATGCTATAGATCATATACAGGGGTACACAAAAGAATTCTAAAGCATTACTAATTATGAGCGTGAATTTCTTAATAGTGGTTTTTAATTGAGTTTGCATTTTCAAGCTAAATCATATTTGCTATACTCAGAGATGTTTGTAGAATATAGATAAAATCATATACAAGGACACGCAAAGAACTGGATACGTGGCCGTCCGGATAACAATTTCGGGAAGTGTGATTTCAGAAGTTTTAATCGTGTTTATGATTGAATGAAATGTTAGCTTAATAGTTGGCATACATGGTTGTGCAAAATATTTCATGTATATTTCCGTCTATTGGCAGAAATTACTGAAATTGAATTATCACTTGTAGTCCAGTCAAAGTAGGAAAGTTTGCCATAATAAATGGTACGGAGATAAATTTTGGTACAGTTGTGCATTGATGGCTACTGAAGGCTATATAAAAAGTCCTGATGGATAGGAGGTGGGCGGGGTCAAAAATAAGGTAATTTATTCGTTTTTTGCAAATATCTCAGAAACTGTGGGTTTTTATGAAAAAATTAATCTGACACAAATTAAAGAGCATAACATTCTCTACAAATGACAGGTATATACAGTGAAACTTCGGTTATTCATCAGTTCCTGGACCGGAACCTTGACAGATTTTCCGAAAAAGAAAATAAAAAACACTTTTTTTTAAAAATTTATTTACATGATTTCTATTCAAATTTATTAAATATTGTCACAAAAAAAGAAAGAAAGAAGAAACTCCAATACTGCACGAGGTAATGGCATGTAAGTAGTTAATGAAAGATAAATATTCATCAGTAACGAAATGTTTATTAATGTGAAATATTATAACTGCAAATATAAAACATGAAAAAGAACTAAAAGTAGGTACATACTAATTTATAATCAAGTAGATATTATGTAATTATGAAGTAGACAAGTTTTTAAGAGGAGTCATTATCATTATGGCTTGTTTTTTTCTTGGAACATCATCATCAGCGGAAGTGGGTGGGTCGTTAGGATCCATAAACATCACCTCATCTTCTTCCTTGTCCTGTTGATTTCATCCTGGTACTGTAGACAAATATTTATCATTAATAAAATGTTTATTCCTGTGAAACTTTCTAAGTGCGACAAAACATAATAGAGAACAATGAAAAGTACTAATTTATCATTAAGCAGATACTTACTCAGTCATAATATAATGTAATTTTTTCCCCTGGACACATCATTATCATCTGAAGTGAATGGTGCATTAGAAGGCGTTCTCAACATGATTCAGTCCATAATCGTGTCCTCATCTTCTTCCTCATCTGGTTGATCTGCATTTATGAGTGATGCATTCAGATAGTCCCCATGACAGATATTACAGATGAATGTACAATTAATGGCTGCTTTCCTGCACCCACACTTAGCTCCACACCCAGTGGTGCATTTGTAGAAGATGGTATTTAAAATAGCCTCAGGTGCGATTGGATCCATGGTTGTTATGGGAATAACACGATTCTGCTTTCGTTCCAAGCTCCAGAGTGCGGAATTTTGTTCCTGGCTAAGCCACAGCTGTATCTGATGACACACTCGGAATTAATACAGTCTGGCCACTCCTTACGTTGGTGGGAGGGATGAAAAGTCAGGTTTGACATTCGTTACATTTTTGGGGAGTGGTATCGGATAGTTTTGAGAGATGTAGCTGTGGAGGGAGCTCCTAACAATGTCAGAAAAGTTAGTTTCCTATTTCTGAAACAGCCTCATGGTCGGATGCCCTGTTATTGAACACATCAGCAGTTTTGTGTGCATCTTCACATTGCTGAAACAGTTTGAGAAATTTTTTCTTCTTTTGAATGCTGAACATGTCGTATCACATCCAGTGAATATATGAGACTAGAACGACGTTTTTCAGTCTCGTTTCTTGAACTAACTATTGTGAGAAAAAAAACCTTTCTTTCAATTTTTTCACGGTTTGGCTTAACGAAAACAATTTCTCGTTCGAGCGGAGTTAGGACGATTAGGAAGACGACAAGATCACGATCCTCACCAAGAATTGCCACTCTGTCACTGAAAGAAGATTTTCCAAAGGCTGTTGTTACGATTATTGTATCTGTATCGCCAGTACCCTCCCGACAAGATATTCCATTGTCCTTCAATTTGCATGAAAGCATAGCAATTAATTGTCCGAGATTGTGTGTAATGCTTCCCATGTACTTTCTCCTGCTTTCTCCTTCAACGTCTATCAGCATCTGTTGCTTAAAAGTGACCTTGATTGCAACATGAAAGAACAATTTTGAAAGGTTGGGTTAGTAGTAGACAAAAGTACTTAAAGGGAGTTGGGTAGTCACGTGATTCGTCAATAGATTAAAACTGCAGGGGTATATCACTGGACACATAATTTATCGGGTATTCGTCACCCTATGATGTCTCTCAATATTATTTCAGAAATAAATATTATCTAGTAAAATCCCTCGATTAATGTGATTCCCTGCCGATATCAGCTGTGAACAATTGAAAAAAATATATTGATATCATATAATATTACCATGCAATTACCAACATTCTGACGGTAATTCGAATAAACGGCCGAAGTAATTTCTACATATTTTGCAGTCTGGTACGTCTCTTCCGTCCAATCAAGAAAACATTTAACAACAATTCCAATCAACACAATCATTAACTCAATCAGCTCAACTGGATTAACTTTCACACTAGTTAAATTTATAAAAGGCATTTGCTATTTACTCTGTGATTATACCCCACCTGACATACAGCTACTTACTATGCTAACTGAACTGATATCGTACCAGGTCGTCTCTCCAGATTACCCCTATAACCAACACTATCAATCAACACTAACTACTTTAAACGAGAGGGGGGGATTAATATCACGAACTCCACCTCTTTGACAATTTTCAAAACGACTATTACGACCATTACCGCTGAAATTTTTACCATTGTCCCTGTAACCATTAGAATTAGCAGAATTTCTATAATTTCCATTTTCTTCTATTAACATAATTATTTCAACAATTACTACTACCTCTATAACAAATATCGCCATTAGATGATTAACTCGATAATTACCATTTACATAATATCTGTAACCATATCTTCATTTTTGATTTACCCATCTCGAATCATATCTCTCGAAAAGCTCTATACTACTCCATTCATACACAAGTAGCAAAATGTGCGATAAACAAACTTCTTTTCGGGGTTGTGCTGAGACTTTTGACAGGTATCGTATATCGTTTTAGAACCTGTGTAAAATTACTGTCGAATTTAAAAATCTTTCTGCATCGTCACACTCACAAAATTTTTATGTTTTCTGTTATTTCAGTGGCAAATTTATAGTCGTGTCTGAAAACAGTCCTCTGAGAAACATTGGTGTTTACAGTCCTCTGTGAAAAAAGAACATGAGGATGAAAATTGCTCATCACCGTTTTTGCTAGATGACAAGATTTGTCTTATGTTCAGCTTGTTAATTGAAGTCAAAGTTGATGTAATCTCATACACGGTATTTATTACGATTTTATAAATCATTCTACAACCTTCCTTATACTTTAAAAGAAAATAAAGCACTACGTTTTCCATGTCTTTTTTTTTCGACAATGAGGCAAGCATCAAATGAGATGATGTTTGATATTCTCTCGAGCCTAATGATGTATCATGATAGAGTTTTTGCGAAAGCGAAAGATATATTGTGCTTTTGAGGAACGATTGCATCATGAAATAAACGTATAATTTGTTATTATATATAAACTTTTTTTGAAAATTTCGATATATTATGACTGTAAAAATATACTTCGGTATTTTTAGGCATGTGCCTGTACTTCAGTATGAAAACTACCAAGAGATATAGGTAAATAATGATTTATAAATGTATACAATCGGTTTGAAAGAGAAAGCCATTCCATTGCGAAATATGTCTTTTTCAATTTATTTTTAAAAATAAGTTTTAGCCCAGTCAAATAAGGTGAAAAAAAGGGTAAACCTCGGAATGAAAGATACCAAGCTGAAAATTTTCAAAAATCTTTGTTTTGACATTCTAAAAGTAAGCTAAAAAGTCTCATATAATCTCGTGTCCGCGTCTCGAGATATTCAAGGTCAAAGGTCAAGAAAATCGGTTTTTTGTTTATATCTCGAAAACTGTGCATTTTATTACAAAAATTCCAATTACAAAATTAACGTAGGCAAAATTTCCTATAAAATACATATATTATCTTTCATTTTCTGACAAAGGGTTTAGGCGCTAGAGCGCGCTGAAGAAAGACAACTTTTTGACCTTCAGACCAAAACGAGAGAAACTTCATCCTTCACCCTCGATTTCTCAAAAACTATGCATTTTATCGAGAAAACATCTGTTACAAAATTAAAGTAGATAATAATTTCTACAAAATTCATAAATTAACTTTAATTTCTGACGCAATGTTTAGGCCCTAAATAGCGCTGAAAAAAAAGAGACTTTTTGACGTTCGAGCCACTACAAGAATAACGGCCCTATCCTACCTTCAATTACTCGAAAACTGTTCGTTTTATCAAAGAACATTAATTACAAAATTAAAGTCCACAACATTATCTAAATATTGCAAAAGTAACTTTAATTTTCTGACAAAGGGTTCAGGCGCTAAAGCGCGCTGAAGAAGGGCTAGTTTAAAGGCCTCTGCCAAAACAAGAGAAACATCCTTCAAGATTGTTTCCTACGCTTCAAATGGTGTTTGAAATATAACAAAATTAAGAAATTTAAATTGTTTACTTATTTATAAATGACATTCGTAATGGACGTGTAAGACATTCGTATGATAATATTTAATTAATTTATATAAATAATAAGATATTGAAATTAAATAGTTTAAATACATTGTAATTACATTTTTGTTTATAAAAATTATATTTTAAGTAGGAAAGGGATTAAGTATTTATTTTTCGAACAATGTAAGTTCTTAGATATACCTACGTATATTATTTTCTGAAACACGGTCTCTTAATAAGACCATTTTCTTTTTTCTATTTATATTAATGGCTGTGATGAAGTGGCCACAGTCCTATTAAAATTCTGTTTATATATATATATATATATATATATATATATATACTGAAATACAAGATCATACATCTTATGAATCTTAAAAGTTCTTTATTAGAACAAAAATACTTAATTCTAATTAACTGCCACAGAGCCCATAATATTGGTCTTGAATCAATGGTCAAAATAACTGGTTTGAAATTTAATGAAATAAAATTAAAGAAAGCAGACAAAGTTCTTCCAATTTCTGCAGTTAACAAATCCATCAAGTTAAATAACTGCAAAGTTGCTGTCGATCCATTGCTACTCTTCCAAAGAATAACAGTAAACAAAAAGTTTGAACATAATCTCAAAGAATACATGCAGTATGAATTAAGTCCATACTCAACATCGCTTTTTGATAATGACGGCATGCGAAAAACTACAAAATCAAAATTGTATAACAATATGGAACATCTTAATATTGAGTTGGATGAAGATAATGTGACTCACATTATCGATGGTGTATTTCTTCTGCATCGCGTCATATGGAGCAAAGACGATACTTTCTCAATTATTCTTCAGAAATATGTGAAATATTTGCAAATACATTTTGGTTCAAATATTGTTGTTGTATTCGACGGTTATTCAGATAACAGTAAAAATACAAAAGCAATGGAACAACTCAGAAGAACTGTTGCTGTTTCAACATCTTACAAAGTTCATTTTGATGAGACAATCATTGGGCCAATCAGCCAGGAAAAGTTTTTATCGAACCGGTGCAATAAAAAAAAATTATTGAAATGCTTATTGAGCAATTAAAAACTGTTAACATCACTACAAAACAAGCCAGAGATGATGCTGATACCCTCATCATTGAAACAATCATTGAAGAAACGAAACATCAAAATACCGCCATCATAGTTGGAGAAGATGTTGATCTCTTAGTTATTTTAATAGGACGAACACAGTCACATCAGCGAGAAAACTTTTTAAAAAAATGGGTAAAGGCAATGCGGAGACACGAATGTATTCGTCTAAAAGCTTCGACAAATATCCTCGTTCTAAAGAACACATTTTATTTTTGCACGTTATCAGTGGATGTGACGCAACATCTGCCCTGTTTAAAAAAGGAAAACTGACAATTGTAAAAATGTTCGAGAAACATTCCAATTTCACGAATCAGCTCAATTGTTTCAGGAAGACAACTGCCCTCCAAACACATTATTTGAAAATGGAATAAGTGTTCTTTTAGCAACGCATAATGCTCCAAAATCAGAAGATAGTATTGACAATTTTAGGTACACAAAATTCATTAAATCAACAAGATTCAATAAACCGGTGCAATTATCATCTCTTCCACCAACAAGTGCAGCAGCTCGATAGCATATATATCGTGTCTACTATCAGATCCAAACTTGGTTAGGGAAAGATTTAGAACCCAGAGAATGGGGGTGGGTAATACAAAACGAGATCCTGGAGCCCACAACAACATTATTACCTTCAGCTCCAGAAGAACTAGGGCGACCAGAAGAAGGAGACGACGACGAACAAGAGGAAACGTAAGCTGTATGCCTGCTATTGATAATCAGAGGTAATAATCGCCTTATAATTTAACTTAAACAAAATATAATAGATTTGATAATCTTATGATAAATAAAAATGTAATTACAATACATAAAAACTCATTTCAATATGTTATTATTTATACATAATTTAACAAAATATTATCAAATTTATTTATAATTAATTCTTATTTATAATTAATATTTATTAATAAGTAAATAATGTAACTAATTAAGACTAAATTTGTAGATAATTTTATTCTCTACAAGTTTTGTAATAGCTTCAAATATCATTTGAAATATAAGAAAAAATCTTTAGTGGGTTTTTCTCCTTTGAGGCCAGAGGGCCAAAAACTAATTAAAGTTAATACAGGCATTTTGCAGAAAATGTTATCTACATTAATTTTGTAGCTGGTGTTATTCAATAAAATGCCTAGCTTTTGGGTAACTGAGGGTAGGAAAGGGGGTTTCTCTAGTTTTTTGGCTCAAAGGTCAAAAAGTCGCTTTTTTCAGCACTATTTAGCGCCAAAAAATTTCGTTAGAAAATTAAAGCTAATTTATTAATTTTGTTGAAAATGTTGCCAGCTTTAATTTTGTAATATGTTTTCTCGATAAAATGCATAGTTTTTCAGAAATCGAGGGTGAAAGATGAAGTTTCTCTCGTTTTGGTCTGAATGTCAAAAAGTTGTCTTTCTTCAGCGCGCTCTAGCGCCTAAACCCTTTGTCAGAAATGAAAAATAATTTATGTATTTTATAGGAAATTTTTCCTACTTTAATTTTGTAACTGGAATTTGTTTAATAAAATGCACAGTTTTCGAGATATAAGCAAAAAACCGATTTTCTTGACCTTTGACCTTGAATATCTCGAGACGCGGACACGAGATTACATGAGACTTTTTAGCTTACTTTTAGAATGTCAAAACAAAGATTTTTGCAAATTTTCAGCTTGTTATCTTTCATGATCATCATTATATTGATTTTGCAACAAACATTGAATTTTTTCAAAACGCTATATTTGATATCCTATTTTGAATTTTTGGTAAATTTTAACTTAAGTTAGCAAATGGAAAGTCATTCGATAAATTAGTTTAGTAATTCCTCAGTAACTCTTAATGTTAAAGTCCTTTTTAATAGTACCTATTTAATAGTAACTTGTAGTGTTTAAAACTACACTGAGATTAGTTTTTTAATCATCCTTTAAAAACGGAATAAGCCGTAATGTTTTACTTCACAAATTTAAAGCTTCTAGAAATCAGTTTTTCTTAATTTTTTTCTAAGTCAAGCGAATACGTATATATATATATATATATATATATATATATATGTATGTGTGTGTGTTTGTATATATGCTAGCTGACCCGCCCGGCGTTGCTCAAGCCCGTGATAATAAAGCTAAACAAACCAAAAGTTTGTATGATTTTATATCTTTAACTCGATTTTGTATGAAATTATTTATTTAAAATTGCTGCGCAAACGACCGAAAATCCTTTATTTCCACTTTTTACTGACAGGGGCGCATTCTGATCTAAACGATCCTCCGACACGTGTTCCCTCTCTCTGCGGTGCCGATAGTAGGCGTGAGCACGCGAGGCAAAATCTTTTAGTTCCACCTTCCGCGGCCAGGGGGTGCACTCTGTTCCAAACAAAGCACCTTTCGCGCAGGAAATTCGGACGCGTCTCCCCGTTGCCTCTAGACCCGTATAACAGGCGTGCTGCGCACGAAGTCCTTTAATTCAACCTTCCACCGCCAGGGGACGATAATTTGTTCTATATGAACATTCGACATGGGTACCCATTATATCAAGGGAGTGGTTCAATTTCTTAAATGAAATTTGTTTTGTCTGAATCAAAGCAATGCATTTTTTCATTATTAATAATTGTTCTCAATTAATAAAAAAGTAACCGCCAGGGGGCGCTCGACGAATAAATACTATACTAAATAAAAAGGTGTTAACCACCCCCTCCTCATACCCGCGAGTATAACGAATGATTTGTTCAAGAAAACCACCATGAAAATGTTTTTTTAATTTACACTTTCATTGTCAAATAAGCTTTTATTTCTTTTTTATAAAAATCAAAATTTCATAAAATATAAATATAGCTTAATTAGAATTGTTAATTTGTGTTACGTAAAAAATCTCTTAGTACCTCTTTCTTTGCGGATTCATTATCCAGACACCTGTGATGGCTAAAATTTTTATCAAAAGCGTGTTGTTCATTGCAAGGTTTAATTGCTTGAAAAATTAAACATTCCTAAGTAATATTTTTGAAAGTTGTGGATGGAATTTTTTGAATTTGCGGGTTTTTTATGCAGATCTGCAAATTATCGTGTCGAAAGACCTAAAAATTTCTGTTATTTCAGCATGTGTCGAAAAGGCGTAGTTTAAAGTCTTTCTGGTAACCCAATCTTTTCCCAGTAAACCTAAAACCTTTCTTCCCTTTCCCAATACATACATCATTTTGCGGTTTTACATTTCTTTTGCGCCATTTTCAGAAAAAGATGGCATTTTGGAAGCGATGGTTAATGAGAGTCTAATTAATTTCTTGGGTAATTATCAAAATATTAAAATTCTGAGACGCAGGTGCACCGGGACAGACCTTGGAGTATCCACACCTAAATTTTCAGACTTCTAGGTGAGCTAGATTTTGTTAGCCGTCACAGACAAACAAAGAGACAAACAAACATACACTCACACAGAGCGAAACTTTATTTTATTAGTATAGATAAATACATAAATGGAATTTGAACAAATAAAATTTGTTTCTTTACTATTCATATTTGTGTCAAAAACTCCGTAATATTGGATACTGGCATGTTTATTATAAATGTATCAGTCACATTCACTATAATCTTTGATGTCACAGAAACAGTTATTGTGATTATGTGATTCTTGCAATACGATTCTTTCTTCTGCGTGAGACTTGAATTCACGTTTTAAGAGCCTACATCGTACCGCAGTGGCGCGGACAGTAAAAGCTCGGCTCTCGTAAGATCGCCGAAAGCCAAGCAGCATCGACCACGGTCACAGTTTGGGAGGGTGCATCGTCTATCCTCTCTCGTCTGCCTCTGCTGTAGGACCGTGTACGTTAATGGGAGCTGGTGCACGTTAAATCTGTTCGGGGCTCCAAAGTCCTCCAAGTTCTATATAAGCGTTACCTCTGGGGATGCCAATCCAGATGCTGGTCTCTCATCTGGAATTGGTTCAAAATTAGGAGGCCTGTTTGGAGTAAAGTCAGACTTCTACCCTTCGGTGCTCCTTGTATCTTGTACTAACAGAAGCTGCTCCATTTCCCTATACCATGATTCTGGAGGTCTTCGGTTTCGTGGGGATGATTTAGCAGTGCTAAACCATCTGGGATTAGTAACAGCAACAGAGCCTACATCAGTCATGAGAAAAAAACGCGCAAGCTAATGTTAAGTCTATGTGAAGGTTCTTGGTAGATTTCTCTCTCGCATTTTAATATTTTTAAATGATGTTTTTTGCATAGGATAGTTGAGGCTATCCTATGCAGGCTACCCTATGGATGAGATGGGTAATATGGATATGAGGCTATCCTATGGAGGCTATCCTATACAACTAAGGTTGTTAGTTTTTACTTTTTCGATTTGGGTTCCAGTTTTTTTTATATAAGGTTACTATCACTTTCAGAACCGGTTCTAACTGTAACCAAAATGAAAAATGTAAAAACTAGCAATGTTAGAGATTGACCTCAGCTATCCTATGCAAAACAAATCATTTAAAAACATTAAAATGCGGGCAAGAAATCTGTCAAGAATCCTCCCATAGACATAACATTAGCATGAGCGTTCCTACGCGTGACTAGCGTAGACTCTTAATGCACAGCAAAGAAACTCAACAAAAATATTCAGTGAAAAAGTCTATGTAAATTTAGATAAATATGCCGTTACCTAATTCTAATGAACCTGTCTATTATGTTCAGAATCCATTTCGAGGAAGTCCAGTCATAAACATGAGATAATTATAAGTTACTGATATTTATAGTAATGTTTTGGAAATAAAAAACCTGCTTTATTTACAGTAAATTATGGAGAACCTTTTTTTTAGGTAGCTTTCAATACAAAAAAGTCCTTCCGGCCTGTACCGGGAGGAAAAGGTAGCTTTCCTATATCTTCGTTTTAAAATTTTAGCTAATGTTACACGAAAACAGCAAGTTAAAATGCAAAGAAACGATTACAAAAGATTCATTAATACTGACTTTGAATAAGAAATTTGCCAAATTATTGAGCAATAGCCAAATTGGCTTCATATATGAAGACTTATTTTGGTCGCCAAATTTGGCGATATTTTGCCAAATGTCGCCAATTTTGCCAATTTTGGCGCCAATGTCGCCATTTTTGGCGCTAACGGATATGAATATAAAGTTTTATGCGTATGATTGGGAAAATTATTACAACAATGAAAGAAAATAATTTGCGAGTAATCGTGTTAATGTGCTGTTTTGTTTCAAAATGTCAGCCACCCTAGAATTTCAAACTGCTCTATCTCTGCCATTTTTTAAGATAGAGGTAAACCAAAAAATGCTCTGGAATCCTTGTATCAAGGCCTAACACGTAATTAAAAAATAAATTTGAATTTTTATTTTTTTGTATATTTATTTTAGTTTTAAATTTTTAAATGGCCGCCATCTTGAAACAATATATATATATATATATATATATATATATATATATATATATATATATATATATAGATATATGGATATATCTATATATATATAAATCAACATTTGAACAGAGGGTGGTTTTGGGGACTGGGGGTCATGATCGGTGAAAATATATCGAAATTTTCCGGAACTGCTTTCCTCCGAACGGCTGCAATAGGTAGCTTTATACTTTTAGGTAGCTTTCAATACAAAAAAGTATAAAGCTACCTATTGCAGCCGTTCGGAGGAAAGCAGTTCCGGAAAATTTCGATATATTTTCACCGATCATGACCCCCAGACCCCAAAACCACCCTCCGTCCAAATGTTGATTTATATATATAGATATATCCATATATATATATATATATATATATGACCTATGTCATACGATAACGCCCGTAATTATGAATCGATTTTGATGAAACTAATTGTGTGTATTAAGGTCACTAATGTCTCGACCGAGTTCGTTGGCCAGCTTGGTCCGCCATCTTGTTTCAAGATGGCGGCCATTTAAAGATGTAAAATAACTTAAAATCTAAAATAAATATACAAAAAATTTAAAAATTCAAATTTATTTTTTAATTACGTGTTAGGCCTTCATACAAGGATTCCAGAGCATTTTTTGGTTTACCTCTATCTTAAAAAATGGCTGAGATAGAGCAGTTTGAAATTCTAGGGTGGCTGACATTTTGAAACAAAACAGCACATTAACGCGATTACTCGCAAATTATTTTCTTTCATTGTTGTAATAATTTTCCCAATCATACGCATAAAACTATATATTCATATCAGTTAACGCCAAAATTGGCGACATTGGCGACAAAATTGGCAAAATTGGGCGACATTTGGCGAAATATCGCCAAATTTGGCGATCAAAATAAGTCTTCATAAATGAAGCCAATTTGGCTATTGCTCAATAATTTGGCGAATTTCTTATTCAAATTCAGTATTAACGAATCTTTTGTAAACGTTTCTTTGCATTTTAGCTTGCTGTTTTCGTGTAACATTAGCTAAAATTTTAAAACGAAGATATAGGAAAGCTACCTTTTCCTCCCGGTACAGGCCGGAAGGACTTTTTTGTATTGAAAGCTACCTAAAAGTATAAAGCTACCTATTGCAGCCGTTCGGAGGAAAGCAGTTCCGGAAAAATTCGATATATTTTCACCGATCATGACCCCCAGAAACCAAAACCCCCCTCCGTTCAAATGTTGATTTATATATATATATATATATATATATATATATATATCTGACCTATGTCATACAATAACGCTCGTATTTATAAATCAATTTTGATGAAACTAATTGTGTGTATTAAGCTCACCAATGTCTCGACCGAGTTCGTTGGCCAGCTTGGTCCGCCATTTTGTTTCAAGATGGCGGCCACTTAAAAATTTAAAACTAAAATAAGTATACAAAAAAGTTAAAAATTCAAATTTATTTTTTAATTAAGTGTTAGGCCTTGATGCGAGGATTTCAGAGCATTTTTTGGTTTACCTCTATCTTAAAAAATGGCTGAGATAGAGAAGTTTGAAATTCTAGGGTGGCTGACATTTTGAAACAAGACAGCACATTACAAAAATTTTCATTGTTGTAATAATTTTCCCAATCATACGCATAAAACAATATATTCATATCCGTTAGCACCAAATTCTCGCCAAACTTGGCGACCAAAATGTCTTCATAAATGAAGCCAATTTGGCTATTGTTCAATAATTTGGCGAATTTCTTATTCAAATTCATTATTAACGAATCTTTTGTGAACGTTTTCTTTGCATTTTAACTTGCTGTTTTCGTGTAACATTAGCTAAATTTTTAAAACGAAGTAATAGGAAAGCTACCTTTTCCTCCCGGTACAGGCCGGAACCTTTTTTTTAAAATTTCGGCAACCCATTGGTTTCAGCGGTTCTTGGCACTTTTGTATAGATTTCTGAAGATAAGGTAAACTTTTCTACTACTGGGGTAAAGTACCAAGCTACACTATATTTTCATAAATATTTCTTCATTATATAGAAATGTTAGAACTTTTTACATCATGACAGTGCTTCCTCTACCGAATTTTCTATGCTACATTTAGCTCGTGAAACCAGTTCTTCTAACAATTCAAATTTGGTGTGAATATGGTTTGGAGTAAAATGAATATATATGTTTCAGTTTATATTTCTGGTATACAAATATATATATATAATATATATATATATATATATATATATATATATATATATACAGTCGAACCCCGTTATAGCGAACCGGTATATAACGAACACACGGATATAACGAACGAAATTTTTGGTCCCATCGTTTTCCTATTGTATTTAAAACTAATTTATTCTTTTATAGCGAACCTCCGAAATCTTAAGAATCGTCTATAATGAGCATTTTTTTTAGTCGACCATGATTTTTTTTTTTTACTTTTTCGCAGTTGTGAAAACAGGACTTCGACTCCAATTTCATAAGAAAATGTATGCCGGCTAGTGAAATATGGTGCCAATCAGCGATAAGTCTTTTTATTAGAGGGTAGGAACAACTGCATTCTTTTTCTTTTACGATAGCCACTCTGCAGGTGTGAACCCGCCCACCGGGTAGTCATTTTAGCTTTTTCCTGATCACAGCTGTGTGCATTACTGGAGGCTATGCCGAAAATGAGGAGATGGGGGGGGACACGAAAAAGAGGAAAAAACAGCCAACCTGTTGGGAGGGGGGGGGGGGAATAATCGAGCAGAACAAGTAAAAGCATGAACAGTAAGCACATACGCACCTATGCTAGATGAGAAGGGAGGGAGAAGTAAAAATCAGATCACGAGAACACGGGAAAATGTCGTCTCAGAGTCGCGCCAGTCGTTTCATCTCGTTCACTCATTTTAATGTTTCTCTCTATAGAGCCCGTGCATCATAATATCCGGTTCCAGACTTCAAAGTTAAAAATTCGCTTTTAAGAAATCATTAGGTCCATCATGTCGAGCAAGCGTAAAGCATTCTGCATTGAAGAAAAAGTAAGCATCATAAGAAAAATACAAAATGGAGGTAGCCAAGCTGACATTTGCCGAAAAAAAGATTTATCGATATCTACAGTTGGAAAAATATTGAAAAATAGAGAAAGCATACTTTCTGCTTTCGAAAAAAATTTGAACTCTAAAGAAAATTGAGAAAAGCTGAACATTTATTAAATTGTTTTAGCGTTCAAAGAAGCCGAAATGTACCAGTTTCTGGGCAAATGCTTCAGTCAAAAGCTGATGAATTTGCCAGTAAATTTGGAATTCAATTTTCGTATTCTAATGGATGGTTAGACAGATTTAAAAAGCAGAACAATATGTCTTCCGCAAAAATTGTCGGAGAATCGGGAGGTGTTTCAACATCCGACATCGATACAGGGAAAGAAAAAGTTTGGAATGAAATCTTTCGTGAATACGATGAGAATGACATATATAATACTGATGAAGCTGCGCTATTTTACAAGATGACACCAAACCAGACATTAAAATTTAATAGAGAGAAATGTGATGGCGCAAAATTTTCAAAAGTCAGAATCACATTTCTTGTGTGTGCCAATATGAGTCGTACTGATGTCGTAAGCTTATAGTGATAGGAAAATCTAAGCACCCCAGATGCTTTAAAAATATCAAACGGCTTCCTGTTGCTTATGAAGCAAACCGCAAGGCGTGGATGACTAAGAAACTGTTTGTAAAAGATCTTCGAATGTGGAATCGTGAACTGTCAGCTAAAAAGTGGAATATTCTACTTCTGCTTGACAATTGTAGTGCACACAAAATCGATAAACAGTTTCAATCGATTATAATTGTATTCTTTCCGCCGAATGCAACATCTGTAGTACAGCCTATGGACCAGGGTGTCATCAGAAGTCTTAAATGTCATTAGAGGAAGCAGCTCATTTTATAAATTTTAGAGGGATATGATAAAAATGTGAAATGTGACGTTTCTCTTCTTGATGCACTTATAATGCTTGAAAAATCTTGGCGGTTTGTTACGGATTCTACAATTAGAAAATGTTTTCGACATGCAGGCCTAGCAAAGAATATTGAAGATACAACGAATGTTGAAGAAGCAAAGAATGTTGAAGAAGCAAAGAATGTTGAGGAAGAGGATGATGAAAATTTACCTATCGCGATGTGGATAGAAAAGCACAAAATTTCATCATTCTCAGTTTGTGACATGCAATTGCTTGAAGTTGTGATCAAGAAGTCATAACAAGTGAAGATCCGACTGATGAAGAGATTGTGGAAAAAATTAAAATGAATCATTCTGAAATCGAAGATTCTGCATCTGATGCTGATGAAGAGGAGCACATAAATGACGAAATTCCCAAAATCTCAGATGCTAATCTGCGATGCCTGTAATTAATAAATTTTTGTCTACACAAACAGTGGAAGAAAGAGTGTTTGAGCCATTTGATGTACTAGACAAAGAAATTCATAACATGTTTTTGAAATCGGCATCACGTCAGCAGAAGATTACCGATTATTTCTGTATCAAAAGAGTGAGCATCAATTAAAGGTAAAATTAATTTATTTCTGTTTGACTTCATTGTTAGTTAATTTAATTAGTATTGTGTCAGTTTAATGTAACCAATTTTAGTAAATTTCACTCTTTAATGATCATATTTAATAGATTTTACCTTTTTTTAATCCATCATTATTGAATATACACGTAGCAACTACGTTATACATTACTACGTTATACAGAGTGGCAGAGTGGCTGCAGAGGTGCAGAGTAAAACAGAAAGAACAGCTGTCCCTACCCTTTAATAAAAAGACTTATCGCTGATTGGCACCATGTTTCACTAGCCGGCATACATTTCTTATGAAATTGGAGTCGAAGTCCTGTTTTCACAACTGCGAAAAAAAAAATCATGGTCGACTAAAAAAAATGTTCATTATAGACGATTCTTAAGATTTCGGAGATTCGCTATAAAAGAATAAATTAGCATTAAATACAATAGGAAAACGATGGGACCAAAAATTTCGTTCGTTATATCCGTGTGTTCGTTATATACCGGGTTCGCTATAACGGGGTTCGACTGTATCTGTTTCTTCATGAAACCAGTCACTATGCATACACACATGCTAGAACCTATATTGTCATCTTGGAAAGTGGGTATGTCCATATCATACTAACATGCAGATGTTGAATCGGGGTTAATACCTGATCACCAAGAATGATATATAAAACAGCTTAGTTCACTTCCATGGCTCGTTAAAACTGCGGTATCATGTGACAAAGCGCACCCAAAACACACACTAAACATCACAGTGTGATCTTTGGCCTGAACCGCACCTTCCACAGACTGCCGATTGACTGCTTCATATGGTGTTAAGTGATCCTGACATGTTTAATCATTAAAAAACGGAAAATTGAAATTTGTCAAACCACACTCTATACCAGTCAGTGACTGTCCAGGTTTGACGTTTGTTGACCAATTGCAGATGTGAAGATTTGTGTGCTATTATGAGAAATGTCCTCTTGCGAGATATAGGGATTCAATTGTCAATTGTATGTATTTCATTTACAGTGCTAACCAGTCTATATTCGATGTGTTGATCAATTGCAAACGTGGATCTTAATGTGCTATGAGTAATATGCTCTTGTGAGGTATCCGGATCGAAGTGTCTATTGTATGCACTTTATTCACAATGTTTATGGAGAAGGAGGTGGTTGGAATGGATCTTTATTCACTGCGTGCAGGGACTGATGCTGAGATTTAAAACGATTCTCATTGAGAAAGCTCTACTCTCATCACTTTTCTATCTGTGTTAAGGTTACTTTTTGACCACAATTCTTGCTCTATGTTTTAACAGCATATGGTGTGTGCATATTTCCTTGGGGATCTCTTTGACAGTCTGCTTCTACGCATTAACAAATCGCTCAAGGTTTGTCACTATATGGTCGTGGGCACACTCAAACATGATAGCCCTATTTCTTTACTCTGTTACAAACATGTATTTACACATTTTAACGCACTTTTGCAATACTTCATAGCAACTACATCACTCCAAGTTACCACTGTGATCATAGAACAGCAGTCTAGGCTCACGTCAAAAGTTTACTCTTCTGCAACACCATGTGTATAAGTATAACTAAATCCCTTGGCCTCAATACAAGGAAAATTCATTTTTGTTCTGGGTTTGATTATGTTCATGTGCACCAACAAATATTTTACACAGTTTTTTTCATATTATGTAAGTATCCAAAAACGTTTTACAAAGCTTGTTATTTTTTTTAAAAATATGGTAAATACATTTTTTTAATGTTTATTTTTTAATATGATATCATATATATTTCCTAGAAAACAATAGTATGGTTAATATGTTTGAAAACTTAAGAACAAAAACGACGAAAAATAAAAGATTTTCAAATAGAATTTCAAAAATTAAATTGCGAGAATGTATTTCGTTATTTTTTGATTTGATGTATTTGTAGCTTTTGATAATTAATTTATTTTTCATTAAAATATTTATATTTTCTTGAAGCTTATTATTCAAAATCTTTTTTTTTTAGTTTATCTTAAAACAGGACTTGCAAAAATGTACTACTGTAATATGTAATCACATATATGTCATATGAGATAATATCGTCATTCATTTTTCGTCATTAATAAAACAATACTAATTCAACTTTTTGTACAAAATTTCTGTTATTAGCACAAGTAATGAACATAGATGCCCTACAAAGAGAACAATAAAAGCTCCAGTGAGATCTTCGAGCTTCAGAGGTAAGGCAGTTTCATCGTCTTTAGGAGTTCCTAAATCTCTCGGAATACGCATCTGAGCTTTAAAATCTTGATCTGTGAGAATTTTTTCATACAGACCTGCAGCAACAATGCGATGAACAACTGTTTCTAATTTTTTGGGGCAACAGAAATTTCTCGAATAAGGTATACCAAGGAAGCTTATCTGAAAACTATCATCCGACACGTAGTAGTATCTTTGGTACTTATTTATCTCGATTCTTTCTGCTAGAAATGTTTTTTTATATGGATATTTATAAAATGCTCGCATACCGTAGATCCCTTCTGAGCTACTTCTAATTACACAGTCAGCAATTTCCTTGAAATTATCCTCTGCTTCATACCAAACTTCTCCCCATGTAAAACACTTGATGGAATTTTGTTTTGCAGCTTTTGTCAAGTCTGATATATCGCGAATTCCAACCATCTTAGGGGCAGTCATAATAGACAATATGACTCCTTTGTAGCTAGCAGTAAGGATAAATACTGCTATAAACCAATGAAGCAGCAATAGTACAGTATTTCTTTGATTTGATTTAAAAGAAAAAGATTTTTCTAATAGGCATCCAATACTCTCCAACAAAATATTGGCAAACTTTTCTCTCCTCTTCAATAGAAAGTACAAGAAAAGTGATATAAGAATCAGACACGAACTTATGCCTAACCATACTTCCAAAGCAAAAGCATCAAATATGGCAAAACTCTTTGACTGTGGTTCCAGTTTATTTGTCATAAAAGTATTATCTGTCACTGTAAGCGGATATGTAAAAAGACATGATTCCATATTCCTTTCAACAATAGTAAATCCGCTGACTGACAAATCAGCTTCTCCTCTCTCCAGCATTCCTTTAAGTCCAGTCGATTTTCTATCAGGCTTCCAGGTACCAAATAAATTGTCTTCTGGTATAACAATATTGAAGGTGACGCCAAGTCCTATGGAAAGTAGTTGGATCATTGGAGCTTGAAAAACATGCATCGGAGTCCCATCATGATTTAGAATCAATTTATTCCGTTCGTACGTGCTATTTAGTTCAATTATGATTGTCGCTATTTTCAATAATCTTGATGGCAGTCTTTCAGTCATTTTCTTCCTAAATTGTAAATTTGAAACTTAAATATACATTTATATAAATTACAGGCACAATTTTAAAATAAATAAATATTTATATTTAATTTCAGTGTTGAAAATCATTATAAAAGGCATCCAAATTGTACTAATGTTTTTTCAATGTCTTTTGCTCTTATAATTATATTCAAAATATTTTTATTGCATAAAGTGTGATAAAAATATTTTACTTCAGAAAAGAATAAAATTCTGTAATCCTTATATTTTATTCTGATGTATATTTACAACAATGTTTTAATGAAAACCTAATTTCATGTAAATTTCAAATATGCCTACATTGGTTCAAAACCACTTCCTTATGTTATTAACTTTTTGTATGTGTTTTTTTTAAATAAAATTTAAATAGTAAAAATCATGTATAAACTCATGACCTATAAGCAGCTCTTTTATAAACACCTTTAAGTCAGAGCGCTAGTAAAAAAAAATATTTTAATAAAATAATTAATTTTCAAGTATACAAAGTTCGCAAAAATAATTTTGTTTTGTAAAATAAATAGTTCTTACTATCATTTAGACTCCAGTATATTACTTTAAAATAAAATAATATAAAGTTTTTTTCAACGTCGCAGTAAAAATTTGAGATAACCTAAACTTTTGAAAGTGAATGACAAATTTTAAAATCGGTCATTAGGAGAAATTTAAAAAAAAGTCTCTTGTGAATTTTAATGAGTAATGTCACAAAAACAAAGATGTAAAGATGCTACATTTCTTTGCGATTTAAAAATGTTTAACGATTACTGTTAAAAATAAGACACAAATTTATTTACATTAAATACTTACCCTAAATTCAAATCATTTTTTAAAAATGCAATACTTCTTAATTAAACTTAGATCAATCTCATAAGAAAGTAAATATTTAAAATCAAGTGTAATATCTTGCCATTAGATAAAGTTTAAGCTACATGCATTACTTACTTACAGAATATATTTGAGTACTTTGCTTTAGCAAAATTTTAAAAGCAATTAAGCACCTAATATAAAAGCATGTCTACAATTACATGTCATCTGCCTGCCCAACAAACACAGAGCTTGTGAACCAGTGATGGCTACATTAGCCTTGTCCCAAAGTGATTTATAAGGGCCCACTAACATTAGCCTTAACGGTTCCGTGAAAAATGTGTCCCGCCCGCCACAATGAAGCCATATATTAACTGGCCATAAATACATAAATTTGCCCATAATCATGCCATAAAAGCTTATCGTGTATGGAAGAATTCAGGCAACTTAGTTAATGGTATGTCCAGTACACCAAATTTTTCAAATGTCTGGTTAACTTTCATTTAATTCCTTCTCTTCGTCTGCCCCCTTTTTCTCCTCCGTACTTAAATTTGCTCAGTCTGGCCGGGCGCTCCTATTGGTTTCCTGCGTCACATGGGCTTCCTGATTCCGCTGTTGTTTTTGAAAGACTCACCGCAATTCAGTCTTGTGCGTGTGCGGGAGACGCAAGGATATTTACATGGCTTAAGCTTTTCAATCGGTTTTTAATATTTTTAATTTGGCACTGATGATGGAATTTTAGGGGCTCTGAAACAGTTGTTTGCCATTTTATGTATTTTATTTGCGCTATTTTACGTTGTTCATTTATTTTTATTTATTTTAAGGCCCATTATGAATGAAATCTAGACACAGCTAAACCATTTGTTATAATCATGAATTAAATTATTCCAAAGCTGTCCACAAAAACACCTTTTATGTTTATTTATAAATATACACCAGCCTAAAGTCAGTCACTGCAATGCCGTAAAGAATATTTAGGCATAAGTCAAAAGTTATTCTATAAAACAAAATACATTTTAGAAGGTTAATTAACACATCGGCTGATAAGTTCCCGGTCTGGCACACAGGTGGCGTTGCAATTGCCGAACCGATGCTTTTTTTAGTAAATACTAACCTTTAAAAATTAGCAGAGAAATTGTCATGACGATTCGCCGTGTGGATAAAACGTTAGAGTGGTTTTAGTTGAAAGACATTGTCGATAAACAAAAAAATGGATAAACAAGAATTTCAAGAATTGTTATTTGAAGGAAAAAACACTGTCAAACAAAAGTTTGTCTTGATAAGCGTTATCTGGACACTTCACCAGGTAAATCAACCATTATTGACTGGTTTGCTGAATTTAAACGTGGTCGTACGGACACCAGTGATGCACCACACAAAAGAGGCGGTTGCTTCGGAAAACATAAAAAAAGTCCAAAAAATCGTTTTGTGGAACCGTAAAGTGAAGTTGCAGGAGATAGTTCAGACTCTGAAGATATCCAAGAAACGTGTAGGTTTAATTTTGAATGAACATTTGTCTATGAAAAAGCTCTTGTCAAAGTGGGTGCCGCGCGTGTTGACTTTTGACCAAAAACAACAATGAGTCGATGATTCTAAGCACTGTTTGGAGCTTTTTCGTTATAAAATTATGTTATTTATTATAAAATTATTATTATTATTTATTTATTAAATTATTATTAATAAATTATTATTATTAAATTATTATTACAGTAAAACCTCCATAACGGACACTCCCCAATAGCGGACACCTCCATTTAGCGGACACTTTTTCAATCCCCAACACAAATATTGTTGCATAGTTTTACATCTGAATAGCGGACACCTCCAAATAACGGACAAATTTAGCGTTCCCGAAGTGTCCGTTATTCGGAGGATTTACTGTATTATTATTATTATTATTATTATTATTATTATTAAAGTTATGTTATTTATTAAAGTTATAATGTTATAAAGTTATAAAGTTATGTTAAAAAGTTGTTTTTTCTTTATTAGACAGGGAACTTATCAGCACATGTGTTAAATGATAAAATGTGTTTGCATGAACAAAAATGTTAATGGTCATTTAGATACACTTTTCAAGTAAATTATAAGTTCGCATACCTTGAATTTTTCAAAATTTTCCAAATCATAATGTCTGTCAAACTGAATTAATTTGTTTACTTTTTAATAAATTATATGCAATGTCTTTTTTTTAATGCATTTTGTATAAATTTTAAAATCATATAATTGAAAAAAATAAAAAAATTAATTAATTTACTATGTCAAGGATTGGATTTTGAATGTATTTTAAAGCGATCAAGGAAAGTGAACTTATAGCTTTCTTGAAAGGTGCACCTAAGTACGTATTTGTTTAGATTTTCTGGCAAAAACACTTTATCATTTAAACAATCTTCAAATAAGTATTTTTTAAAGAACAAATTTGAAATTTACGCCTAAATAATGTATATAATCTTAATATAACTGTTTAATCAGTGAAATTTTCGCGAGGTCAAACTGTTAACTTCTTCACTCAGAAGAAGAAAGGAAAATAACTTTCAAAGTCACAAGCTCTTTTGAGGATATTAAAATGATACCGATAATCATAACGTATAAAAAGAATTTAGCCAACTTCTTCAAAAACAAATAAATAAATAAACAACCATTTATTAAATGGATTTTTGCACTATTTTTACACTGGAAAAAAATTTACGCTATTTAACAAAAATCTGAAAAGAAAAGTGCATTTTATCTTTAACAATAAGAATAAAAATTCATAAAGATGCAACTAAATGTAAATATATTACTTGAAGGTGCGTAAAAACATACATAAAAACATTTAAAAGCACATTAAAATCCTTTTAAAAAAATCAAAACGTTTTCAACCGAACTTACTCAGTCATCACCAGTGAAAAACTAATAGTTAAGTTGAGTTGTTATCTCTTTTCCTTTTCTGGCTTGCCCGGAACAAACCATTTTACTTCAAGGGTGTGGAATATAAGGTGGGATGGCAAAGGTCATTTAACATTTTAAAAAAAAGTACAGGTTAATCAATCATGTATTAATTCATTCCAGACTGCGTGGATATCATATGATAATACATATCGTTACAGACTATTTCTTTTTTAGATATTATTTCCGGAGACTCTCTTATGATAGCTTCCTAGTGATTATTTGTGCGGAATATAATTTTGGATCCATTGAATTCTACTTTTATAGGTTCAGTTTGTGCTAATCTTGCTAACGCAGTCTGGGGTCTATTTAATCTCCAGATCTGCTTCATGTTCTTTTATTCTGTCCCGAAATTTCCTCAGTGTCATAACTACGTACATAAAATCTTTGTTATCTTTCTTGAATGGTATAATATATACCCCTGATCTATTGATAGACTGGATTGGGCCAATTTTCCTGTTATATATGTATACCTTCAACTTAACAATTAGTTTTTCACTGATGATGACCGAGTAAGTTTAGCTGAAAACAATTTGATTTTTTAAAAGGACTTTAATGTGCTTTTAAGTTTTAGTTGTATCTTTATGAATTTTAATTGTTAAACAAGGTAAGTTTGCACTGAAATTTTAACTTTTACTGAATAAGAATGAACTTAATTGAAATTAAACTATTCAAGCTTTTGCGATATTTTTAATTACATGAACGAACGGAAAATAATAATTACTATATGTAAAATGAGATAAAGTGCCAAACTTTGAGAGAAAATTTTAAGAAATACCTTCACTATTTCCTAATTTACACAAAATTTTAATGTAATGGAGAATCTGCGAATCGCGCAATATAAAGTAAATATTTTCCTACGTTTGCGAAAATTAAAATATGCTTACAAAAAACCTGTGATTTCATAAATGTTCTAAGATATGCTAAATTAATAAAATAAAATTACACCAAAAAACAGATTATAATGAAATAAATTAATAATTCTTTAATAAATCAACATAAACTAATAAGGCTTATCAATATTTTATTAAAGTACGTACATGTCAACATATCCATACTACGGCACATTTCTTTGACCAAACGTTTATTTACTAAATCGTCTCGTCTATGACATAACAAAATTGAAATATCGCTGGAATTCTCAAAATTTCTTCCCCTGTCTCCAAATGTCCTTGAACTTGAGTAAGCGTTTTCTCTGCAAAAGTTTTTTCTGGGGGAACCGAAATTCGTAGAAGCGTAGGAAAACTTGTGCTGTGTAATGGGGACATATCCAATTTACTTTTTTTAGAGAGCGAAATTTGGCGCAAAATTAAATACACTGTTGTAACCAGGTTTTTATTTACGTGGTAAACACTTAATTGTATTCTAGATGGCGTTTTCCATGCTCCCCTTTGATGCCAACTATGACTGTAAAACATATTTAAAAATATCAGCCGATAATGTTCTTATTACATCATGATGTAAACTGATATCCTGGTTCAGAGTATAAACCTGAATCAGTTATACCACCGTGGCACAGTGTATCGATCATTAAGAAAATGCGAACATAGGACCAAAATAATATAATTAAATAATGCATATTTAGCAATGATATATTTAAAAACAGTCTCTACAAAATACGAATATATGTTTATTTTTTAAATTATAGAGCATTGTATTATATAAATAATAAACTAGAAAATATATCTTTCAGCAGGTGAATTTTTTTGTGAATAAACTTTTCTTTAACATGGAGACTGGAGTCAAAAACTGTATGAGAATGTATTTACACTTCTTTTAACAATTTTATCAATGTTATTCATTTGCGAAGGTTTTGCACTACAAATGTAATAATTTTAATATGTTGATGTATTTTAAATTGCAGTAATAGATTTTTCATCGATACATCTCGTGATCAATGATCATATTTTTATGTGTTGTAAGCTCGAAATTTCATATTTCTTCTTCCATTTTCTGATACTCCTTTTCTTATATCTCAGTCTTATCGCTTAGAAATTCGAATATAATAGTCCGATGATATCTACTAGAGGATGGAGGTTGATTATGCCTAATAACTTCAGTGCCACATAATAATTTAACAGGGAGAAAACTTGTCAAAAAATTTAACAATTTGATTGTAATGAGAATTTCTGATTAAATTTTTGTTTATATAGACGATTTGGCTAGAGGAACCATCAAAACCCAATTTACTTTTTATTTTTAAGTGCGTTTCGGATTATGTTTGTGCTTTACATGCACCCAAAAGTCTAACTGCACTTCAATCAAAATTGACTGCAAATTAGTTTGAGCCAAAGCATCTGTCATAGCTATAATTGATTGTGAATAAACACGAGGCTAACGAAAAAGACAGGCTACCGCGGTACATTCCACATATATTTTTTTACAGACCGCTAGAGTGACGTGGGGCTCTTTTCGTACACCTGCATTGGTGCATTTGAGCATCACGTGACTCCCGCGGTCTGTAAAAAAAGATACGCGTAAAGCACCGCGGTAGCCTTTCTTTTTCGTTAGCCTCGATAAACGTGAATGACGTCACGGGTAACAGCTAGTATAAAATAACCATTAAACGTATTCATTTTTATTCCAGAGTATTCACAACAATATATTGATTTAAATATATTAATGCATATTTTAAAAACAAGAACATTACGAGTTTCTATGATTTTTTTTTCATAAAATCTCTTTAAATTAAAAAAGGGAACATTTCTATAGATATTTTTTTGCATAAAATATAAATAATGTAATATATTTCATAGTTTCATATAAATTCTGCTTTAAAGTAATAAAAAGGGTATTTTGTAAAATGTGAGGCATTAATATTTCTTATTTCTTATAATAAATATGTCGAGTAGATGACACTGTGCCTCTGACTTTTATACGATGCTATATGTATATATCCTGGCCGGAAATGTGCTTAGATTGGTTACTGGGCACTGAAAATGCATATTTTCTTCCGAATCGCTGGTTATCTGTTTAACGATAGATATCGGATGTAACTGCGAGCCAGTTAAAATACATCAATGATTGAATACAAATTCTTTGTTCATAACGCTTTGTTGTTAACGCTTACAGTCTTGCGTTTGTTAGGTGCCTTTATTTTTTTTAGGCCACTGACCAGGCCCCTACGCGCCAGGCTTTTGCCTAGCTTAACGAGTTGATACCAGGCAACGGGGCAAGGATTCGCCTGCCCTCCGCTTGGCGAAGATGTGTTTGTTAAATCTATAGGCCGACATGGCTTCAGTGCGTCTTGTTGCTTTAATTGCTTTTTCTTAGTTGGCCGGTTGCTAATTGTATTTTGATGAGGCATTTCAGCACTGCGCAGTGTAACGAAGTCATGCCGGACGGATGTGAGGTGCTGGGATATTTACTATTCCCTCGCTGAATCGCTCATCCATACGTCATGCCATCGCTACTCGAGTTGATCTAGTAATTTAGAACCTTGATCTAGTGACGAGACTTTCACCTGATTAGGCACTTGAAAATTTTATTTGACTGTCTGATAACTAAAATTTGTTCAAATATTTCTAAACTTTTATATTTTATTTATAAATTAAATTTGTTTTATTTATAAATTAAATTAATTTTATTTATAAATTAAAATTACAAAAGCACGAACTTTGTTTTTATGATAATCGAAACCTGCGATATTCTGATAGTTTAATTAAACTTTATGTTTTTTATAGATAGTTTGATCAAAAGACGAAACGTAAATATAGATTAAGTAAAAAAATCAGTAAAAACTATTGATATTTTTTGGAAATGCTGTCTAATTGTGTATGCAAATTGGGTCTTTCAAAACAAAGAGAAATTATCCAGTTTACACCAATTGTTTTAAACAATCGAAAAATTAAGTATATACAAATGTAAAATTCTTTAATAAATTCTATATACATTTTTAATGATTGCAACATTTAAGAATGTAAAAGTGAGTTCTCAATATAAGGGCCATAAAATTTTAGGAGTTGCACGTAAGATTTTGCATTTGCTTTTATCAAGACTATTTAAAAATTTATAAGTATAACTAAGGTGGGTGTCCCTGATATGGCCTTGCTAAAGTTTAAGAATTTTCCCCACCGTCATTTTGAAAATATCAAAACCATTTTTTTTTACCGTTCTTATTTTAATGGACTTTCATAATATATATATATATATATATATATATATATATATATATTGCATTTCCCATGAAAATAGTTTTATTAGTCCAAAAAAAAACGGAATTAAAAAAATCTACCAAGTGGCCATATCAGGAATATCAACATGTGCACATGATATGGCCACCATTGTTGCATGCGTCACAAATCGTGATTGTTTTCAATTTAAAAGTACTGTTCTGCTAAATCAAATAACTTAATTGGAGCAAAAGAAATAACCATGATACTCAATAATTATTTTTGTTATTCAAAAATGGATTTCGAACAAGATTTTTCATCAAAAATGTAGTTACTTACAAAATTGACATTACAATTTACGTTTTTATTTAGAAAAAGAAAAGAAATCCTTTTAGAGTTTAAAAAAAATTATTAAAACAAATTAACTATCGCAATTGGAACAAATGAAAATGTCTTTGCCCTAGGTTTGCATGGCGCACTTGATATGGCCACCTGGGTGGCCATATCAGGAGCTGGTCAACTTTCATGAAAATCGATTGATTTTGAACAACTCGTAAAATATACACCAACAACGACAGGTCCAATTGATAGAGCATTAAAAACTGAACAGAGTATGATGATATTCATAAAAGAATTCTTTTAAGAACGCGCATAAAAAAGGGAGACTTATCAGATAAAATCAAGAAGCGATTACACCAAAATCATAAAATAGGAAATTGGCGACAAATTCCACAACCTAGCTGAATGGCAAGCGATCACATAATGCACTAGGATACGTCCCCTTCACGGTACTCGTATGCCATTTAGCCAATGTTTCGGTTAGCTAACGATTTGGTTACAGGCCAACAATTTGATTACAGGCGAAAACATCAATTACGAAAATGTAACTAGAAAATTTTCATTTTCTTTTAATTGCAAAGGAACAATTCCATTTGTCTGTTTTGAAAGTAACGTTTTTATTACTTTCCTACATAGTTGAAAAGTGTTTATATCTCGGTTTGTCTGTCTGCCTGCCGTCGTTCTGCCGTTTGTCTGTCTGTCTGTCTATGCTCTAACTCGCATAAATATGCTCGGTTCGTCATGCAATTGATATGTTATTGAGGCATACTATGGCATGCTGGTATTGAAAATGAAGTGTGTAGCACTTATAGTTTTTTTTACAGGGACTCTCAAAAGAATTATGTGACATTGCGGTCTATGGTGAAAAATCATTTGCGGTTTATTTTAATGATGTTACATAATTTCAAACACATTGAAATTGATATATATCACTGAATTGCACTACAAGAGACAAATTGTAGAATGTGGTGTGCGTAGCACTTATAGTTCCTTTACAGGGATACTCAAAAGAATTCCGTTACATTGTGGTCTATAGAGAAAAATCGTTTCGGGTTTATTTTAATAACGTTTCACTATTTCAAACATATTGAAATTGATAGATATCACTAACGTATATTACAAGAGGTTTACTGCGGAATATTGTGTGTATAGCTTTTATCGTTGATTTACAGAGACATACAAAAGAATTCGGTTAAAGTACTTCTTATTAATAATAATTGTTGGTAATGCTTTTTCGGTTGCTGAACACGTTTTTAAATTTAACTCATTTTTTGTCTATTACTTGGTATGTATAAATTGTATAGATTTAAGACAGGGCAGCACAAAAGTTCTCCAGTACATTTAGTTTATTGTCAGAAATTGCAGAAGGAAATTTTAAAACTGTGCTACATGTTTCCTAACTGTACTAAAATTTAGCATTCTATTTAGTATATATACAAATCTACAGATCATATACAGGACTGCACAAAAGAGCTTGAACATTTTTCCGTATATTGTTAGTAATTCCTGAAATTGGATTTTTAAATATGTTATGCGTTTTCAAAATTGTTTAGTTAGATATCATTTTACACCTTACGATAAAGATTTGCAAAATTATTTTGGAAGAGTTGGAAAGTGTTACATAATCTATGTTTGGCGCATGATTTTTCGTCATTTCTTTTTTTTTTAACATTTAACGAGTAAATATAAAAAGGAAAATTTCCGTTTGTTCCTGGTTCCTGCGTTATTCGTGAAAATATACGAGTTTCACTCAAAAAACATTAAAAGACAGATGTTAAACATAAAAAATATACAGGGTGTTTCACAAAGGACCCTTAACTTTAAAAATCAATAACTCGGAAACGGTGATAGATAGAAGCATGAAACCAGTGGTATGTTTATTAAAAAAATCGTAAGAATCTTATACATAAATCTCAAAATTTAGTTACAAATAGAACCGATAGATGGCGCTGAGAGCGTTAAGAATCCTTCTAAAGATAGTTCAGAAGCATAGAATGACTAGCTGTCGAAGATTTCGCATTGAAATCCGACGTATAGTAAAATTAGCGTATAGTAAAAATAATTCGCATCGGACACGTTGCCTGTCTGTTGAACTTTTTTTGAAAAGCTCACGATTTGTTTTCCCATCTGCGCCTTTGTGCGACGAGAAATCGCGTTTGAAAACTTCTCCTTGTGGCAGTAGGTACTCTGATTTAATCGGTGGTACTCCAACACAATAAACCCACGTTTCACCACAGTATACATTACTTTTGGAATTATTTTCACTATACGCTAATAGCGGTCAGATTTCAATGGCGAAATCTTCGACGGCTACTCTTTCTATGCTTCTGAACTCTCTTTAGAAGGATTCTTAACGCTGTCAGTGCCCTCTATCGGTACTATTTTAAACTAAATTTTGAGATTTATGTATAAGATTCTTACGATATTTTTTAATAAACTTACGACTGGTTTCATGTTTCTATCTATCATCGTTTCCGGGTTATTGATTTTTAAAGTTAGGGGTCCTTTGTGAAACACCCTGTATATAAACAGCATATGTGTTCGAGGTTTAAAGAAGCATTTATAAAAACAGTTCTTTTTCCACCATTGGTTTATTGGGAAAAGTTTACTGTTTTTACCTGTATAAATACGTTTTTCTTCAATGTAATTATGAACACAACAATAGTCATTTGAGGCAACGAATTTGTGGTCTCTAATGTTGTAAGAAAGTGAATTTTTTTATGAATTTTGTTGTGTTCAGTTATAAAAAATTTACTCGGTGCAATTTCGAAGTTCCTTTTACATCCAAACACATTACAAAAAAATACAAATTTTTTATAGTCTAAGAAAGTATAACCATAGACGAGAGTATACAATAACCTCTTTTGAATTATCCATGATTCCGGAAAGGGTTTTCTATCTATACAAACCTCAGAAAGCATATGTTTTCGAGGTTTAAAGAAACATTTAAAAAACGAATTTATTTTCCTACCATTGATTTTTGGAAAGGTCTCCGAGCGATCCTTTTACGTTTTTATTATCCTTCCAACTAAGTTTGCTTTGCTTGTTAATAGTTACCGAAAAATATATATATATATTTTTTTTCAGGAATTTTTGTGTAGTTTTTAGGGTTTCGTTCATCTCACGAAACCCTATTACTCCCGCTCCGTTGTCTGTCTGTCACAGAGCTATTCTCAGAAACTATGTAATTTACAGAGTTGTAACTGTGTGTATATAGCTGAATACCAGCTATAAAAAGCTCAAAATATTAAAATTTGAAAAATTCGTATTATTTTAATAAATAGAGATAAAAAAACAAAATTCTAACAGCTTTTTCCTATTAAATTTAAAGATTTTTCGTTATAGCAGCTGCCAAAAATTAAAAATTCAAGATTAAATTCTTTCTACAATAATTAATTTTCTATCAGACGATTTCCACGTGAAAAATGAAAATGAAATAAAAAGTTTCACCAATTGAAAAAAAAGATTAATATGAAATAAAAATGATTGACGACATAGTGGTTAAAAAGCGGAAATTTTCAAAGATTTCTCAATAATAGAAGAAGTATGAGTATGAGTATGTACACATAGCAGATTAATATCACGTCATTAGAGAATTAAAAAGAAAATCTGACGTCATATTGGAAGTTTAACGAATTTTTCAGATGTTTGAGAACAATACAAAGCGAGTATCAATATGAGTAATAGAGAATAGTAAATATTGATGAATAGTATATATATATGACTTAGAGAAACCTACTGAATCATGATAAAAATCCGATTATGGAAATATTCGCATATTTTAACATTTTGAATGTGTATAACATATTTAAATTTGAAATTATTTTTTTATATCGCATTTAATCCGCGTGACAGCTATTATTATGACAGAATATAACAGCTGGCTTCGCACGCTTTCGGGCTGGTTTGGATATTCGAAAAAACGAAAAAATAGACCGGTAAATTTTTACTTTATAAAAAAAAAAAAAAAAAAAAAAAAAAAAAAAAAACATGAGTTTTTTTTTGTTTGTTGCTAAATGAAATTTATTTGGATTTATTAAAGAAAGGATAAAGTGTTTTGAAAGGAATATTAAACGAAACCCTCTAAGCGATCTTCGATCACACTTGCCCACTTGTTCTTATTTTGTGTTTTTTTTTTCTGTTATAAAAAAAAATATTGATGAATTATTGCGTGTAAGAAAGTAAATAAATACTATGGATAGTTTCACATTGCTTTGCTGTAAATAATTTGCTAAAAATATATGCAAATATTTCCAAAATTTTCCATTATTTATATGCAACAAATCCAAAATAAATATATTTTGTACTTTAGAGATTAATTTGACGTTTGAATTTATTTTCATTACAATATGTGGGTTTTATTATAGACAAAATAAAGTTCATATGAAAAAAATATATATATAAGTAGATCCTTTAATATTTATTTGATGTTTTTTTAAGTAAATTCCAAAAACACAAGTGTCCAAAAACAAATGCCACTGTATTTACACATATGTTTTGTACTTTAGACATTAAAATTTGACTTTTATCTTTTAACAATTTCGGTAATGGTAATTATGTTACGTGTATAATATTTGTATAAGCATTTGGCGTAAGTATTGAAGTATACCGCTTTCCTCAAATTGGTAATCTATTGAAATATAATAAATCATGAACAAAACATTTATTCGTGTATTATAAATTTTGTATTGAAATTTAATATGGCAATGTAATGTTATTTATTAGTATTGCTTGTTTCACGTTTATTTTCTTTCGATTTTAACACTTCCAAATATAGTTGAAATAAGTTTATTACTTCGTTTGGTCTGTCCGTCTGTTTTCACTCTAACTCTCGTTAATATAATTCAATTTCCATGCAATTAATATATGTTATTGAGGTATACCATGGTCTATTCCCCATTGAAAATGAAGTATGTAGCATTTATAATTCTCATTTTTTATATATAGTATGTATTATATATTTTTTAAACTAATCTTTTATAATTGAATTGACTTAATTATCGGAATAGCAACTAAGCAACGTATAAAGATGCGTTATATACACTAAAACCTTCCCCCCAAAATTATCCAAGTGACAATGTATATCCAGTAAAAAATCGTTTTCAAAATGTGTTATAAGCTATCCGAATGAAATTCTCTTTCATAATAGGGCTGACCTAATTATAGAACTTTCTCCTATAGACATTAAACAACGTATGACGATACTTTATACCTTAATACTATCCCTCCAAAATTTCCTAACTGGTAATGTAAGTCCTATACCTTAATACCATCCCTCCAAAATTTCCTAACTGGTAATGTAAGTCCTACATAAATTAATTTCGCAGAACGTAAGTTGTAAGCTTTCTGAATGAAATTTCATTTTCATTTTATATATAGTAGATAATCTTAAAAGAAAAAAAAACATAATTTATTCTAAGGAAATATTAGTATGACAGTTAATATGTTAATATGCGTTAAAAAAAAAACATAACTATTATTTTGGTATTTTTAGACCATTTACCATTTCTATTCATTAAAAATGCGTCATGAATATTGAAAATATTTCTAATTCTTTTTAATCTCAATATTCAGAGTTCAAACATTTATGAATGTAAACGAAAACTTGGGATATTGCAAAACTCAACTATGAACCTTTTCCACGCAATCTTTTATGTTAAAACGATTCCATGTTTGTTAATTAAAAAATTCTAGAATTTTCTCAAAGAATTCAAATTAAACATATTCAGCATAACAAAGAGAGCTGATTATGTCGGAAACATAAAACAAACAGTGGACACGTTCAAAGATTTCGCATTGCAGTCTGATATATAAAACAATACCTAATATTTTTTAGATGCAGGTTTAAACTTCGAAAGAAAAATTAATGACAGAAATACATGCAAACAACATTAGTCAAGCCAGAATGTCTTCTCATCTATCCCATCAAAGTCATAGTAAAAAATGATTGAAGATAACAAAAGACACGCGCGATAAAAAAAATAATAATCGTATTTTAACTGTGTTTGTTGATGACGTCAACCTCTCCCAGAAAAACATGGAACAAAGAACCATAAATTGAATGCATATAACATACAAATAATCTTTTATAACAAAGCATACATTTTAGGCTACATGTGAAATACTACTGCTTCGATCAATCTAACTAAAATATAAAACAATATGTTTCCATTTGTAGTACTGGGACATTGAAAAATAGCATATCACTGTGAAACCTTTATAATGGAGAAATTTATTCCTGAGAAATCGCTACAGCATTAAAATTACAATTACTATAGAGCACTTAACATAATCACCCAAGAAATATATTTTAATGGATGAAAAATAGTGTTAACTCTTAATGCAGAAAAACCAAACTACAGTCAACGTAATCTTGAGCTTTCAGCTCTTATAGAAATAGAATAACAGATACAAAATCATACTTTTATATCCTAATTTTGTGAACAAGAAACTATCTATAAATTCTATGAGGAGCTTAACAAAAACTACATACCTAACTCTTTAAGCGGCAGCCCTTGAAATCTCGACGTCAGCATCAATAAATATATTAAAAGATTTAAATTCGGGCTATTTAAATACTTACCATAAATGATCGTCATGGTGATTCGAAGATTCACAGTTTAAATTTTCCTGTGATGACCCCCTTTGTGCAGATTTCTAGGTTCTCATGGCTTTTATTGCGATTATGAATGGACTAATCGAAAAATTATGAAGTCGTAAGTGGCTAAATTGGAACTATTGTGTTTGTTTACCACTCAACTCTCATTAAAATCAAAATAAACGAACAAGACAAAACAGTACACCGATTAATATTTCGATCTTAGCCCATTGCTTAACGTTTAATTTTATTTTACATACAATAATCAATTTTGAAAAATGCATTTCATAAACAATAATTAGTGGAAATGACTGCCCATTCTGCATGAAATCTCTTGATTTTAACTCAAAATACATATCCAAATATATCATATAATCACTTTTATAGAAGACAGAACATAAGGTTTGAGCTAAACAAAAACTATAATTGAGAGCTATTCAATAGCAATTTTAGGACTGCGTCTCTTTATATCCTTTTAAAATTATCTTGCATATTTTTTAAAACCAATTTACTTCAATACATAGCATGGATTCACTTTACATGAATACCTCCAAACAAAGAACATACTTTTTTATGTCTATAATGTTTAGATGATGATGATAAAAGAAATATTTGAAATGTTAGAGTAATGAGACATAAAATTCTCCGAATCATTTGCAGCTATATTTTTAATTGAAGGGGAGGTTATACTTATTCGGCTAAACTGCACGTGATTTTTTTATTTTTTTTTTTCGGTTCCAAAGAAAAGAAATATCACCTTCGGACATTTGCATCGTTTTTATCGACATTTCATTTATATATTTAAACTCTTGTGTGTTAAAAAAGGATAATACGCCTTGTGCAACGTGACAGGGAGTACCTGCAAGTGCGTGCCGCGATCTTCCAATCAGGGAACAATTTATCTCCTGTCACAAGCATCTGAAAGAAATCTGGTTGCCAAATTATGAAAGGAGATTAAAGTCTATGACACTTATACGAAATTTTAGTTTAGAAAGTTGATATTTGAAACAATGACAGTCATTTGAATAAAAAAGGTCATTTTTTCGCTTTTCTTTACATTTTGCGAGGTCGAGAAAATAATTAATCAATGAACATTATACTTTTCGATGGTATAAATTCCATCAAAGGCGATTATGTTTTTTTTTCTTAAATGAAGGAAATAAGTCGAATAGTTCTTGAGAAATGGTCGCCCAGTTTGAAAAAGATGATTTCGAGAAAAACAAGTTTGAAGTTTAAGAAAGTCGTTTCCTGGCAGCTGTGGCGTTACGTTTCACGAGCAAAAAAGACTGTGAGCAATTGGCATATCTCGCAATTGCTTTGGGGCAACAATCTACACGCGGAAAGAAGCGGAACCTCCCCTTAATGCTTCATGATAAGAACTATTACAATCTCTAACGGCATATCGTCAACCATGAGTGTTTCTTCTATTCGTTAATTCTTTGAAAAAGTTATTCTCTTTTTTATGTTTTCAAAAAAAAGTGCACTGCTTGTATTTAAAAAAGTGTACTTATTTAAGTACTTATAAATACTGACGAATCATTTGCTATGTAATAACGAATGCTATTCATATTTTTTTCAAAAAAGCAATATTTTTTTTGGAAGGGTTACGGCTCTGAGAGGACGTAAAGAACAGAAAAAAGACTAAAACTCTTTTTATAACTCTACATTGTGTCAGCAAATAATTTTTGGATTTATTTTAATCTTTTTTAAATTGCACTCGTTATAATTTACAAGGAGTACTGCGTGATTACTTTCAGATTGTAAATATACTAATTGGGGGTACTCGGTCCCTCTCATTTAAAAAAAAATGACAAAAATGTGGAATTTAAGATTTTCTATTCTAAAATTAATCTTAAGACCCTACACTAGTCACGGGAAAAAAAGCGCAAGCTAATGTTCAGTCTATAGGAATGTTCTCGCGCGATTTCTCGCTCGCATTTTAATATTTTTAAATGATTTTTTTTTTTTTTTTTTTTTTTTTTTTGCATAGGATAATTGAGATCGATCTCTAACGTTGTTAGTTTTTACTTTTTTGATTTTGGTTACAGTTTTTTTTTTTTTTTTTTTTTTTTATAAATGGACATTTTCAATTTTGGAACCGGTTGGAACCGGTTCTGAAAGTGAAAGTACCTTTATATAAAAAAATGGAACCAAAATCTAAAAAGTAAATACTAACAACGTTAAAGATTAACCTCATCTATCCTATGCACATTTACAAAATGTTTAAATATTGTGTGCAATTTTTACACATGGTATACCACAATTCGTACGATAACTTAAATTAGAATAGATAAATAAACATAAAACTTACGTTAAAATGCCTTTTAAACTATATTATACTATATTTATAAATTTATTACAAAAAAGCAGGTTTCATGCATTTAACATAATCATTTATCATTATTTTATCATTCCATAATTAATACATTCATATCTTTCATTTACATAATGCTACGATATACGTGGCTAAATATTGTTTACTACCATATTCCCCTTTAATCTTCATAACTATCTAAATATTATTTACATACTTTAATCTTCATAACTATCTAAATCTTATTTAAATCCTTTAATCTTCGTAACTATCTAAATCTTATTTACACTAATTACTACATTGTTTGTAATCTATTTTAAGAAAAATCCCTTTGTAGTCCCAGCTTTCCCTTTTTAACACTTTCCAACCTAGTTGAAAAGTGTTTATGACTTCGGTTTGTCTGGCCGTATGCCGTCTGGCCGTCAGCCGTCTGTCCGTGCTCTAACTCCCGTAAATATGCTCGGATTGCCCTGCAATTTTTATACGTTATTGCCGTTATCTATAGCATGTTCCCTATTTCAACTGAAGTGTGTAGCACTTATAGTTTTTTTACAGGGACACTCAAAATTATTCCGTTACATTACGGTCTATGGGGAAAAATCTTTTGCTGTTTATTTTAATGATGTTACATAATTTCAAACACATTGTAATTGATATATATCACTAAGGTGCATTACAAGAATCTTAATATGGAATATGGTGTGCATTAGCACTTATAGTTTCTTTACAGGGACAGACAAAATAATTCCGTTTCATTTCGCCTAAGGTAAAGCCAGGAGAGATGGCGCGGTCAGAAAGATTGCGCACAGAGAGCTTCGGGGGGGAGGGGGAGGAGTAGAGGGAGCGCACAGCGACTACAGGTAGTTGTACAACATCAGTAGTGGAGTGTCTACTTGAAAGTGCACGTTGATTGTTTTGAGCGTCTAAGATAAAACATTTCTGTTATGTTTTGTTTTCCCAAAGTAAGTGCTTGAATTTTCATAGCTATTCGTCATAATTTCTATACAATGTCAGTAGTAAACAATATTTTAAACTTAAACGATTTCTCATAAGCTACTAATCTAGACTAACAGTGTGAACATCAACGGTTCGTTTCAGTAGCGGCCATGTTTAAATAAAAGGCCGTGCAATCTCTCCTACCGAAATTGGAGAGATGGCGCATTGTTCCCATTAGTTTTCATGCTAGGAGAGATTACGCAGCTTATTGGTAAATTTGCATAAAAAGCATAAAAATGAAAATGGACTAATATTAATTCAAACGTGTTATCAAGTAACTTTATATTATTTTGTAGTCCCATCTGGACTTGCTTTTTCTGATTCTTTAATTTTTTTTCCTTTAATTAAAATGTTTTAATCGTTTTTAAAATTATTTACTTTTTCTGATTCTTTAATCATCTAGGTTGGAATATTCACTCCTAATACAATAATATTTGTTCACAAAAACCTTACAACAATGTCCTTTAAGTGTAATTATTATTGTTAACAATTTAATTGTAGTTATTATTAGTAACAATCTCTCCTACCCATGTGCGCAATCACACCAACCTGTAAGGACAGATTGCGCAAAATAACTTTCTTGGTTTTATTACAACTATTCTATTATTCTTTTGAATTGTGCGCAGACTCTCCTAGCTTTACCTTATAAAGAAAAATCGTTTGCGGTTTAATTAAATAATGTTTCCCTATTTTAAACGCATTGAAAATTATATATACCACTTAGGTGTATTATAAGAAGCTTACTACAGAATATTCTGTGTATAGCAGTCATCGTTCATTTACAGGGACACACAGAAGAATTCTCTACTGTCTGTTAACAATAATTCCTAGAAGTGCGTTTTAAGTTGCTGAACGCGATTTTAAATTTAACTCGCTTTTTGTCTATTACTTGGTGTGTATAAAATCTGTAGATCCTATACAGGGAAGCACGAAAGTTTGCGAACACATTTCCGTTTATTGACAGAAACTCCAGAAGGAGAATTTTAACGCGTTTCCTAACTAAACTAAAATTTAGCATGCAATGTAATATATATACAAATCTATAGATCTTATACAGGGCTGAATAAAAGTATTCGGATATTTTTCCGAATATTGTATAGGGTGGAAATATATGTTTGAAATTCCTGAAATTACGTTTTTAAATATGTTATGCATTTTCCAAATTGTTTACTTAGATATTATCTTTCAGCTTATTAAACGGTAATGATTTGTAAAATTATTTTGGAAGCGTTGGAAAGTGTTTCATAATCTATGCTTGACGCATGATTTTTCGTTCTCGTTTATAATATATAAAAGTTAATTTTCAGTTTCAGCTTTTTCTTTTTTTATTCAACTGTAGATAGCAAAACCACACATCTCATTTTCAAGTTTTACTATTCTGCCTAGTACATAGTTTTTTTCACGTCTCCTGGTGATCAGCTGTGGACCAGCTAAGTATTTTTAATCTTGTTTAATTTTCTACACTCTTTGTTTTTATGGTGAGTTGTGTCTATTGTTCTACCGTTTATTACATATTCATGTTAATTCATGGTTTATTTAGTTATTTTTTTATTTAATGAATCTCTTGTTTCTTTTACCTTATTTTGGGTTTAAGTAATGTTATAAGGAGCTTAATATTCTCATTTTTAGGCATAATGTTGAAAATATTTGATGAAATAACATATCTTTACTATGAATTACTCTTATGCTCCTCATGTGAAGACTCCATAAGATATTTATAGCATTTCAATTTGATTTTTCTTTTTATAATGTTAATTTTTGCAGTATCCTCTCCTTTGAGTTTTATAATATCTGCTCCTTTGACTTTCACACATGTGCTTTCATTATATATATGCAAACCTTAGCAACAACTATAGCTTTGTTTACATTTATATAGAGTTGCAAATACTAGAAAAAACCCAGTTTAAACCTGGGAATAAAACGGGTTTTTTTGGGAATGAACTTGTTTTTGGGGAATAAACCAGGTATTTTGGGAATAAACCTGCGAATAAACCGGGCCTATTGGAAATAAACATGGGAATAAACGGGATTTTTGCAACTTTACATTTATATTTTACGTAACCTTAAACGATCCCAGTAAAATGCAATCTTTTCCTTTTATTTTTTTTTCGTTCTATTTGAAGTAATTGACGTTATGTCATGTATCATTTTTCGCAGTCGGATTTCTTTTTATTACTAAACTAGTTAACCCGCCCGGCGTTGCCTGGGCCCGAGATAATAACAATCCGTTTTATACAAATATGACTGAAATCTGTAAGGCTATTGAAATAAAGTCGAATAATCCAAACCCCGTCATAATCGGGCCCATATAACCAGGGGTACTCCTGTAGTTCCATCTTCCATCGCCAGGGGCGCAAACTGTTCTGGAAGAGGCCTTTTCAGAATACTCGACCCAACCAAATTTCCGAGTAGACTTGAAATTTAACCACGGGCAAACTTTGCCAAAATAGTGGAAATCGCGAAAGTGGGTTACAATCGGTTTCGAAAGGGTTAATGTGGATATTTTTTATAACTCAACAATGCGTTTTGAAGAAAATGAACGTATCTATGATCTGGAGTCAACTGTTTGTCCGTATTCACATTTCCGGAGTCGATGCCGATTTTTAAACGTGGGCCGAAAAACGAAAAGTGCGTGAATGAGTTTTGGAAATGATTTTTTTTCGGAGGGTTAAAATTAAAATATTTCATAACAAATACCAGATTTTAAAAAACAAAGGGGTGTAGATTAGGCGCGGTATTTTTAGTTTTTCGTATCTTGTTTATAAACGCCGATTCGAATTTTTAAATATAGGAGAAAGCGTCAAAAATGCGAAATTGACTACCGGTAAAAAACGTTTTTGAAAGATTTAACTTATTATTATTTTTTTTAAATAAAGGTTTCTGCTTAAACTCGATAGAACGTAGATGTCTTTAGGTGTGTTTGTTTTCTGTTTGGTTATTTTAGAAAGCCGATGGCAGATTTTATATATTGCAGAAAATCGGAATTAGCAAAAGTGAGAGCTGCGCGCGAATTTTTTTTCAAAGGGTTAATATTTTAATTTTTCAATGACAAATACAGATACTAAAACAAGAATAAATGTAAATATTTTCTGGTATTTTTAGTTTTTCATACCTTGTTTTGAACCGACGATGAAAATTTTTAAAATTCGAAGAAATTTTAAAAATCGCGAAACGGCATACAGAAAATATACTTTTTCGAAGGATTAATTTTTGTATTTTTTAAAACTAAAGGTCGCTTTGAAAAGTGCAAAATCAGTTCTTTAATTTGGTGACCTTCGTTTTTCCGTATCTCTTGTAGTCCGGTGGATCTAAGGTTCGAAATACGGGAAAAAATAAAAAAACATGAATTAGATGCTTATTGATATTTTTTTTGAAAGGGTTAAATATGAAATTTTTTCGAACCAACGAGATCGTTTGAGACGTAAAACTACGTTCTTTAAGAATATGTAGACGTTTTTTTCTTGCATTTTCAGCCGTTCGCCCATGGCGAATTTAGAAAAACTGACAAAAGAAACGGGATGACTCGTGCTTTGTTTCTTCTATTTACGGAGATACGGATAAAGGGCTTCTGAGCATGTGCGCGTGAATTTCGAAAGAGTTATGTTTTATCTGTGATCTTTGATCAGTTTTTAATTAATAATTACTCTAATTTTCAAAATATGAAAATTCTGAGGCTCAGGTGCACCAGAAGAGGGTGTGGATAATTTAAATCTAAATTTTCAGGTCTCTAGGTGGGCTAGATTTTGCTAGCATCGCAGACAACCAAACAAACAAACAAACAAACGAACAGACAAACACACACACAGAGCGAAACTTTCTTTTATTAGTATAGATTGTTACTTGTCATCTGTATGACCTTTCCCTGTTAAGGCATAGCATAGTTGTTTAAATTAAATATACCAATATAATTTATTTTAAATTTCATTTAGCTCCGTGATGTTGGGATGTGTTATACTATTATTATAACCAATGTATGAAATTCGCATTATTTATAGTGAAAGTAAAAGAACGTTAACATTTGTTTTAACGACACACTTTAGCATTAAAGACGAAACAAGTTAATTAGAGAAAGCATTAAAATAATGTAAACTTTAATAATTTTACTCTTCCATGATAATAAATATTACACTCATATTTCCGACAGAAAATTTTACAGAGAATTCTCCTTACTTTGCATGAAAATATAACAAATTTTTTTCCGAAGTCTAAGGATAACTTGTTATATGGAAGTTTCCTTTCACTTATCATCAGTAAATTGCTCTAATTTTTTTAAAGTCTGTAAATATTGAAAATATAAGGGGTGCCAGATATTTTTGAACTCATAAATAGTCAGGTCCTGTATACATCAGTTTTAATCAAAGATCTTGTAAAAAAAGAAAGCAGGCAGCATTGTATCTCACTATTGCATTCCTTGATAACAGGTACATGATATAAATATTTGTAGATAACAAAAAAAGGTAATCATCTTTTTATCTTTACTGTTTTTATTGTTGTGACTGATTTTAAACTTTAACCTCTTATTATAATACTCGGATATTCAATTTCACTAGTAATCTGAAATTACTACTTAAATATACCCAATATTTAATTATATATATATATATATATATGTGTGTGTGTGTGTGTGTGTGTGTGTGTGTTTGCACGATTATTTTACCATTATGTAAAGTAATTCTAACATGCGAATTCTATTAAACATATTTTGTTAATATAAACTTCACTAAACTTCACTCGAAATACTCTCACTTTGATATTCGCTTTCACGCTTTACGAATTCCAACGTGCAACCTCTTCACTTGACAGTATTGATTTCACTCTTCAAGGAACGTATGCATTAGAATGCAATGTGTAATCGTTTTCCGATACATTTTTCAGAAAGGTATAAATACACCCTTTAAGTTGAATATCATGTCTTTCATTTTCTTAGCTGTACTTTTAAAGCTAAGGGGAATGAAATTAATAAATTAAAAGTTAACCTGGAAGTAGTCGCGTGTTGGTCTTTTTTCTGCCTATATCAAATATCTTCGCCTAACTTTTCTCCCCTTACAAATAAAATGGGGAAATTCCATGTTACTGACTTTAACAGTTTTTCCACATCCATAATCAAGTAAAAAGTCGTTTTTTGTTTTCAGGTACAGTTTAGAATCAAAATTTAAAATCGTGGGAAATTCTGCGTAACGATTACTAGTGTCAGTTTCGTTTTACCTTTTTCCAATATTCCGAAACTAGTGAGAAAATTGTATAATTTCAGAAAACTGCAAGTTTTCCATTTTGTCCTTGCGCGATCCAGCGGCAGAAAGGCTGAACGCGACCAATTGCATTTCAAACTTCTAGCAATAGAACACCCAGAACGAAAACAAAATTTAAACAAAAAAGTTGAAAAATAAGGTTTATTTTATAGAGCCTACCAAACACTACATATATTCTGAAAATTTCATGAAACAGTATTGAAGATTTTTTAATTACCTTTTGAAAAATGCCAAAATCACATTTTAAAAACTAAACTGACGTTACGTGATGATATCTGATCTGTAACAGATCTATCTGTACATGTGCAAAATTTTAGCTCCAAAAAATATTTTATTTTCTTAACTTCCAAACAATGCTCACCAAATAGCATATCATTTACGGTAGAAACACGAATTTTCTTTTTAAATTTTCGCTGTTTCACTGGATTTGCTGTCTCCCAGTATACGATTCTCCCAGACAATTATTACGGTTCAATATTTTTAATGTTTTATAACAGAAGATTTAAACAAAATCTGCTTACAACTAGAAATTAACATACTGAGTTAGGGAGAGATTAGGGATAAATGATTCCCGTGAACAAAATTTGATAGTTTAAACCGATACAATGCTTTCATAAAAATATTTCTTTTACGGAACTTATTTCATTGAAAAACTAGCTGAAACACCTGGTCTTGCCCGTGCTTTTATGAATGCTTGTTTAATAAAATCATGTTCAAATACAAAAACGAATTTCGAATGCAAAATCTCAATATGTTAAAATGCCAATATTTCCGTAATAGGTTTTATTATCATGATTCAGTGCCTTCCTCATACTCATTGGACGTTATATATTCACCTGCTTTCTGCATTTACTCACATTTATGCTCTTTGTATTATTGTGATCTATTTGAAAAACACTGCTATATTTTCAATATGACGTCATAGTCATCTTCCTTTTAATTTTTAAAACTTTAATTCCATTTTCATTTTTCGCGTGGAAATATTTCAATAGAAAATTAATTGTTCTGGAAAGAATTTTATTGTAGATTTTTAATTGTTGGCAGCTGCTTAAACAAAAACTGTTTAAATTTGATAGAAAATTGTTGTTAGCTTGGTGTTTTTTTATCAATTGAAAATTTATTATAATTTATTTCGATTTTGGATTACTTTAGTTTTCACGGCTGTGTTTTAATTTGCCTGTGCGTATAATTTCACGATTCTCGCTTCGATACTGTGGATTTGTATAGAAATACAGACAGACAGACATACAAATTTTTATTTTCATATATTAAATACTAACACCCCAAACAAAATATAAAATAACTTATTTCGAGTTACCCACGATTACGAAAAGCGTCTTTTATCTTTAGAAACCAAAGAAACGAATATATTTTTGAGATTTAAAGAAGTATTTATTAAAAAGCCACTGCTTTTCGAAAACGCTTCCGGGTAGATTTTATAATGTATTAATTGGTTTTGTCAAACCAGAATAACGAATTTCAGTGTGCTATTAAATCTCAATTCAACATTTTCAGCTGCGTAATTGAATTTATACATGCAAGAGTTAAAAAAAAATATCATTAATTTTAAGGTTAATATTAGTGTTGTAAAATTTTCATGTTTGTCTGTAAAACATGTTTGTCCAACATAATAATGTTTGTTTGACAATTGATAGCATTCTAAATTCTGTAAACCTATAACTGGTTGAGAAAAATGGTTAATACACTATAAAAACTATTCAGAAATGCTGTGGCAACAAAAGAAACCGTCTTCATGAATTCTTATTTAAATCTCTAAAAAAGATTGTGAAGTTTCTAAAGATAATGTACCCTTTTTGGAATCGTGGGTGAATCGGAATATCTTATTTTAGTTTGTGATTATATTATATTTTCCTAAATTGAGAAATATTTGACTTTTTTGCAGAGTGTTTTTATGCTGTAAAAATAGTAAAAATGCTTTTAAATAAATTTAAAATAACATAAAAAAGTTAAACTAATTTATTGATATGCAAAATAAATAATTGTGTATAAGGTATACTTTGTGGCTTATTTAAAATTGAGAGTTAAAAATTTAGTTTATTTTAATTAGTTAATATCTTATTCTTCTCACGCCATCGACACAAAAACACGTTGTTTTTCTATTTAATCGATATGCAAGAATGTTAAAGAACCCGAACAGGTAACAATTATGAGCACAGTAAAGCTAAAGTTTGGTGCCCCCCCCCCCCTTGATTTATATGTTATAAAACTTTTAACGGAGCTGTTTTAATTTTACCTCTTAAAACAATTCTTATATTAAAAAACTTTCTGCTTCAGCATATTTAGGGAACACTTCTCAATAATAGTACCAATTTTCATATTTTTATCTGCAATAGTTTTCCTAAAATTAGCCGTGAAACACTTCCGGTTAGAAAAAATTCATTTACTGCGGTGACAGTGTTAGTTACAGTTAGAAATATACTGAATTTGGGAAACATTTTCGAAGCAAAAGCTCGTCATCTTACACCCTTCTCTGCAATATTGATTTTCAACTCAATAATCCCTATGAAACTATGAATTAAATTAAACATGATTGATGGTGAAATTGGAATAAAATTTTCGATTTGAAAAAGGAAACTTTGATATTGCATGTGATATTTGATTTTGTTTTTTAAAAACTGAATTCAAAATAATGTCTGTATCAGCATAGCATTGCATATCGTTGTAGATATTTTAAATTAATTTTTCATTACATCATTTTACCGAGAAAAGTGATTCAGATAAAAAACATACATAACATTTTCAATTAAAAAAAAAAAAATCAAGTAATTTTTTTATTTTATCAGATGGAACGAAAAATAAATGTTACATGGATTTTCTACTCAATAATCTTTATAAATTTTTCTTTAACATACTGATGAAGAAATCGTAATATATTTTTTGCTTGAAAGTGTATAAATTATATTCAATGGGATATTTCTTTTGGTAGTTTAAAAAATGGATTTATAGTAAGTCAGAATCCTATCATTTGTTTAATTAAATACGCAAGGAAAATGAAAAGTAAAATCTGTTTTTAAATTTCTGGTTTAGATGCTGTAAGACTTAATTTCTAATTAATTCATATTTTTCGCTAAATAAGTAGTTAAGAAAAAAAGGTTAGTTCAAAGAAGAATATTAATCTTGTTTTTTTTTTTGTTTTGTTTTTTCGTCTGTGAATATAAACTAGTCGGATGTGAAAATCCCAAAACTTTCTTCTATCTCACACAGGTTTTGCATACACTAAACACTAATTTTTATCAAGGTCTAACTGAATCTAAAGTTTTATTAAATTACTTGCAGTAGTTCTTGAGGTATGACCATTGCTAAAATCGTGTAAATCCTGCAAAATGCAGCATAGCAGCATCATCTGTTGGGAGATTAAACCAAAACGTAATGAACAACTTATGTCAGCGTCTAACTGAATCTGAAGTTTGATGAAAATCGGAGTATTAGTTTTGGAGATATATTTATCGTAGTAATAATGAAAAACGTAGCATCGCAGCGCCACCTGTTAGGCTATTTACACCAAAACGTAAGCAACATCTATTTATGTCAAGCTCTAACAAAATCTGAGATTTGATGGAAATAAGAGTATTAGTTTTTGAGATAGGGGTATTGCGGAAATCGCGAAAAATGCAGCATAGCAGCGCTACCTGTTGAGCGATTTTCACCAAAAACTAATCAGCACCATTTTATATCATGGACTAACTTAATGTAAAATTTTATTAAATTTAGTGCATTAGTTCTTGAGATAGAGCGTCAACAAATGTTTTGTCTCATACAGTCAGACAGACAGAGTCACAGACATTATCTAAAAACAGTCCTCCTGTTCCGGACCATCTAAAACATATAAATCCGTCTGTCATGTCTGTTCCGTATGTGTGTGGGCGTTCTAAAGGAAACAGGCCGTTGTAATTACGAACACAAGTTTAATTCTTGACATAACGATGACATAAAGTTGACATAAAAATGACGAGGACAGATGACGAGCACAGGAACATAAATCAACGTAAAAGATTATTCATATTTTTCATTATTCATGACCGGTAACATTTACTCACGGCCATTTTCATACTATTTCTGTTTCCATAAATCAGACGACGTTCTTCGCCGCTGACGTTCCAAGTTTTACTGCCGCGCGCTTTCGTTTCTCCAGAAGGGGGCGCTACTAGAGCAAGAAGAGGCATGCGCAATCCTCACACCTCCCCCTTTCGAGAATTTGATTTAGTCTTTTGAGACAAATCAATATCTGGTAAATATCTAAACAAACAAGTAAACATATTAATACGAAAATTCAAACACTTAAAGAATATCAAAGAAAATAAACAAACAGAATACACTATAACACTAATACTAATATTTTAAAGTTCGAGGATAAAGTTAAAGTTTTTAAAGTTAAAGTTCAGACTTGTAACACAGAAGAAATGTTCAAATTTTCAAATGTTCAAAGTTTTTAAGTCTTTAAGTCCAATGTGAGGCATGTAGCCTACTTAGAGAGTCAGCATTCGCGTGGAGTTTCCCACGTCGGTACGTTATTTGGGCTTGAAAGCGCTGAAGTGCAAGGGCCCATCTTTGAAGGCGCGCACTTTGAGGTGCACAGTCCGTGAGAAATTTCAAAGGATTATGGTCGCTCACCACAGTTACGTGCGAACCATAAATATAGTGTTCGAACTTTTTCAGGGTGAAGATAACAGCATAAGCTTCCTTTTCGATGGTAGCATAACCTTCTTGGCATTTGGAGAGCTTTTTACTTGTAAAAGCAATGGGATGCTCTTGTTCATTTTCATCTTTTTGAGATAGACAAGCGCCTATCGCATATGAAGAAGCATCTGCATGTATAATAAATGGTTTCTGAAAGTTCGGGGAATAACAGATGGGTGACTTACTGATCGCCTGTTTCAACTCAAAAAAGGCTTTGTCACAATCCTCAGACCAGGTAACTTCATTAGGGACACGTTTCTTCGTAAGTTCAATCAATGGACGAGCTATGTCGAAGAATGAAGGAACATAGGATCGGTAGTAAGATAGAAGACCTAATATGCTTCTGACATCTTTCTTTGACTTGGGAACTTCTAAGTTTTGTATCGCTGATACTTTGTCGGGATCGGGTGCATGTATACCGGATCCTACCACATGACCTAGAAATTTTATTTTTACTCGTTTTCGTCGTCTTCCTGTACTAAATGTATTATTCATTCGGCGAAAGCCATCACGTATATACTGTTTCTTCCTCACAGTTTCCTTTATTTTCACTTTAACATAATTTTTAGAAAGTTCAGTTTCATTTTTATTTTCGTCGATCGTCACTTCCTTAGTCGCTGTAAACTCATCAATCTTCTCATATCTCTTCTGGCGTTTTTCTAACATCATGTTGTCAGGATGATTTAACTTAAGGAATACATCGGGTTCTTTGTTTGCTATTTCATGTGATTTCACACAACCATTGACTATAATGTAGTCGGAATTTTCATCGTAAACAGGAGGTTGTTTCTCGCTGAACTCAATCGTGTTGGATTCGGAACTTCCATCAAGTGTTTCTGGCATTGTATTATTGAAAACAGAGTAAGATTCTTCTGTTGTCGTGACATCAATTTTTGAATATTTATTTTCAGAAATTATCTTTCGTCTTATATTTTCTTCCTTCATGTCTGCTGATGCAATCAAATATTTATCCGAAGCACTTGCATTCTTTTTAGCATAAATTGCGGTTTCGTATTCGGTTTCTTCATCAGGTGTGACTGCATAGTTTGAGGGTTCGAAAATTGAAATTACATTGTTAACTATGGGAGTATCTTTCATAATATTGTGTTCACTCTGTAAATAATTTTGGACTTTTAAATCTTTTGAATTATGTAAAATTTCTTCTGCTTGCCTAATTTGGGGATCTTCTTCCTTATAATGAATTTCCGTTTCAATTTGATCTCCACTCTCTATTACGATTAAATCGGAAACGGTACATATGTCATTTTCATTATTATTAGTTTCTTTCGTGATCGATTGTGCAATACTAGTACGCGGGTGAGGGTTATTTTTTGTCTCATCAAATAATTTATCCAAGTGATATAAGAAATTGTCATGAACGAAAAAGCTATTAAATTCATTTTTGTTAGCTGTCGAACACTGATTTAACGAAGGGTCGTTTTTCTGTTGACTTTTAAATTTCTCTGAATCATTTATAAAAGTATCAGGGTCGTCGCCAGGTGCGTGGTCAATGTTCTCGTTTGCATTCGCATTTTCAACTGACACATGGTCTAAAATTGAAGCAGACAGATCTACAGTGTTGGTTTCTTTCGTATTGTCACTTATCGCGTCAACATTACAATTTAATGCCTTTTCATTTTCATTATATTTATTCAACTCATTCAATTCATTATATGTATCAAGAGAAAGTAATAAATCATTAATTAAATTATCAACCACAGCACATGTTATCATAATATTAGGATATATCTTGGGGTGTAATTTATCAACTGCAATACTCAATGGGATATTTATTAAAGGAGCTTTCAATTGGTGACCGAATGCAGATTGCAATATTATAGTGCCACAAGGATTTTTAAAGTATTCGGGTACACAATTAGCCTTTATTATAGAAATTTGAGTTCCACTATCTACTACGCCATGTAATATTTTATTACCACATTCGATATTTACTGTCGGTAATGTTTCAATTAATTTTGTTTCTTTTCGCGGTGTTTTCAAATTAAAAATCTCATCCGATTTGACTCTAGCAGTGAGTGCTTTTTCATTTGCATTCGAAGTATCTTCCCTATCAACTTTATTGGCATTGCCAAATAAATAACTACATATCGTAACATTATGGTATCTGCCGCAATTCGTGCATTCTTTATTTTCTATGGTACAATCTTTAGCGACGTGTTTACCTCTCTTCAAGCATAAAAAACAGCGTCCTTGTGCTTTTAATTTAGCTATTTTCTGATCAACGGGTAATTTATTGCACTCCTCAGTCGAATGACTATTACAAGAACAAAATATACAAAAGGTTTCAGAGGCTAAGATATGAGATACTTCAGAATTAATTCTATCATTAGCAAACATTTGTTTACGAAATGCAGGGGAATCATTATTATAAGACTGCTTTAACCTTGGGTTATCTAAATTGCCAGTTAAATAATTTTGTTTTTCTCTCGACTCTATTTCGGTACGAATAAATAATAACAAATCATCAATGTTTGGTTGCGAGTCACTAGAATTTTTTATACATTGTTTATTATATTCTAACGAAAGATTATATGGCAAGGATTTAAGAATTATAGGTGTTAACAGGTTATCAAATCCATTTGATTCAATGTCTAAAGACCTGAGACTTCTTATTTGGCATTGAATGGTATCAAATAATTTTCGCAGAGCTATTACATCATTTGTTTTCAATACGGGTTTCAAAGATAATAAAGTATTTATATGTGTCGTCACAATCAGATCCTTTCGGCCAAATTGTTGTTTCAGAATTTGGACAGCTTCCAAATAATTTTTATCTGATAACGCAAACCCGGAAATAGAATTATATGCACTACCACCTAAATAACTTTGTAAATAGCTCATTTTTTCAATATTTGACAGTGAATCATTATCATGGACTGCTATTTTGAATGAGTTCCAAAAGTTTTGAAACTTACTTATATCGCCGTAAAATTTCTCAATTTTTAATGTAGGGAGTTTAACAGATTGCGCAACTAATTCTGCGTGCTTATTATCGGCGTGAGATACGGGGGAAATTTGGCTTTTGCTATTATTTTTCAATTTCTTATTAATTCTGAATTTCCATAAAGTTATTTTCTCATGATATTCTATGGAGGTCTTCGCGTCTCTTTCGATTTCATCCTCATCATTAATTAACGCTAAAATTTGTTCATCTTCCCGTTTAAGGTCGATACCTTTCTGTTCTAGCTGAGCTAGATTTTCTTCTAATTCCACCAAATTCGGCGATTCTAAAACCCATGCATCTTCGATCTTTTTAATAATAGATGTAATAGATGCTTTTATTACCCCTCTAGTTTTTTTAAGTTTAGTCAGTTTATCGGCCATACTTAAATAATAAAATTTACCTTACCTCTGTATAGGTTATCCAAAATTTTTCTTCACTATAATCTTTCACTATAATATTTCACTATAATATTTCACTATAATATTTCATTATAATATTTCACTATAATATTTCATTATAATATTTCACTATAATATTTCAGTTAGTAATAAAAATTTACAGCCTGTTTTCATCCATTAGTTCTGACACCAATGTCATGTCTGTTCCGTATGTGTGTGGGCGTTCTAAAGGAAACAGGCCGTTGTAATTACGAACACAAGTTTAATTCTTGATATAACGATGACATAAAGTTGACATAAAAATGACGAGGACAGATGACGAGCACAGGAACATAAATCAACGTAAAAGATTATTCATATTTTTCATTATTCATGACCGGTAACATTTACTCACGGCCATTTTCATACTATTTCTGTTTCCATAAATCAGACGACGTTCTTCGCCGCTGACGTTCCAAGTTTTACTGCCGCGCGCTTTCGTTTCTCCAGAAGGGGGCGCTACTAGAGCAAGAAGTGGCATGCGCAATCCTCACACCGTCGAAAACCAGAAGTCGAAAATTTTCCTGAATCCAATACTTTCTTCTTGAAAAGATAGAAGTAAATAAAAAAAATAGATCTAAAAAAAACAACAACATATTAATCGAAGTTATAAAGAGTTCTGCAATTGTAATACTTTTGTAATTTTTTGAAAATCTGTATTATTGGCCTTGTTTACAATATAAACAACCTTTTTCACAATAAACAGCAAAAGAATACTGGTTTTGAGTTTTGACAAGTTTATTTAGGTCATTTTAGGTAGTCTGCTTTCATCGAAGTTACGACCGTCAGTACACAACATGTTACTACAGGTTTAAACTACTGTTCTTGATAGTAAACAAACAACTGATACAAAACTTTGCACGAAACTTCTATATACAGAACATGTCGAAAAGCTGAGCACGCCAGTATATTTTAAGCAATTTTCAATTCTACTGTACAGCAACGAAATAAAATATGTTGTATTGACTTTGTTTACAATACAAACAACTGTTTTCACAATAAACAAACGAAAGAATACTTCTTTTGACTTTTAATCAAGTTCATTTAGGTCAGTTTAGGTAAGCTCCTTTCATCAAAGTAACGACCGTCAGTACACAACATGTAACTACAGTTTTAAACTACTGTTCTTGATAGGAAACAAACAACTAACGTAAAACTTTAGATGAAATTACCGATATATGGCAATGTAGAGAGGCAACACCAGGGAAAGCGATCGAAGTACAATGCTGAAATTATACATACATTAATATTTTTTGCATATTTGTTTCGCTTACACAGGTTGAATCAGCACACAAACAATATATTTCGTTATTTTTATTATACTCAAGTAGCAAAATGTACGATAAACAAACTTCTTTTCGGGGATATGCTCAGACTTTAGACAGGTATCGTATATCGTTTCAGAACCTGAGTAAAATTACTGTCGAATATAAAAATTTTTGTCACACTCACAAGATTTTATGTTTTCTATTATTTCATTCGCAAATTTACAGTCGTGTCTGAAAACAGTCATCTGTGAAAAAAAGTGTTTACAGTCCTTTGTGATGAACAATGTTTACAGTCCTCTGTGATGAACAATGTTTACAGTCCTCTGTGAAAAGTAGAATATGAGGATGAAAATTACTCATCACCGTTTTTGCTTTATGAGAAGATTTGTCATATGTTTAGCTTGTTAATTGAAGTCGATTAATTGAAGTTGATGAAATCTCATACATTGTATATATTTCGATTTTATAAATCATTCTACAAACTGCCTTATACTTTAAAAGAAAATAAATCACTACGTCTTCAAGGTTTTTTTTTTCGACAATGAGGTATGAATTAAATAAGATGATGTATGATATTCTGTCGAGCCCAATTATGTATCATGATAGAGTTTTTACGAAAGATACATTTTGTTTTTGAGGAAGGTTTGCATCTTAAAATAAACGTTTCATTTGTTTTTATATATAAAATTTTTTTGAAAATTTAAATATATGTATGTGTAAAAATATACTTCTGTATTTTTAGGCAAATGCCTGTACTTCAGTATGAAAACTACCAAGAGATATAAGTACAGAAGGATTTATAAACGTATACAATCGGTTTGAAAGAGAAAGGCAATTGGTTGCAAAATATGTCTTTTTCAATTTATTTTTCAAAAATAAGTTTACATCATCATCATTATGTTGACTTTGCAACAACCATTGAAAATTTTCAAACCAAACATCTAGTTTTGATATCCTATATTGAATTTTTGATAAATTTTAACTTAAGTTACCAAATGGGAAGTCATTCCATTAATTAGTTTAGTAACTGATCAGTAACTTTTAGTGTTAAACTGCTTTTTAATAGTACCTATTTAATAGTAACTTGTAGTTTTTAAAACTACACTGATATTATTTTTTTAATAATCATAAAAAACTATTTGACGGAATAAGCTGTGATGTTTTACTTCACAAATTTAAAGCTTCTCGAAATCGGTTTCTGTTAATTTTTTTATAAGTTACAATACGTATACATATATATATGTATATATATTATATATGTTTATATATATCGTCCGTTAGTTGCCCAGGCCCGTGATAATAAAGCTAAACAAACCAAACGTTTGTATCATTTTATATCTTTAACTCGATTTCGTATGAAATTATGTATTTAAAATTGCTGCGCACGCGACGGAAAATTCTATATTTCCACCTTCCGCCGACAAGGGCGCATTCTGTTCTAAATGAACCTCCGACACGCGTATCCGCTGCCTGCGGTACCGTATAGTAGACGTGATGTTTACGCGTTGCAAAATCTTTTAGTTCCATCTTCCGCGGCCAGGAGGCGCACTCTGTTCCAAACAAACCACCTTCCGAAGGAAACTCGGACACGTGTCCCTGTTGCCTTCAGAACCGTATACCAGACGTGCTGCTCCTTTAATTCAACCTTCCACCGCCAGGGAACGCTAACTTCTTCTATACGAACATTCGACACATGTACCCATTATATCAAGGAAGTGGTTCATTTCTTAAAAGAAATTTGTTTTGTCTAAATCAGAGCAATACATTTTTTCATTTTTAATAAAAGTCGTCAATTAATGAAAAAGTCGCTGCCAGGGGGACTCTAAAATATTTGAAAGGCTGTTTCATACGCACCCCTTCTAATGTAATAAAGAAGCTTATTTTACTAATATTGTTATTGTATTTCTTTTCCGTCAAGTTTTGACGGGTTCCATCTAGTAATGAATAATTTGTTCAAGAAAACCCCGATGTAAATGTTTGTTTAATTATAACTCCCATTGTCAAATAAACTTTTATTTCTTTTTCACATAAAAATCAAAATTTTTATAAAATAAATATTTATTGGTGGATTATTTTGATTTTTTTGAAAATTTTAATTCTCAGCCTGTCTTAAGAAAGGAGACAAAATTTTCCAATAAAAAAAATCCAAGATTTTTAATAATTTTATACAAATACAGCCTCTAATAGCACAATTCCAAGTTTTTATTACTTGTTTTGAATCTGTCTTTATTCAAGAGATAACAGACATCTTGTCTGCTATGTGTGCTCGCAGAAAAAAAACAAAGAAAAACACGTTAAAATATTCTGTTTTCTGCAATAATATTAATGCGAAAGAATAAATATCTTTGTTCATAAGAATCGGATAATCTTAATTTTTATAAACTTGTAATGTGGAAGCCGAGAGAATTCGAGGGTGTTAATTTTAAAATCGTAGCGTAATTAGAATTGTTAATTTGCGTCACCTAAAAATCTCAGAGTACCTCTTTCTTTGCGGATTCATTATTCAAACACTTGTGGCGGCTAAATTTTTTATCAAAAACTTGTTGTTCATTGCAAGATTAAATTGCTCGAAAAATTAAACATTTCTAATTAATACTTCTGAAAGTTGTGGATGGAATTTTTCAAATTTTTTTTTTTTTTTTTAATTAGCAATTTTTTTATGTAGATCTGCAAATTTTCGTGTTGAAAGACCTAATAGTTTCTGTTATTTCAACCTGTGTCGAAAAGGCGTCGTTAAAAGTCGTTCTGGTAACACAACCTTTTTCCAGTAAACCTAAAATCTTTATTCCCTCTCCCAATACACACGTCATTTTACGGTTTCACATTTCTTTTGCACCTTTTTCATAAAAAATGGCATTTTTGAAGCGAGGGTTAATGAGATTCTAATTAATTTCTTGGGCAATTATCAAAATATTAAAATTCTGAGACTCAGGTGCAGACCTTGGAGTATCCACACTTTAATTTTCAGAATTCTAGGTGGGCTAGATTTTGCTAGCCATCACAAACAAACAAACACACACACACACAGAGAAAGAAACTTTATTTTATTAGTATATATAAATACATAAATGCAATTTGAACAAATAAAATTTTTTCTTTACTATTCATATTTTCGTCAGAAACTTAGTAATATTGAATACTGGCATGTTTATTATAAATCTACCAGTCACATTCATGATAATCTGTGATGTCACAGAAACACTGTAAGTGTGATTCTTGCAATACGATTCTTTCTTCTGCGTGAAACTTGCATTCACGTCTTAATGCACAGCAAAAAAACTGAACAAAAATATGCAGTGGAAATGTCAATGTAAATTTAGATAAATATGTGGTAAAGTATCAAGTTACACTAGATTTTCATAAATATTTCTTCATTATATAGAAATGTTAGAATTATTTACATCATGACAGTGTTTCCTTCATGCTTCCTCTACCGAAGTTTCTATGCAACATTTAGCTGCTGAAACCAATTCTCCTAACAATTCAAATTTGATTAATATGGTTTTGAGTAAAATGAATATATATATATTGCAGTTTATATTTCTGGTATATAAACACATATATATATATATATATATATATATATATATATATATATTATGTTTCATTCTGCAACAATCGAAGAAAAAAATATGACAAACATCTCCAAATTGATTGCAGTCGAACTCGAAGTTTATTCATCAGTTTACTCATCGAAGTTTAAGATCACTTCGACGACAGAATCCCCATTAACAATTCTTTATGTTAAAGCATACTGGAACGCCAGAAACCTTTTATTTTAACAATCAATTCGACAACCAAATCTTCTGCTATCTTCTTCTGTCCCTTCGTTATATGCGAAGAAGCGCAAGAACCATTTCGTAAAACGTGACCTTCATTTAACCAATGCATATTCAACTTTCTCTGGAACTCATTTTTATCGGATAATTAATACTGAAGAAATACACTTCTCCTAATTTTTAGTGGGAAAAAGAATATACTAGAACCTCCTAGAAATTAAAAAACGCGGGAAACTGAAAGAATAAGTTTCGGTTTTATCATATTGAGAATACAATTTAAAATAATGAATTTTTAGACTATTAGGAAAGGTTTTGGTGAATTTATACAGATTAAAATATATAAAAGACATGTAAATACGGGAATAAATAGGAACTTTTTAATATAATAAAGAATTTAAGGAAACAGATTTTTTAGGAAGTTATATTCTTATGAAATGTGATTTTCACGTCTTATTTTCGGGAAAATAAAAAGTGAATTTAAGTAGATTAGGATAAAAAATGTTTTAAATATGGACAGTAATGGAAATATGGGGTAAGTATCGAGTTATACTAGATTTTCATAATATCTAGTGTAATTATTCCAGGAGAAAGGGAATATTTTAATAAACTAGGGTTGTGCATGGAATATTAATAAAAGGAATTTATTTATACAATAAAGTTAATTGGGTATGGAATTTTAAATTTTGTACTATATATATATATATATATATATATATATATGAGAAGCAATTAGCAGCATAACACACATGAAAATTTCCACACGTTGCAAAAAATTAGTGTCGAGAAAAATCTGTATACGTAACCAAATTTTAAATTTTGCTACAATTTTGCCATACAATAACTTACAAAAATTCGCCTTAAGTGTGGTAAGTGTAATCATTCTCTAACCATAAAAGTAGACTAGAAGCTTTACAATAGTAAAAAAAAACATTTATGACTGCATTGGTCAAAATTAGTGCAGTAGTTAACTGTTCAGTTTCCACTCAAGACTAATATATCGCACTGAAGCTACAATTAAATTTTAATTGAGAAACTTTTAGCACATTTATTCTATTGTCCGTCATGCCAATACTGACCTAAACTTTACCCGCTGTCCACTAGAGTGACCAAAAATGTCTTAGACGTGCAAGAGAATATAAAATTACCTGGTATGGTTGTAATAAAAATTATTTACAGACTTTAGTGCTTTATAAGCAAACCGGAATAAAAATTAGTCAAGTCTAGATAGTTTTCTCTGCTACTGTGTAGTATCATATGTGAGCTTGATAATCGTGTGAATATTTTGCAGAATGGACTACACACGTTTCTTCGTGTATGTCGCATCCAGTTGACTCCACTCTCTCACGAGAAAATTACGTAAGGCCATTAAACTTCGGGAATGTTGTTGTCACTATTTCGTTCGATGTTTTTATTAGCCGCTTGGATTTTTATGGTGGTAAGATCAAGTGATTTAGAATGCCAGTCGATATGAGATGCGCTATCTGTTTCTTCATCAAACCAGTAACTATGCATACACACATGCTAGCACCTCTGTTGTCATCTTCTAAAATGGGTACGTCCATATCATACCAACATGCAGATGTTGATTGAGAGAAACTTTTATTTTATTAGTATAGATAAATACATAAATGCAATTTGACCAAATAATTTTTTTTTTTACAATTCATATTTTTGTCAGAAACTCAGTAATATTGAATACTGGCATGTTTATTATAAATCTACCAGTCACATTCATGGTAATCTGTGATGTCACAGAAACTCTGTTTATTATTTAGTTTTATTATTCCCTAAGAAAGGGAATATTTTAATAAACTAGGGTGGTGCATGGATTATTAATAAAAGGAATTTATAATTCTGATCATTCTTATCACCAAGAATAATAAATAAAACAGCTTAGTTCACTTCCATGGTTCTTTAAAATTGTGGTATCATGTGATAGAGCGCCCCCAAAACACACGTTAAGTATCACAGAGTGATCTTTGGCCTGAATGCTTTAATGTGTCATTACCGCACACACATTCATATCCGAAAGATGCTTATTTAGGTCCCCTCTACCTATCTTTACATTTTTGACATATATTTCATGACCACCCTGTATATATTTGTTTGCACGATTAATTTACCATTATGTAAAGTAACGAAATTCTAACATGTGAATTCTATTAAACATATTTTGTTAACATAAACTTCACTACATTTCACTCGAAATACTCTCACATTGATATTCGCTTTCACGCTTTATGATTTCCAACGTGCAACCTCTTCACTTGACACTATTGATTTCACTCTTCAAGGAAAGTGAATTTATGCATTAGACTGCAAGGTGTAATCGTTTTCCGATAAATTTTGCAGAAAGGTGTAAATACACACTTTAAGTTGAATATCATTGTTAACAATTTCTTAGCTATACTTTTAAAGCTAAGGGGAATGAAATACAGAAATTCAAACATAACCTGTACATAGCCACGTGTCGGTCTTTTTTCTGCCTATTTCAAATATCTTCACCTAACTTTTTTCCCCTTATAAAAATAATGGGGAAATTCCATGTAGCTGACCTTAACAGTTTCTCCAGATCCATAATCAAGTAAAAAGTCGTTTTTTTTTGTTGTTTTTTTCAGGCACATTTTAGAAGCAAAATTGAAAATCGTGGAAAAGTCTGCAAAACGATTACTAGTGTCAGTTTCGTTTTACCTTTTTCCAATATTCCGAAACTAGTGAGAAAATTGTATAATTTAAGAAAACTGCAAGTCTTCCACTTTGCACATGCGCGTTCCAGCGTCAAAAAGTCTGAACGCGACCAATTGCGCTCCAAAAATTCTAGTAATAGAACACGGAGAACAAACAAACATTTTTAACAAAAAAGATGAAAAATTAGGGTTTCTTTATAGAGCCTACCAAACACTACATATATTCTGAAAATTTCATGAAACAATATTGAAGAGTTTTGTAATTACCTTTCGCAAAATGCCAAAATCACATTTTTAAAACTAAACTGACGTTATGTGAAGATATCTGATCTGTAACAGATCTATCTGTACACTCTAAATAAGAAAGAGTGACTATTCACTCCGGAGGAGTGGATATTCACTCTATCGCAGAGTCAAAATTTGCCCAACCTCTTTAGAGTGACTATTCACTCTAGGAAAAAGTGAAATTCTTGACTCCCTGAAAGAGTGAATACTCACTCCTGAGAAGTGAATATTCACTCTGAACAGGAGTGGATACTCACTCTTTCAGAAGAGTGACTATCCACTCTTGCAAAAGGAGTGAGTTTTTTCACCCCTGATAGGAGTGACTAAAATTGTTGAATAAAAAAAGAGAGAAAGTCATTTTTACACACGCTTGTTCGTAGGCGGTCACCCTCCCAAGTACTAACCAAGCTCGTTGCTGCTTGACTTCTGCGCTCGGACGAGAACTGGTATATATACTTACAGCATACTACAGCCGTTAACAATTAAAATAACTCTTATTACATTATTTTAGCTTTGTTTCTTTTGTGATATTCCAGCACACTTATTAAATTTGTGTAGAAATCATAAATATTACGGTGTTTCTCAACTGTGTAAATAAGAAAACTGAAACCTTCTTTTTGTATCATATAATACAGAGACTGTTCGCACATGTCTTAGACAAATTTGATAAATTATTTTTAAAAAATGGAATTATTTTAGAGGAAAAAATTCTGACAACTTATTATGTGTAATTTATATTATCGTCTGATACTTTCAAATTTATTCTTATTTCAAGATTGCGCATGCAAAAAAACTGTGAAAGGGAAGATGCGTTTTTTTTTTTCCTTCCGAACAGAAGTATGCTAATTCCACAGTCTAAAATGATTGCAAAGCGCATAATATAAAAACTTTTTAGTGCGAAATAAACGTAACAATTGATTGGAAAGTGCTATTCCAAAAATCAGTACATATGCATAGTAAAAAGATACCAGATGGAAAAAAAGAGCCCATTTCAAGGCGGAAAACGAAGTTTCATGTAAGGATTTATGACTATCGCAAATTTATCTTACAATGGGAAAATAAAAATAAGAATATTGGACAAAAATGCTACAATCAATTCATTATATTATTAAGAGAATGTGTTACATCCGATATTTATAGAAAAAATGCCATTTTTCTTTATTACAATGACTTTTAAAGGGTGAAACTGCATCAAAGCAAAGCTACTGCTCATACTTCAAAAACTACCGCTGTATTCGTTGAAAACATTAAAAACTCACACAGGTATTGTATTTATACCTTTCAACATATTCCTCCAGTCACCTGACGTTTCTCTTATGGTTTATTGTTCATTGGGTCTGCTGAAAAGAGCTCTTTCAAAGGGCAAAATCACCACGATTGATCGAATCTGGAAAGTTTTTAAAGACGCATGGGAAGCAATAACCCTGTAAATTTTACAAAAAACCTTCTACCATAGAAAGCATTACGCAGAATTAGAATCAAGAAACAAGATTATCATTCAGATTATTTCAGAAAGCAATATTCATATTTTAAACGTTAAAAACAACAACGCCGAAATCGTCTAAAAAATGTGCGAATACCCGTCTGTACATTTCCGCTATGACAAAAATTCCGTTACAACAAAGCAGTTATTTATTTATTCATTCATTTTTTTTCTTGCTAATAATGTTTCCATAATTAGAGCCCGATTAAGATTGTCCGAGGCCCAGGGCCTGTTTACCAAATAGGCCCGTGAAGCCGAAGCTTACCCACTGAAATACAAAGGGGCCCCCAAATTTACTTTCCAAAACTAATTTTTAGGGGGAAATTTTCAGTCAGGGTAAAAAACGTATTTTTTTTTTCTTAAGTTATAGCTGTTAAATTTTTCCTAAGACTATTACCGACACATTTATACTCTTTTGCTATAATATTTTTTTTTGCTATAATAAATGGTATAAAATCAGTGATTAAATGCAACGTTTTTCATTTCTCTTATGTTTTACATTTTAATTTCAAACGTACTAAAAATAACAGAAAATTTAATCTGTATAGTTATATTTTGTTTATATTCATAAAGAGGTTAGAAATGATATAAAATATGTAGAATAGGTTATTTAAATAAAGAGGAAAATAATTAGCATTCAGAGATATTAAATTTCTGTTTATAAAATAGAAGCAAAATTGTGTTGCAGCTAAGCATAAATTTACTTCAAATATTTGTTTTCCCTACACTGTTCTTAGTACTGGCAAATCGTGCAATTTGTAAAGCATAAAATATATTTCCTGTCTATAATTCTATTGATTCATTTATTATTTCAATGCCTTTTTCAGTTTTTTTAAAATCGTGCTACTATATATAAAGGATTTCATTTTAGGCGTTTCGTTTCGATAACGGAGTATCCGAGAATTGGCGCCATCTTGTGGTTTTATTGGAAAAAACTGTTTTTCGTCACTCTCAACGGAGTAAACTACTCACTCTTGTCAGCGGAGTGAGACAGTCACTCTCGACAACGGAGTGAGATATTTCACTCCTTTCTAGAGAGTGGAAAATTCCACTCTTTAAAGAGTGCATATTTATAAAATTCACTCCTAAAAGAGTGAAAATGCCTCTCACTCTTCCAAAGAGTCAACTTCTCACTCCTTCCAATTTTAGAGTGTACATGTGCAAAATTTCAGCTCCAAAAAATACTTTACTTTCTTAACTTCCAAACAATGCTCACTAAATAGCTTATAATTTACTTTAGAAACACGAACTTTCTTTTAAAATTTTCTCTGTTCCACTGGATTTGCTGTCTCCCTGTATACGATTCTCCCAGACATTTATTATAGTTCAATATTTTTAATGTCTTATGAAATCCAGATTTAAACAAAATCTGCTTACAAGTACAAATAAATATACTGAGTTAGGGAGAGTGTAGGGAGAAATGATTCCCGTGAACATAATTTGATGGATTAAAAGGATAAAATGCTTCCATAAAAATACTTCTCTTACGGAACTTGTTTCGTTGAAAAACTAGCTGAGATACCCGGTCTTGCCCGTGATTTTAGGAATGTTTGTTTAATAAAATATGTGTAAATTCAAAAACAAATTTAGAATTCAAAACATCAAAATGTTAATATATGACAATCTTTCCCTAATATGTTTTATTATCATGGTTCAGTGCCTTCCTCATACTCATTTGACGTTACAAATTCACCTGATGACGTCATATTCACCTGATTTCTGTACTTACTCATATTTATGCTCCTTGTATTATTGTGATCTATATGAAAAACACTGCTATACTTTCAATATGACGTCATATTCATCTTTGTTTTCATTTTTGAAATTTTTATTTCATTTTCATTGCTCACGTGGAAATTAATAGAAAATTAATTATTTGATAGGAAATTGTTGTTATATTGGTGTTTTTTTATTAATTCAAAATTAATTATAATTTATTTCGATTTTGGATTACTTTAGTTGCCGCGGCTGTGTTTTAATATGCCTGTGCGTATAATTTCACAATTCTCGCTTCTATACTGTGGATTCATATAGAAATACAGACAGACAGTCATACAAATTTTTATTTTCATATATTAAATAATAACACCCCCAAAAAAATATAAAATAACCTATTTCGATTTACCCACGATTACGAAAAGCGTCTTTTATCTTTATAAACCAAAAAACCAATATATTTTTGAGATTTAAAGAAACATTTATTTAAAGAAAAGGTTTCTTTTGCTGCCACTGCTTTTCGAAAACGTTTCCGGGTAGATTTTATAATATATTAATCGGTTTTTTCAAACCAGAATAACGAATTTCAGAGTGCTATTAAATCTCAATTCAACATTTTCAACTGCGTAATTGAATTTATACTTGCAAGAGTAAAAAAAAATATATCATTAATTTTAAGGTTAATATTAGTGCTGTAAAATTTTCATGTTTGTCTGTAAAACATGTTTGTCCAACATGAGAAAGTTTGATTGAGAATTGGTAGCATTCTGAAACCTGTAAACCTATAACCATTAAACCTATTCCTGGTTGAGAGAAATGTTTAATACACTATAAAAAACTATTCATAAATTCAGTGGCAACAAAAGAAACAGTCTTCATGAATTCTTCTTTAAATCTCGAAAATAGGTTATGAAGTTTCTAAAGATAAAGAACGCTTTTCGGAATCTTATACGGAGATCTTATTTTAGTTCGGAAGACCAAATTATTTTAGTTTGTGGTTATATTATATTTTCCTAAATTGAGAAATATTTGTCTTTTTTGCAGAGTGTTTTTATGCTGTAAAAATAGTAAAAATGTTTTTAAATAAATTTAAAATAACATAAAAAGTTAAACTAATTTATTGATATGCAAAATAAATAATTGTGTATAAGGCATAATTTATGGCTTATTTAAAATTGATATTTAAAAAATTAATTAGTTAATATCTTACTCTTTTCACGCAATCAACACAATAACACGTTGTTTTTCTATTTAATCGATATGCAAGAATGTTAACGAACCCTAACAGGTAACCATTATGAGCACAGTAAAGCCAACGTTTGGTGCCCCCCCCCTTGATTTATATGTTATAAAACTTTTATAATGGAACTATTTTACCTCATAAACAATTCTTAGATTTAAAAACTGTCTGCTTCAGCATGGTTAGGGAACATTTCTCTATAATAGTAGCAATTTTCATATTTTTAAATTCCTACTATTAGCTCACACTCTCTCTCTATATATCTTGTTCAAATTTTCAATCGTTAATAAAATATTTTCTATTCATCCACTCAAGTTCAAATATTTTTTTTTTAATTTTAGTGGACGACACTTTATGTTAACACAGTTTTTTCAAATATTAATTCATTAATTAAATTTAATTAATTAATTTGTTTTAAATGGGAGAAAAAATTCTCCCATTGTTTTCATAAATGAAATAAAAGATTTATCTCAAATGAGTGATGCCACAGAAATAAAATACCGCAACGATGATTATTAAATAATGTTCAATAAAGATAACGTGGGACATTAATGCTGCACGGGTTTATTTTATAGATTTATGATTAAAAAGTAGGAATTGACTTTAAAAATTTTTTTTTATATTACTTGTTAACTGCAATAGTTTTCCTAAAATTAGCCGTGGAACACTTCCGGTCACAAAAAATTTATTTACTGCGGTGGCAGCGTTAGTTACAGTTATAGAAATATACTGAATTTGGAAAACATTTTCGAAGCAAAAGCTCGTCATCTTACACCCTTCTCTGCAATATTGATTTTCAACTCAATAATCCCTATGAAACTATGACTTAAATTAAACGTGATTGATGGTGAAATTGGAATAAAATTTTCGATTTGAAAAAGGAAACTTTGATATTGCATGTGATATTTGATTTTGTTTTTTAAAAACTGAATTCAAAATAATGTCTGTATCAGCATAGCATTGCATATTGTTGTAGATATTTCAAATTAATTTTTCATTACATCATTTTACCGAGAAAAGTGATTTAGATAAAAAACATACATAACATTTTCAATTTAAAAAAAAATCAAGTATTTTTTTTGTTTTATCAGATGGAACGAAAAATAAATGTTACATGGATTTTCTACTCAATAATCTTTATGAAAATTTTTTTTAACATACTGATGAAGAAATCGGAATATATTTTTTGTTTGAAAATGTATAAATTATATTCAATGGGACATTTGTTTTGGTAGTTTAAAAAATGGATTTTAAGTCAGATTCCTATAATTTGATTAAATACGCAAAGAAAATGAAAAGTGTAATCTTTTTTGTAATTTTTGATATGGATTCTGTAAGACTTTATTTCAAATTAATTTATATTTTTCGCTAAATAAGTAGTTTATAAATAAAGGCTAATTCCAAGGAGAATTTAGTTTTTTTTTTCATTTCGTCTGTGAATATAAACTAGTCGGATGTGCCAATCCCAAAACTTTCTTCTATCTCACACAGGTTTCGCATACACTAAACAGAATAAACACCAATTTATATCAAGGTCTAACTGAATCTAAAGTTTTATTAAATTCCGTGGAGTAGTTCTTGTGATATGACCATTGTTAAAATTAAGTAAATCCTGCAAAATGCAGCATAGCAGCGCCACCTGTTGGGAGATTTAAACCAAAACCTAATCAACAACAACTTATGTCAGCGTCTAACTGAATCTGAATTTTGATGAGAATCCGTTCATTAGTTCTTGAGATATAATTATCGTGGTATTAATGAAAAAAGTACAATAGCAGTGCCACCTGTTTTGCTATTTACACCAAACCGTAAGCAACATCTACGTATGTCAAGGTCTAACAGAATCTGAAAATTGATGAAATTCTCTGCATTCGTTCTTGAGATTTAGCTATCGTAATAATCATGAAAAAAGTGGTGTAGCAGCGCCCCTCTGTTGGGATATCTACACCAAAACATAATCAAGGTCTATTTATTACAAGTCTGAAGTTTGATGAAAATAAGGGCAATAGATCTTGAGACATGGTATTGCGGAAATCGAGAAAAATGCAGCATAGCAGCGCCACCTTTTGGGCGATTTTCCCCAAAAACTAATCAGCACCAACTTATATCAGGGACTAACCACACTGTAAAAAAAACGACATTTCTACAACACAAACTGCTGTTCATTTTGCACTACCGTTCAATTGCAGTTGAATGTACTGTATCTTTCTATGGTTAGCAGAAAGGAAGTTAACTGTAGCACATAACCACCATTTCTTCCCGCTTGTTTCTACCTCTGAACTCTGTGACTTGTTTGAAGTGATATGCAACTAATTCTGTTTCTGTCTTTAGCAAACTAAGTAAAACTTTAAAAACACGTAAAATGCAGTATGTACTTCAAAAGTTTGTTCTCTTCTTTTAATAACATGTTTTATTTTCTCTGCCCTTGAACTAGGAAACCGCATTTTATAGATTTAGTAGAATGGATACCGTAAGCCTATTTTAAACAGCGTTGCAGAAATAACAGCAGTTGCGTTAACTTAACAGTACAAATTACTGTAAATTTAACCACACAATAAGCTGTTGAAATAACAGCAGTTGCATAAAATTAACAGCACAGACTACTGTCAAATTAACAACACAATGTGCTTCTGAAAAATAACAGCCGTAAAATTAACAGCACAAACTGCTGGCGTCCGAATTGCCAGCACATTGTGCTGTTAAATCTACAGTGGTTTTTCTTACAGTGCAAATATAAAGTTTTATTAAATTTTGTGCTTTAGTTCTTGAGATAGAACGACCACAAAATGTTTGTCACATACAGAGAGCCAGACAGCCAGAGTCACAGAGACACAGACAGACATTTTCTAAAAACAGTCAAATCGTGTTACGGACCTTCTAAAACATCCGTCGAAAACCAGAAGTCAAAAATTTTCATGAATCCAATACTTTCTTTTACATATTAATCGAAATTATAAATAGGTCTGCAATTGTAATACTTTTGTAATTTTTAGGGTTTCGTTCATCTCACGAAACCCTATTAATCCCGCTCCGTTGTCTGTCACAGAGCCATTCTCAAAAACTATATAACTTACAGAGTTGAAACTTCGTGTATATAGAAGAATTCCAGCTGTAAAGAGCTAAAAATATTAAAATTTGAAATATTCGTATTATTTTAATAAATAGAGATAAAAACCAAAATTCTAACAGCCTTTTCCTTTTAAATTTAAACATTTTTCGTTATAGCAGATGCCAAAAATTTTAAATCCACAATGAAATTTTTTCTACAATAATTAATTTTCTATCAGACGATTTCCACGTGAAAATGAAAATGAAATAAAAAGTTTCACCAATTGGAAAAAAGATAAATATGAAATAAAATTGATTGACGTCATAGTGGTATAATAAAACGGAAAGATTTCTCAATAATACAAGGAGTATGAGTATGAGTATGAACACAAAGCAAATTAATATCAGGTCATTAAAGAATTAAAAAGAAAATTTGATATCATATCGGAAGTTTAACGGATTTTTCAAATGTTTCAGAATAATACAAAGCGAGTATCAATATGTGTAATAGAGAATAGTAAATATGTGAGTTTGAGGAACGTATTGAATCAAGATAAAAACCCGATTATGGAAATATTCGCATATTTTAACATTTTGAAGGTGTACAACATGTTTAATTGTGAAGTTATTTTTTTTTTAAATATCGCATTTAGTCCACATGACAGATACCATTATGACAGAATATAATAGCGTGCTTCACCCGCTATCGGGCTGGTTTAGATATTCGAAAAAACGAGAAAAATAGACCGATAAATTTTTACTTTATAAAAAACATATCTTTGTTGTTGTTGTTGCTAAATGAAATTTATTTGGATTTATTAAAGAAAGGATAAAGTGTTTTGAAAGGAATATCAAACGAAATCCTTTGAGCGATCTTCGATCACACTTACCCACTTGTTTGAAAATTTGTTTTATTGGCATTTTTTACAATATAAACAACTGTTTTCACAATAAACAACAAAAGAATACTTGTTTTGACTTTTGGCTGGTTTATTTAGGTCATTTTAGGTAGTCTGCTTTCATCAAAGTGACGACCTTCAGTACACATCACGTTACTACAGGTTTAATCTACTGTACTAACTGATGCAAAACATTGCATCAAACTTGTATATACAGAACTTGTCAAAAGTCTGAGCACGCCAGTATATTGTAAGCAACTTTCAATTCTACTGTACAATAACGAAATAAAATATGTTGTATTGGCTTTGTTTACAATATAAAAAACTATTTTCACATTAAACAAACAAAAGAATACTTCAAATACAACATTTGCTAAATGGTACATACATTAAAATCGTGAATTTACAATCACAATTAAACATCAGCGTTTCATTTCGCTTCTGCGAACGTCATGAGGATGTTACAAACAAGTCGAAAATGTCAAAATGAGCATACACGTCAGAGTTCTGGAGAAAACATGATCGGAGAGTGCACAAACGTCATCAAGTTCCCATGGTAACCAAGTGGATCATACCACCGTAGTGAAAAGAGGGGTTGGAAAACAAAATGAGCAGATTGTATTAATGGATTATAACATATTATGCCAGATTTTATGAATGTTATAGGATACATTATCGTTACATGTATACTGCCCAAGCTTAATAATCGTAAGGGACTCTAAAATTTTATTAACATAAGAATTCTTGCATGGGATTATGATTCTAGCCTCTTCAAAGTCAATTTTGCTACCTTCATTCGAAAAATAAAACCTTGCGAGAGCTGTACTCTGTTTTGATTGTGAAAACAGTGATTGTGATGACGTTCGCAGAAACGAAATGAAACGTTGATGTTTAATTATGATTGTAAATTCACTATTTTAATGTATGTACCATTTAGCAAATGTTGTATTTGAATTATAGAAATTGTGGTGCAATTGTCCTGTTTAAAAAAAAAAAAAAAAAAAAAAGAAAGAAAGAATACTTCTTTTAATTTTTAGGCAAGTTCATTTAAGTTATTTTTGGTGGTGTTCTTTCATCGAAGTGACGATCTTCAATTCACGACACGTTACTATAAGTTTAAAATACTGTTCTTGATTGAAAACAAACAACTAATCTAAAACTTTAGATGAAATTCCGATATATGGCAATGTAGAGAGGCAACTCCAGGGAAAGCGATCGAAGTACAATGCTGAAATTATACATACATTAATATTTTTTTGCATATTTCTTTCGCTTACACAGGTTTAATCAGGACGCAAACAATATATTTTGTTATTTTTATCATACTCCATTCATACAGAAATAGCAAAATGTACGTTAACAAACTTCTTTTCGGGGATATGCTTAGACTTTAGACAGGTATCGTATATCTTTTTACGACCTGAATAAAATTACTGTCTAATATAAAAATCTTTGCTCATCGTCACACTCACAAGATTTTATGTTTTCTATTATTTCACTCGCAAATTTACAGTCGTGTCTGAAAACAGTCCTCTGTGAAACAGAAGTGTTTAGAGTCCTCTGTGATGAACAATGTCTACAGTCCTCTGCGAAAAATAGAACATGAGGAAGAAAACTGCTCATTACCGTTTTTGGTTTATGAGAAGATTTGTCTTATGTTTAGCTTGTTAATTGAAGTCAAATTTGATGAAATCTCATACATTGTATGTATTACGATTTTATAAATCATTCTACAAACTTCCTTATATTTTAACAGAAAATAAAGCACTACGCCTTCCAGGTCTTTTTTTCGACATTGAGGAATGCATTAAATGAGATGATAACTGAAATTCTTTCGAGCCCAGTGATGTATCATGATAGAGTTTTTACGAAAGATACATTTTGTTTTTGAGGAACGTTTGCATTATGAAATCAACGTTTCATTTGTTTTTATATATAACATTTTTTTTTTGAAAATTTCAATATATTGTATGTGTAAAAATATACTTCTATATTTTTAGGCAAATGCCTGTACCTCAGTATGAAAACTACCACGAGATATAAGTAAATAAGGATTTATAAATGTATACAATCGGTTTGAAAGAGAAAGGCAATCGATGAAGTTTACACCATCATCATTATATTGATTTTGCAACAAATATTGAAATTTTTCAAACCGAACATCTAGTTTTGATATCCTATATTGAATTTTTGATAAATTTTAACTTAAGTTACCAAATGGGAAGTCATTCTATAAATTAGTTTAGTAACTCATTAGTAACTCTTAATGTTAAACTCCTTTCTAATAGTACCTATTTAATAGTAACTTGTAGTTTTTAAAGCTACATTGATATTAGTTTTTTAATCAACATTGAGAAAAACTATTTGAACGAATAAGCTGTAATGTTTTACTTCACAAATTTAAAGCTTCTAGAAATCGGTTTTTGTTAATTTTTTTTGTAAGTTACAATACGTATACATATATATATATACTAGCTGTTACCCGTGACTTCGTTCACGTAACATTAAAAGAAAAATAAATGTACTAATCAAGCAAAATATTTCTCTCCCGATAATTAAAAATGTAAATACACTCATGTCCAAAATTGAGGTCACAAACATAAAATCTGTGAAAACTGATGAACTATTCACTGTGTTGTCATGAAATTTGGCACAGAGGCATCTTACAATGGGAGAAAGAATATAGCAACATAGCAATATGGAAAGGATTTTAATTGTGTATTAAGATACAGGGTATATTAAAAAGTGTTAAATCATGAATCGGAGATAAAGCATTTATCTCGGGAAAAGTATGTCTGATATGGAGTGTGACCACTGTGCTCTGCTATACAAGCCTCACAACGAGCTCTCATACTGTTTATGAGGGTGTCAACAAATGTTTGTGGCAACAAAGCCCATTCTTCCAAAAGCGCGGCTTTTAACTCCTGGAGGGTCCTAGGAGTGGGATTGCGCTGTGCAATGGCTCTTCCTAGACCATCCCAAATATGTTCAAAAAGGATTGAGTTACAGAGATATCGAGGGCCAATTCATACGGCGAATATCCTCCTCTTCAAGAAAATCATCAACAATGTGAGCACTGTGTGACCTCGCATTATCGTCCATAAAAATGAAGTCTGGGCCTACAGCACCCCGTAACAACCTCACATAGGCTTCAAGGACCTCATCTTTATAGCGATATGTATTGAAATAACCCGCATCGAAAACGTGCAGTGGGGTACGGCAGACCAACATTAAGCCGTCTCAAACAAGGATTCCTTTGCCACCAAATTTGTCAATTTATTTTACTTAGGAGGGAGGATAGCAAGCTCCACGTTCTCTCCAGATGAAGATTCGACTAGAATCACTTTCCGTGGTGAATCCGGACTCATCACTGAAAAGAACACGCGAACACGCTCCTGCTCTTGTTGTGTCCAAGACTGATGCCTTCGGCTCCTCAACAACTGGGCTCTCCTGTTAGATGCAATGAAAGGGACACACACGACTGGATGCCGGACGTAAAGTGCCCTCTCTGCTAGTCGTCTATATACTGTTTGCCTAGAAATTCTTATTCCAGACGCAGCAGTAAGGTCACCAGCAATCTGAGGAGTCGTTGCCAGCCTATGTCGTCGTGCGCTTAACGTCAAATAGCTATTCTGTGCAGGTGTCGTTGCTCTGTGGCGGTCTTGGCTGGCCTTCCTCGTGACATTGGGATGATCTAGGAAGAACCATTGCACAGCGTAACCACCCTGCCATAACCCGCCAGGAGTTAAAAGCCGCGCTTTTGGAAGAAAAGGCTTTGTTGCCACAAACATTTATTGACACCCTCATAAACAGTATGAGAGCTCGTTGTGAGGCTTGTATAGCAGAGCACAGTGGTCACACTCCATATCAGACATACTTTTCCTGAGATAAATGCTTTATCTCTGATTCATGATTTAACACTTTTTAATATACCCTGCATTTCAATTCACAATAAAAATCTTTTTCATATTGTTATGTTGCTATATTCTTTCTCCCATTCTAATACACCTCTGTGCCAAATTTCGTGGCAACACAGTGAATAGTCCATCAGATTTTACAGATTTTATGTTTGTGACCTTAATTTTGAACATGGGTGTAATTAACTAACTCTTTATAATATTTCATACGAGAAAATACGGTATTTCTTTGTTATAGGGCCTTGTCATAACTCAGTTTTAAAAAAAGTGCAATTTGTCAAAAAACAAATGTCAGTTTTACCTGATAAGCCATTTTACTTTTAACGACTTTGAGAAACGTTTTAACAGCCATCATTTAAAAATAATTCATTGGAAATAGTATATGCTTTTTCTTTAAATTCAATTCTTGTGAATAGTTCTACACCTAAATGCAAGGAACTACAATTGCAAAGCTTTTTGCAGCCCAAAATTACATGCAAACGTAACACTTAAAATGCAAAGCTTTTTGCAACCCAAAATTAAAAGTAAACATTACTTTTGCATGTAATTTTCATTGCAATTTAACATTTATTACGGTTCAAATTAAAATTAATTTTAGGTGCAAATTACATGTAAATGTATGTTGCGTTTGCATGTAATTTGGGGTTGCAAAAAGCTTTGCAATTGCAAGTGCTACGTTTGTATGTAACAGCAAATTTGTGTCCTTGGTTTAATCTATAGCTGAAACAAATCTTGATTTCTTGACAATATGCTGACAGGCGATTTTTGCTCTGCAGAATAAATTGATTCATAAAGTTTGAATATGTGGAAATAAGTTTTTATTTTTCGGAAATTTTACTGTAATCAATTTTTTTTTTCACCAACTATTCAAATTGAAAGTAAAATAATTTTTTTTCAGTTTTAATAAGAAAATGGCATAAAAATACATTAATCCGTTTTATGTCTCCTTTTTTATCCAAAAAAATGGAGTAATTTAAGTACCATTTTTAGAGAAATTTCGTTAAAATTTACAAAAAAAAATTTTAATATCTCGGAATCGAATTCAAAATTTTAAATTCTCAGAGTTTATATGACATTCTCAAATCAATGATAACCGGTGTTAAGTAAATCGCGTTGCATTAAGAGGAGTAGTTGCGAAATACACACAGTCAGATTTTAACTTAATAGACTTGTGTTCAGTTTTCTTTTCTTAATAATCTTACTCATGCTTGTATTATTAATCACAGAGTTCAGAGAATAAATAGAGATGAAATGTTCATGTTTGGCGTGATGCTGAAAATGCAACCCTACAGTCGGTCCAAACATCTGGCGGCTTGCTTTGAAAACCTCTCCCCGTCCAATGAATCCAGTCATTGTTCCACGTGCAGCGTCACTCCATCCAATGAAGTCAGCCCTGGGGCCTAATGATTTGAGATATAACCGGCTTCATATTGAAAACCGATTTTACGGTTCATTACCTCTCTATTCTTTCACTGTACTCAGTGATTATTAATGTATGAAATTGATACACGCAACATATTTAAAAAATTCCGTTTTATTATGACGTCACTTTGATCCTAGAGAAATCTCTTTTCAATGATATAATTCTTGTTAATTTTCTTTTCCTGGCAATAATGACGTGAATTTTAGCAGAAAACTCACATCTGTTTGTAACTGATATTCGAGCTTATTATTAATCAGTATCAAAAAATATTTCAGTTATTCATCTTAAAGATGACGTCCATTATGCATATACTTTTATTATACAATATACACTGATAGTCATGCTCTTTGTAATATTACGAATATTTGAAAATTACATGCTTTATTTATGACGTCATATTTGTTCAAGCCAAGAAGGATCCTTTTCATAGTTCCATGGTTCAAGCGAAATATTTTTCTTAATAATATAATTATTGTTAATTCTTCTTTCTAATTATAACCCAGTTTTTAAAAGAAAAAAATCTTTTTAATGTAACCGATATTCATACTTCATGTATAATAACAAATACTCCATATTGTTGTTTCAAATATCACAGAAATTCATCTTCTGTTGAATTATTTTCATTTTTCAAGTGAAAATCGCTCAATTGAAACTTAATTGTTGAGGAAAAATTATTTTTTCGCATTTTTATTTATTGGCAACGATTAAAACCCTAGCAACGATAAAGTAAAATGGTTAAATTTTATCTAAAAATGTCCATTGATTCTCTATGAAAATAATCAAATTTTGAATTTATCATGCAACCAACATCCTTCCAACCTTTTTTTTTTTAAATGGTTTTTTGTTCGGAGTAGGTAGGATGCGGAAATGCATCCGAGTATATTTTGGTTGTTTTAAGAAGTGATGTGGTTTGGTGAATTTTTATGAATATTAGTGAAAGTGTACATAATGTAAATAATATTGTAAATACCAGCTCTCATTTTCAATAAACTGTGTATTTAAAATTTAAAAAGAAGAATTTGTGCGTCATTCGGCTGTCATGATATCACAGCACGCTCTCTTACGAGAACCATAGCTATTTCTACGATTTAAAATAATGAAATATGTGTTTTGGATCATAGTGTTTGTATTACAAAATAGAGGTGAACTATTTTTTTTTATCATTTGATTGTGTAGTAAGATACCAATAACTTTATTCGAAAATGTTCAAAAACGTAACTAAAGCAGATTTACTCATTGTTTTGCAAGAAATCGGTGAAGAAGCTGATTCGAGTAAGAGAGTACCCAAACTAAAAGATTTGTTATTGAAATCTAAAGAATATTTAAAGGATAAAGATTTCATAACTGAATTTTTATCGACTACGGTTTCAGAAAGAAAAAATGGCGAGGAAGTTAATAGGTTGCGTTTACAACAACAAATGAGAAGCGAGAATTTATCGCATAACGAAGGGGAAAATAGTACGTCATTATCACTAGATAAATTAATTAAAGCAGTTCAAGTTTTAGTAATTCCAGTGCGTAAGAAAAATGAAACATGGAATCTCTTTTTTGATTCTTTAGAAAGAGCGTTTAAGCACAAAAATTTTCCTAAGGACTATAAATCGGAAATGTTACTAAAATTAGTAGGTGAGAAAGCAGGAAATGTTCTTGTTTATATTGATGATGAAGAATTAGCCGATTATGATAAAATTAAATCTTTAATTTTGAAAGAATATGAACCGTCCCCATTTACCTGTTTACAAAATTTTAGAAACGCTAAAAGATTACCTGGTGAAACCCATCAACAGTTCGGTTCCCGATTAAGATCCTGTTTGTTAAATTATTGCAGAATTCGAAATGTTAAAGATTTCGACTCACTTATTAATTTAATAATATCTGATAAAATTTTTGAAACTTTTGATAATGAGCTCGGAACTCACATTGCAGTCAAACAAGGAGAAAGTTGGCTTTTGCCCGATCAGTTGTCGAAAGACTGTGACATTTATTTTACCGCAAAAGGCAGGTCTTTTGAGGAAACAAAATTTGAGAAACGACCTATTTATCGTGAAGTGAATAACGAAAATACTAAATATGTTCCCCCACAACTAAGAAAAAATCAAGTTACGTATGAGAACAGACACTTCTCAAATCGCGTGATTGTTACATTTGTAATTCCCCATTACACCTAGCAAAATTTTGCCCAAACAGAAGAAATAAGTATGATAAATCTTATACTCAAAATGATGATCAGGGTCAGAGAAAACCGAAAATGCAACAAGATAAAAATAAATTGAATCCAAATAAAATTAATAATGCAGTAGTCACTAATGTTAGTTCCATGCATTTACACATGAATGATCAATTAAACGAAGTTACTCTTTTTCCTTTAAAAAAATCATTATTTATGTAGAAGGAAAAGCAGTAGAAGCGACTCTGGATTCCGGTACCCAAATACGTATTTTAAATACGTCATTAATTCCTAATCTGAAAATCGAAGCTAAAGGTAGTATCTTGTTACAATCCGCTTTCAAAGAAAAAGTACAAGCAAATTTGGCTACTATACCCATCCATTATAAATTACCTAACAGTGGAATTTATGTCACTTTAAATACGCTTTTTGCTTTCACTGAAAACTCAAATGTCCTCTGTTTAATAACTCCAGACGTGTATAATGCTTTGATTGAACTTCAAAATGAAGAGTTGTGTAATAGTCAATTGCAGGAGTTCGAAGGTCACGAAGCTAAAAATAGCTCAGACGCCCCACTGGCGAAAGAGGAATTAAATGTTTGTTTTATTTCTTCAGAGAATAAACAAAATGATCGAAATGATGAATTTTCAGAGTTTAACAAGTTTTGTAAAGAACAGAAAGATTGCGCAACTTTAAAGAATGCATTTAAGGACGCTAGATTAGGAAAAAATAATTTTTTTGATACGGGATAATTTGTTGTATCATAAAGAAACTATTTGCAGTGATAAAATATATCAGCTCGTGTTACCGGAAAGTTATAAAAATAAAGTGCTAGAATTAGCTCATGATTCAATTTTTGGAAACCACTTAGGGATGCGAAAAACTAAAGAAAGAATTAAATTATCTTTTTATTGGCCGAATATTTCAAGAGATGTAGAAAATTATTGTAGAACATGTAAGAACTGTCAGTTAAAAAGCCCTGCGAAACAAACAGATAAAATTCCGATAACACCTGTTGTCCGTGCACTATATCCATTTCATACTGTAAATATTGATTGTATAGGTGAAATTATTCCGCCGTCAGGGAGGAAGCATAAATATTGTCTTACCTTAATTGATCAAAATTCTAAATGGCCGGAAGTAGTAAAATTACGGAGTCTCTCTGCGAAAACGGCGTGTGATGCTTTATCAGATATTTTTATGCGCACCGGAATTCGTGAAGTTATCTGCTCAGACCAGGCCACTAATTTTAAATCTGAACTGACTAAAGAATTTGAGAACCGGTTAGGGGCATGTCCTCGCTTTTCAACTCCATCATACCCCGCTTCGAATGGATTAATTGAAAATTTAATCATGTGTTTAAACAAATGCTACATCATGTAATTCGTACGGATCCTATTAATTGGGATAAACATATTCCTTTTCTGCTTTTTGCCTACCGTGAAGTGCCAAATTGCACAACTGGAGTATCACCGTTTAAGCTCATGTATGGTCGGGAAGCTAGAGGTCCCTTGGCAGAACTAAAGTCATCATGGTCAGGTGAAATCCCCCTACCATTGAATCTTAGTAATTCAGCAGTAGACTATTTACAAGAATTAAAGATAAACTTGGAAAGAGCCGCTGACATTGCTTCTCTAGCTGCTGCAGAAAAACAAGAAAATTACACTCGCTATTTCAATCGTCGAAGTAGAATGAAAGAATTTGAAAAAGGTGAGTTAGTATATTTACTTATCCCTGATTCTACCAATAAATTATATGCTAGATGGACAGGACCCGGAGAAATACTTGAAAGAATAAAACCACATTCGTATAAAGTGAAATTACCTGATGGGGGTGTCAGACATGTTCATGCGAATAAAATAAGGAAATTTAACGTAAGAGTACAGACTGTTGGGGTCATTTTTGAAAAACGATGTAGAATTTGGTCAACATCAATTAAAGCTAATGCTTTGAATGGAAATAACATAGAAGTAGACCTTAGTCATCTGGAGGTTGATAACAATTCGAGTTAAGTAAACTTTTACAAAAACATGCACCATTATTCTCAGGTAAAATTCAAGTTGCCAACGTTGGAGCACACAAAATTCGTTTATTACCAGGTGCGGAAAGAAAGAAACCATATATTTATAAAATTCCGGAATCACTAAAAAATGAAGTGGACAAACAAATAGAAGAGTTAGAGCATCTAGGACTAACAGAAACTAGTCGTTGGGGGCCACCGTAATACTTACCCATCATGGATATGCATAATGTAAAATATTAAAACAAAAATGTGTAAACTACTTATAAAATGCATAGCAATTCAAATAAAATCGTGGCTTGATGACGTCATAACTTTATAGGCTCGATTACTGAATTGCTTGAAAGAGGTTTTTCCTTATAACTCCAAAAATAATAATCCTATTAACTAGCGGTTTATTGCATCTGATTAAGCGTCAAATTTCCAATTAAAATATATCTTTGAAGTGAAATTTGGATGAAATACAGGGTCATGAAAAATCGAAGAGTGTGGAAAATAGGATTACAAATATCTCAGCAACTAAATATCCGATCGACTTCATGCTTTATGCAAAATTTATGTTTTTTTATTGTCTTTTATATTCATTTCTTAAAATAAACAATTTCGAAAATTTTTATATACCTTTTATCAGAACGAATATTTTGAGAGTCCGAAAAAAATAGATTCGGTTAATCTAGGTTATTGAAATGAAATAGGCTTCTTCCCATTATTACATACTAAGTACATACCAAATTGCAAGTGTCTATCTCAATTTGTTTGGGAGATAGAGCGTTTACAGACACACAGACACACAGACGGACGGCAAGACGGCAAATTTTTTTTTCTAAAAATATGTTTTTTGGAATCTCCAGTGTCTGAAACGTGTAAATCCGTCAAAAAATTTTTTTCGATTTTCAAAACGATTACAAGACTTACCCTATACTACGTATGATGGGTAAGTAAAAAGTGAAGCTGAAATAGCTTATCCGGTCGTATGTGTCGCAAAGAAGGACGGTAGCATGCGCTTATGTATAGATTTTCGTCAATTGAACACAGTGACAAAACCTTTTGATTACCCTATGGAAAATGCAACTGAATTAATTAATTAAATAGGAAGTGCCAACATAATTACATGTTTAGATGTATTAAAAGGGTATTGGGAAATTCCTCTAGAAGAACAGAGTAGAGATCTTACTTCTTTTAAAACCCATCGTGCTCAATACCGATGGAAAGTCATGCCTTTTGGATTGCGCAATGCGGCTGCCACGTTCCAGAAATCGATCAACAATGCTCTGGATGAACATAGTAAGTACATTTGAGCATATCTGGATGATATTGCTATTTTTTCAAATGACTGGGAAAATCATTTGAAACATCTTGACGCTGTTTTATCCAAATTAACTGAACTGAAATTCACGGTGAACGTTAAAAAATGTGTTTTTTTCAAAGGCACAGATCAAGTGTCTAGGTCATGTCATAGGAGGAGGTAGACATGAGCCCGATCCGGAGAAGTTACGTGCCATTGAGATAATAGAATCGCCTAAAACCAAAACAGCTCTCAGAAGTGCATTGGGTTTATTTAATTATTATCGTGACTACATACGAAATTATGCTGAAATCGCCAAGCCTTTAACCGACTTGACAAAAAAGAAAATCCCAGAAATCTTTCCGTGGTCTGAGATTGAAGAAGAGGCTTTCCAAACTTTAAAACATTTATTGTGTGAAGCTCCTAAGCTGTATACACCAGATCCTAAAAAGCCTTACACTGTTCAGAGTGATGCCAGTTCTTATGGAGTTGGTGCTTGTCTATCGCAAAGAGATGAGAAAGAAAATTTGTGTCCTATTAGTTTTGCTAGCCAAAAGCTCACTAAGTTGCAACAAAACTGGTAGACTATTGAGCGTGTAGTGTGGGCATTAAAAAAATTTGAAGTTTATATGTTTGGTGCGGAAATTGAACTAATAACTGATCACAATCCCTTAATATATCTTCAGAAATCTGCACCTCAGTCTGCAAAATTACAAAGATGGGCCTTATCTCTCCAAAGATATAACATAAATATTTCTCATTGCCCAGGTGCAAAATTAAAAAATGCAGATAGTCTGTCACGACTAGTTACTGTATAAGGATTATTTAAATGATACTTTCTTTTGTGTTTAATTTTGGTATGCAGTATTATATTAAGTCGTCTTTCCATCTGTTGTGAATTGTTAGTGTTTTTTTATATGTTTATTATATATTCATTATAACAAGGCTTCTATACATCTGTTTTGAATTGTTAGTGTTTTTTTTATATGTTTCTTATATATTCACTAGCTGTTTAACCCGTTCTACGCACGGGGGTTCATGAATTTAATTATAAAAACAAAATTAAAAATAAAAATCAGTACAACCAAACTAAAGTTTATGAATATAAAAGTTTGTTATGTCTATTAAAAATCAGTATTTACACAACCACTATGAAACAAGTATGTACACATAAAACAGGTATGATGCAGTTTTTACTAATAATAAAAATCATTAATATCAGTTATGATGCAGTATTTTAGCTAGTTGACCCGCACGGCGTTTCCCGGGCCCGTGTAATAAACATAAATCTCTTAAAAACGAAACTCTGGTCCGGCTCTCCGACGTCTTCAGCACCGTATACCGGGCATGCTCGTATGCTCCGGCAAATCTTTTATTTCTACCTTCCACCGCCAGGGGAGCATTCTGTTCTAAACAAACCTCTTTCCGAACGAACATCTGACACAGGTTCCCGCTGCCTACGGCACCGTACAGTAGACGTGCTACAAAAATGAGCTGGTTTGGAGAATATCGGAACTTTATTAGCCTAGTTATTGAAATACGGCACAGTTAGAGAAAATAACCTTAAGCGGGGGGGGGGGAGGGATGTTCAATTGTCCTTCAGAAATTAGGAGGAAAACTATGCATCTTTGAAGATTCGTTCGTTTCGTTAAGCTAGGTATTTAATTACAAATTTGGCTTATGCTATTATTCGGAAATAGTGGTAACCGCTACTCATAAATTTACTTTAATGTTATAGAGGGTCACTATTAAGTTAATTATTATGTTTGTAATCAGTTTCGTTGAAATCGGAAAGATAGTTGCTGAGAGTTAACGGGGCATAGTTAGAGAAAAAAACCTGAAGGAGGTAGCCGGGGAGGAGGGGATATTCAAGTGTCCTTCAGAAAATGACTGATTAAGAGGATCACTATGCATCTTAAAAAATTCGTTAGTTTGGTTAAGCTAGGAACTTAATTACGCATTTGGCTTAAACTATTATTCGGAAATAGTGGTAACTGCTACTCATAAATTTACTCTAATGTTATAGAGGGTGACTATTAAATTAATTATAATGTTTGGAATCACTTGATTTGAAATCGGAATGATTGTTGCTGAGTTATGGAAACGGGGCAAAGTTAGAGAAAAAACCTTGAAGGGGGTGCCGGGGAGGAGTGGATGTTCAAGTTCATTTCAGTAAATAACTAATTAGGAGGACCACTATGCATCTTTAAAAATTCGTTCGTTTGGTGAAGCTAGGAACTTCATTAGAAATTTGTCTTAGACTGTTATTCGGAAATAGTGGTACCCGCTACTCATAAATTTATTTTAATGATATAGACGTTGATTTTTAAGTTAAATATGATATTTGGAATCAGTTGCGCTGAAATCGGAAAATTAGTTGCTGAGATATGGAAACAGTGTATAGTTAGGCAAAAAGCCTTGAGGGAGGAGCCAGGGGGGTTGCAGATGTTCAAGTGTCTTTCAACAAATGATAAATTAGGAGAACCACTATTTGCATCTTTAATGATTGATTTATTTCGTTAAGCTAGGAACTTAATTTGAAATTTGGCTTAGACTATTATTCGGAAATACTGGTAACTGTTTTCTAGAAATACACCCTGAAGCTATGAATGCTGATTTTTATGATAATTTAGCAAAATGGAACTGGTTTGGAGAAGTTCGGAACATAATTATCTGAGTTCTGGAAATAAAGCAATGTTAGAGAAAAAAGTTTGAGGGAGGTGCTGTGAGGAGACGCGCGGTCAAGGTGCTCAACAAAAAATCACTAACTTTGACTGTTGTTATGCATTAACTAAATACGGTCTCTGTACTTTTATTAGAGACATAAATTTAATTTTTAGTAAAACTGTTATTCTAAAATAGCGGTATTATCTATATAAAACATCGATTAAATGTTACGGGTAAAGCTAAAAATGTTAAATTTGTTAATTGTAATTAATTCTGTTGAAGTCAGAGCAGTAGATTTGGATTTATTAGTAAGGAGGGTCAATTAATGAAAATGCTGCCGCCAGATGGCGCGCGGTCATGTAAAATATATGTGATATTTAATAAAAGGTCGTTTACCCCCATCCCTACAAATTTTACAAATAATCTGGTAAATAAAGTCTTCTGTATTAATAATCTCTATCACACTAATATACGTCATTAAAAAAAAACCTTAAACCCAGCAAATTATCATTCATTAAGTCGATAAAATCCTTTAAAATTAAGTTTTTAGCATTTAGCAACGGTTAATAATTAAGTTGATTGTTTACATGTCATATAATCTCTGATCCATCGATTTTAAACACTCGATTCGCCAATTGCAATAATCCCTACCTTGATTTACTTAATGACGTCATGATTTAATGACATAATGATTTATTTAATGAGATTTTATACAACCAACCAACCGAAAATAAAAAAGCGTATTTTTGATGAGATCTCTTTGTGGATGGATTTTAATTAATATTTAATCTATCAAAAATCTATTTAAAATTTTCGATTTTTTTGCCCCAATCGTTCATGGCCGCCCTACCAGCTACCCGTGTGCAAAATTTCGCAGCCCTGCGCCCTGCGGTTTTCGCGTTTTTGAGGTTACATAGATAGATACGCGAACGGTTTTTAATAGTATAGATTATAACTATTATAACAAGGCTTCTATACATCTGTTTTGAATTGTGTTTTTATATATATTTTATGCTGTATAGTTGTATGGTTGCTATTGGTCAGATTTTGCTTCGCTTTGCGTAGCACAATCTTATCGGGGGGGGGGGGGGTGTCATGCAACCAACATCCTTCCAACCTTTTTTTAGGTAGATTTCGTAAGAAATACTACCTATTTTGAAAAATTTTTGCAGATCTGCGCCGATCATGTCTCCCAGAACCCAAAAACACCCCCAGTTCGAAACTTTATCTATCTATCTATCTATCTATCTATGTCACTTTTTTCTGACCACGATAACTGGAAAAATTCTGCATAAATCTCTTCCAAACTGATACATAAAATCAAGCGGCATAAAATCTCGGTCAAGTTCGTTAATGGGCAAAATCGAACCAAGGGGGGGAAATGGGGGGGCTTTTTGTGAAAACAGAAAAAACCCCATACTTTCTTAATTATTATACGTATCGAATCCGTTTAAAGTTATTATTACTTCTACGAAAAGGGCCAAAAATTTATGTATGACAGATTTTGATATAATTAAAAATGGCCCCAAGGGGGGGGGGGGGAGGGGGTTTTAGAAGAAAAAAAATCATAGCTTCGTCAATTCACAAGATATCAAATCCGCGTAAATTTATCATTAATCCTCTTAATATTATCTAAAACTTTTATATTGACAAGTTTTTTATAGGACCAACCGTTATAGCAAAAAAAAATGAAAACAAAAAAAATCCCTGCCGGCTCCGCCTGCAAACAAGATATTTTTCGAAGTAGGCGGCTCCAACTCCCGCATCTTTACGAAACTGATACATAAAATCAAGGGGCATAAAATCTCGGTCAAGTTCGTTAATGGGCAAAATCGAACCAAGGGGGGGAAATGGGGGGGCTTTTTGTGGAAACAGAAAAAAACCCATAATTTCTTAATTATGATACGTATCGAATCCGTTTGAAGTTATTATTACTTCTAGGAGAAGGGCCGAAAATTTATGTATGACAGATTTTTGATATCATTAAAAATTGCCTTAAGGGGGGGGGAGGGGGGTTTTAGAAGAAAACAATTCATAACTTCGGCAATTAACAAGATTTCAAATCCGCTTAAATTTATTATAAATCATCTTAATATTATCTAAAACTTTTATATTGACAAGTTTTTTATAGGACCAACCGTTACAGCAAAAAAAATTAAAAACAAAGAAATCCCTGCCGGCTCCGCCAGCAAACAAGTTATTTTTCGAAGTAGGCGGCTCCAACTCCCGCATCTTTTCGAAACTGATACATAAAATCAAGGGGCATAAAATCTCGGTCAAGTTCGTTAATGGGCAAAAGCGAACCAAGGGGGGGGGATGGGGGGGGCTTTTTGTGAAAACAGAAAAAACCCCATAATTTCTTAATTATGATACGTATCGAATCCGTTTGAAGTTATTATTACTTCTAGGAGAAGGGCCGAAAATTTATGTATGACAAATTTTTGATATAATTAAAAATTGCCTTAAGGGGGGGGGGAGGGGGGTTTAGAAGAAAAAAATTCATAACTTCGGCAGTTCCCAAGATTTCAAATCCGCTTAAATTTATTATAAATCCTCTTAATAATATCTAAAACTTTTATATTGACAAGTTTTTTATAGGACCAACCGTTACAGCAAAAAGAAATTCAAAACAAAAAAAATCCCTGCCGGCTCCGCCTGCAAACAAGTTATTTTTCGAAGCAGCGGTTCCAACTCCCGCATCTTTTCGAAACTGATACATAAAATCAAGGGCATAAAATCTCGGTCAAGTTCGTTAATGGGCAAAATCGAACCAAGGGGAAAGGGAGATGGGGGAGGGGCTTTTTTGAAAACAGAAAAAAACCATAATTATGATACGCATCGAATCCGTTTGAAGTTATTATTACTTCTAGGAGAAGGGCCGAAAATTTATGTATGACAGATTTTTCATATAATTAAAAATTGCCTTAGGGGGGGAAGGGGGGTTTTAGAAGAAAAAAATTCATAATTTCGTCAATTCCCAAGATTTGAAATCCGCTTAAATTTATTATAAATTCTCTTAATATTATCTAAAACTTTTATATTGACAAGTTTTTTATAAGACCAACTCTTATAAATAATTAAAAAAAAAAATCCCTGCTGGCTCCGCTTGCAAACAAGTTAGGTTTCGAAGTAGGCGATTCCAACTGCTGCATCATCACAAAAAGGTCATTTCTTCCGCAATTCCCGATAAACAGGCGCCCCACGGTCTGCATCTTCGAAATCTACCTGTGCCTGTAGGCCAAGCCGTCAGGGATTTTTTTTTGTTTTTAAAGTAAACGGAAGTGAAGAGAGGAGAGGAGAAATGGTTTTTTGTTCGGAGTAAGTAGGATGCGGAAATGCATCCGAGTATATTTTGGTTGTTTTAAGAAGTGATGTGGTTTGGTGAATTTTTATGAATATTAGTGAAAGTGTACATAATGTAAATAATATTGTAAATACCAGCTCTCATTTTCAATAAACTGTGTATTTAAAATTTAAAAAGAATTTGTGCGTCATTCGGCTGTCATGATATTACAGAATTATTAAGAAAAGTATTTGAATTAATATTTAAAAACAGGACAATTGCACCATAATTTCTATAATTCAAATACAACATTTGCTAAATGGTACATACATTAAAATCGTTGAAGAGGCTAGAAACATAATCCTATGCAAGAATTCTTATGTTAATACAATTTTAGAGTCCCTTACGATTATTAAACTTGGGCAGTATACATGTAACGATAATTTATCCTATAACATTCATAAAATCTGGCATAATATGTTATAATCCATTAATACAATCTGCTCATTTTGTTTTCCAACCCCTCTTTTCACTACGGTGGTATGATCCACTTGGTTACCATGGGAACTTGATGACGTTTGTGATGATGATGTTTGCGCACTCTCCGATCATGTTTTCTCAAGAATTCTGACGTGTAAGCTCATTTCGACATTTTCGACTTGTTTTGTAACATCCTGATGACGTTCGCAGAAGCGAAATGAAACGTTGATGTTTAATTGTGTTGTAAATTCACGATTTTAATGTATGTACTATTTAGCAAATGTTGTATTTGAATTATTTGAATTAAATAAACAAAAACCAGTCTATGTTCATTTCCGGGTTATAATCCACCTATATGCAAAGATACAGGGCCATTAGTTTCTCCATTTTGACGCTGGCTTCAGCCTAACATTTGCACACAATCGGATTTACAATATTATTAGGATTAGGATTCGGATATACTAGCTGACCCGTCCGTCCTTTAGTTGCCCAGGCCTGTGATAATAAAACTAAACAAACCAAACGTTTGCATGATTTTATATATTTTACTCGATTTTGTATGGAATTATTTATTTAAAATTGCTGCGCAATGAAAATCCTTTATTTCCACCTTCCGCCGACAGGAGCGCAATCTGTTCTAAATGAACCTCCGACACGTGTTTCCGCTGTCTGCGGTACCGTATAGTAGGCATGAATTGTACGTGTTGTAAAATCTTTTAGTTACACCTTCCGCGGCCAGGGGGCGCACTGTGTTCCAAACAAACACCTTCCGAAGGAAACTCGGACACTTGTCCGCCTTACCTTCAGAACCGTATAACAGGCGTGCTGCACACACGCTGCAAAGTCCTTTATTTCAACCTTCCACCGCCAGGGAATGCTAATGTGCTCTATACTAACATTCGACACATGTACCCATTACATCAAGAAAGTGGTTCAATTTCTTAAAAGAAATTTGTTTTGTCTAAATCAGAGCAATACATTTTTTCATTATTAATAAGAGTCGTCAATAAATGAAAAATTCGCCCTCAAGGGGCCTCTCGACGAAGTACAATAAATGCTATACTATGTAAAAAGGTGTTGACATCCCCCTTTCACATACCAGCAAGTATAATGAATAATTTGTTCAAGAAAACCCCGATGCAAATGTTTCTTTAATTGTAATTCCCATTGTCAAATAAACTTTTATTTCTTTTTCATATACAAAACAAAACTTTTATAAAATAAAAACTTATTGGGAGATTATTTTGATTTTTTGAAAATTTTAATTCTCAGCCTGTTTTAAGAAAGGAGACATAATTTTCAAATTTAAAAAAATCCAAGATTTTTAATAATTTTATATATATACAGCCTCTAATAGCACAATTCCAACTTTTTATTACTTGTTTTGTATCTCTCTTTATTCAAGAGATAACTGACATCTTGTTTGCTATGCGTGCTCGTAGAAAAAATAAAAAACACGTTAAAATATTCTTTTTTCTGCAATCAAATTAATGCGAAAGAATATAAGAATCGGATAATCTTAATTTCTACAAACTTGTAATGTGGAAGCAGAGATGATTCGAGGGTGTTAATTTTAAAATCGTAGCTTAATTAGCATTGTGAATTTGTGGCACCTAAAAATCTCTTAGTACTTCTTTGTTTGCGGATTCATTACTCAAACCCCAGTGGAGGCTAAAATTTTTATCAAAAACGTGTAGTTCATTGCAAGATTAAATTGATCGAAAAATTAAACATTTCTAATTAATACACCTGAAAGCTGTGGATGGAATTTTTTTAAATTGGATTTTTTGAATTTACAATTTTTTTATATACCTCTGCAAATTTTCGTGTCGAAATACGTAATAGTTTCTGTTATTTTGACCTGTGTCGTAAAAGCATAGTTAAAATTCATTCTGGTAACTCACCCTTTTTCCAGTAAACCTAAAATCTTTCTTCCCTCTCCCAATACACATGTCATTTTACGGTTTAACATTTCTTTTGCATCTTTCTCATAAAAAATGGCATTTTGGAAGTGAGGGTTAATGAGATTCTAATTATCTTCTTGGGTAAATATCAAAATATTAAAATTCTGAGACTCAGGTGCACCAAGCCAGACCTTGGACTATCCACACCTAAATTTTCAGACTTCTAGGTGGGCTAGATTTTGCTAGCCATCACAGATAAACAAACACACACACAGAGAGAGAAAAACTTTATTTTATTAGTATAGATAAATATATAAATGCAATTTGAACAAATAAAATTTTTTCTTTACCATTCATATTTGTGTCAGAAACTCAGTAATATTGAATACTGGCATGTTTATTATAATCTACCTGTCACGTTCATGGTAATCTATGATGTCACAGAAACTCTGTAATAGTGATTCTTGCAATACGATTCTTTCTTCTGCGTGAAACTTGCATTCACGTCTTAATGCACAGCAAAAAAACTGAACAAATATATGCAGTGGAAATGTCTATGTAAATTTAGATAAATATGTGGTAAAGTATCAAGTTACATTACATTTTAATTAATGTTTCTTTATTATATAGAAATGTTAGACTTTTTTACATCATGACAGTGTTCCCTTCATGCTTCCTCTACCGAAGTTTCTATGCTACATTTAGCTGCTGAAACCAGTTCTCCTGACAATTCAAATTTGGTTCATATGGTTTTGAGTAAAATGGATATATGTATTGCAGTTTATATTTCTGGTATATAAACATATACAGTCCCTGGCCAAATTATTAGACGCAGTTGTTTTTAATAGAATATTACGTATGTAAGACCCTAAAAACTAATTCAGCGTGGTAATACAGATTTAATTCATTAAAATGTACGCCACACATTTTATATATTACTAGCGGCCCGTCCCGGCTTTGCACGGGTAGACAATGTAATTTTTTTTATTACATTCGTTTTCCTGAATTTCGCGCTCCAACCTAAAACTGTTTCTGAGATATGGCGAAATGATCTAAAACTTTCGAATCCCCCATTAACCACTGTCGAGGGGGGGGCGATTTCTAAATTCACTGAAATAGGTGTTTAATAATTTGTTTAGTAGATTTGTTTTCCCGAATTTCGCGTTCCTACCTATAACTGCTGCTGAGATATGGCGAAATGACCTAAAACATTCGACCACCCCCTTTAACCCCCTACTGGGGGGGAATTTCTAAAATCGCTGAAATAGGTGTTTAGTCATTTTTTTAGTAGATTTGTTTTCTAGAATTTCAAGCTCCTACCTATAACTGGTGCTGAGATATGGCGAAATGACCTAAAACATTTGACCACTCCCATTTAACCCCCTTCTGGGGGGAATTTCTAAAATCGATGAAATAGGTGTATAATCATTATTTTAGTAGATTTGTTTTCTGGAATTTCAAGCTCCTACCTATAACTGCTGCTGAGATATGGCAAAATGACCTAAAACATTCGAACCCCCCTTTAACCCCCTTCGGGGGGGAATTTTCAAAAATCCCTTCTTATTGCTTGCCTAGGCCATAACAGCAATCTACAGTCCAAATTGCATGACCTTGACTTTAGTAGTTTCGGCTGGGCGTTGATGAGTCACTCAGTCAGTCAGTCAGTCAGTCACTGTTTCCTCTTTATATAATAGTATAGATGTACGCCACATATTTTCCTAATTTGAGAAACTGCTTTTGTTCACATATCGAATTATAACACTGTCTCAAGGTTAACCGAACTAAAACACGTCATGACAGGCTTCAATTACGTGGCTATGTGCGACGATCATAGAGGTATTTATGGCATTGTAAAATCAGTTGTTAGATGTTTATTTGTGTTTCTATTGTGAATATATTGTTTTTAATTGTGAATATATTATTTTTAATAGTCAATATACTATTTTTAGGTAGTTAAAATATGGGTAGAAAAACAGATTTGTCAACAGAAAGAAAGGCGAAATAAAAGCGCTTTTAAATATTAAAAAATATTCGAATAGAGAAATTTCAAGAAAATTGAATGTTTCTGAAGCAAGTGTAAGGCGGGTATAGACGAAACTTGGGCTTGGACAAACATTGAGCCCAAAAAGAAAGAATAAATGTGGAAGAAAATCTGTATTTACTCCAAGGATATAACTACGCTTAAAGAAGATCTGCGTGGAAAATCGATTTGCTACTACAAAACAGAACAGATCGAAGCTCGAAGCGTTTGATGTTGTTCTGTCAGAACGATCTGTACGCAGAAAACTAACAGCTATGAATTTCAAGGCCGTTAGACCATCTAAAAAACCAAAATTAACACAAGCAATGAAAGCTAAGTGACTGACGTGGGCTAGAGAGCATAAACACAAGACATTGGAGTTATGGAAATCGTTAATTATAAAATTATTTTTATTTTATTAATGCTTAAAACATTTAACAATGTCTGTCTTTAACCAGATAAATTCTTCATGTTAAAAATTATTTATTTCAGGTTTGCTTCAGTGAAAGCCCTTTTGAAATTTTAGCAAACAAATACCAGTTTGTGCGTCGTCGTCCTGGCGAAAAGTGTCATCAAGATTGTGTCGAGCCTACTGTCAAGTCTGTCAAGTTTTGTCTGTCATAAGTAGCAAAAGCACTGGACGTCCTTACATAGTCAAAGGAACTATGAAACAAGAGCAATACAAAGAGGTGTTGCAAAGTCGGCTGATTCGACAACTAAAAAGAATGGTTTCCAAATGGAGAACCTTTTACATTTATGCAAGATAGAGCTCCTTGCCAAACAGCACGATCAGTAAATGCTTATTTACAACAAGAAAAAATCCCTGTATTGGACTGGCCAGGTAATTCACCAGATATGAATCCCATTGAAAATGTTTCGAAGCTGATGAAGAGGGAGTTGGCCAAATAGGTCGAACAGATTCAGTTTCAGATTCAGATTCAACCAAGCAGGGAGGCCTACCATACGGCTTTAGCCTGCGAAAACCCGGCTTGGCAAGTTTATAAAAAAAAAATACATACTTGACAAAGCAGCCCTCATGCGGGCATATACACTATATTGCCAAAGGTGATTGGTCACTTGCGATTTTAGACGTTTTGTTAACTGTCTAGAAAAATGCATGAGGAATTAACCTGAAACTGCAGGCGTGTAAACAGTATAATATTGGTTATATATTTCCGCGAAGATTTTTTCACGAAACCCCATAGGGGACGGTCAACAAATTGAAAAAGAACGAATATCTTTTGGATAACCCTGTAAAAACTAATGTAGCAAAGGTGTTCAAACTCGAGATTATTAATAAGTGGCTTATTGTAATATACTGTGTTCATTTTTATGAGTATAGCATGTATAATCGTAGAGAAATTAATGTTTTTATAAAAACAGTCCGAAATTTCGCCTATTTTTTGCTTATAATTTGCAGAGTTCTTAATATAAAAGAAAGTTATTTTCAGAAAATATGACATTCAACATTGTACATAATACTCTGCAATCAGAATTAAAAAATAATAAAAATTGGATGAAAAATGAGCAGGTTTACTAAAAAATGTTTCACTACGCATGCGCGAATGCAATCAAAATATAATATGCATAATGTATTAGCTAAGTATATAGAGCAACTTTTGTGAAAGTCTCAAAATCATAGCTTGAAAATTCTGAAAATTATCGTCGATAGAATAATCTCGAAATCCGTTGCTCCCAAAAAGAAGAAAAAAGATGAGGGGTTGTATCCAAATATAGTAGTACGTACAATATTGTGTACGCTATCTTGGCACTAATCAACAGATATTTGATACAACCCATCATCTTTTTGCTTCTTTTTGGGAACAACGGATTTCGAGCTTATTCTTTCGACGATAATTTTCAAAATTTCCAAGCTATGATTTTGAGACTTTCACAAAAGTTGCTCTTTATACTTAACTAATACATTATGTATATTATATTTTGATTGCATTCGCGCTTGCGCAGTGAAACATTTTTTAGTAAACCTGCTCATTTTTCATCCAATTTTTATTATTTTTTAATTCTGATTGGAGAGTATTATGTACAATGTTGAATGTCATATTTTCTGAAAATAACTTTTTTTATATTAAGAACTCTGCAAATTATAAGCATAAAACTAGGCGAAATTTCGGACTGTTTTTATAAAAACCTTAATTTCTCTACGATTATACATGCTATCCTCATAAAAATGAACACAGTATATTACAATAAGCCACTTATTAATAATCTCGAGTTTGAACACCTTTGCTACATTAGTTTTTACAGGGTTATCCAAAAGATATTCGTTCTTTTTCAATTTGTTGACCGTCCCCTATGGGGTTTCGTGAAATATATAACCTATGTTATACTGTTTACACGCCTGCAGCTTCAGGTTAATTTCTCATGTATTTTTCTAGATAGATAACAAAACGTCTAAAATCGCAAGTGACCAATCACCTTTGGCAATATAGTGTATATGATATGGACTTACAGTGCAGTTTTGATTATTTACAATACATAAAAAAATATTATAAAGTGATGAAGTTTTTGAATTATGTATGCTATTCGATGATGAAGATAGTGTATAATGTTTTATAAAATGATAGAGAAAAATTTTGGATTATTTGCAGTTCGTGGTTGGGAGCGTGAAATGTTTTTCGCGAGTTCGAATATGTGTATTTCTGTTTTCTCCTAAGAGTTGATGGGAGTTTGCTGATAAGAGTCTGAGGTCTGGGAGGTAAAAAGTTTTTAAAGAACTAAACGATGAGTTTTTCACACAAGATTTTAGGCTGGAAGCTGAGTTTTTGCACAGATGGTTGGTTGAGGTATGTGGCTTCTGCCTAACATGGCTGGTGGATACTGTAAGGCAATGTTCCTAACTAGCTTTCAGTTCTCAATTTCACCAACTATTTGTGGTGGAGGGATTTGGGATAGATGCTGGTTCCTTTCTAGAATGTTCATACAACTAATTATTTTATTTAGGAGGTCTAGTCGCTTCAACAAACAGGTAGGCGAACCAGTGTGAAAGGGATATTGTTGATAGCTTGCGGGTGTGAAGAGTGGAGTTGAGGGTGCATTGTAAGATGTAATGGAGGGAGTTGCCCCTGTGACCACAGATACAGAGAGGAGATTCAGTTTTGCCGATTTTAGCAAGGTAATCTGGGAAGGGTCCATTGTTGGTGGCGAATAAATATAGATTTCTATGGTGTAGGAGGCGTTCTGTTGTGACTTTTGGAATCAGGCGATGTTGTGAAGCGGCCAGTGTTGGCGTAGTACCATTCCCTTTGCCATTTTTTAATGGCTTGGTCGTTGAGATGTTTCTTTAGATATGAGGCTGGGAAGGGAATTAACTGTTTGTGCGCCCCGGGTAATGTGCTTGCTTCTTTGGCTAGATGATGCGCCTGTTCATTCCCCTTTATTCCGGAGTGACCCTTCACCCATTTGAAAGAAATTCTTTTTGTTATTGATTGAAGAAGTGTGATAATGTCAATTACTATTAGGTCTGTTGTTGACAGGTCTCGTAGGGCTTGAAGAATTGAAAGACTGTCTGTGTTGATAAAGTGATTGTTGTAAGTTGAGGACCCTGCCCAGCAAGCCGCTGCCTTTATGGCGAGTAGTTCAGCTTGATATACTGAATTTTCTGTGCGTAGTTATGTTTGTACTTTATGGATTAGTGTGTCTTCTTGGTATACACAGAAAGCGTAAGCTGTTCCATGGTCCGACTTGGACCCATCTGTAAATATTTTTATGTCGTTAGTATCGTCTTCTTCATCATCCGCTAACCATCTCATGTAGGGCTTGTAGGGTTGTTTGTGGGATGAGGTAGTCTTGCTCTGGTATAATGTTGGGTCGTGGTTTTCCATGGGGGTGTGCAGTCTGCCTACGTTTCCCGCTATTGCTTCTATTTCCATTTGTAAGTGGAGAGGTAATGTGCCTGTTAGAACACATAGGGGCACTGTTGCTGTTTTCTTATAGGCTCTGGTTATCCTTAGTAGGCATTGGGCTTGAACTGATGATAGAAGGCCATGCCCATTCTGGAGGTGGAAAAACCATGCTGCAGCTCCATATGAAATTTTCTTTATGTTTAATCTGAATTTTAATTGTTTATACAATAATATCATCTCTATGAAGCTAGTAATATGATTTTACACAAAAAAAACATGAGTGCGTCAAATAATTTGGCCAGGGACTGTGTATATATATATATATATATATATATATATATATGTGTGTGTGTGTGTGTGTGTGTGTGTGTGTGTGTGTGTGTGTGTGTGTGTGTGTGTTTTATCCTGCAACAGTTGAAGAAAAAAAAAAGGAAAAAAATCTCCAAATTGATTGCATTCGAACTCGAAGTTTACTCATCAGTTTACTCATCGAAGTTTAACATCACTTCGACGACAAAATCCCCATTAACAATTCTTTATGTTAAAGCATACTCGAACGCCAGCAACAGTTTAATTTAACAATCAATTCGGTCAAAATTAGTGCAATAGTTAACTGTTAAGTTTCCACTCAAGACTTATGTATCGAACTGAAGCTAAAATTCAATTTGTATTGAGAAAATTTTAGCACATTTATTCTATTGTCCGTCATGCCAATACTGACCTAAACTTTACCCGCTGCCAACTAGAGTGACCAAAAATGTCTTAGACGTGCAAGAGAATATAAAATTACCTGTTATGGTTGTAATAGAAATTATTTAAAGACTTTAGTGCTTCATAAGCAAACTGGACTAAAAATTAGTCAAGTCTAGAGAGTTTGCTCTGATACTGTGTAGTACCATATGTGATCTTGATAATCGTGTGAATATTCTGAAGAATGGACTACACACATTTCTTCGTGTATGTCACACCCAATTCACTCCACTCTCTCATGAGAAAATTACGTAAGGCCATTAAACTGCGAGAATGTTGTTGTCACCATTTCGTTCGATGTTTTTATTAGCCGCTTGGATTTTTTATGGCGTTAAGATCAAGTGATTTAGAATGCCAGTCGAGATGAGATGCGCTATCTGTTTCTTCATGAAACCAGTCACTATGCATACACACACGCTAGTACCTCTGTTATCATCTTGTAAAATGGGTATGTCCATATCATACCAACATGCAGATGTTGATTGAGGGATAATACCTGATCATCAAGAATGATAAATAAAATAGCTTAGTTCACTTCCATGGCTCTATAAAACTGTGATATCATGTGATAGAGCTCCCCCAAAACACACATTAACCCCTTGGGGACGAGCGACACGTATACGTGACGCATAATATGCTCAGAATTCTCGATTATTCCCACCAGTTACCTTTTATTGTAGGATTTGTCTTATTTAATGACAACATTTATGCGATTCAATTAGGCGAAAATTTTTGTTTTGAAAAACCGGTGGTAAAAGATTAAAAATTCTGTAAAAGACGCTCGTCGCGAAGGGGTTAAACATCACAGATTGATCTTTGGCCTGAATAGTACCTTCCACAGACTGCCGATTGACTGCTTCATATGGTATTAAGTGATCCTGACATGTTTAATCATTAAAAAAAGGAAAATTGAAATTTTTCAAACCACACTCTACACCAGTCAGTGACTGTCCAGGTTTGACATTTGTTGACCAATTGCAGGCGTGAAGCTTTATGTGCCATTATGAGCAATGTCCTCTTGCGAGATATAAGGATTCAATTGTCAATTGTATGTATTTCATTTGCAGTGCTAACCAGTCTATATTCGATGTGTTCATCAATTGCAAACGTGGATCTTAATGTGCTATGACGAGTAATATGCTCTTGTGAGGTATCCGGATCTAAATGTCTATTGTATGTAGTTTAACCACAGTGTTTACGGAGAGGGAGGTGGTTGGAATGGATCTTTATTCACTGAGTGCAGCGACTGATACTGTGATTTTAAACGATTTTCATTGAGAAAGCTCTACTCTCGTCACTTCTCTATCTGTGTTAAGGTTATTTTTCGACCACAATTCTAGCTCTATGTTTTACCAGTATTACTTGTGGTGGGTGCAAAATTCCTTGTGAATCTCTTTGACAGTCTGCTTCTACACATTAACAAATCGTTCAACGTTAGTCACTATGTGGTCGTGGGAACACTCAAACATGAAAGCTCTATTTTTTTACTCTGTCACAATCTTGTATTTACCCATTTTAACGCACTTTTCCAATGTTTCATAGCAACTACATTACTCCACGTTACTGCTGTAATCATAGAACAGCAGTCTAATCTCACATCAAAAGTTGGCTCTTTTGTAACACCATCTGTATCAGTATAACTAAATATCTTGGTCTCAATACAAGGAAAATTAATTTTTGTTCCGGGTTTGATTATGTTCATGTGCGCCAACAAATATTTTACACCATTTATTTTTCAAATTTTGTAAGGATTCAAGAAAACGTTTTACAAAGCTTGTTATTTTTTCAAAAAAATTGGTAAGCACAATTTTTTATGTTTATTCTTTAATATGATATCAAATATATTTCCTAGAAAATAATATTGTGGTTAATATGTTTGAAAACTTAAACGAAAAAAAGATTTCAAAACAGAATTTCTAAAATTGAATTACGAAAATGTATTTCATTAGGATTTGATTTGATGTATTTGTAGCTTTTGATAATTCTATTTTTTTTCATAAAAATATTTATATTTTATTGAATATTTTTAGTCCAAATCCTTTTTTTTAAAATTTGATCTTAAAACAGGGCTTTCAAAAATGTACTACAGTAATACGTGACCACATAATATTTCATGTGAGATAATATCGTCAAACATTTTCTGTCACTAATACAACAATACTAATTCAACTTTGTGTATAAAATTTCTGCTATGAGCATAAGTAAAGAACATAGATGTCCTACAAAGAAAACAATAAAAGCTCCAGTGAAATCTTCGAGCTTCAGGGGTAAAACACCTGTATTGTCATCTGCAGTTCCTAGATCTTTCGGAAGGCAGATATGTGCATAGAAATCTGGATCTGTGAGAATTTTTTCATACAGACCTGCAGCAACAATGCGATGAACAACTGATTCTAGTTTTTTGGGGCAACAGAAATCTTTCGAATAAGGTATTCCAATGAAGCTTATCTGAAAACTATCATCCGATACGTAGTAGTGGATACTACTCCGATATGTTGTATGCACGTCAAGGTATCTTTGGTACTTATTTATCTCGACTCTTTCTGCTATAAATGTCTTTTTATATGGATAATCCTGAAATGCTTCGAAACCATATAGCCCTTCTGAGATAGTTTTAATTACACAGTCAACAATTTCCTTGAAACTATCCTCTACCCCATACCAATTATCTTCCCATGTAAAACACTTGATTGAATTTTGTTTTGCAGCTTTTGACAAGTCTGATATATCGCGAATTCCAACCATCTTAGGAGCTGTCATAATAGACAATATGACTCCTTTGTAGCTAGCAGTAAGGATAAATACTGCTATAAACCAATGAAGTATCAATAGTACAGTATTTCTTTGATTTGCCTTAAAAGAAAATGATTTTTCTAATAGGCATCCAATACTCTCCAACAAAATTTTGGAAAACTTTTCTCTCCTCTTCAATAGAAAGTACAATAAAAGTGATACGAGAATCAGACACAAACTTATGCCTAACCATACTTCCAAAGCAAAAGCATCAAATACGGCAAAGCTCTTTGACTGTGGTTCCAGTTTATTTGTCATAAAAGTATTATCTGTAACTGTAAGCGGATATGTAAAGGGAAATGATTCTACATTTTTTTCAGTCATAGTAAATCCGCTGACTGACAAATCAGTTTCTCCTCTTTCCAACATTCCTTTAAGTCCAGTCGATTTTCTATCAGGCTTCCATGTACCAAATAAATTGTCTTCTGGTATAACAATATTGAAGGTGACTCCAAGTCCTATGGCGAGTATTTTTATCATTGAAGCTTGAAAAACGTGCTGCATCGGAGTCCCATCATGATTCAGAATGAATGTATTCTGTGGGTTCGTGCTATTTTGATAGATAGTCGCTATTTTCAAGAATCTTAATGGCAGGCTTTCAGTCATTTTCTTCCTAAATTGTAAATTTGAAACTTTAATATACATTTATATAAATTACAGGCACAATTTTAAAATAAAATATTTATATATTGAATTTCAATTTTGAAAACCACCATAAAAGGCATCCAAATTATACCCATGTTTTTTTCAATGTCTGTTCCTCTTATAATTCTATGCAAAATATTTTTATTGCATAAAGTGTGATAAAAATATTTTACTTGAGCAAAGAGTAAAATTATATAAGCCTTATATTTTATTCTGATGCATATTTACAACAATGTTTAAATGAAAACCTAATTTCATATAAATTTCAAATATTCCTACATTTGTTCAAAACCACTTCCTTATGTCATTAAGTTCTTTTTATGTGTTTTTTTTTTTAATAAAAGCTTAAATAGTAAAAATCATGTATAAACTCATGGTCTATAAGCAGCTTTTTATAAACACCTATGAGTCAGAACGCTAGTAAAAATAACTATTTTACTAAAATAATTAGTTTTGAGGTATACAAACTTCGTAAAGTAATTTTGTTTTGTAAAATATATAGTTCTTACTATCATTTAGACTCCAGTATATTACTTTAAAATAAAATAATATAAAGTTTTTTTCAACGTTACAGTATAGGGTAGACGTGGGAGACTTGATCCCTAGATCTAAAAGCAGGGAAAAAATGCAATTAAGTCTCTGAAACCGGCAGCACTAATAAAGTGATTCCTTATCAACAGATCTGACAGCAGAATTTCATTTACCCATTTTTAGGTGCGTTCGTAATTATATAAATACGTAGCACCTATTGTCGTCGTCTGGTCCGTCCGTCTGTCCGTCCGTCCGCATATAACAACGCAAAAACTACCCAACCGAATGGTTTAAAATTTAAGATATATTATCTTTGCAGAATTTTGTGAGACATTTCAAATTTTTTAAAAATCGAATCAAAATTTTAGAAAATATTAATAAAAATATTTATTAAGAAATTTGATTTTTTTTATTTAAATCGGTGCTTTCTTTTTATAGGAGCTTTAGAAGTTTAATCGTCAAGCGACCGAGATGCTTATTTTATTACAGAAATTAATCTGCAGACGATATAATTCATTTCACAGAATTAGAAATCATCAAGATCTTAATAACTAGATATTATATAACTAGCTGATACATATATATCTGAATATTTATGTAACTATAGTTAAGATATTTGTATGAACAGTGCCATAAAATATATACTTAACTAGCTGTTTAACCCGTTCTACGCACGGGAGATCATGAATTTAATTCTAAAACAAATATTAAAAATAAAAATCCGTACAACCCAATGTATCTATGTAATATGTAGAAAAAGACGCACGGGAGATCATGAATTTAATTCTAAAACGTGCGTACGAACGCACCTCGTTTGTAACGTTTGACGTACAATTTCCAACTTGTTATTTTTGTTGTAAGAAAAGTATATCTGCTTTCTTACAATCAAACTTCTTTTTCAGTAGGTAGTTTGTTTCTTAGTTTTTGCCAAATATAACTAAATTACTTAAGTTGATTGATATAATTTACTAACATTACTTACTGCTTAAATGTCATTATTTAAATCCAATACAGTATCTTTACTTCATATTTAACAATTATTTTTCCAACACATGCACATTAGGGACACTTGATCCAAATTGCATGAGAAGACTTGATCATCAGGATCAAGTGTCCCCAAAGTTAAGCTAAATTAATGTTAAATTTTATTAACCCCTACTCCTAATTGTGACTTTCAAGACACATTTAGACAATATCAATATTAGTTAGACTATGGTTACCTTGATTTTGGATGGTTGACAAGTATAGAAAGTTACCATATAGCTGCAGATAGATGGTTAGCAAGCACATGGTGACTGTGCAAGGTTTGTTTTGTTGTTACTTTTGGATTATTTTTAAGTCAGAAACCTATTTATAAATTAGAAACGTATAATTCCATTTAATATGTGTTATTTAACCAAGTCTTAAACACCCTATGTCCACATATATATTGAGCTAAAAATTTAATTTGTGCAATAGAGAGTTCATTTTATTGCAGTGATTAAGAACTCTGTGTTTATCTTCACTTTTTACAGTCATGCCACGTATTTATAAACCTAAAGACGTGTTCAACCCAGAAAAAGCATCAATGTTGCAGATGTACAGGCAACAGTGAAGGCTGTAATAGATGGATCCAGTTTTAAAAGTGCAGCAAAATCCATTCATATTAATGTGATGACTTTAAAACGTTATGTGAGAAAACAAAAATCTCAAGAAAGTGACATTTCTTATGAATCAAATTATAAGCACTCCCAAATATTTTCAGTTAACAATGATCTTATGTGTGTATTTTAAAACATCAAGTAAATTAGACCATAGACTTACTTACTCCTATACACACTAATCATCCTGCTGAAATAATAACAATTTATGGAATTTCTGAATTGAACGGAATTGCCTATCTTAAAGCCAAGATGCCAACTAACATAATAAATGGATTTATAATCACTGGCATATATCCCTTAAACAGGAATATTTTTTCTAAAGATGATTTTTTATCATCTTTCGTCACAGATCAACCATTAACCCTAACAAGCAGTCATACAATTACAGTTAAACCAAACATAGTGACTCCAGAAGACATAGAAGCCTTCCCTAAAGTTTAATTATCCAAAACTGGAAAATAAAGGATCTTCAACAATTTTGACAGGCACAACAACTAAAAGACAGATTGAAGAAGAAATACAAGATCGCCGACTGAATAAAAAACATAAGTCAAGACTCATTTCAAAACTCATTTCATCTCAAGAAAAAAAAGTAAAAACACTAAAAATGAAAGCCCCCGAATCTTCAGAAAGTGAGAGCAGTTGTAGTGTTCATGTTTCAACCGAGCCACATTCACTTGATGAAATTATCGAAAATCCACAAAATTTGTCAATTGATGAAAGTGACTTTGTCATTGTAAAATTTCTAGGAAAGAAGAAAATTAGTCATTTCGAAAAATTGTAAAGAAGATTTCATCATCTGAATGCAAAATCAATTTTCTAAGAAAAAGAGGACTTAATTCCGACCAACTTATTTATCCAGAAAATGTTTACATTAGTGTTGTGGGCAATGACGAACATTATCAAAAATGTACCTAAACAAGTCATGCTTGGTGGAACTCTTCAAACTGCAAAAATTTTAACATCTACGTTTGACTTTTAAAGCTTTGAAAATGTTTTTTGATCATTAATTTTAGCAATAATAATCATTCATATAGAATACAGAGATTTTTACCAAATGTAGAAATTTTTGTGTGTTTTTCTCCCTTTTTTACATGTTAGTCTATACTATTATATAAAGAGGAAACGGTGACTGACTGACTGACTGACTGACTGGGTGACTCATCAACGCTCAGCCGAATCTACTAAAGTCAGGGTCACGCAAGTTGGACTGTAGATTGCTGTTATGGCCTAGGCAAGCAATAAGAAGGGATTTTTGAAAATTCCCCCCCGAAGGGGGTTAAAGGGGGGTTCGAATGTTTTAGGTCATTTTGCCATATCTCAGCAGCAGTTATAGGTAGGAGCTTGAAATTCCAGAAAACAAATCTACTAAAAAAATGATTAAACACCTATTTCAGCGATTTTAGAAATTCCACCCAGAAGGGGGTTAAAGGGGGGTGGTCGAATGTTTTAGATCATTTCGCCATATCTCAGCAGCAGTTATAGGTAGGAACGCAAAAATCAGGAAAACAAATCTACTAAAAAAATGATTAAACACCTATTTCAGCGATTTTAGAAATTCCATCCAAAAGGGGGTTAAAGGGGGGTGGTCGAATGTTTTATGTCATTTTGCCATATCTCAGCAGCAGTTATAGGTAGGAGCTTAAAATTCCAGAAAACAAATCTACTCAAAAAATGATTAAACACCTATTTCAGCGATTTTAGAAATTCCACACAGAAGGGGGTTAAAGGGGGATGGTCGAATGTTTTAGGTCATTTTGCCATATCTCAGCAGCAGTTATATGTAGAAGCGCGAAAATCAGGAAAACAAATCTACTAAAAAAAATGATTAAACATGTATTTCAGCGATTTTAGAAATCCCCCTCCCGGAGGGGGTTAAGGGGGGGGGTCGAATGTTTTAGGTCATTTTGCCGTATCTCAGCAGCAATTTTAGTTAAGAGCACAAAAATCAGGAAAACAAATCTACTAAAAACATGACTAAACATGTATTTCGGGGATTTTAGAATTTCCCCTCCCAGAGGGGGTTAAAGGGTGGTGGTCGAATGTTTTAGATCATTTCGTCATATCTCCGCAGCAGTTTTAGATAGGAGTTCGAAAATCAGGAAAACAAATCTACTAAAAAATGAATAAGACACATATTTCAGCAATTTCGGAAATTCCCCCCAGAAGGTGGTTAAATGGGGGGGGGTCGAATTTTTTAGGTTATTTCGCCATATCTCAGCTTTTATGTCGGAGGGCGAAATTAATTAAAACAAATCTACTAAAAATTGGTTAAACACGTATTTCGGCGATTTTGGAAACTCCCCCCAGAAGGTGGCTAAAGGGGTATTCAAAAGTTTCCGGTCATTTCGCCATATCTCAGCAGCGAATTTAGGTAGGAGCGGGAAATTCAGGAAAACACATCTACTAAAAAATGGATTAACACGCATTTCAGTGAGTTTAGAAATCCCCCCCCCCCGAAGGGTTTTAAAGGGGGTGGTTTCGAAAATTTTAGGACATTTCGCCATATCTCAGCAGCTGTTTTATGTGGGTGCACGAAATTCAGGAAAACAAATCTACTAAACAAATGATTAAACACGTATTTCAGTGAATTTAGAAATCCCCCCCCCTAGAAGGTGGTTAAAGGGGGATTCGAAAGTTTTAGTTCATTTCGCCATATCTCAGCAACAGTTTTAGGTTGGAGCGCGAAATTCAGGAAAACGAATGTAATACAAAAATTACATTGTCTACCCGTGCAAAGCCGGGATGGGCCGCTAGTCAACAATAAATTTGATTTCTACAACTTAATTTGAATTATTTCAATGCATCTGTTTCAAGGATCAAGTCTCCCTTGGAAACGGATCAAGTCTCCCTGTAAGTGGGGAGACTTGATCCTTTTTTTCTTTTTTGGAAAATAATTTATATTTATTTTAAAAATGATTTTTTAAAAATAAAAAAATTACTACAACACTAAAGACACATAAGCCTTTAACAATAACTAGAAACATTTTTAAAAAATTTTGTTTGTTTCCAAAATAAAAATTAAAAACGGAAAAAGGGATCAAGTCTCCCCTAAAATTGAGATAACCTAAACTTATGAAAGTGAATGACAAATTTTAAAATCAGTCATTAGGAAAAATTTAATAAAAAAAAGTCTCATTTGTGAATTTTAATGAGTAATGTCACAAAAACAAAGATGTAAATATGTTATATATATTTTTTCGATTTAGAAATGTTTAACTAATACTGTTAAAAATAAACACAAATTTATTTACATTAAATACTTACCGTAAATTCAAGTCATTTTATAAATGCAATAATTCTTAAGTAAACTTAGATCAATGACGATAATTAAGAAATATTTAAAATCAAGTATAATATTTTGCTACTAGATAAAAGTTTAAGCTACATACATTATTTACTTACAGCATATACTTGAGTACTTTGTATTTGTAAAACTTTACAAGCAATGAAACATCTAATATAAAAACATGGCTGCAATTACTTATCATCTGCCTGTCCAACAAACACAGAGCGTTATTTATAGGGGCCCACAAACAATAGCCTTTAGGGCTCTGTCAAAAAAGTGCCCACAATCATGCCATAAATTAACGATAGCTTAAAACTGGCTGCTTGTTTTCTTTTAATGGACATTATGAATGAAATCTAGACACAGCTATACCATTTGTTATAATCATGAATTAAATGTAGCCCAAAGCTATAAAATATAGTCTTAAAACCTTGCTCTATTGATAGAGAATTAAAAACTGAACAGTCTATGATGATATTCATAAAATAATTCTTTTAAGAACGCGCATAAAACTAGTCGTTGGGGGCCACCGTAATACTTACCCATCATGGATATGCATAATGTAAAATATTAAAATAAAAAATGTGTAAACTATTTATAAAATGCATTGCAATTCAAATAAAATCGAGGCTTGATGACGTCACAAACTTTAAAGGCTCCATTACTGAATTGCTTGAAAGAAACATCCTTATAACTCCAAAAATAATAATCCTATTAACTAGAAGTTTATTGCATCTGATTAAGCGTCAAATTTCCAATTAAAATATATCTTTGAAGTGAAATTTGAATGAAATACAGGGTCATGAAAAATCGAAGAGTGTGGAAAATAGGATTCCAAATATCTCGGCAACTAATTAGCCGATCGACTTCATGCTTGATGCAAAATTTATGGTTTTTTGTTGTCTTTTATATTCATTTCTTAAAATAACCAATTTCGAAAATTTTTATATACCTTTTATCAGAACGAATATTTCGAGAGTCCGAAAAAAATAGTTCCGGTTAATCGAGGTTATTGAAATGAAATAGGCTTCTTCCCATTATTACATACTAAGTACATACCAAATTGCAAGTCTCTATCTAAATTTTTTCGGGAGATAGAGCGTTTACAGACACACAGACGGACGGCAAAATTTTTTTTCTAAAAATATGTTTTTCGGAATCTCCAGTGTCTGAAACGTGTAAATCCGTCAAAATTTTTTTTTCGATTTTCAAAACGATTACAAGACTTACCCTATACTACGTATGATGGGTAAGTAAAAGGGAGACTTGTCAGATAAAAACCAGAAGCGATCACATGATGCACTAGGAGGCCCCTTCACGGTACGCGTATGCAATTTAGCCAATGTTTTGGTTAGCTCACGAATAATAGTGGGATGGCCATATCAGGAACATGGCCATATCAGGAACATGGCCATAACTGGGGTACCTACCTTATTACGTTTATAACAGTTAATGAAACTTCTTACACTTGCCCGTTACACTGACAAGCCACAACCAACAATTTGATTACAGGCCAAAACACCAATCACGAAATTGTAACTAGAAATTTCTCGTTTTCCTTCAATTGACAAGAAACATTTCGATTTGTCACTCTTGAAATGAACGTTTTTGTTTTTAACATTCAACGAGTAAATATAAAAAGAAAAATTTCCGTTTATTCCAGGAAAGTGTACGAGTTTCACTCAAAAATCGTTAAAAAGTTTTTTTTTTCTACCACTGATTTTCGGAAAGGACTCTGAGTAGATTTTTTTACTAGTTTCACATGTATAAATATGGTTTTTTTTTTCAATGTAATTATGAACACAATAATAGACATTTGAGGCAACGAATAGTTTGCTTTTTTGGTCTCCTATGTTCCAGGAATGTGATTTTTTTTATGACTTTTGTTGTTTTCAGTTATAAAAATTTTACTCAGTGCAATTTCGAAGTTCCTTTTAAATCCATACACATTGCCAAAAAAAAAATTACAAATATTTTATAGACTAAGAAAGTATTATGTAACCATAGACGAAAATATGCAATTACCTCTTTTGAATTATCCATGATTCCGGAAATGGTATTCTATCTATACAAACCTCAGAAAGCATATGTTTTCGAGGTTTAAAGAAACATATAAAAGACGAATTTTCTTTTTCTACCATTGATTTTTGGAAAGATCTCCGAGTAGATTTTATACTAGGTTGATCAGTTTTCTCAAAATGGAATATCGGTTTTTAGGTTACTAATAATTCTCAATTAAACATTTTCAGCTGCGTAATTTAATTTGTACATGCAAGAGTAACAAAATAATTCTAATTTTTATGTTAATGTTAATGTTAATAATTTATCATGTATGTCTTTAAAACCTGTTTGTCGAACATGAAATAATCTACTTGAGAATGGATAGCATTAAAACACATGTATTCCGGGTTGAGAAAAACTGATTAATACACTATAAAATCTTCTCGCAAACGTTTCCGAATGTCAATGGTACACTGTAAAAAATGACCAATGTTTCTTATTTTATGAAAATATGCTATAACTTACGAACGAAAATATAATATAATCTTCTGAGTTATCCGAAATTTCAAATAGCATGTTACATTGTCTTTTGAATCCCCAGAAACGAATACATTTTCAAAATTTAAAGAATAATTTATAAAAACAAATTATTTTTAGCTGCCCGAATTTTTCAGAAACGTTACCGACGGGATTTTATAGTGTATTAATTAGTGTCCTGAGCCTGGAATACCTGTTTTTCGAATGCTATCAATTTTGAAGTAAACATTTTCATGGTAAAAAAAAATGTTTAACAGACAAACATGCAAAATTAACAGCGGTAACAATAACATTAAAATTAAGATTATTTCTTTACTCTTTCATGTATAAATTAACTTATGCGGCTGAAAACGTGTACTTGAGAATGGATAACAATCGAAAAACAGGTATTACAGGATGAGGACACTAATTAATACACTATAAAAACCCATCGGAAACGTCTCTGAAAAATTCGGGCAGCTAAAAATGATTTATTTTTTTAATTATTCTTTAAATTTTGAAAATGTATTGGTTTCTGGGGATTCAAAAGACAATGTAACATGCTATTTGAAATTTCGGATAACTCAGAAGATTATATTATATTTTCGTTCGTGGTTATAGCATATTTTCATAAAATAAGAAACATTGGTCATTTTTTACAGTGTACTTGAGAATGGATAGCATTAAAACACATGTATTCCGAGTTGAGAAAAACTGATTAATACACTATAAAATCTTCTCGCAAACGTTTCCGAATGTCAATGGTAGCAAAATAAATTTTTCGTTGATGATATTTAAATAGCAAAGAGGATATAAATTGAAACAATAATCATTCGGTTTGATAAAACATAATGCAAAAATTGTACTAGATATTTACGATAAAACGTGATTTCGACTATAATTTTGCTTCTAAATATAATTAACTATACATATCATATAGCTGTAATTCTTTTACGTTTTTTTTATCCTTTGAACTAAGTTTGCTTTGCTTTCTCCAATAATTCCTTTAAAAAAGAAAAAAAATCAGGAATTTTTGTGAGCAATTCTTATTTTGTGTTGCTTTCTGTCATAAAAAATTGATGAATTATAGCGTCTAAGAAAGGAGATAAATACAATGGACTGTTTCACATCGCTTTTCTGTGAATAATTTGCTAAAAATATAAACAAATAATTTACAAATCCAAATTAATATATATATATATATATGTAGCATTTTTACGAGGTTGAGATATTACGATGAATAATATTCGATGAAAAGATGGCAGTCCTTCAACGATATAGCAAGTTGCAGTCGATATTAGCGAGTATGGCGAAGTAGAAGGCAATGAAATGAGTCCACCAAAGTTTTCCAATAAATCCAGCCAATCTCCAGACAAATAATTTTATTAGAAGACGAACAACACAGAAACAATTCCCAAAGGTCTAAAACTTATAGCCCTCGGGCTCACGATGTTTCACTTCATTAAATTAAGATGTTACTGGGCCAGATAAATAATCTACGGAATTAAAAATACTAGACACATATTTGTTTAGACTTCCAAAAACGTCAAAAATCTAGTGCTCCGACCGGTGCGGGCGAGTTTTGTTCTCTCCGCGGAAATATACACAGAATTACGTCACGAGCGCACAAACCAATGAGTGAGAGGCGACTTCCAGCTCAGCGAATGATGCTAGAGGGCGAGGCTAAAACAGTAAAGAATCCCGTACTTGGGTGCGGAGAAATTTTGAAGTTAAAATCCCAAGAATCAGAAAAAATCAAGAAAAAATCAGAGCAATAATAATAAAAATAATAAAAAGAAAATGGCTTTTAAAAAACATTCGAAATGAGAACGCGTCTCGGAATTTTATAGATTGGGGAGCTGATAAAAGCTACGAATGATCTTAAATTTTAGATTAAGATTTGGAATAAAATAATTATTAATATACGGATATTTACTTTTAAAAAGACTTTAAATAGGAATAGATATTATTAAGAATTAAGGAAATACTGACTATGACAGAAGTTAGATTAATTTTAAAATATTAATGCGAATAAAAAGGAAGGATACGAACGAAATAAATTTTTATATAACATATATATTCAAACACAAGGTCAAATTAAACGATATATTTCGTTTGATTCAAGGTTCATTTGTAGAAATCGACCAGCGCAGCGGGCGTAGCTTGCTAGTATATATATATATATATATATATATATATATTGTACTTTAGAGATTAAAATTTGACTTTTACGTTTAAAAATTTCGGTAATGCTAATTGCCGAAACGTCTGTGAAGGCTCACTGTGGAGACGCGAAAAGTTTTTGGTTTCCGTCTGTTCCGCGATAACTGCCGTAAAAAAACGTTCGATTAAGTTGAATTTTGGTGACTGTGTCTGCGAGTTACACGGAAAATTATCTGTATAGTTTTTAGTTACATTTGGTTCATTCGTTCGAAAAATATTGAACATTTATTTTTAGGTCACAATGCTTTTCAATGGGAAGTCAGACGATTTGTTTTAATTTTAACATTCACCGAGAAGAAAATGTCGCATTGGGATAATTGTAAATAATAAATTATGGATTCTAAATTTACGAAATGGAGATCTTAATTTAATCCTATTGCTTAGAAAATTTGCCAATATATTTATTAGAATTTCGAAATTAATTGCATAAATTATTGGGAAATTTTAGGCATTAATTTGAAATATATGAAACGTTTTAATTTCTCATTTTTTACAAAAATTTCAAATGCATTTTTTTTCTCTTTTTCATTAAATGGTTGCAAAACAAGTATATTTCAAAGAATATCAACGAAGAAAAATTCAAGTTGCATTATTTTGATGCGAAAGGTTATTAAAAATAGCTAATTTTAGGGTTATATAAGTTTTTAATATTATTTTTTTGATGAAATGAGAACTTATTTTAACTACTAAAAAATGATTACCAAATCGGTTTTCCAAATGAAAATAATAAAAATGTTGAATACGTAAATGGAATATAGGTCACATAAGCGGAATTTACATTTGTATAAGTATATTTTATACACGAAATTTTATTCAATTTCAGCAACGTATGATGTTTAGTACTTGAAATATAAGTATTCTTTTAAGGATAGGATAAAATCTCTTGTACAAAGAGATGGTTATTACAATGAAATTAAAATAGTAAATACATTCAGACATATACTCAAGAAATGAAATAGCGCAATTACTGTAAATTTAGAATAGAATATTAAAACAAACAACAGGGGGTTCAGGGGGGAAGGTTCCCCCTGAAGTAATGTATCGTTATTCTGAAAAAATGCAGTTATAAGTAGTTTATCGCATCATTGCATAACATTGTGTTTAATGCGATACTTCTAAAATTTCCGGAACTTTCTCTAAATTTTATATTCTTACTAGCTAATCCGCCCGGCGTTGCCCGGACCCGAAATATTAATAATCTGTTCTATACGAATATGACTGAAATCTGTAAGGCTATCGAAATCAAGTCGAATGAGGCAAACCCCGTCGTAATCGGGCTCATAAAACCCAAGACCGGAAAGCGCATCCTGGCGGTCGAAAGTGCAACTAAAATATTTAAGGCTATAGATATCAAGTCGAGTGAGCCAAACCCCGTCGTAATCGGGTCCATAGAACCAGATATACTCCTATAGTTCCACTTTCCACCGCAAGTGGGCGCAGTCTGTTCTGGAAGAGGCCTTTTCAGAACACTTGTCCTAACCAAATTTCCTAGTAGAATTGAAATTTAACTACGGGTAAACATTGCCAAAATAGCGGAAATCGCGAAAATGGGTTATGTAATCGATCGGTTTCTAAAGGGTTAATGTAGATATTTTTTAAAACCCAACCATGCATTTTGAAGAAAATGAACGTGTCTATGATCTGGAGTCTATTGTTTGTCCGTTCTTGCATTTCCCGAGTCGATGCCGATTTTTAAATCCGGACCGAAGAACGAAAATCGCGTGAGTGAGTTTTGGAAAGAATGTTTTTTCGGAGAATTAAAATTAATTTTTTTCAAAACGGATACCAGATTTTAAAAAACAAAGGGATGTAGATTAGTTGAGGTATTTTTAGTTTTTCGTATCTTGTTTATAAACGCCAATTAGGATTTTAAAAGATAGGAGAAATAGTTAAAAAAGCGAAATTGACTTACGGTTATAAACGTTTTCGAAAGGGTTAACGTGATTTATTCTTTAAACTAAAGGTTTCTGCCTAAACCCGATAGAACGTACATGTCTTTAGGCGTGTTTGCCTTTTGTTTGGTTATTTTAGAAAGCCGAAGCCAGATTTAATATATAGCAGAAAATCGGAATTCGCAAAAAAGAGTCCAGCGCACGAATTTATTTTGAAGGGTTAATATTCGTATTTTTCAAAAACAAATACAGATGTCGAAAAATTTTCTGAGCATGCGCCAGCTAGCTTCAGAATAATGACTGTTTTATTTGTGATCTTTGATCAGTTTTTAATTAATAACTACTTTAATTTTCAAAATTTCAAAATTCTGACGCTCAGGTACACCAAGAGAGGGTTTGGACTATCTAAATCTAAAATTCCAGGCTTCTAGGTGAGCTAGATTTTGCTAGCCATCGCCAACAGACACACACACACACACACACACGCACGCACAGACAGCCACACACAGAGTGAAACTTTCTTTTATTAGTATAGATAAATGTATAAATAACTAAAAAAGATTGAATTTTAGAGTATGAAATATTATACAGATAATGTTAAAAATGATTGAGATTAATGAACAATGATTTGTAGAGCTGACGTTGAGGCCTCTGATCTGTAGATTTACTACCTATATTATGTGCATAATATTAGTATAAACATTTGGCGTACGAATTGAAATATGCCCCTTTCCCCAAATTGATAATCTATTGAAATATAGTAAATCAATAACAAAATATTTCTTTGTGTATTATTGCCGAAATGTCAGTTGAGGCTCACTGTGCAGACGCGAAAAGTGTTTGGTTTTCGTCTGCTTGTATGTCTGTTTGTCTTTTTGTCTGTCTGTTTGTCTGTCTGTTCCGCGATAATTGCCGTAAAAATTATTCGATTAGGCTGATTTTTGGTGGGTATGTTGGTGAGGTTCCCGGAATGAGCTGTATAGTTTTTGGTTACATTTGGTTCATTTGTTCGAAAAATACAGACTATTTCTTTTTAGGTCATACTGCTTTCCTATGGGAATGCAGACGATTTTCAAATTTCATTTTTAAATGAAATGAAAATTGCATATTTGTATAATGGATTTCAACGTAAAATTACGAATGCTAAATTTTCGATATGGAGGTTTTAAATATATCCAATAGCTTTGAAAATTTGCTGATTCATTCATCAGAATTAAGAAATTAATTGTTTAAATTATTGGAAAATTCTTTGCATCTTTTCGGAAAATACAAAACATTTTATTTTCATATTTTTTTACAAATTTTAAAATGAATTTCTTTTTTCTTTGCTCTTTAATTTAATAGTTGTTCAGCAACCATATTTCGAAGAATATCAAAATAATAAAATTCAAGTAACTCGCACTATTTTGCTGTAATATTTTATTATCAAAATAATTTTTTTTCTATTCTATTGACATAAATGAAGAATTTATTTTAATACAAGTTAATTTTTTTTTATCTACAAACTTACATGAATAAGAAGTTCATACGATTTTTAGAATATCATTGCATAAACCGCGTTTAATTTAACGCTTTTAATTTCTGAAAAATCGGAAGTATTTTATATGCCTATAAATATGTATGTAATATAAAAAAAATTAAATTGCGGATTGTAAGAAGCTAAATAATATGAAAAGTGAGATTAACAAACAATGACATTTAGACCTGACTATGAGGCTCTTGATCTGCAGATTTACTAGTTATTTTGTATTGAAATTTAATATGCCAATGTAATGTTCTTTATTAGCGATGCTTATTTCACGTTTATTTTCTTTCGATTTTAACACTTCCGAACATAGTTGAAATGTGTTTATTACTTCGTTTCGCCTGGCCATCAGTGCTCGTACCAACTCTCGTAAATATATTTCAATTTCCATGCAATTGATATATATTATTAAGGTATACCATGGTCTGCCCCCTATTGAAAACGAAGTATGTAGCATTTATAATTCTCATTTTATACATAAGGAAGATATTACAATTTTAAAAAGCTAATCTTTGATAATCGGATTGACATAGTTATTGGAATAGCAACTAAGCAACCTATTATGATATATTTTATACACTAACACCTTCCCGCAAATATTATCCAAGTGACAATATATGTCCAATAAAAAATCGTTTTCAGAGCGTGTTATACGCTATCCGAATGAAACTGTCTTTCATAATCGGGTTGACCTAATTATAGAACTTTCTCTAATAACCCTTAAACAACGTATGACGATACTTTATGCATTAACACCCTCCCTCTAAAATTTCCTAACTCATAGTATAAGTCCTACATAATTTAATTTCGCAGAACGTAAGTTTTAAGCGTTCTGAATGAAATTTCATTTTCATTTTAAATATAGTAGATGATCTAAATATATATATATCCTAATTAAATATTAGTATGACACTTTAATATGCGTTTAAAAAAAACATCGCTATTAATTTGGTTTTATTAGATCAATTTGAGTTTTAACATTTTCTATTCATTAAAAATGCAACATGGTTATTGAAAATATATCTAATTTTTTTTTATCAAAATATTCAGAGTGCAAACATTTATGAACTTAAACGAATACTTGAGATAATGTAAAACTCTAATATGAATCTTTTCCACACGATGTTTTATATTAAAACCATTCTATGTTTCGCAATTGCAAAATTCTAGAACTTTTCTAAGAATTCAAATTACGCATATTGGGGATAACAAAGAAAGGTGCTGATGTCGGAAATATAAAACAACCAGTGGACCCGAACAAAGATTTCGCATTGCAGTCTTATATATTTAGTTATATATATTAGTGTATAGCTAATATATATTTCTAATATTTTTTAGATGCAGGTTTAAACTTCGAAAGAAAAGTTAATGACAGAAATATATGCACACAACATTAGTCAAGCCAGAATGTCTTCTCCTCTAATCCATCAAAGTCATAGCAAAAACTGATAGAAGATAACAAAAGACACGCGCGAGAAAAAAAAAATAGTATTTTAACTGTATTAGAGGAGGACGTCATCCACTTCCGGAAAAATATGGGACAAAGAAAATTAAATTGAATACATAAAGCATACAATTAATCTATTATAACAAAGCATACCTTTTAGGCTGCATGTGAAATACTACTGCTTCGGTCAATCGATTGAAAATATAAAACAATATGTTTCCATTTGAAGTGCTGGGACATTAAAAAATAGCATATCACTGAGAAACGTTTATAATGGAGAAATTTATTCCTGAGAAATCGCTACAGCATTAAAATTAAAATTATTATATAGCACTTAACATAATCACCCAAGATTAACCCCCTAGAAGTATCACCCAACAATTAATCCATTCGGTGTTTATAAAGTCCCGGACCCATTTTGATGTTTAATAACTCATAAAATAATAAAGATAGATTAAAATTAATAACATAAATGGTTAGATAAACTCAAAAAGTTTCATGACCCTTGTCAATGAACTTCCACGTGTGCCCCCTTCGTCGCATGGAGAATATCAAGTCGATAGTCAATTTCACGCCAGGTAGCGGCAAGCATGTTGGCTTCCACAGAGGCTATTGCGGTTGTAATTCTGGTTTTAAATCATCAAAGTTCGACACTCTCCTCCTGTAAAAATTGTCCTTTACAAATCCCCAAAGGAAAAAGTCCAGCGGCGTTATATCAGGTGATCTGGGTGGCCAAGGAATTGGACCTCCTCGCCCAATCCATCTTCCTTGAAAATGGTCATTCAAAGAAGTACGAACTATGGTACCCCAATGAGGTGGTGCACCATCTTGTTGCAAAAAGACATGTGGCTGAAGCTCTTCTAGTTGTGGAAATACGAAGTTTTCCAACATGTCTAACAAGATGGTGCACCACCTCATTGGTGTACCATCGTGGTGTACCATTAGTTCGAGAACATGTCTGTTAACTTTGCATTTTATTTATGTTATATTATTATTTATATTTTGATGAAGTTTTAATTTCGTTCTGTAATATTAGTCGGGAATAAATGCGGAACTATTTATATTATTTTAAATGCAAACGGACTATTCTTTCGCCATCGGGCTGCCCATGATAAAGAGAGATTTAAAAACAATTCATGCTTGGATTTTTTTTTTAAAGCATAAATAATCTGTAAATTCAAATACAGTTTTCCAAGAAATTGCATTTTTTTTCTTAATCGATGGTGTAAAAATTGAAATTGTGCGATGTTTAAAAGTTGTGAAAATGCAGTAAAAACAAAAATTATTAGTCAAATCGTTGCTACCATCAAAGTGACTTCAGCAATGATCAGAGATGTGTTTGGTTTATAATATAGATTATTATTAACATTAAACCCTATTTTTGACACCATCAATTGTGTGAGACATCATCCCTTGACATGGACCTGATTACGTAAGATTAGTATCAAAATTTAATAAAATAATTTTATTCTATATGTTTGAATCAAATATATGAAATCAAAATAATATCTTTCACCATATTTATCGTATGCATATTTAAGACATTTTAAGACTTTTCAGTGAACATAATGAAATATTTTCTTTTTAGCCTACAATTTTTTTTCGTAATACTCGACAGAATTTTACCTAGTTTTAGTAATTTTTATTAATAATTTTTGTTTATGTTATCAATTCAGCTAGGTCAGATTGCTTACAAATGGCACACTTGTATGTTTCGATAAAATTCAGCGGTTTTTTGAATGTTGAATATGCTGATTTAATAACAAAGTTGTGATCCCAGAACATGCAACAGCTAACGCAACCATATTATATGATCTCACTTTTTTAAAAACTGCATTAAGTAAAAATGTTTTGCCAGTGCCTCCTGGCGCGTCAGTAAATAAACCATAGAATTTTTATTTTAAACAGCAAACAAATCTTCATTATAAATGGATTTTAGATCATGATAATCCTGGCGCAGACGATAAATAGCCAAATATTGTTTGAAGGACAATTTTTACAATGATGTTTTTTTTCTTTTTTTTAAGTATCACAAACATACCCAAACATACTTTTATTACTTACGTGTTTAAATTAAATAATTTCTTTTATAAAATTATCGCTAATCAAAACGTTTATTATTATTTTTATTTTATTTTATTGGTATTTCATATAAAATCAGTAACATATTTTTTTCTTTTTTTTTCGAGGTGTCTGTATTATTTTCTAAATAATAATAGCCATTTCAATTCCTTAACCAACGATAATATGCGGCCGCCAAGAGGGAAAAAAAATACCAATGGTAACAACCATTAAGCCCGAAAAAAGTGAGAAATACCAAATTCTTTATTTTAAAAAGCCATAATAAATCAGTCAATTAAGATACAATTTTCAAACAAATTTCATTTGAAAGTAGATTTTTTCCTATATAACGGTGAAAAACTTTAAAATGTGCGATATTTAGAAATTAAAAAAATTGCAGTAGCAAAATATCGCAAACCAAAATTTCATCATCCAGTGTTGCCATTCGCAAAATGACGTCGGCGTTACGCACGGACACTTTTGTCCTTTATAATATATATAGAATAACTGATATAAAATCATGCTTTTATATCCTAATTTTGTGAACAAAAAATTATGTATAAATTCTTTGAGGAGCTTAACAAAAACTACATACCTATAGCAGTCCTTACAATGAGAATAAATTTAATTTAAATATATTAATATATTTATATTCGGCCTATTTAAATACTTACCATAAATGATCGTCATGGTTACTCTAAGATTCGCAGTTTAATTTTTCCTGTTACACCCCCTTTGTGCAGAAAAATTATGAATTCGTAAGTGGCCAAATTGGAACTATTGTGTTTGTTTATCAGTCAACTCTCATTAGAATCAAAATAAACAAACAAGACAAAACAGTCGCCAATTGGTACTTCGATCTCGTAGGACTTAGAGTTTATTGATTAACGTTTAATTTTACATTATATACAATAATCAATTTTTAAAAATGCATTTCGTAAACAATAATTAAATGAAATCAATTTCCATTCTGCATGAAATCCCTTGAATTTAATTCCAAATACATATCGAAATATGTCATGCAATCATTTTTATAGAAGAAAGAACATAAGGTTTGAGCTAAACAAAAACTATAATTGAGAGCTATTCAATAGCAATTTTATGACTGCATCTGTTTATATCCTTTTAAAATAATTTTTAAAACTAATTTACTTCAGTAATAGCCTGGATTCACTGTACATAAACTCCTCCAAACAAAGGGCATATTTTTTATGTGTATAATGTTTACATGATGATGATAAAAGAAATATTTGTAATGTTAGAGTAATGAGAAATAAAATTCTCAGCATCATTTGTAGCTATCTTTTTTAATTAAAGGGAAGATTATACTTATTTGGCCAAAACTTCAAGTGATTTTTTTTAATTTTTTGTTCGGTTACAAAGAAAAGAGATATCATCTTTGGACTCGTTCCATCATTTTTATTGACTTTCATTTATATATTTAAAAATTTTGTGTGTTAAAAAAGGGATAATCGCCTTGTGCAACGCGATGGGGATTACTAGCAGATGCGAACTGCAATCTTCTAATCGGACAACTGTTTATCTCCTGTCACAATCATCTGAAAGAAATCTGGTAGCCAAATTATGGCATGAAAGTAGATGATTAAGGCACCAAAGTCTCTGACGCTTATGCGAACATTTAGTTTAGAAAGTTGATATTTGAAACAATGATAATCATTTGAAATAACAAAGTCTTTTTTATGCTTGCCTTTACATTTTGCGAGGTCACAAAAAATAATTAATCAATGAACATTATACTTTTCGATGGTATAAGTTCCAATAAAGGTGATTATGTTTCTTTTTATCTTAAATATCTTAAATGAAGAAAACCAGTCGAATAGTTCTTGAGAAATGGTCGCCCAGTTTGAAAAAGATGATTTCGAGAAAAACAAGTTTGAAATTTAAGAACGTCGTTTTCTGGCAGCTGCGGCGGTATATAAAAAGATAAAAAAAAGACTGTAAGCAATTGGAATATCTAGAAATTGCTTTAGGGCAACAATATACACACTTAAAATATTCAAAAATGCAAAAATTATATATATATATATTTATATAAATCGAAAATGTTGACGCAAAGAAACGGAACCTCCCCTTAATGCATTATGATAAGAACTGTTACTCTCTATAACGGCATATCGTCAGCCATGAGTGTTTCTTCTGTATAGTAATTCTTTGAAAAATTTATTCTATTTTTTTGTTTTCCAAATACGTGCACAGCACGTATTTATAAAAGTGTATTTATTAAGTACTTATAAATACTGACGAGCCATTTGCTATGTAATAAGGAATACTATTCATATATTTTTTAAATAAGCAATATTTATTTTGAAAGGGTAAGGTTCTGCAAAAACGTGCAGAAGAAAAAAAACAAGTGGGTAAGTGTGATCGAAGATCGCTCAAAAAATTTCGTTTAATATTCCTTTCAAAACACTTTATCCTTTCTTTAATAAATTCAAAAAATTTCATTTAGCAACCAAAAAAAAAAAAATGTCATGTTTTTTATAAAATAAAAATTTACCGGTGTATTTTTCGTTTTTTTTCGAATATCTAAACCAGCCGGATAGCGGGCCAAGCCCGCTATTATATTCTTTCATAATAATATCCGTCATACGGACTAAATGCAATATTTAAAAAGATAATTTCAAAATTAAACAAATTGTACACCTTCAAAATGTTAAAATATGCGAATATTTCCATAATCGGATTTTTATCACCATTCAATATGTTTCTCAAACTCTTATATTTACTATTATCTATTATTTATATTGATACTCGCTTTGTATTATTCTCAAACATTTGAAAAATTAGTTAAACTTCCCATATGACGTCAGATTTTCTTTTTAATTTTCTAATGACGTGATATTAATCTGCTCTGTGTACTTAAACATACTCATACTCCTTGTATTATTGGGAAATCTTAGACATCTTCCGTTTTCTTATGACTATGACGTCAATCAATTTTATTTCATATTTATCTTTTTTTCAATTGGTGAAACTTTTTATTGAATTTTCCTTTTTCACGTGGAAATCGTCTGATAGAAAATGAATTATTGTAGAAAGAATTTCATTGTATATTTTAAATCTTTGGCATCTGCTATAACGAAAAATGTTTAAATTTAATAGGAAAAGGCTGTTAGAATTTTGTTTTTTTTTAATCTCTATTTAGTGAAATAATACGATTTTTCAAATTTTAATATTTTGAGATCTTCACAGCTAGTATTCATCTATATACAAGAAGTTTCAACTCTGTAAGTTGCATACTTTTTGAGAATGGATCTGTGACGGACAGACAACGCAGCGGGAGTAATTGGGTTTCGTGAGATGAACGAAACCCTAAAGAAAAAAAAAACGAAAACACTTTTTATATTTCTACATCGGGTCAGCTAAGAATTTTTGGATTTTATTTAAATCTTCGTTAAATTGCATACACTCGTTATAATTTACAAGGAGTATTGCATGACTACTTCATATTATAAATATTCTGCTTGAGGGGACTCGGTCCCTCTCATTAAATAAAAATGACAGAAAATGTAGAATTTAAGATTTTTTGTACTAAAATGAATCTAAATCTTAGAACACTGTGCACGAATTTCTTGACGATTTGGAAAATAGTAAATTCGATTTGGCTGATTTTACGTATCTCTCTTTAATATCTCTCTTTTTTTTAAGTTAAATACTTAAACTCAGTTTTCTCAGTTCATATATTTTTTAATATTCTGTATGCAAAATGCTGGCTTCCAGAATAATTTAACAAATTGTCTGAAAGTTTTTTAGTGTATCTTTAGATTCTATGAGAGATAACTATGTATCGATTTTTTTATATCTTTGAAATTTTTGTTTAAAAAAAATTGACCTTAAATATATGCGATTTCCATAGGTTTATTCCATTTAATTATTAATGTTTTTCTTCTGATCTAATCTTTGTATTAAAAATCTGATACGTAGGTTTGTAGAACAAAGTTCCTTGAGTATAAGATAAAGAAATTTAGTTTCAAACACCAAAATTGGAAAAGAAAAAAGAATTTTAAAATTTTAATTAAAAATGAAATTTTTGTTTTTAAAAAACATACTAATTTATAAACAACTAGCAAGATACGCCCGCTAAGCTGGTCAATTTCTTATAACGAACTTTTAATCAAACAAAATATTGACATTTCATAATTCACTTTTATATTTTAACAGAATAGTAAGGCTACTATAATTTGTGACTCGTGCTATAGCCAATGTATACGCCAGGACACGTCACCCTTATCATTACCTTTTTTAAGCATGAAGGTTTTGCTATGGTACTCCATTGTGAAATTCGGTAATTTTTCAAATGCAATATTTGAAAAATGGTATAATCATTAGATTTGAAATTTATATCAAGAAAAATACAATTTTTTACCTTTCAAACGCAGTTTGCCTAACATTTTTCTGACAAATACTTTTCGAGCTATTATTTTTTTTTTTCAGTAACTTCAAATGTTTCATTTTCCGAGATTAATCTGTGTAAACAATTACCGAAAAACCCAGTCGTCAGCAACGCATAGTTTTTTATTGAAGAGGCTGTTGGAGCAGGGATTGTCACCACCAATTTGCCACCATCACTTTTGAAATCGGTTCTGTAGTTCCAGAGATTCCATAGAATGTGTAATTTAGAATGATTTTAGAACGCTTTTTGCTTATTTCCCCCTTTTAAATTTCGATTTTTTTAAATTTTGTTTTTAGAGAGCATTTACATCTTATAAGTAACTACAATGCCACATTTCAAATTTCTAGTTCCTTCAGTATAAAAAAGATCACAATTTTAGAACGTTTTTCGCTCTTGCACCCCCCTGGGGTTAGTGACACCGACATAAAATATAGCCTATGTTGGAGCAGGAGTTGTCACCACCAATTTGCCATCACATTTGAAATCGGTTCGGTAGTTCCAGAGATTCCATAGAAATTGTAATTTAGAATGCTTTTAGAGCACTTTTGCTCATTTCAATCTTTTAAATTTCGATTTTTTTTAATTTTGTTCTTAGAGAGCATTCACATCTTATAAGTAACTACAATGCCAAATTTCAAATTTCTAGCTCCTTGAGTATAAAAAAGATCGCAATTATAGAACGTTTTTCGCTCCTGCACCCCACTGGGGTTAGTGGCACCGACATAAAATATAGCCTATGTTGGAGCAGTGGTTGTCACCTTTAATTTGCCACCATCACATTTGAAATCGGTTCGGTAGTTCCAGAGATTACCCCCTACAAACAAACAAACAAAAAAACAATCTTTACTCCTTTATAATATTAGTATAGATTAAGGCGTCTCATACCTTTTGAAATCTTTCCACTACCAGTGAAAAGTGATTTGGTTTCGATTTTTCATATATTTTTAAATACTAATTGAAATGACATAAATCTCTTTAATGCATTTAATTATTCACATTTCAGGCTTTATAAAATGTAAATATACACTTATTATGTAATAAGAAATACAATTCAGTAACTAGTGTAATATGTTTTCACATGGTATGTCACCAATTCGCACGATAACTTAAGTTAGAATGGATAAATAAACATAAAACTTATGTTAAAATGCCTTTTAAACTATATTAAACTATATTTATAAATTTATTACAAAAAAGCGGGTTTCATACATTTAACATAATCATTTATCATTATTTTATCATTCATACATTCATATTTTTCATTTACATAATGTCTCCATATACATGGCTAAATTTTGTTTACTGCCATAATCCCCTTTAATCTTCATTACTATCTAAATTTTATTTACATCCTTTAATCTTCATAGCTATTTAAATCTTATTTACATCCTTCAAACTTCATGAACTATCTAAATCTTATTTAAATCCTTTAATCTTCATAACTATCTTCATCTTATTTACATTAAATACTCCATTGTTTGTACTTTATTTTAAGCAAAAGTTCTTTGTAGTTCCAGCTTTCCTTTTTTTATAATAGATACAAGTGAATTTTCAATTTCAGTTTTTTCTTTTTTTATTCAATTGTAGATGACAGATCCACATATCCCAATTTCAAATTTTACTATTCTGCCTAGTACATAGCTTTTTTCACGTCTCCTGGTGATCAGCTGTGGACCAGCTCTTGATAAGTATTTTTAATCTTGTTTAATTGTTTACACTCTTTGTTTCTATGGTGAGTTGTGTCTACTGCTTTATGGTTTATTACATATTGATGTTAATTCATGGTTTATTTGATTATTTTTTTATTTATTGAATATCTTGTTTCTTTTACTTTATTTTGGGTTTAACTAATGTTATAAGGAGCTTAATATTCTCATTTTTTGCATAATGTTAAAAATATTTTACGAAATAACATATCATCACTAAGAATTATTCTTACGATGCTCCTCTGAAGAGTCCATAAGATATTCATAGTATTTCATATTTGATTTTTCATTTTATAATGTTAATTTTTCCAGTATCCTTTCCATTGAGTTTTATAATATCTGTTCCTTTGACTTTCACACATGTGATTTCATTATATATATATACAAATCTTAGCAACATCTAAGATTTTGTTAACATTTATATTTTACGTAACATTAAACCATTTCAGTAAAATGCAATCTTTTCTTATTTTTTTTTCATTGAATTTGAAGTAATTGACGTAATGTCATGTACCATTTTGAGCAGTCGGATTTTTTTATTACTAAATTGTTACTTGTCATCTGTATGACCTTCCCTATTAAGGTACAGCATAGTTGTTTAAATTAAATATACAAATATAATTTATTGTAAATTTGAATTATTTCCGTGATGTTGGGAGGTGTTATAATATTCTTATAACAAATGTATGAAATTCGCATTGTTTTTAGAGAAAGAAAAAAAATCGGTAACATTTGTTTTAACGATACACTTCAGCATTAACAACGAAACAAGTTAATTCGAGAAAGCACTAAAATAATGTAAATTTTAATACTTTTTCTCTTCCATAAAAATAAATATTACAGTCATACTTCCGACAGAAAATTTTACAGAGAATTCTTCTTACTGTCCTTGAAAATATAACCAAAATTTATCCGAAGTCTAAGGACAATTAGTTATATGGAAGTTTCCTTTCACTTATCATCAGTAAACTGTTCTAATTTTTTTAAAGCCTGTAAATTTGGAAAATATACGGGGTGCCAGATATTTTAGAATTCATATATAGTCAGGTCCTCTATACATCAGTTGTAATCAAAGATCTTTGGAAAATGGAAAGCAGCCAGAATTGTCTGTTACTATTGTATTCCTTGATAACAGGTACATGATATCAATACTTGCAGATAACAAAAAAGATAATCATCTATATATCTTTGCTGTTTTTATTGTTGTGACTGATTTTAAACTTTAACCTCTTATTATAATACTCTTATAATCGGATATTCAATTTCACTAGTAATCAGAAATTATTACTTAAATATACCTAATATTTAATGATTTATATACATATATATCTTTTGCACGATTTTTTACCATTATGTAAAGTAACCAAATTCTAACACGTGAATTCTATTAAACATATTTTGTTAATATAAACTTCACTAAACTTCACTCGAAATACTCTCACTTTGATATTCGCTTTCACGCTTCACGAATTCAAACGTGCAAACCCTTCACTTGACACTATTGATTTCACTCTTCAAGGAAATTGAATTTATGCATTAGACTGCAAGGTGTAATCGTTTTCCGATAAAATTTTGCAGAAAGGTATAAATACACCCTTTAAGTTGAATATCGTTGCTAACAGTGTCTTAGCTATACTGTTACATCTAAGGGGAATGACATTCAGAAATTGAAAGTTAACCTGTAAATAGTTGCGTGTCGGTCTTTTTTCTGCATTTATCAAATATCTTCACCTAACTTTCTTCCACTTATAAATACAATGGGGAAATTCCATGTAGCTGACCTTAACAGTTTCTCCAGATCCATAATGAAGTAAAAAGTCGTTTTTTTTTTTCAGGTACAGTTTAGAAGTAAAATTGAAAATCGTGGAAAAGTCTGTCAAACGATTACTAGTGTCATTTTATTTTTACATTTTATCAATATTCCGAAACAAGTGAGAAAATTGTATAATTTAAGAAAACTACAAGTTTTCCATTTTGTACATGCGGTATGTACAGCGGCAAAAAGGCTGAACGTAACCAATTGCGTTATGGAAAAAAGGCGCAAATATTCTCGGGTTAAATATTTTAAACAATTCGAAATACTATTAAGGTAGCGTAATTTTGATTTGTTTTTCCTTATATGAACATGGATACTAAAATCCCTTTTTCTTCACAGAACATCCCATTTTTGTGACATTTTGACCGCAATTTTGCAGTCGTCAAAATATGTTGAGTGATACCATAAGCGTTACTTCTTTTAGCATTACTAAATCATGTATTCTAATACGAGCAAATATTGTGCGTGTGTGTGTGCGTGGTTATATATATATATATATATATATATATATATACATGCAAATTTTATCTTAAAAACGGCTCTATCAATTTTGACGAAATTTTGCATCTTGCCGTTTCAGGGCACCAGAAAACCATTGGGCTAGGTCACATGTTTCAGAAAATTCGATTAGAGGTTCATTTTTGGCCACCATGGGTCAGAGTCAAGCTAATTGTATCTAAAAAACGGTTCAAACGATTTTGATTAAATTTTGTATCCTACCATTTTCGGGCACGAGAACATTATTGGGCTGGGTCACATGTTCGACAACTTTAGATTAGTGGGTCATTTTTGAGTCAACGCGTGTCAAGTTTATTTTATCTAAAACACGGCTTTAACGAGTTTGATTAAATTTTGTATTCTACGAGTTTCGGGCACGAGAAAATCATTGGGCTAGGTGCCCATGTCCGAGAAAATTCAATTAGTGGGTCATTTTTGGGTCACTGTGGTAATTTTATTTACAAAACGGCTCAGTCTATTTAGACTAAATTTTGCATCCTATGATTTTCAGGCACGAGAAGACTTTTGGGCTAGGTCACATGTTCGAGAAAATTCGATTAGTGGGTCATTTTTGCCATGGGCATTATGGATCAAGCTATTTTTATCTTAAAAACGTTTCAGAGGATATGAACTAAATTTAGTATCTTACAGTTTTAGGGAATGAGAGGACTATTGGGCTAGGGGGATAGAGGGCTAGGGCACATGTTCGAGAAATTTCGATTAGTGGATCATTTTTGGTCATGGGTCATTATGGGTCAAGTTATTTTTACCTTAAAAATGGCTCAGACGAGTTGAACTAAATTTTGTATCCTATGGTTTTGGGGCAGGAGAAAATCATTGGGGTCACAGGATCGAGAAAATCCTATAAGTGGGTCATTTTTGGGTTACTGTGGGTCAAGATAATTTTATCTAAAAAACGGCTCTGACTATTTTGACTAAATTTTATATTCTACGGGTTTTGGACACGAGAAGACAATTGGGCTTGGTCACATGTTCGAGAAAATTTGATAAGTGGATCATTTTGGTCATGGGTCATGATATTTGAACTAAAAGCTAATTTTCACCGAGCATAGCTCGGTTCTTCCTGCTCGTAACATTAAACACTTTTAAAAATACCAAGGAATCCAATCCGGGCTTCTCGAGTTACTGAATATATTACTGTTAAGTCTACACAACATAGGTAAAAATCATTTTTCATTAAAAATGCTAAAAGATTTTTTACATTTGATGTATTTTTTTAAATGCAATGTTTACGAACAACACGCCTTTTTAAACGAAAAATATCAAATATATTCATATAAAGTTTTGAAATATATTCAAAACGATACTTTTGTATTAGCTCGAGCAAACGGTTAGTACCCAAAGAAATCGTTAAATACTTTATTATTTAACCGTTTAATTCCGGGGTTTTGACACTGTACGTCCCAGAGAATATTTTGTTATTCTATTCGTATAAGATTTTGAAAAATAATATCTGCTATATACTTATACCAGAATATTTTCAAGCAATAACTACCACAAACAATTTTTTTTTGCAAATTGTGGTACTATTGAATGGGAAAATAGTCACCAGTCGAGGCTCGTAATCGAAAAGTTGAAGAAAGCGTTTTGTTTCTGATTATTTCAGGGTTTAAGCGCGTATCTCGATTAGATTGATGAATTCAAGGATGTATTCGATTTATAATATTATTTTAATTATTTATTCATGACGTTTTCATTTCGTTATCGGATATTATCCGGAAACAAATGATGAAATATTTACATTACTTTAAGTGAAAACGTGCCAATTGTCCGAAAGCGGGTTGAACGTGATAAAGATTTTTAAAGATTTTTTAAATCTTGCTTTAAAATCATCTTATAACCAAAAAAATATCGGTAAATTGAGATACGGTTTTCAAACAAATTGCATTTGAAATTACTTTTTTTCCGTATTCGACGGGGTAAAATCTGAAATTCTGCTTAGTTTATACATTTGCAAAAACGCGAAATTTGCTGTATTCCGGACGTTGCAACAGCCATATGACGTAAACATAACTCACGGAAATATTTTACTTTTGTAATATAGATGTAAGAAATGTAATATTCATAAATATAGAATTTTCAATTGCAATTTTTATTCTTGTGACAAATATTCAACTCTTAACTCTTAATATACTACTCAGCCAGTTTTTTACTTAAATTAGAAATATTTTGATACTACCTAAATATCCTGATTATTTAATGTTTTATTAATATAGATCTGTTTAAACAAGCAAAATTATATTAGTATTATATTAGTATGTAGAATATAAAACATAGAATATATTTAGTAATGAAATTCTAACCTGAAAATCCGATTAAACACGTTTAGTTCATTTAAACTTTAGTCACAATTTCCATTCTTTAGAAATTCCTTGAAGTTCAGGAATTCTTGTAAACTTTTCACTTGACAATATTGATTTTATTTTTCGATAAGAATGAGTTTATGCATTAGGCTGCAAGGTAAAATCGTTTTTCGAACACTTTTGTTAGGGAGGTACAAGGAATACCTTTAAGCTGAGAATCACGGGTCTAGATCTTTTTAACACTTTCCAACCTAGTTGAAAAGTGTTTATGACTTCGGTTTGTCTGGCCGTCTGCCGTCTGCCGTCTGTCCGTGCTCTAACTCCCGTAAATATGCTCGGATTGCCCTGCAATTTTTATATGTTATAATCGTTATCAATAGCATGTTCCCTATTTCAACGGAAGTGTGTATCACTTATAGTTTTTTTACAGGGACACTCAAAAGAATTCCGTTACATTGCGGTCTATGGGGAAAAATCATTTGCGGTTTACTTAAATAATGTTTCACTATTTTAAACGCATTGAAATTTATATATATCACTAAGGTGCATTAGAAGAAGCTTAATATGGAATAGGGTGTGCATAGCACTTATACTTACTTTACAGGGACAGTCAAAAGAATTCCGTTACATTACGTCTATGGAGAAAAATCGTCTGCGGTTTATTTAAATAATGTTTCCCTATTTTAAACGCATTGAAATTTATATAAGGTTCATTACAAGAGACTTACTACAGAATATTGTGTGTATAGCAGTCATCGTTCATTTACAGGGACACACAAAAGAATTCTCTACTGTCTGTTAACAATAATTCCTGCAAGTGCGTTTTAAGTTACTGAATGCGATTTTAATTTTAAATCGCTTTTTGTATATTACGTGGTGTGTATAAATTCTGTAGATCGTATACAGGGAAGCACAAAAGTTCGGGAACACATTTCCGTATTATTTAACTCCAGACGGAGAATTTTAAACTGTGCTACGTGTTTCCTAACTGAACTAAAATTTAGCATCCTATGTAGTATATATACAAATCTATAGATCCTATACAGGGCTGAATAAAAGTATTCGGATTACTTAGATGTTATCTTTTAGTTTATTAAACGGTATGATTTGTAAAATTATTTTGGAAGCGTTGGAAAGTGTTACATAATCTATGCTTGACGCAGGATTTTTCGTTCTTGTTTAGTTCTTATTTTGAAGGTTATCCAGAATGAAATTAAGACATTCTACTTTAGATCTTTTAAATGAGTCGAAGTATATTAAGATAATGTAATTGGAATTATTTCAGAAAAATCTTTGATTTTTGATATTTTGTTAGAAACTGTGCCATTGTCTACGAATATTGGATGATGTCAAAAAGAGTGAAAAATTCTTTTTATTCAGAAGTTCTAAATTTATACAAGAAATTCCGAATAATAATAATGTTTGATTTATTTAGTAATAGACATTCTTTGATTAACTGACGCTAAAAATGTTGTTCTCGTAAATTCTGGTTTCAATTCCTAATTTCTGAATACCCCCTCACTCACACACGCAGTAAATTGGAAACAATGATGCCGATTTCGTCAGTTACTTTACTAGATGACACCAAATGCTTACATGCATTTCCAAAAATCAAATAAATTTAAATAGAAAATATGCAGACGGGGTTTTTATTCTGGTGAAAAAAATATAAATTTTTAGCTATTATTGTACTACTCTGCCAGCGATTTATTTACATTAATAATTTTGAAATTACTATTTAAATATCCGCATCATTTAATGATTTAAAATATATATCTGTTCGCACTGTTATATAAATCATAAAATAAGATATAGAATATATTCTATATTTTGTATACGATTATATAACTTACTAATTAATGTAATTTCAACCTAAATATCCAACTAAATATGCTTAGTTCATTTAGACTTCAGTCGCTATAGCCTGATTTTTATATTTGTTTTTATACTCCGGGAATTCTTTCCTGTAAGTCTTTTCATTTGACACTATTGATTTCATACTTCAACATGGTTGCCTTTATGTACTTGGCTTCAAGATAAGATCGTTTTTCGATAAATTTTGTCAGGGAGTTACAAAGAGGGCATTTAATTTGAGAATCAAAACTAACACTTAGTAAGCTATACTTTTAAAGTTAAAGAAAGTTAATATTAGAAGGTCAAATCTAAATGCTTTAAAGGAATTGAAATATTACTTTAAAATACTAGTTTTAAGAAATTCTTGTTTATACAGCCAAGAAATATATTGAAATTTATAACTAATGTATTTACATTAGCTGTATATTGGCTACATATTGGTCCATATTGGAAATATTTGCGTACAAACAACGCCCAAACATTGACGTACTTGCATTTTGCTAATACCGAATGAATATTGCCAATAAATATTTCGATATATTATTGGCAGTATAAGCTCACTGGACAAAAGCATTGTCACCTTTTAGAGGTATCTCGTAATATTACCTAACACCACCACTGCCCATCATAGCCGCCTGTATTCATCAAGAAAAGAATTATACAATGTTTTGTAGTTATGCCGCATATAATTGACGCAACTCGCATAGATGACTAAGGCGACCATATTGCGAAGATCCTGCTGTTGACGTTTTATTCGCTGTTCCAAATGGTCCCTCAGATTTTCTACGGGGTTTAAATCAGATCACAGTCATGATGTAATAGTATGCCTGGGTGTTCATAAAAGCCGTCTAACATGCATGAAGCTTTGTTAACATGATTACTGTCATATTGCAAGATGCTTTATCAAGGGTAACATCCGATAACTCAGAATGCCTAGATCCTGTTCCAGATGGTCCAAGTCATAGTTTTATTTAAAAAATCCAAACCATCACAAAACCGTCTAATATGAAGATGGTGTATTGTTTGGGATGGAGAAAGATTGTAGATTAAAAACACTAATCTCTAGGTTCAGTTAGATGCGGCATCCATTTGATGCCACTCACTCAAGAGTAGATGAAAAAAAGCAAAATCATAATTTGTTGTACTTCATGACGACCAGTCAGATACTGCCCACGTTTGGTGTTTTATGCCCATTGAAGACGTACAACTTTATGCGTCGCTGGGAGTAATGGATACTTACATGGTATTCGCTGCGATCGTTCATGGCATGCAGTTCCCCAGATACACGGTTTCTTTCAAAGAACGATAGCTTTGTAAGTAATTTGAATAATCTAAAATCGTTTCCTGCACATTTTCTGCAAACTTAGGGATTCAAAAAATGTAACTAAAAAACATCGATTTTGTGACCCAATAAAGTGCAATCTCGCTCTTAAACTTCTAAATACAAATCTCGGTTGAAAACCCTGTAAAATGATACATTATCAAACTGGATTAATATTTATTTATAAAATTCTTTGCAAATAATGGTGTAAGTAAATACTTTGATGTCGTAGTACTCAAGATTTATACGTTGAAATATAGATTCCAGTAAATTTATTTTTACAAAATTTTATGCTATAGTGGATGAATTACTCTCTTTGCGAAACAGTAATTTATAAAGCTGTGTTTGTGCTATTAAAATACATTTTAAACGTAGTTGAAACATTTAAACAAAAAATACAGAGAAATTAAATCTGATTTCATGTATTTTAGAAAAAAATATAATAAAATCACTTGTTAGAAATTACATTTTGGACATTAAAATTATTTTCTATGAGAAGTATAAATATATATCTATATATCTATAATAATAAAGATATAAGATTGTGTGTGTATCTGTGTGTTTGTGGGCTGTGTTCTGAAGAGAAACGGATCTATAAAATTTGGTGGAAAGGTTTATGTATGTAGTTTTACACCTTGAATCCCGATTTTTGAATTTTTGAAGAGATTTTTTGATTTAATTTTTATACGATTTTTTAGTGTGTTTTTCCCGTTTCGCTGCAATTTTTCCACATTAGTAACAGGAATCCGAATCCAATCTGTTAGCTCTATATAGTAAATTCTGTCCTCTTTTCAATAAAGTCTATTCGGAATTAATACAGAGCTTTTTGAATGTTTGGCGATTTATTTCCTTCTACTCTAAGAAATTTTCCCAAAATTGCTTGATTGGCTCGTTGGTTGCTCCCATTTCGGCCTCAGTTATGCTCAAATTCGTCATTTTTTTTTCAAGAGTTGATAATTCTTTAGATTTAAAAAATCATGATTTTATAAGGGAATATAAAGGTTATTAACTATCCCGATTTGGAATTTTTCGCAATTTTTATCACGCACGTCACGTCATTTACGTAGTTGATTTCGGAAGTTGGCAACGATAACTTACTGTTGTTACTTTTTTGTGTTTTATTTGTGCATTTTTAACGTTGATTATCTGCCTTTTAAGATAACTTACTGTATTTGTATGTCAAAATAAAAGGAGCATCATTTTGTTTCTGTTTCAAAAGTTAACGATAATTCTTAATGTTAAAAGTCGTTAGTTTCATTTTGAAGGGGAGGGGAGTATCCGGCCGTAATTTAAATATCGCGTTATTGTTCTAAAAGAAAATCTCTCCTTTCCCTCTGCCTCCCAAATCAGAACTTTTTTATTATTATTCTGATTCAAACGGAACCTTTTCTAATATTTTTCTTAGATCCCCCAGGTACTAAACTTCGGTATCATTTTTTCAGGCCTTGGTTACCACTATTTCTGAACATTAATCGCAAGGGGAGTATTTTCTAGTGTACTATGGGCTCAATTTCAACGATAATCAATGTTAGTTCATTTAAATTAACATGAACTAATTACGATATATATAACTAATTAAGATACAGATTTAGCGCCCCCTGACGGTCGAAAGTGAAACTAAAAGATCTTGCAGCACGCCTTCTATACGGTGTCGTATGCAGCGGGAACGCGTGCCACAGTTTCGATCAGAAAAAGGTTTGTTTAGAACAGAGTGCACCCCCTGGAGGGGGTAAAATGTAACTAAAAGATTTTGAATTTAATATCGGTCCGATTCAAATAAACTTCTGTATATTTTTTTCAGCCGGTTGTTACTACCATTTGTTAATATTAATGTCCAGGGGGTGATTTATTTTCTCGGGTTCTATGGGTCCAATTTCAACGGGAACTGGTTCATTCAAATTAATATGAACTAATCAAGATATATATAACTAATTAAGACATAGATTGTGTACCTTCTGGCGGTAGAAAGTGGAACTAAAAGATTTTCCGCGCTTGCACAACACGCCTTCTATACGCTACCGTAAGTAGCGGGGACGAGTGCCGGAGTTTCGTTCGGAAAACGGTTTATTTAGAACAGAATGCTTCATCTGATGGTAGAAATTAGAACTAAAAGATTTTGCACCACCACGTCTGCAATATGGTACTATAAGGCAGCGGATATATGTGTCGGAAATTTGTTTGGAACAGAATGAACCAACTGGCAGTTGAACTAAAAGATTTTTCTTCGCGTGCGCCAAAAATTGTTATTTTTATCGAAACCGCAAAAGAAAGTTACCGAATAAATAATCTCAGACAACGAAATAGTCTCATTGTCACTCATATTCCAGTATTAAGAAAAGTATTGGAGGTATCGATTCGAAACTGATAGGTGTATGCATTTTGATTCCGAAAATGGAAATTTTGCGAAAATCGGACGGTAACTTTTTTAAATTTTGGACCAAAAACTGACCCGCTTTAAATCAAATGATCCAGACATTTGAGGGGGTTGTATTGAATTTATTTCCGCTTTGGGGGTCCATCCATCTGTTTAATTTCCGAAAGACAAAGAGTTACCAGAGGAACGGTTTCGTGCGGCGATTTTCAGAGTGATTTCACATTTCGTATTATTTTTTGACGGGACCAGGCAACGCCTGGCGAATCAGATATTATATATATATTATTAATACAAAAACTGTAAGATTAAATTAAAATTCTTTTTTGAACACAAGTGATTTTAGCAAAAAACTATAATTTATGCCTATTTCGTTTTTCTTTTTATTAGTAAACAGTGCAAGCATAATGGTCTATGTCTTATATCTGCTGAGAAAATCCCATGCAACTTGTTCTATTATATTTCCTTTAATCCTAAATTTGAAATATGCATATTATAATACCTACTGAAATATCATTGCATGCAATGTGTTTAGAATAAAGTTCAATTCACGAAACAAACTAAAGGTAAACATAATAAATTATATTTTTTATCAAAAAAGGAAGCATATAATCAATCTACTTTCTACATTATCTTTTAATAGAAGTTCAACTATAATCTCATTCGAATTCCCTAAGGAATTATCCCCAACGTGTCCAACATGCAATTATTTACGATCATGAGAAAAGCGTCATTGATATCAGCACGCTTTACTTGCGAATGTATTTCATCTTTTTAAGGGAAACAGGCAAATTAATTGAACTTTTTGCCTAAAATCGTAATAAGGGAGTAACATACTTTTGTCACGTACCATAGCAAGGAATCACGTAGGAGTGATACAAATAAAAAGTACAAATGTCTTATGCCTATTACGTGTTTAACTTTATGTGAACGTGTTTTATGATATAGAGGTGTAAAAACATAGCATAATATTATCACGCTAGATACAAATAGATTTTTTTTTTTAAATTAAACAAAAAAAATTCACTTGTTTATATCATTTATTACATAGTAATACTAGATGTAATTTAAAATAGATGTATAAATTTATTTATAATATTTTACGGAATATATCCATTGTTTTTTTTTAATCACGAAATAGTGTATGCTTTAAATGGATTTTTTATATTATATATATATATGAATTAAAACCTCATTCCGTCATCCTAAAGGAATTTTCACATTGTGTTCTACGTACATTTGAATACGATTACGCGAAAAGAGTAGTTAATATTAGCACGTTTTAGCACGTTTTACACGAGTATATATTTCAGATACTCTTCGAATAAAACGGAAAGTGGTTGGATGATTGATTTATGACGGCCAATTATCAACACGAGGGATATAGGCCCTGGAGTAGTGCCCTCCGTGGGGGTCTTTCTAAGGGATCCTAACCCGTATTTACGGCAAGGTTCGAAGAAAACCATGGAAAACTCCAAACGGTTAGGTCGACGAGGGCGACAGGGGTTTGAACCCAGCACCTCCCGTCTACCAGCTTTGAGAGCAGAACCTCTCAGCCACTTGTGGGGCAAAAAAAAACGGAAAGTGAATTGAATTGTTGTTCTAAAATTGTTATAAAGAAGTGACATACCGGTGGTTATAATATAAGTATCTCTATTTGGAGCTGTCTGCAGCTTGAAGGAATAACCCGAATGAAATCAAAATCGGCGCACTTACTGTTAGAGAAAGGGGAGAAGAAAGGAACAATAATAAACAAAAATTGCAATAATCGCCGAGAGATGACGCTTTTGAGTGAGAAATGTGATGTGTAATACAAGAACAAAGAATTAAGGCGTAAAACCGGATGAGAAACTTTTAATTGATTTGAAAGTGTCACAGTGAATGTGGTTACGCTTTCGCATGGCGGTGCCGATAAAGTTTAGGTTCTACATAACCATTTTGCTGGAAGACATAATCTTGCGGTGCATGACGTGCTCAGCTGTGGAATGTAACGTATCACGAGTGATGTATCCTACATGTTGTGATATGCGATTTTTCAAGTCATTGAGTTTTGCGACACCTCCACGGAACACAACAGCGTTTGTACCGACAGGCCCCGTAGCGACATCTGTTGGCGATTATTGCAACTATTTTTTTTATTGTTCTATTATTTTTCCACCTTCTCGAAAAGTAAATGTACCAATGTTGGTTTCATTCCGGATATTCCTATAAGATATGGACAGCTCCGAATAGAGATACTATATATATTATAACCACCCTGTATATTTGTCATGTGTATTTCAGAAATAACGTCGAAATAATATAAATAAAAGGTATAAATATCTTATGTCGAATACGTGTTTCAGTTTAAATGAACTTGTTACCATGATATATATTCGTAAAAACAAATCATTATGTCATCATGTTACGGTCACATTGAAATTCTGTACCATTAAAAATAGACAAAGTAGTTTTCTTATTTCTATCAGTTATTATATCATATAAACAAAAGAAATATAAAGTAGATGAACAAACTTGTTACAATCTTTTATTTATATATAAAGATAGAAAAATCACTTACTGGTACATAAATACAAGAACAATTACATGAACTTGTAAAATTTAATTATGATTTTATATACATAAAAACAACGTTTCGACCTGCATTTGCAGTCGTCTTCATGATATAAAGGTAAAACGAACAAAAGTCTAGAGATGAAAACACAAAGTATGAGAGACAAAGAATTTCGTACAATAACATGATTGGAAGGATATAGTGGCGCCATCTAGTGAATACAACAGAAAGGTTAAAACAAAACAAAAGTTTTAAAATAATCGAAAGTTCGATTGAAGAATATTATGTGCTGCCTTTAATTTAACGTGGTTTTTGTATGTAAAGGTGAAATTTTGTGATTAAATTTTCAGTCGAGTCCTAATATGATGGAATTACAAAAATTATGTACACAGGCATTTTTCCGATAACATTGCAGCATTTTAATAATTTTAGAACTTAATTATAAATTACTAAATTAATTTTAAGACATTTTTGCATTAGCTATCCGCAGATGATAAATTACGAAATAATCTCTATGGATGTTTGCAAGTTCCAAAAACAGCAGAGTTTTAAACGCACCAAAATATGTCAATTGGCTGTGAAATTGCCACAACAAAACATTTTAAACTGTTAAAATTAGAAAATATAAATACAAAAAAATAATAAGAAAACATATAGTTCAAAAGATATTCTTTTATAAATTGTTTAATATTAATTAAGTTACGATTATACTTTGAGAAAAGAATTTAGAAATACTCAATAGATGATTTAAAAAAAAAAGATTTTTATTCTTTCCTGTTGCCACATATTAAAAAAGAATCAGACCAAAAGCATAAATTAAAGCACTGAATTTTCAGTAGTCACCAAATTTACGTACTGTAACGGAAACGTTATGTGGAACTACATCAATTTAATCATGAAGTTAGGCGTGATTTTAAAGTTACACATTGAATGCTTATGAAAAGTGTTATTGTTTTAAAAAGTATATTTACTTTTACATTTATTACTTACCCATCATACGTAGTATAGGGTAAGTCTTGTAATCGTTTAAAAAAAAATTGACGGATTTACACATTTCAGACACTGAAGATTCCGAAAAACATATTTTTATAAAAAAAAATTGTCGTCCGTCTGTATGTGTGTCTGTGTGTCTGTAAACGCTGTATCTCCCGAAAAAATTGAGATAGAAACTTGCAATTTGGTATGTACTTAGTATGTAATAATAGGAAGAAGCCTATTTAATTTCAATGACCTCGATTAAACGAAAATATTTTTTTTCGGACACTCGAAATATTCGTTCTGATAAAAGGTACATTCAAATTTTCGAAATTGTTTATTTTAAGAAATGAATATAAAAGACAATAAAAAAACATAAATTTTGCATAAAGCATGAAGTCAATCGGATAATCAGTTGCCGAGATATTTGGAATCCTATTTACCACACTCTTCGATTTTTCATGACCCTGTATTTAAACCGAATTTTACTTCAAAGATATATTTTAATTGGAAATTCGATGCTTAATCAGATGCAATAAAACGCTAGTTAATAGGATTATTATTTTTGGAGTTATAAGGATGTTTCTTTCAAGCAATTCAGTAATCGAGCCTTTAAAGTTTATGACGTCACCAAGCCACGATTTTATTTGAATTGCAATACATTTTATAAGTAGTTTACACATTTTTATTTTAATATTTTACATTATGCATATCCATGATGGGTAAGTATTACGGTGGTCCACAACGATTAGTTTTTAATAAGTATTTGAATATATCTATTGATTCCATGTAAAATATTAAAATAATGAGCGTTTATAAATGAAACTGATTTATAATACGTATATGAAGTAAACACTCATTTTCACTTCCAGGGAATTTTTCACATTTCGTATTCCGTCCAACATGCAATGGAATATGATCATATGTGAAGGTACGTAACATCAGACTGTTTTACTTGCAAGTATATTTCAAGTTTTTTTCATGTAAAAATGACAAATTAATGAAAGTGTACTTCTAAAATGGTAATATGTTTGCAACGTACACTTGTCACATACCATTGCTATAAATCACATTGAAATGTTATAAATAAAAGGTATAAATACCTTATGCAGATTACGTGTTTAGCTTTAAAGCATCCTGTTATGGCACACGAGGGTAAAAACAAATTCTGATATTATCACGTCACATTCAAAATGAAATTTTGCAGTCTTAGAACTACATGTTTAAAGTACCTTGCTTGTTTCTATAAGTAATAAGGTCAGATGGGATAAATGTATGTAAACAGGGCTTAATTGTAAACAATCGAACAAACAAATACTCACCCGAGCATTGAAAGGACTAATACATACGTGAATCCATATCTCTCCATCACCGAAAAGTAATATTGTTAGTTCCCATTTTTGGGGCTACAATTGGCATATCTATATATTAAAATCGGCTTTATAGTGTACATTGTTACACCACAATTTGAACTATACAACGCTATAAAAAAAGCCTTCTATTTGATACTTGCAATATACATAGTAAAAATGAATAATTATCAATTAAAATGTGTCATTAAAAAAACTTTAATTTCTAAATACCAATTTAGTTTTTATTTGATAAATTTTCAACTTTGAGTAATTCATAGACTTATGTTCATAAAAAATGCTATAAAAAAAGAGAAAAAATAAATTATGCAGTCACTTTCTGTAAATTGTTTGTTTATAAATAAAACAATATTAAACGATATATATTCAATACATGAAAAAAATTGAATTTGTTTTACATTTTTTATGCATATTTCTGTTAAAATGAATATTTTGATTAAGCAAAAATTCCCTATAAGACGTAGGAGCTGTGGTATTGAACATCTAAAGACTACATAATAAATGAAACCACTCCTGTAGTCTATAATATACATGTATGAAATATGTTTTGCTATATTTTGTATTAGAGAATCCTTCCTTATTTCTTTCATGACCCATACAACATTTCCGGATCTTTCCAAACAACAACGAATAACTGTATTAAGTTTATTAATTGCCTAGAAACCGTATTTTATAGCTATCCTAAATATAGCTATGCCCTGCCATGAAAATAACAAAAAAGAAGTTAACTAGAGCTAATTCAAATACAAGTGTGAAAACATCTGAAAAAAAAATATATACCAATGTTAAATTATCGTCATATATAACGTGACTTTACAGGCTTCAAAATAATCTATGCTTCTGGCAGAATTTTATGTCACAAAAAGCTTAGAATGTAAAATATCAATATCGATTGTAAAACTAACTTTTTATAGCATGTTTAGCTTTATATAAGTTTGTTAATTGCCTAGAAACTGTATTTTATAGCTATCATAAATATCGGTATGTCTTTCGATAAAAATAACAAAACGTAAGATAACTGGAGCTAAATTAAATACAAGTATGGAAACAATAGAAAAAATATACCAATGTTAAATTATCGTCATATATAATCTGACCTTAGTAGCTTCAAAATAATCTGTGCTTCTGAAAGAGTTTTATGTTACACGAAGAATATAAAATATCCCTATCGATCGTAAAAGTAACTTTTTATGACACTTCTGTTGGAATTACAAGGGATTGTTAATGGCAATAAACTTACTCAGATTTAATTTCAGTAACTTAAATAAAAATATTTGCATTTCATCTCTAATGATTATAGGTATAAATTTTTTATTGTCCTTCAAATCTTATTTGTTTTCAGTATACAATTCATCCCTATTAAAAAACAATTAACTTCCTTTTGTGCTTTTTCCGTTTATAAATGAAAAATGTATTATTATCTTTTTTAACTGTAAATAGTTATGTTGTTGAATTAATATGGCAGAGAGAATTGTATTTATGCCCTGCCATAAAAATAACAGAAAGGAAGCTAACTAGAGCTAACTTAAATACAAGTGGGGAAACATCTGAAAAAAATAGTCCAATGTTAAATTATCATCTACAGAAGGTTGTTCAGACTGTATGGAAACGATTTTCACAATTAATATCTGAACATATATGCCATATTCTTTGCGACAATTTTACTCTACTGTATAGCCGTGACTCTCGTTTATAACTCTAGATCAAAATTTCTATCATAGTCGAATTTTCGTTTAGTACAATCATATCAATTTTCTCCCACACCTCTTGGAAAACTTTCCAAAGTCTTCCAATGTGTTGTGGATAGTGCTTTCTAACACTCGCATTAACCCATTAAAGCCTGAATTATTTTCGTCTTTAAAATGCAAAACTTACATTTCACACCAGTTTTTTTAAATTAGCAATTTTTGTTTGATTTTATCCCGAACTTTGAGTCCTTAAAAAAAGATAATGTTTCCTTAGAAAAATACTGGTGCATAAACAAATAAAGAAAACTGCCCAGTTAAACTGAGGGCATTGAGCTCACAGGCTATTCACACTAATTGTATATTATACTCTTATTTCAAAGAAATTGAAATAAGCCCCTTGAAAAATAAAGAAATCGACAATATATTAAGGAGAGCCTCTTATTACAATGAATATGTATATACAAAATTTGAAGAAAATCGGATAATGCTGCTTGAAAAACCCATTTATATAAATTAAGGGGGGGTTGGCCCCCCCGTCCCCCCCTTTATACTTAACCAATCAATCCCGAAAACTAATCAGGGAAGCGTCTTAACCCAATGAACTTATAAACAAATTTTGAAGCAAATGAGATAATTCTGCATGAAAAACCCATTTATATAAATTAAGGGGGGATTACCCCCCCGTTCCCTCCCTTTATACTTAACCAATCAATCCCGAAAACTAATCAGGGAAGCGCCTTAACACAGTGAACCTATAAACAAAATTTAAAGGTAAACGGAATAATTCTGTATTAAAACCCCATTTATATAAATTAGGGGGGATTAGCCCCCCCTGTTCCCCCCTTTATATTTAACCAATCAATCCCGAAAACTAATCAGGGAAGCGCCTTAACACAGTCAACCTATAAACAAAATTTGAAGGAAAACTGAATAATTCTGTATTAAAACCCTATTTATATAAATTAGGGGGGGGATTAGACCCCCCTGTTCCCCCCTTTATATTTAACCAATCAATCCCGAAAACTAATCAGGGAAGCGCCTTAACACAGTCAACCTATAAACAAAATTTGTAGGAAATCGGATATTTCTATGAAGAGTTATCGCGTTACGTACGTACATACGTACATACATACATACATACATACATACATACATACATACAGAACCGGCGGGCACATAAGCTCTCAGGCTTTGATAGCCTGTGAGCTAAAAAATGGTTGAAACTTGTCTGGTACCATATGGTACCGCTAGGCTTTAATGGGTTAACGAACACATAGGTAGTTATAAATAAAAAAGTATGGTAACACTGGATGAAACTTGACTTTATTTAAGTGAATGTATCAAAAGAAGAGCCTTTTTTTACCATTTAATAGAAAAAAAAAGAAATGGGTTTGTGAAAATTTCCACAAGAATTCATGATTGCTGCTGGATTTTGTTATTAAATTGAATTAAAGGTAAAAATGCAGTAAAGCTAAGATTATTTCACTTTTTTATTAGTAAAATATTTTAGATTTGATGAAGAAATTCAAGATTTATATGAAAAATACATTAATTGAGCTTCATATGAACAAGGTCTCCCAGCCGCTCTTCCATGACTCAACTGACGCATATTTCGCAAAGAAAGAATCCGAAAAGGGAATGAATTGCGTCTCAATTGAAGATGTGAATGTAAAATCACCTGATGCACCCGCTTCCTCATCAATTTCCTTTGTCTGCATTTGGATTGTTTAAATGAATTCACGAACATTGAAAAGACTTTGGAAAGTTTTACAAAAGGTATCGGAAAAAATCGACATGACTGTAATAAAGAAATTCTATTACCATAGAACTTTTGAGCCAGAGCTACTGCCAAACGCCAAAGCTATCCTACAAAGTCAAACTGAAGCAAAGAATATGACAAAAATGCATAGAAATTAATTTTTAAAATCGTTCCCATAAAGTGTGAACGACCTTCTGTGTAACGTGACCTGACAGGCTAGCATAATCCGTGCTTCAAGCAGAGTTTATATCACAAAAATTCTCGAATATAAAATATCACTATCGATTGTAAAACTAATTTCTTATAACACGTTCAGTTTTATATAAGATTGTTAAATGCCTAGAAATTGTATTTTATAGCTATCATAAATATCGCTATGTTCTTCCAAAAAAAAAAAGAGAGAAGATAACTAGAGCTAAATTAAATACAACTGAAAATATATACCAATATCAAATTATCGTCATATATAACGTGATCTTTCAGGCTTCAAAATATAATCTATGCTTCTGGCAGAGTTTTATGTCACAAAAAGAATATAAAAGGCCCATATCGATTGTAAAACTAGCTTTTTATGACACTTCTGTTGGAATTTAATAGATTGTTAATAGCAATAAACTTACCCGGATTTAATTTCTGTAATTGGATAAAATTGATCTCCATTTTACCTCTAATGATTATAGATATATTTTTTCTTATTGTCATACGAATTTTATTAGTTTTCTGAAAACAATCGATCCCTATAAAAAGCCAATTAACTTTCCTTTGTGTTGTTTTCATCTTATAAATGCAAAATGCATTATTATTTTTTTAAACTATAACTCGTTTTGTTGCATTAACAGCATGGCAGAGAAAATCTTATTTTATAGTTATCATAAATATCGGTATGTTCTGCGATAAAAATAACAAAAAAGAAGTTAACTGGAGCTAATTTAAATACAAGTGTGGAAACATCTGGACAAAAAACACATCCCAATAATAAATTTCGTCATATGTAAGTTGAACTTACAGTCTTGAAAATAATCTGCGCTTTTGGGAAAGATTTTATGTTTCAAAAAGCTTAGAATATAAAATATCCCTATCGATTGTAAAACTTACTTTTTATAACACGTTTAGTTTTATATAAGTTTGGTAATTGCCAAGAAACCGTATATTTTATTGCTATCAGAAATACCGGTATGCCCTTCGATAAAAATAATAAAAAAGAAGTTAACGCGAGATAAATTAAATACGAGTGTGGAAAAAACCTGAAAAATATACCAATGTCAAATTATCGCATAAATAACGTGACCATATAGGTTAAAATTATCTGTGCTTCCGGGAGAGATTTATGTCATAAAAAGCTTAGAATATAAAATATCCCTATCGAATACAAAACTAATTTTTTATGACACTTCTGTTGGAATTAGAAGAGATTGTGAATAGCAATACATTTACTCAGATTTAGTTTCAGTAACTGAAAAACAAATTACGTGCATTTCACCTCTAGTTATAAAAGGTGTAAAACGTGTGTTGTCATTCAAATATTATTATTTTTCATTCTCATTTTATCACTATTAAAAAAATCAATAAACCATTCTTTGAGCAACAATTTTTCCTTTTATAAATGTAAAGTGTGTATTTTCTTTTTAAAACTGTGAATAGTCGTATTGTTGAATTAAATATGTGGCAGAGTGCCTAGCTTCTCTTTTATAAGAAACTCTAGTGGATGATTGAGTTTTGAGATTTTGCGTGCAATCGCGATGTCCTGAATACTAAAATTTGTGCATTAATGAGACCTATTATGTCATTTCTTTAAGTTTCGCAAAAGTACGTATCTTTGAAAGTCGGTTGACACGGTTACGTTTTAAATTATATCTTAATTAGGTAACTCTGGTTGTGTAGTAACAGTCCAAATATCATCCATTCACGAGGCATCTTTTTATGAGCATAAGGCAGCATGTGATCTTCTACAGTGTTTTTATAGACACTTTGATCCATAATCACATCGATGTGTACGAAGGGGACGATGCCATCCTGATGGAAAGCTCCCCAGACCATTACTGATCCATTTCTGTGCTTCACTCTTGGACGTTCGTACCGGGGATCCATTGTGGATGAATATAAAGTAGTATTAGGCGCCCAAAAGACACCAGAATGGATCCCCTGTGCCAACGTCCAACAGTGAATCACGGAAACGGATCAGTACTGCTCCTGGAAGCTTTTAATCATGATGCCATCGTCCCCCTCGAGCACATTGATGTGATTATGGATAAAAATGTTTATAAAAACATTGTAGAAGATTACGTGCTGCCTTATTCTCGTAAAAAGATGCCTCGTGGATGTATGCTTCAATAGGATAGTGATCCAAAGCACACCTTCAAAATGGTAACAAATTGGTTTACAGATAAGAAAATTAAAGTTTTGGACTGGTCGAGTCAGTCACCCGACATTAATCTTTGGGAACACAATGGAAAAAATGTCGGGACTTGTAAACATTCTTCAAAGGCAGAACTCCTTCAGGAACTTCAATCGGAATGGGCGAAAATCCCTAGGTCAACTTCAGAAAGCCTTGTTAATTCCGTGCTCAGACGAAGTGCTGCAGTCCTCAAAGCAAAAGGATATGCAACTAAATATTAAATATTGCTATATTTCGTTACATTATGACGCCTAATTTCAATAAAAGTTTAGAAAAACTGAATCGTCTCAAAACTTTTGCGAAGTAATTTTGCAAATTTGCAAATTATTTTTTATTTATGCATATATCTAAGTCGTTCTAATGTTGCATTTTGTTCAGCTTTAAAAGGGGTACAAATTACTCATTTACATTATTAATAAATTTTGCTTACAAAAAAAGTTAGGGCAGAAAAACATATCAACTCAAAGCTTTTGCGAGCTACTGTAGCTATATACAGTGCGGTAATAGTTGGACTCATTGGATTTGGAACACATCTCGTCCTCAGGTTTGTGAGTCTTCTCGTGAAATTCGAGCTGCGTGTTGACTTCAGGTGGATTTTCCTATTAAATTTGGATAGTGTTTGGCTGTAAGTTTTCGCCAATTTGGTAAGAAGTTGAGCTTTCTACTTGAATAAAAAGCCATTGGAGATCACGAGATTCCATTTATAGTGATATTATCTGCTAAAATGAGTTTTTTAGGTTCCACAAGAACGAACAGTGAGTTCATTTGGAGTCGAGTTAAGTGAGTTAAATTTAATAAGCTTTGGGAAAAGATTTGCCCCCTCTCAGTCATTTATAAAATTGAGCTTATTTTTTACACTTTTCATATAAATATATCCTCTTCACTGATATTTCACTGTTTACTGTTGTGCATAAATTATTGTGTTTGGCTAAATCTGTACCATGGCCTACTTCCCAACTGACATATCCGCAGTGCATGTTACAGACAGACAAAATATAATTGATTACATAATTTTAGAATTTAATTTATTTTATCGTATGTAAAATGTCTTACCGAATGCTACATTTTGTCTGCTTTACTGCTGTGAAAATTCTTTGATCTGAAATAACTACTATTCTTTACCCTTCCGTTCTCTTATAGTTTTCACTAGAGCAAATTTAATTTATAAAGACGAATACATTTATTTTTAATGGTTCTGTTCATTTATTCGGATGTTATAGTACCACTTATACTATGAATGTCTTATACACCACTTCTTATACCACTTATAGTAAGATTTCCAATATAAATGGAAGAACATATATTCCTTGACAATTTTCATCCACAAGATTGTATTATATTCATGCACTATTGTACTAATGATAAATTCGGAAAAATGCCAGTACTCACTTTTAACATGTGAAGATAAGCACACAATATGCAACATCGTTATTTCGAAAGTCCAGCCCAAGTAGCATACAATGGTTGGGCCAACGTTGATTAATTATTGGCAAATTGTCTTTCCACGTTGGCTCACAATAAGAAATGTCCGCCTTGCCTTACCATTAGCCAACTAACCATTTTCCAGCAAAGGGCCAACAGTAGTCCAATCGTTTGCTGCTCAGAATTTTGCGCAGTTACGCTCCAGTTTAGAAGGATCTCTGCAGCTAAAATTTCCCAAACTTTTGACAACCCTACCATTCCCAATCATAACATTTTCCAACAATTTCCACAAACTGCCTACTATGGTCCAACAAACTGTGCCACTTGGGAAATGCCACGAGGGGGCTTGTAAAGATATAAAAGCACCTATTTATAAAAACAAGCTTGATTAGTGAACTTTTTTATGATTTTCCCGAGAATCCAGTAGATGGATCAAAACTCGCCGTTGGCATTTATTCCTGAATACGGGAAAAAAATGCGCGCACCTTAGAAGGCTGAAAATATTAAACAAAAGCATATTAAAAAATTTAATTTAATATTTTAAAATTTTCCAGTTTATTAATTTGTTTATTAATTAAAAGTTTTTACAGATAAACACTTAGTGCCTTTGAATGCGCTAAGAATGAACTAAGGTTTCTGTAGCTACCAAAAACTCAATTTGTCCTTTAAAATATGAAATGTTTGTACTTTTAAACAAGAACGAAAAATGTGTCAAGTATAGATTATGTAACACTTTCCAACACGTCCAAGTAAGATGATATCTAACTAAACAATTTTGAAAACGCATAACACATTTAAAAATCCAATTTCAGAAATTAACAACAATATTCGGAAAAACATCCGAGCTCTTTTGTGCAGCCCTGTACAGGATCTTTAGATTTGTATATATACTAAATAAACTGCTAAATTTGAGTTCAGTTAGGAAACGCGTAGCACAGTTTAAAATTTCCCTTCTGCAATTTCCGACAATAAACGGAAATGTACTCGAGAACCTTTGTGCTACCCTGTATACAATGTATACAATTTATACACTCGAAGTAATAGACAAAAAATGAGTTAAATTTCAAAACGCGTTCGGCAACTAAAAAAACATTCCCAGCAATTATTATTAATAAGCAGTACTTTAACCAAATTCTTCTGTGTGTACCTGTAAATGAATGATGAAAGCTATACACAGACAATATTCTATAGTAAGCCTCTTTTAATCCACGTTAGTGATATATATCAATTTCAATATGTTTGAAATAGTGAAACGTTATTAAAATAAACTGCAAACGATTTTTCTTCATAGACCGTAATGTAACGGAATTCTTTTTTGTATACTGTAAAGGAACTATAAGTGCTCTGCACACCACATTCTGTAATTAGTCTCTTGTAGTGCACGTTAGTGATATATATCAACTTCAATATGTTTGAAATAGTGAAACGTTATTAAAATAAACTGCAAACGATTTTTCTTCATAGACCGTAATGTAACGGAATTCTTTTTTGTATACTGTAAAGGAACTATAAGTGCTCTGCACACCACATTCTGTAATTAGTCTCTTGTAGTGCACCTCAGTGATATATATCAATTTCAATATGTTTGAAATTGTGTAACATCATTAAAATAAACAGCAAATGATTTCTCCCCATAGGACGCAATGTAACGGAATTCTTTTGAGTGTCCCTGTAAAGAAAACTATAAGTGCTACACACTTTATTTTAAATACGGAACAAGCCACTGTAAGCCTCAATAACATATATCAATTGCATGACGATCCGAGCATATTTACATGAGCTAGAGCACGGACGGACAGACAGACGGCAGACAGACAAACCGAATTCATAAACACTTTTCAACTATGTTGGAAAGTGTTAAAAAGTTTTATGCAGCATTTTTAACAGGAATAATGGTTTAAATTCTAGTCTGAACTATCATATACTAAACCTTTGGGGAAAAAATATTTTAGAACAAAGTTCAGTAAAAAAAAAATATATTAATACAGTTTTTCTTAAATTAAAAAAAAAATTGTAGAAAGTAAACACCAGATGCATAAAAAATGCACATCGCTGTCCATCCTTCTTTTTATCAATAACAGTAAGCTCAAATTTAGCACCAAATGTTGCGAACTGCTGTTGTCTTCGAAAGAAATAGCGCCTTAGTCCTGAGTCATCAAATGTAGGTCGGAAAAAATCGTCGCTTTCCGGAATAAGTCGTTGCAATCGGAAATGAAGGACTAAATTTAATCGGAATGCAAAAAATTTATCCGAAAAATAACGATTTCGTTTGAACAGCAGAAACAGACTACAGTTGATGACAACACTAGGGCTAAATTTGAGTTTCAGTTGGGTAGTTAATAACTCTATATAGGAGACCCTATAGTGACCAAGGCTGTTGTGTCGAATGATGGTATATAGATTTTCATTAAATCCATATAAAATACATAATTCGTGTTTTAATGAGTAGACCAGATAATGCAAAGCAGAATGCACAGGATGAAAAGTACAGAATGCTATCAGGGAACTCCTCAAGGAAGCCGGCGTAATCGAACTATCCATCTCACAATCAATAGTCAATGACTTAATCCTAAAATTAGTAATTTAATATTTCATGTCTTTCGAAAATAATGGAACTACACTCTGGCTGACTAACGTGTAACGACTTCTTTTTGCTTAACCCTGCGTTAGTCGCATGTGTATCTCTGTGATATAAGCTGTCATTTTCCTCTTGCAAGATTTGAAGGGCTAGTTGAGCTAAAGTCGAAAGGTAGGCCTCCCCGCCCGGTTTGACTTTGTAAGTTTTGAACCGAGTAGATTCAGAACCTCAGGGCTTCCTCCACCTTCCTCCCACCGGTATCAATTTTCTCCCGCGACAGTTGCTGTCGATTTGGCTAAAGGATTGAAAACTTGCAAAAGGAAAATGGTGGCTTGTATAACAAAGATACACAAACGACTAACGAAGGGTTATATAAAGTACTTTTTCTCTTCTAGATTCTCGATTATTCATCTAAATCACGGATGGTCGATTCCCGATAATAGTAACTATGTGAGTACTCGGATATATTTTTTTTTTGCTTTATTTCAAAAATCACGCGAATAATTTATATAAGTGATTAAACAATATGTGCACGATGATTAGTTGATAGTTGTAACAAATTAAATTCATTTAATACTTCTTTATGCAATAATGGCATGCTTGGCTATTGTTTTAGCTGTTTATGTAATCAGGCTATTGATACTGGTTTACATGGACAAACATACAACCTAAGTTCTAGAACAGTTAAAAAGAGATTCGAAAAACAATTGCTTGTAGTAATTGATTATTATTATTCCCTTTAAAAACTAGTCGTTGGGGACCACCGTAATACTTACCCATCATGGATATGCATGATGTAAAATATTAAAATAAAAAATGTGTAAACTACTTATAAAATGCATTGCAATTCAAATAAAATCGAGGCTTGATGACGTCACAAACTTTAAAGGCTCGATTACTGAATTGCTTGAAAGAAACATCCTTATAACTCCAAAAATAATAATCCTATTATCGAGCGGTTTATTGCATCTGATTAAGCGTCAAATTTCCAATTAAAATATATCTTTGAAGTGAAATTTGGATGAAATACAGGGTCATGAAAAATCGAAGAGTGTGGAAAATAGGATTCCAAATATTTCGGTAACTCATTATCCGATCGACTTCATGCTTTATGCAAAATTTATGTTTTTTTATTGTCTTTTATATTCATTTCTTAAAATAACCAATTTCGAAAATTTTTAAACGAATATTTCGAGAGTCCGAAAAAAATAGTTCCGGTTAATCGAGGTTATTGAAATGAAATAGGCTTTTTTCCATTATTACATACTAAGTACATACCAAATTGCAAGTCTCTATCTCAATTTTTTCGGGAGATAGAGCGTTTACAGACACACAGACGGACGGCAATTTTTTTTTTCTAAAAATATGTTTTTCGGAATCTCCAGTGTCTGAAACGTGTAAATCCGTCAAAAAAAATCGATTTTCAAAACGATTACAAGACTTACCCTATACTACGTATGATGGGTAAGTAATACGTTAAATTATTCTAAAATGCACTACATTCATTTTACATAACTCTGCTTTATTTCAATTATTTGTAATTGTTGTTGTTATTTGTGAAGTGACAGTTTATAGAAATTGCATTATGTTACATCATCTAAAGTATTGAACATCAGCGAAAATAAAATTAAGAGCATAAAAAGAGAGAAAATTACAGTTTTTAGTTTAACTATTTCATTAATTCAGAAAGGGACAATATCAAATCGTAATATAAATATATTTAGATTTTCAAAAGATTTGTAAAAACATTCTGCACAATAAAACATAATGTCACCTTTCCTATCCCCGTTTGTTATATTACAATTTAAATTTCATAACAATATAAAAAAAAACGATTTATTTTTTGACACACGTGACAGTATTTGAAATGAAAATAATTTAATAAGAATATTTCATAACAGAAAATTTAGATATGTGTAAATCATATTGCTTATTTGATTTATTCTTTATTATGAATAATTCATGTGTTTGTATCTGGAAAAGTGAAAGTGTTAAAAAAGAAATAATCAATTTTACTAAGCTTTTCTGTGAAATGTTTGTTCTTGAATAAAATGACAAAATAAATGGAAGTAAAAATATCGCTCAATGAATACGAAAAAGGGATTTTGCTTAATGTTCTTATACATATAAAATACGATTTCAAACTAGCAAAAGTATTTTATAGGATTGCATTTATGGTAGTAATATCTGATTTAGTTAATGAAATTTAGACCGAATAATAAGTCAGAAAAATGAATAGAACTCTTCCCTTGATTTCATCGTATTTAAAAAAAATATTTTATTGTTTTCTTTATTATGTGATACTGTAATAATTGTAGATTTAGTTTTAATGAATGAAAAAATGCAAGTTTCCGTTTAAAATTAATGACATAGGAACTAGAATTTTGAGAAATATTGTACTATTTGGTTGAATTCTTTTCAGTTATTTCCGTTTTGTCAGAAAAAGATATTTTTCGCAAAAAAAAAAAAAAAAAAAAAAAAAAAAAAAGAAAAGAAAAGCAAAAGGCAACATTTTCGGTTATAAAATTTAACGACTTTTCTATGACTGTGTCAAAGTAACCTTTTTTTTTTTCATTTTAAAGATTTATTGACGTGAACGCATTGAGCTCTGTTATTGTGATCGCCGTATTATTGCATTATTATTATTTTTACATTGGAAGCCCCATGGTTAGCACTGGCAAGACCGGTGGTTCTGTAAGTATGTATATGCAATTTATTTTTAATTGTAATGTTGCTCTCTTCCTCTACGTACAATAAACCAAAAGGATTTTTACATGTTTATTTGTCTTGAGAAGAAGCTAAAAAAATTCAATAGATTATTTAAAAAAATTATAATCTGTACCAAAATTAATTTGACCAGTTAGATCATATTTCGATAGCTATCAATTCTAACTTTTACATTCTTAACTAATATGTTATATTTTATAATTAGTTAATAAAATATAATTTCAGAAATTTATAGTCAGTATTTAATTACTGTAATTACAGGGCAAAACATTTTAAATTAGACATAATGACTTTTTAAAACATATCAATAAATAACAATGTTTCAATCATTCTCTTAAAAAATTAAAGCATTATTACACGTTTTAAAACAGATGGTAATGTTTGTAAAAAAAATATTTGATCTTTTTTTATTCTTTGAAAATGCGCAATAAGAAATCGTGTTACTACTGATGTTACGGAGTATAAAAAAACTTTCTTTGAAATGTTCTTTTTATTTTAAACTAAATCTTCTATCCTAAATTACATTAAAAATTTAGCCTGCCTTCATTTAACGTCATTTTAAATGACATACTAAATTAGAAGACAAAAGATTGTGACTAATTAATTTCCGTTTAATTTTTTTTATGAAATATGCTATGCTAAAATCCTTAATGAATATTGTTAAACAACAGCTAATTTAAATCAAAATATGTATTTATTCATGTTTTTTTACAAAATCCAGTAAAAAAATAAAATAAATTAAGGTTTATGATTCTTACTTAATTAATAAATTATTCTTTGAATAATTTTATTCATTTTTATTCATTCAAGAAATAAAAATAAGGATATCATTTATATTCGTAATTAAATCGGTGGTTTATATTTAGAAATTTCTTTTTATTTTAATCCGCTGCTTTTTTTATAATAAAAATGAATTTTGTAGTCGGATGGAGTAATGATAATCATATTTTATTGTATTTATTTTATTAGCAATAGTAATATTAAACTAAATTTATATATTATTTGAAAGTTTAAAGACAAATATAAGACAATAGATTATATCAAATTAAAATATTTGTAATATGATTGAAAGAAGGAAAATTAACAATCGCAACTGCATCATAGTAAATTAATTAATGTATGTACAGTCGTGGAATAAAAAACGGAACACCCCCCAGCTAACTCTGCAACAAATTATAGTAGAAGGAAGTGACTGGTACCAAACGATTGGAAATAAAGTCTACTTTTAAGTGATGTACATAAAATTTGCTTAGGGGGCCATATACATATAAAAACACACCCAAACTTTGTTTTTTTTCAATAGCAAGATCCAAATTTGACAACATATTTGAAATCTATCTGCAGTTCAAACTATGCCTAGATACCAAATTTCATTAAATTCCTGCGATTAGTTTCTGAGAAATTAATTACTTTATAATGAGCATATTTAAGGGGCTGTATCCAAATTGAAGTTCGGTACTCGATTGTTGAAATGCTGCAGAATGTCATCTTTTAATGTATTATGTTTTACCGATATGAACATTTTACTCACTTAATAAGTTTCGGTTATCTTTATATGCTGTAAGATAATGTTTACAAGTGTTGAATTATCCGATTTTAACCCCTTGGGGACGAGCGACACGTATGAGTGACGCATAAGATGCTCAGAATCCTCGATTTTTCCCACCAGTTATTTTTTATTGCAAGCTTTGCCTTATTATATCTTAGCATTTCCACAATTCAATTAGACGAAAATTTCTGTTTTGAAAAACTGGTGGTAAATTATTAAAAATTCTGTAATAGACTCTCGTCACGAAGGGATTAAAAAACCATAAGATTATTTGTAATTAAAATAGTCTTAGAATATGTAAATGTTATTGGAATTTTACAGGTGCTTTTATAATGCTTTTTCTCAGATTTTGCATCTATTTAACTCGCCTTTTCTTTAGTTTATTGGCAGGAACGTGAATAATATTGACAGATACAAAATTTAGAATTAAAAAAAAATAGTATAAATCAGCGTAATGAAACAAAGTAAAAATAACAAAAAAAAACGCAGATAAATTGTTTTTTAGTCTGAAAATAAATCCCGACATTGTTTTTTTTAGTAGCGAGAGGGGGGGTGTCTTGTTTTGAGATATGTTCGCAGAATTTACATTCCGATTTATTTGAAGACAAAAAACTAAATATATGTTATAAATATAAAGTGTTGGGTTGGGTTGATTATTGACGGCGAATTATCTGCACTTGGGATATAGGCCCGGGGGGAGTGCCCTTCGTGGGGGTCTTTCTAAGGGTACCCGTATTTATGCATGGATAAATCCACGGCTCGAAGAAAACCACGAAAACTCCGAACGATTAGGCCGACGGGCTATATGTTATAAAGACATCTGAATAACTTTACATCCGTTATTCTCCTTCGGAATAGGGGTAATAATTCTATGATTAAACCTATTCTGGTAGTTCATTTGAAATTTTACAATTAACTCATTAATGCCTCCTGGCAAGAAAACTTGCCATATGACATTTATTATTTATTATTATTATTATTATTATTATTAGATTTTTTTGCACACTGCTAGCGATTGGGAAATAATCTTGCCTATCAGAAAACCATAAAAATAACTTGTAGTTTTTTTTTCAATTAGCCTGTTTAATCGAATAGATTTAAATACGAAAGTTATAGAAGAAATATTGCAATTTTTTCTTCGCAATAAACTACCAATATAAACCTTACCTATTAATCCATGTCGAAACAGTTTGAAGAGACACTTGAAAATGCCCAGCTATATAACGAAAACTTCTTCCAGCTTGCCACATGCCAATCATTTGGCCTTTCGTTGCTTCAGTTAATTGTGGGGCCATTTTGTTTCAGCAAATACTCTACACATATGCATTTATAATAAACTTCACTTCAAACATATATACTGCAGAAAAAACAATATAGTTTTATTAGACTGGAAAAGAAGCTATAAATCCATTTAAAGGTAACAAAAATGATTAAGTTTTTTCTAAGGTAGAACTGATCATATTTTTCAAAAATGAGCTTTATTAATTTAAAAATAAAAGCGAAACTATTTTCCATAAATGAAAACATATATCTCATGCAAATACGTTTTACGTAATTTTAATGAAAAATTTTAAAGCAGACATTGAAAAAGTAAAAGAAATATATATATATATATATATATATGTAGCATTTTGACGAGGTTGAGATATTACGATGAATAATATTCCATGAAAAGATGGCAGTCCTTCAACGATATAGCAAGTTGCAGTCGATATTAGCGAGTATGGCGAAGTAGAAGGCAATGAAATGAGTCCACCAAAGTTTTCCAATAAATCCAGCCAATCTCCAGACAAATAATTTTATTAGAAGACGAACAACACCGAAACAATTCCCAAAGGTCTAAAACTTATAGCCCTCGGGCTAACGTTGCTTCACTTCATGGAATTAAGATGTTACTGGGCCAGTTGAATATTCTACGGAATTAAAAACACTAGACACATATTTGTTTAGACTTCCAAACGTCAAAAAATCTAGTGCTCCGACCGATGCGACCTGGTTTTGTTCCTTCAGCGGAGACATACAGTAATTCACGTCACGAGCGTACAAACCAATGAGTGAGAGGCTAGCTCCAGCCCAGCAAATGAGGTGCAAAGGAGGAGCTAAGACGGTAAAGAATTCCGAACGTGGTAGCGGATTAATTTTGGAGTGAAACTACCTCAGCGCGCGAAAAATTTAGCATAATAATAATAATAAGAAGAAAATGGCTTTTAAAAAACATTCGAAATGAGAACGCGTCTCAGAATTTTATAGATTGGGGAACTGATAAAAGCTACGAATGATCTTAAATTTTAGATTAAGATTTGGAATAAAATAATTATTAATATAAGGATATTTACTTTTAAAAGGACTTTAAATAGGAATAGATATTATGAAGAATTAAGGAAATACTGACTATGACAGAAGTTAGATTAATTTTAAAATATTAATGCGAATAAAATGGAAGGATACGAAGGAAATAAATTTTTATATAACATATATATACTAATAAAGGCTGGGGTTCTGGTGCCTCGCTGTCTTATATCTTACTACAATCGCAGGTCGTTGTCAGAGTTGTTTAACGTAAGATCACGAAGCATTGAAATACGGTTTACGCATTGTTTATAGTGTAAGACAGACTTAATCTCTAAGTTTATCAAGTCACTATAATCCCAGCCTATGAGTATAATATTTTCTCAAAGAGGAATGAGAGCACTCCGACCCGAATATCGATTCTTACCACTAAATTTTAATAGTATTCTCCAACGTAAAGAACTTCAGAATTTTTTTCCTTGAATAAGGTAACAAATACTATTAAAATTTAGTGGTGTCAATCGGGATTTCGAGTCGGAGCGCTCCCATCCCTATTCAAACTATGCTTTAATGCACATCATAGACGGCCCCTTAAAGCAGCATTTTGTGGTTTTTTAAGCATAATTTGAAAACTACTTGGAAAAAAAATTGAAATTTTGAATACACATAAAGCAGGACATAATAAATATAAATCCATCAAAAAAATTGTAGGTTGCAATTCATAATTTTTTCGAATATTAATTTCATAATTCATAATTCATATTATAAAATTTTAAAAATTACAAATTTGACGTAGTTATGTTTGGGTTTTTGAGTTTTATAACCAAACAAAACGTTAGCACATTAGGATTATAATTTCAGGAGATATTAATAAAAATATGAAAATGTAATTTAACATTAGAAGCTCTAAAATTTGAATGTTTATAACTCAAAAACTTATCATCCAAATGACTTAAAATTTTGTATCTAGGCATAGTTTGAACCGAAGATTTAAAATATCATGCCAAAAGTAGGTGTTGCCATTGAAAAAATTAAAGTTTAGGCTTGTTTTAATATGTAGATGGCCCCTTAAGCAAATTTTAGATACATCACTTAAAAGTAGACTTTATTTCCAATCGTTTGGTACCAGTCACGTCCTTCTACTATAATTTGTTGCAGAGTTAGTGGGGGGTGTTCCGTTTTTTTTTTCCACGACTGTACACTTATATGCAAAAGCTAAACATAATTAGAGTACAAAAAGATATTTTATAAAAACTTAAATATAATAGAGTGAAACGTGACAAACGTGTATGAACTATACAAACTATGGAAATAATAAACATAAAGTTACGAATTTGAAAGAAATACTTTTGAAACATATGGTATCAAATCATGATTTTTATTATTGTTGAAAACAAAGAATACTAAACTCTGTACAGAAATCAGCCTGACCAATGTAAGTATCCATTTAAAAATAATGATATATGAACTAGAATTTCACTAAATACTCCGCTACTTGGTGGAATGTTTTTCAGTTTTTTTTTCCGTTTTGTCAGAGAAATCTTATAATTTTTTTTTTTGCTAAACGTATAAAAAATAGCGCATTCTCATTTATAAAAGTAAGTAAGTTTTCTATGAGAGCGTCAAAGTAACGTGATTTTTGTCTTTTTAACGATTTATTGGCACAAATGCATGGAGCTCCGTTATTGTGATCGCCGTATTATTGGATTGTAATTTTCTTTTTTACCTTTGAAAGCCCCATGGTTAGCAAGATCAAAACAGTGTGGCTCCGCTAGTATTTAAATACAATTTTTTAAAATTGTATTATTGTTCTTTTCGTCTACGTACAATATATGAATCTTGTAATATTTCATGTCCATGCTAACCCTACAACGATTTTGAACACATTTTTTAGAATTTATTACAGAGTTGCTGAAGGCCCTACACTGTAAAAAATGACCATTGTTTCTTATTTTATGAAAATATACTATAACCACGAACGAAAATATAATATAATCTTCTGGGTTATCCGAAATTCCAAATAGCGTGTTGCATTGTCTTTTGAATCCCCAGAAACCAATACCTTTCCAAAATTTAAAGAATAAGCAAAGTATTTTTCGCTGCCCGTATTTTTAAGAAACGTTTCCAAAGGGTTTTTATGGTGTATTAATTAGCGTCCTCAGCCTGGAATACCTGTTTTCCGAATGCTATCAATTCTCAAGTAAACATTTTCATGCTCAAAAAATATGTTTAACAGACAAACATGCAAAATTAACAGCGTTAACAATAACATTAAAATTAAGATTATTTCTTTACTCTTTCATGTATAAATTAACTTATGCGGCTGAAAACGTTTACTTGAGAATGGATGACATTCGAAAAATAGGTAATCCAGGCTGAGGACACTAATTAATACACTATAAAAACCCTTCGGAAACGTTTCTGAAAAATACGGGCAGCGAAAAACACTTTGTTTTTATAAATAATTCTTTAAATTTTGGAAATGTATTGGTTTCTGGGGATTCAAAAGACAATGGAACATGCTATTCGGAATTTTGGATAACTCAGAACATTATATTATATTTTCGTTCGTTGTTATAGTATTTTTTCATAAAATAAGAAACATTGGTCATTTTTTACAGTGTAGCCTCGGATAGAACATTTTTAATTTCGCGCTTCTGTAAACCGTGGCAATAGAAACTGGTACACAAGGGCATACCACGCATCCCTATAGAGTTCAGATCGGGAAAATATTGATGTCCACATCTTTCGTTTGATACCTCCACTTCAAATAAGCCATTGGCATTATAAGAGCGACGTATTTACACATTATCGTCAATTAGTTGCATATTTAGTAGTTGCATTGGTAGTTGCGTATTTCATACCCATGCAAACTTTACAGCGATTTTGAACACTTTAAAAAAAAGTATAACAGAGTTGTTGAAACAGACCATTGTATGCCTCGGATGGAACTGTTTTGTGTTCCCGGTTACTTACTTCTGGACACCGTGGCAATGGAAATTAATACTCAAGGGCATACCACGTGTCCCTAATGAGTTCAGATCGGGAAAATATTGATGTCCACAACTTTCGTTTGGTACCTCTACTTGCAAATAAGCCATTAGCATCATAAGATCGACGTATTCGCACATTATCGTCAATTAGCTGCATATTTAGTAGTTGCATTAGTAGTTGCATATTTCATACCCATGCAAGCTGTACAAAGCTTTTGAACACTTTTTTATAAAAAAAAGTATTACAGAGTTGTTGATACAGACCTGTTTATACCTGATGAATAATCAATTTTATATGATCCGAAACACGTTGTAGTGTCTTTTTATAAGGATATTTACAAGATTTTAAACTTTATGGTAATAAGTACTTTAAAGAAAAATTTAGTCATCCTTTCGAATAGTTTTGCAATAGAAATAATATGATACATTTTTCTTTTTCATGGTAGTTGTATAACAAAGACGAAATAATGCAATATTGGTGATAAAAAATGAGAATGTATCTCATTATACCAGAATAACATTTACAAAATCATCAAATATAGTACGTTAGACTTTTTTTGTTTATGTTTTTTTTCTTTTAAACAGAGTAATTATTTTCACGAAATTTAAAGATTGAAAAACTACTTGTCAATAAGGATATACTAAACGCATAATCTATATTAAGATGATACAAGAATTATGGATAGGAATCACGTTTTATATCCTAGATTTTTTCCTTTTCACATAATGAAACGTACAAATAAAAATAATCTTCTTCGTAAATACTCAAGATAATTTCGTTACTACTTGTTTTAATTCTAATCCTTTCATTTTTATGAATGTAATTGTTTTTTAATATAAAGATCAATTTCAGTTATTTTGAATGTGAAGTCCAACCAAATATTTAATATATGTTTTAATAAATAATAATTAATATTGATTGTTTTTTTATTATTATTATGCGGTTATTATTATTACATAGTATTTTAGTTTTAAATTACAACTAAACAAGACAAATGAAGAATGTAAAACATTCAAAGAAATATTTTAATTGTTTAATCAAAATTTTACATCGAAACCTTCCATTTAGAAAATTTACTCTTTGCTGTAGTAACTAAATTACATTAATGAATAAAGAAATTTCAAGAAACCAGTAACAATATAATGCATACAACCATCGGTATTAATACAGGACGAGAATTACGCATGGCAATCACGCTTCTTATGCCAGAGGTTTTTATCTTCTTCATTCCGTATACAAGATTTATGACAAAACCTACTATGCTTCACCGATGCTGTGTATAATTTCATTAAAAATTCAATTTTTAATCCTTGAATTTTTAGTAATTATAAATTATTTTCTTGTAAATATCATTTTAAGATTATTTTGTAAGTGATGCACGGCGAAATAATTAATATATCATTGAATAAAAGATAATTATCGTATTTACTCTTATTTTCTATTATCTAAATTACGATTTCTATGGAAGTGTTAAGGATTAAAATATAACTTTAAAATTTGACATTAGTTGCAAATTTTAAGACACAAATGCTCACCTAGAACAGTTTTCTAAATATTCGAAATTTAAAATGGTGCAGGAGCAAAAAGCGTTCTAAAATCGCAATTTATGTGATGCAGTTGGTATGGAAACCTGCAATTTGGCGTGGTGGTTGCTTTTAAAATGTAAATGCTCGTTAAGAACGGCTTCCAAAAAATTCAAAATTTAAAAGGATGAAGTGAGCGGAAAACATTCTAAAAACGTTCTAAATTATGATTTATTTAAAACTGTTAAGGGTCCTGTTATCTCACGCGAAAACACCAGATCGCTAATGTTAATACTATGGGGTAGCCATTTTCTAATATCCCGTTTGTATTTCAATATTCTTAAACGATGTTTTGCATTGGATCGATCTCTACAACCGCCGTTTTTTCCTTTTTCAATTTTATTTACGAATTTTTAGCATGGCGGTTATTTATTAGATTTCAGTACTTGCTCAGAACGGTTTCTAAAAAAATGCGAAATTTAAAAGGGTGAAATGAGTAGGAAATGTTCTTCAAAACCATTATTTATCTGAATTTTTTAGGGATAGAAACTTTAATTTTTACATGGCTGTTACTTTAGAGTGTACTGTTATCTCCGAAACAGTTTATAAAAAATTAGAATTTTTAACGTGTTCAGAAACAACAAACATTGTAAAATTGCGATTTCTGGGATAGAGTTGTTATAGAAACTTGGATAACTCTAAGCTTGAAATTCGGCATAGTGGTTACTTTTAGGACGTAAATGCTCGCTAAGAACGTATTCTAAAAAAAATATTTCAAATGAAAGATGAAATGAGCGCAAAACATTCAAAATACTTTCTAAATTACCATTTATTTGGAAATAATTTTAATACTTCTCATTCATTTAACTCTCATGTCCGCGTAACCCTACTCAAATTTACTCAAAATGTCCCTTAATTAGCAAATTTTGAATTATACGTAGCAGTATATTTTTCTCTAAACATAGGCAAAATGAATACCGCTTGTAGTATTTCAGTAATTGTGCGAGCAAAGCCGAGGATTTTGCTATTAGATTATAAGTTATCTTTTGAGTAGATTGATTTAAAATTTGTTTGTTTATGAAGTGTAGACATTACTTAACAACCACATTTTACTAAGCATGACAGTAAATAATTTAAAATATAATTCCTGAGAATTAGAATTTTATGAAAGTACCATTATGTTTTATTATTATTTGTAGTAGTCGAACGAAGTCAGTTTTTGATAAGTTCTCGGGCTAACACGGAAATGGAACAAGTATGACCAAATGACAGTTTTGTTTGTAAAGTATGATCCTTTAGATGACATGCCGCCGAGTTTTAGACGCGTGAGTTTATTTGGTTATTGCTAGACGATAAATAAAGAAACCAAGTTTTGACATTTTTCGAAAATTGAAAAAAATGAAGTTCGGGCTGTCGTAAAATACTTTGTTAAAACAATATTTCACCCCCACGTACATACAAAAAGAGATACAGATTACCTTAAAGGATTCTTGTCTTTCATATTCGACGATAAAAAAGTGAGATGCTGAATTTAATCAATTCACTATGATGAACGCTCAGGACGCCCAAAAACCACCCCGGTTTACGAAATCGTCTCAAAAATTCACAATTCCGTATTGAATGATCGCCGATTGAAGATACACGAACTTGCTGACATTGCAAACATCTCGATAGACCTTGTCCACCACATTTTACATGATGTGTTGGGTATGAAAAAGCTTTCCGCTCTATGCGTGCCGAAGCTTGCTGAACGTCGACCCAAAACGTCAAAGAATGAAAATTTCTCAAGAGTCTTCTGTAATGTATTGTGTTGCAACTTGAAAAATTAAATGAAATATTGTCAAAAGTCTTGTAATTTCTTTTTCAGGCCGGGAGCTTTTCGAACCACCCTCGTACAGGACTGCACTAAAGAATTCGCACACAAGAGTGTATGTTAAATGTATTGAGTTTCAAGAGGACTGCATTGAAAAATAATATGAAATTATGTCAAAAATCTTGTGTTTTCACTGTCAGGCCGAGAACTTATCAAACCACCCTCGTATTATTATTGTGCAAAATATGTAATAAAATATTTCTTTCTTTTTTAAGTAGGGTTGTTAAACATTTACAATGTAATACAATGTCCATAATGTAAGTATTCTTGACTATTTCCTTTATGTTACTCTTTCGTCTATAATTAAATTATTTAAAGGTAATGATTACAAAAGAAAAGGGTTTTATCATTATTATTATTCTTAAAACAAAGTTTTGAATATGATGCTGACAAGCATCAGTACAGTACTATGATGTATTTTAGGGGAAAATGGGTTACAAAATACTCCATTCTTCCTAAGTAGTGTTGGTTAACAGGTAGAAGTTAGTACAATGTTTTTAATTTAAACATCCTTGACTATTTGTTTTATGTTACTCTTTGATCTACATACAATAAATTAAAAATAATAATTACACTAGTAAAATGTTTTATTATTATTTGTACCAGAACATAGCTTTGAATACTTTTTAATATAGCTGTTAGGTTTTTTTTTTTTTTTTCATATTCTCTTAGATTTTAAGAGGATATTTTCTGAAGTAATGATGGTTGAAGTTACAAGTTAATACATTTGTTATAGCTATCCAGCTACCCGCTGACTTATCAATGTTGACCACTAATTCTTATGAATTTGCTTATCTATACTAATATTATAAAGGAGTAAAGATTGTTTGTTTGTTTGTTTGTAGGGGGTAATCTCTGGAACTACCGAACCGATTTCAAAAGTGATGGTGGCAAATTGATGGTGACAACCCCTGCTCCAACATAGGCTATATTTTATGTCGGTGCCACAAACCCCAGGGGGTGCAGGAGCAAAAAACGTTCTAAAATTGCCATTTTTTAGCTATCAAACTGGCTATCAAGCCCTGAGAGCTTGCCAGCCGGTTCTGTATGTATGTATGTACGTACGTAATGCGATAACTCTTCATAGAAATATCCGTTTTCCTTCAAATTTTGTTTATAGGTTCACTGTGTTAAGGCGTTTCCCTGATTAGTTTTCGGGATTGATTGGTTAAGTATAAAGGAGGGAACGGGGGCATATCCCCCCTTATTTTATATAAATGGGTTTTTCAAGCAGAATTATTCCGTTTTCCTTCAAATTTTCTTTATAGGTTCACTGTGTTAAGGCGCTTCCCTGATTAGTTTTCGGGATTGATTGGTTAAGTATAAAGGGGGGGAACGGGGATATAATCCCCCTTAATTTATATAAATGGGTTTTTCATGCAGAATTATCCCATTTCCTTCAAATTTTGTTTATAGGTTCACTGTGTTAAGGCGTTTCCCTGATTAGTTTTCGGGATTGATTGGTTAAGTATAAAGGAGGGAACGGGGGGCATATCCCCCCTTATTTTATACAAATGGGTTTTTCATGCAGAATTATTCCGTTTTCCTTCAAATTTTGTTTATAGGTTCACTGTGTTAAGGCACTTCCCTGATTAGTTTTCGGGATTGATTGGTTAAGTATAAAGTGGGGGGGAACGGGGGGGCTAATCCCCCCCTTAATTTATATAAATGGGTTTTTCATGCAGAATTATCCCATTTGCTTCAAAATTTGTTTATAGGTTCATTGGGTTAAGACGCTTCCCTGATTAGTTTTCGGGATTGATTGGTTAAGTATAAAGGGGGGGAACGGAGGGGGCTAATCCCGCCTTAATTTATATAAATGGGTTTTTCATGCAGAATTATCCGATTTTCTTCAAATTTTGTATATATATTCATTGTAACTAGAGATTTACCTGATTAGTTTAAGGGGTTCATTTGTTAACTATGAGGGGGGTAAGAGGGGGATGACCCCCCCTTAATATATTGTTTATTTCTTTATTTTTCGATGGGCTTATTTCAAATTCTTTGAAATAAGAGTATAATATACAATTAGTGTGAATAGCCTGTGAACTCAATGCCCTCAGTTTAACTGGACAGTTTTATTTTTATTTTTTATACTGAAGGAGCTAGAAATTTGAAATTTGTCATTGTAGTTACTTATAAGATGTAAATGCTCTCTAAGAACAAAATAAAAAAGAAATTTAAATTTAAAAGTTTGAAATGAGCGAAAAGCGTTCTAAAAACAGTCTAAATTAAAATTTCTATTATCTCTGGAACTACAGAACCGATTTCAAAAGTAATGGTGGCAAATTTATGGGGACAATCCCTACTCCAACATAGGCTATATTTTATGTCGGTGCCTTTAACATCAATGAGGTGCAGGATCGAAAAATGTTCGAAAATTGCGACTTTTTTATACTGAAGGGACAAGAAATTTGAAATTTAGCATTGTAGTTACTTATAAGATGTAAATGCTCTCTAAGAATAAATTTTAAAAAAAATCGAAATTTAAATGGGTGAAATGAGCGAAAAGCGTTCTGAAGTCATTCTAAATTACAATTTCTATGGAATCTCTGGAACCACGGAACCGATTTCAAAAGTGATGGTGGCAAATTGGTGGTGACAATCCCTGCTCCAACAGCCTCTTTAATAAAAAACTATGCGCTGCTGACGACTGGGTTTTTCACTATAATTGTTGCACCAGATTAATCTCGGAAAATGAAACATTTGAAGTTACTGGAAAAAATGATAGCTCAAAAAGTATTTGTCAAAAAATTGTTAGACAAACTGCGTTTGAAAGGTAAAAAATTTTATTTTTCTTGATATAAATTTCAAATCTAATGATTATGCCGTTTTTCACATATTGAATTTCAAAAATTACCAAATTTTCCAATTGAGTACCATAGCGAAACCTTCATGCATAAAAAGATAATGATAAGGGCGACGTGTCCTGACGTGTATATTGGCTATAGCACGAGTCACAAATTATAGTAGCCTTATTATTCTGTTAAAATATAAAAGTTATTTATGAAATGTCAATATTTTCTTTGATTAAAGGTTCGTTAAAAGAAATTGACCAGCGTAGCGGGCGTAGCTTGCTAGTAATAATCATAAATTAATGATGATAATTTGAGTATTATCATATAACAAATGATATTTTGCATCATGAGGTAATTACGAGAAAACAGGGAACTTTTCAAAAGTGTTAATTAGTTATTGTTGCTCTAAATCTCATTTAATAAGTGAAATATAATTTGTAAAATATCGCATTTAATTAATCAATACTAATGAACATATGATCAACTTTACATAATTACAACTTTATTATGGTTTGTAGATTACTTTCTAATTGCATAAATTTGCAAAATCCTCCACAAAATATTGTTTTAATTACAAGACGAATTTACAATGAAATTTTTCCCAAGGTAAAATAATGAGTATATATACAGTGATTCAGCCCCAATGCAACGAATTTTAAGATGTGATAGAGCACACTCCAGCAAACATTTATTGTATAAGAATATAGGTCATTTTTTTTCACTTTTTTTAACACCTTCCAACATATTTGAGAGATAATTAAAAGTAATTAAAATCTTGAGTTGTGATAAAACATACTCTTTGAATCTATATTCACTTTGTACTATAAATACTAATTATACTATATATAATCTATTGGAAATATACTATATACTATAATACTATTATAAATTATACTATATATATACTATATACTATAATACTATTATAAATTATACTATATATATACTATATACTATGATACTATTATAAATTATACTATATATATATATATACTATATACTATTATACTATTATAAATTATACTATATATATATACTATATACTATAATACTATTATAAATTATACTATATATATTATTAAATACTCCCACCTCTGTTGGTTTGCTTTAATGGTTTGTTCCATTTTCTAGAAGTGAACGATGTTCTTACGGGTTTTTTCGCCATTTGTCATTTGTGTACTTGCGTTTTGTATTGTAACCCTGAAGATGAGCAAATGTTTGCTAGAAAGCACTCGGTTGTCTATGTAAAATACAGTTTTGTATAAGAAGTCAAAACACCTTCAGTAAAATACTTTATGAAATGGTATGTGTATGTTTTTTATAATTAGTATTTAGTTGAAAGGTGTTTATAAAATCGATCTATCTGTCTGTTTGTACTCTAACTCTTGTAAATATACTCAGATTTCCATAAAAGTTTCATATAGTATTTGTTTTATTGAGGGTTACCATAGAAAGTTCGTAAATCAAAATGAAGTCTATAGCATTTATAGTTCGTTTACATGACACACAAAATAATTCCGTTATATTATGGTCTAAAGGGAACAATGGTTTGTGGTGCTTTTATTGATGCTGGGATATTTAAAAAATAATGAGATTCATATTAATTATGACATGGATTAAAACATGATTTCTCAGGAGTATAGAAAAAGAAGCAACTATAGGTCGTTTACAGGGACGCACAAAATAATTCTATTACATTAAAATCTATGGGGTACCTTTTAATGACGTTATGATACTTCAAACATAGTGAAATCCACAAAATGTATATATGAAAAAACATATACTGCTAAATGTCACATTCACCTAGAAATTATATCGAAATAAATTAAAGAAAACTTGCTAAAAAGGTATATTTAATGTCACAAATATATAAAAAAGATGTCACAAATATAAAAGATGTTGTTACATAATAAAATAATTTTTAAAAACTTCCGAAATTTCACGACGAGCGCTTTCGATCAGACCTTGATCGTCGCCAGGGCAGCTTTGAATGCTTACTGAAAATTCTTAATCGTATTCCGTCCTCTGCTGGGAAACCAATTGAATCTACTTTACAGTGGAGAGGGAAAGGGAGAGAGGAGGCAGTAAACTGAACATTTCTATCCAACTTTAACAAAACATCATCTATTTTAAAAGCTTTAACCATGTTCTCGGAATGTTATATGACATGTTATCATTAATAACATTATTACCAATTATTAAAATTTCTATGGACTAATAAATTATTAATGAAATATGATAATGGAAGGCAGGAATGATTCGTGCTTCATTAAAACGAATATTTAAATTTTGTTGTAGATTAAGTCTTGCTAAAGCTGCGGTTTGTCTACTAAACTTAATAAGCGTTCGGCGCGAAATTGCGGAAGTTTTTAAAAACAATTTTATTATGTAACAACATTTTTTATATTTGTGACATCTTTTTACATATTTGTGAAATTAAATGCATCTTTTTAGCAAGTTTTATTTAATTTAATTCGATGTACTGAAATCACTGAAGTGTACTACAACATGTTATATATAGATTATTGGGTGCATAGCATTTATCGTTCATTTACAGAGACACACAAAAGAATTCGGTTACAGGACCGACTAAAATCGATAATTGCTTGAAGTGCGTTTCCCACTGCTGTATGCATTTCCACACTTATCGTCTTTTGAAAGTATTAGATGGTGGGGAAAATTTACTACACAAAAGAATTCTCACACATTACCGAAGTGCGTTTTCTGCTTTGTCAAAACATAAAAGTGTTTTTAAACTTACCTATTTTTGAGTGTAATAGGTGGTTTGTATAAATTCTATAGATTATATACGGGGCTGCACAAAATAATTCGCACATATTGTCGGATATGGACACCAATTGCTTGAAAATGTATTTTTACTGAGTTATGTGGTTTTCTTTTTTTAAGATGCTTATTTAGATCTCATTTCATTCTGGGAAAAATAAAATTTCCTAATAGTGTTGTGCTTCAAAATCTATGTCTGATGCATAATTTTTCGTTTTTGCTTTATATTAAAACTTTTTATACAGCATGGTCCATGGCAGTGTCACACTACACTCTAAAAAAAATCCGTGAAAATGCAAGAGATTTTCCGTAAAATTTTACGGAGAAGTTTCATTTTTCCAAAACGTCAGTACAATTTTCGTAAATGACATTAGTTCCGTTAAAGAGACTTCACATCCGTAAATATGCAGAAAGTTTTCCGTAAATTTGATGGATTTTTTCCGTATTTCTTTCAAAACAGTACAATGTCCGTATTTCTTGCAAAACAGTGCAATTTCCGTAAATGACGTTTAAAGGTTGAGTACAGAAATCGCCTTTTTTGAAATGCGAATTAAGATTGTTGTATTTACTAGAGTTCTTCTAGGATACAGGCCTGGCCCGGCTCGACCCGCTGGCCCATTCTAACCGAGGCCATGTCAATTTATTGTGAAAACAATAGAAATATTTATATTTTTTAATGAAATATTTAGAAACTTATTTTATTTGGAACAGATGTGTTACACTCACGCTAAAATGTAAACAAAAGATTGGCGACTGTTTGGTTGGCGCGATTTCCAAGACTGCGCCAAACGAATAACTTAATACAATGGCTAGGTTGCCATTAAAGGAAAAAATCCCCTAAATTTGGCGACTTTTTTCTTTTTTTTAACCGATTAATTTTTTTTTTTTTTTTAGCGTGAGTGTAAAGCATCTAAGCCTTTTATTTTTATAAATTACAATATATATATATATATATATATATATATTAATCACTTTTTTTTCTTGATAGTTCTTCAAATTTATGATTTTTTTTTCACTATTTTTTTTATTTATCTTTTTTAATGTGAGGCAATATTGTGTTATTTAAAGGTTTTATAACATAATATCTCTGCAAACTATAGCTATGCAAATTGGTATTAAACTAAACTGTTTTGGCTTACAAATTTATGAATTACGCTAAAAGAAAATATTAAAAACATTGGAAAAAAAAATCAATCTACAGATGAAACCTAGTTTTTGCATCATAAAAAGCGATTCAAATAAGTGACAGCATTTGAGCGAAAACACCGACCGGTCATAGCGCTGTGGTCTAGGGCATCAGGTTAGTACACGATACAACGTGGGTTCGAATCCGCTCGCAGCAAGGGTTGGTTAAATTCTATAAACTCACTCAGAAATGAAAAAAAGATGCCGAAATGTATCTGTCCTTTATAAGGTTGTACTCGCGAAGTACCTTGTTTTTCTTTTTTGGTCCTATAAATTTTATTTTAACGACATAAACATTTCTAAAAAATACGGAAGATATCTGTTATAAAACGGAAAATTAAAAACGGAAATTTCAGAATTCACGGAAAATTTCCTGGAATTTACGGAATTTTTTTTCCGTTAAAATACGGAAATAGTACTGGCGTCTCGATTGCCAGTACAACTTCCGTTTTTTTCAGGATTTTTTTTTTTACAGTGTACATGCACAGATAAAATAAATAAATTTCTTAGAAATTACTAAAATTACATAAAAGGTACGCTTTAATGTTTTGTCTGATGCGAGTATTTATAAGAGCGAGGGAATTACGCTAAGGGGAGGGGCGTCAGGTTGCCCTCCGTGGGGAGTTTTTCTAAGGGGGATCTAACACTTAAATACGGATTATAAATCGACAAAAAAATCAAAAGAATGATTTGTTAACACAGTATTATTGAGAAAAGATGCCCAGAAATTCACACTTGAAATGACTGATTCTAATAAATCTAGCAAAATGTATGTTAAAAACTGTCGTAAAAAATAGAAAATAAATAAAGAGATTGCATCATTAATGTTATAAATTGTTAAATAAAGAGTAAGATGTGGTAATTTAATATCGCTTCTATTGAATACTATAAAAGATTTAAAAGATTTAAACCTTTATTATAGCGACGTGTTCATGTGGATTTTTACATTAATAAAAATATAGTTTATATACAGGGTCTCCGAAAAGATTGAAACACGTTTTTTTCCTGTTGGATATACGTAGGTAATGTAAAAAGGTCTCCTGCCAATTTTAGTGCTGAAAAGTTTTGTGACTAGTAAGAGTTTTATGATCGAATAATTATCTCCCATAGTCGATAATGTATCCAAGATTTTTTTTATTGTCATTTTAAACGAAATGTTATACGCTACATTTTCTATAAGGAACATGACATATTAAACCACAATAAACTATATTAATCTCGAGAAAAAAATCAAGTATATTTCTAAAAGTTATAGTGCAGACAGACAGACAAATTAAAAGCACAAACGCATTTCAAATCTAAGTGTTAAAAGGATATATTAAATATGAGCTAGAATTTTATTCTTAATATTTAAGGAATTAAGTAGCAGATGGATTATCATTTGATAACTCGGAAAATTTTTGTTAAATGAAATAAAGCTGTAAACAATCAATTGTAAATAGATGTTCCTTCTTCATTATACTTTTAAATATTCGCTTATTTTTAAAAATGATGAAATGCGTCTTCGTAGGCTCTGATTTTTTTTTTCAGTATAAAATTCTTAAATTCGTTTTTATAAATAGAAATCCGCACATTGCATTCAATTAGATTAACTTTCGTTTGAGAAGTACTACTTTTGCTTTATGATAAAAATACTGCATGCTTTACAGACAAAATCAGTTTTACTAATTGTAAAATAATAAAACGTTAGATATATACATTGTACTGGTTGATAAAATTAAAAATCTTATATATTTGTAAGAAAAAAAATAACGCATGAATTTTTTCAATTAGTGGACGAAATATTTTGTATGAAAACACAGACAATTTTGTCCATGCAAAATTACTTTCGTTCGTGAAAGGCACTTAAAAAGATTAACCCCTCAAACACTATATTCAATTTACTGATAATATGTTGAATACTAGATATATTAAATTTCGTCAAAAGCAGTTTGTGTCATTATTTTTAATTACATGTGAATTATTTAATTACGTATAATGTAAGGAAATCAATTAAAGTTTTATTTATATTATACAAACAGAAATATGATTCTAAGTTTCAATATTCATCGCTTGATTCAAAGCTGTCTTTAATATCGTCTATTAGGAACATAATCACTGTGCAATCTGACATACCGGGTGTCCCAAAAATCACCGACGATTTGAAAAATAAATTAAAGAAAAACGAAAGCCGATAAAAATGTACGGTTTGCTGTATTCTGCTTAGGTAACCAGGAAATTTATTCTTACCAATTTTCAAAATTAGTTACAAAGTTCGTCAACAGATGGCGCTGCTGACTAGGAAAAACTATAAAACAATGTTTTCAAAATAACCACCGTTTGCAGCAACAACGTGGAAAAGTTGGAGGACAGAATTCGCAATGCGATACGAAGCGATTGGATGCCATGCGATATTTTTCTTTGGGGGTACTTGAAAGACCAAGTGTATCGTAATTGTTAGGAATCGGTGAATTAATACTTTTATTTATGCAGACGATTTTAGCTAAAGCCGAAAAATTGTTTCTTTTATATTTTATTTTATTTGTTAAATGCGGCTCGTTGCTATAGTAACGTAGTTGTTTTTCTTTTGTCTTCTCTTTGCATTTTATTATCTCGAGAAGAGGTTAAAAATTTGGGAAAAAAGAAATTGGCATCAGTTTTTTGTTGTGTAGTTAAAAAGAATGTTTTGTTAAGTAGCTACGAAATGTGAATTAAAAGAATACCGTCTAATTTCCAGAAAAAGAATGACGGCAGGGAACAAAGTGTAACTAAAAGAAAATAATTTAGGATCATCTTTTATTGGATATAGTACGATGATCAGAACCAAGGTAAAATTAATTTAGAATTTGTACATATGTAAATAATTGTCTAATATCAACATCTCGTCAAAATGTCCCATATCTGTATTTTATTGTGTAAATAAATTTTGTGATAATTAAAAGGATTGAATATTAAAATATATCGAACCCATCATAGTGTTTGATAAGATGCAAACAGTAACAATCCACAAACTGTAAATGAACTGGAACAATACGTCTCTGCTGTTTATCAGAACATTCCAACCGAAATGTTTCCACGGGTATCGGCGAATTTTGTCCTCAGACTGCGCCACGTTGTTGCTGTAAGCGGTAGTTATTTTGAAAACATTGTTTTATAGTTTTTCCTAGTCAGCAGCGCCATCTGATGACCAAAATTTTAACTAATTTTGAAAATCAGTAAAAATAAATTCCTTGGTTACCTAAGAAGAATGCAGCAAACCATACATGTCTATCGCCATCCGTTTTTCTTTAATTGATTTTTCAAATCGTCGGTCATTTTTGGGACACCCGGTAATTATTCTGTAACATCACTATCTATCACAGATACAAACAAACGCAAAATCGAAACACTACAATTTATGAAAGACAACTGAACAGATTGATCAACGCATAAACAAATGAACGATGAATAAAGAAACAAAGCATAGAAAAAACTAATGAGGTTTTTTTTATGGACTTATATTTGGTACGAAAACAATCATTGCTATAAAACCCGTACAAAACCAATCAGAATAGCAATTCATGACACAAAAAAACAGATGCTTAGAACATTTCAGTCTGAACTTAAAATGAAGACATACGCACATTCGTCCTGGAACTTCAAATAGAAGAGTTCATGCAGGTACGTCGTCGTGCTTAATGGACTAATTTTAAACTCTAGGAAATAGAAAATTGTACGGAATGCACTAACATTAGCATAGCGTCATTGGTGATGAATAGAAGAGTTCATGCAGGTACGTCGTGGTGCTTAAGAGACAAATTTTAAAGTCTAGGAAATAGAAAATTGTACGGAATGCACTAACATTAGCATAGCGTCATTGGTGATGAATAGAAGAGTTCATGCAGGTACGTCGTGGTGCTTAAGGGACTAATTTTAAAGTCTAGGAAATAGAAAATTGTACGGAATGCACTAACATTAGCATAGAGTCATTGGTGATAAATAGAAGAGTTCATTCAGGTACGTCGTGGTGCTTAGGAGACAAATTTTAAAGTCTAGGAAATAGAAAATTGTACGGAATGCACTAACATTAGCATAGCGTCATTCGTGATAAAGAGAAGGATTCACTGAAAGCGAAAATATAATAAGATATTTTTTACGGGTGTTATGGTTTTAAAAATTTCTAAGAAAGTAGGCAGTAATTTTAACTTTTAATTTACATAAAGAAATATCAGATGTTAAAGTAATCTTTATTGTAGTTAATTAAATTGAGGCGTATTTTTATAGTTCGGTAAAACATGAAACTTCTCCTTTTAATTTAACCGCAAAATAAGTTGCAGATAATGAAATATTTGAATATAAATTTTGAAAAATAAAAGCCTATAAGTTATTATACTTTCTTTGTGACGTTTTCCTAAACTACAATGGCTGGTTTTCGCAATAGAAAGTGCAATATAATTAAGCTGTTAATATGTTCGTTTTTCATTAAAAAAGTGCAAAACACAATTGAACAATAAGTTTGAAATTAATTAAATGATATGTCTAACCTTTCTAGTAATAGGTTTGAACTTAATTAATGATATGTCTTACCTGTCTGAAATAATAATTCGTTTTAACGTGATTTTGTGCTTTTCAAACTCGACACTTTATTGTAGATATCTCTAACCTAAAACTAAACAACTTCATAAAGTATAAATGAAGTTGCTGCTTAAGTATCATGGTTTCAAATATCTCACTCATAAAAATTCATTCACGTCGCATAAACGTAAGATGAGACTCCTGACAGTAAAAATTTCAAATTTAAGTTAAGTAACTACATACACTATCCACTTAACTTAATACGGTCAATTACTTCACTTCGTTTTTATAAAACTTTTAGTTCTCTAAATAACTCGACCGTACATAACACGTGTCTTTAATTTTTATGAAACCTAAAAGCAGAGAAACACGAATAAGTGAAGCAGTTTAAAAAGGCAAACGTTAAATCTAATTACATGGTTGAACTACACGGAAATATTCAAGAAAATAATGGAAGTTATAATCTTACAATGTAAGAAAGAACAAAAGATTGAGTAAATAAAATGCATCTAAAGAACATTTTAAAACTACAAATTCTGAATAGCTTATGTATTCTATAATTTTTTAAAGACAACTCAGTTGCAATTTTTCTTTCTTTTCTTTTTTTATGTACTTTAAATCAGTTTATTCAAAAGTTTGCTAAATTTGAAATGCATATTATTTGAAATACTTTTTAATTCAAAAGCACATACAACTAATTAAAAAACAAACTTCAGTTTCCCATTTTTTAAACCCTCTATATATTTGTATCTAAGTTAATAAAAGCTGCTGATTTATATAAATTTTTCGCAAAAATTTATGTATACAATCTTTCTGAAAATAACTCTGTAATATCTTTTATTTTTTGGTGAACTATACTTTTAATATTCCGTTAGTCGCGCCTTATCTGACAGATACACTATCCAAAAAAACTTTAAATATTGATTTTTGTATACATAACTCTCATGTGTATTTTAATACATTAATTCTTTTGTAAACTATAAAATATATTCATGATATTAAAGAATTTGATTTAATGTTATTTATTTCTACTTTGAATTGTATGTTTTATCTATTTTAAATATTTTTGTTAACAATATATACTGGTGTATCTCACAGATACAGCGCGACCACACTTGTTTGAAAAAAAAAAACACGCGACTAGCGGAGTGTTAAATATTGCTAACTAAGTACCAAATAATCCCTGGACAAAGTTCTGCTGAATATATCCTAACCGAACTACTTTTCGTCTAGGCGATTACACTCCCTGAAGTCGGTTGGAATGGCTTCTTGTCGTCTCGGCAAACTATCTCTCGACCATCGTATCTCGACTACGATTGAAGCAATTTTGAAGCTGTTCCCGACTAGTTTTGTATCCCTTGTGCACTTTGTAATCTTTAACCCTAATACATGGCAATGTCGTATGATCTTCCGACAATTAGCTAGTGATATCATATAGGAATCTTCGTAAGATTCAAAAATAGCAGGAAAGCTCGTTTTAATTCAAATAAAATATATTGCTAACTCAGAATGTTTTCCTTCATAAAATGGTAAAAATATTTACCTATCGATAGCGTAAATAATTAAAAAGGAAGACATCGTATTTCAGTCTAAAATTTAAATATTGCTGTTGGATGATTTTATAATGATAATTACAATTTATTGCAATTTATTACAATTAAAATTTAAATTACAGTGTTAAAAATTTTGGGGTTGGTTGAACCCACATTTGGGTAGATTGAAACATAAGATTTTGAAATCTTGTTTTTACATTTGGAGCTATTGTTCAACCTGAACTCCAAATGACGGATCGAGAATTCACGATCTTATTGTTGTAGCTAGTACAGCACTTAAAGTTGGTACAACCTACTACAAAATTTTTAACAGTTTACAAGTAGTTTTTCATTGTAAGATGCAAATAACATTATATTTTAATTTAAAAATTACGTTCTTACTTAATAGTTACTTATGCTACTGATATATAATTACTTTAGCATCTTACAATAAAAAGATAATTGTAATTACTGTGAATTTTAATTTTCAGTTTAATTATTTTTTAACAGCAATACTTAGATTTTAAACTATAGTGAAATTTCTTATGTTTTAATTAGTTATACCATCGATATATAACTATTTTTGCATTTTATAGTTTAAAATATTAATATTTATTATTAGAAATAAAACTTACTTTCTTACATTTTATTGAATTTTCCTTTTTTTTCCATCTTGTATTGAAAGGTAGTTTTACTTAGCATTGCTTCTTAGCTGGGAAAATAATATCTTTCAAAACTTCTAATTGTACCAGGCTTATTTATAAAAGAAATAGCATTTTCAATTTCTTTTAATATCTAAATAATTGTTTTATTAATCTTGATGCATTTATTTTGTTAATTTTTAAAACGCCAAAGTTAAATTACTTATTATCTGGAGATATAGGATGATCTACTTCTGTATAAAATAATTATATCATATCATTCAGAAAAATATTCTCAAAAAATTTCCCAATTTTTTCAAAAATTATCTTTTTTTATTTATTTACACTTCTGGTATTTTGTTTTCTTAATTCCTAATTTTTTACTTGAATAATATGCAAAGAAATTATTTTTTTAACTTCGATTTAACAGCGATTTCCAATTATTAATTTAAAAAAAGTATTTAGAGCTAATTGTTGTTGTAATAATCTGAATTGTAGATAATATATTGTAATCTATATTTTCAATTTATTTATTTTGATCTATGAAATATCTTATATTCTATATTTTCAATTTATTTATTTTGATTTATGAAATATCTGATATTCTATATTTTTAATTTATTTCTCTAAAGCAACAAAATAACAAGTCTTTCTAATCACCTATTTCAAATAGTTAAGTTTAATTTATTATGTTCCACTTATCAAAGTATATTTTTAGGTATGAATCATTATACGCAATTATAAAAATATGAAAGGAAAAGAAAAAAAAAATATTTCAAATTGTTAAAAGTTTTTACAATATTTATGGTGCTATAAGATATTAAGATTTACTGATTTGTGACTAAGCAAATTATTCTCGCCAAAAACATATTTTTGAGATGTATTTTTTCTTATTGTACCTTCTTGGACTATCCGTTTAAAGATGATCTATTCTTAAAACGTGAAAAAAAAGCATTTTGAGTAGCAAACAGATTAGATCTTGAACGGTGCTGATGAATCTTACTCACGTCACTGCAGGGGAATTTTAGTACGGATAGTAAAAGTCAGATATTTATCGGCCCATGATCTCGGTCCGATAGTATTTGTGGTACACATATGAACCAGTCGAATTCTTCAGTTAATGCGATTTCATGCCGATACGAGTCTTGAGTTGTTGGGGTAAAATGATCTAATTAATATCAGAATAACATCAAACAGCGATTACTAATCTTCTGATAATCGGATAGTCGGATGAAGCTAATGAGATATCTTTTGCCGTTTGAGAAGCGGATATGTATATTTGAAAAGTCCAACATAGTAAAGAAAATTAGAAAATGGAGTTCACAGACAGTAAAATAATTGACTTGCAGTAGAATTTGTAGTCGGCAATACAGGAAAAATGTTTATGCTTCCTAGGATACATATTATATGAAGCTGACATGATTGTATGCATTTTATCAAACACTATGATGGGTTCGATATTTTTTAATATTCAAGCCTTTTAATTATCACGAAATTTATTTACACACTTATAAAATACAGATATGGGACATTCGACGAGATGTTGATATAGACAGTTATTTACATATGTACAAATTCTAGATTAATTTTACCTTGATTCTGATCATCGTACTATACCCAATAAAAGACGATCCTAAATTATGTCTTATAGTTGCACTTTATTCCAAGCCCGTCATTCTTTTTCTGGAAATTAGACGGTATTCTTTTAAATCACATTCGTAGCTACTTCTAACAAAACATTCCTTTTTTACAACAAAAAAACAGATGCCAATTTATTTTCCCTAAATTTTAACCTCTTCTCTTAAGGTAATAAAATGTAAAAAGAAGGCAAAAGGAAACCCAACTACGTTGCTATAGCAACGAACCGCATTTAACAAATAAAATAAAATATAAAAGAAACAATTTTATCGGCATTAGCTAAAGTCGTCTGCATAAATAAAAATACTAATTCACCGATTCGTAACAATGATGTTTAAAATCCCGATGCAGTTTCACTGCTCTTGATATATTAATTGATGTTTGCACATTATTGTCTTGTGAGTCCCGTATTTACATTGTTTTTTTTCGTAGCCACATTCCTTCCTCGTGTAGCTATAATCAGATGCAGGAATTGGTCTTTTTTTATTTCAGAAATTCCGTATAATAACTTTTGCTTTATTTAAAAGCAGGCATTCCTTGATTAATTAAAGCAATTACTAATCGAATTTCTGGCATGAATTCAGAATTTCTGAACATAAAAAAAATCAACTTGTCAAGCATATTCTGGTGGGTCACGGTACACTGTTAAAAATTTTCGTTTATTGACAGGTTGTCTTCCGTGAATTTTGATCAGAAATTTTCCGTTTTGTTAGAAACACGGAATCTCTCCAGTATATCTGTTGCCATTTTAAGATTACAGTGTTTAAAATACGGAATTATTACTGTAAAAATCTATCATCCAATGTGATTCCAGTATTTTTGATCGCCACGCATGCGTTTCAACTCCTTCGCGTCTGTATCGCGCCATTTATGGAATTTACGGACTACAAAGACGGAACTTTCCTCAAAAAATGGAAACATTCCGGCAACTCTGCTGCCAGTCCTTTTTCCGTAAATTGACTGAATTTTTTTTTACAGTGTGGTTAGTTTAGTCTGCCAAGTGTATTTTACGCTAATCGGAGGATTATTGTTTAGAGGCAGTATGACAATTTGAAGTGAAAATATATCAAAATATGTATTTTCGATTGTCATACAATATTTTTTAAGTATGCGATAACTGATACTATCGCAAGATTTTAACGGTTTATTTTTCTAGATTGTATATATATATATATTATATTTTTATCTTAGACTTACCACTATTTTTCAATTGTAAAATTCATCTTTTTTATGACAAAAATTCTGAGAATAAATAAATAAAATGTTACTATTAGGAAAATGGTGGTTTTCAAAAAGTAGAACACGGAAAGCCTTGCGTCATTAGAAATTTCAAATGTTCGAGAATATTTCATATTCTCAACAAAAACTATACAAAAGAAAGAAAAAGAAAAATGAAAATATACAGTTTTTTCATGCATAGAATATTAAGATTATTATTATATTACATGATATGTTTGTGCAATATATTTATTAATGCAAAATTTAAAGTAAACAAAATTTGTATGTTGTTTACCTAGAAAATATTTAAGATGCCATTGTAAATTTTCTATTACTGAAAAAAAGTAAAATTTAACGAAACTTTTTGCCGAATTCATTTCGTCACATTCCAGTCGCTATTTGAATAAATATCTTGCTTGAAAAGTATTATGCTATCACATAGCTTCAAAATAATTTTTTTTATTAAATTCAAGTAAAAATATTTCAAGAAAATTCTGACATATTTCTCCAGAGCTATTTTTATGGTTCCATGATACATAAAATTGTCAAAGACCGTTTAAAATTCCTTCACCCATCCACAGGCATTTTTTGAGCATTTGATCCTGTCGAAGCCGACCGAAAAAATGATTTCGTAGCAAGAAATCTCTCTTCATACTTTATAAGATTAGGTTTTATGTGCACGATTTCCCTCTGCTGTAGAATCCAAGTTATCAGGGTGCGCTTCCATTTTTGGCCATGTTATTTTAGGATTGCGTCTGTTCTGACTAATCACAATATTGTGATGTTGTTTTCTCCATAACATTTTAATATTGTCGAAACGTCTGCCTGACCATCTAAATACAGAAATATTAACCTTATAGAAAGATGTCTTAGCCATAATATTCAGAATGAATAAAAAAATTAAACGTGTAATTTTTTAAATGCTTCTTCGCCCAAAACATTACGATTTTTGTGAATATTTTAATTTAGTTTGCATATATTTTGTCAATTTATTTTGTCAAGGTGAAAGATAAACTAAATTAAACTCCGCGACTCTGTAATCCCTAGGAATCTTGGTACTAATTTTATCGACCCCGAAGGGATGAAAGGTTAAGTGAACCAACAGCAAGTAATTCCTGGAGTAAGAAACAATACTGGTTCAAACAAGGCACTTCAACTGAACAAGCATTACATGGTTTACGAGGGTGGGCTGATAAGCTCTTGGCCTGACACAGAGATGGAACAAGTATGACCAAATGACAATAATATTTGTAAAGTATGATCCTATAGATTACATGCTGCCTGGTATCAGACGCGGTAAAAGACGCGACTCTGTAAGCCCTAGGAATCTTGCTACTCATTTTATCGGCCCCGAAGGGATGAAAGGTTAAGTTACCCAACAACAAGTAATTACTGGAGTAAGAAACAATACTGGTTCAAACAAGACACTTCAACTGAACATGCATTACATGATTTACGAGGGTGAGCTGATAAGTTCTTGGCCTGACACAGAGATGGAACAAGTATGACCAAATGACAATAATGCTTGCAACGTATGATCCTATAGATTACATGCTGTCGGGTATCAGACACGAGAGTTTATTGGTTATTGCTGGGCGATAAAGTAAAGTAAACAAATTTTGACATTTTCTAAAAATGGAAAAAAATTGAAGTTCGAACTGTCATAAAATACTTTGTTAAAAAAGATTTAAGCCCCCATGGACATACAAAAAAGAGTTACATTCCACCTTAAAGGATTCTTGTCCTTCATATTCGAAAAAAAAGTGGGCTGCTGAATCTGAACATGGTAAGATGTAAATTCACGATGATGAACTCTCAGGACGTCCAAAAACAGCTACGACCGAAGAAATCATCTCAAAAATTCCCAATGCCGTTTGAATGACGGTCGATTGAAGATACGCGAACTTGCTGACATTGCAAACATCTCAACAGACTGTGTCCATTACATTTTACACATTTTGGGTATGAAAAAGCTTTCTGCTTGATGCGTGCCGCGTTTGTTGAACGTCAACCAAAAACGCCAAAGAATGGATATTTCTGAAGAGTCTTCTGAAATGTATTGTATTGCAAATTGAAAAATAAAATGAAATATTGTCATAAATCTTGTATTTTCTTTCTGAGGCCGATAACTTTTCGAACCACCCTCGCGCAGGGCTGCACACAAGATTGTGTCTTAAATGTGCACAAGTTGTAAAAAGACTACATTGAAAAATAATATGAAATCATGTCAAAAATCTTGTGCTATCACTGTCAGGCCGAGAACTTATCGAATCACCCTCGTAATTAGTAACATAAAACAGACCAAATAAAATGACTGCAAGACACTCCTAATCTCCATGGACATAAAAGGCGCATTCGATAACATTAGATGACGCGTACAAGCAAAACATTTAAAACAGTCTCCCTGCCCAACATACTTAATCAATTGGATCATTAACTTTTTAGAACGCAGGTACGAAACTTTAGAAAGAAATGATAAAAGAAACAAAGCAGACATTCGGTGATTGCCCACAAGGCAGTTGCCTCGGACCATTTCTGTGGCTACTTATAGCATAAACAGGGCTAAAAAACACTAGGGATATAATGTCAGGATCCAGGCATTCGCGGACGACTTTATTAATACTGAGAGCCAAAACAAAAGAAGTACTGATAAAACTTGCGAATAAAATAATCAAGGACGTATAACGTTGCGAATAAAATAATCAAGGACGTATAACGTTGCGAATAAAATAATCAAGGACAGTTCGGTATAGGACAGTAGTGGAGGAAACTCTAATCTACGCAGCCCCTGGAGACACAATCTGTAAAATGAAGCATTGAAGATTTATCTAGCTGTCAGAGGTACTTTTCACTGACCATAGTCAGTGCTTACAGAACAGCCCCAATCGTGTCACTTTTGGTTTTTCGTAGGCCTGATTCCAATTTATCTCCAAGTTAAATATGAAGCAGCTTCGGCACAGTACACTGTAAAAAATGACCAATGTTTCTTATTTTATGAAAATATGCTATAACTACGAACGAAAATATAATATAATCTTCTGAGTTATGCGGAATTTCAAATAGCATGTTACATTGTCTTTTGAATCCCCAGAAACGAATACATTTTCAAAATTTTAAGAATAATTTATAAAAACAAATTATTTTTAGCTGCCCGAATTTTTCAGAAACATTTCCGAAGGGATTTTATACTGTATTAATTAGTGTCCTCAGCCTGGAATACCTGTTTTTCGAATGCTATCAATTCTGAAGTAAACATTTTCATGCTAAAAAAAAATGTTTAACAGACAAACGTGCAAAATTAACAGCGTTAACAATAACATTAAAATTAAGATTATTTCTTTACTCTTTCATGTATAAATTAACTTATGCGGCTGAAAACGTGTACTTGAGAATGGATAACATTCGAAAAACATGTATTCCAGGCGGAGGACACAAGTTAATACACTATAAAAACCCTTCGGAAACGTTTCTGAAAAATACGGGCAGCTAAAAATAATTTGTTTTTATAAGTTATTCTTAAAATGTTGAAAATGTATTCATTTCTGGGGATTCAAAAGACAATGTAACATGCTATTTGAAATTCCGTATAACTCAGAAGATTATATTATATTTTCGTTCGTGGTTATAGCATATTTTTGTAAAATAAGAAACATTGGCCATTTTTTACAGTGTACCTAGATTACGCAAAATAGTAAATATGCACGGCACAGCTATCCATAACTCGGACTATTAAATAAAATAGATCAACATTTGGCAAACCCCCCAACAGAAACAGTAGAATCCAGGATTAGTACAAGATATAAAAGACAGAGTTATATACACTGATGGATCTAAATTGGAATCAAGATTTAATTGCTCGGCGTATGTAGCGTTAAAAAACGAACAAAGAATCCAGACATGACAGTGCCACTAATGGAGTGTAATAGCGATTTCTAAACCGAATTACTGGCCATACTATAAGCTGCAGAATGAGTTAAAACTACAGGACAAATTATAGTGTCCGCTCGGACTGTATGTCAGCAATACAAGCTTTAAGTAGACAATTTAACGTAGATAGAACAATAGACAAATTGTAGCTAACGGTCAAAAACTCAAAGAACAGATTTAAAATAAGCTGGGTGAGGCTGACGTAGGCATCCAAGGAAACGAAGATGCAGACAAAGAGGCAGAATACACAGCGCTAAATCCACACAAAGCTATTCCCTAATACATTAAAAAAAATACGTAACCTTAAAAGAACTCTTAAAGAAATAACATTTAAACAATGGCAGTTCGAGTGAGGCTATGGTGTTACAGGCAGGCTGACACACAGATACTTCCCAAAAGTAAACAGCCATAGATTACTAAGCTGTAAATTATTATCACAAATCTATACAAGACGCAGTGTGTTCCCGGCATATCTACACTGATTCATACTGATTGACTGCGTATTGCCAGTGGGGAATGGAAGGAATTTCCAAACACTACCTCACAGTCTGCCCGCACCACCAAGCTTACCATCTGATCGAGATAACAACAAGCAACGAGCAATTTTGACATAAACAGCTAGCTCAAAACAAACACGTGCAAGCAATTGGCAAAATAGTGCTCAGATGGCTAATTGACAATATAGACTATATCTCACACTAGCACAAGGCAAAGTCCCATATAGTCTAAAATCCATTCATCCCGCCACATACGATTCTTTGGGATTCCATCAAGCTCCAAGAAGAAAGTGGAAGAAGAAAAAATGCCGCGTAAGAACTTTCTTATAAAGCATCTAAAAAATAAATTTAAGAAATATAAAAGCACAATGTACAAAAAAAAACAAAATAAATAAATAAATAAACACTTATGTGTACTATAAAAATTGTCTTACAGCTCTATAGCAGAGTGTAAGCCTATTAAATATGAACCAATAGCCTTTGAGCTCAATCATAAATAATATAATGAATCTCAACAAAGTTATAGCAGTTATACTAAGTAATCAAATTAACAGATGGCAATCGGGCCAAGTCAAAAAGAAATAATCATTGTGGTGAAAACAACCATCTTTAATAAATAGACGATTTATTGGCCACGCAACAGTATCCAACCTATAGCGCACCAAATAATCAAGTTAGCCACAAGGACAATTCAAGAAATCCCACAATCAGCATCTTGGAGGTGGAAATAAAATATGACGAACTAATGGCTACAACAAGGCTCCACCCCAAAATGCCAAAGTATTCAAATAAATGTGACGAAACCATATAAATGACTAACTCCCATGACAAAGAGACAACCACACATAAAAGAGACAACTACCCGTGAAAGTGTCAAAAAAGACAAAACTAAAAGGTAAAGAGACCAGCGTCTTCCCTCAAGATTGTCAGTGTGAGTACGGGAGGATAATTCAGGCCAGTTGTGCGAGTGTTATAGAACCGTGAGCCCACCCCCCTTCATTTTCTCTTCTATAATTTTTGTTTCTTTAATCTGCCAATTCAATAAATTTAAACAAAAACCATGAACCAGAAAATAAAGTAAACTGAAGCAAACCACTAAAGATTACTGCAGCGATGCCAACAAGGCTCTCCTCAGGTGGATCACAGCCATGCGCTGATTAGGTGAATATCGCCCCGCGTCCAGATACTAACTCATCAAGATAGGCACTCATGCTCGGCAGGTAGGGATCTCGCGAACGGTATAAAAAAAATAATAAAAAATTTTGGGCCTGCAGCATCGTAGCGCGATGCACTGACTACTAAGCTACTGGCCTTCCAAGGTAAAATACACATTTATATAAAAAAACTACGGAACTTTCGAAATTGTATTTTATTTTTTTGTAATAGAAATAGAGAGATTAGTAGAAAAAAAAAGTATTTGTATATAAATATATGTAAGGGGCTTACACGTGTCTTTGTTAATGCATATGCGAAAAAATATGTAAATTTTTTACTAAATGACAAAATTGGAGTTTTGGTAACTAATTACTTAAATCAAATTTTATTTTAAAAATCAAACATTTATAAGAAAAAAAAGTTCAAAGAAACACATTTCAGAATTTATTTCAGATTTTCTAGCCGCTTCTTGAATAAATAACTTGCTCCAAATCACATATTCCAATAAAGTTTGCAAATGAAAGATTTTATTAACTTGAAGAAAATACCTACCAGGAAAATTTTGAAATATTTCGTCAGCAATATTTTTATGGTTCCACGATACATAAAATTGTTAAAGACCGTTTAAAATTCCTTCATTCATCCGCAGGCATTTTTTGAGCATTTGATTTCGCCAAAGATGTCCGAAAAAATGATTTCGTAGCAAGAAATCCCTTTTTATACTTTATAAAGTAAGGTTTTATGTGTGCGAGTTAACTCAGATATAGAATCCAAGTTCCCACTTTAGACTTTTATCTTGGATCATGTTATTTCAGATTTCTGATTATGGTCCATGAAAAAATGCATACACACATTCCTGATTTTGTACGAATTTTTTAGCAGATTTACATTAATTAAAGTAATAAAAGGTCTTTTTTTAAGCGATTTTTTTTGTTTTAATAAAATAGACCAAAATTCTAAGATTTTTTTTTCTCGAATTCCACTTCTAAATATCTCGAATTTTCTTTCTTAAAAACGAAATAAAATAAAGTTATTTCGGTCTATACCGGGTGGAAATGGTAGGTTACATATTCTTTGTCTTTAAAAATTTGGCTAATTTTACTAAACACCCGAAGCTAAAATGTGTTTTCGTCAATACTGAATTTGAATCTGAATTTTAGCTGAATATTAGTCAGCTATATCCAAATTGACTTCATTTATGGCGATTTATTTTTGATCGCAAATTTGGCGATATTCCGTTAAGTATTTCCAATCTGCGCGATAATTTGATGCTGGTGGGTATCACCATGTAGTTTTAAACGTATTAGAGTAGCAAGAATGTAAGTAAATCTGTGAGAAACCACATTTTCTAAAGCTCATAAATGAAACCTGATTATGGAAAAATCAGCCATCCTAGAATTAAGAAATGCTTTATCTCAGCCATGTTTTAAGATAAAGGTAAAATAAAAATTTGCTCTGCTATTTCAATCAAGGCGGAAAACGTTGAATTAAAACCTTTTGTAGTTATAATTTTTTGTACTCCTTTTCAATTTGAAATCTTTAAGTCGCTCGACATTCGGTAATAACGAATGATTAAAATCTTGTTATCTTTAACTCAGATTTTTCACTGTTATTTTTGTGCTTATGAACTAGCGCATTGTTATTTAAATCACTGTAATTAAACATATAAAGTAAGTTTATTAGATGCTGAATCTTTATAATGTAAACGTGCAGAAAGCAATATAGGTAATTGATATTTTGATTTTTTAAAAAAACTGCAAACGCAAATTTCCATTTTCAAATATTTATAAAAGTGTACAATTAAATGAAAATTCCTTAAAAAAATGTTCTAACTCATTCTAGCCATTACTTGAAGAATCAACATACTTGCTGGACGTATGCTATCATGAAACTTCAAAAGAAAAAATTGTATTAACGCAAAGCAAAAATAGCCCGGAAAATTCCGAAATACTTCTCTAGCCATATTTTTATGGCTTCATTAAATATAAAATTCTTAAATACAGTTTAAAAGTCCTTTACTCATCCATAGACATTTTTTAAGCATTTATACCCGTCCAAAAACGCTCAGATAAAACGATTTCATTGAAGGAAATCCTTCCCTATACTTTACTAACTATGGTCGCCCAGACACGTTACAATAACCTTAAATATACATAAAATCAGTGTTGAATTACGATTTACAGGGATTTAGCGAAAAAATGCCGATCTTTTTTCCTGTATCACATAACGTTTCTGACACATTGAGGATGAATGTAATGGAAAATAACATAGAAGATGTTGCAGAGTAAAGAGAAAAAACATTAATTTAAAAATAAGCTATAGCTTACATTTTATTATTTACTTCGCATTCTTCTTACTTATTATTTAGTCGCAGCTTCGCAAAGTTAAATATTGTTATAATGTATTTTCCTCCTCTCTAAGAAAGGTGTCTGCCCCCCGACCAACCCATCCACGCGTGCACAGCTTGCGGTCGTTTCATAGGTAGCAAACAGCATTATATTACTTACAAAGACTGTTGACACATTTTTGTACCGATTTTGACTTTCTCTAGGACTTAGATTTAAATAAATAAAAAACAAAACTATATGGCATCATTTCGGAATAGGGTTTGATTATCGTCTGCCTCATAAAAATACTAGGGCATCCAACCCGGGTTACCCGGGATAGAGAATATATGTGAAAACCATTTATTTATTTTTATTGAAAATTCCAGTAGATTTTTTACATTTAATAATTTTTTTAGGTTTCCCCCTATCAGAACCAAACAGCATTTTTATATGAAATATGTCAATTATATATTCAAATAAAATTTTGAAATGTATTAAAAGCGGTAATTTCGTATTGGCAACGTGCCAGAAGTTAACAGCCGAAGAAAACGCTAAACATTTCGTTGTCAACAGCAGTTTTTTTTTATTCCAATAATTTCAGTGGTTATAAGCGCTTATTTCAATTACAGGTCTGATAAAATTGTGTTTTACTTATACTATTTCATTTATTGCTTAAAGAATTCTTAATTTCGTTATTAAATATTATCTGGAAACAAATGCTAAACTTTTTATATTGTTTAAAGTTCTAACAGATTAATATTTTTTAATCGTCTGCAAGCGATAGAGTAACCTTTTTTTTTTTTAAATCATGCTTGAAATTTAGTTTAAATACTATAATAAATGAGTAAATTGCGATAAAGTTTAAGAAAAAATTGCATTTGAAAGTAGATTTTGTTTCCTATATAATGGTGTAAAAATCGAAAATATGCGATATTTAGAAATTAAAAAAAATGCAGTACCAAAAATCGCGAAACCGAAAATTCATCTTCAAGTGTAGTGTTGCCCTTCGGAAAATGACGTCAGCGTTACACACGGACACATTGTCCTTTATAATACAGATTCCTTGTTTTTAAGTGTCGCTGGAAAAACAATGGATCGAAAACTGCGTATTTGGGCTTTAAGAAGAGAAATACTCTTATTCGATTATTAAAAAAAAAAAAAAAAAAAAAAAAAAAAAAGTGTGAAAAGCAAAGTTTTAATATTTTTACACGTAAAATACGTTAGGTGCACCAGAGCTATTTTGAATCCTTTGCGTGATAAAAAGGATGCGTTGCGCCAAGTAAGGGGGAACATGTTCTCTTCCCATTTATGCTTTTCGTGGAAGTTCACGTCAGCCCAAATGAGGAGTCTAAGGCTGCGTTTAGAAGCGATCCTGAGCAAGTCGACCTGAGATAGTATAAATCGTATGTCTTCCCATTCTTCTCGAATCATTTTGTGGTTATCGACAAAAGATAGGGAAATTTCGACAAAAGAAAGGGGAGTTTCCTAAACTGTCAACGGCTCTTTCTCTTCGACTCTGACCTTTAAACATGTTAAGAAAGTCATAAAAAATTGAAGGGACCGCTTTATCACTTCAGAGAAAGCGCCAAGTTAGTCCGCTGTCTGTTTGGACTTTATGGCTGCATTCAGACAACACTTGCTTCAAGAACTCATAAATTATTTCACTGAGGTGCTGGCAAGCATGCCCGGGATAACCTTCGCTGACCTGTGACCTGTAACCGAGCGACGGAAGACTGACCACATCAAGGAAAACGCTAACGACATCCAAGGATAGCAAGAGGGTGTAGTATGTTCGCAGCTTTTCTTTTAAAAGTTTCTAAAAAGTTTCTTTCTAGTTTTTCTTTCTTTTTAAAAGTTTAAAGCAGCAGTTTCTTTTAAAAGACGTCAAAATGACTCCTAATACTTCAAATGAAGGGGATAGCAGAGATTCTTACATTCAAACATTTTCTTGCTGGGCAGAACTACTAATGCTATCTATTGATGACAGACAGAAGTATTCCTGCTGCGTAATGTTAGAATTAAATAATTAAATATTCTTTTATAAAATTAAGATTGAACTGATACTTTAAAGTACCGTCACAGTATAAAGGGTTAGATGTCACATTAAAAATTTAAATAGTGATAAATGAGTAAAATTAAATGAAACGCACTACAAAATTTATTTCAGCACTTTCTAGCCAATTTTTGAATAAATATCTTGCTTGAAACGTCATACGCTGTCATAACACTTCAAAATGAATTTTTACTTACCCATCATACGTAGTTATAGAGTAAGTCTTGTAATCATTTTGAAAATCGAAATTTTTTTTTTTGATGGATTTACACGTTTCAGACACTGGAGATTCCGAAAAACATATTTTTAGAAAAAAAAAAATTGCCGTCCGTCTGTGTGTCTGTGAGTCTGTAAACGCTCTATCTCCCGAAAAAATTGAGATAGAGACTTGAAATTTGGTATGTACTTAGTATGTAATAATGGGAAGAAGCCTATTTAATATCAGTAACCTCGATTAACGGGAACTATTTTTTTCGGACTCTCGAAATATTCGTTCTGATAAAAGGTATATAAAATTTTTCGAAATTGTTTATTTTAAGGAGTGAATATAAAATACAATAAAAAACCATAAATTTTGCATAAAGCATGAAGTCGATCGGATAATTAGTTGCCGAGATATTTGTAATCCTATTTTCCACACTCTTCGATTTTTCCTGACCCTGTATTTCATCCAAATTTCAATTAAAAGATATATTTTAATTGGAAATGAGACGCTTAATCCGACGAAGCAAACTGTTAGTTAATATGATTATCATTTTTGGAGTTATAAGGATGTTTCTTTTACGCAATTCAGTAATAGAGCATTTAAATTTTATGATGTCATCAAGCCACGATTTTATTCGAATTGCAATGCATTTTATAAGTAGTTTACACATTTTTTATTTTAATATTTTACATTATGCATATCCATGATGGGTAAGTATTACGGTGGTCCCCAACGACTAGTTTTCTTTTAAATTAGATGTAAAAATTTTTGAAGAAGACTCTCAAGAAGTATTTTTATGGTTCCATTAAACAAAAAAAATTTAGAGTTTTTAAAATTCCTTCACATTAAAATATTGAACACACTAGCGTGTTACAATAAAGGTAAAAAAAAGTTTTTAATAACACCATAAAAATTGGTGGTGTCATTAAGAAGTTTTTTTTTTTTTTTTAACCTGTAAAATCCTTCATTTCATCCAAAACTAATATCTATTTTTTTGATCTCTCGAAACAAATTCCAAAAAATGATTTCGTAGCAAGAAATCCTAATTTGCACTTTATAAGATTAAGTTTTATGTGTGCGATATCACTCCGCTGCAACAATAAAGTTTTTATAGTAGACTTTGTCTTTTGAACTTGATATTTGTAAAATCAAACACTTCTAAAAATGTAAATAGTGTGTTGTTGTTGCGTCCGTAAAATTTTGATATCATATGAAAAGTCTATTTTAATATTTATCTACATAAAAAAAATCATAGAAGACTTAGTTATAATCTTCATGTCTAAAACCTGTTTTTAAAATTATTTGAATGCATATTTTCTCTAGATCTTAGATTTTCTTTAGTATATGTACATTTTTTGTAATAATAATATACATATTGAAAGAAGTAAAACACGCAAATTTGAAACTTCGTGAAACGGAAAATGCTTGACACATTTATAAAAATTATTTATATTTATTTGAAATGTAAATGGGAAGTTTTAAATGAAAATAATGTTCTAGTATATAAATATATGTAATTGCTGCAAATGTCATTGTAAACAGCGGCATGCGAAAAATATATATGTAAATTTTTACTCAGTTGCAAAATTTAATCTTTGTTAACGAACGGCATATTTCAAATTAACTTTAAAATTTTGAAATATTAAAAATAAAAACATATTTTACGGAAACTATTTTCGGAATTTATTTCAGCTTTTTCTGGACGCTGTTTAAATAAATATCTTACTTGAAACCATATGCTATTGTATAACTTCAAAATAAAATTTTTATTAACTTGAAATAAAAATGTTTTACGAAATTTTTATAAACATTTCTTCAGAAGTATTGTTATGATTCCATAAAATAGAAAATCGTTAAATACCGCTTAAAATTCATTGACCCATTCATTGTTAAATCCATTGTTATGTTTATAGGTAGCCGTCGCAATGCCGGTTGCAATAGATTGTTGTGTAGTTTTTAAAACATAGCTTAAAACTACTTGGCGGAATCAGCTGTAATTTTAGATCCGTATATTTGAAGCTTCAAAAAATCAGTCCCTGCTAAAAGTATTTATTGATTACAATTCATATTCTTTTCTATAAGTGATTTAAAAAATATATTTTTTCCAGGAGAATATGAATTGTAACAAATATATTTTTTTACATAAATCGACATAAATATTTTGCCTATAAATATATTTTGACATTTTTTATAGTTTGTCATAAATATTTTTATTTATTTTAAATGCTAAAAGGTTTAACAACATAATATACAGTAAAATAAATTTTATTAAATTGTTGACATGTTTTGGCTCACTCCGAGCCATTTTCAAAAACAAATGAGAATATCTACAATTGCACGGTCTTTGAAGTTATTAATTGAAACGCTATCATTTAATTTTCATGTACTTTAAAAAAAATTATACACGTTATCTTTTATTTTTACTTGGTTGCTTCTAGTAAAAATAAAAGATTACGTGCGTACTTTTTAAAAAGTACATGAAGTAAATATAAAAGTTAACACGTAATTTTCATGTGTTAACTTTTCATGTTAACACAAGAAAATACATGTTATTTAATGTTATTAAATGTTGTTAATGTTATTAAATGTTAATACATGTTATTTTTACTTCATGTACTTTTTAAAAAGTACATGAAACTTAAATGATAGCATTTCAAATAATAACTTCAAAGACCGTGCATTTATAGAATATTCTCATTTGTTTTTGAAAATGGCTCGGAGTGAGCCAAAACATGTCAACAATCTAATAAAAGTTATTTTACTGTATATTATGTTGTTAATTTACACCTTTTAGCATTTAAAATAAATATATTATTACAAGGTGTTATAATTTATTATATTTTTTTATAAATATTTTTGACAAAATTCCAGAAGTTTTAAACGTATGCGAATCAAATATTAAAGCTTATATCCCTAACTAGTTTTTTTAGTTAAGCTAAAAAAAAAAAAAAAAAAAAAAAAAAAACTACCAACATTGCAATCTGTTTTAAAAATATTACAAATGAATTTAACAGTTTTAAACTTTAAACCTTAAACTCATAATTCCTAAATTACCGAATGATTTTCTGTTTGGTATCTTTGTGTAAAATTTTGCGTAACAGCCAAATATGATGTTAAAACTAGATGTTCAGATTGAAAATTTCAGAGTTAAGTCCAATTTCACCATGAAGACGACATCCAAAGCATATATATTTCTTAACATGAATTGAAGACATAATTTCCAGTCGAATGCCTAGTTTCTTTTTTCCTGGGACAATTATTGGGAGTTCTCTTTTTATTTTGCCGCCTGTACGGCTATTATATACACAATATTTTAGAGATAAATCTGTAGAATACAACATAAATAATTGGTATTTTGCCTACTAGAAATACTAGAACATATAACCCGGGCTTCCCGGGATAGAGAATATATGTGAAAAGCCTTTACTTTTTTTACTGAAAACTCTAATAGATTTTTTTCATTTAATATATTTTATAGAATGCCCCCTAACAACACCAAAGAGCAATTTTATATGAAATATGTCAAGTATATATTCAAATAAAATTTTGAAATTTATTAAAGGCTTAGCCGAAGAAAGCGCTAAAATTTTCATTATCTACAGAAGTTTTTTTATTATTATTATTCTGATAATTTCAGCGAATTTAAACACTTATTTCGATTACATGTCTGTTAAATTTGTGTTATATTTATACTATTTTATTGATTGCTTGATGAAGTTTTAATTTCGTTATTGAATATTAGCTGGTAACAAATGCTGAACTTTATATATTATTTAAAGTGGGACCTTGAAGGGTCACAATAACCTTGAAGGGATTAATGTTTTATAATCGTCTTCAAGCGATAGAGATAAATTTCAAGCATGATTTTAAAAAAAAAAAATCTTAATTTAAATGCTATAATAAATGAGTAAATTGCGATTTTTCAAACAAATTGCATTTGAAAATAGTTTTTTCCCCGTATATAATGGTGCAAATACTGAAAATATACGATGTTTAGAAATTTAAAAAATCGTAGAGTAGCAAAAATCGCAAAACCGAAATTTCATCGTCAAGTGTTGCCATTCCCAAAATGACGTCAGCGTTTCGCACGGACACGTTTGTCCTTTATAATATAAATAGTTAAAATGCAACTTTTAGCTCTACAATCTCTGCGGAATTCGTTTCATTTCATTCTAGCAGCTTTTATTAAATAACAGAATATTTTCCTGTCATACAACTTCCAAATGAAAAATTTTATTAACTCGAGCCAAAAATATTTCAGTAAAGTTTTGAAATATTTCACCAACAATATTTTTATGGCTCCATGATACGTAAAACTGTTAAAGTCCGTTTAAAATTCTTTCACTCATTCACAGCCACTTTTTGAGCACTTGATCTTCTTGAAGTTGACCGAAAAAATGATTTCGTATCAGGAAATCCAACTTTATACTTTATAAAGTTAGGTTTTATGTGTGAGATTTCAACCCAACTGTAGAATTCAAAGTTACTAGAGTACACTTTCATTTTTGGCCATGTTATTGGTGGAATCAAACTGTTTTCAAAAAGTCAGTGTTGGGTTGGTATTGTCACCGTAAAATTCAGATATCATGAGAAAAACTGACTTAACATTTAATTACATTAAAATAAATCAGAGAAAGCATTGACATAATCTTCATGTTTAAAATGTGTAATTAATTGAATTCGTTTTTACATTCTTCTATCTTTACAAGAAGAAAGTATTGGATTCATGAAAATTTTCGACTTCCGGTTTTCGACGGATTTATACGTTTTAGAAGGTCCTGAACACGATTTGACTATTTTTAGAAAATGTCTGTCTGTGACTCTGTCTGTGACTTCATGACTTCGTGACTCTATGACTCTGTCTGTCTGTATGTGTCAAAAATTTTGTGGGCGCTCTATCTCAAGAACTAATGCTCGGAATTTAATAAAACTTTATATTCAGTTAGTCCCTGATATAAATGGGTGCTGATTAGTATTTGGTAAAAATCGCCCGGCAGTTGGCGCTGCTATGCAGCATCTTTCGTGATTTCCGCAATAGCTCTATCTCAAGAACTAATGCTCGGAGTTTAATAAAACTTTATATTCAGTTAGTCTCTGATATATATTGGTGCTGATTAGTTTTTGGTAAAAATCGCCCGGCAGGTGGCGCTGCTATGCAGCATTTTTCGTGATTTCCGCAATAGCTCTATCTCAAGAACTAATGCTCGGAGTTTAATAAAACTTTATATTCAGTTAGTCTCTGATATATATTGGTGCTGATTAGTTTTTGGTAAAAATCGCCCAGCAGGTGCCGCTGCTATGGAGCATTTTGCAGGATTTACACGATTTTAGCGATAGTCATATCTCAAGAAATATTGCACGGAATTTAATAAAACTTGAGTTTCAGTTAGACCTTGATATAAATTGGTGCTGATTCTTTTTTAGTGTATGCGAAACCTATGTGAGATAGAAGAAAGTTTTGGGATTGACACATACGACTAGTTTCTAAATATCTTACTTTTTTTTAAGAAGCAGGACATTTTCTGTATAAATAATATACATATATTAGATTAATTTTAACACAATTATTTCAAATTGGTAAATAAATCATACGAGTAGTAATTTTCCAACTGGACGAAAAATGTCCGGGCCAGGATTCGAACCTGGGATCGCTTGGCTGAAGCCGCCACGCTCTACCACTGAACTATCCCGGTCGAATCTGGAGGGCATAATTCATCCAGTGGATGAATAATTCATAATTTATCACTATATATATATATATATATATATATATATATATATATATATATATATATATATATATATATATATTAAGTAAATGATACGTATTTTAAACCTTATAAAATAAAAAAACTTGACACAGTTTCCAAAAATATTTACATCTATTTGAAATGCAAGTGGATATTTTTTAATGGAAAAATTGAGGGGGTCGGAGCAAGAAAGTGCCAAACCACATTTTTGGTGAAATAAATCTAACACTGTAATATGTTGCTTAATATTGTAAATTATGATATCCAGCATATAATTTGTTTCTAAAGTCACTTGGTGGCAGCATATGTGACAGATTTCGTTTTTGCCCCAGATGTTTATGCCCCAATGCAGATAGCTAATTTACAAAAAAGTAATAGTAATATAATTAATGCCACATTGTTACTCAGAATATCCCAAATGTTACTAAGACATTGGCGAAAAAACTTTAGGTTATATATCTTGATTTGAGTACTTGATAAAATTTTCAAATTGAAATATCTCAGAAGTTCAAAAATGTGGCTTGGCACTCTCTTGCACCGACCCCCTCAATTGTATTAGTATTTACGTATCTGCAATAACTTGCAAATGCCTTTGTAAATTGATATATGTTGTAAAATATATACAATTTTTATAAAATTACAGAGTTTAATATTTGGTTACTAATGACCTATGCCAATCATTTCTTTTTCAAATTTTTAAAGATTAAAAACAGATTTAATATCAACCTGAAATTATTTCAGATTATTTTAGTCAATTCTTGAATAAATATCTTACTGGAAGCCATATGCAATTATGAACCTTCAAAGTGAAATGTATATTAACCTGAATTAAAATATTCCAAAAAAATTCTGAAATACTTTGCCGGTAGTATGTTTATGATACTATGATAGATAAAATTATTAATGTCATTTAAAATTCTTTCACTCGTCTACAGCCACTTTTTGAGCACTTAATCTTCTTGAAATTTACCGAAAAAATGATTTCGTATTAGGAAATTCACCTTTATACTTTGTAAACTTAGGTTTTATTTGTGCGATTTCCCCCAGAGTTAGAATTTAAGTTACCAGATTACACATTCATTTTTGGTCATGTCATTTATGGAATGAAACTTTTCTGAAAAGATCAGTGTTGTGTTGTTATCTCCGTAAAATTGTGATATCGTGAGAAGGTCTTATTAAATATTTATGTACACAAAAATAAATCACAGAAGGTATTCTCATAATCTCCATGTTTAAAATCTATTTTTAAAAGGCGTAATTAACTAAACGCGTTTTTTTTTTTTTTTTTTTTAAAGATATTACAATTTCTTTAGTATTTTCACATTTTTGTATAAACAATAAACATACTGAAAAAAGTATATGATGCATATTTTAAACTTTATAAAATAAAAAATGCTTGACATAGTTTCCAAAATTATTTATATTTATTTGAAATATAAATGAAATATTTTGAATGGAAATAAAGTATTAATATATAAATACATTTAATAACTCATAAACACCTTTGTAAATTGATATATGTAGTAAAATGTATAATAATTTACAAACTTGCAAAATTTAATATTTGTTCCCTGACGACCGATTTCAACCATTTTTAATATTTTAAATATTGAAAAAGAAAAAAAAACGAATTTATTTCAGCATTATTTTAGCCGCTGCTTGAATAAATATCTTACTTCAAGCCATATGTTGTAGTAAAATTTCAAAGTAAAATTTATAGTAACTTGAATTAAAAATATCCCAGGAAAATTGTGAAATATTTAGCCAGTAGTATTTTTATAGTTCTATATATGATACATAAAATTATTAATCACCGTTTAAAATTCACTCGCTCATCCACATGTATTTTTTAAGCATTTCATTCTGTGAAAGCCTACAGAAAAAAAAAAAAACTAAATAAATTAATACATAAATTTGTTACAAGAAACCCCCTTAACACTTTCTAAGTTTAGGTTTTATGTGTGTGACTTCATTCAATTGTAAAATGCGACATTTTTTTTTTTTTTTTTTTTTTTTTTTTTAAATATTGAAAAGAAAAAAAAAACATATAACTTCAACCGTGTTCCGAATTTATTTCAGCTTATTTTAGCCGCTTCTTGAAAAAATATATTACATACTATCATAAAACTTCAAAGTGAAGTTTACATGAACTTAAATCGGAATATTCCAGGAGAATTCTGAAATATATTGCAAGCAGAATTTTTATGGTTCTATGATACATAAAATTGTTAATATACGTTTAAAACTCGTTCACTAATCCACAGCCACTTTTTGAGCACTTGATGAAGTTGACCGAAAAAATGATTTCTTATCAAGAAATCCACCTTTATACTTTATAAAGTTAGGTTTTATGTGTGAGATTTCACCCAGCTGTAGAATTCAAGTTACTAGAGTACACTTTCATTTTTGGTCATTTTAATGGTGGCAACAAACTGTTCTAAAAAGGTCAGTATTATCTTGTTTTTATCACCGTAAAATTCAGATATCATTATATATATATGTGAAGTCTTATTTAATATTTATGTACATAAAAATAAATTATAGAAGGATTGTCGTAATCTTCATGTTTGAATTAAAGATTTTAAAAGTTATAATTAATTGAACGCGTTTTTTCTAAAGATCTTACATTTTCTTTAGAATTTGCAGATTGTTTGCAGGGAAAATATACATATTGATAAATGCAAATTATACATATTAAACTTCATATTTTAATAAATTATACTTCAGACAAATAGCTCAATTTTTCAGTTAAAATAATACTTCTTATACTACAATCAAAGTGAGAAACAGCTTTTTTATTCGATCCCGACCCGAGCCCCCAAATTTCTTGTGGGATTATGATAACTAATATATAGTTTTAACACAACAGAGACTCTTCAGATACAATATAGACAAATAGGTTTAATAAAAGAACAAAGAATACAAGTAATGGATCAACAGATAACTAGATTACTGTTAATTAAGAATCGCAACTTTCTGTATTTCAATATAGATATAATCTGAAAGCTTCTCTGAGTATTGTCTCCAAATTCAACTAAATAACTATAGCTAAAATCTATAGAATTCTCGTTCACACGTTCATCCTTGTGCATTTTCACTCTGGTATAGCGTGAACTCGTATTCGTGATTGCAGTTCATGGATATTATATGGAGTTCATACTATTCTTACTAATAATTCTCATTATTCTCATATACAGTATGCCCACTAAAGTCCCTTGCCACCCTCTTAACTTCGGAATGGCTGCTGCTATATTCATAAAAGTAGTGTTGTTGTGGTGTTTTTGGGGTTCTTTCTAAAACACAACTTACTTAAACTTAAAAAGCTCATTTATTACTCAATCTTCACTTGACAATTAAATATTTAAAAAAAAATAAGTATACCCTGATTAGCTCCACTGAAATCTGTTGCCATGGAAAAGGGAGCAAATTATATTAAACTAATCAAAATATCAAAACTTAAGAATCCGAATAGGTTAATACAACAATGATAATTTTGAACTCATCATTTTAAGACAAAATTAAATGTAGTAAGGGGCAACAGATTTCTAAATCAAGTAGCATACTGGATTGCATAAAGAACACCCAACTCCACTCCAACCCGACCAAGCTCAAATCTCCATATACATTAAATTAACAAAAGTGTAATCATCATATAATTTGGAAAAATGCAGACAACCTGAAATTCCTCCAATATGAGGACCAAAAGGGGAAAGAGTTAAATCCGTTAATAGAATAGGGATATGATGATGTACAAAAATTTTAGAACAACTATGGAGATTCTTAACAAGATCAGGTCGGTTAACCAAGAATCGTATAGTGGCTTATAAACAAGGAATACAATCCTTTCCTTTTTTTTTTTTTTTTTTTTTTTTTTTTTTTAAATAAAGCATTTTAGGTGTTTATTTTAGAAAACAATATTTCTGAGAGAGGAGGGTTAAAGCTAAATTTAAACAATTATGAAGTTAGATTTAATATTACTGTTTCACTATTTAATCTATCCATCCTTAAATCAAGATCAAAAATACGATTGTATAACATTGAGTGAACTTCAATTAATGTTCATTAAAACAGTCAGTTATGAATTTAAACTAAGAAATTTTAAAGTCCTAAATTAATAAATTTGGGTTTTATCTCTTTTTTTTTTCTTTTTTTTTATCACTCACAGAAAGGTTAAGCCTTTCTTATAGGTCTACTGTGAATATAAAAAAATTAATTATTTAGAGATTTATACAAAGAAAAACATACCATCTTTAAGAACAAACAAATCTTTTATTCAAACACTTGAAGTTATAACAACGGAGTTACTTCAAATTATTATAAAAACACAATCTAAACGTTGATCTGTAATATGGGGATTAATTACTTAAATATATTTTAAACCAAACAACACATTTCTAAAATTATCACACTATCATGCTTTTAAGGTTGATCAACTTTGCTGAATTCACTTATTATTTTAATTGCAACTAGGCACAGAGAATCTTAAAAATATAACATTACATTAAAGCTTAACAGTCTAAAGTTTAACAGTCCATCAATTGTAAAAACATTATATAATAGTGTTTTAAAATACACAATTATCATTCTTAATCTCTCCAAATAGCCATAGATAATTTAAAGTGGGAGAACATACATTTATGAGGAAATAAAAAACTACTTACAAAGTTAGCAGGTTTAATCGAATCATCAGTGGGCAGACTCTATTTCCCTTCCCTCTTGAGAAGAAACGAAACTGTGGACGGACACTATCTGACGTAATTACACCTCAGGGGGATGGTTTCCTAAATCACCAGAGCATCAGTCAAACTTCACTCCTTCTCAGCATTTCTTGTAACATCCGCGAGCATTTCAGTTGAGTCTTTTGCTTGCCAACTTTGCGATTCAACCGAACACCTCATATATCTCCCGACGACGGAGGTTTCTCGGACTACCCATATCTTCACAAATCCAGCTCCAATACACACAGCGATCAGTCTTCCTTATTATAAACAAGACAATATTAACGTCTCATAGATAGTTGAGACCTCTCTGGACTGCACAAGGAAAAAAAACTTAATCTCTACGCATCTGGAACCGTTGTCGCTCTTTCACTGACTATCATTTTCATTTCTTTGACCAGCAGCTTTTCGCTCATTATCACAAGTGCCGCTACGCAACGTCCACTAATTTTTCGAACCAGACGACAGGTATCTCAGCCAAGCAGTAAGTGTCGTAAACATTCATTCTCCCGCGCTGCTTGAAAAACGGGACCGATCCACTCTGCCAGGGGTACGGGGATGGAAACAAAAGGAAAAATGGACTCTTCCTGAAGACTACAGCTTGCCGCTCCACTCTGCCGGCCGCTTCATGGGGGAAGGCAGCCATGCTTCACCCCCATGGCGTGTGCTGAAGGGGGGTCATGTGAGCCTCTGTTTACATGGGCGCCAGCTATCCGCCTGATAGCAGAGCCAATTGAAGTCTGTCATAAACTTACAAAGCCTAATTGCGTATATAGTACACTCATAAGATAACGTAATTCTTATACAGGGCGGACGGTCTTTCTTTTAACCAAAACCAGACTAGGTGACTACAAACACATGATTCAAGGGTATGGGAGAAAACGTACACGACTGCCCAATACAATATGTGTGGTCTATTACTGAGAAACCTCCCTCCCTGCAATAAATTTTTCGTATTTGAAAACAGGAAGCAAAGCTAGACTATAAACGTTGAAATTGCTTTGCTTAAAAGAAATGGAAAGAAGAGGGAAAAAAAAACTGCATTTATTATTAATATTACAATTACATTTATATATATATATATTTAAAACAGAAACAAGAAGAAAACTTTTAAATAAATGTTGAGAAAGTGATTTAAGGTAATTAATGTAGATTAAAAAAAAAAAATTGGTTGAAACCAACCGTAACAAGATTGCTCCCCCCGGCTAATTAAAAAAAATTTTTTTTGAGAAAACAAATTATTTTTTTGAAAGGTAACTGGGTACCACATGGCATCCTGGGACCTCAACACTGAATAAACTGACCCACAAACACAAATCATACATCGATCCGGGACGGGATCCAGAGAGTTCACCGCTGAAATACCACCCTGACAATATATTCCGGATATATACAACCAGAGCTCGCACATCCGTAGAAACCATTACCTAAAATATTACCTGAAACATGACCATAAAAGAGTACTACCAGAGGAGGGACCACAAGGCTGATTTTACCACTAAAATGACCAAGATATTTTCTGCACCTGTAAAAGAACACATGTTCCACCTGACTGTGAAACCTCACTTCCCTACTACTGTCATTCCTACGCATAACTGCATCCTACCTGAAATTTCTGGTAACAGAACTGTAAATAATACATAAATTGAATTTTGAAAAAAAAATTAGCCGAAAAAGAAGAGAAGTGCCCACTGATTAATTGTCATTATACTGCTTATATACATAACTTCAATAATTGACATCACAGTATATTACAACACTATCTATTAATGTAAATAAGTACTAGTAATATCATAGTTACAACACTCTAAATGTCAATGAAATTTGTAAAACACATATTAATTCTATTATACAAAAATACACAAGAGCAACTGGTGACACACAAAAAAAAATATACATATACATCTGCAAGACACATATTATGGTATCACAGACCATGTTAGAGAATTACGCACACAATTGTAACAATTTTATATGAGAACACATGTTTGTTTTCGAACACAGTCTAATGATTCGGTTCACTGTGCAGATTTTACAAATGCACTTACAAGTACTGTGCATGGGAAAGAGTATCTCTGCCTCTGTGCTACTTATAGCAAAAGCAGTTTCGGGCTTTTGGGCACTACGGGGAAAACATTCCACAAAATAAAATAAAAAACAGGGGTGGTGACATATATCACCAGGAAGGAAAAACACACACTCCACCAAAAATAGGAAGTAAAATTAAGAAAATACTTAATTCTAGTAATTTAAGCCATACACAACCACATCCAGGTATGTACATGAGAACGTATGTACAAGAAAGAGAAAAAAAAATAAAGATCCACAATCCTTAAAGTTAAAGTTCAAATAAACCCACAAATTGCATAGTAAATAATAAATCTATCTAGTTAAAATGCAGAAATTAAAGTAAACACATACATAAAAAGTTATATACAAAACACTGATGCATTAAAAAAAACTGAACTAAACAGATCTACCTCGGCAAAAGGGCATACAAAACACAACATCCTAAAAAAATTTTAAAGTAACAAAAATTACATTCGTTTTTTTGTTTTGCAAAAATACACCCAAAATCTACGAAAACGGGGTGCGGACGGGTATATACCACATAATCTACCATAAAACAGACAAAAACCTTAAGTATAGGCATAAAAAGGGTTAAAAATGCCTACATGAAAGTATCAACACACAACCAAAACAAACCTTTAATACGCTAGAAAAACTAAGTTCCGTTTTAAAAATGTCAAAAAAAAATAATTAAATATACATACACATTAACTAAACTATAAATAAATACAAATAAACAAGGTAAAATTGAATAAAAATGCTTGAATAACGAAAAAAGGTAGTTAGTATTTATAACTCGGACGGTCTCGTCTATCCCGTAGCGAATAGTCGGTTCTAGAAATCGATATTGAACGACTACTTCTATTCGATTTAGCAGCTGGACGAATCGATGAACGAGACCTGCGCGAATCGCTGTGCTCAGCAGTTGAACTGCTTTCTGCCGTGGCTGAATTTTTACCTACGCGCATTTCGCTGCCTTCTGCCGTTGCTAAATTTTTATTTACGCACATCTCGTTATTCTCTGCCGCTGCAATCTCCGGAGAAATGGGAGGTGGGGGAGAGGGATTTATGATTTCAGTCGCGTCGCTGTCTGTTTCCTCCACTTCCGGCGCTACCGGAGTTTCGTTATTGTTGACGTTCACTACTGCTGGTGCGCGGTTACTATCATATGGTGCCCAGGGAATGAATCGGTTGCGTTTACACCTGCGTACAGGAGGAGAAATGCACGATTGGTGTGGTGAATCGATGGTCACGTTTTCAGTCGATCCCAGGCCAATTGTTTGTTTTGGTTCACTGGACCAGATGGGGAGTCTGTCTTTGAAAGAAGACAACCTGTCAACATGGACAACCTGACAATTTTTGGGATTAGCAACTAGCGCTATTTTAAAATTAACCTCATTTAGCTTCTCAATTATAGTAAAAGGACCATTATTTTGCTTGCTTAATTTTTTTGTATTACCAGGGGCGACTGTGGGTGCAAATAACCACACAAGATCTCCTATTTTAAAATTTTTATCAACAGCTGTCTTTTCACGGTATTTTTCCTGCTGCTCAGAAACTTTAATTAAATTACTATGTACTTCAGTGTATACTTTTTGAAGAGCTGGGATTAAGAGTTCGCAAAAAGAGGGTGCATCATTATAATTAAAAGAAGGTGGCTGGGAAAAGAGATTATATGGTAAATTCATATTTCTGCCATACATAACTGCAGCTGGGGTAAGTTTAGTTGAAGAGTGGACAGCTGAACGCATAGCTAGTAGCGCAAATTTTAGTTTAGTGTCCCAGTCAGATTGATTTTGATTGACTATGTGACAAAGTGCATTTTTAAGAGTACGATTCTGTCTCTCCACTTGCGAGTTGCCAGCCGGGTGATAAGATGAGGTCTTAATATGTTTAATACCAAACATTTTATACACGTGTTCAATCGCATCTGAAATTAGATTCTTCGCGTTGTCTGTCGTAATAAAACAGGGCGCTCCGTAGCGTGAGATGAAATCAGCTAAAGTGTCCGCAATGACATCTGAAGTGGTTGAACTAACCGCATATGCTTCTGGCCACTTAGTAAATGAATCTATATATGCGATAATATACTTATTTCCCGAAAAAGTTTGCGGTAAGGGTCCAATGAGATCCAAATGAACCTTGTTCATGGGAAACTGGGGGGTCGGCATACGTTGCAGAGGGGCGAGCTGGTTCGCTCTATAAGCTCTCTTCTGCTGGCAACTAATACATGACTCCACTAGATGCTTGACATCTGACGACATTCCTGGCCAATAGAAGTGCTCACGAATGCGATCAATGGTCTTTTGAAAGGCTTGATGACAAGCCGCTAGGGACTCATGTGTTAGTGCAAAAACTTGAGTAACCAATTCTTTTGGCACGACTAACTTTACAGATTTATTCAAAATAGCTGACTCCCTCGTATCCTCACAAACTAAAATGTCATCTCTGAAAAAAAATTTCATGTATTTAGGAGCAATTTCTACACCTTGGTCTAGTTTTCTTGCAATCTCGCAGCATTTCTTGTCTGATTTTTGTAATTCACCAATTTTTTCAAGTAGATTGGAATGAGGCATAAAAGTAACTTCCTTTTCGACTTGTATACAAAAATTACAATTAACAATATCATTGGAGTTATCATTGTTGACATACCTCGAAAGGAAATCTGCGACACTGTTACACTTACCTTTAACAAACTTTATTGTAAAATTAAAGTCTGAGAGAGTGCAGATCCATTTAGCCATGCGAGATGTAGGGTCGTGAATTTTTAACATAAATGTTAGAGGCGCATGGTCTGTATAGATGAAAAAATGGGTATTAGCAATGTAACATTTAAAGTGGGCAGTAGCCCAAACTAAAGCTAGTAATTTCCTTTCAGTGGTGGAGTAGCGGGTCTCAGCATCTTTCAATTTTCTGCTTTCAAAGGCAACAGGATGGAGCATGTTATTTTCATCTAATTGTGATAACACTGCCCCTAATGCTTCGCCACTGGCATCACTATATAAATGGAATTCTTTCTCAAAATCAGGGAGTGCAAGACATGGTTTTGAAATAAGAGCCATTTTAAGGTCTTCAAATTCTTTCTGTGCATCTTCATTCCACGAAAATTTTCCTGTCTCTTTAGTTAGATTGATTAAATTTTTGGCCCTCTTAGTAAAATCTGGTATAAATCTCCTATAAAAAGATAGAGTTCCAATGAATGACCTAACAGCCTTTCGGGTAGTTGGAGGTTTAAAATTTTCTATTACGGCAATATTTTTATTGATAGGTGATACTTGGCCACTACAAATCTCAAAACCTAGATATTGTATTTTATTCGAAAGGAAAGTGCATTTACTGGGCTTAAGTTTAAGTTTATGCAGTCTTAACCTTTCAAAGACCATGCTAAGCTTCTCAAAATGAGAATTAACATCACTGGAGGCAATTACAATGTCGTCGATATAAACAAGAATTCCAAGATTGCCTAAATCACCGAAAATAGCATTCATAAGTCTTTGGAAACTGTTACCTGAATTTGAGAGCCCAAAACAGTTACGGGTCCACTCGAAAAGTCCTTTGTGGGTGATTATAGCAGTTTTATGCCTATCCTCTGGGCGAATAACCTGTTGAAAAAAACCACTAGTTAAATCTAGCGTTGAAAAAAATTTAGCCCCACTTAAAGCATCAACAGAGTCGGTAATGTTAGGTATTGGATAAGCAACTTTAACAAGATTTTTATTTAGTCTTCTGTAGTCTACAGCAAGTCGATAGGAACCGTCTGATTTCCGAACCAGAATAACCGGAGAAGCAAATTCAGACATGGAAGGGGAAATTATGTCCGCCTGTAATAAAGTATTAAGTTGGTCTTCCATTTCTTGACGTAGTTTGTAGGGGACTCTATAAGCTTTGCCTTTTACTGGTTTATTTGAAGTTAAGTTAATTTCATGCGGGATTGTATCACAGCCGGGTAAATCTAAAACCGATGCTAAAAATACATCTTTGTTTTTGTCTAGAAAATTTTGCATTTTAAGTTTTAATGGGGGTTCTAAATGATCTAAATTAATTTCAGAATTTTGACTGGGGATTGTATCTAATAGCACAGAGAGAGAGCCTAGACCTCTTTTTACATTTGAACATATAAATAAAATTTTAATTGCAAAAACACCCAGTTGCTCTTTGATACATAAATACATACAAGTAAAAAAAAATCAATAACCCAGAGACCGAATTGTTACGGCTCCATTTGTTGTGGTGTTTTTGGGGTTCTTTCTAAAACACAACTTACTTAAACTTAAAAAGCTCATTTATTACTCAATCTTCACTTGACAATTAAATATTTAAAAAAAAATAAGTATACCCTGATTAGCTCCACTGAAATCTGTTGCCATGGAAAAGGGAGCAAATTATATTAAACTAATCAAAATATCAAAACTTAAGAATCCGAATAGGTTAATACAACAATGATAATTTTGAACTCATCATTTTAAGACAAAATTAAATGTAGTAAGGGGCAACAGATTTCTAAATCAAGCAGCATACTGGATTGCATAAAGAACACCCAACTCCACTCCAACCCGACCAAGCTCAAATCTCCATATACATTAAATTAACAAAAGTGTAATCATCATATAATTTGGAAAAATGCAGACAACCTGAAATTCCTCCAATATGAGGACCAAAAGGGGAAAGAGTTAAATCCGTTAATAGAATAGGGATATGATGATGTACAAAAATTTTAGAACAACTATGGAGATTCTGAACAAGATCAGATCGGTTAACCAAGAATCGTATAGTGGCTTATAAACAAGGAATACAATCCTTTCCTTTTTTTTTTTTTTTTTTTTTTTTTTTTTTTTTAAATAAAGCATTTTAGGTGTTTATTTTAGAAAACAATATTTCTGAGAGAGGAGGGTTAAAGCTAAATTTAAACAATTATGAAGTTAGATTTAATATTACTGTTTCACTATTTAATCTATCCATCCTTAAATCAAGATCAAAAATACGATTGTATAACATTGAGTGAACTTCAATTAATGTTCATTAAAACAGTCAGTTATGAATTTAAACTAAGAAATTTTAAAGTCCTAAATTAATAAATTTGGGTTTTATCTCTTTTTTTTTTTTCTTTTTTTTTATCACTCACAGAAAGGTTAAGCCTTTCTTATAGGTCTACTGTGAATATAAAAAAATTAATTATTTAGAGATTTATACAAAGAAAAACATACCATCTTTAAGAACAAACAAATCTTTTATTCAAACACTTGAAGTTATAACAACGGAGTTACTTCAAATTATTATAAAAACACAATCTAAACGTTGATCTGTAATATGGGGATTAATTACTTAAATATATTTTAAACCAAACAACACATTTCTAAAATTATCACACTATCATGCTTTTAAGGTTGATCAACTTTGCTGAATTCACTTATTATTTTAATTGCAACTAGGCACAGAGAATCTTAAAAATATAACATTACATTAAAGCTTAACAGTCTAAAGTTTAACAGTCCATCAATTGTAAAAACATTATATAATAGTGTTTTAAAATACACACTTATCATTCTTAATCTCTCCAAATAGCCATAGATAATTTAAAGTGGGAGAACATACATTTATGAGGAAATAAAAAACTACTTACAAAGTTAGCAGGTTTAATCGAATCATCAGTGGGCAGACTCTATTTCCCTTCCCTCTTGAGAAGAAACGAAACTGTGGACGGACACTATCTGACGTAATTACACCTCAGGGGGATGGTTTCCTAAATCACCAGAGCATCAGTCAAACTTCACTCCTTCTCAGCATTTCTTGTAACATCCGCGAGCATTTGAGTTGAGTCTTTTGCTTGCCAACTTTGCGATTCAACCGAACACCTCATATATCTCCCGACGACGGAGGTTTCTCGGACTACCCATATCTTTACAAATCCAGCTCCAATACACACAGCGATCAGTCTTCCTTATTATAAACAAGACAATATTAACGTCTCATAGATAGTTGAGACCTCTCTGGACTGCACAAGAAAAAAAAAACTTAATCTCTACGCATCTGGAACCGTTGTCGCTCTTTCACTGACTATCATTTTCATTTCTTTGACCAGCAGCTTTTCGCTCATTATCACAAGTGCCACTACGCAACGTCCACTAATTTTTCGAACCAGACGACAGGTATCTCAGCCAAGCAGTAAGTGTCGTAAACATTCATTCTCCCGCGCTGCTTGAAAAGCGGGACCGATCCACTCTGCCAGGGGTACGGGGATGGAAACAAAAGGAAAAATGGACTCTTCCTGAAGACTACAGCTTGCCGCTCCACTCTGCTGGCCGCTTCATGGGGGAAGGCAGCCATGCTTCACCCCCATGGCGTGTGCTGAAGGGGGGTCCTGTGAGCCTCTGTTTACATGGGCGCCAGCTATCCGCCTGATAGCAGAGCCAATTGAAGTCTGTCGTAAACTTACAAAGCCTAATTGCGTATATAGTACACTCATAAGATAACGTAATTCTTATACAGGGCGGACGGTCTTTCTTTTAACCAAAACCAGACTAGGTGACTACAAACACATGATTCAAGGGTATGGGAGAAAACGTACACGACTGCCCAATACAATATGTGTGGTCTATTACTGAGAAACCTCCCTCCCTGCAATAAATTTTTCGTATTTGAAAACAGGAAGCAAAGCTAGACTATAAACGTTGAAATTGCTTTGCTTAAAAGAAATGGAAAGAAGAGGGAAAAAAAACTGCTTTTATTATTAATATTACAATTACATTTATATATATATATATTTAAAACAGAAACAAGAAGAAAACTTTTAAATAAATGTTGAGAGAGTGATTTAAGGTAATTAATGTAGATTAAAAAAAAAAATTGGTTGAAACCAACCGTAACAGTGTCTAGGTATAGTAAAGTAGCCATGCGCTACTCAATGAAACTGCCTACGGCGCCACTTGGTGGAATGCTGCGTAGTAATCATTCCTATCTCGAAAACGGAAAGCGATAGAGAAAAAAAAGTTATTTACAAAGTTGTAGAGCATCATCGATTTAGTACGAAAAGACACCTTGTGGACATTAATGCGAAGAATAGAACGGTTCAAACGCGCATTTGTTTTTTGGTGATTTCCTACACTGTGACGTGACAAAACGATCTTAGAAAGAAAAAAAAAACAACTGGTTATAATAATATACTTTTATTTTACATGTTCGAACTTCTCACCTTCAGTTACAATGCATATTTGGATCCTTGTCTGAATTTAACGTTGCACACGTTGGAGCACAGGTGGTGATACGTTGGCACAAGCATCCGTAATGCGTCGTTCAAGGTCCTGAAATGTTTTTGGAGGGGTCGCATACATCTGCTGTTTCCTAACTGGTTGTTTCTTTCTTAAGATAGTTTTGTCACGTTACAGTGTAGGAAATCACGAAAAAACAAATGCGCGTTTAAACCGTTCTATTCTTCGCATTAATGTCCACAAGGTGTTTTTGTACTAAATCGATGATGCTCAACAACTTTGTAAATCACTTGTTTTCCCTATCTCTTTCCGTTTTCGAGATAGGAATGCTAATTCCGCAGTTTTCCACCAGGTGGCGCCGTAGGCAGTTTCATTCAGTAGCGCATGGCTACTTTACTATACCTAGACACCACTTTTATGAATCTAGCAGCAGCCGTTACGAAATTAAGAGGATGGCAAGGGACTTTAGTGGGCATATACTGTATATATGTGTGCGTGTCTGTATATGTATATCTTCTGACTGTAAAATAAGCTTCATAAAAAATATGATGAAAATTAATAGCAATCAGAGCGATTATTTTGATTAATAAGAACATATTTCAAACGCAAATTTATGTATTAAAAATACTGATTAAAAAAGTAAAATTAAATTAAACCCTCTTCATAATGTATATTTCAGCTCATACTAGCCACTTTGTTGAATAAATACCTCATTTGGACTCATATAGTATCTTAAAACTTATAAATAGAATTTTTTATTAACTTGAAACAAAAAGTATTACGAGAATTTTGAAATATTTCACCAGTAGTATTTCTATGATTACATGATATATAAAATCTTTAAGGGGACCGTGGAACTTTATTTGATCAAAAATCGAAATTTATTTTTGTGTGTATATTATTATTCTTCAGTTTGCATTGAACCATTTAAGAGAAACTGCATGCAGCTGCGATGAGTTTTTGCAATGTTACAAGCGTTTGAATTATGTACACAATCAATTTGTTGGTGCTTTAGGAAACTTTATACCTGTTTTTCTCAATACAGATTTTACATGTTTTTCAGATTTTTGAAATGCTCCATGCGTCTTAGTTTTTGTTTAAAATTCATGAAATTTATAAGAAATAATCCTGATACTGTTTACAAAGAAACTGTGTATGCATTTTACAATTAGAACTCGTTAAGATAATTAAACTTGACAAAACTTATTAAAATGCTAAATTTTGATGAAAATCGGAATATCATTCAGAAATAAAACTCTAAAAAATTAACTATTCAAGGGATTAAATAACTGATACACATATTTGTTTGTAATATAGTTTTAAGTGATCCAAATGCCATATCGAGGAAATATCTTAAAAATTAAGACACAAAGAGCATTTTAAAATTTGGTTTATAAATTTTAATTTGTTCAAAAAATCTTTAAAATATATTAAGATTAGAAAAAATTTAAAGGTGTTCTATATACTTATGATAAAATGTATATAAGCACAAAATTTCATATCTCTATGATAAAAAATAAAAAAAATCAATTTTAACGTCCACCGTCCCCTTAAATACTACTGATAATTCCTGCATTCATCCATTCCCTTTTTTTTTTTTTTTTTTTTTTTTACAACATTTGGGTTTCTCTATTTGAACAGTAAAAATGATATCGTATCAAAAAATCCTTCTTTATACTTTGCATGATTATGTTTTGTTGTGCCATTTTATTTATCTGTGTATTTCTTAAGCGTGGAAATTATCAGAGTAGACTTTTATTCTTGGCAATGTTTTTGCAGGATTCCGAATGTTCTGCAAAAGACCAATATAGTAATATTGTTTTAGACATAACATATTGTTACTCTGAAACGAGAGCCTACATCAACATTAACGTAAATATTAGGAAACGTTCTTAACCGGAAAATTAAAAATATTTATGAAAGTTTGGGGATATATAGGGCTTATGGAGATATGTAATCGTAACTTATTTTTTTGTCCAAATGCACTTTAAGGGGATACATTATATCCCGGAATATTTTTCGATCTTAAGTCATTACCCATTAATGGTAAGAAACAGAGAAAATGTTTTATGTTAAAAATTGCTTATTTTTATTAGTTCTTTCGAAAACTAACAAAATATCAATTATTAATATCATTTAAATAAATTTTTGAACAAAAAGTTAAAAATTATAATATACAATTTTTGACTACCTAAGAGATTTATTTTATTACTAATGAAAATACCATCTTTCTTGTATTGTTTAATTATAGTTATTGTCTATAAAAAATAAGTAATACTGTGTGATATACAGTAAAACCTACTAAAGCAGAATCTCGCGATAAAAAATCCGTTTTAGACAGTTGTTGTCTTAGCAAGTACATTGCCCGTTGTAACAATATTGTATTCTTTGTTTCAATTTAATTCATGATTCCTTCTATTTTTCACAGGTTTTATCATAATATTTATACACTAGCAACTGCGACGTCATAAAGAATAATCATCTATTATAAATGAAAAATATATGAATAAATTTCAACAAGCTGAAAAGAAAATAAGTTATTATATATATATATATATATATATATATATATATAGAAAAGTAGTCCAGTACTCATCTGGTATACAAAGTAGATGATGACTGGGAGGACCCAGCCCTGTCAGGTGGGCCGAATTTGTGGTGACTGGAAACGGACTATGTACCGCAAAGCCTAGCAGATTCCTTAATGAGGCTCTTGTTGAAAACCTCAACTGCCGAACAATAGGTTTTGATGAGTTCAGTAATTTTTACTGTGTGAGAACAGAACAGAAGGAGTCGACAGACAGAGTCAGACGGACTCGGAGATGCTCTGAAAATCTTCGCGGCCAGCCGCACGAGCTGAGCTGTGCAATGTTTATCGGCAAAAGGCCTAGACGAGCTACCAATCTGCCATGTTGTTAAAATTATCTTTAAACTTGTAAATAGTTGTATTATTTGATATATAATCAAGAACATTAAACTGTGTAAGATTTCTTTAAAAATCTACCTGGAATTATTCATATCCTTTAGACACCGACCATAATATAATCTATCTATCTATCTATATATATATATATATTTATATATATACTCTATTATATATTAATTGTTATTAACAATATATACCTTGCTAGATTTTGACAAACTAACAAAAAGAAGCAATTTTTAACTTAAAACTTTTCCTCTCTCTTTTTATTAATGCGTTATCGTGATATCGAAAAATATTCCGGGGTAAAAGTTTCGCCCTTTAAGTGAATTTGGGGAACAATAAAATGTTTATTTTTATATACCCGCATAATCCTTACATATAAACAAAGTTTAAACTTTTTATTTATTTATTATTTTTTTGTTGTTGTTGGGAACGTTCTCTTGTTAGTTATTATCGTCATGATGAAAATCTGTTTCTAGAATGTGTAATTAACTGAATGCATTATTTGTGGATAGTAAATTTTATTTCGTATTTACATTAATTTTTGTGTAAAATGTATCCATGTAAAATATACCATTTAAAATTTAATAAAAAAGGAAATACATAACACAGTTTTCAAAAACATTTATATATATTTTAAATGCAAACTCGACATTTTGAAAAAATAAATAAATTCTTTGTACAGGGTGTTCTAGAAAGGACTCCCCAACTTTGAAATGACATAACTTCGAAACAGTAAGAGATAGAAATTTGAAACAAGTTAAATGTTAAACAGATAGGTCTGGAATTTGTTATACACGAATTTGAAAAGCAGCACAAGCACATGAAACTTTGAATGGTACTCAGAAGTACAGAAATTTCATTCGTGCGTCTGTTTCATTGCTGACACGTGTAAAAAAGTTGTATAGAATTAGAGAAAAATTCGGAACTCAAGAATATCATGCCGTATTCCTTGGAACAACAAATTTTTATTGTACTTGAATACCATCGATTAAATCGAAGTCCGACGATGACAAAGTGAAGTTTTCAAAAAAAAAAAATGTTAATAAAGGTCCAGACTTGAAAACAATTCGCAATTTATTCAACAAGTTTGAACGGACAGGCAGTGTAGCCGATGATTTAGGCGGAAATGTGGGATGCAGTCGATCAGTCATGACACTTGAAAATGTGCAAGCAGTCGATCAGTCATGACACTTGAAAATGTGCAAGCAGTCGATCAGTCATGACACTTGAAAATGTGCAAGCAGTCGAAGAAATTGTTGGACGTTGTACTCGAAAATCATAAGGCGAGTCGCTGCTGAAGCAGGATTGTCAAACACCACTACGTACAGTATAATGCGAAAAGGCCTGAAGCTGTTTCCCTATAAAATACAGTGCCATCAAGCGATCACAAATACAGCTCTACAACAAAGAAAAGTTTTTGCAAATGAGTTACTGCAGATGATTGATGAAAATAAAATTGATGTCGGTCATGTATGGTTCACCGATGAGGCCCATTTTCATTTAGAGGGATATGTGAACAAACAAAACTGGCGAATATGGGGCACTGAAAACATGTTTGTGTGTCTATCAAAACCACTGCACTCAGCAAAAATTACAGTGCGGGCAGGACTGTCCAGTAAAGGAATCATTGGGCCCTTTTTCAGGAGGGAAACGATTAACGAATCTCGATATGTTGAAATTTTACAGCAGTTTATTGGAACATTTCAAGCTCTAGAGGATGCACCAGAGATTTCATGGTTTATGCAGGATGGGGCCCGACCGCACCGTACTACTGCAGTGTTTGAGTTCCTCGAGGAATACTTCAGTGAGAAAGTCATTGCTTTAAATTATCTCAAAGTGACAGGTATTGGTATGGATTGGCCACCATATTTCCCGGATCTGAATCCATGCGACTACTTTTTGTGGGGTTACTTGAAGGACGCTGTTTATTCTAAGAATCCCCAAACGTTGGAACAGCTTGAACAATTCATCTGTGAGGCATGTGCATCCATTTCAATAGAAGTATTGCAACAAGTGATTTCGAACTTTACCTTTAGGTTGCGTCATGTTGCTGCTGAAAAAGATAACCATATCGAAACCATTGTAATGTGATTTTTATCTCAGTTCAAACAGCTCACTTTCAGGAACTATTTCAAAGACACAGCTTTATAATTGCAGTGCCCTCTCGTGTTTAATATTGGAACTATTTTTTTAAATTGATGTATAAAAAATTCCCGACCTATCTGTCTGACATTCAACTTGTTTCACATTTCTATCTCTCACTGTTTCGAAGTTATGTCATTTCAAAGTTGGAGAGTCCTTTCTAGAACACCCTGTATATAAATATAAGTATTATTGTACAAATATCGTGAACTTATATATATGCCTGTAAAATGTGTACATTTTTACAGCAATGCAACATTTGAATTTTGATAAGTAAGGAGTATTTTAAACTTTATTTCAAATCCTCAAATATGAAAAGTATATATTAATATATTATACCATTTGCAAAAATTTTTAGCTTATTCTAGCCGCTGCTTGCATAAATATCTTACTATAAGTCATGTGATATCATACAACTTCAAAATGAAAAAAAAAATAACTTGAAGCAAAAAAGTCCAGGAAAATGCTGAAATATTTAGGCAGCAGTATTATTTGGTAACATGGTAACAAAGTATTTAGTAACAAAGAACCTGACTCTCTGAATATTTCCATGATACATAAAACTATTAAATACCATAAGAAATGGCTGCACCCATCCGCAGGCATTTTTTGAGCATTTTATCCTGTGGAAGAATACTGAAAAATGATTTCGTAGCAAGAAATCCTTCCTTATAATTTATAAGGTTACGTTTTATGCGTGGGATTTCAATCAGCTGTAGGACACATGTTATCAGAGTAGACATCCATTTCGGTCATGTTACGTTAGGTTTCTAGTTGCCCTACAACATCATCACAATGTTTGTTTACATATGCTGTAAATGTGTTAAAAAATAGATAATTTACAGTGTATAAAATTAAACCTTTTCGCGTCAAAAGGCAGATTGTAAGTATTAAGAACTTTAATATTGGTACTGAACAGAAAATCCAATTCCTGTATTTTCCATACATATTCTTGTTGATAACGACATTTCAACGAAAAATGACTTTTAAAATAAAATATCTCCAAAATGAACCAGATACAAAAATGTTTAAATAAGTTCCTATGTATGATGAATCGTATATACATATTTAATTGTGTAATTTTTTCGATAGTTTCTTAATATATATATAATTTTTAATTTGATTGTGTTGCCTACCGGAACGCAATGTATTGAGAAATATAATTTTTTCCTTTGTTAGCACAACAATTATAATAGGTCCTAGACATTTTATGATCGAAATTTGCAGTCCGGATAAGGATTTTTCAGACGGAGAAAAACGGTTCTACCCAATGATGACGTTTGGAGTGCTCAAGCACAATCCGGAATTTAGAAGGCGTGGAGACGCATCTAGATTCGTCAATGGGGGATTCCCGAGATTTTGCAGAAAATGTTATTAGATTATAGAAAATATAGCAAAGAGAAATCAGAAAGAAGACTTCAAGAGAGAACTTCGAGATGTAGACTGCAGAACATCGCGAGAAGAGCCTTTTATCTGCAGTCAACATATGACGGGATCTTTAAACCTTTACCGGCTCTCCTGTGCTATTTTTCGACAAATGTCAATTGAAGATATCTTGTGCCAAATTGGCATTGTACAGGTTTTTGCCTTGGTTGTGTGCTGCTTTCCTAAGAGGCGTATGTGCCGAAGTATTAATTGGTATAAATATTTTGTATAAAGTGTTTTGCGTGGATGATTATTTCATCCATGTATCAACGACGAAGAACCTCTTCTTTCTTCCCAATGAAGCTTGATGACGATTAAACAAAAATCAAGGTATATTCTCCTATTTATGTTCAAGTTATGAAATTTATGCATTGTGCTTTGTTTTTAATCGTATGTTACCTGCCCGTAGTCACAGTAAGGGTTAATACACAGAAATAATAATCGAATTAAAGTTACAGTTATACAGTTATAATTTTCGAAATAACGGATTTTCAAAATTATAACTGTATTATAAACAGTAATTTAAAAATTTAAAAGTTATCTAAATTTTTAAGCTTAATGATGATTTATATAACCAAGGGATTATCTGGTGTAGTAACGATAATTTTATTATGTAAATATGTAAATAAATTTTATTATTTTCTGTTCAAATTTCTCTCTTTATTTTGTATTATGTTGTTTTTAGTTATTAAGATTTGTCCCTTACAAGTCAATTTTTAAATCTTGTAACAGTTAGTTTAGTTTATTTAATTAAAAAATATATTCAAACATCATAAGTCGGGACGCGTCCACGAAACATTGATCACAACGTAATGTCATTTCATATTATTGCGTAAATTTAACTTAATTTGAATAAGCTCTGACCAGAGAGTGTACGATCAAAATTATAACTAATTAGCGCTTAAGTAGATGTTCGAGAATTAGGTAATTTGCTAGTTTTTATTTGGTGAGTACTTCTTCGCAGCAACAGGTACTCAATAATTTCAATTAATTAAAACATGAATATAATAAATGTATATATATATATATATATATATATATATATATATGTGTGTGTGTGTGTGTGTGTGCATTTTTTAAAATTTATTTTTCTTTTCTTTTAGATATTAATTTGGATACAATTTGTGACAATATTTTATGTTTATCTGAAATGTAAATGGACTGATGTGAAAATAGACGTTGTGAGGTGGTATGCCATAAAATGGTGGACTCGGGAAAATGAGCTACGATATAATTTTAGGATGTCAGTGCAATTGTTTGATACTACACTGGTAAAATTTTGCAGCAAACTGTCCAGTCATTCGACCGCTTTTATATAAAACGGTTAGAGAACCGTAATGTAACTATATTCTGACCATATTATTGCCCATATTATTGTCAAAATAGAGTTAAATTACGGTTATGTAACCGTTTTCTATAAGAACGGTCGAATGACTGGAAAGTTTGCTGCAAAATTTTGTATAAAAGTTACGTGAAAATGCAGTATGTGTGTTTTTGGCATTTCAGCTGTATGTGTCATCGATTCGTGAATCAGTTTGGTAAGATGAAACATGTTCAAGTCTTTTAATAAAGATTTTCTTGAAAATCAAAGATGTTTCAGTGATTTATATTACTTGTAGAAAAGTGAAATTGAATTGTTAAGTCGATATAATTTTAAACTATTGAACCAGTTAATGCTATCATAGAAATTAAGTGGTCTTGCTGATGCTTGTTGATCTCGTAATAAAAATAGTAAAATCTTATTTATTTAGAAATTTTGGTCTATTAAAGCTCGAGGACATGCTGTTTTAAGAAATAGTAATTAGCAAAAATTTTCTCCAAACTTATGCAAATCTCCCTTATTAACTTTGAAAATTATTCAAATATTGTAATTAAGATTATTGAGTTCTTACTTTCAACATTACACGTGACATTGCTAATATACTCCACAAAGTATATAAACATATGTAACGGATTGCAAATTTCTTTCTATATGAATATATAAGGTAAAGCCCGGATAGATGGCGCGGTCGGAGAGATACGCACATAGACGTTCGGAGGGAAGGAGTAGAGTGAGCGCGCAGCGACTTCATGTAGTTGTACAACAGCAGTAGTGGAGTGTCTACTTGAAAGTGCACGTTGACTGTTTTGAGCGTCTGTGATAAAGCATTGCTATTTTGTTTTGTTTTCTCAATGTAAATGCTTGAATTTTCATATATATTCTTCAGAATTTCTATACAATGTCAATAGTACAAAATATTTTAAACTTAAACGATTTCTCAGAAGCTACTAATCGAGACTAACAATGTGAACATCAACGGCTCGTTTTAGTAGCGGCCATATTTATATAAAATGCCGCGCAATCTCTCTTACCGAAATTGGAGAGTTTGCGCATCTGCTACTTAGGAGAGATGGCGCATTGCTCCCATTAGTTTCCATGCTAGGAGAGATTACGCAGCTTATGGGTAAATTTGCATAAAAAATGACAAATTAAAATGAACTAATTTTAAGTTAAACGTGTTATCAAGTAACTTAATGTTATTTTGTAATCTTATCTGGACTTGCTTTTTCTGATTCTTTAATTTTTTCCCCCTTTAATTAAAATTTTTAATCGTTTTTAAAATTATTTCCTTTTTCTGATTCTTTAAACATTAGGTTAAAATTTTCACTCCTAATACAATAATATATATTCACAAAAACCTTACACAATGTCATTTAAGTGTAATTATTATTGTTAACGATTTAATTGTAGTTATTATTAGTAACAATCTCTCCTACCCATGTGCGCAATCACACCAACCCTGCAAGGACAGATTGCGCAAAATAACTTCTTTTTGGTTTTATTACAACTGCTCTATTAAATTACAACATAACAAAAAAAAAGCAATGGAAGTGCATAAAAAACAAATGAAGTAAATATTATTCATGGATAGGTTGGCAAAAAATTAATATATAGATTTTTTATTGTTATTCTTTTGAATTGTGCGCAGACTCTCCTAGCTTTACCTTATATATGCTTTCAAAATATGTATAATTTTTATAAAATTGTAAAATTAATGTGTGTATTTCAGAAATTAGAATTAGTTAGTTTCTAAAATACACTAATGTGGAATAGGTGTATATTTAAAAATATTTCATGTATATAACTTTAAAAAATATATAAATTTTCTCCTCTTAATCATAAAAATCATATTTTTATTCTACTGTTACGGGAATAAATTCGCGTACTCGAACATAAAATATTTCAATTTTGTAGTTCCTTAATTCATTAATAAAAGAGCTTCAACACAAAGTATTTGAAAAAGAAAAACTAAAAATGAAAGGAAAATTATCCGCTTATTTCACGATTTGGCGACAGTGTTGTCATAGAGAAAGCGGTTCATATTTAAGACAAATAATAGAAATCAAATAAGTTTTGGAAACAGGTATAATGCTTGCATATCCTTCTGGATAATCACCTTCAAATAGCATAGTCTAAGTTATTGGGTTTTCTATGGTCCTTTTTTTTTTTTTTTTTTTTTTTCAAGGGATGGAATTTTAAAGATACAAGTTTTTTTTTTCAATAGTTTTTTTAAAACTTATATTTAATTGAATTAACAACATAATAGTATATTTAAGCAGATATTCATGGTGCAATAACTGATTTAAAAGAACAAAAAAAAAGCGTTAAAACTGGCTATATAACAGAAAAAAGAAAGAAAGAAAGAAAAGTAAAGTAAAAAAGTAATGTTTTTTTTTTTATAAATTTCAGATTAAGTAAGTAAAACTACAGCAGTTTAATTTTTAAATGCTTTTTAATCTCTGAAAACAAAATCGAGAATATTACTGGAAAGATTCTGCACTTTACTGGTTCAAAACACAAAACTGCTTATTTCATTCAAAGAAAATTAAAAATTAAATTTTTAAATGTTTTCAAACTACCGTTTGAATCAATATATTCTAGAAAATCTAATCTAGGTACATATTAACTCAAAATTAAATTTCTATTACTTACCCATCATACGTAGTATAGGGCAAGTCTTATAATCGTTTTGAAAATCGAAACAAAATTTTTGACGGATTTACTCGTTTCAGACACTGGAGATTCCGAAAAAATATTTTTAGAAAAAAAAATTGCCGTCCGTCTGTGTGTCTGTAAACGCTCTATCTCCCGAAAAAATTGAGATAGAGACTTGAAATTTGGTATGTACTTAGTATGTAATAATGGAAAGAAGCTTATTGAATTTCAGTAACCTCGATTATCCGGAACTATTTATTTCGGACTCTCGAAATATTCGTTCTGATAAAAGGTATATAAAATTTTTCGAAATTGTTTATTTTAAGGAGTGAATATAAAAGACAATAAAAAACCATAAATTTTGCATAAAGCATGAAGTCGATCGGATAATAAGTTGCTGAGATATTTGTAATCCTATTTTCTACACTCTTCGATTTTTCATGACCCTGTATTTCATCCAAATTTCAATTCAAAGATATATTTTATTTGGAAATGAGATGCTTAATCCGATGCAATAAACCGCTAGTTAATAGGATTATTGTTTTTGGAGTTATAAGGATGTTTCTTTTAAGCAATTCAGTAATCGAGCCTTTAAAGTTTATGACGTCATCAAGTCACGATTTTATTCGAATTGCAATGCATTTTATAAGTAGTTTACAAATTTTTTATTTTAATATTTTACATTATGCATATCCATGATGGGTAAGTATTACGGTGGCCCCCAACGACTAGTTTTCTAATTCTTTCATAAAAATCATATATTTATTCTGCTGTTCTCTAACGATAAATTCATTCTTCCGAAAAAGAAATACTTTGGATTCGTTCTCTTAATTTGTTGATAAAGGAATATAAACCTTTTTTTATTTTTGGAAAAATTTTATAAAAAAAATAAATTCTAGTACTTATTTCACGCTTGGTCGACAGTGTTTTGGCATGGAGAAAGTGGTTCACTTTTACCACAAATCATCGAAATAAAAATAAGTTTTTGAAACATCTATAATTCCTGTATATCCTTCTAAATAATTACCTTCAAGAAGCAGAGTATAAAAGTAAGTTATTGGGTTTTCTATTGCCTTTTTATTTTCTTTGAATGAATGGTAGAAATCCAGAGATATATCTGTTTTTTTTTTTTTTTTTTTACATAGGTTTTTTTTTTTTTTTTAATTATGTTTTACTTTGTAGTATTAAAAATATTATAAAATATAAAGTTGGCATTTCAGTGTAAAATAAATACTATCCCACATATTTATTTCTATACTCATCATTTCTATACAGATTTATTTCTATTTTATAGTGTTTAAAAATTTTTTTTATTATTATTTGCTTCACAGCCCGTTGGCCTTTTTTGGCGAGCGTGGTTTGGCATAATATTCAACCCTTTGTTGTTGTAATTCGTATATAATCGTAACCAGGGTTCAATTTCTAAGAAAAAAAGTACCGAAGCCCTAATACTTTGCAGTACTACCCGTAGCGTATAAAATAGAAAAAAAATATGAAGAGTGTAATATTTTTAAAAATACGCTTTAATCAATTAACAGTTTCATAGTCATTAAATTACGATTATACGTTGAGAAAACGGTTTAGAAATACCGAAAAGAGTTTTTTTTCCCTTCCATTGACCGATCTTAAAAATGAAACACAGAAAAATGTATATATATATATTTAATGAATTCGCGATTTCTACCAAATTTGAATGAGTGAATTTTCCCTAATCGAGTGCCCACGCCAAATGAATATGTTGTAACGGAATTTTTCTTTTTTTAAAATCACGAATTGCAGTCATAAAGCGTGAATTTCTAGGTTGGAAGCTTAAATGATTTCAAACGTTGGAAGCCTAAAAAAAATAAAATAAATAAATGTGGTTCATTTTTACCACAAATCTTCGAAATAAAAATAATTTTTTGAAACATCTATAATTCCTGTATAGCCTTCTAAATAATTACCTTCAAGAAGAAGAGTATAAAAGTAAGTTATTGGATTTTCTATTGCCTTTTTATTTTCTTTGAATGAATGGTAGAAATCCAGATATATATCTGTTTTTTTTTTTTTTTTTTTTTTTTTTTTTTTTTTTTTTTAAATAGGTTTGTTTTTAATAAAAATAAGTTTTTGAAACATCTACAATTCCTGTATATCCTTCTAAATAATTACCTTCAAGAAGCAGAGTATAAAAGTAAGTTATTGGGATTTCTATTGCCTTTTTATTTTCTTTGAATGAATGGTAGAAATCCAGATATATATCTGTTTTTTTTTTTAAAATAGGTTTGTTTTTAATAAAAATAAGTTTTTGAAACATCTATAATTCCTGTATATCCTTCTAAATAATTACCTCCAAGAAGCAGAGTATAAAAGTAAGTTATTGGGATTTCTATTACCTTTTTATTTTCTTTGAATGAATGGTAGAAATCCAGATATATATCTGTTTTTTTTTAATAGGTTTGATTTTAATAAAAATAAGTTTTTGAAACATCTATAATTCCTGTATATCCTTCTAAATAATTACCTTCAAGAAGCAGAGTATAAAAGTAAGTTATTGGGATTTCTATGGCCTTTTTATTTTCTTTGAATGAATGGTAGAAATCCAGATATATATCTGTTTTTTTTTTGGTTTTTTTTTACATAGGTTTGCTCAAAAAAAATTATGTTTTATTTCGTAGTATTAAAAATATTGTAAAATATAAAGTTGTCATTTCAGTGTAAAATAAATAGTATCGCACAGATTTATTTATCAAACCTGTAGTTACCATTTTTGTTCTGTGGAATCTCTTATAAAAGGAAATATTTTTGTAAAATTTTTCGTTCTATTAAAATAGAAGTGACATATTTAAATGTATTTTACTCGCTGAAAAATTCACAATATTACTGAGAAATTTCTGGAATTACTGGTTCAGAAATGCAAAACTTTAAAACTTTAACCTTTAGAATATTATTTTTACTTATTTATGTGAATGGGTCTGCTACACAGAAGTATAAGATTATGCCAAATAAAAATATCATTTATAAAAAGTTTTGTAATCTTTTAAATTAATATATATATATATAATTTGAGTTTCTCTTTTGCTTTTTTAAATATATATATATACAGGGTGACAATAAATAACTTGGACGAAGTTTCAAACCAAAAATCTGTAACTACCACTAAAGTTATAAAGTTATTGTCGTAGGTAATTGATTCTAGAAAGCCACTAAACGGGTTTAAGTAAGTTTAGTTGTGATAACCATTATGGTTAACAAACGATCTGCCATTCTTGAATTACATAAGCAAGGAATGAAACAATGTGAAGTTGTTCAACAATTGAAAGTGCGTAATCAGACGGGATCATACACAATCAAAAAGTTTAAAGAACTCGGCCATGATGGTGACAGGCCAGGAAGAGGAAGAAAGCGCACAGTTAACACATCATGACACCGGGTAGTTATCAAAAGCGAGTTCAGCGAAATCCTAGGATTTCAATTAGAAAGGTTGTCAGAGAAATGAAGATCAACAGAGAAACCGCACGTTTGATGGCAAGAGTAGAGCTTGATCTTCACCCTTACAAAAGGAAAGAGGTTCAAAAGCTAACAGCAGAGAACAAACGCACAAGACTTCAAAGGTGTAAAAACTGTTAAAGCGGGCCGCAAGTGATCGATGGCAAACATTTGTCTTCAAAGATGAGAAACTGTTTTCGATTGAACAAGCTCACAATAGCCATAATGATAGAGTTTGGTCAGCAGAAGCACCTGGATCTTCTTGCATTGTTGAACGGCGTCAACGACCCCAAACTGTAATGGTTTGTGGTGGGGTATGTGCTAGTAGGAAAACATCACTCGTTTTTGTTGATCAAGTGATAAAGATTAATCAAGAAACATATCGCAAACTCATTTTGGAAGATGTTGTCTTACCTGGGTTACAAAAGTTCTTTGGAAACAAAAGATGGACCTTCCAACAGGATTCCGTACCTGCACACAGAGCTAGAGGCACTCAAGATTGGTGCAAGACACATTTTCCTGACTTCATTGGAGCTCAAGAATGCCCACCGTATTCCCCAGATTTGAACCCAATGGATTATTCTGTTTGGTCCATCTTGGAGACAAGGGTTTGTGCTAAACCTCATAAAACTTTGGCATCTGTAAAGAAATCCTTATGCAAGGAATTGGATAAAATATCAGTAAGTGAGTTGCGGCCTATAGCCGAAAAATTTCGTGACACATTTCAAGCTCTGTATTAAGGCTAAAGATAGCCACTTTCAAAATTTGTAAATATATTAGACGAAATAATGTATTCATATTTATTTTGAAGTTTGGTCGTAATATTTTCATGAGCATTAAAGCTATAATGTATCATGTGTGTCCAAGTTATTTCTTGTCACCCTGTAGGTATAGATATAGTACATATATATATATATATATATATATATATAACATGAGTCTCTCTTTTGTTATTTTAAATATATATATATATATGTATATATATGTGTGTGTGCGTGTGAGTGTATCAAAAATAGAGAAAAATATATCCAATAGAAATGTGCTTAATATAGCTATTGTGGGATTACGATGAATAATAGTTTCAACACAACAGAAGATTCTTCAAATGTAATATAAACAAAAAGGTGGAATAAAATAACAATTTAAACAACTGAGTATTGTAGTTAAATACAAATGTATACCTGGATTGACTTTTCGAACGATACAAACTTCCGTATTTCGATATAAACATAATTAGCAAGCTTCCCTGACCATTGCATCAAAATTCAACCAACAAATATGGCTGAAATCTATAGAAACTTTGCTCATGCTCGCGTGCTTTTCTTTCTGGCATTGCGTGAACTCATCATTGTGCTCGGCTTCATCACGACTCGTGAATATTATTATATATTGAGTTTATATCGGAACCGGTTTCGAAAATTAAAGTATCCTCAATAAAAAAAAAACTGCAATCAAATGCGAAAAGTAAAAAAGAGCCTGCATAGAAATCGACCTCCTCTATCCAATGCCAAAAAAAATCGTTTAAAATATTGAAATGCGAACGGGATATCTTAAAATATTTCCTCCATATGATTAACATGAGCCAGTGGGTGTTTTCGCGTGAGTGAAGTAGCCTCTTCAGCGTCGACCGTGCTATTTCCCAGTCTACGTCAGTTTTGAATTGTTGGCGATTTCAAGTATCAAAAGAGATGAATGACACTCGGCGCAAGGTCAGGAGAGTGCTCAAAATGCTCCTACTCAAAGGATTCGATAACGGATTCGGTTTGAGCAGCAGTGTGTGGGGTATACACCTCATAGATATAGAGAAGAATGTCGATTTTGTCATGTTTCTTGCTGTTAATAACCGGATTACTGAAAGCATTTCACAATCGTCGGAAAGATGAATCGACTTGAGCATGTCTTTCGCTCTTTCTGAAGATCACACACTCTAAGAACGACATTTTTAAAACTGAGCAAAAAATACTCAAATCTGAGTATGTCGCATAGTCAAAATGGCTCCGAATCAAAATTACTCAAGTTTGAAACATGTACATCCTCATTTCTGAAAAAATGCACATACTCAGTAATAAAACATCATGTGCTGATATTTGAGTATGTCCATGTTTCAAAAATGAGTATGAACTGACTTCTAGGTGCTCATTTTTGAGTGTTTCCATGTTTCAAAAAGGAGTTTGAACTGATTCTAATCATTTTTGAGTGTATGTCCATGTTTCATAAATGAGTATGAACTGACCTCTATGTGCTCAGTTTTGAGTATGTCTATGTTTCAATATTCTGAGTGTTTCTGGTGCTTCAGAATTGAAAGCATTGTGTCATCATATTTGAAACAAAAAGTTTCATAACAAAATGAAAACATCGATTACTCAAATTTGAAAATGTAATTTTTGTCAGTGCACTGACGTCTGTAGGTGGGCAATTGGCGTCTGCTATGCAGTGCAAGGGACGCCGGGAATCCGTGGAACCTTTCTGAAAAAAAAAGAGTATTATTGGGAAGATTCTATAATTACTGGTTCAAATCATAAAACTGCATATTTCATTTAAAGACAGGTAATTAACTCAAAATTATATTTCTATTTTCTACTTTCTTTAATAAAAATCATTTATTTACACTACGTCAATTAAAGATAGTATTTTTTAGAGAAAATTCACATTTTTAATTAAAAACACTAACAAAAGAAAAACGTATTAGTTAAGTAAAAAAAAAAAGAGAAAAAAACATCGGAAGAGTATATGAAACCCCAAGTAGCATTCTGGAATTAATTTTGAACAAGAAACAAAAAAATCATGTGTAAAACGCATAACACATTTGATAACCCAATTTCAGCAATTACCATCTATAGTCGAAAAAAAAACCCGAATTTTTTTCTGTAGCCCTGTATATGACCTATAGTTTTGTATATGTACTACATAGTATGATAAAATTTTGTGCAGTTTGGAAACACATAACATAGAGGAATTTTTTCCTTCAGAAATTTCCGTCAAAAAGCAGAAATGTACTGAAATTATTTTGCACAGCCCGGACTATGATCTATGGAATTTATACACACCAACAAATATCCAAAAAAAAAAATTTAAATTGAAAAACGCATATCACGATTGAAAACGCACTTCCAGCAAGTATTGTTTATAGTAGTGTAACTGAATTTTTTTGTGTATCCTGTAAATAAACGATGATACTGAGTGGCGACGCACGTCAAACATCGCAAACAAGTCTTGGGGCACTTTTAACGCGTACTACCTCCTGTATGTGCTGCGACCGGTGGAAGCACCGCCACCTGCGCATCACTCCCATTGAACCCACGTGTTTGACGATTAAGGTCGCTGCGACATGCGGCGGAGCCCTAACTACGAGGACACCACCACAAAAAACCTGATGAGATGTTGGAGTCCTCCGACGGCTTCGTAGCCGGAACGCAACCGGATCCTAGGCCACATGCCGAACTTCCCCAACGAACCTTAATTTACCGCGGCTTCCGAACATCGAGTCCTAGGGAAGAAGGAAACGACTTGTTCTCTATAAATGCTATGCACACAATATTGAACAGGAAGCATCTTGTAGTACACCTTAGTGATGTACATATCAATTTCAATATGCTTGAAATAGCGTAGCATCATTAAAATACAACGCAAATAATTTTCTCAATAATTAATAATCTGGAATTATTTTGAGTGCCCCTATCAAAAAACTATAAATGCTATATTATTCTTTTCCAATACTGAACGTGCCATGGTAAACTTCAATAGTATATAAGAATTACATGGTGATCCGTGTATATTTACAGGAGTTAGAGCAGGGACAGACAGTCACTAGGCGACAAAAAGAAAATCCAAATTCATAAATAGTTTAAAAATTTTTTAAGATGTGTTAAAAACTATAAAGGTAAAGTTTCAATGGCTATAAAACCTAACAAAAAATAAAATATTCTACAAAATAAAGTTTATATATATTTAAGTTAAAATATATTTATATTCTTCTTTGAATCATAAATATGATATTTTCATTCTACTGTTCAAGAAATAAATTCACTCGCCAAAACATAAAAAAGCTTATTTTCTTTCCTTAATTCGTTCATAAAAGAATAATATCAAACACTTCTTTTAAAATAAAAAATCATATTAAAAAGCAGATACATTCACCCAGTTATTTCACGCTTGAGCGATAGCGTTGACATCCAGAAAAAAAATATATTTTCCCACAAATCATCGAAATAAAAGTAAGATTTTGAGACGGACATAATACCTGTTTATCCTTCCAAATAATTACCTTCAAACAGCAAAGTATAAAGAGAAACTATTTGGATTTATATATATTATTATTTGCTGAAAATATAGTACACCTAGAAGAAGGAATTGATTAAAACTACAAAACATGTTTTGTTGAGAATATTTTGGTTGTTTTAAGCAAAATTTTTAGTTGAAGTAAAAAATTACAGTCCCTGGCCAAATTATTAGACGCAGTTGTTTTTATTATAATTTATTAAATATCTGGAAAGATACATGAGGAATTATCCTGAAACTTCAGGAGTGTAAACAACATAATAAACGTCATATATTTCCGCGAAGATTTTTTTCCCGAAACCCCATAAGGGGCCGTCAACAAATTGAAGAAAAACGAATATCTTTTGGATTACCCTGTAAAAACTAATGTTGCAAAAAGCATTCAAACTGTAGATTATGATTAAGTGGCTTATTGTAATAATGTGGGTTCATTTTTATGAAGATAGCATGTATAATCAAAGAGAAATTCACGTTTTTATAAAAACAGTCCCAAATTTTACCAAGTTTTTTGCTTATAATTTGCAGAGTTTTTAATATAAAAACAAGTTATTTTCAGAAAATATGACAAACAAAATTATACACAATACCCAGCAATCAGAATTAAAAAATAATAAAAATTGTATGAAAAATGAGCAGATTTACTAAATATTGTTTCACTGCGCATGCGCGAATTCAATCAAAATATACTGTGCATAATATATTAGCTTAATGTATAGACCAACTTTTATGAAAGTCTCAGAAACATAGCTTGAAAATTCTGATAGTAGTCGTCGATAGAATAAGCTCGAAATTCGCTGTTCCCAAAAGGAAGCAAAAAGATAAGGGGCTGTATCCAAATATACTAGCTTATGAAAGTTGACATAATAAGAATGAAGTGTCTCTCATTGTATATTTGGATACAACCCCTTATCTTTTTGCTTCCTTTTGGGAACAGCGAATTTCGAGCTTATTCTATGGACGACTACTATCAGAGTTTTCAAGCTATGTTTTTGAGACTTTCATAAAAGTTGGTCTATACATTAAGCTAATATATTATGCACAGTATATTTTGATTGAATTCGCGCATGCGCAGTGAAACAATATTTAGTAAATCTGCTCATTTTTCATACAATTTTTATTATTTTTTAATTCGGATTGCAGGGTATTGTGTATAATTTTGTTTGTCATATTTTCTGAAAATAACTTGTTTTTATATTAAAAACTCTGCAAATTATAAGCAAAAAACTTGGTAAAATTTGGGACTGTTTTTATAAAAACGTGAATTTCTCTTCGATTATACATGCTATCTTCATAAAAATGAACCCAAATTATTACAATAAGCCACTTAATCATAATCTACAGTTTGAATGCTTTTTGCAACATTAGTTTTTACAGGGTTATCCAAAACATATTCGTTTTTCTTCAATTTGTTGACGGCCACTTATGGGGTTTCGGGAAAAAATCTTCGCTGAAATATATGACGTTTATTATGTTATTTACACTCCCGAAGTTTCAGGATAATTCCTCATGTATCTTTCCAGATATTTAATAAATTATAATAAAAACAATTGCGCCTAATAATTTGGCCAGGGACTGTAGTTTTCTTGCTTGGACAAAAAAATATTGTTAACACTTTTTCAAAATTTTAACGAAATTTCATCAATTTTACTTGAATTAACAAAATCTGTTTTTTTTTTAATTTTATAATAATTTTGTAATTTAAATTTGTAATTCCAGCAAAATTTTGTTGTTTTTGCAAAATTTAAATTGTTGTGTAGTAGTTATAACTCTCTCACGTAACTTGATTTATTTGATTTATATAGCTATATAATTAAAGGATTAACATAATTTTTGGATAATTAAAACTTTTGTTTGTTGGGACGTACCAAGGTAGTTTTAAAAATCTCCCTGTCCCATTTATTACTTTCTTTTATCTTCACAAGTAGAAATTATTGTATTCATGAAAATTTTGGACTTCCGGTTTCCGACGGATTTTAGAAGGCCCTGAACACGATTTGACTGTTTTTAGAAAATGACTGTGCATGACTCTGTCTGTCTGTACGTGACAAAAAATTTGTGGGCGCTCTATCTCAATAACATTCAGCAGTGAATTACGCCTGTAATCTTTGAATAATAACCAGTGAATTTATATCCTGCTTTTTACAGGCGTAATTCACTTCTGAAAATGAATTAAAATTAACTATGTGTTGCCGTATGCTGGGCTTTGTATTGTCGTCTTATGTTTGCCGTAGAAATTTGCGTGCTCCTGATGACATTTCCATCTTGTGCAGCGGGTGCAGCCGGTCAGACATATAAGAGTGAGATATGCCGAGTTGGGATATCGTTCCTTGTAGCTCAGTGGTAGTGCCTAAGAGCGTTGTTCTGAGGACTCGAGTCCTTGTTTGGGGCATTTTTCACCCTGTCGGTTTACGCTTGAAGAAAAGCAGGATAAAAACTCTCTTGTACTTCAAGAATTACAGGCATAATTCACTGCTGAAAATGAATTTTAAAAAAAAGTTAAAATTACATGTTAGATTGGTTCATTTAATAAAAGTTTTTGTAATATAAACAAAACAAGTTCGTAACATAAAATATTTTATTATTTAAACAAACAAAATATATTTTGTTGAAAAAATAAAATAAATTGTTAAAATAGCAAATAGCATATATCTATGTAAAAAAAATAATTTTGTTAATTCAAGTAAAATTGAACCATTTTACTTGAAATAACAAAACTTTTTTTGCTGACGATACAATTTTTTTTGTTGGAATAGCAAAAAAAAAAAGTCAAGAATATTTTTTTGTTGATTTAAACAAAATTTCCATTGACACATATTTAAACGAAAAGTTTTGTTGGGTCAGCCAAATTTTTGTTGATTCAACAAAACTTCTTTCTGGGTGTAGGAAATAGGAGATATACGTGTATCGTGCACCTTTTTTTTCGCTTTATCTAAAAAAGTTTGTTTTACTATGATATTGACAATATAATATGTAATACGGGCTAAAAAACCTAAAAAGTAAAATATTCTAAAAAATAAAGTTTATATATAATTAAGTTAAAAAATATTTATATTTTTCTTCGAATCATAAATATGATATTTTTATTCTACTGTTCAAGACATAAATTCCCTCTCCAGAACGTAAAATAGCTTATTTTCTTCCTTAATTCGTTCATAAAAGAATATCAACCACTTTTTTAAAATAAAAAATCATATTAAAAAGCAGATACATTCTCCCAGTTATTTCACACTTCGGCGATAGCGTTGACATCGAGAAAAAAGGTTATTTTTACCACAAATCATCGAAATAATAATAAGATTTTGAAACAGTGATGTTTCTGAATGCCTGTGAATGCCTGTTTATCTTCCAAATAATTACCTTCAAATAGCAAAGTAGAAAGAGAAAGTATTTGGATTTATATATTTTATTATTTGCTGAAAATACAGTAGGAATTAGGAGATCTATGTACATTTTTTTTTAAATTTAAATTTATCTGGAAAAGTTTGTTTTACTATGATATTGAAAATATAATATGTAATACGGGCTAAAAAACATACAAGTACGTAAGTGTGATCGAATATCGCACAAAGGGTTTCGTTTAATTTTCCTTTCCAAACACGTTATCCTTTCTTTAATAAATCCAAATAAATTTCATTAAAAAAAAAAAAAATCATGTTTTTTATAAAGTAAAAATTTACAGGTCTATTTTTCTCGTTTTCTCGAATATCTGAACCGGCCTGCTCTGTCATAATAGTACCTGTCATGTAGACTGAATGCGATATTTAAAAAAAATCAATTTCATAACTAAACATGTTGTACAGAGACCTTCAAAAGTTAAAATATGCCAATATCTCCATAATCGGGTTTTTGCCATTATTCAATATGTTCCCCAAACTCATATAGTTACTATTCTCTATTAAACATATTGATACTCTGATTGTATTATTCTCAAACATTTGAAAAATCCGTTAAACTTCTAATATGACGTTATATTGATTTCTTTTTTATTCTCTAACGATGTCATATTAAGCTGCTTCCCGTATTTACATATACTCATACTCCTTGTATTATTGAGAAATGTTTGAAAATTTCCGTTTTATCACCAATATGACGTCCTATTAATATTTTTTTTCAATTGGTAAAACTTTTTACTTCATTTTCATTTTTCACGTGGAAATCTTTCAATAGAAAATTAATTACTGTAGAGAGAATTTTATTGCGGATTTTTAATTGTTGGCAACTGCTATAACGAAAAATGTTTAAATTTAATAGAAAAAGGCTGTTAGATTTTTGGTTTTTATCTCTATATATTAAAATAATATGATTTTGAGCTTCATAATAGGTATTTAGCTATAAGTACACAAAATTTCATGATTGTAAGTTACATAGTTTCTGAGAACCGGCTCTGTGACGGACGGACAACCAAGAGGCTGTAATAGGGATTCGTGAGATGAAGGAAAGCCCTTAAAAGAAAATATTCTAAAAAAATTTCTATATATAATTAAGTTAAAAAATATTTATATTCTTTTATGAATCATAAATATTATATTTTTATTATATTGTTCAAGAAATAAATTAGCTCGCCTGAACATAAAAGATCTTATTTTCTTTTCTTAATTCCTTCATAAAAGAATATCAACCACTTTTTAAAAATAAAAAATCATATTAAAAAGTAGATACATTCTCCCAGTTATTTCACGCTTGAACGAAAGCGTTGACATCGAGAAAAAAGTGTATTTTTACCACAAATCATCGAAATAAAAATAAGATTTCGAAACAGACATAATGCCTGTTTATCCTTCCAAATAATTACCTTCAAATACCAAAGTATAAAAATAAACTATTTGTATTTCTATATTTTTTATTTGCTGAAAATATGGTAGGAATTGGGAAATTTAAGTGTATATTTTTCTTTTCTTTTTAACCTTTATCTGGAAAAGTTTGTTTTGCTTTATGGTATTGGCAATATAATATAAATATAATAAAACCCAGTGTAAGCATTCCTGTCTGAACCTTTTAAAACAATGAATGGGAAACAATGCATTACTTTTCACTGTTACAGTGAAAAAAAATAATGAAACATATTCAGACATGTGGATTTTTTGGACATACGTTATTTAATTTGCAGGTTAAATTTCTTTAAAAATATTTCTACACGTGTATTTTGTTTTTATAAGTGAATAAAAATTAATATATACTATGACGTCACTAAAATAGCACCTATTGGGCTTATTTATTTATTTTTTTTAATGCATTATAACATTATTGCTCCGTTTTTTTATAATATCAATTAAATAGAAAATATATATTTATTTGGATTCATGGAGATTAAATATAAAATACGGGTGAAAAGTTTGTACCGGAGAAAAGGATGTTATGCTTTGTTTAAAATGTATTTTTACACTGATAAAACTTAAAGAAAAAAATTATGTACATGAAGTAATTTTCACTGATTTTTCAATTGCAAATTATAAAAATTAGAATTTGAGCCTTTATTGATGATTTTATCTTGATCGCATACATTGATTACATGTTAACGAGTTTTTAAAACTAAATTATACTTAAGATGAATTAAATTTTTATTAAAGAATTCAGAAAAGTAGAAGATTTCAGGAAAATAAATTTTTACGAGTAGTGTTATGGTTAAAAAAAGAAGCTTGAAACGATTACGGAACATTAAGACGTTTACAATTAAAACAATACAAATAGCTCAGCGTTTCTTACCGGATAATATACCTTAACAAAATTAAGATTTCATAATAAAACACAAATTAGAACTACATCTACATCTGTTTCATTTTACTAATTATTAAGAAAGATCTGTAATTTCTTCTCTGTTCTGTCATCTTTTTTACATAAAATTAAAAATTTGCTGTTTAAACTCTAGAGGTCCATGCATTAATTAGACCCTAAATGTAACGTTCCATGTCAGTTTTTCTTATTGTTGATGAATAGTATATGAATATTTTTATCAATCATTTCAAAATTTAAGTGCAAATCATGATTTCTACTCACCGTCGTACGACGATGGGTAGGTAACAACTTATATACCCAGCTTCCTTATAATTGTTTCTCTTACAAATGCAAATCTCTCAACAAGACTTCACAAAATATACAGGGAAATTGACATCGTACAAGACTGACATTCTACTGAAATTTGAAATAACAACATTGAGTATTTGAGGAGCATTAAAACAATCTTTTTAATTTGAGTTCACCCGAAAGTAGCTCTTCCAAATGTCCAAATGGATGTAATTATATTAGAATTACCAATAGTACGTTCCAATGGTACATTTAGACCAATACGTACTAACACATTTACTAAATTCAAGACCACGTATGTTGTAACGAAAATTTTGAATTACGGTATGTAGTTCGCTATTGCTAGCAGCTGGACTGTGTTTTCTTCTTTTTAATGAAAAACGAAACTTTCGACCCAACCTTCAGCGGGTGGACTTTCAAAAATCTTTTCTTATTGCTTGCCTAGGTCATAACAGCAATCTACTGTCCAAATTTCGTGATCCGGATATTAGTCGTTTCAGCTTTTTATATAATGGTGTAGATATAGATTAGATATTTTTTGAAATATTGAGTTCAGTTTTAATCATTTGTGAGAAATTGCATTTAATAAATTACGATAATTTGCATCGCATAAATCGCTTTATTTACATTTTTTGCCCTTCAAAGCAGCTCAAAGTGAGATAGAAAAACTTTCCCTTCCCTTCGGTTTTAAACATTCTCTGAAATAAAGTGCACAGATTCGGTAGAAAATTTGAAATTTAGTTGCGTTACGGTGTGTAATTATTGTTAGCACATCCAATCGTTCTACTACTTCTTAATTTGTATAATCGGTAACGAATTTAATTCAAATCAAAATCAGCCCGAACGGAGCAAGTTACAATGTAAGTTGTATTTTTCCCAACTGGGCGAAAAAGTTCAGGTCAGGATTCGAACCAGGGATCTGTTGGTTGAAGCTGACAATGCTCTACCAACTGGGCAATCAACTGAGCGAATCCGGCGGATCTAATTCACCCAGTTAACCTTATTGGTTATAGCATCTGGTCTGATAACTGAATCAGCTCAACAGAATAAATCACAGGTAAGGGAACTCCAATAAACGCTGGATACCTGATTACACTAGATTAATTTGGACACAGTTATTCTAATTGGTAAAGAAATCATAAGTTGTAATTTTCCCAAATTGGCGAAAAAGTTCGCTATAAGTTGTAATTTTCCCAACTGGGCGAAAAAGTCTGTTATAAGTTGTAATTTTTCCAACTGGGCTAAAAAGACCGTTGTAAGTTGAAATTTTCCCAATTGGGTTAAAAAGTCCGTTATAAGTTGTTATTTTCCTAACTGGGCGAAAAAGACCCTTGTAAGTTGTAATTTTCCCAACTGGGCGAAAAAGTCCGTTATAAGTTGTAATTCTCCCAACTGGGCGAAAATTTCGTTATAAGCTGTAATTTTCCCAACTGGGCGAAAAAGTCCGTTGTAAGTTGAATTTTTCCCAACTGGGCGAAAAAGTCCGTTATAAGTTGTGATTTTCCAAACTGGGCGAAAATGACCGTTATAAGTTGGGATTTTTCCAAACTGGGGGTAAAATCCGGACTTTTTCGCCCAGTTGGAAAAATTACAACTTAAATGATTTCTTTACCAAATTCGATATTGTATTAAAATTAATCTAGCGTGTTACAATATTTTATATTCATCACATTGTAAGTGATATGGAATATCTAAAAAACACAGGGTTCGGTTATAAAAAAAAACATGTGTGACAATTTGACAAATGTGTCTGATAACGTGTGTTATTCTTCGACAACAATCATAGTAATAAAAAATATTAATACATGTTTGTGTGAGTATACAGTGAGTAAGAAATATAAAATTTAATACATCAAAATTATATTTCTATTTCTTGTTCTGAATCGTAAATAACTTTTTCATTGTTCTGCTTTGAGATTATATTTGTTTATCCCTGTATGAAATAGTTTTTGTCTCTTCTAAATTCACTTGATAAAGAAATTGAGCAAAAATTTTCGAAAAATCAAATTAAAAAAGGAAGTAGTCTTTCCTTTATTTCACGCTTTCGCGATTGTGTCGAAGCAAGAAAAAATTTCTTCGGTACCACAAATCTTCGGATAAATGGTTTTATAAAAATACTTTGATATATTTCTAAGTAATTACCTACATATAACAAAACAATAAAAAAACTTGTATTTTTTTAGAGGCTTTATGTTAGTTCGGAGATAAATGCGCATTTTTCTTCAAAGTACTTTCTCAAAAATTTAATGCTTTTATTATTCTATTACTAGAATATGAAACTGTAAAAAACTTGGAAGCCAACTATAATAGAAAATATTAATACTATACTAGTTTTAGAGCGTGAATAATATAAAGCAGCGAGCATTTGAAAACTGCAACGTAGGAAGTCCTATCATATCTGAACAATAAGCCGCACCATAGTGGCTGAGAGATTCTGCTCTCAAAGCTGGTAGACGGTAGGTGCTGGGTTCAAACCCCTGTCACGCTCGTTGACCTTACCGTTCGGAGTTTTCCATGGTTTTCTTCGAATCTTGCTGTAAGTTAGGGTTACGATCCCTTAGACAGAACCCCTCAGAGACACTACCCCTAGGGCCTGTATCCCTCGAGTAGATAATCGGCCGTCATAAATCAACCAACCAATCTAAACGAAATGTAATAAAACTTCGATAAATTGTCAACCATGATTTCGTCGCTATCACAAATCTTCGGAAAAAATGATTTATAAAATAGTTTGATATCTCTCAAGGTATTTGCAAATAGCAGAACAAAAAAGAAAAATATTGCATTTTTTACTAGTTTTCTGCTTTACTGAAAATATTATGTCAGATTGAGGCTAAATATGAATTAATCTACGACGATGCTTTTCACATGTTTGATATTTTCGAACTCTATAAGTCGAATATAGCAATCTAAAAAATCAACATATCATTAATAAAATACTTTTAAAAGAAGTGGGTTACGTGTTATTTCAAATATTACATTTAAAAGGGAATGTGTGCGCGTTAAAGGATATTTATTTGTTAATTTATCTTCATGTGATTTCCTTTTTAACACTTTCCAACATAGTTGAAAAAGGTTTATTCCCGGTTTGTCTGCCTGCCTGCCGTCTGTCTGTCCGTGCTCTAACTCGTATAAATATTCAGATTGTCATGCAATTCATATATGTTATTGTGGTTTACTATGGCATGTTCGCTATTGAAAATGAAGTGTGTAACACTTATATTTTTTTTTCAGGGACACTGAAAATGTTCCGTTACATTACGGTCTGTGGGGACAAACCAATTGCGGTTTATTTTAATGATGTTACACAATTTCCAACACATTTAAATTGATATATATCACTGAGGTGCACTACAAGAGGCTTGCCATAGAATATGGTGTGCATAGCACTTATAGTTCCTTTACAGGGACTCTCAAAAAAATTCCGTTTCATTCCGGTCTACGGAGAAAAATCAATTGCGGTTTATTTTAATGATGTTACACAATTTCAAACATATTAAAATTGATATCTATCACTAAGGGGCTCTACAAGAGCTTACTATAGAATATTATGTGTATAGTATTCATCGTTCATTTACAGAAACACACGAAAGAATTCTGTCTGTTAACAATACTTGCTGAAAATGCGTTTTCAGTTGGTGGACGCGTTTTTCAATTTAACTCATTTCTTGTCTATTACTTGGTGTGTATAAATTCAATAGATCATATACAGGGCAGCTCAAAAGTTCTCGAGTACAATTTCATGAAACTTTTTTCAATTCCAACTGAGTGAAAAATGTCCAGGTCAGAAATCGAGCCCAGGATCTTTGGATCAACTTGCCAGTTTCATAATTGATCAATAGTGGAATAAACTGATTCGTCTAAACTGTTGGTGATAACATCCATTCTTTGATCTACAGCTCGATAGCTAAAGTCCCATAGAATCCCATGCTCTGGATATTTTTCACTCATTTGGAATTAGAAAGTTCTTTCGACCGTCGTTCTAAGTTCTGTGAAATCTATCTGGTAGAAACATAATACTTTTATGTACTATTTATGAGTAATGGAATTCATAGATCTCATAATCGCAGAATAGATAAAGTCAACACGTTATATAAGTGAATTCTATCTGTCAGAGTAATCTTGAATATATCAGTTGGTAGAACTTCGTCACATTAATCCATTGCTGAATTCGACATTTTTCTGTCAGTTTTATTGAAAATATTTTTAGACCGTCGCAAAATGTCTTCTGTTATGACTACACTAACAATACTAATAATCGATTGAAATACTTATCTTTAGATAACATGTTTTTAAAATATAAAATTTAAATTCATTCAGTTTTCATTCCAAAAGCGTTATTCTTGGAATTATATTGGAATATAAAATTTTCCAAAACCACACAAATTTCAATCATCATTCAGTTCTTGAATATCTCGGTAGAACTTCGTCACATTAATCCACTGCAGCATTCGACATTTTTCTGTCAGTTTTATTGAAAATATTTTTAGACCGTCGCATAATGTCTTCTGTTATGACTACACTAACAATACTAATAATCGATTGAATTACTTATCCTTAGATAACATGTTTTTAAAATATAAAATTTAAATTCATTCAGTTTTCATTCCAAAAGCGTTATTCTTGGAATTATATTGGAATATAAAATTTTCCAAAACCACACAAATTTCAATCATCATTCAGTTCTTGAATATCTCGGTAGAACTTCATCACATTAATCCACTGCTGCATTCGACATTTTTCTGTCAGTTTTATTGAAAATATTTTTAGACCGTCGCATAATGTCTTCTGTTATGACTACACTAACAATACTAATAATCGATTGAATTACTTATCTTTAGATAACATGTTTTTAAAATATAAAATTTAAATTCATGCAGTTTTCATTCCAAAAGCGTTATTCTTGGAATTATATTGGAATATAAAATTTTCCAAAACCACACAAATTTCAATCCTCATTCAGTTCTTGAATATCTCGGTAGAACTTTGTCACATTAATCCACTGCTGCATTCGACATTTTTCTGTCAGTTTTATTGAAAATATTTTTAGACCGTCGCATTATGTCTTCTGTTATGACTACCATAACAATACTAATAATCGATTGAATTACTTATCTTTAGATAACATGTTTTTAAAATATAAAATTTAAATTCATTCAGTTTTCATTCCAAAAGGAATTCTTGGAATTATATTGGAATATAAAATTTTCCAAAACCACACAAATTTTCAACCATCATTCAGTTCTAAAATTATTTGATTCTGTATGATACATTCCAAAATGCAAAATTTAAATTAATTCAGTTTTTATCGGCAAAATACGTCTTTAAATGCTGTTCAAAAACGTGATCTTCATTCAAAAATGTATTAAAATAAAACTTTTGCGATATCAGTTTCTTCAAAGTTAATATTTCCGCTGTGTGACTAGAATTTATTGTCTACACCAAATCATATTTTCCTGATCTATACAAATTTCACTTATCATCTAACAAGAATATATTCAGTTTTATAATTATTTTATTTTATATAATACATTCCTAATTACAAGATTTAAATTCATTCAGTTTTGACTGGAAAAATACCACTCTTTGAATACTTTTCTAAAACTTGATCTTTATTCAAAAATACCCCAAAGTAAATGTTTTTCGATAGCAGTTTCTTTAAAGTTAATATTTCGGCTGTGTGACTAGAATTTATTCTGTATAACATATCATATTTTCTAGATCTACACAAATATCACTTATCATTTAAGAATTATACAGTCAATTTCAGAATTATTAGATTTTATGTAATACATTCCTAATTATGAAAAAATTAAAAATATGTATTTAGGTTTATGTTTCATCGGAAAAGTTCCAGTCTTTGAATGCTGTTCAATAACTTTATCTTGATTCGAAAATACCCTAGAATAAAAGGTTTTCGATATCAGTTTCTGAAACATTTCGCTGTGTGACTAAGAAATTATTCTATACGGAAAATAATATTTTGCAAATCTACAAAACTTTTACTGGCCATTTAACAAGAATATATTCAATTTCAGAATTATATGATATTATATAATACATTCTAAAATACAGAATTTAAATTCATCCAGTTTTGTTCGGGAAAATTCCACTCTTTGAATGTTGTTCTAACACTAGATCTTGATTCGAAAATACACTAAAGCAAAAGTTTTTCAATATCAGTTTCCTTAAAGTTAATATTTTTGCTGTGTGACTAGAATTTATTCTGTGGAGCAAATCATATTTTCTAGATCTACACAAATTTTACTCATCATTTAACAAGAATATATTCAGTTTCAGAATTATTTGATTTTATATAGTACATTCATAAATACAAAATTTAAATTCATCAATTTTTCATTGAAAATAGTCCACTCTTTGAATTTAAAGTTTAAAAAATTATATATATTATACATATTCTAAAATGCATAAAGGAGTTTATAAATAAAAAATAGTTTTCGTTTTCAGATTTTGATTCTTTAAAGTAAATATTTTTGTTGTGTGACCAGGATTTATTCCCTAATGCAAATCTTATTTTACACCCAAAATTCACTTGAAATCACTCACCAGGCCATTATCCCAGGCTGTGTGCCTAGCTGAACTGTTTCTGATCCTGGTCTCCGGGCGGAATTCGCCTAATCACTGCATGGTAGCGATCGACATGACAGCCATCCTGGCCGCTATGACTACAGCGCTTTTTAATTATTCTTCTTAATTTTCTGCATATGCCGGTTCTTCCTTGCTAATTAGCTTTTTTTTTGCGTTAGCGTTTCAAAAAGCACAGCTATTGGTGTAAATAAGGTGTAAATAACACAGCTATTTACACCGTCGTGTTAGGTGAACGAAAGTCAGATGTTTTTGGGGTGAAATAGGCGGTGTAAAATTTGCTTAGAGAATTAATTTCAGTGGTGGTGAGTAAAACAAAGGAGTAACCACAAATATAAAATTTGCACCTATAATTAAAAAATAAATATAATTTTGGTCCGAAATGCAAGGCAAGTTTTGTTTGTTACAGTGGGAGACGAGACCCCGCCATTCTATGGTATCCCATCTGGAAAAAAACTGGCCCCGTAAGCTGCCCTATTGAAACGGGTCGGGTAGCACTTGCAGTTTTAGCTTAATTACACATAATAAAGAGGCGTAGTTTAAAAAAATATATAAAGAGGACGGTGTCACTCTTTGCTCAAAACTCGCATGAACTAACTGGAACTTCAGGACCTGGCGGCCCTTACTCGTACTAAAAATCTTAAGGGAATAAAAACACGTAAGTGAAGGGGTTGATGCATGGGATTAGTACATGGGTTAGTACACTTTTGTTAATTATTATCTTATTAAACAAAGGCTGTTTAACTAACACATAATATAGAATATCTAGGACTATAAAAATAAATCTTTTTGGAGGAAAAATTAGTTTCTTAGTTTATTATTACACATAAGCAGATACACTAATAATAGTTATTAAATATCGCTACAACACAGTAGTTAAATAAAAAGTTAAAAAATAACTAAATATATCAGTTCTATGAGTTCTAAAATATCTAGACTATATTTTTAAATTTTAAGATTTAAATTCAGTCAAAAACGATAACTTTTTTCATAAAATATTTTCGTATTTCTTTTTAATTTTTCAAGAATTATATTTTCGTCTTCAGATTAAAAATCTTGTTAGGAAAGAACAAAAATGCTTTAAAATAAGTAAATGTTTTCCAATTTCTTTAATAAATTTAGCGCTTAAATTACTTTAATTTAGACAGTTAATTCCCATAGTAAATATAAATATAACTATAATGATTGAACTATATATATATATGTATATATATATTATATATACATATATATATATATATATATATATACAGAGAGTGTTTCCACATTTTTTGTAACGATTTTGAAAACAGAAATATATAAAAAAGGATAAGAATTTTATTTTCTAACGTGTTCAGTCTGATAGCTTTTTTTAACTATCATATTACATTTTGGTTTCCAAGATAAAAGAGCTTTTCTTAAAATATCAAGGTTGATTTTGTTCCACTCCCCGACCACAATCGTGCAGGGATCATCCAATGTTTTGGGTTTTCACTTATAAAGAGCTTGTTTTAAAAGTCCAAATGCACAGCAATCCACAGGAGACACGTTGAGGTACTTGGGTGTGATGCATTTAAATTAAATGCATCATATCCAATTTCATTTCTAATTTATTCTAAAAATATTGCAGTAGATTTAGAGGTATGGCAGGTTAGCCTAATCCTGAAGGAACTTAACAAAATGAAGATTGTTTGGGTAAAGTTATGGAATGTCTTCTTTGAAAACAGGTGTAAAACATATTTCTGGAAGTAATTCGAGTTAATTTTGACCTTTTTAAAAAACCTTCCTTATTTTAAGTTTTGTGTTTTAAGAAAATCCATCGATAACCATAAAACCTTTAGCAAATTTTCATGTTTTCTCTGAACCAACATTTTATGCCTTTTTTTTCCTTTTTTAGTTAGGAAATCGATCTTCTGTCTTGCAATCATATAAAGATATTCAAGCTTCATGAATTGTAACAACATATTTCCATTTTTTAACCTGTCAAATAACTTTCATACAACAATCTGCACATAGTCTTACGCTGTGAAACATGTTTTCCCATTAGACATTGAACATCATGTTTTTTTTTGTATTAGCTTTAAATCAGATTTTATAATTTTGTTTACAGTTACTTTAGAGATGTTTAAATATTTTGCGATAGTTCTTTGGTGGGTTATATTTTCTTTCGAAACATGAGATGCGACTTTAGATATAATAAGCGGTGAACGTACCTTTATTTGGGTGTGCAGTTCTTACCCTTTGACATAAACTTAAGAACTATGTCTAATCTTAATAACTATGTCACTTATTTTATGTGTAGAAATATTAAAACCATGCTTTTTACACCGTTTTTTTAATAATCGAATAAGAGATGTTCTCTTCGTAAAGCGTAAATACATAGCCTTCAATCCATTTTTTACTTTTCTGCGACATTTATAGCAAAGAATATATTTAATGATGCAGACGATAATTAAACCCTATTTCAAATTGATGCCATTTAGGTTTTATCGTTTTACAATTAAATTTAAATCATAGAGAAAGTAAAAATTGTTACAAAAATGTGTGTATATATTTAATGACGAAAGTAGTTTATAACATCTATATTCATCTTTTCGTTTATTTTTAAAAATTTTCATTTTACTTGCTGGCTTAAAAGAAAATTCTGGATTAAAAAACATGAAGAAAAGTTATTTCAAAATAGAAAGAAGTTTACCAGTTTCTTTTCTTATATCCATCGCTTTAATTACTTTATTTTAGACAACACATCATTAACATATAAATTTTTAATTCTGACAGTTTCTGTCAAGAATTTCATTCTTTGAGTACTATTTAAAAACAAATTTTGACTGTCAAATTCACCAAAAAATGCGTATAAAGAAATAGTTTTTTAACTATTCGGTTTAAAAAAAATAATATTTGAATTGTGTGACTGCAGTTTATTCTGTATAGCTAATTATATTTTACAGAACAAAACAAATTTCATTCACCATTTTACAAGAAAACATTAAAGTCTAGAATGATTTCCCTTTAGCCTTACTACTTTTGTAAAATGTAAAATTTAAATTCAGTCAACAAAGAAAACGTTCTTTGCAAACATGTTAAAATTTTTACTTAAGTTTTCAACATTTAAAATTTTGACTGCTGGTATAAAAATATCTTAATATAAAGAAAAAATACCTTTGTGAAGAGAAAACAGACTTTCAATTTCCTTTATATATTCATCGCTTGAACTACTTATCTGAATCCAATACATTATTATACAAAATAAATATAGATTTATTCAATAACGAAGAACTTTTGAGAAGGTATGTTTAGTTTTGAATTTAATTTTTAAACTATATCCTTTTCTTTTGCTGATTTAAAAAAGAATAAGAACAAATAACAAATATATTTCAAAATAGAAAATAAGCTTTTATTTATATTTAATATACTAGGTTGGGGGGGGGGGCTCTTTATCATACCAGCTATGCTCGCTAAACCCTGAGACCCCGCTGGCTCTAACATGCTAATTTGTTCTGTTTTGAAAAGATTACCCGATTACCGAAGATTGAATGATTTTAAAAACACCAGTGACGATCTTCTGTACCTTTGTTTGGGTATGCATTTTTTACCCTTTGACGTAAACTTTGACGTTTATTTCCTGCCTTAAGAAGTATGTCACTTATTTTATGTGTATGTTATTTTATAATTAAACCATACTTTTCACACCTTTTTTTTGTAATCTAATAAGAGAAATTATGTTCGTAAAGCGTAAATGCAAAGCCTTCAATCCATTGTTTATTCTCCGGCGACATGTTATAGCAATGAATATATTGAATGATGCAGAAGATAATTACTCCCTATTTTAAACTGATGCATATAGGTTTTATTGTTATTCATTTAAATTTAAATCATAGAGAAAGTCAAAATTGTTACAAAAATGTGTGAACACCTTCTGTAACGACGAAATTCAATGACGAAAATAGTTTATAACATTTATATTCATCTTTTCGTTTAATTTTCAAAAATTTTCGTTTTACTTGCTGATTAAAAGAAAATTCTGGATTAAAAAAAAATTAAGAAAAATTGTTTCAAAATAGAAAATAGTTTATTAGTTTTTTTTTATTATATCCATCGCGCTTTAATTACTTTATTTTTGACAACACATTCTTGAACCATAAATTTTTAATTCTGTCAGTTTCGGTCAAAATTTTATTCTTTGAGTGATATTTAAAAACACATTTGACTGTCAAACTCACCAAAAAAGTTAGTCACCAATAGTTTTTAAATTATTCGATTTCTTAAAAATTAATATTTTCATCGTGTGACTGCAGTTTATTTTCTCTATCTATTCATATTTTACAGAGCAAAACAAATTTTATTCATCATTTTACAAGAAGACATTCCGGTATAGAATGATTTCCATTTAACCTTACAACTTTCCGAAAATATGAAATTTAAATTCATTCAACAAAGAAGACGTTTTTTGCAAACATGTTAAAATTTCTACTTAAGTTTTCAACATTTTGTTTCAACGTTTTCAACATTAAGTTTTAACATTTTGACAATTTTGACAATTTTGGTATAAAAATGTCTTAATAAAAAAAAAAAAAAAAAAAAAAAAAAAAAAAAAAAAAAGAGAGAGAGAGAAAATACCCTTGTGAAGAGAAAGTAGGCTTTCAATTTCCTTTATATATTCATTGCTTGAATTACTTATCTGTATGCAATGCATTATACAAAATAAATATAGATTTATTCAATGACGAAGAATTTTTCAGCAGACATGTTTTGTTTTGTATTTAATTTTTTAACTATATCATTTTAATTTGTTGATTTAACGAAAAATATGAACAAATAACAAAGATATTTCAAAATATGAAAATCCAGGAAAATAAAATATAACCACAAACGAATATATACAATAACCTTTTCCGAGTTACTCACGATTCCGAAAAGAGTTTTTTTATTCTTAGAAACCCCAGAAACGAATATACAGGATGTTTCTAAATGAATATCGGAGTTTTAACGCTTGGTAGTATTTATGACATAAAACTTAAAATTATAATTAATACATAAAATGAAAGAGCAACTCAAACAGTTTTACCTACAAGCTTACAAGTGTTCAATGTGAACAACTTAATATAGCTTAATATAGAAACACTCCAATAGCTTTCGTCACACAGCACACATCAAGTCCATAGATCAGTTCTTCCCAAACGTTAATTAGTATTTGCGGAGTAATTGTTCCAACAGCTGGCTGGGGGATCACATCTGAACTTTATCCGGAACACACGTTGCACGGAAACTACAGATTTGGTCTTTGCAAACTGCAGAACACAAAATGTTTTCGGTTCACTAGTCGCCATTTTCGGTACTAGCGCTTTCTAACGGATCACGGATGAAACATTGCCTACGAATGTGCATGCACAGGTACCAACAAACTGTTTGAGTTGCTCTTTCCTTTTATGTATTAAGTATAATTTTAAGTTTTCTATAATATATACTACAAAGCGTTAAAACCCCGATATTCATTTAGAAACACCCTGTATTTTCGAGATTTAAAGACATGTTTATAAAAACGGTATTTTTTTCTTTTTCTGCTGTCAATGAATTTTAGGGAATGTTTCCGAGTAATTTTTATAATACTTTAATCCGTTTTCTCAACACTGAATATAGGTCCTTCGGATGCTATCAATTCTGAAGTAAATAGTTCCAGGTTCAACATACATGTTTTACAGTCGAACTTGATAAGTTAACAGCAATAACATTAACATTAAAATTAATATCTGTTTGTTACTGTTGCATGTATAAATTCATATACGCAGTTGAAACTGTTTAATTAAGACTAAATAGGATCCGAAAAATCGATATTCCGATTCTAGAACACTTATTAATACACTATAAAATCCATTCACAAACGTTTTTGAAAACTAGTGGCAGAAATATACACTTTGTTTTGATAAATGATTCTTTTTAATCTCCAAAATATATTGATTTCTGAAATTTCTAAACATAAATAAAGTTTTCCGGAATCATGCGAAACTCGAAGTGGTCATCGTGTATCTTTCCTTCGTTCGTAAATACATTATATTTTCGTAAATAAAGAAACACGTATATTAATTAGTCTTTTTTTACAATGTAGTGTCAGAGTATGGTGTTTTGACGCCACTTTGGATTTCTTTGCCAACCATGCCAAGCGACATAGATACGAAACACATCCTACGTCTTACTAAACAGTACATTCAAAAAATGTAAAATCTAAATTAAGCCAGTTTTTTTCACCAGAAAAAAGCACGCTTTGAATACCGTTAAAAACAAAATCACGATTTTAAAATGTACCAAAGTACACTTTATTAAAAGAACTTTTTTGTTTCAAATTCAGTTTCTTTAAATTTAAAAATTGCGCTGTATGACTAGAATTTGTTCTCGACAACAAATCGTATTTTCCAGAACCAGACAGCTTTCGCTGGTCATTGAACAAGATATATTTTCTTTTCTAGAGTTATTTAACTTTAGACATACTACTTTCATAAGTTATAAAATTTATATTCTTTCAGTGATAGAATTTGTATTCAGCAAAGTTTTTCCAGAGTTTTCCTGCTTTTAAATTTTGTATTATTATGCCGAAAAGCAATCTTTCTTCAAAATAGGAATAATTTCACCGTTGATTAGAAGTATTTTTCTATACTTAGAGCAAACATTTATCATATAAAAACTAGCCATAAAAAATATTTATTAAAAAATGTTACTGTAAAAACGGCCTAGGCGGAATCACAAGGTACCGGATAAAAAATCCGTTTTAGATAGCTTTTCTTCTTAGCAGATGCACTATATCTTATAATGTTATTGTATTCAGTTCGTAGAGACTATGAAATTTTTAGTTTAGGGAAGAATTCCATTATAGAAAGATTCCCTTTACACAGATTATACTGCGTTGTCGTTATATTTAATTTTCTTAAAGTGTAACAGCAACATTTGGTCATGTAATCGAAAATTATGTATTTATCATTATGTTATTTTAATATAATTGCCATAATTTTTTGAACTTTCAGTTATAAAAGTAAAACATTCTATCTTTTTTGCTTATACACTCTCAGAAAAAACTGTAAATTTATGAGCATTTGCCCTTCAATTTTCACGGGTAACAGCCATATTTTATGAAAAACGGTCTGATCCACTAAATAAGCGGCCTTATCCCTTAGATACTTAGAAAATTAAGAGCAATCCACATATTCTTACAGTTCTAGCCCATATGTTAGCAAAAATACGGTACGACCCCATACATTGTCCTCCGCTAGGGTGTAACCCTTCATTTTACTCGTGTTTCGAAAATTTTAACCCGCCAAAACAGCGATTCTGTGATGATTATCTAACGTGCTACGTGCTACGGAACAGTAAGTAAAGTGTTATTGTGTTTTAAAGTGCATTATATCCTGTGCATTATAATGCTGTATTACCTTGCCCTGTAAAATTACGGGCTACACAAAATGATGGGCATGGACTTTTTTCTTTTACGGGGTATGACTGGAATCTCTGCTGCAGTAATTTTACTGCAATTTTTTTAACAGTGTAATCATTTGCCCATTGTTCGTAATGGCCTCAAATCCCTTTTAATTTGCATGTTCCAGTCTGAACAAATATAATGCATATCGCCATACTGCAATGTCTATGACAAATTGATGCTCTAGAATAATTCTTAAAAAAAAAATAGGTGGGGGGATTAGTATAATTTTTAAAAATATAATTTTCGTTATATTGATATATTCACATCTATTGTTCACTACCCAGCCCTCTGTCGCGTCTATCGGTGGGATTTTGTATTTTGTATTTTGTATTTTTTTTAACACACCCATAAAAAGGAATTGATTAAAACTACAAAACATGTTTTGTTGAGTACATTTTGGTTGTTTTAGCAAAATTCAAGTAAAATTGAACCATTTTACTTGAATTAACAAACATTTTTTTGCTGACGATATAAAAAAATTATTTGGAATTGCAAAAAAATTTTTTTTTTTTGTTGATTCAAACAAAATTTCCATTGACCTATATTTAAACAAAAAGTTTTGTTGGGTCAACAAAACTTTTTTCTGGGTGCATCAATAAAGAGGACCGGGAAAGACATACAGGCTCAATACACTTGGTCTTTGTAAGAGTGGGCAGTAAAGGTAATTATTGATACTAACTATATAAATAATTGCCATTTCAATAAATTAATAGTTATCTGATACTTAGGTAATCAATCTATTTGCAGATTTGCATGGAATTTTCAACTTGGTTTTAATGACTAAGTTTGGCTTTATTTGGCACTTCAGCCACTGCTGCTTACTGTATTTCATCACAGTGATCATGCTCTCCAGTCATACTGATTGGCAAAAACTAGTGTCCCTTCTCACTCAGCTGGAAAAAATGTCAATCAGCAAGATATCTTTACCAATCAGTATGATTGTGTTACAAAATAATCAAAATGTATCTAAGAATCCATCGTTTAATAGCGTTCTATTACCTGTGGTATATTCTGTTTTGAACTGTCTACACGGCAGACAAGATGCTATTGCCAATAAGGTTGTCTGAGTGACTAGTGTCGACCGCTTGTCGACTCAGGTAGTTCAATTGGCAGCGCGTTGTCAACTTAAACTAAAGGTCTTGGGTTCAAATCCTGACCTGGACACTTTTTCACACAGTTGGACAAATGTCAATTCGCATATATATGTTGGTCCAATTTTGTATTTGAATACCCAACAAGGGGCTCTTTTGAACTGTGCTTTTTCAATTCAATGGTCACTTTAACTCCAAGTTGTATTGGCAGAAATGTACTCTACTTCGTAATTGTTGGTGTATAATATTGCTATTTAATATGATATATTAGAATAATATGGAAGAAAGTTTTGTGATGTCCACAGCATAACTCAAAAAGAAAACCTCATACGTAGGTAATAAATTTGAAGATTTGAATAGAAATTTCGGCTAGATTTTTTTTCTTTTAAATTCAATATCAATTATTTTTTTTATAATTAAGAGGTTCCGAGGGTCAAAATTTTATTTTCTTCATTTATAGGCATGTTTTAATATTTTTTCATGAAATATGTCTTTCTATAAAGATTACTTTTCATATAAAAAAAGTTTTCGAAACTTTATATATTTTTTAAGTTTTAAATTTTAAACTTATTTAATTTTGATATAACACATGAACCACTTGCTCTAAATCATTACTTTTTTTCACTATTGTGTGCAGAAAACATTTCTTGTGCATTTGTCTTCAGTATTTATAAAAATATAACTTACGAGATTTATAATAAGTTTAAAAGTAAAAAAATAAAAGAGAATTTTTGAGAGTGATTTTTACTTTGAGAATTATATTTTGCAATATTTTTACATGAAATTAAAAATCCTGAAGATAATTTATTAAAAACATAACATAAAAATTCTGCACAAAATTTCATGCACATATGTTCCAAGAAAATTTAGATATATTAATTTAAAAATGACAAATCATGAAAAAATCCATTCCGAGATACAAAAGGGCTTAAAGTTTTAGTTAAACTGCAAAACAAATTGTTGATTTAAGAGTACAATACTGGCATCACAGTTGCCAGTATTATACTGTTAAATCAACATTTTTTTTTTTTTTTTTTTTTTTTTTTTTTGCAGTGTACGGGCAGGAAAAGACTGATAGTAGAACCCAAAATTGTTATATCTGCAGATGTGTTCATAATAGAAATACGCGGTTTACTTTATTTAATTTAACTTTGTAGAAATTTATTAGCAAGAACATAAAAAATGCATATTTTTGAGAATTTTGAATTTTTGACTCCCTTAAATACGCTTTACCGCATTTTTAACAAAACGAAAACAATATGTTTCATTTTTTTGTTGAAATTTCCAAGATTAAAGAGATCCCACTGACTGACGTGTATATGCAAACAAAATCCATCAAAACATTACTGTAATTTCCCCATTAAAGTATTTTACCAGTAATAAGCTTAATGCCTATTAGGTATTTATAATAACTGAAATCATCATAAATATCCCTTTAAGTATTAAGAGAAGATTTGCATGCAAATGATTTTGGTCGTAATGGTAATGGATTATTACAGCACTTATCGATTCGCCAACAGCTGCATGTTAAAGATACCCTTATTTCCATAGTCATAGCATATGTTTTTGTATTACCTATATCAACTGATGTTATTGGTTTTTTGTTAAATTAGAGAACTAAATCTGGGGTAATTTTCTTTATATGCTTTATTTGAAGCAATTAGTTAAAATTTCTAGGAGTATGTATTTTTTTTATCTTCAACTTTTCACTTGAAATTGCATTAAAAATCTAGGTATTATTAAAGAAGTTTCTATGGTTTATCATAAATTGTTAATTTCTACTCTTTTACTTTGGTTTTTAACACTTTTCAACATATATTTCCATATGATATTAAGTATAATAGAAAAATCACAGACCTGGCAACATTATATCAAGAAGAAACCATCCAAATAAATTTCAACGAAAGTAAAATAATTTTTCCCTCCAGTCTATACTATCCATCCATAATAAAAGAAACCATAGAGATACTAACAAGCAAAAATACAATATGTAACGATGCAGCATCTTTTAACTTACCGAAATTGTGGCTCGAATTATTCCATGGTTACAAATATGAAATAATGAACCAAGTAAAAATAAAATACAACGTGCGTAATTTTTAAAAAGTACATAAAAATGAAATGATAGCATTTCAAATAATAACTTTTCAAAGACCGTGCAATTATAGATTATTCTCATTTGTTTTTGAAAATGGCTTGGAGTGAGCCGAAACATGTCAACATTCTAATAAAAGTTATTTTACTGTATATTATGTTGTTAATTTACACCTTTTAGCATTTAAAAGAAATATAATTTATTATACTTTCCAACATAGTTGAAAAGTGTGTATGAATTCGGTTTGTCTAGTCGTCTGTCTGTCTGTCACCCTGGCAGTGCTCTAACTCGAGTAAATATACTCGGATCACCATGTAATTGATACATGTTATTAAGGTTCACCATGGCATGTTCAGTATTAAAAATGAAGTGTGCACCATTTTTGGTTAGTTTACACGGACACTCAAAAGTATTCCGTTACATTACTATCAATGGGGAAAATATTTATTCGGTGCATTTTAATCTCGTTACACTATTTCAAATGTAATAAAATTGATATGAATCATTGAGTTGGATGAAAACGTGTTATATATGGAGTATGGAATAAGCAGCAATTACAGTTTATTTACAGGGACACTCAAAAGTATTCCGTTACATTGGAGTCAATGGTGAAAAATCGTTTTCAGTGCATTTTAATAATGTTACACTGTTTCAAACATTATGAAATTGATATGCGTCATTTAGGTGGAGGCAATATGTTTTCTATGGAGTATCCAGTAGTTTTATTAAAGTTTGTTTGTGCTGGTTCGGCTACTCTGATAACGTGAGTAGGCGATGTTTTGAATGAGATCGTATTGTCTACTAATTGTCCATGTGCGTAAAAGTTGATCAAGGCTCTCTTTCTCTAACTTTCGACGGATGCTGTGTGAATCTTGGAATTTGTTAGTTTCAGCTTTTTATCGATATTCATTCAAATTATTGTAGCTGGTCAATATTTGTGATATATAAGCTTCGAACTTACGTTTGAAAAGCGGAACTTGGATCGCGACCTCTCTAGCTGCGAAGGAAGCTAGATCCTGCAATTTAACTGCTAGTCTGAAACTGCATATGAATCGTTGCTCTTGGCCCGGTCGAACGACTGCATCAGCGCTCGCCTGGTCTACCGTGTGGAATTGAAGTATTTATTGAATGCACCCTGACCCGAGGCTGCCTATTGAATTTGTGAGTTCATTTCTTTTTAATGTTTAAAATTTATATATTTGAAAGTTTTATTTTTTACGGAGTAGAGCTTCCAGTAGATGTTTATTCATTTATTTAGTTATTTATTTTGGCCTAAGGAAAAATTAGTAGAGGCCTGCTCAATCCCTGCCCGATTACGTGAAATAAACAGTCTTTTTAAACTTTACCTCTGTGCTCTCTTTGTAAGCCTGGCTCAATCATTACTAATGGCAATGGCCGTCACACGTTTACAGGGGCATACAAAAGAATTCTCTTATATTTTGATCTATGGAGGAAATCGTTTGCAGCGTATTTTAATGATGTTAAACTATTTCAATCATAACGAAACTGCTATACATTAGTAAGATGCAATACAACATGTTTTCTATAGATTTATTGAGTACGTAGAAGTTATCAATTATTTACAGAGACACTCAAAAGAATTCCTTTACTGACTCTTCATCGTAGCCATAACTGATGGATGGCTACGATGTGTTCTCCACGGAGCATCAAGTAACTAGACAATAAAGTTCCTTTACAGGAGCTCACAAAAATACTCCTTTATATTTTGATCTATGGAAAAATTCACTTGCAGCGTATTTTAGTGATGTTAAACTATTTCAATCAAAATGAAACTGCTATACATTAGTGAGATGCAATACAACATGTTTTCTATAGATTATGGAGTACGTAGAAGTTATCGATTATTTACAGAGACACTCAAAAGAATTCCTTGACTGACTCTTCATTGTAGCCATAACTGATGGATGGCTACGATGTGTTGTCTATGGAAAATCGAGTAACTAGGCATTAAAGTTTCTTTACAGGGGCGCACAAAAATACTCCTTTATATTTTGATCTATGGAGAAATTCGCTTGCAGCGTATTTTAATGATGTTAAACTATTTCAATCAAAATGAAACTGATATACATTAGTGAGGTGCAATACAACATGTTTTCTATAGATTACTGAATATGTAGAAATTATCGATTATTTACAGAGACACTCAAAATAATTTGTTTACAGGACTGACTCTTCATCGTAGAAATAACTGCTGGATGTGCCTTTTCAGCTGTGATATGCATTTTAAAACTAACTTATTTATTGTGCATTACAAGGTGTGTCGATCATATACCGGGCTGCACGAAAGAATTGCACAGCCATTGCTCATTTCTGAAAATAAACTTTTCACTGATATTTTTTAAAAATTTTATTTAGATAGCTCATTCACCATTTCATTCATAGCACCATTGTATGAACAAAAATGATTTTTTTTAACAATATTCCGATAGTGTTGGAAAGTGTTTGATAATGTACGTCGTAATGCATGATTTTATGTTCTTGCTGTATCTACAGGCGAAATTTTGTAACCAATATTTATCTCTCTTCCTGATATGCTAGAATTATAAAAAATATGTGCAAACGTGTATTTCTGACGGCAATACAAAATTTTAATATTTTAAAACTTAATTAAAACTTAATAAATTTTATGGCTTTTTTTATTCTGAAAAATCGCAGATGAAAAATCGCCAAATGTTCTTTGTTGTTACAGTTGTGTACAAGTTTCAACAACAGTTGATTTAAATCAGCGCCAAACTTCGCTAGCCAAAAAAGGCCAACTGGTCGTGAAGCTGTAACAACGAAATATTTTAATTACTACAAAATAGAAAAGGTAAATAAAAAAGAAAAAGTGTAATATATATATACTAAAAATACGTTTATTTTAATTAAACGTTTCATATTGATTAAATTATGATTATACGTTGAGATATCAATTTAGAAATCATAAAAATATATTTTTAATAATGCTTTTCTTGTCTTCCCTTTCACAACAACTTAAAAAAAAATTAATATATATTCACTAGATTGCCAATAATTTGTATCAAGCGTAAAGAAAAGCAGGGAATTTTTCATAATCGGGTTAGACGACCATTCCAAATTAATGTACTGTAACGGATTGTTTTCCTTCATTGAATAAATCATAAATTGCAGTCATGGAATTAGGCAGTATTTACAAGATAAATATTGAATACTTACAATACCTCATACACCTATACAATATATATTTTAATATTTTAGAACTTAATTATAAATTAATAAATTTTAAGTCTTTTTTTTTTTATTTTAACTCGCCGCAGGAGAAAAATCGCCAAATATTCTTTGTGGTTACAATTGTGTACAAGTTACACCAACAATGTATTTAATTAAGCACCAAACTCCGCTTGATCTAACATAATTTTTTAAAAAATATTTATGCCAGAATCGATGGGCTTGTTTCCGTCCATATAAACTTTTCTTGAGTTTGCATACATTGTTGGTGCCATCATTATAGCCTTCAAGTTCATACGTGTAAATAGTTTCATCTAAATCACCACATAAAAATGCGGTTGAAACATCAAATTGCATAAAATCACTAGAATCTTCTGATTAAATGCATCTTCTCAATAGAAACTAAGCTATAGCTAAAATGCTCATTTTAAAACGAATGACGTAGGAGAGGCACGTGTAGAAAGAGTGATCCTTCAGTAAACTGATCAGATTCAAAATTTAATCAGTATATTTTCTGAAAATAAGCAACTTTGACACATTAATTTTAGTACAATTCCATTTTTCAAATGTTGAGATATAGCAATCGTACAAGTCCTTAAAAACACGCAAGTATCAATAAAGAAACTAAGCTATAGCGAAAATGTTCATCTTAAAACGAATGACTATAGGAGAGGCACTTGTAGAAAGAGTGATCCTTCAGTAAACTGATCAGATCCAAAATTGAATCAGTATATTTTCTGAAAATAAGCAACTTTGACACATTAATTTTAGCACAATTCCATTTTTCAAATGTTGAGATATAGCAATCGCATAAGTCCTTAAAAACACGCAAGTATCAATATAGAAACTAAGCTATAGCGAAAATGTTCATCTTAAAACGAATGACTAGGAGAGGCACTTGTAGAAAGAGTGATCCTTCAGTAAACTGATCAGATCCAAAATTGAATCGGTATATTATCTGAAAATAAGCAACTTTGACACATTAATTTTAGCACAATTCCATTTTTCAAATGTTGAGATATAGCAATCGCACAAGTCCTTAAAAACACGCAAGTATCAATATAGAAACTAAGCTATAGCGAAAATGTTCATCTTAAAACGAATGACTGCCAGAGGCACGTGTAGAAAGAGTGATCCTTCAGTAATCTGATCAGATTCAAAATTGAATCAGTATATTTTCTGAAAATAAGCAACTTTGGCACATTAAATTTAGTATAATTCCATTTTCCAAATGTTGAGATATAGCAATCGCACAAGTCATTAAAAACACGCAAGTACGGCACCGCTCGATGACCCATGTTATGGTCTAACTAAATTTGTAGTTTTATTGACTGCTGCGCATTAGGTCTTAAGTTAGAACAGTACAGAATTTGAATAAGAAAGAGACTTTTTCCGAAAACAGCCAAATCGTATGATGCAGGTCATCCAAAAATATTTAAATGCATCAAAAACTGGAAGTTGATGGATTAATATTGAATTAGAGACGTATTTTATGACACGTTATTAATTTAGAATAATTATACTTTATAATGCATCATTGTTAAACCAAACATAACTAAATTTATATCAGCCCAAATTCGTTTTATTCCTAAAAACAATGAGATGGATATTTCATAACATAGTTTATAGCAAATTCACTTGTGTAACCTTAAAAAATAAATAAAAAAAAAAAAACAAAAAAAAAACGTCCTATTCAAAAAATGCATTTTTAACGGATATCCGGTTTCAGGACAAAATAAAAGGAAGATAAAAAGTGCTGAATTGCGGCTAAGAACTTCTTACTGAAAAAAAAATGACAATAACTGCAGAGTCAGCAATAGCTTTTAACCGTTTTGAGAACAAAAATACCTGCAACGAGAAACAATATAACAATATATAACAATATATATATATATTTACATATACAGCATAGAATGCCTTTTATATAACTAAGTTGCATTTGAAAGACCAACGCATTTAATCTGAAGCATTTTGTTTTATATTTTAAAGGTAGAATCCCTTAAATGCAGAATATTTTAAATGACTCCCAGCCTTATTTGCGATATCATCAAAATAAATATAATAAAACATTTTGTGATAATCATAACGAAGGTATGACAAATGGAGTCGCCACTGGCGTCCGAGTTTTCTTTTTTATCCGGTGACCAAGTTATTTAATTTTCAAATTTTAAAATAATAAAATCAGAATTATTTGACTGACTTCGACAGAAAAAATAGACAAAAAATTGTTTTCATGCTTCACTATTCCATTCATGCCCCACTATCTGGACATCTGGCATTCACTAAACATGCCGGTTAAGGCTTTTTTTTTTTTTTTTTTTTTTTTTTTCAAGAGATATATAATTTTGAAAAGTTTACTTAGAAAACTTAGTTTATATTATCATTCTAAATTGTGTGTACCATTCAAAACAATGTTACTATATAATAATTCTAAACTTTATACTTGATATTATACAGGATGATTACAAATGAATATCCCATCTTTGAAGGGCTATATCTTCTGAACAACAAAAGGTAGTGTTCCATTTCACACATCGAAGTGAGTGAGAAGTTATGAAGTTTCATAAATGTAAAGATTCGTCTTTTTGGCGAGAGAGGGCGTAACGAGTGGCGAGTGGAAAGTGAACCTGCCATGTTCCGTTGCGAGTTCATCCAACAGAATGGTGCACCACTCCATTGACAACTTTCTGTACGAGAGATTTTGAACGAGCAACTGCCGCAACGGTGGATTGGTCGCAGAACAGATTTCGACGCTGCTCTTCATCAGTGGCCCCCACGAAGCCCAGACTTAACTCCGTGCGATTTTTTTTTTTTTTGGTGGGGGGGGATACATAAAAGATAAAGTGTTTGTTCCGCTTTTGCCAGCTGACGCTGCTGAATTGAAAACGAAGATAACTGCAGCTATTGCAACTGTAACATCCGACATGCTGAAAACCGTGTGGGACGAATTCTCCTACAGAATGGATGTCGTTCGTGTTTCTGCTGGTGGTCACACTGAACATTTATAAATTTTTGCTATTAGTAATTTCACAATCTTCTTTTTTTAAGTCTTTTACACAAACACTTTATCTTCTATACTTATATTAAGAAAACCCTTCAAACTTGGGATATTCATTGTAATCACCCTGTATTTTCTTAATAATTCATAGATTTTGTGCTTTTTGAAAATCAATGACGGGGGAAGAGGGGTGGTGGGTAATACTTTTTACTGATGACTAGAATTTTTTGCTGGCTACCAGATTTTATCTAATTTCCAAAGCCCTGATCACAACATAATTTAAATCAAGAACATTATACAGGGAGAATATTACACAGATTTCTTATATGTTTTACGTTATTTACTATGATTGACTTTATAAAAATGTCAAAAACAGAGTAATATAAAAAATATCAAATGATTAAGAAAACGAAATATATATACATGAATAGTTAGGAAATTTTAGAATTCCATTTTCCCTGAAGTAGTATTTTTGCTTTATCTCATTATGGATCAGAATCGACTCTATCTATCCTTCACAATTGCATTATTTTGAGAGATTTTGAGGGAATACAAAACATCTGAATTCAATCTGTAATACACAAGACACAATATAATTCGTTCTGTAATACACAAAACTATTAAGATTTACAAATACAGGGTGTATAAGATATATTAGTAAAAGTACAAGGTAATTCATAAGTATGTATACAACTTCCAGATGCTGTAAAACAGGAACAGTTTAAGACATGTTGCCAAAAAAATAAATTACCGAACTATATCATGCTCTGCAATGATTACAAAAAGATAGATAGTACTAAATAGATAAAGTGTGATATCTCCACACGGGTTTATTTTATATTTATGATTAAAAACCAAAACTGGAATTGAAATGTTTAGACGGAAAATACACCATCGATCGATCGAAGCAGTGGTATTCCACGTGTAGTCTAAAATGTATGCTTTGTTATATTAGATTAAATTGTACTTTATATGTATTTAATAATTTTTTTTGTTCCATGATTTTCCCGAAGCGAATGGCGTCATCCTCTAATGCAGTTATAATATTATTTTTCCCCTCGTGCGTGCCTTTTGCTACCTTCGATCTTCTTTTTACTATAACTTTGATTGAATAAATGAGATGCTATTCTGGCTTGACTAGTGTTGTTTGCAGATATTTGTATCCATAATTTTCTCTTAGAAGTTTAAACCTGCACCTAATAACTAGTAGATATTGCTAAAAAATATTAGACTGCGGAATCCTCGCACTTTCCCATTGGTATATATTTTATTTCCGATGTCAACTTCGCTTTTTCTATGCACATACAAAACGCATGACGATGAATGGGGTATCATGCGAAACGTGTAAAAACGTTGTTTGATTAAAAACTGTACTTAATTAAAAATTGATAAAAAAGGTGTCAGCAATAATTTCAAAGACAATTTCAAAGATTTGCAACATGAAAGCCTCGCACGGGTCCACTATGGTATTTCCATATTTAGTTGAAAAAAACTTGATATTCTCCAATATTTCTTAGATCTAATGAAGGCAAACAAATCATAACATTACTACTATGAAAGGAATAGTTTTAATTGCTTTTATATGCTTATTCTTTTAAATATTGTTTTATTATTTAAAAAGCTGACTCTTCTGTCGTTGCTTGTGAAATGGATAATAATTAAAAATATTCCTAAAATCAGTGTTGAATTCAGACATATTTCGCCAAGCGGGATTTCTGAAGCTCCGTGTGAGGGAGGGGATTGTACTTCTAGACCACTAATAAGCATAAAATCCCAAATCGTCCGAAGGGTTCATCTCAATACTCCCGGAGGGGGCATATTTCCCAAGCCACTCTCTGAATTCGATACTGCCTAAGATAACCTTGCCATTCCCCTGATTTACTTTAAATATATCTCAATTTCACTAAGCTAGTGTATTTGTAGGATACCGTACTTAAAAATTAAAAACGGAACCATTATAAGATCACTCCTGTGTCTGTCTATCCGTCCGTCTGAGACTTTTTCTCGTAAACTATGGGACGTGGAAAGATATAAAGCCTTTTTAGCCACATATTTTCAGATTATTAGACATTCACAAACATGTTTAACAAAAAAAATATAGAGGGCTAATCAAATTACTTGAAAAAAAAAGTTATCTTTTAGTATATCGTGCGGGGTATCGTGTGAAAGATCTCGTAACATCGAACTCAAAAATATATTTTTTTGAATTTTAGGTATTATATTTTAAGAGATAACGCCGAAAATGCACCGGAAAAATTTGTCACCCCCCCCCCTTCTCTATTTCCGAATATACTGAAACTAAAATTATGAAAAAATTTAGGGGTAGTAAAATTTTATTTAAACCTCGCAGAAAAACAATAGCGATTTTCCCAGGTAACATAGTTTTTGAGAAAAATGCATTTTTCTGTTAAACACAAACTTCAATTTTCAGGCGGTCAGTGAGGGAGTTGACGTGCGCTCGAGGTATCTGTCGACACAGAAACATCCAAGTATATTTGATAATGGTTTTCGAAAAAAAATTGTCGGTAATCAGCAGAGATATTAATTAATTTACTTGAAAAAAAAAACTTTATTTTTATGTATCTTGTCAGGTATCGTTCCAACGATCTCGTAACATCGAACTCAAAAATATATCTGTTTTAATTTTAGGTATTATATTTTCAGAGATATCGTCGAAAGTATACTGGAAAAATATGTCCCCCCCCCCTACTTCCGAATCTACCGAAACTAAAATTATGAAAAAATTAGCGGTAGTAGGTGTCTTTAGATTAATAAATATTAATTAATAAATTTAATGTACAGAACCCTTTCAGCGCGAGTTATACTCGTACTTGGCCGATTTATTATAAAAAAAAAAAAAAAAAAAAAAAAAAAAAAAAAAAAAAAAAAAAAAAAGCTCTTGCCGAATATATTTTTTAAGAACATGGCCCCGGACAGCGAGCTCTTCTGCTTCGTCATGGAAACGGATTATGGGAGGATAAACGGATAAAGGGGGGTTGCTTAGTAAACCAACACTGGAACTTTTTCTTTCTTTGCTGTGTATTAAAGAAAAATAATCGATGGCCTTCCATTCTTTAATAATTAAAAAAAAAAACACTTCATGCGTTTTAATTTTTTTAATCGATTCCAGAAAATTTGTTCGATATAGGGGTGTTAAATATAAAATTGGATGGAATAGGTATGAAACAGGTATTTGTTGAAACAAAACAAACTTCTCATTTTCGGCAAAGTGGGTTGCGACAAATCTTATTTTAAAATTTGCAGCAACGGAAAACTTAATTGTGATATAAAAGATATGCTACAAACAAAACATAAAGAAAAAGCTAATGCCAAAAAAAGGTATGTATTTAGATTTAATTAAAAGATTCATTCTAAGGAATGGAGATAATTTGTTTTAAAATAATCTTGCACATAATTGAAATAATAATTGAAAAAATAAGCAGTAACATGCTGCCGCGCATGCGCAGTAGCATATTACTGCTTATTTTACTGTTTATTACTGTTAATTTTACCGTATAATACTGGCAGCTGGGGTGCCAGTATTATACTGTAAAATCAACACTTTTATTTTATTTTATTTATTTATTTATTTTGCAGTGCACATTATAGTAGAAGTTATAGTTGTTGTATTCTACACTGTCTTTTTTAAAAGTTTGTCCAAATTTCTTGAACATCCTGCAAAATATGTAAAAATTAATCGGAAATCGCCTTCATTTTTATCATAAATAAAGCAGAAATGTGTTTAAAGATGAATGTAGTTACATTTTACAATTTATTTTTGACTTTAAGACAAACATATCGTCAATAAATACTGTAACATTATCCTCGAAAATAAATAAATTTCTTTTAGCGTGTTTAGAAAGAAAAGTACAAAACTATATTTTTCAATTTTTCGAAATATTGATATATAAATCGAATATATTGTATCAGTAATTGGTTTTACTGTGGTATCAAGGGAAAAGGCTTCGATAAAAATGAATGCACAAAAATGCTGAATCACTTCATAAAGTTCCTGAAAGAAATAAAATATTGCTGTGCTTGCACCTACATTCATACTATGGGAAAAGAGGGGAAAATGTCTTGCTACGTTAGAGTAAAATACAATAAAATTTCTTTTAGTGTGTGTTCCGTTCAATATAATGGTATATTCTCTCAAGAGGTTTCATGAAAATACATAGTACTTTATGTTCTTTTTAAAGTGCTGAAAGATAACTCACATTTTATACAAAAGGATTTCATTTCATCTAAAATTTAAAAACAAGAAAGAAAAGTCACTCGTCACGCATAGATGAAACACTTTCTAACATTTCCAAAACACCCTATCGAAACTTCACTATTAAATAAGATAAAAGAAGATAACTAAATAAACAATTAAGAAAACGTATAATACAGTTGAATAACCAACTTCAGCATTTAGATACACGAATACTTTAGAGCAGCCCTGTATATTTTCTATAAATTTGTTTTCACTTCACATGATTTTCTAAGTGTTAATTTAGCCATAAAACGGAAACACATTTGAAAAAATATTTTCCACATTTAATGCTCATATATGATAATTTAAATATTTTAGACAGCCCCGAGTATGATCTATAAATTTTTATATTCATCTAAAATTTATTTTAAAGGGCAAACGAACAACACTAAAATCGCACTTCCAGCAATTGTAATTGTAATTTGATGGTAATCCATAGCCGATATTATAATCAGTTTTCTGCGTAGCTTTGTACATGAATTTAATTATATACAAACATATCTTAATATGTATTAAATAAATATAACTAAGCCTGAAAATTCATAACACAATTAAACAACGAAGGAAAATCATGCTTCTCGCATAGGTTACGAAACACTCTCCAACAATTCCAGAATACTCTTATGAAACATCTCTATTTAATAAGGAAAAAGAAAATATTTAAATAAACCATTTAGAAAGCGCATAATACAATAAAAAAAATAAACTTTCAAAGCAAATTAAAAAACGTAATTTATTTCCATATTGTTAAGCCCGAGAAGGACAGATATTAAAATTATTTTATTTAGTCAAAGCTACAATAATGTTGCATTTTTATATTAAATCTTGTACAGTCTATTTAATCTTAAAAAATTACATTTTAATTTGAAACATGATATTAAAGCAACTTTAAAACATTTCATTAAGTTGAAATGAAATGAAATGAAGTAAATCTTCAACTTTTTAAATTATTTGAACTTCTCATGTTTCTTGTCTCTTAGAATTTGCTACAATACAAATTTTGCATAATGCATGTAAAACTGAAAAACAATGTTGAAGATTTATTTAGATTTTATTTCAACTAAATGAAATGTTTTAAAGTTGCTTTAATATCATGTTTCAAATTTAAATTAATTTTTTTAAGATTAAATAGACTGTACAAGATTTAATATAAAAATGCGACATTATTGTAGCATTGACTAAATAAAATAATTTTAATATCTGTTCCTTCTCAGGATTAACAATATGGAAATAAATTAAGTTTTTTAATTTGCTTTGCAAGTTACTTTGTTTTAATATCTCAGGTTTTTTAACAACAAATTAATGTGAAGCAGATAAGATTCACATGAGGCAAGTATATAAAAGATTGCACAGATCAAAATCAGCATTGGTAATATGAAATATACAGTTCTAACATTGATTATTATGTAAACAATTAAAATATTACAAGTAATTTTTAACAAAAAAATATAACGGACTTCAACGGATTGTTTCTCATCTTCATAATAATAAACGAATCATGTTCATTTGTGCAAATAATTTTATTGCATTGTGCAAAATACGTTTGCAACCACTTTGGAAAGAAACACTAGTAAGCGGTGTGTGAAAGCTATCGATAAAATCTTATGTTGTTTTATCACATAATAAGAAGTATAAAAATGATAACGAGTATATATGAGCAGAATGTTTTTGAATATAATTATAAACAGTGAATGTGTCAACAGTTTTTGTTATATAATACAAATAATAAGAAAACTTCATCCATTAGCGGGCCCCAAATTTACATAGGTGCCTCGAACCTTGCAAAACCCCGAATAAGATAAACCTCGAACCGAACGAACCTCGACCAAGGTCTCAGACCTTTCCAACGATGTATCACATGAGGGATGTGGCAAAATTTAGAAAAGTACCCCCTTGGAGGGACAAAGTGAGGGGGATGGACACCGGAGATGCATAATATGATTAAGCGGTCTCAGATCTTTCCAATGATATATCACATGAGGGGTATCGGCAAAATGTAGAAAAGTGTCCCCTTGGAAGGGGCAAAGTGGGGGGATGGTCATCGGAGATGCATAACATGATTAAGCGGTCACCTATCTTTCCAATGATATATGACATGAGGGATCTGTGCAAAATTTAGAAAAGTACTCCCCTTGAGGAGGCAAAGTGGGGGGATGCACACCAGAGAGGCATAATATGATTAAGTGGTCTCAGACCTTACCAACGATATATCACATGAGTGGTGTCGGCAAAATTTAGAAAAGTGCCCCTCCCCGTGTGGGCAAAACGCGCTCCCCCCTCCCCATAATTTTTGACGCGGCCTCATTTTTAAAAAATCATATTATGTGTTATAAAATATCGTAAAGTTTCAAACAGAGCGCTTTATTGTATTTCCTAATTTTGTTCGCGCCCTTCGCCCCCCCCCCCCATTCTCCCCATAATTTTTTACATGGCCTCATTTTTAAAAAATGATGTTGTGTCTTATAAAATGTCGCAAAGTTTAAAACAGATCGCTCTATTGTATTTCCTAATTGTGTTTGTGCCCCTCCTCATCCCCTCCCGGAAGGGCAAAATGCGCCCCCCCCCACACCCACCCTCCATATAATTTTTGACACGTCCTAATTCTTGAAATCATAATATCTCGTCCGCACTGCAATAGAAAGCTTTAATTTATTTACCCATAATGCAACTTAAACAGATTGGATGTATAGTCAAAGCGCTAGTCGAAGCAGCCTGGCAGGTCTCTAAAGAAAGTAACAACACCAGAATTTAGAGTTTTGTGATTGGAGGATTTATTTTTCTGCAGAATTAGCTGTTTTGAAGAAAATTTGAGGAAGCGCGTACAAAAAGTGGGAAAAACTCTAGTAAGTTAACTCGTTCAACGGGATTTGCTGTGTTAGAAAAGCATGCGGTAGTCGCGCTGGAAATAAATAAGCCTTGCGCTGCCACACAAAGCTCAATTAAACGCTCAGTTTCAACAATTAGCGGTCACAGTCGATAATATACTTGAATTCGAATGTATGATATTCGAATTCTAAATTTTGTATACTTTTTACAGATTTGTATACACTCCACATGCACTGAGAAAAATGACACTTTCAAATTTGATAAAATCAATGTTTTCATTTTGGTATGAAACTTTTTGTTTCAAATATGACGACTTAAATTCAATTCTGAAATACCAGAAATACTTAGAATATTGAAACTTGGATATACTCAAAACTGAACATATAGAGGTCAGTTAATACTCATTTTTGAAACATGGACATATTCAAAAATTATTAGGATCAGTTCAAACTCATTTTTTGAAACATGGAAATACTCAAAAATGAGCATATAGGAGTCAGTTCATACTTATTTTTGAAACATGGACATACCCAATATGAGCACATGGTGTTTTATTCTTGAGTGTGAGCATGTTTTCCGAAATTAGTATATACATGTTTCAAACTTGAGTAATTTTGATTCCGGGCTATTTTGACTATGCGACATACTCATATTTATTTTTTGCTCAGTTTTGAAAATGTCTTTTTTGAGGGTGGTAATCTAACATTTAATTTAAGGATAAAGCACAAAACTAATTTGAAAATTTATTATCAACATTTACCGCCCATACAACTTGAAATATTTTATGCAGCCCTACATATGATTTACAAATTTTTATACACACCATATATTAAGCAAAAATTTAACTGAACTAAGAACCATATAATACTACTAAAATCGAACTTCCATCAATTACCATAGATAGACGTTAACATATTCTGTTTTTTGTGTAGATCTGTTTATGAATTTACTTATATTCTACAAACATATCTTAGTATATACTAAGTATAGTTAAGCTACAAAATTCATAACATAATTAAAATATCCCTCTAAGCAAACCGCGTTCTTAGACAGTATTGCTTAACATTTTTTCCTTATCCCTGTATATGAGATATAAAATTGATACACCCCTGTGAACGAAATTCAAATGCTGCACACTCCATTTTCAATAGGTAATATCCCATAGTTAACCTCAATAGCATATCCCAAGCTCATTATAATAAAATTATATTTAAGCAAGTTAGAGAACCGAGAGACAGACTGTCGGACGACCAGTACAGTGTAACGACCAGACAAACCGAAGCCATAAACATTTTTCAACTACGCTGGAAAAATGTAAAAAGACCTCCAAGAAATGCACGCAAAGAGACAGTGATGCTTACGAATATTTTTGAGCATCTCTGTATATTAGGTATAAATTTTATACATACCACGAAATGTGCTATTTTTTTTAAGATTTAAAACGCATACTATGTTTGAAAACCCCCGTCGCTCATACACAATACTGTGGCCGAAATGTTTTGAGTTCTTGTAAATGAATAAATACTATGGACTCTATATTCAACAGTAAGCAATTTCTAGTGTATCTCAACAATGTACACCAATTTCATTACTTTTGAAATAGGGCAACATTTTAAAAATGCACTGCAAATGATTTTTCCTATAAGCCGTAATGTGACTGAATTAATTTGTGTGTCTTTGTAAATGAATGCGAAGTGAAAAACACTACTTTTTCTAGAAAAATAATGTGGTATTACATCTCTATAATGCATACCAATTTCAGCATGTTTGATATAGTGTAACTTTATTAAAATACACTGCAAACGGTTTTCCAATAGATCTTAATGTAAAACAATACTTTTGTATGTTTCTGTAAACGAACTATAAATATTAAAGGTTCTATTTTCAATAGCAAACATATTTTAGTAAACCTCAATACCATAGAACAAGCTCACCGTAATCCAAATATATTTACGGGCGTGCTTTAACTGACGTAAATGTCAAACTGAAGTCATAAAACTTTTCAATCAACTGTGTTGGAAAGCGTTAAAAAGTACATCGTACAGTCATAAAAACTTTTCAATCAACTGTGTTGGAAAGTGTTAAAAAATTCATTGTACAGTCATAAAAACATTTCAATCAACTGTGTTGGAAAGTGTTAAAAAATACAGGGTGTCCATAATTAAACAACCCTACTTTAAAGTTGTCTACTGACGAAACTATTCGTCAGAAAGTTATGAAATTATGTGGCGAACATAATGAAGGGATGGGAATTTGTTTAAGCGAAAAAATGTAGTTCAAAATTTCGCCGCCAGAGTTGCGTTTTTTTAAATTGAATTGCGCATTTAGCGTACATTTACGATAGGTTACAAATTTTATTACAGCAAAACATGTTGAACAAAACTTTTTTCGCGACATATTTTTAGCATTTCCCAAAACACATTGCGGTCAACTGTCGAACATGCTATCTTACGATTCCAGATGGTAGCTGAAAATGATGGCCGTCATGTGGAACATGTTTTGTTGCAATAAAATATGTAAACTATTGTAAATATATTATGCTAAATGTGTAATTCTTTAAAAACGCCACCTGGTGGCGAAATTTGGAACTATTTTTTAAACAAATTCCCATTCCTTCAATATGTCGTTCACAAAATTGCACAACTTTCTGACCAATAGTTTCGTCTGCAGACAACTTTAAAGTAGGGTCGTTTAGTTATGGATACCCTATACATTGTTGAGTCATAAAAACTTTTCACTCAACTGTGTTGGAAAGTGTTAAAAAGTACATTGTACAGTCATGAAAGAAAAAGTTTACCTCCATACTATTTCTACCACTAATCATCGTATAAAACTGTGACTGGTACCAATCGACCAGTAATAACGTCTATTAAATAATGCATTACTTAATATTTGTTTAGGTATTCACTTTCATATCTAAATTGTACCAAGCATGAAAAATTTCTTTACCAACACATAATTTCGACATCATATTTGGAATCTCTGGTAAATTTTTACCTTACACTGTTAAAAATTTGCAGCAAACTGTCCAGTCATTTCACCGTTTTCATAGAAAATGGTCACTTGACCATAATTTAACTCTATTCAGACCATATTATTGCCCACGAGCAGGGAAGACCGAGCTATTTTCGGTCAAAATTAACTATGAGTTCAAATATCATGACCATGACCAAAATGGCTCACTAATCAAATTTTCTTGAACATGTGACCAAGCCCAATTGTCTTCTAGTGCCCGAAACCAATAGGATATAAAATTTAGTCAAAATAGTCTGAGACGCTTTTTAGATAACAAAAATAAGCTTGACCTACAGTGACCCAAAAATGGCCCATTAATCGGATTTTTTTGTCGAGCATGTGACCCAATGATTTTCTCATCCCAAAAACCGTAGGATACAAAATTTAGTTCCAATCGTCTGAGCCGTTTTTAAGATAAAGATACTCTCTTAAAACGAAAGAGTGGATTTTGCTTCTCAGAAAAGAGCTCTAATTTATTGGATCGTGAATGAGTTGATTTTTAAATGTTTCACTCATCATGATTTGAATTTTAATTTTCCTAATGCACTCCAGAAGGGCGAATACTAAACAACTCATCTCGATAAAAAAGCACTCATTGGCGAGCGGAAATCCAGTAAGCTGACGCAGTTGACGTGACCTCACTGTCCCCATATCCGCTGAGCAGACGACAGACGTGTGGTGTGTAGTACGCGGCTAACACCACGTTGTTAAAATTTTAAAGAAAGAATACTTGAAAAGGTAAGAATTTCTGCTGATTTAAATACTCTAATTATGTTTTTTATAATGATTATGTTTTATATTAATTGTTATTTTATATATGGCGTGATATTTTTCAGTTTATATCAATATTTTTATTAAATATGTCTTAACCCTAACATTTAGGACTATTTATACGAGCGAACATTTAGAGATCTTTTAAGTTGGAAGGATAAATATTAAAAAATACTCTAAAATATAATGAAATAAATCCTTTGCCTCTCCTTTATGTTTTTTTTTAATGTTGTTTCAATAAATATGATTTATATAAATAGCATTTAGTAGCAATTTAAACTTTTAAAGAAAATATCTTGGCGGTACGTTTGTTTATATAGTCAGGGGTCGATGCAAGTTTTTTATTTTGGGGCCCATTTTGTGAAAAGTAAAGGTTATTTTTGTGAAATTTATTATATTTTTGTGAAAAATAACATTTTGTAACGAAAGTTGAAATCCAGCTAATCAAATTCGAACCAAGCATTTATAAACAAAAAGTTTTTAAAATCCTTTTGCTGAAGTTTTTCTCTTTTTTGAACGTGTTTGTTTACAAATTACACATTTTAAAACATCATAAAATAATAAATAAAAAGTTTTTATGGAATAGAATTTTGTGAAAGGATCAATTTTAGTAAAAGGAATTTTGTGAAGGGGCCAATTTTATCAAATTGATTTTTGTGAAGGGGGCCATTTTATTAAATTGATTTTTGTGAAGGGTTCCTAAATAGGCCCAAAATTTTGTCTGGATCGAGCCCTGATACTATATATTTTTAGCGATGTTTCAGAACTCTAACTTTTATAATACTATAAATTGAAAATTGACTTGTCTGACTTTAAAAATATTGTTTTAAAGTAAACAAATTATATTTCTTATTTTATTCTCAGTCTGAATTCTAATATTTTAAAATATACTTGATTTATGAAACTGTATAAATCCCATATTTTTTATCGTATGTTGTTAAAAATAAGGTAAATATCTACATTCCCGGATATTCACGGTGTGAATATTCCTAAATAGTATTAGGATTAAAACATATTTAATGATAATATTGATATAAACTGAAAAATATCATGCAATGTATCGAATAATATTGCATAGAAAACATAATCATTATAACAAAATAAAAAATAAATAAAATATTTAAATCAGCAGAAATTCTTATCTTTTCAAATATTCCTTTTAAAATTCTCTTTTTGGGTCGGGAGGGGGGGGGGGGGGGGGTATATATTTCAAGCAGCTCAGAAACAACAACAACAAAAAAAAAAAAAAAAAAAAAAAAAAAAAAAAAAAAAATACTTTTCACTTAATTGTTGAATATATACATATATGTAAACATAAATATGTATACATTCAATATGCAAATTACTTTTTTTTTTCTAAAATAATAATCTACCTGTTCATGAAATTTATTATTTTACAATGAATTATTACATTTTACCATGAATTTTAATTCTCCTTCCCCTCCTCAAGTATGAGTTAGTTATAAATCACTCAAGTGCTACTGGATTTAACCTTCATTGATTTGATTTCACTCAAGTATGAGTAAAATAGAGATAACTCAATCATGAGTTGCTTAAAAACAACTCGTTCACACGAGTTGTTTCAACTCTTCATGAGAAGCTGACTTTCAAATCATGAGATGAGTGGATTTCGGCTCAACTTGAGTTATTTTGGCTCTTTCGTTTTAAGAGAGTAGCTTGACCCATAATGACCCATGACCAAATAGGCCCACTAATCAAAAATTTCTCGAACATGTGACCGATCCCAACAGTCTTCTCGTGCCCCAAAACCATAGGATGCAAAATTTAGTCTAAATAGTCTGAGACATTTTTTAGATAAAATTAGCTTGACCCACAGTGACCCAGAAATGACCCACTAATCGAATTTTCTCGGACATGTGACCTAGCTCAATGATTTTCTCGTGTCCGAAACTCATAGGATACAAAATTTAATCAAAATCGTTAGACCCGTTTTTTAGGTAAAATTAACTTGACCCGCGTTGACCCAAAAATGACCCACTAATCGAAAGTTCACGAACATGTGACCCAACCCAATAGTCTCCCCGTGCCCGAAAATGCAAGGATACAAAATTTAGTCAAAATCGTTCAAACCGTTTTTTAGATACAACTAGCTTGACCTTGACCTATGGTGACGGAAAAAGATACAATAATCGAATTTTCTCGAACATGTGGTTTTCTGGTGTCCCAAAACAGTAGGATACAAAATTTCGTCAAAATCGTTAGAGCCGTTTTTAAGATAAAATTTGGATATATATAAAACCACACACACACACACACACACCCACAAGAATTGTTCGTATTACAATATATGTTATTATTTTCATAATAGAGTTAAATTATGGTTATGTAACCATTTTCTATAAAAGCGGTCGAATAACTGGACAGTTTGCAGCAAAATTTTAACAGTGTAGGATACCCGAAGGCAAGACATTCAATCAAGTAGTGCAGGAATGTTTAGCATGTTTAAACCTTGGAACTCCTAATGTTAAATTCATTTTTAATTGTTGAAAAAACATGGTGCAATGCAGAACTTTTCAAGCATAATTCAAAAACTACTTAGAAGCGCGAGCTGGAATTTTGGATTCGCATATTTGGAGCTCTTCAAAATTAATTTCTGTTAATAAACGTATAGGTTAAAATACATTTTTGTTCTCAAAACATAATTTTGAAATTATTTTTCGGAAAATAAATATGATTTGTAACCTATGATTCTTTTAAACAGAAATCGATTTCTAGATGTTTCAAATGTGCGAACTGAAAACTACAGCTTATTCCGCGAAGTAGCTTCTGAGTTATAATATTGAGTTACATTTAAATTTCAATAAAAACGCTGTTTAGCGCGTGTTCTGTTCGATATAATGGTATATTCTGTCAAGAGACTACATGGAAGTATTTAGTACATTCTTTTATTTGGCAAACACTCAAAGATAAACGTACATGCTTTCACAAAATAGTTTCATCTACTATATATATAAAACACTAACGGAAATTTCGTTCCGTTCCTTTATAACTCGAGTTCCGCTGAATGGATTTTGATGGAACTTGCACTGTTCGACAGATAATTTTTCAGGAAATGTTTTAGTATATAACACAACGTTCTACGTAGATTAGTTATAGAATTATGATGCAAAGTTTCTTTATTTTGGACGAAAAGGTTACCACTGGTTATTTTTTGGCGACCATTATCGTTGGACAAAGAATTGAAACGGCTATATCATTTAGAAAAAAAGACAAACACCTCAAAAATAAAAGAAAAACTTACTAATTTTATTTAAAATAAAATCAGCAAAACAGTTTTGATGCAAAATTTTTTTATAAAACGAAAATATTTAATTTATGCATGAAAGGGCTTAAAAAATTATTCAATGTGAAATATTGCAATTGAAACCATATTTGGCGATTTATCGTTTGCGTCAGATTAAGACAAATGCATCTAAAAATGCATCTGAGTAACAATTTTATTTTTGAGTTGTTCTTTATTTTTAACCGACTTAAATAAAGGAGGAGGTTATCAATTCGACACGTATGTATGTATGTTTTATGTTGTTCACGTATAACTCTCGTTTTATATAAAATGTATGTTGTATTTATAAAATATTTTTCTCTAAATTGACTTTAAGGGATGCGAAATCTAGTCCCAACACAGTCTGAGTAAACTGTGTTGGCTGGGACATCGTCCAAATAGCTCAATTGGAAGAAATTTTGCAATTAACGCCAAAAGTTCTGGGCTCGAGTCTTGGCCTGGACACATTTTCACGCAGTTGAGAAAATTACTACTACCGTTACCAGTACATAAACTTTACTGCTTCTAATACACAAAAGTGTAATATAATTAAACACGGATTTTACATACTATAAAAAAATCGGATCATTTTAAAATCAGACCTATAAAAGATACTGCCAAAATAAGAAACTTTAGTTTTGCTTCTTTTGAAAGAATATACTCACTACAACATTTCTTATTTTTCGAAATATTGATATATAAAGGGAATGTAATGTTACTGCAAGTGGTTTTACTGAGTTATCAAGTAAAAGGGCTAAGAGAAAAAAAAATAAATGCTAAAAAATGCTGAATCGTTTATAAAATTCAAGAAAAAAAAAATATATTGCTGTGCTTGCACCTACATTCATGCTTGGGGAATAGAGAAATCTCTGCCTGATACGTAGAGTAAAATACAATGAAATCATCTTTAGCGTAGTTCTGTTCGATATAATGATATAATATGTCAAGTGGCTGCAGGGAAGTATTTAGTACATTCTTTTATTTGACAAGCACTCAAAGATAACGTACATGCTTTCAGAAAATAGTTTTATTTTATTCAAAATGTCTGTTGTATTTATAAAATAATTTTCTCTAAATTGACTTTAAGGGGTGAGATATCTAGTCACAACACAGTCTGAGTAAATTGTATTGGCTGGGGCATATACAGAAAACTATTGGAATTAATGCTTAAGGTTCTGGGTTCGAGAACCGGCCTGGACACATTTTCACTTGGTTGTAAAGAATACTGCTACTCGTAAGTTTATATCAGTATATAAACCTTACTACTTCTAATAAACGAAAGTATAATATACTTAAACACGAATATTATCATAATATAAAAAAAGTCAGATCAGTCTTATATCAAATCTATAATAAGTACTACCGAAATAAGCATATTTCGTTTTACTTCTTTTGAAAGAAAATACTCATTATAGCATTTTCTTTATTTCGAAATATTTATATATAAATGGAATATAATGTTACTGCAAGTGTTTTTACTGAGTTAAAAAGTAAAAGATCTATGAGAAAAAAATGAATACTCTAAAATGCTGAATCGCTTCATAAAATTCCAGAAAGAAGAACATACTGCTGTGCTTACACATGCATTCATGCTTGGAGAATAGAGAAAAATGTCTGCTACGTAGAGTAAAATACAATGAAATCACTTTTAGTGTGTATTTCGTTTGATATAATGGTATATTATGTCAAGAGGCTTCAGGGAAGTATTTAGTACATTCTTTTATTTGACAAGCACTCAAAGATAAACGTACATACTTTCACGAAATAGTTTTATCTAAAATGTATATTGTATTTATAAAATAATTTTCTCTAAATTGAATTTAAGGGGTGAGATATTTAATCCCAAGACAGTCTGAGTAAATTGTGTTGGCTGGGGCGTCCTTTCAGAAAGCTATTGGAAATTAAAGCCAAAGGTTCTGAGTTCGAGACCCGGCCTGGACACGTTTTCACTCAATTGGAAATACTACTACTACTCATAAGTTTATAACTCATAAGTTTATAAACCTTACTACTTCTAATAAACAATAGTGTAATATACTTAAACATAAATATTATCCTAAAAAAAAAAAAAATCAGATCAGTCTAATATCAGATCTATTATAGGTACTACCAAAATAAGCGTATTTTGTTTTACTCTTTTTGAAAGAAAATACTCACTACTGTATTTTCCTTATTTCGAAATATTGATCTATAAATGGAATGGGATGTTACTGCAAGTGTCTTTACTGAGTTATCAAGTAAAAGGGCTATGAGAAAAAAATAATGCTCTAAAATTCTGAATAATTTCATAAAATTCCAGAAAGAACAAACAATTGCTGTGCCTGCACCTGCATTCATACTTGGGGAATAGAGAAAACTGTCTGCTACGTAGAGTAAAATACAATAAAATCACTTTTAGCGTGTATTCTGTTCGATATAATGATATATTATCTCTAGAGGCTTCAAACAAGTATTTAGTACATTCTTTTACTTGGCAAATACTCAAAGATAAACGTACATGCTTTCACAAAATAGTTTCATTTTATATAAAATGTATGCTGTATTTATAAAATAATTTTCTCTATAAATTGACTTTAAAGGGTGAGATATCTAGTCAAAACACAGCGTGAGTAAACTGTGTTGGTTGGGACATCGTTCAGATAGTTCCATTTGGAAGAACAATGACAAATAACAGCAAAGGTTCTGGGTTCGAGTCTCGGCCTGGACATTTTCTCACGCAGTTGAAAAAATTACTACTACCGTTAAGTCAAAAAATAACACTAGCTAAACTTTACTGCTTCTGATACACTAATGTGTAATATACTTCAACGCGGATTTTACATGATATAAGAAAATCAGATCTTTCTTAAATCAGATCTATAATAGGTACTGCCAATATAAGCAACTTTTGTTTTGCTTCTTTTGAAATAATATGCTCACTACAACATTTCTTATTTTCGAAATGTTGATATATAAAGGGAATGTAATGTTACTGCAAGTATTTTTACTGAGTTAACAAGTAAAAAAGCTATTAGAAAAAATGAACGCTAAAAAATGCTGAAGCGCTTCATAAAATTTCATAAAGAAGAAAATATTGCTGTGCTTGCACCTGCATTCATGCCTGGAGAATAGAAAAAAATTGTCTGCTACGTAGAGCAAAATACAATAAAATCACTTTTAGCGTGTGTTTCGTTCGATATCATGGTATATTATATCAAGAGGCTTCAGAGAAGTATTTAGTACATTCTTTTATTTGGCAAACACTCAAAGATAAACGTACATGCTTTCACAAAATAGTTTAATTTTATATAAAATGTATGTTGTATTTATAAAAATTTTTTCTCTAAATTTACTTTAAGGGGTGAGATATCTAGTCCTAACAGTAGTCTGAGTAAACTGTATTGGCTGGGACATCGTCCAGATAACTCAATTTGAAGAACATTGGCAATTAATGCCGAAGGTTCTGCATATGAGTCTCAGCCTTGACACATTTTCACGCAGTAGAAGAAACTACTACTACCGTTAAGTATATAACAGCACATAAACTTTACTGTTTCTAATACACAAAAGTACAATATACTTAAACACGGATTTTACATGATATAAAAAAATCAGATCATTCTTAAATCAGATCTAATAGGTACTGCCAAAATAAGCAACTGTCGTTTTGCTTCTTTTGAAAGAATATATGCACTACAACATTTACTATTTTCGAAATATTGATATATAAAGAGAATAGAATATTACTGCAAGAAAATAAATGCTCAAAAATGCTGAATCGCTTCATAAAACTCCAGAAAGCAAAAAATATTGCTGTGCTTGCACCTGCATTCATGCTTGGGGAATAGAGAAAAATGTTTGCAACGTAGCGTAAAATGCAATAAAATCACTTTTAGCATATGTTCTGTTCATTATAATGGTATATTATGTCAAGAGGCTTCAGGGAAGTATTTAGTACATTTACCTTGCTGCGAAAGAGCTGAAAGATAAAACACTTGTTTATACAAAAGTATTTCATTCACACTTGCCAATCTATCGCTTTCATTAAATAAAAAAAGCATACTTTGATCTAGAAAATGTATTTAATTAAGTGTATCTTGCTTCTATGTGGTAGTTATTTGAAATGTACTTGATGACCATCATTAAATTAAATATCTAGCTCAAAGTATGATTTTCAACACTTTCCAACATAGTTGAAAAGAATTTATGAATTCGGTTAGTCTGTCTATCTGCTTGCCGTCTGTCCGTGCTCTAACTTTTTAAAATATACCTGGGTTGCCATGAAGTTGTTATATGTTATTGATTTTTATTACAGAATGCTCAGTATTGAAAATGAATTCCATCTCATTTATTGTTCGGTTACAGGGACACACAAAAGAATTCCCTTACATTCTGCTTTTTGGGTAAAAATCGTTTACAATGCATTTTAATGATGTTACTACAATTCTTCAAAAATAATGAAATTGATATGAATCACTGAGATGGAATAAAATATGCTTACTCTGCAGTATAGAATAAGTAACAGTTATAGTTCGTTAACAGGGACGTACAAAAGATTTCCATTACATTATAATTTTTGTGGAAAATTGTTTGCGGTGCATTGTAATGATATTTTCATACTTTAAACATCAAGTAATTAAAAAAGTTCAATGAGGTGAACTACAACATCATTTCTGTAGATTATGGAGTTCGTAGCATTTATAGTCATTTACCGATACAAACAAAAGAATTTGGTTACGGGCAAGGCTTGACAAATGCGGTCACCAGGTCGCCACTGGTGACCAAGTTTTTTCTATCTGGCGATCAAGTTATTTAATCTGGCGGATTTTATTCCAACAAAACTTCAACTAAAAACACAACCTAAGCACAAACGGTATTTTTTCACTTTCCCACCCCTGCTCTTGAGCTTCAAGCAGTGACCTTCCTCTTCTGTTGTTGTTTTAATGGAAGAACCAAGTTTAAAAGGCATTTTCTATCTCATGCATAAAAACGCCATTCATTTCCGCTCTAGCCATCTAGCAAGTCTTATGATTAGACTGTGGGGAGGGGGGGTCAATAAAACAATAATGAATAGTGTCAATCTAGTCTCTGTGGCATGTAAAATTGGATTCAATGTTTAAAAATGCTGACGACAGGAAAATAAGCAATAAATTGTAGCACTCATTTCTAACATATTCTAACATTTGAAGCATTTAGCAATCAGAATTTCTAGAATATGCTAGTTAGTTCAGCCTTTATAGTATTATCTGCCCTTTTTTTAGACATACATAATTATGTTAAGTTTCATTAGAAAACTTTTAAAATTATGAAAACTTTCAAAATTCTGTAGTATTATAAACTAGGCTTGTTATTATATTTCTCAATTAATTCCTAAAAAACTTTTATGTTTTTTTTTTCAATCAATGAAGGGGGCGGGAGATATTTTTTTACTGACGACGAGAATTTTTTGCTGGCTACCAAATTTTATCAAATTTGTAAAGCCCTGGTTACGGGACAGAATATGATCTATTTCAATGTATGAAAAAGTAAAAATTTTTTATTAATATTCTTTTAGTGCTGGAAAGTGTTTGATAATCAATGATTTTTTGTTCTTGTTGATTAAAAAAAACATTATATTGGCAAGAGTATGGATGTTAATAAAACTTCCATTCTATCTAAAATTAAACAAGGCGAGATATACTATTCTAAACAAGTTGGAAATTGTACGTTAAACGTAAAGTTAGTTAAATTGCTCTTACTTAACAATTATATTCACGCGTTCAAGATGAGGGCTTTAAATGCATAAAATTCTTATATTTTTAGAAAACAATAATTTACTTAAACACATATTTTGCCAAAAAGAAATTTTTTTCAATCTTGAGACATACAATGATAACAATCTTGTGACCTACATACAATAAGACATACAATAAGGTCAAAATATGCGGGGAAATCAGCAATTTTGTTTTTCTTCATTTAAAAGAAAATACTGTGGGTAAAATATTTTATTGTTTGAAATACTGATATAGCAATGAAATATATTGTTACTTTATATGGCTTTGCTGAGATATCAAGAAAAAATCCTAAGAGAAAAAACGAACGCACGAAGATGCTGAATCTTTTCATGAAATTCTAGAAATAATCAAATTATGCTGTGTTGGCACCTGCATTCCAGCTATAGAATGGAGGTGTAGAATAGTATACTCTCTACTCAAAAAAAAAAAAAAAAAAAACTAATGCTATTGCTGCCGACGTAAATGCATTTATTGATTTATTGTGATCTTTTCCCTTTCTCGACTTAAGCAAAACCTACTACATATAAAATCATGGAAAAAGTTAATTTTATAGAGAAATGTGAATGAACAGTAAAAAGAGATGTCATCACAATAAATACTTTGAAGCAGACAGTATTTAAATCGAAGAATTATTTTAAGTGATAATTAATGTTGAAATCGGTAAAAATAGTTCAGTTACAAAGCACGTTTTATAAGATCAAAAATTATTCATAGCATCTTCTGCGGGCATATACGTGATTAGATTGTGTGGTGTGCAGTGTCCGCCCAAACATTTTTTTTTAAATTTGTTTAATTCTTTTAAGTTTTATTTTGAAAATTTGTATTTAAAATTTCATTATCTAAATAAAGTTTTATTTATTTACTAGACGGGCGATAATCGCACGTGATTTCGTTTGAATTACTCGCTAAATGCAGGCAAAATTACAAACTCGGTATTTAATCGTATCATTATAGAAAACTAAAGGCGTAATATTACTTTATTATTAATTTTTTTATTAAATTTTATTAATTATTTTTTATTTTTTAAATAATTTGCTTTTTAAATGTTTTAATTATCCCGCAGAGTTTTTTTTTTTTCCCTTAGTTTCCCGGATAACCATATTGGAGCAGTTTCTACCTTAGTCATTCATTCCTGCACAATCGGGAAGAAAGCGTGACTGTTTGACGTCACGCACGGCACTCTTCCCTGCCTATTTCATTCACATTTTTTTTACACCAGCCCCATCGTGCACAATTACCTCCATGGTTTATGAATGAATCTTTTATGTTTAGAAAATCTTAACATTGTTTATAATGTTGATGTAACAATATTTGTCTGTAAGGTGCAACAATACAAAATTAACATTCACAGTGGACCGAACAATGTGTACAAAAAATTACAAATGCCTGGAATATGAAAAAGTGAAGCGGCATCCCGGAATTGTTGATGACTGTCAAATGTTTTTAGCTTTTATTATATAGATTTATTTTTACAGAGAAACGTAAAAAATTTTACAAATTGTTGCTTAATGCTCAACAAAAAGAGCTATATTTGCAACAATGGGATTTAAAGTAAACGGGGATAAAAATAAAGGGTTTTAAAAAAAACATTCTCACTATATTGATTACGAATATTAATGTTCGCATTAAATGTGTTTTTGTTTTTTAGAGCGTTTCATTGATTTGATTTTTATTTCTAATAATAAGAAGGAATTCTCCTTAAAGTAGGCCTTATATCTAGAAACCGGAAACGGGTTTCATAGAATACAGAAAAACACATTCAGCATTTAAAACGAGTACGAGCACAGAAATCGATATCACTTTTGATGGAAATGTTGAAATGTATATTGATCATACTTACAAATTCTCCCCATCCAACCGCAGAAAAACCGAGTTTTAGAGATACCAATATAAAATAAATAAATGCAATTTTGATTTTCCCCGGACTTCTTTCATTCAGATTCAATCCCTAAGTTCCATACTTATGGTTGCGTCTAAATTTACAACGTTATCGCATAAAAAGAAAGGGGAAGGGGGAAACGCTAAAAATGAAATGTATGCAATATAGCCAAAAGCATCAGAAAGAAACACGATCAAGAAAATTCGACTGAAGTTGAGAGGGAAAGAAATAACTAAATAAAATTGGATGATTTAGATGTAAAGTGATTTAGTTTTCTTATATAAAATATAAAATTGGAAGACAAAGCGAAAAAAAATGCTCTTTTCTGTTTTATTGTAATGTAAATTGTGAGTTTGATTTCTGAATTTATTTGGCATTTTATTTTAATTACTTGCTATCTTAATTTTATTTTAATTGCTGGCTATGTTCATTGCTAATAAAAATGAATTAGTATCATTAAAACTAACTTAGTAAATACCTTAAATTGGGACACGGAAAACTTACTTCAGGAATTACAGAGAAATACATTCAATATTCAAAAGTAGCACACGAAAAGAAATCAATATCACTTTTGATAGAAGTGTTGAAATGTATATTGATCATACTTTCAAATTCTTTCCATCTCCCCCTAAAACACTGAGTTTTGGAGATACCGATGTAAAATAAATAAATGCAATTTTGATTTTCCACGCACTTCATTCAAATTCAATCCCCAAGTTCCATACTTATGGTTGCGTCTAAATTTACAACGTTATCGCATAAAATGTAAGGGGAGGGAAACGGTAAAAGTGAAATGTATACAACATAGCCAAAAGCAGCAGAAAGAAACACGATCAGGAAAATTAGACTGAAGAAGAGAAAAAGGAAAAAATAACAAAATACAATTGGAGAAAATAGATGTAAAGTGATTTGTTTTTTATATAAAATATAAAATTGGAAAGCAAAACAAAAAACTACTCTTTTCTTTTTTTTCTAATGTAAATTATGAGTTTGATTTTTGAATTTAATCAGCATTTTATTTTAATTACTTGCTTTGTTAGTAATAGTACGAAATGTTCTCATTAAATGTATTTTTACATTTCAACAACATTTCATTGATTTGATTTTCATTTACAATAAAAAGAAATCATCATTAAAATAGACTGATTGAGAAAAAGAAAACTTATTTCAGAGAATACAGAGAAATACCTTCGGTATTCTAAAGTAGCCCGGGCACGGAAATCGATATCACTTTTGATAGAAATGTTAAAATGTATATTGATCATACTTGTAAATTCGACACCCTTTCTCCCTATGCCCGAAAAACATAGTTTTAGAGATACCAATACTATACAATAAATAAATGCAATTTTGATTTCCACGGGCTACCTTCATTGAAATTCAATCCTTAAAGTTCCATACTTATTGTATGCGTCTAAATTTTGAACGTTATCGCATAAAAAGTAAGGAGGGGATGCTAAAAATAAAATTGATACAACATAGCCAAAAGCATCAGATCAAGGAAATTAGACTGAAGCTGAGAGGATAAGAAATAAGAAAATAAAATTGGAGTAAATAGATGTAAAGTGATTTTTTGTTTCTTATATAAAATATAAAATTGATAGACAAAGTGAATAAAACACTTTTTCCTTTTTTAGTTTAATGTAAATTGAGAGTCCCATTTTTCAATTTACTCGGCGTTTTATTTTAATTACTTGCTATATTAATTTTATTTTAATTACTTGCAATGTTAGTAATACTACGAATATTAATCCTGACACTGTCTGAAGGTTTTCGTGCATTTTCATAAGTTTGTTTGTAAATCCAAGGACACATACATTTTTTATCGCGTTTTGATGCTATAATATATTTTATATCCCCGCATTCTATATACGGTTAAAAACATATTTCTGATGAAAATATTTTTATTTACAGCCATTTTACCATGATTTCTAGAAACGAAAAAACACATACCAAACGGTGAAACGGTTTGTTCTCATTAAATATGGTTTTACCTGTTGACAGTGTCTCGTTGATTTTATTACTTACCCATCATACGTAGTATAGGGTAAGTCTTGTAATCGTTTTGAAAATCGAAAAAATTTTTTTGACGGATTTACACGTTTCAGACATTGGAGATTCCGAAAAACATATTTTTAGAAAAAAAAAATTTGCCGTCCGTCTGTGTGTCTGTGTGTGTGTCTGTGTGTGTGTCTGTGTGTCTGTAAACGCTCTATCTCCCGAAAAAATTGAGATAGAGACTTGCAATTTGGTATGTACTTAGTATGTGATAATGGGAAGAACCCTATTTCATTTCAATAACCTCGATTAACCGGAACTATTTTTTTCGGACTCTCGAAATATTCGTTCTGATAAAAGGTATATAAAAATTTTCGAAATTGTTTATTTTAAGAAATGAATATAAAAGACAATAAAAAAACATAAATTTTACATAAAGCATGAAGTCGATCGGATAATGAGTTGCCGAGATATTTGGAATCCTATTTTCCACACTCTTCGATTTTTCATGACCCTGTATTTCATCCAAATTTCACTTTAAAGATATAATTTAATTGGAAATTTGACGCTTAATCAGATGAAATAAACCGCTAGTTAATAGGATTACTATTTTTGTAGTTATAAGGAAAAATCTCTTTCAAGCAATTCAGTAATCGAGCCTTTAAAGTTTATGACGTCATCAAGCCACGATTTTATTTGAATTGCAATGCATTTTATAAGTAGTTTACACATTTTTATTTTAATATTTTACATTATGCATATCCATGATGGGTAAGTATTACGGTGGCCCCCAACGACTAGTTTTCATTTGTAATAAAAAATATTTATCATTAAAATAAACTCACAAAGTGCCTTATATCGAGAAACAGAAGTCTTATTTCAGACAATACAGAGAAATACTTTCAGTATTCAAAAGTAGCATGAAAACAGAAATCGATATCACTTTTAATGGAAATGTTGAAATGTATATTGATCACAATTCCAAGTTCTTGTCCTTTCTTCCCTATAAAATCCTAGTTTCAGTGATATCGATATAAAATAAATAAGTTCAATTTTGATTTTCACGCACTTGCTCCATTTAAATCCAATCCTTAAGTTCCATACTTATCGCTGCGTCTAAATTTACAACGTTATTGCATAAAAGGTAATGAGAAACGCTAAATCTGAAATGCATGCAACATAACCGCAAAAGAATAAGAAAAAAACACGATCAGGAAAATTGGACGAAAGTTGAGAGAGGAAGAAATAGCAAAATAAAATTGGAGAAAATAGATGTAAAGTCATTTGTTTCTTATATAAAATTGAGAGGCAAAACTAAAAACTACTCTTTTCTTTTATATTCTAATGAAAATTGTGTGTTTAATTTTTGTATTTAATCAACATTTTATTTTAATTACTTGCTACCTTAATTTTATTTTAATTACTTGCTATGTTAGTAATACTACGATTATTTATGTTTTCATTAAATGTGTTTTACCTCTTAAGAAGTGTTTCATCGGTTTGATTTTCATTTCTAATAAAAATGAATTATCCTTAAAATAAGTTCAGTCAGTGCCTTATATCAAAAAATGAAAACTTATTTCAGAGAATAGAAAGAAGTACATTTAGTATTCAAAAGTAGCACGAGAATAGAAATCGATATCACTTTTGATGGAAATGTTGAAATGTATATTGATCATAAATCTAAATTCGACCACTCACTTCCCCGTAAGAACCGAGTTATAGAGATACCATTAAAATAAATAAATGCAATTTTGATTTTCCACGCACTCCCTTCATTCAAATTCAATCCCTAAGTTCCATACTTACCGTAGCGTCTAAATTTACAACGTTATCGCATAAAATGTAAGGGGAGGGAAACGGTAAAAGTGAAATGTATACAACATAGCCAAAAGCAGCAGAAAGAAACACGATCAGGAAAATTAGACTGAAGTTGAGAAGGGAAAAAATAACAAAATACAATTGGAGGAGACAGATGTAAAGTGTTTTATTTATTTATTTTTATTTTTTTTTATATGTATAATAAAATATAAAATTGGAAGACAGAGTGAAATAAAATACTTTCTTATGTCTTATTCCGACGAAAATGCAAGTTTGATTTTTGAATTTAATCGGCATTTTTAACCCATTTATTAATATTTTACCTCCATCCATTTTGTATTATGCCTCTCTTGTTCTTATATCTTAGTTTACTTCGTATTACCGGCCAATAACTAAATTACTAAGTGGTTTTTTTAGTTCTTTAGTTCCAATCGCAAAAATTTTTCAAATGCGGTTCTTTATCATATGAAAATCGATTTATGTCAAAATAGTCAAATTTAAAATTTACGAATTTGAAATGTTTATACGGTCCCTGGGTACTATTAGTTTTATTTAGAAAAACATCCTTTATGTTCTAAGAAGCGAAATAAAAAAAAATCTCTGAGCTTCTATGATCAAAGAATTATTACGAATTTCGTGAATTTTCAGCAATTTTTGGCACTAAAAATATGTTTTTAATAGTTAAAAAACAATAGTATTCTTAGCTTATAACAGTATTTTTGTAATTTGTATTTTGTTTTAACAGTATTGAAAGTCTATTTACTTTTTGTAATTTCTTATTTAAAGAATTGGCTAATTTCTTCGACGTTGAATACCTACTTACCAACAGATGCAAAAATTTAAACATTTAATCAATTTAATTACAAATTTTATTCATTTTTTCTTATTTCAGCAATAAATTTTCTCTTTTATTCCTTTACATTTCGTCTGATGGAATTTATAAGATTTCGAAATACATTGAAATTAGATGCACTATTTAGTTTTTAATCGAATTAAGTAGATTAAATTTTCTCATTTAAATGACATTACATTTCGGCAAACATACTTTAAACGAAAAAGTTATTTAATTAATGTATGTGATATTCTCCTATTCAAACAAATGACGAAATTTAATTAAATAAAATTCAAGTTTAAAAATTTTCCCGAAATACTCACTAATTTATTTTTAAAACGAAGTGTTCCCCAATGTATAATTGGTAAGAACTTTTTCGAATGTCTTCTTAAATTTTGCCTAAAGCACCTTTTCTTTAACAAGTTTCAAATTTATGAAATGGATTACGTAAAGAGGTTGTGCATTTTATTATCATAAACTGTTGCTTAAAATTCTTTTCACAAAATATTTTTAAATGGAAATTAAATGAGTATGTTTAAAAGATTTAATATTATTTGAATACACTGTTAAAAGTGTGTTTAATATAATAAGTAAATTTCATTTAAATTTTTCATCACTCACTATTTATTTTGTAATTGAATTAATTAGATTAAATCTTAAAGCATTGAATTGCATATTTGAAATTAAGAGATTGACAGATAAAGTAAATTTTCAAAAGTTGTAGAATTAGTCACAAAAATAAAATTTTCCCGAATTTGTAATGTTTAAATTTTTTTTTGAAATGTTTCCTTCTACTTTGCCTTTAACTATTATTTGTCATAAAAATTAAAATTAGAGAAACACATTAGGGAATCATACTGCGTGTTTCACGAAGGATCCTTGACTTTGAAAATAAATAACTCGTAAACGGTGATAGATAGAATTATGAAACCAGTGGTATGTTTATTAAAAACACGCAATAATATGATACAGAAACCTCAAAATTTTAGTTTAAAATAACACCGATAGATTTCGCTTCAGGCAGCATTACGGGTTTCTATAAAGAGAGCTCAGACACCAAGAACGATCAGTCGTCGAAGATTTCGCCGTTGAAACGTGATTGCTATTAGCACATAGTGAAAGAAATTTCGGAAGTGAGACTGAAGGACATTGTTTACCGCAACAAACCTTTAACACTCGACGAGCTGCGGGGCTATTTGTTAAGCTTGTGTGTTGATTTCTGGTGACATACTACAGAGAGTCACTGACAATTTCATTCTTCGTTTGCGACATGTGTGTTGTGTGAAAGATGCACATTTTGAATCGCTTTTGATGTGATATAGCCTACGTATCGTTATGCCACCTGCAGCGCCAGATATTGGCGCAATTTGCTACTAAAATTTTGAAGTTTCTGTAACAGAATTTTACGGTGATTTTAATAAACATACAACTGGTTTCAAGCTTCTGTATATCACCGTTTCCGGGATATTTATTTTCAAAGTTAGGGGTCCTTCGGGAAACACCCGGTATGCTGTGTAATTTGTTTCTCAAAAGTATTGATGAATTCCATTTGTGTAAAATTGTGTGAATTCTAAATTTTACAAATATTTAAAACATGAAATGCTCTTTGAATACATAGTTTAAATAATGATTTATATGTATACGATGTGGCATAGAGCTGAAATGACAGCTAATGTTTTTCTGTGACAAAATATTTCACACTTCATGTTCCAAAGCTTGGATTTATAGCACAGGACGAAGTGGTTTGTATAACTCAACCGACATACTCTTTCAAAAACTTCTCGTTAGAGAAAGCAGCCAATGCATGATCACATGACAAGGATAATTTTTAGTTGTTCGAGCCGTTTATGGTAAGGCCTTTTTTGTGAATTATCCTAATAATATTATAAATCCGATTGTGTGCAAAATGTTAGGCTGAAGCCAGCGTCAAAATGGAGAAATTAATGGCTCTGTATCTTTTCATATAGGTGGATTATAATCCGGAAATGAACATAGACTGGTTTTGTTTATTTTATTCAAATACTTTTTTTAATAATTCAAAATTTGATTATTTTCATAGAGAATCAATGGACATTTTTAGATAAAATTTAACCATTTTACTTTATCGTTGCCAATAAATAAAAATGCGGAAAATAATTTTTCCTCAACAATTAAGTTTCAATTGAGCGATTTTCACGTGAAAAATGAAAATAATTCAAAAGAAGATTAATTTCTGTGATATTTAAAACAACAATATGGAGTATGTGTTATTATACATGAAGTATGAATATCGGTTACATTAAAAAGATCTTCTTCTGTCAAAAACTGCGTTATAATTAGAAAGAAGAATTAACAATAATTATATTATTAAGAAAAATATTTCGCTTGAACCATGGAACTATATGAAAGGATCCTTCTTGGCTTGAACAAATATGACGTCATAAATAAAACATGTATTTTCAAATATTCGTAATATTACAAAGAGCATGACTATCAGTGTATAATAAAAGTATATATACATAATGGACGTAATATTTAAAATGAATAACTGAAATATTTTTTTATACTGATTAAGAATAAGCTTGAATATCAGTTACAAACAGATGTGAGTTTTCTGCTAAAATTCACGTCATTATTTCCAGGAAAAGAAAATTAACAAGAATTATATCATTGAAAAGAGATTTCTTTGGGATCAAAGTGACGTCATAATAAAACGGGATTTTTTAAATATGTTTCAAATGGAGCGTGTATCAATTTCATACATTAATAATCACTGAGTACAGGGAAAGAATAGAGAGGTAATAAACCGTAAAATCGGCTTGCAATATGAAGCCGGTTATCGCTCAAATCATTAGGCCCAAGGGCTGACTTTATTGGATGGAGAGAGGCTGCACGTGGAACAGTGACTTGATTCATTGTATGGGGAGAGGTTTTCAAAGCAATCCGCCAGTTGTTTGGGCCGACTGTAGGGTTGCATTTTCAGCATCACGCCAAACATGAACATTTCATCTCTATTTATTCTCTGAACTCTGTGATTAATAATACAAGCATCAGTAAGATTATTAGGAAAAGAAAATTGAACATGAATACAAGTCTATTATGTTAAAATCTGACTGCGTGTATTTCGCAACTACTCCTCTTAATGCAACGCGATTTACTTAACACCGGTTATCATTGATTCGAGAATGTCATATAAACTCTGAGAATTTAAAATTTTGAATTAGATTCCGAGATATTATTATTATTATTTTTTTGTAAATTTTAACGAAATTTCTCTAAAATTGGTACTTAAATTACTCCATTTTTGTGGATAAAAAAGGAGAAATAAAAAGGATTAATATATTTTTATGCCATTTTCTCATTAAAACTGAAAAAAATTATTTTATTTTCAATTTGAATAGTTGGTGAAAAAAAAATCTTGATTACAGTAAAATTTCCGAGAAATAAAAACATATTTCCACATATTCAAACTTTATGAATCAATTTATTCTGCAGAGCAAAAATCGCCTGTCAGCATATTGTCAAGAAATCAAGATTTGTTTCAGCTATAGATTAAACCAAGGACACAAATTTGCTGTTACATGCAAAGGTAACACTTGCAATTGCAAAGCTTTTTGCAACCCCAAATTACATGCATTTACATGTAATTTGCACCCAAATTAATTTTAATTTGAACCGTAATAAATGTTAATTACATGCAAATAATTAATTACATGCAAAAGTAATGTTTACATATAATTTTGGGTTGCAAAAAGCTTTGCAATTTAAGTGTTACGTTTGCATGTAATTTTGGGCTGCAAAAAGCTTTGCAATTGAAGCTCCTTGCATTTAGGTGTAGAATTATTCCTCCCTATTCACAAGAATTGAATTTAAAGAAAAAGCATATACTCTTTCCAATGAATTATTTTTAAATGATGGCTGTTAAAACGTTTCTCAAAGTCGTTAAAAGTAAAATGGTTTATCAGGTAAAATTGACATTTCTTTTTACCCAATTCGTCGATTTACACGATTTTATTTAGCCGTCCTTTTTCCATTGGTTGCAGTTTCCTTTTCGCAATTATTTGGCACAAAATTTTAACTTTTTTAAACTGATTTATGTCAAGGCCTCTATAATAAAGAAATATCGTATTTTCTTCTATGAAATGTGATAAAGAGTAAGTTAATTATTTACGTTTTTAACTATAGGAAGTGAAATATTTTGCTTGATTAGTACATTTAGTTTTCTTTTAATGTCACGGGTGTCGAAGTCACGGGTAACAGCTAGTTGTCAATAAAACACTAAACTTGAAGGACTATATGATATGACAGAGTCTCTTCCATGTATGCATACCTGCTAACTTTCAACTAAACTTCCGAACAATGTCAATTAATTTGATCCAGGTTAAAGACGTTTTTAACCAGAAAATACATTTTAAAAAATAATATATTTGTTTCATGTTCTTATGTGGAACCTATTTTGTTGCATTTCTTAAACAAAATTCTGGTTTAAAACATGTTTAGCATCGGTTAAATTAACCTACATTCCACAGAAGTTTAGGGCGAAATTGGCAGGTATGTGTATGCCCACCAATACTTCGGGTAGCACTGCTAGATTGCAAAGCTTATCATACTTATCATAAGGTAGACTGCAATACTTTTAGTATGAAAAGTATATCTCTCGGTTAACAGCTTGGTATTTCCTGTTTACCAAGTAAACATACATGTAATTCGTACACGCAACAGCGTCTTAAAAAAACGACACACACCATTGGAAATGACGCATTGACAATTTGCGGAGTATTTATTTCGTACGACTCCAAACGGAGCCGGCAAATTTCCAGATTAAAAAGGAATCGCAAATAAGGGGTATTATTTTATGTAACAGAATCAGAGATTATTTTTGCAAGTCGTTTTATAGGTGTATATGAGTTTAAAGGTTGGTAGGGTATAAGGCGCTTTTTCTTGAGACTACTGTAAATGGTGCATGAATTTTAGGAAAATGTTCAAGCAGAACTCATTCGGTAGTCTGGACTCGTAAAAATGTATACACTTTTATAAACATCGTTTCAACAATGACTCTAAGGTTTCTCTATAAGCACTTGTCATGACAAGTTGCCTGAAGTTGTACATTGATTCATTCACTGATTTCTTACATCACAAAAACTTCCGGACACGCCGTGGGTGGCATTGCGTCCCTATATTAATTCACATATTTCGATTGTTTGTTTGGAATGATTGAATATGCGTCATAACTGCTACATGATTAGATATGCGGCATGTCAACCACCCTGTCGACCATTACGTTTAAGTAATTTAATCATGACACATACTCAGCGTTCGTACGCTTTTACCATAATTTTTAATAGAATTTTTCGAGTTATTTAAATGCTGTAAAAGATTACAAATTCAGCAATTAAACGAGGTTTCCACAAGTTTTGTTATTTAAATATTAAATAGACAACATTTTTTTAAAAATTTTGGGGAAAAGTGTACGGACCCTGATACTTGATTAGCTTTCTGGATTTGTTTTAAGCAATAGGGCTTGTGATTATTTTCAATTACTATAAACCTTTTTGTCACCTGTAGTGAAGATACCACGATCATGGAAAGGAGACATTGTTGTACCATTGTTCTAGTATGGATTGAGAATATAATATTGATTTAGTCCTCTATGAAGTTCATGTCAATTAAGGCAACCGATTTCTGCATCAGCTGAATTGCAGTTTCAAGTTTTAGCTAATCAGCATTAGGAAAAAAGGATTATTCATATTTTTTTACTTTTTGAAAAATTGTAGGTAATTTATTTTATATACATCGGAAGTTGTTATATAAAAGTATGTATATATTTGATCTACAAAAACAACTTTTCAAAAGTAAAAAAAGCCAAGCGTAAAAAAAAAAAAGTTGTGTCTAAAAAATGGTGTGATATCAAATTTCCAAGCTATTTTATTACTTATTTAACTTTTTTGCCATTAAATAAGTTATCATATTTATAAGTCAAGTGCCTACGTATACGTTTATAGAAATCGTTTTCGCCTGTACCAAATACATCCTAACGAGTTTCTGAAAATTCCATTTTTTTCAAATTATGCATGATGGGCTTGGCGGCCATCTTTGCATATTATTCACAAAATTCTAAGCACCCAAATCCAAAATTGTTATTTAAGCAAATATTTTAAGCGTTTCATTTATAGACTTGTATGCTCTGAAAATTGTGTCTTAAGATAATGACTTATCTCAAAATTCATCTTAGGATTTATTTTTTAGAGTAATTATTAATTTCAAACTAGTAAAAATCAATTTCTCAAAATATCAGTCTTATCTAATTTTTCTGTCCGTAGTTAAAATCTGAAGTTCGAAATTGTTATAAACATATTACAGTGCAAACATGTTACGCTTTTACTTTAGAAATTTGGGTGCTTAGAAATATGGAAAGATGGCCGCCAAGCCCATCATGCATAATTTGAAAAAAATGGAATTTTCAGAAACTCGTTAGGATGTATTTGGTACAGGAGAAAACGATTTCTATAAACGTATACGTAGGCACTTGACTTATAAATATGATAACTTATTTAATGGCAAAAAAGTTAAATAAGTAATAAAATAGCTTGGAAATTTGATATCACACCATTTTTTAGACACAACTTTTTTTTTTACGCTTGGCTTTTTTTACTTTTGAAAAGTTGTTTTTATAGATATCATTTCTTTTTTTTCAAATAGATTAACCATAATTTAAATAATCTAAACATGAGAAATACTTTAAAATTACATTTTACTTTCAGTCATGGTTTAAAGGGTTAACTAGAAATACTAGTAGCTTTTTCAATTAAATTAATTACACTCTTAAAAACAACATAATAAATGTGGCTTGTTATAATACTTGTTATCCTCCGTTAAAAAATATCACTGACTTATCCATGAAATGAATAAAAATGGAATACGTACATAGCGTGTCAGCGCTGCATTTGAAATCAAACGTGATATCACGCTCTTTTATTATTAGCACTAGCTGGCTTTGCCCGCTAGCGGGCCCCTAATTTACATCGGGGACTCGAATCTTGTAAGACCTCGAATAAGATAAACCTCAAACCGAACGAACCTCCGACCTGGTTCCCCGCTGCCTTCGGCACCGGATAATCCCTTAATTTGCACATCGAATAGTATGAACCTCTAACCAAACTAACTTCCGACACGGGTCACCGCTGCCTTCGGCACCATATAGCAGTCGTGTTGCGCACGCTCAAGTTCCATCTTCCACCGTTCTGTATGAACCTCGGGCACTGAAATCGTTAAGGCTATCGATGTCGAGTCGAATGAGCTATACCTCGTCGTGATCTAGCCCATAGAACCAGAGATAGGAAAGTGTCCCTTGGTGATGAAAAAACGAACTAAAATCGGAAAGCTCTATCGATGTCAAGTCGAATGAGCCATACCCCGTCGTGATCCGACCCGTAGAAACAGAGATAGGAAAGCGTCCCCTGGTGGTGAAAGCTAATCGCGTTTGGGGGGCAAAAGGGGGGGGGTGAACACCGGTGATGCATAATAGGATTAAGCGGTCACAGACCTTTTCAACGATGTATCACATGAGGGGTATGTGCAAAATTTAGAAAATACCCACCCCCCCCTGCATAATATGATTAAGCTTTCACAGACCTTTCCAACGATATATCACATGAGAGGGGTCGGCAAAATTTAGAAAAGTGCCCCCTTTGGAGGGGGGGGGGGTGAAAATGAGAGGATGGACCCCGAAGATACATAATATGAATAAGCGGTGACAGACCTTTCGAACAATATATCACATGAGCAGTGTCGGGGTGTGGAGCGCAAAATGTGGAGGTGACACCTGTGGTGCATAACACGAATAAGTGGTCACAGCCCTTTGTAACGATATGTGACATGACGGATATCGTTAAAATTTAGAAAAGTGCCCCCCCCCCCTTGTGTAGGCAAAACGCGCTCCGCCCGTCCCTATAATCTTTGACGCGGCTTTATTTTTTAAATATTTTTTTTTATTCCCAATACGTTACATAACGTAGGATATTTCTTCTTCGTATATAGTTAATCTATTTGCAAAATTCAGAAAATTGAAATGTGAAATTTCGTAACATGGCATCTTCTTTGCATATGAATATTTATTTACAAGATGGAGCAATATTAAATGTCATTTCGTATCTGTTGTAACAGATGACATTTCCATATTTAAACGCGTTTGGTAAATATAATTCGCGAAATTCTTAAACTAATAATGATAACTTATTATTATTTAATGAGAAGAGATATGGAAAATGTAACATAAAAATAAAAAAGTTTACTAATCTTGAGAAAATGGAAATGTTGAATTTTTCTAATATTTTTTACCTTTTACAATAAGATAAGAGATGGTATGATTAGGAGGCAATGTCATGCAGCAACAAATAGTTGCAATAATGGTGAAATTCTTATTTACTAAATGATACCAATATATGTAATATTCAAATATTGTACATGACATTAAAAAAATTACGATCTAATAAACGGGTATCTAGAAAATAAAAAACGACACACATATCAGACTGCAATTAAATGAGATTAAACATTTGGTTAATAATTTCGACCTTTTCAAAAAGACACAGCCCAAAACAAATCAGAGGAACAGAAAAAATGGGGGAAAAGCCATGCGAGACAGTCATGCATAGGTATAAACTTGTAAATACACATGTATTAAAGTGTAATACAGAAAACAAGAAACCAGAACAAGCACATAATTTTTAATTCTTTGCAATGATGTTAAAAACATAAACAGGTGTTCTAAGGCACAAATACACTAATTTGTATATATGAAAATGACAAGAAAATATGTTATTTGCAGCAGATGAAAATTTTTTTTTAAAGGTGTGTATTCCCCTTGAACAGCTAAGACTGTTCTTTACCTGTTTTCCATGGATGCGATGGGGTTATCGATAAGATGTTTGAGAATTAAGACGTGCAATCTACAAGTCTTGGAATGTAAACGGAATTATTGTTTTCACGGCAATGCATCGTCTGTGTGTGTCTCAGATCAGTATTAAATCTGAAATGTATGCAGATCGCTCCATATATTGTATTATTTCCGTTCCAAGCATATTCTACACAAGTCGATCTGCATGATGTCTGGAATTATCATGCTTTAAAAGAAAGTAATTCCCAAAGACTACGTTGCGATGTACGACTTGAAAACTGAGTATCTCGTCTGCATACCTTTTGGTCGTCAAAATGCCATCTCGTTTAATATACAGGATCCATGTATGCTGATTTCACCCTAGACCTTCAATCCACCTCGTGTGTAGTGTGGCCTTGCTTGTATGAACGTGGGATTATATCGAGTGCTGGGATTATATCGAGTCAGTTTTTATGTGTCACATATTTACTAAACATTACTTTATGAACATGTAAAACAACGACATCGCTCTTTTTATAAGTAACAATGGTTCAAAAATAGTCCAGATGAGGATCCTGGCTGCGCGAATGGATAGGGAGGGTACAGTGGGGTAAAACTACAATTATTAATTACTTTTAGAAGCCCGAATTTCCAACAGAATTTAATGTAACTTTGCGTAGATACCCTGTCTTTATCCTTGTACAATAATATGAGTTTAAATATATGATTAGTCCATCACATTTTTATTTATAAATCATTATTTATAAAAAATCAAATCATATGGTTTTACCCCACCGGCTCGTTAAAACTACATAGATACAAACTACGTTGATCTTACAGGAGATGAAAAGGTTTAAATTTTATTTTAAAACCAGAACAATATATTTCCTATTACAATTTTAACTTAGGAAACTAAACTAAGAATGTTATAATGTTTCAAATATAATTATCATGATTTGATTTTTAAAAAAAGGAACAAAAATTTCATTATAATTTTTGATAAATAGTAGAAAGAATGTCTCTTTATTATCTTTATCGAAATCATAATCACTCTTTGTCTAAGCAGTTTTGACTACATTTTTTCAAACATTGTTTACGGTATCTTCAATTACTGTTTTTCAATATCCTTTTATATCTCACTTACAAGGGGACCGCCAAACATGATGCGCACAGATTTTAATGATTTTAAAGTATGTTGTAGTGGTCATATCCCTAACTATTCAGGTAAAAGGTTTCCTTCAAATGGGCTCCAGTTTTCGAGAAATTTCGGGTTAAAGTTCAGCATACATTTCAAATACCCATTAGTTCGAGATCTTGAACAGAGCTAGCGCTCGCGATTTGAGAGCCGGAGATCAGGGTTCTGTCCTTTCATGCGACTTTTACCTTTTTTTAAAAAAATTTATATATTTGTCGCGTTATAAGTTTTATGCAGAATTATGAATTCTGCATCTTTGAACTTTTTGATATTTTCCTAACAAATTCCATTTACATTTTCGAATTTTTCGTGATAATTTACTTTTTTTTCTTTTCTTTTCTTTTCTTTTTGTGCAGTTTTGAAATTAATATTTCTATTGACAAAATTACAAACTGATTTATGTCTGGATTTTTTTTTTAAATTATTATTATTATTTACCCTTTTTATTTTAATAGCAGTTCTAAAATAATACTTTTTTTAACTTTATGATATTTTTTTATAATATTATATTTTTTATAATCTTTATATTTTTTTATAATTTATACAAAATATTTTTTATTTCAAATCTTTTAAAGGTACGTATGATTAGGTAATTCCAACAACATATCTTGAAAGGAGTAATAAAATATTAAAGCAATAACGCTTATATTCAAGTTTTAGCCAGTTATATATATATATATATATATATATATATATATATATATATATATATATATATATATATATATATTTAATACATTTAACTGTAAAGGTCAAACTTAACATAATTTTTTATTTGCACAAATGAAAAATAATATACTACAATTAATTTTTTTTTTTCATTCTAACAAGCCGATGCCATACAGAAAAATTCAACTAGAAATGAAAAATCGTTTGTAAATTACAATAGATATAAAAAATATCTGAAAAAAAAAATCGTCTGCAATGACTTTTACGGTAATATCAGAATAAATATTTTTTTTTAATCTATTTCCTTTAATCTTTGCAAACTATTATCACGTTTGAAATAATTTCTTTTCTAAATTTAATGCATTTTTTTAGTATATTTAACACAATTTAAGTACTTAAAGACAATTACCACGTTTGAAATAATTTCTTTTCCAAATTTAATGCATTTTTTAATATATTTATCACAATTTAAATATTTAAAGAATATATAATATGCTAATTTATACATTCTTCCAATATTGTTAAAGCAATTTACGTAAAGAATACATTTAAAGGTAATTTTTAATGCGGAATTTGTTTAGAATATTTTTGCGATATGTATCACAAAATTAGTTCCATATTTAATAAACTAAAAATGTCGATGTCAGTGATGATAAATATTTTAGTATTTCAGCAGTTAACCTATTTCAATATATTTAGAACAAATCAAATATTAAAAAAATACACTATTTTGTTAATTTTTTCTTAATCATTTATTTTTTTTTAAAAATAGAAAATGCAAATAAAAAAATGCCTTATTTCATAAATACGATAAATAAATAATTAAATATACATAAATGTAAACAATAATCATTTTTAAAAGACGAGATATCACAAGACTTAAAATAGTTTGAATTTTCATCAACAGAAATATTAGAATAAAAATTGCGCAAAAACTATGAATTTTCACGAAAAATTCGAAAATGTAAATGGAATTTTTAGAAAAATATCATAAAGTTCAAAGATGCAGAATTCATAATTCTGCACAAAACGTATAACGCGAAAAACATATAAAATAAGGTAAAAGTCACATGAGGGGACAGAACACTCATCTCCGGGTCTCAAATCGCAAGCGCTAGCTCTGAGCCACGAAGACCTCGTTCAAGATCGCGAACTAATGGGTATTTGAAATGCATGCTGAACTTCAACCCGAAATTTCTCGAAAACTAAAGCTCATTTGAAGGAAACCTTTGACCTGAATAGTTAGGAGTAAGACCCCTACAACATATAAAATCATCAAAATCTGTGCGCTTCAAGTTTGGCGGGCCACTTGTTAGTATATATGGTTTTACCTCAGGGGAATAAGGAGCACATAGAAACTCATAAATTTGCACCTATAAATGTTAGCAACAGATGCGTTGTAGGAAATAAATCATAATTAAATACGCTGCACACGATAATACATAAAAAGTTTCAATTACTTTAAATGTCTTCATATTTAAATATTTTGAAAACTTGCAAACATTAGAACACAAAAATGTTAAAATAAACTTTGCAACACAGGATCTACTCAGATGTCAGATATACCGTGATAGCTGCTTTTTCTTCTTGTCTATAGCTAAATATTTCAATCTTTAGCAGATACAGTGCGGCTCAAACTGAATCAAACTGAGATATCAAGTTTTCACTTACTATAATATTTTACCCTACTTTTCCCTATTAAGGCTTAATTGTCTTACAAGTTTATTTTTTAATAATTATATCCTCCTCAAGTTTATTAAGATAAAAATACAATCCTACCTAGTATTCTGTCATATTCTCTGTCTGTATATACAAGTTTTAACTTATGTAATCTGATTGTTTCAAAACTTGAATGTTTTATAGAAATAGTATTTTTATTTTATTTACAGTGCTGTTAGAGTTTTTTATTATATGTACGTTTTACGTTACGTTTACTATTTTTATTTACTTCATTTTATTTTATTTAAAAAATAATTTTGAAACTACATAAAGTTTTTCACTGTTAGACTAAATAATGAAAACTATTTTTATACGTTGGATCAAACGACATTTGAAAAAAAATTACATAAAAATCAAACTATAATTTTATGATATTTTAGAAGAATTTTCTTTTATCAAGGACAGTGAATAAATTAAATGTACCGTGTTTTAATAGGGGTTGTAATTTAAATCCCGCTTCCAGTACATAAAAGCGATTTTATTTGTAAAAAAATTGCATTCTTTATGTTTCCTAGACATAAAAAACAAACAATTTGTTCAGTGCATAAATAAATTTTGCATCAATTATTTTTTTATTATCGTTAAATCATAAAAAGCAAGTTTGCTTCTAAAGCCAAGAGATAAGTTTCAGAATACAGCAGCATTAATTTCATTACTTGTCGTAAAATTGGTATTTTACGACTATTATTAATGTTCTGAAGGGAGTAATGAAGATATCCAATGCAGGATGAACTGCAACAATTTTAGCACAAGCATAGAAATAAAATAGTCAACAAATCAAAACAAAAACGGTGTTAAAATACACCTCTCTTGATTCGACTTTTACAGACTTGAGTTAAAGTCAATAAGATAGAGCGTTTGAAGCGCACAACTGCTAAAAAATTCTCACTGCTAAAAAAATTATTTTCGGTCATATTACTTTAAATATAACAGAAATATCGATATTCTAATGATATTTTCAAGAGATTTACTTTCATTTCAATGAAATGTGATGATATCATGAGAAGTGGTCGAAAATATACCGTTTTAATACTGGATGTAATTTAAATCCCGCTTTCAGTACATAAAAGCGGTTTTATTTATTAAAAAAATGTACGCTTTGTACATTTTGGGATCAATTATTTTTTCATTATCGAAACTATCATAATACTGAACTACACTGTTATAGAAGCTCCCTAATTCACATTTTTTTTGCAACTGTTATGAGAAAATGCGATATGAAAAATTTTAACCTTTTTCCCAATATTTCTTTATTGTTTTGAATAATGTAATGGTGAAAAATAGTTATCTACTAGCAGTTTCAAAATAAATAGAAAATTTATTTTAGAGTAAAAATAAACAATTATGCCATCGAGAATTTTAATCCGAATAATCTATGAAAAAAATATTTATGTCATTTTTTTTTTCCACAGAAATATCAGATTATCCATTTAGGATCCAAGAGTTTCATAAACTGGCCAAAATTATTTACACGTTAAACATTTACATCTGAAATATTGTCTAGTATAATGCGAGAATTTTCAATTAAAAAAGGGAAAAATCACATTTAGTGATTTTTTTCTGTATTTTAATGATAATATATAGGGCTGTCATGAATTTATTTTAAATGTGATACGAATAAAGATTTCTACTCGCAGATGTCAATAAATCTGTTCTTAGAAAATAAAATATATATCACTGAAGTTAAATAAAAATGTTCGAGTTTTTTTATTTCGAAGAAATTTGAAATTCAATTTGACTGGAATTCAGTATTGTCCACATTAAATATGAGCAGAACTAATAACTGTTAATATTTTCAGCTATATTTGCTGTTTAGCTAAGTTGACCTGACATTTTTTAAATTTTGGAGTCAGATTTCACTTTTAGATGTTAATCCATCAAACTTTTTTTAAATTTTTTTTTAACTTACTGAGTTTTAAAAAATTAAGGAATTTGTAAAAATTCATTAAAAAGTAAAAACTTAAAAAAAAATGAAGGTTTTAAAACTCTAAGAAAAAAAGGTAGAAATTTGGTCACCTTATATTTAGTAAAGATATAATTCTATCAGTAATTTTATTTCAAACAAATATTTTTTTAAAGTGTGTAACCGAAATTTCAATTATATTTATGCTTTAATTCTTACTGTGCAATTAATGAAAAACTCTTTTCTGAAACTTTATTAAAAAACTAACTTAGGTTATTTTATTTTTTTAATTTTAGAAAATTATTTAAATGTTAAAGTCGTAAAAGTCGAAATATAAGTAATCCTTTCCTTTGTTGCAACAAAAAATTAAGAACAAAAATCTGCATATCTTATATCTTTAAAATTTAGTGAGGTAAGCTTAATTGAAAATTGGTATTTGTGAGTGGAATCAATACATCAAATTAGAAATGTAAATCTGTGTAATACTGAAAAAAAAAAAAAAAAAAAAAAAAAAAAAAAAAAAAAAAAAAAAAAAAAGAAATACCGAAGTTAATATATATCCAGTTGATATGAAAAATAAAAAATAGATGTTTGGAACGATATTCGTCATAAACGCTATTTTAGCGAAATCCAAACAACTTCTTAAGGGACCGCTTCACTGAAGCTACCCGATCGCGAAATCCAATGTTAACCTATGGGAAAACTTTAAAGCGCGATTACGCATTACCTCATATAAATATTAAAATGCAGTTTTCACCATCAGAAAATAGACGTCAGATGCCGATGATGTGCGTTTTAAAAAACTGTCTCCTTAAATTATAAATACTTAAAAAATCCCTGTAAACATTGAAATTTTCTCTTGATGAAATTTCTTCTTAAAAATACTTAAGACATATAATTAAACAATACTTAAACAATTTTTAAAAACAACCATCGTCGGCCGATGACGTCCACTTTCTGATGATGAAAACTGCATTTTGATAGTTATATTAGGTAATGAGTAATCGCGCTTTGAAATTTTCCCATAGGTTAACATTGGATTTCGTGATCAGTCATGCGAAAAAAAGCGCAAGCTAATGTTAAGTCTGTGGGAAGGATCTTGGCAGATTTTTCGGTCGTATTTTAATAATTTTAAATAATTTTTCTTGCACTGGATAGCTGAGGTCGATCTATAACGTTGTTATTTTTTACTTTTTTGATTTTGGTTCCAGTTTAATTAAATATAATGGTTCTTTCATCTTCAGAACCGGTTCCAACCGGTTCCAAAATTGGAAATGTTCGCTTATAAAAATAAAGTAACCAAAATCAAAAAAGTAAAAACTAACAACGTTAGAGATCGACCTCAGCTATCCTATGCAAAAAAAAAAATCAGCGAGAAATCTGCCAAGAACCTTCCCATAGACTTAACATTAGCTTGAGCGTTTCTTCGCTTGACTAGCGTAGGGTATTAAGTTGCAATTACGCGCACTATCCTATCATAGAGAATATCAGTCATTTCCTCCTAAACATAGGAGTAAAAAGCTTTAGGGAAAGTGCACCGTGTGATAGCTTATCTCTCGTAAATTCGCCAATGACGAAATATCGATATTTTTTTTTCTTAGATAGATATTAGCTCGAATTCTACCAATCATCGCATTATAAAAATAGTTGTTCCGAAATCTAGGACTTTATACAAACTTTTAAAACACTTAGAAGCGATTACGCGCCAAATGATTAGATGTCTGGAAGGAGATCCTATGTTACACATATCGAAAAGTTGTGTTTAAAGTTGTGTTATTGATTTTAAAAATAGTAAAATAATTTATCCGTCAAGACTCTATTCCCCATCTATTATCCGTTAATCAATAGAAATCTACATGCGTAACGTAAACATTTGCAATGAATCCGCCTCATTCGAATGACCTAAAATTTGGCACGATGTACTTTTCAGTTTTAAAAAAGCAATAAGGAAATATTAATTTTCACGTTTACAGTTGGCTACTTCAAGCACCTACTTTTTACATATATGATCTCGTAATTCATGTTTTCAATTTTCAAATTTATTTTCAAAAATTTGCGAGAATATTTTTGTTTATCGTTATATATCTTGAAAATGTCGAAATATGAGCGTTGAAACGTATGTCGGTCATTAAAAGGTTTTTATAAGCCTTTTGTTGTTTTTTTATTTGTATCACTTAAGCATGATATCTATATTTTAATTGTAATTAGTGATCTTATTCTGTGATTATATAAAACAATAAACTCAAAATAATATTATTACTTTCCTTATTCACCTAACTAGTTTTTTATTACTCATCAATGCTCAGCATGAAGGCAAAAATGTCGAGGGTAATTAAGATCAAAAGAAGCGCCTATGTTGCACTAGGCGCTCAGGTCATCGCTAATCAATGACATTAATATTTTTTCCTCATCTTTGCAAAATTTTAAATTTGTAACAATACAGCCTTTCTTTAACTCAGTATATCAAGCTGAACTGTTTGCCATTCTGAAGGCTTTGGAATGGATTGCTGCCTCCCCCACGCAGGAAAATTTTAAAATTTTCAGTGATAGTCTTTCTGGACTTCAAGCAATTTTTGCCCTACGGACAAAACACCCTCTCATACTGGAAATTAAAATTAAACTTCACCAACTGTACAAAAAAGTTACCCTTGGCCACGTCACTGCACACATTGGTATCGCAGGCAATGAGCTGGCGGACAACCTTGGAAAAGAAGCCACCAAACGCCAATCAATAGACTTCTCTCTTCCGGTACCCCCATCTTTTATTCGCAGAAAACTCAAATCTAAAATACTCCCCAACTGGCAAATCTACTGGGACACCTCCACAAAAGGTAGACACACTTACAACCTAATTCCAAAAGTTTCCAGAGAACTACTTAACCTCACTCCTTATACAAGTGCTTTCTTATCCGGGCATGGTCCGTTTAAAAATTACCTCTTCAAATTTAAAATTTCACGAACCAATGTGTGCGAGTGAGGCGATAGTGGTACCCCCATGCATTATCACTTCTCCTGCCCACTGACTGTTGCTTGGCATCTTAGGCCTGCTCCTTCTAACCCACCTCCTTCTTGGCTGCTGAACATAATTACGCGTCCCATCTTAACTCATAAACTTTCAGAAATTTACAAATTACTAACACACCTATCTAACATAACTTAATCATTCAAAGCAGTTTTCTTTCTCCATAAATTAATAATAATAACTCGCTTATTTTAGTCCTTAACGTAATCATTCTATCATTTTTTATCTGCTTAGCTTTCTCCATTTAGCTGTTTTGCAGCTTAATTGTTTCTCTCATCCGCAAGTAATGTTCTCTTCCTAGCAGGGGCTGAGTCCCCATTAATTAATTTATTTTTATCGGGAACCGCAAGTTTGGTCAGCAAGCAACGTATCGTTACATCTAACACGAAGTGCATCCAGCCTCCATCCAGTGTGAGGGTTCCAGCGCAATTGTGTGGCGCTCCTTGTCGCGTGGGAATCTCACACTGGCACGTCCACATCTCAAGTGCCGTCATTTACGAACTGTACAATTGGTACAGTCTTACCTAAGAACTGCACCTTTCTACTAAATTAGCGGACTGTATAACTGGTGCAGGCGCACCTGTGGACCTCGTCTACCCTGTCTGTCGCTCCTTGTCGCGTAGGAACGCTGGTTCCAGCGACAGACCCTGTATTAAATTATAATTTTTTTTTTTTTTTTTTTTTGTATGTCTTTAGTTCCTGCCACCTGTCGCGTGGGGCTTTGCCCGGCAGGACCAGCCATTGGCGAAGCTTGTACTGCCACGTTTAATCCCTGCGTGCCGGGGAGCTAGCCGGGGAAGACATTAAACGCTCAACGGCTGGGTTCGCCCTCAGCCGAGTGGTCTTCCTCAGGCATTAAAATATATTAAAATACAGCCTTTCTTCCAAACACTTATGCACATGTTCTGCGTGTTAAGTAGATTAACAGCTTCCAATCATTCTTGATAACTCTACTTATAGCGCGAATAAGCTACTCAAAGGATGAGAAAGGCAATAGCATATACCGGGTGAACCAAAAGTTCGTAAAACTTTAAAAATTCATAAAAAAGGGGGAAATTATGATAAAGAAGTGCGGTTTGCGAGAAAGGCTCACAAGGTAGTCTGATTATTTTTTTTAGCAGCAAAAAAACTTTTAGTTAAAAATGTCATTGGTAGAGGGCGCTGACGAGCCGAAACACAATGAACAGGACATCAGTACGCTCCAATCCATTTCTTCTTGCAATAACAAATGTTCAACATGACCTCCAGACATCATTCTTCGTCTTCAGTCATTTTGTTGCGCGAAACTTTTGCAACGCAGCAGTTTCTGATTTTCCGTTCAAATAGAACAACTTCACCAACAACGCTTGATCGGGTAATGATAACATTCTGAAAGCAAATGAGAAATCCTCGTGTATCGCGTTCTTTCATTGTACGATTAATTTGCATAATTCTGTTGAATCTCTCTCATGTTAGCGCCATCTACAGGTGACTTTTTTAACTAAACATTTTTTGCTGCTGAAAAAATTCCGACTACCTTGTGAGCACTTTCTTGCAAACCGCAATTCTTTATGATAATTTCTTCCTTTTTTATGCTTTTTTAAAGTTTTAACGAACTTTTGGTTCACCCGGTATATCTCATTGTATGAAAGTATGTGTGATTGAAACTTTACAGAAACATTACTTAAAGAACACAGTGATGCATTAGAGGTGAGAAAAAATCTTTGAGAATGCTTTGTGAATTGCGTTTATTACATTTTATTTCTAGGATTTAAAAAAAAAGTCCTTCCGGCCTGTACCGGGAGGAAAAGGTAGCTTTCCTAAATCTTCGTTTTAAAATTATAGCTAATGTTACACGAAAACAGCAAGTTAAAATGCAAAGGAACGTTTACAAAAGATTCCTTAATACTGAATTTGAATAAGAAATTCGCCAAATTATTGAGCAATAGCCAAATTGGCTTCATTTATGAAGACTTATTTTGGTCGCCAAATTTGGCGATATTTCGACAAATGTCGCCAATTTTGGCGAGAATTTGGCGCTAACGGATATGAATATATAGTTTTATGCGTATGATTGGGAAAATTATTACAACAATGAAAGAAAATAATCGCGTTAATGTGCTGTTTTGTTTCAAAATGTCAGCCACCCTAGAATTTCAAACTGCTCTATCTCAGCCATTTTTTAAGATAGAGGTAAACGAAAAAATGCTCTGGATTCCTCGTATCAAGGCCTAACACTAAATTAAAAATTAAATTTGAATTTTTAACTTTTTTGTATATTTATTTTAGTTTTAAATTTTTAAGTGGCCGCCATCTTGAAGCAAAATGGCGGACCAAGCTGGCCAACGAACTCGGTCGAGACATTGGTGAGCTTAATACACACAATTAGTTTCTTCAAAATTGATTTATAAATACGAGCGTTATCGTATGACATAGGTCAGATATATATATCAACATTTGAACGGAGGGTGGTTTTGGGGTCTGGGGGTCATGATCGGTGAAAATATATCGAAATTTTCCGGAACTGCTTTACTCCGAACGGCTGCAATAGGTAGCTTTATACTTTTTTGTATTGAAAGCTACCTAAAACTACATTTGTCTCCTTACACGATCTCTGCAGCTGTAATTCTATTTAGTTGCATTTGTGATGAAACTTTTCACACTTGTCTAACATATTTTTTATCTAAAAACAACATCGTTAACTTGTCTATGGTCCATATTTTAACTAATGTAATATAGCATTTTAAATATCACAAAAGGGTATTAGTCAGCTTTTTTTTCTTCATTGTAATTCAGAATTCAGATAATATTAAAGATACAGATATTCATTTCTTTTCAAGGATCATTTCGGAGTAAAAGGAAAACAATATGTATCCTAATTGATTGATTATATGTAGGGTAATTCTGTAAAAGTTTAAAAAGTGTAGCTTTTTAAAATTTAATTAGATGACCATTTCTAGTGTTAATTTCTATCTTATTTGGAACACTTTCTCAATTTACATTACCTACGTAGCCCTTACAGGTAAAAAATGAATCGCGTTTCAATATTTTTGAGACATATTATATACATCATATGTTACCTCTAATTTCATTTTATCACAGTTAACCCTTAATTGCATAGTGATGTAAATTTCCATCACTTTTTATTTAACTTTTAATAAATAAATCAACTTCTTCGCCACCACTATATTTATATAGAAATATTAATCCAGTAAATTTCCTGTGAACTATGTTGCTGAACAAAGTTAAAAATCTATCTTAAAGTTTCTGGTGTCCAATATTTTATCTACCCTATATATATAAAATCCTAATGAAACGAATTTGTGAAACGATTTTATGAAACAAATTTATGAAACGATTTTATGAAACGACTGATTAAACGACTGATTATGTTTCAAGGCTATTTTTAATAAAATATTAAACGCTTGGTGGTGAAATTAATACCAATTGTTCATAAAAATCCGCTGATGTCAAAACTGGTAATAGAATTTTGAAATTGGAATTAGTTTTCGAGATATTAATTTTTTTCTAATTTTAATGACATTTCTGTAATGATGGCAACTAATTACTCAGTTTTTTTGTGACAAAAAAGGGGAAAAAATTGAAAAGGATCCCGATAGGGATTATTGATTTCTTTTTATTCGTCATTTTCAAATTGAAATTGAATTTATCTTTTATTTCAATCGATAATGAAGATAAGATTGTGATTAAATTATGTTTTTCAGGAAAATGTGAAAAAAAAAATCACATTTCTATCGTCAGGATTCAATCGTCTGTCAGCATTTAATTTAATTTATAAACTGAAAATATTTTGAATAAATTCGTCCAAATGACGTCATTTAGGTAAACGCAAAAGAAAGGGAGGAAAAGGAATTAATAGTAATTATTATTTATTGATATCATTTTGTTATTTTTTTGTAAAATTTAACTAAACGAAATTATAAAATCATTAATTCGGATATTTGAAACTAATATATAAAATAATAATTGCCCAACTGAACGGAAGAATAAAATATCCTGCTTGGTTTTCTATCCTGCTTGGTTTTTTTCCGCCAAGCTTTTTAAAAAAGCGTCAAGACCCCTATAATAGACAAGCACCAAAAGTTCATTGGGTTTATTTTCATAACTTTTGGCAACAAATCTATGTATATTAACGAATCTATCCCTTTTTGAAGCTCGAATTACGCCAAACCTAAAAGCAAAGGATCCTATAATGGAAAAGTACCCGATTTTCTTATGGACAATATTCAAGTGACAGAACATGGTGTAAAATTACCGCGCATAGCAAATTTGTTTAAATATCTCATCAATTGATGCCGAATAAATGAAGGCATGCATGCACAAAATATTTAATTAATTTTGCATGATAAATAATTATTAGAAAATTCGTATATACATATTAATTAAAAAAAATAATTTACATATTTAAAATAACATGAAAATATGCATGATGGTGCACTAAAATAGAGAGAAAATTAAAACCTGTTACTGAAAATGTCTATAACATAGTACTTTTCAATACCGTGGTTCTTAATGTTATTCACAAGCAGATGGAATTTTTCTCATCCTTAAACGCAAAGGAAGAATAGAATAGAGATTGTTGTTATAAAAGTCCGAGAGGTAGTCACAATTTAAACCTAACCATTTTATACAAGCTGGTTTTCAAGTTGTAATTGATTTTACTTATCAATCCCGAAAACAGTCGTCGCAACAGCTGTGTATGAGGCCATGATAATCGAAAAATGTCCCATTAAAATGTTAAAAGCATGGCAACCCAATTACTGATTTACCAATATTTTTAAAATAAAGCACGCTGTCATGTTTTTAGAGGCCTCGAAGTCTGAGCGGGGGTTGGCGAGCGTAGCTCGCAGTGGGTAGGCCCCCTAGTATACGTATAAAAAAACACAACTGTAAAAGAAAAATGCAAAGAAGGGTTAAATGTAAAATATAAAAACTTAAATCAAAAATAGTAGCAGCGAACATTTACAGTCCTATTTTTTGTAAAATAAAATTAATATTCAAATATAACTAGAAAAATGAATACATAAGTGAAAAATAAGCAATTTTTAGATATCCCAGTACGCAATTCTCTTAAAGTTTATGACAGATTATTATGATAAACTTCGGCTAATATCTTCTTTGTTACATCTCTGTACACTTTAATGGGGCACAGATTTGCAAAGTAAACAAAAGAATCGTAATTTTGATGGTTAATTATACAGTCGCTCCATTTATAAACAGGTGACTCCTAATTTCTCTTCATTTCTTAGGTATTCAAAAATTAAATGTGTTTTCTAGTGGGGAAAATGGATTACTAGTAACTCACAGAAAGAGAATACTTAAGTAATGATTATTTACGTATTAGATAAACTTCGTTGTTTATGATACCACCAAGATAAACTCTAACGAACAAGTTCTTTGTTTGATCTCTACATTCTTTATTAAAGAACAGCTTTTCTAAGTAAATAAAAGAATCGTAATATAAAAGGTTAATTATGCGTTTGCTCCATTTATAAGCAGATAACTTTTAATTTATCTTTAGTTCTTAAGTATTTGTTATGGAATTTTCTTGTAGAAAAGTGAACTACTTAAATACATTTAATGACTGAAAAGAAAGGATTAAGCAGTGATTACTTATGGATTATGTATTACGTAAACTCTGTTGTTTATTACAATGCCATGATAAATGCCATGTGACAGTCATAGACCTTCTGATATACTAGACACCAAATTGGTAACCCTTCCTGGGCTCCAAGATCACCTACCCACCAGACGTGCTTCCCATCTGATTTAGTGTGCCAAACCGGTTTTTCTCCCACCAAATCCTACTTGGAATTTCCATATTCCCGCCGAAACTTTATTATTGCGTCCGTGTTATTCTGAGAAGAGGAAGAAGAAGACGATTACCGCCGAAACAGACAGCCTCTAAAGCGTCAAATCCGAGCTGATATTGGGACCAACTTTTCGACCAAATAACAAAGGAATCTGCTCTCTACTAGTATATTTGCTCTGAGGTGGCAGTATGCCTTGGCGTCTCTAGCGAACGAGTGAATTTTTGTGATTTTGCGTGCAATAGTGTTGTCCTAAATCGTTAACATTTGTGCGTAAATGATAAATCTATTCTATCTTTCTACAAGTCTTGCAAATGATCTTTGCATGGATTTCAGGGATTGGTTGTGACAGTTATTTTGTAAGGATAATTAAGTGATTGCGGTTGTGTCGTTGCTATAAATAGTGAGGTGATAGCAATAAACTTGCATTTTACAGCGAAGCTCGCACTTACAGCACTCTATTTGCTACCAAAACATGTCGTAGAGGTTTTCCGAGTTCAATGTACTGAAGTATTCATTTGGCACTTGGATACACAGTTACTGAGTAAAAAATAGTGTTTTCATCTACTTAGAATTAAGTTATATTTAGGCGCATGGAGTCTATTTATTTGTGTAGTATTAAGTAAGGATTGTGCTTCTAGAATAGAAAATTGTTTCAGAAACATTGGGAATTTAGTGAAGGACTTGATATTGAACGAATTGGGAAATGATCTTTTCCCCTTTTGCATTTCTCCTTTGCTTGCAGCTATCTGAATGAAACTTGTTACTCCGGTGTTTTTCTTTTTCTTAAACCGATTTCATAAATTGTTGTTTTTATTGTTACACTGATATAATTTCCCCCCTCATTTGAAGCTAATAGCCGAAAGGGTTGTTATAACCTAAACAAAATATTGATAGATTTGTTAGATTTGTGCATCCTTTATTAAGGCTGAGCTTTGATAAATAAAGAAAATAATCGTAATTTCAGTGTTTAATTATGCAACCGCTTCATTTATAAGCAACTGACGTCTAACAAGATGCCTCCTTATGAGGAAATGAACTATTTAAATGAAATAAGGCACTGATAAGAAGGACCAGATAGTGTTTATTTATGTATTAAGGTGGGTGCCCTTGATATGGCCATGCTAAAATTTAAGAATTTTCCTTGCCATCATTTTGAAAAAAAAAACCTTTTACTTTTTTAACGTCCTCAGGTTAATGTACTTTCAAAACAAAATATTGCATCCTCCCTGAAAATAATTTTACTAGTCCAACAAAAACGGAATTCAGAAAGTCTACCAAGTTGCCATATCAGGAACGTGATATTTCCACCCTTGTTCAATGTTTCACAAATTATGATTTTCTTCAATTTAAAAATGATGTTCTGCTAAATTAAATAATTTTGATGTAAAATAAATAAACATGATTCTCAATAATTCTTTTTGTTATTCAAAAGTGGAGTTGAAACAGGATTTTTTATCAAAAATGAAGTTCTTTACAAAATTGACATTACAATTTAATTTTTTGTTTAGAAAAAAAAAATGAATTCCTTTTAGAGTTTAAAAAAATTGTTAAAACAAATTACTTATCGCAATTCAAACAAATAAAAACGGCTTTATCCTAGGCTTGCATGGTGCACTTGATGTGGCCACCTGGATGGCCATCTCAGGAGCAGGTCAGCTTTAATGAAAATCATTTGATTTTGAACAACTCGTAAAATATACACCAACAACGATAGCACCAGTTGATAGAGCATTAAAAACTGAACGGAGTAAGATGATATTCATAAAAAATGTCCTTAAAAACGTGAATAAAAAAAGGAGATTTATCACATACAAACAAGAACAGATTACACCAAAAATATAAAATAGGAAATTGGCTTCAAATTCCACAATCTAGCTGAATGGTAGATGATCACATCATACACTAGGAGGCTCCTTCGTGGGATGCTCATGCCATTTAGCGATATTTTTGATTAGGTAATAGGGGTATAATAGGGGTATAATAAGGGGTGTAAATAGGGGGTGCCCACATCAGGAACATGGCAAATAACAGGGGAACCTATCTTACTTAATCCTTTTTGCACCAAATTATTAATCAAGAAATTGTTACACATTTAATAATTATCTTCCTTAATGTCTGAAGATATATGAATTAAGTCCATAAACCAAAAAGTCCTTCCGGCCTGTACCGGGAGGAAAAGGTAGCTTTCCTATATCTTCGTTTAAAAATTTTAGCTAATGTTACATGAAAACAGCAAGTTAAAATGCACGTTTACAAAAGATTCGTTAATACTGAATTTGAATAAGAAATTCGCCAAATTATTGAGCAATAGCCAAATTGGCTTCATTTATGAACACTAATTTTGGTCGCCAAATTTGGCGATAGTTCGCAAAATGTCGCCAAGTTTGGCGAGAATTTGGCGCTAACGGATATGAATATATAGTTTTATGCGTATGATTGGAAAAATTATTACAACAATGAAAATTTTTGTAATGTGCTATCTTGTTTCAAAATGTCAGCCACCCTAGAATTTCAAACTACTCTATCTCAGCCATTTTTTAAGATAGAGGTAAACCAAAAAATGCTCTGGAATCCTCGTATCAAAGCCTAACACTTAATTAAAAAATAATTTTGAGTTTTTAACTTTTTTGTATATTTATTTTAGTTTTAAATTTTTAAATGGCCGCCATCTTGAAACAAAGTGGCGGACCAAGCTGGCCAACTAACTCGGTCGAGACATTTGTGAGCTTAATACACACAATTAGTTTCATCAAAATTAATTTATAAATACGAGCGTTATCGTATGACATGGGTCATATATATATATATATATATATATATATATATGGAGATATATATATATATATATATATGGAGATATATATATATATATATATATATATATAAATCAACATTTGAACGGAGGGTGGTTTTGGGGTCTGGGGGTCATGATCGGTGAAAATATATCGAAATTTTCCGGAACTGCTTTCCTCCGAACGGCTGCAATAGGTAGCTTTATACTTTTTTGTATTGAAAGCTACCTAAAACACTTACAACGTTGTAACGCACAAATATGAAGAAATGGCACAAAAACCGCATACGGCCGTTTCAAGGATTCCTCGATCCCCTTCCTCAGTGAAGAAAAAAAAAGGTAAAAATGGGCTCTAAGAACCCCTCGGTTATAGCACCGGTTATATTCGAGGTCTATAACCGAGGGGTTCTTAGAACCCATTTTTATCTTTTTTGCACTGAGGAAGGGGATCGAGGAATCCTTGAAACGACCGTATGGGTTTTTGTGCCATTTCTTTATATTTGTGCGTTACAACGTTGTAATTGTTTTTGGTTTATGAATTAAAATTCGCACAAAGTATTAGATCTATGCTTATATGAATTAAGTGACTGACATTGGGTAGTGGTTATATATACTGGACACTTTTAGCAAGAAGCTTCAAATTTTCAGCTGATCTCACCAATGAGGTACTCTAGTTGCGATCAAAATGCTTCGTGGAAGTTTCCGCGAGATTGGTGTACTTGAAGTATTTTGATTGGCTCGTAGAAGAGGAATTACTGCAAAGCTGAGTGTGTTGGCACGAAGTATTGTATTCATCTAATTAGAATAAAGCGATATTTAGACTCACGGAGTCCATTTAGCTGTGAAATATTAAGTGAGGTTTGTGGTTTTAGAAAACAGAATTTTTTTAGAAACAGTGAGGATTTGGGGAAAGAATTGAAATTTAACAAACTGGGAAATGATTTCCCCCTCTTTCATTTTTTCCCCTTATTATAGTTGTTTGGAGCCATCTAAATTAAACTTGTTACCCCACTATACTTCTGCTTCTTGAAGTGATTTATTAAATTCCTCTATTTACTATTAAAATGATATAGTATCCTCCTTATTTGAAGTTGAAAGCTTTGAGGGGCTTGTCACAACCGAAAGAAGAAACAAAAAATATTTTTGTTAGATTTGTGCATTCTTTATTGAGGCAAAACTTTCATAAATAACAAAAGAATTGTAATTTCAGCGTTTAATTTTACAATCTCTTCATTTATGAAAAAATGACTTCTAATTTCTCTTTATTTCTAAAGCATTGGTAAACAAAAGATGCGTTCGTAATGAGAAAATGAATTACTTAAATAAAATAAGGTACTGATAAGAAGAATGAGATAATGCTTACATATGTATTACTAAACCTTTTATGCACTATATTATTAATCAAGAATTTACTATACACCAGAAAAATTATCTCTATTAATGTCTCAAGATATATCAAAAAAATTATATAATAATAATAATATGAAATGTAGATAAGAGTTTTTTTTAATTAAAACTCATTTAATAAATCAGTAGTTAGACTATTTTTGTGAAATTTTTACTAGAATAATTAGAATAATTAACAAAAATACTGTTATGGAAATCTCGCAAATTTTATAAAAACAATGTAAATGAATGTATTTTTATCCTATCTGTAAATAAAAAAGGCTTGTAGTTGCAATTTTTTTCAAAAGGAATTTTTACTAAGAAAAAGGTTACACATCTGAAAATTCTTGAGAAAATAATAAAAAAATTGGTTACAAAATATTTGGTTTCGAGTGTTTCACTGTACAATCTAAATGCGAGTAAGCAAATTATTCTGTATGGAAAGTAAAATCGACATATATCAATAGATGAATTAAATAAACTTTATGTTGCTCTGTCTTTCATGGTACTTAAAAGAATCGTCGGTGCATAAAGGGTTTAATTTTATAGTTTATGGTCACGCTATCATAAATCTCAATCAATTAGTTTTTTCTCTTAGAATTCTACACTCTTTAATTGAGGTTTAGCATTGTTTAATAAACAAAAGAATAGTCATATCCATGGTTATTTATGCTCGGTCGTTTCATTTATAAGCAAATGATTTCTAATTTTTCTTTATTTCTTAAGCATTGTAAATAAAAATAATTATCTTGTGAGAAAATGAACGGTGTAAATATAGGAACTCACTGAGAAGAAAGGTTTAATTAGTGTTTACTTATGTATTACTTAATCACTGTAGTTTCTGATAGTGCCATGCTAAGTTTCAACGAATAAGTTATTTTCTAAATCTCTTATTTATTTATTGAGACACAGCTTAGCTAAGTGAACAAATTAATTGTAATTTTAATGGTTAATTATGTAATCGCTTCATTTATAAGCAAATGACTTCGAATTTTTCTTTATTTCTTAAGTACATATTATAAATAAAAATAATTATCTTGTGGGAAAATGAACTGCGTAAATATAGTAACTCACTGAGAAAGTGGGCTTAATTAGTGTTCACTTATGTATTACTTAATCACTGTAGTTTATGATAGAGTCATGTTAAGTTTCAACGAATAAGTATTTTTCTAAATCTCTTCCCTATATATTGAGACACAGCTTAGCTAAGTAAACAAATGAATCGTAATTTTAATGGTTAATTATGCAATCGCTTCATTTATAAACAGATGATTTATAATATATTTCTTTTTGTTTGTTATTTGTAATTAAAAAGGTTGTTCTTGTGGGAAAATGAACTAATTAAATAAGGTACGGGACAGACAAGATTAAGGAGTGATCTATTATGCATTACTTATACTCTATAATTTATGATAAGCCACGAAAAGTCTCAACTAATACGTTCTTTGTTAGATTTCTGCAATCAGCACTTAGACATAGCTTTATTAAATAAACTAAAGCACATCGTAATTTCAATGGTTATTTATACAGTCTCTTCATTTATAAACAGGAGACGCCTGATTTTTCTTCATTTCTTCGGCAATTATAAATAAAAAGGGTGTTCTTGTGGGACATTTTACTACTTTAATTAAGAAATACGCTGGAAAAGAATGCATGGTTAGAAATTACTTATGTATTATTTAAGATAATGTGATAGTTCATGAGAGTCGCTCTTTCTATGAAATAAATAAAAGCTTAACTTAATCGTTAATAGTCACACAAACATACTTATTTAATTATTCTTTCACTTTTTTTAATTGGAAATCAAAAGGTTTTGATCAATACTGTAAAGTACAAAACGCAAGAAATGTTATGTAAAAAATTCATCGCCGCACTATTTGCTGTTTTCGTTTGTTTTATAGTTAAATTCAGGAATTTCTTTGAAAACTCGATTCAACCCGAAACCGACCCAAACCCGAAACATTTATGCTCGTATTCACTATCAACCTCAACCTAAAAAAAACGAAACATTTATGCTCGTATTCACTATCAAACCTCAACCTAAAAAACCTGGGTTGAACGCTCAAATGTTATTCAACATTAACCTGATTGGAAATCGGCCGCAATCAGGTCCAATCAGGTTAATCGGGAATTTCATTTAGGCGTTCGACCGAGGTTTTCTAGGCTCCGGTAGATGGTGATTACCCGTCATGCATTGGAATCAGTGGAAGAGAAGCAATGGCCGAAAATGTCAATACACCTGTGAACATAATGACGAGACGAAGCTAATTAAGTGTCTGGAATAAGTAAGTAGTATATTTAACTTAGTATTCTTTTCTGTGAATATTTATTGAATTTATTAAAGTCAAACCGACCCTACCTGAACCACGGGTCGGATCGAATTCGGTTAAAAATCTGGTTATCCGGCCCGTTGCATGACATTACTCCGAACTCCAAGCTTTATAAAAATACAAGCGCCCAATATCAGGAAATAATTTTTTTTGCTACAGGTACAGAATTAGATTACTCTTTGTAAGTTTATCATCAGAATATTTAGTGTTTTGCATCAATGTTGACATGCTTATTGCAATGTGAAGGGTTGTTTTACAGCTTACCGGATTTAAAAATTTACAATTCCGTAGGAAAGAAGAGGTGTTGATCTGAGAGGAAATAATGGTGTAGAGATTGCATCCCTACAGAGATCAACCAAAATGATGTGAGTGGGGAGAAATTGACACATAATTTACAAAAGGAATTTGTATTCTTACATAAAAAATAAAAGTAAAAGGCACGTTGATTCATAATTGTAAAAAATGACTTTAAATTCGTGATTTAAAATTTATAAGGCATTTATAATGACACAAAGAAATACAATGTTCTATTATGAATCGATGCCCTGCAAAAAGGTACATAGATGAAAACATGTTGGTCTTTGTTTGGAAAAATAACCTATAATCAAAAAGCAAAAACTTATATAGATATATAGTTTCAAATTCATTAAAGAGAAAAGCGTCAGGAAATATATCGCGTATAACTAAAAATATAAATTTTATTTATGTTATTATGTTAGTATAGTATTTTTAATTTTGTATTTCGGATTATTGTTAATCATATCATGTAAATGCAATTCAAAATATGGTAAATATGAATAATATTTATATATATATATATGTAGGATTTCAGTTTGAACAGTTCATCTCCTTTATGACGTAAATGATCATCAAATTAACTGACACTCTTGTGTACTATTATTATCCATGATTTAAATGCACGAGTTATAAATATTTTGGATCGCGAGATCAAGATTTGAACATCTTCAAAATTGGAAAAAGGCCAGTCTTCTAATTTTTATTGTGAAGCAAGCATCAAAGTAGCCAGTAAAGGCGCTGTTAGGCCTATTTGTTTTTTTGGAAAATAAACATATTGTATATATTGGGCGAAAAGTGTATTAGTTTAAGAGAAATTATGAGTAAAGTATTGTAGAGTTATCTGACTAGGACTGTATTAAAGTTCATATTTTGTCATTCATCGTCTATTTGAGCATATAATTTCAGTAAATCTATTATTTACATATCATCTTCTTACATTTATATATATATATGGTGCTGTAGACTTTTATGCTGTACTGTCGACATTTATGTGGTGTACAATCACTTTTTATTTATAACTCCACTCGAAACCAATGTATCAATCCAAGCCACGTATTTGGTAGATTATTAACCATATAACGTACATACACCGATTCATAACACAGTGAACTCCATAAATATAAGGCCTTCCTAGTGAAAAACTTTACTACCATATTATTACGTAAGCTTTTAGAGTCTCCGCTGTTTAATTGAGCACAGGATAGAAAATTATAGGTATTTGCCCATTAATTTGACTCGGACACAAATATCCATAGTGGAAACATATTTTTCGATATATCACATAAGTAAAGCATCGGCCACCAATGAAGAATTCATCATATTTCTAGAAGCTTATATATGGCATTCCACCGTTGCATAAGTTTATGTTACTAAGCAATCATAGTTAACATGGTTAGATGTTGAATAGAATAACTGGTTCGTATTATTTAAGAGGACATAAATTTCCTGGCGACGCTCGTAGATTTTAAAAGCAACCCAAAACACACAAAATTCAAGCTCCGCTATTCTTACCACGAGTTTTATACTGGGTGCGTAAGTTTATTTTAATGCAATGCGGATCTACTTTTCAGCCAATTTGTGATATGCCATTGCATGGTGTACCCTAGATAGCAGAGCGATAAGACTAGAAATAAGTTAAAATCAACTTTTATTTAAAGTTTCAAGTAGAGGGATGGTGGGTGGCCTCCTTTACCAATATTTGAACTCTGATTAAACACTGTTAGTTGAATAATCCCACTTAAGCGATGCACGTACTAAACTGTAATATATATCACTTGAATAAGTCATGAAATGAAGCTTTAACTTACATACAGACGAGAACTGGCTTTACTACTTCAGAATTCCTTTCGTAGTAATGCGCCGTTTTCCCAAGCTTCCTGTACGAACTGTCAATTTATCGAAATAAGGTAGCCTGTGGCCACAAAAATACTTTATTGGGAACAGATGCTTTACACTCACGCAAACATATAAACATAAGTTTGGCGCCTTTTTGGTTGGCGCGATTTTCAAGACCGCGCCAAACGAATAACTTAATACAATGGCTAGGTTGCAATTAAAGGAAAAAATCCCCTAAATTTGGCGACTTTTTTTCCTTCTTATAACCGATTGAAAAAATAACTTTACGTGAGTGTATGACATCATAGCCCTTTATTGAACTTAACACTTAAATTTATCTTACCAATTACAGATCTCAGCTCTAAGAAAACAGCAGAACAGGTATTCCACTTCCTTTTGGCATCAAAGACAGTCTGGCTTTCCCTGGGGGCGAGATTCAACGAAATCCCACAACTAACACACTTTCACTCGCTAAAATACATTGCTAACTGACCAGAGACGTAACAATTTGCATAAAATAACTGCGAAACGTAGAAAACCCACAAAACCCGAAGTACAGCGCCTAGAATACATAGTGTGGGAACCAGCTACAAAATAGTACTAAAAAATTGTATCCAATAAATGTACAACGTTGCTGAAAGTTTTAGGATGGGTCCGCAGCGCCATCTGCTAGCTCTTCTAAATGTAAACATTGTTTTAGAATGTTTCGGCTGGAAGTAAGTATTTTAAATACTTAAATTATATCCTTTTCTCCTCTGACTTAGTGATTTTTATAAGCTTTTTTAAAATTATGAAAGCATGTGGCTAAAAAACGTGATACGCATTGTTTTGTCTCTGTTTGCAATATTATCGTCGAAGCACCGTTGCACATTTATAGGCTACAACTTTTTAGCACTTTTTAAAGCATTACACAATTTGCCGGTTTCCACACTATGTATTCTAGGCGCTGTACCCGAAGTACGTATGTATTCGTTTAAAATTAAAATAAAAGAGAGTATAGATGTCGCTGCACGTACACAGATGTTATTTTCACAATACGATCTGAACCAAAACAAACGGCTGCCTTTATGAGGAATCGCCAATCCACTGTAATTTGAGAAGAGAAAGAGAGGAACTACTACTAATATACCAGGGCTACACTACATACCGGGCTTGCTCATTCATTATGATGACGTCAAAAAAGGTGGCTGACTAGGAGGAAAGACATACAGCGATTGGCACAAAACGATGGGCGCGTTGCTTTGGACCAATCGCTGGTCACGGTCAGCCACCATTTGTGACGTTTTGAGAGTGAATGAGCAAGCCCGGTATCTAGTGTTGCCTTGAATATACGCGTGCATAGGAACTTTCAAAAAGTTCAGGGAAAAGTTGTATAAACAGGTGAACCCGATTATGAAAGCATAGCCTTTTTTAAAAAGGTCTACTGAACGAATTTTGATTGAAATGGCATTGTAAGATACTTTTTCAGGCATGGTTTTATTGTATTGCATGTTGTACTACGTTACTTAGTTATGAATTATGGGGAAAGTTCTATAATCTGGTGAAAACGATTATAAAATATTTGCCTTTTGAAACGTTCTGCTGGATAATTTTGTTAGTTATTTTGTTTGCATTGTTGATTAAATATTTTTCCAGGTATAGTTTTAGTGTATTGCATATCGTTCTATCGTTCTTTTCCAAATCCTAATGCAAATGATAAACTAAAAGTGTTTGTCCTTAACAAGTCGAATTTTGTCTGTACATTAGAAAATGTGTTAGCGCAATGGCCTTCGTATCGTTTTCAGCAATGCTACAGGATATTCCAGGTAAAGGTCCCTATTGCTTTAAAACATATGTTCAAATTAACTGATATATTTCGTTTGGTTGAAGGTCGTTTAGAGAAACCAGCCAGTGTAGTGGGAGACTGCTAGTTTATGTTATTAAGCTTGTAAATAAATTGAGACATTGCAAATAACACATTTTTTTTTACATTGCAATTTCTTTAATAAAAGTCCATATTCGATTTAAAAATCTCTTTTGTCTTCTTTAAACATGTGAGATAAAATAATTAAAATATTTTTCATAACTCTTTAGATATTTAATGTTTAACAATAGAATACTCAAACTATTTCCTTTGCACGATTTCGTACACTTACAGAAAGGCGCTTATCAAAGAAATGTAAACAAGCCTTTTATTCATAAAAGTAAAATATTCCCATTAAATTTTAAGGGAAGAGAGTAAATATTTTGATGAAAATTTTGACCACTTTATATTTTAACACTTTAAAAAAAAATATTTGCATATGAATGTACTTTTAGATAACAAAATATATCGGTTTGGAATGAATTTCTAAATATAATAAATAGTTATTAACAATTGTTTTCCTTTTAAAATAAACATAAAAGTTGCTGATTAAATATCTATATAAAATAAAGAATACCTGTTAACAGTAACAGAGTGAATAGAACATCAAAATAGTATTTATGTTGTCAACATCCCCATTTTATATGCATTTGCCATATACACAACAATGAATGAAATATCATTAGAAAGGTTTCAGAACCGGCTTTTGACATAGTACACTCACATTTCGTTAAAACATATTTTCAGATTAACATTTGCAGTTAATTAAAAATTAAATCAGCATTGTTTTCATAAATGAAATAAAGGTTTTTCTCAAATCTGTGTTGCCACAAAAATAAAATACCGCATTGTATCACACTCAGCAATGATTATACAAAAATAGGGAGTACACACACACACACACACAAATATAAAGTACGATTTCTCTGCACATGTTTATTTTACATTTATGGTTTTAAAGGAAAGTTGACATTGAAATGTTTAAAATAAAATGACAACATTGATCGATCGAAGCAGTTGTATTTCACGTGTAGCCTAAAAGGTATGCTTTGTTATATTATACTAAATTGTATTTTATGCGTATTCAATATATCTTTTTTGTCCCATGTTTTTTCCTAAGCGGATGACGTCATCCTCTAATGCAGTTAAAATACGATTCTTATTTTTTTTCCGCTCGTGCTTTTTGCTATCATTGATCAGTTTTTACTTTAGCTTTGATGAATAACTGAGATGATATTATGACTTGACTAATGCAGTTTGCAGATATTTTTATCCTTACTTTTTATTTAGCAGTTTAAACGCACATCTAAAAAGTATTAGATATTGCTAAAAAATATTAGTCTGCAGTGCGAAATCATCGCACGGGTCCACTGGTATCAAAATATTTTATATTGATGCTGTTTACATTGAATTAGCCTCGAGAATAAAGTGAAAATAAGGGTAAAGTAATCTTGGATAAAACATTCTGCCTGCCATAATGCAAGTATCTATCTATAGAATGGATTAATAATTCTTTGATTCATTACACTTTTTTATTTAACTCAAACTTGATTCTTGTATGTAACACATCGGCTGGTAAGTTCCCAGTCTGCCACACAGATGGCCTTGCAATCGCCGAACTGACGCTTTTTTTAGTAAATACTAACCTTTAAAAGGTAGCAGAAAAAATGTCATGACGATTCGCCGTGTGGATAAAACGTTAGTGTGGATTTAGTTGAGCGACTTTGTTGATAAACAAAAAATGGATAAACAAGAATTTCAAGAATTGTTATTTTATGGGATAAAACACCGTTCAAAGAAAAGCTTGACTTGATAAGCGTTATCCGGACACTGCACCAGGTAAATCAACCATTATTGACTGGTTTACTGAATTTAAACATGGTCGTACGGACACCAGTGATGCACCACGCAAAAGAGGTGGTTACTCCGGAAAACATCAAAAAAGTCCACAAAATCTTTTTGGGGAACCGTAAAGTGAAGTTGCAGGAGATAGCTCAGACTCTGAAGATATCCAAGGAACGTGTAGGTTTTATTTTTAATTAACATTTGTCTATGAAAAAGCTGTTGTCAAAGTGCCACGCGTGTTGACTTTTGACCAAAAAAACAACGAGTCGATGATTCTGATCACTGTTTGGAGCTTTTTCGTTATAAAATTATGTTATTTATTATAAAATTATTGTTATCATTTATTTATTAAATTATTATTATTAAGTTGTTATTATTAAATTATTATTATTATTATGATTATTATTATTATTAAATTATTATTATTTATTATTAAAATTATGTTATTTATTAAAGTTATAAAGTTATAAAGTTATAAAGTTATGTTAAAAAGTTGTGTTTTCTTTATTAGACCGGGAACTTATCAGCCCATGTGTTAAAGAAGGAATATTGTAATCTATATTACCCTCCCTTCCTGTTACTCTAGAGCTTTAAAAATCATATTCACTCATGTGTTTTCAATGACAATAAAGCATTTTAATATATATTAATTATAAATTAAAATATTAATTTTAAGACAGTTTTCCGTTAGCCAGCCACAGGTGATAAATCGCCAAATATCCATTATCGTTACAATTGTATACGAGTTACAACAGCAATGGATTTAGTTATGTATTAAACTATGCTCGGCAGTAAAGGCCAACTGGCTACGAAACTTCAATAAAGACATATTTAAACACTAAAAAGTAGTAATAGAAAAAAAAGAGTGTAATATATATATATTTTAATCAATAAATAGTTTCGTATTAATTAAATTATGTTTATACGTTGATAAATCCATTTAGAAATCCTAAAATATAGTTTAAATAATGTTTCAATTTTTCTTATCTCATAAACGAAACAGAGCTAAAATTATAATTTTTTTATTAAATTCATTTCGTCTCATTTACTACCAAGCGTAAGAAAAAAACAGTAAATTTTCCATAAGCTATTTCAGTGCGCCCACGCCAAATGAATATATTGTAGCGGGACTTTTTTGGGAAAAAAACATCAACTGCAATCACGAAATTAAGCGTGATTTTCAAGATAAACATTGAATGCTTATAAAGAGTGTTTTACTTTTATACTTTTTTTGCGTATGAATGCACTGTAGGCTACAAAAAAAAGTTTAATTGAGATTAACCTTATATCCTTTGTAGTTACATCACCAAAATATAACAAAAATGTGAATGCATCGTGGCCAAACACACAGCGTGAGATATGAGCCGTATCCAAGTCAAGTTTCAAACGACTAAATAATCATGGAGATTTCACATTGGAGTCTCCAAACGATGGTTAATTGAGGATCACTATGTGATTAACTAAAACGTTACATTTTGGTCACGTAGAGACTGCGACACTTGTGATCGCAAGTGACGTCACTATGACTTCATATAAAACTGATGAGCTCACATAAAAGTAAGTAAAAAAGTCATTTTTTTCACTCAGTTAAAAAATTACAAATAATTACCAATTATAATAATTGTGTTAAAATTAATCAAGTGTAATTATGTATCCAGCGTTGACTTGGAATTCCATTACTTGCTCCTTATTCTGTTGAGCTGCTTCAGATAATAGACAAGATGCCCTTATCGAAAGGTTTTCTGAGTCAATTGTGCTCGCCAGATATGTCAAGGATAGCTCAGATGGCCGAGCATTGGCAGCTTAATCCAAAGTTCCATGGTTCAATTCTTGGCCTGGATACTTTTTTACTCAGTTAGAAAACTACAACTTATGTGTGTCATTAGGGCTACAACAAACCAGACACTATTGTTATATATCGGTTTTATGGCGATCAATGTCCGCCGTCCGCCATCCGATCATTAGAAGCTTCTTTTGTTCTTTCTTAAAATCTGGGCACACAAATCGATGCAGAATCATAACAAATGCGACACTTTTCACAAATTCGACACACTGTGACGTTACAGAATGGCTTTAAAACAGCGACGACTTCACATCCATGTAATGTGACGTCACATCGATGGTGACAAAGACACAAAGTGACGTCACAGTAAAGTTGCTATGACGTCTTAATGAAACACGAGTTAGAGTAAAGAATTTTTTGCCTCATTTAAACACGGATTTTTTTTTTTAATTACAGTAAAAATTTCTCTTATAAAATATTGATGCAAAAGCAGGGTTCTACTGTTTCGACCATTATTTTTACGATATTATAGACACGTATTTCACGTCAGCCACTAATTGACTCACTAATTCAAAATTTGCTTAAGTAATTACTTAGTATTCTGTAGCTCATATTAAAAATATTAGAATAATTACTTTTTCTTACAAATTGAAAATATTGTTTGGTCATTTAATGTCTTTTAATGAAATGATATTTTTATTAAGAATTTATTGTTGATTAAACTTATTTATTATCTTAAAATTAATATCATTTAAAAAAAAAGATTAATTGAAACAAAAATTTTTTTGAAAAGTCAAAAAATTAGAATATTTATGCAAGGGGTTTAAAATATTAGAATATTTCACATAAATTCTCCCTTAATTATCACCAATTCATAACTGGTGGCATCATTGATTAAATCCAGACGATTTTATTAAAAATCAGTATTTTTTTTTTTGCAGTTTGTTTGCTTTTTCATCTTAAAAAGGGTCGTCTTAAAAAGGAGAGTGATATTCCTGAATCTATTAAACTTCGTATGGTTGATTTGTATCGGCACGATAAAAATCAATGTTATATAGCAAATTATTTACCTTGTTCGCATTCAAGTGTTAGTAAAATACTAACACAATATTAAAAAAATGGAAAATTTCAAAATAATCGCCGAAATGGCGGCCGAAAACCAAAAACATCTGCTATAGATAACAGGAAACTGAAGCGTATAGTTGAGAAAAAACGTTTTAGAAGTGTGAGATTCTTGCACCGAAAATGGAAAGAAGAAGGAGTTGAAGTTTCTACATCGACAACATTAAGACGTCTCCATAAATTTAAGTTTGAATCTCGTGTACCGAAAAAAAAACCTCTCATGACTGCAAAACAAAAATGTATAATATTGAATTGGTGTAAATCAAGATGTTTATGGAGCGAAGAAGATTGGAAAAATATATTATTCAGTGATGAAAGTATGTTTTGTGTTTCATATGGTAATCAAGGTATTCGAGTTTGGAGATGAAGCAAGAAGCATTTGATAAAGAATGCCTTAAACGTTCCGTAAAATTTGCTGCTAGTGTCATGGTTTGCGTTTGCATGAGTGCAGAAGGACTTGGAAAGTTATGCATCGTCTACGAAAGGGTTAACTCTCAGATATATCCAGACATTTTGGAATATTACATGATTCCATCATCAGAAGATTTATTTAAAGATGATTTCATCTTTCAACAAGATTTAGTGTCACCGCATACCTCAGTGTCAACTACGAATTGGTTCCGCCAACGCAACAGTAAGGTACTTACTTGGCCTCCAAACTCACCAGACCTTAATCCCATCGAAAACTTATGGTGTATAAGAAAGAAAAAACTCAAAAAAATCCTCCTTCAAGTAAAACTGAATTAGTGGCACGTATAAAGTCTATTTGGGCTAATATTGACAGAAATGTTTGTAAACACCTTGTATACAGTATGCAAGATTGATTATACGTTGTTATGAAAGCTAAAGGGGATGATATAAAATATTAACTGCCATTTACTTCATATTCATAAGGTAATATTGTTGCGTAAAATAAAATATTCTAATATTTTGAACCAATCTAAATTTCATTCTAATATTTTGATGTGTTTCAAAAAGCTGTATACCTAATTTATTGTACTGTATTTTATATTTTGTAAATGTTAAAATCTTATCTAAACATTCCAGATTTAATTTATAAGACATTTAAATGCATTTACTTAGTATCAAAAATAAATGAATGAAAAATATTTTTTCTTATTACTTTTTCCCAATTATTCTAATATTTTGAACATGAGCTGTACTTAGAAAAATGTTTCCTTAGTTGGGTTTTATCAACCGCAAAAAATAGCCTTATTAGATTTTAAACTCTCTAAATATTCATTTGCTAAAAAAAAAAAAAAAAAAAAAAAAAAAAACGCATATTCTAAATTATTGTCCGAAATGCTTTACATAACGACGCTGAAGATAAACACGTTTTTTCCTTTTCCAATGTTTGCAAAGATATTTAAGTGATATCTATTTTTCAAAATGATATTCGTATGCAAACTACAACAAAAGTGTTTTAGATAACTCATTATTTTCGGTGTCTTTGCATGATAATAGAAAAAATCAAACGCCTCTTTGCTTAATTACCACAGTCGTTAAAGAGATCACTTTAAAAGGCAAAGTAAGATTTGTTTTAAAATGATTGCGACGTTTAATGTTTCCGATTATCTATTAACCAAACAATAATTACAGAAATTATTGATTTTCCAGATGCATTTTCAAAAGGATGAGTGCTCTTTTTCCCGTATGAGTGCTGTATTTACGTATCATCCATAAAGATGTGAAGTTTTTGTTCTCTCATTTTTCGTAAAAAAGAGAAAAATATTCGATGATTTTTGTAGAAAGTGATTATTATTGTCAAATACTTTTCATACGAATAAATGTAATATATTAGAGATGACAAATACTTTCACATCCGTGTGCTAAATGTTTCCAAAAAAAATATTTTACGCATCAATGACGTGCTAACAATCAAAATAATTAAATTTATAAACAAAATAAGTATAAAATTAAATAAAAAAATCACAAACAATAATGAAAGAAAATTACTAATAAATATTAATAAATATGGGTAACGTATATGTAGACGTTGTATTTTAGAAAGTAATAAAAAAAATAATAATGGTATTTTTGTTGTTGCATTTGAATGCCAAATAATAATATCAGTTTTATATTAAACTATTTTTGACACAATGCAAGCTGAACTGAAATCAACGAACAGGCGGTTTCTACTTTTTATTTCATAGTATGACTCTCAAGCATAGGTGCAATGCAAAAATGGAAAAGTGGCAAATGTCAGCTTCTATAAAGAGCTCAATCTATCAGGTATCATATTCCAAGTTAGCATAATTAAATCATGTACATTTTTGCTGATAATGCATGATAATCTTCTGTTTTCGATATGGTCCAAATTTTGATTAAATTTAATAAATATCTTAGCCCATTTTGGACTAGATTGGAATTAATTAATTTCTACTTAAACGTCTTCAATTTCTAGTAAATTAAATTGATAAGCAATGGATAAGCTCAACTAGTTTAAATTTACTGTATTTTGATATAGAAAATGAATATCGTGCCGAAAATATTTCGTTTCTATCTTTGGCACGCATAGCATAAGTGGATCGCCCCTGTAATATGCAGTTTTACCGTGTAAGTGATTACCTATATGAGTGATATTAAAAGATAGATGTATATACAGGGTGAGTCTAAATTGTTTTTATGAAATAAGAGGGGTAATAGTATCCATCCAGACGAGCAATAATTACCATTGGAACACAGGGTCGCATTCCACTCTGAGAGGCAGGAAAGAGTAAAATTAAAATTTCAAGATGAACTTAACAGTATTGGGAAAGTGAATGAACGATACCAAAAGTTGAGCAGTTTAACTTATTGATCAGAGAAAAACTCACAGCAAGTGCTCAAACTGGCGGCCATGCGTGTCGTTGCACAGTTCACACCGGCGAAGGAAGGACTGGCGTATCCTCTCTAAGATTCCTAGTGTTGTGTTAAATTTTGTCTGCGGCAACAATGATTCTCATTACCAGATATTCAGTCGAGCCACATAAGTCTTGTCTCGTATACTAAAGATATGACTTCTCTCCAGAAGAAAATGTCTAGTGGGTTGAGGTCCAGTGAGTGAGGAGGCCAAGCCATAAGTCTGCCACGTCCGATCCATCGTGCGGAATATGTGGCATTCAAAAAGTACCGGATCATGCTGAAAAAGTGTGCTGGGGCTCCATCATGCTTAAACCTCATGCCTCTCTATATAGGCAGCGGTACAGCCTGCAGCAAACTGGGAAGAAGTTGTTCCAAGAAGATACAGTATGTTGTGTCGGTCAAACAGTTTGGCAAGATGTAAGGGCCTACTATGTAATCTCTAAGAATACATGCCCAGATGTTCACGGAAAATTCCTGCTGGTGTTTACGAGGGGTAGTGCAGTGGGTATCGCTGTCAGACAAAACGGTGGTGATTACGCACGTTAAAAATGCCGTCTCTGCCACTGAGCTCCAAATATAACAGGAGATCTGTCTTCCTAATGCCCAACATGCTTTCCAGTGGTCCGCGCGGAAGGATACAGTGCCTATAATTTTAGCTCCCATTCAGGGCAAAAGATTCTGTCTATCGCATTCCTTTACATAATTAGTGAATTATTTATGATTTAGATAAGCATAGCTTAATTATAAAAGCATAAATTAGGATAATAGTAAATGAGAATACTAATATCTGACATTGTCGACACGGACTATTTTTTACTTTTGCCAAGCAAGCTTCATTTGCCTTTCATGCTTCTGACCGCTGATTCTGAACTCCTCTTATATAGAGAGCTCAATGGTCTCTGCTGAATAATTCCTCATCACTAAATAATGCTAATGTTGGAAATCGTGTATCGTTATTCCTCATCCCGAGCACCCACTGCACAAAGTCTTCCCGACGGGGATAATCATGTTTGTGTAAACATTGCACCTTTTGCACATGGTAGGGGTGCACGCGTTCCTCGTGTAAAATACGCCACGTCACCTTCTGAAAGATACCCATTTCGTATGCCACCGTTTGCATACGAGTAGAAGGCGTTTCTGCAGTCTCAGTTATTAACTTTTTTCTTTCATTCGTGTATGTTCTCTCTACTCTCAATACCGTGGAACAATAACACTACATTGTCAAACTTTGTCTATTACATGTGGATTAAATTCATCCGTCAAAATCAGACCAGATAATTTGATTGTTTAGCTTTTCCATCCTCTTTTATTTATATTATTTAACTTTATTATTAGATTTATTTTTTACTTTATTTTAGTATTTATTTATTTACTTATTTATTTATTTTTTTACTTTATTTTAGTATTTATTTATTTATTTATTTATTTTTATTTATTTTTTTTAACTTTATATTAGTATTTATTTATTTACGTATTTATTTATATTTATTTATTTATTTTATTATCCCCCCCTCTTTTAAACTATTTTTTTAATTTTTTAAAGTTACTTAATTTATTATTATACTTTTTTCCTTATTTGTTTTTTATATTGATTATATATTTTCTTATAATTTCTTTTTACTTTGCCGACTCTGTTTTTTTTTTAATTTAATTTGCTTCATATATTCCATTTTGTTCCGTCTTCTTCTGATTGGCTAATGCACTCTGTGTGATTAGATCATGAATTCTCATTTCTTATTGGCTGTTTTATTTAACCGATCCTCTTTCTTTAACCTTTCCTCCAGTCTTGTTCCTGCCTTAAAAGAGGTACTACATCTTCTTTGCGCATGATGAAGAAAGACATTGCTCTTTCCAGAGACCTTGCTAATTTCTTATTTTTATGGTGTTAATAAGAAATTTTACCTATACCTTTTATTTGTCTTCAATCAAAGGCGTCGCGAGTTAATCTCATCGTGTAACTTTTAACAGTTATGTGTCGGGGACTATGTATCTAATTACATATACCATATGGCAGCACCCTCACACGCGTGGGAATGAGGCAGCAGTACCACCTATTTTGGCATAACACTGAGTATCTCTAATTCAATGGCACTCCAGTGCATTTTATTATATATTTACTTACCCATCATACGTAGTATAGGGTAAATCTTGTAATCGTTTTAAAAATCGAAAAAAAAAAATTGACGGAATTACACGTTTCAGACACTGGTGATTCCGAGAAACGAATTTTTAGAAAAAAAAAAATGCAGTCCGTCTGTCTGTGTGTCTGTAAACGCTCTATCTCCCGAACAAATTAAGATAAAGACTTGAAATTTGGTATATACTTAGTATGTAATAATGGGAAGAAGCTTATTGAATTTCAGTAACCTCGATTATCCGGACATATTTTTTCGGACTCTCGAAATATTCATTCTGATAAAAGGTATACCAAAATTTTCGAAATTGTTTATTTTAAGGAGTAAATATAAAAGACAATAAAAAAACCCTAAATTTTGCATAAAGAATGAAGTCGATCGGATATTGAGTTGCCGAGATATTTATAATCCTATTTTCAACACTCTTCGATTTTTCATGACCCTGGTATTTCATCCAAATTTCAATTCAAAGATACATTTTAATTGCAAATGTGACGCTTAATCCGATGCCGTAAACTGTAATTTAATATTATTATAATTTTTGGAGTTACAAGGATGTTTCTTTTACGCAGTTCAGTGATAGAGCATTTAAAGCGAGGGTAACGAAAAAGAAAGGCTACCGCGGTGCTTTACGCGTATCTTTTTTTACAGACCGCGGGAGTCACGTGATGCTCGAATGCACCCATGCAGGTGTACGAAAAGAGCATCACGTCACTCTAGCGGTCTGTAAAAAAAGATAAGTGGAATGAACCGCGGTAGTCTGTCTTTTTCGTTAGCCTCGATTTAACCCCTTCGCGACGAGCGTCCTTTATAGAATTTTTAAACTTTTATCACCGGTTTTTTAAAACAGAAATTTTCGCCTAATTGAATCGCAGAAATTCTGACATTAAATAAGGCAAAGCTTACAATAAAAATTAACTGGTGGGAATAATCGAGGATTCTGAGCATCTTATGTGTCACGTATACGTGTCGCTCGTCCCCACGGGGTTAAAGTTTATGACGTCATCAAGCCAAGATTTTATTCGAATTGCAATGTATTTTATAAATAGTTTACACATGTTTTATTTTCATATTTTATATTATGCATAACCATGATGGGTAAGTATTACGTTGACCCCTAACGACTGCTTTTCCCTTTAACACTGTTTACAAACATTTTAGAGCGATACGAACATCTCAAGATACATATATGCAAACAACGGTAAACAGTTTCAGATAATTCATCACATTACCTATATTTTTCCAATGACAGAAAAAACCTAACGTCTCGCATTCTCGATTACCAAAGTCATCGAAACATCACTTTAACAGAAGAGTTGAGATTTGTTTTCATATGATGGTGAGCGTAATGCTTCCGATAATCTATTACCCAAACAGTAATTGTAGGGACTATTGATCTGCTAGCAGCTGTTTCAAAGAGATGCCGTTCTCTTTTCCATATTCTAGTACAATAGTATGACCTGTAGTTTGTATAAATGCAAGGAATTCTTTTTCAAGAAAAAACAATATTTCACTCTTAAACGAATTTTATTATCTGATACTTTAAGCAACAGTAGTATCAATTAAATTTCTTTTTAGGTGCGTTCGTAATTATATAAATACGTAGCACCTATTGTCGTCGTCTGGTCCGTCCGTCTGTCCGTCCGTCTGTCTGTCTGTCCGTCTGTCCGTCCGTCCACATATAACAACGCAAAAACTACCCAACCGATTTTTTTGAAATTTCAGATATATTATCTTTGCAGAATTTTGTCGAGACATTTCAAATTTTATCAAAATCGAATCAAAACTTTAGAAAATATTAATAAAAATATTTATCAAGAAATTTGAAAAAAAAAAAAAAAAAAAATCGGTGCTTTTTTGTTATAGGAGGTTCCGAGGTTTAATCGTCAAGCGACCGAGAAACTTATTTTATTACAGAAATTAATCTGCAGACGATATAATTCATTTCACAGAATTAAAAATCATCAAGATCTGAATATTTATATAACAATATCTACAGTATGAACGCACCTCGTTTGTTACGTTTGACGTACAATTTCCAACTTGTTTAGTTTTTATATCATTATATGTAAAACGGGTGCTATTGTTGTTATTAATATTGTAGTAACTTTAATTTTTTTTAATTAAAATAATCGTTTAATTACTTTTTAATTTATTTTTAAGATTTATTTTATTTTAATTATTTTTTAACTACATGTTGATTTTTATGTCGTATTTAAATCTTAGAAATATTTTTTTATTTAAGCCGCAGACTAACTTTATAAGAAAATTTATCAGCCTTAATATTAATAAAATGTTTAAGATTAATGTTTTTAAGATTTAACATATCAAACTTTTTTTAATTATAGGTATTCAAACATTGATTTAATTTTCATTATTATAAATTTTTCGCGTTTGTATTGCATCAAATTCTATTTAAAATTTACATAAGAACTGAATAGTATTTCACTGTAATCACTGTAATATTAGTCAATATGTTTTTCGAACATTTGTATAATATCACTAGCAGGCTAAGCCCGCTGCGCTAGTCCATTTCCCAAATGAACCTTGAATCAAATGAAATGGTGAATTCGACCTTGTATTTTAAAGTAATATGGACCTTCACCTGGAATGTCCTTCCACATTGCTGAATACGATGCGAACGCCATTACGCCATTTTATTATCTTATGCGGCAGAAAATATCCGGGCTATTAAGGGGTCTTGTACCTTTTAAACACGCCGAAAATCAACAAAAACTTTAAAACTTTGAATTAGTATATCTTAAACTTTTTTGTGTATAAGCATGAATTTTTGACTTTTGATTAAGCAGATTGTGCTTTTAGATATAATACCATTAGAAACTGACTTGTCTTTTACAGAATTGAGCATTGTTGAAAATAAAGTTGCTCTTTTTTTTTACTCCGTAAATCATTGCGCGCATGATATCTTCAGAACGTACGACTGGATTGTTATGAAATTTGATGTTTATAATAAGCACACATATTATACATTTAAAATGACCTACTCTTAGATCAAAACTATTTCATTAACCATGTAAAAAAATATTTTTGTAAATAATTTCAAAATTTTACATTTTTTAATGAATAAAAATCTTCATATTTAAAAATCTTATCACTGTAAATATTTAAAAGTAGATCATTTTAAACACACATATGCGCTTATTATCTAAATCAAATTTCATAGCAATCCATGCATACGTTCTCAAGATATCATGCGTGCAGTGGCTTACGGAGTAAAAAAAAAGAGCTATTTTAATTTCAACAATGCACAAATTCAGTAAACTATTAGTCAGTTTCTAATAGTATTATATTAAAAAGAACAAGTTTTTAAATTAATAATCAAAACTTTATGTTTATACACATATTAAGGTTTTGAAAATACACTAATTCAAACTTTGATTGTTTTTCTCGATTTTCGTCGCGCTTAAAAGGTACAAGACCCCTTAAACGAATTTTATTATCTGACACTCTAAGCAACAGTAGTATCAATTAAATTTCTTTTTTAGTTTTTATATCATTATATGTAAAAGAGGTGTTTGTGATGTTACTGATATTGTAAGTAACATTATTTTTTTTTGAAAAATTAAAATAATCGTTTAATTATTTCTTAACTATTTTTTCTAATTTAATTATTAATTTTTTTTCCGATTTTACATGTTGATTTTTGTGCCGTGTTTAAATCTTAAACTACAAAGTAAATTTATAAGAAAATTTATCAGCATTAATATTAATAAAATATTTTGCCGTGCAGGAATTTGCAATTTATTTCATTTTATTTTATTTTCGTTTAAATTTGTTGTTTGTATAAATTTGTTGTTTGTATAAGTGCAAGGAATTCTTTTTCAAGAAAAAACAGTATTTCACACTTGAACGAATTTTATTATCTGACACTCTAAGCAACAGTAGTATCAATTAAATTTCTTTTTTAGTTTTTATATAATTATAGGTAAAAGAGGTGTTTATGTTGTTACTGATATTGTAAGTAACTTTAATTTTTTTGAAAAATTCAAATAATCGTTTAATTATTTCATAATTATTTTTTTAAATTTACTATTTTTTTTCTTATTTTACATGTTGATTTTTGTGCCGTGTTTAAATCTTAACCCGCAGAGTAAATTTATAAGAAAATTTATCAGCCTTAATATTCATAAAATATTTTGCCGTGCAGGAATTTGCAATTTATTTCATTTTATTTTATTTTCGATTTTTTGTTTATTTTACTTGTTTTAAAAGTGCGTGAGTCAAAACGTATCTAATGTACAGGTACGTCTCTTATCAGATTAACATCTGCAAACTAATTATTTTATATTTGTTCTTTAATGTAATTACTTTAAAATTCGTGATTACCATATAAAATGTTAATTTCGTATGGATTAAAATATTACTAATATTTCTATATTTAAGATAGGACACACGTCTTATAATTTTTTAAAGAACATTTCGATTTCGTATTTAAACCACTTTGATGTCGCTATGTACTGTATTGTGGGGAGTTGCTGCTGACCATAAAACAATGGCCTTTAACCACGAGTGGCAACAGCCACGCCTTTGCGGGTATATGCACTCTGAAAAAGACTATTTATATTGGATAAAGAGGAAGCTGTGATAAAATGTTCTTCACGCCTGTTGGTGTTTTTCTTCTATATACCCGCAGATGAAGTGACATGGGTAAAATCCATAAAGCAAAATACCTATGCATTATTGGCAATTTTTCATAGTATTATTTATAAAAAATCGTGCACGTATGCCACATGATACTGTGTATATAGAGGATGTTCGCACCTATTTTAGACGAATTTCATTTTATTTACAGAACTATTTTATGTTAAATATTTGCGTTTTAAATGTTCAGTTTAAAAACCCTTATTCTGAACCATCTTTCTATGCCGTAAATAATGCTTTTTGTACCACGAGAATACTGCCTTTTGTAGTTTTGGAAGAATCATCGTATTGGGAAGAATCATCGGACAATTTCTCTTTAACAGCTTTCCGAAGTCTCTGAAGGGTTGTAAGTCATCGTTTGGATAACGCACTTTTTAAAAGTACAAAAACGCAAAAATCCATTACTGATACATCAGGAGATTTAGCAGGTATATCGGTAGAGGGTTCTAGCCTTGATACTCGTTTCTTGTTCCATTTTTTCCTGAAAAATACCAACGGATTGTAATGTGTGGTTGTTTGCTTTATCTTGACACAGTTCAACAGATTGATGACACTGATGGTTAATAAATGGTATTTCATGTTTGAAGATTGGGAGTAAAATATGCTTCAAATAGTATGTGAAGTTGATCTGAACATTTTCCTCCACTCTTTTTATTTTTGATTGGCCGTTATATGTAAAGCCAGCAACATTCATAAATTGTGTTGCTAAAATTTTCTTTAGATACATTGAACCATGTTTTAAGATTTTTTTTTTCGTGATAATAAATTAATCTCTTTTTATTACAATTATTTAAGTAGACCCAAGGTTTAGCTATTATAATTTTTCTCTGGATAAATGCTTCTCATGAAGAATTCTGCATCCTGTTCTACGTTCGGCGATATATCGTGGAGAAAAACGACGGAAATTGTGTTTTTAGGCCTCTTTGAAATTTAAATCAGTGTTAATGAGTTTGTTAACAGCTGACACTGAGAATTTTAACGATTTAGCAACATTTATTTGACTTAGAGGATATTCTTTTACCATACAAGATTTTACCTTTGCGATATTCGAAGAATTCCTTTTTGTTCTTGGATACACATTTGGAGCTACTTTTCCAATTGAAGTGTCTGGCTTCACGTTTTTCCCCTTGCCTAATTGACAATATTACCTTCTGTGGCTTAAGATATATAAAAACCACGAATAATTCTCTTCGGAAAGTTCAGAATTATAGCCTTCCATCCAACGGTTCTTTAACAGCGCCATTTTGCATGTAAACAAAAATTTCAGTTGCCAGACGAGAATTTATATCTTCAATCTTCACTTATACTTTCACTTTTCTTTTTTTATATTAGTTGTGAAAATCTTTTTCTATATATACGATTTTTTTTTTTACAACTCGTCAAAAAAATGTGCGAACAACGTCTGTAAATATAATGTTTACAAGTGTCATCAATAGAACTTTAGAATTAAAAAAAGTACTACTCTTATCATTTTGAATATGTTCATTAAAAAGAACGTCATTTAAAGATACAAAATTGAATATATAGGGTGGTTATAATATAAGTATCTCTATTTGGAGCTGTCTGTAGCTTGAAGGAATAACTGGAATGAAACCAAAATCGGTACACTTACTATTCGAAAAGGGGGAAGCAGAATGAAACAATAAAAAAAATAATTGCAATAATCGCCGACAGATGGCGCTTTTGAGTGTGACACGCAATGTGTAATATTGTATACCGTTGAGGTGTCGCAAACCTCAATAATTTTAACGCATATCCCAACATGTGCGAAACATCACTCCTGATGCGACACATTCTGCAGTTGAGCACGTCGTGCACTGCCTGGATTGTGTCCTCCAGCACAATGGCCATGTGAAACCTGAAAATGATCGGCACCGTTATGCGAAAGCGTAATCACATTCACTGTGACATTTTCCAATAAATTAGCTATGTCATCCGGTTTTACGCCTTAATTCTTTGTTTTTGTATTACACATTACATTTCACACTCAATAGCGCCATCTGTCGGTGATTATTGTAATTATTTTTTTATTGTTCCATTCTTCTTCCCCCTTCTCGAATAGCAAATGTACCGATTTTGGTTTCATCTAGGTTATTCCTTCAAGCTACAGACATTTTGCAAATAAAGATACTTATATTATAACCACCCGGTACTTCTTTAATTTTTTCGAAAGTTTATGAACATTTGAAAACGGATAAATGTACTTTTATTATTCCATTCTTCTCCCCCCTTCTCGATTAGCAAGTGTACCGATTTTGGTTTCATTTAGGTTATTCCTTCAAGCTACAGACATTTTTCAAATAGAGATACTTATATTATAACCACCCGGTAATTCTTTAATTTTTTCGAAAGTTTTTGAACATTTGAAAACGGATAAATGTACTTTTATTGTTCCATTCTCCTCCCCCCTTCTCGATTAGCAAGGGTATCCATTTTGGTTTCATTTAGGTTATTCCTTCAAGCTACAGACATTTTTCAAATAGAGATACTTATATTATAACCACCCGGTATTTCTTTAATTTTTTTGAAAGTTTTTGAACATTTGAAAACGGATAAATGTACTTTTATTGTTCCATTCTCCTCCCCCCTTCTCGATTAGCAAGGGTATCCATTTTGGTTTCATTTAGATTATTCCTTCAAGCTACAGACATTTTTCAAATAGAGATACTTATATTATAACCACCCGGTATTTCTTTAATTTTTTCGAAAGTTTTTGAACATTTGAAAACGGATAAATGTACTTTTATTGTTCCATTCTCCTCCCCCCTTCTCGATTAGCAAGGGTATCCATTTTGGTTTCATTTAGGTTATTCCTTCAAGCTACAGACATTTTTCAAATAGAGATACTTATATTATAACCACCCGGTATTTCTTTAATTTTTTCGAAAGTTTTTGAACATTTGAAAACGGATAAATGTACTTTTATTGTTCCATTCTCCTCCCCCCTTCTCAATTAGCAAGGGTATCTATTTTGGTTTCATTTAGGTTATTCCTTCAAGCTACAGACATTTTTCAAATAGAGATACTTATATTATAACCACCCGGTATTTCTTTAATTTTTTCGAAAGTTTTTAAACATTTGAAAACGAATAAATGTACTTGAAAATAAATCTAATAATAATTTAATCAAAGCATCTTAAAATGCTTTTTAAAAGAGTGCAATTTCTGTTAAAAATAATACAATAAAAGAATAATAGATGAAATTGCACAGCAAATCCCCGCTATAAATAAACATTTTTCATATCACTAAAATATATCTTGAAAAAGTAATTCAATTAAATTCTATTTACTCTTAAAACGAACTAATTTACTTCTACGCAAAATACTTGATATTTTTATCTTTATTTATTTTTCATTTACAATTGATATTATTATAAATAAAGAAAAGAACTTGTTTCATCTTTTATTCCTTCATTATTACACATACCATTTTACAATTGCATTAATTAAATGTTAAAGATGTTAAAACTCATATATATATAGTAAATATTTAACCAGATTAATCAAATACTTTTCATTGTTATCTATATTTACTCAAAGAATTTAAACGCAGTCCTTTTAAAAATCTATTAACATTTTAAATTACTTTTATAAATATCACTCAAGAGATAAGTTAATATTTAAAATAGCGTTTTGGAAATTTTAATTAAATTGTTAATTATGGATTTCGGGTAAACATAAAAAAAAATATCTATACTAGAACAAATTTTGTATAATGTGTATCAAAAATATTGACAACAAAGATTTAAAAATTTAATTTTCTAAAACAATATTAATTACTGAACACACTTTAACATTTATTTAATAATGTAATGGTAGGTAATACTGCCACACATATTTCAAATTAAAATTGGGATGGTTGTGATAAAATTAAATATATATATATATATATATATATATATATATCTTAAGATGCGGGAATTAGTGCTATCTTTTCTATTTAAGTCTTGAAAAGAATTTTTTTCGCTTTCGATTTTCACTTTAAAATTTTGAAAACATTTTTTAATAGTAATATAACCATTGAAGGTAACCCGTCACTTTCAAATTTTTCTCAATAAATGTATTTCTACATCAGTTTTATTTCATTTACACAAAAAAATTAAATAAAACACATACACAACATCATTATTTCTATAATCAGAGCTTTTTCTAACACTTTCCAGCATAGTTGAATCGTATTTATGAATTCTGTTTGTCTGTCTGTCTGTGCTCTAACTCACGTAAATATGCTCGGATTGCAATGCAATTGATATATGTTAATAAGGTTTGCTATGGCATGATCGGTATTGAAAATGAAGCATATAGCTTTTCACAGAGACATTCAAAGACATTCAAAAGAATTCCGTTACATTACGGTCAATGCAGAAAAATCGTCTGCTGTGTACTTAAATAATTTTACACGATTCGAAACATATTGAAATTGATATATTTCACGGAGGTGCACTACAAGATGCTTACTGTACAATAAGGTGTACATAGGATTCATTGTTCATGTACAGGGACACACAAAATAATTCGGTTACTGCACTATCTATCAATAGTAATTAATTAACAACTGCTGGAAGTACAGTCCCTGGCCAAATTATTAGACGCAGTTGTTTTTATTATAATTTGTTAAATATCTGGAAAGATACATGAGGAATTATGTTGAAACTTTAGGAGTGTAAACAGCATGATAAACGTCATATATTTCCGAGAAGATTTTCTCTTGAAACCCCATAAGGGGCCGTCAACAAATTGAAGAAAAACGAATATCTTTTGGATAACCCTGTAAAAACTAATATCACAAAAGCGTTGAAACGGTATCACACGCTTAGGAGGCTTATTGTAATAATTTGGGTTCATTTTTATGAAGATAGCATGTATACTCGAAGAGAAATTCAGGTTTTTATAAAAACGGTCCCAAATTTTACGAAGTTTTTTGCTTATAATTTGCAGAGTTTTTAATATAAAAACAAGTTATTTTCAGAAAATATGACAAACAAAATTATACACAATACCCTGTAATCAGAATTAAAAAATAATAATAATTGCATGAAAAATGAGCAGGTTTACTAAATATTTTTTCACTGCGCATGCGCGAATTCAATCAAAATATACTGTGCATAATATATTAGCTAAATATATAGACCAACTTTTATGAAAGTCTCAAAAACATAGCTTGAAAATTCTGATAGTGTTCGTCAATAGAATAAGCTCGAAATTCGCTGTTTCCAAAAGGAAGCAAAAAGATGAGGGGTTGTATCAAATATAGAATGAGAGACGCTTCATTCTTATTATGTCAACTTTCAAAAGGTAGTATATTTGGATACAACCCCTCATCTTTTTGCTTCTTGTTGGAAACAGCGAATTTCGAGCTTATTCTATCGACGGTCACTATCAGAATTTTCAAGCTATGTTTTTGAGACTTTCATAAAAGTTGGTCTATATATTTAGCTAATATATTATGCACAGTATATTTTGATTGAATTCGCGCGTGCGCAGTGAAAAAATATTTAGTAAACCTGCTCATTTTTCATGCAATTTTTATTATTTTTTAATTCTGATTGCAGGGTATTGTGTATAATTTTGTTTGTCATATTTTCTGAAAATAACTTGTTTTTATATTAAAAACTCTGCAAATTATAAGCAAAAAACTTAGTAAAATTTGGGACTGTTGTTATAAAAACCTGAATTTCTCTTCGAGTATACATGCTATCTTCAATAAAAATGAACCCAAATTATTACAATAAGCCTCCTAAGCGTGTGATACCGTTTCAACGCTTTTGTGATATTGGTTTTTACAGGGTTAACAAAAACGTATTCGTTTTTCTTCAATTTGTTGACGGCCCCTTAAGGGGTTTCAAGAAAAAATCTTCTCGGAAATATATGACGTTGATCATGTTTTTTACACTGCTAAAGTTTCAAGATAATTTCTCATGTATCTTTCCAGATATTTAACAAATTATAATAAAAACAACTGCGTCTAATAATTTGGCCAGGGACTGTACGTTTTCAGTTGTGGTACGCGTTTTTTAATTCAAGTCATTTTTTGCTTATTACTTTGCACATATAAAGTCTATAGATTCTATACAGGCTTCACAAAAGATCTCGGGTACATTTCCGTTTAGTGTCAGAATTTGCTGTGCGGGGAATTTTCAACTGTGCAATGCGTTTCTTAACTGAAATAAATTTTAATCCGATTCAGGGCTTTGCCAAATAATTCGTATATTTTTCCAATTATAGATGGTAATTGCTGGAATTGGGCTTTCATATGTGTTATGTGTTTTGGAAAAACGGACTTGGAATCATTAGGGTTCCTGGCAGAGAGCCAATATCGCTTTAGAGAAGCTAGAGGAACAGTTCATGCTTTGAAGAAATTAAAAAGTAATGTGCGATGGTCTCCCTCGATATAGATAGATCCTTTGGCTCTATGAAATGGCCTATTTTGGCAGATATTATTGATGAGCTCCCCATTAAAGAATATCTCAAGGACGCTCTGAAAAATTATATCAGTTCACGCCCTATAGATCTGAATTTTCAGGTGGTATCATCTGGTTTACAGCTTTTAAAGGCTTCCATCCAGATTCCTATTGAGGGCCCTTTCTTTGGTCCATATTTGCAGATAAAATAATTAAAGAATATAACAGAAGACAAAGATTCATAATCTCTTATGTTGATGATTCAGTGGTCCTTGAGAGCACTGATAACAGACAGGCACTGCAAACCAGGATCAACCCGTGTGTTACACTATCTAATAATATAGCTACAGATCTACGGCTTTCTTTAAGCACTGAGAAGATTACAGCAATGATTTTTGGCCGTTTTACTTTTCCAAATAGACGCCCGATCTTTAAGTTATCTTGTAATTTAATCTCAGTTAAGGACACTATCAAATACTTGGGTTTCGTTATCAGTGCTAGGTGCACCTGGCTAGAATATCTGGAAATATATGTATAGTCAGGGACAAAATTATATACTTTACGATTAATCATAAAAAAAACTTTATGCAGACATAAAGGACTATAAGCTGAATTTCTGAAACTATGGTGCTTAGGTGTTATTGAAAATCAAATATCCTATAGTTATGAGTTGTGGATTTCAGCTTTAAAGATACCAGGTCTTAGAAGGTTCAGCACATGCTAGCGGTTGAGTTTACTGTCTATGAGAAAGGCATATCGCTCCGTATATATGGATGCGTCATGTGCCATTGCTGGTGTTCCACTAGTCCATCTTGCATTGAAATATAGGGGAGAAATATTAAACTTTCTAGACGGGACGGGTGTGAGTCAGAAAGACAATGTTGTCCTTAGGGGTGCTGACTTTAAGAGAAGGATATACATTTCTGATTTTACACATTATTATAAAATTCAAAATATTCGGATGATTGAATCAGACACTTCGGTGGTTCCGTCTTCAATTTGTCCTATTATTTATACTGATGGCTCCAGTATGGAACACGGTGTGGGTGCAGCATTTACAGTTAACTATAAAAGTCAATTTATTTTTCATCATCGAATTTGACTCTGAAAATTTAACTCGATTTATCAGGCTGAACTTCTATCAATACTGCATGCTATTGACTGGTTTCTCAACACAAGTATTAACGAAGTGATAATGTATTGAGATAGTAGATCGTCACTGCAAGCCCTATTTCGGGCTTTTCCTACGAGTAGTATCATAAAGCATATATACGGAAAATTACTGCATAACAGTTCAAGAGTTATTAACATCGGATGGTTCAAAGCTCATGTGGGAATTTACGGTAAAGAGCGCTCTGATTCCTTCGCAAAATCTGCTGTTGACGACATTACTCTTGCTTTTCATGACCGAGTCCTCCACCCAAGATCATTGGTAATTACATATTTCAGAAACAAAATTATTAACCATTGGCAAAGGGACTGGTCTAATTCAAACAACAGCGGGGCACTTATCAGCTTATCAACAAAGTGATCACGGACTTCTTGTGCAGCAATTAAATGCTGGTATACTATCTGACTGGACATGAGAACTTCCAAAGTTTCCTCAACGAAATTGTTAAAAGGAACTCTGATCTTTGTGATTGTGGCCAAGTTGCTGGTAATGTGACTCATTATATCTTCGGAAAATACATGGAAATTGGTGGCATTACATTTTACATATTGTCTATGTTATGCTAACATATAATTGACATCTAATTACCAGGAAATACTATTTGTCTCTTTCTAAGATGTCAACACTTCAATACTGATCTCAATTTTGCACCAAGATTGCCTTGCCACTGGTATTCGATTGTAAAATAATCAATTTTAAAAATCATGCCACCATAGTTAAAAACTTATAAGTGATCACGGACTTCTTGTGCAGCAATGAAATGCTGGTATACTATCTGACTGGACACGAGAACTTCCAAAGTTTCCTCAACGAAATTGTTAAAAGGAACTCTGATCTTTGTGATTGTGGCCAAGTTGCTGGTAATGTGACTCATTATATCTTCGGAAAATACATGGAAATTGGTGGCATTACATTTTACATATTGTCTATGTTATGCTAACATATAATTGACATCTAATTGTCAGGAAATACTATTTGTCTCTTTCTAAGATGTTAACACTTCAATACTGATCTCAATTTTGCACCAAGATTGCCTTGCCACTGGTATTCTATTGTAAAATAATCAATTTTAAAAATCATGCCACCATAGTTAAAAACTTATAAGTAATCACGGACTTCTTGTGCAGCAATGAAATGCTGGTATACTATCTGACTGGACACGAGAACTTCCAAAGTTTCCTCAACGAAATTGTTAAAAGGAACTCTGATCTTTGTGATTGTGGCCAAGTTGCTGGTAATGTGACTCATTATATCTTCGGAAAATACATGGAAATTGGTGGCATTACATTTTACATATTGTCTATGTTATGCTAACATATAATTGACATCTAATTGTCAGGAAATACTATTTGTCTCTTTCTAAGATGTCAACACTTCAATACTGATCTCAATTTTGCACCAAGATTGCCTTGCCACTGGTATTCTATTGTAAAATAATCAATTTTAAAAATCATGCCACCATAGTTAAAAACTTATAAGTAATCACGGACTTCTTGTGCAGCAATGAAATGCTGGTATACTATCTGACTGGACACGAGAACTTCCAAAGTTTCCTCAACGAAATTGTTAAAAGGAACTGTGATCTTTGTGATTGTGGCCAAGTTGCTGGTAATGTGACTCATTATATCTTCGGAAAATATATGGAAATTGGTGGCATTACATTTTACATATTGTATATGTTATGCTAACATATAATTGACATCTAATTGTCAGGAAATACTATTTGTCTCTTTCTAAGATGTCAACACTTCAATACTGATCTCAATTTTGCACCAAGATTGCCTTGCCACTGGTATTCGATTGTAAAATAATCAATTTTAAAATTCATGCCACCATAGTTAAAAACTTCAATATACAAACAATATATATTTTAAAGGGATCTGTTAGTTTCAATTTATAATACTAAGCATTATTTAATATTGTGATTCGAAACACTAATAATGATATTAGGAAAACTATTCTCTGATAAATCTTTCATAAATGTGGTTTTGATTAGTCATAAGTCAACGTAATTATGTTCATAAATTAAAATAATGTAATAAAATCTATAAAAGTTTTCATTTATCTACTTTTATAATCATGCAGGGATAACTCTTTTTTTTATTGTATGTTGTTTTGTATGAAAGAAGGTGGTATTATTATAGTATAATTATTGCAGTTTTGTTAAATCGATTGTTTAAATTACATTTTATTTTTTATGATGGATTCTGTCAAGTAAAATACTAATAGACGCTCTTATTGGTTACGAACTTTTATTGTTCTTATACTATCATATAATATTCTTGGAAATATGAACTTCGGATGTATATCTATAAGTATACAATTAATATGATTAATCAGAGAGTTTTCTGCTGAAATTTTCAAATTTAATTATTTTAATTCAATAATGCCGTTTATTTTTAAATTCATTTAATTTTATCAATAAAGAGATTGATATATTTAAGTTCTCTCATGATCCTTGCTATATTTATTCAAGATCTAGTGTACAAAGATTGCCAAATGGTACGTAAGCAGCAATTTCATGTTATATGTTTTTATAGATCATAAGATTCACTTTCACAATTTTTTTTCAAATGAATTATAAAAATGTAGCTTAATTTAATCCTCTTTAATAAAAAGGTATGTGTTGCTGACGACTGGGATCGTTGCCACAGATTAATCTCAGAAAATGAAACATTTGAAGTGACTGAAAAAATTAATTGCTCGAAAAGTATTTGTCAGAAATTTGTTAGACAAACTGCGTTAGATGGGTAAAAAATTGTATTTTTCTTGATATAAATTTCAAATCCACTGATTATGCCATTTTTCAAATATTGAATTTCAAAAATGACCAAATTTCACAATGCATTACCATAGCGAAAACTTCACGCGTAAAAAAATAATAACAGCAATATGTCAGCACGAGTCACAAATTATAGTAACCGTATTATTCTGTTAAATTATGAAAGTGAATTATGATGTCACGAGTGCATGATTTTTATTTAATTCTCGATAAATACACTAGATGCGCCATTTCTATTTAGTTGTGAATAATATAGATTTATTCCCGTTATTTAAAAATGTAGCTATAAAACATAAATCAATGGAAAACTGTAGGTAATAAATTGTAAACGTAATAAACCGTATTAAAAAAACATAACTTAGTGATATAAGTATCCGTTTTTATGTTATTTTATGATATTCCAGGTAAAGGTATAGATTACTTTAAAATACAAGGTTAAATTCACCGATATATTTAGTTTGATTCAAGGTTATTTTGGAGAAACCGACCAGCGCAGCGGGCGTAGTCTGCTAGTATTTAATAATGTATAACGTTACAATAATAGGGAATAATAAACCATATTATTAATAAAACTGAACGCATTAACTAAAATAAACAATTTAAAAAATACATAAATTATCATATATATATTTTTAAAGCAATTTTTTACTATCTCTACGAGATAGTAAATTGCAAAAATACAATATATAACGATGCAGAATCATTTAACCTACCAAAATGGAGCTCCAGTTACTCCATGGTTACAAATATGGAAATAAACAACCTAATAAAAATTTTAAAAAAACGTGCGTAGTTTTAAAAAGTACATGAAAATTAAATGATAGAATTTCAAATAATAACTTCAAAGACCATGCAGTTATAGAATATTTTCAATGGTTTTTTATAATGGTTCGGAGGGAGCGGAAACATTTCAACAATCTAATAAAAGTTAATTTACTGCATATTATGCTTTTAGTTTACACCTTTTAGTATTTAAAATAAATATATTATTACAAGGTGTTATAATTTATTATATTTTTATATAAATTATCATTTATGTCCATAAAATATTTTTAAGAAAATAAATTTATTTGAAAATTTATTTGAAATTTATAGAATGACTAGTTGCAGGATACTCATTATCTAATACTGTATTAACTTTTTCTGTATTCTTTTGTTAGTTGACATTACATGATGTTTCGTGACTCATGAAAAAAAAAACACCTATATTTTTGTAAAGACAAATTTATTCATATCCGAAAAGCTCATAAATAGCATACCAAGAAATTGCTCTCCTCTGACACTTTTATATGATATATCTTCTTCTCACGTGATACCTGCTATATATTTTCCTAGACACCGCTGCGCAGAGACTGCTGGGAGGTATATATCAACTTCTTTAATGGCAATCACTGCTGAAGCTAGAAGCCTGGATTATTTTTCAGTTCTTTTCTTTTCTTTCTTTTGTTTTATTAATCATAAATCGCTTGTTATTACTTTGTTGGAAAATAATTCTTACTAAAAATCGATATTGACGAGTACTTGTGAAATATATATAGTTTATTTTAAAATAAAAATTCTTATAAGCCATGAAGAATTATTTGATATTCTTTCATGAACTGTCTGATGTTTTTCAATTTGTCACTTTCTTTGTTAAAATATTCTTATAAAATTACATGGATTGCATTTAAAACATATACCGTGTATTCTGACGTATAACGTGCACTTTTGATGTAAATTTGCTGGAAATTTACAGATGCGCGTTAAATTCTTGTTTTAAAAATGAAAGATTAAGAATTAAAAAATATATTTTTAAACATAAGAGCAAAAGATTTTTAAATTAAAGAACATGTTGTTTATTTTAAAAAATAATTTTTAAAATAATTTTTGTTATAAAAATGTAATATTACAAATTTTTAATAAAGGATAAACCTAAGAACAAAAGATAACGATATTGCATACGCATAATTGAAAAGATAACGCATAATTGAAAAAATACAGACTCAGATTGTAGTTGCGCATTGTTCGTCAGAATATGTGGTATATATAAATCTGAAAGTGTGTTATGCACACGTGCGCTGCACACCTTAATTTGCAAAGAAGCAATAAAACACGACATAATGGAGATTCAAGCAATGATACCCGCAAGTGGAGCCGTGGGTACAAGAGCTAGCTAGTAATAACTTTAAAATGCCACTAAAGCAAAAGTATAATTTATTTTTTGTGAATAATAAACTTTGCTAATTATTTAGGTGACTCTGACACGCAGTATTTTTCGCGTAAAATTTTAAAATATGGATATCTTTGTATTTTTAGTAAGTGTTCGTTTAAAAAATAATTGTGTCATGTTATAAAAGATACATATCACTCACTAAATATCAATACATGCAGTTTTTTTTTGACAGCAACATTATCTCTGTTTAATATTGAAATGAATAACTTTTAGGATATATTAAGCTATATTTATACCTTAAAATGAGTAATTGTGTGTATTTCATAAATAAAAAACATCTGTATATATTACCAATTTTTATAAGCAGACATTATATAGATAGACATTTATAACATGAGTCATTAAAAGATGACAAACTGAAAACTGGTCGGATGTGCCAATCCCAAAACTTTCTTCTATCTCAGTCATGTTAATACTTCAAAATTCGCTATCACATCGCCAATAAAATCATTATTTTTCGTCATTCTGTTGTACGTCAGCTGCTTGCGAATCATCGGGTTACCGGGATGCGATCAACTGATGTATACGAAACTACGAAAAGTCCTTCTGGCCTGAACCGACAGGAACAGATAGCCTCCTTATTCCTTGGTTTTACAATTTTAGCTAATTTTACTGGAAAACACGAAGGTAAAATGCGCGGAACATAATTAAAGAAGATTCAATCCCAGTTCTCGTCAACATTGAATTTGAATGAGAATATCGCCAAATTAGTCCTCTACAGCCAAATTGGCTTCATTTATGGCAACCTATTTTGGTCGGCAAATTTGGCGGTATTTCGCCAACTGTCGCCCAGCTTGGCTAGAAATTTCCGTTGGCGAATATAAATATATAGTGCTAAGCAAAAAAAAAATAGGAACAATGGTTACAACAATGAAAGAAAATTTGCCGAAACCATGTTAACTAAAACTCACAAATTAAACCCGTTTATGGATGAATTCGTCTGTCTTGTTTGAAAATATCAGCCACACTAAAAGTTCAAACCGCTATATCTCAGCCATTTTTTAAGATAGAGGCAAAACAAAAATTGTTCCGTATTCTCCGGATCAAGGTCGAACATTTAACGAAAAAAAAAACTCTTAGGATTTCTATTTTTTTACATCTTTTTGAATTTGAAATCTTTAAATGGCTATCGCAGCGCCCCCTTTCGTCGAAATATCCCCAAATTCATAGAAAAAAAATGTGGTTCAATTTGAAGCATAACTTCATACACTTTTCGATGATACAATGAGGACGGACAGAAGGACAGACAGACAGACGGACAGACGGACAGACAGACATTTTCTAAAAACATGTTTTTCGGAATCTCTAACCCCTAAAACGTGTAAATCCGTCGAAAACCGGAAGTCGAAAAAAATTTCGATTACAATACTGTCTTCTATTATTGATAGAAGAAAGTAAAAAGGGAAAAAGGAGGAAGAAGGAGAAATAAAGGGAGAAAAATGTAGGATAAACAAATAAAGGGGGAAAAAGGCATCGTAAAGGAAATATCTCGATGTCCAAAGATCTAATAAACGGTAGCACAGATGTATTTGCATTTACAACTGAGGACGCTCCATACCGGAGACGAAAACTTTATTGTGTAGTGATAGGTTTTTATGAAAATTGGTGACTCGTGTTTTTAATGTCTGTTTATAAAATTTGGTAATTGATACAGATGTTTTTTATTCTAGGATTATATATCGGTGGTTTTTAAATATCTGTTGCATAGTAATTCGCTGGATTACCATAAGTTAGGAAGAGAGGGTTACTGTACAATTACATTGAAGATTTCAATTTCAAACGCTGTAAGACGCAGGAGTCTTAAAAACACTTTTAAACTAGAGAGTAAAAAAAGAATGTTCTCTTATTACAAATGGTAATTTACAAAAAAAAAAAAAAATCTTTTTACAGACATTTAAAAAGAAATTCTCAATTTGAAAGTTTTGAAATCTTGATATCTGATTTGATTTTACAAAATGATTATTTTTCCCGGTGATTCCTCGAAAATTTGTAGGCATCAGTACTTTTAGTTCACTGTTTTGGTTGATCTGACTGTTGCCCATGCTTATCAACTTTCACCAGAGTACTCTGAGTTTCACAAAATTCAGATATGTTAAGTTGGCCAGCAGCATTTATCTATCAAAATGTGACACATTATTATACAAAGTGTTTTATGGAAACGCACTATACACTTGAATGCATCATCCTCTACTGCTTTCGAAAGTTAATGATGTGTTAAAACAGTCTACAATATTTTCATTTTTGTGAATTATTTATATCATGCTTCTTTTTAACTGAAGACAGTCTGTAGTGGAATAACAACTCTCTTATAAAGGGATTCTAGTTTTGTGAATGCGAACGTGTTGTCAACATTTAACAAGTGTGAGCAACAGCGACACCTGTACTTTATTTTTCTCTAATTTTCCGGAGTGTGTTTGGATTTTTCTGAGCTTGCGGCTACTGTTTTTCGTTGACAGTTTATGTGCAAATATAGCTTCGTTGGTCAATCTGCAAGGTATAAAAGGTGAACTGAAAAGTTCTATTGGAGGATTTGGTCTAGTCCTCCGAGCTTGGTAATCAAGGCCTGTTTCGACAAAGTAAAGTTGTGATTTCCACAGATGATGAGTGGATTCAAATCTTGCTGAGTGAAAATTTGCCGTTTGAGTAAGAGTCTTTGAATTATAGTTTGAAAATAAAGCTCTTCATCAACCACGGTTTGCTAAATTCAGTAGAATTTATATTGTGTTAACGTTGTGTCGAGTAACTTTTATATTACAGCTAAAGCAGTGCATGAGTTTAGTGTTTGATTGTAACTTTAGCTGCCAGTGACCTTATTCGTAAGTGAAATTTGATATTTAGATATCTTCTAGTTTTTTCCAGGGAAAATTGAGTTAGTAACTGATCTTTATTAATCTCCGTATAGAGGAGGCTAAATTCGTCAAGTGACTCTACCACAGTTCTTGTCAGCTTAAAACGTAGTTTTAACCTTAAAACTGAGTTATGACTGGTTTACAAGATTGTGTGGCTTTGATGGGCATGCTATAAGTCTTTTAAATATATTATCAGTTACATAGATGCTTTGTTAAAGAGATCGTATTTGATATTAAAATCTATATATTAAAATAATACAACTAAAACTCTCAATATAAAGCTATGGTGTCAGAATAAAAGTTTACGCCATAAAGGTATAGCAAGCACATTTAGAAATTCCCAGTTCAAATTTCGGAAAAGCAATGTATTTTTAAACAATTGAGTAATTTGCGTATTTTGTTAAAGAAATTGTTTTATGACATGTAAGCAATTCAGACGAAATAAGGTGTTTTGAAACAAATATTTAATAGAAAAATTGTCTGAAATATGCAATCGGAAAAAAATCGAATTCATTCGTTAAATTTTCACGGACATTTTGAATTAAGCAACCGAATTTCAAAGACAAAAAAGTTCTACTTTATTCACGCAAAAGTTAATACTTGAAGTGTTAAGCACATCTTTGCGTGTTTTGAAGCTGTTTCTACTTCGGATTCTTTGAAAAGTCTGTAATAGTTTTATAGTAGACGTGTTATGAATCGATTAACATATATAGATGATGTTTAAAAATCTCTTGACGTTTATTGTTAAATTTTAACATGTTGTAAAAATGTAAAACGTTTCTATAAATTTAAAATAACTATGATAATAAAATGTAAATTAAACTGAAATTATGTACTTACGGTGCTACTAATACAAATTAGGAATTTCTCCATAAAAAGTATTATACAAAACCTAATTATGAGTTTCTTAGTATGTGTAAATTACTCTGATTGTATAAAAGTTCCTTTAGAACTGTTTTCTCAGAAGTAATACTATATACGTTTAAAATCGAATTAAATATATTAGTAAAGTTCCCAGGACTTTATTCGCATGTTATCTACATTCAGACACGAAAAATATTAAGTTTATTCATGCAAATATTACCAACCAATGTATTAAATATATTTTTGTGCATTAAACTGACGACATTTCTGCTTCAAATATTTTGAGTTTAATTAGCAGAGTTACTAACATAGGGGTGATAGTGACATATTTATGGTCGTTAATTTACTTTGAATGCTTTTCTTATTTATTTCCAGTTATTGAAGCGAAATAAAAGTATTTATGACACAAAAAAACATATTTACTCGCATATGTTTTGCCATTTCTTCAATACTGAAAGTAAGAAACTAAAAAAATAAGAGTTTTATTTTTTTCATTAACTATTCCCAAACCATTTCTTTCGACTTCAGATAGGTATCGTCTATCCGTATGTACTATTATTATTTTCTTTTTTTTTTTTAAATTTATTTGTGTGTGTGTGTGATTCTATCTATACGTATGGCAATTTAAAACTGTTAAAAAAACGGAGATTATAAAAAAGACATTCATATATTTTTTAAATAGTAAATATTCGTCTTTTTTAAAATGTACAGTTAAGAGCAGAAAAGTATCCTCCATCCGTGGGTATTGTTTGTTTTGTCGTATTTCCATCTGTGCTGCGGGGAAGGCCCTTTAAACTGCAAAAAACAAAACAATGAAATATAAAAGGACCTCTAAAAAGTATTTTTTGATAAAATGAATATTCAATTCTTTTTAATGAAAGACACCCCCAGTACCACAAAAGTACCTTTTAAAAGTCGTGTTTTTTTGCAGTTTGAAAATGTACAAAAAACAAAAATTATGAAAACTACCTTCAGAAAATAATATTTTTGAAATAGCAACTATATATTTTTTAGAAAGATGTCAGTAACACAAAAGTAATGTCTAAAGGTAAGATTTATTTTATTTTATTTTATTTCTTTAATATATATAACTGCATCCGAGACCTCACTGTAAAAATAATCCGTAAAAATACAAGATATTTTCCGTAAAAGTTTACGGAGAAGTTTCATTTTTCTAAAACAACAGTAGAATTTCCGTAAATGACATTAGTTCCGTAAAGGATATTTCAAATCAATGAATATGCAGAAAATTTGCCGTACATTTAATGGATTTTTACCGTATTTCTTTCAAAACAGTACAATATGCGTATTTCTTCCAAAACAGTGCAATTTCCATAAACAACGTTTAGAGGTTTACGTACAGAAATCGCCTTTTTTGAAATGCGAATTAACATTGTTGTATTTACTAGAGTTTTTCTAGGATCCAGGTTTGAACCAGCTTGACACGCTGGCCCATTCTAACCGGGGTCATGTCTGGACTGTAATTAATATTTATATTTTTTAATGAAATATTTAGAAATTTATTTTATTTTTATAAGTTACAGAAAAATATTTTTTTAATCTACTTTTCATTTCTTGATAGTGCTTCAAAATTAGGATTTTTTTCACTAATTGTTTAAAATTATATTTTAACTTTTCTAATGTAACGCAATATGAGTTATTTAAAGGTTTTATAACATGATATCTCTGCAAGTTATCGCTATGTAAATTGGTATTAAACTAAACTTATTTGGCTTATAAATTTATGAATTAAACTAAAATTTATTATTTTATAAATTATAATTTTACAAAGTTTATAATTTTTTCCTGAAATTTATAAAAATAGTTAATATTTTTTCTTTACTTTTTTACAAATGAAGTTTACAATTTTATAATTTTTATGATTTATTTCCTTAGCTTATAATTTTATAAATTAAACTAAATTAATTTAAATTAAATAAATAAGTCAAAATTTAAACTTACCTATCACAAGATCATTAATTTCGAAATTGTCATAAAAATCAATTTTTGTTTTAATATTTTTAAAACTATTCATTTTAATAGAACTGTACACAAAAGTTCTCAGCCTATCTCACATATATTAATTTAATTTATTATAAAATTGTTTATTTACATAGTTTTTTTCCTTTTAAATAAGAGATAACGAAAATTTCTCTGAATAGCATGTAATAAATACGTCTGCTTAAGACAATCATTGTTTTTAATGGAATTGATAAATAGATCATTAGAAAAATAATTAAGTAATATATACGAACGAAAAAATAATTTGTTGGTGCTATTTGCTATTGCAAAAAGAAGCAATTATTACTCTTAATACAATGTTTTACGCATATAATACATAATTAGTTAAAATTTATCTGTTATAAGGCATCAAATAATAATAAAAAATATTGAAAATTATGAAAAGAAAATACTAATAACATTGGAACTCTGAAAAAAATACATGGAACCTTCAAGTTTTTGCATTATAAAAAACGACTAAAATAAGTAACAATACTTAAGAAAGTGGGGTATCCAGTCATTGCGTAGTGTCCGAGACCGCCAGTTTAGTAAACGTAAGATTCCGGGTTCGATTCTCATCGTGGCACGGCTTGGTTGTTTGCTGAAAACTCACTTAGGAATGAAAAAAATGCAGAAATGTATCTATCCTTTATAAGGTTGTCCTTTGAAAATAACTATTTTGGTCCTATAAAGTTTATTTTAACGACATAAAAATTTCTAAAAAATACGGAAGATATCTGTTGTAAAATGGAAATTTAAAAACCAATATTTCAGGAATCACGGAAAATTTCCTGGAATTTACGAATTTTTTTTGTCTTTGTTAAAAAACGGAAATAGTACTGACGTCCCCGATTGCCAGTACAATTTCAGTTTTTTTTTTTTTCACAGTTTTTTTTTTTACAGTAATGGCGATTGCGAGTCTAGAAATCACAAAAAACGAAAAATATGAAAAATACCTTCAGATTCTCTCTCTTTTTTTTTTTTTTTTTTTTTTGAAATAGAAAATATTTATATTATTTTAATGAAAAATACTATCGGCCAACCGCTATTCGCAGCTGTCTTTAATTTTATTAATTATTTCATTTGGGAACCGAGCTATCGCAATTTTAAACTCTAGGAAAAATGGAATGTTTTCCTCCTGTATGCAAACAATGTACTTGAAAAACCACACTTTCCTCCAACATGTTTGGAATCGATCATAAAGCCAGTGAAAAGAGAAAAAATGACGCTTGTTCTTTAGCGTTAGATAAAAGTTTGTAGCTAATGGTGTCGCGTCAATTCGTCGTGCACAATTCGTCTCAGCGACAATTCGTCGCGACGTCAATTCGTCGCAACGAAAATGTTTTTGAAGGCTATGGTGATAAAATAAGGATAATTTAGTAAAATTATTTAATGATAATTTGTTTTTTAGATATAGAGAATTAAAACTAACAATGTATAGGCGAACTAATCATCATTAAATGATTTTACTGAATTATCTTTATTTTATCGTCATAGATTTCAAAAACATTTTTGTTGCGACGAATTGACACCACGGCGAATTGACGCTGCGACGAATTGACTCTGTGATTAATTGTGCGCGATGAATTGTTCCGCGACGAATTGTGCGCGACGAATTAATGCTCAAACTGTAGCTAATATGTCGGTTAATTATCAAAAATCTGAGTCTCAGGGAAATTCAGACCTGTCTTCGTCTATACTTTTCCAGATTTGCAGAACTCTACGTGCGAGAGAATTTCCTAGCTATTGGCAACAAATACACACACACACACATACAAACATTATTTTATTATTCTATCAGATCTCTCCTGGCGTTGTCCAGAACAGGAACAATAACTTTAAATGCATCTAAACTTACCTTACCGTTTTCCGAGATTACTATAAATATATCTCGGTTTTCTATCTGTATTTCCAAAACAACCTCTTTCCACGTGCCAAATAAATAATTAAAAAAATCCCAACCACAAAGTTACGTGCGTCGTAATAGGAAAGATTTTTGGCGATAAAAGGATTACTTAAAAAAACAACGATGAGAGTTTTTCCTTATTCAATTTTCGCTGCGTTTCAGAAAAAAAATCGATGGCATTACTTTTTTAATAATTAATTAAATAAAAAGGAAAACTGCCCAGTTAAACTGAGGGCATTGAGCTCACAGGCTATTCACACTAATTGTATATTATACTCTTATTTCAAAGAATTTGAAATATGCCCCTCGAAAAATAAAAAAATCAACAGTATATTAAGGGTGGGGGTCATCCCACCGTTACCCCCCTCATAGTTAACTAATCAACCCCTTAAACTAATCAGGGAAGTCTCTAATTACAATGAATGTATATACAAAATTTGAAGAAAATCGGATAATTCTGCATGAAAAACCCATTTATCTAAATTAAGGGGAGATTACCCCCCTTTCCCCCTTTATACTTAACCAACGAACCCCCAAAACTATTCAGAGAAGCGCATTATCACAATTAACCTATATACAAAATTTGAAGAAAGTCGGATAATTCTGCATGAAAAAAACATTTATCAAAATTAGGGGGGTTATCCCCCCTTTCCCCCTTTATACTTATCCAATGAACCCCTAAAACTATTGACAGAAGCGCATTATCAAAATGAACCTATATACAAAATTTGAAGAAAATCGGATAATTCTGCATGAAAAACCCATTTATCTTAATTAAGGGGGGATTAGCCCCCCTTTTCCCCTTTATACTTAACCAATGAACCCCCAAAACTATTCAGAGAAGCGCATTATCACAATGAACCTATATACAAAATTTGAAGAAAATCGGACAATTCTGCATGAAAAACTCATTTATCAAAATTAGGGGGGGTTATCCCCCCTTTCCCCCTTTATACTTATCCAATGAACCCCTAAAACTATTGACAGAAGCACATTATCAAAATGAACCTATATACAAAATTTGAAGAAAATCGGATAATTCTGCATGAAAAACCCATTTATCTAAATTAAGGAGGGGATTAGCCCCCCTTTTCTCCTTTATACTTAACCAATGAACCCCCAAAACTATTCAGAGAAGCGCATTATCACAATGAACCTATATACAAAATTTGAAGAAAATTGGACAATTCTGCATGAAAAACTCATTTATCTAAATTAGGGGGGGTATCCCCCCTTTCCCCCTTTATACTTAACCAATGAACCCCCAAAACTATTGACAGAAGCGCATTATCAAAATGAACCTATATACAAAATTGGAAAAAAATGGGATAATTCTGCATGAAAAACCCATTTATCTAAATTATGGGGGGTTAGCCCCGTTTCCCCCCTTTATGCTTAACCAATGAACCTCCAAAACTAATCAGGGAAGCGCCTTATCAGAAGGAACCTATAAACAAAATTTAAAGTAAAACGGTTAGTTCTATCAAGAGTTATCGCGTTACGTACATACATACATACGTACGTACATACAGAACCGGCGGGCACATAAGCTCTCAGGCTTTGATAGCCTGTGAGCTAAAAAACCTAATTCATGTTTTGAAATTTTTTATCAATCGATTTCCGAAAGTTTTCTCCATACAGGGATATAAAATAAAAAATTGCAAAAATTATCAAATACATATTGATTGATTTTAAAAAGAAAAAAAACTTTTTAATTTTGTCACCAAAAATGGCAAAACAGACAAAATTCGCTGTACGTTTTCCGAATAAACTTTTGAAAAGTGGACAAAATTTACTATATTGGGATTGAATTTGGATTGTTTTTATTAGAACGAAGTTCTTCCCAAATTTTTGTGAATGGCCACCTTGTCTCGTATCATTGCCTCTCACGATTCGGAGTGCTTGTTGTTCGACGCATTTTGTTCGATTAAAGCGCCATCTACGATGATCCAGATAAAATGTTAAATACAAAAATTACGTATTTTTCCCCGTAGAATCCGGATTCGTAATAAAAAATAGAAGTTATCATTTAAGATTTCAAAGTTGCCCTCCCTATGCTCCCCTTCAGGAGGTGGGGATGGGGGCAACTTTGAAATCACTGAATAATTTTTTCAAAAATATTGAACACTTATTTTGTTTTTCAATTTGATATGTATTTCTCGAGTTATTCGACCGTTTCCACACTTTTCGGACACACTCTCTCTATATAAATATATAGGGTGATTCATCAACTTCCAGATGCTGTAAAACAGGAACAGTTTAAGGCATGTTCCACAAACACAAGCCGTAAGGTAGGTGTACTCACACTGTAAAACATTTGGTGTAACGTTACTCCATAAAACTGGAGGCAGCATTGCTGCCTCCAGTCTTACGGTGGTATTTAACTGATATAACTGGTGTAACATTACCACCGTAAGACTGGAGGCAGCAAGCTGCCTCCAGTTTTATGGAGTAACGTTACACAAATGTTTTACAGTGCATAAAGCTTTTTTCCCGGTGATGTGCGAAGTGACATAGGTGATTACGTGTCACTTACCTATAAGATAGATAGCTTACGTGTCACGGGAATATCAGTAGAAATGGTTGTGTCTGCAGCATTTTGTTTCATTTTGTGTTCTTGAATTGAGGAAAGCGGAATCTGTCACCACTGTGCAACGTCATTTTCGAACACGATTGGGAAAACAACCTCTAACCGGAAAATCCATTTATGATTGGTGTTTGAACTTGTTTTTTTCTTATTGGTACATTTAAAACTACGGGCTGTTTGTGCAATGTGGACAGAAAACAGCCCGTAGTTTCAAACGTTTTAAACTAATCACAAATGGATTTTCTTGTTAGAGGTCTTTTCCAAATCGTGTTCGAAAATGACGTTGCATAATGGTGACAGACTCCATTTTGAACACAAAATGCCTTCTTCACTGCAGACGCAGCCATTTCTATTGATACTTGCGTGACACGTTAGCTATCGCCTATGTCACTTCGCACGGCAGCGGAAAAGAAACATTACGAATACACCTTCCTTACGGCTTGCATTTGGGAAATGTGCCTTAAATTGTCCCTGTTTTGCAGCATCTGGAAGTTGTATACTTACTTATGAATCACCCTGTATATAAGGTAGATAAACAAAAACTAGAAAATAATCTTTATTAAAAATCATTTATAACAAATCCTTTACTACAATTTTTGCAATATACTAACTTTTATTACGTAACTTTTTCTAATAATTTACTAGACATATTTACAATTACTTTATTAACCTATTATGACTTGTACGAAATTCATGTTCATTAAGTATACTTTTCTATAACATAAGATTCTTAGAATAATATAAATTCGTATTCAAAAGTAAATTTCTTCAATAAATTCAAATAGACTTCATGTGTAACATTAAGCATACTGCTCTTAGACAAAGAAAAATTTTCAATTTATTCACGCAAACATTTCCACTCGATGTGTTAAGTAGATATTTGCGTGTTAAGTTGAAGGCACAGAGATACTTTGAAAAGTTCTTAACTGCACATGTAACATGCCATAAATTGATGTACGTTTTTTTTTTTTTTTTTTAACATTACATAAAAGATTTAAGCCGTTTATTGGTGAATATTTTACTGTTTTAATCATTAAAAAAAATTAATAATATATTTTTAGTACAATTAAAACAAACAAAATACATACATTTACTTACCGATAAGAGTGCACAAGACGGATAAAAAATACTCTAAAATTAAAAACCTGTTTCGAAATAATAAATACAGGGAGTTCACATAAAACCTCCCTGATTTCAATTCCCGTGCGTCTCCATTGTATTACTGATGTCAAATGGAAAATATGTTACTGAAGTATACAAATATTTCATACTCATTTCTATTAGTTTAAAATCTTAGTAAATGTTTTTTTTTTGTCTTTACATTCAAAGTGTAGTATTCATTGCAGTTAAGATCGCATCGTTTATCTTATCCCCCCTTTCCCACCACACATATATATAGTATATATATATGTGTGTGTTTGTGTGTTACGATAATTTGGAAAGATAAAGCTCCATTCCAATGAACACTTAAGATCATTATATTAAATAAAGCTTATGCAGTAGACGTTATGATATCTATTGGTCTTGGTAAAAAGACACTGACAATTGCCCGAACAAAACAGAACAAATCTTCATCAAAGAAGAATTGTAACAGTTTCTTCTAATATACTACATTTGAAAAACATCCGCCACGATTCCTTCATATAGTTGGCCATTTTCACCACTAAAACTTTAGCAGTTAATCATGTCATGCTTTCAGACGAAGTACATTTACAAAACGATGTTATAATCACATTGGAATACTCGGCGAATCTCTTCGAGACAGCAACATTGTTTTAGAGACAACAAATGCTACGAAAATCCTGGGGTCCGTTCTCATGTTCGGTGTTAAATACAAGGGTTATTTACGTGAATGTGGATACGTGGATACGTATGTGGATACGTGAAACAGCCAATCATGGCTTCGAAGTGGGGAATAACTATATTTTAAGGTCGGAAGTATAATGTACTGATACAGTCCTTCCAGAAAAGCGCGCGAATCGATTTTTGTAATAAAATAAGAAAAATAAAATGATATAAAATTTTAATATAATAAATATCGGCATTTAAGATTGAGAAATAGAAAGGACTTGGAAGAAAAATGATTACGCGAAATGTTTTATTAGAAAGATTTTGAAAGGGAATGAAAAATTAAAATACGCATTTTAAATACAAAGGAATTTAAATAAACGAAATGAATGGAGTATTGTTTCAGACAGGAAATAATGTAAAAAAACTAGGATTTTAGAATAAATATAGAAGGGAAATTTTAAAGAATAAATTTAATTAAGTGAGGAAGTATAACTTTCGTAATATAAAAATCTAAATAAAAACTAGAAACAATCTTTATTAAGGATCAGATTTTACTTCATTATTCTATTGTGTTATATCTCAATGAAAGATTGTGAAAGATTAGTATTAATTTGTAACTTGAGATGGCGCCACTAAACAAGCTCATTTGTTATATCTTGCAAGAGAGCCAGAAATACGATACGCAGTGTAAGAATCATAATGTTCTAAGCAGCAGGTTTGTTTTTACTGCTATTGTAAATATGTATAATAAATATCTATATAGTTAAATATAGATGTCTCCTTGCTACTATAGTACAATGTACTCACTACTATAAAAATATATTACATTTTAAGTAAGTAATTTTTATTTTTTTATAACATTAATTTTGTAGAAAAATACCTTAACTGGTTTTTCTAAAATAAATTCCTTTGTTAAATTCAAACAGACTTCATACGTGCAATCAGTAACCTACTTTCAGACACGGAAAAATTTCAATTTATTCACGCGAGCATTTTCATCCTATGTGTTAAGTAGATATTTGCGTGTTAAATTGAACATATATTTCTGCCAGAGAGACACTTTGAAAAGTTCTTAACTATTTTACATTGAACATGTTATAAATTGATTAACGTATATTACATTATATAAAAGTCTATCGACTCTATTGATGGATATTTTAATGTTTAGATAATTTTTAATAAAAAGAAAAAAGTAATCTTTATAGTAGCCATAGTAAGATTATTTACATATTGATTTACAAATTTTAAAGCATGTGAAATAATTATTTGTTGATCGATTTCTTTCATTGAATTATTCTCCTTATTCTTCAATAAGGTCTTTTACTAGGAAAAGCCTTTAACCCTTTGTGAGTCAACAACTACGATTTCAAAAATATTAACTTAGATATTAGAATACATTATTTTAAGCATTTACCAAGTTGGAAATTGTAGGTTGAACATGACAAATGAGGTGCGTTCGTTTCGTGCTATAACTAGCTTTACAATGTAAAAAATCATCGTTATTATTTCAGTGAAATTAATTATATCGTCTGCTGTAAACGAAATAAGGATGCATTTTTTTTTAATTATTATTACGTATGCCATGTTTACAGATGCGAGATTTTTTTTCGACACCAGACAGCACTGTCAAATTCACCATGGAGATCTTGCTTTGCGAATGATTACCTCCATGGTTAATATTTCTATGACTCACGATGAATGAATATTTTTGTTTATTTACTTTAATGGATTGAGATATTCGGCTGTTAACCTAATTTTCACTGAAGTTATCTCAGATACTTCAATCTATAATGTATACATTTTTGAATGTATCTCATCTCTCAAGCAAACAATTTTTTTTCAACAATCTTTCTAAAAATGCAACTTTTACGCAATTTTACTAGAAAAATTGAATTTTAATGAAAATGGCCGCTTGGCATATGGAAAAAGATGTGGTTAGCCAGTATTTGTTTTTCTCAGTCACATGAACTTATATCATATAGATTACGTATGATAAGATTTAATAGAATAAAGAAAACTTTTATTAATATCTTTTTAAGTTTTGATTCGATTTTCATAAAATTTGAAATGACACGACAAAATTCTGCAAGGATTATATATATTAAATTGCAAACCATTCGGTTGGGTAGTTTTTTCGCTGTTATATGCGGACAGACGGACAGACAGACAGACAGAAGGATTTACAGACGGATGGAGTAGACGACGACTTTAGGTGCTATGTATTTATATAATTACGAACGCACCAAAAAATAATAAAAAAATTTAAAATATAAAAATAAATATTGACTGAAAGGTACTTTTTTAGGTACGTTCGAAATTATATAAATATGTAGCACCTATAGTCGTCGTCTGGTCCGTCCGTCTGTAGGCATGTAACAGCGCAAAAACTACCCAACCGCATGGTTTGAATTCTAATGTGTACAATCGTTGCAGAATTTTGTGGAGTCATTTCAAATTTTATGAAAATCGAATCAAAACTTAAAACGATATTAAGAAAAGTTTTCTTCATTGTATTAAATCCTATCATGCGTAATTAATTCAATGATATCCCATGATAAGTAATGATTCTAGGTTGACATGGTGAATACGTCATGTTTAAGATGGAGTTACATTATGTCCGTATTACTGAATTTAAAAGCCGAATTTGTATATTAAAATAGTTTAATTATAGCAATCCTATGATCTTTCGACAGTTTTTTGGATAGCTATTTCTGGAGAAATAGATATTACATGGAAAAGGAGTCTAATATAGATTTCAAGTTCTGAAATTTTCAAAGATAGGCTTTAGTTTCCCATTTACATTTACATTTGAAGGAGTGATGCTTTGAGACCTAAGGTAAAGCTAGGAGAGTCTGCGCACAATTGAAAAGAATAACAATAAAAAATCTGAATATTAATATTTTACTAAACTATCCATGAATAATTTCGACTTCATTTGTTTTTTATGCATTTCCATTGCTATTTTGTTGTTATGTTGTAATTTAATAGAACAATTGTAATAAAACCAAGAAAGTTATTTCGCGCAATCTGTCCTTACAGGGTTGGTGTGATTGCGCGCATGGGTAGGAGAGATTGTTACTAATAATAACTACAATTAAATTGTTATAGATACTAATTACACTTAAATGACATTGTTATAAGGTTTTTGTGAACAAATATTATTGTATTAGGAGTGAATATTTCAACCTAAAGATTAAAGAATCAGAAAAAGGAAACAATATTAAAAACGATTAAAAAATTTTAAGTAAAGGGAAAAAAAAATAAAGAATCAGATAAAGCAAGTCCAGATAAGATTACAAAATAGCAGTAAATTACTTGATAACACGTTTAACTTAAAACTAGTCCTATTTAATTTTTCATTTTTTTAGGCAAATTTACCAATAAACTGCGTAATCTCTCCTAGCTCGGAAACTAATGGAAACAATGAGCCACCTCTCCTAAGTAGCAGATGCGCAAACTCTCCAATTTCGGAAGGAGAGATTGCGCGGCCTTTTATATAAACATGGCCGCTACTAAAACGAAGCGTTGATGTTCACATTGTTAGTCTAGATTAGTAGCTTATGAGAAATCGTTTAAGTTAAAAATATTTTGTACTAATGACATTGTATGGAAATTCTGATGAATAGCTATGAAAATTCAAGCACTTACTTTGGGAAAACTAAACAAAATAGCAATGCTTTATCTTAAACTCTCAAAACAATCAACGTGTACTTTCAAGTAGACACTCTACTACTGCTGTTGTACAACTACCTGGAGTCGGTGCGCGCTCATTCTACTCCTTCCCCCCCCGAACCTCTATGTGCCACGGAAACACATACATGACTTCGACAATTACAAAAATCTTGACGAGGTAGCACAAAGAAATTTACAACCGGAAGTTCCACAAAGTGCGTGCAACGGAGCTGGCGGGAGTCGAACCTGCCGGCCTGATTCCAACGCTCTCAAGCGATTTGCGGAATGGTGTGTTAACCACTCGGCCACGGAGGCCTCCTTGAGTTTCCCATTGAAATTTTCAGTAAATGTCAACAAAAGATAAAATGTTGCCAACTTAGAATGTACTTATTTTATTACAGAAATCAATCATATCATAATAACAGACGATATAATTTATTTTTTCAGTGAAATAATAATGATGATTTTTTTGCATTGTAAGGTGTTGCATATTTATGTATAGTTATATTTTATAGTATAATTTTTATGTAACTGAATTGTTATGAATTGTTTGTAAAAGTGTATTGAAACTTAATTTCATAAAATAAAATTAATATCAATAATATGAAAATCTTCACATAAAATAAATTTTATATTCATGCATATTTGTATAAGAGTGCAACAGCTATTGAACCAAGATTTGAATATTTATAAAACTAGTTATAGTACGAAAGCACCTCATTTGTCACGTTTGATATACATTCAGAAAAAGGAATTGATTAAAACTACAAAACATTTTTGTTGAGTACATTTTGGTTGTTTTAGCAAAATTGGAGTAAAATTGAACCATTTTACTTCAATTAACATTTTCGCTGACGATACAAATTTTTTTTTTTTGAATTGCAAAAAAAAAGTGGTTTTTAACAAAAAATTTTTTTTTGTTGATTCAAACAAAATTTCCATTGACCTATATTTATACAAGATTTTTGTTTAAATATGGGTCAATAAAAATTTTGTTTGAATCAACAATTTTTTTTTTTATTTTTTTGCAATTCCCAAAAAAATTTTTGTATCGTCAGCAAAAATGTTTTGTTAATTGAAGTAAAATGGTTCAATTTTACTCTAATTTTGCTAAAACAACAAAATGTACTCAAAAAATATGTTTTGTAGTTTTAACCAGTTTCTTTTTCTGAGTGTACAATTTCCAACTTGTTTGCAACTGCAATAAACAGAACATTATATACTTCTCATAAATATTATCAAATTTCTTATAAAAAATTTTAAAGTATACGAACTAACCTTTGTAAAAAATATATTTTTGGATGTCTCCAACCGTTTTAATATTACAAAATTTAGGAAGTTCATTTTAGCAATAAAGATGCGAAACTTCTCAAATGATAAATAAACTTTGGCATCAAAAATGAATTCGGTATCGCGATCAGTTGAGAATTCCATGAACAATTTATATATTCACTGTTCTGTTGGGAGACAGCAACAATAAATTAAATCGTCTTTTAAAGCCTATTCTATAGGTAACATTGATTATTATGTTTCAACGCGGTGATAGAATATGTTAACTATATTTTACAGGCAACATTTTATAAAATTACTTGTGTTTTTGAAGTAGCAGAAACATTTATTTACGTTTATGTTTCTACTTTTTACCTACCCATCATAAGTAGTATAGGATAAATCTTGTAATCGTTTTGAAAATCGATTTTTTTTTTTTTTTGGCGGATTTACACGTTTCAGACACTGCAGATACCGAAAAACATATTTTTAGAAAAAAAAATTGCCGTCCGTATGTCTGTGTGTCTGTAAACGCTGTATCTCCCGAACAAATGGAGATAGAGACTTGAAATTTGGTATGTACTTAGTATGTATTAATTGGACGAAGCTTATTGAATTGCAGTAACCTAGATTATACGGAAATATTTTTTTCGGACTCTCGAAATATTCGTTCTGATAAAAGTATACAAATTTTTTTATAAATTGTTTATTTTAAGGAGTGAATATAAAAGACAATAAAAAAAAAAATTTTTGCATAAAGAATGAAGTCGATCGGATAATGAGTTGCCGAGATATTTGTAATTATATTTCCACACTCTTCGATTTTTCATAACCCTGTATTTTATTCAAAATTCAATTCAAAGATATATTTTAATTGGAAATGAGACGCTTAACCCGACGCAGCAAACCGTTAGTTAATATGATTATCAATTTTGGAGTTATAATGATGTTTCTTTTACGCAATTCAGTAATAGAGCATTTAAAGTTTATGACGTCATCAAGCCATGATTTTATTCGAATTGCAATGCTATTTTACAAATGTTTTATTTTCATATTTTATATTATGCATATCCCTGATGGGTAAGTATTACGGTGGTCCCCAACGACTAGTTTATGCTTAGAATATTATTTGAAAGATAAAAAATTATTTGTGTAACGTATAAAATTTAAAGTAAAATAAAAATAAAAATTTTAAATAAAACCAGGTAAACTATATGGCCAAAAGTCACCGGACATTTTCGATTTTAGACATATTGTTGAGTTTATCTAGCGAAATGCTAAACAAATTCTTATGGAGCTCCAGGACCTCATACACTATATTGCCAAAGGTGATTGGTCACTTGCGATTTTAGACGTTTTGTTAACTATCTAGAAAAATACATGAGGAATTAACCTGAAACTTCAGGTGTGTAAACAGTATAGAATAGCTTATATATTTCCGTGAATATTTTTTACCGAAATACCATAGGGGACTGTCAACAAATTGAAAAACAACGAATATCTTTTGGATTACCCTGTAAAAACTAAAGCAGAAAATTTGTTCAAACTCGAGATTATTAATAAGTGGTTTATTGTAATATACTGTGTTAATTTTTATGAGGATAGCATGAATATTCGAAGAGAAATTAAGGTTTTTATAAAAACCGACTCAAATTTCGCCAAGTTTTTTGCTTATAATTCGCAAAGTTCTTAATATAAAAAAAAGTTATTTTGAGAAAATATGTCAAACAGCATTGTACATAATACTGTGCAATCGGAATTAAAAAATAATAAAAATTGGATGAAAAATGAGCAGGTTTATTAAAAAATGTTTCACTGCGCATGCGCGAATGCAATCAAAATATAATATGCATAATGTATTAGCTAAGTATATAGAGTAACTTTTGTAAAAGTCTCAAAATCATAGCTTGAAAATTCTGAAAATTATCGTCGATAGAAGAAGCTCGAAATCCGTTGTTCCCAAAAGGAAGCAAAAGGATGAGAGATTGTATCCAAATACGTGCAATATTGTGTACGCTATCTTGGCACTATTCAACAGATATTTGATACAACCCCACATTTTTTAAATTATTTTTGGGAACAACGGATTTCGAGCTTATTCTATCGACGATAATTTTCAGTATTTTCCAGCTATGATTTTGATACTTTCACAAAAGTTGCTCTATATACTTAGCTAATACATTATGCATATTATATTTTGATTGCATTCGCGCATGCGCAGTGAAACATTTTTTAGTAAACCTGCTCATTTTGCATCCAATTTTTATTATTTTTTTAATTCCGATTGCAGAGTATTTTGTACAATGTTGTTTGACATATTTTCTCAAAATAACTTTTTTTATATTAAGAACTATAAGCAATTATATATTAAGAATTATAAGCAAAAAACTTGGTGAATTTTGGGTCAGTTTTTATAAAAACCTTAATTTCTCTTCGAGTATACATGATATCTTCATAAAAATTAACACTGTATATTACAATAAACCACTTATTAGTAATCTCGAGTTTGAACACTTTTACTACATTAGGTTTTACAGGGAAATCCAAAAGATATTCGTTTTTTTTTCAATTTGTTGACAGTCCCTTATGGGGTTTCTGAAAAAATGTTCACGGAAATATATAAGCTATACTATACTGTTTACACACCTGCAGTTTCAGGTTAATTCCTCATGTATTTTTCTAAATAGTTAACAAAACGTCTAAAATCGCAAGTGACCAATCACATTTGGCAATATAGTGTATTTTTCCGTGAATGTTTGATCACGTGAGCTACTAAGAAACCAACAACAAATATAATATTGCAAAAATAATATTTGCTGTTGAAAAACGAATGAGAATAAAATTGTATCAATTGCTTCTCAGATGTGTGCAGTAAGATCAAAATAATTCTCCCCCCTCTCCTATTAAAAAAACTTGGCCTTTCCGAAAAAAGTTTTCAAATGGAGACCCTAATTTCAAGTTAGTTAAACCTGAAAGGAAAAAAAAAACATGGTAGTCATTAGCGAATAAATTATGTATACAGTTTTTGAAACAGCCTGTATTTTACCAAATTACAAAGTAATAATGCAAGATCATCAAATAAATTCGAGCATTAATTCTAGAATCAAAATTTGTTTCACAATGAAAATAACAGGAAAATAAAATCATAATAAAACTTTTTATATGCAAGCTCAAATATAGAAATTTGAATTTCCAGAATAAAATATTAGGTAAATGAAATAAAACAAAATCACATGTCTTGTCACTTTAAATATTTCACCAATTCAGAAAATAATAATATCAAATTATCAAATAAATGCTAACATCTTTTTTTGCAATCGAAATTCTCTCTACAACAGAAAAAAAATAAAGAAAGAAAATCACAGTGTCACTTTCTTGTACATATGTTGATATTTTGCAATTTGAATTTCATAACTATATTTCAGGACTTCATATTTGATGTTTGTGACACATAGTACCAAAAAATGACGATTTAATAAACGGAATTCTAAAGTAATAAGATTTAAATATCCATAAATCATATTACTTATTTGAAAAATTTAATATGAATAATTCATATCTTCATGTTTACACAATTGTAAAGGGGAAAAAAGGAAAACAATCAATTTCAATTTCATTCTCTGTGAATTTTTTGTTTAGTAAGAAGAAAATTCTAGTCAAAAGTGAGATAAAAATATTTTTTTCTGAAAATCTTAAAATAAACACTTTTAAATCATATGAATTTTTTTCTTCAGATTATAATCCCAAGATTGTAAAATTTACTTTGGGAAGCACAATAGCGAATGCAACTGGGTGTGATAGCTAGTAAACATTTAATACACATTTTAAATATGCATATAAAATAAATATAAAAATGATATTTAAAGTACAGGGTTATTCTAAATGATGGACCCATTTTCAAAAATTGTATTTATTAAAGTACAAATCCAAAATGAACAATTTTTATACCAATGAAAAGAGGAAGTTTCAAAGTTTTTTTAAGACATTATAAATGTTCAATGTGTCCACCGTTTGCTGCATGGCAAACATCTACGCGATAGCCAAACTCGTCCCACACACGAGAAAGTGTATCTGCTCTTACTGAGTGCACGGCTTTCAAAGCGGAGATAGTTCCAGAGGCGGCCGGTAGAGGTCGCGCGGCAATAGGCCACTACGAGCTGAGTGCACTGCTGCCGTGCACACAGTAACAGCAGATACGCTTTCTCGTGTATGGGACGAGTTTGGCTATCACATAAATATTTGTCGTGCAGCAAACGGTGGACGCATTGGACATTTATAATGTCTTAAAAATAACTTTGCAACTTCCTCTTTTCATTGTTATAAAGATTGTTCGTTTTGGATTTGTACTTTAATAAATACAATTTTTTGAAAATGGGTCTATCATTTAGAATAACCCTGTAATATTAAAACACAGGCTTGAAATATTTTTTTCTTCTTCAATATAAAGTTGTTCCTTATGGAATATTTTTATGCTAAATTCGAGAAAAACACTCAAAATATTTCAAGACGAACAATTTCACCAGAAATCGAGATTTACTGTATGGTTGTTACATAATATCAATAATTGATACATTATAATAAAATTTTGCCGTAAAACCTCGGATTTTTCAGAACGATAAGTTATTCAATTATAAAGATACTAATAAGATAAATACAGGGGGATTATAAAAAAAAACTATGCCGATATATGAGCCCTCAGCTATCATACCGTTCACAGAAACTGAATGAAATTTTGGTTAAAAATATTTTGAGGTATGCGCTCAAGAATAATATGGAAAACAACAGTTAAACTCTGGAAATTACGGTTACTGTGACAAAATTTCGAAAAATTCAAATGACAACCAACACCTACATTTTTTATTGGAATGTGATCTTCATAGATAAAAAACATAAAAAAAACGTTGGAACGGTACCTGTACCACGAAAATCGCCGGCGCTAGGTAGACTAAGAAGAAAAGTGAAAACAACCAATAAAGGAGAGAAAAGCAACAGAAAGTAAAGCGTTTTATTGTTCAGTGCAATCCACCATTTGCCGCATGCAAAGTGTCATCGTGTGTGGAGTGGAAAATTTGTGAAACACAATAAAATGTTACGTTTTCTGTTGCTTCTCTCTCCTTTATTGGTTGTTTTCACTTTTCTTCTTAGTATGTCTAACGCCGGCTATTTTCGTGCTAACAGTTCCAACGCTTTTTATGATTTTTCTTTATGAAGATCACATCCCAATAAAAAAAAGTAGGTGTTGCCATTTACTTTCAAAATTTTGTCGCTGTAACCGTAACTGTCAGAATTTAACTATTGTTTTTCATATGATTCTTAAGCGCATACCTCAAAATATTTTAAACCAAAATTTCACTCAGTTTCTGTACTGTATGATAGCTAGGGGCTCATATATCGGGATAGTGTTTTTATAATAACCCTGTATTCCAAAGAAACTTATGACTTATTGTCACGCGCTTATATGAACAGTCGTAAAAAAAAAGGAGTGCACCCACTATTAAATCGTCGTATAAAAATATGACTAATACCAAAGTATTAGTCATAAAGCCTACTAATTAATGTCTATTAAAATTTTGCTCAGGGGTCGTTTACATTTACATATTGTAACAAATTTTTCAATATTATATCTAATTATGACATCATATTTGGATTATTTGGTAAATTGTACCTTCGTATACCAAACGGGTAGCCATTTCGGTGACGTAGTTTAGGAATTGTGAAGGTTTGAAGTTTGGAACTCCTAATGTTAAATTCATTTTTATTCTTTGCAAAATAGATTTCATTGCTGGTAATTTTAAGGAATAACCCAAACACTAGTTGACAGAATGAGCTGTAATTTTGGAATCGCATATTTAAATCTTTTAAAAAAATCTTTAAAAATTTTAAATCTATAAATTGTTTAAAATAATTATCGATAAAAATTAGAATTGTAACCTATATTCTTTTAGCAGAAATCGAGTTCTATAAGCTTAAAACAGGCTAATCTAAAATTACAGCTCATCCGGCTAAGTATTTTTTGTGATTTGCTTAATAAAGCACCCGCATTACAATCTGTTTTCCACCTATTAAACATTAATTTAACCTTAGAGTTCAAAATTTGGATAATTCTTAAACAACTTGACCGAATAATGTTGATTTTGGCATCCTGAGATAAAATGCACCAAAGAATACAAATGTGATGTTAACATTGGTACTAATATTGTCAATTTTAAACTTTTGTACAACTTCTGTATGTGGACTACCCATTAAGCAAACTTTAACTCTGGTAATACTTAGTAGACTTTATTACTAAACTATTTGTGCCAGTCACATTTTATAGGCTTATTCATTGTAAAGTTAGTAGGGTTGCTCTCAATCTCTCTCCCATTTAATCTCTAGAAAAGTCTTTAAAAAAGCATAATAAATGTTAAATACGTAGGTTTAACTATTTATATGTATGTTGAATGTAATTTTAATAAGAATGTTTTTAATAATGGACAACAGTATTACACGGATGTTTTTAATAATAGGCAACAGTATTACACGAATGTTTTTAATAATAAGCAACTGTATTACACGAAGAATTTAAGCGAAAATGAAATTTATTTTTCTAAAATTAATCTTGCACTAAAAATATTTTGAAGAAAAGCTTATAAAGACTATTAATAATTTCTTCTGTCATAAAAATATATTATTTTGACATTAATTATCAAAACATATTATTGTCGTTCTCAGATAAGAACGGTAACGGCATACATAGAAGCGTAAAAACAGCCCGCTATATCATATATTCTAATACGAGCAAATCTTGTGTGTGGTTATATATATATATACGAGCAGGGAAGACTGAGCTATGCTCGGTCAAAATTAAATTTGAGTTCAAATATCATGACCCATGGCCAAAATGACCCACTAATTGAATTTTCTCGAACATGTGACTTAGCCCAACAGTCTTCTCGTGCCCGAAAACCGTAGGATGCAAAATTTAGTGTAAATTGAGCCGCTTTTTAGATCTTGACCCACAATGACCCAGAAATGACCCACTAATCGAATTTTCTCGGACATGTGACCTAGCCCAATGATTTTATCGTGCTGGAAACTCGTAGGATACAAAATTTAATCAAAATCGTTAGAGCCGTTTTTTAGATAAAATTAATTTGATCCGCTTTGACCCAAAAATGACCCACTAATCGAAAGTTCTCGAACATGTGATCCAGCCCAATAGTCTTCTCGTGTCCGAAAATAGTCGGATAAAAAATTTCGTCAAAATCGTTTGAACCGTTTTTAACACTTTCCAACCTAGTTGAAAAGTGTTTATGACTTCGGTCTGTCTGGCCGTATGGCCGTCTGCCGTCTGTCCGTCTGTCCGTGCTCTAACTCCCGTAAATATGCTCGGATTGCTCTGCAATTTTTATATGTTATAGTCGTTATCTATAGCATGTTCCCTATTTCAACGGAAGTGTGTAGCACTGATAGTTTTTTTACAGGGACACTCAAAATAATTCCGTTACATTGCGGTATATGGGGAAAAATCATTGACGGTTTATTTAAATAATGTTTCACTATTTTAAACGCATTGAAATTTATATATATCACTAAGGTGCATTCGAAGAAGCTTAATATGGAATAGGGTGTGCATAGCACTTATAGTTACTTTACAGGGACAGTCAAAAGAATTCTGTTACATTACGTCTATGGAGAAAAATCGTCTGCGGTTTATTTAAATAATGTTTCCCTATTTTAAACGCATTGAAATTTATATATATCACTAAGGTGTATTTCAAGAAGCTTACTACAGAATAGTGTGTGTACAGCAGTCATCGTTCATTTACAGGGACGCACAAAAGTTCGCGAACACATTTCTGTATATTTAACTCCAGACGGAGAATTTTAAACTGTGCTACGCGTTTCCTAACTGAACTAAAATTTAACATCCTATGTAGTATATATACAAATCTATAGATCCTATACAGGGCTGAATAAAAGTATTCGGATTACTTAGATGTTATCTTTTAGCTTATTAAACGGTATGATTTGTAAAATTATTTTGGAAGCGTTGGAAAGTGTTACATAATCTATGCTTGACGCATGATTTTTCGTTCTTGTTTATATACAATTAGCTTGACCATGACCCAAAATGACCCAAAAGGATCCACTAATTGAATTTTCTCGAACATGTGACCTAGCCCAACAGTCTTCTCGTGCCCGAAAACCATTGGATGCAAAATTTAGTGTAAATTGAGTCGCTTTTTAGATCTTGACCCACAATGACCCATAAATGACCCACTCATCGAATTTTCTCGGACATGTGACCTAGCCCAATGATTTTATCGTGCTCGAAACTCGTAGGACACAAAATTTAATCAAACTCGTTAGAGCCGTTTTTTAGATAAAATTAATTTGACCCGCGTTGACCCAAAAATGACCCACTAATCGAAAGTTCTCGAACATGTGACCCAGCCCAATAGTCTTCTTATGCCCGAAAATGGTCGGATACAAAATTTCGTCAAAATCGTTTGAACCGTTTTTTAGATACAATTAGCTAGACCATGACACAAAATGACCCAAAATAACCCACTAATCGAATTTTCTCGAACACGTGACCTAGCCCAATGGTTTTCTGGTGCTCCAAAACGGTAGGTTACGAGATTTCGTCAAAATCGTTAGAGCCGTTTTTAAGATAAAATTTGCATATATATATATATATATATAACCACACACAAGATTTGCTCGTATTAGAATATATGATAATGCAAATTTTATCTTAAAAACGGATCTAACGATTTTGACGAAATTTCGTATCCTACCGTTTTGGGGCACCAGAAAACCATTGGGCTAGGTCAAATGTTCGAGAAAATTCTATTAGTGGATCATTTTGGGTCATTTTGGGTCATGGTCTAGCTAATTGTATCTAAAAACGGTTCAAACGATTTTGACGAAATTTTGTATCCGACCATTTTCGGGCACGAGAAGACTATTGGGCTGGGTCACATGTTTGAGAACTTTCGATTAGTAGGTCATTTTTGGGTCAACGCGGGTGAAATTAATTTTATCTAAAAAACGGCTGTAACGATTTTGATTAAATTTTGGGTCCTACGAGTTTCGAGCACGATAAAATCATTGGGCTAGGTCACATGTCCGAGAAAATTCGATTAGTGGGTCATTTCTGGGTTATTGTGGGTCAAGATCTAAAAAGCGGCTCAATTTACACTAAATTTTGCATCCAATGGTTTTCGGGCACGAGAAGACTGTTGGGCTAGGTCACATGTTCGAGAAAATTCAATTAGTGGGTCATTTTGGTCATGGGTCATTATGGGTCAAGCTATTTTATCTAAAAAACGGTACAAAGGATTTGAAATAAATTTAGCACCCTATAGGTTTAGGGAACAAGAAGACTATTAGGCTAGGTCACATGTTCGAGAAATTTCGATTAGTGGGTCAGTTTGGTTATGGGTCATTATGGGTCAAGCTATTTTATCTTAAAAACGGCTCAGACTATTTACACTAAATTTTGCATTCTATGGTTTTTGGGCACGGGAAGACTGTTGGGCTAAGTCACATGTTCGAGAAAATTCAATTAGTGGGTCATTTTGGTCATGGGTCATGATATTTGAACTCTAATTTAATTTTGACCGAGCATAGCTTGGTCTTCCCTGTTCGTATTACTTATTTATCAATATTTTTAGGAATAAGGTAGGTTAACCAAAGGTGGCCATAGTTAAGATTTGAAGATTTTTTATAATTTTCTGATTGGGTATGTGTGGTTGAATTTTTGTTTGTAAAATTTTACATTTATCTCTAACAGATATCAAGTATATTTTTCTTTGTAAAATAATATTTAAGTACTTTTATACAATTTCAAAATTTGTAATACAATCTCAAAATTGTAGCTTGTAGGCCACCTTCGCCGCATAGTCCAAAAGTGGCACACGTAATCAAATCACTTTTAAAATGTGTAAAAATACTTGGAAAACTATTTTTCTTACTATCATGCTATGATGATTCATTCTTTCTTTTGATATCTTTCGACTTTTTCTTCTTAATCTTCTTATCTTATAACACGAAAAGACCTTGAAGAACTTTTTGTGCACGATAGTTCAGGAATTTTTTTCTGGCAGTTACTAACTTGTTTTGAGTGATCTCTGGTGTTAACAATAAAGGGTAATAACTTTTTCAGTATATTACATAACTTTTTACGGGTAATTACTTTTTATTTATATAGAAATCATCTTTACTAGACTGATTTCCACGTTTGTTTTCTAAGGTGGCCACCTCGGGAACATGCGTATGGTTGCCAATTGCACGACTTAAAAGTATTAATCTGATACATTTCTTAGAATTGAAGTAAATGTGGTTAAATAGAAAGAAATAAGCTTTCAGAAAAATATCCTAACTCAAAGTTCTAAGAATTTAAACACGTGTAAAATAAAGTACCTGGAAATTAGAAAGACTACTCCTCAAAAGTGAAATCTCTGCATAAAATGTCGGAGGATCAAGGTGATCTCTTTAAATTCCTCTACGTGCAATGCAGATACATGATTGACAATGTAGAATCACCATTTTGTGATTAAAATTAAATTAATTCTAATTTTGAAGAGTGGTTTACCTTAGGAACACTGGTCGTCTTTGGTTCACACTCCTTATTTTATAAAATAAGGTATTTTAACTGCAACCTCCATATTTTATAAAATTCTGTAACTAAGAGATGTAAAAAGAAATATTGAAAAACATTTTTCTGACAAAAAAAAAATCCCTTTCGGATGTATTGTTAAATGAACATCAGCACAATGCAACGTAATTGACATTTATGACAAGAACTGTAACATTTGCATATCAGATAACGACTAAAACATATGTTTTAACTTAGAGTGGAGTTTTATGAGGCGGCAAGGAAACATACATATTTTTCCTCAGTAATAAAAGTATGGTAAACACAAAGAACGGTGTTGTAAAGCAGTTCTTTTTAACAATTTCCAACACAGTTGAAAAGTGTTTATTAATTAGGTTTGTCTGCATGTCTGACCGTCTGTCTGTCCGTCTGCTCATCTGTCCGTGGTCAACTCTCATAAACATACTCGGATTGTCATGAAATTTTTATACATTATTGAATTTTACCATAGAATGTTCGGTATTGAAAATGAAGTGTGTACCATTAATAATTCATTTACTGGGACATTCAAAAGAATACCATTGCATTATGGTCTAAGGGGAAAAATCATTTGTAGCGCATTTTATTGATGTTATGATATATCAAACATAATGAAATTAATATGCATTACTGAAGTGAACTACAGAATGCTTTTACCGGAATATACAATTAGTAGCATTTATAGTTCAATTACAAGGACTTACAAAATAATTCCTTTACATTATGATCTATGGTGAAAAATAGTTTGCGATGGTGCATTTTGAACATGTTATGATACTTGAAACAAAATGATCACTAAGGTTCAATACAACTTATTTTCTGCAGATTATGGAGTGCATACGACTTATCGTTCATGTACAGAGCCGCTCAAGAGAATTCGGTTAAAGGTCTGAGGTCTGACTATGATCGGTAATTACTAGAAGTGCTCTTTCCATTGTGATAATCAATTTTATGTAATTTTTGGTGTACTACTACGTTTTAAAAATAAATGTACAACGTTGAAATAGCACAAATTAAAAACATGTATACTGACAAACAGCTGTTTCAAAGCTTTTAAACGACATCATCAGTGCCAATTCAAAAGATTAAAACGAATTAAAACCCCCTAAGCCATGTCAGTTTGCCTGTCGTCTTTCGCACGCGCCCAGATGAAATGGCGCTAACCTCTTCAAAACAACAGCGGAGACGGCAAAAACACATGTGACGGAGAGACCAATAGAAACGCTGCACCTGACTGGGAAAGTTTAAGCATGAAGGCGAATAAAGGGGGGGGGGCGAAGAGAATCAATTAAGTGAAACGCAGCCAGACGTTTGAAACGCTTTGTACGGAGAAGAAAAATGAGGGGGGGGGGGGCGATGAGAACGAATTAAATGAAAAGTAGCCAGACATTTGAAAAATTTGGTGTACTGGATATATCATTAACTTAGCTGCCCGAATTCTTCCATATGTGATAAGCCTCCCAGAAATTAGCACTGATGATGGAGCTTAAGGGCTTTGAAACAGCTGTTTGCCAGTAAGGTAAAGCTAGGAAAGTCTGCGCAGAATTCAAAAGAATAACAATAAAAAATCTAAATATTAATTTTTTGCTAAACTATCCATGAATAATTTTTACTTCATTTGTTTTTTATGCATTTCTATTGTTATTTTGTTGTTATGTTGCAATTTAATAGAACAGTTGTAATAAAACCAAAAAAGTTCTTTTGCGCAATCTGTCTTTACAGGGTTGGTGTGATTGCGCACATGTGTAGGAGAGATTGTTACTAATAATAACTACAATTAAATTATTAACAATAATAATTACACTTAATTGACATTGTTGTAAGGTTTTTGTGAACAAATATTATTGTATTAGGAGTGAAATTTCAACCTAATGATTAAAGAATCAGAAAAAGGAAATAATTTTAAAAACGATTAAAAATATTAATTAAAGGGAAAAAAATTAAAGAATCAGAAAAAACAAGTCCAGATAAGATTACAAAATAACATTAAGCTACTTGATAACACGTTTAACTTAAAATTAGTCCATTTTCATTTTTCATTTTTTATGCAAATTTACCAATAAGCTCCGTAATCTCTCCTAGCATGGAAACTAATGGGAACCAACTCTCCTAAGTAGCAGATGCGCAAACTCTCCAATTTCGGTTGGAGAGATTGCACGGTCTTTTATTTAAACATGGTCGCTACTAAAACGAACCGTTTGTGTTCACACTGTTAATCTAGGTTAGTAGCTTATGAGAAATCGTTTAAGTTACAAATATTTTGTAATACAGACATTGTATAGAAATTCAAAATAATAGTTTTGAAAATTCAAGCACTTACTTTGGGAAAATAAAACAAAATAGCAATAATTTATCCTAGACGTTTGAAACATTCAACGTGCACTTTCAAGTAGACACTCCACTACTGCTCCTGGAGTTGCTGCGTGCTCACTCTACTCCTTCCCCCCGAACCTCTATATGCGCTATATCTCCAACCTCGCCATCTCTCCTGGCTTTACCTTATACATGTTTTTAATTTGGGCTATTTTAACGTTGTACATTTATTTTTAATATAATGACACAATGTTTAATCCACCTTTTCAGGTATTACGTTTTGTTTACAAATTCTATAGATCATATACAAGACTGCACAAAAGACTTCGAATATGGGCAGTAATTGCTGAAAATGAAGTTTTACTGGTTACGTATTTTTTAAATTGCTTATTTAGATATCTAGTTTCATTCTTGAAAAAAAAAATTAAAAATCTTAATAGTATTGGGAAGTGTTTCATAATCTATTGTGGATGCATGATTTTTTGTTCTTGTTTAAATAAATATAAGTCAAATAATTACTTTTTCATAAGGTATATGATGTAATTAGATTAATTTAATGTTACATAGGAAAAAATACATAATATATAGCTTTAGTTATCAATTCATGTCTCATTCGAATATAAAATAAAATTTATTTGTGCTTTTTAATGATAGGTTTTTAAAATATATAAATGTATAGGAAATTTAGCTTTTAAATATTTATATTTATCTTGCATGTTAAAATGATGATATTAATTAACCCGTCAGCACACGCCCTGGGATAAAATCTATCCTAGCTTACAACTATTACTTAAAAATATGCGAAAATAGTTCGTGATCATTCTGAGCCTTATAATACCTTTCAAGCTGAATGATATTAAGATGTGGCCAAACAGAATTTACCTCCGGTTGTGTATTTTCCAATCGTTTGTTATAAAAATGTCACGTAGGAGCCACTGATAAAAATTTCACCGTTGGATTACGGGAAAAGCTTGGCAGCACAGACTCCAAGATTTTCCTGTAATATTACAGTTTGTACCGTAATCTATTTAGACTGTATTAGACCGTAAATGGCAGTAAATTTCAAGAACGTATCTGACCGTAAACCACAGTAACTTTCAAAAACGTATCTGACCGTAAATAACCGTTACTTTCAAGAACGTATCTGACCGTAAATAACCGTTACTTTCAAGAATGTATCTGACCGTAAATAACCGTTACTTTCAAGAATGTATCTGACCGTAAATAACCGTCACTTTCAAGAATGTATCTGACCGTAAATAACTGTTACTTTCAAGAATGTGTCTGACTGTAAATCACAGTAATATACAGGGTGTCCCAAAAGCCTCCGTACAACTTCAAAAATTGATTAAAAAAATAATAGGCCTACCGCAAAAATATTTACAACAGTACACAGAGTAACTTAAAAAGTCTTTTTCTACTACCTTAGTATACTTGTACATGAGATCCTTTCGTTGCATGAAGAATATCAAGTCGATATTCCAATTCCCTTCACGTGCGTTTCAGCATGCTAACATCAACAGTAGTTACAACTGTTTGATGAAATAAAATGTTGAAACAAAAGATCCAAACAGCAGTAGCTACTGTTGATGTTAGCATGAAAAACGTTTGTGGATTGAATTGAAATAGCGTCTCGATATTCTTCGTGCTACGCAAGTATCTCATTTTTAAGTTTACTAAGGCTGTAAAAAAAAACTTTTTAAGTTACTCTATGCACTGTTGTAATTATTTTTGCTGTAGGCCTATTACTTTTTTTAAAAATAAATTTCTGAAGTTGTACGGAGACTTTTGGGACACCCTGTAGATTATAAATTATCGTATATGACTGTAATATCAAGATTGTAAATAAGCATAAATGCCCATCATTTTCTACTCATTTACATATATCGCTGTAAATTGCAGTAGTTATCAGAACTGTAAATGACCATGAAATAGTTATTTCAAGAATTCGCATGATTACTTCCAACAGTAATTGTATATTTATACATAGGATGTCAAGAAATGCAACATTTTATTTCTGTATAAGAGATAAATAGTATAAATTGCAAAAATGTCCATAAGGTACAAAATTTCAATTCTATACTTTTCATCTCCATGGAGATATTTCCAAAATTAGTTTTTATACATTCTTTGTAACCAAACAGGTGGCTTCAGTACCTCCAAAAATCAGGAATTATCTCACTTTGCCATGCAATTCGAAACATGGAATCTAATCATTATTGGAGAATAATGTCTACAAATCTGATATTTAAATGTATTAATTAATAATAATGTGTTGATGTAATTGATGGCACATTAAATCTTAGTTTGTAAACATTCGCCAAGCTTGAACAGATTTCACTTTTCAAATTGCATGTAAAGTGAAGCAAGTCACAATTTTTGACTCTCTGCAACTTCATAATGTTTGGAGATGATTAAAACCAATCCACATTTTTGCAGATTACATTATTTATCCATCTCATATAGATACAAAAATAACTGCATAGCTTTTTTTAGACAGCCTGTATATTTAAAACTTGATAATATTTCTAAGATTATTCTACCACTACATATATATGGTGGTTTGCATATAATTTTTTTAAACAATTAGCGACTTTCTCAATATTACATACTTTTTCTATTTACAACACTATACAGCTTACAAAATAAAATTATATTTAGCATTGAAAAATGATATGTGTATAAGTTTCATTAAACGTGATTGTTTCATATTTCCGAAAAAAAAAATTACGTAAAACTTCATATACAAGTGTAGTAATTTTTGCCAACATCTAAGTAAAATAAAAATTAACAGACACTTAAGCATTATTAACCAGGCAGAGTAACAAACACTTATCAAATTTGTTACAAATCACATGCTAAATTTGTCCAAACCCTAACACAATATCAAGTATAACTTTTAGCTCAACAATGCACACCTTTGAAAAATATAGAAAAAAACAGAAATTTTTTTAGTACTTATCTCTTATTTAATATCATACTCTGAATATTTACGATTATGTATTCGTAACAACAAATGAACTTATTCATGATTTTTTTTTAATGTAATGAGGAAGGTAATTATAATAAACTTTTGCATAATAATGTATCAAAGACATAATTTAATGAATATCAAAATGTTAAAATTATTTCTATTTCTTTCAATATAAATTTCGTTTAAATTTTTTGAGAATCATTTTGGTATTTATCTACTTGCACATTCTTTTGCATTTTGATGTCTGGGTTCTTTTGGTTTCTACCCAAACCCAAGTGAGATTAATGTCGTTTTAGCTAATAATGCAGGAATAGAGTATAATATTTGCCTTTTTAAAAAATCACAAAAACACTTCAGTTTTGTGTTAAACATTTTACTTGGAGATAGTATAAAACACGGATTTATCTGTAAAAATGGGAAATTGTTCAGGATCATCGGAGAAAAAAAAATTCTTGGTTGAAAATACTACAGCCAAAATAAACTATTTGTAAAAATACAAATAACTTAACCACTTCAACGGCTGTTTAGATAGGGAAACAGTGTTATTACCCCACGATTTAACTCGGATCAGCTACTGTGGTTAAATAATGAATGTTTACATACTGGGAAGTACTATACAGATTTTCGTGTTTTGGGAAGGACAGGATAGAATGCTGAGTCCTCAATTTCAGTAACATCCTGCCTTTTGTTCTATGACTAATTTATAAATGTCCAGAACACCCTGAAATAATGAACAATTTCATCAATTTTCAAAAACTAAAAAAACTAAATCCTAATTTCAGGAAAAATTTTAATATAACAAGGAATGATCTTCTAAGAACTGTTTAAGAAAAATCTTTAAAATATGTCATCACACATATTAAAAACAAGCATTTTTTTAAATAATTTAAAAAAATTCACAGACAAAAATAAAAATTTTAATTCAGGAACTCTGAAATTATTTATTCTGTACATATTTTACATAAGATATGACAGGTTTGAAACAATACGACATCTAAATGCTGCTAAATTTGTCATCAACTTCCTGACTTTATTTATATTACATGATTTTGGATTTTTCTTTGCTTTTGAACTTTTTTCAGGATTGATGTCCAAAAAAGCTCTGAAAATAAAGAAAAAAATATTAATAGTATCACATCTTTTAAAAAATAACATTACTGTAAATACATCAAGCCATAATCGAATGAACAACTAATCTCGTAATTATCAAATTATAACAGATATTAAACTCCTCAATAACACGTGCATAGAATGTCTACAAAATAACATTCATGAAGAAAAACTTTTTGTGCTTTATAAACCCTTTATTGTTTTTCTTATCTTTAAAGCCAGAAAAAATGGATTAATTAGCATATATGACAGAACTCAATAGCCCACTAGTGTCAATGAGTGGTAAGAAATTTCATTTGAGCTCATTCATTACTGAATACATGTTATCTAACAGGTTATAAGTAACATTTGTTGTAGGCAACTACACTGCACCATGAATTTAAAATTTTTGATTTGATTACCAAGATCTGCAAAGTATGTGAAGAAAATAGTGTTGACACTAGACCAAAAGTTCTTTTAACTGATCGACAAATTTTGCATTTTTTTCTTTAACTGATCGACAAATTTTGCATTTTTAACTGCAACTGATCAACAAATTTTGCATTTTTTTTTTGCAACTGGCTAAAGGATTTCATGATTTTTCCCCACAATCAACTGACAAATTTCGTGATTTTCTCTCACGATAAATCGACAATTTTTATATTTTTTCCATGCGACTGATTTAAGAATTTCGTGATTTTTCCTTGCATTCAATTGACGAATTTTGCAACATTTTTTAGATTTTCTCCTAAATTAACTAGCAATTTTTCCGATAATTTGTCGTACCAATCGAGGAATTTCAAAATTTTTTCCGCCATAATCATGCCTTTTTACCCTTAACTGATTGGCAAATTTTGAGATATTTTCCATCAACTGATCTGGTCATTAAAAAAAAAATAAAAATTAAAGTTTTTGATTTGTTGGAATTTTCCAAAGTTTTTATTTGTCTTAGTATCTTAAACACTATTATGCCAAATATAAAGTATATAGAGCTGTAAAGTAATATAGGACAAAATTAGCACTCGCCATCTGGCGAGTAATACTGAAAATTTGGCGACTGACTTTATTATTACCACTGGCCAAACTTAATAGCCACACTCACCAACTGTGATGATTGAATGGAAACAGATTTTTTTTCCTGCTGTCGCTCGTCGAATATCGAAACCATTTGGCGAATTTCACGATTTTTCCCCTGAAACCATTTGACAAATTGAGATTCTTTTTTCTCGAAGCCATTCGACGATATTCGCACCCCCCCCCCCCCCGAGACAATTTGATAAATTTTGCGAGTTTTCTGCTATTAATTGTTGAATTTCGTGATTTATCGACTATCGATTAACGAATTTCATGACAGATCGACGAACTTTATGTTCTTTTGCATGACAGATTGACAAACTTTGCATTTTTTCCGCGACAGATCCATGAACTTTGTGTTTTTTCAACCACAGATCGACGAACTTTGCATTTTTTTCACGACTGATCGACGAACTTAAGGTTTTTTAAGCGACTAGTCGACGAACTTTTCGCTTTTTAAGTGACTGGTCGACGAACTTTTCGCTTTTTAAGCGACTGGTCGACGAACTTTTCGCTTTTTAAGCGACTGGTCGATGAACTTTTCGCTTTTTAAGCGACTGGTCGACGAACTTTGCATTTTTTAAACGACAGTTCAACGAACATTGTGTTTTTTAAGCGACTGATCGATGAACCTTGCGTTTTTTGGGGACAGATCGACGAACTTTGCGTTTATTCCGCAATCGATCGACGAAATTTGCTTTTTTTCCCGCAACTGATCGACGAACTTTGCTTTTTTTTGGTGACAGATCGACGAACATTTTGCTTTTTAAGCGACTGGTCGACGAACTTTTCGCTTTTTAAACGACTGATCAACGAACTTTGTGTTTTTCTGCGACAGATCGACGAACATTGTGTTTTTTAAGCGACTGATCGACGAACCTTGCGTTTTTTGGGGACAGATCGACAAACTTTGCGTTTATTCCGCAAACGATCGACGAAATTTGCTTTTTTTCCACGACTGATCGACGAACTTTGCATTTTTTGGTGACAGATCAACGAACTTTGCGTTTTTTCCGCGACAGATCGACGAACTTTGTGGGGTTTTTTCTGCGACAGATCGACAAACTTTACATTTTTTCTGCGACAGATCTATGAACTTTCGTTTTTTCAACCACAGATCGACGAACTTTGCATTTTTTTTTCCACGACTGATCGACGAACTTAAGGTTTTTTAAGCGACTGATTCACAAACTTAAGGTTTTTTAAGCGACTGATCGACGAACTTTTCGTTTCTTAAGCGACTGGTCGACGAACCTTGCACTTTTTGGAGACAGATCGATGAACTTTCCGTTTTTTAAACAACTGATCAACGAACTTTGCATTTTTTCTGCGACAGATCGACGAACATTGTGTTTTTAAAGCGACTGATCGACGAACCTTGCGTTTTTTGGAGACAGATCGACCAACTTTGCGTTTATTCCACAATCGATCGACGAAATTTGCATTTTTTCCCCGCAACTGATTGACAAACTTTGCATTTTTTGGTGACAGATCGACGAACTTTGCATTTTTTCCACGACAGATTGATGAACTTTCTGGGTTTTTTCCGCGACAGATCGACAAACTTTGCATTTTTTCTGCGACAGATCCACAAACTTTCGTTTTTTCAACCACAGATCGACGAACTTTGCATTTTTTTTCCACGACGGATCGACGAACTTAAGGTTTTTTAAGCGACTGATTCACGAACTTAAGGTTTTTTAAGCGACTGATCGACGAACTTTGCATTTTTTAAATGACTGATCAACGAACTTTGCGTTTTTGCTGCGACAGATTGACGAACATTGCATTTTTTAAGCGACTGATCGACGAACCTTGCACTTTTTGGGGACAGATCGATGAACTTTTCGTTTTTTAAATGACTGATCAATGAACTTTGCGTTTTTTCTGCGACAGATCGACGAACATTGTGTTTTTTAAGCGACTGATCGACGAACCTTGCGTTTTTTGGAGACAGATCGACTAACTTTGCGTTTATTCCACAATCGATCAACTAAATTTGCTTTTTTCACAGCAAATGATTGACAAAGTTTGCATTTTTTGGTGACAGATCGACGAACTTTGCATTTTTTGGTGACAGATCAACGAACTTTGCATTTTTTGGTGACAGATCGACGAACTTTGCATTTTTTGGTGACAGATCGACGAACTTTGCATTTTTTCCGCGACAGATCGACGAACTTTGTGGGGTTTTTCTGCGACAGATCCAGAAACTTTCGTTTTTTCAACCACAGATCGACGAACTTTGCATTTTTTTTTCACGACTGATCGACGAACTTAAAGTTTTTTAAGCAACTTATCGAAGAACTTTTTGGTTTTTAAACGACTGATCAACGAACTTTTCATTTTTTAAATGACTGATCAACGAACTTTGCGTTTTTTCTGCGACTGATTCACGAACTTAAGGTTTTTTTTAAGCGACTGATCGACGAACTTTTCGTTTCTTAAGCGACTGGTCGACGAACTTTTCGTTATTTAAACGACTGATCAACGAACTTTTCGTTATTTAAACGACTGATCAACGAACTTTGCGTTATTTAAATGACTGATCAACGAACTTTGCGTTTTTTAAATGACTGATCAACAAACTTTGCGTTTTTTAAATGACTGATCAACAAACTTTGCGTTTTTTAAATGACTGATCAACGAACCTTGTGTTTTTTCTGCGACAGATCGACGAACACTGCATTTTTTGGGGACAGATCGACGAACTTTGCGTTTATTCCACAATCGATCGACAAAATTTGCTTTCTTTCCCACGACTGATCGAGGAACTTTGCATTTTTTGGTGACAGATCGACAAACTTTGCTTCTTTTCAGCGATCGATAGGTGAATCTCAATCAAATAAAATCTAAATTCAGAAATTTATTTAACAACCTAATTGTTAAGGGTCCTTAACACATTTAATGGAACTTGAAAAATACACTGCATATATAAAACTTAACTTTCTTCCCTTTTTTATAATAAAAATAAACATTTTACATAATCATTCTCAGTTGACTTAATTTTTTCAATGGTATTTTGTCATGTCTGCATTAATGTAATTCTTTAAATAGAACGTAAAATAACAGTGGGGTTTAAAGATTTTTTTCTCCCCCCCAAACATTACAACTCCCCTCCATTTAAAAATGTTGGTAGGGAGGCTCCCCTCCTTGTTAAAATTGAATTTCAAGCCCTGTAAAATGTTTGTTTATATGCTGGGAGGAAAGCAATAATTATACAATGAGTTTAATTAAAAGCAAATTAAAATTAAATTGAATTTAAAGGTATTATAACTCTGTAAATTATATCAAGGATATTAATACTCTATATGAATGCTTACAAACCAGTATAAAAGATAATTAAATTATGTGCCCATAACTTTACATAAAATTGACATTTAATACAGGATAAACAAACAAAAGAAATTAAGATCTATTTAAACTGTAACTTTACTTGTGACTCATAAATAACATTCTCTTTTTTACCATGTCTACCATATACATCCCAATTTTCCATTGTCCAAGCGCTAATTGTACTAAAACTCACATTATAAATCATTACTATCAATGGCCAATTAAAAATCAGCTTTAAAACCCAAATAATGAAAAGATGGAATACCATTGGTCAGGAAAGATTCTTAAAAGTTTTCCTCTATCTGTCAAAAGTGCTTGGATACATATCGGGTTCTTTTAAATAGAATATTTATTAATATTTGCTGCAAAAAACAACTAAACTATCTGACTGGAGATATATGTTATCAGGGGTCGATCCGGGCAAAATTTGGGGCCTTTTTAAGGCCCCGTCACAAACATCAATTTAATAAAATGGCCCCCTTCACAAAAATCAATCTGATAAAATGGACCTCTTCACAAAATTCCTTTTACTAAAATAGGTCCTTTCACAAAATTCAGTTCCATAAAAACTTACCATTTAATATTTATTTATTATTTTGTGATGTTTTAAAATGTGTAATTTGTAAACAAACAAGTTCCCCCAGAGAAGAAAACTTCAGTAAAAGGATTTTAAAAAGTTTTTGTTTACAAATGCTTGGTTCAAATTTGAGTATAACTGGATTTCAAATTTCGTTACAAAATGTTATTTTTCAGAAAAATATAATAAATTTCACAAAAATAACCTTTACTTTTCACAAAATGGGCCCCAAGAAAAAAAAACCTGCCTCGACTCCTGGTTATTGCAGAAATGAACTAAGTTGCCATTTTTGAATTATCAAAATAAATTTTAATTAACAATTAAAAATAGAAAATATTAATTTTTTTTTAAAAATCCAAAGGAAAATAAAAGTTTAATTCAAGCATGATTTAAATTCCTAAAATAATCAAAAAATTAAAAATTTGTATTTTTAATTAATTTATTAAAAAACATCGAAATAAATGTTAAGTGAATGTAAACAACTTTACAAAGCGATACTCAAAAAATAATTTATTTAAAACATTAAAATGGTTCCATTAATTAAAATTTTAGACAAGTAAGATGAGTAAAAGGTTACGCTAACTAAATTAAGAAATATATATACTAAAAAAGATTATATTAAAGATTATAAAAACAATGAAAATTTAACGTAAACAATATAATGTTAAGTCTATGGGGTGCCATTTGCAATTTAGAATAAAAACAAAAATCTAACTTATACATATTAAAACTCATCAAAACTAAAAATAATGAATACTAAAACCATTACGTATTATAAGCTAAGATGCCATTAATGTTTAAAGTTGTTAAAAGTATGAAAACATATTAAAAAGTGGGTGCACAAAAGGAGGATGTTAAATGAAAACACCACTGGAAAAACATGAGGAAAAAATGAAGTTTTGAAAATTGCATCTATACTATAGGTGCAGATTCCCAACATTTGGAAGGAGTCACTGGCTCCTAAACCCAAAAAATCCAGTGGCCACAATTGTAAAACAAATGCATAAAAACAATAGTGTTTATATAGGGTAAAAAACTAAAAAAAAATAATAATAATAATTAATTCAAAGTGTAAAGTAATTTATTTAATATAAACACGTGTACAACAAAATTTGAATATTAATTAAATCTTAAATCATGTACAGTCAGAAGATAAAGTTGGGCAAGATACGGTTTAAAAAACAATATGCAGATAATCTAAGCAATCATGATAGCGGGGAATATCAGAAAAACAATATTTCTTATTTTGATTTTGCCAGACAAAAGTACATATGAAAGAAAATCTGAATTTGTGAGAATATTTTGCACTATAAAAATAAAAACACACTTCAAACATTTGTTTATATATATATATATAAATATATAAATATATATAATTTAAATCACAGTCTATGTAAAATAAAATTATCAGATGTTACGAATAACATTGCTATTCGAATATATTTAATAGTTTGCTGTGTTAAACAGATCATTCTGAAATGTTATTAAAATATAACAATAATGTGTGTGTTTTGGTCTTAATCTTAAAAAAAATATCAACATTTCACGATGGGGACTGGGAATACCAGAAATGGATTACTTTTAAATCACATGGCGACTTAAACACCGAAAGTTAGTGGCCACAGCAAAAAATTTAGTCACCACGTGGTGACTGGCAGCCGTGAATCTGCACCTATAATCAATACATGTACAAAACTTAAAAACAATGATACTAAATTAATCCTCATTAATTTTTTTATGTTTTACATAGTTTTCAATAAGTTAAAAGTATTAAAAATATATGCAAAGAACATGGAATTTTTCAAAATTTAGAAAATGGTTTAAAACAGAAACTAAAACAGCATATGCTAAAATGTGAATAACTCATTAAGTAATTGACATAATTACATAAAAAAGGTCTTAAATTGTTCATTAAAGTACAAGCTATTTATATTAAGGCAAGAATGCACAAACAATTGTAGATTTCTACATGGGAGGGGCTGGTTCAGTTGACAAAAGTCTAATTCGTTAGAGATATGAGAATCTAAAGTAGAGGATGGTTTTTGAGTCATAACTACTGAACCGAATGAGATGTATGCAGGGGTCGATGCAGGGTTTTTTCCCTTGGGGCCCATTTTGTGAAAAATAAAGGTTATTTTTGTGAAATTTATTATATTTTTGTGAAAAATAACATTTTCTAATGAAAGTTGAAATCCAGTTACTCAAATTCGAGTCAAGCATTTAATAACAAAAACTTTTTTAAATCCTTTTGCTGAAGTTTTTCTCTCTGGTGAAGTTGTTTACAAATTACACATTTTAGAACATCACAAAATAATAATTAAATAATAAATAGTAAGTTTTTATGGAATAAAATTTTGTGAAAAGGCCTATTTTAGTAAAAAGAATTTTGTGAAGGGACCCATTTAATCAAATAGGTTTCAAATAGGCCCTAAATAGGCCCAAATTTTGTCTGTATCAACCCCTGGTATGAGTAGTCAAATTAAACAAAATTTAATAAGGAAGAGATAGACATGTAGAACAGGTTTCCAGCTTACCCCAATCCGGATATTAGTCTTCAATTGATGATCAAAATGTACAGCGATGCTACGATGTTCATGGAAAGAGTGGTTCTACCTAAAATGATACAATATATCTATATATATACCAGGAAATATTTATTTGAATAATGTCAATTAAAGGTTAAATTTCAATATTTGCATTAGTATGCAGTGGCTGGTCGGTAGACACTGTATGTTTAGTATCCACTTCTGTTAAGTTAACGGCCACATATTACCGTGTTTTGTAGATTTAAATAGTTTTATATTTATATATAAGTTCGAAAAAATTCATTTTAAATTATTACACTTCTTGTTTTCTAATATTTGGTATGATTAAAAAAATATATATTTGCTTAACAAGAAATTATTTACAACTTTTTTTTTTACTCACAATTAAAGTATCAAACATTAAATATTTACCTCAAAAGGGCCTAACATTGCTGTACATAACAATTATTTATAGTACTAAAGCTATTAATACTGAACAAAAATCATTTTTAGAGCTTCTGAAGGATAAATGAAGCACAGATGTTACATTAAGTAAATTTTCATTTTTCTGCGATTATGTATTTTGTCATTTGGTATTTTTTTTTTTGAGTATTTTAACAAGAACGAAAAATCATGCGTCAAGCATAGATTATGTAACACTTTCCAACGCTTCCAAAATAATTTTACGAATCATACTCTTTAATAAGCTAAAAGATAACATCTAAGTAATCCGAATACTTTTATTCAGCCCTGTATAGGATCTATAGATTTGTATATATACTACATAGGATGCTAAATTTTAGTTCAGTTAGGAAACACGTAGCACAGTTTAAAATCCTCCGTCTGGAGTTAAATAATACGGAAATGTGTTCCCGAACTTTTGTGCTTCTCTGTATAGGATCTACAGAATTTATACACACCACGTAATATACAAAAAGCGATTTAAAGTTAAAATCGCATTCAGTAACTTAAAACGCACTTCCAAGAATTATTGTTAACATACAGTAGAGAATTCTTTTGTATGTCCCTGTAAATGAACGATGACTGCTATACACACAATATTCTGTAGTAAGTCTCTTGTAATGAACCTTATATAAATTTCAATGCGTTTAAAATAGTGAAACATTATTTAAATAAACCGCAGACGATTTTTCTCCATAGACGTAATGTAACGGAATTCTTTTGACTGTCCCTGTAAAGTAAGTATAAGTGCTATGCACACCCTATTCCATATTACGCTTCTTCTAATGCACCTTAGTGATATATATAAATTTCAATGCGTTTAAAATAGTGAAACATTATTTAAATAAACCGCAAATGATTTTTCCCCATAGACCGCAATGTAACATAATTCTTTTGAGTGTCCCTGTAAAAAAACTATAAGTGCTACACACTTCCGTTGAAATAGGGAACATGCTATAGATAACGATTATAACATATAAAAATTGCAGGGCAATCCGAGCATATTTACGGGAGTTAGAGCACGGACAGACGGCAGACGGCCAGACAAACCGAAGTCATAAACACTTTTCAACTAGGTTGGAAAGTGTTAAAAAAGAGTGCTTAAAAAATGCACAGACATAACAATATTGTAAAATAAAAGTTTCACATATGACTTAGATGAAAATTAATCCTTTTTTTACTTACTTACTGTAATTTTTTTTACTCAAAATTACAGTATCAAACATTGAATATATATTTACCTCAAAAGTATCTAAGTTTGTTGACATTGCAAATATTATTTATAGTAAAGGTATAATACTGAACAAAAATCATTCTTAAGAGTTTCTGCATGTGAATGAAGTGCGGTGTTACATTAAATGACATTTTTATTTTTCTGCGATAGTGAATTTTGTGGGAAGAGATCTGTATCCTGTGCTGCTTGGCAGAAAAATTGCGCCAAAATGCCGTTTTGGCGACATGAAAAAATTTTCAAAGATTGCAGAAAACATCATTTTTAAATCTGTATGCTATTTATAAATCAATGATTTTGCAACATTTTTAAAAGTTGAAAATGATGCAAAAACATCGATTTATAAATAACAAAGATTTAAAAACTAAGTTTTTCCGCCATCTTGAAAAATTTATCACGATCCAATTACGCAAATTTTAACAACATTCTAAATAAACTAACGATTCAAAAGCTAAAGAAATGTGATTTTTCAGATGAATGTTTGTTATTGTCAGGGGGGCTCTGCCCCCCTGAAACCCCGTTTTAAAAACATTTTGGACAATAAAAAAGAGAAAAAAAACTGACCAGAAATCTTTTGTCAATCTTGATTACACTAAATTCAAAACAATGTTAACTTATAATCTCGCTCACAACTGCCCCCAATTTTTTTTTTTTTTTTAAGTAAAAGTAAAAGGATAAATATAATAACAGCCAATAAATGAGACGGCGATTCAGAAAAAAGGGAAATTGCATACAAAAAATATATAAATAATTACACATAAAAAAAGTTAATATTTACAAAAAAAAAAAAAAAAAATTAATTAATTAAAAATAATTTAATGTTTACCAAAAGGGATCCCAGTCAGGGTCTGAAACATCGTCAATGTAAGGCACTTCACCTTCTAACTGAAAAGAATTTAAATTTTGAGAGACTTTTGGTAATGCACCCTCGATGTTTTCAGACTCTGCCGTTGGTCTTTGAAAATCCAAAAGCTTTAGCCCCTCATTTCCGTACCCTGGGTAGACTTGAATAATATCATTTATGAGGGCTTGCATTTTCTGGCCCTCGTTTCTAAATGATCTAGCTTGAGGCGGCGATAAAAATGAAGAGCCATATATTGTGACAACATTTTATCGTTCCTGCGACATTTTAGAGAATTTTTAAACCAACGATTTTCATTTTCTAGATCGTTCGCTTTATTGGTTTTTGACACGAATTCGCCTTTACTATGATTCGTAACTTCGTGTGTTGTCTGACTGGAGAATAATTTTTCTACATCATGGTATTGTTTGGCTGAATCTCAAACAATACCCACTAATTTTAATAAGTTAGATACTAAAATCAGGACGTCTAACCGTCCTTCAGCTGCATCATTTCACAGGGATTTATAGCTTTATCTGGATAAAAATCTATTAAATTGGGTACGTACAATTTTGCCATTAATAAATCATTAACAGTATCAGTGGATAAATGGTTACGTGTATCATCTATATATTTAAAACAGAAAGCGCATTTTGCCAAAATTTCACACGAATATCGTTTTGAAGGATTCTCCCCTCAAAAACGATAAGACTGATTGATTAACCTGTTTAGCCTAGGGGGATGGAAAAGGGTTGATTAAAAATGGATGGAAATATATTTTTGCTCTGAGGTTAAAAGCTAAAGCTTTTTTTTTTTTTTTTTTTTTTTAAGAACTCATGTTTTCACTACTAAATATGTATATTTTTCACAAAATTTTAAAGAGAGCTTGGAGATGGTTGTATTTATAACTGATTGAAATGTCAAAGAGTTCGCAAGATGAGGACTATTTTTTATTGCTATGTTAAAGGAGTCGACGAGAAAACAAACAAACAAAAAAGCGAGAAGAAAGCATCTCTTTTACAACTGGATAACAATATTTTTTCCCGAAATTTGTACACGGGCTGTAAAACCGTTTTATTTATCACCCATAAAGATTTTAAAGAGTTAGGACAAAAATAACTTTATTTTAAAACTATGAAACGATACTGCGTAAAAAAAAAAAAAAAAAAAAAAAAAAAAAACAAGAAAATGAGTGCTAATCACTAAATATCAATATTTTTTCGCGAATTTTTCTTCTTAAAATATAATTTCATACAAAATCGGGTTAAAGATGTAAAATAATAAAAACTTGATTATTATTATTATTATTTATTATCACGGGCCCGGGAAACGCCGGGCGGGGGTCAGCTAGTTTTTTTATTAAATTAAACAGACTAAATCCCTTTTCACATTCAGCAGTGCTAAATGGCAGGTTCACTATAAAGTTTAGAAGTTTGCATAAATTAATAAATTCATTTGGATTTTTACACTCTGCTAAAATTCACAGTCTAACTGTCTCACATTAGAATTTATGTTTGGTGTGAGACCAAATTTTCAAAAGCGGGTGATTGGCAAAAACTAAGTGTTAAAAAAGCTAGGCCTAGGCGTCAAATTTCACATCCAGGAATAATTTTGTAGTTGTCAAATGCTATAATGTAATTAGTTGCATTTGACGACTAACGACTGCAAATTTCGAACACTGTCTACTCTACATAAACTTTGATATTAAAATTCATTTTTAAATTAATAAGGTTAGATAACCAGATAAATAAATACCTGAATAAATCCGGTATTGGTACAGCCAGTCCAGGCGTGCTTCTTTACCGAGCTTTTTCCTCTTTCCTCGTGCGAAAATAAACAAACATGGCGCGACGCGTTCGTTGCCATTTTCCAAAATCAAAACTCAGATGAGATGGCTGTAATCCACTGTTCCTTTACGGTTTGCGGTAGCGAATAACGGTGATTTACTAAAATTGCCCGTGATCTGCCGTAAAAGACTGTAACAACCTGTATTTCTTTCTCTCTTGGCCGTAAATGACTGTTGGACCAGGGATAATCCTGTAAAAATGATCAGTTACGGTCAATGACAGAATTTTACAGCCAATAACTGATTTTTAACGGGTAAGGGCAATATTTACAGTAATACGGTAATGTACAGTAAATTATGCAGTAAAGCACCGTAAAGCAACGGCTATTTTTAACAGTGAGGAAATTTACCCAACGCGTGTTATAACGTAACCCATAAGGATAGGAAAATGTTAATGCAAATGTTTATGTAAAAAATATAGTGCGCAAATAATAATACAACTTTTCTTTTAAACGTTAACAACTCTTGCACATAAAGTCTTTATACACTTTTTTTTTTTTTTTTTTTTTTTTTTTTTTTTTTTTTTTTTATGGCTGAATTTGGATTGTAAAAGCTTTGTATGTAATGCTATGCAGAAAAAATCTTAGTGCGAGATTTTATGTTTATTTTTGCTTTAAAGATAAAATAACTTTTTATTTTAAGTTAAATTATGTCCTTTATTGATTTACAGTTTATTTCAAAATATAAATTTTTGTTTATAAACTAACCGGGGGAAAATTGACACAAGAAAACCCATTGGGGTAAAATTTATCCCGCGCGTGTAGTAACGTAATGGAAAGGGGCGCGTGTGCTGACGGGTTAAAAATGGCCTAAATGTTAGAAGTATCTGAGCATAAATGAAATTATTATTCAAAAAGGAATTTTTAACTCAAAAAATTTTTTGGGGAAAATGTTAATAATTTATTATGTCTTGAAAATAAAATACTTTAGCAATAGATTATTTTTGTGAATTTTATAATTATTATCAGTTAAGGTTGAAAGCGCTTAAAATATAATCGTTTGAACATTTCCAGTACATTAGTTAAATTTTAAGTTAATCGATGTTTTTCTAAATACGCAATAAAATAAGTAGATAAGATATCAATACTTTATTAAATATTGTACTGAATTAAATATATTTAAGTTTTAATCGATTTTTCTCAGAATAATATATTAAAAAATAAGTAGCTAAGATATTAATAGATTAATAAATACTGTAAATAAAAGATATAAAAACAAATCTCGATAAATGTAAGATATTTTTTCTGACGAAGAAAATCCCTTTTCAGTATTGTTCTTAAATGAACACCAGAACAATAGAAATTGAATGACGTTTATGACAAAATCTGTAACATCAATATCAGAAAACGACTAAAATATATAAATTCATATTTAATACTTTGGAAATTTTTCCATGGAAAATTTCACACGCCTTGCATTCATAATAATCATATTTTAATTGCTTAATAGGCATAAATAAAATGTATGTTTAAGCTTGGTACGGAATTGTATGTAGCGACAAGGAAAAAATATTTTTTTTTTCCTTTGCAATGAAAATACGGTAAACACAAAGAAGAGTTTTGTAAAGATGAGTTTTTTAAAATGAATATTTAGTCTAAGTACTTCTTTTTATTAGGTGATTCCGGTACTAATGCCAATTTTTTTAAATCTGAGCTTTTATTTCCATAACAAAATAAATAACCTTAATAATCAAAGTATCGTCTGTCTTTAGCTATGACTTTTTCCTATCTTTCTGGCAAGAAATGAAATACTTATGTTATGAAGCAATCCATGAATCGACGCAATTTTGACTTCTTCTAAAGATTTGCTATAGTGTTCTGAATGTCCATGCTGCATCGATTAAAATAAGTGGCAGTCCAAAGGGGCTAAGCCTGGTGAATACTGCGGGTGAAGTAGGTCCCATTTAACATTTATCAAATAGCTTTTTATACATTTAACAATATGGTATCAAGCATTATCATGTTGAAAAATAACTTATCGTGTCTCTGGGTGTATTCTGCTCGTTTTTCCTTCAACGCACGGTTCAGTTTTATCCGTTGTTGTCGTTAGTATTCGCCAGTAATTACTTCACCAGTTTTGTCCTCAAATAATTCTTGCAAATTTGCATCTTCAAAGTTTTTCGGCAGTCTTGAACGTTTCCTATCGTCTCTGTGAAAATCACCACTTTTAAAGCGTTTAAGCCATCGTTCACAAGTTTTTTGGGTTAGAGTATGTTTACCATAAGCTACAACCAACTATTGATAACTTCAACATCCGTTTTCTTCAAATGAAAAAATGTCCCCACAAAATGTCTTTTTCTGGTACAAAATTTGTCTTATTCAAAGCTATAAAAACTATGTTTTTGCACAATGAAAATTAATAACGAACTAGCTTTTGATGGCGTATGTTTACCCTCCAAAATGCCATAGACTTTTTAAATCTATACCAACAAATGCATTAGTATCGCCATCTCTTTGCAAAATCGACATTATTACCTGAAATACCTATTATTATTTTAAAGATGGAAGAGTTGATTAATGTTATTTAGCCAACTAAATTACTTAAGTTTTAAGTTAGTATTTTTTTTCAGAATATACTATTAGAAAAGATACGGCTATCTACAATATCCATATTTTACTAAATACTGTAACTACGAGATATAAAAAGGAATCTCCATAAATGCAAGAAATATTTTCTGATAAAAAAAGTTATATTCATGTTTTTTCTTAATGAACATAAGCACAATGCAACGTAATTAAAGTTTTTGACATGAGGTACAACATACATATCAGACGACGAATAAAAAGTACTATGTTTAAGAATGAATGGTGAAATTTTATGTTGCGGCAAGAAAACATACATTTTTAGATCTCCCTTCCCCACTATATCCTATAATACAAATACGGTAAACGCAAACAACCGTTTCAACATGCTTATTTTTGATTAATTTTTTAAAAGGGGAAGAGTTGATTAAATTTATTTAATGTTATATATGGGGGAAAAACCACATAAATATATATAAGGTAAAGTCAGGAGAGATGGCGCGGTCGGAGAGATTGCACACATATAAGTTCGGGGGGGAGTAGAGTGAGCGCGCAGCGACTCCAGGTAGTTGTGCAGCAGCAGTAGTGGAGTGTCTACTTGAAAGTGCACGTTGATTGTTTTGAGCGTCTAAGATAAAGAATTGCTATTTTGTTTTGTTTTTCCAAAGTAAGTGCTTGAATTTTCATAGCTATTCATCTGAATTTCTGTACAATGTCAGTAGTACAAAATATTTTTAACTTAAACGATTTCTCATAAGCTACTAATCTAGACTAACACTGTGAACATCAACGGCTCGTTTTAGTAGCGGCCATGTTTAAATAAAAGGCCGCGCAATCTCTCCTGCCGAAATTGGAGAGTTTGCGCATCTGCTACTTTGGAGAGATGGCGCGTTGTTCCCATTACTTTTCATGCTAGGAGAGATTACGCAGCTTATTGGTGAATTTGCATTAAAAAATGAAAAATGAAAATAGACTAATTTTAAGTTAAACGTGTTATCAAGTAACTTAATGTTATTTTGTAATCTTATCTGGTCTTGCTTTTTCTGATTCTTTAATTTTTCCCCTTTAATTAAAAATTTTTAATTGTTTTAAAAATTATTTCCTTTTTCTGATTTTTTAATCATTAGGTTGAAATATTCACTCTTAATGCAATAATATTTGTTCACAAAAACCTTACAACAATGTCATAAACTTTCTTGGTTTTATTACAACTGTTCTATTAAATTGCAACATAACAACAAAATAGCAATGGAAATGCATAAAAAACAAATGAAGTAAAAAATATTCATGGATAGTTTAGAAAAAAATTAATATTTAGATTTTTTATTGTTATTCTTTTGAATTGTGCGCAGACTCTCCTAGCTTTACCTTATATAATAATTTTTTTTTTGGTAAAGATTTATGTTTTAATGGAATATACAGTAAAAGTTCTTGTTATTCAGCGATAAAAATTTATATGAAAAAAAATATATAATACTAGTTTTAAGTTACAATGGTTTTCTTTTGTAATGAATATTTTCTGTTTCATGTTATGTTTTTCTCATAACTTCTAAAAATCTATTAGTAATTGCTCATATATTAAGCCAAAAAATACTATCAAATTTATTGCCGAATAAACAGAATATAATATTCTATTACAAAAAGCAACAGAAATTTAATTTGTAGACACACAGAATAAATGTTTAAATATTTTATAAAATATAAAGGCTTAAAAATATAACAAAAATATAAATTTGAAGTCACTGTTTAGTAAGCCGAATATATAAATCTCATGTAGACACGACCACCAATATATTTTATGAAATATAGATCGTTTAATGTTTTGCCAAAACTTCATTTTATCATTATTACCGAATTAATGTCGAAAATAATTAAAACCTGAAAGTAATGCATTACTCAAATTTAATCAGTTTTTGTGTGTGAAGTAGCTTCTCAGATATCATATTTTATTAATACTGTGACTACGTTTCGCTTCCTTTTATATTCAGAAATTCTGAAATCATACCAGAAATTAAAAAAAGTTTTTTTTTGCTTTATTTAATGTCTGCCATTTCTTGATTACATAAAATAAAAAAAATTATTTTGGAATTTCTGGTACGTAGTAAGAATTTTGGGTTGGGTTGGGTTGATTATTGACGGCCAATTATCTACACTTGGGATATAGGCCCGGAGGGAGTGCCCTTCGTGGGGGTGTTTCTAAGGGAACCTAACCCGTATTTACGCATGGACAAATCCACGGCTCGAAGAAAACCACGAAAACTCCGAACGATTAGGCCGACGGGCGCGATTGGGATCGAACCCAGCACCTCCCGTCTACCAGCTTCGAGATCAGAACCTCTCAGCCACTGGTGGGGCTAGTAAGAATTTTTGCAAAAAAAAGTAGGCCAAACTGGCAACCCTGGACGTTATATAAAGTGAAATCTTTATAAATTTAGGAGAATTTTTCTAACAAAAAAAATAATAATAATGTTTTTCAGCGTCATTGTTAACTGAACATCAGAGCAATGAAATATAATTGAAGTTTACAACGAATACTGTAACATACATATTAGACGACGAGTCAAATATCTGTTAAAGCATAGAATAGAATTTTATAAAATACATACATATAAATATCCCACAATACATTACTTCAGTTTGAATAGATTTTTTATAAGAATATCATATTTAAAAAGAATCTTCCTCTACAACTTGCAAATTTTATTAAATGCCGTTAGTACGAAATGCAGACAGAAATGTTAATAAATGTAAGATATATTTTCTAACAAAAAACTCTATTTTAGATTTATTGTTAAAAATTATTGTTATAGATGAACATCAACACAATGTAACGTAATTGACATTTATGACAAGAACTGTAACATACATATCAGATGACGACTAAAACATATGTTTTAACTTAGAATAGAGGTTTATGTGGCGGAAAGAAAGCGTACATATTTTTTCCGTAATAATAAAAATATGGTAAATACGAAGGACAGTTTTGTAAAGCTGTTCTCTTTTAAAACAATTTTTAGTCAAAGCATATTACTTTAAAGGCGAAAGAGTTGATTCAATTTATTTAATGTTATATATGAAAAAATGCATAAAAATTTTATGAAAAATTTATGTTTTAATGGAAAATGCCGACGCATGTCTTGTTATTCAGAATAAAAATAATTCTAAAGAAACAATGTAAGTTTTAAATGAAAGCCAATTGCTTTATTTTGCTATGAATTATTTTGACATTGCCTTCTCTTTTAAGTTACTTCTCTTAGACTATTAAACGCTACTTCCAAATCTTATCACTTCATCAATATTATCATTTCATTTTACCATTATTATCATTTGATCTCAAAAACGCTTAAAATATAATGCAGTATAGTACGTAAAGACCTTCTAGTACATTAAAGTATAATCTGTTTTTATTTTACAAATAGATTATTAAAAAAAATATGGTATCTAAGATATCAATATTTTATTAAAAAGAGTATTACGAGATGTAAAAAGAAATGATCTAAATATGAAAGAAATTTTCTAACGAAAAAAGAATCTTTTTCAAAGTTATTGTTAAATGAGCATCATCACAATGCAATGTAATTGATGCTTAGACAACAACTGTAACTTACATAACAGAAGATGACTAAAAAGTATGAAGGGATTGGGTAAAAAACGTGGTGACTGGCATTTTAAAGTTTGTTTTCTTGGAAAATTATTTAGCTTCAACCTGACATATTTTTAAAAGAATAAGGTTTATGTATAATGAATAGAGGAAAGTAAACTAGGTAAATTATATCGAATGGTTGGAGTATCATAGTTGAGAATTTTTCCAACAGAGCGAAAATATGCCGGGACCAGGACTCGAACCTGGGTACTCTGGTTTGCCGTGCTGGAGTTTCTGTGCTATTTCAAGATTCGTCATGTAAATGCTATAGTAATAGCTCGGATGAATGAAATTAGCGCTGCAGTTCGTAGCCTTGTCCAGCAAATAAGAGTGAAATATGCTGTCCCAGGATATCGTCGATATAGCTCAGTAGGGAGAGCGTTGGTACGGCAAACCAAAGTACCCAGGTTCGAGTCCTGGTCCCGGCATATTTTCGCTCTGTTGTAAAAATTCTCAACTATGATACTCCAACCATTCGATATAAGGTTTATGTATTCCTAAATATATACCATTTGTTGCGTTTATCGCTACTTCCATGGTTTTAATTTAATCGTTTATATTTTGCGCCTCGCGCAGAAGATGTTTTTCTGTTGATAAAAAATGGATCTGTCTTAGAATGTTTTATGAATTGTAAATAGAAAATGTAATACGGAATATAAGATGTAATATTTATGATGTGCGCGAAAACGTTGTGTATATTGTGTTCGTGAACGTCAATATATGTTTGTGTGTCTACATTGTGTAGATTCAATTATTTTTTGAACAACATGAACATTTATTCTCGAAAAGTCAGAATAATTTAAGATATCTTATCTCCCGAAAGAGGACCGTTTAGGTAAGCCTAACCTATTCTTGTGTTCTAGTTTTATGATATTTTAATTTTGAAATGAATATTGGTACTTTAATATCAATATAAATAATATTGAAGATAGAATTTTACAGACAGGGACAGATTCAATATTATTTTGGCATCTCTCTACCGGGATATTATATTATTTAAGAAAATAAAATACGATAATGGAACAGATTAAAAAATTGCGTACTTCATTAAGAAGCGCTTTTACACGAATTGCTAATTTACTTGAGAACAAATTAACTGATGAAAATAAAGATATTGAAGAAATTGAGATTTTATATGCTCAATTAGGTGAAAAATGGACAGATGTACAACCAAAAGAAAAAGAAATGTTAGATCTTCTTTTAAACGATAAAACATGTTCTCAAGAAAATTATGATAAGGAATACGAAGGTTTTAGCGTGTATGAAGAGAAATTTATTAAGTTAAAAACAAAAGTTTTTTAAAGGTTTTCGAAACTGAAAATATCACGAAACGGAAGTTTAAACTTCCTAAGATAGAATTTAAATTATTTGGGGGAGATATTAAGGAGTGGTTAGCCTTTTGGGCTCAGTTTGAAAAAATACATAACGATTCTGAAATCGCGAAAGAAGATAAATATCAGTACTTGTTACAAGCAACGTTAAAGGGTTCTAGGGCAAGGGAAATAGTCGAGTCGTACCCCGCTACTGGTGATAGTTATGAAAATGTTATTGAATGTTTAAAGGCTCGATTTGGTCGTACTGATATGTTAATAGAAGTATATATAAGAGAAGTGCTCGCTTTAATGATGAATAATGCTACAGGAAAAGGTCCAAGAATTCCTCTTTTTAAATTATACGACAAAATTGAAACCTATTTAAGATCATTAAAAATGTTAGGTGTTTCAAGCGACCATTATTCTGCAATTCTTTATCCATTGATTGAATCGTGCTTACCAGTTGAAATATTGAGAATTTGGGAAAGAAACTTAAATTCTATTACTTTAAATTCAAAAGACGAAAGTAATAATAAGTTAGATTCTTTGATGAAATTTTTGCAGCACGAAATCGAAAGCGAAGAAAAAGTACAAATATATATATATATATATATATATATATATATATATATATATATATATATATATATATTAGGGCGTATCGAAAAAATCCAAATTTTTTAGATCTTTTTGCGGTAGTGCGGAAAAGTTGTGCACTCCCTTTATTAAAAAGTGTGCAAAATCTTAAAACTGTGGGTTGATATCTTCTGTCGCCTGAGTGGGCCGAAAGTTCCAAAAATTAAAATACAAAAAATAATAAATAATCACAGATTTCGCTCATCGATTTGGGGTAGTGCTTACAAGTTACTATTTTGTAACAACAAAAACTATAGAAAATTGTAGAATTATAGATTAATAGCTTCTGTCACCTCATCGGCATCTCATTTTGGAAATTTTGACGCATTTTGGTAGTTTTCTGCGTAACTGTTTACTGCTTGCACAATACACAATCGAGACAGACTGGGTTTGGCGGTCTGCCAAAATAGTGAAGACAAGGTGGGGACCAAACATGCGTCTTACACAGCGTCTCTTCAGCAACCCACCAGGAGTGTTCAAATGCGTTTAAAACTGGGCAACACAGTTCTTGTCAGTGAAAGGTATGGTGTCTCCAACAGAGCCACGGCTGCTATTGCATTGAGTGTTATGCAAGATTTGGGTTTAATATCGGAATTAGATACCAGCCTCGTCACAGACAAAAATAAAATATGGAGGGTAAAATCGAGAATTTACAAAAAATTGGTCTCAAAATCAAATGAAAATCGTCTGTCTTGCCTTTATTTTGATGAACGACAGAAACACTCGAGGACAAGGAGTTCCAAAGAACAATTGTAGATCGCATTGCTGTATTGTATCGGAGCCTGGTTCTACGTACATGGGACATGTAACACATGAAAGCGGATCTAGTCTTGATATATCTAATAGCATTTACGAATACAGTGGAACTCCAGATATACGTTACCTGAGTTGTACATTTCCCTCAGTTATATGTTTCAACTCAACGGTCCCGGCCGCTTGCCATTAAAAATTAACTGAGTTATACGTTTTGAGTTGTACATTTCCCTCAGTTATACGTTACGTTTTTGCATCCCCGGCCAAAATTTTGTCTCATTTATGCATTTTGTAACCGGAAGCACTGACGACGCGTCAGATGAGTATGATTTGAAAGATCTCACTCTAACTTCGGAGCTGCTCTGGGATTTTGACGTTGTAAAACGGCTCGTCAGTAGTAAAAATAATAACGTCAAGGTGGCTGCATTATTTACAGAACTGTAAAGTTTGCTGTTCAATATCATCACTGCCGAAAAGAAACAATCGAATATTAGGGATTAATTCTACAAGCTTCAGTAAACTACTGAAATGTCTTTTGATAAATGATTTACATGCCAAGGCAATTCCAATAATTTCTTTTAAGTACACGATGTGTATTAAAAATATTTTTAATAAAGCTTTTATGATAAAATAGCTTCATGTATACTTTTCTTATGTACTTTTTTCTACTCTGTTCCATTTCCGAAACTTTATGTCATGGGTGCAGTAATATTTAGGAAACTTCCGTTTTTGATATAAAAGGTAACTGGAACTTCTCAGCGGAACAAAGTTTTTAGGATATATTTAAAAAATGGTTTCGGTAGACCATTAATTGTGTTGTACGTTTTACTGAGTTATACATTTTGTTTTCCGGTCCCGAGCAAAACGTATAACTGGAGTTCCACTGTATTAGTCCAGTCAAATTAGGCAGATTTTGGGTCATTTTGGGACATAATTACGTAAGTTTTCAAACTTGGTGATATTGTTTGGGAGGGTCTACTAATGAACATACTAAAAGTCCTGATGGGTAGGGGGTGAGCGCGAGGGGGGGGAGGTAAAAGAAGGTACCATTTTCCGGTTTTTTGTTAATATCTCTTAAGCTATAGCTCTTACGGAAAAATTGTCAATACAAAAATTAAAGACAATTAAATTCTCTACAAAATAGGTTATATACATTTTTCTCTAGAGTCCATAGGTAACGAGATAATCTCATTCAAAAATAAAGAAATTTGTCAAAAGTCACACCAGCGCCAGAGAGCGGGTCCACGGCACTTACATTACATCTACTTAACCTAAACATAAACGAACATTAATAAATGATGTGGTCAGAAGAATGAAAGCCAGAACAATAACTTTATCAAATGACATTTTTTTGTTAACATAAAACATACAAAAATGAAAAATGCGTAAAATACAATGATATAGGATTAAACAATATATTCAAGTCCTTGATCATTTTGATTATCCCGGGTTCAATGTGAAATTTCAAAAGATGTTGTTTTGTGTTCTATTTCCATTAGGGCATCCTCCTCAACAGGTGGCGCACTGTTTGAGCAGTCTCCATGGCAGTAGTGGCAGGCAGCAGTGCATGTTATTCCTGTTTTTCTGCATCCACATTTGTTCCCACAACCGGTTGTACACTGGCAGAAGATGAGGTGTAGTACTTCCTCAGGGGCAACAGGATCGGTGGTTGTGATAGGCATTAATGTATGATTGAGCTTGCGTTTCCAACCCCAAATCTCAGGAGACATTTCATTGCCGTGCCACAGCTATATCTGATGAAAAACCCGGTATGAGTGTTGCATCGCTGCTCCTTCTGTGGAAGGCAGGGATGCTAATTCTGGTCTCATGTTAGATACGGACTTATGTAAGTTGAGTGACGTTGTAGTATGTGGAGCTCCATATATATTCAAGAAGAACTTACGCCAGAAGAACCTCTGCCACCTGCTGACGTGACGAGTTTGAGTCACGAAAGACTGAATTTACACACTCTAATGATTTACGTCGCATCAACATTTTGCAGATAGCAAATTTCCCCTTCCTATAACAAGATGATGTTGTGTCACAGCCAGAGAATGAATGAGCAAGTAGTATAATGTGTTTGAGGCCCTTTTGCTTCTGTTGTTGTGATGAAAATACCTGAGTTACGACTTTCCCTTGGCCTGGTTTGTATAAGTATACATTTTTATCTGAAGGGGTTAAGGCTGTGAGAAGAACAAGTATATCCACATCCTGTCCAACAACAGTAACGTTGTCACTCTCACTCAGTGCAACTATAGCAGTCTGAACAATCAGAGTGTTGGCATCATTAGGACTTTGCTGGCATAAGACTCCTTTCTCATTTAGTTTAGAGGACAGAATGGGAATGAACTTTGTCTTATTGTTCTTATTTGAGAGAAACTGATTTTGGGGCACATTGATGACAGTATGTTCTTCAAAATGTATGTCAACTGACGTTTTCACTGAGCACCTTCTATTTTGTTCAGCTACTTTGGTACTGTTTACATTGTCAGTGTATCCATCGAAAATAATTCTGCAGCTCTTTCCACAATAGTGTTTCTCAACGTACTTTATATAGGTGTTGCAAATATCCTGTATTGTAGATTCCTTTTTCCACACCATCTTATGTAACAGGAAATCACCATCCACAACTATTGTTTGTTGTTGGAGGTCTATTATCTGATCTGATTGTTCAAATATTTGATACAAAGCACTTTTTTTGTCTTGCGCATTCCGCAGTCATTGAAAAGAGAGAGAGGATAAGGAGCCAATTCATATTGTAGGTAATTTTCTAAATCATCATTGCTACGTTTGCACAAGGAAATCCGTTGGAATATAACTAGAGGATCCACAGTTGTAGTGGTATCATGAAATTTGATTGAATTATGCATACTGTTGAGTGATTGTGCTATACCTTTCCGAGTTAGTTTCACATCTGAGTAGCATTTCCCAGACACCTCAATAATCTTTTTTCTCCCGATTTCCAAAGCTTTGAATCAAGTGACAGTTTCATCTCCAATAATCCCAGAAACTATTGATATAATTTTATCTATCTGAGGAAAGGGCGGGTGATTTTCAAACCAAGTTGAAAGTTTGTATGTATCCGCAGCATCTCTATTCATCCGAGATTCACGAAAATCCTCATGTTCTTCACCAGAAGAAAGAGTCAAACCACAGAATTCTTCCAGGGAGGTACAAATATGAAAGGTAGCTGTGGCGCCAAGAACCCATTTACTCAAAACGCTGTCATTTATTCCTCGTCCCCGTGTGAGTCCTCCAGAGCATTTCATAGATCGCATTAGAGTTAATGTTTTAAAAAATAAATTTCATGTCATCTAAGTTATTTGAAATTTTTGTGAATAATAAATAAACAGTCAAACATAATGTTTTGGAAACATGTGTACAATTTAATGCTAAAATATTCATTTAAAAAATAGTAATTTTTGAAATATCAAACGATCCAATTGCGTTGTACTAGGGTTTATTTAATTACATCTGCAAAAATATTATACAACCAACCAACCGAAAGCAGCCGGAGAAAAACAAGTCGAAAACGGTTGACTCGCTCTCTGTCGCTGGTGTGACTTTTGACAAATTTCTTGATTTTTGAAAGCGATTATCTCGTTAACTATGGACTCTAGAGAAAAATGTATATAACCTATTTTGTAGAGAATTTAATTCTCTTTATCTTTTGCATTAGCAATTTTTTCGTAGGTCTTATAGATTATGAGATATTAACAAAAGACCGAAAAATGGTACCTTCTTTTACCTCCCCCCCTCGCGCTCACCCCCCATCCATCAGGACTTTTAGTATGTTCATTAGTAGACCCTCCCAAACAATATCACCAAGTTTGAAAACTTACGTAATTATGTCCAGAAAAAAACCTAATTTGACTGGACTATATGTAACAAGTACTTTATTGGATGATTTTAGCAACCTTATTGTTCTCGGCACTGTAGTAAACACAGGGGTGTCTAATTGCGTAATTCGCAGGCTTGAGTTGAAACTTCAGAGGCCAATCCAATGGATTATCAGTTTATTTCATTACAATAAGTTGCCATTACGACACCTGTTTGAGTCCATAGACGGCAAGTCATCTGGCCCCACATGTTTCACCGGAGGCATTGGACGAAACCTCAAAGGATGTGAAAAGCTTTCAATTGTTGCTTTTAATAGTATTGAAAGCAAGTTGCCAGACACTGATCCTACCACCCTCAATTCAGATCAGAAATACTTATTAGACATTTGTACCGCCATTAGTTCTGGCGTTTGTTGTTCAGATCTAGCTATCCGGGAACCGGGAACGTTGAATTTGCCCCGCTGGCTAGCAACTTCCAATCGAATACTGAGGACCCATCAAATGAGTTTCTAACTTTGGTTGTATTCATTCTAAGAGTATACGAACTCTCATGGCTCCCAATTAAGATTCGCCATTCCATAAAGGATGGTGCTAGACACCTGTGGCATTTCATCAGCTCATCTCGGTAATTGCCAAAAAATTATTGTGACATAAATCGACACAGTTATTTCTCACAACGCTTACTTTGTGGCTCCAGAAAACATTCTTTCGGCCTTGTTAACTGATGATAGGTGCCATATTAGGATCCTTGCAGCTCGGCGGATTATCAAAGCAAGAGAAATTAGCCCAGACGGAAATTGTGTTCGTTATTCCTGTTGTTAACTTTGGAGCTACAGACTATGTAGATCTCATTGACTGGCAAGCTTGTTATGTGATAGAGCCTCCTGTTCTCAGAGAGATCAGTTCTCAAGAATTTCTGAATTTGATACAGGGTAGTATGCCAATATATTGCTGAGATTTTATTAAATTTGCTTCACACACACTAGCGGTTGAGCGGATTCTGAAACTAGTAACTGCAGCCTCCGGAAAAACAGTTGGACCGCAGAACAGGGATAGATATATTAGAGCGACACTAGAATCCAGAAAACACATGTCAAAGTTTGAGAGCAAAAATGATTACAAGCAGTAATGCTTTTGTCATTTGTATGTTCGAAAGGTAAAATAAAGTTTGTGTTCGCATTAAAATGAGGTACGTGTGACGTGTATTTATTTAAATTTTTGCCTTCATTTTCCAAAGTTTGGTGCCGATGAAGCGGCAGAAGATATTAATGAATAATTCTAAATTTTTTTATGGATGTTGTTGTTGCTCGGCGTGAAAATAGTGGTGCTCCACTATTTTGGCATACAGCCAAACCCAGTCTGTCTCGATTGTGCATTGTGAAAGCAGTAAACAATTATGCAGAAAACTACCAAAAAGCATCAAAATTTCCAAAATTTAATGCCGGTGAGGCGACAGAAGATATTAATCTATAATTCTACAATTTTCTATGGTTGTTGCTGTTAGAAAATAGTAACTTGCAAATACTACCCCAAACTGATGAGCAAAATCTGTGATTATTTATTAATTTTTGCATTTTAATCATTTTTAGTCCAATTTTTGGAACTTTCGGCCCACTGAGGCGACTAAAGATATTAACCCACAGTTTTAAGATTCCGCACACTTTTTAATAAAGGGAATTCACAACTTTTCCGCACTACCGCAAAAAGATCAAAGAAATTTGGATTTTTTCGATACGCCCTAATATATATATATATAATTGAAAAATATGTTAATGAATTTTAATGAGATTTTTTTTTCTTTTCTACAATGTGTTGCATTTTTACATCTATGTTACAAATAACGATTAATGGTAAAATAGTGATTTTATAAAATTTGTCACATGCACTGCATAATGATCAGTGAATAATTTCTTAATCTATTCTGATCTTTTGATATAGCTATTTTTTCGCCAAGAATCTCTGGTAATGTATCATAATGTTTGAGAGGCTTGGAGTTAACATTCGGTATGTTCTCACATTATAGAATTAATGTCTTAATAATGATTTCCAAATAATTTTAAAATAATGATCTTGTAAAATTTGTCCCATGCACTGCTTAATGAGATGTAAAATAATTCTTATTATAATCAGATCTTTTCGCAGAGTTCTTACTTTACCAAGAATAACAGATTCTAAATCATAATTTTGAGGAGCCTTTAATTATTTTTTTACTTTGTATCGTGTAATATATCTGCCTCTCATTATATTCTTTTACAGATAGCTCATGAAAAATATGCATGTGAAAGGTTATAAAAAGAAAAATAATAGAGGGATTCCTTAATTAAAGAAGTATTTCTCTTCTTTTCATTTTAAAATATGTGTTCAAAACCATCAATTAGAACGAATAAGGATTTTTGTTTCTTTTGGCAATTTGGAATATAAAATAAAACTCATTTTGTGGGCGTTTTTCTTTTTGTAAAAGAAATTACTTAAAGTAGATTAAAACCAATTTTAATTGTCAGGAAGACTCGAAAGAGTAATTTTATATTAAATTCTTAATTTTTTCTATAGATGTATTGCAAACGAAAGCAATTTTTTCCTGATCTCATTTTGTTATAAATCTCATTTCAAAAAAGGGTTTCTATGTGCAGTTAGAGTGCAGTGTGGATAAACCAAATTTTTCAGCTATATATTTTTACTGAATCCGAAAAACATACCGGATTATCTCCGGGTTTAGAAAACGGATTAATGGACTACAAAAACTATTCGGAAAAGTTTCCAAAAATCAGTGGTACCAAAAGAAACTTTGTTTCTATAAATGCTTCGATAACTCTTGAAAATATAGTGATTTTTGAGCTTTCTATAGATAAAGAACTCTTTTCGGAATCGTGGGTAACTCGGAAGATATTATTGTCTGAGTGCAACGAAGACTCATACACAGCGCAGTATTACTTTGCCCCATATATAGCTACGATGGATATTAAAACATTTCGTCAAGCATAACTCAAAAAATATTTAACGGATTTCGTTCAAATTTTTACAGCAGGTACCTATAAAGGTGACAACGACGTCTTTTTATTACCAAGAATAAATGTCAAAAAGTTTGGAAATTATATTAAAAAAATAGATAAAAAAGTACAATTAAAGTACATACGTCACGACAATTTTGTGCGTACGTCATTTTCACCGGCGGGAGATTTTCGTTGACAATCGGAATTGAAAAGTTCATGGAGTACATGGAGCAAAAAAATATGCACGCACTAATATTCAGCACAATAAAATATATTTCAATTTAGTACAAATCGAAAATTAATCTGGATGGTTTCCTGTTTGAAAGAAAAACCCCGCAATAACTTGGTAGACTTGGTATTAGAGATTTGGCGCAAATCTCAGCAATAGCAGTTTTTTTTATTTCGCGTGTGTAAAAAAAAAAAAATCTTTGGTGTTTAAATAAAAGGTTTCGATTTATGGTATTATTTCTTTTTTTTTCTCTTTTTAGCATTTTATATGGGATTAATGAAAGGCACGTATTTCAAATTAAATGAGTGAAAGGTATATATTTAAATGAAATGAATTCAATATGAAAATGTTATAGGAACAATATTTGGCGATTTATCAACTGCGCCAGGATAACATAAAAGTACCAATATATCAAACGGTATGTAGTATGTAAAATGAAACAATTACATTATAATCATCCATCGTACAAGAAAAAAAAAACTAATATTCTGCATTCAGAGGGAAAAATCCATCTCCTGTGCCGTAAGATTTGGCGAGTTCTTTTTTGGTGGTAAGTTTTTCGATGTGATTGTTGGGATCTGCAGGATTTGGCTTACTTTTTCTAAATCTTATTTTTTTTGTAGATGTAGTATTATGTAAATATATTTTTTTGCAGATATTTTTCTATTTTGTATATTTGGCATTCTATTTTGTATATTTTCTATTTGGCATTTGGAAAAGAGATTTTTACCTTTTTATCTGTGCCTTCGGAAATATTAAAAAATAAAAAAAATATTTACATATATGAAGCGTATAATGTTATGTTTTGCATTTTTATACGGACCACTTCTCCATTTTTAGATTTTAAATGCTATTTATTATTTACTAGCCGTTTATTAATTGTTTAAAATTTACCCCCCTGACAATAACAATTATTTATCACAAAAATGCCTTTTAGGTTTGTTAAATAAGTTTGTTTATGTATTTTCATTACTTACTAGCAAGCTACGCCCGCTACGCTGGTCAATTTCTCTTAACGAACCTTTAATCAAAAAAATATTGACATTTCATAATTCACTTTTATATTTTAACAGAATAATAAGGATATATAATTTGTGACTCGTGCTATAGTCAATATACACGTCAGGACACGTCGCCCTTATCATTATCTTTTTACGCGTGAAGGTTTCGCTATGGTACTCTATTTTGAAATTTGGTAATTTTAGAAATTCAATAGTTGAAAAATCGCAGAATCATTAGATCATTTTTCTTTAGAAATTGTTCTTAGAGTGCATTTAGATCTTATAAATAACAATCATGCCGAACTTGAAGTTTCTAGCTCCTTCAGCATCGCAAAAATCGCAATTTTAGAACGTTTTTCGCTTCTGCACCCCCCTCGGGGTAGTGGCACCGACATAAAATATAGCCTATGTTGGAGCAGGGATTGTCACCATCCATTTGCCACCATCACTTTTGAAATCGCTTTAGTAGTTCCAGACATTCCATACAAATTGTAATTTAGAATGTTTTTAGAAAATTTTTGCTTATTTCAGCCTTTTAAATTTCGAATTTTTTTAGATTTTGTTCTTATAGAGCATTTAAATCTTGTAAGTAACGACCATACAAAATGTCAAGTTCCTAACTCCTTCATTATTGAAAATATCATAATTTTGGAACGTTTTTCGCTCCTGCACCCTCTGCGGGCAGTGGCACCGACAAAAAATTTAGCATATGTTGGAGCAGGGACTGTCACCATCCATTTGCCACCATCACTTTTAAAATCGGTTCTGTAGTTTCAGAGATTCCATAGAAATTGTAATTTAGAATGTTTTTAGAACGCTTCTTCCTCATCTCAGCCTTTTAAATTGCGAATGTTTTTATAATTTGTTCTTAGAGAGCATTTACATCTTATAAGTAACTACCATACCAAATTTGATACTTCTATCTCTTTCAGTACACAAAAAATCGAAATTTTAGAACGTTTTTCGCTCCTGCACCCCCCTCGGGGTGGTGGCACCGACATAAAATATAGCCTATGTTGGAGCAGGGATTGTCACCATTAATTTGCCACCATCAATTTTAAAATCGCTTCAGTGGTTCCAGAGATTACCCCCTACAAACAAACAAACAAACAAACAAACAATCTTTACTACTTTATATATTAGTATAGATAAGGGGGAATTAGCCCCTTGTTCCCCCCCTTTATACTTAACCAATCAATCCCAAAACTAATCAGAGATGCGCCTTAACACAGTGAACCTATAAATAAAATTTGAAGGAAATGGGATAATTCTGCATGAAAAACCCATTTACATAAATTAAGGGGGGTATTAGCCCCCGTTCCCCCCCTTTATACTTAATCAATCAATCCCGAAAACTAATCAGGGAAGCGTCTTAACCCAATGAATCTATAAACAAATTTTGAAGCAAATAGAATAATTCTGCATGAAAAACCCATTTATATAAATTAAGGGGGGATTATCCCCCGTTCCCCCCCCTTTATACTTAACCAATCAATCCCGAAAACTAATCAGGGAAGCGCCTTAACACAGTGAACCTATAAACAAAATTTGAAGGAAACGGAATAATTCTGCATGAAAAACCCATTTATATAAATTAAGGGGGGATTAGCCCGTCGATCCCCCCCCCCCTTTATACTTAACTAATCAATCCCGAAAACTAATCAGTTAAACGCCTTAACTCAGTGAACCTATAAACAAAATTTGAAGGAAAACGGAATAATTCTGCATGAAAAACCCATTTATATAAATTAAGGGGGGATTAGCCCCCCCGTTCCCCCCTTTATACTCAGCCAATCAATCCTGAAAATTATCATGCAAGCGCCTTAACACAGTGAACCTATAAACACAAATTTGAAGGAAAACGGAATAACTCTGCATGAAAAACCCATTTATATAAATTAAGGGGGGATTAGCCCCCCGTTCCCCCCTTTATACTTAACCAATCAATCCCGAAAAGTAATCAGGGAAGCGTCTTAACCCAATGAACCTATAAACAAAATTTGAAGGAAAACGGAATAATTCTGCATGAAAAACCCATTTATATAAATTAAGGGGGGGGAATTAGCCCCCCGATCCCCCCCCTTTATATTAACTAATCAATCCCAAAAACTAATCAGGGAAGCGCCTTAACACAGTGAACCTATAAACAAAATTTGTAGGAAAACGGAATAATTCTGCATGAAAAACCCATTTATATAAATTAAGGGGGGATTAGCCCCGCCCCGATCTCCCCCCCCGTTTTACTTAACTAATCAAACCCGTAAACTAATCAGGGAAGCGCCTTAACTCAGTGAACCTATAAACAAAATTTGAAGGAAAACGGAATAATTCTGCATGAAAAACCCATTTATATAAATTAAGGGGGGGGGAATTAGACCCTTGTTCCTCCCTTTATACTTGACCAATCAATCCCGAAAACTAATCAGGGAAGCGCCTTAACTCAGTGAACCTATAAACAAAATTTGAAGGAAAACGGAATAATTCTGCATGAAAAACCCATTTATATAAATTAAGGCGGGGGGGGAATTAGCCCCTTGTTCCTCCCCTTTTATACCTAACCAATCAATCCCGAAAACGAATCAGGGAAGCGCCTTAACACAGTGAACCTATAAACAAAATTTGAAGGAAAACGGTTATTTCTATGAAGAGTTATCGCATTACGTACGTACATACATACATACAGAACCGGCTGCCAAGCTCTCAGGGCTTGACAGCCAGTGTGATAACTGAAAAATCGCAATTTTAGAACGTTTTTTGCTCCTGCACCCCCTGGGGTTAGTGGCACCGACGTAAAATATAGCCTATGTTGGAGCAGGGGTTGTCACCATCAATTTGCCACCATCACTTTTGAAATCGGTTCGGTAGTTCCAGAGATTACCCCCTACAAACAAACAAACAAGATTTACTCCTTTATAATATTACTATAGATTAAAATATCGAATATGGCGATAAAATTTTATTTTAGCATCGTGCTTAAATTTTTAAGATGGTGCAAAAACATGCTTTAATAAACGTATGTTTGTAAATATTTGATAAACATGTTTTACCGCTCTCTTAAAAAATTTTGTAAGATGCTAAAACTACCTTTTGGCACCATTTAAAATTTTTTTCGCCAACCGACATAGGATACGAAACTTTTTTTCTGCTGGTTCAGATACACAGGCAAGGCTGGTCTCAAACAAGAGTAAAGCTAGCAACAATGTTGTTTTAACTCTATAAGAGTTACAATAATGATATTAAAAGCTCCGATTGGCTTTGGACCCAATTACGAAAGTTTCTCCTAAAAAAACTGCAGAAGAAGTATTTTACATTTCTTTCATATGAAGCTCGGTCTACAAGGTATTAGTTAATAATACGAACAACACTAATGGCATGGAGGCAAAAGTTTTAATTTAAATGTATATATTTGAAACCCTTCCCCCCTACCCCCCCCCCCCAAAAAAAAAAAAAAAAGAAAGTCACAGTAATGAATTTAAAATGGCGTTAAGCCACGTCTTCTGACATAAACAATTGGCTGCAAACGCGATAACGAAACTTTCATTTAACTTAATAACATGTAGCTAATATAGCCCTCAGGGTACTTTGCAGTTATACAGACCTTGTGGTTTTTTTAAAAAGCTTGAGACAATTTCGGTTTAAGAAATTGAGATTTACTGTCAAATGATATAAACAACTATGAACACAAAACTGATGAATTATTATTCAGGTTTATGTATGCATTTAAAAAAAATTTTCATCTGATTACACTTATTAGATAAATTACTTCTGTTTGCATTTAATAACTGATAAACGGCTTCTGTATATTAAATGAATTGTTTAAATATTGGGAAGAGGTGGCGAGAGGTAGAAAGACGTAATTCTAAACAAACGGGTAGACTGACGGGTAGAGAGACGAGTAGCGACATAGGTAGGCTGACGGGTAGCGAAACGAATAGACAGACGGCTAGAGAGAAAGGTTAAAAGAGGATTGACAGAAGGGTAGCGAGATGGGTCACGAGACGGGTAGAGACACCGGTAGACAGGAATGTAGCGAGAAAGGTTGCGAGACGCGTAGCGTGGTAGATAAAGAGACGAGTAGAGAGGTGAGTACAGAGACGAGTTGACTGACGGGTAATGAGATTGGTAGCGATTCGGGTACAAAAACAGACGGATAGTGAGACGGGTATACAGACGAGTAGAGAGACAGTAGATGGGTACGGAGATGGGTAAGAAGATGGGTAAGAAGATGGGTAGGGAGGCGTATAGCCAGACGGGTAGAGAGACAGATAGACAAGTTGTGAGACAGATAGACAAATGGATAGCGAAGTGGATAGAGACACGGCTAGACATACAAGTAGTTAGACGGATAGACAGACGGTTAGAGAAATACATTGGCGGGTAGCGAGACCGGTAGAGAAATATAGAGACAGGTAGCGAGACGTGTAGTGAGATAGACAATCGGTTAGAGAGACAGGCAGAAGAACGGATAGGGAAACTGACAGATTGTGGAGAGACAGACAGACAGGCAAAAGAAAAATCTGCGGATTGGCGCAGTAAAGCCGCAGTAAAGGCGCAGGGGGCAGAGCCTCCTAGAGAATAATCAAGAAGTATCTGTTAAGCTTAACTTTGAAATATATATAATTTTTCAATTTTGCCGATATGGAGATTTAATGTAAAAGTTATTTTACAGTAGTCATCGAAAGATTTTTTGTATACTTTAATAGTAATTTAGACTATAGTTTTGCAATCTGGTTTGTAGCAAAGCATGCTATGAATGTGGTTTAAAGTGTAAGAGTTTCTATAAACAGTTATACAAATAATAGATATATAATCAAGGAAGAAAAATTTTTAATTCACACACAAAAAAAAGGTGTAACAATGAAATTAAATTTGCGTTAAGCCACGCTTAATAGAATAATATATTGGCTGCAAATCCAATTACGTAACTTTAAAAATCTTGGCGTTTTAAAAGATCCGGCGTTTTTTTTTTGTTTTTTTTTTCAAGTTTTGCACAATACGCGCTTAAGAAAATGAGATTATTTGCCACATGTTAAAAAAAAATATGACAACACATCTGATGAACGGTACTTTTTTCCTATTTTTTTAACAGTGTATATGAATTTATATATGATATTTTGTAATTCTATCATTTAATTTGCTCTTTTTCTTTATATTGTAACTGTTAACCCTATGTTCTCAGCAGTATCACTCAGACTAATCCCTTTGAGGGAAGTCCTAGTTTAATATTTTCATTTCAGGTTATATTATATTTTCCTAGATTAAGAAACATTTGTCCTGTTTTTTTTTTACATTGTGCAAACACAGGAATCAATATTAATTTTGATGGAAAGGTTCAAATGTATATTGGCCATGCTTCCAAATTTTCGCACTAGAAGCAGAGTTTTAGAGATAATGGCAAAATGTTAAAAATGCTATCAGATTCAATTTCTATGTTCCATTTAAGGATTGCCAGTTTTTCTTCGTTTTTTATCCAGAAATTACGAGTTCATACTGGAAATTCTGAAATAAGATTTTTTTTTACTTTATGTAATCACGAAAGCCTGTCATTAAATAAAACAAAAAATTAATGTTTGGAAATTCTAGTATGAATTCGGAATTTCTGAATAATTAAGGAGGTCAAACTGGATTCACAGCCGTATGTATGCTTGCATGTACATTTACAATGCTACCAGATAAAAGGCATTGGGGAAGGAAAAGCTAAAAATCAAATCCATGCATCATAGTAAGAGCATCCGAAAATGGAATGAACGCTCCACATGATTATGTAGAATAACTATTCAATTATGTATGCCTCATAACATTTCTGTGAATATTAGTTTTTAGCACTTTCCAACCTAGTTGAAAAGTGCTTATGACTTCAGTTTGTCTGGCCGTATGGCCGTATGGCCGTCTGTCCGTGCTCTAACTCCCGTAAATATGCTCGGATTGCTCTGCAATTTTTATATGTTATTGTCGTTATCTATAGCATGTTCCCTGTTTAAACGGAAGTGTGTAGCACTTATAGTTTTTTTACAGGGACACTCAAAAGAATTCCGTTACATTGCGGTCTATGGGGAAAAATCATTTGCGGTTTATGTAAATAATGTTTCACTATTTTAAACGCATTGAAATTTATATATATCACTAAGGTGCACTACAAGAGGCTTAATATGGAATAGGGTGTGCATACCACTTATAGTTACTATACAGGGACAGTCAAAAGAATTCCGTTACATTACGTCTATGGAGAAAAATCGTCTGCGGTTTATTTAAATAATGTTTCACTATTTTAAACGCATTGAAATTTATATATATTATTAAGGTGCATTACAAGAGGCTTACTACAGAATAGTGTGTGTATAGCAGTCATCGTTCATTTACAGGGACATAGAAAAGAATTCTCTACTGTCCGTTAACAATAATTCCTGGCGTTTTAAGTTGCTGAACGCGATTTTCAATTGAACTCACTTTTTGTCTATTACTGGGTGTGTATAAATTCTGTATTTCATATACAGGGTAGCACAAAAGTTCGAGAACACATTCCCGTTTATTGACAGAAACTCCAGAAGGAGAATTTTAAACTGTGCTACGCGTTTCCTAACTAAACTAAAATTTATCATCCTATATAGTATATATACAAATCTATAGATCCTATACAGGGTTGAATAAAAGTACTCGGATACTTTTCCGAATATTGTATCTGTTCGAAATTCCTGAAATTATGTTTTTAAATATGTTATGCGTTTTCCAAATTGTTTACTTAGATGTTATCTTTTACCTTATTAAACGGTATGTTTTGTAAAATTATTTTGGAAGCGTTGGAAAGTGCTACATAATCTATGCTTGGCGCATGATTTTTCGTTCTTGTTAAATTAAAATATGATTCTGCTTCTTAATAGTTAGGCCTCTTAATTTTGTCTTCCTTTCTTTTGATTTTTCTTTTACATTTCTAATAATCAGGAATTTTCGTTAAACTAGACATGTCAAGTGCTGTATATCGTAAAACAGGAAACTTATTTCAGAGAGTACAGACAAAATGCTTTCAGAATTTAAAAGCAGTGCGATATGAAAATGCTGAACTGTATATTGATCATATCTCCGAATTTTTTCCACAGTGAAATGGATGGTGAAATAGTGAAACAGATACCGGCATAAAATCAGTGAACACAATTTTGATTTACATGCACTTTTTACATCCTGATTCAATATGTATGTCCCATATGTATTGTTGCATCAGAATTTTCAATATCGCAAGAAAGAAAGGAGCAGGGAAACGCTATAAATCCAATTCATGCTACATAGTAAAAGCATCGGGAAATATATCGTCTTGAAAATGGAAGTGAAGTTTGTGTATGCGGGTACAGATTTAATTGGGGAATGTATAGACATGAAATGATCTGTTTGATAAGATGTGCTTGATCTAATTTTTATTGGAAATATTGCAATCAATATATATATTACGCTATCGTACGTAGCACAGAAATCGCGATTACTTGTTAATTGTTTAATGGCAACGCCCAAATGAAACGCATCGCATTGATTATTGTGTAAAAGTCCTTTGGCAGGATTTAGACCAGCAATTTTTACATTTAACTGTTTGATGCTGCCATCTACCGGAATAAAAGCGAAACTAATAATGATTTCTTGAAATTTTAGCTTTTATCTAATTTTTTTACAAGCTTTTAGTATAAATAAATATTTTTCAGTGGTTTTTTTAACACTTTCCAACCTAGTTGAAAAGTGTTTATGACTTCGGTTTGTCTGGCCGTCTGCCGTCTGTCCGTGCTCTAACTCCCGTAAATATGCTCGGATTGCCCTGCAATTTTTATATGTTATAATCGTTATCTATAGCATGTTCCCTATTTCAACGGAAGTGTGTAGCACTTATAGTTTTTTTACAGGGACACTCAAAAGAATTCCGTTACATTGCGGTCTATGGGGAAAAATCATTTGCGGTTTATTAACATAATGTTTCACTATTTTAAACGCATTGAAATTTATATATATCACTAAGGTGCATTAGAAGAAGCTTAATATGGAATAGGGTGTGCATAGCACTTATACTTACTTTACAGGGACAGTCAAAAGAATTCCGTTACATTACGTCTATGGAGAAAAATCGTCTGCAGTTTATTTAAATAATGTTTCACTATTGTAAACGCATTGAAATTTATATAAGGTTCATTACAAGAGACTTACTACAGAATATTGTGTGTATAGCCGTCATCGTTCATTTACAGGGACACACAAAAGAATTCTCTACTGTATGTTAACAATAATTCTTGGAAGTGCGTTTTAAGTTACTGAATGCAATTTTAATTTTAAATCGCTTTTTGTATATTACGTGGTGTGTATAAATTCTGTAGATCCTATACAGGGAAGCACAAAAGTTCGGGAACACATTTCCGTATTATTTAACTCCAGACGGAGGATTTTAAACTGTGCTACGTGTTTCCTAACTGAACTAAAATTTAGCATCTTATGTAGTATATATACAAATCTATAGATCCTATACAGGGCTGAATAAAAGTATTTGGATTACTTAGATGTTATCTTTTAGCTTATTAAAGAGTATGATTCGTAAAATTATTTTGGAAGCGTTGGAAAGTGTTACATAATCTATGCTTGACGCATGATTTTTCGTTCTTGTTTTTTATGAAGTCCACTCCACTGTTACATTTTTTAATGACAGTCTGCCCGGACAACGCCGGGTGGGTCAGCTAGTGTATATTGATTTCCGAAAATACCTTCCAAATGTCAGATTTAGAATTACTGGACAGAATTTAGATCATATTTAATAGAATTATATTAAAATAAGTTTTATTTTAAAAATATTCAATTGAATGTAGTAGTTTTTAAATTAAAACAATGATTTTATCATTTGACATTTATTTATCAATTTTTCCTTTTACTAATAAAAATTGATTTGTATTAAATTAGAAACATCACAAGTTTATATTAAAAAAGGGACGGATTTCCAGAAATATAACAGTAAATTTTCAAAGTTCATAAATATTGTGATCGCAGAAATAAATATAATTTTTAATGAAATCAAGGAAATATATAACAAGATGAATATTATATATATATGTTACATAGAGCCGGTACATCACACCTTTTCACATCCGCGTTGCAAATTTAAGGTATTTTTCGAATAAATGGCGTGGATATGTCTTCGAAATCTATCTTCTTAAACGTGCATAATCACCCTTTTCAAACAGAAAAAACACAATAATGCTTCGATGAAAATTCGCTTAGCAATAGGTCATTTATTAGAATTTTGAGTCAAACATTTTAAGCGGGTATTTTTTGAAAACTTGCCGTAGAACGAAGGATTTTTCTTCTAAAACACGCGCAAGATGTTTTACTAGGGTTTTTATTATGCATTGCCGCAAATTATGATTTCCAAAAAAAAGAAAAAAAAATTGTCAAAAGTGCAAACTCCAGCTTTTTAATTAGAACTTCATGTCTGGCATTGAATTCCAAATTTTCATAATTTCACCATCGGCATTTTTGCTTATAAACCTTATATTTTTTCATTTTATATGATCTCCCAAATGTCTATAAATCTATACTAATAAAAGAAAGTTTCGCTCTGTGTGTGTGTGTGTGTGTCTGTTGGCGATGGCTAGCAAAATCTAGCCCACCTAGAAGTCTGAAAATTTAGGTGTGGATAGTACAAGGTCTGTCCATGTGCACCTGAGCCTCAGAATTTTAATATTTTGATAATTAGCCTAGATATTAATTAGATTCTCATTAACCATCGCTTCTAAAATATCATCTTTTAAATCAAAATGGCGAAAGAAACGGACAGACGCATTGGATTTGCAACCGGAAAAATAGCGAATTCGAAATTATTTAACTAATTAGCGTTGAAACTAATTGAGATATCAAATATTCTGAGCATACAATTCTGAGCATATGTAAAAAAAATTTCTGTATCTGACTATGTGATTTTTGAAAAATTCGGTTGGTATTTTTTTTTTATTTACGCAAAAAACTGCCAAAAATCTGCCGGCGCCAGTGAAAACGATCCGAGAAATTTTCAGACAGGGATCGACTTTCATTAAAAACTGAACTACAAAGAGATCTGTTTCTCTGGCCGATCTCTCTCATTTAGTTTGCGAAAATGGAAGGAAATAATTGCCAAATTTTACTAATGAACATATATTTAAGTAACTAATTAAGATATAGATTTGAAATTGAGGTCGGGAAGGGGTGTCATCTGCCGGCTATTTTAGCGTAGCGTATTTGTTATGTTCTAATTATCAGAAAAATGTAATTCTTTTTTTAATGATCGCGTTAATGTAGGTGACGGTGGTTCTCTAGAACAAATTATTCATTATATTTGCGGGTATGGGGAGGGAGGGGGTTAACGCCTTTCTCTGAGATTGTAATTATCTCGGGCCCGGGCAACGCCGGGCGGGTTAGCTAGTATGAAATAAAATGAGAGAATATTGAGTTAGATTGGAATTTATTAAGTTGCATTTCAGTTTCTTCAATCAGTATGACAACGAAAACCAATCAAGCCAATCGAATTCGGACAAACTTACCTATGCAAAATTAATACATTTTCTGCATTTTCTATGTATTTTGATTCAGAACCTGAACAAATGCCGTGCCGAAAATAATCTGCCACGTGCTAAACATGGCAGGCGTGACATAGCTTCGCCGTTTCTGACATAGAGCAATATCGAAAACATCCACATAAATTTAATTCATAAATATGGTAATTTTTATGACAATTTGATTTTATGTATAATAATAATAGATTCCTATTAAATTAAACTCACCACTGTTTTGTATTGAAAAACGGGAAGGACATATCTATGAATGCAGAAAAATACTTTTAGAATTCAAATACAGTGCGTACAGAAAAATCAATATAAATTTTGATGGAAATGTTGAAATATATATTGATCATAACCTACGAATTTTTACTCCTGAAGCAGTGTGTTAGAGATACAGGAATAATATAAATAAATGCAATTTTGATTTCCATGCACATCTAGCATTCTGATTCAATTTCTATGTTCCATATTTTGGGTTAAGTCTAAAATTACATTGCATCTACAATGCATACAATCCATGAGAACATATTTGTGTATTGTATGCATTGTAACTTTTGTATGCTTAAAACGAATTTGAGAGGGACATACTAAAAATAAAAAATAGACAACATAGTAAAAACATCAAAAAGAAACATGATCAGAAATATTTTACTCAAGTTGGTGTGCGAGATAAGGAGGAGATAGATATACAGTGAATTTGCTAAAATGTAAAGTTTGAAGATGAAGTGGAAATAAAAGTTATTTTATTCTATACGACATCAGAGATCCGTTTAGGAAAAAACTGGGTCCTTTAAAGGACACTTCACAAAATTTTTCATTTCAAAAAAGGACCCTTCACAAAATTCTTTGTCTTAAATATAGGTTTTTCACAAAATTTCTCCATCTTTAAAACAAACATTTCACAAATTAATCATTTAAAAGTAAAATCAAACCTGTCACTTTTACATATATAAAGAAAATATATGTATTTTATATTTATATATCTTCTTAAAAATGCATAAATAAGAACCTGAATATCACGACCATTTCAAATTCACAAAATTATGATTAGATTTTTCACAAATAGGAAAAGCTGTTCACAATTTCACAAAAACAGGAGCCTGTGAAAAAAGTCTGGACAGACCCCTGGACATATGAAATTGATATGTTTTTTTTTATTTAATCGATAATGCAAAAAACTTGAGATATAATAAAAATATACTCATACAATCCAGATTCACTTTATAATATAAATAAACATCTGAAAATTACATAAATGTTCAAAAACATATATATCATTTTATAACAAAAAAAAAACTTTACTGAAGGTGTTTAAAAGATTATACTTTATATACAAAATTGTATTTACATATAAAACCGAGCGTTTTCGAGCAAACACTTGCTCATCATCAGGGTTACAGACGAGCACAAATACACGATGACAAAATGTAGTGAAATACATCGTTTAACTGCTGGAGAATGGAACAACTCAAAACAAACCAAAAGGGGGAGGGGGTATGTGCATACAATATTCCCAAATGTCCTAGCTGTACTACAATATTTCCACATTATGGTCTAGACTCTTAAGAATTGTTCAAGATTAAATGTGATTATCACATATCACTTTATAATATAAATAAACAACTAAAAGCTACATAAATGTTCTAAAAACATATGTATCATTTTATATATAAAAAAAGGAACTAAAAACTACATAAATGTTCTAAAAACATATATATCAATTTATATAAAAAACAAAACTTTACTGAAGGTGTTTAAAAGATTATACTTTATATACAAAATTGTATTCACATATAAAACCGAGCGCTTTCGAGCAAACACTTGCTCATCATCAAGGTTACAAACGAGCACAAATACACAATGACAAAATCTAGGGGTGGGGGGAAGGGGTGGGGGTGGGGGGTATTGTGCATACAATATTCCCAAATGTTCCAACTTTACTACAATATACCCAAATTATCGTATAGACTCTTAAGAATTTTTCAAGATGAATGTTATTATCACATACCCCCCGCTCCCTATTGGTTTGTTTTAATGGTTATTTGTTCCATTCTCCAGCAGTTAAACGATGTATTTCACTGGATTTTGTCATTGTGTATTTGCGCTCGTTTGTAAAGAAAACTTTTCGGAATTCGAAATAAACGTGAGCACATATACCGATATCACTTTTGAAGGAAATTAAAAAAAAATTAATTGGCCCCCAAATTTACCTAATCATTCTGGAATGCTAGAATTACATTAAAAAAAAACTTCTATTATACGTTACTATATAGAGTAATGCTCAAAATAAACTTTCTTTCTAATAATAAAGAATTCTTGTTTTACTTGACATATCATAAGAGACGGTAGTCTCTTGAGTGACGCAGCGAAAAACCGAAAACCGTAAGCCCAAAACCGAAGATTCCGTCACTCTCATATATACAGCTAGCAGGACATCAAAGGAAAATCGAAACGCCGACATTTAATATCTCAGTAAATATGCGGCATACCGTTTCGATTTTTTCACATTAGTCTTATATCTATGGCCTAACTCTATCCTGAAATTTATAGATTTCTACATGCAGTAGATTTTGAGATCTGGAAACCAATTTTTAAGCGAAAATGGAAAATGTAATGGTGTAATGGGCACAGAGTTGTTATCTCGAAAATGGATCGAACGATTTTTTTAAAATTAATATATTATATTAATCGGTTTTAGATGAAGCGTTTAAGATATTGCGCTAACGTAGGAAAACTCTTGTTTTTTATATAATCCAGTTTCAAAATTGGTCTCTTTTCTTATGCTTTTTCTGGTAGACTAACATTACAGGTCTTCAGCCTTTTCACCCTTTTTTATTACTGCGCAGTAAGGAAGCTCTTGCCTATTACGGTTACAGTTAAACGTTATAGCATATATATATATATCGCTGAAAAACTATTTAGATTCTTTTTTTTTTTTAATACGAAAACAGTTTTTAATGCAATTTTTAATATGTAATATATATGTATTAAATTAAATTATTGTTTGTATATTTTTCTTTTTTGTTATAATAAAGAATTTCTTATATCAAAATCTTCATTAAGTCGAAAAATATTTAGATTCAGTGGCGTAGCCAGGGAGGGGGTCCAAATGCTCTGGATACCAGTAATATTGTACAGTTTTTTTCTTTTTGATTATGGCGGAAAATTCATCGATTAGATAAGCCAAAAAAAACTTTAAAATATTAGTGGTATCCAAAGCATCTGAACCCCCACCCTGGCTACGCCACTGTTTAGATTCCTTGATTAAAATATTGAAATATTTTATAATTATACATATACAATTTAATTGTTATTTATATTTAATTTGTGATTTTTTAAAGGAAAAAAAAGATTAAGATTTTTTTTTATCAATTAATTTGCGTAACAAGGAATCATTCAAAATGAATCAATCATCAGTTTGTTTTCTTCGTGTGCGATGCGATTCGCTGCTATGAACATTTTTTGAAGTGTTGAAAATCAAATTTCACAAATACTTCTAACTTCTATTAACAAATACTTCATGAATATATTTTTAATTCCATGTTGTTTATGTACGATAAAAAACACGTTTGTAAGCTTCTGTTTCATTGTATAAGAATCCAAACATTCAGTGAAATGCGTATATTTGATCAGCTATATAAACAAATGAAGAATACAGTACCTTTTTTTTTTCAATTTCATTTCTTAAATTTGCATTTTAAAAACAGATAATAAAGAAATATGTATTTATCTTCTAATATTTATTTTCCTAAGTCAGAGAAATGCAAAGTTCTACCATTGTTTTTTTTGATTTTTTTTTTCTAGTGAAAGTTTAGTTTCAAATGTTAAATATAGATTTTACTTAATAAATCACGAAATCAGTCGTCAGTTCTCGGGGCAATGGTAGACGTGGCATTGGAAACCTAAAAATCATGAGAGAGGGTAATATCTTTAAACAAATCTTGTAGCAAAGTATTCAGTAGTATCTTGCACCAAATATAAGAAATTGAAAAAAAAAAAAAAGGTACTGTATTCTTCATTTTTGTTTATGTATTGTCAAAGCTATGCATTCTACCGAATGTTTTTATTCTTGAAATAGACTATTTAAACAGAGATAGAAGTTTACCAAAGTTTTGTTTCTTTCTTCATACATAAACAACATGGAATTAAAAATATATTTTTGAAGTATTTGTTAATTAAGTTAGAAGTATTTGTGAAATTTGTTTTTGAACCCGTTAAAAAATCTTCACAGCGCATGGAAAAATAGAAACGCTATAGAAGGATTTTTTTTTTCTTCAGTTACCCTGAAATTAAAACAATATATATATATATATTTTTTTTTTTTTTGGGGGGGGGGCTTCAGGAGTGCAAAACGTTCATATTTACTGATTTATTAGTTGTTTGTTTTCTTTTTAAAATTAAAATAATGTTGTTAAATAGCAACATCATGGTATAGAAAAAAAAAAACATTAAAAAAATGTGATGCATCGTTATGTACGAGAGATCAGTTTCAACTGACATTACAAAAATTTATTCACAAACTAAGACAGATAATTAAGAAAAATAGGTTAAATCCTAGAACAAGCGAGACACTTGGCGTCATCGAATTTAGCGAAGCGATAAATGAGTTTTCTTGTTACCGGTTTATTTCTTACGTTTTTTCCACGCCTTCTGTGCTTGGTTCTAGCATGAGCAGAATGCATGGTTCTGAAAATTGAGCTGGTTTTTGAGGGAATTAGATTTGATTGGTTGGTTGACAGATTAGAATATTCTATAATAGAGTTCTATTGTCTGTGGGCAGGTTTGTTGTGTGTCAGATTTGTTGAATTATGTTTATGAAATGTGTTTTATGTCATAAAGGATAAATCCTGTGAAATATTAAAAAAAAACGAAGGATGAGAAATAACGGTAAGTGCATTTTTGTTGATTTTATATGATAAGATGTATTTTAAGCACTTTAGAGATTGCTGTAAACCGATTTTTGTGCGAACATTACTGACCGCAGCTTGAATGGATTTCATGCATTCCAGGGAGTGCGGAATATAGCAATTTTTGTGCATCCAGGATTTTTTTCTTTCAGTTAATGTACGCGAAGCATACACATATATACATATATATATATAAATTATTAACTGCTGTTTGAATGAATTTCATGCATTCTAGAGATTGCTGCACAGGGAGTTTCATGCATCCAGGATTTTTTTTTTCTGTTATGTAAGCAAAGTGTACATATATATGTTACTAACTGGTGCTTGAATGAGTTTCGTGCTTTTGAAAAATCAGAAATCTCTAGATTCTCCCCAATCGGAACCAGTGTTCTTTGTAGCAGAGAATTCACTACTTACACAGTTTCTATGAAAAATTTTTCACGAAGTAAATATTGATTTTATTCCGTTTTGTGACAATTTACAAAGTTTTAGCAAGGAGGAAAAAATAGTTAAAAATTATTAAAAATAGAAAAATCTGGAGGAAAAAATTGCTAAATGTTTGTATGTAAAAATTGAAATATCCAGACGAAATATTGCTAAAAGTTTGTAAAAATAGAAAATCGTGAAGAAAAACTTGCTGAAACTTTGTAAATAATTGTAAAACGAAATAAAATTTATGTTAAAATTGTATAATAAAGCTTGCCGTAAGCAGTGTGTAAGTATCTGCTTGCTTAAGCTTAAAAAGCATTCGTTCTGATTGGGTAGAATTTGGAGGTTGCCGATTTTTTGGTTGACGTGCGTAAAAAAAAATAGCCAAATCGGATGTTTTGCTTGTTCTAGGATTTTGCCCAATATATTTGATTAATGAATTCATCGATTGATACTTTGGCTTAATTAGGTTTGAATTGGCTTAGTAATTTGAATCTTATCATGATGACGTTTTGATTTTGCGTGTCCCTGTATAAAAAACTCCTCAATGATATTTGCAAGATAAATACACTGTCACAATTAGATTCAAATTGGTTCAGCATTTCAACAGTGATGGTAAGGATTAAAAAAAAATTCATATTTTTTGCTTTTGTGTATACCTTTTAAACAAACTGTTGAGCTAAATGCTTGATTAGCTAACTCATTGATGATGCGGCTAAGTTTAGGGATTCACCCTCAGTTAGCCATCTTGTTTTTGAATCAAAACATTTTAACTTTTATTATTAAATATAAATCAATCAGTCAGTAAAATTAAATAACATGCTTATAATAAGTAAATATGAATGAAAATTATTTTGGAAATGAGAAACAAAACAAATATGTTTTGAAGTATAGATAAAATGCTTCAGTGATTAATTTGTAATCACTTCAGCATTTTATCTATATTTTAATTATAATTAGTGATCTTCTGTGATTATGTAACATTTCAGCGATGCTGGATTGAATCCCTGAAGCATTTTATCTATTTCGAAAAACCGAAGTCAGAGAAATGCAAGTTTTGTGCATCCAGGATTTTTTTTTCAGTTAATGTACGCGAAGCGTACTCACACATATATATATCAATTATTAACCGCTGTTTGGATGAATTTCATGCATTCTAGAGATTGCTGCACAGGGAGTTTCATGCATCCAGGATTTTTTTTTTTCTGTTAATGTACGCAAAGAGTACATATACATGTTACTAACTGGTGCTTGAATGAGTTTCGTGCTTTTGAAAAATCAGAAATCTCTAGATTCTCCCCAATCGTAACCTGTGTTCTTTGTAGCAGAGAATTCACTACGTACACAGTTTCTATGAAAAATTTTTCACGAAGTAAATATTGATTTTATTCCGTTTTGTGACAATTTACAAAGTTTTAGCAAGGAGGAAAAAATAGCTAAAAATTATTAAAAATAGAAAAATCTGGAGGAAAAAATTGCTAAATGTTTGTATGTAAAAATTGAAATATCCAGACGAAATATTGCTAAAAGTTTGTAAAAATAGAAAATCGTGAAGAAAAACTTGCAGAAACTTTGTAAATAATTGTAAAACGAAATAAAATTTATGTTAAAATTGTATAATAAAGCTTGCCGTAAGCAGTGTGTAAGTATCTGCTTGCTTAAGCTTAAAAAGCATTCGTTCTGATTGGGTAGAATTTGGAGGTTGCCGATTTTTTGGTTGACGTGCGTAAAAAAAAATAGCCAAATCGGATGTTTTGCTTGTTCTAGGATTTTGCCCAATATATTTGATTAATGAATTCATCGATTGATACTTTGGCTTAATTAGGTTTGAATTGGCTTAGTAATTTGAATCTTATCATGATGACGTTTTGATTTTGCGTGTCCCTGTATAAAAAACTCCTCAATGATATTTGCAAGATAAATACACTGTCACAATTAGATTCAAATTGGTTCAGCATTTCAACAGTGATGGTAAGGATGAAAAAAAAATTCATATTTTTTGCTTTTGTGTGTACCTTTTAAACAAACTGTAAGAGCTAAATGCTTGATTAGCTAACTCATTGATGATGCGGCTAAGTTTAGGGATTCACCCTCAGTTAGCCATCTTGTTTTTAAATCAAAACATTTTAACTTTTATTATTAAATATAAATCAATCAGTCAGTAAAATTAAATAACATGCTTATAATAAGTAAATATGAATGAAAATTATTTTGGAAATGAGAAACAAAACAAATATGTTTTGAAGTATAGATAAAATGCTTCAGTGATTAATTTGTAATCACTTCAGCATTTTATCTATATTTTAATTATAATTAGTGATCTTCTGTGATTATGTAACATTTCAGCGATGCTGGATTGAATCCCTGAAGCATTTTATCTATTTCGAAAAACCGAAGTCAGAGAAATGCAAGTTTTGTGCATCCAGGATTTTTTTTTTTCAGTTAATGTACGCGAAGCGTACTCACACATATATATATATATATATATATCAATTATTAACCGCTGTTTGGATGAATTTCATGCATTCTAGAGATTGCTGCACAGGGAGTTTCATGCATCCAGGATTTTTTTTTCTGTTAATGTACGCAAAGAGTACATATACATGTTACTAACTGGTGCTTGAATGAGTTTCGTGCATTTGAAAAATCAGAATTCTCTAGATTCTCCCCAATCATAACCTGTGTTCTTTGTAGCAGAGAATTCACTACTTACACAGTTTCTATGAAAATTTTTTCACGAAGTAAACATTGATTTTATTCCGTTTTATGACAATTTACAAATTTTTAGCAAGGAGGAAAAAATAGCTAAAAATTATTAAAAATAGAAAAATCTGGAGGAAAAAATTGCTAAATGCTTGTATGTAAAAATTGAAATATCCAGACGAAATATTGCTAAAAGTTTGTAAAAATAGAAAAATCGTGAAGAAAAACTTGCTGAAACTTTGTAAATAATTGTAAAACGAAATAAAATTTGTTTATTTTGTGAAAAAGCTTGCCGTAAGCAGTGTGTAAGTATCTGCTTGCTTAAGCTTAAAAAACATGCGTTCTGATTGGGTAGAATTTGGAAGTTGCCGTTTTTTTGGTTGACGTGCGTAAAAAAAATAGCCAAATCGGATGTTTTGCTTGTTCTAGGATATTGCCCAACATATTTGATTAATGAATTCATCGATTGATACTTTGGCATAATTAGGTTTGAATTGGCTTAGTAATTTGAATGTTATCATGATGATGTTTTGATTTTGCGTGTCCCTGTATAAAAAACTTCTCAATGATATTTGCAAGATAAATACACTGTCACAATTAGATTCTAATTGGTTCAGGATTTCAACAGTGATGGTAAGGATTAAAAAAAATTCATATTTTTTGCTTTTGTGTGCACCTTTTAAACAAACTGTAAGAGCTAAATGCTTGATTAGCTAACTCATTGATGATGCGGCTAAGTTTTGGGATTCACCCTCAGTTAGCCATCTTGTTTTTAAATCAAAACATTTTAACTTTTATTATTAAATATAAATCAATCAGTCAGTAAAATTAAAAATCACAAAATTCGTCAAATGATCTCGGGAGAAAAATAGTGAAATTTGTCTAACAATCGCGAAACAGAATTGCAAAATTCGTCGAATGGCAGTGGAAAAAAAGTGCACAATTTGTTCGTTTATGGAAAAAGTCGTGAAATTCATTAATCGATAGTCGATAAATCACGAAATTCATCAATCGATAGCAGAAAAATCACAAAATTCATTGATAGTGGAAAAATCACAAAATTTATCAACTGGTTTCAGGGGAAAAAAATTTCGAATATCGTCGAATGGCTTCGAGAAGAAAAAAAATCACAATCCGTCAAATAATTTCTTTGAAAAAATCATGAAATTCGCCAAATGGTTTTGAAATTTGTCGAGCGACAGTGGGGAAAAAATCTTTTTCCATTGAATCATCGCAATTGGAACTATTAAGTTTGACCAGTAGTGGCAGTAAAGTCAGTCGGCAAATTTTCAGTATTACTCGCCGATTGGCGAATGGCAATTTTGTCCTATATTTTTATGCACTTTATCGATGAAATTCATGATTTTTTACACGCCTGATCGATGAAATTCAAGATTTTTACGCACCCAATTGATGACTTTCTTGATTTTTATGCATCCGTTTGACGAAATTAATGATTTTTACATGCTTGATAAACAAAATTCATGATTTTTATGCACGTGTTCAACAAAATTTATGATTTCCCTTCTCCCTATCCACAAAATTCATGTTTTTACTGTGCCTGATTGACAAAATTCATGATTTTCAACTGATATGCTTTCCATCGGCCAATTAATGAAATTCACAATTTTTCTTCTCTAGACAATGGCGAAATTCGCAAATTATTATTTTTTTTTTACCGTTCGTTGAAATTTACAATTTTTTCACAAACATTCGATGGAATTCTTGATTTTCCAAGCCCAGTTGTCGAAATTTGCGATTTTCCATGCCTATCGACAAAATTCATAATTTTGCAGAACCGATAGACAAAATTCATAATGTTTTCCTATGATCTATGGACAATTTGCAAATTTTTCCTGCAACTGTTCGTTGAAATTCTCGATCTTTCCACGCCATTCGAGGAAATTCGCTGCTCGATCCATGAAATTCACGATTTTAAGTGCCTTATCGACAAAATTCGCAGGTTTTTTCAATTGATTTACAAAATTCAAGATTTTTTTTTTTTTTTTGAGTGATTGACGAAATTTACAACTCCGGAATTACTGATTTTGGCATCTCTGGTTTCTGTTGACCGATTATCGAAATTTGCGTTTTTTTTTCTAGTGACAAAATGGCGAAATTTGTGATTTTTCCATGCCCATTTGACAAAATTCGCATCCAGTCGATGCAATTCATGATTTTATGCGCCTGATCGATGAAATTCATATTTTCCTACGATTTATGGACAAAATTTGCAAATTTTTCTCACGAATTATTAAGGAAATTCGAAATTTTTGGATAGGTTGGCATGTATGGTCTCTGCGGGCCACAGGTTGTGCATTCCTAATCATGATGCAGTTTGGCTCATTCGACTCGACATCGATAGAACTTACTGATTTTAGTTTCACCACCAGGGGCAGTTATGTTCATATAGAACAGAGAGCGCCCCTGGCAGTGGAAGGGGAAATTAATGGATTTTGGAGCTAACTCAAGTTCTATGGGTCCCATCACAACATGGTTTGATTCATTCAACTTGTTTCAAGTTTGACCACCAGGGGGCGCATTCCCATCTTAGGTTCTATGGCCCCGATCATGACAAGGTATGGCTCACTCAACTCGAAATCGACAGCCTCAAAAATTTCAGCTGTTTGTATAGAACAGAGTGCGCCCCCTGGTGGTGGAACATGGAACTAACAGATTTTGCAGCTAACTTGAGTTCTATGGGTCCCATCACAATGCAGTTTGATTCATTTGGCTCGACATCGACAGGATACATCGATTTAGTTCCAAGTTTCACCACCAGGGGTGCTATCCTATCTCGTGTTCTATGAGCCCGATTACGGTGAGGTATGGCTCATTCGATTCGAAATCGACAGCCTGAAAGATTTCAGCTATGTTTGTATAGAACAGAGTGCGTCCCCTGGTGGTGGAAGATGGAACTAATGGATTTTGCAGCTAACTCGAGTTCTATGGGTCCCATCACAATGCAGTTTGATTTATTCAACTGGACATCGACAGGATATATAGATTTTAGTTACAAGTTTCACCACCAGGGGGCGCTCTCCTATCTCGGGTCATATGCGCCCCATCACGACGCGGTATGGCTCATTCGACTCGAAATCGACAGCCTCAAAGATTTCAGCCATGTTTGTATGGAACAGAGTGCGCTCCCTGGTGGTGGAATATGGAACTAACGGATTTTGCATCTAACTCGAGTTCTATGGGTCCCATCACAATGCAGTTTGATTCGTTCGACTCGACATCGGCAGGATATATCGATTTTAGTTACAAGTTTCACCACCAGAGTGTGCTTTCCTATCTTGTGTTCTATGTGCCCCATCACGACGAGGTATGGCTCATTCGACTCGAAATCGACAGCCTCAAAGATTTCAGCTATGTTTGTATGGAACAGAGTCCGCCCCCTGGTGGTGGAAGATGGAACTAATGGATTTTGCAGCTATCTCGAGTTCTATGGGTCCCATCACAATGCAGTGTGATTCATTCGACTCGACATCGACAGGATATATCGATTTTAGTTCCAAGTTTCACCACCAGGGGGCACTTTCCTATCGGGTTCTATGGGACCGATCACGACGACGTATGTTCATTTGACTCGGAATCGACGGCCCGAAAATTTTCAGCTATGTTTGTATAGAAAAGGTTGCGTCCTTTGGCGGAGGAAGATGGAACAAACGGGTTTTCCCATGCATTTTCATCCTTCTAATTGTGTTACTCTCTCGCTGTATAATTTAAAAGTTGAGTCTTGGATTCCTCTCCCTGGGCCACCATCCTCATATTTTATTGGGGTCCAAGGGGTCTTTTTTAGCATTTCTTTAAAATTTTATTTTAATGATTAATTTATACCCTATGCTTAATTTCGACTAATTGACATTCTCATCAATAACCTTAAAAAAGTAATGATATCAGTACAAAAACCCTTAACGGGTTAAAAGTTGTGACGCAGCACTTTCTTTTGGCTCTATGAATTTTAAATATGGGTCTTAAAAGCAATGATATCAAATTTAAGTGACGCTATGTTAATAATTATTTTTTTAAATCATAATTTTCTTTTTAGTTTTATTTATATTCACAGGTGCAATTATTATCTTAATATGAAAAAATATATAAAATTTATTCGCGGATGCTTTTTCATTCACATCTCTCATGAATTCAAAATATGGGTTTTAAAAGAAATGATATCAAAATTTGAGTGACACCTTGACGTTAATTTAATAGGACTCTTTTAAAATTCAATTTAAATTATTTTTGGTTTGTCTTCTAAAGTATATTTACACATACAAACAATACTTTTAATTTTTCAATACACTTTTAAATATATTACTTTCACTGAGCCTATATTATGTATTGAAATGTATTTATTTCAATAAATTGATTTATCTTCTGTGCCACGCTATCCAAAATCATAAGTAAAATTTATGTAAATGATTATTTTGCGTCATAGTATCCAAACAAAGGGAAATGTATTCAAGTGGATAATATGACGCAAAATAATCATTTACATAAATTTTACTTATGATTTTGGATAGCGTGGCACAGAAGATAAATCAATTTATTGAAATAAATACATTTCAATACATAATATAGGCTCAGTGAAAGTAATATATTTAAAAGTGTATTGAAAAATTAAAAGTATTGTTTGTATATGTAAATATACTTTAGAAGACAAACCAAAAATAATTTAAATTGAATTTTAAAAGAGTCCTATTAAATTAACGTCAAGGTGTCACTCAAATTTTGATATCATTTCTTTTAAAACCCATATTTTGAATTCATGAGAGATGTGAATGAAAAAGCATCCGCGAATAAATTTTATATATTTTTTCATATTAAGATAATAATTGCACCTGTGAATATAAATAAAACTAAAAAGAAAATTATGATTTAAAAAAATAATTATTAACATAGCGTCACTTAAATTTGATATCATTGCTTTTAAGACCCATATTTAAAATTCATAAAGCCAAAAGAAAGTGCTGCGTCACAACTTTTAACCCGTTAAGGGTTTTTGTACTGATAGTGTTTTACAAGGCTTAAATTGCACCGGAGCCCGGCTCCGGTTCTTCTCTGCTTTTGGTAAATATTTAAATACTGGTCGGAATTCACCGGAGCCCAGTGCAAGCGCTTCCGAAAAACCGAAGCCTAAATTACTCTTTCCTTTTTCTCCCATATCGAAGCTTTTGCATTCTTTTCTATCAAAACACTATATGTGATATAATTATTTATCAATCCATAATTACTTATCAATACTTATCAATCCCCAAAACAACGTAATGTCATTCTTACAGTAAGCAATTGAGCAGTTCTCCTTTTTCTATAAAAACCTCGAATCTTTCCGATCACGGTGTCAAATGTTTAATTTTATCTGATTTTCAAGGACTCATCACGAAAGAACTGTTATACGGAAAGAATCGATCATAGTTCAAGACATGCACCTTTAATAGGAAATTGAAAAACTTTGTTCGATCCTTCAGCATATAAATATTAATTTTTGAAAATTTCATTCATTTTTTCATAAAAATGCATAGCTGCGAACCATTTTTTTTTTGTGTTAACACTATTTCCGAATCACAATCGTTACTTTATTTAATCGCAGAATTCTGCGATTAATTAACATTAAAATTAGGCAAAGATTTTTATTCGTCCGGAGTGGTAACTAAAAAGTGGAATAATTGACAGCTAACTAAATGCAGATAGATATATTTAAAATTTTTATTTTACTAAAGAAAAAGATTGCTTTAAATTTTGCAAATACATATAATGTATGAAATATAAATATGAAGATTGGAGTGACGGTGGAGGGGGAGGGCACGCTACAGTTATTAGTACTGCAGAATATTAGGGCTCCGGTACTTTTTTTGTTCGAAATTAAGCCCTGGTGTTTTATAGAAAAAATAAATAAGACACTTATTTCGAAGAATGCAAAGAAAACCTTTCTGAATTCAAAATTAGCGTGAGCATAGATATCGATATAACTTTTGATGGAAATGTTGAAATAAATATTCAGCATGCCACCAAATGCACACAGAAGTATTAGAATTATACAAGAGTATTTCGATTATACGTCATTACATAGAGTAATAATCAAAATAACTTTCTTTTTAAATATTGAAAGAATGCAATATCTTTTAAATTAAAATAATTGTTTTACCACTTGGCAATTATTTATTGACTCTTTCAATGCTAGTATGAATGCATGATTTTTAAAGTATATACATCAATAGTTTATAATGAAAAAAATGGAAAATTTTCAAAACTTAAGTAACAAATCTTCCAGAAATCGAAATTTAGAACAGCAATTAAATGTAATTTTACATTCTTACAATGTAATGTATATTGTAATGTACATTATAATTTTACAGTGTAATGTACATTGTAATGTACATTATAATTTTACAATGTAATGTACATTGTTAAAAGTTTTGTGGTATGTTGAGCCAACTATTGGTTCAGCGGTAGCTATAGTAGCTATAGTAGATATAGGTTAAATCTCGCTCCAACATTTGTTGCTCCGGTTCAGTCGTCGCCTAAAATGTTAGAACTATATTTCACCATCTTTTGGTTACTACTACAGCACCAAAATTTCGTACAACCTGTGTACGAATTTTAACGGTGTAAAAATAAGTTTAGATCCAGATCAAAAATGTTTAATTAGAGTAATATCAAAATAGGTTTTCCTTTGTTTTGTTTTTTTAATAAATCCAATAATTTTAAAATTAAAAGATGATTTTTATCTACAAGTAAATTATTTTATTACAAATAAAAGTGGATTCCTTTGAATTAGAAACAATACTGCTGTATTTAGGAAAACATAAAATTCATTTAAAAGAATTCACAGAAATACTTTCAGAATTCAATATTAGTAAAGACACAAAAAGCTATATCACTTTTGATGGAAATGTTAAAACGTATATTGATCATGTCTCCAATATTTTCCCCAGTAGCACACTGTTAGAGATACAGACATAAAACTCGTATATGCATTTTTATTTTCTACGAAAATCTTGCATTCTGATTATTTTTTTTTCAATATATATACTTGCATCTAAAGTTACAAAGCTAGTGCATAAAAGGAAGTTGTTTACTTGTATGCAACAAAGTAAAAGCATCGAAAACAATTATGATTAGGAAAATTTGACTGAAGTTGATACTATATGCAAGGGCAGATTTAATTGTAAGTAGATAGATGTAAAGTGATTTTTTTTTCATAAAATGCGATTGGTATCATTTATTGCGGAAATGTAGGAAAGTATATTGATCCTGCTTCAAAATTTCTCGCTTGAATGCCTTGTTTTAGAGATTAATAACAAAATTTAGAGTATATGTAATTGCATAGAATAATATTTTAAAAGTTTTATTTATAGACTCTTGTAAGACTTTCTTACTGCAAATCATTAGACTATTTGCTGATAATTTTTTTCATGGATTTTTTATTAACTACGGTTTTTAACAAAACAATTTGTTTTAACGAAACATTAGTGTTCTATGTCGAAAGCCCGTCGAAAAACCTTTTGCATGTTATCTCATTCAACATTGTGTATTTTGTAGGTGCATAAAAAAAGAGATGTTGACATCAGAAATAATACATGTGATATTTAATTGAATGTAGTATTTTTTTAATTAAAAGAAGGATTCTATCTTTTGACATTCATTTATTGACTTTTTCAGTATTAATAAGAGTTAATTCGTGTTATATTCAAAGCATCACAGGTTAATTTAAAAAAAAGTAACAATTTCAAGACATATAATTGAAAATTTTCAAAGTACTGCAAACACAGAAATGTATGCCAATTTTGATGGTATTACGGATATAATAATAAAATATAATATACATCAAGTATGTTTCGGAAGAATAAAATCAAAAACAGTTTTCCCATTCGAGCTGAAAAATTTCCGACTGATTAAAAAAGTGCCGAGCCGAGAGTTAAACCGGGAACTACTGACGTAAACTGTCAATGCTCTGACAATTGAGATCTCCAGAGCGATACCTAGTTGACACAATTTATCCACACGCCGTTTGGGCAATATTATCTGGTTTGTCATTTAGACAAGAAAACTAAAACTAAAAAAAAAAAAACCCTTAGGTAAAAGAATTCCATTAAACGGTGAAAGCGTAGATACACTTTATTATTTTAATACAATTATAATGATTGATAAAGGTATCACACGAGTTGAAAATTTCCAAACGTCCAGATAAACATCTTTTCACTCAGTTGGAAAAAAATCAACTCGTGTGGTATCTTTCCTAGTTATTATGAATGCATTAAGGTAATAAAAAGTTTCCACATTATTCATTTAAGAAATAATGCAATTGTTAAGTTGATTTTCTTTGAGAAATTTAACTTCATATCTAATAATGACGGATACTTGTTCAATTGAACACATCACTGCTTCGTAACGAAAAACAGGAAATTTATCTCAAAGAATGCAGTGAAATACTTTCATATATTAGAGGTAATGTGAACACAAAAATCAATGTCACTTTTGATGTAAATGTTAAAATATATATTTCTCATGCCTCCGGATTATTTTCCTATATGAAATAAAAACATAAAACATAGATTCCCCCGCACTTCTTAGATTCAGATTAAGTTTCTGTAGTCTGTTTCTGGTTGAGTCTAAATTTATATTGGTATCGCATAAAAAGCACGTTGAAGTAAACACCTAAATTACTTACAACATAACAAAAATATCAGAAAATGGGATGAATTACTTAGAATATTACGAAAATATATTTTCGTCTCAATATTATAGTTAATTTTAGTTTCAAACTAATGATGATTTTGAATCTTAATTGTCCTGTTACAGGAAACTTTAAAGTTGCCGTTACTTTTGGGCGACACAATGTTAAAAAATCGCTTCAAAAAGAGTTGCCTTAAACAAGCAACATATTACTGTAGGAGTAATTTTGTTGCTTCTAAAACAGGGAAGTCTCCACTAAAACCCAATTAAATACTTGGAAAAATGAAGAGTAGCGAGCCTTCTTCGTTGTGTTGCGGCAATTTTCATCTCTTTAAAACATCCCTTGCAATTCGAGCTTAAATGTTTTTCATTGATTTATTTAATGTTTTAATAATAATAAGTTCTTATTAAACAAGATATAATAGTGCTTTGTATCGAAAAAAAAAGAAATTTATTTCAAGGACTAGAGAGCAAAACTTTCAAAATTCAAAAGTAGTAGGAACATAGAAATCAATATCAATTTTGATGGAACTGTTTAAATGTATATTGATAATGCGCTTGATTTTAAGTAGTTTTCGTAAGACATACTACTTATTCCATTCTCCTCTATGCTGGATTTTTTAATTTTTTTTTTACAGATCTACGCCGATTATGACCCCTAGAATTCCAAAACTTACCCCAGTAAAAAACTTTATCTATCTATCTATTTATATCACTTTTTTATGGACACAATAACTCCCATAATTCTGCACAAATCTCTTCCAAACTGTTACATAAAATAAAGGAACAGAAAATCTCAGTCAAGTTCTTTAATGGGCAAAATCAGATGAAGGGAGTGAAATGGGTAGGGTTTTTGTGAAAACAGAAAAAAAAACCATAACTTCATAATTATGATACATATCGAATCGTTTAAAAGTTATTAATACTTCTAGGAAGAGGGCCAAAAAATTATGTATGACAGATTTTTTATATCTTTAAAAATAGCCTCAAGGGGCGAAAAAATAGGTGTTTAAGAAGAAAAATTTCTATAACTTCGTCTATTTACAAGATAACAAATCCGCTTAAATTTATTAAATACTCTTAATATTATCTACAACATTTATCTTGACAAGTTTTTGATAGGACCAACACTTATAACAAAAAAAAAGTGGGGGGGGGGGGCGGTGTGTTGTAGAAGAAAAAAAAATCACATCTCCGTTAATCCACCACTAAGGCGATAAAAAAGTGTCATTGGCGTGATGAACATTTTTTACCAGAGATACTGAAATTTTCTTAAACGCGCGAGCTTCTCAATAAAAAGACCGTCAGCATTTAAAATTTGATGTTCATTTAATGTGATTGTTCATTTAATGAAGCAATGATTTACTTTAATCTTGATTTAGTTTTTGTTGGTGAAATTAGCACTTAACTTCGAAATCTACATGTTCCTGTAAGCCGAACCGGTGGGGTTTTTTCTTACTATAAACAGAGTGTTAGCGATATCGGCATAAAATAATTAAATGCAAGTTTGATTTTAATACACTTCTTGCATTCATATTCAATTTCTGTGTCTCATACTGAGTCTAAATTTACGATTTTACTGCATTGAATGACAAGTGTAAAAATAGGCAAAAGCTCAAATGCACACAAAAAATCAAAATTTTCAGACAATATAATGATTAAACAGAATATTAAGAAAATAGGTTTTCATTTTAACCTTTTTATTGCCGGCCGGGACTGGCGGATATTTCTATATTCAAGCATACCACAATTTACAAAACAATTTCGCATTTTTAAAGAGTTTGTAGACTTTTCTTCAAAATATCCTAGTATATGTATATGGCAGATATTATTTATCAAAAAGTGGGACAAATAGAATAATACAAAATATTCTCTGGGGCGTATATGTTGCGATCTCTTATAATTAAAAGATTAATTTATAATTAAGTAGTGTAAAATTCAATGTTGTTTTTTCTTCTTGAAGGTATATTTCATTGATTTCCTTTATTTTTATAATAATAGTAAATGTCTTTAGACTAGACATATGAGTACTTTATATGGCAAAACAAGAAAATTATTTCAAAGGATAAAATTTCAAAATTTAAAAGTAGTATGCGAGCAAAAACACAAAGCCAATAACACATTTGACGGAAAAGTTGAAAAGTATATCGATCATGCCTCCTCCGAAATTCTCCCTAAAAGCAGAGTGTAAGAGATACCGGCATAAAATAAATGCAATTTTGATTTTAACGCACTTCTTACATTCAAATTGAATTCATACAATACATTCTATATTTGTGCTTGCTTCTAAATTTACAATGCTACACCACAAAAGCCAGTTGGGAGCTAAATGCTTAAAATGGAATACATGGAACATAGTAGAATGTTAATAAAGCAAAATGATCAGAAAAAAACATTTAACTGAAGTCGCTATATGCAGGGATTTAAATAATTGGGATGAGATTGATGTAAAGTTATGTTTTGCATAAAATAATAAATTAATAGACATAGTGAAAAGAAATATAATGTTATTCTCTATTTATATAGATAAAATAAATAATGCTTTTTAGACTTTAATGACTATTTTAATTCAGTTTTAATATGCACCAGTTTTGTGACATATATTATGTTTTGTTATTAACTCCAATACATTAATATTTAGAAACTAAAATGTTATGTAATAGTAAGTAAATAAATAAAACAATATATTTTTTAAATAAAATTTAGAAGGAACCTTTGTTTATTTGTTTTTGGAATTGACATTTTTCTAACTGAATGAAAAAGTGTCTATACCGATAGTCAAATGCAAAACCATTGACTTAAATTGCCAAAAGTCTGCCTATTGCGTTACCTGGTCTAATAACCGGATGATAAAATTGACTCAGATAACCTTATTGGTAATATCGTCTGCTCTGTCATGTAGATAGCTTAACAGAATACACCGCAGATAAAATTAAACTCTATTATCCATATCATTAACCTACGGTAAGTTGTGTTGAGCTGTCTACATGACAAACCAGATGCCATTACCAATAAAGTTATCTGAGTGAATTGGTGAATTGTGACTGTCCAGGTAGATCAATAGAGAGACAGTTTGCAATATAAGCGAATGGTCTTCGGTTCGATTAGCCGGTGGGACCCTTTTTCCACTGAGTTGGTAAACTGTCTATCCGGATGACATCTTTAACCAATAAGTATGACTGAATTACAAATAATAAAGTAAATTATTTTTGTCATGCCATACAAAATCCCACATCACGATGAATATTAATCTTCAAATCACAAGATTATCAGACCCTTAGGTATTTTTTTTCATACTTCATATTTTTATTCCGGACTTATAAAGACCTGTTATATTATCATTTATGGTGACCAAGAATGCTACAGATGTTTCAAGAATTCGGGTCTTCAATTTTTCTATTGTAACCCGTTTAATTGACATTTATGTTAAAATACGATTTCTAGATTTTATATTACTCAACACCTTAAATGATGAATTATTCTAACTTCTTGAAAATCAACAGCTTATTATAATTAATGTCGCAAAATAAAAATAAAAATTCGTCAAAATAATTTAATTTCCCATTAATTCTTTCCCATTCAATATTCGAAGTAATTTTCCTCTTTTACACATTTAGCATTTCGTTTAATTGGATTTATCTGACATCGAGATACACAGAAATTTAATCTACTTTTTCATTTACAATGAAATTACATAAATTAAATATTGCTGTCTAAATTAAATTAAGTTTCTGTAAATATAATTAAAAAATAATTAAATTAACGCATGCGATTTTCGCCTGAGATGAATAAAGAACTTTAATTACTTTTTAAATTGTGGCTTTTAAATAGCTTTAAAAAATTACTTAGGTGCTTTAAAAAAGAACTATTCCCAATAGTATAATTCGAAAGAATTTCTTAAAATACCCCCTTATATTATTTTGATTTTAGAACCCTTTTTCACCGCAGGTTAAAGCTTTATTTAAAACATTGAAAAAAGGGATTACGTTTTGCATCTTTTATAAGCTGTTGTTTGAATGTCTTTGTGGGACATTATTTTGAATAGTAAACTATAATATATATATATATATATATATATATATATATATATATATATATATATATAGCAATGTTATGGCTAATATGATGATGAAACCACTCATTTTATTTGTGGTATTTAGGTATTTGGGACTTGATAATTCTGTCTAAATTCCACAAATTTCATTTCATTCGATCAATTTCATTTATTCAATTTTTAATTTAATTTCTTCTTCTTTTAAATAAGTTTTTGGTATCTATATTCAGTGTGTTGGGGAATACTTTCATTGTCAACTAATTATTGCATACTTAATCATTATTTCGTAGTTTAAGTTGGTGTTATGGTAATGTTTCATTTATGGTTATATATATATATATATATATATATATATATATATATATATATATATATATATATATATATATATATATATATATATATATATATATATAACGAAAATATATTTCAAACCAGTGGACCTGTGCGAAGATTTCACACTGCAGTCTAATATTTTTTAGCAATATCTAATATTTTTTAGATGCAGGTTTAAACTTCCAAAAAACAAATTAAGGACTAAGACTATCTGCAAATAACAGTAGTCAAACCAAAATATCGTTTTATTTAATCCATCAAAGTTACAGTAAAAATTGACCGAAGATTGAAGCCTAAAAAAATTATCAATCGTATTTTAACTGTCATAGAGGGCGACGTCATCTGTTTCGAAAAAAAAAAAAGAAATATGGGATAAAGAAAAATAAATTGAGCATTTCAATTTTAAGTTTACTTTTTAATCATAAAATTAAAATAAACCCGTGCAACAACTATGTCCCTCTTTATCTTTATTGAACCTTTTTTTTATATAATCATTGATGCGGTATTTTATTTCTGTGGTAACAGTAATTTGAGGATAACCTTTCCTTTCATTAATGAAGACAATGCTGGTTTAATTTTTAATTAATTGCATATTTTAATCTAACGATCGATGTTTTAACGAAATGTGAGTGTACTATATCAGAAGCTGCTTCAAAAACTTTCATATGGTATATCACACCCCTCGAGCTGTGGTAAAGCAAGAGCCGTCGCGAAGCTCAGCATATGACCTAGAAACTGACTCCCTCATGGGGTTTCGGTGACGAAGCCGCTGGGTGTTCTTGGCGGTTCATCAAGTGTCCGTTCCTGCGGAAGTTTCCTCCGAGATGTGGGGTTACTGTGGCAGCGACCTGTGTCATCGACACTTGGTAAATTGGCTTGGGGGTCCGCAGTTGGGGAGCGGCCCCAGGCCGATCGCAGCGCGGTGGCGAGACAAAGCTGCTGGTGCGTTATACGTCCCTTAGAGACTTGGGAGCGATGGTCGGAACGCGAGCCGGCAACCCCCGTGGATCCCAAGCGGCGTGAGCTCATTATATCATTTATCGATCTGCGTTTTATATTTGCTTAGAAAAAGGGATGTTGGCAACAGGATAATTATTTAATCCACGATATACTAAGCTGGCATATCTATATCTAACAACAATGGCATGGTTTCACGATAGAGTTGTTTTTATCAAACGTTACACGACTTTTTCCCAACGATTAAGAGAAATAATTGAGTTCGTCTCTTTATAAAATACAATATTTAAATATAAAATTCACGGTGACTCTTCCGGAGCGTAAAATATTATTCCAGTATTTATTTACGCTCTTTTTCGTCTGAAGAACAGCAGGGTACGTTTTTATTCGAAAAATACGCTTTTAAGAATGTATAAGACAGCCGTAAAAAACGTTAGATGTTCGATAGCCCCAGTTGCCTCCTTTTATACTTAACCAATGAAGCCCAAAACTAACCAGGGAAGCGCCTTATCAGAATGAACCTATGTACAAAATTTGAAGCAAATCGAATGTTTCTATCGAGAGTTATCGCGTTACGTACATGCATACATACATACGTACATACAGAATCTGCGGGCACATTAGCGCTCAGGCTTTGATAAACTGTGAGCTAAAAAATCCAATAAAATCTGAATGAAGATTTATGATTTCATAAAAAATAAAATATCTTTATTATTGAGTAAATCTCCACTGTTCATTCGAATTTTATTTCTGTTGAAAAAGTGTCAAGAAACTTTATAAAAGATATTAATCTATGTACTGACAGCAATTGCGATTGATAAAGTGTCAGCAAAAAATGCAAGAAAATTTTGAATAGGCATCAAGTTTTGCGGCAAACGGAATTGAAAATGCATTAAAAAATCAATCGAAAGACTTCCAGTTTTATTGAAAACTTATAAATCTTGGTTCCATTTACAAAATGGCCAATCTAATATTTTAAGAAATGAATTTCTTAAAAGGTGAAATTGAAAAGATTTTGCCACTTAATAAACTTTTTTATCGATTTACAAAAGTTAAATATATCGGAGCATTTCAGGATGTAGAAAAAAGTTTTAAAAAGTAAAGATTTTTATTAAAATTTTGCAAAAATGGAATAAAAATTGCATTTTGTATCAGCTTTTTGCAATATTTATCTTAAAACATTATTGATATTTTTATATTTTTTATTATTTTTGTATAAAGTTCTTGGAAATGATTTTACATTAAATTTCATTTTTTTTTTATTTATTCCTAAAGATAGTGTTTAAAGGTTTTCTTCATTTTGTAATATTTTAGAGTAACTAGTCGAAAAATGTTCGAAGTTTCATTTGAAAGTTTTGATTTGCCTTTGGATTCTAGTTTTGGATATTATCTAACTAAATTTATTATTCCACGTGGATACTAAACCTTTTTCCATTTAAATAAATCACCTGTTAAACTTTAATGTGAGTGAGAAATGTTAATACATAGTTTTGTGCTGTATAGAATAATGATTCATATTGAATAAATAATAAAAAGTAATTAATCATAATTAAAGACATTACATATAAGAAAAAATAATAAAATATTTTTTTTAAAAATAATAATCCTTTAAATGAGTTTAAAAATAAGTAATAATGAAGTTAGCTTGGAATCTAGAATATAAAGAATATTGATTAAATGGTTATACACGAGCGAGTATAAGCTGTACTCATATTTTTTTTTCCCTGTGTAGCAGCAAAAAAAATGAATTGAAAGATATTTTAGATGAAATTCGAAATAGTAATATATTATATTATTAGCTAGATATAATTAATATGTTAACAAAAAAGGATTGCCATCATATAAAAAAAAATCCATCTTTGATGTTGTTTCATATAAATGAAAATGATACAGTCAGTGTAGGCATGTGGATACGTGAGATGCAAATTCAGAAAGAAAATGTGTGTTTTATTTTAAGCTACACCCAACTGATGTCCAATAAATTTCGTATTATGACGTGGATAGTGATTAATTCATAAAGTAGCTTAAAGGACCAAAATGTCTCACATGGAAGTAAAAAAAAAATTATAATGTTAATAATGGTCTGGTACATAAAATTTTCCCTTTCCCCAGGAATATAGAATTCCTTCTTAAGAGAAAAGACTTATATTTAACATTGATGTTGACCATGTTATTACAAGTTATTACTTCTTATAAAGGATATCATATACATACACTGTGCCCCAAAAATGATGGGTGCATTTGAAAAATGAAATAAAGGAGAACGGAAAGTGATAGAAATACACCGTTTGCTGCATTCTACTTGGGAAACCAGTAAATTTTCTGTCATATAAACTTTAAAATTTAGTTACGAAAATTGCCTACAAATGGCGCTGCTAAGTAGGAAAATTTAAAAAAGGAAACTGCATGAACATGTTGCGAAGATGTCTTCAAATTTAAATAACGATATTTTCAATATATCCACCATTTTCAACAACAGCATTGCGCAGTCTGAAAACAAATTTTGCAGAAACCCGTGCAAGCATTTCCGTCGGAATGGTTGAATCTACAGCAGAGATGTACGGTTTCAGTTCGACTGTTGTTTGCTGATTTTGTTGGTAAACATCATCTTTCAGGAACACCCCACATGAAAAAGTCACGGGGAGTCCAATCTGACGGACATAGTGGCCAATCCATGCCGCTTACCGTATGCTTTCATTAATCTAGGGCGATGACAAGATCATCGAAATGTTCGTTGAGGAAATCAGAGACTTCAGTCGTGCAATGTGGATGGTTACTGTCTTGCATGAACCACGTGGTTCTCACGAGGTACGTCAAGGCATTTTGTATTGCCGTCCAGATAGACCGCTCTAGTTATCATTTGGCATAAAAAATGGCCAAATGAGTTCTTTTGAGAAAATCGCGGCACAAACCATAATATTTTGGAGATGCGGGGATTATGGTGCAGCAACATATTGTTTTTTCGTTCCCCAAATGCACCAGTTCTGCTTATTGGGTAGCCGTCCAGAGGAAAATACACTCCATCGTAAAACCTAATATTTCCCATGTTGATTGCTCCTGCATTCAGCTGCTGAAACGTATTGTTTGTGAACGTCTCGCGTGCATTAGTGGCAGCAACACTAAGGGGTTGGCGAGACTGAATCCTGTATGGAAAATGTGGAGGCTGGGGCGCATGATACCGTGCGTGGACATGTGTGGTAGTCCAATTTGAGCTGCAACACGGTGAACGGATCACTTTTTGAATGACTTCAACATTTGTTTCTGTAACTACCACAGATGGGCGTACGAAATTTTCAACAAGATATTCATTATTGTATTTCTTTTCGGTCTTTTTATAAAATAAATTTTTAAACAGTCGAATAGGGAAAAAATGTTATTTCAAATGCAATTTGTCAGAAAAAATGTATCTCGATTTACGGGATTTTTATATATAAATTTTTTTTCAAGCATGATTTAATAAAAAATCTATCTCTATCGCGTGCAGCTCGATTAAGAAAGATTAACATGTTTGCTCAAAAAAACAATATAAATAGTTCAGCAATTGATTTCGGATAATAATCCATAACGAAATTAAAACTTCATCAATAAATAAATAAAATAATATAAATAAAACACAAATGTAACAGACATGTTATCGAACTACGCGCTTAAACACTCAAATTATTAGAATCACAAAAGATGCAGTAAGCAGTGAAATCTTTGATGATTTCTTCGGTTAATAACTCCTAGCATGCTGCTAATACAAAATTATCGCTTTTAATGAATTTCAAAATTTATTTGAGTACATTATAGATTTAAATCTTATTTTAATTTACCAATCATCAGGCATTAGTACTGATTTTGGATAGCAATAGCAGCATAGATGTGTCATTTCATATTACTATTATCCTTAAAAACATTACATCCTCTTAAAAAATTCAATTATATTGTAAGTAAAATATATACATTAATAGTTATCATTAAAAACCTATTTAGTTATTTTCTTTTAAAACACATATATATAGTCTGACGTCTCAAAAGGTATAACACATACCCAATTTCTCATACAGTAATTCTCATTTTGACTTCCCGTATTTTTCATTTCATGCTTCTTGTGTTTCTACTCTTCTGAAAAAGCCGTATATTTCAACCTAAGTATACAGACACAACCGTACTACGCTGACTCTTTTGTAAAACGTTTTCGCCCCAACCCCCAAGGCTTCTTCAGTTTGAATGATGTTGAATTTCAATTTCTTCAGTCTTGGCACGAAATTACATTATAGATATTCATATAAAAATTCTTTTCGGTGTTAATATTGGACAATATAAAAAGAATATATTAAATGTAAAAAAAAAAAAAACTATTACAGTTTATAATAAAAAAATATAGTTTTCACTCATATTCTGTAACCAGTGAAAACCGTTTTGGATCCCCTGCTTTACCTAAAAGTTCAATTTTGCATTTTTACTTGAAATTCATTACTTGATTTTACCTTTAAAATATATTATAAAATCCTTTCATAAAATGCTGGAATATTTCTGACAGTTTTAGATAACAGCGTTGACGATAAACTCACTTTCTTCTTTCTCATTTTTTACAAAGATTTTCAAACACAGAAAAAGGCTTTAAGATGATACCTTAATGCAAACATCACTAAAGCGAATTCGGATAATTCATCATACCCCCTCTATTTACCCAATAACAGCAGAAACCTAACGCCTGCTTTCCCGATTACCAAAGTCATCGGAAATAGCACTGTAGCAGGAAAGGTGAGATTTGTTTTCAAATGATGGCGACCCTAATGCTTCCGATAATCTATTACCCAAACAGTAATTACAGAAATTATTGATTTGCCAACAGCTGTTTCGGAGATATGTTGATGTCTCCCCGTACAGTAGTATTTCGGCATCATGAGTAGAGAAAAATATATTGAGAAATAAAATCGGAGATATATGATAATTTTCATTAAATTTAATGCTGTTATTAGGGGGAAATGGGGGTAAGATTAGTATGAGACTAATAAACATTTTCATCGTGCAAATTGTTATCTGTAAAAGCAAAAAGGTGAACGGAAACCATTTATTTTAATTCTTAAAAATCTCACGTCGTTTTTGTATTATACCTACAAAACAATGTTTCAAGATGTTGTCGATGGATTTATTTAAGAAGTTGATATAAAATTTACATTTCAGAAAATTATTTAAAAACAATAGATTTATTTTTATATACGGGGTATTAAACACAGACTTTTTTTTTCTAAATTTTACATCACTAGTTAAATTATAAATTATTGTTTAGTTTAGCGATATTGCATACTTATTTTCGTGCAAAAAATGAAATTATCCTCTCTCTTACTGGTGGGCCATAGTCCGAATAAATATCCAGCTGGCGCAAAGGCTTATAGACCATTCATAATGTGTTGCCTACATTTTTTGAAATTTAAGATTTTTGATTTAAGAAACTGTTTTAAGAGTAATAAGAAAAACAAATCATACGTCGAGCATAGATTAGGAAACACTACGCAACACTTCCAGAATACTTTAACGGAACTTCATCGTTTAATAAGGCGAAAGATGATGTCTAAGCAAATAATTTGCAAATCCACTTTCAGTAAATACTACTAATAGTCGTAAAAATAGTCTAATTCTTTTTCTGGAGCCGTGTATATGTTCTATATATTTGTATATATACTACCTAGTATACTAAAATTCAGTTCAGATAGAAAACGTAAAACACAGTTGAAACGTTCCCTTCAGCAATTTCCGTCAATTAACGGAAATGTCATACACTAGAAATATTTTGTGCTGCCCTGTATATGATCTACAAAATTTATACATACCAAGTTATAGGTAAAACATTAGTTAAATTTAAAAACGCGTACCACAACTTAAAATGCACTTTCAGCAATTATCTCCCATATAATAAAATCCAAAGGCAAGAAACTGTCTGTAACGCATCCGGGTGCGACCACTCCGGTTTGCCAATCAACCATAGTTAAACGCCATGTTAGGCTTACTAAAAAATGTATGCTACATTCGATTCTGCTGTTAAAATATTTGTAAAAGCATATTAAAGCTTTTAAATATTTTAATTTTGTTTAAAACCTTCAAAAACTATATCATATAAAACATATATATCACCATTTCTGTAAAAAAAAAAATTCTGTAAGCAAGTTTTTTTTTTCAGAAGCAGCGGAGATTTATTTCGTAGGAAGGATTTGAGGTTGATTCAGTATACAGGCGCCATCTACTGGCGGATTTTGAAATCTCTTTCATCGTAAAAACTCATTATCTGGAATCCTCGGGACCAAAAAGGCTTTCCGAGTTTTGGAATTTTCCGGATTTCGGGTCCTTCCGAAGTTTACGATTATTTGACAAAATTCATGTTTATTTCGTGATTCTTTGACAAAATTTGCATTTTTTTCTGCTATTCGTTGACAAAATTTGCATTTTTTCTGCTATTCGTTGACAAAATTTGCGTTTTTTCGTAGTCCTTTGAAGAAATTTGCGTTTTCTTTTTGCGATCTTTTGAGGAAATTTGCGTTTTTTGATATTCTTTGACGAAATTTGCCTTTTATTCACGATCCTTTGACAAAATTCGAGTTTTTTCTGAGATTCTTTGACGAAATTAGCGTTTTTTTCTGATCTTTCGACGAAACTTCACTTTTTTCGCGATCCCTTAACGAAATTAGAAATTTTTTCGCAGTGCTTTGAAGAAATTTGTGTCTTTTTTTTTCGCGACCCTTTGAAAAAATTCATGTTTTTCCGCGATAATTTGACGAAATTCGAGGATTTTTTTTGCAATCCAAATTTTTTTTTTTTGGTGATCCATTGATGAAATTTTACACTTTTTCGGAGTCCTTGGAAGAAATTTGCGTTTTCTTCGCAAGTCTTTGACGGAATTCGCGTTTTTCTGCGATTTGTGAACAAAATAAGCTTTTTTTTTTTTTTTTTTTTTTTTTTTTTGCAATCCTGCGATAAAATTTGCGTTTTTTTTTTCGATCCTTTGACGAAATTCACGTTGTTTCCACAATCATTTGAAGAAATTGTCTACTGTTTTTCTGTGAACGATAGACATAATTGATTTTTCCGGCGACGATCGTTCAAAATTCGAGATATTTATGTTCGAATTTTTGGACTGAAGACAAAAATTTTCGAAACCGAATGCCTTAAATTTTTAGGAAAACTTGAACCGAATCACCCCTGATGAAATAAATATATAACTATTTTTTTTTGTTTCTAACGAATCGTAATATAAATTAATTTTAAAATAAAATTTGAGAGAAAAATGATTTGTTTTTAATTTCGGGAAGAGGGGACCGTGTTCACCCGCCACCGAAGTAACAATATTTGAGTGATTAGACATTGAAACACAATGGACTGAAAAAAAAATTAAGAATTGGTAAAATTTTCGAAAATTTTCAGAAAATCTAAACATTTAGTAAAAATTTTCTAATTTAGAAAATTTTCGAATTTTCTCCTTCCAGATTTTGGATTTCGGGATAATGGGTCATAAACAGTAAAATGATTATTTCTTACCAAACGTAATTAAAATATAAGAAACACATAGTGCAGCGTAATTTGCATTTAATTTTGCTTATATAAACAAACAATCAGTTATGTGTTGAGTCTAGCTGTTTAGAAACTCATTGATAACACTTTTTTACAAAAACTTTCACACATGGATTATTTGTTAATATTTAATTTGAATGTTTTGTCCAATCGTTGAACTATTTTAGAAATGTAATACTAAGTAAAATATATATATATATATATATATATATATATATATATATATATATATATATATATATATATATATGTGTGTGTGTGTGTGTATATATATCCTCATTATTTTTATTTGTAGAAATCATTTGTCATTTTTAAAATGTATTTTTCTACAATACAAACCTTTCAATAATAAATCTTCATGCTGTTTGTTTGTATGAAGTCTTATGAAAATGAAACGCGGATCGACAATCCGTCATTTTTGACGGGGTTATATACTAGTTGTTAATAAACCGTACTGTAACCGAATATTTTGTGTGCCCCTGTAAATTAACGATGAATGGCACAGTGTTCTATAGTAAGTATCTTGCAGTGCAATACAGTGATATATATATATATATATATATATATATACAGGGTGTTCCAAAATTCGACCGACAAATTAAGAGTGCTGATAGAAGGCATGAAGAGTATGAATTGCTTACTATAGAAAATGGGGTGACAAACTAGGTTTAGAGGGAGAAAATCGCAAAAATAGTTATGAAGGGCGTGACGTCGAGTGGAACAAAAAGTGCCAATAATAAGTAGAAAAAATATTTATATGACGTCAAACATGATTACAATGTATTGAAGTTCAACGTCGGAAATTTTTATAGAAATTGTTCGAGTTTGCGGACACCAAGGTCATTGCACAGCCGACACCGACCAGACGAAGGATAGCCGGACGCGTAAAAACATATTCCTATAAAAATGTCTTGTCGTCTCCTTTCTGTCGGTGAACTGTAATACATTGTAATCATGCTTTACGTCAAATAAATGTTTTTTTTTAATTTATTATTGGCGCTTTCTGTTCGACTCGACGTCACACTCTTCATAAATATTTTTGCGATTTTCTCCCACTAAACGTGGTTTGCGACCCCATATTCTATGGTAAGTTTTCAACCTCTTCAGGCCTTCTATCACCCCTCTTAATTTGTCAGTCGAATTTTGGAACAAACTGTTTATTAATTTAAATATGTTTGAAATAGTGAAACATCATTAAAATTCACCGCAAATGATTTTTCCCCACAGACAGTAATGTAACGGAGTCCTTTTAAGTGATGAACTATCTATCTATATTATAAAGGACAAACGTGTCCGTGCGTAACGCTGACGTCATTTTGCGAATGGCAACACTTGACGATGAAATTTCGGTTTTGCGATTTTTGTTACTGCAATTTTTTTAATTTCTAAACATCGCATATTTTTAATTTTTACATCGTTTTATAGGGAGAAAAACTTCTTTCAAATACAATTTGTTTGAAACCTCTATCCTAATTTACTCATTTTTACTTACCCATCATACGTAGTATAGGGTAAGTCTTGTAATCGTTTTGAAAATCGAAAAAAAATTTTTGACGATTTACACGTTTCAGACACTGGAGATTCCGAAAAACATATTTTTAGAAAAAAAAATTTGCCGTCCGTCTATGTGAGTGTGTGTCTGTATGTCTGTGTGTCTGTGTGTCTGTAAACGCTCTATCTCCCGAAAAATTGAGATAGAGACTTGCAATTTGGTATGTACTTAGTACGTAATAATGGGAAGAAGCCTATTTCATTTCAATAACCTCGATTAACCGGAACTATTTTTTTCGGACTCTCGAAATATTCGTTCTGATGAAAGGTGTATAAAAATTTTCGAAATTGGTTATTTTAAGAAATGAATATAAAAGACAATAGAAAAACATAAATTTTGCATACAGCATGAAGTCGATCGGATAATTAGTTGCCGAGATATTTGGCATCCTATTTTCCACACTCTTCGATTTTTCATGACACTGTATTTCATCCAAATTTCACTTCAAAGATATATTTTAATTGGAAAATTGACGCTTAATCGGATGCAATAAACAGGATTAGTTAATAGGATTATTATTTTTGGAGTTATAAGGATGTTTCTTTTAAGCAATTCAGTAATCGAGCCTTTAAAGTTCATGACGTCATCAAGCCACGATTTTATTTGAATTGCAATGCATTTTAAAAGTAGTTTACACATTTTAATTTTAATATTTTACATTATGCATATCCATGATGGGTAAGTATTACGGTGGCCCCCAACGACTAGTTATTATAGCATTTAAATTAAATTCCAATCATGATTTTTTTTTTTAATCTATCTCTATCGCTCGCAGACGATTACAAAATATTATTCCGTTTGCACTTTAAACAATATAAAAAGTTCAGTATTTGTTTACAGCTAATATTCCATAACGAAAGTAAAACTTCATTAAGTAAATAAATATATTAGTATGAATAAAACACAAATTTAACAGACATGTAATCGAAATAAGCGCTTAAAACAGCTGAAATTATCAGAATAGAAAAAAAACTGCTGTAAGATAACGAAATTTTTAGCGATTTCTTGGGCTTCTTAACTTCTGGCACGAGGCCAATACAAAATTACTGCTTTTAATGAATTTCAAAATTTTATTTTTACATATAATTGGCATATTTCATATAAAAAGGCCCTTTGGTGTTGTTAGGAGGCAATCTAAAAAAATATATATTAAATGTAAAAAATCTATTAGTGTTTTCAATAATAATAAAAAGAAAAATAGATGGTTTTCATATTCTGTACCCCGGGAAGACCGGGTTGGTTGCTCTAATGAACGATAAATACTTCATTTTCAATACCGAACATGCATGTAAACGTCATTAACATATATCAATTGCATGACAATCAGAGTATATTTACGCGAGTTAGAGTATGGACAGCAGACAAATGTCAGACAGCTAGACAGATAAGTCGAATTCATAAACACTTTTCAATAATGTTGATAAGTGTTAAAAACATCATTTTTTGCATTCATTAGTCACTATTTTTTTCATTTCTAGAAGAAGGGGGGTAAATCTATTGTATATATTGAAAGTTGATGCCTGTGAGTAAGTTTATATGATACAATATAAGTGTAAATAGGAAGGTAATTCACTTGAATTCATTCATTCATATTCAATATATGACGGTAATTTAAAAATTTAAAAGGTTCAATCTTAACACTTCTGGAGTGTGATTAAAATATGTCAATTAAGCATTCATGTGTTCTTGCATTAATTTTTACAGAATAAATAAAGGAAATACCAGAAATATTTCCTTTAGATATTACAAAAAGAATTTTAACTGTCACTGATTTGGAAAACATTCATCGTATTGCGTGACTCATGAAAAAAAAAGCTATGACTTCTCAAAGAAAAATTTATTCATATACGCAAACCTCATAAATACTCAACCAAGAAACAGACACTTTTGTGACACTTTTATATGATACATTTCTTTCGCACATGATACCTGCTATATTTCTTCCCAGACATCACTGCTAAGCAACCACAGCTGGGAGTTATATATGGACCTCGTTAATGACAATCGCTGCTAAAAATAGAAGCACAGATTATTTTTCGACCTTTTTTTTATGTAAAGCGCATTCATGTATTATATATATTGTTAGAAAAACCATTAAAATTAATGTCGTAGACAAAAAAATAAAAATAAATAAAAATAAATAAAATAAGAAAATGGAAAAACAAAAGAAAGAAAGAAACCAGTTGTTTTTTTTTGAAAAGATAAATAATATATACCGGAAATCATGAGATAAAGTAGAAAAAAATTTAAAAATCTTTATCCAATATTTTTTTAGCTCACAGGCTATCAAAGCCTGAGAGCCAATGTGCACGCCCGTTCTGTATGTATGTATTTATGTATGTACGTATGTACGTATGTACGTAACGCGATAACTCTTGATAGAAATATCCGTTTTACTTAAAATTTTGTTTATAGGTTCGTTGTGATAAGCCGCTTCCCTGATTAGTTTTGGGGGTTCATTGGTTAAGTATAAGGGGGGAGGACGGGGCTCTAACCCCTCCTCCCCTTAATTTAGATAAATGGGCTTTTCATGCAAAAATATGTGATTTGCTTCAAATTTTGTTTATAGGCGCATTGTGATAAAGCGCTTCACTGATTAGTTTTGGTGGTTCATTGGTTAAGTATAAAGGGGGGGGGGGTAACGGGGGCTAATCTCCCTTAATTTAGATAAAGTGGTTTTTCATGCAGACTTATCCGATGTGCTTCAAATTTTATATACAAGTTCATTGTGATAAGGTGCTTTCAAAGATTAGTTTTGTTGGTTCATTGGTTAAGTATAAAGGGGGGGGGGCGGGGAGCTAATCCCCCCTTTATTTAGATAAATAGGCTTTTCATGCAAAATTATCGATTTGCTTCAAATTTTGTTTATAGGTTCATTGTTATAAAGCGCTTCCCTGATTAGTTTTGGCGGTTCATTGGTTAAGTATAAAGGGGGTAAGGGACTAATCCTTCCCTTAATTTAGATAAATTGGTTTTTCATGCAGAATTATCCGATGTGCTTCAAATTTTGTACACAGGTTCATTGTGATAAGGTGCTTTCAAAGATTAGTTTGTTGGTTCATTGGTTAAGTAAAAATTGGGGGACGGGGAGCTAACCCTCCCTACTTAAATTAGATAATTGGGCTTTTCATGCAGAATTAGCCGATATGCTTCAAATTTTGTATATATGTTTATTGTGATAAGGCGCGTCTCTGATTAGTTTTGGGGGTTCATTGGTTAAGTAAAAAGAGGGGGAACGGGGGCTAAGTCCCCCTTAATTTATTGTCGGTTTCTTAATTTTTCGAGGGGCATTATTCTTTGAAATAAGAGTGTAATATACAATTAGTATGAAAAGCCTGTGAGCTCAATGGTATCAGTAATAACTCGGCACATTTCTTTTTTATTTAACTTCGAAAGATTTGCTGCTTTAAGTGAAAGACTACAGTTCTAAAATCACATGTAAATAGGCTATCAGTCATCTACCTTTATCTAGGGTACCATTAAACCGATTGAAATGTTTTTTAGGAGCGTTCGTAATTATATAAATTCGTAGCACCTATAGTCATCGTTTGGTCCGTTCGTCTGTCCGTCTGTCAGTCTGTCCGCATATGAAAGCGCAAAAACTACCCAACCGAATCGTTCGAAATTTAATATATATAATCGTTGCAGAATTTTGTCGAGTCATTTCAAACTTGACGAAAATCAAATCAAAACTTAAAAATACATTAATCTACGTTCTATTAAATACTATCATACGTAATCTACGTATATATAATAATAAAAACTCGAATCATGTGACTGAAAAAAGCAAATACGGGCTGGCCATTTCTTTTTGCATATGCCAGGAGACCAATTTTATAAAAAAAAAATTTCGAATAAAATTGCATAAAAGTTTCTTAGATCATTCAAAAAAATTATTTGTTTGAGTTACATTTAAATATGTATAGATTCCGAGATAACTCCAGTTGAAATTAGGTTGAAAACCGCATATCTCAGTCCATTAAAGTAAATAAACACAAGAGATTCGTTCATTATGAGTCAGAAAAATTATAAACCATGGAAGTAATCATTCGCAAAGCAAGATTTTCATGGTGAATTTGGCAGCGCTGTGTGGTGTCAAAAAATAAATTCGCATGTGTAAACGTGGCATACGTAATAAGAACAAAAAAGGCATGTTCATTCCGCTCATAGCAGACGACATAATTCATTTCACTGAAATATTAAGGATTTTTTTTACATTGTAAAACTATTTATAATACGAACGCACCTCATTTGTGACGTTTAACGTACAATTTGCAACTTGTTTTTTTTTACTAGTTTGGGCAGCGGCTAAACTTTAAATTGGTCGTGCGACAGAAAGAAGAACTACAAAATGTAATAGTTATGTTAATTAAAAAATTACCTAAATTTCTTTTCTTTGCAAAACTGCGGCTTTATTATATTTTTTATTTATATTTAATGCCGAACAGTCTATTTATACAATTTATAAAAAGTCAAATATTTCTTAATCTACTAAAATATAATATAACCACGAACGGAAATATATAATAAACTTTTCAGAGTAAACCACGATTTCGGAAAACGTTCTTTATCTTTAGAAACCTCAGAAAACAACGTATTTTTCAGATTTAAAGAATCATTTACAGAGAAAAAGTTTATTTTGCTACAACTAACTTACGGAAATGTTTCCGAGTATTTTTTGTAGTGTATTAATAAATTTTCTCAAACCGGAATATTTGTTTTCAGATGCTATCAATTGTAAAGTAAACGCTTTCATGTTCAAAAAACATGTTTTACAAACAATCATGCTAAATTAACAGCATTAACGTTAACATTAACTTTAATATTATTTTATTACTTTGCATAAATTTTCTTTATTTTATGCATAAATTGAGCTACGCAGCTAAAATTTTTATACTTGGTAATTGATAGCATTCAAAAAACCGTAACGCTGACATCATGTCGACGGTGGCAACCGCCCAAACAATTTATTTCGTTTTATCACAACATCGTACAATTTCAGTTTTTCCATCGTCGAATAGAAAATAATAATAATAATTTTACGCGCGTTAGAGCACGGACAGAAAGACCGACAGACATACCGAATTCATAAACACATTTCAACTACGTTATAAAGTTTTATAAAGGATGAAAATCCTGATATGCTAGTTAAGGAGAATATTTTTCATTAAGAAATAATTTATGCATATACAGAATCTCATTAACCTTAAGACAAATTATTTTTCCACAGTTATTTTTAGATGTATTCATTTATTTTAAGAAAAATATTTTAATATATTTCTTTTGCTGAAGAAAATTTTCTTTAGTTTTGCAAATAATATATAAAATACAAATATGCGTGGAGAGATGAGGGGATACGCTTACGGCGGATTACACTGCAGAATATTAGGTGTTCTGTACTTTTTTTAGAAATTAAGTACTGGGAAAAAGCATTATCATGTTGCTTTATTTCGATATCCTTTTTCTTTTAACATATATTTAGATCACGTCTTGAGATCCTGTGTAAAATAACGCAAAATGCATTTAGTTTACGTGACTATATTTTGTTTCATAAGTTTCTGACATAAAATATATTTCGTTACTTTGAAAAGGGATTATTATTGTAAAACAAAAGTTTTAATAACATTTCAAAAATGTCCTTGATACACATATCATGTGTCCTACCGTGAATTATAATATATAGATTTTGTGAACATATTTCTATGAATCTTATCAGAAATGGGAACTGAGTAAATAAGAATTTCAAAAATAAAGGCATTTATTTTATATTATGTACTTCATGCACCTAGAATATGGTGGTTATGCTAGAGCCCAATATTGTGCAAGATTACAGGAAAACGGAATTATGCCCAATGAAATATCAAAACTCATTAAATATTGGTTTTAAATAAAAAACAACAACAACAACAACAAGAAAGTAAAATCATGCATGAAGCACAGATTATGAAACATTTTCCAACACTTTCGGAATTCTTTAATAAGCTTTCGCTGTTTAATAAGAAACCCAAATATACATTTTAGAAAACGCAAAACACATTTGAAAACCAGATTTCAGCAATTACAGGTCATTGGCAGAAAGTACTCCCATTCTTTTCTGCAGACCTGCATATAATCTATAGATTTTTATATACTCTTTATAGTATGCTACAATTTCGTTTAGTAAGAAAACACATAACACAGTTGAAAATTCAACTTCAGCAGTTTCTGCTAATAGACGTGATCATATTTCAATTATTTGTACAGCCCTGTATGTTACCTAAAGAATTTTATACACGATACATATTAAACTAAAGTTTAATTCAGGCAAAAACATCTTGTAAACTACTGAAATCGCACTTCCAGAAATTATCATACATAAGCGGCCATATATCCAGTTCTTTACGTGGCCCTGTATATGATTTTATTTATATTAAACAAAAATCTCTTAGTAAACTAAATGTGTTTCACATTCAAAATGCATAGCTCGATAAATAAAAATATTTAAGCAATTTACGCCGATACAGAATAACGCTTACGAATTATTTTGTGTGCCCCTGTATATGATTTATAGTATTTATGTATACCCCATAGTTTGGAAAAATGTAGTTAAACTCATACTTAACTGATAGTGCACAACTATAGAAAATACTTCGGATACAGTACTGTTTCCGAAATCTTTTGTGTGTCCCTGTAAATGAACAATAAATGCTATGCACATCATAATATACAACAGGTATCGTGTAGTAAACCACAGTAATGTATTTCAATTTCATTATATTTGAAATACGTTGTAAACAGTTTTTTCCGTATACCATTGTGTATCTAGCCGAATACTTTTATGTGACCCTGTAAATGAATGATAAATGCTGTATACTTCATATTCTACAGAAATAATGTTGTAGTGCACCCTAGAAATGGATATAAATTTCATTGTGTTTCTAATAGTGTAACTTGATTAAAATGCACCGTAAACGCCTTTTCCACGTAGACCATAGTATAACAGAATTATTTTGAGTTTCCCTGTAAGCTAATTATAAGTGCTACACATATCATATTCGATAGTAAGCATCTTGTAGTGCACTTCAGTAATGTATATCAGTTTCAATATATTTGAAAGTGTGTAACATCATTAAAATACACTAAAAAGAATTTTCCCCCATAGACCATAATGTAAAGGCATTCTTTTGAGTGCCTCTGTAAACGAATTATAAGTTCTACATACTTCATTTTCAATACCGGACATGCCATAGTAAACCTCAAGAACGCATATCAATTGCACGGCAATCCGAGTATATTTAAGCTAGTTAGAACACGGGCAGACAGACAGACAAACCGAATTCATAAAAACTTTTCAACTATGTTGGAAGGAGTTAAAAACAATGGAAGGTCAATGTTTGAGAACTAGTGGATTTACACAGTAAATATTTAATAGTAAAGTTAATTAAAAGTAATTAACTATCGAAATATTTCATGCGAATATTAGAGCAATAATAGCAATAAACGGGCAAAATATAAACACATTAACTTTGGGCGAATATTGTTTGCCATTATTTTTTTAATTGCCGATACAAAAATATTGGGAAATTGATGTTTTGCTTCGATGATTTCTTTTTTTATATATGTAAAATTTATTGACCATTAAAGAATTGAACATCTATATATTTTCTAACATAGCAGAAAAATTATTATATCATGTTATCATGTTATTGTGATTATATGCAAAATAACTTAAAATGCAATTGCTTTTCAAAATTGTACTTTGTTGTATGTGCTTCAGACATAAAATACACTATATTATTCATATCAATAGACGTAATTTTAAAACAAATTGTTTAAATAAAAGACTTTATCGCGCACACCATTAGGTAATCTGCCCCGACTCTAACCCTTAACTACCCTTATATATTTATAAACTACATCTAAAGCTGAATACATTTACCTCTTACTGTAACTCGATGTCTTCAACATTTTGCGAAATAAACCCGCGGATATATTACCACATCACGAGAAAAAGTAAACATTAGATGGCAGCACGAGTATTGAACCTAATATAGTACACAGACACTAGAGCGTTTGTTAGCACAGTCAGCTGTTGGTCAGAAGAGCAGTAAGGGGTAGCAGTATAACATTAAGTTTATTTTAGTTATAATTTTTTCCCTTCAATCATATAAATTAATGATGAAATCATACGAGTTGAAAATTTTTAAACTTGGTTAAAAAGTGTCCCATCCAGAAGTCAAACCAAGAATATTTTGCGTACCGTGCGAATGCTCTTCAACTGATCTACCTGGGCAATTCGACACTGTTTCCATGCATGGGCCGGATTTTTTCTGACATAAATTAAAGTACGTGTTAAACCTCACAATATATCTTTTGAAAAATCCGGCATGGCTTGGCAGCGATGTTAAAATACTAATCAAAGGATAGAGGCCGGTATTACTTCCAAGTTATCAACAGGGTGACAAGAAATAACTTGGATGAAGTTTCAAACCAAAAATCTGCAACTACCACTAAAGTTAAAGAGTTATTGTCATAGGGAATTGATTCTAGAAAGCTACTAAACAGGTGTAAGTAAGTTAGTTGTGATAACCATTATGGTTAACAAACGATCTGCCATACTTGAATTACATAAGCAAGAAATGGAACAATGTGAAATTGTTCAAAGATTGAAAGTGCCTAAGCAGACGGTTTCATACACAATCAAAAGGTTTAAAGAACTCGGACATGCTAGAGAGATGAAGATCAACAGAGAAACCGCACGTTTGATAGCAAGAGTAGAGCTTGGTCTTCACCCTTACAAAATGAAAGAGGCTCTAAAGCTAACAGCAGAGAACAAACGCACAAGACTTCAAAGGTGTAAAGAACTGTTAAAGCGGGCCACAGGTGATCGATGGCAAACATTTGTCTTCACAGATGAGAAACTGTTGTCGATTGAACAAGCTCACAATAGCCATCATAATGATAGAGTTTGGTCAGCAGACGTACCTGGACCTTTTTGCATTAATGAACGGCGTCAACGACCCCAATCTGTAATGGTATGGGGTGGGATATGTGCTAGTGGGAATACACCACTTGTTTTTGTTGATCAAGGGATAAAAATTAATCAACAAACTTATCGCAAACTCATTTTGGAAGATGTTGTCTTACATTGGTCACAAAAGTTCTTTGGAAACAAAAGATTGACCTTCCAACAGGATTCCGTACCTGCACACAGAGCTAAAGTCACTCAAGATTGGTGCAATACACATTTTCCTGACTTCATTGAAGCTCAAGAATGGCCACCGTATTCTCCAGATTTGAACTCAATGGATTATTCTGTTTGGTCCATCTTGGAGACAAGGGTGTGTGCTAAACGTCAAAAAACGTTGGCATCCCTAAAGAAATCCGTATGAAAGGAATGGGATTAAAACATCAGTAAGTGAGTTGCGGCCCATAGCCGAAAATTTTGTGACACGTTTAAAGCTCTGTATTAAGCCTAAAGGTTGCTAGTTTGAAAATTTGTAAATATATTAGACGAAATAATGTGTTCATATTTATTTTGAAGCTTGGTCGTAATATTTTCATGAGCATTAAAGTTATAATATATCATATGTGTCCAAGGTATTTCTTGTCACCCTGTATAACTCAGAATCTATTAATATGCACTAGTTTTTGCTTCTTCTAGATCAAGTTCTCATTAAGAAGCTATTTTTCCTAAATATCTTTGCCTTTTCAAATTAAATAAAAAAAAACTTCTAAGGTATACGTTGTTATAACTTTAAAAGGAAAACGAGATACAGCTTTGTGGTAATAGTAATTTCTGCTACACTCTTGTTGTACCTTCCAATGGTATAAGGAATAAGTCTATCTTGGACCGTGGAGTATTTCCTATGGGAATGAGCGACAATCCTTAAATACATTTACATCGTTAATCATACATACATTCTATGAAATTATTTCAATGCATCCCAGCTACCAAAATAGATGGGACCGTCATTATTTTATTAGATATCTTAGGAAATATTTCCATGATCCCAAGTACCAATATAGTACTAGTCTAATATTGTTTTATTATATCCATATACTTAAAGCTAACCTGCTTTTTAGTTTTTCGTGCAAAAATGCCTTTTATAGGCATGCGCGAGCATTCAGCTAATCAGCTAGAGGCTTTTACTATCTTCAGACGCGATATTTCAGCCAATGAGGTGAAGGCTTTTTCCTCTCTCTAGAAGCGTATGTGGATTACTACGACTCCATTTGGTTGTTCGGTTGTTGAAACTTTATGGATTTCTTTTATTAAGGTATTTTTTCATTTTACCGTATTTATTTTCTTTTTAAGTCGTATGTATTTTATTACTTTGAATTTTTTATAACTAACCCTTTTTTTGAGAGAGAGAGAGAGATTTCGTGGCACGAAATTCCGCGAATCGTGTCCGATGTAAACAAGTGTAAAATTTCAGTTTTTTAAACTTTTAATATGTAATTCTGTGTGATATGATTAAATTCAGGTTTTCTCAGCGACGATCACAGTATTTTTACGAAAAATTTTTTGTATTAATCAAGCTTTTTTGGTTATTAAGCATAGCTAAACACGAAAGAAAACTTTGTTATTTTAAGATTTTGATGTGAATTATTTGCGTACATTTATAAGGCGAGTTTCACTGAATAATTCAAGAAAAAAAATCTCATCATTATACATATTTAGTTACGCATTATTAATTATTTACTTGGCCTTTACTTTTAATATTTCAAACTTACAGCTGAATGTAACTATTAAAACATTTGAAATACTGTATTCGTAAAATGAAATTTCAGCTTAAACACTCGACAATTACTTTTACTTATGCATTATTAATTATTTACTTGGCCTTTAATTTTAATATTTCAAACTTACAGCTGAATGTAACTATTAAAACATTTGAAATACTGTATTCGTAAAATGAAATTAGCTTAAACACTCGACAATTACTTTTAGTTATGCATTATTAATTATTTACTTGGCCTTTACTTTTAATATTTCAAACTTACAGTTGAATGTAACTATTAAAACATTTGAAATATTGTATTCGTAAAATGAAATTTCAGCTTAAACACTCGACAATTACTTTTAGTTATGCATTATTAATTATTTACTTGGCCTTTACTTTTAATATTTCAAACTTACAGCTGAATGTAATTATTAAAACATTTGAAATACTGTATTCGTAAAATGAAATTTCAGCTTAAACACTCGACAATTACTTTTAGGTTAAATTAAGGTTTTTTCAGTGACGATCACAGTATTTTTACCAAATAATTAAAAGTACTACATGCATGCATCTATCTATCTATATTAGAAATTGTGCAGGTTTCTGGTCACTGTTTTGTTTACATATTTTAAACAAAAATTTCAATTTAATAATGCACTGAAAATTATAATGAATGCTTACAATTAAACACAACAACACAAAACAAAAAATTTCACAAAAACACATTATTTCCCGGATATTTTCCCACAACTAATCAATAAATTTGATGATATTTTATTGCGATTTTAAACCATGAACTTTAGTACTTTTCTGTTTTACGGACACTATGCCAAAATGTATGTATATGTATGTAAATGTATGTATGTATGTTTGGCGACAATGGTGTACGTATAACGGAAAAGTGCCTGAATTATTATTTTTATATATATATATATAAAATATGAACATAATTGGCGAAACAGCAAGTTTTCTGGATTTCTCCCTGGCTCTCTAACCACATTGTTAACAAAACAAAAAATTCACGAAAAACACATTATTTCCCCGATATTTTCCCACAACTAATCAATAAATTTCATGATATTTTATTGTGATTTTAAACCATGAACTTTAGTACTTTTCTGTTATACGGACACTATGCCAAAATGTATGTATGTTTGGCGACAATGGTGTCCGTATAACGGAAAAGTGCCTGAATTATTATTTTTTTATATATATATATAAAATATAAACATAATTGGCGACACAGCAAGTTTTCTGGATGTGAAAGGCGGAGATGAATTTCATTCATTCAATGACCTTTTTAAAAGTTTCAAGTTTGGATTGAGTGCACATGAACATAGAAACCGATACCTATTTCTATGTTTATGATTGAGTTATTTGGATATCTTTTCGTATAGCACAGAAAATCATTTCTCCCGCTTTCGTAATACAGATAAATTCTGGTGTATTTTTTTTTCTTCTTTTTATATCATAAGTACTTTTCTACTTTAAATTTTTTTAACCTAATAGTAATTGTCGCGTTTCTAAGCTGAAATTTCATTTTTCGAATGCAGTATTTCAAATGTTTTAATAATTACATTCAGCTGTAAGTTTGAAATATTTAAAATATTAAAAGTAAAGGTCAAGTAAATAATTAATAATGCGTAACTAAATATGTATAATGATCAGAATGACATATTAAAATGTGTACAGAATGACATGAAAATTTTAAAAAACTGAAATTTTGCACTTGCAACTTAATTGTAAATTTCATTGTTTACATTGGAAACGATTTGTGGATTTTAAGAATTTGCGGAACTTCGTGTCACCAAATTACTAAATCTCTCTCTCTCACTCTCCAAAAAAAAAGGGTTAGTTTAAAAAAATTCAAAGTAGCAAAATACATACAACACAAAAATAAAATAAATACGGTAAAATGAAAAAATTACTTTAATAATAGAAATTCATAAATTTTCAACAACGACATCAAACGAACGCGACAGATCGACGAACATTGCGTTTTTTAAGTGACTGATCGACGAACCTTGCGTTTTTTGGGGACATATCGACAAAGTTTGCGTTTATTCCACAATCGATCGATAAAATTTTTCTTTTTTCCCTGACTGATCGACGAACTTTGCATTTATTCCGCAATCGATCGACGAAATTTGCTTTTTTCCGCAACTGATCGACGAACTTTGCGTTTTTTCTGCGACAGATCAACGAACTTTGCGTTTTTTCTGAGACAGATAGACGAACATTGCGTTTTTTAAGCGACTGATCGACGAACCTTGCGTTTTTTGGGGACAGATCGACGAACTTTGTGTTTATTCTGCAATCGATCGACGAAATTTGCTTTTTTCCCCCGACTGATCGACAAACTTAGCGTTTTTTCTGCGACAGATCGATGAACTTTGCGTCTTTTCCACGATCGATCGGTGAATCTCAATCAAGTAAAATCTAAAGTCAGAAATTTATTTAACAACCTAATTGTTAAGGGTCCCTAACACATTTAATGGAACTTGAAAAATACACTGCATATATAAAACTTAACATTCTTCCCTTTTTTATAATAAAAATAAACATTTTACATAATCATTCTCAGTTGACTTAATTTTTTCAATGGTATTTTGTCATGTCTGCATTAATGTAATTCTTTAAATAACACGTAAAATAATAGTGGGGTTTAAAATTTTTTTTTCTCCCTCCCAAACATTACAACTCCCCTCCATTTAAAAATGTTGGTAGGGAGACTCCCGTCCTTGGAAAAATTGAATTTCAAGCCCTGCCTATAATATGTTTGTGTGTATTGAGGTTTGTATAGATGTTTGTGTGTGTGCTGTTTTTAATAAAGACAGTTTCATTTTTCACAAGAACCTTTCAAAAAATTCACATTCTTTGCGCAATCCTTTAACAAAATTTGCATTTTTTTTCGTGATTCTTTAATGAAATTCGCATTTTTTTCTGTATCTTTTTTTTGTCGAGATTCACAATTTTTTCAGCTATCCTATGACGTAATTCGTGTTTTTTTTCAGCGATAATTTGACGAAATTTGTGTTTTTTCTGCGATTTTTTTTTTTTCACGAAATTTGCGTTATTTTCCATGATTCTTTTATGAAATTTGTGTTTTTCTGTGATCCTTAGACGAAATTTTCTTTTTTCGCAATGCTTTGATAATAATCACATTTTCTCTGCTGCCTTTTGATAAGATTCATGAATTTTCAGCAATCCTTCGATGAAATTCGCGTTTTTTCAGCAATCTTTGAAGAAATTCGCATTTTTCTCGCGATACTTTAACGAAATGTGCGTTTTCCAGCGATTTTTTGATAAAATACATTTTATTCCGCAAATTTTTAGACGAAATTTGGCAAGAAAGCGCTATCTTTTGGTGGAATTTCCTGTTTTGCGATTCTTTGACAAAATTTCACGTAAATCACGTTTTTCTGTGGTCTTTTAACAAAATTCACGTTTTACATGATCCTTTGATGAAATTAGTGTTTTTCCTGTGATCATTTGACGAAATCTAGGATTTTTTTCCCGCGAAGATTGATTATATGTTTTTAGTCTGCAGGTGCCCTAAAAAGTTTGTGACGCCAAACAAACAAAATTCATCCTAAAGAATTATTGTTTCGTTTCTGGAAATGAACGACTGTCAACTCATTGGCTGAATTATAAAGGGTGAAATGTGTAGGCACTGAGTATCATCTATACTATTAACAGAGTTTCCCCCAGGTTTAAAAAGGGGCAAGGTGCTGCTGGTGAGAAAAAGGGCACTTTTTTTATTCTTAAGGGCACTTTTTGGATTTTTGAGGGCACTTTTCAGAATCTTAAGGGCACTTTTTTAATTGTTAAAGCTTAAAGGTATTCTTTTGGTTTTTAAAGCCACTTTTGATATTTCAAAGTCAAAACACTCTTTTTAAGACAACATTGAGTCAGTTTTTATTATGAAACCAAATTTTTTAATGCAAAAAGGAGAAAGGGCACTTTTTTTACTGAGAGCAAGAAGGGTGCTAATTATTTTGCTGGAGGGGGCAAGAAGGGTGCTAATTATTTTGCTGGAGGGGGCAAGAAGGGTGCTAATTATTTTTATGAGGGGCAAGAAGGGTGCTATTTTGCAAACCAAAGGGCAGGCAGGGTGCAGCACCCTTCTGAAACTGTCTGGGTGAAACACTGCTATTAATGTCGGTAAACGTCTGTCTGTGTGTGTGTTGTTGTGTCTGGCGTCTGTAAGCACAAAACTCTGCATGCAGACGATGGACATAAGTGCTTTTGGTATAAAAAAATTCGGAAGGGGAGTTTTTAAAATTCACATTTTGCGGGAGAAGAGGGGTGCGAACGAATTTAAAAAATGAGTCCGCATCAATAATTATGGCGGCGGGGGGGAGTATGTTTTGCCCACACGGGGCAGAGACTTTTCTTTGCTGACACCACTCATATGATACATCGTTCGAAAGGCCTGTGACTGCCTTTTCATGTTATGCATCTGTGTGGTCCATCCCCCCCCCCCCCCCGTCAATTGGGGCACTTTTCTAAATTTTGCACATACCACTCATGTTATATATCGTTAAAAAGATCTGTGACCGCTTAATCATATTATGCATCTCCGGTGTCCATCCCCCACTTTGCCCCCCCCAAGGGGGTACTTTTGTAAATTTTGCACAAACCCTTCATGTTACGTGTTGTTGGAAAGGTCTTTGACTGCTTATTCATGTTATGCATCTCCGGGGTCCATCCCGCCATTTCCCCCCTTTTAAGGGGGGCACTTTTCTAAATTTTGTTGACACCCCTCATGTCATATATTGTTGGAAAGGTCTGTGACCGCTTAATGATATTATGCATCTCCAATGTCCATCTCCCCAATTTGTCCCCCCCCCTCCCCCAAGGGGGTACTTTTCTAAATTTTGCAGACAACCCTCATGTCATATATCGTTGGAAAGGTTTGTGACTGCTTAATCATATGCATATCTCTGATGTCCATCTCCCCACTTTGCCCCCCCCCCCCAAAGAGGTACTTTTCTAAATTTTGCACACAACCCTCATGTCATATATTGTTGGAAAGGTCTGTGACTGGTTAAACATATTATGCATCTCCAATGTCCATCTCCCCACTTTGCCCCCCAAGGGGGTACTTTTCTAAATTTTGCAGACAACCCTCATGTCATATATCGTTGGAAAGGTCTGTGACTGCTTAATCATATGCATATCTCCAATGTCCATTTCCCCACTTTGCCCCCCGTCCCCCAAGGGGGTACTTTTCTAAATTTTGCAGACAACCCTCATGTCATATATCGTTGGAAAGGTCTGTGACTGCGTAATCATATGCATATCTCTGATGTCCATCTCCCCACTTTGCCCCCCCCCAAAGAGGTACTTTTCTAAATTTTGCACACAACCCTCATGTTATATATCGTTGGAAAGGTCTGTGACCACTTAATCATATTATGCATGTACCGTGTCCATCCCCTACTTTACCCCCCCCCAAGGGGGTACTTTTTTTAATTTTGCACACACCCCTCATGTTACATATCGTTTGAAAGGTCTTTGACTGCTTATTCATGTTATGCATCTCCTTGGTCCATCCTGCCATTTCCCCCTCCCCAAGGGGGCACTTACCATTTACTTGCACAACAGCGCTAAATGTGTCAAATGAAAGAAATTCCGCGAGTGCATGTGCCAGTGAAACTTAGCCAATTGCTGTTCTTCAACCTAGCTTTAATTCAAAGTGGGTTTTTTATTTATATGAATTATTCTGCAAAAGTTTCAAACATTTTAAAGCAGCTATGAATTTTATTTTTATGGTACTATCAAGTTTTTTGCCGTCAAATTTTGACGGGTTCCATCTAGTATTTTATAAAATGTTCCATGCATCCCAAGTACCATAATAGTATTGGTCTAATATTGTTTTAATATATAAGGAAATATTTCCGTGTATCTCAAATACCAAAATTGTATTGGACTAATATTATTTTATTATATACCTTAGGAAGTTTTCCAAGTACAAAAATAGTTTTGAACTAATACTGTTTTTCATATATGTTGGTTCAAACTTAAACTATATTTTGCTACTTATTAGAAAATAAATGTAGTTTTAAGACAAAAAACTCAAATATTTGTAAGAACGTGCTCGTTGAATCAAACGTACATCTTGTGAAAATATTTCAATGACTCACTTTTACCAAAATACCACTAAATCAATGTTGTTTGATTGGCAATATCTAGGCATGTATTGGTAATATCTAGGCTAGTATTGGTATGAAATATTTCCCCAACATTGATCAATTTGGCAAGATTTTTCTTAATTCCACTGGCACTACAGCCAACGTAAAGCGAATATTTTTGCAATAATGACTTTTCATTGCAAGTATTTCTCTCATGTAAAATAAATAAATATATATTAGAGCCATTTCATTGTAAATATTTCCGAGTTAAAGTCAATATTTAACCATTTTTAAGGTTCCGTACTTAAAAAGTAAAAACGGAACCATTATAAGATCACTTCTGTGTCTGTCCGTCCGTCTGTCACAGCCCTTTTTCTCGTAAACTATGGGACGTGGAAAGTTATACAACATTTTTATCCACATATTTTCAGATTATTAGACATTCACAAATATGTTTAGGAACTATTAAGGAGGCTAATTAAGTTATTTGAAAAAAAATAAGTTTTCTTTTTGAATACCGTGTGAAAGATCTCGTAATATCGAACTCAAAAATGTATTTATTTTAAATTTAGGTATTGTATTTTCAGAGATATCGTCAAAAAATATACTTCAAAAATATGTCCCCCCCCCCTATTTCTAATTCTACTGAAACTAAAATTATGAAAAAATTAGGGGTAGTAATGGTTTATTTAAACATTGCAAGAAAACTACAGCGATTTTCCTAGGTAACGTAGTTTTTGAGAAAAACGCATTTTTCTGTTACACACAAACTTTATTTTTGGGACAGTCAGCGGGGGAGTTGACGGGTGCTCGAGATATCTATTGACGAAGAATCATCTAAGGATATCTGAAAATGATTTTCGAGAACAACTGTCGGTAATTAGCCGAGATATTAATTAAATTACTTGAAAAAACACTTTCTTTTTATGTGTCGTGTAGGGTATCGTTCGATAGATCTCGTAACAACGAATTAAAAAATATATTTGTTTTAATTTTAGGTAGTATATTTTAAGAGATATCGTCGAAAGTATACTGGAAAAATATGTCCCCCCTACGCCTCCTATTTCCGAAAAATTATGAAAAAATTAGGGGTGTTAGGACTTTATTAATTAATAAATAGTAATTTATAAATTAATATACGGAACCTTTTGAGCGCGAGTTATACTCGTACTTGGCTTATTTATTAGTTAACAACATTGGATATACAGGGTGCGTTAAAAGTTAAAAATTCTTTTTAAAAAAAGCAAATGATGCTAAAAAATTGCTGTTTGCAGGAATGGGATTAGAGGGAGATCGGATTTTTTTTTAATAACAAAAATGTTGTAGTGAAAAAATTACCGATAGATGGCGCTAGCATTCATAAAATAAAGCAGATGTATGCAATTTGGCTTACAGTAATAGACACTACATTTCAGAGAAGCGTCTGACAAGCACTCCCAGCACATGAAATCATTTTGTCGTACAGAATTTCGGCATTCCACTAGTTGCCGATTTCCACGTTCTTGTAAAAGGGTTTAACGAACAGCGCTTGATCTGCTAACGATAGCATACTAGTGGCATCTAATGAAGAATCTGCGTGCATTGATGGGTTTTATTGACGGCGTTATTTGCACAAATCTGCTTCATATTATGCATGTAGCGCCGCCATCGATCGGTAATTTTTTAACAATTTTATTTTTGTTATTAAAAATACCCCATCTCCGTTTAATACCATTTCTGCAAAATCCAATTTTTTGGCATCATTTGTTTCATTTTAATGATTTTTTAAAGATTTAACGAACTTTAGGCGCAACCGGTATTTCTGGTGAATGCGATGTTGGTGCAATATATCTAATATATGGAACAGATGTGTTACACTCAAGCACCGATGTTTGGCGACTTTTTGATAGGCGCGATTTCCAAGCTGGCGCCAAACCAATAACTTAATACAATAGCCAGGTTACCATTAAAGGAAAAATCCCCAAAATTTGGCGACTTTTTTCCTTTTTATAACCGATTAAAAAAAAGACGCGTGAGTGTATGACATCATAGCCCAATGTATATATATATATATATATACACTATATTTCCAATGATGATCGGTCACTTGCGATTTTAGACGTTTTGTTAAATATCTGGAAAGATACATGAGGAATTATCCTGAAACTTCAGGAGTGTAAACAACATGATAAAAGTCATATATTTCCGCGAAGATTTTTTTCCGAAACCCCATAAGGGGCCGTCCACAAATTGAAGAAAAACGAATATCTTTTGGATAACCCTGTAGAAACTAATATTGCAAAAGCATTCAAACTGTAGATTATGATTAAGTGGCTTATTGTAATAATTTGGGTTCATTTTTATGAAGATAGCATGTATACTCGAAGAGAAATTCAGGTTTTTATAAAAACAGTCCCAAATTTTACCAAGTTTTTTGCTTATAATTTGCAGAGTTTTTAATATAAAAACAAGTTGCTTTCAGAAAATATGACTAACAAAATTGTACACAATACCCTGCAATCAGAATTAAAATATAATAAAAATTGTATGAAAAATGAGCAGGTTCACTAAATACTGTTTCACTGCGCATGTGCGAATTCAATCAAAATATACTGTGCATAATATATTAGCTAAATGTATAGACCAACTTTTATGAAAGTCTCAAAAACATAGCTTGAAAATTCGGATAATAATCGTCGATAGAATAAGCTCGAATTTCGCTGTTCCCAAAAGGAAGCAAAAAGATGAGGGGTTGTATCCAAATATATTAGCTTATGAAAGTTGACATAATAAGAATGAAGTGTCTCTCATTCTATATTTGATACAACCCCTCATCTTTTTGCTTCCTTTTGAGAACAGCGAATTTCGAGCTTATTCTATCGACGATTACTATCAGAATTTTCAAGCTATGTTTTTGAGACTTTCATAAAAATTGGTCTATACATTTAGCTAATATATTATGCACAGTATGTTTTGATTGAATTCGCGTATGCGCAGTGAAACAATACTTAGTAAACCTGCTCATTTTCATACAATTTTTATTATTTTTTAATTTTGATTGCAGGGAATTGTGTACAATTTTTTTTGTCATATTTTCTGAAAATAACTTTTCTTTATCTTAAAAACTCTGCAAATTATAAGCAAAAAACTTGATAAAATTTGGGACTGTTTTTATAAAAACCTAAATTTCTCTTCGAGTATACATGCTATCTTCATAAAAATGAACCCAAATTATTACAATAATCTACTTAATCATAATCTACAGTTTGAATGCTTTTGCAATATTAGTTTTTACAGGGTTATCCGAAATATATTCGTTTTTCTTCAATTTGTTGACGGCCCCTTATGGGGTTTCGGGAAAAAATCTTCGCGGAAATATATGACGTCTATCATGTTGTTTACACTCCTGAAATTTCAGGATAATTCCTCATGTAGCTTTTCAGATATTTAACAAAACGTCTAAAATCGCAAGTGACCAGTCATCATTGGAAATATAGTGTATATACATATATATATATATATATATATATATATATATATATATATATATATATATAGAGAGAGAGAGAGAGAGAGAGAGAGAGAGAGAGAGAAATGCTATAACATCTCTTAACGTAAATTGTAACATTATCATTAGCACTATTTCCAGCTCCCCTTTTCTTGCATAATATATTTAGTTCACGTTCTTGAGATTCTGTGTAAAATAACTCAAAATACATTTATTTTACGTGACAATATTTTGTTTTCATGTGCGTCTGACATAAAGTATATTTCGTTACTTGGAAAAGAAAAGAGTATTTTAAAGGATTTAAAGGAGAAGATTTTAAAGGAATGGTAGGCTTTAAAAGGTGACAAAATTACAAAATAAATAAATAAATAAAAATAAAAAGCCAATAATATCCAGTGTTTGATTTTAATTTACATTTGATAAATTATCAAAATTAAGATTAAATCTGCGATTTGAATCCAGTCAAGTTTTATATTGATATTTGTCCCTCCCCTCCCATCTTTAGTTTTATCTAAATTATATATAGATAATTAAGAATATTAAATTATATATAGATAATATATAGCCTATGGCCCAACCCCCCTCTTAATTTAGAAAATCTTTCATATAATGTCCCTTCTGTAGGAATAAGCAACTCTGTAGAACCGTTAGTGTCAGTTAAAATAACCATAGGCTAGAACTATAGGTGAATTAAGACAAACAATCAAGCAAAGTAATAGTACTTAGAGTCTAAAAGTAGCACCTAGTTTATAGTATTAAATGTGTTATAATATGTCTAACCCCATTCCTTTTCAGGCGCGGCGATCATGTACGATAATGACGCCCGGTGCATGTAAAATCTGTCGTGGGTGCAAAATCCTCCAAGTTCCCTGTGAATTATACCTCTGGAGGTGCCTAGTCAGGTGAGGGTCTCGTCACTTGATCAAGATTCTAAATTACGAGACCAACTCGAGTAGCGATGGCATGACGTATGGGTGTGCGATGCTGCGTGAAATTAAATTAGTAAATATCCCAGCATCTCACATCCGTCCGGCAGGACATCGCTACTATGTGCAGTTCTGAACCGTCTCGTCCAACATCAATTAGCAACTTGCCAACTAAGAAAAAGCAACTTAGGCAACAAGATGCACTGAAGCCACGTCGGCCTATAGATTTATCAAACAAGTCTTCGCCATGTGGAGATCAGGCGAATCTCGCCCCGTTGCCAGGCATCAACCCGTTAAGCTGCGCAAAAGCCGGCAGGTAAGGGCCAGGTCAGCGGTAAAAAAAAAAAAAAAAGTTAATTTTCAAAGGTTTACGTTACTCATTATTTTATTACGGCATTACGCCTTGACGTTACGTCATTGAGTTACAATTGTAAATTGCAAATTTTTAGCATAATTTGTTTAATTTTAATGAATTTTTACAGTTTTAACGAACCCGGTATTTCAAGTTAACGCTATGTCGGCGCAATATATCATATATATATATATATATATATATATATATATATTTATAGAGAAATGCTATAGCATCTCTTAGCGTAAATTGTAACATTATCATTAGTTCTATTTCCAGCTCCCCTTTTCTCGCATAATATATTTCGATCACGTTCTTTAGATTATGTGTAAAATAAACTACCCCAGGTACTAACTCGTGAAGCTAGGCACTCATGCCGGGAAGGTAGGGACCAAGTTAGGGGTTTAAAAAAATAAATAAATAAAATAAAATAAAAAGTTAAATTTTATGCAGGTTTAAAATCTCAACTGTAATCAATAATTGAAATTTCGCGTGAGAACTTTTTTTCTTCCTATCGTCTCGGTATTTCAGGAGCACGTTAATAGGTTTATTAGGTAGCTTTCAATACAAAAAAGTATAAAGCTACCTATTGCAGCCGTTCGGAGGAAAGCAGTTCCGGAAAATTTCAATATATTTTCACCGATCATGACCCCCAGACCCCAAAACCACCCTCCGTTCAAATGTTGATTTATATATATATATATATATATATATATATATATATATATATATATATATATATATATATATATATCCATATATATATATATATATATATATATATATATCCATATATATATATATATATATATATATATCTGACTGACCTATGTCATACGATAACGCTCGTATTTATAAATCAATTTTGATGAAACTAATTGTGTTTATTAAGCTCACCAATGTCTCGACCGAGATCGTTGGCCAGCTTGGTCCGCCATTTTGTTTCAAGATGGCGGCCATTTAAAAATTTAAAACTAAAATAAATATACAAAAAAGTTAAAAATTCAAATTTATTTTTTAATTAATTGTTAGGCCTTGATACGAGGATTCCAGAGCATTTTTTGGTTTACCTCTATCTTAAAAAATGGCTGAGACAGAGCAGTTTGAAATTCTAGGGTGGCTGACATTTTGAAACAAGACAGCACATTACAAAAATTTTCATTGTTGAAATAATTTTTCCAATCATACGTATAAAACTATATATTCATATCCGTCAGAGCCAAATTCTCGCCAAACTTGGCGACATTTGGCAAAATATCGCCAAATTTGGAGACCAAAATAAGTCTTCATAAATGAAGCCAATTTGGCTATTGCTCAATAATTTGGCGAATTTCTTATTCAAATTCAGTATTAACGAATCTTTTGTAAACGTTTTCTTTGCATTTTAACTTGCTGTTTTCGTGTAACATTAGCTAAAATTTTAAAATGAAGATATAGGAAAGCTACCTTTTCCTGCCGGTACAGGCCGGAAGGAATTTTTTTTAAATACATTGGCCTTCATTTGAAAAACAAAGATTAATTATCTAAGTTAAAGTGATCAATGCAATACTCAGGACAAAAATGGAAAGAACTGTCCCAACATGCGTAAAAAAAAATACTGTAATTTTAGTAAGAATTGATAAATCAAAACGAATACACGGATGTGTATATTTTTAGAAGCTGATCCTATAATAAAGTAATAATTGGTTTTTAGTGATTTAGAAACCGGATGGAATATTTTTAAATATCAGTTTCTTGTATATTATTTTTTAAGAAAATTCGGTATTTTTATACTGACGTTTTTGTTTAATCTTTGGAATACTTCGAGCTTCAGAAAGTGAGATGTGTTGACAAATGATATAAGCAGCTATGAAAACAAATCTAATGAATTTTTATGTCTGTTTATATATATATATTATATTTATATTATTGTTTTATATACAATTTGCTTATGTTTGTAGTGTGCTTATGTTTGACTGTGTTTATGAAACAGTGAATACGTTGCCAGAAAATATGTTGCCAAATTTTCTTCACTCGTCAAGGCAATTTTCTCTATCTAGCCAAATCCCCTGTAGAGGAAAAGTACTGAAAATATCAATAACATTAAAGATAGAGTAACAATAACAGTTAAATAATATTTGTTTTTGTACAGAGTATTTATACGTTTTATTTCGAAACATTTTGTACGCACATATAAAATGTTTGTTAGATATGAGTTATGCTTTATAGAGCTTTTAAATAATAAGAAAACCATTCTTTTGAACATCCACCATCTCGTTAAAAAAAAAAAAAAAAAAAAAAAAAAATGTTAAGAATGTGCTCAAAAATTCATACATGCAGCTTCAGAAATTATTCTCGGGCATTCCTAGCAAAAGAATATTGAGCTAATATTCTTTGCATTGAAAATACATTTTTCAACATTTGCATGGAATATTGACCCGTCATTGGGGTATTCGATGTCTAACAAGAAATCCTTCTCCGTTGCACTGCTAATATTTCAAATGTAAAATCAATATTAAACTAATAGGGGCATTTCATTGTAAATTGTTTGGATATAACATTACTATTTAATCAACATTAATATCTTATCAAAATATTTACAATGAATGCTATATTGGTGTAATATACCCAATGTATCTAATATCAGTTTGATACTATAGGGATACTATAACTTTTCTTTAAATATAAATAAAAGTTCATCAAGCATTTAGATCACGTTCTTTAGATTTTGTATAAAACAAACACTCAAAATGCATTTAATTTACGTGATGTATTTTGTCTCATGTATTTCAGACCTAACGTAAATTTTATTTATAAGAATAGTAAATGTAACTTTAAATCTAAATTTGGTAAAAATTTTAAAAAGTGTTTTCTGAATCATATATTAATTTTTGAAAATATTTTTATTCTTGCCTAGTAATAAATCATTTTAGCGAATATTTTTTGTATTAGTTATATCATTACAAATATTTCCAACATTGGAAAAATATATTATCCCGCATTTCGGTGTCTTTCCATTTTACCAATATTGCATAAACCCGAGAAAAAATATTTTGCCAATATTTCCGATGTAAATCCAATGTAACGCAATATAACCAATGAAACCGATATTGGTTTGTGACTTGAGAAATACTGTAACATTTAAAGGAAAGCATTATCACAATGTTATTTTTCGAATACCCCTATTTTTTCATCATACATTTATGTCACGTTCTTGAGATTCAGTGTAAAATAACTCAAAATGCATTTATTTTACGTGACTATATTTTGTTTCATATGCTTAAGACATAAAATACACATTGCTACTTAGAAAAGAATATGTAATTTTAAAACAAAAAGTCAAAATAAATTTTAAGAATGCGCTCTGTGAGTAATACATACATCTTGTGAAAATATTTACATGCATCTTGTTAGAAAACATAACTTCAGAAAGGAAAAATCCTAACATGGAGGAATGACATTCAGATAATGTATAAATATTATAAAAAATATGGGGGTGTATATCATTTGGATGTCGGTTATAGCATGCAGGACTATAGCTGCATATGTCAAAAAGACACCTAAACAGAAGTATAGCACTTGTCTTTTATACTTTAAATCAATTGACAAAGCCTCTAACATATTTCCATAAGTACAGGTAGTTATGTCCCTCTTGAAGAATAATGCAAACAGGGAAAACATAATTAAAAATAATAAAAATAATAACTAAAAAATGTGTCAAAGAAACTACAATCTAATACAACACTCCAAAATTGCAGTTTCCGCTCAAATCAACCAAGTACCAATACTTAGCAAATCCATCATTGAAAACCTTATGGACTTCACAACTCCACCCTCGTTAAGTAGAATGTCTTTATACATTAGAGTAATATAATGATGTAGAGTACCTTCATATATCATATAAGCGTCATGCCAAACTTATTATCTCCATTATCTGCCATAAACGATATCATAGATCACAGTCGATGAGTCCATAACTTAATAGCAAAACTATCGGTGAGAACAAGACTTCCTAAACCGACTGGGAAATTTCGTAATTCAAAACTTTACAACATATGTACCTCACACACAGTTTGCATAATAATTTCATTTTATTTAATACATAAATACGCAAACTATATACTGAGCAGCTAAGACCATCATCGTTCTTTATAATATGTATTCAAAAAACTAGTTTTATTAACTTCCAGGGTCGCCATTATATTTTCAATTAGCAGATAATGCTTTACATAATTCATGGTTAAAATTACTTCAAAGATTTAGCCTTAAATAAAAATGATGTACTACTTTTAATATTATATTTCAAAAAGCATCAGTCGTATTTTTTATAAAAGAAACTTAACATAATTTCACTTTTCATGAAAGACTATTCTTTACTCTTCATTCCCGTGAACGTTATCGAATAGATTTTTGTTGCTTTAAAAATAATAGTTTTTCTTTACTGATTCTTCGCTAAGTTTATCTCATCGCTTACTGCAAGATATTCAAACTTCTCAAGCACTTAGAGCTTTATTTCTTGTACAAAGGATATTGTTTTCGTTTGCAAAATAAAGCTCGCACATGGTAGCAATGGAAAATCAATGCTAAGTACGCTGGGAGAGTCAAAATCATGCGTATTTTTTTTCATTTTAGCGAAGCAACAAAATTTTTACTTTTACTTGCGAAAAGTTTTCTGCAATACAGATAAATTCGACTATTTTTTAGAACAGTGTAGGTGATAAGAAGCTTACATAAAAGTCACTGACGCCACTATTAAAATAAACTTATTAGAAGACGGCAAAATTAACATACACATTTTTTATACGGTCAGTTGCTATCCTTTGATTTTTTTCTTTCATCTATCTTTACAAGAAGAAAGTATGCGATTCATGAAAATTTCCTACTTCCGATTTTTGACGGATTTATATGTTTTAGAAGGTCCTGAACACGATTTTACTGATTTTAGAAAATGTCTGTTCGTGAGTCTGTGAGCCTGTATGTCTGTATGTGACAAAAATTTTGTAGGCGCTCTATCTCAAGAACTAATACACGGAATTTAATAAAATTTTATTTTCAGTTTGTCCTTGATATAAATTGATGATGATTAGTTTTTGGTATAAACCGCTCATCAGGTGGCGCTGCTATGCTACATTTTTTACTATTTTCACGATAGCTATATCTCAAGAACTAATGCACAGAATTTCATCAAACTTCAGATTCTGTTAGACCTTGACATAAATACACGTTGATTACGTTTTGGTGTGCATAACCAAACATGTGGAGCTGCTATGCTACATTTTTGTGATTCTCTCGATAACTATATCTCAAGAACTAATGCACAGAATTGCATCAAACTTCAGATTCTGTTAGACCTTGACATAAATAGATGCTGATTATGTTTAGGTATAAATAGCCCAACAGGTGTCATTGCTATGCTACTTTTTCATAAGTTTCATGATAGCTATATCTCAAGAACTAAAATGCACAGATTTCATCAAACTTCTGATTCAATCGTCAACATGCCGCCGGTTTTACTCACGGATATGTTGTACTTTATAATATAGATTTGATACTAGTATCGATTTGATTTTAGTATTAGTTACCATCTGTTATGATGGTCTGTATAACTTCGGTTCTGTGATATACACCGGGTGAACGCACCATAAATTCGTTAAAACTTAAAAAATTCATTAAAAAGGAACAGATGAAGCTAAAAAAATGCTGTTTGCACGAATGGAATTAGAGGAAGATCGGATTTTATTTAATAACACAAAAGTTACAGTTCAAAAAATTACCGATAGATGGCGTTGGCATGCATATTATGAAGCAGATGTATGCAAATCAGGCCTTAGACAAATTTATTTGAAGCATATGACAAGCTTTAGTATACCAGTACATGAATCCTTTTTATCATCATCAATCATTTTGCCATGTGGAATTTTCGCAATGCGCTACTTGCTGATTCCATGTTGTTGTAAAAGAGCTTAACCAACAGCGCTTGATCTGGTAACGATAGCATACTGCTGGCATCGAATGGAGAATCTCTGTGAATCGAGGGGTTTTATTGCATAAAATCCCTCGATGAAATAGCCTGATTTGCACAAATCTGTCTCATATGATGCATGAAACGCCATCTATAGATAATGTTTAAAACATAATTTTTTGGTTATTATAAAAAATTGAATCCTTCTAATCCCATTCGTGGAAACAGGAATGTTTTAGAATCATTTGTTCACTTTTAATATACTTTTTAAGTTTGTAACGGTTAAGTTAGGTTCGGTAATAAGTAAAATTGTAATATCCTAAAAATTCACCGATCACAATAACGCATTCGCGTCCATAAACCATCAAAATGACAATTTAAGTTTTAACGAATTTATGGTGTACTCGGTATCTGTAATGTATGCATCTCAGAGTGCAATAAAAATTTAAGTATCATATATATTATTTCTCCTGTCAACATCCCTTTTTTTAAGAAAATACGAAACGCAGAACGACGAATGAGATAGCATATGAAAGGATTTTGAAAACGCTTCTGACATAGCACACTTAACAATTCGTTAAAACATGTTTTTGATTAAAATTTGCTGGAAAATTAAAAATTAAATCGGCATTGATTTCATGAAATAAATGAAAGGTTTTCCTCAAGTTACTGTTGCCACAAAAATAAAATACCACATTATATGATGCTCAGCAATGATTAAAAAAAACACCGCACGGGTTTATTTTATATTTATGATTAAAAAGCGAAGTTGAAATAGAAATGTTTAGATTTATATTTCTATCTCCCACGTTTTTCCTGAAGCGGATGACGTCATCCTGTAATGCAGTCAAAATACGATTGTTAATTTTTTTCCCTCGCGCGTGACTTTTGCAATCTTGGATCAGTTTTCACTCTAACTTTGATGGAATAAATTAGATGATGTTCTGGCTTGACTAAAAACTAAATGTTGTTTGCAGATATTTTTATCCTTACTTTTTCTTTAGAAGTTTAAACCTGCATCTAATAAATATTACATATTGATAAAAAATTATACTTTTCTATTATCCCGTCGACCACTTTTCATAACAAAAACTATCGCCAAATAAACGGGACAACGTTGCCATTGGAATATCAAAATAAATAAATAAATAAAATATAAGAATTTAAGGACACAATTCTTATTTGAATTAATAAAATAACTAATAAATCTGTAAAACATAATGAGAAATACACGCAAATGTCGAATTAAAAACCACTTGATAACGTAACAAACACGTATAATGCTACTGACATCAAGTCAATGGGACTGCATTTTTGGCGTTTAATCTTACAGTTTGGCGGGAGTTTTTTGTTATGAAAAGTGGTCGACGGGATAATAGAGAAGTACCTAAAAAATATTAGATTTCAGTGCGAAATCTTCGCACGGGCCCTCTGGTATTATTAAATTGCACAACAGACTTATCTTTTCTTATCCGTGATATGTGTTAGCATTAAATGAAGTTGAAAAATAAGTTAAATGTTCAAGATATAAACTGTAAGAATATTCGATAATTAAAAAAATTTGCTATGTGAGGAGATAAACTAAGTAAAAAATGACTAAATGAAATATTTTATTTTTCAAGCGACGAAAAGGTATTCGATACCGTTCAAGGAAATGGTGAGTGAAGAATCTTTCCATTCAGAAAAACGCCTTTTTTTCGAATTTAATATAAATAAAATATCTTTTAACATTTTGAAATGTTTTACTGAAGGATATACACTACTTTTAAATTCAGCGCTGAACCTTGAAACATTCGAGGGAGTGCATCGAGAGGGTATTATTGCATAAAATCCCTCGATAAAACAGCCTGATTTGTACAAATCTGCTTCGTATTATGCATGCAGCGCCATCTATCGATAATTTTGAACCACAATTTTTTCGTTATTAAAAAAAATCGATCTCCCTATAATCCCATTTGTGCAAAACGTAATGCATTGGCATCATTTGTTCACTTTTAATATATTTGTTTTAAGTTTTAAAGAATTTATGGCGCACTCGGTACATGTAATGTATGCATATGCATCTCAGAATGGAATAAAAATTCAAGTATATTAGTAAATTGCCCAGCAGACTTATCTTTTCTTATCCGTGTCACGTGTTAGCATTAAATGAAGTTGAAAAATAAGTTGAATGTTCGAGATATAAACTGTAAGAATATTCGATAATTAAAAAAATTTGCTATGTGAGGAGATAAACTAAGTAAAAAATGAATAAATAAAATGTTTTACTGAAGGATATACACTAATTTTAAATTCAGCTCTGAACCTTGCAACATTACTTAAATAAATCACATAGAGTTGTTTTGTGTAAGAAAATAATATTTGGTGTAATCAGTTTTTAAATATATTTTCTCGAATTTGACAGAACATTTGAACAATGTCTGAATAAATTAATTTTAAATTTCAGTTATTTTTAATGTGTTTCTTTAATTTAATTTTTCTGTTATGTTTTATTAGTGTGTGCACATGTTTAGTGACCTATTTATAGAAAATACAGAGTGTTTCCACACAATTTTGTAACGAATTTGACTTTCTCTATGATTTAAATTTAAATAAAAATATAAAACCTATATGGCATCCAGTCGAAATAGGGTTTAATTATTTGCTTTAAAATGTCACTGGAAAATAAACAATGTATCAAAGGCTATGTATTTACTCTTTACGAAGAGAAATACTCTTTTTTGATTATTAAAAGAAAGGTGTGAAAAGCATGGCTTTAATATTTCTATACGTAAAAGAACTGGCATAATTAAGAAAAAAAATTAAAACTTCAAAGTTTGCATTTGACTAGGGAATAGGTAAAAAATGCATACCCAACAAAGGCATGTTTACCGCTTGTTATATCTAAATTAGCTTTTCATTTTAAAAGGAAATATAACTCTCCAAATAACTATCGAACAATCATTAAATATATCTATAGGAACCGTAAACAAAATTATAAAATCTGGTTTAAAGTTAATTAAGACAAAACAACAGCAAAAAAAGCATGATGTTCACCACCTAATGCGAAAAGAAGTTTTCTCAGTGTAAGTCTATGCGCAGATTCTTGTATAACAAATTTTTGGCAGGTGAAAAAGGGAAATATTTAGTTACAATTGATGAGGATTGGATCGATCTCATTGCAATAGAAAAAGATCCATTTACTACGAAAAAAACCTAATATGTTGGTTCAGAGAAACAAAGGAAAGGTTTTATGATTTTTGCTAGAATTTCTTATAACTGAAAACTTAAAATAATTAAAGTAGAAAAAAATGTCAAAATTAACTGGGATTATTATCAGAAATATTTTTTAACACCTCTTTTCAAAGAAGACATTCCATCACTTTACCCAAACAATCTTCATTGTATTAAGTAAAGCTACCATACATGTCTCTAAATCTACTGTTATACAGTTAGAAAAAAATCTTTAAATAATACCACCCGCGTCCTCAAGTTTCTACTTTAATTATTATCTCCTATAGGTTACTGAGCCTTTTGAGCCTTAGAACAAGCTCTTTATAATCGCCCTCCCAAAACATTGGATGGATTCTAGAAGGTTGTGGTCGAGGAGTGGAACAGAATCAACCTCGCTTATCTTGAGAAAAGCTCTTTTATCTTGGAAATCCAGATGTAATATGATAGTTCAACAAAAGGGCTATCAGAATGAACATATTAGAAAATAATATTCTTATCTTTAGTTATATATTTCTTATTCCAAAATCGTTACAAAAATGTGAGGTAACTTCTGTAATTACTTAAGTAGTCGCTAATTACTCTGAAAGATTTTATTTTCGATTGCATGCATTTCTACTTCATCATAGTTATTTAAACTTTCCTTTAACTTTTCTATCTTACAAGGAGAGTGTCAAGCTTGGTAATCACAAATTTTGATTATTTTTATATATGTTGTAGGGTAGAAGCCCCTTAGTCTCAGGTTCGATGGATTTTATACAACTCTCCTTAGTTCTCGAGAAATGGGGGGTCTAATATTATAACACAAATTAAATACTTACTTTGTAACGAATTAATTGCGTTGGTTAAAGCTCAGTCGGTATGGCGTATGCTCGTTGTTCCGAGGGCCCGGGTTCGATGCCAGAACGCGCTACATTTGTTTTTCTCATTTTTTTTTATAAATATACTTGTAATTATAATTTAATAATCTCAATAAAAAATTTAGTTAACACAATTAAATTTTAATTTAGCTTTTTTAATTTTTTTAAAATCACTTTTAAAATGAATTCCATATATGCTTTATCAATGCAACGGTATTGAACAATTGTGTCAATTCGTGATTGTAAAGAAACATCATTTATAAATTGCCTTAACAAGGGAAGTCAATGCGATGATAATACTACTCTATTTTTAAAGTAAGAAGTATAATTATATTAAAATTTAGCATTACTATAATATTACAACATATTTATGTTTTATTTTACTGTAACTAGAGGGCGCCACAACAGACTTTGGTTATTTCTTTTTTTTAGTTTAGTGCAGTTAAGTAGTTTTTGTTTTCAATTTTTATCGCACAAGTGCGTATCATTCTATAACAGCTTATAATCGTATAAAAATGGAAGAAGCAAGCTGTAGATCAAGACTCCCTTATCATAGATCAGACTTAATAATCCGGAGAAAGTCTATGGGAGAAAATGTCCGCGGGAATCACCAATTTATTAATCGACTTTCTCCGGAAAGTATTGCCGCCTGGTGGATACTACCGATACTAGTTCATAAGCAAATGCATAGAACATATGGAGCTGTGAAAAAATTTCGTGTTATTTCGTGTCGTAAATACTCCTATTACCATGGAGATCATGCCTATTACTGACGATTGATGGCGCTAGTAGCAGGACAACCATGCGGTCAAAGGAAACTTGCTGATTGTGAGGCCTGATACTATGCTAAGGAGGCCTTGCTGTAGGTCACAAGAAGATCAATCTGAAGTGTCGGGATTCGATAAAAATCAGAAAAGTAATGTCACAAATGTGTTGAAGTACTTTAAAATTTTATTGCAAAATAATGGATTTTTAACAAATAATCCATCATCTGAAATATCTTCGTTTTCTATTGCGATGGGAGAAGAATTCTATAATTCGATAGTAAATATGCTGATTTTGTAACGATTTTTGAATTTTTAGCAGTCAATAATAGTTTCAATTTTTTTAAAGCTCTTAAAATAATGAGAAATGATTAATAATGGTTTAAAAATGCTAAATTAAAATTTAATTATGTTAACAAAATTTTTTATTGAGATTATTAAATTATATTTACAAGTATATTTATAAAAAAAGAGAAAAACAAACGTAGCGCGTTCCGGCATCGAACCAGGGCCCTCGGAACAACGAGCAGACACCATACCAACTGAGTTACGACCAACACAGTTATTTCGTTACAAAGTAAGTATTTAAGTTGTGTTATAATATTAGACTCCCCACTTCTCGAGAACTAAGGAGCTTTGTATAAAATCCGTTGAACCTGAGACTAAGGGGCTTCTACCCTACAACATATATAAAAATAATCAAAATCTGTGATTACCAAGCTTCGCACTCTCCTTGTTAGTAAATTAGTAATAGTTTTCATATATTGTGTATTATTCATGACGTCTAATCGATGATATATACAGTGTCTCACAAAAGTGATGGGACACTTGTGCTTTATAAAAAGAAACTGCAATAAAATAAATAAACAAACATGTGCAAAAATTTTTTGGGTGTGTTTCATATTTAAAGTTAGTAACAATTATTACATAACATACATTTTGTCAAAATATTAAAATATTAATTTAGTAAAAATACAATTGTTCAGAACGGAGCAAAAAATGGCTCACATAAGTGATGGGACACTTACTTTTCCATCAAATATTTATCCACAAATTTTACTTTTTAAAAGGTTTTAATATTTTGTTGGATTTTCTTTTACTTTTAAAACATGATTTAATCTTTTTGGGATGGATTCGACTATTTTTTTTGTGATTTCTGGAGTGATTTTACCCCATTCTTCTTGAAGCACCGATTTTAGTTGTTGTTTTGAAGAAATGGTGTGTTTGCGAATTCTTGATTCCAATTCTTGCCAAATATTCTCTATGGGATTTAAGTCTGGAGATTGTGGTGGTGTTTTTATTATTTCAGGACAGTTATATAGCAGCCAGAGTCTAACGTTCAGAGCAGTGTGCTTGGGGTCATTGTCCTGGTAGAATTTAAAATCGTTATGAAGGTTCAATTTTCGTGCTGAAGATTTCAAATTTTGCTTTAAAATATCAATATACTTGTACTGATCCATTATACTGTCAATAAAAACAAAATTACCAACTCCAGCGGACGATCTACACCCCCATACCATAACTCCTCCTCCACCATGTTTTACTGTTGGTACCAAGTTCTGTTTGCGAAGTTCTTCCCTGGGTTTTCTCCACACCAAGATTCTACCGTCAGAACCAAATATATTAAATTTACTCTCATCAGCAAATATAACTTTATTCCAGTAATCAGAATTCTTATTTATGTTGGATTTTGCGAAAGCTAGTCTGAGTTTTCTATTCTTTTCACTTACGAAGAATTTTTTCCTGGCTACTCTACCGTGATATCCAGCAGATCGAATTACCCTTCTAATAGTTTCAGGATTAACAATTATTCCATATAATGCTTGTAAATCAGCAGCAACTTTTGAAGCACTAATTCTTGGATTTTTTTTAATATTTCGAACGATAATTCGCTTTATTCCATTGGATAGCTTTGATGGTCAGCCAGGTCTTCTTTTATCCTGAATCATATGATTCTTTTTATATCGTTTAATGATATTGAAAACTGTTGAACGACTCAAGTTAACTGTTTCAGCAGTTTTTCTAATAGATTTTCCACGTTCAATATGCAAATTAATAACTAATTTTCGAATTTCAGGCGAAGTTTCTTTTCGTTTAGCATTCATGACTACACAGAGCTAAAAAACACAAAAATTCCAAAACAAACTGGAGAGAAATACTGCAGACGATTTTATAAATTATTGCCAATTGCTTTTAAGTAAAAATAAAACCCCAAAAAATATTTTTATTGCTTATTTCAGGCGATTTTTGTTGCATATATAATGGTGTCCCATCACTTATGTGAGCTATTTTTTGCTCCGTTCTAAACATTTGTATTTTTATTAAATTAATATTTTAATATTTTGACAAAATGTATGTTATGTAATAATCTTTACTAAATTTAAGTATGAAACACACCCACAAAAAAAATGTGTACATGTTTTTTTAATTTATTTGATTAGTTTCCTTTTGTAAAGCACAAGTGTCCCATCACTTATGTGAGACACTGTATGTGTATTTACAGAATGAAATCTCATACATATCTCTAAAGTAATATATCATTTAAAAAATTCAGAGTTTGTTGAAATTTATTGGAAATAATATGGGGATGACTATTCTTAAGTTGTTAAAACTATTTGATTAAACTGGATGTTTTAAATAATTGTTAAATATATTTTTCACATATAACATAAGCTTTATCCAGAAAATAAACATACATAATTTATCTATATTGCTGAAAACTTTATAGATTTTCAATTCGAATTCGGAAGAAAATGTTTTGTTGCCATTCTGAAAGTGAAAAATAATTTGTGCACGCCTTTGATTTTTTGAGCCTACTTAACATCGATTTTCCATCGTTTCCACGTGTTTAGCTTTATATTCAGACGAAAAGCAAATCCCACGTGCATGAAGTAAAACTGTAAGTATACGCGAAGCTTGAAGAAAAAATCACAAAATCATGAATACAAAAAGCGAAGAATCGCTAAAAGAAAACATTCAATTTTTTAAGTGACGAAGAACTATTCGATATCGCTCAAGGAAATGAAGAGTAAAAGATATGTGATTTTGGAAAAGTGAAACTACATTAAGTTTAGTATAAAGAAAATGCTTTTGAAGATAATGCTTAAAGTAATATTACTATTATTTTTGCTTGGAGTTGAAGAATGAAAAATATCTTTGCATAAATCATACAAAATATCATCTGCTATGTGAAATATTATGACGCCGATGAAAGTATGTGAAATCAGTTTTTGAACACGTACTTTAAAGAATGGCAGAAAATGTTACTGAATAGATAGAGTTGTAAATGATTTTTTTTCTTTTATTGAAAACTATATCGATCAATAAATTGATACAAAATACATTTTCAGAAAATTAATTAGGCAATCTGCAATGTCGAAAATGTTTGATGAATACAATGAAATGTATATAACTTAAAATAAATATAAAATCCATAATAAAAAAAATCACACTTGTCATTGTGCTTGTCGTGTTATACCGTGGGAAATATATTTAAATCTTAAACTATTAATATAGTAATAATCAAATTTTAATTGCTTAATAGGCGTAAAGACAACATAGTGAAAAAGTACCCAAGCCGGGACTCGAACCCAGGTCATCAGTATAGCACATTGAAGTTCTACCAACTGAACCACTTAGGAACGATACTGAGCCTGGAACTTACAGTTCGCAAGTGGTTCAGTTGGTAGAAGGTCAATGCGCTATAGAGATGAGGGTTCGAGTCCCGGCTTGGGTAATTTTTCACTATGTTGGCTTTACGCCTATTAAGCAATTTAAATTTGATTATTATGAATGCAAGGCGTGCGAAATTTTCTATGGAAAAATTTCCAAAGTATTAAATATGAATTTATTAAAATAATAGTTGTATATTTTTTTATTCTCAAAAACGTCTCGAACGGTATTCATGAAAACGACTGATTAGGGATGTTTTGGGTTTGAAATCGATCTATCAGGGTGTCATATCCGGTAAAATTTGTCTTCATGTGCTACCCTCTCGAAGCTAGGGCTGGACGATATCAGAAATTTAATATCGCAATATATCAACAAGTTAATATTGATATTGCTGATATATCGCGATACTAATTTAAAGGGGGGGGGGGGAGAGTAAAAGCATTTGCTATTTTAAGATAAATGATATGGTATCAACAATTTAAACACAAACCTTGTTGAATGCAACGAATTAAAATTTTTATACATATTTGCTCATAGAACATTATTTTTATTTTTTACGTTTTTTAAAATAAAATATTTAAAAGGAAATAAACTAATTGTTTAATAACTACTATTTGCATTACCGTTACTTTCATAAAGCTTTTCTTTAAAGATAGTATATCTCCTATTCTTCTCATTTTATTCTATTAATATATATATTTTTTTAAGTTTCATTTTCACCACTATGATATGATTAATATATGATTAAAAAACACAATTAATAAAATGAAATTCAAAGTTGTCCACATAAAAATGTATAGAATTTTCGTTTCATAGATTTTAATTATTTGTTTAATAATACCAAACTTTGTTTTACTTGGTTTAACAGTTTGCAGGGGGGGGGGGGGGTCTGATTTCGTTTATTCTGCACACGAAATGGGTCCGGGCCAAACCACCCATACATCATGATCCTTTCGTCATATATCCTTCGTTTAATCTTGGCATAAAGAAATCAGTCCATACTGAAAAACTTCATTTTATCAATTATCATTATCGTTTCTTATTGTTAATTTAGCAAAGGATTATCTTGGATGACTAAAAATATGAATTTAAGAAATAAAAAAAATATCGCATATTTTGAGAAACTTACGATTTACTACAAAATTTAATCATGGCAACCATGTAATTTTTGTTTCATTTTTTTGCGTTAATTATTATCTAATATTGTTTAAATTATTTAATGTATCTCTCGTTGAAAAAAACAAAGTATTCTTTGCTGAATAACTGATAGACACCCGTTCAGAAATTTAATTTACTAATAAAATCCACTAGAATAAGCAATAAGTTAAATTTCGATAACCTAGTGAAATTCAATGTAAAAATGTTCAATGTATTTAAAGTACCTTTTTTATGAACGGGCCAACCAAAAAAGACCGAATCTATCCAATTCGATACACTCATTTTAAGCTCAGATATAAATTACTTCCGAATCCAAGAAACCGCACTCTATAAATAAAGCATTATCAATACTACGCAATAATCAACGCTCATCTTTTTCGTCATGACATATCAAAAGCTCAGAGTTATCAGAATAAGTCTGGACCAATCACAGCAGCCAAACAAGGACCGCGCGATTATTGTTATTCAGTATTTATCTGTAACGAACAGTAGAATTTGTGGTTTTTAAAGACTGAACGTATTGGGATATATTGGAATATTCCTTACTTTGATATATGATAGAGAGATAATCAGCGGAGGTAATTTTCCGTTTTTGATGAAGCAGGATCTTAACATAGTATAAAACAAAGTCGCTTTTTCTGTCCCTATATCCCTATGTACGCTTAAATCTTTAAAACTACGCAACGGATTTTGATGCGGTTTTTTTTAATAGATAGAGTGATTCAAGAGGAAGGTTTATATGTATAATAACATCTATTAAATAGTGGAGAAATACTGTTATTTTTGAGGTTTTTAATGTGATGTCGTAAATAATTTCATTTTTTCCGCTTATACATTGCAAACGCAGGCTGAACCCTACAAGATTTATCAAAATAATGTACTAATTATTGTACACATTAAAAAGGTCTACAGAAAACACAAAGAGATGAAGGTTTTCAAGGTTAACCCGAAGCAAAGCGAGGGAGGGCCTCTAGTAGTGAATAAATAGATGGATCAAATGAAAAAAGGATTGAAGGACATATTCGTACGGGATATTTGTCGCTGTTTTTCGGGGCTCGATTTTGCGGTGATCGTAAAACAAAACATGAATATTATTGTTATTGGGATATATCGGCTGAGTCAGAGTTTAAATATTGTTATTGCGATATTTAAAAAATATCAATATTTGACCGGTATATTGATAAATAATCCAGCCCTACTCGAAGCATAGGCGGAAAACTTTGCAGAAAGTCTGAAAAGTGTACGAGATCTGCCAAAAGAAAAATAACACATTAAAATAAGGAAAATTATTTGTGGTATTCGAAATGAAAAAAAAAATATATTATGTTCTACTAGTATACTTAACGAAATTAAAATTTCATTAATATATAATATATATATATAATATATATTTAACAGATATGTCGAACTACGCGCTTAAACACTGAACGAATCAGATTAAAAATGACATATATTGCGAGATCTTTGGGGATTTCTTAGGCTGTTAACGAGAGTAATAAAAAATTTAATAAATTTCAAAACTTAATAAGTGTTGTGTTTCATATAAAAATGTTATTTCGTGTTGTTTGTAAGCAACTAAAAATATATATGAAATGTAAAATATATATTAGAGTTTTCAATTAAAAATTGTTTACACCTATTTATCGAGCAGTATATTTTGTAACCCGGGAATGCCGCGTTGGATCTCCATGTAGATTATAATAAAGGAAAATTCTAATACATACGATGAAAAAATAAATGCAAAAAATTGAAAATGAAACCACTCACTAATAATCAGTATTATTTCACTCATTATGTATCAACGCTAATAAAACAAAAAATAAAAAAATATCTAAAGTAAAATATTATAAATAATTATTCATTTGAAGCAAAATTTGAAATAATTAGAGGATATATTCATGTTATTGAACTTTTTCAAAAAAAATTGTCGATAATTTTTGAGTAAATGTATTCATAAACAGCATTCGAGTATAAAATAATGTTTAGAGGAATCAATTTAAACAATTCTTCAGTATTCTGTATACAAATAAGTTGCTACTACAAAATGGTGAAACCGTGTTTCAACATTTGAAGTATCAGATGGTGCACACTTATTAAATAAAGTTCCGTATATATATATATATATATATATATATACTGGCAGCAAAATTGACAACACTATTCTCCTCTTAATATTCCTCCGTTTTCAGGATTGAAATTTTCAGCTATTCAAAACTGGAAATTTCAGTTTTTAGAAATAAATTGAACAATAGAGCAATATTGAATATTATCACACCCATATATTATTGCCTTGCCTTCCTCCGGGATCGAACCGGGGTACTCGTCATTAGAGTATGAATGCCCTGTCCACTACACCAACTGGCCACATCTAACGACTTGGTTATAGGCCAAAGTGTCATTTTTTTTTCTATATTGAAAAGGAACATTTCCGTTTTTAATAATCAACGAGTAAGGATAGAAAGTAAGCTTTCGGTTTATTCTAGGAAGATTTATGACTTAAAACCACAGTAGAATGTTTTCACGTTAAAAGACAGAAATTTCACATAAAATCACACGTATATGTAAGAACTGTTTTTACAGTGCAAATAATAAACTTCTTAAAATGCTAAACAATAAATTCTTTAAGCGTCGAAACATGGCTTCAGTTAATTTTTGCAAGCAAGAGTCAAGAGTCAATCTGATAAAGATCTGTGTCTGAATGGCAAACCGATAAATTATGTCTATTCAAACTTGAGTCGGAACTTGAATTTGGCACCACATGACATGTAGACAGTGTCCTAACTATATACAAGCAGATGAGTGTTGTTGTGTTCTATAGCAGTATATTGAGAGTACATAGAACTTTTTGTCTCTATTGACTGGTGTATGATAGAGATGAGATGGGCTCAGTCCGAGACCGAGACCGGGTTTGAAACGGACAAGGGCTCGATTTCTTCGGCTATGGTTGGATCGGGCTCAAAGAAGAAATTTTATTTATTTACAAATTGAGAAAAGAAAAAAAATGCTATTTGAAAGAAACAAGAATGTATTAAACGAAAGAATACAAACGTTATAAATGCACAAATAATGCACACAAAAGCAGCAAATAGCTATTTCGAATCTACAAGCGAGATTCTTCTTCAGTGCGACAAAGAGCAAAGCAGAGCGTACTAGAAAAAGCAAGATTGGGCAAAACGACAGAGGGGCGGTGGCTCATATACGCGATTGAGGTAGAGAATGCGCTAAAAGCAACCAATGAGAAAAAAGAAGCAAGAAACAACTGAGTGGACAAGTAGAGACATCTACCGGAGTACAAGAGAAACGAAAACCAAAAACTGGGAATAAAATTGATGCTTACTAAATAATTGGAAAATCTGGAGTGTTAGATAAGTTATTGACTGAGGAGTGAGAATTTTAGTGATGCGGTAAGCTTCCCAAAAATCAAGGTCAAGGTTAGAAGAACATTTTTGGATAATATTGGCTGAGGAAAAGTTGAACCTGTGTTGAAAAGACCAACAATGTTGAGCAATAGAAGAACATCGAAATAATGTAGTCTATGACAAGAATGTAGTCTAAGTTCCTTAAATTCTTCAAAAATCAGATTGAAAGAGAGTTGATTTTTTATTGACGGGATATAAGGAGACATATTCTATCTGATTTTGAAGCCTTTGCACAGCCACTGTTAGTAACAGAAAGAAGCCGTCGGTCTATCCTAGCTTTCTGTTTGAAAGTCCTTTTAGAGAGTTACTGGAAAACAGAACTCGGGGCATTTGCCATGGAATAATAAGCTAAACAATAAATATAGCCATAATATTAGAAATACAATAATATGAGGAAAAGTCATTGAGTAAGTCACAAAAGATAATTAAATAATAACTTACAATGATATTCACTTCAAAACTATTTTTATTTCTCAACAAATTCTCCACCAGTATTCATGCACTTATATTACGGTTTTATCAGTGCCCCAACACCAGCTGCATAACATTCTTTGGGTTGCTGTTTCAGCCACATTAGGACTTCAAGTTGAACCTTTTCATCATCTGTGAACATCATCTTGTTTCAAAGATGGTTTTTTAGTGGACTAAACAGATCAAAATCGTTTGGGGCTAAGTCGAAGCTGTATGGTGGATGTTGAAGAAGTTGCAAGATGATGTTCATAGATGATGCAAATGTTCAACTTGAAGTCCTAATGTGGCTGAGAAGCAACCCAAAGAATGTTATGCAGCTGATGTTGGGGCACTGATAAAAAGGTGATATAAGTGCATGAATATTGGAGGAGAATATATAGAGAAATAAAAATAGTTTTGAAGTGAATATCATTGTAAGTTATTATTTAATTAAATTTTGTGACATACTTAATGACTTTCCATCGTATTTGCAAAGAATGAAAATCGTGGCATTTTAAGATTTCTGTCTGGTTGGGTATAAATAACTAATTTGCTATTTTAGAAACAGATTTTCAGAGACATGAAAATCCCGAAACGTTCTCATGAGAACGTATTTATGATTAATACTTTTACCTATGTAAGAAGAGACTTTTAAAGGGGAAACTTAATGAGACTCGGCACCCTACAAATATCGAAATTTCGTAAAAATTTTGATTTTCAGATTTTTATCTTGTTACATACCACATACTTACGACTACATCCTGACAAAATTTTTGTCTGAGTGCAACGAAGACTCATACACAGCGCAGTATTACTTTGCCCCATATATAGCTACGATGGATATTAAAACCTTTCGTCAAGCATAACTCAAAAAATATTTAACGGATTTCGTTCAAATTTTTACAGCAGGTACCTATAAAGGTGACAACGTCGCCTATTTATTACCAAGAATAAGTGTCAAACCGTTTGGAAGTTATATTAAAAAAATAGATAAAAAAGCACAATTAAAGTACATACGTCACTAAATTTTGTGCGTACGTCATTTTCACCGGCGGGAGATTTTCGTAGACAATCGGAATTGAAAAGTTCATGGAATACATGGAGCAAAAAAATATGCAAGCACTAATATTCAGCACAATAAAATATATTTCAATTTAATAAAAATGGAAAGTTAATCTGGAATTTTTTCTGTTTGAAAAGTATTAGAGATTAGTAAGAGTAGTATTAGTATTAGAGATTTGGCGTAAATCACACCATTAGCAAATTTTTTATTTCGCGTGTGTATGTTAGGAACAATTCTTTGATGTTTAAATAAAGGTTTCGATTTGTGGCATTATTTCTTATTTTATTTTCCTTTTTAGTATTTTAAATGGAATTAGTGAAAGGCGTGTATTTTAAATTAAATGAGTGAAAGACGTGTATTTTTAATGTATGTATTTCAAATGAAATCAGTGAAAGATTTATATTTAAATGAAATGAATGCAATATGAAGATGTTATGAGAAAAATATTTGGCGATTTATCAACTGCGCCAAGTTAACATAAAAGTACCAATACATATGTGGGTACTTCTCTATTATCCCGTCGACCACTTTTCATAACAAAAAACTATCGCCAAATAAACGGGAGAACGTTGTCATTGAAATATCAAAATACATAAATAAATAAAATATAAGAATTTAAGGACACAATTGTTATTTTAATGAATGAAATAACTAATAAATCAGTAAAACATAATGAAAAATACACGCAAATGTCGCGTTAAAAACCACTTGATGACGTAACAAACACGTATAATGCTTCTGATATCAACTAAATGGGACTGCATTTTTGGCGTTTAATCTAACAGTTTGGCGATAGTTTTTTGTTATGAAAAGTAGTCGACGGGATAAGAGAGCAGTACCTCTATGTGAAATGAAACAAGGCACAGATGTCATATACGCACCACGTTGGCGCGATTTTCCCCTCCACCAGCTTGGGGAAAACTTTGTTTTTGAATATTAGTTACAAATAGTGTGACAAATAGTACACGTGATTTTTTATTTCAATATAAAAATAAAATAACGTAATAAATGAAACAGCTTCTATTATTTTAAAAAAGGAAATAAAAATAAATAAATAATAGTTTGATATAAATAAAGGCGCGGATGTCATATACGCACCACATTGGCGCGATTGCAACAAAATGGCAATTTTATGCCTCACATGGTAACCCGGTTATTTTGTTTCAATTGTTGTTTATTAACTTTTATTTTTTATTTTAATTCTATAAATTGTTTTTATTATGTATATCAATATTTATTTATATCAAACTATCATTTATTTATTTTTATTTCCCATTTTTGAATAATAGGAGCTATTTCATTTATTACGTTATTTTATTTTTATACTGAAATAAAAAAATACATGCTATTATTGTATGGTACTTGTAACTAATATTCAAAAACAAAGTTTTCGCCAAATTGGCGGGGAAAAAATCGCGCCAATCTGGTGCGTATATGACATCTGTGCCTAAATTAATATTGATATACATATAAAAATAATCTATAGAATTAAAATAAAAAATAAAAGTAAACAAACACAACAAACAGTTTTCGCCAAAGGGGCGGGGGAAAAATCGCGCCAACGTGGTGAGTATATGGCATCTGTGCCGGGATTTTTACCCTTTTATCTGTGCTTTCGGAAATATAAAAAAATTAAAAAATTCTTATATCAGGTGTATAATGTTTTGCATTTTTATACGGACCACTTCTCCATTTTAAGATTTTAAATGCTATTTATATCAGATATTTCTTTCTTGAGATTCCCACAAGTTTTTTCCGGTAATTTTTTTAGTTCGCTTATTAATTGTTTACAATTTGCCCCCCTGGCAATAACAATTATTTATCACAAAAAATGGGTACTTCTCTATTATCCCTTCGACCACTTTTCATAACAAAAAACTATCGCCAAACTGTAACGCTAAATAAACGGGAGAACGTTGCCATTGAAATATCAAAATAAATAAAATATAAGAATTTAAGGACCCAATTGTTACTTTAATGAATGAAATAACTAATAAATCAGTAAAACATAATGAAAAATACACGCAAATGTCGAATTAAAAACCACTTGATGGCATAACAAATACGTATAATGCTTCTGGCATCAAGTAAATGGGACTGTATTTTTGGCGTTTAATCTTAGTTTGGCGATAGTTTTTTGTTATGAAAAGTGGTCGACGGGATAATAGAGAAGTACCCAAAAATGGCTTAGTTTTGTTAAATTTGTTTGTTATGTATTTTCATTTCTTATTAAAATATCGAAAATGGCAATAAAATTTTATTTTAGCACCGTACTTAATTTTTTAAAATGGCTCAAAAACATGGTTTAATAAACGTATATTTGTAAATATTTTAAAAAACATGTTTTTCCGCTCTCTAGAAAAATTTGTAAGATTCTACAACTGCCTTTGGCACCAACCAGTACATGATACGGAACTTTTCCCTATTCAGATACACAGAAGAGGTTGGTCACAAACAAGAGTAATGCTAGCAACAATATTGTTTTAACTCTATAAGAGTTAGAAACAATAATGATATTAAATTCCCCGATTAGCTTAGGGCCCGATTACGGAACTTTCTCCTAGAAAAAAAAACTGTAGAAGTCTTTTACATTTGTTTCGAATGAAGCTCGATCAACAAAGTATTAATTGATAATACAAACAACACTAATATTAACATGGGGGCAAAAGTTTGAATTTAAGTGTATATATTTGGAACCCTCCCCCCCCCCCAACCACCCACCAAAAAAAGAAAAAGAAAGTTACAGAAATGAATTTAAAATGGCGTGAAGCCACCCTTTCTGACGTAAGAAATTGGCTGCGAACCCGATTACGAAACTTTCACTTAAATTAATAACATGTATCTAATAGCCCTGAGGACAATTCCCCTTCCCAGTTATATGGACCTTGGGGCTTTTTTAAAAAGCTTGACGCAGTTCGGGTTGAAGAAGTTGAGATTTACTGTCAAATGACATAAACTACTATGAAAATAAAACTGGTGAATTATTATGCTGGTTTATGTATGTATTTAAAAAAATTGCATCTGATTACACTCTTTAGATAAATTACTCCTGTTTGCATTTAATAACAGATAAACGGCTTCCGTTTACTAAATTGTTTAAATATTGGGAAGAGTTGCTGAGAGATAGATAGACGTGTAAACAAACGGGTAGACAGACGGGTAGAGAGACGGATAGCGACAGAGATAAGCTAACGGGTAGCGAAACGAATAGACAGACGGGTAGCGAGGCAGGTGCAAAAAAGGGTTGACAGAGGGGTAGTGAGATGTGTAGGGAGACGGGTAGCGTGGTGGATAGTGAAACGAGTACAGAGACGACTTGACAGACGGGTAGAGAGAGGGGTATATAGACAGACAGACGTGTTGATAGACGAGTAGTGTAACGGGAAGCGAGACAGGTAGAGACACGATTAAAGAGTCGGGTAGAAACACAGACGGATACTGAGACGGGTATACAGAAGAGTAGAGAGACAGTAGACAGATGAGTTCGGAGAGAGACACAGCTAAGACATACGAGTAGTTAGACTGGTAGACACGTTTGTAGCAAAGCATGTTATCAATGTGGTTTGAAGTATACGAGTTTCTATAAATAGTTATACAAATAAACAAAGGAAATTTTTTTAATTCAAATATTAAATATTTGATTTAATATTTCAATATTTAATATTTTATTTTTTAATATTTTATTTAGATATTTGTCACAAAGAAAATGTTGCAAAAATTAAATTAAATTTGCGTTAAACTACGCTTGCTAAAATACGCTATTGGCTGCAAATCTGATTATGTGACTTTAAAAATATCGTTTTAAAAGATCCGGCGGTTTTTTTTTTTTTTTTTTAAGTTTTGAGCAATTCCCGCTTAAGAAAATGAGATTATTTGCCAAATGTTATAAAAAAAATGCATATAAAAACATTACAGTATATGAATTTATATATGATATTTTGTAATTATATCATTTAATTTGCTATTTTTCATATGTTGTATCTTTATCTATCTCTTGTCTATCATATGCTGTATATTCACTTAGATTCTTGTTGATATCTTCTTTATATCGTAATTGTTAACTTTATGTTCTCAGCAATATCACTCAGACTAATTAATCCCTTTGAGGGAAGTCCTAGTAGGCTGATACTCCTTATAGAACAACAGTTACATCTGATTTAACAAACACCTATTGCCATTTTGTACTTTTAAATACCACGACAACCTCTTTGCAAATGAAATCTTGAAACCCATTTATCTCAGTTCGTTTTCCCAGATTTTTCTTGTTTTCAAAATGCTAAGACTTTTCCAGATATAAATGAAAGTGCTTGATTTTTTTTTCTATTTGAACATCATACTGTATGTAAGAGATTTAAGGATCCGATTTTTAACATTTTGATATTAATAATAAAAAAAACTAGTAATTTTTTCCACTTTTTTCCGCTTGTAATTAGTTAATATTTTTTTCTCTAAAACTAAACCTAACTAGATCTAAACTATCAAAACTATATCTAAAACTATCGATATTAAAAAAAATCCGATCCTTAAATCTATTCAAAATGTTATCATTGATGACCTGCACAAAAATAATTAACTGAAAATTAAAAAAAAATAATAAAATAATAGCAGCAATTTGAAATAAGAGGTTAAAATTGATTTTTTTTTTCAATTTTGTCGAAAAAGTAATTAAAAAAAAAATTTTTTTTTGATTAAATTATTTTTATTTCGCATTTATATAATAATATACAAAAATATTTTTTTAAGTTGCTGATATATATATATTTTTTTTTTGCTTTGGGTGCCGAGTCCTCTTAATCTTGAAGTAATTTTGAAATATTACTAACAATTTTCAACTATGTACTTTCGGTATCGGGCTCATGTGAGATCGGACTCCGATGACACAAAATTTTTCGGGATCGGGTCCTCTCGTGCATTGATGGCACAATCTTTGTGGGACTCGGGCGGGCTTGGGTAGGCTCGTGTTTTAACAAAAGAGCCAGAACTCACCTCTAGTGCATATAGCAATACGACGGGTGAAAGTTAAACATTTTATAAAGTTTCATCGTAATCAAAAGTTTGGGAATAAAGTGTTTTGGTGTTTCTTCTTTTTATGTGCGCTCGTAATTATATAAATACGTAGCACCTATAGTCGTCGTCTGGTCCGTCCGTCTGTCTATCTGTCCGTCCGTCCGTCTGTCCGCATATAACAACTACACAACCAAATGATTTGAAATTTAATATATATAATCTATGCAAACTTTTGTCGAGTCATTTCAAATTTTATGAAAATTGAATCAAAACTTAAAAAGATAATAATAAAAATACTTATTAAGTAATTTGAATTTTTTTAAAATTGGTACTTCTTTGTCATAGCAGCTTCCGAGGATTAATCGTCCAGCGACCGAGATGTATCATTCTATTAAATTCTATCATACGTAATTAATTCAATGATATCACATGAAGGTAATGATACTAGGTTGTCATGGTGATTACGTCCTATTTAAAATGGAGTCATATTATTTCCGTATTTAAAATCGAATTTGTATACTAAAATTGTTTAATTATAGCAATCCTATAATCTAACGACAGTTTTTTGGATAGATGTTCCCGAAGAAATAGATATTAAACGGAAAAAAGTCTAAATATGGATTTCAAGTTCTGAAATTTTCAATGCTAGGCTTAAGTTTCCCATTGAATTTTTCAGCAAATGTCAACAAAAGATAAAATATTGGCAACTTAAAATGTACTTATTGTATTACGGAAATTAATTATATCATAATAACAGACGATATAAGTCATTTCATTGAAACTAGTTATAGTACGAACCCACCTCATTTGTTACGTTTGACGTTCAATTTTCAACTTGTTTTGCATTGTCAAAATGTCCAAAGTTAAAGAGATATTTTTATACAGAGTAAGCATAGTATTTAAAAATATCAGCAGATATTTTATTTGTACTAAAGTTAACAAATTTTACTTTTCACAAAGTGCAGACTCTGTACTACTTTAAGCGATATCGAATAGTTTCTTGTTGCTTGAAAAATTGAAGTTTTCTTTTACTGATTCTGTACTTTCTGCAAGTTTTTGAAGCATAGCATATATTTACAATTCTTTCTTTGCCTTTTTCGTGTGCAATATAAAACTAGCATATGGCAACGATGGAAAATCAATGCTAAGAGCATTCAGAGAACCAAATGCGTGCGTAACACATTTTTGACTTTAAGAATGGCAACAAAACATTTTCTTTCAAACGCGAACAGAAAATCTTTATAAAGTATTCTGCAATACAGAAAAAAAATCTTGTTTTCTTTCTCGATAAATGTATGTTTTATGAACATAAATAAATGAATACATTTTGTACAATATCTTTATTATTCTAAAATATTTAAAGATAATTTTTTATATTCGCACCATAGTAATTTTATTTGAATGGCACTTATTAAACTACTTGTTTTTATTAATTTTACAACTTACTACTTACTACTTAAGTACTTATTAAACTGGATTTTAAAGTTTAAAATTGTTCGACAATTTACTAGTTTGACTTTCTTTAAAAGATTCACATACTTTTTTTTTATATACCGCTAATCAGGCCCCTACCTGCCCGGCATGAATGCCTAGCTTAACGGGTTAGTACCTGGGTGCGGGGCGGAAATCGCCTGATCACAGCATGGCTGTGATCCACCTGACTATTGATTTGTTCACATCGCTGCTGTGCTTAAGATTCACATACTTATAATATAACAGAGGGTATGACTACATCATAATCAAAGGAAAATAATACTAAATGTATGTAAATATAACACAAAACAATATTTCGATAATTGTAAAATATTTAAAGATAAATTTTCATATTTGAATCATAGTAATTTTACTTCGATAGTACTTATTTGTTTTTTAAATGATCAAAATATTCGACAATTTACTAATTTTTCTTTCTTTAATAGGTTCACATACATAGTATATTGGAGGGTATGATTACATCATAATCAAAGGAAAATAATACTGTGTAATAAAAAAAGCAGAACTATATGTAACTTTAATAATTCGTCAAATATGTATAGACACAGAAAAATAAAAAATAAAGAAAAACATCAAAAGTAACTTTAAAAAGTAACGATGCAAAATAAGATTACGCTTTATTCAGATTCATCTATTCACAGTCCTTTTTTAATATAAAATTCTGCATAATTCTCTAGAAAATGTATTTACAAGCAACTTTCATCATAAGTTTTTTGTACAGAAAAAGAGATTTTATATCATTTTCCCTAGTGAATGATATTTCAATGTTTTGAACGGAACTTAAGGTTACTTGCTGTATTATTTTAAGAAGAATGTTGTAAAACATCAGATGATTTTATTTTATATTATAGTTAAGAAATTTCACTTTTACGAAAGTGCAAGTTCTTTACTTTTCCTCTCCTTGAGCGTTATCGAATAGATTCTCATCGTTCGAAAATAAAATATTTTTCCTTTACTGGTTCTTCGTTTAGAATGATTTTTTTTTCAAACTTCACATAAACAGTTTTTTCCCAAGATTGCATATGAGCTTACATATAAGATTTCTTTTTCGTATAAAGCTAACTCGTATCAACGATGTAAAATAAATTTTAAGCACACACAGAAACACCAGAATCATTTAAAGGAATTTATTCTTATTTCATATAAAAATAGCAACAAAGTATTTTCTGGCTTATGCGATCAGAAAATCCGTCAGGTTTTCTGCAATAGAAATAAAGTGACTCTTTTATGTCCATAGGATAATCTGAAGCTGAAGCTGAAGTTTGGATGGGCGAGGAAAATGTCAGATTAACAAAGAGAATTCGTCGAACTCTGACACCGATCGTCAAACAAGAAGAGAAATGAGAAAATCTAAATTAATTAGAAATTTTATTAAAAGGTAGGTATGTAAGGTTATTTAGAAGTAGACAAAACATCTTAATCTTCCCAAACAATCCTTTTCTTTTATCCTCTCTATTCTTCATCTCATTGTTATGTCTGGTCTGTAACTAATCGCAACATCATGTAAATGTCCATTCTGTGACTCAATAAAGCACTTCTGAAAACTCTAATAAGACCATGAATGGGGTGGGGTGGGGTTTCGAGGCTCCGTTCTACAAATTCAATTTCACTGTTAAAGTAACATAATAAAACATAATAAAACACAGAGATTGAAATAGTAAACATTCACCAAAACACATTTTACTCAGTAAATATCCATTGGCTGCATTGCACTCGATGGCTTTTAAGCAATTCTATAAACACAGCATGAATCCTAAAATGACATTTTAGAATAGGAAGCTTACTGTAGTCAAGTGCAGTAATATATCTTAATATCATGTTTATGTTATCATTTGAGGCTGAATGCCTTGCTACTCTTTCATAATGGTACTCTACTGGACGAGTGAATTTTGATATTTTGTGTGAGATCGTGGTATCGCAAATCCTAACTGTTCGTGAATGATATATCTTTTCTGTTGATGTTGATGTTTCGAAAAGTATGTAATATATCTCCGAAAATATGGTTGTCACGGCCATTTGTGCAATGATAATTAGGTAACTGTGGTTGTGCAGTTGCTATAGAGATTGCGATAGTAGGTGGAAGAAGTGGATTTTGAACGTAACTTGCCTCCGGTCAATGAGTTCCCTCATTCATTTGACGCCACGTGTATATTTCAGTTCCCGACTAGCGGGTTTCTATAGAGCCATCTGTTGTGAGTATTCAACTATCTGGTAAGAAGTTGAGCTTCCTACTTTAAAAAAATTAACGTTGGGATCCATGAGATTCAATTTACAGTCAATGCCACAGCTTCATATGTAACAAACGGGAAGCACATTTGGAGAAGAGTTAAGTGAGAATATTTATCAAGTTTTGAGAAAAGATTTCCCCCCTCTCAGTCTTTTTTAAAGCTCAGCATTTTTCGGAAGGTGTGAATTAAATGAATGTTTTATTAAATCTGTGTCAGAGCCTCCTTTCAAGTAGACAATCCCAACAAAACTGTCACAAGTTTTATAAGAGTTGGGCCATTTAAATAATTTCTTCTCTATAGTAAGTGTATGACTAAAATGCTTTAAACGTATAAATCAAAAACTAATTAATACCTTTACATGGAACTAAAAAGGTTAAAACTGCTCATAACAACAAACAAACAAACAAAAACTGCTGTAAAAATTGGACAATAACGTAAACCTCTAGATCTATCACAGATTTGTTCTGAACATAAGGCAGAAAATTGGTGAAAAGTGAACTTTTAAAACATCATTTACTTAAAACATATTCATTGAATTCAAACAGTTTGATAGGTTTTGCATCACTTTGCATACGTCATTTTTTAGGAAAAGTTTTTTTTTTCTTCGACAAATTTAACTCGAGGTATAGAATTTTTAAAATTCTATTTTTTTTCAGTCCACTAAATTTATATTATACAGAGTACTACGTAATTTCAAAAAGCGTTGGTAACAATAGAGGAAACTCATTTCTTTTGTTGTTCATTGAGTTGCATATTTGGCTTTTCAAAAAACTCTGTCGAGTTCCTATGAAACTATTATACATGGCATATCGCTAAACAATAGGTATTGAACTGTTGTAGCCTGAAACATACAATACATTACTAATCGTGTGCTATTATTTTAGCACTATGCCTCACCTATGAACGTTGTATTTATACATTTCAAAATATATTTCATGTATTTGTTTTTATTTTTAACATGCAAATAATGATACATTTTTTTAGTGCATATCTTTTTTCACACAACAGTTACTTTAAATTTTTGAATATCATGCATACTTTTGTAAATAATGTAACATATATAAAATAAAATTTATGTCTTGAATATATGATTTGTCTATGATTTCAACTTACAGTTGAACCACTTTTGGTGCAACTCGCACCTAGTATTGAGACCTGCTATACTTTAAATCTCTAGTGTTAAACACTCAGTTATTGACACCTAAGCAGTAACTGACACTTGAGCAAAAATCTAACTCAAATAAGCATTTTGTTGTAAAATTCTGCAAAGTAATGTCATCTAGTGGCAAATTAGACATTTTTTTGAGTAACCATTTTGAAGCAACCATCTTATTTCTAAACTAGCAAGCTACGCCCGCTACGCTGGTCAATTTCTCTTAACGAACCTTTAATCAAACAAAATATTGACATTTCATAATTCACTTTTATATTTTAACAGAATAATAAGGATACTATAATTTGTGACTCGTGCTATAGCCAATATACACGTCAGGACACGTCGCCCTTATCATTTACGCGTCATTTCATCTTTTTACGCGTGAAGGTTTCGCTATGGTACTCTATTGTGAAATTTGGTAATTTTAGAAATTCAATAGTTGAAAAATCGCAGAATCATTAGATCATTTTTCTTTAGAAATTGTTCTTAGAGCGCATTTAGGTCTTATAAATAACAATCATGCCAAACTTGAAGTTTCTAGCTCCTTCAGCATCGCAAAAATCGACACTTTAGACCGTTTTTCGCTTCTGCACCCCCCTCGGGGTAGTGGCACCGACATAAAATATAGCCTATGTTGGAGCAGGGATTGTCACCATCCATTTGCCACCATCACTTTTGAAATCGCTTTAGTAGCTCCAGAGATTCCATACAAATTGTAATTTAGAATGTTTTTAGAAAATTTTTTGCTTATTTCAGCCTTTTAAATTTCGAATTTTTTTAGACTTTGTTCTTATAGAGCATTTAAATCTTGTAAGTAACGACCATACAAAATGTCAAGTTGCTAACTCCTTCATTATTGAAAATATCATAATTTTGGAACGTTTTTCGCTCCTGCACCCTCTGCGGGCAGTGGCACCGACAAAAAATTTAGCATATATTGGAGCAGGGACTGTCACCATCCATTTGCCACCATCACTTTTGAAATCGGTTCTGTAGTTTCAGAGATTCCATAGAAATTGTAATTTAGAATGTTTTTAGAACGCTTCTTCCTCATCTCACCCTTTTAAATTGCGAATGTTTTTATAATTTGTTCTTAGAGAGCATTTACATCTTATAAGTGACTACCATACCAAATTTGATGCTTCTATCTCCTTCAGTACACAAAAAATCGAAATTTTAGAACGTTTTTCGCTCCTGCACCCCCTGGGGGTGGTGGCACCGACATAAAATATAGCCCATGTTGGAGCAGGGATTGTCACCATTAATTTGCCACCATCAATTTTAAAATCGCTTCAGTGGTTCCAGAGATTACCCCCTACAAACAAACAAACAAACAAACAAACAATCTTTACTACTTTATATATTAGTATAGATAAGGGGGAATTAGCCCCTTGTTCCCCCCCCCCCTTTATACTTAACCAATCAATCCCGAAAACTAATCAGAGATGCGCCTTAACACAGTGAACCTATAAATAAAATTTGAAGGAAATGGGATAATTCTGCATGAAAAACCCATTTATATAAATTAAGGGGGGGGGGGAATTAGCCCCTTGTTCCCCCCTTTATACTTAACCAATCAATCCCGAAAAGTAATCAGGGAAGCGTCTTAACCCAATGAACCTATAAACAAAATTTGAAGGAAAACGGAATAATTCTGCATGAAAAACCCATTTATATAAATTAAGGGGGGATTAGCCCCCCGATCCCCCCCCCCTTTATACTTAACTAATCAATCCCGAAAACTAATCAGGGAAGCGCCTTAACTCAGTGAACCTATAAACAAAATTTGAAGGAAAACGGAATAATTCTGCATGAAAAACCCATTTATATAAATTAAGGGGGGGATTAGCCCCCGTTCCCCCCTTTATACTTAACCAATCAATCCCGAAAAGTAATCAAGGAAGCGTCTTAACCCAATGAACCTATAAACAAAATTTGAAGGAAAACGGAATAATTCTGCATGAAAAACCCATTTATATAAATTAATTGGGGGAATTAGCCCCCCGATCCCCCCCCCCTTTATATTAACTAATCAATCCCGAAAACTAATCAGGAAAGCGCCTTAACACAGTGAACCTATAAACAAAATTTGAAGGAAAACGGAATAATTCTGCATGAAAAACCCACTTATATAAATTAAGGGGGGGGGAATTAGCCCCTTGTTCCCCCCCTTTATACTTAACCAATCAATCCCGAAAAGTAATCAGGGAAGCGTCTTAACCCAATGAACCTATAAACAAAATTTGAAGGAAAACGGAATAATTCTGCATGAAAAACCCATTTATATACATTAAGGGGGGGATTAGCCCCCCGATCCCCCCCCTTTATACTTAACTAATCAAACCCGTAAACTAATCAGGGAAGCGCCTTAACTCAGTAAACCTAAAAACAAAATTTGAAGGGAAACGGAATAATTCTGCATGAAAAACCCATTTATATAAATTAAGGTGGGGGGGGAATTAGACCCTTGTTCCCCCCCTTTATACTTGACCAATCAATCCCGAAAACTAATCAGGGAAGCGCCTTAACTCAGTGAACCTATAAACAAAATTTGAAGGAAAACGGAATAATTCTGCATGAAAAACCCATTTATATAAATTAAGGGGGGGGGGGGGGAATTAGCCCCTTGTCCCCCCCCCCCTTTTATACTTAACCAATCAATCCCGAAAGCTAATCAGGGAAGCGCCTTAACACAGTGAACCTATAAACAAAATTTGAAGTAAAACGGATATTTCTATGAAGAGTTATCGCATTACGTACGTACATACATACATACAGAACCGGCTGCCAAGCTGTCAGGGCTTGACAGCCAGTGTGTTAACTGAAAAATCGCAATTTTAGAACGTTTTTTGCTCCTGCACCCCCTGGGGTTAGTGGCACCCACATAAAATATAGCCTATGTTGGAGCAGGGGTTGTCACCATCAATTTGCCACCATCACTTTTGAAATCGGTTCGGTAGTTCCAGAGATTACCCCCTACAAACAAACAAACAAGATATATTTCTTTATAATATTAGTATAGATTTAAGGAAGTGTTTTTCTAATCTATTTGTAATGCAACAATCCTAAACATTTTTCTTAAATTTATACTAATAGAAATTAGTTCAAAGATGCATATGATATATTAGGGCCATGATTTAGGGTTTACAGTTATTAACTTAAATTACCGAGGGGTATCACTTATTGGTTTCTAGAATTTCATTTTACCAGTCTCTGACAAAGGTGTTAGTTATTGGTTATATTAAAGAAAATTGAAATCTATTATTTGAACTGTTTAAAAATGCATAACAATAAATTAAATTTATCTTGTAGTAAACACCATTAAAATTGAAGTTGTTTTACCAGTGTCTGACACCAGATGTCAGTTACTGGATCATAAATGTCAGTTTTGGGATATCTTCATTACTAATAATGCAGTACTAAATATTACTGCTATATACTCTTACTAAGTGTGCATGCATTACTAATCATGCAGTACAGCTTACTAAATACCACTTTTTATAATAAATATTAATGTATTTTTTTATAATTAAGGATAAAGTATTTTTAAAGCATTTTAATCTTTTAAAATAAAGTGTCAGTCACTGGTTCTCTATGTGTCAGTTATTGGTGTTTCAAAATAGGGATAGTGTCAGTTACTGGAGTTTCTGACCATATTTATGAATACAAGAGGGGAAAATTCTGCTATAATGCCGAATATAGATTGCCACACACGGCTTTTATTTAAAAAATAAATAAACTAGTAGCTGTAACTCAGAATAAAAACGCAATGACAACAAACAATTTTAAAATATCTAAATAACAAATAAAAATTCCCCTGTTAAAGTGTTGAGTTGTTCAATAACCATTCGATTTAGAAAAAATATTTTTCTACCACTGAGCAATTTTTCTTAATGAAATTTAATTCATGTTGCTATGGCAGCAGACGATAAAACGATATCTTTGGAATAAGGGAATAAATAGAAGAAAAAATTTTGTTGATGTTTGTGATAAAATGTTTTTCTTTATTTTTTAAAAATGTATATACATAATTCACTTTTATATTTTAACAGAATAATTAGTTTACTATAATTCGTTACTCATGCTATGGCCAGTATACACGATACACGTCGAGCCACAATGCCTTTATCATTATCTTTTTACGCGTAAAAGTTTCGCTACGGTACGCCATTGTGAAGTTTTGTAATTTTTGAAATCTAATATTTGAAAAACGACATAATCATTAGATTTGAAATTTATATCAAGAAAAATACAATTTTTTACTATTCTAACGCAGTTTGTAAAACAATTTTGTGACAAATACTTTTCGAGTTATTAATTTTTCCAGTAACTTCAAATGTTTCATTTTCCGAGATTAATCTGTGGCAACGATGGATTGCTGTGACTTTTCATAAACATGAAAAATGATAGAGATTGAAAGAATAAGCCACCCTGTGTGTGGCTAAAAATTAATTTTTAATAACAAACTGTATAATTTTTCAAAATTTTTCAAATAATGTTTTTTTTAATATATCTCTGCTATTTTTAATTCGCAAAGGTAAGTATAAAATGGATTTAAATTTTTGTAATAGTGATTTGAACAAGAAAGAATCCTTAAAGTGTCAATTAGGGGGGGGGGGTCACCCTATATTACGAAGTTTGAGAATCAATAATCTTTTTCTATTAAAATCATATTTTTTTGATTTTACAGCAGCATAACTTTATGAAAATGCAATTTTCGAGACCCCTTATCGGAATATTAACATAGACGTTTTATTGAAAAAGTACTTTAAAATACAAAATAGTTAATAATAAGATTAAAATAGTGAAAAATTGTTTAAAATTTCATTCAAGAACTTAGGAATTTCATTTTGAAAAAATGCAACATTATAATTACATTTTTGACGACGGGAAATTGGCTTTATTTGTTACCGTAGAATTTTCCCCAGTTGTCAGTGTGCTGTATGTGATTAGTGGTTTAGATTCGTTGCATCATATTTGGCGACTTAACTTGCTTTTGACGTGAAATTAACAATTAAAAACCAAATAATAGAAAAAATAAAAGTATAAAATATATATATATATATAATATGATTTTAACAGAGAAATTTTATCGGTTCTCTAACTTTTCTGTATAGGACTACAAATTCGCCAGGTCAACCATGCTAGGTGCTATCTGCACCAAAAGTGGTTCCCTTGTTAGTATAAAACAAAAAGAAAGGATTTTTTTTACTTTCTCAGTTAGTCTAAGAAATTTAGCACAGCTTGGAGAAAACAAATCCGGATGATAAATTTACAAAAGAAAATATTTTTTGTTGGTTGGTTGATAAAAGAGAGCGTTTCGGTCATTTCTTGCAGACAAGGGCCAAACAGATCGGGACTTCCGTTTAAAGTGGAATCTGACACACAACAAACACGCATGCGTGACTCGGGATTGAAATATGGGTTTCTTTTTTTTTTATTAGCCAGTGCCATAATCAGTAGAATAGTGAAAATTTTCATCAGAAAAATTATTCTTGAAAGCGGAATTTAAAAAAAAGTATCTTTTAAAAAGGAAATATTAACGTGCTCTTCGTTTCAAGCTTTCTAGTTTCGAAGTGTACATATACGTTTAAATAAACCACATTTCAGCAAATTGAAATAACGCGATATGACGGAAAACTATTCATACGACCGTGCATGTACGATTTAGAAACACAAAACACGTACTTTTTCTGTCTTCTGTTATTTCAATAATATGCCGTAATGTTAAATTTTATGAGGAAATAAAATGTCGTTTTATGTCGTTTAATAAAACATTTTATGATTCTTTCCGAACAGTGAAAGACTAACTCCGTCAGTAAAATACGCTGAGAGACAACTCTATTCAATCGTTTGATTACGGGAGAGGAATTGCGACCATTTTTATATTCAATCGTATCACAATTTATTTTTTTACTTTTTGCAGATTTCTCTCAAAAATATCCTACTACAAGTGTATGGAAGAGATTATATTTGAATAAATAGAAAAATTCCCAATTAAACTGAACGTATTGAGATCACAGGCTATTCACACGAATTGTGTTCGCACTAATATACTCTTATTTCAAAGAATTAGAAATAAGCCCTCGAAAATAAGGAAATCGACAATATATTAAGGCGGGATCATCCCTCTTTCCCCCTTATAATTAACCAATGAACCCCCAAAATTAATCAGGGAAGCGCCTTATCACAATGCACATATATACAAATTTTGAAGCAAATCGAATAATTCTGCATGAATAACCCATTTATCTAAATTAAAGGGGGAGGGATTAAATCCCCTTTCCCCCTTTATACATATCCAATGAATCCACAACTAATCAGGGAAGCGCCTTACTACAATGAACCTATATACAATATTTGAAGAAAATCGGATAATTCTGCAGGAAAAATCATTTATCTAAATAAAGGGGGGGCAGGATTAGCTCCGTTACCCCCTTTATACTTAACCAATGAACCCCCAAAACTAATCAGAAAAGCGCTTTATCATAATGAACTTGTACACAAAATTTAAAGAAAATCAGATAATTCTGCATGAAAAACCCATTTATTCAAATTAAGAGAAATTAGCCCCCCTTTCCCCCTTTTTATACTTAACCAATGAACCCCCAAAGCTAATCAGAGAAGCGCCTTACTCCAATGAATCTATATACAAAATTTGAAGAAAATCTGATAATTTTGTTTGAAAAACCCATTTATCTCAATTAAAGAGATGTTAGCACCCGTTCCCCCCTTTATACTTAACCAATGAACCCTCAAAACTAATCTGAGAAGCGCCTTATCACAATGAACCTATAAACAAAATTTGAAGCAAAACGGTTATTTCTATCAAGAGTTATCGCGTTACGTACGTACATACATACATACATACATACGTACACACGTAACGTACATACAGAACCGGTGGCGGGCACATTAGATCTTAGGCTTTGATAGACTGTGAGCTAAAAACTGGTACGAATATAATAATAATAATAAATAGTCCACTGAGTGGTCCATTCCGTCTCAGTCCATATTCAAAGCATAAAGCGAAGTCAGTTAGTCTTTGAACTTTTTTTTTTATTTGAGTTATTTATAACATCTTATAGGCACAGTATTAAAGGGTTTTATGAAGGAAAATGACTTACTCATGAAAGAGTGCTTTTTCTATAAAACTTTTCTGATAAAATTTGGATTATTTAATTTTTAAAAAGAAATTTGAGAAACAATTAAAACCACAATTCTTAAAACCACATTTTGAATATTTAAAAAAAAAAAGTGTTGCATACTTTAATTAGAAGTATGTTGTATAACCGTAAGGATCAGGTTTTTCTCTAAAAGTTGAAAAAATAAATAAAATGTCATGAAATGATAATGAGATAATTTTTTTTTAATGTCCTTAAAAATTGCCCAAAAAATAGCAAATGGATTGGAAATTATTTTGTTGAAGTTTTGTCACTTAGAAAATACTGATATATTTTAAAAACACAAAGTGGGGAAAAATGAATTTAAAAATTGGACGTTTGAATCATTTAAAGGGAAATAAATGAAAAAAGAGACTTTTTTGCATATTTTTAATTATTGAATCCGTATAGCACTTTATGAGAATATACTAGGCATGTGTAAATTTCATATAAAGCAAACTATGGGATCTATCTCGGACAACATTGCTCGTGTTTGATGCAAATCTTTGCTTTGAACCCAATTAGTTACATTGAAAAATTAAAACATCATATTATTGTCGAAAGCAATCGATTGTTTGTTTTGAAAGACACTTTTCAAAGTTCAAAAACATTTACTTCGAAAATAAAACTTACACATTTTTCGATAATAAATGTTGAAAATAGTCATTAAAACATACTTTATTCAGTTTTAAATTTGATAAGCATTGAATTAATATTTTAGTCACATTGAAAAATTAAAGGATCACATTAATGTATAAATCAATTGAATGTTTTCAAAGAGACTTTACAAAGTTTAAAAACATATCTATTCATTACAAAGGATTGGAATTTTCTTTTCACTTTGCTAGACAGAGTGAAGAATGTGTCCAGATTGGGGATCAAAACCGGGTACCTTGGTATAGCGAACCTAGTGCTTTACCATATAAGCCACCAGGACGACATCCAGTCTAGCATTTTCACTCATATATGTTGGCAAGGTTGCAACTTCGCAGCGCAAGTTGGAATGTCATACATGAGCACACTATTCAGTCGCGTACATGGGTCGAATGAGTTCCGAATATGTTGCAGCCTTGCCAAAATATATGAGTGAAACTGCTAGACTGGATGTCGTCCTTGTGGCTTAAATGGAAAAGCACTTGGTGTGCTATACCAAAGTATCCGGGTTTGATCCCTGGTATGGACACATTTTTCGCTCTGTTGGTTGTACGTTGTTTAGCAAATTGAAAAGGAAATTCACATCCTTTGTAGTGTCAGTTAAAGATGTTCCGTAGTTTCAGTCCTGCTGAAAATTTAATTAGAAATTTAGATATCTATTCCTGTATGTATGTAATCATTCATTTTAATATTTTATTCATGTGTGTATTATTATTTTTTATTATATGTTTGATTGCATCTCAAAGACAATTACTAATCTTTTTCCGTCCGAAACAAAAAGTATATATGTTGATGATAAAGAACCCTAAAGCTTCACAGTAGTATATGGATTATTTGAAAGTGCCCAAAGGTGCTTTTCTTTTTGCCTATTTGTGCTAGGTTTTGTTATTAAATTTAAGTGCAAATTCTTCGTCTATCGTACAAAATCAAGTTATCATTTCTGGCAAAATTTTAGCAGATATTTAATTTTGTATACGTTCACTTTTCTCATTTGACTGTTTAAACAATTCTATATGCATTGTTGGAAATCATTCACACAATCAATGCAAATGATAATATGATGATGCATTTTCTACAAAGAAGCATCATCAGAATTCAGAACATCTTTCGAATTCAAAACACTTTCCCTGTAACACTGCACATTTTTTGCCCTTTATTGAGCACTCTATAGCAATGGAAAGACAACATATTACCCATGAATGTCGAAATACTAAGTTTTTCCTTTAGAAAGTACAAAATGCTACTGCTTTGTGAGAGGCCACTTCGGTCACACAACAGCGATCAGGAATGTCTTAAGGCATCTTTCATACTATGAAAGGCTGATACGTGAAAAACAGCATGCTAAAAATGTACAATTCACCTCTGAAAGATTGAGTTCTAAATCTGTTAATTTCAACTTCTTCTGTTATACATTTTCCATGTGATTTCCGCTCTTCATCGTGTATACATCTTGATTATTGAGTTTATAATGATTTTTGGTTGCAATATAATCAGGACTGTATTGGAAAAAGTAAGTGATGGTATGTGTGAGCTGTATACCTTCTGGATTACTAAAGAATCTCCGGTACTTTTCTATTATCCCGTCGACCACTTTTCATAACAAAAAACCATCGCCAAACTGTAACGCCAAATAAACGGGAGAACATTGCCAGTGGAATATCAAAATAAATAAATAAATAAATAAAAATAAGAATTTAAGTACAAAATTGTTATTTTAATTTATGAAATAACTAATAAATCAGTAAAACATAATCAAAAATACACAAAAATGTCGAATTAAAACCACTTGATGACATAACAAACACGTATAATGCTTCTGACGTCAAGTAACTGGGACTGCATTTTTGGCGTTTAATCTTACAGTTTGGCGATAGTTTTTTGCTATGAAAAGTGGCCGGCGGGATAATAAAGAAGTACCGAATCTCCATATTCCTCCTCTTTCTCAAACAAAGCTATAGCGTATACATCTGGCATATACTAATTGCCTACAGCGTATACCCACTGGTTTGTTTGACAACTACATTATTGAATATTGTAACACTTGTGGAAAATTAATACGATGGACAGAGTTACAGATAAGCACATTTATTTTCAGTTGCAGCTTAGAACAAATATTTTGCACATCTATACGGATAGTTAAAGGAAAAGTACAGTTCCAGGGTTTCACTTTCTAGTTTAGAGAAATAAACAGTTCCAAATGGGTTCTGGCAGTGACCCGATGCCCAGACTCTCTCAGATATCAGCTTGAGATCTAATACTTATTATGGAAACGTTTTTTCCCCAAAAAGAATTAATCTGACAGCTGGTCTAATATTCTCTCTGCATCTCGCAGGCACACGCAAGAGACAAACGCTCTTGGATTCTGAATTGCAACTACTCTTTCGGCCTCTCAGTGAGATCCATTTATAATTTGCCAATGTTTCAGTGGTCTGAGAAGATCTCAAAGGTTTTTAAGTGGTGATAAATTTATAAGCGTATAACTGCTAGTATAACGTCAAAAGGTGGAAAGTTACGATGCTATAGTGTCATATGAAGAAGTTCCGAGTAGAAATGATGGTCACTAGTGGTAATCCAATGCTAAAAACTTGACAAAAAACTGTCTGGCAAACGTTATTAGAATCTAACGAGGGAGAAGCAATGTTTAAGGGTTTTTGAATGCACAGCACTTAACTATTGATTTGGAAGGTAGCGGATCGTCACAATATAATTAATGTGATTGAAAGTCACTGCAGAAAGGCTAAACCCGTCTCCCAAGTGTTGGTTGGTGGCTTATTATATTTTAGAAAGAAAATAATTGTTTACTCGATGTCAGAAACCTTCAATTGTGTTTACTGAACGTATCTTTCAATAAATATTTTCAACTTTTCGCAATCGTTTTCACATTTTAATGTGATTTTACAACATTTTGACGGCCTTATATTACGAAATTTGAAAATCGATAAAAATTTCTATTAAAATTATATATATATTTTTTATTTTACAATGCATAACTTTCTCAAAAATTCAATTTTCGAGACCACTTATCGGACTTTTAACATAGAAGTTTTTTTGAAAAAAAAGCAGTTAAAAATAAAAATTAGTTACTAATAATAAGTAAAAAATATTGAAAAAAATTTCAAAATTCCTTCAAGAACCTACGAATTTGATTTTGGAAAATTACAATATTATATTTACATTTTGGCGTGGAAAAAGTTGCCTTATTTCTTTATCGTAGAACTTTTCCCGGCAACCTTGGCCGAATGCCATAGTCGTCTGCTGTGTGTTATGGATTCGTAGCACCATATATGGTGACTTAACTCACTTTTGGCGTGAAATTAACAGTTAAAAATCCAATAATAAAAAATTAAAAGCCTAAAAAATATATAAAATATGATTTTAACACAGAAATTTTGTCGGTTCTCTAACTTTTATGTATAAGGCTACAAAATGCACCAGGTCTCGATGCTAGGTGCGAGCTGCACCAAAAGTGGTTCCTTTGTTAGTACTTTTATAACTCTGAATAATACTTTTATTCCTTGTAAATTGTATATAAAAGTTTTATAATTGTATAATGAATATAAGATTTTAAAAGTCAATATTATTTTTGCTTAAATATGTTTTAAGTATAAAATATATTTTCCATCTATTTATAAAATGTTCATGAATCAGAGGATTAAAATATCTTAAAATGAGAAGAAAATAAAAGGACAAAGAATGTCAGCATAAAAATGAGATATGCTATAAATAGTATTTATCGCTTCAAAGAGTCTATATTTTATGAAACTGTAGTAACGCGATATGGGTAAAACTTGTATTTATAGTAGCTTAACGATCAATGCATTAACGGTTTGAAGCACTAAACACGTACCTGTCTTCGAATAGTTTGATAAAATGTGGTAAAAGTGAATTTTATTGGGAAATAAAATGGTTTAATGTCGTTTAATAAAACATTTTATGAACCTCTACAAACAGTCTAAATTCGTTAATAAAGTACGGATCAACGACAGCTCACAACTCAGTTTAGAAAATTAATGTTTTTATAGGTATAGTTTCAATAACCATAGAACTTGCTAATAGTAGAAATATTGGTTGTTAGCTGTATAAGAAATGTCTAAAAATTAATAGTTTATTAAAATAAACTTTTTTAAGGAAAATATACACTATAAATATTATTAGAATTTTTTTTAGCACAAATAAATTGTTGCAGCTTCCCTTGGTCTTGCAGACAACTTTAGCGCATTATTTCATAATTTTGTTTTTGCCGCATGGCAACAGTTAGCTTCTCCCGCATTTGGGAATAAACCGCATAATGGAGCTATTTTATTAGCTAAAATGACTGTGGAGTCTTTAAATATAATAATAAGAAGTCATTTCTTCATCATAGTAAGAATAATATAGTTATTTTGTTCTTCAAGTGGTATTGTCCGCTCATTCATTATGATACTGTTCGAAACTGACTATGGTGTCAGCATTTTGGATTTAACCTAATGTAATGTAAATATGTTTATAAACATTTTAGTAATTTAGAAACTCTTTTCATTATTTGCATCAATGCATTATTTATTTTCGTAATACAGTCCACTCAATCAATAACTGCAGCGCAGCGTAAACAAACTTTTAAAAATTTTAAAAATTAATTTAAGATGAGAAAATTAGGTTTTCGATAATCCCTAATATCGAATAAGGTCTAGTACTCCGCAATAATGTAAAATTAATATAAAACTCTATCTTATAATAATAAACAAACCGTTGAATATTAATTGTACTTTTTCTGTGCTTTTATTTCCCTACTTTCCTTACTTATTCATATAAGTGACTGACTTGATATAAGGGCCATAAACTCATTGAAGTGTAAGTTTTATTATCTTTATGGCCTGAAGCACTAAACATATACCTTTTTTTCTATTTTATAATATTTCAATAAAATGTGGTAAAAATGAATTCTCTTTGGAAATAAGTGATTTATGATTTATAAGAGCTATCTGGGAAAGACTACTTTGGCTAAACATTATTCCTTTACGATTCGAATCCCGAAATTTTTTTATTAGTGGGATGCTGACAAATTGTAATACTCAACACTAAATTCAATTTAATAGGGTGGATATTTCCTACTGCCTCGGCTTTAATATGGTATTACTCAGAAATAATTGGGTGAGATCTTCAACAGCTGTGGATCTGCTACTTTTGAGTAAATCGACACACCTTAAACAAGAACGAAAAATCATGCGTCAAGCATATATTATGTAACACTTTCCAACGCTTCCAAAATAATTTTACAAATCATTACCGTTTAATAAACGGAAAGATAACATCTAAGTAAACAATTTGGAAAACGCATAACATATTTAAAAACGTAATTTCAGGAATTTCCAACATATACAATATTCGGAAAATTATCCGAATACTTTTATTCAGCCCTGTATAGGATCTATAGATTTGTATATATACTACATAGGATGCTAAATTTTAGCTTAGTTAGGAAACGCGTAGCACAGTTTAAAATTCAACTTCTGGAGTTTCTGTCAATAAACGGAAATGCGTTCGCGAACGTTTGTGCTGCCGTGTATAGGATCTACAGAATTTATACACACCAAGTAATAGACAAAAAGTGAGCTAAATTTAAAATCGCGTTCAGCAACTTAAAACGCACTTCCAGGAATTATTGTTAACAGACAGTAGAGAATTCTTCTGTGTGTCCCTGTAAATGAACGATGACTGCTATACACACAATATTCTGTAGTAAGCCTCTTGTAATGCACCGTAATGATACATATAAATTTCAATGCGCTTAAAATAGTCAATCATTATTTAATTAAACCGCAAACGATTTTTCTCCATAGACGTAATGTAACGGAATTCTTTTGACTGTCCTTGTAAAGTAACTATAAGTGCTATTGTAACGACCAAAGAAATCTATGGCCTAGCCTGACTCGCGAGTTGCTGGCCTAGAGTTGTCCAGTTTTGTCCATGGTTTTGTTGCCTAGCTTCGGAGGTTGACTGCCGTGTAAGCCGTGTAATCGAATCGAAAGGACAGTTTTCGATATGCAAAGAGACTGCAAATTTTAATTGGCAGGTCAAAAGAAGTCAACTGAGCTGAACTGAGAGAGATGCAGAGAGAGTTGAACAGACGATGTTGAGCGGAAAATGGTGTGTGCGCGTGAACAGTATAATATGGTTGTGTACGCTGAGGTTTTGATGGCAGAGTGTAATGTTTTTAAATTGTTCGTCTTATTTTAACTTGTGTATCAACGATGCCCAATAAAAGTGCTGGATGTAGAGCGTCCCTTGGATCACTGGAGTTCGTTAATTCATTACAGTCTAAGTAGTTTAAATGGAGGCTCCACCGGAGATTGGTTTTTGTGCCTGTGAAACTAGAAGGGGTTTTATGAGAGGTATGTCATTTCTCCCTTTTATCCATCGCAGCATGCCTTTGGTTTTAGTGGTTTTATTTGATTATATTTAAGTAGTTTTATATTTGGGTTTTGTGTTAAACTGGTGAATTGAATTATTGTATGTATATAGTGTAAACCAAACTGGTTAAAGTTCTTAAACTGACTATAAGATAGTATATTGCTACACCAAACTGGTGAATTGAATTATTGTATGTATATAGTGTAAACCAAACTGGTTGAAGTTCTTAAACTGAGTATAAGAAAATATATTGCTACACCAAACTGGTGAATTGAATTATGGAATGTGTATAGTATCAAAGTTGAACTGGTAATTCTTAAACTAAGAACAGAGGTTGAGGAAAGAGAAAGAGAAAAAGGGGAAATTTTTGTCTAGAAATTTTGCATTTGTATTGGTAAGCATGTGTGTGGTAGTGGGAATAGTTAAAGGTGATGTTGTAAATTGACAGTTGAAGTTTTTTCTGTTTAATATTTGAAATTGAATTTAAAGGTGATTCTCAGAAACTAGAAATTTTGTTGTAGAAATTATCAAATTTTGAACTGATGGTGTAAATTTTAGAGAAAGGTAAAAGAATATTTCTGGTTGAAACTGGTGTTGCCCAGTTATGTCATGATATATACTTGTAAGTGTATAAAAATAAATTATAGATGTGTTGAACTGTTTTGAAAGTTTAATAGAAAGATATTGTGAAAAATATATTTGGTTACTGAGTTAGTAAAATTCATTCCATTGAATAGATAGTTTGAAAGTATCAAATTAAATTTAGTTAGTTGGTTGGGTGTCTGCGGCTCTGAGAAAGTGTCTGAACTACGCACTAGAGTGCTTAAATTGAACTTTGAGATGGCGTACCTTGGAAAGGTTCTAAAGGAGGACCTGAGAGTTGTTGCATATGAATTGGGAGAGGAAGTTAATTATAGCATGAGAATAATTGATTTACGTAACTTAATTATGGAAAGTGCTAGTTATGAAGAGGGTTTTGTAAAGGAATTGCTATCAAGTGTGATGGATGAAAGAATGGAGAAAGAAAGGAGGAGAGAGAGAGAAATGGTATTAAAAGAAATGGTATTAAAAGAAATGGCACGAGATAGAAAGTTTCAGTTGGAAGGACTGAGATGGGAGTCACAGTTTGCTAAGGAAAAACTATTGGGAAACAGGGAAGTCAATAGGATAGGAAACGAAGAGAAATTGGAATTGACTGAAAAGTTGAGGAAGGAGAGAGATGAGAATTCCGGTGCAGATTGTAATCTCTTGTCGGAGGTTGTGAAAACTGAAACCATTTTGGATTTGGATAGAGTGAATTCGAATAAATGTGCTAGGGAGCAACAGAAGAGTAAAGAATTTGCTCCATTGTTTAGATTGGCCAGAAAGACTGAAACAGAAACCAAGGAATTTGGAGTGGTTGAAGAAAAATTATTGGTTAAGAGGAAAGTTGATAAGATGGAAAAAGAGGTGGGTTTGCTTGGGGATCCTGATCAAACTGATCAAATATTATTAGACATTGCTCATTTGTTTAGAAGTGTTTCTGTGAATGGTGAAACAATGTGTGGTAGGAATGATATTCCTGAGATAAAGGAGAGAGATAGAGCGGGAAGTTTGAGTGAAGAAACTGTCAATAACGAGTTGCAAGTTTTGGACTTTACTTTAGTTGAAAATCAGTCATTGGCTGAAAAACTTTGTGAATCTATTAGAGTTGAAACTGATAATGTTGCAAAAGTGAGGAAGGAGCTTGAGTTATCTGGATTTCAAGATGTGAAGGGTGACAAAGGAGAAATGATGAAGGAGGGGAGCGAAACCCAGGAAATGTTATGCTTAAAGCAGATTAGTGGAACAGATAAGTCAAACATTGAAGAAGATATGGAACTATTAAATGTATCACAAGTTAGAAATTCTGTAGATTTAGATGGAGTTGGTAATGAGACTAATTGAGGTAAAAGAATATTTCTGGTTGAAACTGGTGTTGCCCAGTTATGTCATGATATATACTTGTAAGTGTATAAAAATAAATTATAGATGTGTTGAACTGCTTTGAAAGTTTAATAGAAAGATATTGTGAAAAATATATTTGGTTACTGAGTTAGTAAAATTCATTCCATTGAATAGATAGTTTGAAAGTATCAAATTAAATTTAGTTAGTTGGTTGGGTGTCTGCGGCTCTGAGAAAGTGTCTGAACTACGCACTAGAGTGCTTAAATTGAACTTTGAGATGGCGTACCTTGGAAAGGTTCTAAAGGAGGACCTGAGAGTTGTTGCATATGAATTGGGAGAGGAAGTTAATTATAGCATGAGAATAATTGATTTACGTAACTTAATTATGGAAAGTGCTAGTTATGAAGAGGGTTTTGTAAAGGAATTGCTATCAAGTGTGATGGATGAAAGAATGGAGAAAGAAAGGAGGAGAGAGAGAGAAATGGTATTAAAAGAAATGGCACGAGATAGAAAGTTTCAGTTGGAAGGACTGAGATGGGAGTCACAGTTTGCTAAGGAAAAACTATTGGGAAACAGGGAAGTCAATAGGATAGGAAACGAAGAGAAATTGGAATTGACTGAAAAGTTGAGGAAGGAGAGAGATGAGAATTCCGGTGCAGATTGTAATCTCTTGTCGGAGGTTGTGAAAACTGAAACCATTTTGGATTTGGATAGAGTGAATTCGAATAAATGTGCTAGGGAGCAACAGAAGAGTAAAGAATTTGCTCCATTGTTTAGATTGGCCAGAAAGACTGAAACAGAATCCAAGGAATTTGGAGTGGTTGAAGAAAAATTATTGGTTAAGAGGAAAGTTGATAAGATGGAAAAAGAGGTGGGTTTGCTTGGGGATCCTGATCAAACTGATCAAATATTATTAGACATTGCTCATTTGTTTAGAAGTGTTTCTGTGAATGGTGAAACAATGTGTGGTAGGAATGATATTCCTGAGATAAAGGAGAGAGATAGAGCGGGAAGTTTGAGTGAAGAAACTGTCAATAACGAGTTGCAAGTTTTGGACTTTACTTTAGTTGAAAATCAGTCATTGGCTGAAAAACTTTGTGAATCTATTAGAGTTGAAACTGATAATGTTGCAAAAGTGAGGAAGGAGCTTGAGTTATCTGGATTTCAAGATGTGAAGGGTGACAAAGGAGAAATGATGAAGGAGGGGAGCGAAACCCAGGAAATGTTATGCTTAAAGCAGATTAGTGGAACAGATGAGTCAAACATTGAAGAAGATATGGAACTATTCAATGTATCACAAGTTAGAAATTCTGTAGATTTAGATGGAGTTGGTAATGAGACTAATTTTGAATTCAATATTGGACGTTCTCAAATGAATGTTAATGAAATCTGTGGAGATAGTTATCGTGGCTCTTTTGCACCTTGTAGTAGAAAAATAGGAACAATTCAGAAATAGATGATGAGGTTCAAAAAGAGGAGAGTTTTAATCCTGATAGAGATGATTCATGTGAAGAGCTGGAATTTGAAGGAAATGATGAGATTGATAGTGAGATTGCTGAAATGACTGAGGAAATTGTGGAGGATCAGCAAAATCCGTTTATGGCTGATTTAGTCAGGAGTGTAATTGAGGTGAAAGATGAAATTGATGGGAACATTGATAAAGAGGATTATCATAATGAACAAAATGATGAAAACCATGAATCTGATTTGCTAGTTGAAAGATGTGAGGAAAATGTGTTAGCGACAAGAAATACTAAGGAAAATTTACCTAACATTGGAAACGCATATAATCAATGCGCATCAAAAGATGAAAATCTTTGTGAAACAGAAAACGGAATCACCTGTGGAGTGGTCAAGAAAGGTGCTGGTAGAAATGGCAGCTATGCTGATGTTAAGAAATGTTGCAGAATGGGTGACAAAATGATGGAGCGAAAGGCAGTGGTAAAATTAAGGGAAAATAAAATGATGAAGAATCATAAGAAAAGAAGGAAGAGATCATCTGCCGAGTTAAAGGTGCGTGCAGTTGGGGAGTTCCGGAGAGAAATTTTGCTGCAAATTGATGCATCGGACATTGGTCTGGGTATAGTTTTGGCTCAGATTAGCGACCAAGGAGAGGAACATCCTATTTTATACATTAGTAGGAAGCTCAAGCAATCGGAGCAGAAATATTGTACCACTGAAAAGGAGAGTGCGGCTATAGTGTATGTAGTAAAACAGTTAGGGTGTTTTTTGGATGGTCATTTGTCATTTATGATACAAACGGATCACAACCCTTTGGTGTGGTTTAAAACTCATGCAGGTTCTAATCAGAGACTTTTACGATTGGCCCTGGCATTACAACAGTTCAATTATAGGATTGAGCATAAAAAAGAAAAAGACCACTATAATGCAGACACTCTGAGCCGGCACCCATACACTGAGTAATATTTATTAAGTTTATAAATTCTATATATTGAAATGGTATTATTGGTGTGAAAAAATGTATATTTTTATATTTATTTATTGTCTGTATTAGAATAAGAAAAAAAATATGGAAATAACTTTGAAATGTTAAATTATGATCTAGAATTTTTGGTTGCAAATTTATAAATATTTTTGAAATTGTGTTAATTCATATGAAAAGTTGTTTCTTTTGGTAGAGAGAAAGTGTCAGATATTTATTTGTTTTGTATCATGTTAAACGTAGATAAAAAGAGAAAAAAAATCTGTTAATTGTATTGGTATTTGTGTAAAACTACATTGGTTATAATTTTGTCTAGAAGTTGAGGAAATTTTGTGTGTGTTTAAAATCATAGTAAATTTGTGTAAATTTCATATAATGTCATTTATGTATATGTATTACTGGCATGGTGTGAATTCCTGTGTTTTCGCGTACTTCAAAATTTTGTTAGTAAGAGTTTAAAATTTAGGGAATTTTAGTTAAGGTGGCACATTGCTGTGATGGATTAGGAAGGGGGAGAGATGGCATGTATGTGACAAAGTAACAGGTTGTTCCTAAACATTGTGAATTAAAAGAAAAACAATTGGTGTTCAATGGAACTTGTCACAAATGTAAATTTTCTTCAAGGACCCCGTTTGGAGATGTCCAAAATTTGGAGGGGGAGGAGTCTGTAACGACCGAAGAAATCTATGGCATAGCCTGACTCGCGAGTTGCTGGCCTAGAGTTGTCCAGTTTTGTCCATGGTTTTGTCGCCTAGCTTTGGAGGTTGACTGCCGTGTAAGCCGTGTAATCGAATTGAAAGGACAGTTTTCGATATGCAAAGAGACTGCAAATTTTAATTGGCAGGTCAAAAGAAGTCAATTGAGCTGAACTGAGAGAGATGCAGAGAGAGTTGAACAGACGATGTTGAGCGGAAAATGATGTGTGCGCGTGAACAGTATAATATGGTTGTGTACGCTGAGGTTTTGATGGTAGAGGGTAATGTTTTTAAATTGTTCGTCTTATTTTAACTTGTGTATCAACGATGCACAATAAAAGTGCTGGATGTAGAGCGTCCCTTGGATCACTGGAGTTCGTTAATTCATTACAGTCTAAGTAGTTTAAATGGAGGCTCCACCGGAGATTGGTTTTTGTGCATGTGAAACCAGAAGGGGTTTTATGAGAGGTATGTCATTTCTCCCTTTTATCCATCGCAGCATGCCTTTGGTATTAGTGGTTTTATTTGATTATATTTAAGCAGTTTTATATTTGGGTTTTGTGTTAAACTGGTGAATTGAATTATTGTATGTATATAGTGTAAACCAAACTGGTTAAAGTTCTTAAACTGAGTATAAGATAGTATATTGCTACACCAAACTGGTGAATTGAATTATTGTATGTATATAGTGTAAACCAAACTGGTTGAAGTTCTTAAACTGAGTATAAGACAATATATTGCTACACCAAACTGGTGAATTGAATTATGGAATGTGTATAGTATCAAAGTTGAACTGATAATTCTTAAACTAAGAACAGAGGTTGCGGAAAGACAAAGAGAAAAATGCACTACGCACACCATATTCTATATTAAGCTTCTTGTAATGCACCTTAGTGATATATATCAATTACAATGTGTTTGAAATTTTGTAATAATAAACCGCAATTTTGTAAAATAAACCGCAAATGATTTTTCCCCATAAACCGTAATGTAACTGAATTATTTTAAGTGTCCCTGTAAGAAAACTATAAGAGCTACACACTTCAGTTGAAATAGGGAACATGCTATGGAGAACGACAATAACATATACAAATTGCAGGGCAATCCGAGCATATTTACGGGAGTTAGAGCACGGACAGACGGCAGACGGCCATACGGCAGACAAACCGAAGTCATAAACACTTTTCAACTAGGTTGGAAAGTGTTAATAAAAACACGATCGTGTGTTACATTTAAGAATTTTAAATAAATATCATAATATACATGTGTATGTGTGTATATATGTATGAATGTATGCTTATACATTTATTTATTAAAATTACATAAAAATAGATAAAACCTTTTATCTTTGTAATTTATATGCATTTTATTTATTTCGATTGTATTATATTTAAATGTAGTAGAGAGCAATAAACGGAGTGTGTTCAAAATTTGCATAAATAGATAAAGTTTTTTCTGTGAGAATTTTGTTTTCTTTGCGAGACTGAAATGAAACAAAATGGATTTAACACGACATTAAATGAAAATTTATGAAAATAAAAATGTGTATGTTGTAGTCATCAAAAGCTTTCTTCTGTTTATATATAATACATTAATTCGCAGTTATATACCAATAGATAAGTGCAAATTATAGAGAATTTTTAACACTTTCAAACATAGTTGAAAAGTCTTTATGAATTTCGTTTGTCTGTCTGTCTGTCTGTCAGTCTGCCGTCTGTCTGTCCGTGATCTAACTCGAGTATATATATTCGGAGTGTCATTTAATTGATGTACGCTACTGAGGTTTACTATGGCATGTTCGGTACTGAAAATGGTGTGTAGCACTTATTGTTTTTTACAAGGACACTCAAAAAATTCCGTTACATGACGGTCTATGGGAAAAAATCATTTGCGGTATATTTTAATGATGTTAAATAATTTCAAACATATTGTAATTTACATGTATCACCGAGTTTCACTACAAGAGGCTTATATACAAGAGTCTTCTATGGAGAATGTGGTGTAAATAGCACTTATAGACTCTTTACAGGGACTCTCAAAATAATTCCGTCACATTATGGTCTATGGAGAAAAATCGTTTGCGGTTTACTTTTATAATGTTTCACTATTTTAAACATATTGAAATTCATATATATCAGTAAGGTGCATTACTAGAGGCTTACTATTGAATATTGTGTCGATAGGATTCATCGTTCATTTACAGGGACGGACAAAAAAATTCGGTACTGTCTGTTAACAATAATCGCTGGAAGTGCATTTTGAGTTGCTGCACGTGTTTTTAAATTTAACTAATTTTTTTGTCTATTACTTAGTGTGTATAAAATCTATAGATCATATACAGGGCAGCAGAAAAGTTTCGAGTACATTTTCGTTCATTGACGAAAATCCCAGAAGGAGGATTTTAAACTGTGCTACGCGGTTTCCTAACTAAACTAAAATGCAGCATTATATGCAGTATAAATAGAAATCTATAGATTAATTACAGGTCTGTACAAAAGTATTCGGATATTTTTCCGAATATTGTTTGTAATTCTTGATATTGGGTTTTTAAATATGTTGGGCTTTTTTCAAATTGTATATTTAGATATAATATTTTAAATTATTAAACGGTAAAAAATTGTAAAATTAATTTGGAAGTCTTGGAAAGTGTTACATAATGTATGCTTGATGCATGATTTTTCGTTTTTGTTTAAATTTAAGAAGAGCTACAGTTGTCACTGAATAAGAAATGCCCTGCAATACAGCACCAATAATAGTGTACCAACATGTATATTTTTAATTAAAATTACGAATTTTGAGCACTTTTACTTAAAAAAAAACTGAGATGCGGCTATAAGGTTCATCACAAAATCATAACGTATCAGCAGAGCCGTTCTTAGGGGTGTGCGACAGGTGCGCGCCTAGGGAGGCCTCGAGTCCGAAAAACAAATTAATGTGAAATAGTTAAATATTTATTATTGATTTTGTTGCGAGTTATTTATTTCATAATAAAATTTATGCGTGTAAACATGTTTATTTATAAAATGTAAAATGTTTTATCAGTAATATGTTCGGTGCAAGTTTTGGACGCTCGAAAAGAGAATAGATTGTTTGCAGCTTATATTCAATCTATAGACATTATTATACTCAGCCTAGGTGGAACCGGGTGCATGAACTGAATATTAATTGTTACACATACATAGGTTATGCGAGTTTTACTGAAAGGCGATTGCAATGAAGGAGAGGGATTCATTAGTTTGGAAAGAATCGATTTTAATAACTATGTATTTGTAATGTAACAATACAGATTTGTTTTCTCTCTTGTGTAATCAAGATTCTTTTTTTATTATACGAATATTGATGAATACCGAATCATCTACACGCATACGTATATGTCCTGTCGCATAAACACGGCTGACAGGCAATAGAGCTGAAACCCAAGTCTTGCCGGACGCGACATTACAAACCAGCAAAACTTTTAAAGGCTTGGCTCATCTTTTGGAGCTCCGGACTACGAGACAAAATATTTAAAGTTTCCAAAAAATGTGAAAGGTTTTAAAGGTTCTCAGAAAAAAGATAATTTTGGGACATATTGATTTTTAATCAGATTTTTTCCTATTTTTTGGTTTTTTTATTGAATAAAACAATATTCACACACTTAATCTTCTATAATATTAATGTCAGTAAATGTCTATGTTATTAATGTCGGTAAACGTCGGTGTCTGTCTGCCTATATGTAAACGGATAAACTCGGCTCCGGGGCGACTTACACGAGCGTTTTTGACATAAAAAAAATTCAGCTTTTGGTTGTATAGATACTGATTTTTAATAGACCTAACAAATTTTTATATTCATAAACTTTAATTTGATTGTACTGATTTTTATTTTTAATTTTGGTTTTAGAATTAAATTCTTGAGCTCCCGAGCGTAGAACGGGTTAAACAGCTAGTTTGCTAATTAAATAAAAAACTTTAATCAGGTTGCAATTAAAGAAAGAATAAAGTTTACAGGTATATTTTGTAATCTTTATCACATTCATTACTGCCATAATATGAAGTAGTCTGATCGAGTAATTTAATCGATTAAACTTTGACTACGAAACTTTTCTTTATTAGAAATTGCTGCAACTAACGACTATTTTTTTCTATTCGTCGCACTTAAAAAAAAATCTTTGCCATACATCTCTATGACAATTTCAAGATAAATCTATCACAAAGATTTTTTTTAAAGAGTAGTACGAAACAAAATATGAAAATATTCGACAGTGACTCTGCTCGGTCCGTGGGACGCATAGGTCTCGCCGTAACCAAATACATAAATATTTTAAACATTATCTTTGATTTATGTTTCTATCTCAATTATCAGAATGTATATTAAATCACACAAATTAAAATTTTTCTCCTCTAAACTGTTTTAAAAATTGCTTGATTTTAGATACTTTTAATTGACTCTCGGATGATGACTGATCACTCGCTCAAGAATGACATGTAAATTTACTAGAATTCTGTACGGGCCGAAATTTTCAGACCTACGTCCAGCCCTGGCCAGAGAGGGCTATACTGAAAGCCGTGGTATACGGAATTACAATGTTAATGATTATATTCCAATGAACACTCATTACAATTAAATAATTTAGAAGAAAAGAAAAGGATTATTAAAAATGTTACAATTTTGAAGCTCTATAAAGAAAAAAATAAGGTAGATTCTTAAAAATATTTTTCTTTAACTTATTAAGCCAAAATAACTTTCTAAAGAACCCATTAACAAATGTGCAGTCGTCTTGAAAAAAAGAAAAAAAGAGAGAGTGAGCATCAAAAATTAAAATCTATCTATATCTCGAAAACTAATTAGTGGAATGATCTGTACTGTTCACATATATGCAGGGCCTGATTACCAGTGGGCAAAACTTCCACCAGTAAACAATATACAATTTTGTTATATTTAAATGCCTTATTAAACCGAGTTTGAATAAGAAGACATACCTAGTCTTTTTACAGGTGAAACTTTGCGTTCGTCGGTAATCCCCTACTTACATGCCCATGTTTTTTTCAGAATTGTGGTTCGTTTTCTGTAAGGAATAATGTCGATCATAATTCATAATTTTTGTATGTGAATTTATTAATATTTTTTTTAATAATTCAAATCTTGTGTTTTAATTAAAAGGGAATGCCTGAAATATATTTCGGTCTATGCATTGTATCGCATTAAAAAATCAGTCTGATGATTTTTTGGGAAAATAACAAATAAAAGTTTATCATATGAATTAATATTAACGTCCTCAAACTTACGAAGATTTAAGAAAATTATACAATCGGTGCTCTTTTTCTCGGGCTACCTTAATCAGAGGAACGAAAAATGTTGTCAAAAGTGGGTTTTACCATTGAAAATTCAAAGTCGATACAATTTGAAATACATAAATGACCAACCTCTATTTCAAAATTTGTAGTCAAATTCGAAAATTAGACACAATTCCCAGTCGAACAGTACCTTTCGCATCTCTCTGCGGCGATTTGGCGATTAAAAAGTATAGGGATGCTCTCTCTCTCTTTTTTAGACGTATGTACAGTATAAAATCACTAATTTATAAAAAAAAAAAAACAGAAAAGAAAAAGGTTATTCCAAAATATAAAACTTGCAGAAAAAAGAATAGCCTGAGTCCAGTCTTAGTATTATGAAAGAAAATTAGCCGAAGTCTGTATAAACCACTACTAACCCCCCCCCCCCCCTTCCTCAAAGAAAAAGCGTAATCCTGGGTGCACCATAGTGTATGGCATGCTTGCTTTTTCAAAAGTTGATTGCATTTTGGAAAGTAGTGTTGCCAATTTAGCAGATTTTTTTAAAAATCAAAATATCTACCAGAATTTGCGAATAGTTACCTCTATTTTATTTAATCACGGAATGTCTGTCATTAAATAAAGCAAAAATTTCTATTTGAAAATTCTGGTCGATGAATAAAACAAAATCGGCTAAATTTGTTACATTCGAAAGAATTGAGGGTTTTAACTAGCTCGGAAGTGAAGGGCCTCGCAAAAGTTCTTGCACCCGACCTCGCTTCCGCTAAGGACGGCTCTGCATATCAGTGGCCTCTGTTTAATAATGAAAACGAAAATACATAACCATATTTTTATGTAATATACCTTTTACATACGTGCCATTTCATAACATATATATCGAGATATAGCTATCCTCCAAATCGTAAAAAATACACTATTGCAGCACCACATGGTGGAAGATATCTATTAAAATATAATCAACACCAACGGATGTCCAAATCGTAAAACGTTACAAAATTATTAAATTTTTTTTTTGCAATATTGTATTTGCAATAAATTCATATTTAATACTTGGAAATTTTTCATAGAAAATTTCGCACGCCTTGCATTTATAATAATCAAATTTTAATTGCTTAATAGGCGTATAGCCAACATAGTGAAAAAGTACCCAAGCCGGAACTCGAATCCGGGTCATCAGTATAGCGCACAGAAGTATTAAATATGAATTTATGTCAATTATCGATGCTGGATTTTCTTTGATTTCGTGTTTGCCCAGGGTTGGTGGCTCACGGAAAATATTCCATCTAGTGCTGCGTTTGTAGCCTTGCCAACATGTTATAGTGAGAAAGTTTCAGGCTGAATATGGTTCCCAAGTGCTTCAGTTGGTCGAACATCTGTGCTCTGTACTGATGACCCGGGTTCGAGACCCGGCGTGAGTACTTTTTCACTATGTTGGCTATACGCCTTTTAAGCAATTAAATTTTCAATATTGTGTTTGCTATATTGTATTTGCAATTTACCATTTTTTATTATCGAACATTTGTCTTTCTGTTTTATAGTTATGGTTCCCACATTGAAATACCTTTTAAAATAAATTTAAATTTAACGATTGAAATACTAAAAATACAATTATTATATATATTTTAATACAATTACTATACACTGTAAAAAAAAAAAAATCCTGAAAAAAACGGAAATTGTACTGGCAATCGAGACGCCAGTACTATTTCCGTATTTTAACGGAAAAAAAATTTCCGTAAATTCCAGGAAATTTTCCGTGATTTCTGAAATATCCGTTTTTAAATTTCCGTTTTTTAACAGATATCTTCCGTATTTTTTAGATATTTTTATATCATTAAAATAAATTTTATAGGACCAAAAAAAAAAAATTCTCAAGGAAGATCTTAAAACACTTTATATATTTTTTTTCTTTCATTTCTGTGCGAGTTTTTAGTAAATAACCAACACTTGCCACGGAGGGGGTTCGAACGCGGAAACTTCTGTGTAGTAAACTGGCGGGCTGTACCATTACGCTAAGACTGGACACTTCGTTCTCTCAAATGTTGTTATTTATTTTAGATGCTTTTAGTAATGCAAAAACTTAAAATTTCCATAGTTAGAGGGATCTTTTCAATATTTTATTTTCATAATTTTTAATATCTTGCTTTATTATTTGATGCTTTATAACAGATAAATTTTAACTTTTTATGTATTATATGCGTAAAACACTGTATTAAGACTAATGATTGCTTTTTTTTGCAATAGTACATATACTTTTTAAAATTATTTGTCTGTTGATCTATTTATCAATTCCAGTAAAAACAATTATCTTAAGTAGACGTATTTATTACATGCTATTAAAGTAAATTTTCTTTATCTCTTATTTTAAAAACTTATGTGAATAAACAATTTTATAATAAATTAAATTATTATATTTAATCTTTGCTGAGAGCTTTTGTGAAAAAAATCGAAACAAAAAATAGATTTTTAGAGAACATTTTAAAATTAATGACCTTAGGATAGGTAAGTTTAAAGTTGGACTTGATAATTTAGTTTAATTTATAAAATTATAAACTAACGAAATAAATTATAAACTTTATGAAATTATAAACTTCATTTTTATAAAAGTAAACAAAAAATTATTAATTATTTTTTATAAATTTAAAGAAAAAAATATCAACTTCGTAAAATTATAATTTATAAAATAATAAATTGTAGTTTAATTCCCAAATTTATAAGACAAATCAGCTTAGTTTAACACCTATGTACCGATAATTTGCAAAAATATTATTTTATAAAACCTTAAAAATATTTATAAAAAAAAAAAAAAAAAATAGATTTTTAGCGAAAATTTTGGAAATTAATGACCTTGGGATATGTATGTTTAAATTTGGATTTATTAATTTAGTCTAAATTAATTTAGTTTAATTTATAAAATCATAAACTAACTAAATATATTATAAACTTTATAAAATTATAAACTTCATTTTTATAAAAGTAAAGAAAAAATTATTATTTATTTTTATAAATTTAAAGAAAAAAATATAAACTTTCTAAAATTATAATTTATAAAATAATAAATTTCAGTTTTATTCACAAATTTATAAGACAAATCAGTTTTGTTCAATACCAATAATTTGCAAAGTTATTATTTTACGAAACCTTTAATAACCTAATATTGCCTCACGTTAATAAAATTAAAATAAAATTTTAAAATGTCAGTGAAAAAATTCATAATTTGAAGCACTATAAAGAAAAAAAAAGTAGATTTAAAAAAATATTTTTCTGTAATTTATATAAATAAAGTAAATTTCTAAAGATTTCACTAAAAAATAAAAAATATCGTTATTATTTTCACAAAAAATTACCGTCCAGACACGGGCCCGGTTAGAATGAGCTCCAGGATTGGCCCGAGTCTAATGACAGAAAATAGGCCCACGGATAGGACCGGTCCAAGCCTGGATCATAGAAGACCCTGGACCCTAATAAATACAACAATCTTAATTTACATTTCAAGCAAAACGACATCTGTATGCAAACCTAAGAACGTTATTTACGGAAATGGGGAAATACGGACATTGTACTGTTTTGAAAAAAAATCCATCAAATTTACGGAAAACTTTCTGCATATCTACGGATGTGAAATCTCCTTTACGGAACTAATGTCATTTACGGAAATTGTACTGTTGTTTTGGAAAAATGAAACTTCTCCGTAAAATTTTACGATAAAATCTCTTGTATTTTCACGGATTTTTTTTTAGAGTGTATATATTTTTAGAGAGCATGTAGATAGACTTAGTTACAATTTGTAAGTTTTTATTATAAAACTTTGTTTTTATTTCCTTATAGTTAAAATTTCCTAAACTGAAGGTCCTTCGCAAAAGATTGTAAATTAAAGGATTTTACATATATTTTGGAAAAATATCAGATACCTTCTCGGAAATTTAGATAGACTTAGTTACAATTTGTAAGTTTTTATTATAAAACTTTGTTTTTATTTCCTTATAGTTAAGATTTCCTAAACTGAAGGTCCTTCGCAAAAGATTGTAAATTAAAGGATTTTACATATATTTTTGAAAAATATCAAATACCTTCTCGAAAATGCATCAGAAATTTAAAATATGCCACTTTGAAAATTTCCTTTTCATATAAAACATGTTTCGATCAAGAGTTGTTTCCCAAACTAATTTCCTTTTCCGAAGAATACAATTAAAATTCCCTGTTCTTTCGTGAAACGGAAATTAAATCTTTCTAAAGAACATGAAAGTTAAGTGATAACTTCTGAAATTGGAAAATAGGTAATATGGCAAAGGTTTAATTTTAACTTTATATACAGTGAATTAATATCGAATTATTCTTTTTGATATATCACACATACATTTTATATATACATTTTCATACATATATTTTATTTAAAAATAAATTAAATTTTAAAAGAATCATTTTTATTTTCTATAATTACGAAATGTCTGTCATTAAATAATCTAAATATTGTTCTTAGTATTTTCTGGTGTGAATTAGGAAATTCTGAATTAAAATAAAATTCCGGGTCGTGATGTGTTAAGCTTTTAAAATTTGAAATTATATTTAGTAAATTCACGAAAACGTTTATTAGAAAGGACCACGCAGAAATTATACTGAAAGTGGCTTCGGTGGAATTAGTGAAAATTTTTATGTGTCGTAGTTCACGCAATGCTGACTATATGTCTCAATGACCACAATCCTGAAAAATGTTTAGTTTTGATTCTATGACCATTCAAAGATCTTAATTCATGCAGTTCACTTTTGAAAATGGTTTCGAAAGTGATTGTCTCCTCAGAAAATCTGCAAAAAAGTCTAACAAGTTGGAAATTGTACGCCTAACGTGACAAATGAGGTGCGTTCGTACTGATGTTATTTCAGTGAAATGAAATGATTTATATCGTCTGTTATTAATGATGTGATTAATTTCAATAATAAAATAAGTACATTTTAAGTTGGCAACAGGTTATCTTTGCCTGACATTTACAGAAAATTCCAATGGGAAACTTAAGCCTAGCTTTGAAAATTTCAGAGCTTGAAATCCCTATTTAGACTTTTTTTTCCATTTAATATCTATTTCTCCAGAAACCTATAACCAAAAAACTGTCGGTAGATTATAGGATTGCTATAGTTAAATAATTTTAGTATACAAATTCGGTTTTTAAATTCAGTAATACGGAAATAATATCACTCAATCTTAAATAGGATGTAATCACCATGTCAGCCTAGAATCATTACTTATAATGAATATCATTGAATTAACTACGTATGATAAGATTTAATAGAATGAAGAACGTGACTATAACTTGGTCATAGTTGTTATTAAATGCCATATACGTCATATATGACTATAACGTCATACACGTCAAATAACTTGGTGATACATCTTGGTAGCTTGTCGATTAATCCTCGGAAGCTGCTGTTTTGATTCGATTTTCATAAAATTTAAAATGACTCGACAAAATTCTACAAAGATTATATATATTAAATTTGAAACCATTCGGTTGGGTAGTTTTTGCGCTCTTATATGCGAACAGACGGACGGAAGACGGACGGACAGACGGACAAAGCAGACGACGACTATAAGTGCTACGTATTTATATGATTACGAACGCAAAGTGCAAAAGTACTAAAAATTGCAAAAGTACTCGCTTAGACAACGACCTCAGATTTATTATAGAAAATAAGACATAATTCTGCATCCATCTCTTAAATTTTTCTTTTATTTATGTTTGTATTTTTTTTTCAATAATTTTACACATTTATTAGAGACCATGAGCTAATCCTCTTAAAATTTAGAGTAGCATAACAATCTAGTATATATAGTCTACACAATAATAAAGATAGTTGTTTCAGTGTGTGAGTCTGTGTGCTCTTTTCTGAAGAGACTGCTGCATGCAGATTTACAAAATTTGTCAGGAATGTACCTCTGTACCTGAAGTTATGTGCTTCGAAGCCACTTTTGTATCTTTTAAATAGATTTAAATATAAATATATATACATATATATATATATATATATATGCGATTTTTAGCGTTTTTTCACCTTTCGCAGCGATTTTTATCACATTAGTAGAAATAATCCTATTTCAATCTTTTATCTTAATATAGCATATTTTAGCCTGATTTGAATAAAGTTTATTCAGCATTCGTACAGCATTTTTTTAATTTTTTGAGAATTTGTTTATGAGATTTTTAGTGATTTTAGCATTTTGCTGCGATTTAAAGGAAATTGCAACTTTACGTCTTTTTAAAGATCAAAAATGTTAACAGTTGTCAGACTTTCAAAGAAATTTACATACATCTGGTAACAATTTGCAAGGTTTTTAAGAAAACATTATTTATTTTTCTTTTGATTATAATTTCCCCTAAATGAAGTTCGATCGCAAAATATTCAAATTTAAGGATTTTAAATATATTTCGGAAAAATATCAAATATATTCTCGAAAATTTATCAGATATTTAAAATATGCCACTTTGAAAATTTCCTTTCCATGTTAAACATGTTTCAATCAAGAGTTGTTTCTCAAACTAATTTCCTTTTCCGAAGAATACAATTAAAATTCCTTGTTCTTTCGTGAAACGGAAATTATAACATTTTATTTTTAAAGAACATGAAAGTTAAGTGATAACTGCTGAAAATGGAAAATGGAGACTATGGCAAAATATTTAATTTTATCCTTATATGCAGTGAATCAGTAATTATCTTTTCGATTTATCGCGCATGAGACACATTTTCTTTAAAAACAATTTTACAATTTTACAATTTTTTTGGCAAAAATAATATTGAAAAAAAAATTAAAAGAAATTTTTAAAGATCGATATACAACTTGAATTTCCTCAATTAGGGATTTTATTCTTCTATTTTAGACTGGAGATTTCCCACACCGAAGCTCTTTTTTGAAAAATTACACGAACACTCATCAGAAATTTAAAATTTGTCAATTCGCTTTTCATGTTAAACCTGTTTGAATCAAGAATTGTTTTCCAAACAAATTTCCTTTTCTATAGAATGCATTTAAAAGTCCCTGTTCTTTCGCAAAACATAATTTAAAGCTTAATCTTTCTAAAGAACATGAAAGCCAATTGATAGCTGCAGAAAATTTAAAATAGAAACAATTTCAAAAGGCTGAATTTTAGTTTCACGAATACAAGGAATTAATATTGAATTATTGTTGTCGATTTATCTCACAAGAGACTTTTTTTTGTTTAAAAACAATATTATATGTATATATTCTGTAAAAATAACATTAAACAAATATTTTAATAGAAATTTACAAATATCTATTTACAATTTGCATTGTTACATTACGAAACTTTTTGTTTGATTTAATGTTAAGCTTTTCCACACAGAAATTATTTAATTATTTTACGTAGATTCTCGAAAATTTCAAATTTTAAAGATTTTTTTTGTGTGTGTGTTTCTTGGCGATATTTCGACATTGATAAAAGGAAATCTGTTTCAATCTTTACCCCGATGTAGTAACTTTTATTATTTGAAATCTTCTCGAACTTTTTATGCGATTTTTAGGATTTGTCGCATTTTGTGGCGGATTTTTGTCTGAAATGTTAAGAACTGTCCGGTAAATTTTGTTAGTGCCAAAATTCAATTCATTAGAAAGAACCGAGCATAAATTATATGAAAAGTGGCTTCGGCGGCAGTAGGTGAAATTATTATATGTTGTAGATCATACGATGGTAAATGTCTCAATGACCACAATCCTAAAAAATATCTAGATTTGTCTCTATGATCGTCCAAAGTTCTTAATTCACACAGTTCACTTTTGAAAACAGTTTTGAAAGTGAATGTGTCCTCAGAAAAACTGCAACCAAAATCGAAAAGTACAAAAGTACCCGCTTAGACAATGACCTCGGATAGAAATTTAATATAGAAAATAAGACATAATTCTGCATTCATCTTGTACTGTAGTTTTAGTATACATTAGTTGACGTTTACATTCTAATAATATTATCGAAGAGTTGGCCTGATCGTCACAGTGGATATTTTACTATAATAGTACGTAAGTGTTAAAATGAAGTTCGTTGTATCGCAAAACACTTCAGATGCGTTTCCTGAGTAAAGAGACACAACAATAGTTCGGAGATATAATAAGAACTCATTCTGTCGAAATTAGTCCTTTATTTGAAGCGAAAAGTTGCATAAAAGTAAAAGCAAACAGGTGGGTCGGCTTGCTACATAGCAAGGCAGTGTCAAGAGAAGTCTTTACACCTCTACATCTCAGCAAAGACTGATCATCACAAAATCATCACAATGTTCACAGGTCAGTGAGTATTTTACACCAAAAATAAAGTAATTGGCAAGATCCATTAACGCCAGCAAAAATAACCGTTAATGATAAGAAATAGATATATTTAAATATGGCGATTAAAGAGGGGGGTGTAATATCACAAAGTTCATCAGTAAACTTTTTGTGGCTTTTATGCGCTGGGAAAACATCTGCGATCACGAAATATCGAGACAGAAATAACAATTTGTAAAAACATAAACTGCGGATGTATATAAATTTTGTGTTAAACTGAAATAATTACAAGGCTAAAAGTAAATGTATTATGATAACTAGCAGATGCCCAAAGTTCAGAATTAAAAAGAAAGAAAATAATACCGGACAAAGTGCATACATACACAGCGAGAAACATATTGTTCTAATATTCGAGCTGCGGTGTACACGTAATTAAAAAGGTAAGATATGAGAGAATAAAATTGCATCTGCCTGCAAAAAGGATAAAGCATTAAACTGTTAATAAATGAGACATGATTTTAGAATAAAAAGAAAAGAGAAGAGATAACATTTAACAAAAGAATTAAAAATGTTTTTTTTTGTATAATAAAAAGCATATATATGGATCTATACCATACATCTATTATATTTTTCTTTTCTTTTTATTTGTAATATCTTTTTTTACAATTTTACAAACTAAACACAGACAACAAAATAATCCTCTTAAAAAATATAGCAGGACAATCTAGTATATCTAGTCGACATATATAATAATAAAAATAGAAGTTTTTGTGTGTGTGAGATTGTCTGCAGTTTTCTGAAGAGACCGCTCTACTCATATTTACGAGACTTGGCAAAAAGGTATCTCTATATCTGAAGTTATGCACCTCGAAGCCAGTTTTTGTAGTTTTTTATTACATTTCTTTATAATTTTTTATGCAAATTTCAGCGTCCATTCACTTTTCACGGCGATTTTTATGACATTAAAAAAAGGACTCCGGTCTCAATATTTTTTCCAATATAGGAAATGTTGGCCTATTTTGAATAAAGTTTATTCGGAACTCGTACAGCATATTTTGAATTTTTCGAAATTTTTTTTATTGGATTTTTAGCGGGCTTTTTTTTTTTCATTCTAGTGAGATTTTTTTTTTTATACTTTCGTAAAATTAATCCTGTTTCAGCTTTTTAGCCATATATAGTTAATTTTTTCCTTTGAGATTTGTACATTTTTCGCGAAATTTTATGCGATTGTTAGTTTTTTTTTTTTTTTTTTTTTTTTTTTTTTTTTTGCATTTTGCATTTTGCGTTTTGCGGCGGTGTTTTGGACAAGGAATCTGGTTTCAATCTTTTAGCTCAATATAGTAAATTTTGTGCTCTGCAAATTTTTTAATCTTTCGCGAATTTTTCATGCGATTGTTGTTTTTTTTTTAACTTTCCGCTACGATTTTTTTCACATCCGATTTTAATCTCTTAGCCGGGATCTAGCAAATTTTAACCTTTGCGAGTTTTAAATTTTTCATTAAATTTTTATTTGGTTTTTAGCTTTTTTTTTTTCATTTTGCAGCAGTTGTTTGACATTTATAAAAGGAATCCGGTATCAATTTTTTAGCTCAATATAGTAATTTTTGTTATCTGTAATTTTTTAATTTTGCCAAAATTTTTCTGAGATTTTTAGCGTATTTTTATTCAAAACTCCAAATTTGACAGCATTTGTTAAAAGATACTTTGTATTTCTGGAAAAATGCAAATCGCTTTTCAAATTCCTAATACCTGATTAAGAAAACCTGCAAATGTCATGCATTTAAAACAGAAATGAATTCATGACTACTCCGGGAAGTAGCCAGTTTTGATTTGAGAACAGTTTTAATATTCTTTTTTTGGTTATATATCAATAATTAATATATACAAACGAAAAAAGGAACTGGAAAAAAAGTTAAGGAAAAGGAGGGTGTGCGATGGACTATGGTGGAGTTTTACCTAAAAGCGTATAGATACATGTATAATTATGGTATATTATATGCTAAGAGGACAGACTAATGCCAAATATTTATGAGCCATTCCTATGAAATGCTTATGAAATGCCTATGCATTTTCCTACACTTTGTGAGTAGCCTATTAAATGCATAATTAAAATGCATAATTTAATTCAAAATAAGTAATTTTATGAATAGCCTATTAATGCCTATGAAATGCCTTTATGAAATGCCTATGCATTTGCATACACTTTATGAGTAGCCTATTAAATGTATAATTTTGTGCATAATTAAAATGCATAATTTAATTCAAAATAACTAATTTTGTGAGTTAATAGGCTTATTAATGCCTATGAAATGCCTTTATGAAATGCCTATGCATTTTCCTACACTTTGTGAGTAGCCTATTAAATGTATAATTTTGTGCATAATTAAAATGCATAATTTAATTCAAAATAACTAATTTTGTGAGTAGCCTATTAATGCCTATGAAATACCTTTATGAAATGCCTATGCATTTTCCTGCATTTTGTGAGTAGCCTATTACACTTTCATATAACTCTCACTTCGTAACTAACACTTTGTGGTTTAATTTTAACTTTTCATTTTTTTATATATTCCACAATTACTAATATTATGTTTGCCTTTATGAAATGCGTATGCATTTTCCTACATTTTGTGAGTAGCCTATTACACTTTCATATAACTCTCACTTCGCAACTAACACTTTGTGGTTTAATTTTAACTTTTCATTTTTTTATATATTCCACAATTACTAATATTATATTTGCCTTTATGAAATGCCTATGCATTTTCCTACATTTTGTGAGTAGCCTATTACACTTTCATATAACGCTCACTTCGTAACTAACACTTTGTGGTTTAATTTTAACTTTTCATTTTTTATATATATTCCACAATTACTAATATTATTTTTGCCTACCGTCAACCAACTCTACCGTCCAGCTCTTTGCCTACCGTCACTTACCCAAAGTAGTACACGTACCCCAGGTTGGGAATCACTGACTTAGGCGATAAAGCTCAAGTCACATGAATTTGAGTCCAAATGGCAGCGTCTTCAGATATTTATGTTTTTGTGCATTATTCTCCAATTGACTGGTGCATCAGCACACTCTTGAGACATACGAAATTACCCCAATTCAACTTCTTCGTCACCGAGAAATTGCATGAGCCACTGAAGGTATGAAGTGTATACCTTCTCATTCATCCAGTGGACAGCCAGAACTGAGGACACCAAGGTTCCCCTCGCCAAGATAGATTTTATGGGGTTGGAATACATTTGTATTTTTTCAAATTTCTCATCAGAAAATTAGAATTTTTTACATACCTTATCTGTATGCTCTTCCTAGAGTACACTTTTCTTTTCTCTGTATACTTTTTTTTTCAATACTGAATTCATTGGCATGAAATATTATCCCAGTATTGGGGTGATGATAATTAGCCAATATTGCGCCAATAATGCTCTGAAATATGTAGTTAATGTAAAGCCAACAAAACCAATATTGGTGTCTCATTATTAGTATATCGAATTTAAAGCTAATATTTATGCAACATTGATGTTTTATTTGAAATATTTCAAATGTATATCAAATACCTGGATAATATTGTCATTTCACTAGAAATAATTCTAATTTAAATCCTATATCGCACAAATATTGGCTTTACTTTGAAAAATGTAACGCCAATATTTGTACAATATTGTCATTGGATTAGAAATATTTCTGATGTGTAGTCATTAATTAGCCACTGTGGAAATTATAATTGAAATACACAAGCATTTTTTTTTTACATTAGTAAAATATTTCTTGCAAGCATTGGTGCAATATTTCTAAAATGACAACATTTTGGAATAATATTTTAAGCTATTAAATGCTGCATTAGCACAATATTGGGCCTAGATATAGCTAATATTTGCTTGTTAATAAGGTATCCATTTGCGACACAAATATTTCTGACAATATGGTTCAATATGGAAAAAACCTTTTTACAAAAAGCGCCATCATGTAAAAAGAATCATTTAATAATTTTTATTTGCTCTGGAAGAACTTATTAAGCTTTGTACCATTTCATTCTGTTACTGTTAAGAAGTCATATGTCATGTTATAAAGTTATTTGAAAATCTTAAAATTTACAGAGCAAATCGATAAACATTTTAAAACTGAACACGTATTTTCATAGACTGTCTAAGTAAATACTTCAAATGAAGTCAGACAAAATAAACTAAAGGAAATATTTTCCCCTAGAGTAGAGTAAAAGAGTGGGTAGAGACAGAACTATTTTAAAGTGGATGTGGAAGGTTATTCAATTTATATCAGGCATTTCAAAGTGTGTAAACTTGATGTTTGCCTTGCGCTCTGGTAAATTTAACTGTCTGGAGAATTACAAGTAACATGATGTGACTGTTAAAGTAAAAAGAAACTTTGAAAATAACATTCGGGGAAACGACTGAATATCAATTTCAAATAAGAATAGAATCGATTTTGATTTAAACCTTTTGATTGGGATAAATATTACAGAAAAAAATTATGCTATATGACTTTTAAATGTTTTATGTCAAGAAATAAATTAACTTTTAACGATCTAGAACATTTAGAAATAAAACGTAACAGAAAATGTTCGAAGTCAAAATTGCAATTTTAAATTAAAAAATTTTATAGTCATCTTCAGTTATTTTATACTTAATTTCCGATAATTCTATTCGCATTTAAAAAATCCCGAAAAATATTATGATAAAACATAAACGAAACATAAAAATGAAAGGAATTGGCATTATTGAATGCGGTTTTTGAAAAATGTATTCTAACAAAGACGGGATTTATTCTATTTTGAAAAATTATTTATTAACTTCGTTGTTCGATTAAAAAAGAAAAAAAAGTTAAGATATATAGATAACAGAGGGTGCTGCACGAACTGAAAGGAAAATTTTTTTCGAAAATCAACCTTTATTTGCACTGGATAAAACGTTACGAGCATTCTACAAAGCCAAGAACTGTGTGTACCCCCAAACAAAGAATAACGACTTTGGCGTAATTAAGACGTTAAAAGCGCCATTTATTACGATATCTCTTGGATTACTTCCCATATGTCCATGCTTAAAATAAAGATATTATGACTCTCCTACAATTTGTAATTGAGGGGTCCTCTGCAATAACAAGGCAAGTGGAGTTGCCTTCATTCCTGAAAAACCATGTAAAAAGTCTTTTTGATCTACCTTGCTATTCCTTATGCTTTATTTCGTATACGAACCGTCCGGCATGGCTTTTAAAAACTTTTTCAACTTTCAGTTTCCGATAACAGAGCTGTTGGCATTATTAGGACTTTTTTTTAAACAAATACAAACGCTTATATAATTAATATTTTGTAAACTATTTTATTCACTATACACAGTTATAAAAAAAGTCATTATGTGTTCTAAATGTACTTTTTCTTTCACCCAAAACCATAGGATAAACAATCATAAGGTAGATGTTCAATTTTCAGATTTATATAATGTTTTACTCAGCATATGAGGAAATATAAATTTTATGATCATAGGCAAAGAAAAGATGCTAGAAAATTCTTCCTAGTAAGAATATATGGAAAGAAGTTATATTCTAAATTAAAATGTTGAAAGTAAACTAAAAAACTTCGTTGCTGAAAGCTCCATTTTTCACTTGCCTTGTTATTGCAGAGGGACAAATTATGTCATGGTATGTTATTTTCATTTGTAAGAAATATTATTATTACTGCATAGTACCCGTCAACAATTGACGGTAAACAACTTAAAGGTTCCAGAGAAAAAAATCATAACATAATTAAAATGTCAAACTTTTTACAGAATATTAAAAAAAATATTTCAAAAAAGTGAAAACCTCTCCTTTTAAAACCGGGATGGGGGATAGGCTGCATATTAACTGATCTCTTTAAGGTAGGTGAACCAAAGTTGGCCATAGCTAAGCTTTGAGGATTTTTTATAAATTTCTGGTTGAGTGTGTGTGGCTGAATTTTTGTTTGTAAAATTTTACATTTATCTCTAACACATATCAAGTATACTTTTCTTTGTAAAATAAAATTTAATTACATCAACAATACAATTTCAAAATTGTAGTTTGTAGGCCACCTTTGGCGCATAGAGTTCCAAAGTTGGACCATGTATTGAAATCACTTTTAAAATGTGAAAAAAAATATTCAGCAAACTATTTTGCTTACTGTTGTGCTCTGATGATCCTTTCTTTTTTATACAGGGTGATTCATAAAAGATGGGCAGAACTTTAAGGGGTTATAGTACACTTAAAGACAAATAATATTAAATAGGAGACTAAGGGTCCCAGACGTATTCCCAAGGAGATAGGGGGCATTAAAGTTTAGGGTCCGAAATTTCAAATGATTATAAAACATGGAAAAATTGGTCGATTCGTTTGCGGTTTTTGCAAAAAATTTTCTTTATGCCAGTATTTTCTTGAAATAAAATTTTAAAGTTCAATTTCAAAAAATGCCGATAGGGGGCGCTTTAGACTTTGGAGTAACAAACAACTATTTTTTAACGTTATTTTTTGTATTTCTTTAAATGATTTCGAAAGCTTAGACTTAAACTTAAATTTTGATCTAAAAATCTGAGTCCTAACGAGTAGTTAAGTAGCGTAAACTGAAATTTGAAATTTGAAACCCTTCTCCCCCCAGAACAAAAATCAGTTATTCCCGATCTTTGTGTCGTAGATTAGGCTCTAACTACTGCCGCGTTTTGCTAAAATTATTCTTTATGTCAGTATTTTCTTGAAAATAAATTTTAAAGAAAATTTTCAAAAAATTCCGATAGAGGGCGCTTTAGACTTTGGAGTAACGAACAACTATTTTATACCGTTATTTTTTGTGTCTCATTAAATGCTTTCTAAAGCTTAGACTTAAACTTAAATTTTCAGCTCAAAATCTGAATCGCTGAGCGTGGTTCAGTAGCGAGGGGAGGGGGTTCAAATTTCAACTTCTGAACATAGTTCAGTTTGCACTACTTAACCATGCCCAACGATTCTGTGCTGTGATACGAGGCAAAAATACAACTTTCGTCAAGGACTGCATAGTCGGAATTCACTCATAAAGGCACTGGCACAGTTGGAAACGTCGCTCATGCAAACGTTAAAGCTCCATTCCTGACGCTAGTCACCGGGTGAAGAAGGAAACAGAAAGTATGCAAATGTCAAATGGGGAAGAAGAAGAACACGTATGCAAAATTTCGACACGATTCAGGCATAAAAACCACTGAACGGTGAGTCAAGTGTAAGTCGCTGTAGTAATGAATCGGAAGATGGTGCCCTTCACGAATAAGGAAAAGGCTGAGATGCATTTAATTTACGGAGCGACAGATGGAAATGGTGCAGAGGCACAACGAATGTACGGAGAGCGATTTCCTAACAGGCGGTTGCCTAACCGCAAAACTTTCGAGCGCTTGCACAGACAGTTGTGTGAGACGGGATCATTTCTCGCTTCCCGGTCGAATGCAGGTCGTGCAAAAAAGGACGAATCAGTAGTTGTTGCAGAAGCCATTCTGGATGTAGTAGCGGCGCAGCCAAGTACAAGTACACGAACAGTGGCTAGCCAGGTGGATACCTCACAGTCCACGACTTGGAGGGTACTGAAGGATGAACATTTGCTCCCGTTTCATGTGCAACGAGTCCAGAAACTGTCTCCAGGGGATTATCCAAATCGTATTGAATTCGCCCGCTGGTTTCTGCAGCAGAACGCGCTAAATCCACATTTTGGACGAACTGTGCTTTTCACCGATGAATGTACCTTCACACGTGAAGTTACATTTAACACACACAATGCACATGTATGGGCGGATGTCAATCCACATGCTACGTATCCACATGCTCATCAGAGACGCTTTTCCATCAATGTTTGGGCAGGAATCCTCGGAGACCACCTAATCGGACCGTACCTTCTTCCTGAACGCCTCAACGGTAAAACATACCTCACATTTCTGCAACATGTGCTGCCAGACCTGTTAAACGTTGTTCCTCCACGCATCCGGCGGGTCATGTGGTTCCAGCACGATGGAGCGCCAGCCCATTACGTACGAGACGTCCGCAACTATCTGGACATCACATTTCCGAACAGATGGATTGGTCGAGGTGGTCCTGTTGCTTGGCCTGCTCGCTCGCCAGATCTTTCACCCCTCGATTTCTTTTTTTGGGGACGATTGAAGGCTCTTATGTATGAGACACCCATTGAATCCCCCGAGGAACTGGTCGCCAGACTTTCCGCCGCTGTAGGGGAAGTGCTCGAAAAGCCTGATGTTTTCGCGAATGTTCGCCGTTCCATTCGTCGCCGTTGTTCTGCGTGCATAACCTCTGGTGGTCACAATTTTGAACATTTATTGTGATTACATGTTAATAAATATGCTTTGGTAACATAATCCTAATTTGTGTCTTTTTACCTCGTATCACAGCACACAATGTGTGGACATGGTAAACTGAACTGTGCTCAGGAGTAGAAATTTCAAACCCCTCTCCCCAGAAACTTAACCACGTCTAACGATTCAGATTTTGGGCTGAAAATTTAAGTCTAAGCTTTAGAAAGCATTTAATGAGACACAAAAAATAACGGTATAAACTAGTTGTTCGTTACTCCAAAGTCTAAAGCGCCCTCTATCGGAATTTTTTGAAAATTTTCTTTAAAATTTATTTTCAAGAAAATACTGACATAAAGAATAATTTTAGCAAAACGCGGCAGTAGTTAGAGCCTAATCTACGACACAAAGATCGGGAATAACTGATTTTTGTTCTGGGGGGAGAAGGGTTTCAAATTTCAAATTTCAGTTTACGCTACTTAACTACTCGTTAGGACTCAGATTTTTAGATCAAAATTTAAGTTTAAGTCTAAGCTTTCGAAATCATTTAAAGAAATACAAAAAATAACGTTAAAAAATAGTTGTTTGTTACTCCAAAGTCTAAAGCGCCCCCTATCGGCATTTTTTGAAATTGAACTTTAAAATTTTATTTCAAGAAAATACTGGCATAAAGAAAATTTTTTGCAAAAACCGCAAACGAATCGACCAATTTTTCCATGTTTTATAATCATTTGAAATTTCGGACCCTAAACTTTAATGCCCCCTATCTCCTTGGGAATACGTCTGGGACCCTTAGTCTCCTATTTAATATTATTTGTCTTTAAGTGTACTATAACCCCTTAAAGTTCTGCCCATCTTTTATGAATCACCCTGTATATATCTTTCGAGATTTTCTTCTTATCTTATGACACGAAAGACCTTGAAGAACATTTTGTGCACGGTAGTTCAGGGATTTTCTTCTGGGAGTTATTGACTTCTTTTGAATGATCTCTGGTGTTAAGAATAAATGGTTAATAAATTTTTTCAGAAAATTATGTAGCAATTTATGTAGAAATTTTGAAAATCATCCTTACTACACTGATTTCCACATTTGTTTTCTACGGTGGTCTCCTTGGGAACATGCATATGGTCGCCATTTGTACAACGTAAAAATATTAATCTGACAAAATTCTTAGAATTGAAGTAAATGTGGTTAAAAAGAAAGAAATGAGCTTTTAGAAAACATATCATAACTCAAAGTTCTAAGAATTTAAACACGTGTAAATTAAAATAACTTCTTACCTGGAAATTAGAACGACTACTCCTCAAAAGTGAAGTCACTGCATAGAATGTCGGAGGATCAAGGTGATCTCTTTAAATTCCGCCACGTGCACTGCAGATACATGATTGACAATGCAGTAGCACCATTTAGAGATTAAAAATTAAAAAAATTCTACTTTTGAAGGGTGGACTACTTTAGGGACACTGACCACCTTTGGCCCACCCACCTGACACGGAAACCATAGTTTTAAACCATTTTGCCACCGATTCTATGGGGAAAATAATCAAGGAAATGTGACAGAATATAAGTGATAAATACTGCGGTGAGGAAGTCAAGCATTAGTGGCTCAGAGGCAAAAGTCTCAAGTTTCAATACGGGAGACTCACTGTTAGAATCCAGTTGATTACATTGTGTCAGAAATTTATTTAAATGTACGGTATTTTATAAAATGTTCGGAAAGTAGAGCAGAGTCCTTTCAGATTTTTTTTTTTGTTTTCATAGTATTTACTTCTCACTTTAGAAAGTAATTTTATTTACACAAAGGATAAAAATAATTTATAAAACCGTACTCATCAGCAAATAAAAATGCTAAAATTCATCTTTAAAAAGCTAAAAAAATTAAAATTACACTTAATGTTTTTTATTACTTAAAATATATTAAAATTGTAAGAAAGATATTAAACTACATTAACATTATTCAGTGTCACAAATATAAACTAGTCGCTGGGGTATGTATAATGTAAAATATTAAAATAAAAATGTGTAAACTACTTATAAAATGCATTGCAATTCAAATAAAATCGTGGCTTGATGACGTCATAAAAAGGCTCGATTACTGAATTGCTTGAAAGAGGTTTTTCCTTATAACTCCAAAAATAATACTTCTATTAACTAGCGGTTTATTGCATCTGATTAAGCGTCAAATTTCCAATTAAAATATATCTTTGAAGTGAAATTTGGATGAAATACAGGGTCATGAAAAATCGAAGAGTGTGGAAAATAGGATTACAAATATCTCGGCAACTCATTATCCGATCGACTTCATGTTTTATGCAAAATTTATGTTTTTTTATTTTTTTTTTATATTTACTACTTAAAATAAACAATTTCGAAAATTTTTATATACCTTTCATCAGAACGAATAGTTCGAGAGTCCGAAAAAAATGTTCCGGTTAATCGAGGTTATTGAAATGAAATAGGCTTCTTCCCATTATTACATACTAAGTACATACCAAATTGCAAGTCTCTATCTCAATTTCTTCGGGAGATAGAGCGTTTACAGACACACAGACGGACGGCAAATTTTTTTTTTCTAAAAATATGTTTTTTGGAATCTCCAGTGTCTGAAACGTTTAAATACGTCAAAAAAAAATTTTCGATTTTCAAAACGATTACAAGACTTACCCTATACTACGTATGATGGGTAAGTAAAATGGAATAAATATACAATGTATTTTTATCCCTGATGAAGGTTATGTGTATAGCTGAATGTACTTGGAATAATTGACATTGAATAATATGTACTAGATTAATTTTGACAGAATTATTCAAATTGGTAAAGAAATAATATGAGATGTAATCCTTTCAACTGAGCGAAAAAGTCCCTGAGTGAAAAGGACTTTTTCGCTCAGTTGGGAAGATTATATCTCACATGATTTCTTTACCAATTTAAACAATTGTGTCAAAATTAATCTAGTGTAATCACGTTTCCAGCGTTTACTGGAGGTCCCACTACCCGTGATTTATTCTGTTGTGCTGATTCAGATATCAGACCAGACGCTATGATCATTAAGGTTAACTGGGTGAATTAGTTCAACCGCATTCGTCCGGGATTTCTCAGTTGCTAGAGCATTGGCTTCAGCCAAGGGATCCCGGGTTCGAATCCTGGCCCGGACTTTTTCGCCCACTTGGGATGATTACCTCTCATATGATTTTTTTAGCAATTAGAATAATTGTGGTAAAATTAATCTAGTGTAATCACGTTTCCAGCGTTTACTGGAGGTCCCATTACCCGTGATTTATTCTGCTGTGCTGATTAAGATATCAGACCATATGCTATTATCATTAAGGTTAACCGGGTAAATTAGTTCCACCATATTCGTCCAGGATTGCTTAGTTGGTAGAGCATTGGCTTCAGCCAAGGGATCTTGGGTTCGAATCCTGGCCCGGACTTTTTCGCTCAATTGGGAAGATTACATCTCAAATGTTAATGTACTTTAAAGTATTTCTTACAATTTTATCATCTTTCAAGTAATAAAGCACAGTAAGTATAATTTTATTTTTTTACCATAGTCATATTCCTACAGACTCTCGAAATAAAATTTTCAAATGAAATGAGCCAAGACAAGCTAAACTAAATATCTTCCCCATGAGTAGAATGAAAGTACGGGTAGGGAGACAGTTGTTTTAAAGGGGATGTGAGAGGTCTTTATTCAATTTATTGCCTGCCTTCTGGAAAGCGTAAACTCGGTGTTTATCCTGAGTTTTAAAATATTAAACTGCCTTGAGAATTATAGATAATCTGATGTGACTGCAATGTGAAAGGGAACTTGAAAAATAACATTCGCATTTATTGTGGCATAAGCGTATCGTGTAATATTCTAACATCAATTGTCTTTTCAACAAAAGTAAGATTTTGTTTGATATTTTTAGATGATGTTTGAACTCACTAACATGAAACCTGAGGGGCCCAATGAAACTCTCACTTTAACCAAAATCCCTGATAACAAACTAGAGAGAAAATAAATAAATAAATTACGAATCAATGTACTTTTAACTACATGTTAAAATAATACAGTCGCCAAAAAACACTTTATACGAAGGGAAGTCATTAAGTAAGTCATAAAAGATAATTAAATAATAACTTTCAATGATATTAACTTCAAAACTATTTTTATGTCTCAACATATTTTCCACCAATATTTATGCACTTATATTACCGTTTTATCAGTGCCTCAACACCAGCTGCATACAGTTCTTTGGGTTGCTGTCTCAGCCACATTAGTACTTCAAGTTGAACCTTACATCATCTGTGAACATCACCTTGCTTCCAAGGTGGTTTTTTAGTGGACTAAACAAATGAAAATTGCTTGGCCTAAGTCAAAACTGTATGGTGGATGTTGAAGAAGTTGCCATCCAAACTTTTTAATTGTCTCCTGTGTCCAACTTGAAGTCCTAATGTGGCTGAGACAGCAACCCAAAGAATGTTATGCAGCTGGTGTTGGAGCACTGATAAAACAGTGATATAAGTGCATAAATATTGGTGGAGAATATGTTGAGAAATAAAAATAGTTTTGAAGTGAATATCATTGTAAATTATTCTTTAATTATCTTTTGTGACTTACTTAATGACTTTCCCTTGTACATTATAATCTGCAAATTATCAAAAAAGAAAAGAACGGAAGCAGCCTTTCGACAGGAAATTGCGTTTATTTTTCACTTTTTGTTAAAAACATAAATTTGAAGGATTCTTCATACGGAAATTGCGCCAAACTTTAAAATTTTCAAAACAAACACCTAATATTTTACACATTTTGACACAAATTTTGTCATATTTGTTTTTTTTTCGTAAATTTTACCTTAGTATACCAAACAAAAAGACATTTGGTTAAGTAGTTAGGAATTATGAAGATTTAAAATTTGGAACTCCTAAAGTTAATTTCATTTGTAATCGTTGTAAAACAGATTGCAAATCGGTATTTTAAAGAATAATCCAAAAACTATTTATCGGAATGAGCTGTAAATTTTGATTCGTTTATTTGAAGCTTTTAGAAATCGATTTATGTAAAAAAAATTCATAGGTTCAATTCATATTAAAAAAAAAATATATTTAAAAATTTTTATTTTTTCCAAATAAATTTTTGAAAAAAAAATCTATTGTAATATGATTTTTTTTCTCAGAAAGCCATTTCCAGAAATTGCAAATAAATAAATAAATAAATAAATAAATCAAAGCTTTTAAACGAGTTTAGAACTTCTTTGAAAGACAAATTTCATATATTAAATTCAATAGAGATAAAACTGCACTTTCAAGAATAAAATAAGAGGAATTAATCAAAATACATTTTATACATATATTTAAACATACGTCAACAGTGCCTGATTATACAAAAGGCACGTGAAGCACATGCTTCCTCTCTAAAATTTAAAAGTGGCTCCAAAATGACTGTAAGAGGGCCGATCAAACTCCCATTTTTATTTTTATTTTATTTTTATTTTTTTTTTTTTTGGGGGGGGGGGGAATAAAGCTTGCTTAATATAATAGGAGATCCACATACTACTTTAAGAAACTTATTTAACAGGGATATATGAATGTCATCAATAGAATGTAAATAAATCATATAGCATCCTGATGTGCGTGTTAGAAAGTAACCGGTAAATTATGTTATATGTAACATTTTGAAGTATATACAGGTAAGATAAAAAAGTTGTTTAATGCAATATATGTGACATTGGCTAAGCTTACTCCCGGGAATAATATTAGTATAAAGGTGAGTTTTTATGAATTAAGAAAACTTTTGCCAAATGAAAGGGGGCCCTAAATGATACTGTGCTTCCCCTAGATTCAGCACTTAATCGGGCCCTGCACGTCAACCTATTATGAATCAATAATTAATGAATCCATAGAAATTTTATATAAAAAAGTTAAAACATGCAATGATTCATTACCTAAAATATTGCCAAATTATGGTACAGACTCTTAAGAATTGATCAAGAAGAAATGTGATTATCTCATACCTCCTCTCCTGTTGGTTTGTTTTAAAGGTTTGTTTTATTCTCCAGCAGTTAAACGATGTATTTTACTGAATTTTGTCATTGTGTACTTGTGTTCGTTTGTAACCCTGATGGTGAGCAAGTGCTTGCTCGAAAGAGTTCGGTTTCATATGAAAATACAGTTTTGTAATCTGAAATGTAATCTTTTAAACACCTGCAGTAAATTTATTTTTAACATAAAATGATATATGTGTTTTTAGAACATTTATGTAGTTATTAGTTATTTATTTACCATTTCTTGAAGTTCCAAATATGCGAATAAAAAATTACTTTCTCCTTCCGTCAACTAGTTCTTGCGTTATGCTTAAAAATTACCCGCATTGTAATTTGTTTCGCAACAATTACAAATTAATATTACAAACTTTAAACCTTGATAATCCCTACTACTTGACCAAATTATTTCTCGTTTGGTATCCTAAGATAAAATACACTTAAAAAGTCAAATTAGGAGAGAATTAGGTATTCGTATTGAAAATTGTACGTATTGAAGTTTGGTACAATTTCAATATCAAAGTGAATATCTATTTAAAATAATAAATGGGAAAAGGGCAATTTCCATTCCAATGGATATTTCCATTTTCTAAGGCAATTTTGTTGCTTAAAATGTATGGGGTGTTATCCTTTTTTTTTCTTTTAACCGACCGTAGATATGAGCATTGAAATTGTCAAATCTAAATCAGAGATTTAGTACTTTCGTATTGAAAATATCATAGTTTGCTTCAATTTCAATATGAAAGCGAGTCCGTGAGCTTATTTTTTTTTAAATCATAAATGGAAACTTTACCTTAGTAAAGGAATTGAATATATAAATGTTAATAAGTCATTTGTAATTTTATTTGCAAAGTGAATAGAAAAGAATTTTAAAACTAGAAGCGTACTTCGATAAACTGTCTAAGTAAATTTTTCAAATGTAATAAGTAAAGGCAAATTAAACAAGTTGGAAATTGTACGTCAAACGTGACAAATGAGGTGCGTTCGTACTATAGCTAGTTATATAAATATTCAGATCTTGATGATTTTTAATTCTGTGAAATGAATTATATCGTCTGCAGATTAATTTCTGAAATAAAATAAGTATCTCGGTCGCTTGACGATTTAACCTCGGAAGCTCCTCTAACAACAAAGCACCGATTTTGAAAAAAAAAAATTCAAATTTCTTAATAAATATTTTTATTAACATCTCCTAAAGTTTTGATTCGATTTTTAAAAAATTTGAAATGTCTCGACAAAATTCTGCAAAGATAATATACCTTAAATTACAAACCATTCGGTTGGGTAGTTTTTGCGTTGTTATATGCGGACGGACGGACAGACAGACGGACGGACAGACGGATGGACGAAGCGACGACTATAGGTGCTACGTATTTATATAATTACGAACGCACCTAAAAACAAAATATATTCACTATGTGTAGTGTGAAGTGGATTTAACTTCACATATTCCACTTTCATAAAATTCATTCCCCCAACCCCTTACTTTTTCTAAATTTTCTTTCTTTAAAATTATTTTAGTTTTCGTGTTATAAAATCTAGCTACTCCCTGTATTTCTCTTTTATTAAGCTTTCTTTAATTCTTTCCTCCCCGCATAAATCATATCGTTATAAAAAAAAAAGAAAAAGAATTTATTCCCATTGCAATTCGCTCTTTCCGATAGGCATTCAAGCTTTACTTAGATTTTTACGCCTACACATTTGTTCGTTAAGGTTTCATGTTTTCTAACGTATTTCATTATTTTTCTCAATTGTCCAGATGCCTTTCATATATAATATCTGTAACGTACCAATTCTATTTTTAACGCCAGTTCTCAATTCTTTAAGCTAACCCCATGAGAAATGAACCATGCAGTTTCGCTGGTTTACCAAAATTCCATATCTCCACTGTGGCGCTTAAATTCATAATATTTCTTCATCTCTCCTCCATAGGCTTATCATTAACGGACAATCGCCACCTGTCTCTCGTCACATTGTTCTCTCTAAAACAGTATGTTATTTGGCTAATTGGCGTATGTAATTATCGCCATGCCTTCACTGTAATCACGAAAAGAAATTGTGTAACGGCACTCACTCTCTCGCCGCCTGCCTTTAGTAACTTTGCGTGAAAGATTTAAGAGCCTACACTAGTCACTCGAAAAAACGCTCAAGCTAATGTTAAGTCTATGGGAAGGTTCTATCGCGATTTCTCGCTCGCATTTTAATATTTTTAAATGCTTTTTTTGCATAGGATAGCTGAGATAATCTCCAACGTTGTAAGTTTTTACTTTTTCGATTTTGATTCCAGGTATTTTATATAAGGGTGCTTACACTTTCAGAACCGGCTCCAACCGGTTCCAAAATTGAAAATGCCCGCTTATAAAAAACTGCAACAAAAATCGAAAGAGTAAAAGCTAACAACGTTGGGGATTGACCTCAGCTATCCTATGCAAAAAATAAATAAATAAATAAATAAATAAAAATATTAAAATGCGAGCGAGAAATCGCACTAGAACCTTCCCATAGACTTAACATTAGCTTGAGCGTTTCTTCCCGTGACTAGTGTAGGCTCTTAAGCCTCCTCCTCATATTGCATATTTGCAGGCCGGTGACTTGTGTGTAACAGAACCTGGTCGCAACTGCAGTTAATAAATAATATTCATATATGAGTACCAAGTCTAAGTCGCTTTCAACATTCTGGGAGTCCTTATTTTACTACAGAACTTTTTGGATACCTACAAATTATTTATTGGATTATGGCTAAACAAATCACCATTATATGTAGGATAAGAGAAATGGCAAGTAGCGAGTTGTTTTAAAGAGCTTTTGGGATGTCTTTATTCAATTTGTTTCCTGCCATCTGGAATGCGTTAACTTGGTCTTCGTCGGTCTTTGCTTTCTGAAAACTAGAACTTTCTTGATAATTATACATAATCTGATGCAACTGCTCAGTTTACAAACACTTTAAGAAGTGATATTCATATAAGTATCTAAATACTCATGCTTAATAATGGTGGAATCAATTTTGATTAAAACTTTCCGATCTGAAAAAAATATCATGCAAATTAATGGCGTTTAAATTTTTTAAATTTTTTTAGTCATAAAAATATTTTTTTGCGATAGATAATGTTTCCATAATAAAAAGGAGAAAATAATCAAAGTTAGATGTTATATTTTTAAATCTAAATTTTTGTAACCCTTTTTAGCTATTTATTACTTTTAACCGATATGTGTCCAAGCAATTGCAATAATATTATTTTTTTCATTTGAAATACATTTAAACGGAATTTTCTCAGTACTTTTTTGGATATGTTCATGACTAATGAATTACCGTATAGTACGTCGCATAATGCGCACTTGTTATTTGAGTCTGTATTTTTCTATATTTATATATTTTCGTCCTATTACGCCCCCCCCCCCCTTTGTTGAAAAGAAACTTTCATGAAATGTATTAAAACACAACAAATAGCATTAAAAATATAATAACTAGTACAAACTTAACATATATATATACAGTAATTGGCAACATTATGATTTGGCAGGATGACTACACTTGGATGCCTACTTCTGATTCATGCTGTATGATTCTGTCTTCCCTAAAGCAGGGTTGCCAGTTTGACCTTTTTTTTTAAATTCAGAAATTTCAAATTCGTACCGGAAATTCTGAAAGGAGAATTTTTACTTTAAGCAATCACGAAATGTCTGTCATTAAATAAAGAGAAGAATATTATAGAAAATTTCTGGTATGAATGATTTCGGAATTAAAAAAAGGCAAAACTTGCAACCCTGTCCTACAGTCTTTATCGATGAATGGGTCGACTTGGATGCTCGAATCAAAGGAAGAGGCAGATTTGGCTTGTGAAATTAAGAAGCTGGAATACGAAATTAGGTTTTTCTTTTTGTTTCTACCAGACGGAGGACGTCTGTTGTAAGTAATTTATAAGATATTTTTGTCCATTTAACTTTTTCTTGTAGGTATATGGATGGAGGCCGGCTGTCTTGCATTCATTTTTGGTTTATTTTACTTTAAAGTTTCATTTATATACCATCGTTTAATTTAATTTACTTGGTTATTATGTTTTATATTTTTGTTTAAAGCTTATTGTAATTACTGCTTTTACATTTTAATTTTACGAATGTTGTATTAAGTTCTAATATGTATTATAATACAGTAATTTAAATGTTTTTTAATCTGCTTTTAATTTTTTTTTCTTAAGATGTAATTTTGTTTTGAATGTCAGACTAACTCGTGTTTCGAAACCTACAAATTTTTATAGTGGAGGGGGGGGGGGAGATAATTCTGTCTGTCCGTCCAATGATGAGAATCAGACAGTATTTTGCCTGTGTAGTTTTAATATTTTATTGTTTTAAATGTTTCTAATTAATTGTTATAAAAAAAGTTTTTATATATACCTTCTTTCATAATGTTTGAATATTTGATATTTTGATGAATTATATATATGCAAGTACTAATAAGGAAACCACTTTTAGTGCAGCTTGCAGTGAGACCTGGTGCATTTTAAAGCCCTATATTACGAAGTTTGAGAATAAATGAAAAAATTCTGTTAAAATCATTTTTTTTTATTCTGCAGCAACATAATTTTTTGAAAATGAGATTTTCGAGAACATTTAACGAACTATTAACATAGAAGTTTTTTTTTTTTTGAAAAAAGTACTTTAAAATACAAATTAGTTAATAGTAAGAATAAGATATTGAAAAAAGTTAAAAAATTCCTTTAAAAACGTACGAATTTCATTTTCAAAAAATACAATATTATAATTGCATTTTTGGCGGCGCGACATTGGCTTTATATGTTACCGTAGAATTTTTCCCCGGCAACCCTGGCTGAAAGTCATAATCTTATGCTGTGTGTGAGTAAGAAGTGGTTTTGATTCGTAGCACTATATTTGGCGACTTAACTCGCTTTTGGCGTGAAATTAACAATTAAAAGTACAATATTAAAAAATTAAAAGTATAAAAAAATATACAAAATAGGATTTTAACAGGGAAATTTTACCGGATCTCTAACTTTTATGTATAGAGCCACAAAATACACAAGGTCTCGATGCTAGGTGCAAGCTTCACCAAAAGTGGTTTCCTTGTAAGTGGTGTCATACGCTAATTCTATGGGCTTGAATTTCATCAAAGCGTTTGGAATCGCATTGTTTATGGTTTTCTGGTATTAATAATGGTTGCATTATTAATGGTCAACATTAAAACACACAAAATACAACTACCACAACATTAAGCTACATACGGCTGTTTCAAGGATTACCGCTAATCACCTTCATCACCTTCGCATTCTCGTTTATTCAAATAATCATGTATTTTGTTTTTGTTCATTTATATAGAAATCTCAATTCTGATGCTTAAATTTTAATTCTTTATTTTTATACCTGCCGTATAACGAACATCTTTAAAATATTACCAAGATTTTTATTTCAAAAGTTCGTGTTAACCCTATCACTATGTCCTATCAAAACATGCCCTGTAGCAAAACATGCCCACGACAAATATGCTATCTATTTTTCAAATTGAAAAAAAAAAACAAGTACCACTTATATTTCTACAGTTTAATTTTTACCGAGTATTACAAACATTATGATATGAGATGTTACCGGCTGAAACTACTCAGAGAGCGATAGACCTTTTTGACAACTTGTTGAAAGTTCTTGGGGTCCGCATAGACCCCAGGATATAGTGATAGGGTTAAGTCCCGCGGAATATACATTATAATGGTATTATAATGGTATTTTATTTGAATAACCTATTAATAAAATGATTTTTCTGTTAATATAATACATAGACCGTCCAAGAAAAATTCTTAAATGGAATCACACGAGACTAAATAAAATTAATTGAGCTCTAATACAGTTAAAAAGAGGGCAGAAACTTTAAAAATAAAGGCGTATTTTGATGGACTGTCTAAGCAAATTTTCCAAATGAAATCAAATAATATAAACTAAACGAAATATATTCCCTATCTGTAGAATAAAAGAGCAGATACGAAGAGAGTTGTTTCAAACGGGGATGTGGGAGATCTTTATTCAATTTATTTCCTGCCTCCTGGAAAGCGTAAAGTTGGTATTTGCCTTGAGCTTTAAAAAATTTAACTTCCTCGAGAATTATAGATAATTTGATGTGACTGCTGAGTGAAAAGGAACTTTAAAAATAACATGTACGATGGATTACTAGTGCTGGAAAAGAGGGGAGTTAATTTAGTTTTAAACGTTTCTTCCATAATAGGTATAGTATAACACTATTAATATTTCAAATTCTAAAATTCCAAAATATTACAGAAGTAAACTTTAAGCAAGAGTGAAATATAGCCAGAAAATGTGCAAGTTCAAAGACATGAGCAAAAGATTTACAACTTAAAAAAATAAAAATTCCTACTACTAAAACATTAAGCTACATGCGGGCGGTTCAAGGTTACCTCCGATCACCGTCATCAGTGTTGGCTTGTCCCCAATGGGACCTTGCGCCATTAAACCTTATACAACCAACCAACGAACCGTCATCAGTGTAAAATAAATTTTAAAAAAAAGCAATAAATAAAAAGAATAAAACGAGTTCAAATAACCCCCTCGGCTATGGTACCGAAAACTGGCTTATGAACTGACCAAAAATGGTAAAGGTAAGCGTTTATATACCAGTAAAAGCAGAAGTGACGTACTTGCGATGAAAACACCTAAAAAACTAGAACTCTTATACTAAAGGCAGAATCATCCCTGTCATTTAATAACTCACGACCAAAAATCTATGTATGCTAAAGGCGACTGGTGCATGTAAAATGCATCGTAGTTGCAAAGTCCTCCAAGTTCCCTGTGAATTATATCTCTGAGGGCGCCTAGTCAGGTGAAGGTCTCGTCACCAGATCAAGGTTATAAATTACGAGACCAATTAATTTTTCTTCTTTAATTTTTGCTTTTTTAGGGTTTCGTTCATCTCACGAAACCCTATTACTCCCCCTCCGTGGTCTGTCCATCACAGAGCCATTCTCAGAAACTATGTAAGTTACAGAGTTGAAACTTTGCGTATATAGGAGAATTCCCTCTATAAAGAGCTCAAGATATTAAAATTTGAAAAATTCGTATTTTTTTAATAAATAGAGATAAAAAACCAAAACTCTAACAGCCTTTTCCTATTCAATTTAAAAATTTTTCGTTATAGCAGATGCCAAAAATTAAAAATCCACGATGAAATTCTTTCTACATTAATTAATTTTCTATCAGACGATTTCCACGTGAAAAATGAAAATGAAATAAAATGTTTCATCAATTGAAAAAAATATTAATATGAAATAAAAATGATTGACGTCATAGTGGTAACAAAACGAAATTTTCAACGATTTCTCAATAATACAAGGAGTATGAATGAGTATGTGTATGCACACAAAGCAGATTAATATCACGTCATTAGAGAATTAAAAAGAAAATCGGACGTCATATTGGAAGTTTAACGGATTTTTCAGATGTTTGAGAATAATACAAAGCGCGTATCAATATGAGTAATAGAGAATAGTAAATATATTGGTTTGAGAAACATACTGAATCATGATAAAAATCCGATTATGGAAATATTCGCATATTTCAACATTTTGAAGGTGTACAACATGTTTAATTTTGAAATTATTTTTTTATATCGCATTTAGTCCGCGTGACAGATATTATTATGACAGAATATAATAGCCGGCTTCGCCCGCTATCGGGCTGGTTTGGATACTCGAAAAAATGAAAAAATAGACCGGTAAATTTTTACTTTATAAAAAAACAAAAAACATGATTTTTTTTTTTTTTTTTTTTGGTTGCTAAATGAAATTTATTTGGGTTTATTAAAGAAAGGATAAAGTGTTTTGAAAGGAATGTTAAACGAAACCCTTTGAGCGATCTTCGATCACACTTACCCACTTGTTTTTAATCTGTCAATTCAACAAAGTTAAATAGAAACCTTGAACCGGCAAAAAAAGAGAATTGTAGAAAACCACTAGAGAGCCACTGCAGCGATGCCAACAAAACTATAGTAGGGTGGATCACAGCCATGCTGTGATCAGGTGATTTCCACCCGGCTCCCAGGTACTAACTCGTCAAGCTAGGCACTCATGCCGCGCAGGTAGAAGCCTAGTTAGCGGTATTTAAAAATAAATAAATAAATAGAATAAATAAAAAAACCCGCGATTAAAAACCAAGATAAAACCGGTTAGCTTTGCGTCAGATTCCCTTACAGGAGCCTTACTAAAAACAGGTATCATTGTGCAGGATCCCTTCACACAAGACTAGTCATGTGTGCTAGTCATGCCATTCACCAAGAGAGAAATATTTTTAAACCTTCTCAAAGAAAAATCTGAAATGTTATATTTTAAAACATTTAAATTCGCATAACGAACCAGGAATACGTCAGTGTTTTCCGTAATGTAAGTTGCTTTGATTATCATATGATGTCTATATAAAAATTACATATAAATAAAAATACGTTTTTACTACTGCCTGTTATTTTTGATATAAATTAAATACATTGTAATATTGCAAGGTGTATATGCATGTTGAAATGAACTGTTATTAAAACGAAAAATAGTTTTTATTCGAACAGTGCGATAGATATGAATCATGGCTGTATGAAACTTACAATTCAAACAAAAGAACATTCTTCTTTACTTCGTGAAAATATATTAACTTCTGGGATTTCTAAAGATAAAGCCTGTTTTATGGATCGTGGGTTAGTCGGAAGAGGTTATTATATATTTTCTTAAATGGTTATAATATATTTTCGCAGATTAAGAAACAATTGTCTTTTTTACAGAGCAGTTAGTTTGAGTAGACGGCCACTTATACCAGAAAGAACTGCGCGATTTGTTTTACTCGTTTATCACATATATACTTAATGTGAAATTTAGTCATGGTTGTGAAATACAAAAAAAAAGTTAGCAGAAAGATAATTGTTTAGAACAGAATGCACCTCCTAGCCAGGGCTTTATTTCTAAGAAAAAAAGTACAGGAGCCCTAATATTCTGGAGCTCTATCACTCGTAGCTTACCTCTTTCCACCCCCTCCGCCGTCACTCTAATCTTCATATTTACATTCCATACATTATTTTCAAAACTTAAAGCATTGTTTTTTTATTTAGCAAAATAAAAATTTTAAATACATCTATCTGCGTAGACTTACCTATCAACTATTCCACTTTTTAGTTATCATTATTTCCAAATAGAAATCTTTGCCTAATTTTAATGCGAATTAATCGCAGAATTCTGCGATTGAATAACCTCAAGATTATGTTTTGGAAATAGTGTTAACAGAAAAAATGAATAGTTTGCAGCTACGCAGAATAGAAAAAAGACTATTTCTGTTTACTCTTTATTCTGATCAAAATAACATTAAAATGATTTGTAATGGAAATAAATTAATTTGAATTTAAAACAGATTGAGCTCGAGCCTGCCGAAACCCGGAGACTGATATAAAAATTGCAAGTGTGTGATGGTGTGTTTCATCTCCATCTCTTACGTGAGCGACATCTTACGTCACTTAAAAGTGTTTTGATACAAAAGAAGGCAAAAGATTGGAAATGGGAGGTTAAGGAAAGGGTAATTTAGGATTCGTTTTTCGGAAGCGTTATTGCAATGGGCTCCGGAGAGCAGTGTTTATGAGCTCCGGTTAATTCTGCACAATATTTAAATATTTACTAAAAACAGAGAAGTACCGGAAATGAGCTCCGGCCCAAATTAAGCCCTGCACCTGGAACTCAAAGATTTTTCTGCGCGTGCACCGAAAATGGCTATTTTTATTGAAACCGCAAAAGAAAGTTAGTGATTTTATAATCCCAGACAACGAAATATTCTTATTTTCATCCATCCTCGAGTATTAAGAAAAGTATTGGAGGTATTGATTAGAAACTCAGTCTTTACGTAGTTTATTTTTCTGATTCCGAAAATGTAAATTTTGTGAAAATCCGACGGTAACTTTTTAAAAATTTTCACCAGAACCCGACCCACTTTTAAGCAAATGATCCAGACATTTGAGGGTTTCGTATTGAATTTACCCCCCGCTTCGGGGTCCATCTCTTTATGTAATTTCCGAAAGACAGAGGGAGTTACCAGAGGAACGGTTTCATGTAGCGATTTTTAGAGTGATTTTTTCTGCGCGTGCACCGAAAATGGCTATTTTTATTGAAACCGCAAAAGAAAGTTACCGATTTTATAATACCAGACAACGTATTATTTTTTGATGGGACTGAGCAACGCCAGGCGGAACAGCTAGTTATGTATAAACCTCATATGAAGTTTAATAATGTTTGTGAAATAAAACAAAAGAGGGCAGAAACAATAATTTTTAAATTTGCATTTGGAAAACACGTCTTTGACAAACTTCTTTGTGTTCTGAATGAAAGAAAATATTTTTCAAAGTATTTCTGATGTTGTATCTAAAACGTCATCTGATTTTTTTTTTTTTTTTTTTTTTTTTTTTTTTTTTTTTTTTTTTACTTCCTACTTTGTGATAATGTATCCAAATTGTAAATTATTACAAAAAATAATTTGGTATTACTCTTTTGTTTAACTTAACTTTGTTTTTGTATGTAAAAATGGAATTTTGTAATCGATTTTTCGATCCTTTCCTGATAGGCTAAAATTATTTAAAAAAAAAAAATTATGTACACAGGTGTGTTTCCGATGAAAATACAACATTTTAAAGTTTTTTTTTAACCTAATAATGAATTAATAAATTAATTTTGAGGCATGTCTCCGTTAGCTAGCCGTAGATGATAAATCACCAAATAATCTTGATGGATACAATTTTTACGAGTTATAGAAACAACAGAGTTAATTACGTGCCAAACCCTTCTCACCAAAATATGCCAACTGGCTTTGAAATTGCAATAACGACAGATTTTCAGCACTATAAGATAGAAAATATAAATAAGAAATAAAGGGTCTAATATATATATATTTCAAAATACTCTTTTATTTATGAATAATAATTTTTTAGTTCTTAACAATCTTGTCGAAATCTGTTTTGTAACTTTGTAATAAATGTATTTTTTTAAATTATCAATACTACTTTTTTCAACATTTATTTTTGTATTGGATAACTCATTTTAAATCTATTTTAAATACAAAATAGGTTTTTAATTCATTTAAAAATATTCATACATCAGAGGGTTAAAATTAAATTTCATGTAAAAAAAAAAAGAGCAACTTTAAATTTTAAAATCTACTAAATATTTTAAATTATACTTCAAAGGAATATAGAATTATTTTTTTTCATTAATTAATTTAATATATATGAAGTCTGTTTTGTAATTTTATAATAAATGTGAGATTTAAAAATTTTCATTACAATTTTGTTCCACATTTGGTTTTGTATTAAATAATTGATTTTAAATCTTTTTAAAATTCAAAATAGGTTTTTCATCTATTTAAAAAATATTTCATGTATGAGTGGATTAAAGATAAACTTCATAAAAAAAGAGCAACTGTAAATTTAAAATCGACTGTGTATATTTTAAATTGTACTACAAAGGAATATAGAATTTATTTTTAAAATTAATTAATTTAATATATATGATGTCTGTTTTGTAATTTTGTAATAAATGCAATTTTTTTAAAATTTCAATTCTATTTTTCGGTTTTTGCATTGAATAATTCATTTTAATTCTATTTTAAAAGGAAAATTTTGATTCCTTTAAAAATATTCCATGTATGAGAGAGTTAAAGTTAAATTTCATCTGAAAAATAATCACTTTAAATGTTAAAACCTGCTGTATATTTTTAATTGTACTACAAAAGGATATATAATTTATTTTATTAAAATAATTATTATATAAAAATTTTCATTACAATTTTATTCCACATTTGGTTTTGTATTAAATAATTCGTTTTAACTATTTTTTAAATTCAAAATAGGTTTTTCATCTATTTAAAAAAATATTTCATGTATGAGTGGATTAAAGATAAACTTCATAAAAAAAGAGCAACTGTAAATTTAAAATCGACTGTGTATATTTTAAATTGTACTACAAAGGAATATAGAATTTATTTTTTAAATTAATTAATTTAATATATATGATGTCTGTTTTGCAATTTTGTAATAAATGCAGTTTTTTAAAAATTTCAATTCTATTTTTCGGTTTTTGCATTGAATAATTCATTTTAATTCTATTTTAAAAGGACAATTTTGATTCCTTTAAAAATATTCCATGTATGAGAGAGTTAAAGTTAAATTTCATCTGAAAAATAATCACTTTAAATTTTAAAACCTGCTGTATATTTTTAATTGTACTACAAAAGGATATATAATTTATTTTATTAAAATAATTATTATATAAAAATTTTCATTACAATTTTATTCCACATTTGGTTTTGTATTAAATAATTCGTTTTAACTATTTTTTAAATTCAAAATAGGTTTTTCATCTATTTAAAAAATATTTCATGTATGAGTGGATTAAAGATAAACTTCATAAAAAAAGAGCAACTGTAAATTTAAAATCGACTGTGTATATTTTAAATTGCACTACAAAGGAATATAGAATTTATTTTTTAAATTAATTAATTTAATATATATGATGTCTGTATTGCAATTTTGTAATAAATGCAATTTTTTAACAATTTCAATTCTATTTTTCGGTTTTTGCATTGAATAATTCATTTTAATTCTATTTTAAAAGGACAATTTTGATTCCTTTAAAAATATTCCATGTATGAGAGAGTTAAAGTTAAATTTCATCTGAAAAATAATCACTTTAAATTTTAAAACCTGCTGTAAATTTTAATTGTACTACAAAAGGATATATAATTTATTTTATTAAAATAATTATTATATAAAAATTTTCATTACAATTTTATTCCACATTTGGTTTTGTATTAAATAATTCGTTTTAACTATTTTTTAAATTCAAAATAGGTTTTTCATCTATTTAAAAAATATTTCATGTATGAGTGGATTAAAGATAAACTTCATAAAAAAAGAGCAACTGTAAATTTAAAATCGACTGTGTGTATTTTAAATTGTACTACAAAGGAATATAGAATTTATTTTTTAAATTAATTAATTTAATATATATGATGTCTGTTTTGCAATTTTGTAATAAATGCAATTTTTTAAAAATTTCAATTCTATTTTTCGGTTTTTGCATTGAATAATTCATTTTAATTCTATTTTAAAAGGACAATTTTGATTCCTTTAAAAATATTCCATGTATGAGAGAGTTAAAGTTAAATTTCATCTGAAAAATAATCACTTTAAATTTTAAAACCTGCTGTATATTTTTAATTGTACTACAAAAGGATATATAATTTATTTTATTAAAATAATTATTATATAAAAATTTTCATTACAATTTTATTCCACATTTGGTTTTGTATTAAATAATTCGTTTTAACTATTTTTTAAATTCAAAATAGGTTTTTCATCTATTTAAAAAATATTTCATGTATGAGTGGATTAAAGATAAACTTCATAAAAAAAGAGCAACTGTAAATTTAAAATCGACTGTGTATATTTTAAATTGTACTACAAAGGAATATAGAATTTATTTTTTAAATTAATTAATTTAATATATATGATGTCTGTTTTGTAATTTTGTAATAAATGCAATTTTTTAAAAATTTCAATTCTATTTTTCGCACCCTTTTGTTTTTGCATTGAATAATTCATTTTAATTCTATTTTAAAAGGAAAATTTTGATTCCTTCAAAAATATTTCATGTAAAGGAGAGAGTTAAAGTTAAATTTCATCTGAAAAATAATCACTTTAAATTTTAAAATCTGCGGTATATTTTAAATTGTACTACAAAGGGATATATAATTTATTTTATTAATTTATTTATTTTATATATATATATATGAAGTTTCTTTCGTAATTTTATAACAAATGTAAGATTATAAAATTTTAAATTATACTATTTTGTTCCACTTCTGTTTTTGTATTAATTCATTTTAAATCTATTTTAAATGCAAAATAAGTTTTTCATCCATTAAAACAAAACAAAAAAAAAACTCATATATGACAGAGTTAAAGTTAAATTTCATCTGAAAAATAAGAACAACTTTAAATTTTAAAACCTACTATATATTTAAAATTGTACTTCAAAAGAATATAGATTTTTTTAATATAGGAAAAGAGTAAAATGTAAAAGCTTTCAACTGTTTGAAAGTATCGATTAATCGAATATGTCAGAACAAAGTAAAATTTCGCGTTCAAAGCACTTTATTTCGAATCTATTTTCACTTTTTTTAACAGACAATTTTGCAAAAAAAGGTAAAGGAAAAAAGAATTTTGATTGTAGAAAAATGACGCCAAAACAAATATTCAATTTTTAATCCGATACTGAAGTTTAATTTTGAATATTTCTGGAAAGTGAATGAACATTCAATGCAACTATAAAGAGAATGTTAGCGTTTTGTCGATTTTTCTTTTCTCTGCATTCATATATTAAGTTTTGCGTATTTTGTTAAGGAAAAGGAAAAAAAAAAAGGTTTTCTTAGTATATATATTTCGACAAAATTTGACTTACTAATAACTCAAAAGTAAAGTTTATAAAAAAGGAACAGTGCACATCTTGTAATCTAATAAAATTAAAATAATGAAAAGCTTACTTAATCAATATATGGATTACTATGTGAATAATTGAACGATAAGTGAATAAAGGTCCCAGAGGGTTATATTTAAAGTAAGTAAAGTTTTAAAATTCAGGCGTGGCGGCTCTGCCTGTTTACCTATACATCTCTTGACAAGCTACACGTGCCATTACGGAAACATCTGACTATGTTAACGTTTGTTTTTGAGTATTTAAAATGGCTCTGCCGATTCAGAATCCTGCCGTTTGGGAAACACAATCAGTGATTCGTTTTCTTAGTGGTAAAGACGTAGAAATTCATCGTCAGATTAGTGAAGTTTGCGACAACACATTATGACCGGTGGAATGGTACGGCGATGAGTTATATTTTAAAGATTGCCGCAAGATTGTTCATGATGAGGAATGAAGTGGGCGAACTTCAGTCATTACTGAAGATTTGATGGAAAAATTTCTGACGTACGACTGAAGCTGGACAGACTTTTTACGATTTCTTCATTATCTGATGAATTTCCTCGGGTTTCAAAATGATCATGTTGCAATGGGTGTCAAATCAGGCGTCACACTTCTATAAAGAGAGAATTCAAAAATGGTTATATGATACGATAAGTGCTTTAATATTTTCGGAAATAATGTAGAAAAATAGATTGAGGCACAGACTTTCATATAAAAACAAAATTGGTACGAAAATTATGCTTGTTTCTATTTTATTTTAAAACGGTTAAGTAATTCGACCAGTAAATGAATATTTAAGTACATTTTTAAAAAACATTGTATTTTGATGTCTGACAATCCAAATACATGTGTTGGTATACAAATGATTAACAAATAATAAACGGAAGTTTATATTTCATTTGTTTGGGATGTTAGGGGTGTCTTAATAAAAATATATACAAAAACAAAGTAATTGAACAGATTTTACCAGTGAATGAACGCAAAATTTTCCAGTGAATGTAATATAAAAGCCAGCATTATAAAAACACTTAACTTTCATACTATATTATTTATTTTGCAACTTGTTGAAATAACTTATAACATGTTTTTACTGAATTACGGAGCATGATAATTAACTAGTGGGGAGTTTTTCAAAGCTTATCCTATTAAAATATTTACTAATCGTTCATTCACTGCACTTTTAAAAATTTGAAGCAAACTGTCAAGTCATTGGACCGTTTTTATAGAAAACGGTTACATAACCGTAATTTAACTCTATTCTGACCATAATAGGGGCCATAATATAGTCAGAATAAAGTTAAATAAATGTTATGTAACCATATTTTATAATAACGGTCGAATGACTGGCCAGTTTACTGCCAATTTTTAGCAGTGGGGGAGGGGGGTGTTCACTTACTGGTTGGACTACCCTTGTAGACATTTACTTAAAACTCCACTGGTAAACTTAAGCCTAGCTTTCAGAATTTCAGAACTTGAAATCCATATTGAGACTACTTTTTCATTTAATATCTATTTCTCCGGAAATATACATCCAAAAACTTCGGTAGATTATAGGATTGCTATAATTAAACAATTTTAGTATACAAATTCGGTTTTTAAATTCAGTAATACGGAAATAATAAGACTCGATCTTAGGTAGGACGCAATCCCCATGGCAACCTAGAATAACTACCTGTCATGGAATATCATTGAATTAATTACGTATAAAAGGATTTAATAGAATTAAACATGTGACTATATCTTGGTCATAGAGGTTATAAAATGTCACATATGACTATAACGTTATACATGTCAGATAACTTGGTGATACATCTCGGTAGGAGGATGATTAATCCTCGGAAGCTGATATAACAAGGAAGTACCGCTTTTTAAAACAATTAAATTACTTAAAAATATTTTTATTCATATCTTTTTAAATTTTGATTCAATTTTCATAAAGTTTGAAATAACTCGACAAAATTCTGCAACGATTATATATATTAAATTTTAATTTTTTGGGTATTTTTGCCCTATTATATGCGGACAGACGGACGGACCAGACGACGACTATAGGTGCTATGTGTTTATATAATTAGGAACGCACCTAAAAAAAGAAATATATCAGGATCTTGCAAAACTTTATCGAAAATATAGCATAAACTTTTTTCAGTTATTTACGATTCTGAAAATGAGTTTCTTTATCTTCAGAAACCTCAGAAGACAAAAGATATCCTAGCTTTATAATAGCATTCCTGAGGCAAATGTTTCATTTGCCGCCCATTTTTCTTTTACAAAAATAAAGGGAAAAGAAAAAAGAAAGACAGAAAAATCCAAACATTTCCAAGTGGTCTTTACTGTGCGTAATCAGTTTTCTTCATCACGAAATATTTATTTTTTGGATGTTATCAATTTTCAAGTAAATATTTTCATGTTCAACGGACAAACATGCCAAGTTAACAATAATAACATTAATATTAAAAGTAACAATATTTTGTTACACTTGCATGTAAAAATTCTCTTATGCAGCTGAAAATATTTATTTGAGATTTGCATCCGAAAAAACGATATTTCGTGTTCAGAAAATCGATTAATAGTACACTGTAAAAACTATTAGGGGACGCACTGTAGAGTATTTGAGGCGAAATTGAGGCCTGGACAAAATTAATTTTCCTGTTTTAAAGTTAAAACCATTGTTGTTGACTTACTATTAGCAAACACACTTAATTAATGCTATATATGCATAAATGTATGTATTTATTTAAATAAATATATATATAATACAATGGTTACTTAATTGTTTACTGTTTGTAAGAAGACATTAATTGCTGATAGGTTTGTTTTATTTACAAGTAATGTTTAAGTAAATGTGGTTAATTTTACTACACATAAATATTTAATTATTAAAGAAAACCAATGCATATAATATGTATATTACTTGCATTTAGTATTTAGTAAAGTTGAGACTCGATAGTATAGAGATGCTGGTTTTTCAGTGTTTTTCATACATTTGCAGTCCTTCCCCAAACAACAATATCTAAAAATGGCAACAATATGCCTTTTTCTTTTTTGTTTTTTTTTTCCTTTCAAAATTATAACCAATGCGATTATAATTCAGAAATAATCAGACATATTATATAATATATTTCAATAAATTAGATCTAAAAGGATTAATATTCACCCATTTTCAATTTTAATTATTTTTTAATATATGAAAAGTAAAATTATTTAAATACTTATGTCAAAGTATATATTTAAACATAGCAACAAAGCTGAAACATAACAATAAAAAAGAAATCTGCCCAGTTTAACTGATGGCATTAAGCTCACAGGCTATTCACACTAATTGTATATTATACTCTTATTTCAAAGAATAATACCCCTTGAAAAATAAAGAAATTGGCAATAAATTAAGGGGGATTAGCCACCCTTCCCCACTTTATGCTTAACCAATGAACTCCCAAAACTAATAAAGGAAGCGCCTTATCACAATAAACTTGTATTCGAAATTTGAAGCAAATCGGATAATTCTGCATGAAAAACCCATTTATCTATATTAAGGGGGGGAGGATCAGCTCCCCGTTCCACCCCTTTATATTTAACCAATGAACCCCCAAAACTAATCAGGGAAGCGACTTATCAGAATGAACCTATATACAAAATTTGAAGCAAATCTGATATTTCTATCAAGAGTTATCGCGTTACGTACGTACATGCAGAATCTGCGGGCACATTAGCTCTCAGGCTTTGATAGCCTGTAACCTAATAAAATTTCACTTCAACTGAAGCTAGGAGCTGCCGGATATGACTCATACTGCTGAAATACACATAAATCGATGCAGCAGGTAGTCAGCTATTTTAAAACCTGCTTTTTACAATTGTTGAGCATATTTTAATTTGTTCTTTTTTGGCCAGGATTTCGCATCAAATACTCTACTGTGGAACGATGCGTTTTTTTCTTTGTTTTTATTACAAAAATGCTTTTTAAATCTCGGAAATGTATTCATTTCTGAGGTTTCTGGTAATAAAGGAATGCTTTTTGAATTCATGGATAACTCAGAAGAAGAAGATATGGTAAATTTTCATAAAGTTTTGTTAGATCATAAAACATTTCTCTTTTTTTATACAGTGTAAGCCAGTTTTAAATTTCAATTACAGAGCGTGTTTGATATGAAGTCAGTCTTATTTTTATCTGTCATCCCTTATGCTAGTCACTGGACGTCTCCCAGTTCGTGATTTCAATAGATATTTAACAGCACGATCTAATACTGGATAAATTCTTCGCTTCTACATTTATTTTGCAAAACTTACATAAGAAACTAATTTACCTTTCGCTTTTATTCTACAAATGTTCAAAATTTCATCATTCGGAAATTTTATTGTCTGCGGCAACTTTCTAAGAGTTCAAAGCTACTTCGTTATCATTTAAGATTTCAAAGTTGCCCTTCTTTCCCCCCAGGGGGCAGAGTTGGGGGGGGGAAACTTTGATATCCCTAAATAGAATTTTCAAAAATATTCAACACACATATTTTCCGTTTTTCAATTAGATGTATATTTCTTGATTTATACGACTGTTTCCAGACTTTTCGGATACTCTGTATATTAAGGAACAAAAAAATAGGGGTATATGAATGCGGAAGGGCTTTTATGTTAACAAATGTCTTATTAGGTTGGCATTAGATTTCTTCCGTTAATAAATTAAAAAGTCTTTGTTAAAAAGATTCTGAATCCATTTAATGCAATAATTTCTGCATTTCAGACAGGATCGAGTACAATTGTCTGCCTGCAATTAAATTTTTACTGTTTACTTTAGAAAATCTGGAAAAGTAATGCATTGCAAAATGGATGCATACATATTTAAAGAAAACGCAAAAGGTTTTTTTCTACAACGTTATATTGCCATGAATTATCAGAAAATAAATATATATAGCATTTTATTTCAACTAGGATTTATTAAAAAGTAGCGAAGTAGGGAACATTTGGAGAAATACAAAATAAAGGGCAGCTGAACTTCATGATTTGAATACTAAATAGAACAAGCTGCAAATTTCCACACGCGAATATCTACTTAGTACAATCGACCTAAAGTAATGCAGAGCATTCAATTTCGGCATTTACTGTTTCTTTTCATATGTAAAAATTACTCATGAGAAAGTTATGTCATCTAAGAAAGCATAGCTTTTCTGTAAATTCATAAGACTAGTGGGCCCGTGCGAGGATTTTGCACGACAGTCTAATATTTTTTAGCAATATCTGATATTTTTAATTCCAGGTTTAAACTTCTAAAGAAAAATTAAAGATTAAAAATATCTGCAAATACCATTAGTCAAACCGGATTATCATCTCATGTATTCCATCACAGTCATAGTACAGCTGATCGAAGCTAGCAAAAAGCACGCGCGAGGAAAAAAAAATAACAATCGCATTTTAACTGCATCAGAAGATGACGTTATCCGCTTTATGAAAAACAATGAAACAAAGAAAAATAAATTGAATGCATTCAAAATGTACCATTTAATCTAATATAACAAAGCATATCTTTTATTCTTTTTGTGAAATTCCACTGCTTCGATCGATCGATGGTGTCTTATCTTCTTAACAGTTGAACTTCAATTTTGCTTTTTAACCATAAATATAAAATAAACTCTTGTCGATAAATCATACTTTATCTTGTACTATTTTTTTTATATGTAATCGTTATTGAGCATCATATAATGCGGTATTTTATTTTTGTAGCAACACTAATTTAAGGAAACTTTTCATTTCATTTATGAAAACAATGTCATTTTAATTTTTAATTAACGACAATTTTTAAAACCCAGAAATTATTCAGGTGGATTTTTTTTTTTTTAATTTCATAACTGGGCACAAGATGTTTTAAAATTACAATGCAAGAAATCAACTTCAAATCTATAAAGTATGTTAATGTTTATCATACCTATAGAAATACCTAAATTATAAGTAATAACTATTTATGTGCAATATCGACCATAGATAAAAGTTAACAAATTTTATAAACTATAAAAAAATTTCATACATCTAAAATACAATATTTCCATAAACATTAGCCTTAATACAGGGACGAGGGACCTATGGCATGTGTGCGACCTTTGGCAGGACATTAGTAATGTTCCAAATGAAGATACAGTGAGATAACACAAAATATACAAGTTTTGAGGAGCTGACCTTGTTTAAATTTGATGAAATAGAAAGTGAAGAATTTTAATTGAAGTAAATGAAGAATTTTAATTGAATTTATTGTTGGCTCAAAAATCTAATAAATAACAAGAAGGTGTGAAAATTATCAAAAAGTAAAGTTTGTTTGATATTATAAGTAAAAATGCCGATTTCAAAATTATGGCAACTTGGAATTTAATTCCAGGGATTTTTAAAGAAGCTAGCGTTTTCAATTTATCCATTGTCTATCTATATGTGCCTACGAGTTATTATTTTAGCAAACGAGTAATATAAAAAAATAAAACAGTAAAGAACGTCTCAGTTAACTCTAGTTCAGCTTGCATTCTGTTAAAACTAACTAAGTATGAATCTGATATTAATATTTATCCAAGATCTAATTACTAAAACCGCATTTAACGCATTATTTTTTTAATGCAGTGTAATAGCTACATTCATGTTTCCTAAATTTTGTCCCAATAAATAATTTTCAAGTAATTTTGATTCGTTATTTTTTGATTAACTGATTTTTTTTCTTAGTTTGCGCGTCACGTTCATGTAAAATAACTAAAACAAATTGGCACTCGTATGTAAAAAATTTCGCCAATCCTGTCCTAGTATGTAACCGCATTTAATTGCATTATTTTATTATTGCAGTGTAATATCTACATCAATGTTACCTATATTTTATCGCAATAAATAATTTTCAAGTAATTTTGATTAACTAAATTTGTATTTTCGTTTGCACGTCACTGTTCATGTAAAATTACTTAAAAACAAATTTGGCACTCGTATGTAAAAAATTTCGCCTCCCCTGCCTTAGTATGGTTTCTGTATGCTCATAATATACTCTCTATACAAAAAATAAAATCTATCCCCAAAATTAACATTATTCCAAAAAGAAGTCCATTTTCTTTTCTTAAAATATTCAATAGTCAAAAAATCATTCTGACTTTAAAAACTTTACCAAAATACCCCCAGAGTTCAGAAAAAAATAAATATTGGAACTCATGAGACAATACCGGGAGGAAAAGGGTGCCTTATGATGGCAAATTTTCCACCTAAATAATGGTAAGCGGAAAAACTTCCCTAGAAACCAAAATTTTATTGCAGAGGCATTAAAAAAACTCGCAGTTAAAGCGAAAACAATATGGAAGGTTTATTTAAATTTCCATCTTAAACATATCCATATACCAAAAATAACTAAGACGTTGTCACATAACCCTGTTGAAGACATATGTTTAAACGCATAAGTAGTAATCATATTACTACGTTAATACATATAATTAATTATAAGAACACACACGTATGTCCGAAAATACTTCTCTATTCCGATTTTACCATTAATAAGTATAGAGACCAATAATAACTCCTAACGATTGCGACTGTATATGTAAATGCCCCTAAAAATCACTGAATAGTACTTCGTTTGGTATCCTAAAATACAATGTACTGAAAATTCCAAATATTATGTCAAAATTACGTGTTTGTATTCAAAACTTCAAAGTTTGTTATAATTTCAACATGGATAATGCCAGTAAGCTGTTTTTAAACATAAGTTTAAAAATAAGCAATAATTACCAATTAAATGCCTATTTATGTTTCTCACAGTGCCCATTTTGCTATACAATATCACGGGAGAGACTGACGGGTTCTCTTTTTTGTTCTTCTCTTTTCTGGTCTGTCTGTCTGTCAGTCCGTCCGTCCGCATATAACAACGGAAAAATTACCCAACCAAATTGTTTGAAATTTTAGATATATTATCTTTGCAGAATTTTGTCGTGACATTTCAAATTTTATGAAAATCGAATCAAAACTTTAGAAGATATTAATAAAAACATTTATTAAGAAATTTGAATCTAAACTAATAAAAGAAAGTTTCTCTCTGTGTGTGTGTCTGTTGGCGATGGCTAGGAAAATTTAGCCCACCTAAAAGGCTGTAAATTTAGATTTAGGTAGTCCAAACCCTCTCCTGGTGCACCATTACTTCAGAATTTTAATATTTCAATTACTTTCTGAAATATTAATTAATATTCACAAAGAACTCTCTTCAAAAATACGTTTTTATTCTCTTGGGTTGGTTGGTTCACTGGTTGGTTGCATCCATTCTTCACAGAAGTAATTAAATAAACCAGAGTAGCGATGCATAAATAAGGATTTCTAACTAAATAGTGTCAATATGGATTGAAGTTATCAGCGTAGAGGACCCATGCGAATGTGGCGCCACCTGTACATGACAAATTACACATACGTCCCACTGATTGAATGATTGAAATATTTTCCAGGCACATTTTTCTTCATGACCAGTAGTCGGGTTTAAGGTTTTTTTTTTTTTTTTTTTTTTTTACATGACATTTATTATTATGATGGAGATTTTTAATACAGAAAACTTTATTTAACAGATTCTTTTTTATATTTGCGGGAATGAAGAGAGGCAAGGGTTTAATTACATTTAAGCTTCAAGGTGTATTTCTAGAAAGCAGTTACCAGAATTTCCGAATAATAGTGTAAGCCAAATTTCAAATTAATTTCCTAGCTTAACCAAATGAATCAATCTTTAAAGCTGTATTGTGATCCTCCTAATTAGTTATTTGCTGAAGGCCACTTGAACAACCCCCCCTCCCCTCCCGGCTCGTCCTTCAAGGTTTTTTCTCTAACTCTGCTCCGTTTCCATATCTTAGCAACTATCTTTCCGATTTCAACGCAAGTGATTTGAAACATTATAATTAATTTAATAGTCACCCTATATAACATTAAACTAAATTTATGAGTAGCGATTACCACTATTTACGAATAACAGTTTAAGCCAAATTTGTAATTAAGTTCCTAGCTTAAGCAAACGGACGAATTTTGAAAGATGCATAGTTGTCCTCTTAATTAGTCATTTGCTGAAGGGTACTTGAACAACCTTCCCCCCCCCCCGGCCCCTTCTTCAAGGTTTTTCTCTAACTATGCCCCGTTTCTATATATCAGCAACTATCTTTCCGATTTCAACGCAAGTGATTCCAAACATTATATTTAACTTAATAGTCACCCTTTTATAACATTAAATTAAATTTATGAGTAGCGGTTACCACTATTTACAAATAAGAGTTTAAGCCAACTTTGTAATTAAGTTCCTAGCTTAACAAAACGAAAGAATTTTTATGCATGCATAGTGGGCCTCCTAATTAGTCATTTTCTGAAGGACACTCGAACATCCCCTCCCCTCGGCATCTCACTCAAGGTTATTTTCCTAACTGTGCATTATTGTAATAACTGGGCTAATAATGTTCCAATCTTCTCGAAACCAGCTCAATTTTGTAGTGCGCCTACTATACAGTAACGTAGGCAGCGGGGACCTGTCTCAGAAGTTCGTTCGGAAAGATGTTTGTTTAGAACAGAATGTTCCCCTGGTGGTGGTACGGGGAAATAAAATATTTTCTAGAGCGTACGAGCATGTCGGGTATACGGTTCCGAAGCCATCGTAGACCGTGGCCAGAGTTCCGTTTTTTAAGAGATTTAAGTTTATTACAAGGGCTCGGGCAACGCCGGGCGGGTCAGCTAGTAATATTAATTAAAAAATATATCGGTGTTTTCTTGTTATAGGAGCTTCCGAGGTTTAACCGTCAAGCGACTGAGATACTTATTTTATTACAGAAATTAATCTGCAGACAATATAATTCATTTCACAGAATTAAAAATCATCAAGATCTGAATATTTATATAACTAGCTATAGTACGAACGCACCTCATTTGTCACATTTGACGTACAATTTCCAACATTTTTTTTTTTTTTTTGACCGAGTGTTACATTATGATTTACCGATAAATAAAAAGAGCTGAAAAAGATTGAATGTCGTCTGAAAAATGCACTAAATCGAAATGCTAGATGTTGCTGAAAAACTACAACTTTTCCAGTGTAACTAATAAATGTAAAAAATACATGTACAAAATATAGTTAAGATGAAAAATATATATTTAAAGATGTTAAAAATGTATTTAATATTTTAAAAATGCATTTAAAATTTTTAATTTAGTGCCCTCTGTAAATAAATCTTATTACATTTTGTGGATCAAAACTTAATATATGACCGGTCCTTATTTTCGTAAAAGGCCGTGTTAAATATTTACTTTATTTAACAACAAACATAATATTCAATAATTCATGGGGTTGTAATGAATTTTAATTTATTATTATTATTATTATCTTAATTTACCAAAGGCAAAAATATATTAATTATATAATCCTTTTTTATGACAAATGCTTCATATTGTGAAATATTTAGAAATATAACAATAATAAATTGATTATTTAATTTAGATGGATTTATAATCATAATATTTCATTTGTTTCAACTTGCTTATTACATCATAGAAATTTGTTGTATTCGAAAGGAATAAGCTTTAATTATTTACGTGTACAGTTTCATTATTCTGTGTTTCACCTGATAACAATGTTAACCTAGTATGACATATTTGAATTTCACTTTCATACTAATAAGTATTTCGCTACACTATTGCTTATCTATATACAGGCTTAATCCCTTATGAATGCAATATTTGTCCGCTACCAATATGTAAATATGTGATTATCTTTAGGTATGTTATGATTTTGAATATAGTCAATATGTCATTAGACACAGTTCTATATTTATAGCTTGCCTTTAATTATGTATTTTATTTCATAATTTTCGATGATTTGCTTGATTTAAAACTGCTGTTTCATTTTATAGAAATTTTGAAAATAATTACATATGAGTGTATTATACAGCGGCAGTGAATTAAATTAAAATCAGTTGATATAAATTACTTTAATAACACATAAAAACTAGTCGTTGGGGGCCACCGTAATACTTACCCATCAAGGAGATGCATAATATAAAATATGAAAATAAAACATGTGTATATTATTTATAAAATGCTTTGAAATTTGAATAAAACCGTGGCTTCATGACGTCATAAACTTTAAATGCTCTATTACTGAATTGCTAAAAGAAACATCCTTATCACTCCAAAATTGAGAATCATATTATCTAACGGTTTACTGCATCGGATGAAGCGTCTCATTTCCAATTAAAATATATCTTTGAATTGAAATTTGAATGAAATACAGGGTCATGAAAAATCGAAGAGTGTGGAAAATAGGTTTGCAAATATCTCGGCAACTAGTTATCCGATCAACTTCATTCTTTTGCAAAATTTGTTTTTTTATTGTCTTTATGTTCCCTCCCTAAAATAAACAATTTCGAAAAATTTTATATACCTTTTATCAGAATGAATATTTCAAGGGTCCGAAAAAATAGTTCTGGATAATCAAGGTTACTGAAATTTAACAAGCTTCTTTCCATTATTACATTACTAAGAACTTACAAATTTCAAGTCTCTATCTCAATTTGTTCGGGAGATAGAGCGTTTACAGACACACACACACACACACACAGACAGACTGACGGCAATTTTTTTTTTCTAAAAATATGTTTTTCGGAATCTCCAGTGTCTGAAACATATAAATCCATCAAAATTTTTTTCGATTTTCAAAACGATTACAAGACTTACCCTGTACTACGTATGATGGGTAAGTAATTAGTGCTAGTTTTGTATAAGAAGTATTTAATGAATTAGAAAAGCATGCCTAAATTAAACATGTAAGCATCTGGCACGTCTTTCATACGATGCACGTGAGGAATTAAAAGACTGTTGGACCAGAATTTTCAAACCTATGATGATTTTTCTATTATTTAACATAAATATGTGTATAAGATATTCTATTATCAATTTTCACATTGAAATTTTGCATAGCTGTTATTTTATGAAGGTGTAAACAAAAATGCAAAAGTAATGCCTAACGCTCAAAGGGTTTTAATGTATATTAAATTAAGATATCGCGTTCATTTTCTAATATTTCCAATCTTTAAAAATATTTTTATTCCTAAAATGTAACTTTTACAAATATATACAAATCAGCTCTTTCAGTAATTAAAGTAACAAAACACACTATAATCATGTTTACAGAAAGTTATTGATGTAAAATTTCACTCGCAGAAGCTTTTTTATTATACTCGCTTCGCAATATACAATCATATTTGAAAGAAATAAACGTTAATTATTAACGTATAGAATTTCATTATTCTGTGTTTCATATGATAATAACGTTCATCTTGTATGACGTGTTTCAATTTCATTTTCGTATTAATAATTATCTCCCTGCATTATTGTGTATCTTTAAGTATATTTAATCCATTATGAATACTCCATTTATGACGCAAAACGTAAGTATGTCATTATGTTTAGGTGTGTTATGATTTGGAATATAATTCCAATATGTCATTTGACGTATCTCAGTATCTATTATTTGTCTAGAATTGTGTATTATTTGATTTTCCCATTTCAGATATGTTGCTTTAATAAAATGTATTCTCCCTGAGCAGGTTCTGAAAATGATTATTTAACAATTTGGTAATTATGCGACATCAGAGATTTTAATCAAAGTTAGTTGACATACATTATATTTTTAAAAATAAATGTGGAATATATTTTGTGCGTATTTTCTGCAGAATAATTTTATTTCTAGCATTTAAAATAAAATGAGGAAGAAAAATCATGCACCATGGCGTAGATTATGAAACAAATTCCAACACTATTGGAATATTGTTAAGAAGTGTCATTTCTGTTCATACAATGAAATGAGATATCTAAATAAATATTAAAAAAAAAACCCTTTTTTAATGATTTTTTTATCAATAAATTTCAAACATTGTTGGTTAGATGGAGTGTTTCTGCCCGGAATGGTTACCAATTCTTTCCAACACTTGGATTTTATTATAAGTAGATATTTTTTTTAATATTTAAGTTTATTTTACATTTTATCAAGAAATTTTTGTATTATGACAATTACGCATTTTCAACAAATTAATTAGAAATTCAGTTTATTAATGTGTTTACAATTACTGAAACAAATGAATATGTGTAGCAACTTGTAGTGCTGTTGAAGATGAACAAATTTTGAAAGGAAACTCTGGTTCTATTCGCTTATTCAGTAAAAATACTGACTCCAAGAAGAATGCGCTTTAGGGTAGTTTTTAAGCATGCTCAAAAACTATTTGACTGATTTAACTGTAATTTTGGATTCGTATTCTACCTTCTAGAAACCTATTTCTTTTAAAATATTTATAAGTCATAATTCATATTTTTTTTCTAAAATTTATTTCGGAAAAATATTTTTTAATTAATTTTGAAAAAAGAAGTAAAAGGGTCTATGTTTTCTTTTTTTTTTTTTTTTTTTTTTTTTTTCAGATTTACCTAAAAAGCCAAATATGATATCAAAAGTAGGTGTTTGTATTTAAAATGTAGATTTCGGTATAATTTAAGTATGAAGACGACCCTTAAGCCTTTTTTTTAACATAAATATGATTAAGACAAATTTTCCATTGGAATGGCCAGCTCCGTTTTCCTTTGGGGGCAATTTTCTAATTAAAATGTATGGCGTGTTCTCTTTTTTTTTCCTTTTGGTCGACACTACAGTACAGACAGTGACACTGACAGAATTACAGTGCACTTCCAGTGATCTCTTCTCATTTCACGCAAGACGAAGTTTTTCTGTTGAAATGTTTTCTAATATATCATTAACATTGTTAAAGTTCTGAACTATAATCCAGTTTTGTCTTAGAACGAGACAGCTTATGGTTTTTACAGAATAAGTGAATTGCGATCCTCGCATCCTATGCAAAAAACCTAGTGCGCGCGTGTGTGTTTTCATTTATTTGTCAAAATTGTATATAAATATATATTTATGTATAATTCATATTGAATGTTAGTAAAATGCGAAGTTAATTGGTGAAAACCTCTTTCCTACTTCAAGTTGAAAAGTCTTCTAAGTTACTTTCTACCTGAAACCGTATATTTAAATAATATGTTTTAGATCGAAATTTTTCACTAACTTTTTTAGGAAAGCATAAATCATGAGATCTCTATAGCATTTCTTAAGAATTCCTTAGTGAATACAGAAACAGTTTAAATTTCCGAAGTGAATCAAGACAAATCTATGTTACTTCAATCTATCGTCTCAGCGGACATTTGAAACAAATTGGTATTTTCTAGTTGTACTCTTCATCAATTTGTCAAGGAAATTCCACTCGAAGCGCCTCGGGAGATACATTTAGCTTTCGAATATCAAAAATTTGATAAAGTTCCTCTTTCAGATTCCTAATGGCATCATGAGTCAATGTGAGTATTTGTAGATTCACTTATACTTTAGTGTTCACTATTTATAATCAATATAAAACGTAAACAAGAACGAAAGATCATGCATCTGGCATAGATTATGAAACGCTTTCAACACTGACATAATATTGTTAAGAAGTTACCTTTTTGCATACAATTAAATGCGATATCGAAATAAACAAACAAACAAAAAAATAAGTAAAAATCCATTTTCTTCAATTGCTACCCATATTAGGTACTGAGAAGAAAATCTTTCAAGTATGTGATCTATAGAATTTTTCCACGTATAGAACACCACGTAAAAATAATAAAAATTAGTTAAGTTTGAAAATACATACCGTTGATGAAAACGCATTTGTAGCAATTATCGATGACCATACTGAAACCGAATTATTTTAGTGTCTCGGGAAATAAACAAACAACAACGAAAAATCATGCGTCAAGCATAGATTATCTAATACTTTCCAACACTTCCAAAAATAATTTTAAAAACTTTTATCGTTTAATAAGGTGAAAGATAATAGCTAAGTAAACAATTTGAAAACACATAACATATTTAAAACCCAATTTCAGGAATTACCAACAATATTCGGAAAAATATCCGAATTATTTTCTGCAACCCTGTATATAATCTACAGATTTGTATATACATTGCAGAGAATAAAAATTTTTCCATGCGAATTCCTGTCGGAAAATCTATTTGAAGCGCCTCGGGAGATACATTTAGCTTTCGAATATCAAAAATTTGATAAAGTTCCTCTTTTAAACTCCTAAACGGCATCATAAGTCAATCTGAGTGTTTGTAGATTCACTTATAATTTCGTGTTCACTATTTATAATCAATATAAAATGTAAACAAGAACGAACAAGAACGAAAAATCATGCAATAGATTATGTAACACTTTCAATATAATTTTACAAGTCCTTACCGTTTAATAAGATGAAAAATTATATCTAAGTAAAGAATTTGGGAAACAAATATTATATTAAACGTATAACAAACACAATTTCAGGAATTACCAACAATATTCGGGAAGATATCCGAACACTTTTGTGAACCCTGCATATGATCTATAGATTTGTATATATACTACATAGAAGGCGGAAATTTAATTCAGTTTGGAAACGCGTAGCACAGGTTAAAATTTTCCTTCTGGAATTTCCGTCAATGAAAGGAAATGTACTCGAGAAATTTGGTTAATGAGAATTTGGAATGTTAAATGAGATAGCGAAATAAACAATAAAATAAAAAAACGCAGTAAAAATTCCTTTTCTGCAGTTGCTACCCATATTAGGTAATGAGTAGAAAATCTTTCAGGCTATGTGATATATAGAATTTAAAACATCCACGTAATATACTAAAAATTAGTTAAGTTTAAAAATACATACCGTAGCTGAAAACGCATATGCAGCAATTTTCGATGACCATACTGAAACCGAAGTTTTTTAGTGTCTCAGGAAATAAAATAAACAAACAAGAACGAAACATCATGCATCAATCATAGATTATGTAACACTTTCCAACACTTCCAAAATAATTTTACAAATCTTTGTCATTTAATAAGGTGAAAGATGATAGCTAATTAAACAATTTGAAAACACATAACATATTTAAAAACACAATTTCAGGAATTACCAACAATATTAGGAAAAATATCCGAATAATTTTGTGCAGCACTGTATATAATCTATCGATTTGTATATACATTACCCAGAATACTAACTTTTATTTCAGTTAGGAAACGCCTAGCACAGTTTCAAATTCCCCTTCTGGAATTTCCTTCAATAAGCGGAAATGTACTCGAGAAATTTGGGCTGTCCTGTATATGATCTATAGAATTTATACACACCAAGTAATAGATATAAAATGAGTTAAATTTAAAACCGCATTCAGCAACTGAAAACGCACTTCCAATAATCATTGTTAACGTACAGTACCGAATTATTTTGTGTGCCTCTGTAAATGAACGATGAACGCTATACACAAAATATTCTATAGTAAGCCTCTTGTAATGCAACTTAGGGTTATACTATATCAATTTCAATATGTTTGAAATTGTTAACAGCATTAAAATAAACCGAAATTGATTTTTCCCCATAGACCGTGATGCAATGGAATTCTTTTGAGTGTCTCTGTGAAAAAACTATAAGTGCTACAGCCTTCATTTTCAACCACAAACATCCCATCTTAAACCTCAATAGCATATATCAATTGCATGAGAACCCGAATATATTTATGCGAGTTAGAGCACGCACGGACAGACAGACAGACAAATTGAATTCATAAACACTTTTCAACTATGTTGGAAAGTATTAAAAATGCGTTTTCTTCCTCATTTGTGTCTGCAGCATCGGGAGCTCTTTCAGAGTGATCGGTCATCATAAGATGTCGGTAATATACTACTGAGAAATAAATAGAGGTCAATACTTCTTTTAAAGAAAATTCTAGGACATTGAAGGATACTATCACTAAAATGAGATATGCTAATTACCATTTATTGCTTGAAAACACATGCCATACTCTCTCCATACAAAACTCCCTTGAACGTTCAACTAAAATGCGAATCTTGACATCTCGGTGAATAGGGCTTTACAATAATCGTAATAACACGTTCGCTACCACCGACGCGCTGGCGCGTCCGACCGGCACCTCTTCGTATGCCGGCGACGCTCTGGAGCGTCGATCTACTATGATAAGTTATATGCTGTGTTTTTAGTGTGGCATTGGAAGTTGAACGGAAAGGTTGTTTACGAACGTTAGAGAAGCATTTTTTATTTTTACGTGCTTGGTTTTCAAATTTTTTCTAGAATTTTTTTTACGTGAGTTTTTAAAAATGACGGACAGTACAAGTATGGCAGGACAATACAGTACAAGTTGGCTTATTTTTTGTAAATATTTTCTCTATTGTTTCATAAATGGTACTTCATGTACTTGAATTAAATGTTTTATTTATTTTAAGCTGTGATTTTATACAATATGTCAGTCAGTTCTTATAATATTGATCAGACGCGCTGGAGCGTCAGTGGCACTGGTGAACATAGGTTGAGTCTGTGTGCCACTGACGCTCCAGAGCGTCGTGAAAAAATACCGCACTAAACATGAAAATAATATGTTTTTTCGTTTTTCTGGTTATACTAGTAAAATATAAGGAACATTTTAACCATTAAAACACTGTTTTGTAATCCGGCTTCTGAGGATGGAAATATCATTTTTAGAGGCAGTGAAAATTGTTAAGTCTATTTCATGTATTTCTGAAACCATCAAAGATGGGCGATTCTATGCTTGTTAGATAATGGAAAGCAAATATATTGTCACTACTCGTATAAAGCCATATGCATGGAATCTCCATCTTACATCTCCGAACGACATAGGAGTTTATGTAGATGCAGTTAGACAATAGGGAACAAACGTTTTGTCACTACTCATATAAAGCTATACGCATGGAATCTCCTTCCTACATCTGTTAACAACATAAGAATTTATGTAGATGCAGCTACACAAAATCCTACAGAAGATGCGTTGATTACCTATTTCGTATGAAACAATAAGTAAAGATCTTGGAAAATGTTTTAACTTGAGGACTTCTTGAGACAAATTTTCTAATGTTGTTCTGCTGACTTGGATACGGAAAAATAAATGTAAATGCAGCTATACAAAAAATTATATCATATATTCTAATACGAGCAAATCTTGTGTGTGGTTATATATATATATATATATATATATGCAAATTTTATCTTAAAAACGGCTCTAACGATTTCTACGAAATTTTGTATCCTGCCGTTTTGGGGCACCAGAAAACCATTGGGCTACGTCACGTGTTCGGGAAAATTCAATTAGTGGGTCATTTTGGGTCATCAAGGGTAAGGGTCAAGCTAATTCTATCAAAAAAACGGTTCAAACGATTTTGACTAAATTTTGTATCTTACCATTTTCGAACACGAGAAGACTATTGGGCTGGGTCACATGTTCGAGAACTTTCGATTAGTGGGTCATTTTTGGGTCAACCCGGGTCACGTTAATTTTATCTAAAAAAGGCTCAAATGATTTTGATTAAATTTTGTATCCTACGAGTTTCGAGCACGACAAAATCATTGGGCTAGGTCACATGTCTGAGAAAATTCAATTAGTGGGTCATTTTTGGGTCACTGTGGGTCAAGCTAATTTTATTTAAAAAACGGCTCAGACTATTTACCCTAAATTTTGAATCCTACGGTTTTCAGGCACGAGAAAACTGTTGGGCTAGGTCACGTGTTCGAAAAAATTCGATTAGTGGGTCATTTTGGTCATGGGTCATTATGGGTCAAGCTATTTTATCTTAAAAACGACGCAGACTATTTAAACTAAATTTTGCCTCCTATGGTTTTGGGCACGAGAAGACTGTTGGGCTAGGTCACATGTTTGAGAAAGTTTGATTAGTGTGTCATTTTGGTCATGCGTCAGGATATTTGAACTCAAAGCTAATTTTGACCGAGCATAGCTCGGTCTTCCCTGCTCGTTTTAAGTAATTTGGACAAGCAGTACACATACACTTTACCCCTGAAAATAAACGTGAAATTTGAATTCTGATATAACGAGCGATCAAAAACAGTTATTGGTCAAAACTTGCTGTGTATTTTAAATGAAATACTCAAACATTGAAATATGTGAAGACTCGTGTAAAGCCATATGCATGGAATCTCCTTCTTACATCTGCCAACGACATAAGAAATTATGTATATGCAGTTAGACAATGGGAAACAAACGTTTTGTCACTACTCATATAAAGCTATACGCATGGAATCTCTTTCTTACGTCTATTAACGACATTTATGTAGATGCAGCTATACAAAAACCTAGAGAAGAAGCGTTGGTTACCTATTGCGTATGAAACAATAAGTAAAGAACTAGGAAAATATTTTAACTCGAGGACTTCTTGAGACACATCTTCTAATGTTGTTCTGCTGATTTGGATTCCGAAAAATAAGTGTGAAATCTCACAAATATAGCCCCTACACATTTTAACAACGTTTCCAATAGATTAAAAAGATTCTAATCTGGCCACGGCATCCCATCATTAACCATCATCGAAATGATTTTCGAGAACGTCCGTATGAGAAATATGAAGATGCGGTATTAAAAAATAGTCTTTTATCAATTCTTTGATTTAAATATTTCGAGTGAAACAAATTGCTATTCTGCACATATTTCAATAATTGAGTATTTCATTCAAAATACACAGCAAGTTTTGACCATTAATTGTTTTCGATCGCACGTTATATCCGAATTTGAATTTCACGTTTATTTTCAGGGGGGGGGGGGGGAGTGTATGAATACTGCTCTTCCAAAATACTTAAAAATGTGATTAATGTTTATCTCGAAGATGCGAAGCACGGAAAAACATGCATAAGAATCGCTCTTTGTATTCTTTCAGACATTAAAAAAACATTATTTTAAATTTCTAACTGTTGATAATGATTTTAAACACCACTGCGTCTTTCAATTTTCATAGTTTAACTTGGAACTTTCCGGTTAACTATACAGATACTAGGGAAATTTATTTCCAATTGGACCCCTTGTATATGGCATGTTGTTGGCATAGTGTTAAAGGCATGGTGTTGGAATGGATGGGTAAATGGGTGAATTTCGATTATAATAATTCTGAACATAAATATTGGTACAAACACAGCATCCTGCCAGTTAATCGAGCCTTTTATTCAATTGTCGATCGAGCGGTCTCAGAGACCACTCACTGTCTATGTTACAATTTCTGTGACTAGTTAAAGGTTAAACCCTTATTTTAAATCCATACAAAATTTTAATAATGCATAAAGTAGTTTCCTTTTTTTTCACAGTCATTTATGAAGGACATTTTTCAATAAGAGTTATTTTGCACATCTTATATTGATGTTATTGCAATCTATTATTAGAATGGACTTTAAAAATTAATTGATATTTTTGGTTATGCTCTTTATCAAGTTGACAAGAAAATTGAATTCGAAACACCTTCGAAGATAAGTTTACGAGAGAAACATAGCATAGAAAATCTGATGGAAAGGTCAGTTGAGAGGTAGGAAATTAGCAGTAAATTGTTTCCAAATATGCCAATAGGTGGCAGCACTATCCAACTGTAAGATGTTAATTTCCAATTTATGAGACATCAGTTGTACAAGAGGAGCAGCTGCATTTGAAAATGTTGAAAGTGCTAGAGGAGTGTACTCTAGAAGAGCAGCTAAGTATTATGTTCAACATCCACCTTACAGCCCAGACTTAGCTCCAAGCGATTTTCACCTGTTTGCTCCGCTGAAACTGCATCTGGCGGTCAGCGGATCGCGACTGATGCAGCTGTTGAATGTTAGGTGCATAGATAACTGAGAGAGCAGTCTATAGACTTTTATGGAGGAGGTATTGGAAAACTCATAAAGAGATGGGACAAATGTATCAATGTAAACAGTGATTATATAGAGAAATAAACATGCTTTTCAAGTATGTATCTGGGTTTCTAATAATGATATCATAACTCAATATAGTTAGATATTGTTTCATATGCCAGTAAAAGTATTTACAGTGATATATGCATATGCATACATTAGGCTTTGAAATGCTATTGAAATTTAAATACGTAAAGGAAAAATTTGAAATGGTTTCGTATCTTTTGAATAACCTAAGCTTCAGCCGCAAATAATACTAATCGCAGTCCAATTCATTATAATGAAATCTATTGATGTCTTTAATAGATTGTCGCTCTCTGTCTAATATCTCTGTTTATTTTTTGAGAGTGGTTCCGTAAATATTGAAACACATATCAGCAATTATAAATGATTTTTGTTAACTGATTTGTGTTCATTGTTTAGCATATTAAAATTTATCTGTCAAGAGATTTATTTTACGTTTCTTAAAAATGTCGTTCCCAAATATAGAAATAGTTTAATTTTCTTAATCGTCTTTAAAAAAATAAATGAAATTAAAATACCGACGTACTTAAAAAAAATGAAGCATTTTTGTGTGATCTTTATCAAATTGTTAAGTGAGCTTCATTCGAAACATAATTAAACACCATTTCGAACATTGAAAGCATGTTTAAATTTTTTCTTTGAGCTTCTAATGACGTCATAAGTAAAAAAGGGTAGTTCTGTTTTATTTATTATTTATATAATTTTTAACTACTTACTATGACGTTGCTTATTTTTTTTAATCAAATAATCAATTTTAATCAATTTATTTTTTTATGAAAATCAAGGCAAATTTGTGTCACTACAATCTATTGTCCCAATGGACATTCATTAGTGTTTTCTAGTAGAGGAGAAAGTTCAAATATAGACTAGGGTCTAAAAACAGGCTAGTTGTTCAATAAACCGAAGGTTAATCGAAGTTTAACGAGTGTTAATCGAAGGTTCGGCCATCTGGGACTGAAACTGTCACATTTTTGTCGGGAAGAAGGAAAAGCGGATTCATTCTGAAACTGTCACATTTTTGTCGGGAAGAAGGAAAAGCGGATTCATTCTGAAACTGTCACATTTTTGTCGGGAAGAAGGAAAAGCGGATTCATTCTGAAAGTGTCACATTTTTGTCGGAAAGAAGGAAAAGCAGATTCATCGCTGCTGTTCGTATTCGCCATTAAAAAATCACGTATTTTAAGACCTTGTAACTTTATCAGATAAGTGAATTCGAATTTTTGTACTATATAATCGATAATTTTTGCATGTTTTTTTGTTACCACATCACTGATAAGATAAAAAGCTATGGTTTGAGACACTTCCTCAGAGGATATCGTTAACTGATAATGTCTGCCTTTCTGTAAAAGTTAAACATATTATTAGTCTAAAAATGGACTAGAAGAGTCGGCAAAAAACGGGCTAGCCTTAAACCTCAAATCAATGTGACAGGTCACCTTCCCAACTGTTGTTGGGGGTCATCCCATTGTTGGGTCATCTTCCCAAAAAAGCCCATTGAGGGGGCATCTTCGTAACTGACCTCATTTGATATCACTCCAGTGCCATCTATTTCGACGAAGGATATCACTTCAGGTCTTCAAAGGCATGTTTTGTAACGGGTTTACCCTATTAGAAGAAGTTGCCTAGGTCCTTGAGCAATTAAAAACAAGAAAAAGCTGATCCTAGGGTCAATGTGTGATGTAGAAGTCTCAAAAACCAACAATAATAAACCTAAAAATGGCAAAACGAAATGTATGATAGTGACAGTGACTTAGAGACTCCACCAGGATAATTCCCTGATGACAGCGATGCCACCTGCATCTTCTGTAAAGAAATTTTCTCTGCAGACACAGGAGGAGAAATGTGGGTGCAATGTTTTCAATGCAGTGATTAAATTTAGTCATAAACATATATGCTTACATAAAAAATGCATATATACCAACACTTTGATAATGATATTCATTTTCCACATAAAATAACAACAGGGAAAGTAATTGCGAAAAAAACTTTTTACAAGCTACTTAGATTAAGTTAATACAAAAGCACAACCTACATTATTACATTTTCAGTTGATTTTGTTATCAAAAACTAAATATTTTAATACTGTAATTGACTATAAATTTTCTCCAATTTTTATAAAATGCATAAATTCACGCACTTAGAACATTTCTGTCCGATTGTAGCTTTTTGAATTTCCTAATTTTCTAAAGAGTTCAAATCAAACATGCGTTGTTTCAATCTATTTTCCCAGTGAAAGTGCAAAAGAAATTGACATTTTCCAGCACTCTAAAAACAACAATTTCAAAACTGAGCAAAAAATACTCAAATCTGAGTATGTCGAATTGTCAAAATGGCTCCGAATCAAAATTACTCAAGTTCGATACATGTATATACTCATTTCTGAAAACATGCACACACTCAAGAATAAAACATAATGTGCTCATATTTGAGTATGTCCGTGTTTCTAACAACAGCTAGAAAAAAGCACTAGTGCTGCCATCTCTGGTTCTATTTACGATTATAGGAGGATAAACTAAATGTATGCTATTACCCAGAGCCAGCTTCGAACCCGAGACCTATTAGTTACAAGTCCATTGCCTTATCTACTTCGCCATCCAGATCACATGAGTGGGTTCTTTAAATGCAAGTCATCGAATGATTCAGACACATGTTAATATTTTTATGTGATTCATTAATTTGTTGCTGAGAAAATTGGAATTTTTAACGGGATTTCGGATAGATTTGGTCAATTTGAGATGGTGGTTAAGATTGTACAACTTTATTTTTTATGTTGGGAAGGAGAAATATGAATTATACAAATTTTCAATTCGATTGTTATAAGTATATTTCTGAAATAAAAAGAGGTCCCTGGATATTGAAATTTAACTGACTAAATTTTCTTTTTGACACATTGTAACTGTAACTCATTAACGCCACAATTATATTTCCCTTGAGAAATGGAAATATTGCATTTCATTCACAGGAGTATAATCTGTTCGTGGCTCCAAAGTCCTCCAAGTTCTATATAAGCGCTACCTCTGGGGGTGCCAATCCAGATGCAAATCTCTCATCTGGAATTGGTTCAAAATTAGGAGATTTAGGTATCAGGTTTATGGAATTAAGCGTAGTGGATTATGACAGCTATATAGAAATAGAAAGCTGCACAACTGGGCCCTTTGGGTCATTTCAACAACAACAACAACAATTCACAGGAGTATGAACTCACTTCTATGTGCTCATTTTTGGGTATTGTGATGTTTCAAAAATGACTTTGAACTGATTCTAATCATTTTTGAGTATGTCCATATTTCAAAAATGTGTATGAACTGACCTCTGTGGGCCCAATTTTGAGTATGTCTATGTTTCAATATTCAGAGTATTTCTAGTATTTCAAAATTGAAAGAATTGGGTCGTCAAGTTTGAAACAAAAAGTTTTATAGCAAAATGAAAACATCGATTTACTCAGATTTGAAAGCGTCATTTTTCTCTTTATCAAGCGTTCGCTTATTTATCTCTTTGCGCTTTATCAAGCTGTCAAGTAAACTCTATACGAAACACTTTAGGATATTAGTTTAGTATTCAAAAACTGAAAATATCATAAAGATAGTCTACGTATCACATCACGAGTCAGCAGAGATATTTATGTATTCACTTTATTATCTTTTTTTTTCAAATTTCTTTCAATGACGTCGCATAACTTTTTCTTTATGAACTGCAGAAGAAACTTAAATTTCCTAGGTGACTTAAGAAATATGTGTGCTATTTCAATGTATCATCAAAGTAGACGTTCAAAATGCCTTTTCTAGCACATTTTTCGTAAGGTTATCAAGTAATTCCCATGCGAAAAAAATCAAGTGATCATGAAAAATTCAAGACGCCCGTTGTTCGTGTATTGAAAATATGATAAAAGGTATCCAGGTTTTTTTTTCGCTTATTGAAACAGGGATTTACTAATAAAAAAACTTGCATTTTTTAGAAAGTTTCGTACTTTTCAAAGGTTTTCCATAATAAAGTCCTTGGATTTGTCAATTTTGTAAAAAAATCTATGTGTTATCCCTGGCGAAGTTTTGTCGTTGCTCTACTATTGGCATTATAAGTAAAAATTTGGAAGTTATAAATTATGCGTCAATAAACATAGTTACGCTGATATATGCTTAGCTTATATTGAAAATGGATAGCTAGCTCATTTTGTATTGATATTCATTTTAAGCATTCGGGAAGATTATGAAAAACATTAAAAAAATTGCTTTCCTTGATCTATTTACACAGACTGTTTTAAATCGTTTCAATTATGTATAGAAAAAGAAAAAATGCAGAATTTTCATTAATTTCTACTTAATTTCAATTAATTTTCGATATCTAAAAATGAATATTTTATGTTTTTCAATGCATATTTTTACTTTTGTTAAGCCCATATTTCAAAAGAGTTTACTTTCGGTTTATAAAAACTCATCGGCGAATAAGAAATGGTTTAAATTTCTTTAGCCAATTCAAACAAATCGATGGCATTTAAAAGTTATATCCCAACTGAAATTAAAAATAATATTTTATTTTGTAGTATTCTTTTTATGAAATTGTCAAGTAAACACTATTCAAAAAACCACAGTAGATTGCTTAATTTTGCTAGTATTTAAATTATGATATAATTTCTCTAATGTACTCCGATATCACGCGACAATATTGTCAAATATTTACTATGGCGTTGTTTATTGTTTTAAATAAAAAACAAAAATTAATTGATTGTTTGTCACCAAATGTTTAAATTCGATAAGCCAATCAAGAAAAATATGTGCTAATTCAATGTATTGTCCCAATAGACGTTTAAAGCAAATTAATATTTTGAAGAAATTGTCAAAGGAATTCCATTGAAAAGGCCTCAGGAGGCACTTCTAACTTTCGAGGTTTCAGAATATCATAAAATGTCTTCGATACTTTACTAATATAGCATCATAAGACATTATAGTAAATTATATTTCTATGCGTTAATAAATAAAGCTTAAACGTTTGTGTTCAAAATGTTTAATTATATGTTTGTATGAATATCTACCTCAAACATTAATAAAGAAGAGCGGAAAAATTACTAAGATAATCCATTTAAATAGATCGTTTGAAAACTTTTAAGTTACGTCAATACACACACCATAGGATGCTAGTCGTTATTTTCTGTTTAATTATCTATCAAACTTTGAATGTTTTGAGATATTTACTAACTTTTATAAAACGTAGAAAACAAGAAGCTTAAACACCTGTATTCAAAATGTTTAATTATAGGTTTGTATTAATAACTACCTCACATATTAGTAAAGAAGAGCGGAAAAATTACGAAGATAGCTTTCCATAATCTGTTTACATAGATCGTTTCAAAACATTTAAGCTACGTCATTACAAACATGACAACAAGCTCTTCCAGTATTTTCACCATAATGTTCTTTTAAAATTGAATATTTTAAGATTTTTACTAACTTTTATAAACTGTAGAAACAAAGAGATTTTCTGTTTGAATTTGTCGTAAAATCCTTGCAAATGCTAAAATAAATTAAATTTCTCAAAGCAAACGGAACAAAACTATGGTAGTTCAACCTATTACCCCAAGGTTTTTAAAAGCAACTTTATATTTTACAGTATGCTCTTTATCAAATTTTCAAGTATACACCATTCATAAGATCATAGAAGATAATTATAATTTCAGGCATTAAAATTTGTTAAAGCTTCTTTATTGAACTCCTAATGACAACACTGTTGTTCAATACAGGTAGTTATATTTTATTTACTACAGTGCGCGAAATAATTATGACCCTTTTGCTAATTTTAAGCAAACACAAAAGATATAGTTACAATTTTATAAAGATATGTGGAATGTAAAATATTATACTCTACGTTATGTACAATGAATTTTCAAATCTCATATGTTCATAAATAGACTGATACATACTTTGTACATGTTTAAATGATACATAAAATGCGAAGTAATTATGACCTCTTTAAGCTTAAAATCTTCTATATTAATTGTTCAAACAAGAAATATTTAATATTGGTCCACCCACCTTTAGCATTATAGTAAACCTTCATTTGATGTGGAAAGCTTTCATATAAGTTTTGAATGTATTTCATATCAATAGAAATCTATGTTTCAAGAATTGCTGTTTTCAAATTGACCTTGAGCATAAAATGTTGGCCATTTTCATAAACTTTTCTTGCCTTTATATACCAAAGATTTAAATCAGGCTATTTCACTGGCCAAAGTACTAGCTGTTCCATTTTTGTCGACTTGAACCAAATTTTGGACGTCTTTGACACATGAATTTTGCAGTTCATCTGCTGAAACAACCAATTTCTTCCGGCTATTTGAAGTCCATTTCGAGGAAAATTCTTACTTAACATTTTCTGGTAGACCAAACTGCTCATTTTTTCATGTAGGGAATTCAATAGGGCTTTTCTTTTTTCATCCTATTTCACCCCATATCATTATTGAACCCCATCCTTGTTGTCTAGTGGAAAACACTAAATGTTCTTTTTCATTATCCTTTCAATAGCTGTACATACCATCTGCACCATCCAGATTAAACTTTTTCATCAGCGAAAATAACATTTTGCCATTCAGTGCTCTAACTCATATGGCTGTGAGAGAATTCTTTACGACTAGCCTTATGAATTGAACACAGTAGCGGTTTTTTCTGGAGTTTCCTCGATCTAAGTCCAAATTTATTCAGCAACTGCTGCGTTCGACGAACACTAACTGGCAAATTTAATGAATCTGGTAACTGTCGAACAGTTAAAATTTTATTTGATGCTTTGCGGCTCAGAAGACTGACTTCCTTATTTGTAACTGAGGGTGGTCAACCCGTGCTCTTCTTCTTTCCATACCCTGATGTATGTTTAAGGTAATTTTGGACGTCTCTTGAACTTCTGCCAATAGCTAGGGCAATATGTGTAGGATTCATATGCTTTTGCGCCCTTAAAACATCGATTTTACTACGTTCGATATCAGAAAGTCGTGAGCCAGATGGTACATTAATTATTGTTTTAATCTAACACTTTAAACAAATTTTTTAGGGATTTTTATATTTAATTTGCTGTAAAAAAATGTTTGTGCTAAACGGCATGCATACAGGTGAACTTTTGATTGAGTAAGGTTATAATTTCTTCGCTTCTGAAATTCAGATTTCACTGATAAGCTTTCACAGCGCATGCCTATATGTACGTGGCCTATTTACTTGGCATGTTACAACGAAAGAAACAGCACATCATTTTTATTGTCATTATAATATATCAGCTAAAATTGTAAGAGGTCATAATTATACTGCGCACTGTATTATTTTTTGAAACTTTTAATTACAAATTATTTACTATGACGTTCCTTTTCATTTTGGTCAAAAGCATTTTAACCTGCCAGTAGGCGGGTTTTATAAACATAGTTCATCCCCAGTATCATTCACTGTATCCATATTTTGATGGCAAAGTTCGGATCTGCATCGTAGTCATCTTAGTCGCAAATGTCATCTGGCACACTGTCCTCCCTCAGAGGCTGTACTGTTGCCAAAGCTTGGCGATTATTAAGATTTAAACGTCTTGAGATCCTGCAAAAATGAAAATAAAAATAGAATTAAATTTCTGTTTTAATTATTTGAATCACTGACTAGTTCAAACTCTAAGTATAATAACACAAAAATGAATAAAAAATTTTGTGGTGGATGGGTGGTGTCTCGTAAACCCCAAGACAGGGAATATGATTTAATAGCAACTGAGTAGAACAATGGGTGAAGTTGGCAGTCCAAGTGATAACTAACTAACAAAGCAGATATTGAAAGGCATACATGGAAGGCACGTTTTTGAACTGGCATGTATCACAAATAATAGAAGACATACATGCTCAGATATCCAACCCGTGCAATAGCATGATGAATTTTATAACTGAATCAAGACAAAATTGTGCTACTTCATTATATTCTAATGGTCTTTTAAATGAAATTAATATTTTACCGAAATTATAAAGTAAACTTCATTCGAAGTGCCTTATGAGAAACCTCTAACTTTTGCATATTGAAAGTATGAAGAAGTTTCTTCGTGGTTCTAGTAATAACATCTGAAATCAATATAAGGAATTCATCGTTTCATGAGTCACTAAGAGTTTCTATATTAAAATGTTCTCATACTTAAAATGGAAATCTAAGTATTATATTAACATCTTTCACATACATATGGTAAAAACAAATGGAAAATTTTCGAAAATTGCTTTTTACATTCTATTTCAATAACGGGTTAGAAAACACTTATTTTACATCAACACACAAGCAAAGCACGCTTTTCCTTATTTCTGCGTGTTGTTTTGTTCATTATTTTTGTCAAAAACTGAATAAGTTTTTTCACATTTTTTTATAAATATATAAATTAAGAGGTATATTTCGAGTTTTCTAAAAAAAACTACTGAAATACAGAAATAATACTTTAAATTTGTTTAGTGCGTCGACACGAATTGATAATCTTTTAATCTGTCATCTAGCGAACTTTTTCACCATTCTATTTATCAAATTGTCAAGTAGGGTAGACCGAGGCACGTTTACGCATGGAGCACGTTTACGCAGTGCACTTTTTCCGAAACGAGTTATAACTGACGCGCCACCAGTCATGCCAGATTGATGCTGCTCCTTAGCGGATATTCTCACAAGATTTTGAGCGTCAGTCGAGCTTTGGTCTAGCATGCGGAAAGGATAACAAGTTTTCTGTCAATGTGAGTAAATTTTGTGTTGAACTTATTGGAACTTATTGTGAACTAATAATACTTAGTTAAGGATAAACAAATATATGAACATTAGCAGAATTCTATCCTTTTTTGAGAACTGTATTCGTATGAACAGAAATGTTATTAATTTTCGTTGCACGTTAAAAATAAATCCAAACATGGCGACGGGGCACGCTTACGCATTTATATCGGGGCACTTTTACGCACTCTTACTGTGATTACCAATCCAAAAAAGGACAAGACTGGGTTCAATGTCTTTGATGCAAAAGATGCTGCCATGACAAATGTGCAAAAGAAAATACTTTATTTTTTGTTCGTAAAAACTGTAACAGTGATGATGAAGAGGACTAAATCATCTGTTTTTAATCATCTGTTTTTAACTAGCAACAAGCCTTATGTTTTCAGTTTAGCCTATAAAATGTTCTTTAATTAATTCTCTTTAATTTTTTTTTGTTTTTAAACAGTGTTTTAAGTTATAAATAAAACATCTCAATTTGATTAAATATTTATTTCACTTACTCTTTGGTATCACTTAGAATATGTGTAAACGTGCCCCGTTCCCGGGGTAAGTATACGCAAGTGACTTGGACCTAAAATAAATTACAAAAATTGTATTAAAAAATTACGGTTAAAAATACAAATAGGGCAACAACTGAATGCACAAATTTTGACTTTATTAACTGCTTTATAAAACCATAATGTCTAAAATTTTCTAAGTTAAAACATAAAAATTAGAAAATTCATTGAAAAAAATCCGCGTAAATGTGTCCCGGTCTACCCTACTTAAAGTTATTCCATTTGAAACACCATGTGAAATAAGTTAAGTTTGTGAGCATTCAAATATGATAAAGTTGTACTTCTAATTACATCACGAGCCAATACAGGGATTTACACATAGTTTGCTATTTTTTTCTGTTTTCTTTTTTCAAAATTATTGTCTATGACTTTGCTTAAATGTTTTTAATCAAATACAGAAGCAATTTAAATTTCTGAAACGAATCAAAACATATATGTGCTACTTCATTTATCGTCCCAGTCGATTATCAAATCCATTTCGTATTTTTCTAAAAATTGTCAAGTAAGTTCCATTCAAAGAGCCTCTTGAGATGCATCAAGCTTTCGAGTATTGATAACATTATAAAGTTTATTCGCTACTCAAGTTATGTTGGCAATGTACGAATTTATGCAATAGGGGTAATTATGTTTATTTTAGCTTATATTCAAAATGTTTCCATAACAATACATATGTTTATAGTGTTTGTTATGTTATAATTATGTTTATATTGTTTGTTATATTATAATTATGTTTATATTGTTTGTTATGTTATAATTATGTTTAATATTGTTTGTTATATTATAATTATGTTTATATTATTTGTTATGTTATAATTATGTTTATATTGTTTGTTATATTATAATTATGTTTATGTTATAATTATGTTTATATTGTTTGTTATATTATAATTATGTTTATGTTATAATTATGTTTATATTGTTTGTTATATTATAATTATGTTTATATTGTTTGTTATGTTATAATTATGTTTATATTGTTTATTTCTTATAACAATACATATATTTTTATTTGGATCTTAGATTAATGAAGCATTGGCGCAAAATAATGAAAATCTTTTTCAGTAATTAAGAACGCGCTTACGTTTTTTTAAAACTTGCTATTTTTTAAACATAGTATTTTTTTATAGACAGCTGATTATGCTAACTTTGTATTTTAGATTAGAGATTTAGATAAACTTTTATGAAACTCATAAATTAAAAGATTTCGTTTGCGTCTGTTGTTCCCATTTTCCATATGGACACTTTTAATTTCCTAAGCAAACCAAGAAATATATCTCTATTATTTAAATTTACAGTTTGATCAACGTTGAAAACAAATAGCAACAAATTGTAAAAAGCGGTTTAATAACAAAATCTGAAAAGCGGTTTAACAACAAAATGAATAACAGAATAAAAGTTGCAGTGATTTAAGTGGTTTTATTTTTATAGTAGCTCGCTTGCGCCCGCTAGCGGGCCCCTAGTTACATCGAGACCTCCAATTCATACAAACATAAGAAAGGGCTCTCTGGAATGGGTTCCCGCTGCCTAAAGCAGTGTATACCAGTACATGCTGCGCACCAGAAAATATTTTAGTTCCAACTTCCATTACAAGGGAGCTCGTCCTATTCTAAAAGAACCTCCAACACGTATCCTCCCTGCCTGGGGCACGGTATAGCAGGCATTCTGCGTACGCGCTGCTAAATATTTTAGTTCCATTTTCCACAGCCAGGGGTACACTCTGTTCTAAAAAAGAAAACTCTCTCCGAATGAACCTGTGGCACAGTATAGCAGAGTTCCACCATCCATTTCCAGGGAGCGCAATCTGTACTAAACGAGCCTCTTACAAGTGTCTCCGCTGCCTGCGGTACCGTGTAGCAGGTGTGAAGCGTACGCAAATATATGCAAAATATATTAGCATTAACGCGACAATTAAATTACGAACAAACACCCTACTTCCCCCTCACAATTAAACCAAAGACTTTTAACATTAACAAATACATTTAACTTTTGAAAAAAAAAACTGGTGCCTGTTTTGAATTGACTTTGTAATTTATTTTCTTTCGTTTCTGAAATTAAATGGAGAGACGTGTCCTGATGCTGAAGTAAATTCAGTACGAACCCCCTTTTTCATCTGGGTCAATTTGATTACGTCGAAAAAGTTTTCTACAAAATTAAGACAAGTTACCAGCAGATTTTCCCAACATTCTGATTTTTGGAATCAGAAAAATAAAATGCGTACATACTGTCAGTTTCAAATCAATAGCTTGAGTAGTTTTCTTAATATTTGAGGGTGAGTGAAAAAACATTAACTCATGGAACACTCGACTCGGATCACTATCCAGGTTTATTTAATTACTTCTGCGAAGACTCTACCAACCAGAGGAAAAAAAGGCGCATTTTTAGAGTTTGTTGTGGATTTTAATAATTCCATGCGCATATATTATAGTTCAGCAAGAAAATGCGAAACACAATTAAAAACTACCCTTAAGCAATTCACTCCCATAGTCTGTAGTATTTACGGATTCCCTTGTGTAGCCCTGTATATGAACAACCGAGTTTATAAACACACGCGTACTATGAAAAAAGTTAGTTAAACTTAAAAACGCAAACCAAAGTTGAAAACGCCCTTATCACACATAGACTGTAAATATGGCACCTGTACTGTAACCGATATCTTTTGTGTGTCCCTGTAAATAAACGCAATGCACACTACACTTTCAAGAGTGCAATTTATAGTGAACCTCAGTAATGCATATAATTTTTGTCGTGTTTGAAATAGTGAAATATCACTAAATTAGACTGTAAACGATTTTTTCCCTTAGAACAATGTGTAACACAATTCTTCTGTTTGACCCTGTAAATGAATACTTAATGCTTTGCACCCCATATTCTACAAAAAGCATGTTTTAATGCGCTTCATAATTATATATCAATTTCATCATGTTTTAAATGACGTAGCATCACCAAAATGCACTTGAAATGATTATTCCCCATTGACTGTAATATAACGGAATACTTTTGATTGGACTATTAAGACGATTCGTAATATATACACTAATCGATCAATCTAAAGCTTAATTTATGAATAAAAAATTTTTTTGAAAAAGAATGAAAGTTATTTATTTTGACAAATAGATTTTTTTTTTCTGTTTTCAAAGTATTATTTTAATATAATTTTGACATGTGAAACAACGCACGTCAAAAAATCGTCAGAAAATATTAAAATAAAAACATTGCTATAAAATAGTATGCATTACATAAGAAATTTGATATAAACTAGTCGTTGGGGGCCACCGTATTACTTACCTATCATGGATATGCATAATGTAAAATATTAATATAAAAAATGTGTAAGCTACTTATAAAATGCATTGCAATTTGAATAAAATCGTGGCTTGATGATGTCATAAATTTTAAAGGCTCGATTACTGAATTGCTTAAAAGAAACATCCTTATAACTCCCAAAACAATAATCCTATTAACTAGCGGTTTATAGCATCGGATTAAGCGTCTCATTTCCAATTAAAATATATCTTTGAATTGAAATTTGAATGAAATACAGGGTCACGAGAAATCGAAGAGTGTCAAAAATATGATTACAAATATCTCGGCAACTAATTACCCGATCAACTTCACTTTTTATGTAAAATTTATGGTTTTTTATTGTTTTTTATATTCACACCTTAAAATAAACAATTTCGAAAATTTTTATATACCTTTTATCAGAACGAATATTTCGAGAGTCCGAAAAAAATAGTTCCGTATAATCGAGGTTACTGAAATTCAATAAGCTTCTTCGAATTATTACATTCTAAGTACGCACCGAATTTCAAGTCTCTATCTCAATTTGTTCGGGAGATAGAGCGTTTACAGACACACAGACATACAGACGGACGACATTTTTTTTTTCTAAAAATATGTTTTCGGAATCTCCGTGTGTCGTGTAAATCGTGTAAATCCTTCAATTTTTTTTTTTCGATTTTCGAAACGATTACAAGACTAACCCTATACTACGTATGATGGGTAAGTAAAAAGGGGAAAATTCTAACTCTAACAAAGATAAATTTATCTTGAAATCTGCCCCCTGAGATATCAAGGTACGGATTTCCGGATGATTCGTGACGTATCGTAATTGATAAGTTTAAAATTTAATTTTCTAACAGATAAATTGTTTTTCTTCTTGCAAAAATAGTGGACGTGGTTTTCTATCAATAATAATCAAATATCTACTGTAAGGTAAACAAGAAAGAAAAATCATGCCTCAAGCATAGATTATGAACACTTTCCAACACATTCAGAATACTGTAAAAAAAACTTCACCGTGCATTAAGGTGAAAGATGATGTCTAAGTAAATGATTTGGAAAACGTACAATACGTTTTAAAAACCAAATTCAACAATTATCAGCTGTAGCCGGGAAAATATCCGAAATGTTTGTGCAGCCCTGTATATGATCTATAGATTTGGATATATATACTTCATAGTATGTAAAAATTTAATTCAGTAAAGAAACGCATAACACCTGTTGAAAATTTCTTTACAGCAATTCGCGTCAATAATCAGAAATACACTCGAATTCTTTTGTGCACCTCTGTATATAATCTATAAAATATAAACACACCAAATAATATACAAATAATTAGTTAAATGTAAATACGCATACCAGAATTGAAAACAGATTTCAACCAATTATTACTCATAGACAATAATATATCCGAATACTTTTGTGTGTCCCTATAAATAAACTATAAATGCTATGTATACCACATTCTATTGTAAAAATCCTATAGCGCACTTCAATGATCTATATCAATTTGTATATGTTTGAAATAGTGTAGCATTGTTAAAATACACTGCAAAAATCTTTTTCCTATTGACCATAATGTAACGGATTTCTTTCGTGTGACCCTGTGAATGTGGAATACGTTCTTTACATTCCATATTCTACAGAAATATATTCTGCTACACCTCCATATATGTAATACATATCAATATCATTATGTTGGATATAGTTTAACATCATTAAAACAAACCACAAACAATTTTACCCCCTGACCATAATATACGGATTTCTTTTGTATGACCTTGTGAATGTGGAATACGTTCTTTACATTCCATATTCTACAGAAATATATTTTGCTGCACCTCCATATGTGTAATGCATATCAATATCATTATGTTGGATATAGTTTAACATCATTAAAACAAACCACAAACAATTTTACCCCCTGACCATAATATACGGATTTCTGTCGTGTGACCCTGTGAATGTGGAATATGTTCTTTACATTCCATATTCTACAGAAATATATTTTGCTGCACCTCCATATATGTAATACATATCAATATCATTATGTTGGATATAGTTTAACATCATTAAAACAAACCACAAACAATTTTACCCCCTGACCATAATATACGGATTTTTTTCGTGTGACCCTGTGAATGTGGAATACGTTCTTTACATTCCATATTCTACAGAAGTATATTTTGCTGCACCTCCATATGTGTAATGCATATCAATATCATCATGTTGGATATCGTTTAAAATCATTAAAACAAACCACAAACAATTTTATCCCCTGACCATAATATACGGATTTCTTTTGTGTGACCCTGTGAATGTGGAATACGTTCTTTACATTCCATATTCTACAGAAATATATTTTGCTGCACCTCCATATGTGTAATGCATATAAATATCATTATGTTGGATATAGTTTAACATCATTAAAACAAACCACAAACAATTTTACCCCCTGACCATAATATACGGATTTCTTTCGTGTGACCCTGTGAATGTGGAATACGTTCTTTACATTCCATATTCTACAGAAGTATATTTTGCTGCACCTCCATATGTGTAATGCATATCAATATCATTATGTTGGATATAGTTTAACATCATTAAAACAAACCACAAACAATTTTACCCCCTGACCATAATGTACGGATTTCTTTTGTGTGACCCTGTGAATGTGGAATATGTTCTTTACATTCCATATTCTACAGAAATATATTTTGCTGCACCTCCATATATGTAATACATATCAATATCATTATGTTGTATATAGTTTAACATTATTAAAGCAAACCACAAACAACTTTACCCTCTGACCATAATATACGGATGTCTTTTGTGTGACCCTGTAAATTAATGATAAGTTATTTGCACTCTATATTCTAGAGAAATCATGTTTTGGTTCACCTCAGTAATACGCATCAAAATAATTATGTTTAAATTGTTTAACATCATTAAAATACACCGCGAACATTTTTTCCCCATAGACGATAATGTAACGAAATTATTTTGAGTGTCCCTGTAGAAAAACTGTAAGTACTGCACACTTCATTTTCAATACTGAACATATCATTGTAAACCTCACTAACGTATATCAATTGCATGACGATCCGTCTATATTTACGGGTGTTAGATCACGGACGGACAGACAAAGCCGAATTCATAAACACTTTTCAACTATGTTGGAAAGTGTTAAAAATCACTCTTTTTTTTCAGTTAATTAGATCTTAAAAATCTCTAAGAAATCACAATGTTATTCCTACTCATTTTTTTTCCCTTTCAGATCATTTTATCTTTGTTTGATCCAATGTAAGAAGAGGAAAAACTAATTGTATAAGGATCTAGTTGTGAAGGAATATAAAAGAGGGGTGTGGAGAATATTTCATGAATCCAAAAAAATTCATATACTTTATTTAAATCTTTATCTTTTTAACTTTATCTATGCATGTCTAAAAATTTATAAGTAAAGTTGTAACACTAATGCTTCTCCACCATTTTATATCGCATTCTTGTGGTCTTATTTATACTTACTTTTTGCAGAAATATGATTTTTGCATTTTGAATGCATCTCAGACATGAGAAAATAAAGGTCTTGTGCAAGTTCCATGTTCATAGATGCAAAATCATTCAAGTTATATGAGTTTTTATAGTTGTACCTTCAATTGTACACGTCAGTGTACTTAAAAATATATTGGAAAGTTTTCCGTATTTAAAATTCAGGAACTTTAAAAAAAGGCAGAATATAAAGAAAGAAAAAATCCCTGACGGCTCGGCCTACAGGCACAGGTATATTTCGAAGACACAGGCCGTGGGGCGCCTGTTTTTGGGGAATTGCGGAAGAAATGACCTTTTTGCCATGATGCGGTAGTCGGAACCTCCCACTTCGAAACCTAACTTGTTTGCAAGCGGAGCCGGCAGGCATTTTTTTTTGTTTATTTTATTTTATTTTTTTTTGCTATAAGGTTTGGTCCTATAAAAACTTGTCAATATAAAAGTTTTAGATAAAATTAAGAGGATTTATAATAAATTTAAGCGGATTTGATATCTTTTGAATTGACGATGTTATGAATTTCTTTCTTCTAAAACCCCCTTCCCCCCCCCCTTGGGGGCATTTTTAATGATATCAAAAATCAGTCCTACATAAATTTTTGGCCGCTATTTTAGAAGTAATGATAACTTTAAACGGATTCGATACGTATCATAATTAAGAAATTATGGGTTTTTTCTGTTTTCACAAAAATACCCCCCCCCCCATTTCCACTTCCCTTGATTTTATGTATCAGTTTGGAAGAGATTTGTGCGGAATTATTGCAGTTATCGTGTCCATAAAAAAAGTGACATAGATAGACAGATAGATAGATAGATAGATAGATAGATAGATAAAGTTTTGAACTGGGGGTGGTTTTGGGTTCTAGGAGTCATAATCGGCGTAGATCTGCAAAAATTTTTCAAAAATTCCAACTTAGGTGAGAATGTAATAGGTAGTATTTCTTACGAAATCTACCTAAAAAACAGTTTCACACTTACGAATAATAATGTGATTGATTAGTGATTCTTTTCTTTATGTATGGCCAGAAGAATTTGAAGAAAAAATATGTTCGTGGTATCTTTTCTCAGGAGATTTGCATTGTTATTCATCAAAAGGTCATTTACTTCCTTTTAAAACAAATTACTTTTATTCGTTTTAAAATAAACTACAGTTTGACCAGTGAGAGTAGGTAACAAATCATCTGAAAGACCATTTCTTGGAATCTCAGTGGACACTGCTGGAAGATGAATGTATCTTTACCGAGATAAATGCACTTGATTTTTCAATATAAACTTTATTTGTAAACATTCTGTTTGATATTTAAGTTTTATTTGTTTTTATTGATATATATATTTCTTTGTCGCATTAGAAGTCGTGATAAAATAACATTTTATAAAACCATTCTCTTATAAAATCTGTTCAACAAAATTTTAATTTAATAGCTTTATTTTATTTTTTTGTAATTAAAGTTGAAAAATTTTATTTTAAAGATTTCTTCAAAGTATAACTGTACTGAAAAAATACTTTAATAATAAGAAATAAAATACATATATTAAACTTAAAATATAAATACAAAGATTGTTATAAGTAATTCGAAATTCAAAACATAGAAACAAGATTTCTGACAGAATATACATTGCAAAACATTTTTTTTTTAAATAAAGAAGAAAATTTGTGATCCCTTAACGATTTAACGATAACACATATCGAACTTATGCTTTTATTTTAGAAAATAAAGAAGGCAAATTGTGATCACCTAACGATTTTTGAAAGAGCTGCAGTATAAATATTTATTCACTAGCAGACTACGCCCGCTGCTCTGGTCGGTTTCTCCAAAAGAACCTCGAATCAAACGAAATATATCGGTGAATTTAACCTTGTATTTTAAAGTAATCTGTACCTTTACCTGGAATATACTAAAATAACACACATATATATATATATATATATATATATATATATATATATTAAATACGGTTTACTATTACGTTTACAATTTATTATTTACCGTTTTCCATTGATTTATATGTTTTATAGCTACATTTTTTAATAACGTGAATCAACCTATATTATTCACAACTGAAAAGAAATGGCGCATCTAGTATTTGTCGAGAATTAAATAAAAATCATGCACTCGTGACATCATAATTCACTTTTATATTTTAACAGAATAATAAAGAAACTATAATTTGTGACTCGTGCTGACACATTGCTGTTATCATTATTTTTTTACGCGTGAAGTTTTCGCTATGGTACACAATTGTGAAATTTGGTAATTTTTTTAATTCAATATTTGAAAAATGGCATAATCAGTGGATTTGAAATTTATATCAAGAAAAATACAATTTTTTACCTTTCTAACGCAGTTTGTCTTAACAATTTTCTGACAAATACTTTTCGAGCAATTAATTTTTCCAGTAACTTCAAATGTTTCATTTTCTGAGATTAATCTGTGGCAACGATTAGCGAAAATCCCAGTCGTCAGCAACGCATAGCTTTTTATTAATGGTCTATTTTCGCAACAGGCAATATATTGTTATTTATTTAGCAGTCAAACCCTGTTCATTTAATCTGTTTTTTTGGCGTTGTTAGTTCTCAGTCTGAAAAAAAAATAGAATTTTTAATTAAAATTGGTTTTTATTTATGTTCTGTAACACGCGAAAGCCGGGTCGGATTTCCTGGTTTCTGTAATAATAGCATTTCATTGGAAGCATTTAAATATAAAGTTAATAGTTAACCATTATTGGTATTATATTGGAAGTATCTCTATAGAATGAAATACTTGCGCAATATTGGTTCACTATATAACCAATATTTGGTTGCTACTTGAATTGTATTAGATAAGGATAAGATATTTATATTTAGGAGGTGGGAGTTCTTGAATTAACCTTTTGATTACGGGGTTGAGACATATGTCGTCCCAGCGACTATTTCTTTATTCTATTCGCACCACCTTTTCAAAAATAATCTCGGCCATATATTTGTACTAGGGTATACTTTCAAGAGAAATCTACCACTAAGAGATTTTTTTTTAAATTGTGGTTAGAGTTAATATATAAAAATAGTCGCCAGTCTGCATTAACCCTTTGATTATGGGTTTGGGACATATGTCGTCCCAGAGACTATTTCTTTATTCTGTTCGCACCACCTTTTTAAAAAATAATCTCGGCCATTTATTTATACTAGGGTACTTTCAAGAGAAATCTATCACAAGATTTTTTTTTTAAATTGCGGTACGAGTTAATAGAAAAATAGTCGCCAGTCTTAGCCCGTAAGCAAAAGGTTAACAAATGAGTAGGAAGTATTTATTATCGAGATAACGTCTTATTTCAGGTTATGTTGCTTATATTAGACCTATATCAGAAATGTCTACCTTTTAATAAATATTTGAATAAAAAATCGAAAGCATCTCATCTTGAAAGCGAAAGTTATTTTTAAAGTCTCTTCTTTAAAAGCAGTCACGTCAAATAATCTATAATTCTTGAGACAGTTAAATTTTCCAAAGCTAAAGGCAAACATCAAATTTACCCTCTCCAAAACTAAATTGAATAAAGACTTTTCCGAGTAGTTTTAAAAAACCCACCACCCATTCTCTAATCTAATTTTCAAAAAAGATACTTTCTTCAGTTTTACCACGTCTGACTTTGTTAGGAGAGTTCTTTTAAACTCCTTGTCAAACTGTATTTTAAACTTATAAATTTGTTTTGAGTTCTGTTATTCAACATGAAAAATGCAACTTTTAATAAAAGTTTAATGTTGGATTGTAGAATTAACATTGAAGAAGATCTTTTTTTATGATTTTGTATCAAATACCATATCATAGCCTGAATTTTGTTGATTAAAATGAAAGCCGTATATTTTATATTAAAATTAGATACTTTTTCCTTTTTAACAAGCGTATTGTATGCGTATTTTAACAGTGTACTGAGCACTGTGATTGCTTATCTCACGATTTCCACGGGCAAGAAATTTGTAGTAAAAATTGTATAAAACACAATTTTTGAGGCAATTTAGTGTTAAATATTCCACAGTCAAAGAGTGAAAATACAAATGATAAATTTACTACATATTTAAAATGCATGATGATTTGAAATATATAATAAGTTGCTACTGGTCGATTACATATTGATCGAAAGAATTTTGAAAAAACAAAAGTTAGTGGTTAAATATTAGAGGGTTAAAAGTCTATTTTGAGCGTATAAATATTTTTGTTTTTCTGTGGTGCAGCAGAAAAGTTCAAAACAATTTTTTTAAAACACGCTTGAAAATTTTTAGGAGAAAGTTTAGCAAATTTTATTACAAAAATATTCCTTTGGAATAATACATGTGTTTCAAATATTAAGCAAAGGAAATAAAAATACTATGAAAACCTACTTGAAAAGTACAATAAAATATTAAGTTATTTATATTTCGGTGCTGAACGGCTTTGAATTTATAAATGAGCTGAAAATATATAATAAAGTATAATTTCAGTTTTTTAAGGTACTCTTGCCTTTCTTATATCGGAATTTTTCTGTCCATTATTCATAAGATGGGAACATTTTAATAAATGCATGTAGTTATTTTAAATTATTGATCTTAGCCAAACGTTTTATTCAAAAATCAAACGTAGACCGTCGTAGAAATGAAAGTGTTTTTTTTCTCTAACAGCAATCGCACAAAATAATAAAGACAGTTAAATTTCCAGGAATAAAAGTAAACATTCAATTTGCCCTTTTAAAATAGCATGAGACAGGTTTTCCTTTTTAGAATTTTTAATACAAATTATACTTTTAACCTGTATACATATATATGCAGGGTGTCCCAGGATTATTGGGACAAACTTTAAGGGGTGGTAGGGGACATCACAAGGATTCAGATTTGCATAGCAACCCATGGTCTGAAACGGCTTCGCTCACCGTTAGGTGATGTTGTTTACAAGAGCATTGGAGCACCTCTAACATCTGAAGATTATTGCATCTTTTTGCAAGAAGTGATACTTGTATAAATATATTTCCGATTAGTTTATAAAATGACTGTCCATTCATAATCCAGTTTTCCAAGGGACACGTTATTCAATTTTACCAAGTCTGAATATGTCTGGAGAGTTTTTTTAAACATAAATACAATCTGTTTTTTAAAGTTAAAAATCAGTTTTTAATTCTGTTTTTAATAGTAAAAGTATAATTTTGCCTGAAATTTGAATGTTTTATTTATTTATTTATTTTGCAATTATAAAAGTTTTATTTTATAAGCATTTCTTATACTTGCTACTTAAATACTTTGTATTTATTTTCTTAAAGCCCTTCTTAAATACTTTGTTGTTTATCATGAAAACTTAAATTTTTAGAGTAAAATCAGACAGGTTTTCCTTTTTAGAATTTTTAATACAAATTATACTTTTAATCTGTATACATATATATACAGGGTGTCCCAGGATTATTGGGACAAAATTTAAGGGGAGGTAGTGGGCATCACAAGGATTCAGATTTGCATAGCAACCCATGGTCGGAAACGGCTTCGTTCGCCGTTAGGTGATGTTGTTTACAAGAGCATTGGAGCACCTCTAACATCTGAAGATTATTGCATCTTTTTGCAAGAAGTGCTACCAATCTTACTTGACACTATGCCACAACATGTCAGACGCCATATGTGGTTTCAACAGCACCTTCCCATTATGGCAGATGTGTTCGTGAACATATGAATCACGTGTTTGGTCACCGACGGATTGGCAGTGGTGGATCGGTTCTCTGGCCACCACGCTCTCTTGCTTTAAGCAGCATAAATTTCTTTCTTTGAGGTGCACTGAAAAGTGCTGTGTACGCAACATCTGTGGATTCCGATATGGATATGGTTGCAAGACTCGTCTGTCCTGCTGTGGATATCCAACAAAATCTAGGCGTATTTGAGCGAGTCCGCCATCCACGGTCCACGGTGTAATGCATGCATCGGTAGCAGTGGTGGAAGCTTTGAACATCTTTTGTGACATTTTCACATATCATCTACCACAGCACATGTAATATCTTTAATCAATAAATTATTTCAGATGATCTCAGTCTTTTGTCTCTTCGTTTCTTGTACGTTTCATACTACATTCCCATGACGTTTCCGACCATGGGTTTCTATGCAAATCTGAATCCTTGTGTTGTCCCCTACCTCCCCTTAAAGTTTGTCTCAATCATCCTGGGATACCCTGTATATTTCTATTGTGTAGTTTATCAGAGAGGTAAAAATATTAAAGTGTTATCTTTAAATTTTGTGAAAGTAGCAATGCTACAAAACTTCTGAACAGAAATATAGCAAAAATTTATTGTAAAAATATTTCATTTTGTGATATTGAATATGATTTATCCGAGTAGTTTTAAAAACCACTGTCCATTCATAATATAGTTTTCCAAAAGGATACTTTATTCAGTTTTACCAAGTCTGACTATGTTTGGAGAGTTCTTTTTTTAAACATAAAATCAATCTTTTTTTTTTTTTTATTAAAAATCTGTTTAGAATTCTGTTATTTAACAGTAAAAGTATAATTTTGCCTGAAATTTGAATGTTTCATTTAATTTTTTGCCATTATAGAAGTTTTATTTTATAAGTATTTCTTATCAATCACTTAGTTGTTTATCATGAAAACTTACATTTTTAGAGTAAAATCAGACAAGTTTTTCTTTTTAGAATTTTCAATACAAATTATATTTTTAACCCGTTATATATTTTTATTCTGTAGTTTATCAGAAAACTTAAAATATTAAAGTAATGTCTTAAATTTTGCGAAAGTAGCAATGCTACAAAACTTTCTGAACAGAAGTATAGGAAAAATTTATTGTAAAAGTATATCATTTTGCGTATTGAATATGTTGCAAATATGAAGACACAGAAATAAAAAACACTGTAAGAAGCTACTAGAATTGTGTAAGAAAATATATTTATATTTAGGATGTGCGAGGTATTTTAAGTTGAAGAATAAGTTAAAACATATAATAAAAAAAAATCCCTGACGGCTCGGCCTACAGGCACAGGTAGATTTTGAAGACGCAGACCGTGGGGCACCTGTATATTGGGAATTGCAGAAGAAAGACATATTTGCCATGATGTGGCAGTGGGGACCACCCACTTCGAAATATACCTCTGCCTGTAGGCGGAGCCAGCAGGGATTTTTTTGTTTTTAATTTTTTTACCGTAAGAGTTGGTCCTATAAAAAACTTGTCAGTATAAAAATTGTAGATAAATTTAAGGAGATTTACAACAAATTTAAGTGGATTTGATATCTTGGGTATTGACGAAGTTATGAATTTTTTTCTTCTGAAACCCCTATTTCTCCCCCCCCCCCTCCTTGGGGGCATTTTTAATGAAATCAAAAATCTGTCATACATGAATTTTTGGCCCTTTTCCTAGAAGTAATAATAACTTTAAACGGATTCCATATGTATAAATTTAAGAAGTTATGGATTTTTTCTGTTTTTACGTCTGCTTGTAGGCGGAGCCAGCAGAGATTTTTTTTTTTTTTTTTTTTTTTTTTTTTTTTTTGCCGTAAGAGTTGGTCCTTTAAAAAACTTGTCAACATAAAAGTTGTAGATAATTTTAAGGAGATTTACAACAAATTTAAGCGGATTTGATATCTTGGGAATTGACGAAGTTATGAATTTTTTTCTTCTAAAACCCCTATTCCCCCTCCCCCTTGGGGCCATTTTTAAAGATATCAAAAATCTGTCATATATAAACTTTCGGCCCTTTTCCTAGAAGTAATAATAACTTTAAACGGATCATAATCAAGAAATTATGGGGTTTTTTCTGTTTTTAAAAAAAGCCCCCCATTTTCCCCCTCTTTGTTCGATTTTGCCCATTAACGAACTTGACCGAGATTTTATTCCCCTTGATTTTATGTATCAGTTTGGAAGAGAATTGTTTAGAATTGTTGCAGTTACCATAAAAAATTGACATAGATAGATAGATAGATAAAGTTTTGAACTGGGGTGGTTTTGGGTTCTGGGAGTCATGATCGGGGTAGATCTGCAAAAATTTTTTAAAAATTCCAACTTAGGGGAGAATGTAATAGGTAGTATTTCTTACGAAATCTACCTAATATTATCCTTTTTACCATTTTTGATTACTTCATATTAAAAAAATCTGTCATTTAATGATAAACCTAGTATATTTAAATAAATGTAAGCACTTGTTTTAATTTATTGATATTAGCCAAAAGCTTTAAATCGAAAATCAAACACATTTTTATCGTAAACGGAAAAGTTATTTTTAAAGATTCTCTTCTGAAAGCAGTCACATCAAATAATCTGCAGTTCTTGAGACAGTTAAAATTCTCAAAGCTGAAAGTAGTCCTTAAATTTACTTTTTCTAAAAAATCATGACTTAAATTGAATAAAAACCTTTCCGAAGCATATTAAAAAAAAATCCACTACACGTTTTTTAATCTAATTTCCGAAGAAAATAGCCAAACTCATCCCACACACGAAAAAGCATATCTGCTGTTACTGAGTGCACGGCTTTCGAAGCGGTGATGGTTCCAGAGGTGGCCGGTAGAGGTCGAACATCAATAGGCCTCGATTTCGTTTCACTGTCAGTTGTGAGTGAGATGACTACTGTGGAGCACAAGGTTTTCTGCGTTCTTGAATTCGCAAGAATTGAGTCGCAAATTACAGTGCAGCGGTCATTTCGTATCAAATTCGGTATTAAAAAAAACTTTGAAACTTCCTCTTTTCATTGGTACAAAGATTGTTCATTTTGGATTCGTACTTTAATAAATACAATTTTTTGAAAATGGGTCCATCATTTAGAATAACCCTGTATATACGAGGGTCGATCCAGAAATAAGGTTCCCATAGAGCTTCAGCCGCACGGGAAGGTGCGAGGCGAAATACGGCAACAGCGCTGTGAGCGGCTGTTCCTCCACTTGCAATTCCCCCGGCCGCGCTTCGATGCGGCGCTTATTCTTTGCTCAGCAGCCGTCCGAGATGAAGGTTCCCATTGTAGATCCCGCCAAGTGCGCGATTCGTTCCGTAATTCGCTTTTTGCTCGCCAAAGGGGCTCCAACCGTGGATATGCATCGCCGACGAGGGCGACTAACAGCAGGTGTAACTTTGCTTCACGACAACGACCGACCTCACGTCTCCCGTCAAACCCAGGAACTTTTGACACAATTTGGATGTACTGACAAAACCCACCCAACTTACAATCCGGACCTCGCACCTAGTGATTATCACTTGTTCCCCAAGTTAAAGGAACACTTGGGTGGTCAACGTTTCCGGAACGGCGATGACGTCAAAGAAGATGTGAAACGCTTCTTCAACGGGATAACGCCGGAGTTCTACGACATTAGGATACATAAATTGGAACACCGATTACAAAAATGCGTAGAAAAAGATGGCGATTATTTAGAGAAATAGAACAAACTTTCTTCTTTCCAATGATGTAAATTTCTATGAAAATAAACAATGTTGTCTATTTGTAAATTTGATGGGAACCTTATTTCTGGATCGACCCTCGTATATATATATACACTGCTCAAAACAATTAAAGGATATTGCAGTTTTAGGTGAATTTTGTATCTGGGAAACTTTTTAGCTGATTGATACATGGTCGACAGACATAGTAGGTTATATGAGAATAAATTGCACATGTTTGGCAGAAAAAAATGCATTTTATTGCGCATTTGTGTACAAAAGGAAAAAAACACAATTTGTGCATATGAGAAAAAAAGAATAAGAAAAGGTGTTTTCTTCAAAGAAAATCATTTTCAGTAGGGGGTATGGTTTCCACGGGCAGCCAGCAACGTTGAACACCTTTGAGGCATGGACTCAATGAGGCTATTAATGACGAGTTGGGGTATTCTGCCCCACTCTTCCAGAAGAGCTCTTTCCAGTTCTTGGAGAGTTTGTGGGGGTTGTTGGCGGCCAGAAACTCGTCTTCCTAGAGCGTCCCAAACGTGCTCGATTGGATTCATGTCTGGATAACACGCTGGCCATTCCATTCGAACGATTCCTTCCTCGAAAAGGAAGTCCTCCACCAGGTTTGCACGATGTAGCCTGCAGTTATCGTCCATTAAAATGAAGTTATCTCCGATTGCTGCAGCGTAAGGGACTACAATAGGTCTGAGGATCTCATCCCTATATCGGCGACCAGTCACAGCTCCATCTCGAATGATGTAGAGGTCAGTGCGCCCGTCAATGGAGATGCCACCATACACCAACACTCCTCCACCGCCAAATCTGACACTTTCGTGCACGAACGCAGGATTATTCCTACTGCCACGGTCCCTCCAGATGAAAATACGCCTATTAGCCGGATGCACAGAAAAACGGGACTCGTCAGAAAACAGAATATTGCTCCATTTATTTCTCCTCCAGTTGACATGCTCGGTTGCCCACTCCCTGCGGTCGCGACGATGCCTTGATGTTAATCTAACACATACCATCGGTCGGCAAGCGTACAGACCTACAGCATGGAGCCGGTTTCGGACAGTCTGAGTTGAAATCGTGGTGCCTGTAGCCGAGCGAAGGTGTTGTTGGAGAAGAGTAGCGTTCATGTTTCGGTGTCTCCGAGCTGTTAACGCTAAATACCGATCTTCATTGGGCGTTGTTTCCCGTCTACGACCTTGCCCTTGTCTTCGGCCTGCACATCCACTCTCCAAAAAACGGTTCCAGATCCTGGAAATGACACTTTGTGACACTCCAATGGCTTGCGATACTTCGGCTTGAGTTTGGCCCCCTTCTAACCTACCAACAATTCTCCAAGCTTCTGAATCTGTCAAATGACTTCGCTGAGACATCGTACTCATCGAAACAAAGCAATCACTGAATGCCGATCATCCTTGTCTTCATTCTCTTTTATCCAGTTGAAAGTCAAATTTCATTCGCTGCCGCTGAAGCGACGTTTTTGACGTCGAACTCACAATTTGCATACTCCATAGTTTGAAAACCAGAAAAATTTGCATTTGTGATTCTCTTCTTCTATTTTCGGCAAAAAAATTTCGTTTATATCTTTATTTTATATAAAACTTCAAATATCCTTTAATTGTTTTGAGCAGTGTATAAAGATTGTATTTGTTTTTGCATTTTAAAAGTAAATTTGTTGTTTATATCATTTATTTTTTTAAAACAGTTTATATAATTTAGACTACTGATTGGAATTAAGAGGAGCTCACGTTGAATATTGAAATAAGTGCTGTTTTCAATACATACATTCATTCATGATCAAAGCTCCAGAGCCCATTTGATTTAAAGCCTCTTTTCCAGGTTGTCACAAGAAATGAAACATTTTGCGTATTTTTCTCAACGCTAGGCACACACAAATGCTATAATTTTGTTATGCAATTATTATTTTATCAAGTCAACATGTTAGTGACAGTCACATAGTAACGATATACATTTTTACTATTAGGAATATATCAAATTAGAAAATGCCAAAAGTAAGTGGAAAGTAGAAATTTAGTGGTCTATAATATACGTTGCGTGAAATAAATATTTTGCGAGTATTTTAAGTTGCAGTTATAAGTAACCGTTTCACGAAAAATGTTTTAAATGTTAATCAGAAATATAGGGTAAATGTACCAATAGTCGGCCACTTAACTGCTTTTATATATATAAATCTTAACGTAGAATTTTTAAAACACTACACAACATTTTTAACAGTGATATATGTTAAAACATACGTTTCTTATTATGTTTCAGCAATTATTTTTTAAAAACACGGTAATAGTTTTTATTTAGACAAAGTTAAGTTCAAAAGGGGCAAGCTTCCAATAGTCGGCCACCTTAAATATAATGTTCGGCCATCACTGAACCAATTGTCGGCCACTTCATTATTTTGTTTTACCTGAAAAGCGACTCTAAAAAATTTGACTAATTTTTGCATTCTACTATTATTGGTTATAAGAAGATGATATAGCTATGTCACTACATGGTCGAGAAAATTCAATTAGTGGGCCATTTAGGGTCACTGCGGGTAAAGCTAATTTTATTTTATCTAATAAATGCCTTTAACGATTTTGACTAAGCTTTGTATCCTACCATTTTGGGATACAAAAAAACCATTGGACTGGGTCGCATGTTTGAGAAAATTTCATTAATAGGTCAATTGGGGGTCACTATGAGTCAAATAAATTTTATCTCAAAAACGGCTCTAACGATTTTGACAAAATTTTGTATCCTACCGTTTTGGGGTGCGAAACGACCATTAGGCATGGTCACATGTTTGAGAAAATTCAATTAGTAGGTCATTTTGGGGTCACTACGGGTCAAGCTAATTTTATCTAAAAACCGGCTAAAACGATTTTGATTAAATTTTGTATCCAACCAATTTGGTGTACGAAAAGACTATTGGGCTGGGTCACATGTTCGAGAAAATTCAATTAGTGGGTTATTTTGGGATCACTGCGGGTCAAGCTAATTGTATCTTATCTAATAAATGGCTTTAACGATTTTGACTAAGTTTTGTGTCCTACCTTTTTGGGATACAAGAAGACAATTTGGCTGGGTCACATGTTCGAGAAAATTCGATTAGTGGGTCATTTGGGGGTCACTATGGGTCAAGCTAAGTTTATCTAAAAAATAGTTCTACCGATTTTGGCTAAATTTTTTATCCCACCATTTTTGGTACAAGAAATCCATTTGGCTGGGTCACATGTTCGAGAAAATTCAATTAGTGGGTCATTTGGGGGTCACTATGGGTCAAGTTAATTTGATCTAAAAAACGGCTCTAACGAATTTGACTAAATTTTGTATCCTACCGTTTTGGTGTACGAAAAGACCATTGGACTGGGTCACAGGTTTGAGAATATTTGATTAGTGGGACCTTTTGGGTTCACTACGAGTCAAGATAATTTTATCAAAGAGACGGCTCTAACGATTTTGACCAAAATTTGTATCCTACCGTTTTGGGGTACGAAAAGACCATTGGGCTGGGTCACAGGTTTGAGAAATATCGATTAGTGGGTCATTTTGGGTTTTCTACCGGTGAATGCATTTCATTGTGAATGAAGGTTGAGACAGTTGTTGAACAGTTGACAGTTAACGAAGTTGCAATGTTGGCAATATTTCGCCAACTTCGTTAAGTTTGATGAAAGTTTTGCGACATTGGCGAGATTTAGCACGAAAATCGACTTTCAAGATTACTAATGCCAAAGCACATGCTTACCGTCAAATGAAAGAATGTGTCAATTTTCCAAATTTTCGCAAAATTATGGCGACATTTGGCGAACAGATTCATTTTCAGAATCTGAAGGAATTTTCTAGAAATTCCCACTAACAGCGAGGATAGATGATTAAACCAATCAGAGTCCATAGAACGCTCTAAAAACATAATTTAACCAATCAGGGTACATAGTACTGATTGTTATATGTTGTACAGAGAATTTACTGTTATATTGTGTTAAACACAAAGATAATTTTAACGAGCAAAGCTCGGTTTTCCCACATGGTTGTAAATAACTTAAAGTAGAACTATTTAAAAGCAGCAAAACATTTTTAACAGTGCCATGTATAAATGCCCACTTTTGGAAATTCTTCTGGGAATATCAAGTTATTTCTCATAAGTGTTATTTTTCAAAGCAACGTCAATCAAAATCATCAATCATAATTTTTTTTTTATATTATCTCATAAATGATTACTTTATGAGTGTTAAACTACGAGAAATTAATAGCACAATACCTCTTTACATTTCAATCAAATTGATTTTCTGTGTAATGTAAATCTTAATGTGGCAGTTCAATTAAAAGTGACACATGCAGAAAGCTTCATTATTTTATTTTATTTTATTATTTAAGTGTAATAGAGGCTGCGAAAATGATTCTAAATCCCAGTAGTTAGCCTCTTATTAATAAAGCGGCTAACTCTTGGAAAAACAAATCAGGAAACAAATTTTTCTTTTATCAAAACCAGCGGCTTTGCACGCATGGTTGAAATATAGCAAGTGGTATTTGTGTACTAATTAACATTAGGAGAAATTATACTTTTGCAAATAATTTAAATATTAATATTACTAAATTAAGTCACAATTTGAATAAACGCCATTTTTGTACCACATTAGGTGAATGTGAGACTTGAAATAATGCGAAAATCTTCATTGCAACGAATTTGAATCCACATCCTTCCAAGAAAACAGATGCAATATTATAAGCTATCGTTCAGTGGAAATTATAAGTTTTCGTTTAGTGGAAGAATTTTTAAAATCAGTTCAGTAGTTTCAGAATTTATTTTGTATAAAAATCAAACTTTTCTTTTTACAATATTAATGTACCTTTATGCAGCATAAAAATCAAAACACCGAGAAATAATAAGTGGGAAAACATTAAATTACTATATTTAATTGTCATTTGTGTACGGCTAAAGGCTGAATATGAAATACTTCCTTTCCTTATTGGAAATCATGTTTCTTTATTAGTATCATTTGGATTAATTATGATGTTTGCTCGTACCTATGTTTATCCCACTGCTCAGAAAAGTTGTTCCTAACATGGTATGAAAAACTGTTTAATTTTACTTTTCTTTAAAAAAAATAATTAAAAAGACAAATATTGTTCTTGTGCATCTATGTCTTAGTTATTTCTATGCCAAATTTAAAGTTTCTAGACTGACGTTTTTTGAGAAGTCATAGTAAAAATATAACTGTAGAACTTTTTCTTCCCATTTCATTTATTTGAAAATCTTTAAAATAGAGGCATCTTTAGGACCATCACTTCGCATAGAAATTGCATGTCGAATATAAAATTCCTAGCCTCGACAATTTGGGAAAAAAATCATAATTATAGAGCGCTTTCCAATAGTTCCTATCTTTTAAATATCAAATACTTTGATGAACGTTCCTAATCAGCATTTATGTCTTAAAATCCATCACCATAAGGAGTTTCTTGCTCTTAGTCTTAACAGATTCAAAGTAAACGGGATTTTAGAACATTTTTCGTTCTATCAGGTCGTTTGTACAGAGATAAAATATAGCCTATTTTTAAGTGGAGAACGGCATCATTTTTATTCCAGGACAAGATTTGAAATCGTTTCTGTAGTACAAAAGAAATAGGGATTTTAAACCCTATTCTATTCATTTTACTCTTTTAGGTAGCTTTCAATACAAAAAAGTATAAAGCTACCTATTGCAGCCGTTCGGAGGATAGCAATTCCGGAAAATTTCGATATATTTTCACCGATAATGACCCCCAGACACCAAAACACCCCTCCGTTCAAATGTTGATTTATATATATATTATATTACGATGATTTACCGTCATATGTTGTAGTTGCAGTCTCGTGGATTATAGAAGGAACACACATGGTCGCACAACGAAGTTAAGAACGTCGTTGGTTATTGATGATATAAATTTTTAGAAGCAGTCGTAACAATTTAGTTGCAGTCTCGACGTGGCCATAGCGGCAGTAGAATTTAAAACCCAGAGGCGTTTCTCCATAAATTCAGAACGAACAAGGCTTTCCATTTCAATCCTTTATTAAATGTTTCTCTTGGGCAGTTTCCACCATAACTATAGTAGCCGTGCATAACTACATCATCAAGGTATAGAGGGTAAGTATCAGAACATCTCAAATTCTCAAAACGAGCAGCCAGGGAGTTGTTTACAAGTGAAATTACGACGTAATTCTCAGGGAGCGCCGCAGGTAGCTGCTTTTTGTTACCCCGCGCAATAACACAAAATTAAGAGAGCTAAATTAAGAATAAGGATTTAATGAATATAGAGTAGTAAATTGGAATAAAACAGGGGAAAAAAATTAGAATTGTAAGAATTTGGCGAAATTTTTTATTATTACAAATTAGAATTGTAAGAATTTGGCGAAATTTTTTATTATTACATATATATATATATATATATATATCTGAACAATGTCATACGATAACGCTCGTATTTATATATTAATTTGGATGAAACTAATTGTGTGTATTAAGCTCACCAATGCCTCGACCGAGTTCGTTGGCCAGCTTGGTCCGCCATCTTGTTTCAAGATGGCGGCCACTGAAATTTTTAAAACTAAAATAAATATACAAAAAAGTTAAAAATTCAAATTTATTTTTTAATTAAGTGTTAGGCTTTGATACAAGGATTCCAGAGGATGTTTTGTTTTACCTCGGTCTTAAAAAATGTCTGAGATAGAGCAGTTTGAAATTCTAGGGTGGCTGACATTTTGAAACAAGACAGCACATTACAAAAAAATGCGAGTTTTAGTGAACGCGATTTCTCGCTAATTATTTTCTTCCATTGTTGTAATCATTTTGTCAATCATACGCTTAAAACTATATATTCCTATCCGTTAGCGCCAAATTCTCGCCAAACTTGGCGACATTTGGTGAAATATCGCCAAAATTGGCGACCAAAGTAAGTCTTCATAGATGAAGCCAACTTGGCTATAGCTCAATAATTTGGGTGAATTTCTTATTCAAATTCAGTATTAACGAATCTCTTGTAATCGGTTTCTTTGCATTTTAGCTTGCTGTTTTGGAGTAACATTAGCTAAAATTTTAAAACGAAGATATAGGAAAGCTACATTTTTTTTCCCGGTACAGGTCGGAAGAACTTTTAAATATCGAATATGTTAGAATATGATCTGCCGGCGCATTTACATCTTAAAAGTAACAAGAACGAAAAATCATGCGTCAAGCATAGATTATGTAACACTTTCCAACGCTTCCAAAATAATTTTACAAATCATACCGTTTAATAAGCTAAAAGATAACATCTAAGTAATCCGAATATTTTTATCAGCCCTGTATAGGATCTATAGATTTGTATATATACTATATAGGATGCTAAATTTTAGTTCATTTAGGAAACGCGTAGCACAGTTTAAAATTCTCCGTCTGGAGTTAAATAATACGGAAATGTGTTCGCGAACTTTTGTGCTTCCCTGTATAGGATCTACAGAATTTATAGACACCACGTAATAGACAAAAAGCGAGTTAAAATTAAAATCGCGTTCAGCAACTTAAAACGCACTTCCAGGAATTATTGTTAACAGACAGTAGAGAATTTTTTTGTGTGTCCCTGTAAATGAACGATGACTGCTATACACCCACTATTCTGTAGTAAGCCACTTGTAATGCACCTTATATAAATTTCAATGCGTTTAAAATAGTGAAACATTATTTAAATAAACCGCAGACGATTTTTCTCCATAGACGTAATGTAACGGAACTCTTTTGACTGTCCCTGTAAAGTAACTATAAGTGCTATGCACACACTATTCCATATTAAGCTTCTTCTAATGCACCTTAGTGATATATATAAATTTCAATGCGTTTAAAATAGTGAAACATTATTTAAATAAACCTCAAATGATTTTTCCCCATAGACCGCAATGTAATGGTATTCTTTTGAGTGTCTCTGTGAAAAAAGTATAAGTGCTACGCACTTCCTTTGAAATAGGGAACATGCTATAGATAACGACTATAACATATAAAAATTGCAGAGCAATCCGAGCATATTTGCGGGAGTTAGAGCACGGACAGACGGCAGACGGCCAGACAAACCGAAGTCATAAACACTTTTCAACTAGGTTGGAAAGTGTTAAAAACCATGTCAAATTTTCTGTATCTAGCATCATCCTATCAACGCCAAATAAATCATAATCACAAATCAGTATGTGTTGTACGTTCCTAAGTGACAGTGGTATCCTGAAAGAAATTTTGGATTCGGTTTAGTGGGTCGAAAATATTTTAGAACTTTTCTATTCATTTCATCATTTTAAATTTAGATTTTTGTTTAAGAAAAAGCTACTGTGTGCGAGCATTTGCGACTTAAAAGTAACCCCGGTGTCGAATATGAATTTTCTATCCCTATTAATTCTAAATAAATCATAATCACAAATCAGTATGCGTTGTACGTTCCTAAGTGACAGTGGTATCCTGAAAGAAATTTTGGATTCGGTTTAGAGGGTCAAAAATATTTTAGAACTTTTCTATTCATTTCATCATTTTAAATTTAGATTTTTGTTTAAGAAAAAGCTACTGTGTGCGAGCATTTGCGACTTAAAAGTAACCCCGATATCGAATATGAATTTTCTATCCCTATTAATTCTAAATAAATCATAATCACAAATCAGTATGTGTTGTACGTTCCTAAGTGACAGTGGTATCCTGAAAGAAATTTTGGATTCGGTTTAGAGGGTCAAAAATATTTTAGAACTTTTCTATTCATTTCATCATTTTAAATTTAGATTTTTGTTTAAGAAAAAGCTACTGTGTGCGAGCATTTGCGACTTAAATGTAACCCCGGTGTCGAATATGAATTTTCTATCCCTATTAATTCTAAATAAATCATAATTTAGAATCATAAACAACAATTACTGATAATTTCAATTTTTCAAAATTTCGAATTTTGTAGAAACCATTCTTTGCGAGAGTTTACATCTTAAAAAAAAAACCACCATGCCAAATTCGAAGTTTCAAACCCAACACTTATTAAATTACGTATTAAAAAAGGTTATCCATGTCTAGTTTCAATTTTCTATTCTAAAATTTATAAAAAGCCCATAATTCAGAACATTTGCCTCTCATTACAGCATTCTAAATTTCCAATGCTTTTAGAAACCATTTAAAAAAATTTTTAGCCGGTCATTTATGTCGTAAAATTAACCACTATGCCAAATTTTAAGTTTTCAGCACCAAAATTATCACAGATTTCGAAACTTTAGAACGTTTGTTTGGTCCTGTACCCTTTGAAATTTCGTTTTTTTTTTTTTTAAGAACCCATTTTGTACCAGCGTTTACATATTAAAAATGGCAGAATTGGCAAATTTTAAATTTCTATCCCTAGTAATTCCCTAGTAATTAGAATGTTCACAGTTTTTTTCCTTTTCTAAAATTCCCCGTTTTTTTTAATTGTCCTGATCCAGAATTTACGTCTTAAATGTAACAGACATGTTAAATTTCAAGTTTATATTCCTAACAATTCTACACAAATTGTAATTTAGAACTTTTTCCACTCATTTCACACTTTTAAATTTCGAATGTTTTAGAAAACAACAACCATGCCAAATTTCAAGTTACTAGCTCCTTCAATATCACAAAAAGGACAAGTTTAGAATGTTTTTTGTTCATCCATCTACTTGTGTCTTATCTCGATGATTAGTATCCATATATAAACAGAGAGGGCGCTGCTAGTCCAGAGTTGAATATCTCTTGCAGGAGAGTTACGGAGACGAGATGTAAGGCAGTGAAGCCAGTATGTACGAAGTAGCGGTGCGCTTGGCCGCAATTGTAAATAATGTATAATAAATATATATAATTAAATAGATATCTCCTTGCTGTTAACGAAATATGAATACACAAAGTTGAAGCCTTATTAATGGCGACGTGCGGAAAAGAACCCAAGATTTTATATAAATGTTGCATTTTTTTTTCGAAATAAAAAAAGAAGAAAAGAAAAGAAAATGGCAGAAACAGAAGTTATCTCTCTGGGACGTCTGGAAGAATATGATTCGACCGTGCCCTGGTCAATTTATGTTGAAAAAATTGACTTTTACTACGCTGCTAATAATTTTCAAAATGCGGATAAGAAGAAAAATATATTATTAAGCTCTGTTGGAACGGCAACATTTTCGATATTGAGAGATATTATTGTACCGACTTCGCTGAAAGAGATAAGTTATGATGATCTCTTAAAGAGGGCGAAAGAACATTTTTCACCTTATCCAAGTGAAATTGTTGAATGGTTCATGTTTCATGTTTCAAAACAGATTACGGAAGCAAGGGGAAAGCATAGCCAACTTTGTGAGAGATTTGCGTCGGTTATCCGAATACTGTAACTTTGAAACGACTTTAAATGGTCGCCTACAGGACCAGCTAGTGTTTGGAATTCAAGACGAGAAAATACAGCAAAAATTGTTGGATACGAAAAACCTAACGTTCCAAACAGCTGTAGAAATCGCGGAATCATTCGAAACAGCCGAAGCTGGAGTAAAATCACTACAGATTAATGGAGCAACAACTGTAAATAAAGTTCAAGATGCCCGAATGGAGAAAACGAAAATACACCAGTATTCGTCGAAGCCGAAAGAAGGGATGTATGCACCTGGAAACCGGAGCAGTTATAAAGAGAAACCCTGTTATCGTTGTGCTAGAAATCACAAGCCTGTTGAGTGTCCATTTAAATCAACAGAATGTCATGCTTTCCATAAAGTGGGACATTTAAAAATTTGTTGCAGGAACCGGAACTTCTCTACAGTGAATCAAAAACTGAAAAAGAACAGTAAAATTAAAACTGTTCAGGAATATTCCCTAAATGTTATGAGGGATGAGTGCAATAATGTTTTGTGGGAAAAAGGTGTTAAAATTAATGGAATTAAAGTTAATTTTGAAATTGATTCTGGAGCAGCTCATACGATCGTAAGTAAAAATATTGCCGATAAATTATTTTCAGGTAAGCCTCCTTTGGTTAAATCTAATATTAAGCTGCAAACGTATACTAAAGATTCTTTAACTGTATTAGGTGAATTAAATGTAAATGTTTTGATTGATGATAATTGTATACCTAATTTAAAAAACTTGGTTGAAAGCATCAAAATTATTTTGGCCGAATGTAAACATGATCAAAAGTATTTCGAAAGATGATTTAATAAAAAAAATTCCTAATGTTTTTGCTGACGGGATCGGTACGATTAAAGGTCCTCCCGTTTCAATACATTTTAAAATGATGCAAAACCAGTTTTTCTAAAATCTCGACCTGTTCCTTTTTCTTTGAGAACAGCAACTGATTTGGAATTGGAACGCTTAACAAATGAGGGTATTTTAAAACCTGTTGATTATTCTGAATGGGCTAGTCCTATAGTAATTGTTCCAAAACCAAATGGTACTGTTTGAATTTGTGGTGATTATAGAGCAACAGTAAATTCTTATACTGAAAATGATAATTATCCTCTTCCAAGAATGGAAGAATTGTTTGCTAAATTAGCAGGTGGAAAATTCTTTACTGTGTTTGATTTAAAAGATGCTTATTTACAACAACCTGTTGATGATGAAAGTAGTAAAATTTTTAACTATTAATACTCATAAAGGTTTATTTAATGTTTTAAGACTGGCTTTTGGTGTAAAATGTGCACCAGGTATTTTTCAAAGAAAAATTGAAAATATATTAAAGAAATTTGACTATGTTGGTGTATTTTTAGATGATGTAATTATAAGTGCTAGATCTGAATCCGAACATTCTAAAAGAGTTGAATGTACACTGCTCAAAACAATTAAAGGATATTGCAGTTTTAGGTGGATTTTGTATCTGGGAAACTTTTTAGCTGATTGATACATGGTCGACAGACATAGTAGGTTATATGAGAATAAATTACACATGTTTGGCAGAAAAAAATGCATTTTATTGCGCATTTGTGTACAAAAGGAAAAAAACACAATTTGTGCATATGAGAAAAAAGAATAAGAAAAGGTGTTTTCTTCAAAGAAAATCATTTTCAGTAGGGGGTATGGTTTCCACGGGCGGCCAGCAACGTTGAACACCTTTGAGGCATGGACTCAATGAGGCTATTAATGACGAGTTGGGGTATTCTGCCCCACTCTTCCAGAAGAGCTCTTTCCAGTTCTTGGAGAATTTGTGGGGGTTGTTGGCGGCCAGAAACTCGTCTTCCTAGAGCGTCCCAAACGTGCTCGATTGGATTCATGTCTGGAGAACACGCTGGCCATTCCATTCGAACGATTCCTTCCTCGAAAAGGAAATCCTCCACCAGGTTTGCACGATGTGGCCTGCAGTTATCGTCCATTAAAATGAAGTTATCTCCGATTGCTGCAGCGTAAGGGACTACAATAGGTCTGAGGATCTCATCCCTATATCGGCAACCAGTCAGAGCTCCATCTCGAATGATGTAGAGGTCAGTGCGCCCGTCAATGGAGATGCCACCATACACCAACACTCCTCCACCGCCAAATCTGACACTTTCGTGCACGAACGCAGGATTATTCCTACTGCCACGGTCCCTCCAGATGAAAATACGCCTATTATCCGGATGCACAGAAAAACGGGACTCGTCAGAAAACAGAATATTGCTCCATTAATTTCTCCTCCAGTTAACATGCTCGGTTGCCCACTCCCTGCGGTCGCGACGATGCCTTGATGTTAATCTAACACATACCATCGGTCGGCGAGCATACAGACCTACAGCATGGAGCCGGTTTCGGACAGTCTGAGTTGAAATCGTGGTGCCTGTAGCCGAGCGAAGGTGTTGTTGGAGAAGAGTAGCGTTCATGTTTCGGTGTCTCCGAGCTGTTAACGCTAAATACCGATCTTCATTGGGCGTTGTTGCCCGTCTACGACCTTGCCCTGGTCTTCGGCCTGCACATCCACTCTCCAAAAAACGGTTCCAGATCCTGGAAATGACACTTTGTGACACTCCAATGGCTTGCGCTACTTCGGCTTGAGTTTGGCCCCCTTCTAACCTATCAACAATTCTTCAAGCTTCTGAATATGTCAAATGACTTCGCTGAGACATCGTACTCATCGAAACAAAGCAATCAGTGAATGCCGATCATCCTTGTCTTCATTCTCTTTTATCCAGTTGAAAGTCAAATTTCATTCGCTGCTGCTGAAGCGACGTTTTTGACGTCGAACTCAAAATTTGCATACTCCACAGTTTGAAAACCAGAAAAATTTGCATTTGTGATTCTCTTCTTCTATTTTCGGCAAAAAAAATTTCGTTTATATCTTTATTTTATATAAAACTTCAAATATCCTTTAATTGTTTTGAGCAGTGTATTATGAAATGCTTTTCTGAGCATGGTATAAGATTAAATAAGGAAAGATTAAAATTTATGGTTTCGGAAGTTAGCTATTTAGGACATAAAATTTCACAGGAAGGCATTAAACCAATTCCAGAAAAAGTTGATGCTATTTTGAATGCTCCTTTTCCTACTAATGTTTCTCAATTACGTTCATTTTTGGGATTAATTTCTTATTATAGAAACTTCCTACCTAATATTTCAGATGTGTTAGAACCTTTGCATAGGTTATTAGATAATAATGTAAAGTGGACATGGTCAGAGAAGCATGAAAAAGCATTTCAGAAAGATAAACAACTTTTATGTAAATCGCCTGTTTTAGAATTGTATGATATAAACAAAGATGTTGTTTTAAACTGTGATGCATCTGAATATGGAATTGGTTGTGTGTTAAGCCACATTGTTGAGGGTAAAGAAAAACCAATAGCTTTTGCATCTAGAACGATGAATAAGACTGAAAGAAATTATGCCATGATTGATAAAGAAGCTTTATCTGTAATTTTTGGTGTAACGAAATTTCATCAATATTTAGCAGGTAAACAGTTTAAAATTATAACTGATCACAAACCTTTAATTCGATTGTTTGATCCTGTAAAAAAAGTACCTGATACATTATCACCCAGAATGCTGAGATGGTCGTTAATGTTAGCAGGGTATGACTATACAATTGAGTATCGCGAAGGTAAAAATAATAAAAATGCGGATGCATTAAGTAGATTACCCCTTCCAGAAACTGTAAATGTAGTAAATAATCCATCGGAAATAATGTTCGTTTCTAATAGTAATGAGTGGCCTGTTACTTCTAAAACGATTTCAAAGTGGACAACTGAAAATCCAGTAACGAAACAAATTTTAGAGTGGGCGTTATATGGATGGCCAAAAACGGTTAAATCCGAGGAATATAAACCATATTTTCGTAGACGTGAGGAAATTTCGTGTTTAGAAAACTGTTTATTATGGAGTAATTATACCAGATGAAGGTCGCGAAAAATGTTACAATTATTGCATTCCGTTCATCAGGGTATATCTAGCATGAAAGCTAAAGCTCGAGGTGTGATCTGGTGGCCTAATCCCATATAGCACCAAAGCTCCTGAAAACCTCCCCAGGCGCTCCCATTCATCCCAAATTCCTCCTGAAACTGCAATGACGCTATCAGGCGTTCCTGGGGAAGATACTTTAATCACTTCCCCAGGACTGACCTCCCAGATTCTTCCCAGGGAGATTGCTCCCTGGGATGATATTCCTGAGGAAGTACCTAGGAAGAGACAGTACTGGTGCCATCTCATGGGTGATTTTGATACTAAAATAACTTATTATAACTTTTTATTTAAAAAAAAAATATATTTGATTTGATGTGGTTAGATTTTTTAATTAATAAAGTTTATATCATTATTTGATTTATTTTATTTCCTAAGCACATCTGGTTATTGTTTAACTTTTAAAACTTTTAATTATTGTTGTAATATTTAATTATCCTTATTAAGATATATTTTTAACTTATAAAATGCAATCAAAATGTAGTTAAATAAATTGAATATAGAAAATTAAATTTAATATTCCACATCATATATTAATAATTAAAATAAATTAATCTTTAAATATAAATTGAAAATTTATTATTTATTTTATTTCTGATCTTTTAAAAATTAACTTATATATTAATTCATTTTATTATTACATTCATTAATTATTTTTTCTGAACTTTCAATAATTACTTATATATTTATATATTTTTACTATTACTTTTTCATCTAACTAATAATTTTACATTGATTTCACTTATATACGTTATTAGTTTCTATAGAAATAATTTAATTTTAAATATAAAATTGATTTACTTTCTCCTAATAAATTATTTTTATTTTCAATGATAAGAAATCAGAATTATTTTTTTCGAAACACGAAATTTATCAAAAGTTTAATATATATTTATATATTTGTGTATAACCATATTTTATAAATTAAAGATTAGAAATACCTAGTAAAAATTATTTCTTCTGATCCTTTAAATATAGTCTTATGTATTAAATAATAATTATTATTATTATTAAATAATTAATCATTTCATATTAATTTGAATTATATATATAAATAATTTTTGGATCAATATTTAATTTTAAAATATAAATTCGATTTATTATTTTTTTTTCGCTACCCATTTTAAATTATCATATATATTTCTTTTATTATTCCTAATTAATGAGTTTTTTTTCCGTAACCGTAAGAAATCAAAAGGAATCAAAAATTTGTAACAAATAAGGATTTTATCAACAGTTTAACATATATTTACATATTTGTATATATTCAGAATTTGCTAGTTAATTGATTAGAGATAAGCATTTTTAAATTAAACAATCAATTTAAAAACAATCTTATTTCGATTGTAAAAGTTAATTTTCATGTAAGTTTCAAAATTGAATCATATTTAAGTCATATCGAGCATATTTACTTTTATTATTATTCTTCTATTAATTATGTTTTTCTGATCTTTCTAAAAATTACATATATATTTATGTATTTTATTATTACATTTTCAACTAATTAATAATTTTATATTTATCGTCATTATCAAATCAATAATTTACTTTTAAGTCTAAATTATAACACCAACTTAAAGAGATTACATGCTCTATTGAAATGACACATTTGGTTTAAAAAAATACAAACATACCCCCCCCCCCCCCACCCTGAATAAGAGTTTTGCTTGAAAGATTTTTATTTAAAAATATACATTCTTACAAATCAATTACTATATAAATTCGTGCTGATTATTATCACAGACATGATAAAACACCCCTTCCCTTTTCCCTTTTATTGTGATGCCGCGTGGGGAATTCGGTTCAAAATGACGACTTTCACAGTATTTTCTGAAAGATCTGCGTTTACAAAAAAAAAAAAAAAAAAAAAAAAAAAAGGAAAGGAAAACGTTTTTCTAGCATTACATAGTTTCTAAATTAGACCACCTGCCAATTTAATGCATTTCCGAACAAAAAAGAGTTAAAAATGTGTCAGAAAGCAGCTCTGTTGGTCTGAGAACAGCCTTAAATAATTGATACGCTTTTTTTCTAGTTATCAATTTAAAATTGTATTGAATATATATATCAAAGGGTATGCATCTTTATTTGCAATAAAAGTTACAGAATTCCTGCTATACGAAGCGTAAAAATATGCATGTTTTCTATTTACTCACTTTTATAAGAGGAGAAAGAAATACATGAATACCTTATAAACGATTCAGGTACAACGGCCGTGTAGCGTAATCACCAGAGCGTGTTTCTCGTGTGCGTAAGTACCCAGGTTCAAATCCAGTCGGCGGTAAGAAAGTTTATATTCCCTAAAATCTGTACCATAACTTCCATGTGGTTAATAAAAGTAATGCCTGTTATATTGGTTAGGTAAATTTTTAAAATATAATGTCCGTATTTATAAAAAAAAAATACTTTTTACATTACGTCGAATAATAATAACGTCGGATGTTTTTTATGCACATTAAGTGACCCTGAAGTCTCCCAAATTCCTCCGGTATTACTTCCTGAAATCTTCCCTAGAACAACCAGAGGAGGAACCTGAAGGAGGTCCTGGGGAGCTCCCCGGGATGCTATGAGCCGGACATTTTCGGTTCCTGAGGACCTCCTGGTGACAAATTTTTGCATCCTCAGGGATGCCTGGAGGATGAATGTCAATCTTCCTGGGGATGTCCTAGGGAAGCACGTGTGCTATATGGGATATGGACAAAGAAATAGAACAAATGGTTAATTCTTGCAGTAGATGCCAAATGTTTGCTCGGGATAATCCTAAAATGAAACCTTTAAAATGGGAATCGGAATTTGCTTGGGAAAGAATTCACATAGATTTTGCCGGTCCTTTTGAGGGTAAAATATTTTTAATAGTGGTCGATTCTTATACTAAATGGTTAGAGGTACAGGTGGTACCCAGTGCGGATAGTAAATCAACTATTAGAGTACTACGTAGAATTTTCGCTACATTTGGTTTGCCCGTTGAAATTGTCAGTGATAATGGACGTGCGTTTACAAGTGATGAATTTTAAGATTTTCTTAAATCAAATGGAATTATACATACACCTATTCCGCCATATCATCCATCGTCGAATGGACAAACAAAAAGGTGTGTTCAAACTGTTAAAAGTTGTCTTAAAAAGCTAGATAAGGGTGACATAAATTTGTCAATTGCACGATTTTTATTGGAAAATCATTCTACCCCCATTCTGTCACTGGTAAGACTCCCGCAGAATTAATGTTTGGAAGGTCGGTTCGAACAGCTCTACACTTGGTATTACCATCCAAACCTAAAATACAGCAACCCTTACATAAATACAATCTTCATGAATCAGTTTTTGTTAAAAACTTTGGAAAAGGGGAGAAATGGATTAAGGGGAAAATTATAAAATTATTGGGGAGCAGATGGGTTTTAGTAAATAGAGATGACGGAATAATGTGTAAACGTCATGTTAATCAGTTGAGACACAGAGAAATAAGTGATGAAACATCAGAGGAAAGTAAAACGGGTCAGTTTGATAAACAAAACACGGATTTCGATAGTTATGATAGAGTTAAGAGAAATAAGTTTTCTGGATATTATGTAAATAATAAAGAGCAAATTAATGCCGAGAATGCTGAAAAATCTAATCAATCTCAGTCTTCACATGATATTGTAACAGGTACAGATGTGAATAATAATTGTGATAATACTATGGATAAAAATGTAAAGGACAATTCCGTGATAAGTAATGATGTGGACTTGCAGAAGAATACACCTATAAAGACTGATAAAAAGGACAATCAACCTGTTCGAAGAAGCAAAAGACAGATTAAACCAGTGGTTCGTTTGAACTACGAGGGGAGGGGTGTCATATCTCGATGATTAGTATCCATATATAAACAGAGAGGGCGCTGCTAGTCCAGAGTTGAATATCTCTTGCAGGAGAGTTACGGAGACGAGATGTAAGGCAGTGAAGCCAGTATGTACGAAGTAGCGGTGCGCTTGGCCGCAATTGTAAATAATGTATAATAAATATATATAATTAAATAGATATCTCCTTGCTGTTAACGCAATATGAATACACAAAGTTGAAGCCTTATTAACTTGGAAAAAGGGACTCTGACGTAAAATTTAGTGTGTGTCGGAGCAGAGACTGCCATCTTTACTTTTGAAATTCGCTTGGTAGTTCCAGTAGTTTCCCCTACAAACAAACAAGCACGTAACAAACGTTTCTTTTTTATAATATTAGTACAGATGTAGAGATAAAGTTACATCTACCAAACAATGAAAAATAAACTCAGAAAAGCATAATAAGTTATGTATTCAGTATTCAGCTCCTGGTGGCCGACTATTGAACATGTAAGCAAAATGTAATACCCAATGGTTGGCCCCATCAAAATTAATTAAAACCAACAAATTTATTTACTTTTTATACTCAAAAACATTAGTTTCGTTACCCTGCTAATATTCGATCCTTATAATTTTAGAAATAAATAAAAAATAAACTAATACGTGCCTTTTAAAAAAATTGCCATCAAATCACAAAAAATAGAAAAAATGGCGATTTGACCCCTATCTTGAAAAAAAATGGCTGATTACTAATTCAATAAAAATACACATAATTCTTTCGTGATGGTTTATGAATTATGAAAGATGGCTGCATATAACCAAATTGTAATATTTCATTTAGAGCCAAAAATAAGCTAATCGTAAGGCATTTTATCTCAATGTGGCCGACTATTGGTACATTTACCCTATATACATTTTTTTTAATTAAACTATTTAAACGGTTTAAAAATGCATATCAAATTTGGTAACCACCACCTCCGTTTGTCGCCATATACTTTATTCAAGTCCTACAAAATTTATAATTGTCTCATTATGATTTAATCTTATGTTTTTTAAGAATCGACTAAATTTAATATTTACATAAGTTTGTATATCAATACATAACTTCTCATACATTTATCATAAATCATTTAATAAGTTAAGAATAATTCACTTTATTTGAAACAATTCGAATAATATAAAGTGCACTTTTAATTCATTTTTACAGAAATAACCACTTTATAAATATTTTAAGTTGCTTTGAAAAGTAACTGTTACATGAAATCCGTTTTTACATTTATCTAGAAAAAAAAATGTAGATTTTTTAAATTAAACTATATAAACTTTTAAAAAATGCATACTAAATTTTGTGCACCACCACTCCTTCTTTGTCGATCTAACTATTTAAACTTAAGAAAATTGCATACTAAAGTTTGGACATCCAACCACTTCCCATACAGATATACTTGACAATGACTTGAACTTATGCTTACTAAGTTAATTACTACTGTTGTATTCAGGTCTTATATCCAGTTATAGTATGCTTACTATGACTACATCTTATGCTTATTAGGAATCGCTTAAATTACACATTTACATTAGTTTGTAGATTAATACGTATCTTAACTTAAAAATATTTCGCTTAATTATAAACATTTTAAATAACATTTTAAACATTTTAAATAAAGTGCATTTTTAATCAAAATTGAGTGAAATAACCACTTATGAATACCCTCAGCTGGTTTTAGTAGTAAACTTTTTGAGACTTTTTCTTTAAAATTTAACCCCAAAAATTGTAGTTTTTTTATATTAAACTACTTAAACTTTAAAAAAACCATGCCAAATTTGGCGCATATCCCTTACAGTTATAATAGGCTGACATTATAATGGCTTTAACTTTTACTTACTAAGAATAAGTTAAAGAATCAGATTAATATTTAAATTAGTTTGTAGATTTATAGATTAAAAACTCTTAACTATCTAAAAATTCATGCCTCACTTTTTCTCCCAGTTGTTAAAAATTGAACTGATGAATAAAGCTAACAGTTAATTTACAGTATCTTCCCACAGTGTTTTAAAGTCTGTAGCTCTGTTTATTATTCACATATAAATATATGTTTTGTCTCAAATTAAAGAAATTCTTATAAGAAATTCTTCATTAGATTCTTCTACTTTTTGTTTCACTTATTGCGATGCTTGGTTCCTTTGATATCTGGTGTTTTTCTCTGGTATGCTTAGTCGAATTTGTCGCATGTTTGGAAGACTTTTCTCCCGTAAATAAGCAGAAATCTGTCTGATATTTGCTTCTTGGCGTTTGTTCGCTTGACGGGTTAGTATTTATTCTAAAAGCCTATCTTGGCAGAAGGCTTGATCCAAAAATCCACAACACTTCATTGTAAAATGGAAAGTTATTGAAATGCTAAAAGTTGTTGTTTAACATGAAAAAGGATTTTTTTTTTCTGATAATATTTTAGATTACAATTTTGAAATAACAGACAGACTTTGTTGCAGAAATTTTCTGCTATATTGTATATTCACCTGTTATACTATAACTTTCATTTTGTGAATTATTAGAAAAAAAAGGAAAAGAAATAAGCGAGAAAACAAAAATAAACGTATCTGATCTTGAAAGTAAAAGTTTCTTCTCTAAAATCAGTCACATGAAAAAAAATCTATAATTCTTGAGACAGATAAATTACCTTGAGTTAAAAGAAAAAAAATCAAAGTCACCCGCTCCGATAAATCATGAATTAAATTAAATAAAAACATTTCCGAGCCATTTTTAAAATCCACCACACTTTTGCAATCTAATTTCTAAAGACGATACTTTCGTAAGAATTATCATGTCTGATTTTTTTGGACAGATTTTTCAGACTATCTGTCAAACTGTATTTTAAGTTTATAAATTTGTTTTCATTTCTGCTATGGAACATGAAAAGCCTAATCCTTTTTTAATGTTTGAATGTTAAATACAAATTTTGTTACGTTCTAGTTTTTAGATATTTTGTATGATACATTTTGTTTATCTTTTTATAAACCTGAAGTACGTTGTTCAACACAAAAGTTTACATTCTATGATTATACAGAGTGTACCGAAATTCGACCAACAAATTAAGGTGGATGATAGAAGCCATCAAGAGGATGATAACTTATTGTAGAACATGGGGTCGCAAACCACGTTTAGTAGGAGAAAATCACAAAAATAGTTATGAAGTGTGTGACGTCGAGTGGAACAAAAAGGACAAATAATAAGGAGAGAAAACATTTATATGACGTCAAGCATGATTACAATGCATTGCAGTTCAACATCAAAAAGGAGTCAACGACCTACTTTTATAGAAATTGTTCGAAGTTATGGCTACGAAGGTCATTGCACAGACGACTGTTACGAGGATTGGTGGACACGTTAAAACACATTCCTATAAAAAAGTCTCGTCGTCTCCTTTCTAACGTTGAACTGTAATGGATAGTAATCATGCTTTACGTCAAATAAATATTTTTTCTATTTATTATTGGCCCTTTTTGTTCCTCTCGACGTCACACCCTTCATAACTATTTTTGAGATTTTCTCCCACTAAACGTGGTTTGCGACCCCATATACTATGGTAAGTTTTCATCCTCTTGATGCCATCTATCACACCTCTTAATATGTTCTGTGTAAATCTGTTCTCATATAGTTCTGTGATTTATAGAAAATATAAATAAATTGGTATCTTTATTTTTTGCGAAATTAGTATTTAAAACTATTTTGACATAATGTTTATCGAAAGAATATCACAAAATCATTCTCTTTTTGCAATATTAAATGCGATGCAAATGTTAAACAATGAAATAAAATCACTATAAAATGAATATATTAGATAAAGAATATTTGGGCTATTTTACAGTTGTCTAAAATTTCATACTGAAATTTGGTGTGTTGAAAAGCAAACTATCTTAAGTTTTCTTTTCTTATAATTGCATTAAATACTTAGCTCAAAATATTGTTATTTCATTCAGGCATAAACATTTAACAATACATTTTTCTAAACCCAAGCTTAAAAACTATGTCAAACTATGTCACTACTCTCTCATAAAAAGGTTATTCGCAAAGTGTCTTCAAAATTTATATAGTTTGTGTAATTTTAGATGCACTGTCAGTGAAAGCCAGATATTTCAGTTGGACTCAATTTAAGTAGCCCCATAGCGACTAATGGTTGAAATACTTGGTTCTTGGCAAAAAGAAAATGTTGTGACTACTCAATCATAAAAAGGTTATTCGTAAAGTGTCTTCAAAATTTATACATTTTTATGTAATTTGAGACGTATTGCTAGTGAAAACCAGATCTTTCAGTTTGACTCAATTTAAGTAGCCCTATAGCGACTAATGGTTGAAACACTTAGCTCTTGGCAAAAAGAAAATGTTGTCACTACTCTCTCATGAAAAAGTTATTCGTAAAGTGACTACAAAATTTATACATTTTATGTAATTTGAGACGTATTGGCAAGTAAAAACCAGATATTTCAGTTTGACTCAACTTAAGTAGCCTTATAGCGACTAATGGTTGAAATACTTAGTTCTTGGCAAAAAAGAAAATGTTATCCCTACTCAATCATAAGAAGGTTATTCGTAAAGTATCTTCAAAATTTACACATTTTATGTAATTTGAGACGTATTGGCAGTCAAAACCAGATATTTCAGTTTGACTCAATTTAAGTAGCCCTATAGCGACTAATGGTTGAAATACATAGTTCTTGGCAAAAAGAAAATGTTGTCACTACTCAATCATAAACAGGTTATTCGTAAAGTGTCTTCAAAATTTATACATTTTATGTAATTTTAGATGTATTGTCAATGAAAACCAGATATTTCAGTTTGACTCAATTTAAGTAGCCCTATAGCGACTAATGGTTGAAATACTTAGTTCTTCGCAAATAGAAAGTGCTGTCATTTTGGAATGTTGATTTTGGGATTTTTTACTTTAATGATTTCTATATTTCAAAATTCACAAATACGAACATATTTACAGTTATTACAAATTTTTAAATTGTTATGTGTAACATATTTAATAAGGATTTATTTCCCGCAATGAAACTGTCGCATTAAAAGTTACAGGAAACAATTAAAGGTAGAATTTTCGGAATTGCTTTGCGACATTCATTCTAACTGGGTAAAAATGGCTATCCTACATAAGATGAAACAAGAATGAAAAATCATGCTTCAAGTATAGATTATGAAACACTTTCCAAAACTGCCAGAAAATATGTAACGAAACTTCACCGTTAAATAAGGTGAAAGAAGATTTGTAAGTAAACAGTTTAGAAAACATACACTGTAAAAAAAAAAAATTCCTGAAAATAACGGAAATTGTACTGGCAATTGAGACGCCAGTACTATTTCCGTATTTTAACGGGAAAAAAATTCCGTAAATTCCAGGAGATGTTCCGTAATTTCTGAAATATCCGTTTTTAAAATTCCGTTTTATAACAGATATCTTCCGTATTTTTTAGAAATTTTTATGTCGTTAAAATAAATTTTGTAGGACCAAGAAAAAAAAAAACTTATCTCTCAAGGAACATCTTATAAGAGATAGATACGATTCTTTTTTTTTCATTCATTTCTGAGCGAGTTTTTAAAAAACAACCACCACTTCCCATGCTGAGTATCGAACCCTAGACCTTCCGTTTACTAAACGAGCGCGCCAGACCACTACACTAAGGTTAGACACCTCATTTACTCAAATGTTGTTACTTATTTGAGATGCTTTTAATGATGCAATAACTTAAAGTTCTCATAATGGATATTTTCAGAGATCCAATGTTTTTAATATTTTCTTTTCAAAATTGTTCTATATTTTGCTTTATTATTTTATGCTTTATAACAGATAAATTTAAATTTTTTATGTATTATACGCGTAAAATATTGTATTAACAGTAATGATTGTTTCTTTTTGCAATAGTACATATACTTTTTAAAATAATTTGTGTGTTGATTTATTTATCAATTCCAGTAAAAACAATAATTTTCTTAAGCAGACGTATTTATTACATGCTATCAAAGTAAATTTTCTTTATCTCTTAGTTTAAAAACTTATGTGAATAAACAAATTTATAATAAATTAAATTATTATATTTAAGCTTTGCTGTGAGCTTTTGTGTATGGTTCTATTAAAATGAATAATTTTTAAAATATCAAAACGAAAAAATAGATTTTTAGAGAAAATTTTGAAATTAATAACTTTAGGATAGGTAAGTTTAAATTTGGACTTAATAATTTAGTTTTAATTAATTTAGTTTAATTTATAAAAATTATAAACTAACAAAATAAATTATAAACTTTTATAAAAATGAAGTTTATAATTTTATAAAGTAAACAAAAAGTTATTAATTATTTTTTATAAATTTAAAGAGAAAATTATGAATTTTGTAAAATTATAATCTATAAAATAATAAATTTTAGTTTAATTCACAAGAATATAGCACAAATCAGTTTAGTTTAATACCCACATACCGATAATTTGCAAAGATATTATTTTATGAAACCTTAAAAATATTAAAATAAAAAAATAGATTTTTAGAGAAAATTCTGAAATTAATGACCTTGGGATAGGTAAGTTTAAATTTGGACTTATTAATTTAGTTTAATTTATAAAATTATAATCTAACGAAATAAATTACAAACTTTATAAAATCATAAACTTCATTTTTATGAAAGTAAAGAAAAATTAATTAATTACTTTTATAATTTTAAAGAAAAAGAAATATAAACTTTGTAAAAAAATTATAATTTATAAAATAATAAATTTTAGTTTAATTCACTAATTTATAGGACAAATCAGTTTTGTTCAATACAATATACAAATTGATAATTTGCAAAGATAATATTTTATGAAACCTTTAATAACCTAATATTGCCTCACGTTAATAAAGTTATAATAAAATTTTAAAACGTCTGTGAAAAAATTCACAATTTAAAGCACTATAAAGAAAAAAAAAAGTAGATTTAAAAAAATATTTTTCGATAATTTATGAAAATAAAATAAATTTCTAAAGATTTCATTAAAAAATTAAAATATCACTATTATTTTCACAAAAAATTACCGCCCAAACACAACCCCGGTTAGAATGAGTTCCAGGATTGGCCCGAGTCTAATGACAAAAAGTCCTTCCGGCCTGTACCGGGAGGAAAAGGTAGCTTTCTTATATCTTCGTTTTAAAATTTTAGCTAATGTTACACGAAAACAGCAAGCTAAAATGCAAAGAAACGTTTACAAAAGATTCGTTAATACTGAATTTGAATAAGAAATTCGCCAAATTATTGAGCAATAGTCAAATTGGCTTCATTTATGAAGACTTATTTTGATCGCCAAATTTGGCGATATTTCGCCAAATGTCGCCCAATTTTGCCAATTTTGTCGCCAATGTCGCCAATTTTGGCGTTAACGGATATGAATATATAGTTTTATGCGTATGATTGGGAAAATTATTACAACAATGAAAGAAAATAATTTGCGAGTAATCGCGTTAATGTGCTGTTTTGTTTCAAAATGTCAGCCACCCTAGAATTTCAAACTGCTCTATCTCAGCCATTTTTTAAGATAGAGGTAAACCAAAAAAAGCTCTGGAATCCTTGTATCAAGGCCTAACACGTAATTAAAAAACAAATTTGAATTTTTAAATTTTTTGTATATTTATTTTAGATTTTAAGTTATTTTATTTACATCTTTAAATGGCCGCCATCTTGAAACAAGATGGCGGACCAAGCTGGCCAACGAACTCGGTCGAGACATTAGTGACCTTAATACACACAATTAGTTTCATCAAAATCGATTCATAAATACGGGCGTTATCGTATGACATAGGTCAGATATATATATATATGGATATATCTATATATATAAATCAATATTTGTACGGAGGGTGGTTTTGGGGTCTGGGGGTCATGCTCGGTGAAAATGTATCGAAATTTTCCGGAACTGCTTTCCTCCGAATGGCTGCAATAGGTAGCTTTATACTTTTTTGTATTGAAAGCTACCTAAAAGATGGGCCCATGGGTAGGACTGGTTCAGACCTGGATCCTAGAAGAACTCTAGTAAGTACAACAATCTTAATTCGCATTTCAAACAAGGCGATTTCTGTACGCAAACTTCTGAACGTCATTTACGGACATTGTACAGTTTTGTAAGAAATACGAAAAAATCCATTAAATTTACGGAAAACTTTCTGCATATTTACGGATTTTAAATCTTCTTTACGGAACTAATGTCATTTACGGAAATTGTACTGTTGTTTTGGAAAAATGAAACATCTCCGTAAAATTTAACGGAAAATCTCTTGTATTTTCACGGATTTTTTTTAGAGTGTATACCACATTAAAAAATACAGTTTTCGAAATTATCTTCCAGTGTCAAAAAAGTAGTTGAATATTTTTGTGCAGCTCTATATATGATAAATATATGTGGATATATAGTATGATAAAATTTTGTTCTATTAGAATATTCACATTTAGCAATTTTTGCCAATCGACGGAAATGCACTCGAAAGCTTTTGTACAGCCCTGTTTATTATTTGAAGACTTTTGTACACACCACATATTACGCTAAAAGACATTCAAACTCATTCGCAGCAATTACCAACCGTAAACGACAATGTATATTTTTATTTGCGCAGCCCTGTATATGAATTTATATATATTCCTATATTCCACAAACGTCTATTAGTCTACTAAATATAGTTCAGCAGGAAAATGCGTAACACAATTAAAAACTACCCTTAAGCACTTCACTCGCATAGTCTGTAATACTTACGGATTCCCTTGTGTAGCCCTGTATATAAACAATCGAGTTTATAAACACTCACGTACTATGAAAAAAAATAGTTAATCTTAAAAACGCAAACCAAAGTTGAAAACGCACTTATCACACAGACTGTAAATATCACACATGTTTTGTAACCGATATATTTTGTGTGTCCCTGTAAATAAACACAATGCACACCACATGTTAAAGAGACCAATTTATAGTGTACCTCAGTAATGCAGATAGTTTTCATTATGTTTGAAATAGTAAAATATCACTAAATTACACCGCAAACGATTTACCCCCGTAGAACAATGTGTAACAGAATTCTTTCGTTTGACCCTGTAAATGAATAATTAATACTTTGCACCCCATATTCTACAAAGAGCATGTTTTAATACGCTTTATAATTATATATCAATTCCATCATGTTTCAAATGGCGTAACATCATCAAAATGCTCTTGAAACGATTATTTCCCATTGACTGTAATGTAACGGAATACTTTTCACTGTCCCTGTAAACAAAAAAAAAGCTATAACTGCTACATACTTCAGTTGAAATAGGGAACATGCTATAGTAAACGAAAATAACATACACATTTTCAGGGCAATCCGAGTGTATTTACGTGAGTTAGAACAAGGACAGACGGACAGACGGCCAGACAAACCGAAGACATAAACACTTTTCCACTAGTTTGGAAAGTGTTAAAAAAATAGTGGAAAACAGTAATTGAAAAGCTCAAAATAAAATGTTTGAAGAAAAGTCTATTTAAATGACATGGATAAGAAGAATTAATATTTTGATAACGCTAATAAAGAGGCTAACTTATTTTCTGCAATTTCTCAAATTGAAAGGGAAATAATATTTTTTTTTTTAAATGTGAAGTCATTCAATTTATAATTGAACTGTTATTAGTTTAGTTCCTTAGTTAAAGTTGTAAAATAAAATATAAAGTTCCTTTTTAAAAGAAAATCTAAACATTTTCATTTCTTGTGAGATTAACATATATATGCAGCACATAATATATAACACCACCTGTGGGTTAAGACTGGATGATTTAAAGTATTATAAATAATCATTTATTTATAAAAATGCAATTCACTTAATATATTCAAATGATATTATGGTTCAATAATAAGTGTAGAGTAGGCAAACAAAGTTGTCTAATGTTGGAAATTCTGGCTTCAAGAAGCAACTAATAATAAAATCTGCGGATTTACCCAACTTTACCTATATTTTAAATTAAATATATTCTAAATTACATTTGAGAAACAATATGATTTACAACTTTGAATCTTCAACTTAAGGCAAATAAATAGCATTTAAACTATTATTACCTCTTGTAGTGCATAAATGTCATATGTTAGTTCATCATATATCACGCAACCGCTTTTTCTCCTATGCGCAACCGCTTTTTCTCCACACCGTTTCTTTTCTAATGTCCTAAGCACTGAAGGTTCGCTACAAAAAAAATTAAATATCCTGTTTCAGAAAATATTTCCAAAAGAACTAAATCTCAAAAATGCAGTTAAAGAAGTAATTGTGATTTAAGGCGTGATTTGAACATTATGAATGACCTGCAAATTGCAGTATTCTCCTCCGTTGAATGATGACTGATTTCATGTAACGTGCTTACTGTTGAAAAGTTTACGAAACATATTTAAAGGTTATTATGGTTCAAGAATAAGTGTAGAGTAGGTAAACAAAGTTACATTATATTATGTCGGAAATTCTGGCTTCAAGATTCAAGTAATAATAAAGTATGCGGATTTTCCTATCTTTATCCTATATTTTTAATTAAATATTTTCTAAATTACAGTTGAAATTCTAAACTGCATTTAAAATATTATTACCTATTGTAATATATACATATCATGTTAGTAAGCACGGAAGGTTCGCTGAAAAAATAAAGTATCCTGCTTCAGAAAATATTCCCAAAAGAACTAAATCTCAAAAATGCAGTTAAAGAAGTACTTGTGATTTAAGGCGTCATTTGAACATTATAAATGACCTGCAAATTGCAGTATTCTCCTCTGTTGAATGATGATTGATTTCATATACCGTGTTTACTGTTGTAATGTTTTACGAAGTATATATAAAGGATATTATGGTTCAAGAATATGTGTAGAGTAGGTAAACAAAGTTACATTATATTATGTTGGAAATTTTGGATTCAAGATTCAATTAATAATAAAGTATGCGGATTTTCCTATCTTTATTCTATATTTTTAATTAAATATTTTCTAAATTACAGTTGAAATTCTAAATTGCATTTAAAATATTATTACCTATTGTAATACATAAATATCATGTCAGTAAGCACGGAAGGCTCGCTGAAAAAATAAAGTATCCTGCTTCAGAAAATATTCCCAAAAGAACTAAATCTCAAAAATGCAGTTAAAGAAGTACTTGTGATTTAAGACGTTAGTTGAACATTCTAAATGACCTGCAAATTGCAGTATTCTCCTCTGTTGAATGATGATTGATTTTATATACCCTGTTTACTGTTGTAATGTTTTACGAAGTATATATAAAGGATATTATGGTTCAAGAATATGTGTAGAGTAGGTAAACAAAGTTACATTATATTATGTTGGAAATTTTGGATTCAAGATTCAATTAATAATAAAGTATGCGGATTTTCCTATCTTTATCCTATATTTTTAATTAAATATTTTCTAAATTACAGTTGAAATTCTAAATTGCATTTAAAATATTATTACCTATTGTAATACATAAATATCATGTTAGTAAGCACGGAAGGTTCGCTGAAAAAATAAAGTATCCTGCTTCAGAAAATATTCCCAAAAGAACTAAATCTCAAAAATGCAGTTAAAGAAGTACTTGTGATTTAAGGCGTCATTTGAACATTATAAATGATCTGCAAATTGCAGTATTCTCCTCTGTTGAATGATGATTGATTTCATATACCCTGTTTACTGTTGTAATGTTTTACGAAATATATAAAGAATATTATGGTTCAAGAATATTTGTAGAGTAAGTTAACAAAATTTCATTATATTTTGTTGGAAATTTTGCATTCAAGATTCAAGTAATAAAAAAATATGCGGATTTTCGTATCTTTATTCTATATTTTTAATTAAATATCTTCTAAATTACAGTTGAAATTTTAAATTGCATTTAAAATATTATTACCTATTGTAATACGTAAATGTCATGTTAGTAAGCACTGAAGCTTCGCTAAAAAATAAAGTATACTGCTTCAGAAAATATTCCCAAAAGAACTAAATCTCAAAAATGCAGTTAAAGAAGTACTTGTGATTTAAGGCGTCATTTGAACATTATAAATGAGCTGCAAGTTGAAGTAGTCTCCCCCGTTGAATGATGATTGATTTCATATACCGTGCTTACTGTTGTAATATTTTATGAAATATATTTAAAGGATAATATGGCTCAAGAATAAGTGTAGAGTAGGTAAACAAAGTTACATTATATTATGTTGGAAATTTTGGATTCAAGAATCAAGTAATAATAAAGTATGTGGATTTCCCCATCTTTACACTATATTTTAAATTAAATATCTTCTAAATTACATTTGAAATTCTAAATTGCATTTAAACTATTATTACCTATTGTAATATCTAAATGTCATGTTAGTTCATCATATATCACATAACTGCTTATTCTCCTATACACTGTCTTATTTTTCAAATGTCCTAAGTACCGAAGCTTCGCTAAAAAATAATGTATCCTGTCTCAGAAAATATTCCCAAAAGAACTAAATCTCGAAAATGCAGTTAAAGAAGTACTTGTGATTTAAGGCGTCATTTGAACATTATAAATGACCTGCAAATTGCAGTTTTCTCCTCTGTTGAATGATGATTGATTTCATATACCCTGCTTACTGTTGTAATGTTTTACGAAGTATATATAAAGGATATTACGGTTCAAGAATATGTGTAGAGTAGGTAAACAAAGTTACATTATATTATGTTGGAAATTTTGGATTCAAGATTCAAGTAATAATAAAGTATGCGGATTTTCCTTTCTTTATCCTATATTTTTAATTAAATATTTTCTAAATTACAGTTGAAATTCTAAATTGCATTTAAAATATTATTACCTATTGTAATACATAAATATCATGTTAGTAAGCACGGAAGGTTCGCTGAAGAAATAAAGTATCCTGTTTCAGAAAATATTCCCAAAAGAACTAAATCTCAAAAATGCAGTTAAAGATGTACTTGTGATTTAAGGCGTCATTTGAACATTTTAAATGACCTGCAAATTGCAGTATTCTCCTCTGTTGAATGATGATTGATTTCATATACCCTGTTTACTGTTGTAATGTTTTACAAAGTATATACAAAGGATATTATGGTTCAAGAATATTTGTAGAGTAGGTTAACAAAGTTACATTATATTTTGTTGGAAATTTCGGATTCAAGATTCAAGTAATAAAAAAATATGCGGATTTTCTTATCTTTATTCTATATTTTTAATTAAATATCTTCTAAATTACAGTTGAAATTTTAAATTGCATTTATAATAGTATTACCTATTGTAATACGTAAATGTCATGTTAGTAAGCACTGAAGCTTCGCTAAAAAATAAAGTTACCTGTTTCAGAAAATATTCCCAAAAGAACTAAATCTCAAAAATGCAGTTATATAAGTATTTGTGATTTAAGGCGTCATTTGAACATTATAAATGACCTGCAAATTGCAGTAGTCTCCTCCGTTGAATGATGATTGATTTCATATACCGTGCTTACTGTTGTAATATTTTACGAAATATATTTAAACGATAATATGGCTCAAGAATAAGTGTAGAGTAGATAAAAAATGTTACATTATATTATGTTGGAAATTTTGGATTCAAGAATCAAGTAATAATAAAGTATGTGGATTTCCCCATCTTTACACTATATTTTAAATTAAATATCTTCTAAATTACATTTGAAATTCTAAATTGCATTTAAAATATTATTACCTATTGTAATATCTAAATGTCATGTTAGTTCATCATATATCACACAACTGCTTATTCTCCTATACACTGTCTTTTTTTTTAAATGTCCTAAGCACCGAAGCTTCGCTAAAAAAATAATGTATCCTGTCTCAGAAAATATTCCCAAAAGAACTAAATCTCGAAAATGTAGTTAAAGAAGTCCTTGCGATTTAAGGCGTCATTTGAACATTATAAATGACCTGAAAATTGCAGTATGCTTCTCTGTTGAATGATGATTGATTTCATACGCCATGTTTACTGTTGTAATGTTTTACGAAATATATTTAAAAGATATTATTTTTTAAGAATAAGTGTAAAGTAGGTAAACAAAGTTACATTTTATTGTTTTGGAAATTCTGACTTCAAGAAGCAAGTAATAATAAAGTATGTGGATTTTCCTACCTTTACACAATATTTTAAATTAAATACCTTCTAAATTACAATTGAAATTCTAAATTGCATTTAAAATATTATTACCTATTGTAATGCATAAATGTCATGCTAGTTCATCATATATCACACAACCGCTTATTTTCCTATTCAACACACCGTTTTTTTTTCTAATGTCCTAAGCACTGAAGCTTCGCTAGAAAAAAAAAATAAAGCATCATGTTTCAGAAAATATTCCCAAAAGAACTAAATGTCAAAAATGCAGTTAAAAATGTCCTTGCGATTTAAAGAGTCATTTGAACGTTATAAATGACCTGCAAATTGCAGTATGACCTCCTCTGTTGAATTATGATTGCTTTCATATACCGTGCTTACTGTTGTAATGTTTTACGAAATATATTTAAAGAATATTATTGTTCAAGAATAAGTGTAGAGTAGGGAAATAAAGTTACATTATCTTGTGTTGGAAATTCTGGCTTCAAGATTCAAGTAATAATAAAGTATGCGGTTTTTCCTATCTTTATCCTATATTTTTAATTAAATATCTTCTAAATTACAGTTGAAATTCTAAATTGCACTTAAAATATTATGACCTATTGTAATGCATAAATTTCATGTTAGTTCATCATATATCACACAACCGCTTATTCTCCTATACACTGTCTTTTTATTTTTCGAATATTTTAAATTAAATATCTTCTAAATTACATTTGAAGTTCTAAATTGCATTTAAAATATTATTACCTTATTGTAATGTATAAATGTCATGTTGGTTCATCATATATCACACAGCCGTTTTTCTCCTATGTAACACACCGTTTTTTTTCCCTAATGTCCTAAGCACTGAAGCTTCGCTAAAAAAATAAAGTATCATGTTTCAGAAAATATTCCTAAAAGAACTAAATCTCAAAAATGCAGTTAAAGAAGTCCTTGTGATTTAAGGCATCATTTGAACATTATAAATGACCTGCAAATTGCATAAGCTCCTCTGTTGAATGATGATTGCTTTCATACACCGTGCTTACTGTTGTAATGTTTTACGAAACGAAAAATAAATTATTTAAAAGTAAATGGAATAAGAATATTGCTATTCTTTAAAAAAATAATTTTCAATTCATTCAGTAAAAATATTTGACATTTTTGTTCGTTTAAACCAGTGGTATACTCATTAAGAGCCCCACAGGCCGAATAGTTACCACTTTTTTAAAAAGGAATCTTCATCTTATTTAACCGAAGATTTTCTGTCATTAAATAAGGGAAATATTACTTTCTAAAAATTGCGGTGTGACAATACTTTTCGCAAGATGTAGTGAATAACACTGTTTTACATTGTTGTCTTATTTATTTTACTTATTTTTACTTTTACTGCTACGAAGAGGATAAAAAAATATCTGCAGATTTAAATTTAAACAAAATTGATTTACTGTTTTGAATGCTTTAATTTCAGGGAAATGATTTACATTAAGATTAATAACTCTTTTTCGCATCATATGATGTTATCCAGATGCTTGATCTCTCGGAGAACATTCCGCCTTATATTATGTTTTACGCATTTAACCATTAGGCGCCATTGCTCCCATTTTGGGAACATTATTTTACGATTTTTTTCTAAAATGAGTATTTTATGTATTGTTAAAATGTTCATGTTATTTGTGTTTTGATTATATGACATGACTTCTGTAATTTTTTTTAAAGTTTAATTTGAATTTTCTATTTTTTAAAACGTGTTAAAGGAAGCAAAATATAGCTTTTTGGCCGCATTTGAAAGATATATTTTTGGAAAAATAACTTTATAATAAAAATTATATTTTTTAGTTAAAGTATGTTTATAACTGTGTATTAAATGTAACAACATCAATGCGGAATTAATATGTATAACAGATCAATCACAATTACCGAAAGTATAAGCTGCTTCCAAAATGGGAGCAATGGCGTCTAATGGGGGTAATTTTTTTTGAAAATTTTTACATATGCCTTCGTGCATTTACGGTAGTTAATTTTCAGTTTATTAGCTATAAAAGGGATAATATCATTCAGAAACTGATATTTTAAGAAGAATTCATATAAATTTGTCAAACTTCTACATAAAAAAAAAGAAAAAAAAAAGAAATTACCAGTTCCATAAGCATTTTCATTATCCATCTCTTTATTTTTCCTCATTACATCATTTTTCTGGCTATTTTACATGGAAGATGATATAATTTTTTTAAATTTTAGATTTGAATGATTTTTCAGATGTTCCGGAAACTGTTTGTTTACCACCTGATTGCAGTATTGTAACAGATGAGGAAGATGTAATAAAAAATAATTTATGCGGCGATTTACCTCATGGATGGAGTGGAACTTTCCGTAAATACTAAATCAACAGATAATCAAGAAATATCTGATATAGTTTTTTTTTAAATAGACAAATTATTAAACTTAGACTTCATATTTTAGACGAAATTTCAGAGGAATCTTCAAATCGGAATATAGAAAAAACTAAAGAAAATGGAAAAATAAATAGTTAAAAAAATTCAGAAAACGAAAAAAAGATTTATTTTAATGCTTCATAAATCAGTCAGCATCATTTTCAATCATTTTCATGTAAAATAGTAGGACGAAAATGATGTAATAATAACATTGTTCTTTCAAATAATTAAATTTTTTTCGATATAAAATAATTTAAATAAATTTTACTTTTCCTTCTCTTCTGGATTTATTTACTAAAGTTGTGTTATGTAAGTGCAGTATTATGTAAGAAAAGTACTAATCAAAGAGAGCAATAACTGAATAATGTCACTTGTGCTCTTTTATACAATTTAAATTGATTAACATTTTTTCTTTCAAAAAATCCATATTATTTCAATACGAAATAAATTGAATAAATTTTACTTTTCTTTTTTTCTAGACTTATTTATGTGTAAACTTATGTAAGAAAAACACTAAACAAAGCGATTTATAAAAACTTTCTCATCCTATTATCATTTCAGAAATCAATAGTAAAAAAAATTGCCATAAAATCTGAATAATTTTTTCCAATTTCTCTATAAAGTAGTAGCTGCATAATGTTTATTACTGGTGGTTTTCATGCAATTCAAAATGAGTAACATTTATCTTTCAAAAGATTAAAATTATTTCAATATGAAATAATATTAATAAATTTTAATTTTCTTGTCTTCCAGACTTATTTAAGTAAGTTGTGTTATGTAAGTGCAGACTTATGTAAGAAAAGTACTAATCAAAGATATTTATAAAATGTTTGTCATATTATTATCATTTTAGAAATAAATAGTGAATAAAGTACCGTAAATTCTGATTAAATTATTTCAATTTCTCTAAAAATTACTAGCTGCATAATATATATAACTTTTGCTTTTCATACAATTCAAATTGATTAACATTTTTCTTTAAAAAAATTCAAATTACTTCAACATGAAATAACTTTAATAAATTTTACTTTTCTCCGCTTCTAGACTTATTTAAATAAGTTGTGTTATGTATGTGCAGACTTATATAAGAAAAAATACTAATCAAAGAGATTTATAAAAAGTTTCTCATCTTATTATCATTTCAGAAATCAATAGTTATTAAAAATTACCATAAATACTAGATAAATTCTTTCAGTTCGAAACGTTTCCTCTTTAATATGGAATAATCGTCATCTAAAAAGGGAAATAAAAAAACTCAATTTATATAGTTTTTGAAAATTTAGGAAATAAAAATAAAATAAAATTCTAAAGAAACTCTAAAGAAATATTTTTTTTTTTTTTTTTTTTTTTTACTTCACTGTGAATAAATTTTACTTTTTCCGCTTCTAGACTTATTTAAGTAAGTTGTGTTATGTATGTGCAGACTTATATAAGAAATGCTAATCAGAGGGATTTATAAAAAGTTTCTCATCTTATTATCATTTCAGAAATCAATAGTTATTAAATTACCATAATTTCTGGATAAATTCTTTCAGTCCGAAACGTTTCCTCTTTACTATGGAATTATTGTCATCTAAAAAGGGAAATAAAGAAATTGAACCTATCCCGTTTTTGAAAACTTATGAAATAAAAAGAAAATAAAATTCTAAAAAAAATTCTATAGAAATAAAATTTATCTTTTTTTTTTTAAATTCACGGTGAATAAAGAGACATAAATTATCTTAAATACGCTAACAAGAATGCTGAATAAAAAATTAAGTGCTATTGGTTAATTTTGTACCGCTAAATATTGATTAAGAGGATAAATAAATGTATTAGAATACGAGATAACAAAACTAATTTATATCATTCCAATTGAACGTATAAATGAATAAATAACGAAATCATTAACTAAATTCCCATATTATTAACATAACAGAATTGAGAAAAGATAAATGACCGGAAATTATAAATGATTTTTTAGAGCTGAAGCTGTTTTGTTTTATGTTTATATTTGAGAAATAGACGTAAAATTAACATAAAACAATTTACTTGCAAATAAGATGACACTAGTTACATTTTTTGCAACTGATATATGATTAATGCGCCTCTCGGAAGAAAATACATTCAAAATAGATATTCTAAGGGGGGGAAAAGTCGAGATTGTGGCACAATATCATTATCTGCAGAACTCATTATAAATAATATATTATATATTTTGAGAGTCAATAATTTTTTAAACAAAATATTTATTGCTCTAACATTTGTTTAAACTCAATTCACTTTTATGTATATTAAAACATAATCAGTTATCAGAGAAGGGAAAAAATTGTAGATAGCATTTCTCAATTATGTTGAAGTAAGCATTCAATTAAGAAATTCATAAATAATTTTTTGTATTATCTTTCTTTTTGATTACTGGCCAGAAAACAGATAATAAATTCTGAATACATTCTTAATGCCTAATGTTTATCTATTTTTCTGTTTTAGTTTATACTAAAATAATAGATGTAAAATTACTATAAAATACTTTACTGATAAATAAGATGACATTAATTATACTTTTTTATAACTTATATATGATTAATAAAAGTCATGGAAGAATATTCGTTTAACATTGATATTCTAAGAGGAAAAAAAACGAAATTGTGACGCAATATCATTATGTGTAGAAGTCATTGTAAATAAAATATTAATGTATCTTCTGAGAGTCAATGAATTTTTCTTAAGCAATGTATTTATTGCTCTATTTGAGTTAGTCTCAATTCATTTTTATGCACATTAAAGTATAATGAGTAATGAAAGAAGGGAAAGAAAGGGTAGAAAACACTTCTCCATTATATTAAAGTAACCATTCAATTACGAAATTCATAAATATTTTTTTGTAACTGAAGCAAGTCTGTTTTAGTTTATCCTAAAGAGATAGATGTAAAATTACCATAAAACAGTTTACTTATAAATAATATGACTTTAGTTATAGTTTTTATAACTGAAATATGATTAATGTTTGTCTTGGAAGAAAATTCATTTCACATAGATATTATACCAGAAAAATTCGAGATTGTGACAGAATATCGTTATCTGTAGCATGAATTATAAATAAAATATTAATGTATCTTTTGAGAGTCAATTGATTTTTTTAAAACAAAGTATTTATTTCTCTAAAAGAGCTACATTTGTTTAATAGGATTATATTTGATTTAGACTCAATTCATTTTTATGTATATTAAAACATAATCAGTTATCAGAGAAGTGAAAGAAAGAGTCGATAACACTTCTCCATTTCATTGAGGTAACCATTATATTGAAGTAACCATTCAATTAAGAAATTAAAAAAATAATTTATAGCTGAAGCAGGTGTGTATTGGTTTATACTAAATAAATAGATGTAAAATTAACATAAAACAGTTTACTTATAAATAAGATGCCAATAGTTGTTTTTTTATAATTGAAATATGATTAAAGAAGTCTTGGAAGAAAATTCATTTCATATAGCTATTATAAAGGAAAATTTCGAGATTGTGACTTAATATCGTTATCTGTAGAACGCATTATAAATAAAATATTAATGTATCTTCTCAGAGTCAATGGATTTTTTTAACAATGTATTTATTGCTCTGAAAGAACTACATTTGTTCAGTAGGATTATATTTGAGTTAGACTCAATTCATTTTTATGTACATTAAAGCATAATGTGTAATCAGAAAAGTGAAAGAAAGAGAAGCTAACACTTCTACATTATATTGAAATAAATATTCAATTAAGAAATTCATAGATAATTTTTTGTATTTTCTTTTATTTTAATCAATGGCTAGAAAACGAATAATACATTTTGACTACATTCTTAATGTGTAATGCCTTTCTATTTGGCAATTTTAAGCTTATTAGTAAAGTATTACAATACCATGAATATATAAAACAAGAGTTTGAAAAATAAATGTCACTAGAGATATTTTATATCTGAAGTCTAATTAATGCAGTTCATTTAACATAGATATCATAGGGGTGGGTGGGGGGGAGGGGGGAATTGAACACAATATCATTGTATAGAATGCTTTTTAAATAGAACAATAATATGTATTTCGATAGTCACTGAATTATATTTTTTGTTCTAATTAAAATAAAAATATTAATTCTCTGAACAGAAATTATTCTATCTGATGTGATTTTATTTTCGATCGTAATGAACTGTTCGTTTTCACAAAATTTATTACTTGAGAATTCATAGAATGGAAGACTAGAGGCTAAAATACATCTTTCCTTTAATTAATTAAATTACTTATTTATAGTCGAAACATCAGTTGAAGCTTACTGGAGAGACCCGAAAAGTTTTTGCTGTCTGTCTGTCTGTATGTCCAGCAATAACTGCCGCAAAAGGCATCCAATTACTTTGGTATCTGGTAAATATGTTGGTGAGGTACTCGGAATTAGTTGTATAGTTTCTCGTTTAATTTGGTTCGTTTGTTGGAAAAAAAATAGAACATTTCCTTTCCTACCATAATGCTTTCTAAGGCAATTCAGATTATTTTAAAATTTTTTCATTCAGCCGAAAGAAAATGGCACATTTGAATAATTGGTTTAAACGTTAAATTATGTATGCTAAATTTCCAAAATGGAGATCTTAAGTTAATCCGATAGCTTTGAAAAATTGCCAATACATTTATTACAAATTTGAAATTAATTGTAAAAATTATTTGAAAATTGTATGCATCAATTCGAGAGATATAGAACATTTCCATTTCTCATTTTTTTAAGAAAATTTCAATTTATTTCTTTTTTTTTCTCTCTTTTACTAAATTGTTGACCAGCAACTGTGTTTCAAAACATATCAAAAAAAGAAAATTCAAGTAAATCGCATTATTTTGACACAACATTTTATTAACAAAACTAATATATAATCCCCGTCAAAAATAACGCAATGTGTTGATCTGTATTTCATTTCATACAAAGAGCATGAAGATTTTATTATTGAAAGGTATGTATTTATAATGGTACACATAAAAATTGACAAATGTTTTCTACAAATACAAATGATGAGGATACTTTTTTTACTGAATATACAATTTCTGAAATAGTTCAACGATTGGACAAAACATTCAAATTAAATATTAAGAAAATAATCCATTTGCGAATGTTTTTGTAAAAAAGTGTTATCAATAAGTTTCTAAAGAGCTTAACACTCCACATAGCTCATCGTTTGTTTTCATAAGCAAAAATAAATGCAAATTTTGAAATCATTTAATGATTGCATAAAACATTACAATTGTGTTAGTTTTAAATTGTCTAAGTTAACAGTTAAATAGATATTTTCACATTTATTGACGAACAGATTTTCTAGTAATGAGGAAACAAATATATAAATTCTATAAAAGTAAAATTTATCTTTTTTTTTTTTTTTTTTTTTTTACTTCGCAGTGTTATGTATGTTCAGACTTATATAAGAAAAATGCTAATCAAAGATATTTCTTATTATATCATTTCAAAAATCTATAGTTATTAAATTACCATAAATTCTGGATGAATTCTTTCAGTCCGAAACGTTTCCTCTTTAATATGGAATTATTCTCATCTAAATAGGGAAATAAAGAACCTTAGCTTATCCAGCTTTTGAAAACTTATGAAATAAAAAGAAAATAAAATTCAAAAAAAAAAAAATTATTTAGAAATAAAATTTATCTTTTTATTTTTACTTCACTGTGAATAACATAAAAAATATTAAATACGTGACATAAAAATTGACATAAAAAATATTAAATACGGTAAAACAAATGCTGAATAAAAAGTTAAGTGCTATTGGTTAATTTTGTACCACTAAATAATGATTAAGAGGATAAATAAATTTATTCGAATACGAGATAACAAAACAGACGTTACATCATTCCACTTGAACGTAAAAAGGAATAAATAATGAATTCATTAGCTAAATTCTCATATTATTAACATAACAGAATTGAGTAAAAAATAAATTACCTTAAATTATAAATGATTTTTTTAGAGCTGAAGCAGGTCTGTTTTATGTTTATACTAGAGAAATAGACGTAAAATTACCATTAAACAATTTACAAGTAAGATTACATTAGTTATACTTTTTATAACTGATATATGATTAATGCAACTCTCTGAAGAAAATCCATTCAACATAGATATTCTAAGAGAAAAAAAAAAAAGTCGAGATTGTGACACAATATCGTTACTTGCAGAACGCATTATAAATAACATACTAATCAAAGAGATTTATAAAAAGTTTCTCATCATTTTATCATTTCACAAATCAGTAGTTATTAAATTACCATACATTCTGGATAAATTCTTTCAGTCCGAAACGATTTCCCTTTACTATGGAATTATTGTCATCTAAAAAAGGAAATAAAAAAACTGAACCTATCCCGTTTTTGAAGACTTATAAATAAAAAGAAAATAAAAGTCTAAATAAATTCTATAGAAATAAAATTTATCTTTTTATTTTTACTTCACGGTGAATAAGGAGACATAAAAAATATTAAATACGCTAAAACAAATGCTGAATAAAAAATTAAGTGCTATTGGTTAATTTTGTACCACTGAATAATGATTAAGAGGACAAATAAATTTATTCGAATACGAGATAACAAAACAGACTTTACATCATTCCACTTGAACGTAAAAATGAATAAATAGTGAATTCATTAGCTAAATTTTCATATTATTAACATAACAAAATTGAGTAAAAAATAAATTACCTTAAATTATAAATGATTTTTTTAGAGCTGAAGCTGTTTTGTTTTATGTTTATATTTGAGAAATAGACTTAAAGTTAACATAAAACAATTTACTTGCAAATAAGATAACACTAGTTACGTTTTTTGTAACTGATATATGATTAATGCACCTCTCGGAAGAAAATCCATTCAACATAGATATTCTAAGGTGGAAAAAAGTCGAGATTAAACACAACGATATCTGCAACAATATCTGCAACAATATCTGCAACAATATCTGCAACAATATCTGCAAAACTCATTATAAATAATATATTATATATTTTGAGAGTCAATAAATTTTTTTAAACAAAATATTTATTACTCTAACAATTTTTTAAACTCAATTCACTTTTATGTATATTAAAACATAATCAGTTATCAGAGAAGGGAAAAAAGTGTAGATAGCACTTCTCCCTTATATTGAAGTAAGCATTCAATTAAAAAATTCATATTTTGTATTATCTTTTTTTTTTTATCACTGGCCAGAAAACAGATAATAAATTCTGAATACATTCTTAATGCCTAATGTTTATCTACTTTTCTGTTTTAGTTTATACTAAAATATTAGTAAAATTACCATAAAATACTTTACTGATAAATAAGATGACATTAGTTATATTTTTATAACTTATATATGATTAATGAAACTCGTGGAAGAAAATTCGTTTAACATAGATATTCTAAGAGAAACAAAATCGAGATTGTTACGCAATATCGTTATGTGTAGAAGTTATTGTAAATAAAATATTAATGTATCTTCTGAGAGTCAATGAATTTTTCTTAAACAATGTATTTATTGCTCTATTTGAGTTAGTCTCAATTCATTTTTATGTACATTAAAGTATAATGAGTAATGAAAGAAGTGAAAGAAAGGATAGATAACACTTCTCCATTATATTGAAGTAACCATAAAATTACGAAATTCCTACATATTTTTTTATAACTGAAGTAGGTATGTTTTAGTTTATCCTAAAGAAATAGATGTAAAATTACCATAAAACCATTAACTTATCAATAAGATGTCATTGGTTATTTTTTACAACTGAAATATGATTAAGGCTGGTCTTTGAAGAAAATTCATTTCACATAGATATTATGCGGGAAAAATTCGAGATTGTGACAGTATATCGTTATCTGTAGCACACATTATAAATAAAATGTTAATTTATCTTTTGAGAGTCAATGGATATTTTTTAAACAAAATATCTATTTCTCTAAAAGAACTACATTTGTTTAATAGGATTATATTTGAGTTGCACTCAATTCATTTTTATGTGCATTAAAGCATAATGATTAATCAGAGAAGTAAAAGAATATGTAGATAGCACTTCTCCATTATATTGAAGTAAACATTCAATTAAGATATTCCTAAATAATTTTTTGTATTATCTTTCTTTTTGATCACTGGCCAGAAACCGGATGATAAATTCTGAATACATTCTTAATGCCTAATGTTTATCTATTTGTCTGTTTTAGTTTATACTAAAATAATAGATGTAAAATTACCATAAAATACTTTACTGATAAATAAGATGAGATTAATTATATTTTTTATAACTGATATATGATTAATAAAACTCATGGAAGAAAATTCATTTACTACAGATATTCTAAGAGAAAAAAAAAACGAAATTATGACGCAATATCGTTATGTGTAGAAGTCATTGTAAATAAAATATTGATGTATTTTCTGAGAGTCAATGAATTTTTCTTCAACAATTATTGCTGTATTTGAGTTCGTCTCAACTCATTTTTATGCACATTAAATTATAATGAATAATGAAAGAAGTGAAAGAAACGGTAGATGACACTTCTCCATTATATTGAAGTAACCATTCAATTACGAAATTCATAAATATATTTTAATAGCTGAAGCAGGTCTGTTTTGGTTTATCCTAAAGAAATAGATGTAAAATTACCATAAAACAGTTTACTTATAAATAAGATTACTTTAGTTATAGTTTTTATAACTGAAATATGATTAATGTTAGTCTTGAAAGAAAATTCATTTCACATAGATTTTACACAGAGAAATTCGAGATTGTGACAGAATATCGTCATCTGTAGCATGCATTATAAATAAAATATTAATGTATCTTTTGAGAGTCAATGGATTTTTTTTTAAACAAAGTATTTATTTCTCTAAAAGAGGTACATTTGTTTAATAGGATTATATTTGATTTAGACTCAATTCATTTTTATGTATATTAAAACATAATCAGTTATCAGAGAAGTGAAAGAAGTAGTAGATAACACTTCACCATTATACTGAAGTAACCATTATATTGAAGTAACCATTCAATTAAGAAATTAAAAAAATAATTTATAGCTGAAGCAGGTGTGTATTGGTTTATACTAAATAAATAGATGTAAAATTAACATAAAACAGTTTACTTAAAAGTAAGATGTCAATAGTTGTTTTTTTATAATTGAAATATGATTAAAAAAGTTTTAGAAGAAAATTCATTTCACATAGCTATTATAAAGGAAAATTTCGAGATTGTGACTTAATATCGTTATCTGTAGAACGCATCATAAATAAAATATTAATGTTATTTTCTGAGTGTGAATGGATTTTTTTTAACAATGTATTTATTACTCTGAAAGAATTACATTTGTTCAGTAGGATTATATTTGAGTTAGACCCAATTCATTTTTGTGCACATTAAAGCATAAGGCAAAGCCAGGAGAGATGGCGCGGTCGGAGAGATTGCGCACATAGAGGTTCGGGGGAAGGAGTAGAATGAGAGCGCAGCGACTCCAGGTAGTTGTACAACAACAGTAGTGGAGTTTCTCCTTGCAGTGCACGTTGATTGCTTTGAGCGTCTGAGATAAAGTATTGCTATTTTGTTTTGTTTTCCCAAAGTAAGTGCTTGAATTTTCATAGCTATTCATCAGAATTTCTATACCATGTAAATAGTACAAATTATTTTAAACTTCAACGGTTTCTCATAAGCTACTAATCTAGACTAAGAATGTGAACATCAACGGTTCGTTTTAGTAGCAGCCATGTTTAAATAAAAGGCCGCGCAATCTCTCCTACCGAAATTGGAGAGTTTGCGCATCTGCTACTTAGGAGAGATGGCGCATTGTTCCCATTAGTTTAAATGCTAGGAGAGATTACGCAGCTTATTGGTAAATTTGCATAAAAAATGAAAAATGAAAATGGACTAATTTTAAGTTAAACGTGTTATTAAGTTACATACTTTTATTTTGTAATCTTATATGGACTTGCTTTTTCTGATTCTTTAATTTTTTTCCTTTAATTAAATTTTTTTAATCGTTTTAAAAATTATTTCCTTTTTCTGATTCTTTAAGCATTAGGTTGAAATATTCACTCCCAATAAAATAAAATGTGATCACAAAAACCTTACAGCAATGTCATTTAAGTGTAATTATTATTGTTAACAATTTAATTGTAGTTATTATTAGTAAGAATCTCTCCTACCCATGTGCGCAATCACACCAACCCTGTAAGGACAGTTGGCGCAAAATAACTTTCTTGGTTTTATTACAACTGTTCTATTAAATTGTAACATAACAACAAAATAGCAATGGAAATGCATAAAAAACGAATGAAGTAAAAATTATTCATAGATAGTTTAGCAAAAAATTAATATTTAGATTTTTAACTGCTATTCTTTTGAATTGTGCGCAGACTGTCCTAGATTTACCTTAATGTGTAATCAGAGAAGTGAAAGAAAGGGAAGATAACACTTCTACATTATATTGAAATAAATATTCAATTAAGAAATTCATAGATAATTTTTTGTGTTTTCTTTTATTTTAATCAATGCCTAGAAAACGAATAATACATTATGACTACATTCTTAATGTGTACTGCCTTTCTATTTGGCGATTTTAAGCTTATTAGTAATGTATTACAATACCATGAATATATAAAACAAGAGTTTGAAAAATAAATGTCACTAGAGATATTTTATATCTAAAGGTCTAATTAATGCAGTTCATTTAACATAGATATCATAGGGGTGGGTGGGGGGAGGGGGGAATTGAACACAATATCATTGTATAGAATGCTTTTTAAATAAAACAATAATATGTATTTCGATAGTCACTGAATAATATTTTTTGTTCTAATTCAAATAAAAATATTTATTCTCCTAACAGAAATTATTTTAGCTAATGTGATTTTATTTGCGATCGTAATGAACTGTTCGTTTTTATGTATATTGAAACAAAATTGATTACTTGAGACTTCATAGAATGGAAGAATAAAGCCTAAAATACAACTTTCTTGTAATTAATTAAAATACTTATTTATTGTCGAAACATCAGTTGAAGCTTACTGGAGAGACCCGAAAAGTTTTCGCTGTCTGTCTGTCTGTAATATGTCCAGCAATAACTGTCGCAAAAGGCATCCAATTACTTTGGTATCTGGGTTATATGTTGATGAGGTACTCGGAATTAGTTGTATAGTTTCTCGTTTAGTTTAGTTCATTTGTTCGAAAAAAAATAGAACATTTCCTTTCCTACCATAATGCTTTCTATGGCAATTCAGATGATTTTAAAATTTTATCATTCAGCAGAAAGAAAATGGCACATTTAAATAATTGATTTAAACGCTAAATTATGTATGCTAAATTTCCAAAATGGAGATCTTAAGTTAATCCGATAGCTTTGAAAAATTGCCAATACAGTTATTACAAATTTGAAATTAATTGTATAAATTATTGGAAAATTGTATGCATCAATTCGAGAGATATAGAACATTTCAATTTCTCATTTTTTTTTTTTTACGAAAATTTCAATTCATTTCTTTTTTTTTCTCTTTTACTAAATTGTTGACCAGCAACTCTGCTTCAAAACATATCAAAAAAAGAAAATTCAATTAATCGCATTATTTTGACGCAACATTTTATTAACAAAACTAATATATAACCCCCGTCAAAAATGACGGAATGTGTTGATCTGCATTTCATTTCATACAAACAGCATGAAGATTTTATTATTGAAAGGTTTGTATTTATAATAGTACATTTAAAAAATTACAAATGTTTTCTACAAATACAAATGATGAGCATAATTGTTTTACTGAATATACAATTTCTGAAATAGTTCAACGATTGGACAAAACATTCAAATTAAATATAAGAAAATAATCCATTTGCGAATGTTTTTGTAAAAAAGTGTTATCAATAAGTTTCTAAAGAGCTTAACACACCACATAGCTCATCGTTTGTTTTCATAAGCAAAATTAAATGCAAATTTTGAAATGCTTTAATGATTGCATAAAACATTACAATTTTGTTAGTTTTAAATTGTCTAAATTGACAGTATAATAGATATTTTCACATTTCTTGACGAACAGATTTTCCAGTAATGAGGAAACAAATATATAGCAAAAATATAGACATAAAAAGAGACACAAAATTACATGTTTATGAATTCTTAAATTATTCCTGTTTTTTTAAATCACAGTAATGACAGAAAGAACAAAGTTTTTTAGTAATGAAGAAAGATTTAAAACATACACAATGACGAAAGTAGATTGTATAACTTAAACTTTTAAAGATATATCTCAAATTAAAACCTGAAATTTTCTTGTTCTAAATTGTTGTTTAAATTTGTTCTAATTTTTTCTTGTTCTAAAGAAAACTTTAATAAATTTTTATCATAAAAAATAATTTTATTTTATTCCATAAGTAAATTACAATTATTAATTTCATTAGTATGACTTAAAAATATCTTTTCACATTATCTTATTAAATTACAATTTTTTTTCAATTCAAAGTTAAATTCAAATGATATTATGTTCAAAATCAAAATTTCATCTGTATTAATAAAATTAATATATGTGATACGCGGTAGTACGTATATCTTATATTTTAATTACATTTCATAAGAAATATTCATTTTATTTACAATGCGAGCAAAATTTCAAAATTTAAATGAATATAAGCTAAGCTCTTTAAAGTTTATATAACTGAATCAAAATTTTAAGAAAGAAATCATATTAATTTACATTTTATTTATATTGAATGAAATTTTGAAGTTATACAGTGAAGCTTTTAAACGTTAACTTTGATGTAAATCAATACGTCCTGACTTTTTCTGATTTTAAAATAATGCTTAAAAAACTACAATTTCGGCAGAAAACTCCTTCGTTCATATAAATTGCCGGTAGATGGCGCCAAAACAATATTTAGAAACGAAGCATAATACTGGTAGATCACCGCAAAGCCTCCCTACGAAGGCTGTCACCGTGCATGCTCTTTCTGAGTTTCGTTTTGAATTTTCACTGGCTAAATTTTGGCAACTTTATAAGAGTAGCAACTTTGGATACTTTTCTGTTTTCGTCTAAACCATGTGCTTTATTATTACAGTCTTCGTATCGTTGCTTTAGCTTGTCTGAAATTGTAGTAATTATTTTATATTAGAAGATGAACAAAAATGTTTAAACACCCGTTGCCTAAACGCACAAATAATTTTCATGAATGTATCTCAAAAGTGAATAACTCACTTCGTATCAGTATTTATTGAACAATAATAAAAATTAGCAAAATGAAACACAATTTCTGAAGATTTCGCAAAACATTAAAATTAATGTTATTATTCTATGTGTTTAAGTTTTTTGTATTCTAAAATATGTTATTTTTATAAAAATGAATGAATCTCAAAAATAAATGGTTTACCAAACCGCTTTCCGTTTGTTTACAATATTTTTAAAAAATGTGTTTACAGAAAAAAAAATCCCTGACGGCTCGGCCTACAGACACGGATAGATTTTGAAGACGCAGATCGTTGGACGCCTGTTTATTTGTAATTGCAGAAGAAAGACCTATTTGCTGTGATGCGGCAGTTGGGACTGCCCACTTCGAAATATACCTCTGCCTGTAGGTGGAGCCAGAACGAATATTTTGTTTTTAATCCTTTTTAGCTGTAAGAGTTGGTCCTATACAATCTTGTCAATATAAAAGTTGTTGATAATATTAAGAGGATTTATAATAAATTTAAGAGGATTTGATATCTTGAGAATTTACGAAGTTATGATTATTTTTCTTCTTAAACCCCTATCCGCCCCCCCCCCCTCATGAGGTCATTTTTAATGAAATCAAAAATCTGTTATACATAAATTTTGGGCCCTTTTCCTAGAAGTAATAATAACTTTAAACGGATTCGATATGTATCAAAATTAAGAAGTTATGGGTATTTTTCTGTTTTCACGAAAAGCCCCCCCTTTTCCCTTTCCCCTTGTTTCAATTTTGCCCATTAACAAACGTGACCAAGTTTTTAAGCCGCTTGATTTTATGTATCAGTTTGGAAGAGATTTGTGCAAAATTATATAAGTTATCGTGTCCATAAAAAAGTGATATAGATAGATAGATAGATAGATAAAGTTTTGAACTGGGGTGGTTTTGGGTTCTAGGAGTCATGATTGGTGTAGATCTGCAAAAATATTTCAAGAATTCTAACTTGGGAAAGAATGTAATAGGTAGCATTTCTTACGAAATCTATCTAAAATTGTACACAGAAATGTTGATACAGATGCTTTATATGAAAATATGCTGAACAGACATGATTTGAGGAGGATGGAAATTTCATTTAGTTGTCATATGTTAGCATATGTTATTCATTAACCCTAACATGGCGTTTACTTACGGTCGGTTCACAACCGGAATGGTTACCTACACATTTTTCCTACACTTAGATTTTATATAAGTAGATTGCTTTCATTTGAATTTAATTTTTATTATGCTTTTTCTATTGAAATAGATCAGGATTTATTTTAACTACTAGAGAAAGATGGCTTCCAAACGAAAATAATAAAAGGTAAGTCAAAATGAATATAGCGATTACAAACGGCTATAAATATTTAATGGAAAAGAATTTATCGATAACATTAATACAAAATGTAGACGGAACTTCAAAATTTTGTATACATACGTCATAGATGTTCGATGTGACTTCCCTTGGTCACACGGACAACATCTAGGCGGTAGTCCATTTCACGCCATACATTCTGAAGCATTTGTTCAGTCACCGTCGCAAACGCATTACAAATGCGTACTTTGAGTTCTTCAATTGTTTTGGGCATGAGAGGCACATACCCCATACTTATTAGAAATATTAACCTCATCCGACTAATTTATCACCAGAAAAACCACTTTCATTTGACTTTTGCAAAGTGGAAAGAAGGAACGACCTTGAAAGAGAATAGCTTTCAAAGTGATCAACATTTCTTTCGACTCATAATAAATTGCTTAGTGAGATTTATGACCCTACTCAACTCTAGATAAATGTTTCAAGAGATCTACTAAATTAATAAACTGTTATTATGTGAAATAGACTAAAAAACATTTGTACAATAATTATAAACATTGTTATACTGATTACACTCTTACGTTCAGACCCTGCAATATGTGTTTATTCTTCTGACGTATGAGTAATTCCAATGATGCAATCATGAACTATGAACTCATTCTTTATGACTTTAATTTAGCCAGTCCTCTCCAAAATGTAATCGTGAACACACGTAAGCCTGCGAGCTCAAATAAGATAAAATATATGTTTCCTAAAATTATAAGTGTAAACGTAAATGTTTAAATGTTTGTTATGTATAAGTTTTCATATAATCAAGAATATATAATCATTAATATGAAAAAAGAAGTCCAATTTATTTTTGTGTGCAACTACTAATACAATTATTTAGTTTCCAGCGATTAGTGCGATCGATATTTACCAATGCCATGGATTCAACCACTGGATTATTCTTCAATTGGATTTACCCATCAGATACACCTTCAGAAAAGGTAAGAAAATTTATCTTATCCTTTTAATCTTCTTGAGATAAAAACAGCGCTCGATCGGTGATATCGAACTCCTCCTTCAATGATTATGAGACTGAAATATTGTCTCAGAAGGAAGGTGTGTTTTTAAGATTAAAAACTGAAAACATTTATAAACTAATTTACAAATCACTTAGAATTAATTTCAAAAGAAAGGAAATAAATATAAGCATCTTTAAAAAAAACGAATTAAATAAAACTTAATAAAAACAATAAAAAAAATCAATCGAAGAAATGGCTTTCTCTAAAGAAACACAGATAATTGAAAAATTAAATTCTAATAACTATTCCATTTGGAAATTCAAGGTCCAAATGTTATTAATCAAAGAAGACTTGTCTGAATTAATAACAGAAGAACCGCCAAACCCAATAACACCTGATTGGCAAAAGCGGGACAAGAAAGCAAGGGCCATAATCAATTTAAGTCTTGAGGACTCACAAATCGTTCACATAAGAAATTTAACCACGTCAAAGGAGACGTGGGACACATTAAAAAATATTCACGAAAGAGGAAATCTTTCAAGTAAACTATATCTACTTAGAAAATTATATGGTGCCAAATTACAAGAAAACGGAAACATGCAGCGTCACATAACAAACATTCTTGAAACCATCGATAAACTCTCCGCAATTGGAGAAAATATCAGTAAATCGCACATATCAGCACTATTACTGTGCTCACTTCCACCTAGTTACAACACACTAATAACGGCTCTGGAAGCCAGGCCGGAAAATAAATTAACACCAGATTATATTAAAAATAAGCTTGTCGACGAATATACTAAACGAGTAGAAAACTCGGAACCAAACGAAAATTCGGCAAAAGCGTTTAAAACACAGAAAAAGTACGTAAATAATGATTACAAAAATCATAATAAATATTGCACGTATTGCAAACAAAATAATCATAACTATAAAGAATGCTGGCACTTAAAAAACAGAAATTCACAAAAAGCTACACCGAATAAACAAACATTTAAACCAAAGAAGTTTACATCGTCGCTCTGCTTCGAAAACACAATCGGTGATAGTGAAAATGATAGGTACGATACGAAAGAAAAAATAAATAAAAACGTACAAATAAATCATAACAAAAATCAAGATGTAGCATTTATAATCGAAAAGCCCGGAAAACCAACCTGGATTATTGATTCCGTAGCATCTTCCCATATTGCGAACAGCAAAGAAATATTTACTGAAATAAACAACACCGAACAAACATCCGTAATAATCGCGAACGGAAACACACTCAATTCCTATGGATCCGGTGAAGTTATGATTACAACAAAAACATCAAACGGGGACTCAAATAAAATAAAATTAAAAAACGTGTTATATGTTCCAGATTTGGAAACAAACTTAATTTCTGTGAGTAAAGCAACTCAACACGGTTACAAATTAATATTTGAAGACGAAAAATGCATGCTATCCTGTAACGGCAAAACGTATCTGGAAGCGAAAAAGAAAAATAACTTATATGAGGTAATTCTCTCAGATAAAGATATCCCAAACACAGCAAATATCGTAAACGACTGCAAAAATAAAGAATGTCTAGAACTTTGGCACAAACGCCTAGGTCATAGAAATTACGAAAGTATAAAACAAATGATGAAAAACAACTTGGCCAATGGCATAAAATTAAATAACTGCAGTCATACTACACACTGTGAAAAATTGCATAAAGACAAAAACTACTGATGCACCATATCCAAAATTATCTGAACATAAAACGACACAGGTACTCGACCTGATACATACAGACGTCTGTGGACCGATAAGAACAACCTCTTTAGGGGGAAAAAGGTATTTCGTCACATTTATTGACGACCACTCAAGATTTACTGTTATATATTTACTATCTCACAAAGATGAGGTCTCAGACAAAATAAAGGACTATATTCAAATGGTTCACACACAATTCGGGAGGTATCCCAAAGCAGTCAGATCAGATAACGGGGGCGAATACATCGGTAAAAATACGGAGGACTTTCTTAGAAAAAGAGGTATAAAACACCAATTTACTATTCCACACTGCCCGAGCCAAAACGGGATTGCTGAAAGGAAGAATAGTAGCCTGATAGAAATGACCCGAGCTATGCTTTCAGAAGCTGGGTTACCCCACAGGTTCTGGGGTGAAGCAATAAATACAGCAACACATCTCCAAAACAGACTACCAACAAAGGCTACAAATAAAACTCCGTACGAAATTTGGTTCGAGAGAAAACCAAACTTACATTACCTTCGAGTATTTGGCTGTAAAGCTTATATATACATAAACAAGATACATAGAGGAAAATTATATAACACAGCCAGGGAAGGAATATTTATGGGATATGATAACCACTCAAAAGGTTATAGAGTATACACTAAAAATAATGAAATCATAATCGGGAGAACTGTAAAATTCTTAGAGAATAACACACACATTCTGAATGAAGAAAATAATGAACCAGAATGCCTGCTTGATAACAAAAATTATATTGAAACGGAAATAAACAATACAGAACAAACACAAGCAGAACCCGATCAAAACATTCCTACATTAAGAAGGTCAGAAAGGACAAACAGGGGAGTTCCACCCAATAGATATACATCCGATAGTTACATATGTATAGTAAAAAACGATGAAACAATAGAACCGAAAAATTGGAAAGAAATCAACGAAATAAAAAATCCTAGAGAAAAAGAAAATTGGCTCAAAGCCACAGATGCGGAAATAGAAGCGCTAACGAAAAACAAAACATGGGAACTGGTAGAACCACCACCAAATAGAAAAATAATAGGATCAAAATGGATCTGTAAAAGAAAAGTCGATAGCTCAGGAAAATCACCCATATATAAAGCAAGACTTGTTGCACAAGGATTTAGCCAAAAATTCGGTGAAGATTATGACGAAACATTTGCACCAGTAGTGCAACATACCACCATTCGTGCATTTTTAACCGCAGCCGCTTATAAAAATCTAGATGTACACCATATTGATATAAACGCGGCATTCCTTCACGGAAATTTACAAGAAGAAATTTACATGCAACAACCAGAGGGTTACATAGATAAAAAAATTATAAAGTTTGTAAACTAAACAAGACCATATACGGTCTCAAACAGGCAGCAAGAGCCTGGCATATGAAAATAGAAACTTCATTAAAAGCACTTAATTTCTCGCAAAGCACAGCCGATACATGCTTATTCATAAGAAAAGAAAAAGAAAATTTCACATACGTAATAATCTATGTAGACGATATACTTATAGCAAGTAAACCGGAAATAATAAAAGAAATCGTGAAAACATTAAACGAAGAGTATGAATTGAAAAATTTAGGACAAATAAAGAGATACTTAGGAACCGAAATAGAAAAATTACCGGACGGTTACGCACTAAACCAAAAATCAAAAATTGAAGAATTAGCTAAGAAATTTAACCTTGAAAATGCGAAACCATACAGTACACCAGTGGAACCCGGTTTTAATAAAATAGAAGATGAGGAAAATTTGTTACCAAACAACACAGAATATCGAAAAGCGATAGGATCACTTCTTTACATCGCGACAGTTACTAGACCAGACATATTAGCACCAGTCAACATCCTTAGTAGACGTAATGAAGCACCGCGAAACAAGGACTGGAATGCAGTAAAGAGAATTATCAAATATTTACACTGTACGAAAAATTTAAATTTGGTTTTAAATACAAAAAGTTACCTAAATTGGAAGTATATACCGACTCAGATTGGGCCGGAGATATAACAACGAGAAAATCAACTTCAGGCAGTATTTACATGTTGGGAGACAATCCAATACAGTGGATCACAAAAAGGCAAACATGTATTGCCTTATCATCTGCTGAAGCAGAATATATATCTGCAGCAAATGCTTGTCAAGAAACTTTATGGTTAATTAAATTACTGGAAGATTTAGGATTAACTCAAGAAAAACCAATAATAATGCATGAAGACAATCAAAGTTGCATAAAAATGATACACAACGAAAAGTTTGGTAAGCGTACCAAACACATTGATGTCAAATTTCACGCCATAAAACAGCTTAGAGAAGAAGGAATTATAGAATTAAAATATTGTCCTACTGATCAGGTGATAGCAGACGCGTTAACCAAGCCCATACCCAAACCTGCACTGGAAAGACATAGAAATTCAATGAAACTTTTTATGATCAATTCCTCGGAAGAGCTTAAGGGGGTATATTAGAAATATTAACCTCATCCGACTAATTTATCACCAGAAAAACCACTTTCATTTGATTTTTGCAAAGTGGAAAGAAGGAACGACCTTGAAAGAGAATAGCTTTCAAAGTGATCAACATTTCTTTCGACTCATAATAAATTGCTTAGTGAGATTTATGACCCTACTTAACTCTAGATAAATGTTTCAAGAGATCTACTAAATTAATAAACTGTTATTATGTGAAATAGACTAAAAAACATTTGTACAATAATTATAAACATTGTTATACTGATTACACTCTTACGTTCAGACCCTGCAATATGTGTTTTTTCTTCTGACGTATGAGTAATTCCAATGATGCAATCATGAACTATGAACTCATTGTTTATGACTTTAATTTAGCCAGTCCTCTCCAAAATGTAATCGTGAACACACGTAAGCCTGCGAGCTCAAATAAGATAAAATATATGTTTCCTAAAATTATAAGTGTAAACGTAAATGTTTAAATGTTTGTTATGTATAAGTTTTCATATAATCAAGAATATATAATCATTAATATGAAAAAAGAAGTCCAATTTATTTTTATGTGCAACTACTAATACAAATATTTAGTTTCCAGCGATTAGTGCGATCGATATTTACCAATGCCATGGATTCAGCCACTGGATTATTCTTCAATTGGATTTAGCCATCAGATACACCTTCAGAAAATGTAAGAAAATTTATCTTATCCTTTTAATCTTCTTGAGATAAAAACAGCGCTCGATCGGTGATATCGAACTCCTCCTTCACATTACAAATGCGTACTTTGAGTTCTTCAATTATTTTGGGCATGAGAGGCACATACCCTATACTTTCATATAAACCCATAGAAAAAAATCGCAGGATGTCAAAGTACGCATTAAATAGTTATAGCCTTTTGTAATCGCTATATTCATTTTGACTTACCCTGTAGAAACGTTGGATGTGTAAATTGAATAGAAGTGTCACACGAGGCGTTCACATTTGTATAAGTATATTTATTACACGAGATTTCATTCAATTTCTGCAACATATAATGATGTTTCGTGGTTGAAAAATAAGCATTCTTTTATGGATAGCATAAAATCTCCTGTACAAGGAGATTGTTAATCTAATGAAATTACAATAGTAAATAAATACATACATACACTCGAAAAATGCTGATGCATTTTCTATAATAAAAATTATATTTATTTATTGGAAACAGAATTAAAAGAATGATAAATATTCTAAAAAAATCAATTTATAATACATCAGTTGTCCAGTGGAAAATGGTAGATTATTTCTTATCTTGAGTTATTTCGTAATTTTAGTATTATTTTTATTATTTCATTATTTCGTAATTTTGTGGTATCTATCAACAATTTTTGAAAGATAGCGCTAATATGAAGAAGCTAATAAAATATGATATTTATGTGAAGTAAGAAGTAATAGAAGCAAAAAGGTATTAATCCCTTTTTTAGGTAGCTTTCAATACAAAAAAAGTATAAAGCTACCTATTGCAGCCGTTCGGAGGAAAGCAGTTCCGGAAAATTTCGATATATTTTCACCGATCATGACCCCCAGACCCCAAAACCACCCTCCGTTCAAATGTTGATTTATATATATAGATATATCCATATATATATATATATATATATATCTGACCCATGTCATACGATAACGCTCGTATTTATAAATCAATTTTGACGAAACTAATTGTGTGTATTAAGCTCACCAATGTCTCGACCGAGTTTGTTGGCCAGCTTGGTCCGCCATCTTGTTTCAAGATGGCGGCCACTTAAAGATTTAAAACTAAAATAAATATACAAAAAAGTTAAAAATTCAAATTTTTTTCTTAAGTGTTAGGCCTTGATACAAGGATTACAGAGCATTTTTTGTTTTACATCTATCTTTAAAAATGTCTGAGATAGAGCAGTTTGAAATACTAGGGTGGCAGACATTTTGAAACAAGACATTACAAAAATTTTCATTATTGTAATCATTTTCCCAATCATACGGAAAAAACTATATATTTATATCCGTTAGCGCCAAATTCTCGCCAAACTTGGCGACATTTGGCAAAATATCGCAAAATTTGGCGACCAAAATAAGTCTTCATAAATGAAGCCAATTTGGCCAATGTCTTATTCTAATTCAGTGTTAACGAATCTTTTATAAACGTTTTCTTTGCATTTTAGCATGCTGTTTTCGTGCAACATTATCTAAATTTTAAAACGAAGATACAGGAAAGCTACCTTTTCCTCCCGGTACAGGCCGGAAGGACTTTTTTTTTTCATGGCTATTTTATCAATGGGGCCCTAGAAAATCAACGACATATATTTTTTTCTTCCAATTAACAAAAGGTATTTATTTTCCTAAAGAAATATTTTTGTCTGAAAGAGTTTTTTTCTGTCATGTATTTATTAGTCATACATCTTTATCTACATGGGAACAGATTGGATTACTTAAAAAAAATGAAGAAATATCTTTGAAAACCGTATTTTTTATACTAAAATTAATATTGAGTTTGTAAGTGTATAAAGAGCTTGAAATATCTACATGTGTTAATAACTGCCAAATACGTATCATGAATTTCAAATGCATTTAAAATATATAAAGCTTCTTTATTTTCCAAAAACTGATTTTTTAATGATAAATATTATAAAACAATTTTTGTAATTTATCAGTTATCAAAGAACATCATGGCAGATATTTTTATTTATTTATTTTTTTTTTTTTTTTGAAAACATAGTACATTTAAAGATATCTTTAAAATAAAACAAATGATGCAATATCATAATTCTATATCATTCATGAGAAGGATAAATAAAGTATTTATTTTTATGGTGAAAATATGACTAATGCAGATTTCATTACAAAATTCATTAAAAATATTTTTATCTGTAGAACGCATTGTAACACGCACTAGTGTGTCCTTTACGAATGAATGACATAACACATCGGCTGATAAGTTTCCGGGCTGGCACAGAGATGGCGTTGCAATCGCCAAACCGATGCTGTTTTTAGTAAATACTAACCTTTAAAAGGTAGCAGGAAAAATTTCATGACGGTTCGCCGTGTGGATAAAATGTTAGAGTGGTTTTAGTTGAACGACTTTGCTGATAAACAAAAAAATGGATAAACAAGAATTTCAAGAACTGTTATTTGATGGGAAAAAACACCGTTCAAACAAAAGCTTGGTTTGATAAGCGTTATCCGGACACTGCACCAGGTAAATCAACCATTATTGACTGGTTTGCTGAATTTAAACGTGGTCGTACGGACACCAGGGATGCACCACGCAATAGAGGGTGTTACTCCGGAAAACATAAAAAAAAGTCCTCAAAATCGTTTTGGGGAACCGTAAAATGAATTGCAGGAGATAGCTCAGACTCTAAAGATATTCAAGGAACGTGCAGGTTTGATTTTGAATGAACATTTGTCTATGAAAAAGCTGTTGTCAAAGTGGGTGCCGCGGGTGTTGACTTTTGACCAAAAACACCAACGAGTCGATGATTCTGAGCACTGTTTGGAGCTTTTTCGTTGTAAAATTATGTTATTTGTTATAAAATTATTATTATTATTTATTTATTGAATTATTATTATTAAATTAATATTATTAAAATATTATTATTATTATTATTATTATTATTAAATTATTATTTATTATTAAAGTTATGTTATTTATTAAAGTTATAAATTTATAATGTTATAAAGTTATAAAGTTATGTTAAAAAGTTGTGTTTTCTTTATTAGACCGGAAACTTATCAGCCCATGTGTTATATTCTTATTTATTAAAGTGGTTCTCAAATAACCTGCTCAACAGCGCAAAACTTTCTGACACAATTTCAGACTCATTTTTTAACGCAAAGGCATGCCTGACTATTGAAACAATTTGGAATCGAAATGAATTTTCCATTTTTTAGAAAAAAAAATTACTTATTGAGTTATAAGGGATTCGTTCACGTGGCAGCACGTTTTTCTCCTTGTTCGTGGCGCCACGTTAGGGGTACTGTCAAAACTTCGACTTTGACAGTATTTTCTGAACGATCTTCTGCCTTTACTAAAAAATTAGAAAACGTGTTTGGATTACAAAGTTTCTGAATAAGAACACCTGCCAGTTTCATGCGTTTCCGAACAAAAATAAATTTTAAAATGTGTCAGAAAATAGCTCTTTTGGATTTGAGGATAGACTTAATTCAAATGTATATTTATGAAGAACAATTTTACAACAAATTGTAACACCTAGTAGTAATATATTGCTTTTAATTGCCAATAGGTTCAAATAAAAATTTAAAAACAGTAAAAAAAAAAGATTTTATTAGACTATTTATATGTTTCCGTTCCATCGAAGGCATTATCAATGCAAATAAAAATATTTTATAGCTGAACGATCAATGATGTACAGATGTAAAACGCCGTCCTTCAATTTTTCACATTCTACTATTCGCGAATCTATTCAAAAATGTTTTTTGCGTAATCTGAAAGAGAACGTGAAAAATTGAATGGTTGCGTTTCCCATCTGTACATTATCGATCGTGCAACTGCAGAATATTCTTAAATGTTTTGATAATGGCTTCGATGGAGCCGAAACATGCAAATAGTCTCTTAAAACCTTTTTTTACTGTTTTAAAGTTTTCATTTTACACCATTTATTAGTTAAAAGAAGTATATAAAAACCATTTTATTTAAAGGGATTCCATTTCAGTTAGATATTGACTAAAATTTACACACTGAAAAAAAAAAAATGTTAAAAAATGTTGATTTTACAGTATAATACTGGCAGCTGGAATGCCAGTATTATACTGTAAAATCAAAATTTTTTTTCTTTTGCAGGACAGAAACAAAACTAAGTACTAAAGAATTGATAAAATATCTCTTAGATCCCTTATCTCCAATTTTACACTAAAATAAACATTCGATAAATAACTGCAAACATCTTATCGTTTCTTTTGAAAACTCTCCAGCAGTGGACAATAAATTCTAAACGTGTTCTTAAAATTCTACAAAAGAAAATTAAAAGAATGATAAATATTGTTAGAAGCAATTTTCGTAATTTATGAGGTGCCCTATCGAAAAAATAGACAATACTTATCTTCAGTTGCTCATAGAAATATATAGTTATATAGCTTAAAATGAAGCAGTAAGTATAACCTAATATTTATTTGTCATTCATGAAAAGTAAAGAGAAACCATCCATTTCTATGATGAAAATAAGACCAGTGGTTCCGTGCGAAGATTTCGTCATGCAATTTAATATTTTTTAGCCATATCAAATGTTTTTAGATGCAGGTTTAAGCATTAAAAGAAAAATAAAGAAAACAAACATCTGCAATCAACATCAGTCAAGAAAAATATTATTTTATTTATTCCATCAAAGTTACAGTAAAAACTGATCGAAGACAGCGAAAGGCACGTATGAAAAAAAAAAAAAAAAAACAGAAATTAGCAATTTTATTTTAACTGCATTAGAGGATGATGTCATCCGCATAAGGAAAACATGAGACAAAAATAAATAAATTGATTACATATAAAATTTAATCCAATAAAACGAAATATACCTTTTAGGCTACACTTGAAATACCACTTGCTTCGATCGATCGATCACTGGTGTCTTTTTCTTCTAAACATTTCAATTTTAATTTTGCTTTTTGATCATAAACATAAACGTGCGGAGAGATCATGCATTAAACATTTTTGCGCTATTTTAGTTTTTTATAATTACTGCTTAGTGTGATATAAGGCGGTATTTTATTTTTGTGACAAGACTGATTTGAGAAAAAACTTTCATTTCATACATGAAAACAATGCTGATTTAATTTGTAATTAACTGCAATTTTTAATCAAAAAACATGTTTTGACGAAATGTGAGTGTACTATGTGTGAAACCTGTTCAAAATCCTCTCGAAATCCTTCTCATGTATGGTTGTGCGTTTTGTTAATGCACAGAAAAAGGAATGCTGACAACAGAAATAACATGTATGATTAACTCTTTAAGGTTCTCTTTACAGAAACTCTTTATGTTTCTGTAATGTTGAATTCACATCCATAATTTTTGAAAAAATATTGAAAATTAGAAAAATGAATTTTACAGCTTTTTTCATCAAAGTTATAAAAGTAAAATTTTGTTCAAACACTCTGCTACAAATCTTTATTAAAATTACAGGAGATAAGAAATATTTAACCACTCTTCAAAGAGTAAACGTTCTTTGTTCAGAGAAAATTCACTTAATAAGGTAAAGCCAGGAGAGATGACGCAGTCGGAGAGATTGCGCACTTAGAGGTTCGGGGGGAAGGAGTAGAGTGAGCGCTCAGCGACTCCAGGTAGTTGTACAACAATAGTAGTGTAGTGTCTACTTGAAAGTGCACGTTGATTGCTTTGAGCGTTTAAGATAAAGTATTGCTATTTTGTTTTGTTTTGCCAAAGTAAGTGCTTGAATTTTCATAGCTATTCATCAGAATTTCTATGCAATGTCAATAGTACAAAATATTTTAAACTTAAACGATTTCTCATAAGCTACTAATCTAGACTAACAATGTGAACATCAACGGTTCGTTTTAGAAGAGGTCATGTTTAAATAAAAAGCCGCGCAATCTCTCCCCTACCGAAATTGGAGAGTTTGCGCATCGGCTACTTAGAAGAGATGGCGCAAGTTCCCATTAGTTTCCATGCTAGGAGAGATTACGCAGCTTATTGGTAAATTTGCATAAAAAATTGAAAACTGAAAATGGACTAATTTTAAGTTAAACGTGTTATTAAGTAACATAATTTTATTTTGTAATCTTATTTGGACTTGCTTTTTCTGATTCTAATTTTTTTTCCTTTAATTAAAATTTTTTAATCGTTTTAAAATTATTTCCTTTTTCTTATTATTTAATCATTAGATTGAAATATTCACTCCTAATACAATAATATTTGTTCAAAAAACCTTACAGCAATGTCATTTAAGCGTAATTATTATTGTTAACAATTTAATTGTAGTTATTATTAGTAACAATCTCTCCTACCCATGTGCGCAATCACACCAACCCTGTAAGGACAGATTGCGCAAAATAACTTTCTTGGTTTTATTACAACTGTTCTATTAATTTGAAACATAACAACAAAATAGCAATGAAAATATATAAAAAACAAATGAAGTAAAAATTATTCATGAATAGTTTAGCAAAAAATTAATATTTAGATCTTTTATTGTTATTCTTTTGAATTGTGCGCAGACTATCCTAGCTTTACCTTATAGAATTCATGACGAAAAATAAATCTTCCTATATCACTATGATATTGTTGTCTATAGAATTTATAACATGGGAAAACATCAATGTATTTTTTGCGAATAAAAACTAAATATTTCTTTTTCTAATTGAATATTTTAATCTAGAAGAACCATATCTATATTATAAGGTAAAGCCAGGAGAGATGGCGCGGTCGGAGAGATTGCGCACATAGAGGTTTGTGGGGGAAGGAGTAGAGTGGGCGCGCAGCGACTCTAGGTAGTTGTACAACAGCATTAGTGGAGTGTCTACTTGAAAAGGCACGTTGATTGTTTTGAGCGTCTAAGGTAAAGCATTGCTATTTTGTTTTATTTTCCCAAAGTAAGTGCTTGAATTTTCATAACTATTCTTCAGAATTTCTATACAATGTCAGTAGTACAAAATATTTTAAACTTAAACGATTTCTCATAAGCTACTAATCTAGACTAACAATGTGAACATCAGCGGTTTGTTTTAGTAGCGGCCATGTTTAAATAAAAGGCCGCGCAATCTCTTCTACCGAAATTGGAGAATTTGCGCATCTGCTATTTAGGAGAGATGGCGTATTGTTCCCATTAGTTTCCATGCTAGGAGAGATTACGCAGCTTTTTGGTAAATTTGCATAAAAAAATGAAAAATGAAATTGGAATAATTTTAAGTTAAACGTGTTTTCAAGTATCTTAATGTTATTTTGTAATCTTATCTGGACTTGCTTTTTCTGATTCTTTAGTTTTTTTCCCTTTAATTAAAACTTTTTAATCGTTTTTAAAATTATTTCCTTTTTCTGATTCTGTAATCATTAGGTTGAAATATTCACTCCTAATACAATAATATTAGTTCACAAAAACCTTATAACAATGTCATTTAAGGGTAATTAATATTGTTTAGTATTTAATTGTAGTTATAATTAGTAACAATCTCTCCTACCCATGTGCGCAATCACACCAACCCTATAAGGACAGATTGCGCAAAATAACTTTCTTGGTTTTATTACAACTGTTCTAGTAAATTACCACATAAAAACAAAATAACAATGGAAATGCATAAAAAACAAATGAAGTAAAAATTATTCATGAATAGTTTAGCAAAAAAATAATATTTAGACTTTTTATTGTTATTCTTTTGAATTGTGAGCAGACTCTCCTAGCTTTACCTTAAATGAGAGACATTTCCGTGCGTACCGCTGATATCATTTTGCGAATGGCAAGACTTGACGATGAAATTTCGGTTTTGGGATTTTTCCTATTGTATGTTTTTTAATTTTTAAATATCGCACATTTTTAATTTTTACACCGTTATATAGGGAGAAAAAATCTATTTTCAAATGCAATTTGTTTGAGAACTGTTTTTTTTTTAATCTATCTCTATCGCTTGCAGACGATTACAAAATATTAATCCGTTTGCACTTTAAACAATATAAAAAGTTCTGTATTTGGTTTCCAGCTAATATTCAGTAACGAAATTAAAACTTCATTAAGCAAGATATAAAATTGTATAAATAAAACAAAAATTTAACAGACATGTAATTGAAACAAGCGCTTAAAATCGCTGAAAGTATCAGAATTTAAAATAAATAAATAAATAAATAAATAAATAAATAAAAAAAAAAACTGCTGTAGATAACGAAATTTTTAGCGATTTCTTCAGCTATTAACTTCTGGCAACAGGCCAATACGAAATTACAGATTTTAATAAACTTCAAAATTGTATTTGAATGTATAATTGACATATTTCATATATAAATGCTCTTTGATGTTGTTAGGGATGGGGAATCTGAAAAAATTATTAAATGTTAAAAAGAGTTTTCAATTTAAAAAAAAAAGTTTTCACATAAATTCTCTATTCAGAGAAGCCCGGGTCGGATGCCCTAGTTTCTTTAATGGAATTCCATTCGAATTAGGCTATTCATTTATTAACACTTTCCAACCTAGTTGAAAAGTGTTTATGACTTCGGTTTGTCTGCCGTATGGCCGTCTGGCGTCTGTCCGTGCTCTAACTCCCGTAAATATGCTCGGATTTCCATGCAATTTTTATATGTTATTGCCGTTATCTATAGCATGTTCCCTATTTCAACTGAAGTATGTAGCACTTATAGTTTTTTTATAGGGACACTCGAAAGAATTCCGTTACATTACGGTCTATGGGGAAAAACCATTTGCGGTTTATTTTAATGATGTTACACAATTTCAAACACATTGTAATTGATACATATCACTAAGGTGTATTACAAGAAGCTTAATATAGAATAGGGTGTGCATAGCACATATAGCTACTTTACAGGGACAGTCAAAAGAATTCCGTTACATTACGTCTATGGAGAAAAATCGTTTGCGGTTTAATTAAATAATGTTTCACTATTTTAAACGCATTGAAATTTATATGTATCACTAAGGTGCGTTACAAGAGGCTTTCTACAGAATATTGTGTGTATAGCAGTCCTCGTTTATTTACAGGGACACACAAAATAATTATCTATTGTCTGTTAACAATAATTCCTGGAAGTGCGTTTTAAGTTGCTGAACGCGAATTTAAATCTAACTCAATTTTTCTATTACTTGGTGTATATAAATTCTGTAGATCATATACAGGGTAGCTCAAAAGTTCGCGAACGCATTTCCGTTTATTGACAAAATTCCTGAAGGAGAATTTTAAACTGTGCTACGCATTTCCTAACTAAACTAAAATTTAGCATCCATTGTAGTATATATAGAAATCTATAGATCCTATACAGGGCTGAATAAAAGTATTCGGATAATTTTCCGAATATTGCATATGTTGGAAATTCCTGTAATTACGTTTCTTAAATATGTTATGCGTTTTCCAAATTGTTTACTTAGATGTTATCTTTCAGCTTATTAAACGGCAATGATTTGTAAAATTATTTTGGAAGCGTTGGAAAGTGTTACATAATCTATGCTTGCACGCATGATTTTTCGTTCTTGTTTTAAAATATGAAACGAAATGGCCAATCAGAGAATGAAATAAACAAGTTTGATTATTCTCCTTATTTACATCTAAATTAAAAATTAAATTAAGAAATGCATAAATAAATTTCTTTTGATAGCTAGCCAAAAAACGGATCATAAATTCTGAATGCTTTTCTTAAAATCTAGTAAAGTCCACTTAATTCTCAAAAACAGAATTAAACGGAAGATAAATTTCAAACTTTATTAGAATTAACAGCGATAAATAATAAATAATTCGTGTATTTAGTTGTTCAAAAAATAGATTGTAAAATATTAATAAAATAAATCTTTCATGTTGCAAAATATTAATATAATATAAATTATTTAATATTTAATGTATAATAAAATACTTCAATTGTTTCTTAAAAATTAAATGTAAGATTCATTCAGAAAATAACTTTTCACATTTTTGTTGTTTTAAACCAGTGATAGTCACGAAGTGAATCCCATGTCTCAGAGTTATCACTTAAAGAAAAACTCGTCGTTGGGGGCCACCGTAATACTTACCCATCATGGATATGCATAAAGTAAAATATGAAAATAAAACATGTGTAAACTACTTATAAAATGCATTGCAATTGGAATAAAATCGTGGCTTGATGACGTGATAAACTTTAAATGCTCTATTACTTCAAAATTGATAATCATGTTAACTAACGGTTTATTACGTCGGATTAAGCGTCTCATTTCCAATTAAAATATATTTTTTAATTGAAATTTGTATGAATTACAGGGTCAGGAAAAATTGAAGAGTGTGGGAAATAGGATTACAAATATCTCGGCAACTAATTATCCGATCGACTTCATTCTTTATACAAAATTTATATTTTTTTATTGTCTTTTACATTCACCCATTAAAATAAACAATTTCGAAAATTTTTATGTACCTTTTATCAGAACGAATATTTCGATTGTCCGAAAAAAATAGTTCCGGATAATCGAGGTTACTGAAATTCAATAAGCTTCTTCCCATTATTACATACTAAGTACAAACCAAATTTTAAGTCTCTATCTCAATTTGATCGGGAGATAGAGCGTTTACATACACACAGACGGACGGCATTTTTTTTTTCTAAAAATATGTTTTTCGGAATCTCCAGTATCTGAAGCGTGTAAAGCTGTCAAATTTTTTTTTTTTCGATTTTCAAAACGCTTACAAGACTACGTATGATGGGCAAGTAATAAATCTGTGTGTTTTAACCTCAGAATTTCTGTCATTAAATAAAGAGAATATTACTTTTAAAAATAGCGGTGTTAGAACACTTTTCTGAAAAATTAGTGATGAACACTGTTTAAAACAGTTGCCTTTTATGTCTATCTATGCATTAATATCACTTTCATACATGATATATTACCTACTTGCCTGTTTTCTCGAGGAAATTTCTGCCATTATTTAATGTTTTACGCACTTAAATGCAGTAAAAAGTATAAAATCGTTTTGGAAACGATTGACGACAGAATTAAATCATTAATTTTTTTGTTAATAAAGCTTGTAATTTAACACAAGGCATAAATAATATGAAAGTTTTAGTTTTCCTTTTTGTTACGAAAAGATTGGTTTCTTATAGGGTGAAACCCCTAGTTATTGACAACTAACCTGTAACTGACACTTCTGAAGAAATCTAACACTAATAAAGCATTTTCTTGTAAAATTCTGCAAAGTAATGTTATCTAGTGGTAACTTATTTGTCTTAACTGTTATAATTTATTTTTCAGCTGTTGGTTTTTCAAAAAAAGGATAGTGTCAGTAACTGGAGATATTGACCATATTTATGACAAAAATAAATTTTTAGTAGTAAAAAATACAATCTTTTGAAATTTTTGACAACAATAACTTTTTAATGTATATTTACTATACTTTCAAAAACAAAGATAAGTATAAAATAGATTTAAAACTTTGTAATAGTGATTTGAACAAAAAAAAATCCCTAAAGTGCCAGTTACTGATAATTTCACCTATGAAGGAGATTTAACTTCATATATTAGAATGCAATTTATATGTTAAATCGCCCCCCCCCCCTCCAACTTTAAAGTATATGGTTCCTGTTTAACTTGAAATTTAATTGTCTGGTCACAAAATTATTTATTATCTGTCCCGTTGCCTAAAATGTAAGCTCTCATTTTATTTCGCTCGTTAAAATCTTCCGACCACATTTTCATCTACTTTAAAAAAAAAAAAAGAAAAGAAACAGCTTTGTGCCTAGCAACAGTTAGAAATCTTTGTTCACAGATGCAATTTACATCTGTATTTTAACGGATCATCATCTGATCTCATTTCTCACGGCATATTAAAGTTATTTCGTCTTATTATTATTCCCATGGCCTTTTACTTGCCATATATGGTATGCCGGCGCCTGTTTGGGATAATTTTAGCTCACATCTTCTCTCTTAACATTGTAACCTTTACAGGGCGGTTTCTCTCAAAAATTTACCGGGTTCCATTATGCGGTTTTAATCGGACTGGCGTTAAAAATTCAGAATTCCTCTCTGACGTAATCCCATTCACTTAATACTTAATGGATAAAAACCACATGTGTCTCCTCACTATATTGTATCGCCAGAATAGATATTTTTGGCTAATTTTATTGCTATTGTTTCGCCAATGCTTCGTTCGAGCTGAGAAAGTTGTAAGAGTTTGATTTGATTTGATTTGATTTGATAGCCTAAGAGGGACTGCTCAGACTAGTAGAGTCTGTAGAGCATAGTGTCCCTCCCGGTCCCCTTTATTAAGGTCTTAAAAAAAAAAAAAAAAATTACAAACTACAGCCGAAGCTGGACCCGCCGTTAAACGCGACAAGGAGCGGGATAGAATGTTTATAACTCGGGAGAGATTTGAGCTCTTGCCCTGTGTAGACAAAATATGTAAAATTGTTTATGCCTCCTCTCTAGCCACCGGCGATTGTTAGCCGGCCTTGTATTGCGATCTCCAACGGACCTGGATGTAATAAAAGGTGTATCTGTACGCAACTCTGGACTCCTTTCATCTGGTAGTATATAGTAAATTCACGGCTCTAATTATTCCTTATTTCCTAATTAAAAATTCTCATCGCAGTGTAAGTTCCTGGAACAACAAATATATTTCACACCTCCCTACCTGTTTGCTGTTGAAATACAGGGTGATTCATAAGTAAGTATACAACTTCCAGATGCTGTAAAACAGCAATAGTTTGAGGCACGTTCCCCAAATGCAAGCCGCAAGGTAGGTGTATTCATAAAGTTTTTTCCCGCTGCTGTGCGTCGTGACATAGGCGATAGCCAGCGTCTCACGTAAATGTCAGTAGAAATGGCTGCGTCTGAAGTAGAGAAGGGATATTTTGTGTTTTTGAATTGAGAAAAATGAAATCTGTCACCATTCTGCAACGACATTTGGAAATATTTGACATTTATTAATCGACAGATTATTCGACATTTTTGAGCACGATTTGGAAAAGAAATTCTAACCAAAAATCTATTTATGATTAATTTTTTAAAAAAGTTGAAACCACGTGCTGTTTGTGCAAAGTGGACAGAAAAGGATTACCAGTTTGATGTGTGTCATGTGACTTTTTTAAACCAATCATAAATGGATTTTATGGTTAGAGGGTTTTTTCCAAATCGTGTTCGAAAATGCCATTGCACAATGGTGACAGATTGTAGTTTGCTCAATTGAAGAACACAAAATGCCTTCTCCACTGTAGACGCAGCGCTTTCTACTGATATTCGCGTGACACGCCAGCTATCGCATATGTCACTTCGTACTGCAGCAGGAAAAAAACATTACGTATGTTAAAAAACTTTAACAGTATGTCTCTGTACTGCAAGCGACATACTGTTTACAAGGATGTGATCTGTACGTTTGTTAATAATACCAGTTTTAATTATAAATCCTGATGAAGGCTGGGTTCACAGCTGAAAGTGCTCGATTTATTTTAATGTTTTAAAATCTAAATAAAATTTTAGTCATCATTTAGGTAACGGAATCAGATGTTTTTTTGCGTCCTTTTAGTTTAATCACAAAGATGAATTTAAGCATTCCGAACTTGTTTTATATGTTAAACAAGCACGAAAAATCATGCGTCAAGCATAGATTATGTAACACTTTCCAATGCTTCCAAAATAATTTTACAAATCATTACCGTTTAATAAGCTGAAAGATAACATCTAAGTAAACAATTTGGAAAACGCTTAACATATTTAAAAACGTAATTTCAGGAATTTCCATCATATACAATATTCGGAAAAATATCCGAATACTTTTATTCAGCCCTGTATAGGACTTATAGATTTGTATATATACTACATAGGATGCTAAATTTTAGTTTAGTTCGGAAACGCGTAGCACACTTTAAAATTCTCCTTCTGGAGTTTCTTTCAATAAACGAAAATGTGTTCACGAACTTTTGTGCTGCCCTGTATAGGATCTACAGAATTTATACACACCAAGTAATAGACAAAAAGTGAGTTAAATTTAAAATCGCGTTCAGAAATTTAAAACGCACTTCCAGGAATTATTGTCAACAGACAGTAGAGAATTCTTTTGTGTCCCTGTAAATAAACGAGGACTGCTATACACATAATATTCAGTAGTAAGCCTCTTGTAATGCACCTTAGTGATATATATAAATTTCAATGCCTTTAAAATAGTGAAACATTATTTAAATAAACCGCAGACGATTTTTCTCCATAGACGTAATGTAACAGAATTCTTTTGACTGTCCCTGTAAAGTAACTATAAGTGCTATGCACACCTTATTCCATATTAAGCTTCTTGTAATGCACCTTAGTGATATATATAAATTACAATGTGTTTGAAATTGTGTAACATCATTAAAATAAACCGCAAATGATTTGTCCCCATAGACCGCCATGTAACGGAATTCTTTTGAGTGTCCCTGTAAAAAAACTATAAGTGCTACACACTTCAGTTGAAATAGGGAACATGCTATAGATGACGACAATAACATATAAAAATTGCAGGGCAATCCGAGCATATTTACGAGAGTTAGAGCACGGCCATACGGCAGACAAACCGAAGTCATAAACACTTTTCAACTAGGTTGGAAAGTGTTAAAAAATGGTCAGTAGGAAGACGGTTTCAATTACAATACAAACTTAAAATTTCAGCTTGTTTAATAATTAAAATTCATAAAGATACAAATAAATGTAAATATATTGCTTGAAAGTGCGTAAAAACATACATAAAAACATTTAAAAGCACATTAAAGTACTTTTAAAATAAAAACGTTTTCAACCGAAATTACTCGGTGATCACCAGTAAAAAAAACATTTCACTCACAAACGCATCAAAACACAAAAGTATTTTCAATGTTTCTAAAAAAAAATATTTTTCACACTATCTGAAGTTTTCTAATCCTTTAACCCTTATTTGCATGAGATTTTCTGACACAATTGGGTTTTTTATAGATATATTAAATATTAGACACCAGAAATTTTAAGATAGATTTTTAAATTTGCTCAGCAACATAGTTCACGGGAAATTTACTGGATTAATATTTCTATATAAATATAGTGGTGGCGAAGAAGTTGATTTATTTATTAAAAGTTTAATAAACAGTGATGGAAATTTACATCACTATGCAATTAAGGGTTAAGGAATTTCATGCAGAAAATAAAATTAGCAGTGCATAAACTCATAATATTAAATTAAAAAGCATATTAATTAATTATAATTGTAAATAAAGTATAAGTAGATAGAAGAAGGTTTCAATTACGTCAATGTACCAAGAACTTAGTTTTTAAGTAAAGAATCAAATAACATAACATTTTTGTTATTTTCAACATCTGCCTTTAAATGTACTTATGTAACCACTTTTACATGCAATGTTTAAAAATAAAACTGCAGATTTATATTTAAACAAGAACGAAAAATCATGCGTCAAGCATAGATTATGTAACACTTTCCAACGCTTCCAAAATAATTTTACGAATCATACTCTTCAATAAGCTAAAAGATAACATCTAAGTAATCCAAATACTTTTATTCAGCCCTGTATAGGATCTATAGATTTGTATATATACTACATAGGATGCTAAATTTTAGTTCAGTTAGGAAACACGTAGCACAGTTTAAAATTCTCCGTCTGGAGTTAAATAATACGGAAATGTTTTCCCGAACTTTTGTGCTTCCCTGTATAGGATCTACAGAATTTATACACACCACGTAATAGACAAAAAGCGATTTAAAATTAAAATCGCGTTTAGTAACTTAAAACGCACTTCCAGGAATTATTGTTAACATACAGTAGAGAATTCTTTTGTGTGTCCCTGTAAATGAACGATGACTGCTATACACACAATATTCTGTAGTAAGTCTCTTGTAATGAACCTTATTAACACTTTCCAACCTAGTTGAAAAGTGTTTATGACTTCGGTTTGTCTGGCCGTCTGCCGTCTGGCCGTCTGGCCGTCTGCCGTCTGGCCGTCTGGCCGTCTGCCGTCTGCCGTCTGCCGTCTGTCCGTGCTCTAACTCCCGTAAATATGCTCGGATTGCCCTGCAAATTTTATATGTTATAATCGTTATCTATAGCATGTTCCCTATTTCAACGGAAGTGTGTAGCACTTATAGTTTTTTTACAGGGACACTCAAAAGAATTCCGTTACATTGCGGTCTATGGGGAAAAATCATTTGCGGTTTATTTAAATAATGTTTCAATACTTTAAACGCATTGAAATTTATATATATCACTAAGGTGCATTAGAAGAAGCTTAATATGGAATAGGGTGTGCATAGCACTTATACTTACTTTACAGGGACAGTCAAAAGAATTCCGTTACATTACGTCTATGGAGAAAAATCGTCTACGGTTTATTTAAATAATGTTTCACTATTTTAAACGCATTGAAATTTATATAAGGTTCATTACAAGAGACTTACTACAGAATATTGTGTGTATAGCAGTCATCGTTCATTTACAGGGACACACAAAAGAATTCTCTACTGTATGTTAACAATAATTCCTGGAAGTGCGTTTTAAGTTACTGAATGCGATTTTAATTTTAAATCGCTTTTTGTATATTACGTGGTGTGTATAAATTCTGTAGATCCTATACAGGGAAGTACAAAAGTTCGGGAACACATTTCCGTATTATTTAACTCCAGACGGAGAATTTTAAACTGTGCTACGTGTTTCCTAACTGAACTAAAATTTAGCATCCTATGTAGTATATATACAAATCTATAGATCCTATACAGGGCTAAATAAAGTATTCGGATTACTTAGATGTTATCTTTTAGCTTATAAAAGAGTATGATTCGTAAAATTATTTTGGAAGCGTTGGAAAGTGTTACATAATCTATGCTTGACGCATGATTTTTCGTTCTTGTATAAATTTCAATGCGTTTAAAATAGGGAAACATTGTTTAAATAAAGCGCAGACGATTTTTCTCCATAGACGTAATGTAACGGAATTCTTTTGACTGTCCCTGTAAAGTAAGTATAAGTGCTATGCACACCCTATTCCATATTAAGCTTCTTCTAATGCACCTTAGTGATATATATAAATTTCAATGCGTTTAAAATTGTGAAACATTATTTAAATAAACCGCAAATGATTTTTCCCCATAGACCGCAATGTAACGGAATTCTTTTGAGTGTCCCTGTAAAAAAACTATAAGTGCTACATACTTCCGTTGAAATAGGGAACATGCTATAGATAGTGATTATAACATATAAAAATTGCAGGGCAATCCGAGCATATTTACGGGAGTTAGAGCACGGACAGACGGCAGACGGCAGACGGCAGACGGCCAGACGGCCAGACGGCCAGACGGCAGACGGCCAGACAAACCGAAGTCATAAACACTTTTCAACTAGGTTGGAAAGTGTTAAAAACAACGCGTTTCAGAACTCTAAATCCTTTGCCTTACGGGAAATAAAAGGCATTACATTAGAATGTCTAGTAATACATAAATGTCATGTTGGCACATCATATATCACTTGCTTTTCTCGTGTGCATCATTCAGCTATTTTTTAACGTACTAAATACAGAAGCGTTGTTAAAGTAGTAAATAAATCCGCTTAGGAAGTGATTCCCAAACAAGTAAAATCTGAAACAGCATTTAAAATATTCTTTCTGGGTTGATACTAAAAAGATCGTTATAAATGTCATGCTAATTTCAGTAATATCATTTATTTTTGTTAGATTAATTATTTAAAAATATTATTGACAGTTATATATTGCATGTTATATGGATAGCTTGATAAATTATTTAAATTAAAAATGATAATAGCATTTTCAATGTTTATAAAAAATTAATTTGCATACTATCCGAAGTTTTCTAATCCTTTTCTGAATTTTATGCAACAAATAAAATTAGCATTTTGAATATCTGACTTTTAAATGTATATGTTTTATTTTATTTTACAAATATTGTTACAAGTAAGTTTAAAAAACAATATGTGCGTACTATTTCTGAACGACAGTAATGAAAACTTCTATAGTGTTCATAATCGATTCGAAATAATATATATAATTTATTGAAGAACGTTATTTTTCTTTTTTGTTTCAATTCATCGTCGAACTGGCTATTTTAGCCCATCTTTAATTTTTAAATCTGTAAATAGAAATATTCAAAAGTTTATACATGCATATGCATGTTATATTATGTTACATACACTCATATTATTAAATTAAAAAACATATTTATTATTTATTATTGTAAGTAAGTAAAGTATTTAAAAATATATAATCAAAATTAAAATTCATATAGGATTGAGTATCTGGTAGGAAAATCCTCACGTGGTAAACATAATGCAGTTAATTTTGCACCAAAAGATGATTCCGAGATACCCATGATTCAGAACAAAAATCAGAAATCACCCACTCGTGGACACAAATCGTGAGGTATAGGCGCAAAAAGTACATGAGCGGAAAAAAAACATTTCTGACACCCACCTGACCACGACCAGAAGACCGGACCTAGAAAGCAAAGGGGGAAGAAAGACCCCCCCCCCCAGCCGACCGCGTCAGACCTCCGAGAGTCCGAGAGGTAACCGGTTGGTTTTCATTCGTCGACGAAGATATATCTTCAATTTAAAGATGATATACAATAATAATCACATACACTGCACAATTTCGCCTGTGGCGGGGCGAGCGAAATTTAAATTGCACATAGTTGTTGATGTAAGATTATCTATACACTGACACAAATTATATTAGATAAGCAACAGTTAATATGCAGTTACACAATTATTACCCATTTCAAAAGAAAAAATGAATTACTGTTTAATACTAAAGTTTCTACCAATGTCTGCAAAATATAATATATTTGTATATCATGAAAATTTAAAGATAAATAGTTATAATAATATTCTGCAATCTATATATATATTTCTCTTACGTGGCGCTGAAATAGGGCTGAATTTCTAGCTTATCGTTGGCAACAACCGTAATTTCCAGAGCTCAGACCAATGAACAGACTAGATTGTGTTAGATAGATCAGCACCGCCTCCCATATGGCGGTCAGTGTCAGCGCAGTGAAAATCAAACTAGCAAATATTAAAAATAAAATAACATGTACGTAATCCAAAGCGTCTGAGATGATTCCTCATTTTAATTATGAGTAATATTGTTAATTTCAAATGAATTCTCAATTCTTATTTAGAATTTATTTACGAATTGCACTCACATGAAAAATCGGAGATAGTAGTAAAAATATTAACTGTCTAGGTTGCACCTGCTGCCATCTGTTGTGGTATTGATGAAGTAAAAATAATTTATTTTGCAGAAATCAATAATCAATTAGAATAGTAAAATGTCGAACGAAATTTAAACAATCATTGATGATAAACTATCTTCCTATCACGTAGTGTTTTTTTTTTTTTAATTTTTTTTAAATAAATTTAAACTGAGCTGTACAATATTATAGGTGCAATAAGTTTTAAACAAATTATGTTTACAAAATACCTTTTTCACAGTATTTAAATGATTTATATGCCCATTAGTAGCTCCAACTAAATGCATGTTTAGTTGTGTTTTCAACGGAGTTTTCAATTACTTTTTTACATTTAAAAAAATTGCCAATTTCATATGTTCAAATGATTTATGGTAGTACTTATTCCGGCTAGAATTACTGCAAAAATAAAAAGGGGCGAGCGAGCGAAGCGAGCTGGGACAACGTAGCGGTCTCAATGTGAATTGATTCGTAATTCACGGGGGGTTGGCGAGCGTTAGCGAGTAGGGGGCTACGCCCCCTAGTTTTTATATTAATTGCAGAATTGGTCGATTCTGTTTGCCGGGCAGTAGAACGAACACCAATACAGTTCCATGTAGAAAATGATTCTTCAAAAATAATAGTAATAATTTCGAGATGTGCAATAATGGATATATTTTTAGTTAACAAATAATAGCATTAATAGTTAATTAATATAGGATACTTACAGGAGTGAATGAAGTGATATTTATATATATACGCACTAGTACTTAAACAAACAAAAAACAAGTTCTGTTAAATTAAAAAAACTAGTTCAAATTTTAATAAATCGTTTAAATCATTAGAAAACTGTAAATCTAAATTATTTCGGGATGTGACTTAAATGAACATATCAATTAACAATATTTGTAACAATTGTGTTTCCAATGATAATTCTATAAATAATATTTTTGTAAATGAATTGAGGACTATACAGTTTTACTACCGAGTAGTCTTATCAGATAAGTTCTGTACATCGGGCTGTAAGAGATTTTTAAGACAAATGAAATTAATATAATGATATTCATAAGTAATTACACTTATACCAAATCAAACGTGAATATCAATATTCATCAAACAATTGCTTCCAACGTAAATTTCGTTTAATTAAATATGAGTTACTTTAAAACTACATATATAAACAAACCTTGACGTTTCGGTTATTCTTTATAACCATCTTCAGGAGAAAACTTTCATAAATATGAACAGTAAAAAATTAAAAATGTGTTACATGATTGAGTCCAATGTTCAATCATGTAACACATTTTTAATTTTTTACTGTTCATATTTATGTAAGTTTTCTCCTGAAGATGGTTATAAAAAATAACTGAAATGTCAAGGTTTGTTTATATATATAGTTTTAAAGTAACTCATATTTAATTAAACGAAATTTACGTTGGAAGCAATTGTTTGATGAGTATTTATATGTGCAACGTAAAGTCCTTATTAATTGTGAATATCAATGTTTATCAAAATAAACAAATCCATTATTAATATTTCAACAGAAAGATTCTTTAGAATAAATTGATGTTTAAGCAATCATGGAAACAAAATTTAATGTTTTCGAGAAAGATTAAATAATAATTATACAGAATTTTCAAGAGTTAGAAGCAGAGTTATTGTGTAGAATGAAGAGGCAAGAAAGTAGCTAAAAATATTAGAAAAACAAAGGAAATTAAATATTACATGTTTTTTATTTTAAATGCTAAAAGGTATCAATTAGCAACATAATATACAATAAAATAACTTTTATTAGGTTGTTGACATGTTTCGGCTCATTCCGAGCCATTTTCAAAAAACAAATGAGAATGTTCTATAATTGCATGGTTTTTGAAGTCATTATTTGAAATGCTATCATTTAATTTTTTTTTTGTTACTTTTTAAAAATTACGCACATTATCTTTTATTTTTATTTGGTTGTTTAATTTAATATTTGTAACCATGGTGTTACTCGAGCCACATTTTCGGTAAGTTAAAAGATGCAGCATCGTTACGTATTGCATTTTTGCGTGTTACTATCTGCACGGTTTCTCTTATTATGGATGGATAGTATAGACTAAAAGGAAAAATTATTTTACTTTCATTGAAATCGTGCAAAAAATTTTGGAGTATGGTTAAGTATCGTTAAAATATATTATTTAAGAACTCAAATATCTTTGTAAGAAACAAATTCATTTCTTCCGAAAATGTTATGCAATATGATAGTTATCAATGGAATGGATTATAAAATATCAATGTGTTTTCTGGGAATCAGTATCAAATATATTTTCTTTAATATAAAAATAAAATTTTTATTCCCCTCAAAGAATAGTGGTAATTTGTGTAGTATAATTCTATTTTACATTTGGTATTGGATATTTATTTTAATATACGTATAAAGGAAATTAATTACCCTGTATAAGATAATTATTTTTACTCATACTGAAATAAAGTATCAATTAAGAAATCCTTAAATGATTTCGTTCTATGCTTTCTGTTGATAACCTGATCATGAACTGTAAATATGTTTAAATGCCCAATGTTTTTCAATTTGTCAACTGTATGCTTAATAGCTTAATTACATTATTATACATACTTAAAGAAATAAATTGAACTATAAGTTAAGTGTTCTTAGATCTTTTAAAATCGAAATATGATTAATGCTGCTCGTACACATTATTGTTATCTGTGGAAATGATTGTAAATGAAATATAAATTTGTCTTTTCAGAACCAATGGGAAATATTTTATTTTCGAAATCAAACAAATTTTTCATTCTCCTAAAAAAATTAATTTTATATAATAGAAATTTATTTCTGTTATTTTTACGTATATAAAACTGAATTGATTATAAGAAAAATGACAACAGAGTAGAATGCTCATCACTATTGCACTTAATTAAACATTCATTTAAGAAGTGCTTAATATTTCTATTATTATAACACTCTAAAAGCGACATTTTCAAAACTGAGGAAAAAGTACACAAATCTGTGTATGTCGCATAGTCAAAATGGCTCCGAATCAAAATTACTCAAGTTTGAAACATGTATATACTCATTTCTGAAAACGTGCACACACTCAAGAATAAAACATCTTGTGCTCACGTTTGAGTATGTCCATGTTTCAAAAATGAGTAAGAAATGACTTCTATGTGCTCATTTTTGAGTATTTTCATGTTTCAAAAATCGGTTTGAACTGATTCTGATCATTTTTGAGCATGTTTACGTTTTAAAATTGAGCATGAACTCACCTCTATGCGCTCCGTTTTGAGTATGTCCGTGTTTCAATATTTTGAGTATTTCTGGTATTTCATAATTGAAAGCATTGAATAGTCGTATTTAAAACAAAAAGTTTCATAACAAAATGAAAACATTCATTTACTCATATTTGAAAATGCTATTTTTCTCAGTGAAGTTTTTTATAACTGGTCGGAAGATGGATCATAAATTCGAAATGTATTGTTAATGTCTAATGTTTATCTATTTTTCAAAAAATATATTTAAACGATTTAGAACATATAGAAAATTAGCTTAATTAATTTATCATACGTCACAACGAAAGGAGATACTTCTTATACTGAAAAGAGATGTTTATACTATAAGACATCTCCAAAATACGTAATTTAATATAGCATCGGATGTATCTTTTGAAAATAATGGTAAATATTACTATTTTTTCCTGCCTATTCATCAAATATCGGTAATTATCAGCGAAATGTTTTTTGTAATGACATTATGTGTGTATAAATTACATTACTTATTACTTACATCGTCTTTTAAAAAAGTGTAGTAAACACTGACTATGGAAATGCGTAAGGAATATTTTTTCGTATTTCTTCATTTGATAACTGGCCAAAATAGAGGATGAGAATTTCTGACGAAATTCCTAAACAGCCAACAATATAAAAATGACAAAAATATAAATTTAAACTACTCTGAAATATTCAAAGACTTATGTTTTATAATATAGAGTGGTCATAAAATATTTCCCTTATTACAGAAAGTTTTTACGAAATAACCATTGAATGCAATACTGTAAAATTTTTGTTATGGAAAAATCGTGATTTTTTTTTTTCTGGAGGGATGATAATCTAGACATACGGCATGGTCAATTCTCGACAGCCCAAATGCTGGGCAATACTTAGCTCCAATTAGGTTTTTTTTTATTATTATTCAGATATGCTATATTCATTCCAGAAATTTAAAATAGTAATATTTGCTTCATTTAATAACAAACATTTCGTCATTAAATAAGCCTAAATTTATTATTGAAATTTTTTGGTATGAATTCAGATTTACTGAATTACGGAATTTCTAGAACGTAAGAAAGAAAATGGAATAAATTATAGAAATAATCGAACAGTGTATTCCATGCGCCTGTGGTGACTTAATACAAATAAAGGAAGAGAGCAGAAAAAATATTGTGAACATCAACTTTAAACATTAGTTGAATACTGGAGGGTCTTAGGGAAGAGAGTAAATGAAGCACAGTTATCAATCATATAATTATTTTGGATTTCGCAACGGTTTTTCACAGAGTGTTGCACTCAGTACGTGGTACTTTTTTAAAAGGTCAATGCAGTGTTTAGAGATTATTCCCTTAATACAAATTTCATAAGGGAAAAAAATCCCCATAATATGGTAGGATATTGTTATCTACAGAATTTATTATAAGTAGAATATCAGTGTGCCTGTTGCTAACCAATTCAAAATGTTTTTTCTTCTAATTTAAACAACTATTTATTTCTTTAAAAGAACAATTTTTAGTTGATGAAATTCCATTCAAAATAGATATTGACTTTTCCTTTTTACTTTCTTCTGTCTTTACAAGAAGAAAGTATTGGATTCACGAAAATTTTCAACTTCCGATTTTCGACGGATTTATACGTTTTAGAAAGTCCTGAACACGATTTGACTGTTTTTATAAAATGTCTGTCTGTGACTCTGTCTGCCTGTCTGTAATGTGACAAACATTTTGTGGGAGCTCTATCTCAAGAACTTATGCACGGAATTTAATAAAACATTATATTCTGTTAGTCCCTAATCTAAATTGGTGCTGATTAGATTTTGGTGAAAATCGCCCGACAAATGGCGCTGCTATGCTGCATTTTTGCGATTTCCGCAATAGCTCTATCTCAAGAACTAATGCAGTTATTTTCATCAATTCAGATTCAGTTAGACCTTGACATAAATAGACGCTGATTACGTTCTGGTGTAGATAACCCAACAAGTGGCGCTACTGTACCACTTTTTTCATTATATTTACGATAGCTATATCGCAAGAACTAATACACGAAATTTCACCAAACTTCAGGTTCTGTTAGACCTTGTAATAAATAGATGCTGATTACATTTTGGTGTAAATAGCCCAACAGGTGGCGCTGCTGTGCTGCATTCTTCAGGATTTACACGATTTTAGCTGTAGTCATATCTCAAGAACTAATGCATGGAATTTAAAAAAACTTTAGATTCAGTTAGACATTGATATAAATTGGTTGCTGATTCTTTTCTAGTGTATGCGAAACCTGCGTGAGATTGAAGAAAGTTTTGGGATTGGCACATCCGACTAGTTATGAATATGAAACGAAATGGATTACTGGAGCTTAAAAAAAAGGGCTGATTACTCTCCCATTTAACACAGAAGCAAAAATTAAATTAAGAAATGCGTAAATAATTTACGTGTTATCTTTTCTTTTGATAACTAGCCAAAAACCTGATAATAAATTCTGAATGCGTTTCTTAAGATCTAAAGTCTACCTACTTTTCAAAAGCAGAATTAAAAGAATGATAAAGCTTCTAAGAAATAAATTCCATACTTTATTAGGCTTCCCAGTCAAAATGATAAATAATTTTTATCTTGAGGTGTTCAAAAAATTTGTTGTGAGAAATTTTTTAAATGAGGCAGTTAATATAACATCACATTTCTCATTCATTGGATGCGATATGAACTTTTTGGTTTTCTTGCGAATAAGATTTTATTTTGATGTGAGGTTTTTATGCGTGTTTTTCTTTAAAACACCGTTTTATAAGCATTTAAATGTTATCTTTAAAATCAGACTAAATTTTTTGTCTGCAGTTCATGTAGTTGCAAAAGTGCTCTGTTAAAATAAATTAATTTGAATTAGGCCGATAATTGAAAATTCACCGCTTTGATTTACGCTTGATAAAAAGTGCGAACTATTGAGTTTATTTAAAAAATTATAATGTTTGTGCCATTTCTTTTTTCTGATATGGCAACAAGAAAGACAAAAAAAGTAAATAATCTATTCAGGATATCTGGATTGTTTTTTAATTGGTTTGTACTTTAAATAATATTAAATGATAAAAGAGTATTTTTTTTTAATATTACGTAATTTATGTTTATTCATATTTTCTTTTTTGGTGTTTAAAATATTTTGTTGCTGCAGTTTTACAGCTAGTTGGCATTATTTAGGCAAAACTGGTTTGGCGAAAAATTAACTCTATTGTTTTTGTAAGTTGTAAAGAGTTGTAACCATAAAGAATATTTGGCGATTTATCACCTGCGTTGGGCTAATGGAAAAAAAACCCCTCAAGATTGATTTATTAATTTATAATTAAGTTCTAAAAAAATTAAAATGTTGTACACTGTAAAAAAAAAATTGCAGTAAAATTACGGGCAGAGGCCGGCAGCAGAGATTCCAGTCATACTCCGTAAAAAAAAAAAAAAAAAAAAAAAAAAAATCCATGCCCATCATTTTGTGCAGCCCGTAATTTTACGGGGCAAAGTAATATAGCATTATAATGCACAGGATATAATGCACTTTAAAACACAATAACACTTTGCTTACTGTTCCGTAGCACGTAGCACGTTAGATAATCATCACAGAATCGCTGTTTTGGCGGGTTAAAATTTTCGAAACACGAGTAAAATGAAGGGTTACACCCTAGCGGAGGACAATGTATGGGGTCGTACCGTATTTTTGCTAACATATGGGCTAGAACTGTAAGAATATGTGGATTGCTCTTAATTTTCTAAGTATCTGAGGGATAAGGCCGCTTATTTAGTGGATCAGACCATTTTTCATCAAATAAGGCTGTTGCCCGTGAAAATTGAAGGGCTAACGCTCTTAAATTTACAGTGTTTTCTGAGAGTTTACTGTCATCGAAAACACACTTGAGCACGTATCTTCTATAATTCTAGAGTATCAGAAAGGGAATGAAAAATTAATTAAAGAATCGCATCTTTACAAGCAGAAATCAAGTTGGTAGTTTGGTATGTTGTGACAAGTTGGTACGTGAAGATAACATGTAAATAAATTTACGAGTTATCTTTTTTTTTTTTATAACTGCTAAAAACTGGATCATAAATTCTGAATGCGTTTCTTAAGATCTAAAATGTACCTACTTTTCAAAAACAGAATTAAGAGAATGATAAATCTTCTAAAAAATAAATTCTATACTTTGTTAAGCTTCGCAGTGAAATTGATAAATATTTTTTATCACGAGGTGTTTAAAAATTTTTTTGTGAGATATGTTTTAAATGAGGCAGTTAATATAGTTAAACAAAACATATTGAAATTGATATGCATATCACTGAGTTGCATGAGATGGGGCTTACTATAAAATACTGTGTGCGAGCATAGCATTCATCATTCATTTACAGGGACACACATAAGAATTCGTTTAATAAAGTACTGTCTGTTAACAATAATTGCGGGAAGTGCGTTTCAGTTGCGGTACACGTTTTTAAATTTAAGTAATTTTTTGACTATTACTTCGTGTGTATAAATTCTTTAGATATTATACAGGGCAGCACAAAAATCTCGAGCACATTTCCGTTTATGGACGGAAATTCCAGAAGGGGAATTTTAAACTGTGCTATGAGCTTCTTAACTTATCTAAATTTTAGCATTCTATGTAGTATATATACAAATATTTATCATATACAGAGCTGCACAAAAAAATTCAGATATTTTTCCGAATATTGTTGGTAATTCCTGAATCAGAGTTTTTAAATATGATACTGAAACATCCTCTTTTACCTTATTAAACGGTAAAGATTTGTAAACGTATATTGGAAATATTGGAAAGAGTTACGTAATCTATGCTTGATGCATGATTTTTAGTTCTTGTTATAAAATAAGTGATTGATATTACTCAAAATCTGATCCTTAATTTATTAAATGCGCAATAAAGATCACCCCTCAAAAAGAGTGAACTGAAAAATATTTGTTGTAGTTTTGTCTTTTACAACATACAGATATACTAAGAAAACAACAAAATGAGAAAAATGAATTTAGAGATAGAAACTGAATCATTTACAGAAAATGGTTACAGTGAAAATCCTTTTTAGCATATTTTTAATTCTCGGATCTTTTACGGAACTTCTGAAGTCCGGTACACTGTAAAAAATGACCAATGTTTCTTATTTTATGAAAATATATTATAACCACGAACGGAAATATAATATCATCTTCTGAGTTATCCAAAATTCCTAATAGCGTGTTCCATTGTCTTTTGAATCTCCAGAAACCAATACATTTCCAAAATTTAAAGAATTATTTATAAAATCAAAGTATTTTTCGCTGCCGTATTTTTCAGAAACGTTTCCGAAGGGTGTTTATAGTGTATTAATTAGTGTCCTCAGCATCGAATACCTGTTTTTCGAATGCTATCTAATTCTCAAGTAAACATTTTCATGCTCAAAAAATATGTTTAACAGACAAACATGCAAAATCAACAGCGTTAACAATAACATTAAAATTAAGATTATTTCTTTACTCTTTCATGTATAAATTAACTTATGCGGCTGAAAACATTTACTTGAGAATGGATGACATTCGAAAAACAGGTATTCCAGGCTGATGACACTAATTAATACACTATAAAAACCCTTCGGAAACGTTTCTGAAAAATACGGGCAGCGAAAAATACTTTGTTTTTATAATTAATTCTTTAAATTTTGGAAATGTATTGGTTTCTGGGGATTAAAAAGACAATGGAACACGCTGTTCGGAATTTCGGATAACTGAGAAGATTATATTATATTTTCGTTCGTGGTTATAGTATATTTTCATAAAATAAGAAACATTGGTCATTTTTTACAGTGTTCCGGTAAGTATAATATGGCTGTCTAAATTCAATTTAAATAAAAAGTTGGAAAACTGATTTTTTTATCATTTTACGCAAAATGAATCACACCGAATCTATATATTGAAAAAATACAAACTGAGAAAAATGAATTTAGATATTGAAACTTTGAATCATTTAAGGAAAATGGATACAGTGAAAAGCCTTTTTCCTCATATTTTTAATTATTGCATCTTTACGGAACTTTTTGAGATTATACTATGAATATCTAAATTCACTTTAAGCCAAAAGTTGAAAAATTGATATTTTCGTCCTTTTCTTCGCAAAATGAAGGCCACCGAATCCATATATTGAACAAATGCAAACTAAACAAGAACGGAAAATCATGCGTCAAGCATAAATTATGTAACACTTTCCAACGCTTCCAAAATAAATTTACACATCATTACCGTTTAATAAGCTGAAATATAACATCTAAGTAAACAATTTGGAAAACGCATAACATATTTAAAAACGCAATTTCAGGAATTTCTAACATATACAATATTCGAAAAAATATCCGAATACTTTTATTCAGTCCTGTATATTATCTATAGATTTGTATACATACTACATAGGATGCTAAATTTTAGTTTAGTTAGGAAACGCGTAGCACAGTTTAAAATTCTCCTTCTGGAGTTTCTGTCAATAAGCGGAAATGTGTTCGCGAACTTTTGTGCTGCCATGTATATTAAATAGAGAATTTTTACACACCAAGTAACAGGCAAAAAGTGAGTTAAATTTAAATTCGCGCTCAGCAATTTAAAAACCACTTTCAGGAATTATTGTTAGCAGACAGTAGAGAATTCTTTTGTGTGTCCCTGTAAATGAACGATGACTGCTATACACATAATATTCTGTAGTAAGCCTCTTGTAATGCACCTTGGTGATATATATAAATTTTAATGCGTTTAAAATAGTGAAACATTATTTAATTAAACCGTAAACGGTTTTTCGCCATAGATGTAATGTAACGGAATTCTTTTGACTGCCCCTGTAAAGTAACTATAAGTGCTATGCACACCCTATTCCATATTAAGCTTCTTGTAATGCACCTTAGTGATATATATCAATTACAATGTGTCTGAAATTGTGTAACATCATTAAAATAAATCGCAAATGATTTTTCCCCATATACCGCAATGTAACGGAATTCTTTTGAGTGTCCCCTGTAAAAAAACTATAAGTGCTACACACTTCAGTTGAAATAGGAAAATAACATATAAAAATTGCAGTGCAATCCGAGCATATTTACGGGAGTTAGAGCACGGACAGGCGACAGACGGTCAGACGGCCATACGGCAGACAGCTAGACAAACCGAAGTCATAAACACTTTTAAACTATGTTGGAAAGTGTTAAAAAATTTATTTAGAAATTGAAAGTTTGAATCATTTAAGGAAAATGGACGCAATGAAAAGCCTTTTTCACATATTTTTAACTATCGGATCTTTACGTATCTTCTTGAGGATATACTACAAATGTCTGACTTCCCGAAAAAAAAGTTGGAAAATGGAAAGCTTCGTCATCTTTTCACAAAAAATCTTCAAATAACCCATTTCTTAATAGTGTCAAAAAACTGAAAAAAATTTAAGATTCCTTAAATTTAAAGGAAACATTAAGACGCAATTTTGATGATAAAACCTTTTAGATACATAACATAAACACACATATGAAATATTCAAAATTCAATACCGAACTAAACTATTTACTCTCAATATTTATCTATTTGAAATACATTTCAGAAATCTCCGCAAATGTGTCATATTCACGACCAACTACTAGTTGAAAGTAGCTAAAATTAGCAATCTGCAGTGTTGCATTATTCAATATTTCACATCACAACAATGTTCATTTGCGATGACGCATTTCAATTTCACTTTACTAATGACAAACATTTCCATTTTATATGGTTTATCTATTAGGATAACTAATTCTCCTGATATGGAAGTATAAAAGCGTTATTCATTTCTAAGCATGAGATTATTTTTATACCAGTTATATTTGTGGAAATTATCAGTGGATAACTCCATTTTTGAAACAAAAGGGTAGTTTGAATATATTTCATATCTTGTCATACTTCAAATGAAATATATTTGAGACATGGAAATTTTTGGGATAACTGACGTATCTTTGCACATAATAAGATGCAGGAAACATCTACACTGTAAAATAAGTTAATTGTTTCCTTATCTACGAAAAAATATATAATCAGGTACGAAAAAACCAAATAACATCTTCCGAGGTACCCACGATTCCGAAAAACGTTTTTTATCTTTACAAACCTCAGACTCCAACATATTGTTGGAGATTTAAAGAAGCATTTATAAAACAAAGTTTATTAACTGACATTGATTTTCGGTAACATTTCTGAGTTGTGTTTACAGGGTTATAGAGACAAACATTATGCTCGAAGCCACTGCGGTCGTCCGATGGTCTCACAGCACCAAGCCAAACCATTCCCCCCTTTCGGTGCGTTAAATTTGTGTAATTTAGAGTCTAGGGAATCTGTCTTCTCAAACCGAAATATTTGTTTTTATGATGCTGTCAACTCTCAATTACGCATTTTTTGCTGGGAAACTGAATTTATATGTAGAAGAGTATAACAAAATAATATAAATTTCAATGTTAATTTTAATGCTTCTAATTTGTTATCTTTTTTTCTAAAACATGCTTGTTGAACATGAAAATGTTTATTTGAGAATTGATAGCATCCGAAAATGCATATTTCAGGTAGGGAAAACTGATTAATTCCCCATAAAAATACTTGGAACCGTTTTAGAAAATCAGAGGCAGTAAAAGAAGTTTTGTATGTATAAATGCTTCTTTAACTCTCGAAAATATTTAGTTTCTCCGGTTTCTAAAGATAAAGAAATCTTTTCCGATTCGTGAGTAACTTGAAAGGAGTTAAGGTATATTTTCGTTTCTGGTTACATTATACTTTCCTAGAATGAGAATCATTTGTTTTTTTTTTCACAGTGTAGATCATGTGGATGATCATGACCACATTGTGGATGATCAGCATTTAAAATTAAATTACTTCATTTCAGTTAACCGCTTGTGTCTCAATTAATGAATTAAGAAAAAAAAAAACCTGAATTAGTACCCCGTTAGTAACTCAAGATCGAAAGATAATGTAATAAAAACACGACATTTACAAATGATTCATTCGATAAAACTAATTTATTAAATATACAATAAGAGGCATTTTTGTAAAATGTTTACAACACGACTTCGAGTAATTAACAAATAATACCATGCTTTGTATTATCTCAATTCTTATAAAGCAATCAAGTAAATGCATTGTCGTTTTCTATGTAGGTGAATATATTATTTTAAATGGAATAATTCCCACTGCACATCTTTCAAGAAGTAAAAGTTATACAAATACTTTATTATTTTTAACTGAAATACACTGAATTGTGCGGCCTGTTGCCTATACAGGTATAACAATTGGTAGAGAGTTGGAAATTTAAGTTAAAGGTCTTGGGTTCGATTCCCTACCTGGACACACTTGTCTCAGTTCGAAAAATGTCAAATCATTTGTAATCTTTATCAATAAGTATGATTAACTTAAAAATAATATGCCGTAGCAATCGTTTAATGGAGATCCATTACCTACGGTATATTCTGTTGAGCTGTCTACATAGTAGACCAGTTGCTATTATCAAAGAAAGTTGGCTGAGTGAATTAAGTCGGCTAGTTGTCGATCCCGGCAGTTCAGTAGACAAAGTGTTGGCAAAAGATCTTGGATTCGACTCCCGACCTAGACACTTTTTCACTCAGTTGGAAAAATGCCAAATCATATGTAAATAACTTAGAAAATGTTCCTGTTTTAAACTATTTAGCTTTGTACAATTTTCCGTTATTTCTAGGCACATAAAAGCTAAGTTAATTATTTTGAACGAAATATGAAATTTAGGTGTTATTAATTGAATTTTAAATAAATTTTATGTAACTTTTTTAATGATACTTTAACGTTTGGATACAAAAGATTAAACTTTAGCACCCTAAGCAATTTTGGCGATTGAAGGAATTGAACCTGAAAATGAATATGCTTTAATATCTTATATACAAAAAATGAAAACAATATTAGCTTTTCACCGAGGGCATCTACTCAAATGTTACGACAAACGTTATATTTCTTATACTGCTATTACACGAGGCATCAAAGTTGCCGCTATTTTAGGGCGACACCATGCTAAACCAATGGCATCAAAAGCGTTGCTCTAAACACATGCTACTTTTTATTGTCGGAGCAATTCTGTCGCCTGTACTCAGAATCGGATCCATATCGCGTGGACTGCCAATCAAATGCATGGAAAACTAACGAGGGAAAAGCCTTGCCCGGATCAACCAATAAAATGCTTGGAAAACTGAGGAGTAGCGGAAATTTTTGTCGCTTCGACTTATCCCGTGTAATAGCATTTTTAGGCAGTTCTCAAATACGAGAACAAATCTGTCTCAAGGTCATTGCTATTTCTCTACCCATTTTTTAACTTGAGGATGAAATATGTTTCACCGATTTCCGAGGTCAAATTTTATTTTCTCATGTTAGTATTGAAGGTAGGCAGTAGCATTTGCGCGCTCTAAAGCAGTTAGGGTATATATAAATAAACATTTGTACTTTTACGGAACTTAGGTAAGATAATTTTCTTTGCTTCTTTTTTCTGCATTCAGAGCAATACCTCTTAATCCCGCATGCCAGGTCACCAAGGGTATCCGATTTAATTAAACCATTTTATGGACTGAGTATCCAACAGGAGTTTGATGCACTTTGATTTATCCATGATAATGTAGTATCCAATATAATGTGGTACACACTAAACTTTTATCCGTTTTGAAGATCACTATTTCTAATATAAGTATAGAAAATAAATTTATTAAATAAAACTTATTCATTACTAAGTTTAGAGAATTTAATTAACTTTAGTTACATTTACAGTTACATTACTTTTAATTTATTCATTATATTATCTTTAACAGAATTTTAAGGGAGAACGAATTATACATGTTTCGTTTCCAAGGCGAGAGAATAGCAAGTATTAAAGTTCTTTTTGGAGAAAGAAAAGAGTTTTTTTAGTTCTTTTATGTGATGTCACTTTCCAGGCCTGTGATTCGTCAGAAATGACGTAAAGTCAAACTCACCTCATTCATACGTATTATTACTTCCTACTTCCTTGTTCTCATTCACGAGTTCGGAAAACCACTTTATGTTGCATCATAGATTGCACTTCCTTTTGAAATTGGGTTAAACTCTTTATCGTGATGAGTTTTTAAATGAAAGTAAATAACCTGTCACAGAAATCAATTAACGGAGATTACTTTTCTGATATATTTCCAACATCTCACTTGATTTAATGGAAGATTGTGTGTCTTTCGTGAAATGGAAGATATATATATATATATATATATATATATATATATATATATATATATTACATTTTAAAGTTTTATTTCTGTAATAATTTAATAGATATACGTTGCGCTGGGTTATTATTTTGTTATACGTACTAAAACGAAAAATATTTTGTAGACCATTTGTTATTATATTTTCTAATCTGAATAAATATGTAAACTATAAATATACAGCTGAAAACGAGTAAAAAAAATCAATTAAATTAAAAAAAAGAAAAAAAACATACATTGATAAAGGAGGAAATTATGCCAATAGCACGAAACTAAAAAATTAAAAGTGTGAAATTTCCTTAGTAAGTACAACAGGTCGGAAAAAAAACAGAGGAAGAGAAATTGGGCTCCTCAATTTATTACAGAAATGAATACACAATAAAAGCGAAAATAGTCATTCGATTGGCAATTATTTCTTCTTTAAATTAGAAAGGGAGGCGGCAGCACAGACAATTACCTCATGGAGTTCACGGCTGAAATTCCAGAATTAGTTAAAACTTGATTCGCATATTAAAACGCAATCGGTCTGTCAAGTCATATCTTGGTGGAAAACACCCAAAAACCTGATTTTAGCGGTTAGCTGGTAGGTTTAACATTGTGTGTTCCTGCTCCCAGTCCTCCATGTTTTCATACCTTTGGGTGCAGGAAAACACAATGGTATTTACCACCAAGATATGACTTGGTAGACCGATTGCATTTTAATATGCGAATCAAGTTTTAACTAATTCTGGAATTTCAGCCGTATACTCGATGAGATGATTGTTTGTGCTGCCGCCTCCTGGTCTAAATGTATGTTAAAAGAAAAAGTTTAGATGGTATTTTTCACATTGAAAAAGTACCAAATTTTGAAATTTTCAATATGAACACCTAATTTTTTTCAGTATATTTGAAAGTTTTGTGAGATTTTACCATAGGCTACCAAACGGGAAGTCATTCGGTGAAGAAGTTCAAGAAATACGTAGCACCTATAGTCGTCGTCTGGCCCTCCTTCTGTCCGTCTGTTTGTCCGTCCGTCCGCATATAACAGCGCAAAAACTACCCAACCGGATGGTTTGAAATTTAGAATATGTTATCGTTGCAGAATTTTGTCGAGTTATTTCAATTTTTATGAAAATTGAATCAAAACTTAAAAAGATAGTAATATTTTTTTTCTTTATTCTATTAAATCCTTTCGTACGTAATCTATATAATAAAAGCGCGAGTCATGGTGACTGAGGAAAACAAATACAGGCAAACGACTTCTTTTTACAAATGCCAGGCAGCCATTTTTATTCAAAATTATTTTTTCGAATACAATTTCATAAAAGTTACATTTATAGAAAGAGTGAAAAAAAATTGTTTGCTTGAGACATGAGTTACATTAAAAAATGTATAGATTCTGAGATAACTTCAGGGGAAATTAAGTTAGCAGCCGAATATCTCAATCCATTAGTGTAAATAAACACTGGAGATTCATTCATTATGAGTTATAGAAATATTAAACCATGGAGGTAATCAATCGCAAAGCAAGATCTTCGTGGTGAATTTTACAGCGCTCTCTGGTGTGGAAAAAAATAGCATTTGTAAACGTGGCATACGTAATAATAAAAAAGCCATGCTCATCTCGCTCATAGCAGACGATATAATTCATTTCACGGAAATAATAAGAATGATTTTTTTTTACATTGTGAAACTAGTTATAAAACGAACGCACCTCATTTGTCACGTTTAACGTACAATTTCTAACTTGTTTTATTTAATTTTGTTTTGGTATGTAAAGATAGAATTTTTAATCGATTTTTGACTCACTGTCTGATCAATGTATGCTATAATTATAAAGATTATTATCACAAGTGTGTTTCCGATGACAATACAACATTTTAGAATTTCAGAACTTAATTATAAATAAATAAATTAATTGGGTTGAATAAATTTAACTATATCATAAATTAATTAGTTTACCTGTGCGTAGTTCCAATGCAATGGTGAAAGATAGATTCATTAGCTGAAAAAAAATGAGTAGTAGAATCTCGTTATAACGAATTTCTAGAGAACAACTATTAAATTAGTTATACTGAAAAATTCGTTAATCTGAAATTCCAATATGGCGTTTAAAAAAAAAGAAATTTGCATGCATATTGAATAAAAAATATATTATTACTACATTTATATTAAATTTCGTTTAACATCCAACCATGTCAATAAATAATAAATATACAGCATTAATAAATTGTGAACTTACTAGTAAAAAATAGGATAATTATTAAGTTTATTAAGTTTCAAGATTTTAATCGTAACTATTATAAAAAATATTATAATTTATATCAGATACCTGGCGGATTAAAAAAAACCCCACTGACATCTGTCGTTAATACACCTTTATTTTTTACAAAAAAAAAAAAAAAAAAAAAAAAAATCATTTTTTTCTGCAGTGAAGTTGACAATGCATTTTTAAAATCAAATTGTATGAAATGTTTTCGGAACACTATTTGCTGCTATAATTTTAATTATTTTTACTTACCCATCATACGTAGTATAGGGTAAATCTTGTAATCGTTTTGAAAATCGAAAAAAAAAATTGACGGATTTACACGTTTCAGACACTGGAGATTCCGAAAAACACATTTTTAGAAGAAAAAAAAAAATTGCCGTCCGTCTGGATATCTGTGTGTCTGTAAACGCTCTATCTCTAGAAAAAATAACTATTTTTTTCGGACTCTCAAAATATTCGTTCTGATAAAAGGTATATAAAATTTTTCGAAATTGTTTATTTTAAGAAGTGAATATAAAAGACAATAAAAAAACATAAATTTTGCATAAAGCATGAAGTAGATCAGATAATTAGTTGCCGAGATATTTGGAATCCTATTTTTCATACTATTCGATTTTTCATGACCCTGTATTTCATCCAAATTTCACTTCAAAGATATATTTTAATTTGAAATGAGACGCTTAATCATATGCAATAAACCGCTAGTTAATAGGATCATTGTTTTTGGAGTTATAGGGGTGTTTCTTTCAAGCAATTCAGTAATCGAGCCTTTAAAGTTTATGTCGTCATCAAGCCACGATTTTATACGAATTGCAATGCATTTTATAGGTAGTTTACGAATTTTTTATTTTAATATTTTACATTATGCATATCCATGATGGGTAAGTATTACGTTCGCCCCCAACGACTAGTTTAAGAGTTTCAATGTTCTATAGAGCACCTTTTGATAATACGACACAATCTTCGGTACTTGATGGCAAACATCATCAGCTTCATTTTCACTGTCGTCTGCCTCTCCATTGAGTTTCCGACAAAAGTTTTCTTCAAGATTCTAGTTTTTTCTTGTCAACTAAACATTCGTAAAACTGAAATAACACTTATTTTTAAGTTTACAATAAATTCGTTAACTTGAAAAATTCGTATATATGAAATTCGTTAAAGTGAATATTTTTATAATGTGAAAGCATAGGAAGTTTTTTAACAATCCAAAAAATATTCGTTAAAATGAAAAATTTGTTAAAGTGAACATTCGCTGTAAACGAGATTCTACTGTATACACACCAAATACGATACTTTCAAAATTACGTAACTCAATTTTGTCTTAAATTTATGCAAGTCATATATCAAGATATTTCTTCCGAATTTCTTTAAAATATTCTTTGAGCACAAAAAAAATTATATATTTCTTAAGGAATCAAAGGAAAACTTTGATGTTTCAATGTATCGTCCCAACGGGCTTTTAAAACAAATTGGTTCTTTCTTCTGAGCTATTTATCACAGAAGCATGAAAAGCACACTTAAAGCGCTTGAAGACGAAGATCGATTATTCGTGTGTCAAGATTATGATAAGTTTATTTTTTAAACTATCAGCGATGTAAAAATCAATAAAATATAAATATTTTTCACTACCGTTATACGGATTTCGAGTTCTTGAAATTTATCAAATTGTATTTTTCTTGCATTCTTAAGCTAAACAGAAAATGCCATTTTCACTATAGCTTTTAACTATCCGATTTTCACTTAAATTTTATGAAAGTCATAAATCAAGTGATTTCTTTTGAAATTCTTCTACATTCTTCATGATGCAGACAAACTGTTTAAATTTCTAAAGGTATCAAGGGAAATCTTTGATGTTTCAATCTATCGTCCCAACGGATATTTGAAACAAATTGCTATTTTCTTGTGAGCAATTTATCAAATAGTCATGTAAAAATTATATAAAGAGTTTGAAAACGAATATTGAGTTTTCGAGAATGAAGTGTATGATTAACTTATTCATTTAAAACTGTCAGCGATATAAAAAAATGAATAACATATTAGTATTTTTCACTATTTCAATATGCATTTCAGCTTTTTCTAATGTATCATTTTTTAAATATCTAAGCTGTGTACCTTGGAGTATTAAAATAAAAACTAGAAACTTAACTCGCATGAAATATGTTTATAAAAGGAAAATATGTAACTAATCAAATAAGGATATTTAATTTTATGTAAGTTTATTACAATTGTGAGAGATATAATTATTAGTTAGAAAAATCGAATATATGTACCAAATAGTATACTTTCAAAAGTAAGTGATTCAATCTTATCTTAAATTTACGGAAGTCATATATCAAGAAAATTTCAGTTGAATTTCTTGAAATTTCTTCCTTTGAGCACACAAACACTGTAAATTTCTTAAGGAATGCCGGAAAACTTTGATGTTTCAATATGCCATCCCAACGAACTTTTAAAACAAATTTGTTCTTTTTACTGAACTATTTATCAAATAGGCATGCAAAACACATTTAAATCGCTTGAAGATGAACATAGATTTTTTTGTGTGTCAAGAGTAAGATAAGCTTATTTTTTAAACTATCAGCGATGTAAAAATCAGTAAAAAGCAAATATTTTTCACTATCATAATACGCATTTAAAATATTTCATATTTATGAAATTTTATTTTACTTACATTCTTAAGTTAAACAGAAAATGTCATTTTCATAATAGCTTTCAACTATCAGATTTTCACTTAAACTTTATGAAAGTCATAAATCAAATGGTTTCTTTTGAAACTGTTCTAAATTCTTCATGAAGCTGACAAACTGTTTAAATTTCTTAAGATATGAAGGGAAATATTTGATGCTTCACTCTATTGTACCAACAGATATTTGAAAGAAATTGTTATTTTCTAGTGAGCTATTTATCAAATAGGCATGTAAACATTTTATGAAAAGTTTAAAAACGAATATTGAGTTATTGAAAATCAAATATATCATCAGATTTTTCATTTGATCAACCAGCGATATAAAAAATCTATAAAGTACAGGTATTTTGTATTATTTCAAAACTCATTTTAGCTTTGTTGCAATTTATGATATTTAGTCTTATTTTTTCCAATATCTAAATTTATTCTCTCGGAGGATTAATCAAAAAAATATATGTGAAAGTTAACTAGCATGAAATACCTGATTTTACTTAAATATGCCTGAATAATACCTGAATAATTACTGAATAATACCTGAAATTACTGAAAAATATTTAAGCTAAGTATAATAGTTAAGTTATAATAGTTAAGTTAAATAAAGTTCAATCGTAGGTAATTTCATTAGAGTGGCAAAAATGCATTCATTAACTGCTAAACAAACCGAGAAAATACACCAAATAGCATACATTCAAAATTAAGTAACTTAATTTTGTTTGGGTTTATGGAAGTTGTATAACAATAGTTTTTTTTTTAAAGTTTTGCCTAATTCTTAAGAAAGCACATTAAAGGATTGAATTTCTTAAGGAATCATGGGAAATCTTTTACTTTCCAATATATTGTCCCAAGAAACCTTAAAACAAATTGGTATTTCCTAGTGAGCTATTTATAAAATAGTCCTGCAAAACTTATATGAACAGTTTGAATAAGAATATTAAGTTCCCAAGCTTTAAAAATGTGATAGACTTATTTATTTCAACTTCTGACGATATACACAAAATTAATAATAATCAATGGACATTGTCAAATATTACAAAAAATTTTTAATTCAAAATACATTTCCGGATAAAAATTTAATTAAAAATATTTATGTTGCTGTCGATACTTTATTGGAACATGAAATAGATTTAAATTTTAAAAATATAATGTAATCCATTTTCATACAATAGAATTTAAATGTATATTTATGTGTTTATCCATATCACTGAAACCCAAATATCTTAACATATTATTAATTTATAATATTCAAGTCAAATAGATCATGCAATTTTTACCATATCTTTAAATTATCATATTTTTGTTTAAATTTATGGAAGTGAGTATTCGAGAGATTTCTTTTGAATTTCTTCCAAATTCACTATAAAACCCTTTAAATTGTTTAAGGAAAATATTTGATGTTTCCGTCATTCATCCCTACGAAATTTTGAAACATATTCATATTTTGTAGTGAGCTATTTATCGTAAAAACATGCGAAATATACAGGGGGGTCATAAAGTCTTTCGCTGATTACAAAAAATTATTTACGTAATAGTCCGGATCTATTTCAATCCGGATTCTTAAAACAAATTCGTACTTCGTAGAGAGTTAAATTACAAAGTTACATATAGAAAGGTACAGACTTTTATGAAATCGATTAAAATTTTCAGAGGATTAAATTAGAAAAAAAAATACAAAATTTAAATTTTTATACGGCCCCCGTACATAAATTTCCCAGTGAGTAAACATGTGCCCCATAGACTAATAACGCCATGTACAAAAATTCAGCATTTTATCATAAAAAGTCTCAGAGATATGTTTAAGCAAAGTTGGTGAGGGGGTTAATCTTAAATTAAAATTTAAATGTAATTATTTCTATACAGTTTAACTACTTTTGTCCCAATAAAGCATAATTATTATTTATTTGTGAAATCATTGTTTTTTTTGTAAGTTATGTACGACCCCTGCAACGCGCGATTATCCGACATGAGTTTTCCCTTTTGCGAACACATAGCCAAGCATCGAAATGTAGTTTTAATCAGCATTTATGTATTTTTATATATTTGCGATTTTTTATGATAAAATTCTGAAATTTTGTACATGGCCTCATTAGTGTATGAGGCACAGTTTACTAAATGAGAAATTTTTTTGTACGGGGGTCGTATAAAAATTTAAATTTTGTATTTCAACAAATTTAATCCCCTGAAAATTTTAATTGATTTCATAAAATTCTGTACCTTTTTGTTAAGGATTCATTCATCTCACGAAACGCTATTACTCCCGCTTCTTCGTTGTCTGTCCGTCACAGAGCCGATTCTCATAAACTATTTAACTTACAGACATGAAATATTGTGTACTTATAGCTGTATAACTGTTATGAAGCTCAAAATCATAAAATTTGAAAAAATCATATTATTTTAATATATAGAGATAAAAAAAACAAAAATCTAACAGCATTTTCCTATTAAATTTAAACATTTTTCGTTATAGCAGTTGCCAACAGTTAAAAATCCACAATAAAAATGTTTCTACAATAATGAACTTTCTATTGAAAGATTTCTCCATGGAAAATGAAATAAAAAGTTTCACCAATTGAAATAAAAAAGATTAATATGACGTCATATTTGTAATAAAACGGAAATTTTCAAACATTTCTCAATAATACAAGGAGTATGAGTATGTGTAAATGCAGAAAGCAGCTTAATATGATGTCATTAGAGAATTAAAAAAAAATAATCTGACGTCATAACGGATTTTTCAAATATTTGAGAATAATACAAAGAGAGTATCAATATGATTAATAGAGAATAGTAAATATATAAGTTTGAAGAACGTACTGAATCATGACAAAAACCAGATCGCACCGGTTTAGATATTCGAAAAACCGAAAAATATAGACCGGTAAATATTTATTTTATAAAAAACATGACCTTTTTTTCTGGAAAAGGAAATTTTTGGATTTATTAAAGAAAGGATAAGGTGCTTTGAAAGGAATATATTAAACGAAACCCTTTGAGCGATCTTCGATCACACTTACCCACTTGCTTTACGTTACTTTGTAATTTATAATATATGTCTATGATCAATATTTAAGGAATAAAAGCCAAGGTCGATGTTTTTGGACACTCTGTATACTGTAATATATATATTCTTTAAGGAGTAAAAGTTTAAAGTATACAGATTTGTCTTTTTAGGTGCGTTCGTAATTATATAAATACGTAGCACCTATTGTCGTCGCTTGGTCCGTCCGTCTGTCCGTCCGTCTGTCTGTCCGTCCGTCCGCATATAACAACGCAAAAACTACCTAACCGAATGGTTTGGAATTTAAGATATATTATCTTTGCAGAATTTTGTCGAGACATTTCATTTTTTTTAAAAATCGAATCAAAACTTTAGGAGATATTAATAAAAATATTTATTAAGAAATTTGAATGAAAAGAAGAAAAAAAAATCAGTGCTTTCTTGTTAGAGGAGCTTCCGAGGTTTAACCGTCAAGCGACCGAGGTACTTATTTTATGACAGAAATTAATCTGCAGACGATATAATTCATTTCACAGAATTAAAAATCATCAAGATCTGAATATTTATATAACTAGCTATATTACGAACGCACCTCATTTGTCACGTTTGACGTACAATTTCCAACTTGTTTGAAATACATATTAAAATTGCTTCATTTTAACCATCGAGATGTCACCTGCACTTAGGCATCAAGGGAAATCTTTGATGTTTCAATGTGTCGTCCCAACGGAGTTTTGAAACAAATTGGTTCTTTCTAGTGAGCGATTTATCACAGATGCATGCAAAACACACTTAAAGTGCTTGGTAAGAAGATCGAGTTTTCTCAGAGGAGTCTTCATATAAATTGTCTCTTTCTTGTGAGCTTTTTATCAAATAGACATAGAAACCTTATTTGAAACGCTTCAATGGAAGGATGGACTATTTGAGCATTAAAAGCATAATAAGACCACTGGACCCGTGCGAGAGATTCGAACTGCAGTCTAATATTTTCTACCAACATCTAATGTTTTTTAGAAAAGCCGGTTTAAACTTCTAAAGAAAAATTAAGGATAACAAGTAATATAAAAACATTTTTTTAAAGTCAGTTCCTACTTAGATCAAATAGAAATTTTTTTCCAGTGATCTACACGCTTCGCCACTGACGATATTTATTCCTAAATTTATATCCTGCTAAATATCTTACATAAGAAATTTTTTTGAAATGAATTAAAAATTAAATAAAAAATAAATAGCTAAAATACCAAAAATTAATAGCTCGAAAAGTATTTCTCACAAAATTGTTAGACAAACTGCGTTAGAAAGGTAAAAAAAAAATGTATTTTTCTTGATATAAATTTATAATTTAATGATTATGCCGTTTTTAAAATATTGAATTTAAAAAATTACCAAACTTCACAATAAACTGCCATTGCGATGTTACAGTTAGCGATAATACAGTTTTTTCAAATATTAATTAATTAATTAAATGTTATTATTTAACTTTAGTTTTATACTTCATTGTTCAAAAGAATAGACTCACTCCACATTTATAGTCTCCTTCGCTCGCGAGCCACCTGATCTTCGTCCGTGAACAGCCCCATTATCTTTTTACGTGTGAAGGTGAGACTATAAATATGGAGTGAGTCTATACTTTTGAACAGAAAAGAAAAATAAAATTAAAATTAATTAATTTAATTTAATTAATGAATTAATATTTGAAAAAACTGTATTAACATCAATTGTCATCCAGTACAAGTTTTAAAAAATTTATTTGAACTTAAATGGATGGATAGAAAATATTTTATTAACGATTGAAAATTCCAACAAGATATATATATGGAGAGTGTGAGCTAATAGTAGGAATTAATTAAAAAAATATATCTGCAAACAGCCTTAGTCAAGCCAGAGTTTCATCACATTTTTTTCTATTGAAATTGCTTCATTTTAACCATCGGGATGTCACCTGGCATCAAGGGAAATCTTTGATGTTTCAATGTGTCGTCCCAGTGGACTTTTGAAACAAATTGGTTCTTTCTAGTGAGCTATTTATCACAGATGCATGCAAAACACACTTAAAGCGCTTGAAGAAGAAGATCGAGCTTTCCCAGAGGACTCTTCGTATAAATTGTTTTATTTTTCTTGTGAGCTTTTTATCAAATAGACATATAAACCTTATTTGAAGCGCTTCAATGGAAGGATGGACACTTTAAGCATTAAAAGTATAATAAGACCAGTGAACCCGCGCGAGAGTTTCGAAATGCAGTCTAATATTTTTTACCAACATCTAATATTTTTTAGATATGCAATTTTAAACTTCTAAAAAAAATAAGGATAAAAATATTTGCAAACAGCCTTAGTGTCAAGCTAGATTATCATCTCATTTATTCCATCAAAATGACAGTAAAAACTGATCGAAGATAGCAAAAGGCGCGTGTGAGGAAAAAAAAAACCACTAGTTTTTTAACTTCATTATAGAATGACGTCATCCGCTTCGGTAAAAACATGGGACAAAGAAAAATATATTGGAAGACATATAAAATACAATTTAATCTAATATAACAAAGCATACATTTTAGGTTTCACGTGAAGTACCACTGCTTCGAATGATCAGTGGTATCATTTTCTTCAAAATATTTCAATTTCAATTTTGCTTTTTAATCATAAATATAAAATAAAAACATGCAGAGACGTCACACTTTAACTTTTTTGTACTACACTGTTAAAAATTTGCAGCAAACTGTCCAATCATTTGACCGTTTTTATAGAAAATGGTTACATAACCGTAATTTAACTCTATTCTGACCATAATATGGGCAATAATATTGTCAGAATGGACTTAAAATACGGCTATGTAACCGTTTTCTATAAAAATGGTCAAATGACTGGACAGTTTGCTGCAAATTTTTAACAGTGTATTTATTTTCTTTATAATCATTGTTGAGCATGATATAATGCGGTATTTTATTTTTGTGGCAACATTGGTTTAAGAAAAACTTTTCATTTCATTTAGGAAAAACAATGCTGATTTTATTTTTAATTAACTGCAATTTTTAATTAAAAAAATATGTTTTAATGAAATGTGGGTGTACTATGTCTGAAGCCGGTTCAAAAACATTTTGAATGATATTTCATTCATTGTTGTGCATTTTGTAAATGCATAGACAAAAGGATGTTGACAACAGCAATAATATATATGATACGTGGTTGTAGTCTAACTGTACATTTTTATGTAATATAGGTTCCCTCGATAGTACCTGTTAATTAATCCCGTGATATCAGCGTACTAATTGAAACCGTACTAAGCATAAAGTACATTCAATAGGAAAAAAACTACAACAGATCCACAGAAACTTTCTTAAAACTCAATTATACATAGATAAATAACTTTATAAAGTACTGTGATTTTTTTTTTAGTGTTATTATTTGAAATCACATATTAGAGCTTAGTTTGAAACTTTTGAAAAAAAAAATCTATCTAAGGTACATAAACTTCCACTAACATTAATGCGTAAGCTAATTTAATAAGTGATAATCAAGAAATATTAAATAGCAAATTTTAAGTTCAATTTTACATAATAAAGTGCTCTGTCCGAATGCCGTGGCATTGGTCAGATTTGTTGTCGAATTTCTTTTTCTTTTTACTTTCTTACTAATTTGGTGGCGTTTGGCTGGCAAAATAGCATCGCACTTGCCATGCTTTGCGCACTAATCGAAAACTTCCCCGCATTAATCGAGGGATCGTCTAAAAAAAAATTACCGCACTAACGCAAATTGTCACTAACTGAAACCACATAAAGCAAGACAATTTTGTATAAATAATGTTTTAACGGCCATTATGTCAGTATGAGTACCAGGCCGTTCAGTAATACAGAGAAAACACCAGAGTTTAAGGTTTTAACTAAATGTTTATTGAAACTAATTGGGCAGGATATTGAGCGGGCACTACTAATTTTGCCTAACTCCAAAATAAATAGTTTAAACTTCTACTTGAAGCGATATTTCGTAAAACATAAACTTTCAAATAAAGTAAATAGAAATACATAAAAGAATAAACTCACAATCCGTCGATAGTCAAAAGTCAGAGTGCAACTTTAAGATGATTCAATTCCACGTTGTAGGCCAGGTGAGTGCTGATACAGACGTTCCACCAGGTCAAAAAGGCGGCTATATATATATATCCACTTACGCCGCTGCAGATTAGCAACTCAATCTAAATTATCTTCTTCGCGAGGGAGAATCCAATACAGGTTCTCAAGTTTCGAAGCTCCTAAGTTCTCAAGATCCTAAGTACTCCAGATCTCAGATCTGACTCTAAACTTAAATTCGAAGCTTATATATCCCAAGTATCAATTGACCAGCTACAATAATTTGCATAAATATCGATAGAAAACAGAAACACACAATTTCCGAGATTCACACAACATCCGTTGAAGGTTAGAGAAAGAGAGCCTTGATCAACTTTTACGCACATGGATAGTTAGTGGACAAAAATTACGATCTCATTCAAAACATCGCCTACTCACATGATCAGAGTAGCCGAACCGTCACAATGTAATATAGTTAATAGCGTAACCATACAAGTTGTAATTTTCCAACTGGACGAAAAATGTCCGGGCCAGGATTCGAACATGGGATCTCTTGGCTGAAGCCGCCACGCTCTACCAACTGAGTTATCCCGGTCGAATCTGGAGGGCATAATTCATCCAGTATCCATCCAGTATTGGCGGCTTCAGCCAAGAGATCCCAGGTTCGAATCCTGGCCCGGACATTTTTCGTACAATTGGCACAATTACAACTTGTATGATTGCTTTACCAATTTGAGATAATTGTGTTGAAAATAATCTAGTGTAATAGCGTAACATTAATAATATATTAACATCTATTCATCTAGAATGCATATTTCAGTTTAAATGTAGACATTTAATAAAGAGAGAAAGAAAGAAAAAATAAGTACCTTTGCGCATCCATGTTGCTTGCAGCGACCTCTACTAAAAAACGCACACACATACACAAACAAACTGACACTTCTCTTTATTATTATAGCTACTATACATACTGACTATAAATGGATTTACGCTGCGTGTTCATGTCATTAATATACTGTATACGTATATATGGGATAATATAGATTAGAGATTGTTTTACAATACATATACTATTTTTTTTAACATACGGCATATACATCGATTTTTTTTTATTATTACGTCATATGAGAATTTAAAATAATACTCAGTAAATGTACTGTCCATCTAAATTACGGTAGATATACTGGTTACAATGCTGCTGTATTTTTTATCATAATTTTTAAGACATTTTATAGAGTATACCTTAAAGCTTATCTAGGGAAACATCAAAAGTATGTAAGTTATGAATTTTTAAATAATTAATAATTCTCTATATAGCATTGCATTTTATTTTATTTTATTTTTTTAAATTATAAACTGTTTAAAATAGTTTAATTTTAACTAATTATTTGCTAAATAAATATCTGTGACACCTACGTGACATAATAATTAATTAAATAAAATTTCTAAATTATTAAAATAAGAAAAATATAATTATTAATTGTGGTCACCTAGTTTGTAACTTTCTACGTAGAAAGCAAATATTTTGCAATATTTTTAAGATATTTTATAGAGTACTAGCTAAAATACCCGGCGTTGTCCGGGATTTTAAGAATCTTTGTGTAGAAAAATAAATTTCAAAATTAAATAATGTTGTACAGAGAACTTAAAAATGGTAAAATATGTACGTGCTTTCTCTATTACTCATATTGATACTCTCTTTGTATAATTCTCAAACATTTGAAAAATCCGTTAAACTTTCAATATGACGTCATATTAATTTTCTTTTTAATTTTCTAATAACGTCATATTAATTTTCTTTTTAATTCTCTAATAACGTCATATTAAACTGCTTTCTGTACTTACGTATAACGTGATTTTTAATAACGTGAATTATTCTATATTATTCACAACTAGAAGGAAATGAAAGTATGTAAATCATGAATTTATAAATAATTAATTAATAATTTACTGTTTAAAATAATTTAATTTTAACTAATTAATTGCTAAATAAATGTCTGTGACACCTACGTGACATACTAATTAAATAAATACAATTTCTAAATTATTACCATAAGAAAAATATAATTATTAATTATGGTCACTTAGTTTCTAACTTTCTACGTAGAATGCAAATATTTTCATAGAAAAAAATGCTAATTTATGAGCTAAAATATGTAACTATACGTAATCTGGTAAAAAATAGAGAGGTTTTAAAAAGAGTGATGTGGTTTAAAAGAAATGAATAGTGGTATTTATGTACTTAAGTAAGATAAATTGCTCAGATTATTTGAAAAAGAGTGATTACCATAAACGCATTATAATTTCTAATAACTTGCTGTAAGAAAACATGAAATATGATGTAGAGTTCTTTGAAAAAATAAGGAGTATTATTCTTTCAAAATTAATCAAGCAATGATATTTAAACTGGAATACTTCCAGAAGGGTTTTTCAAAAGTTCACTTCTAAACTGTTTTTGGTAAACAAGTTTTCTATAGTTTTCTAAATAATGGTTTAGAATTTCAATAGTTTAAGAGAAAATAAATGTGTCTTTTTAAAATACGGTTTAAATCCTTGAAAAAGAAAGCTTGGTCAACATTATCTTTTAAATATTGGATGAAAGATTATCTATGAATATAGAAGTTATGTATGAAGGAGATACATATACAACAAAGATGGCTAAATTTTATAATGAGACTCAAATGTTTAAATCTTTCACAACTGTCAAATTTATAAATTTGTAAGCCTTATATATTTTTTAAAAGTCACGAATTTACAAACATTTAAAAATGTAATCAATTTCATAAATCAAAAACAGTGTAAACTGCGTGAACAAGTCTTGTTCCGTCCCCAAATTTCGGCAAAATTTGGCGACGGATTGTAAGCTTACATACAGGAAACAATTGTGATCGCATTTCTCCTTTTTATCCCTTTAATATTAATGTAGAATATATTTACCATTTGAAAACTTACAATTTATTCCATACTTTATTTTTTCAAAATTTGTCAAATAGAATCATATTTTGTCTTGCATATTTACTAGATAAATAAACAATATTTTACTTCAATATGATCAAATATATTTTCAAATTGTATGGGCACATTACATTTATTGGGATTCTGGGTAACATTAGATTAATTTTTAACACAATTATTCAAATTGGTAAAGACCACACTTTATATATACTTTGCATATACATGTAACGTGTTTTCAATCTAAGTTCTTTAATTATATGTTAATTAAATGCTGAATCAGTTTTCTGAAAAGCTAACTGAAAAAGCTAATTGAAAAAAGAAAATATGCCCATAGACAAGATTAATTTTAGAATGTTAGAAATATCGTTGGAAAATCTGTTATGTAAATATACAAGTGAAGCATACGGAATGTCGAAGATTATCACCCATATATACTTTCTTCACAATATTAAGTTTTAATGAAATGCTGAATTAATGTACAGAAAAACTAATAGGAAAAGCTAATTAATATATATATATATATATATATATGCCCATAGACAACATAGTTTTAGAATGTTAGAAATAAAGCTAGAAAATCTTATATGTAAATGTACCAGTGAAACATACAGAATGTCTGAAGATTAGCGTTTCTAATGTTAAGGCCTACTGGTTTTGTGACGTCAGAAAAGAAGATTATCAATCCTAGATGCTTTCTCCACAATATTCAGTCATAATGAAATGCTGAATTAATGGTACAAAAAAGCTAATAGGAAAAGCTAATTCAAAAAAGAAAATACAAAGCAAGGTAAGTTAGCCTAAAATGTTATTACATTATCTTTATTATTGTTAAATGTATGAAATTGTTTCGCTTGTAATGAGTTTTTCTACTTTTTAGATTTAATAAGTGGATTGAGACCCAGTGTTTCATTGTAAAATTTGGTCATCTTGGAGCACACGCTCACTTCTCTCGGTTTGTCACTGTATTTACGGAACACCTGTATATACAGGGTGATTTTTTTTAAAGTTGTGAAAGTAAAACACTATAACAAAATAACCACTGATCCAAATGACCTAAAATTTCACCAGTATGCTCCCAAAGTAATGGGGATTTTTTAGGTATGGTTAAAAAAAACTTCAAATAGCACCGACAGATGGCGCTGTAAGGTAGCAGAAACAAATAATATAGTCTGTGGGAGGAAAACAATGGACGGTACTTTGAGAAACCATCTTCCGCAGACCTTCTGTGGTCATTGGACCTATTCTTAAATTCTTTAGTGTCCTAAATCTCCTAAGAGCAGTTGCTGCGCTGTCATTATTCTGATAATACAGTTTCACTAACAACTCACGGACCGTCAATTGCGCAGTCATTGCGAGGATTTCCATAGAATAATGAACACGAGATGTGCGTACTTCACGTTTTTATCGCCAATGTGCGTGAGCCGGGCGCAAGTTCGTCTCCCGACTTTACTGCATGTACAGCGCCATCTGTCGGTGCGATTTTAAGTTTTTGTAACCACATCTAAAACAACCCCATTGCTTTGGGAGCATACTGGTGAAATTTTAGGTCATTTGGATAAGTAGTTCTTTTGTTATAGGGTTTTACTTTCACAACTATAAAAAAAATCACCCTGTACTATATAATAATGAAAAATACAAAGAATGACGATTTCCGTGGTAACTACACAGCAAAGTGGATCCGTTGAAAGTTTCGCTGCATTAACTTTATTATTGTTAATTTTTAAACGGGTTCATCTTGGAATGAGACTCTTGGTATTTTTACTTAATAAGTGGATCCGGGATTTCATTGTAAAATTTTATTGTCTTAGAGTACACTCTAACTTCTCTCAGTTTTCCTTCGCATTTGCTGAAATATCCTGTGACGTCATATTGCCGTTGACAACGAAATGGCCAATAAATTTGCTTTTATTTCATTTTTTGTTCTTTTACTTCAAAATATCGCAAAATTTCAGTTTTTATTCTGTCGAATAGGAAAAAATGTAGTTTCAAATACAATTTGTTTGAGATCTGTATCTGGTTTTACTGATTTTTAATGGTTTTTAAAATAGATTTCAATGATATATATTTTTTAAGTCTATCTCTGTTGCGTGCTCGGTTAAAAAGATTTGCAAGTAAAACAATATACATAGTTCAGTATATGTTTCCGGCTAATATTCCATAACGGAATTAAAACTTCATCACTAAAATAAATAAATAAATAAATAAAATAAAATTAATAAAACAAATAAAACACAAATTTAACAGATATTCAATCTAACTGTGCGCTTAAGCACTGAAATAATCAGAAATAAAATAGGTTGCTTAAAGAAGCGAAATCTTTGGCAATTCCTTCAGCTGTTAATCTTTGGCATGCAGCTAATACGAAAATATCGCTTTTAATAAATTTCAAAACTTTATTTAAATACGTAACTGATACTATTCATAAAAAAATGCTTTTTGGCTCGGTTAATGGGCAATCTCAAAAAATATATTTTAAATGTAAAAAATCTATTAGAGTTTTCAGTAACAATAAAAAACAAGGACGAAAAATCACGTATCAAGCATAGATTATGAAACACTTTCCAACACATTCAGAATACTGTAATAAAATTCACATTTAATAAGGTACAACATAATGTCTAATTGAACAGGTCAAAGGTCAAACCGGACGGGGAATGCTATATTTCGGCTTGAACTCAACTAGCCCCGCACATGTCTAATTGAACAAGGTCAAGGTCACACTGTGCGGAGGGAGACTACCTGTCGGCTTAAGCTCAAATAGCCCCACCTAGTAGAGGTGTTTACTATTACAAAATTTCAGGAGGATGCCCACATTCGGCCAAGCATATATCTAAATTCAATGAAATTATCTGTTTCTATCTTTAAAAAAATTTACTTCAGAATGTGGCAGCGTCCTATAGTTGCCTAATTGAACAATTTGGAAAACGCATAACACATTTGAAAACACAAATAATATCTTAATATTTTTTGTGTAGCCCTGTATATTATATTTGTATATATACTACATAGCATGTTAAAATTTAGTTCAATTAGAAACACATAGCACAGTTTAAAATTTTCCTTCAGCAATTTTCGTCATTAAAATGTACTCGAGGTCTTTTGTGAAGGCCTGTGTATGTACTATAGAATTTCTACACATCAAGTAATATGGAAAGAATTAGTTAAATTTAAAAACGCGTATCACAACTGAAACCATACTTTCAGCAATTATTCTCCATAGACTGTACTGTAACCGAATTATTTTGTGTGTCCCTGTAAATGAACGATGGATGCTTTGCACACTGTATTCTACTCGCATACTAACCATTTTGCACTTCACCTCAGTGAATATCAATTTCGTTATGTTTCAAATAGTGTAATTGTAATATCATAAAAATACACCGCAAAAGACTTTTTGAAATAGACCGTAATATAGCAGAATTATTTTGAGTGTCCCTGTAAATGAACGATAAATTCTATGGACACCATATCCTATACATTAAGCATCTTATATTGCTCCGTAGTTATATATATATATCAATTTCAATATGTTTGAAACAGTGTAACGCCATTGAAATATACCGCAAATGATTTTCTCCCACACTCTAAAAACGAAATTTTCAAAACTGAGCAAAAATACTTAAATCTTAGTAAGTCGCATAGTCAAAATGGCTCCGTATCAAAATTACTCAAGTTTGAAACATGTATAAGCTCATTTATGAAATCATCCACACACTCAAGAATAAAACATCATGTGCTCATATATGTCCATATTTCAAAAATGAGTATAAACTGACTATGTGCTCATTTTTGAGTATGTCCATGTTTCAAAAATGAGTAAGAGCTGCTCTAATCATTTTTGAGTATGTTTATGTTTCAAAAATGAGTATGAACTGGCCTCTATGTGCTCATTTTTGAGTATGTCCATGTTTCAATAAAAAGTTCGAATAAAAAGTAATTTTGTTCGAAACTGAGTATTTCAAATCTCTGGTATTTTAGAATTGAAAACATTGGGTCGTCATATTTCAAACAAAAAGTTTCATAACAAAATGAAAACATCGATTACACTTAGATTTGAAAGAGTCATTTTTCTCAGTGCCTAGACTGTATTGTAACAAAAATAGTTTGAGTGTCCCTGTAAACGAGCTATAAATGCTACACACTTCATTTTCAATACCGAACATGCCATAGTAAACCTTAATAACATATATCAATTTCATGGAAATCCGAGTATATTTACGAAAGTTAGAGACAGACATACGGCAGACAGACAGACAAACCGAAATTATAAACAATTTTCAGCTAGTGTTAAAAAGGGTTTCCCCTGTTAGGGCAGTTTGTTCCGTAACATAGGAATCTCTGGTTGGATCCTCAGGAATAATTTGAAATTCAAAGATTGATATTTAACCTAACTAAAATTAACAGGGAAAATTATATGTTTTTGTATACACGTAGCATAAATTTTGAGTTAATTACTTCAAACAAGGCTTAACACACCATAATCCGCGAAACGATCTTAAATGATTACAAACGCATTAAAACTTTCTAACGATTACTGCATAACATAGAAGGTTAATGGGATAATTACACTATTGAGTAATTATGTAATGTAATCAAAACGCAATTATCATTCTTAAAGAATGTGAGTACTTAATCTGAACGAACATTGCGGGTAAAATTAACGCACACAGAAGAATTTTTGAAATACTAAGAATATTGATTAATTTAATTTCTTTAATATTCTTTATTTTCGTTTCATTCTTAATTTGTTTTTAATATTCTTTGCTTTAAAACATTGCTGAAAAATAAACAATGGATCGAAGTCGGAGCATTTGATCTTTACGAAGAAAACTTTTCTTCGATTATTAGCAGAAATATCAGTAGTGTTTTAATATTTCTACACGTAAAATAAGTGACACATAATTATTAAAAAAAGAAAGGAACATAAAAGTTTTTGTTTCACGATTAAAACGCTAAAAAATGCAAACCCAAGGTTCACTGCTTATTGTATCTAAAGTCGCATCATTAAAACATTTGAAAAAATATAAAACATATTTGAATTTTTTAAAAGAAATGTCGCCTGTTTTATCATTTTATTAATTTTTATTTTCTAAATAAAACAAATTTTTATATATGTTTTTATATATGTATATAAATAATTAAACCTAAATATTACGTTGCGGAAAATATTCCTTGTTATTTTAATTAGAATATTTTATAAATTATGCTTATTAATTTATACTTTTATCGTTACATTTCATAATATCTACATGTCTATTTCTTAATACCTATTAAATGACCAATTATTATATTTGAGTAATTTTCTTACTTCTTAAACTTAGAAATCAGCTGAATAAAATAAGTAGAAAAGGAAAATATCCAACTTAGACATTATTACTTACCTGCCTTATTAGTGATAAAAAAAATAAAAAGGACGTTTTTATGCTTCGCATACATCGTGAAAAATAGAATTTTTTAATAATAAAGAAAAATATACAGTGGTGGTCAGAATTATAAGAGCAGCTGAAAGTTGCGCAGGAAAAAAATTATTTATGATTAAATAAAAATAAAGTGAAATTTATATATAAAATGCGTTTCTAATGTTAGATATCATTGTAGAATGCAAAACATTGGAAAACGCAAAATACGAATGTTTTGCGATAATGAACAAAATATGTCATTGAACAAAATTGAACAATTGGACAAAATTATCAGGATAATGAATGTTTTTGCCTGAAACACACTAATAATTAATAATCTCCCCTTCTTTTTAATCACTTTTATCATTATTGGAAAAATGGAGTTTAACAGTTCCTTCAGAACTTTCTTGGAAATTTTTGACCAGGTTTTTTTGATGGAGGACATGAGCTCTTGCTTGTTTTCAAATTGTATACAATTTTTGTATACTTCGTGTGCCAGAATACCTGTCCAGCTGGAAGAAATAGTTTCTACTCGTTATTAATGGTGCTTCTGATAAAAGATTATCGCACAATACATCAACATAACCCTCATAATTCATTCTACCCTGCACAAAAACTGTTGGGGAATTTCCACCAGTTGCGAAACCTCTCCAGACCATTATTGAGCCACCTTCAAATGCACTTTTTGAGAAAATTTCTTTTCTCTACGCAGATCATACCAGAAGTAGCGGAAACCATCTGGTACATCTAAGTTAATCTTTTTCTCATGGAAAAAGATAACATAATTCCAAATTTTTTACTATAGTAATGCATTTTTTGGCAAACTTTATAAATTAAACATTTCAATTTCAATTTCGCTTTTTAATCATAAATATAAAATAAACCCGTGCGGTGTTTTTTATAATTGCTGAGCATCATATAATGTGGTATTATTTTTTGTGGAAACAATAATTTGAGGAAAACCTTTCATTTCTTTCTTGAAAACAATGCCGATTTAATTTTTAATTTTCAGCAAATTTTAATCAAAAACATGTTTTAACGAAATGTTAAGTGTGCTATGTCAGAAGCCTGTGCAAAATCTTTTCATATGGCATCTCATTCGTCGTTCTGCGTTTCGTATTTTCTGAGAAAAAGGGATGTTGACAGGAGAAATAATATATATATGATTTTAGTTAGCCGTATAGAATAACCGTAGTTTCTCACAGTTCTAGAAACCGTTCCATTATATTCAGAAAGAGAAAGAAGGTTAATTTTTTAAATACTTTCAGAAACTAACAGGTTTTCCAAATTAAGAAAAATGTCCCTTCTGATTTTTACGGGGAACAGTGGGTCACCTGTTATTTCAGAAATATAAACATCAGAAACGTATTGTATTCTGGGGGTTTTCATTGGTGTTTCACAAATTGTTTTCTGAACCTGAGACAGAATTTTTTCGTAATCGTAGCTAACTACGAGGTTAAAGTGATTTTCGTAATTGACTCTGGTATATCATAAAAAATTCTGCATTTTTCTATTCTGGTTCATAAAAACCTTTAATATTTAATAAGCAGTTATATTGTAAATATTTCACTGCATCACTATTTATGGTAAAATAAGGATAGCCAGAAATAATTTATACGATAACCCAACAGACTTAATCTGTTTTAAATTTCTTAAATGAAATGTGATAGCCTTTTTCAGATAATTTTTTAGCCACTTAATCCTGACAAACATTAAATATCCAAGCCTGCAGAAAATACTTTTGAATATACATCTTAACTGCTTCAGGTGTTTTAAGAGTTTTGTAGATTCGCAGAGTTACAAAATGCCGAGCTATTTCACATACAGTTATTTTTTTCACAAAGTGAGGATGAATATCGCAAAAACGTCACACAGAAGATCTAACAGAATTTAACACATTTATCGAGAAACGCATAAACGTAAGCTGTGTCTTAAACTTAAAAAAAAAATTACACTTATCATAGTCATGGAAAATTCAAGAGACATTATAATGCATGTGTTGAACCTTCCTTGCAGCTGTACCCTAAGTTGCCGTTCCTATAACTATGTTTATAACTTTTACTTTGTCTTTATGACTACATTTATATACAGTGTGTCCCAAAAGTCTCCGTACAACTTCAAAAATTTATTACAAAAAAAAGGCCTACAGCAAAAATAATTACAACAGTACATAGAGTAACTTAAAAAGTTTTTTCTAAGTATACTTGTACATGAGATCCTTTCCTTGCACGAAGAATATCGAGTCGATATTCCAATTCCATCCACGTGCGTTTCAGTATGTTCATCATGATGAAATCTGATCAGATTTCATCACCAGTAGTTACAACTGTTTGATGAAATCTGAACGAAAGTTAATAGTCTCATGGAATTGTAACAAAAGATCCAAACAGCAGTAGCTACTGTTGATGTTAGCATGAAAAACGTTCTTGGATTTAATTGGAATATCGTCTTGATATTCTTCGTGCTACAAAAGGATCTCATGCTGAAGTTTACTAAGGCAGTAGAAAAAAACTTTTTAAGTTACTCTATGCACTGTTGTAATTATTTTTGCTGTAGGCCTATTATTTTTTTGTAATAATTTTTTGTAGTTGTACGGAGACTTTTGGGACACCCGGTATTTCTAAACTTACAAAAACACTTGATTTCTGTCGGAACTGCACGTGATAGAATTATTTTTGCATTTTATTCCAAGTCAGGATTAAAACAGAAACAAAAAATCAAACCATGCCTCAGGCATAAATTAAAAAACATTTTACAATACTAACAGCATATTTCTAAGACATTTCGTTATTAATACAATAAAATCGATCACAGTCCTTTCTGTAACCGAAGACTTTCGTGCATCTCCGTAAATGAATCATAAATCCTACGCTCTGTATAATCTATAGAAAATATGTTGCATTGAACTCCTGTGATCCATTTCAATTTAATCATGTTTGAAGTATAATAACATGATTAAAATGCATTCCATACGGCTTTTTCCTATCGATCATAATTTAAGGGAAATTTTTTGTGCGCCCCTGTAAGCCAATTATAAAGGCTTCTTATTGTGATCCCGAATTCATGGTATAAACTTGCAGGGGTGGTACAGGACACTGTAACAATCACTTATTGTAGAGGAAAACAGGGTCAGAAATCCATTTATTAAGTCAAAATTACAGGGCGTCTCACTCCATTCTGAAGTCGTGTTTTCGTTCATAACTTTAACAGTAGTGAAAAAAAAATTAACAAAATTCGCAACAGACACGTAAAATGTAAGAATATTGTAAGGATTTCATTAAAGTTTCTTCACTATTATTAAATTTCTGAACGAAAACGTGACTTCGGATTGAAGTGAGACGCCTTGTAACAATCACTTATTCTAGAGGAAAACAGGGTCAGAAATCCATTTATTTAGTCAAAATTACAGGGCGTCTCACTCCATTCTGAAGTCGCGTTTTCGTTCATAACTTTAACAGTAGTGAAAAAAAGTTAACAAAATTCGCAACAGACACATGAAATGTAAGAATATTGTAAGGATTTCATTAAAGTTTCTTCACTATTATTAAATTTCTGAACGAAAACGTGACTTCGGATTGAAGTGAGACGCCCTGTAACAATCACTTATTCTAGAGGAAAACAGGGTCAGAAATCCATTTATTTAGTCAAACTTACAGGGCGTCTCACTCCATTCTGAAGTCGCGTTTTCATTCATAACTTTAACAGTAGTGAAAAAAAAATTAACAAAATTCGCAACAGACACGTGAAATGTAAGAATATTGTAAGGATTTCATTAAAGTTTCTTCACTATTATTAAATTTCTGAACGAAAACGTGACTTCGGATTGAAGTGAGACGCCCTGTAACAATCACTTATTCTAGAGGAAAACAGGGTCAGAAATCCATTTATTAAGTCAAAATTACAGGGCGTCTCACTCCATTCTGAAGTCGCGTTTTCGTTCATAACTTTAACAGTAGTAAAAAAAAAAAATTAACAAAATTCGCAACAGACACATAAAATGTAAGAATATTGTAAGGATTTCATTAAAGTTTCTTCACTATTATTAAATTTCTGAACGAAAACGTGACTTCGGATTGCAGTGAGACGCCCTGTAATTTTGACTAAATAAATGCATTTCTGACCCCGCTCTCCTCTACAATAAATGATTGTTACAAAGTCCTGTACCAACCCTTAAAATTTGTTATAGACCATAATGTTTGAAGAAAACTCATTTATCGCAGGCTTTTGCTGTTAAGGTCATTAATGGTTACAATTTACAAGAGTATGTACACGATAATTAGAACACGGCCAGATGGCCAGACGGATAGACAGACAGACAAACCGAATTGATAAGCAATTTTTTAATTAAAAACTACATGAAAAACACTTTTCAGTTTGAAGAAAACTCATTTATCGCATGCTTGTGCTATTAAGATCATTAATGTTTAAAATTGTCACGAGTGTATTTACGAGAATTAGAACACGGCCAGATGGCCAGACAGATAGACAGACAGACATCCTGAATTCAAAATCAGTTTTTTTAATTTAAAACTACATGAAAAACACCTTTCAGTTTGAAGAAAACTCATTTATCGCATGCTTGTGCTATTAAAATCATTAATGTTTACAACTTACACGAGTATATTTACGAGAATTAGAACACGGCCAGATGGATAGACAGACAGACAAATCGAATTCATAAGAAGTTTTTTTCATTTAAAACTACATGAAAAATACCTTTCAGTTTGAAGAAAAGTCATTTATCACAGGCTTGTGCAATTAAGATAATTAATGTTTACAATTTATACGACTATATTTACGAGAATTCGAACACGGTCAGATAGCAAGACGGATAGACAGACAGACTCACCGAATTCATAAACACTTATTTAATTTAAAACTACATGAAAAACACCTTTCACTTTGAAGAAAAATCATTTATCGTAGGCTTGTGCTAAGATCATTAACGTTTACAATTTGCGAAAAAAAGAGCTAATCTGAAAAAAAGAAAAAAAAAAAATCAGTAAAAAATCTTACAAATAACATATAATTCAATTACAATATATTGGTTAGGAACTGTCACAGAATTTCCAAACATGAAGAATTTAAGTGCCATGTCATGTGTACTAAATATGCACAAGCTGTCAGTTTACACACGCGAATGTCTACTTAACGTATCGACCTGAAATGTTCTGAACAATTGAATTCAGCCATGTCGTGATTAGTTGTCATTTCAGGCAGAAAAATTTCATCTAGAAAGGCTGTGCTAATCGAGAGAATTCCTTTATAAATGTATACAGATAACGTATTCAGTATGAGATAGTATGGGAATATAAAGCAAGTTAAAGTATACTGATTTCCACTGTATCGTATTTATGTATTTAATTTAATTAAAGATGTAGGAATGGACAATCAAGTATGTAAAATTGTATTTTACACTAACGTAAAACATTATTTTATTATAATAAGTACTTAATATTTTAATTTCTACGGCCTTAAAATAAGACATTTGCTTCACAAGTTCAAATATGCTGCTTTCCAAAACAATCATTTTTTTATATTTAATCCCATTAAAGATACATGAATGAACAATTACGTATAGAAAATTGTATTATTTCACTAAAACATTTTAATACAATATGTATCTAATAATTTGTTCTGTGTTTGCTTAAAAGTAGACATTTGCTTCGTATGTTAAGAGGGTAAATACCGAGGCTAACGAAAAAGAAAGGCTACCGCGGTGCTTAACAGGTATCTTTTTTTACAGACCGCCGGAGTCACGTGATGCTCGAATGCACCAATGAAGGTGTACGAAAATAGCATCACGTCACTCTAGCGGTCTGTAAAAAAAGATAAATGGAGTGCACCGCGGTAGCCTGTCTTTTTCGTTAGCCTCGGTAAATACAACCCTCAAAAATTCAAACTTTTCTTCAGCTTTGAAAAAAATTACGTTTCTTTTCTTTTTCAATGCTGCCTTGGAGCAATTGGGAATGAAACCCCATATAAACCTATGGGATTGATTCCACAATTTATCCATTAGCTCAGTGTATTGCATGTATCTTTTTGAGTTTTCCCAGTATTTGACTGGTCTGTTTATATGCGTTTCTCTATAGTATTGACTGCCAAATTATGACAAAAAAATCTTTGCTGTAGTTCGCGCATGCGCAGTACAAATTTATTTCATACAAACACCCATATCTCGCCAAATATTCAATACATTAATATGTTAGTTGTAGTATACTATTTCTATCGTTCTTTGTCAATTTTTTAGAAAACAGTGTTAAATTCGGTTGAAAACTCTGTATGCTATATATATATATATATATAAATGAATTTTTCACAGAAACATTAATATCTTCAAGAATATGCGTGCTATTCTTAGACAAATGCACAAAAACGTTGAACAAGACCTACATAGTCATTTGCCACACTAACGGGGAAACGAAATATTATTTTATTATTGATTTTTTATTACCCTCCTAATTATCATCGTAACTAAATCTTCTCTGAAAAACATGAAGTCAAACATGTTCTTTACATCCTCAAAGTTGAAGGGTATTTCGGGCATTTCCTGACGATTTTCAGTAGATATTCGACATAACGTCTGAAATCGAAAGTGTCCGGTCACTGCCCATTAATTTCTGGACATCAGTATACAATTAGGGTTGAAACTTTATAAGGAATGTACAATCGTAAAAAAAGGGGGGGGAACACCCCCATACTAACGTTACTGCAAATGGAAACTGGTACAAATCTATTAATAATAACGTCAGCTAATTAATGCAATACTTAAATTTTCCTTAGGAGTCATCTACATGTAGAAATTTTACAAAACTTGAAAAATTTCAATACAAAAAATTTTAGCATCATATTTGGATTCTTCGGTAACTTTTACCTTCGGATAACAATTGGGAAGTAATTCGGTCAAGTAATTTATGAATTATTGAGTTTTAAAATTTGGAATGACTAATGTTAAATTTCATTTTAAAATTGCAAAAAATATTAGAATACGGGTATAATTAGTACATAGCAGAAATAATCAATTTTTGATTCGTATATTTGAAGCTACGAAAAATTGATTTCTGCTAAAACATTCATGCATTAAAACTTATATTTTCTTTCGAAAATTAATTTAAAAAATATATAATATTTTGAAAGAAATTTACAAAAAGAAAATATGAATTCTAATGTGTGAATTTACATATCTGATATTAAGATTCAATACAACACATTCCTTATCGAAAAACGTACGCGTAGCATTTAACGCTGGTTAATATTCGATATTTCGATACATCACGGCCAATTGACGGAATTGCTTTAAGTGCATTTCATTGGTTTTATACAATTTCAAATGGAAAGAAATATACATACGTTATCGAAGACAATTATTGTTTGTTTTGTTTTTTTAATAGGAAAATATGTATCAAGTAGTTTTTGTTATTTTACAGAGTCACACAAAAACCTGAGATTACATAGTCTTATATGGGTATTTATGAAAGTGTTATTTTCGTATTTTTCAGCAGAATAATATATTAAGGTGGCCCGAAACAGAAACCCTGGTGGAAAAAAAATCCGTTTTCAATTTTTTATTTTAAAAATTAATTAAGATGTGTTAGAAGAAAATGACGCAAACTGCATGTAAATACGATAATTAGATCAAAATATATAACACTTTGTATGTTGTACGGTCTGTGGTTTTTGTGCTCTCCTTCATAATTTAAATTCCTTTATCTCATAATGTGTTTTTTTTTCCTTTTTGGTAATAATTTTCCTATTTAAATCGATATATCTAAATAAATGTCTATGAAAATAAAACTATGAAATTTTGTATAGTGTTTTACAATTATATGTTCTTCGTAGTTTTAGAGAAAAGAAATTAAAGTATGATTTTTGTAGTAAAAACTACTATTTAAAATATTTATATTTGATTATATTAAAATTATTATTATTTTTCAATAATTATATTTGAAAACCCTGAAGACAAATTAATATTTATTCTTTTCTATATTCAAAAAACGGGAAATGTATTAAAAAACAGAACCTTTTTGAAAAGGCCAGGACAACATTAATTTGTAAGTATTATCTAAAAAAAAAAAAAAAAAAAAAAACGCTATTTTCCACGGTAGCGGTTATTTCTTGAAATGCGTATTGGAGATGAACTAATTTTTTGTATATTACTTATGTGGTACATATATTATTAATAGTCTTATACAAAGCCACAGAAAATAACTATTACTGAATGTGCAGTTAAGCATATTTTAAGAAACATTTTTACGACGAAAAATATTAAATAGCCTGTGTTTAAATTAAGAGTGGGGGAGCTCCCAAAAGTTCCATTTTTTTATTTACTCTGTCCCTGATGCCGTTATTCATCTCATTACAGTACGTTGTCAATCTACACTAAGTAAAACTTAACAGAAAAGAGTATAACATTTATATTATTATCTCGTTTAAACATAAATTTCTCTGCAAAATAGATAAATATGCCTTCCTTAATATATGATAACTAATTTCCAACAAAATACTTTAAGTTTCTCGCTTACACGAATATAAACATCGTTCTATAGACTATATGTAAGTATATTTTTGTTAACCCTTTCCGGCACAGACAAAGCCTGTTCGTAAAATGAAAAATTACTGACTGAAATTACTGACACCGGAATTTACAAACAACATTTTTAGAAAATAAGAATCCCTTATTTTAAGCTTTCATTATAGAAACAAAATTTTATTAAATATTCTTGGTGTCGATAGCAAATTTGGAATTAAAATTAGGTGTGCCCGGAGGGGGACCACTGTGCTGGAAAGGGTTAATGTATAGTACGAAACTTTTCCAGATATGATTTGAAACTTTTCCAGATATGATTTAAAACTTTTTTACTCTTGTAATATGTTTTTTTAACCACTTTAATAAAGGCACGTTTTGATGATTTTATATTCAAAATATTAGAATTATATTATAGAATTAAATTACTCATTTAACCATATTCCTTATTATATTACATTATTTATCCTATGTATTATTTATTACATTAAGAGAACATTGCTTTCTAGTTGAAAGGATGCAGCTGAAATCATTATAGTGTAGTTATGCATTATATAGTCTTTTATCCCTTTGTAATATTTCCCAAATTTCAAACGGGAGGATGTAACTACATATTAACAAATATTTCGCATCACAATGTCTTATCCATTAGTACAGCGTTTAAACATTATGTGCTTGTCACTTTAAAATAGGCAATATTCTATATTTGTAAGTATTATGGCTAATGCATTACATATCTATAATGAATATTACAATTTGGTTATATATTTTAGACTCGCTTTTGTAACTTCGCAATTACGAAAAGTATCAAAGTAACTAGAATTGTTATAACTAAACACATTTTATAAGAAAAACAAAACACCCGAAATGAGTATTTATGCTAGGGTCACACTGAAATTTTTGAAGTGCGATTACATGGAACAAGTTAAACTTAGCAACTCTAAAGACTGTTCAAAGTCATTTCATCCAAGATCAATGACCATTTTAAGCGAATTTTCCAAAGAGTTAATGCCTCAAGCAATCAATGTCTTGGAACAGATGAGAAATATGCATTTATAGTCTCATTAATCGCATCTTCGGAATGAAAACAAAGCCCGCGTAAATTCTTTTTAGATAACAAAATAGCCAAAACTCCCACACAACAGGATCAGGAGAACAAGGTTGTATCACTTTGGTGATTTTTTGTTCAAGAAATTCGACTATAATTCATGATGAATGACAATATGCATTTCCATTGGGAAGCATGAATCCCCTAAAATTCACTTCTTGGAGAATTTCTGGAAGACATCTCGTACTTACCAGCTAGTTGTAACTGTCTTCTGTCCCTCTAATTTTGTAGAGTTGACCAGTTCTGTACATCTGAAGAACACAATATACATTATTTTTCTTATAGCTCGTTGTCTTTTCATTATTGTTGATTTGAGGCCATCTTCAAATACCCTTATTTTACCTTATTGACGTGTTGCAACGAAAAACAAAAAGTATTTACGTTTCATCACCAGTTATGATTTTAGAAATAAATTCGTTCACAGCATCATTAAGTCATTTTAAGTTTTCTTTAGTGATTGTGATACGCTTTGCATTTTTGTGTTCTTTTAAATTTTGGGGGACCCAACGATAATTTAATTTTTTTCATATTCATGTGCAGTTCTTCATAAATAGTTTTATATATAGCTGCAGATCCAATGTAAAGTTCCCTCTATATCAGTTGGTAAGCACAGCGATTATTATCCATCAACAGTTTTAGTAAGAGCGACATATTTTCTGAGACTACCGACCTCCGATTATGTTATTAAATCAACGTCTCAGTTTATTGAGAAAATAAAAAATCAGAGGCTTGAAAATTCCTCCATTATTGCTAGTTTGGACGTAATATCTGTATACCCGCCTATCGATGTCAACGAGGTCTCTAACAATATTGAAATTTTCATCGATTCTGATCCTACATGTACAGAACACAGTGAAATCCCGTTTGAATTTGATTGTCAACAACAATGTTTTTGTATTCAATAACCGAGTCTATAAACAAAACAACGGGGCCCCAATGGGCTCCCCTATTTAAAATTTGGTGGCGTAATCTAAAGTACGCCGGGTGGAGAATATGATAATAGAAACTTTGATACCGGATCAGCAAATCAATTTCACACTTGAAATAAAACAAGACCAAAAATTAGCTTTTGTGGATGTCCAGTTAATCAGAAACATGACAAAACAGTGTCTGGATCGCACAGTTTTCAAAAAGGTTAGCAGATCAAATACTACTATCCCTTTTGGTTGCAGTTCCCCTATAAGTTACAAATTGACACCATTTAATTATTATGTAAACAGAGTGTTTGAAGTTTTTTCAAGCCATCTACTTAAAGATGAATTATATATAATCAGAAAGGTAGCAATGGAGAAGTCACTTCGGTGCCATTTTCTAGAAAACAAATCAAAGATTGATTGAAAGTGAAAGATTATGGAAAACAAAGAAGAATTCCGGATTAAAAAATTAATTTTTGTAAAGTTAATCACATTCCAAGACTTTTCAAAAGTATGAGACATACCCTTCTGAAATACGATATAAAGTTAATCGTGGTCCCTCCACTAAAGTTACAAAGATTTGTTAAATGCGAAAATGGATCCAGTTTAGATTAAAAAAAGATCAGGTGTTTACCTAATACCTTTTAGAAAGGATAATAAATAATCCCTTTATATAGAAATGACAATGAGGAAATTTCTAGATAGACTAAAGTATAATGAAGCAGACCTTAGATTGAACAGACTTCGTACAGCGTTAGCGGGATTAGCTCAGATTCAACCTATAAAAGTTGAATTTTATAAATACAAAATTATTTTTCGTACGAATAATTACCAAAAAGCCATTATAAGAAAATCTGTTGAGATAACTTCCAGAACTGAAACAGTTCGTGGTGAAATTTTGTCGTATGATTTCCATTGAATTTAGAGAGAATTTTTAGAAAATAGATAAAAGTTTGTTGATTTTTTTTCTTTTTCGCCACCGGCACTTAACTTCCGTACCACCTTTGAACATTAATGGTCTCCCCTGGATCAGCTATAGCAAGGAAGATCAGAAATGACAGCATTATCCCTGAGAATGGCCAAAAATGTCGGCAGAAAACGATTGAAGTATGTGTGTTTAGTGTTTTAACATCTAGACAAAAATAAATAGATTTTAGCACCTTTAAGCAATGAATACACTTGTGAATTTTACATGTATTTTTTGAGAATTTTTTTAATTATTTGTTCAAGATTAATTTTGCAGTGCATTGCAGTTTTTAATGTTTTTAATGAATGCATATGTTACAAACCTAAAGGTTAAAAACAGATCCAATTCTATTCAAAAGCAGTATGGATTGCAAACGAAATCAAACTTAAAACTGTCTTTTCTTGCAGCTGATCCATCTTATGCTTTTGAAAGCTGTTTGTTAAAAACAATTTCTCCAAAAAATCAAAATTCAGCCCAAAACCCAAAAGCAGTACTGTCAAATTTTATAAAATGCTTAACAACTGAACCATATTCGAAAACAAAAAGAGGAAAATGTAGCAAACGATCAGAAACAGAGACAAACTATGATAAAATAAAACAAGTTGGAAATTGTACGTCAAACGTGACAAATGAGGTGCGTTCGTACTATAGCTAGTTATAAAAATATTCAGATCTAGATGATTTTTTATTCTGTGAAATGGATTATATCGTCTGCAGATTAATTTCTGTCATAAAATAAGTATCTCGGTCGCTTGACGATTAAACTTCGAAAGCTCCTATAAAAAGAAAGCACCGATTTAAAAAAAAAAAATCAAATTTCTTAATATATGTTTTTATTAATATTTTCTAAAGTTTTGATTCGATTTAAAAAAAAATTGAAATGTCTCGACAAAATTCTTCAAAGATAATATATCTTAAATTTTAAACCATTCGGTTGGGTAGTTTTTGCGTTGTTATATGCGGACGGACGGACGGACGAACAGACAGACGGACAGACAGACAGACAGACAGACGGACGGACGGACGGACAGACGGACGGACCAGACGACGACAATAGGTGCTACGTATTTATATAATTACGAACGCACCTAAAAAGAACAATTAAAGCGGAAAAATGCAAAAATTGCATTGCAAAACAGAACTGAGCAAAAACTCGAAGTCAGATGCTAAAACAAACTGGAAGTAAATGTAGAGCAGAACCAGAAGATATGAAAAGCCCTAAACCTCAAAATTATTTAGATCCATTTCTTCCAGAAACCAAAAACCATGTGTCAAAGGCAAACTAAAAATCGAATTATTCGCTAATATACAGTAATAAGCATTGTTTTGGTAAAATTTATGTTGTATTAGTTATTCATTAGTTACTTCCTGTTTTTTACAAGGTCGAAGTTAAAAGAGTGTAAAGCACGAATGTTGAAGTATTTATTATTTGAGGGAGTTAGAATGACAGCCCCACTAAAAATATCTGAAGATTATCTTTAAAAAATATGTGTAGAAAATCTGTAGGTATTTGGCCCACTTTTTTTCAAATCTTCAAAATGTCTGCGAAATTTCTTAAAAAATTCTGCAGATTTTTTAAAGGTAAAGTTAAATCTGCAAAATGTTTTCAGATTTCTGTAGAATTTCTGAAGAAAGTGGCACTTTCTTAAGATAATCTTCAGATTATTTTTAGTGGGGAGTGAACAATCATTTCCTAGAATAGTCAATATTTAGTAATTTGAGAAATGAACTTTCTTGTGAAACTTGTCGTATTGCCGTTGCATTAAGTAGTCCAACTTGTTTTGACCTTTAGCGACTCCCTAAGTGAATTATGACTTGTTGGACTACTATCACACTGACTAGAAATTAATGTACGTTCAGTGAAAATATGGTTACCTAGATTTTTTAAATTTGTGACTTACTCCACTGTCATTCTAACCCCTCCAATTAGTTATAATATATTCAAAATTAATGTATCTTAAAGTTATTTATTTTATTATTTAAGTTATGATTAAATTAAATTATTAGTATAAAGTAGTTCATTAATAAGTGTTTCAACTTTCAATTTTATGTAACTTTTATAAAGTATTTCAAAAAATGCTAACAAGTAAATGAATATCTTAAGAAAAACTTAAATGCATGAAATAAATGACACATTTAGCTACTTTGGACGTTTCATTTATGTTTTAGCTGCTGTGAATGTGACAAAAATGACCTATTTCCTACAATCATATATTGTTTACTTAGATTAACATAATCTTTTTTATTTTCATAAAATATATGATTACTGATTAAAGACCCAAACAACGAAAAGATGGGGAATTGTGTCTCTGTTAGGCACAATGACCTTGTAACAGAAAAACAAGTTTTTAGCTCTGGAAAACTCCGAAATTTCATAAAAGTCAAAGTATCGTAATGCCTTCATTCAGTTTTTTATCCATTTATAGTATGCTCCAGAGATGACAAGTGAAATCTCCTCTTCATAATAACAACACTTCGCAACCCTATGCAACACAAGTGGAAGAAAATATCATGTAAAACAAAATTTCGAGAAGTTGAAATAAAAGCTTTGTGGTAATATACTTTAAAATATTAATGAAGGTGATACTAAACTCTCTCCAAGAGAAATCTATGAACGATTTGTTGTTAAATATGGAAAATATATAATTTATATATATTTATATAATTTAGAGCATTTGAATGTTTGATCTTTTATGTTAGCCGGGCGTAGTTGATAAGTCAAGTGTTGTTCAGATCACCATTATTTGTATTACTTCGATTTTATTTAAAATTTAAAGCTTTCACTCGTTTCAATAAAAATAACATATCTATACTAATATTATTAAAAAAATTGTTTGTTTGTTTGTAGGTATAATCTCTTGAGCTACTGAACCGATTTCAAAATTAACGGTGGCAAATTCATGATGAGAGTCTCTGCTTCAACATAGGCTATATTTTATGTTGGTGCCACTGCCCTTAAAGGGGTACAGGAGCAAAAATTTTTCTAAAATTAGGATCTTTGTGATATTGAAGTGGCTAGAACCTTGAAATATGCCATAGAGTTATTTATAAGATGTAAATGCAATCTATGAACGGATTCTAAAAAAATCGAAATTTAAAATGTTTAAATGCGCAAAAAGCCTTCTAAAAACGTTCTAAATTATTATTTCTGTGGAATTTTTAATGATAGAAACCGGAAATTTGACATGACTGTGCTACTTTGAAGATACAAATTCACGCGCAGAACAGCTTTTAAAAAATTCAAAATTTGAAAGCGTGAGAGAAAAAAAAAATTCTAAATTACTTTTTGTGTTATACTGAAGGGACTCAAAAGTAAAAATTTGACATGGCGGTTACTTTTAAGATACAAATATTCGTTAAGAATGGTTTCTAAAACAAATACGAAATTTAAAAGGGCGACATAAACGGAAAACGTTCTAAAAACTTTATAAGCTACGATTGTTAGGAATAGAAACTCAAAAATTGACATGGCGTTTACTTTTAAAACGTAAATGTCCACACGGAACAGTTTTGTTAAAAGATCGAAATTTAAAAGCGTAAAATAGGCAAAAATTGTTCTTAAAAACGTTCTAAATTACGATTGCTATGGAATTGATAGGGATAGAAATCCAAAATTTGACGTAGCTATTACTTTTCATATGCAAATGCACACACAGAACAGTTTTTCTTTATTATTCAAAATTTAAAAACGTGTAGAATAAAAAAAATGCTCTAGTCTTATGATTTGTGTGATACTGAAGAAACTAGAAATTTTAATTTTGGCATTGCGGTTTCCGTTAAGATACAAATGCTCGCTAAGCATGGTATCTAAAAAAATACGAAATTTAAAGGATATAATAAGCAAAAAACTTTCTAAATTACGACTTCTATGGAACTGTTGGGGATAGAAATTTGAAATTTGACATTGCTGTGACGTTTAAGACCCAAATACTCGGAAATTCGAAAAAGTGAAACGCACGAAACACGTTCTTAAACGTTTTAAATTACAATTTCTAAGGAATTGTTAAGAACAAAAATCTGGAATTTTACATGGTTGTTCCTTTCAAGATGCAAATGCACACATGGAACAGTTAAAAAGAAAATTTAAAATTTAAAATGGTGCAGGAAAAACAAACTTTCTATACTTACGATATTTGTGATAGGAAAGGACTAGAAGCTTGGCAGAGGGGTTACTTTAAAGTAATGCTCGCTAAGAAGGGTTTCTAATAATATTCGAAATTTAAAAAGGAGAATGAGCAAAAAACGCTCTAAATTACGATTTCTATGGAATTTTACATAATATATGTTAACGATTTCAAAAGCACACAAACAGCACTTGGCACATTTCTGCAACTACGCGTGCAAATCCGCGGGTTCTGCAAGTATTACATACATTTAAAACACACAACAAAAAAAAGAAAGAATACCACCGACGAAAACATTTTTTTTCAACATAAGAAAATTGTTTCTAATTTACACTAAGTGAAAAATAAAGGTACTACTGGCGAGTAAAAAAGGTGCTATTGGCGAGATTTGTTCCTGTATAATATAAAAGTACCTTTCGTTTTTTGAAATTTCTTTTCCAAAGCGTAATATTTTAGTTTTTATTATTTCCTCATTTTAAAAAAAATTGTAATCGAAAAAATATAATTTTAAGAATACAATTTACAGAAATTCAAAAAAGAAATATTTTCCAAAACGGTTAAGCTATGTCGAGATTTATTTCTAACAGTATTATAACATAAAAAAAAGATATTCTTTCTCTAGATTTTTTTTCCACCAATCGAAAAGAGAAATAAATATTCATTAACTAGAAAAACGCCAGAGCATAAATCTTTCACTTAGTTAAAACCGCTCCAGAAAAAATATGTAAATACTTTTTATGTATTAAATTACGTTCAGCAACCGAAAGTTATAAATTGGGAAAAGATACGGAGGAAACGAGTATTTTTTTCTATTAACACGCAATAAATCAAATTGATTAAATTATTATTTACTCATGTTCCTCACGCAGCATATGTTTTAAAATTTTTTCGATTGGAATTATAACAAAAAAAAAATCATACAGAACTTGGATAGTGTATATTAGATTTAGAGTAATAGTAAATAGTGTTTTTTTTTCTGGAAAATAATTCATATATTAAAGAAATGAGAAACAATTGTTTTTGAAAGAAAGTGAAATATGCATGTTATGGTTTTACAAAATACACGTAGTAATTTTCTAAATACGTCTACGAGGGTCATTCCGAAAGTAAGTTACGTCATTTGTTTTCGAACGGAAACTTTATTGCCAAAACAATACACCATGGAATCATGAACTATGAACCTTGCACTATTTTTTGACATAGTCGCCACCGACTGTGAGACATTTGTCGTAGCGTGCAATCAGCTTGAAGAAACCGCTCTGGTAAAACGTGCTGCCCTGCGATGCAAGGAATTGTCCCAAAACCTACTCCAGCTCAGCATCGTTTTGGAGCAGGTGAAAATCCAAAGGGGCAAGATCTGAGCTGTAAGATGGATGATCCAATCTCTCCCATACGAAACGACGAATCTGATATTGTGTGAGCTTTGCTGTGTGTGGTTATGCGTTGTCGTTTAAGAGCACAACCTTCACTCAAGAGCCCTGGTCTCTTTCGTCGAATGCGGACCTGAGTTTGGTGATGGTGTCACAGTAGCGTGCCTGGAATAACCGGACTGCTGCTACTCTCTCTTCAACGGCGCTGTGCGTATGTGTCATTCCTCCTCCGCTGACTCTGGCTCTGTTGTCGAACCAGGAATGGATGTTGATTCTTATGGCTATTATTTGATTAACCTGGTGTACCATCTTCTCTTTCAAAAAAAAAAATGACGAAACTTACTTTCGGAATGTCCCTCGAATTATTAACTTTAGAAGTACTACGGTAGCGCAACATGCACAAAATTAAGCTGAGTATGAAAATAAATTCAGTTGATGTCGTCAAGCAAACATTGATAATTTCTAATTTTGAAATAAACATTAAGTTATTGACAGCAAAAATATATATACAATAGTTGTGCAAAAAACTACGACGAATTGTAATTAAGCTGAAACGTTATTGAAATTTGTATTATTTGTTTAAATATATATTTGGAATCTGTTTTGAATTTTTTTTATCAAGGTAACGTCTTTTCTTTAACACGAACCATTTTCAAAACAAATCATGTTAAACATGGGATCTTTCCAGATAAAATGAATGAAAAGGTAATATCCTAAAAATACAGCGATCATAATAACGGAACTCTGCGCATTCCCTTCTATAAGTCGCTATAATGACAATCAGAATTAATGGCATTACTTTGATGGAATCATAAAAAAATCCCTCAGCTTTATAAATGAGAATGCACGTTTCCGTCATTTGTAGATGAAAATTTCCGTTTTCATTCATAAAAATTAAATGTAGAATCATTACATGTAAAGCGTGTTAAACGCCTTCAGTCCTGACCTTTGTCATGAAGTTTCGTTTCAATGTCTTTAACAAAACGGTTCCTATATAATATAAATCGTAAAAAATGTTACCACTATATCTAGAGTATTGAAATACTTAGCAATAAGGTATAACTATAAGATGTAGCAGTAATACAGTAGCATTAAATGGGAAGCTACCAAAAATGGCCGATGGATGATACTACAATCTGTTCCGTTGAACAAAATTTGCCTAGCAAACTAAAAAAAAAATGCATCGAATTTGTAATAAATATGTGTACGAACTTTTCTGAGACTTATTCGACGAACATGATGGTTCTTGTCGTTCGAGAAATATATGTTGCTATTAACGTTGTTTTAGAAAAACAGCAAAAAACATTTGTAAGGCTACGCGGGAGTACAGGAGGAATCGCTTGCAGGTGAACTAACAACTTTTGGTTTGTGTCGAATGTTTTTTTTTTTGTTGTTGTTGTTGTTCTTGAAGACAGGATTGTTTTTGTTCAAGCAGTAGGAGGGTGAAAATAAAAGATACCCAAGAAAATATTCCAACCACTGTTGTTTAGCAGTCTAATGACAATCCAGCAAAACGTGTAATTTTAGCGCCATAGAAGAGAATTTGGATTTGCCGAACACAGGCTTTAAGAGTGTTTGCTGAAAAAAGAAGAGTCGTAAAAAAATAACATTTGCATCACGTAATATTGTTCAGTTACATGCTGCTGTGGATCATGTTGAGACGCGTTATCAAGTATTGTGTCTGCAGCACGCTGAACATAAATAACACAGTGAGACCATTTTGAAGCCTTTGTTTTCTGTTATATTTGTTGCGTATATGATGATGTTTTCCAAATTCCTGAGTGATCAGGTGTCTGTGTGTGTATGGCGGTAATTAATAAATTCACACGTTAACACTTTCTGTCATGGTCTTTTTCAATAGTGTTGTTTTATATTTCTTAAATTAAAATGCTCATAGCTGATATTTTTTTATCGACGATTTTTGTAAATAAAACTTTTTAATGCATCAATCACTTGCGTATGGTCATACATATCTATCCCTCAAACATGGATGCGCAACGCCTATGAGTTGTTTCCCCAAAACGTTCCAAACAGTGATATTTTAATTTGTATCACCTTGTACAAAATATATATTTGTATGACATACATACAAAATAATATTAATAATAAAAAAATAGAAGAAATAAACAATAAAATAAATAATACTTGGGATCCTGTAAAATTATTTGAAATCGGTTTTGTTAGTGTTGCATTTAGTGTTGCATTATATTAGGTTTTCATTATACGAGGGTAAGTCATTTAGTAAGTCACAAAAGATAATTAAATAATAACTTACAATGATATTCACTTCAAAACAATTTTTATTTCTCATCATATTCTCCACCAATATTTATGCCCTTATATCCCCGTTTTATCAGTGCCTCAACACCAGCTGCATAAGATTCTTTGGGTTGCTGTCTCAGCCACATTAGGACTTCAAGTTGTACACAGGAGACAATTCAAAAGTTCGGTTGGCAACTTCTTCAACATCCACCATACAGCTTCGACGTAGCCCCAAGTGATTTTCATCTGTTTAGTCCACTAAAAAAACCATCCTAGAAGCAAGATGATGTTCACAGATGATGAAAAGGTTCAACTCGAAGTCCTAATGTAGCTGAGACAGCAACCCAAAGAATGTTATGCAGCTGGTGTTCGGGCACTGATGTAACAGTGATGTAAATGCATAAATATTGGTGGAGAATATGTTGAGAAATAAAAATAGTTTTTAAGTGACTATCATTGTAAGTTATCATTTAATTATCTTTTGGGACTTACTTAATGACTTTCCCTCTTATTGCATTTTATTGGAATTATATTGTTGTTTTTTCATCGCCAATGCAATACATTCTTATTATGTTCATATAATAGCATAAGCGTGCTAAACTACTTTTTTCAGTTTCTCTCCATTTGATATATTAGTAATTTCTAACTTTTCATTTTAGTATTAATAATTTAACAATTTTTATAAATTTCAATTATTTATAGTCTAATTTCTGTATTTTATTATAATATGTTTGAATACATGTAATTATATTATATTTTATCATATTATTTTACTTTAAATACGTTTGGATATTTTTTGCGTTCTGACTAAATATATATATATATATATATGGCTAATATGATGATGAAACCACACATTTTATTTGTGGCAATTTAGGCATTTGGGACCTGAAAATTCTGTGTAAATTCCACAAATTTCAGTTTTTCAATTTTTAATTTAATTTCTTTTTCTTTTATTTATTTATTTATTTATTGACTATGTATATGGAATCTATATTCAGAGTGTTGGGGGAACACTATTGTTGTCAATTAATTATTACCTTCTAATTAATAATTTCATAGTTTTTGTTGATGTTTCGGTAATGTTTCATACTTGGTTATATATATATATATATATATATATATATATATATATATATTATCACTAATTATTAATTGTGTTAAAACATTAAAAATATTCTGTTTTATTATTTTCTTTTTCATCTTTTTATTTTAATTAGAATTGATTTATTTCATTTGTTTCGGATTTAAAAATAAAGCAATCTATTTTACTTTATTTTAAATATGACATAAATTTTAAATATAATTTCATGTTGTTTTTTTCAAATTCTATTTTGAAATCTATCAGTTAAATTTATTATTACTGACTTACTTAAGTATCTCATTTCAGTATATAGAGGGCAACATTTCTGCATTTTATACCTTAAATGGAAAATTCCAAAGAATATTTTCTTTCTCTGGTGGTGATTTCTTGTTTTGTGATTATTTAAATATTATTAATTTTATAATTATTTAATTATTCAATAATTCTTCTTCTTATCTTACTCATTATAAATTTATTGTTATTTTAATTTTAGATATTTTATTTATATATGGTTATTTCATATTTTAAGTGTAATTACAGTAAGCTATGAACTGCTAACATGTCATTTTTCAATGCGTTATCAACATTCATTATTCCAACTCGCTTGCAGAGTACATGCGGGTATGCGAAGATATTTTTTATTTCTTTTTTCACATTATAAAAATTTCTATTTTTTTTTTCATTCCCTTTTAAAATTTGGAATGGACATCGTTTCAAAGGATTAAAAGTAACTACAAGACAGACGGACAGACATATAAAGAGATGAAACTGAAAAATTTAACGCTTATTAAAATATCAGATTTAGGTAAATTAAATTTTAATCAAGGAAAATAAAACTTTTTCTATGCTACTTAAATTTATTATTTGCATTAACTTAGTTTTTTTTATATATTAATACTTACACACTTGTAGAAAACCAATATTAGTTATCTTGGCGCCCAATAATTCGTTAATATTGTATTCAAAGGAAACACTTTGGATGAAATAACAATAACATTGAATAAACAAATGCTTTTCATTGGATATATTTGTGAAGCACTACTGTTTGAGATGTATTGGTATAGATTGAAAACATTTTAAATGAAACACCAATATTTCAAAATTATTTGCAGTTTGAAATACTTAGGGGGCAAAATTAAGAAAGTGCAAAAATCCTGATGTTGGAGAATTATTTCAATTTAATCTTGCTAATACTGTTCAAAATATAGCCACTAAATAATAAAAATATATATATTGTTTACGTAACAAAATATACCAAAATATATAAGGTAAAGCCAGGAGAGATGACGCGGTTGGAGAGATTGCGCACATAGAGGTTCGGGGGGAAGGAGTAGAGTGAGCGCGCAGCCACTCCAGGTAATTGTACAACAACAGTAGTGGAGTGTCTACTTGAAAGTGCACGTTGATTTCTTTACCGTCTAAGATAAAGTATTGCTATTTTGTTTTGTTTTCCCAAAAGAAATGCTTGAATTTTCATAGCTATTCATCAGAATTTCTATACAATGTCAATAGCACAAAATATTTTTAACTTAAACGATTTTTCATAAGCTACTAATTTAGACTAACAATGTGAACATCAACGGTTCGTTTTAGAAGAGGTCATGTTTAAATAAAAGGCCGCCCAATCTCTCTTACCGAAATTGGAGAGTTTGCGCATCTGCTACTTAGGAGAGATGGCGCAGTGTTCCTATTAGTTTCCATGATAGGAGAGATTACGCAGCTTATTGATAAATTTGCATAAAAAAATGAAAAAACAAGAAACGACATTTATATGGTAAATAAGCATTATAGTAGTCATTGTTTAGTACCAGTTATCCGAAGGTAGTTAAGGTAAAGCTAGGATAGTCTGCGCACAATTCAAAAGAATAGCAATAAAAAATCTAAATATTAATTTTTTGCTAAACTATTCATGAATAATTTTTACTTCAATTGGTTTTTATGCATTTCCATTGCTATTTTGTTGTTATGTTGCAATTTAATAGAACAGTTGCAATAAAACCAAGAAAGTTATTTTGCGCAATCTGTCCTTACAGGGTTGGTATCATTGCGCACATGGGTAGGAGAGATTGTTACTAATAATAACTACAATTAAATTGTTAACAATAATAATTACACTTAAATGACATTGCTGTGAGGTTTTTGTGAACAGATATTATTGTATTAGGAGTAAATATTTCAACCTAATGATTAAAGAATCAGAGAAAGGAAATAATTTTAAAAACGATTAAAAATTTTCAATTAAAGGAAAAAAAGTAAAGAATCAGAAAAAGCAAGTCCAGATAAGATTACAAAATAAAATTATGTTACTTAATAGCACGTTTAACTTAAAATTAGTCAATTTTAATTTTTCATTTTTTTATGCAAATTTATCAATAAGCTGCGTAATCTCTCCTATCATGAAACTAATGGGAACACTGCGCCATCTCTCCTAAGTGGCAGATGCGCAAACTCTCCAATTTCGGTAAGAGAGATTGGGCGGCCTTTTATTTAAACATGACCTCTTCTAAAACGAACCGTTGATGTTCACATTGTTAGTCTAAATTAGTACTTTATGAGAAATCGTTTAAGTTACAAATATTTTGTACTATTGACATTGTATAGAAATTCTGATAAATAGCTATGAAAATTCAAGCATTTACTTTGGGAAAACAAAACAAAATAGCAATGCTTTATCTTAGACGCTCAAAGCAATCAACGTGTACTTTCAAGTAGACACTCCACTACTGTTGTTGTACAATTACCTGGAGTCGCTGCGCGCTCACTCTACTCCTTCCCCCCGAACCTCTATGCGCGCAATCTCTCCGACCGCGTCATCTCTCCTGGCTTTACCTTATATATTTTAGTATATTTTGTTACGTAAACAATATATATTTTTCCAATATGTATTCCTTTTTGTTCTTCGGTACATATCCGGAAATTTTATTCCAATTGAAGCCTTGCATGATGACGCAAAAATGAAAAATGGGGAAATATGTATGGTGGCTACAGGATCTACATTTAAATCTAAGGATGACATCTAAAACTGTCAGAATGTAAGTAGTATGGATTTTTGCACCAGGGGAACATCTATAATAAGCATTTTTTGAACACTGTGACGAACATATATAAATTCCCAAGTGTGCTACTTCACTGTTCGTGTTTAATTCCACAATTATGATTTTCAACACACCAATTGAACTCGAAAGAAGTTTCCACTATGTAATGTTTTTGTGTCACGAACAGTAAGATGGCAAAATAGTTTATTCATGTTTGTCACAACTCGGCATTAAAAACGTGAACTTTATTGAAGCATCTACCGCCTAAATCATACTATTTATAACATTGACACTTTGCAGATGTCCGTCTGAAACCTATGTACGTGTACGTCCTGTAGCGATTTTTTCAACTTAAGGGAGTCGAGCAGCTCTTAAGTTATGCCTCTTGACATGGGGAATATGGGTGCATGGACATATATGAGCATTTTTATGATTTTTTAAATAAAGTTATTGTTTTAATTGGGTTTATTCTACAAATACATATTTTTACTTGTTAATTCAATAGAATATGTAACAAGAGAGTAGAAACAAATTTTGTTTATAAAACCTTCACAAATGTTCATACTAAATTTTATATATGATTATAAAACTTCTCTTTCTAAACCTTTTGTTACCTGTCTTTTTCTCAACTGAAAATAACAGTGCTACTTAGTATAGTAATCGTATTTTTCAGAATTGCAAGTGTTCATTCAATCATTTATTGTATTATTACGTTCAAATGCCATAATTCATATGTTATATTAGCCAAAGCAAATATATACTTTAATTTAGCACTTTTTTTCTTCAAAATCTGTGAGTCATGGAGACTGTTAATTTGTTTTCTACTAATTCTAGTCTTATATTGTGATTTATAAATCATATATAAAATATTATTGTACATGGTGATGATGTTTTAGTAACAGTATAAAATGTCTCATAAGTCTGTTTGCATTTTAAGAACTCATACAAAATTAATAAATTATTGTATTAAGTACGGTTTGTACCTTACGATTGACCGAACAGTGGGATTTGTTTGTGTCACTAAGAAAAAAATAGTTCAAAGATATCCAAAAGTAAGTTGACATTTCAAACCTTTATGAAAATCTAGGAAAATGTCGTTTCAAAGTATAGTTTGTATCATAAAATTTGGCAAATGTGCGGAAGTTAGTAAAAATATTTCAATATTTCAAAGAAATTTTGAACTACTGTTTTCTTTTATTAAAAAAAACAACTGACACTTAGACATGTTTATAATACAAATTGCACAGCAATTCGTTATTTTTTTTTTAATAAATTTTTGAAATGCTAACGGACTTATGCGACACCGTGTATATGTTTATAATATAAGGATATGTAAGTTTATTGCGAATGTGTTTGTGAACATATCTGTATCTATATGCTGGTAAGTAGTTTCTCAAAGAAGAGAAATTTCAATCATTTACCCCTCACTGCTCCGTACGAGGGTAAGAATGATAAAGGATGTCTCATCTATTATGTAATGTGAGGCCTTTTAAATTGTTATTGCGATTGGAATTTGACATATAAGCTTTTCTTACTAGTATTTTGAAATGATGAATCTAATTCTGCAAATAGTATAATTTGTGATACGAAACAAATAAACAACACAGGTACATGACAGTATGCAGTGTTAAAAATTACAAATTTTCATATAAATTTATTTCAAATAATTTTCATGACAAGTTAATATTTCAGTATAACAATATATATAATTCTTCGAGTACATTTTACAGTGTATTAATGAGTTTTCTCAACCCGGTACCAACAAGAAATATCGTTTTTAGCACTTTCCAACCTAGTTGAAAAGTGCTTATGACTTCGGTTTGTCTGGCCGTATGGCCGTCTGGCCGTCTGGCCGGATGGCCGTCTGGCCGGATGGCCGTCTGGCCGGATGGCCGTCTGGCCGTCTCTCCGTGCTCTAACTCCCGTAAATATGCTCAGATTGCTCTGCAATTTTTATATGTTATTGTCGTTATCTATAGCACGTTCCCTATTTCAACTGAAGTGTGTAGCACTTATAGTTTTCTTACAGGGACACTCAAAAGAATTCCGTTACATTGCGGTGTATGGGGAAAAATCATTTGCGGTTTATTTTTAAAATGTTTCACTATTGTAAACGCATTGAAATTTATATAGATCACTAAGATGCATTATAAGAAGCTTAATATGGAATAGTAGGTATATAGCAACTTAGAGTTACTTTACAGGGACAGTCAAAATAATTCCGTTACATTACGTCTATGGAGAAAAATCGTCTGCGACTTATTTAAATAATGTTCCACTATTTTAAACGCATTGAAGTTTATATATATTACTAAGGTGCATTACAAGAGGCTTACTACAGAATAGTGTGTGTATAGCAGTCATCGTTCATTTACAGGGACACACAAAAGAATTCTCTACTGACTGTTAACAATAATTCCTGGAAGTGCATTTTAAGTTACTGAACGCGATTTTAATCTTAACTAGCTTTTTTGTCTATTACGTGGTGTGTATAAATTCTGTAGATCCTATACAGGGCAGCACAAAAGTTCGCGAACACATTTCCGTTTATTGACAGAAACTCCAGAAGGAGAATTTAAACTGTGCTACGCGTTTCCTAACTAAACTAAAATTTAGCATCTTATGTATATATACAAATCTATAGATCATATACAGGGCTACATAAAAGTATTCGGATATTTTTCCGAATATTGTATATATTGAAAATTCCTGAAATTACGTTTTTAAATATGTTATGCGTTTTTCAAATTGTTTACTTAGATGTCATCTTTCAGCTTATTAAACGGTAATGATTTGTAAAATTATTTTAGAAGCGTTGGAAAGTGCTACATAATCTATGCTTGACGCATGATTTTTCGTTCTTGTTTCGGATACTATCAATTCTCAAATAAACATTTTCATGCTAAATAGAAAACATACTAAATTAACACCATAAAATGAACATTCATTTGTTACTTTTGTTTGTATAAATTTTGTTATGTCTTTGAAAATCCTTACTTGAGAATTAGTAAGATCTAAAAAAACCGATAATTCATGTTGAATCCATGTTCAGAAAACTAATTAATACACTGTAAAAATTACTAGGAATAGTTTACGAAATGTATGGGCAGGAAACGATATTTGTTATTCAGAAATGCTTCTTTAAATCTGTAAATATATTGATTTAAGGGCATCTGAAGATTAGGACACGGTTTTCGAACATGTGGGTAACTCGGATTAGGATACTTAAAATTTTAGTAAACCTTTTTGCTACATCAATATACATCACTCATTTTTTATAGTGTTTTACTAGTTTCTTATAATGTATTCTAATAAAGTTTTCAATGTTGGTCGGATGTGTTGTCGAAAGTATTTACACGCATAGGTATATCAAAGAAGAAATATTTTTATGAATACAGGTTCAATTTAATATATATTCTGGGAACTCCACACACACACTGCATAGAAAGGCAACTGTCTCTTAATCTAGGAATATATACTATAACGATGTACGAAAATATGCAATAAACTCCCACGAGTTACCCAAAGTCATTCCGAAAAAGTGTTCTTATCTTTAGAAACCTCGGAAACCAACACGTTTTCGTGATTTAAAGATGAATTTATAAAATGAAAAAGGCTCTTTTTCTCCTACTAAACTCAGAAACGTTTCCGAGTTGTTCTTATAGTGTATTAATCAGTTTTCTCAAACGCTAATTTATGTTTTCAGATCCTTTCAAATCTCAAGTAAAGATTTTCATGCTCAACAAACATGTTTTTAGACAGATATGATAAGCTAACAGCTATTCAGAAACGTGGGAAACTCGGAGGAAGTTATTTTATATTTTGGTAAACTTCTTGGTAAGATCAAGGTAGATATTCCTTTTTCACAGGGTTTTTCTATTTTTTATTATTTATGTATTGAAGTTTTGAATGTTGTCTGGATAGGTAGTCGGCCGTATTTACTCAGATAGTTATATCCAAGTAGTATATTTTTTTTATGATGTGTATACAGATAGAATTCAATTTATATTCTGGCAACTACAAACACATAAAGATGCATTTATAAAATTAAAGGCTTTTTTGCTGCCACTAATTTCAGAAACGTTTCCGAGTTGTTCTTATAGTGTATTAATCAGTTTTCTCAAATGCTAATTTATGTTTTCAGGATCCTTTTAACTCTCCAGTAAAGATTTTCATGTTCATCAAACATCTTTATAGACAGATATGATAAACTAACAGCTATTCTTAAACGTGGGAAGCTTGGAGAAGGTTATTTTATATTTTGGTAACTTCTTAGTAAGATTAAGATAGATCTCTCTTTTTTACAGTGTTTTAATTTTTTTTTAATTATTTACTAGCGGCCCTTCCTCGCTTTGCTTCGGGTTAACCTTGAAAACCTTCATCTCTTTGTGTTTTCTGTAAACCTTTTTAATGTGTACAATAATTAGTACATTATTTTGATAAATCTTGTAGGGTTCAGCCTGCGTTTGCAATGTATAAGCGGAAAAAATGAAATTATTTACGACATCACATTAAAAACCTCAAAAATAACAGTATTTCTCCACTATTTAATGGATATACATATAAACCTTCCTGTTGAATCACTCTATCTATTAAAAAAACCGCATCAAAATCCGTTGCGTAGTTTTAAAGATTTAAGCGTACATAGGGATATAGGGACAGAAAAAGCGACTTTGTTTTATACTATGTAGTGATTTATCTGAAATTACAAAGCAAAACATATGGTTATTATACATATAAACCTTCCTCTTGAATCACTCTATCTATTAAAAAAAATCGCATCAAAATCCGTTGCGTAGTTTTAAAGATTTAAGCGTACATAGGGATATAGGGACAGAAAAAGCGACTTTGTTTTATACTATGTAGTGATGCTATCAAAGTTTTGATTGTTGTCTGGATATGTAGTCGCCCGTGTTTACACATATTTTTATATTCAAATAGGATTTATTTTTCATAATGTATATACAGATTAGAATTTAATTTATATTCTAGCAAATACAAACACACACAAAAAAAGGCAATTGTCTCTTAATCTAAGAAAATACAAGAGGTCCCAAAAGTCCTTGACACATTTTAAAATCAATAAAAAATCAAGCTATTGGCGTACGAGAGGGCGGTTTGGACGAAAATTCTTCTTATGATCTGAAATTTAGTTTAAGCAAATAAAAAAATAGTTCCAAAAATTTATCATAGATGGCGTTGCTTCTGCCATGTTATCGAATAGGTAGAATACCTTTATACATAACATTGGCGAAAGATGCACAATGTGTATGCACAGTTTTTGTCCTAAGTATGGCAACCCACATTCCAGAAGTTAACAATAATTGTCTATTCATCCTCTCTCGTCTAATCGAACTCAAAAGGGGAGTATTGTTAAGTTCTGAAGTGAGTATTGCCGTAGTTTGCACAAAATCTATGCATACGCATTGTGACATTTTTGCCATTGTTATGTATAAATAAATTCTACTTATTCGATAACTTTCTAGAAGTAGCGCCATCTATGAGAAAGTTTTGGAACTATATTTTTACTTGCTTAAACAAAATTTCAGATCATAAGAAGTACGTATGTCCAAGCCGCACTCTCGTACGCCAATTGCTTGATCATTTATTGAATTTTAAAATATGTCATGGACTTTTGGGACTCCCTGTATAATACAACGACGAACGAAAATATGCAATTAGCTCCTCCGAGTTGCCAACTATTTCGAAAAGTATTCTTTATTTTAGGAATCCTGGAAACCAACATATTTTCTGTTTACAAAAGCATTTATAAAATTAAAGTCTCTTTTGTTGCCAGTAATTTTAGAAAAGTTTCAGAGTTGTTCTTATAGTATGTTAATCTGTTAACAGGAATAGCTGTTTTCTGGATGCTATTAATACTCAAGTAAAGGTATTCATGTTAAACAAGTACGTTTTACAGACAAACATGTTACAGAAATATGTTTTACAAACAAACATGATAAACTAGCATCATTAACAGTATAATTATATTTACAATTTTTTTGTTATTCTAATGCATAAATTTAGTTACTCCACTGAAAATATTTAATTGAGAATTGATAGCATCATAAAAACGTGTATTACGATTTGAGAAAACTTATTAATGCACTTTAAAAACTACTCGAAAACGTTTACGAAAGTCAGTGGGAAAAAAAAGTTGTATCTAAATTCTTTACTAAATCTGAAAAATCTATTGATTTTCGAGGTTTTGATAACGATACAAAACGCTTTTCGGTGTCGTGGATAGCTGGAAAGAATTTATTGTATGTTCTCGTTCGTAATTATATTATATTTTCGTAGCTGAAGAAATATTTGTCTTTTTTACATCGCGCACCACATTTACACGAATGGTATTAGAAATGTATTATGCAGAATACGATTAAAACTCAAATTCTAATTACATACATGAAACGAATAAAATTGTTAATATTTAAAAGCATGTGTAAGCGTGTGTACATCACAGATATGTTAATGAGAAGAAGCTTTTAAAAATTTACCTTTTTAAGAGACATGTTTAAACATGGTCCTATAGAAAATTAAGTATAGGTAATAATACGGTAGCATAATCTCCATGTTGCATAATTTCTGAAATGAAAACACTTAATTTAAGATGTATGTATCTATTATATATCAAGCGCCACATTTTGTGTTGTGGAAATGAATTCAGTAAAAACAGAACTCATGTAGCAATGCTTTTTATTTTTAATGATGCAGAACGATTTCAACAAAAATATAACACCATTTTTTATCTGAAAATACAGCACACAAAAATATAAGAAATGTGCCTCTTATCCATGGCACCTAAAAGCATATTAATATGAAATACACTGCTGTCCAAAAAATAAGGGGCAGCGGCCGGACGCTTCTGCTTTGGATACGGTTTGTCGGATATCTACTGAAATTCTTGACGAATTGTCCTTGCACTTCGAGGATGTAAAACACATGTTTGACTTCAAGAACAGTAGAAACTGTATACTGCAATTAAAATATTAATATATTAAGTATTTGCGGATATATAGGCATTTGTATGAAATAATTTTTAACTGTACAAGCACGAACTGTACCAAAAATTTCTTTTTCTGATTTGGTAGTCAATTCTATAGAGCAACGCATATAAAAAGACTAGTCAAATATCGTGAAATCTCAGAAAAATATTGGCAATAGAGTGAGATAATTGACAAATTGGGGAAGGTGGAAATCTCTTATAATCCAATTGGATTTCCCCCCCAATTTGGAAAATGGCAGGACAATTTGTCAAGAATTTCAGTAGATATTGTACAAACCGTGTAAAAAGCGAAAGCGTCCGGTCACTGCCCATTAATTTTTGGACAGCAGTGTATAATGCATATTATTAATTATGGAAAAATTTGTAATAATAATACACGTTTAAGCACTGTTTACGTGTGTGTACCAATGTTTCATGTGTCAATGTGCATCAAGACAATTCGTTGAAACAAAATGATCAAGCACTTCTATCTTTCTCTTTGTTAGAATTAAATGGTTGTTATTAAGTGAAGAAATAGTACTTCAGAGAATTCGGTCTCTTATAATTTCGAAGAGTGTAGTAAATGAACCATTTTTGTCATTTTACATCTTAATACTTTACAAAACACAATTTTCAAAGACAGTAATGTATACATGTTTCTTCTTTCATTTCATATTTTTTTAGGTTATTATAGTAAAAATTAGTTTTTATAGGAGATTTTAAATTTTTAGGCATTTGTTGAGCAGCAAATTAGATTCAAAAGTTGCGCGCATGATTACAAAAGCATTTCTGGGTGTAAAACAAAATTGTTGGTATCTAATTTTACTAGAAAGTCTAGTACTTACACTGAATTGACGAATTTGTGCAGAGTATTAAGCGAAGTGTTTAAGGCCTTTGGTGTAGCTTCAAATATTTCATATGAAAAAACAGTTCAATTCTATCTGTTTATTCTTTCGACTTGAATGATAAACATAAATAAGAAGGGCACATACTTGTACATCCAGCGTTTATTGGGAACTTCTTTATTATATTTTTTATTCGTATTTATACTGTCAAAATATTTAAGTCACAACTAATACGAAGATTAATCATTCTCCGTCAGTTTCATCCTGCCTCTCTTTGAAACGGGCTTGGTACATCGAAATATACTTACTCAGTACAAAACACTAGAAAGAAATATGTATACAGTTACAAGTAAAAGAAAAGAGTACCCTTACGACCAAAACAGAGACAAAAACTGGTTCAGAATGACGTCACTTCCGAACACACCACATAACAAAATTTCTAGAGACATAATTTTGTCCAGATTTCCAACATGAACGTAACAAGTTATTTATTTATAGTGTTTGTATCACGGAGGAAGAACCTGGAGGGGAAACTAGAATAGGCGAGTATATCGAAAATGCAAGTCATATTTTTTAAATGAAAGAGGGCGCTGTAAAATTTGGCGGCGGCCTTTTAACAGAATGTCATTAGATTACATGTTAAATTCCGAAAGTATTTTACTCGGTTATTTTTAATTATAGCAATTATATGTCATAAATTTAAGATGGGGTATAAATGTTTTATTCCGGGATGTAGATCGGGGTATGATGATGAGATAAACAAAAGAAAAATCGAAGGAAAAAAAAATAAGTATGTTTAGAGCTCCTAAGGTGAGTGCTTTTTATTATACTTTAATTTAAAGTTATATGCATGTAATCATTTTTAAACTAAGGAATTTTTATTCTAGTATATCAATCTTAGTGTATGTTTTTTTTAAATGTTATACTTCATGAATGCTAATGTCTGTGGCTAATTGACATGGCCATTTAAATTGTATTAGAGTGCTATTTGTCTGTAATCTGAATGGGGAATGCTTCAGCCCCATGAGCCCCTCTTTTGTATATCTAGAGTAATTATGGATTTATTTTAAAAGTTAATTTACTGAAACTACTTGATATATTACTTGTGGTAATTAGTAAGTAAAAAATTTTAGCTGCAGATTTTCTAATCTTGTTCTTATTAGATTCATGTAAGTGCAATTTAAAAATTTAATTTTTTAGTTAGCTGTTCAGTTCAACCAAAAGATTTAATTTTAAATAGATAAAAGGGCAGTTACAACAAAAAAATTATAAAACTACATTCAAAACTGAATTCTATTAGTTAGAGGTATTTTTAAGGAGTTAAATATCTACAATTTTATTTATTTTTTTTTGTGCATGGAAATAGGAGGGGGGGGGGTCCTAAAAATTTCATCTTAATCAAAGAAAAAATGCTTAAAATGTGCTCCTTAGTTTGATAAAACTGTGTTAAAATAAATAAATAAAGTGTCTGGACCAGTTTGGGTCCTGTGACATCAGAATCATTATTTTATCCATCAATGTAATTCATTTGTAAACTAAAAAAGTATTTGGGGCTTCATTCAGAAGTGCAAGTGCAAGAACTCATTTAAATATATATATATATATATATTTGCCCCTCTCATAAGTGCAATTTAAAAATTTAATTTGAATACTTGGCTGTTCAATTAAATGAAAAGATTTTATTGATAGTAAATTAGAAAAAAGAACTCATTTAAATAACAAATTTAATATTCACAAAGAAAAAAAGATTTAAGTATATATGGTTTTTAATAACAGTATAATTTTAAATTGTAAGGTAAGCATGTTACTTTTCCTATCTGCAGCAGTGTGTATGAAAGACGAAGCATTTGTGTATGATAAAAAAAATGAGAGTTTTTGGACCATTCATAACTAACATTATATTAAAGTCACAATTTACGATTGTTGCAAAAATTAGTTAATAGACCCTATTATTTATTCAAGTTTTATTTCCCAAACAATTAAGATAAAAATTTGTTTTTAAATGTACTCTATATTAATTGCATAGATATAAAAATTTATGAGTTATTAAATTATTAAAAGGATATATACGCAAGATTAAAACTTATTCCAGAAAATTTGAATAATACTTTTAATCTCTAAAAATTATACGTCCATTCCGTATTTCTTCGCGGTACAATATCCATGATATATTTTTTTAAATGACTATTCAGATTTTTTATCAGAATGAACTCTTATTTAAAGAGCAATCGAAACGTCAAATATCTATTAAAATATATGCATGTTGTGAAGAAAACTTTATTTAATGAAATTTCTACTTGTTTGACTTTTTTAAAGTTAAAATTTTTAATCAAGAACATTTAAAAAATGAATGATTTTCGCTTTGAAAAGAATTGCAGAAGCAGGCTACGATCGCCTTCAGTTTACCGTAGCGCCATCTATGAGGAGAAAAACTGTATTGTAAAATTTTAAAGTTACTTTCCCCTCCATCTATCTTCCTCCGTGGTTTGTATGTTTTAAAAAACTAAATTATACCTTGATTATATAAAAATTTAAAAATTTTAGCAATATAATACCGAGAACTAAATATTTTTTAACAAAAAAAGAGGATGAAAAATTAGGTTTACTTTATAGAGTCTACCATGCACTATAAATATTTAAAAAATCATGAAAAAATATTGAAACGACTTTAACTACTTTAAGCGCAATGCTAAAACAACATTTTGAAACAAAAATTTCTTTAAAATTCTGTCTTTGAAAATATTCCTTGAGTAAATATAGGCATTTTTACGCACAATTTTTGTCAAGCACACAGGTCAGATGTATGTGTAAAATAAATCAAATAGGCATTTTTCCTTGCGTATTGCTTTAAAGTGTTCATAATTGATTACTCTTTAATATATATCCAAAATTGAATTTTCGAAGGTTGAAGAGTCCCTTTAAACTGAAATATCACTTATAGTTAGAGTGAAGATGTAATGGAGTTAGTTTACATGTGCAAAATTTCAGATCTAAAAAACACTTTATTTTCTTAGATTCCAAACGAAACAACATCCACACTGTCAGAAGAAGCGGCAAAAATGTCAGCATAATTGGCTAAAAATTTATGTACCCAAATTGCCAGCATTTTTTACTGTAATATTCAGTATGATTATAGTCATATTTGCAGTAAAATTAGCGTGTTTAAAGCACATTTTGCTGTAAAATTCCAAACATTATATTATTTAAGACTTATTTTGCTGTCAATTTACAGTAAAATATGCTGGCAATTTGGATACATAAATTTACAGCAAATTTTGCTGTAATTTTTGGCGGTTTTTCTTAGAGTGCACTCTTGAAACATGTTGTGCGCCCTCTGCAAACAAAGCTCACTTAATAGCTTAACATTTAAGGTACTTACGAATTATCCATGCCAGGAAGATAGTTCGCCAGAAATGGCTGTTAATCGTCAACCATGTTCATCATTGTTAACGACCAATCACGTTCAAAACAGCAATTTAATATACATTTTTTTAAACACATAACATCGTTAAAAATGTTAAATAATATAAAAGCAAGCATAAATAATACAAAACAATAATTTAATATACATTTTTAAAAACATAACATCAGATGGACCGTTTTTAGCTATAAAAGTTACTTATGATGGTAGTTTTATTTTTGGTCATATGTTATATCCGCCGGAATGAATATGATATATCCTGATAATTATATCTAATATCAATGTCTACTATATCTAGATCTATATTATATGATACAGTTTTTCATAAATGCATGTACAGTTGTCTTCAATATTTCTACTACTTAATATTACTTATAGGTTTGCAATGCAGCAAGAAAAAAAGTGTTACAGTAATTAGCATTATAGCCGCCATTGTTAGGCTGGTGTATTTACGGGACACGGATAATATGTAAGTACTACATTAGCAGTAGAAAAAGGAAATTTTTTTTTAAACCTTAATGTCTTAAAAGGTTCTAGGTTTTAATGTAACTGCTGTCTCACTATGTACTGTTCTCCCTAGCATATATTATGCTTTAATATGCATTTTTATATATTTTGTGAAATCAATCTTTAAAAAAAAATTGCTTATAAGTAGAAAATATATATTCATTTAGTGAAAAAAATAGGGAGAAATGATCCCCGTGAGCAGTATATTTCTTTCTACAAAAAATAAAATAAAAATTCAAATTGATATGAATAAAAATATTTTTCACAAGTAAAAAAATGCTAATATTAAAAGGCAATAAACATGATGTTTTAAACGGATAAAATGCTTTCACGTAAATATTTAAGTAACTTAATTAAACTGAATAATAAATACATAAATCTAATTTGAACAAATTAAATATTTTCTTTACTATTCACATTTTTGTCAGAAATGCAGTAAAACTGAATACTGGCATGTTTATTATAAATGTCTCAGTCATATTAATGATAATCCGTGACGTCAGAGAAACTCTGTAATTGTGATTCTTGTAAGGTCAATTTTGTTCTGTCTGAGACTTGCCCGGACGGCTTAGTGCACCACAAAAGATTGAACAAAAGCTGATACACTGTGATTGTCTACGTAAAATTCAGATGAAATTGCCATTATTTAGAATTCATGAAACATTTCTGTTATTTTCAGAAACAATTTTGAGAATGTCGAGTCATAAACATGAGATAACGAAACGCTTCTGAAATTTAGAGAAATGTTTTTGAAACAAAAATACCGCTTTATTTAACGTATATTAACGAAATATCGTTTTGTTTAACTTTGAAAATTTATTTGTTTATGAGAATCCTGTAATTTTCATATAGTTATGAGGAGATAAGAAAAACATCACTAGAACTGTGGTAAAGTATCAAGTTACACCTAATTTTCAAAAATATCCTTTTTCATTATATAGAGCTGTTTTAGAATTTTTTACAGAGTGAAAGTTGTTTTCCACAGCTCAGGTAATATACTATATTTAGCTTGTGAAACTAATTTTCTTATAAATTCGAATTTCGAATAACATAAATATATAGAATTCATATCATATTCCTGGTATATATAAGAAACAATTATTAGTATAACACACATGAAAATTTCATTTTACTAAAAGTTCGTGTTAGGAAAATCTTTTTACTTAACCAATTTTTAATTTTGCTATAATTCTTGTATAATATCTTCAACAATTAACATTAATTGTGCTAGGAATAATCATCCTATAACCACAAATGTAATACAAGAGGTTCTAAACTGAAAAAATCAATCTTTATGACTGAATTAGTGTAAGAGGATGTTATTGGTTAGTTTGAAAATGGTAAATTGGTTAATTTCCAGTAAAAGGTAATACATCGAGATGGAGTTGAAAGTATATTCAAATACTTTTTTCGACAGTCGGTCATGTCATTTCCGACCAATAATTTAACATCGGCTCATTATGGTGGCCAAAATGTTCTTTAGGTGTGAAAGGGGATAAAATATAACGTAGTATAATGTAATAGAAGATATTTAACGGTGTTAGTGTTTTCTAAGCATTTAACCAATTTTAGTCTGCCCTGAAGACATTTCTTTGGTTCCGTGTAACATCGCACGTGACGTTGAAATCCGCCTGAATTCGCCGAGGAATAGACTTATAGACCCAGTTGACCATGCTCCATACTTTATAACACCTAAATCACTCCATGTTACTGTTATGATGACAAAAAAGTAGCCTAGGCTCACGCCAAAATCTGTCTTTACTGCAACTCCAGCTGTACCAATATAACGAAATCCTTGAACCTCCAAACAAGAGTACTTAATTTTGTGACTGGTGAACTTGTACATGAACGCGCACAACAACGAATATTTTAGACAAAAAATGTTTTTCGCATTTTTTAATGATCCAAGGGAGCGATTTTATAGAGTTTATTAATATTTTTAGATATTTAGATATACATAATCATTGACATTTATTCTCTAATGTAAGATATCAAATCTATCCTATTGAAAGTAATAGTATAGCGAATATTTTGGAAAATGAAAACAATAAAAAACAGATTATAAAAAAGTACTTCAGAAACTAAATTACAGAAAGTTATTTCATTATGTTATTATTGGTTATATTTGTTACTTTCGATATTTCAAATTTCTTACATAAAGATTTATATTTTTTAGCATTTTTCTACGCAGAATCTTTTTTTATATTTTCCAGAACATAATTTTAAAAACAATATTAATGCAATATATTATCATATATATCATATGACATAATATCTTTTTACATTTTCTGGTATTTATACATATATATAGTATATAAGAAGCAATTAGTAGTGTCACACACATGGAAATTTCCACATATTGTAAAAAGTTTGAGTCGAGAAAAAGCTGTATACATCTATGACGCTATAACTGCCATATAATATCTTCAGCAAATCTGATCAGATGTGGTAAGTGTAATCATCATCTAACCCTAAAAGTATACTAAAAGCTATAAATTAGAATAAAAATGTTATCACGTGAGTTGGTCAAAATCAGTGTAATAGTAGGAACTGGTTAGTTTCAACTCCAACATAATGTATTGAGCTGATGCTAAAATTTAATTAGCATTTTGGATATTTGAGCACATTTATTCCCTTGTCGGTCATGCCAATACTGACCAATACTTTAACCGCTGTCCATAATAGTGTCCAAAGAGGAATTAGGTGTGTAAGAGGAAATAATGTGACGTGGTACGTTGTACTAGAAATTATTTAGCGACTTTAGTGTTTTATAAGCACACCTGATAGAAAACTAGTCAACATTGGAATCAATTCTCGGATAGCATGTAACACTACATGTTCTCGATATACCGATGAATCGAGTTCTTTAAGTATGCCTGCAGTTCTTTAAGTATGCCACCACTTGCCAGTTTACACCACTCGCTCATGAGAAGATTATGTAAGGTCACTAAATAGCGGGAATGTTGTTGTCACCTGTTTATACACTTTTATCGTAAGTCCCAAGGATTTTCTATGGCAGTAAGATCAAGTAATTTAGAGGACCAGTCCAGATGTGACAAACTGTCAGTTTGTTCATGAAAACAGTCACTATGCCTACATACATGTTAGCATGTCTGTTGTCGTCTTGGAAAATAGATGTGTCCAAAGCTCCTTTACCATACAGATGTTGAATGAGGAATAATATCTGATCACCAAGAATGTTATGTAAACAGCTTGACTCATATCGATTGCTCTCTAAAACAATGGTATCGAACGGTAGGGCATAAAACACACCTAAAACATTAAAAAGTGATCTCCGGTCCGAACAGGACTCTCCACAGACTGCCTATTGACGGCTTCATATGGCAATATTTTAAAAACAGACAATTGAAATTTGTCAAACCACACTATACACCTGCCAGTGACAGTCCATGTTCAAATTTAACTGACCAAATGCAAACGTGAAGTTTTATATGCCATTATGAGCAATGTGCTCTTGCGAGATATACGGATCCAAGTGCCAATTGTATGTACTTCATTGGCAGTGCTAACGCAGAAACAAACGGTTAGAATGGATCTTTATTTACTGACTACAACGACTAATTTCTTAGATAGAACCGGATTTTCATTGAGAAGGCGTTACAAGACTTTCTTTCTCTGTCTGGGTTAAGATATTTTTTCGACAACAATTCTGACGAAATGTTTTAGAACGATTTCTGGTGGAGGGTATACCATTCCTTGTAGAGGATACACCATTCCTGGTGGAGGGAACACCATTCTTTGTGAAGGGTACACCATTCCTTTTGGATACTTTTGACAGTCTGCTTCGATAAATCAACAAAACGTTCGACTTTATTAGCTATGTGTGCCACGGGTGAATTCCAACACGATTGTCCAATTTTTTTACTCTGTCAACACTTGGTATTTACCCACTTTACCCTTCTTCTTAGCAACTAAATCACACCAAGTTACTGCTGTGATCATAGTACAGCAGTCTAGGCTCACATGAAAACATTGATCGTCTATATCGCCATGTGTATCAGTATAACGAAATGCTTTGAAAACAAGGGAGATATTTTTTTCTTCCGGTGTGCTTATGTTCATATGCAGCAACAACTGCATTTTAGTGGCTTTCAGCGGATCCAAGAATACGTTTTAAAAAGCTTGTTATTTTCTTTTCTTAATTTCTGTAAGCAGAATCTTTGATATTTACTCTTTAATATGATAGGAAATATATTTTCTAAAAAATAATAATATTATTAATATATTTGCAAATATATATCAACATAAAACAGATTACTAAATAGTATTTTAAGAATTTAATTAAGAAAAAGTATTTCTTTACGTTTTGTTTGGATGTATTTTTTGATTTTGTTCTTTCAATTTTCTTATAAAAAGTTCTATAATTCCTTAAAATTTTGTAGACAGAATCTTTTTTTTCTCTTTTATATAGAACAGTGCTTACAAAACAGTAATAATATAATGTATGATCACATACATTTCATATGACATAATATTTTCATATGTTTTTTGTCATTAATAAAATAATATTAATGCAATTTTTTGTATAAAATTTCTGCTATGAGCACAAGTAAGGAACACAGATGGCCGACAAAGAGAACAATAAAAGCTCCAGTGAGATCTTCGAGCTTTAGGGGTAAGACACCTGAATTGTCATCTGCAATTCTTAGTTCTTTCGGAAGGCGCAACTGCGCAATGAAATCTTGATCTGTGAGAAGTTTTTCATACAGACCGGCAGCAACAATGCGATGAACAACGGTTTCCAATTTTTTTGGGCAGCAGAAATTTCTTGAATGGGGTATCCCGAGAAAACTTATATGCAAACTATCATCAGATAAGTGGTAGTATCTGTGGTACTTTCTTATCTCAACTCTATCTGCTAAAAATGTTTTCTTATTTGGATATTTATGAAATGCTCTCATACCAATTAGCCCTTCTGAGTAGCATTTAAATGCACATTCACCTATTGCCTTGGAAATGTCATGTGAATACCACTCCGTTGGGACTGAAAGTCCTGCCCATGCAAAACACTTCATTGAACCTTGTTTTGCAGCTTTTGACAAGTCTGATATATCTCGAATACCAACCATCTTAGGCGAAGTCATAATAGACAATATGACTGCTTTGTAGCTAGTAGTAAGTATTGAGACTCCTATAAACCAATGTAGCAGCAACAGTACAGTATTTCTTTGTCTTGCCTCAAAAGAAAGTGATTTTTCTAATAGACATCCAATACAATCTAACAAAACAGTTGAAAACTTTTCTCTCCTCTTCAAAAGAAAGTACAAGAGAAGTGATATGAGAATGAGACACAAGACTATGCATAGCCATATTTCCAACGAAAAAACCTCATATATAGCAAAGCTCTTTGGATAAGGTTCTAGTTTATTTGTCATAAAAGTAGCATCTGTAACATAAAGCGGATAGGTAAAAGGAAATGCTTTTAAAACTTTTTCAGTCATAGTAAATCCGCTGACTGACAAATCAGCTTCTCCTCTTTCCATCATTCCTTTAAGTCCAGTCGATTTTCCATCAGGCTTCAAGGAACCAAATTTGTTGCCGTCTGGAAAAACAATATTGAAGGTGACTCCTAGTCCTTTGGCGAGTGCTCGGATCATTGGAGCTTGAGCAACGTGCATCGGATTTCCATCATGATTTAGAATCAATGTATTCTGTTCGTACGTGCCATTTAGATAAAGTCTGAGTGTCGCTATTTTCAATAATCTTGATGGCAGTCTTTCAGTCATTTTCTTCCTAAATTATAAATTTGGAATTTTTTATATATTTATCTAAATTACAGTTAATTCTATAAGGTAAAGCTAGAAGAATCTGCGCACAAATAAAAAAAATAACAATAACAAAATCTAAATATTAATTTATTGCTAAACTATCCATGAATAATTTTTACTTCATTTGCTTTTTGTGCATTTCCATTGCTATTTTGTTGTTATGTTGTAATTTAACAGAACAGTTGTAATAAAACCAAGAAAGTTATTTTGCGCAATCTTTCCTTACAGAGTTGGTGCGATTGCGCACATGGGTAGGAGAGATTGTTACTAATAATAACTACAATTAAATTGTATACAACAATAATAATTACACTTAAATGACATTGTTGTAAGTTTTTGTGAACAAATATTATTGTATTAGGAGTGTATATTTCAACCTAATGATTAAAAAATCAGAAAACAAAATAATTTTAAAAACGATTAAAAATTTTTAATTAAAGGGGAAAAAATTAAAGAATAAAAAAAAGCAAGTCTAGATAAGATTACAAAATAACATTAAGTTACTTGAAAACGCGTTTAACTTAAAATTAGTCCATTTTCATTTTTCATTTTTTATGCAAATTTAACAATTATCTGCGTCATCTCTCCTAGCATGGAAACTAATGGGAACAATGCGCCAAAGTAGCAGTGCGCAAACTTTCCAATTTCGGTAGGAGAGATTGCGCGGCCTTTTATTTAAACATGGCCGCTGCTAAAACGAACCGTTGCTGTTCACATTGTTAGTCTAGATTAGTAGCTTATGAGAAATCGTTTAAGTTTAAAATATTTTGTACTACTGACATTGTATAGAAATTCTGATGAATAGCTATGAAAATTCAAGCACTTACTTTGGGAAAACAAAACAAAATAGCAATGCTTATCTTAGACGCTCAAAACAATCAACGTGCACTTTCAAGTAGACACTCTACTACTACTGTTGTACAACTACCTGGAGTCGCTGCGCGCTCACTCTACTCTTTCCCCCTGAACCTCTATGTGCGCAATCTCTCCGACCGCGCCATCTCTCCTGGCTTTACCTTAATTAATATTTTTTATAATTGCAATTTAAAAAATCACTATATAAAGAAACATCGAAATTATGGCAGTTCTTTTCAATGTTTGTTCCCCTTATAATTAAATTCAATGTATTTTTATTGCATAAAATTCGATACAATTATTTTACTTCATCAAAGAATAAAATTATATAAACTTTATATTTTATGCTGATGCAAATTTTCGAAATTTTTTTAAAGAAAAACATAATTTGATATAAACATCAACGATTACAAAAATTGGTTCAAAACTATTTCTTTATGTTATTAAATTCTGTTTATAAGTCTTTTTTTATATAAAAGTACAAATAGTGAAAGTAATGTATAAAATCATGCTCTATAAACAGATTTTTATAACCACCCATAGGTCAGAACGTTAGTAAAATCAACTATTTTACCAAAGTAATTACTTTTCAAAAATAAGAAGTTCGTAAAGATACATTTTATTTTATTTATTTATTTATTTATTTTTGCAAAATAAAAAGTGTAAACTGTCAGTCGATCAACGGGATATTTCTTTAAAATTAACAAACATTCAGTTTTTTTTTGTTTTTTTTAACGACGATATAGTATTTTGAAGCTCTTTTACAAATTGAGATAACTTTAATTTAAGAAATTGTATGACAAATTTAAAATAGATCATTAGGAGGAATTTAACCTTTTCAGTCCGAATTTATCTATACTTATAAAGGAGTAGCTTGATTTTCTCATAATCAACGCCGAGCCTCAATCGTTTGTCTTAGAACAATGAAATTTGGAAGACATGTTCTTTGGAATATTTCAACCATGTAGGCGTGTACTAAGAAAGGATTTGTTAAAAGGGGCAAATGGCAGCATAAAGGGGTCAAATGGGTAGTCGAAAGTTTTAGATAATTTGGTCTTTTCGATATATCTCAGCAGGAGTTTTAAGTAGGAGCGTGAAATTCGGGATAACAATTCTACTAAAGAATAGTTAAACATGTATTTCATTCGATTTTAGAAATTCAACCACTAAGGGGGTTAAATGGGAGGGTCTGAAGTTTTATGTCATTAGTTTTAGGTCTTAGGTCATTAGGCCTTTTCGGCATATCTCAACAACTGTTTTAGTTAAATGCGCGAAATTCAAAATAACAAATGTACTAAAAGTTACTTAAACACATATTTCAGGGATTTTAAAAATTCAACTGCTAAGGGGGTTAAATGGGAGGTCAAAATTTTCAGTCATTTTACGTTTTCGCCATATTTCAGCAGCAGTTTTAGGTAGGAAGGGGAAATTCAGGAAAAAAAATCTACTAAAAAAATAATTAAACACATATTTCAGCGATTTTAGAAATTCATTCATTAAGGGGTTAAAGGGGGGGAGGTCGAAAGTTTTAAGTCATTTTACCGGTTCGCCATATCTCAGCAGCATTTTTACTTAGGAGCTCGGAATTCGGGATAATACATCTACAAAAAAATATAGACAAACATGTATTTCAGCAATTTTAGAAATTCAGCAACTAAGGTCGGTTAAATAGGAGGTCAAATATTTTAGGTCATTTTACCATATCTCAGTAGAAATTATAGGTAGAATCATGAAACTCAGGATAACAAATCTACTAAATAAATAGTTAAACACGTATTTCAGCGATTTTAGAAATTCAGACACTAAGGGGGGTTAAATGGGGGTCGAATGTTTTAAGCTATTTTACCATATCTCAGTAGAAGTTACAGTTAGGAGCGTGAAATTCGGGAAACCAAATCTACTAAAGGATAGTTAAACATGCATGTCTGGCGACTTTAAAAATTCACACCCTAAGGGGGTTAAATGGGGGGATTCGAAAGGTTTAGGTCATTTCGTCTTTTCGCCATATATAATTCAACTACAAAAGGGGTTCAATGAAGGGTCGAAATTTTTCGGTGATTTTACCTTATCACCATATTTTATCAGCAGTTTTAATAAAAAGCGAAAAATTCAGGATATCAAATCTCCTTAAAAAATAGTTTAAAAAGTATTTCAGTGATTTTAGAAATTCGGCCACTAAGAGGGGTAAAATAGTGGTTCGAATGTTTTATGTCATTTTGCCATTTCTCACTAGAAGTTATAGGAAGGAGCGTGAATTTCGTTATAACAAATCTACTAAAGAATAGTTAAACATCTATTTTAGGCGATTTTAGAAATTCAACTACTAAGGTGGTTAAATGGGAGGTCGATAATTTTCGATGAGTTCATCTTTTCACCAAATCTCATCAGTAGTTTTAGTTAACAGTGTGAAATTCAGGATAACAAATCTACTAGAAGATAGTTAAACATATATTTCACAGATTTTAAAAATTCAAACCCTAAGGGGGTTAAATGGGAGGGATTCGAAAGGTTTAGGTCATTTCGTCTTTTCGCCATATATCAGCAGCAATTTTAGGTAGGAGCATGAAATTCGGGCTAACACATCTACTAAAGAATAGTTAAACATGTATTTCAAGCGATTTTAGAAATTCAACCTCTAAAGGGGTTAAATGGGGGGGGGGTCGAATGTTTTAGGACATTTGCTGCATCCTAAATTTAGGATGCAGCAACGTGTTTAAACGTGCTAAAATGAACGTAACTATTGCTAATGTGAAGGAATGTAGTTATTAGCAATAGTTACGTTCATTACTTTTATTTTTTATTACTCCTGATTTCAGAGAACTCTTACAAAGAAAAGAAAAAAAACTCGAATTGAACAAGTTTTTTTTTCCGTAAAGTGCATTTTGATGAAATCGCAGGGGTGTTGAGTAACTGTGCGACCTGTCATTTTAACTCTTTCCAAGATAGTTGAAGAGTGTTTATAAATTCGATTTGTTTGTCGGTCTGCCGTCTATCTGTCTGTTTATCTGTCTGTCCTAGCTATAACTCGCGTTAATATACTTGGATTTTCAAGCAATTGATATATGACATTGAAGTTTACTATGACATGTTCAGTATTGAAAATGAAGTGTGTAGCACTTATAGTTACTTTACCGGGACACTCAAAGGAATACTGTTAATGGTCTATGAGGAAAAATAGTTTGTGTTTTCAGACATTAGAAATCATTTACGTTTTATTTTAATGATGTTACACTATTACAAACATATTGAAATGGATATATGAGGTGCTTTATAAAAGGCGTACTGTAGAATATGTTGTGCATAGCAATTATAGTTCCTTTACAGGGACATTAAAATAATTCAGTTACATTACGGTCTGTGAGGAAAAATAGTTTGTGGCTTTTAATAATAAAGTTTCACTATTTCAAATATATTGAAAATTATATATATCAGTGAGGTGCATTACAAGAGGCTTACTATAGAATATTTGCGTATAGCATTCATCGTTCATGTATCGGGACCCACAAAAGATTTCGCTTAAAGTACTGTTCTGTTAACAATAATTGCTGGACGCGCGTTTTCAGTTGTGGAAGGCGTTTTTAAGCTTTACTAATTTTTTGTCTATTACTTGGTGTGAATAAATTCTCTGGATCATCTACATGTCAGCACAAAAGATCCCTACTACATTTCCATATCTAAACGAAATTTTTAGGGGGAACTGGGAAACTGTGTAATACGTTTCCCAGCTGAACTAAAACTTAGCTTTCTATGTAGTATATAAACAAATCTATACAGGTGTCAAATCTATACCGATCATATAAAAGGCTTAAGAGTGAGCCAAAGTTTTCTCCCTCTGATGAGGCCAAACTAGTATTGGCTAAATATTGGGTCAGTATCACATTATATGGCAAGAAATATTTCTTGCCAAGATTGAACAAGTATTGACAAAATGCAAAAATACCAATGTTCGGGCAGCAGTTCAAGATAGTTTAGATATAAGCACTCAAAATATAGGTAGTTTAATCATTTATTGAACCAATATGTTTCTTGCTACTAGGGTTTATATTTCAAAATAACTAAATATGTAGTTCAGGCTTGTTTCAAAACATCATCTGAAATTTATTGAAACTTTAATGCAATTAATATTTATTGGGCATTTGTGCGATGTGTCTTATTATTGAAAATATACAAAACATACACTAAAATGTCAACGAACTTCCGCGTAATGATTTTTAATGCAGTATGCCTCTTGCTTTTTAGGTGCGTTCGCAATTATATAAATACGTAGCACCTATAGTCGTCGTCTGGTCCGTCCTTCTGTCTATCTGTCTGTCCGTCCGTCTGCCCGCATATAACAGCGCAAAAACTACTCAATCAAATGGTTTGAAATTTAATATATATAATCTTTGCAGATTTTTGTCGAGTCATTTCAAATTTTATGAAAATCAAATCAAAACTTAAAAATATATTAATAAAAATATTTATTAAGTAATTTGAATTTTTTTTAAAGTCTGTTTTTTGCATTAATCACCATTTTTCCCCTGCAATCACATGAACGTTTCTACGAAAATATCGCTTATAAACTTTAACAATACTTTGGTTATATTTTTAAAGCACTAGTTCTTTGCATCCATGATTACCCGATGATTTTCAAATGAAAAAGTTTTCCTCTATGTATTAAATTATATATAATTTTTATACAATAATATGTTTCTATGCACAATCCTGGAAAAGAAAAATATTCATACTAATTTTGCATTAAATAATTGTAATAAAAAAGTACTGGTGTCAATGAATTGGAAATAATATATGCAGTAAATATTATGCATAAACTAGGTGCTGGAGGCTGTCTTCATATTATAATCATAATAACATTAAAACTTTTAAAAGCAGTATAAAATATTTTACAAAATACTTTGACAATATATTTAAAATACACTGTTAAAAAATTGCAGCAAACTGTCCGGTCATTCGACCGTTTTTATAGAAAGCTGTTACATAACCATAAGTTAACAGTATTCTGGCCATAATATGGGCAATAATAAGGTCACAATAGCGTTAAATTACGGTTATGTAACCGTTTTCTATAAAAACGGTCGAATGACCAGACAGTTTGTTACAAATTTTTAACAGTGTATACTGTTAAACTTAAAATTGTAGATAATTTGGATGAAAAATTTTGAAATTAAAGTTCAAATATTTTTAAAAAGATCAATGATATTAAATTTCTCTATTCAATATTTTTATATTTTTTAATATTTCCTAATATTATAGTTTTAGAATGGTGATTATTTGTATAAATATTCCGTTTAAGTCCCAAACATCTAGTACTTTATTTTTATAATTCTCATAATTTTCTGTTTGAAACATGTATGATTAAACTAACATTCGAAGTAATATGACTTATAATCAAGGAAAATTTATATTAGCTGTATATATAGATTTCTTTTTTTGCAAAATGGGCATCAACTATAATAAACCTATCGAATTCTTTGCACAATGGAAGCATAATGTTATGCTTCTTTTACAACAAAATGTACAGTATTTACATATTTCTAAAAAATGTGTTTCTTTCTCCACACTTAAACTGTATATTCGTGAACTACAAAATTATTTCATCATCACGTATGTTTATAAGGCTGCTAATAGCTATGCCATCATATGTAAATTTTTCTACCACCACATTGTAACAACTGCAATTACTTCTAATAATATTTTCACAATGCTTCATGTTCCATTAGAAGAAAACAATAGACATATTTTAAGTTATCTTAAATCATTGGGCTTAAAAAATAAAAGTTTCAATTATTCTTACATTGTTATGATTCCTAAGTTTCACAAAAATCCTTTAAAATTCCTCACTTTCACCGTAGGATGTAATACAGCGTGGTTCAGAGCTATATCTCAAAAATGTAAAAGTAGGCAGAGAGCACCTAAATAAGCAGATTTCGTATAGAAATCTCAGGGCGGAAATGCAGTGTTTAGGCAGTAGAGGGCGCTGTTGCATTCGGCGGATGAAAATATATCTCTGTCTTGAATCGTCATTTACCGCACATATTCCGAGCAAAAAGCATTGTTAAATCAATGCGGAACTCTTCGACATGCATTTCATGTATGGGGCTGCGCAAGGAAATTAAGCAGCTGCTGAAAGGATATCCATGGAGCCATTCCTGGGTAGTAATCTGCCGGATCGCCGAACATTTGAGCGTCTTCATCGAGAGTTGTGGATGATTGGATCATTTTATGCTTCCAGGCATGATACGGACACTGGAAGATATCACAGAATCACAGCAGTAGAAGAAGTATTACGCTCAGTAAGAGGATAGTCCTTCGACAAGCTCGAGCGCCGTTGAACGTGCGCATGCATTGAGCAGCCGCTCCGTTTCCTTGCGCAAACCCATACATGAAATGCATGTCTGCAAGCTCCGTATTGGTGTAACGATGCATGTTGATCAGAATCCGTTCGGGGAATGACGATTCAAGCCAGAGATACGTTTTCATCCGCCAAACAGAGCAGCACCCTTTACTGCCTCAACGCTAGATTTCCGCACCCACATTCATAAACGATATCTGCTTATTTATGTCCCTTCTACTTGTCTTCATATTTTTGACATGTAGTTCTGAACCATCTTGTACTTATAGTACACATTATAATACATTTTTAAATATACTCACACAAATTTACGATTTATCTCTCAATAAAGACAACACATATTGTATCAAAAATAGTTTTGTGTTAGTTCATAAAATCAAGACACTAACAAATGTTAATGATATTATTACTTATGACTTCAAGGACGTAATTGACAATATTTTTTTGGCTGATTTACACTGAAATATTAATTCACTATTTATTAAATATTTCTGATCATTACAATTACCTGACAATAATGATATCGATTTCTTTAAAACTTTAACTAAAATTTTACTCTTTCATAACTATGTTTTCTAAAAAAATGCTAATTTCATTCAGATACAGGGTATTCCTCAAGGCGCAGCTAGTTCTAGTATGCTTTCAGATTTATGTCTTTATTTCTATCAAAGAAAATTTATTAACAATAATATTTTGCTATTTAGATATACTGATGATATAATTATATTTTCTCTTAATGCTAATCATTCTATATTTATGCCTGTAGCTTATCCTTCTAGTCTAGAGCTTAATATCACCTTCTTAAATAATTAGACAATTAATTTTATGGACGTTAATTATTACTATTCTTTCTGAGCATACTCTAACTTTTAATATGTGTGATAAACGCTTATAATTAATGACTTCTATTTTAATGTTATTAATTTTACTAATTTTTATTTCTGTGTACATATGTCAGTTTATAGAAATATTTTTCAAAATCACTGCAGTCGTATTAAACATTTATGATCTTCCCATTTTATAAGGCCAAAATTATTAAAATTAAAACATACAGCATTGTCTCATAATTATATCTTTTATTTTATTTCATCATGGATCCCCCATTAAATATTCAGCTCATTTATACAGTTTGGGGATTAAATATGCATAAAAAGTGTAAAATCGGAAAACAATACAATGGAATATGGACGTGGATTGTTGCAAAAACTATAAAAACATTATTTAAAAATTTGAAGCGAAAAACAACAACAACAAAATCCAACAAAAATTAGAAATTCAAAGATATCAGCGTAGAGGGCTGAGGTGGGACTGCTAAAAAAAGTTTAAAAATATTTTTTTTAAGTGAATTTTATGCATTTATTACAATAATTTATTATTCTGTATTATACATCGTGGTTCCTCATGCATGGCTATATTTTTACTCCCTTAAATTGTTACTTATTTAATATTCATTTTAATTATGTAAACATCTCATATTTTATTTATTGTTTTTAGGGTTTCGTTCATCTCACGAAACCCTATTACTCCTGCTCCGTTGTCTGTCCGTCACAGAGCCATTCAAAGAAACTATATAACTTACAGGCATGAAAATTTGTGTACTTATAGCTAAATACCTACAATGAAGCTCAAAATATCAAAATTTGAAAAAATCGCATTATTTTAGTATAGAGAGATAAAAAACCAAAATTCTAACAGCCTTTACCTACTAAATTTAAACATTTTTCGTTATAGCAGTTGCCAACAATTAAAAATCCACAATAAATTTCTTTCTACAATAATTAATTTTCTATTGAAGGATTTCCACGTGAAAAATAAAAATGAAATAAAAAGTTTCACCAAATGAAAAAAAAGATTAATATGACGTCATATTTATAATAAAACGGAAATTTTTAAACATTTCTCAATAATACAAGGAGTATGAATATGTGTACGTAAAGAAAGCAGGTTAATATGATGTCATTAGATAATTAAAAAGAAAATTAATCTGACGTCATATTGGTAGTTTACCGGACTTTTTCAAATGTTTGAGAATAATACAAAGAGAGTATCAATATGAGTAATAGAGAAAGCAAGTAGATATGACATCAGCAAGAGATTATAACGTCATGTGAGTTTGAGGAATGTATTGAATCATGATTAAAACCTGACTATGGAAATATTGGCATATTTTAACATTTTGAAGGTTTCTATACAACATGTTTAATTTTGAAATTGATTTTTTTAATATCGCATTTAGTCGGCATGACAGATATTATTATGCCAGAGTATAATAGCGGGCTGCGCCCGCTATCGGACTGGTTCAGATTTTTAAAAAAAAAACTAGAAAAATAGACCGGTAAATTTGAACTTTATAAAAAACAAGCCCTTTTTTGTGAAAAATGAAGTTTATTTGGATTTATTAAAGAAAGAATAAAGTGTTTTGAATGGAATATTAAACGAAACCCTTTGTGCGATCTTCGATCACACTTACCCACTTGTTTATTACTTTTATCTATATTATTATTTAAAATCGTGAGGGTCCGTAAAAATACAGGAAATGCGAAAATGGGTCCGTGGTAACCAAGCGTTTAAGAATAATTTAAGTAATTTATGATAATATTTAGGAAAAAAGAAAAATGAATAAAAAATACATGATTGCTCGAGGCTAACAAAAAAGAAAGGCTACCGCGGTGCTTTACGCGTATCTTTTTTTACAGACTGCGGGAGTCACGTGATGCTCGAATGCTCCAATGCAGGTGTACGTAAAGAGCAACACGTCACTCTAGCGGTCTGTAAAAAAAGATAAGTGGAATGCACCGCGGTAGCCTGTCTTTTTCGCAAGCCTCGTGATTGCTAGATATGACGTCACATTCCGTCAAAGCTTTTCAATTTGACGTCAAACTGACTCGAAATAAACGGTATGTGTGTTTTATTTCATACTTCGATTGTGTATACTATAACCATATCTTATTATTATATAGTTATAGATATTCAAACTATTTGAATCTATTATTGATATTTTTCTTATAATTTTTTTTGGCGTTGTTAATGAATCAGTTTTAAAAATATATATTTAATACGAAAAATCTATTAGAATTATAATAAATGGTTTTCGCCTATGTTTTGTAACCCGGGAAGCCCGGGTTCGATGCTTGTATAAAAAAAGGCTTCGGGATAGATTTTGTTTTCTGGAAAGAACAATAATGCATTTTTAAAATGGTCTATGCTTAAGTCCAAAATATCACATTAACTTTGTTAAAATTTTATATTTTTTTAATGAATAAAATTATTCAGAAGATCTTATCACTTTAAATACATAGAAATGGATTATTTTAAACCCACAAATATGCTTATTGCCGAAACGATAGTTGAGACTTACTGTGGAGACCCGAAAAGTTTTTGGGTCTGTTTGTTTGTTTGTTTGTTTGAACTATGTCTCGCAATAAATGCCAAAAAAGTAAATTTTTAGTCTGTAATTAGGTAGATATGTTGACGAGGTACCCGGAATTAGCTGTATGGTTTTTGGTTAAAGTTGGTTCATTCATTCGTTCGAAAAATATAGAACATTGTCTTTTAAATCATAATGCTTTTCAATAGAAAATAAGAGGAGTTTTAAATTTTAACATCCATCGAAAGGAAAATGACGCATTGGAATAATTGCACCCAGAGAAAAGTTTTGTTGAATCAACAAAAAATTGGTTGGCCCAACAAAACTTTCCGTTTAAATATGGGTCAATGGAAATTTTGTTGGAATCAACAAGAAAAATATTGTTGATTTTTTTTTGCAGTTCCAACAAAAAATTTTGCATCATCAATAAAAAAATGTTTTGTTAATTCAAGTAAAAATGGTTCAATTTTACTTGAATTAACAAAATTATTTTTTTGAAAGTTTTCTCAAAATAAATATAATTATCTGTTACTTTAAGAGTTCTTTTCAGTTTCGGCAACAAAAACTTTTGTTTAAAGAACAATTTTTTTGTGTAATTTTAAGAATTTTCGTTATTTTAACAACAAAAGGTTTTTGTTACAGAAACAATTATAATATTTACTTTAAAATTATTTTTTGTATTAGAACCAATCTAAACTTAACTATTTTTTAATTCATTTTCAGCAGTGAATTACGCATGTAGTAAACCTTGAGTAATAACAAATGAAATTTTATCCTGCTTTTTTTTTCAAGCGTAAACCGACAGATTAAACAATGTCCCAGACCGGGACTCGATCCCGGGTCCTCAGAACAGCGCGCTGAGGCTCTACCACTGAACTACAAGGAACGACAGCCAAGCACGAAATTTCTCAGTCTTACATATGACGGACTGGCTGCAACTGCAGCACAAGATGGAAATGTCATCATGAGCACAGGGCCCTCTTAAGACATAAAAGTAGGGGAAGCCCGACGTTACTCTGCGGTCTAGCAACTGTATTTCGCAGAATATAAAAAAATAATAATTAAAGTAAATCGCATTATTTTAACGAAACCTTTATTAACAAAATAGTTAATTTTCGGTTGATTTTAGTTCCTAATATGCTTTTAGTAATGAAATTGATGAGGATTTAATGTGACTACTAACGAAAAAGGAGCAAATCTGTTTTTCAAACGAAAAATTATAAAAACGTGGAATACGTAAATTGAATATAAGTGTTAAGAGGAATTAACATTTATTTAAGTACATTTATTACAATAAATTTTATTCAATTTCAGCAATATGTGATAAAGTTTACTAGTTGAAAAGGATACGATAAAATTTAATGTACAGAGAGATGGTTAAGTAATGAAATTACAATAGTAAATGCATTCAGACATATACTCGAATATTGAAATAGCACAATTACAGGAAATTTGGAATGTAAAATTAAAGTGACAACGGGGTGTTTAGGGGGGCTCTAAAACCCTAAAGGATTATAATACAGAAAAAATACAAAAATAAGTAGTTTGCATCTCGGCATAAAATTGTGTTTAATAGGTTAATTCGAAAATTTCCGTAAGTTTGATAAATAATATGTTTATAAATGTACATATAACTTCAAAACATCGGATTGTCGAATATTAAGTATTATGCAGATTATATTTAAAATTAGTGAGGTACATAAACAATGATTTGTAGAGCTGACGTTGTGGCCTCTGATCCGTAGATTTACTAGTTATCTATACCATATTTAATAAAATGAAATACGAAGTTCTCAAGATATACGCGCGTAATGACTGGAAACGTAGTTTTTCAAAATGTGTGCCGAAGTTCTAATTTTAAATACTGTACAAAAAATTTTATGCCTCAAAATCAATGAAGGCGGTTTATTTTTGCATTAACGTCAGTCCTAGAGTGAATATTTGCATGTGGTTTGTTTTAAAATACTACTTATGAATTATTTTATAATAATAATTACAAATTAAAGAAACGATTTTATAATTACTTAAAAGATACAACACTCCTTAAATTCATAAATTTGCAGCATTTTTAAACATACTACGAGATCAAACCAAAGTAATTTCACAACACTTTGATTAAATTTAAAATTTATTATAAAATTAATAAGAACTAAAAAATGTCAAATGCTCTTGCATATTTTTCAATAGCATATATATATATATATTTTTTAAGTAAAGTTCATCTGTGGTTTTAGCTTGTGGATTGTTAAAAAAATCGGTTAAGTGCGAGTATAACTCGCGCTCATAGGGTTCCGTACATTGAGTTTATTAATTACTATTTATTAATTAATAAACTCATACTACTCCTAGTTTTTTCATAAATTTAGTTTCCATAGATTCAGAAATAGGAGAGGGGGGTTGGGAGACATATTTTTCCAGTACTTCCGACGATGTCTCTGAAAATATACCTAAAATTAAAACATATATATTTTTAAGTTCGAGGCTACGAAATTTTTCGAACGATACCCTACATGATAGATAAAAGAAAATTTATTTTTCAAGTAACTTAATTAATATCTCGACTTATTACCAACAATTTTTTTTCGAGAATAATTATCAAATATCCTTGGATGATTCTGCGTCGATAGATACCTCAAGCGCCCGTCAACTCCCCTGTTGACGCCCGAAAAGTAAAGTTTATGTGTAACAGAAAACTGCGTTTGTCTCAAAAACTAGGTGACCTAAGAAAATCTCTATAGCTTTCCTGCAACGTTTAAATAAATTTCTATAACTCTTAATTTTTTCACATTTTTAGTTTCTGTAGATTTGGAAATAGAAAGAGGGGAACATATGTTTGCAGTGCATTTTCGACGATATCTCTGAAAATATAATACCTAAAATTAAAACAAATATATTTTTGAGTTCGAGGCTACGAAATTTTTCGAACGATACCCTACATGATAGATAAAAGAAAATTTATTTTTCAAGTAACTTAATTAATATCTCGACTAATTACCAACAATTTTTTTTCGAGAATCATTATCAAATATCCTTGGATGATTCTGCGTCGATAGATACCTCAAGCGCCCGTCAACTCCCCTGTTGACGCCCGAAAAGTAAAGTTTATGTGTAACAGAAAACTGCGTTTGTCTCAAAAACTATATGACCAAAGAAAATCTCTATAGCTTTCGTGCAAGGTTTAAATAAATTTCTATAACTCCTAATTTTTTCACATTTTTAGTATCAGTAGATTTGGAAATAGAAAGGGGGGAACATATGTTTGCAGTGCATTTTCGACGATATCTCTGAAAATATAATATCTAAAATTAAAACAAATATATTTTTGAGTTCGAGGCTACAAAATTTTTCGAACGATACCCTACATAATAGATAAAAGAAAATTTATTTTTCAAGTAACTTAATTAATATCTCGACTAATTACCAACAATTTTTTTTCGAGAATAATTATCAAATATCCTTGGATGATTCTGTGTCGATAGATACCTCAAGCACCCGTCAACTCCCCTGTTGACGCCCGAAAACTAATGTTTGTGTGTAACAGAAAACAGCGTTTGTCTCAAAAACTAGGTGACCTAAGAAAATCTCTATAGCTTTCTTGCAAGATTTAAATAAATTTCCATTTAAATAAATTTCCATAACTCCTAATTTTTTCAGATTTTTAGTTTCTGTAGATTTGGAAATAGAAAGGGGGGAGACATGTGTTTGCAGTGCATTTTCGACGATATCTCTGAAAATATAATACCTAAAATTAAAACAAATATATTTTTGGGTTCTCTATTACGAGATCTTTCGCACGATACCCCACACGATAGATAATAAAACCAAAAATAAACCTATTTTTTCAATTAACTTAATTAGCCTCCTAATTTTTTCCTAAACATATTTTTTTAATGGCTAATAACCTGAAAAGATGCGGGTGAAAAGGTTTTATAACATTCCCATGTTTGAACTTTCCATGTCCCATTAGTAATGTTCTTATGCTGGTTACCAATATTAGATGCAGTTCTCTAAAGAATTCAAATTTTCAATCTCATATTCAATTTGAACCACAACACAATATCAACATAAAGTCACTCAAAACACTAAATATTAGCTAGAGATTTTAAATTACATACTCACAAAGAAAGGTTGAAGTTACATCAATTAATACACGTTTATGAGTTTATGCTAATGCCTAGCAGTCGAACACTAAAGAATACAAACTTAACTTAAAATTTTTTTAATTGCAATGTTGTTCATTGGCACAGTTTTCAAAACCGATTATTTCACAGTGTTAAGAAATTATTAAAGAATGAGAACAAATTAAAAAAGTTTTTTTTGTTATACTTAAGGTTTTGTCAATCCTTAAAAAATAAAATAATTGCAGAATTTACTTACTTCAATAGCTTTCCTTAGTTTCTCAACTTATTTTGATATGCAATATATTTACCTAAAAAAATCTTTTATCAAGCGCAAATTTTCAAGTTAGCTAAAAGTTTAAGCTACATGCATTATTTACTTACAGCCCAAACTTGATCACTTTGAAATATCGAAATTTTCCTGAAATCAAAGACCTGATATGAAAGCATGATCATATATACCTGTTGCCAGTCTTTCCTACACTAATATTTGGAAACTTTTATTAGGTGTATAACGACTGAATTGTACAGAAATAATTCTAAACTTTAATAAGTTAAAATATTTTATTTATGCTTTAATAATAAAACAAACATGAAATCTGTTTTTCAAAAGATAAATGTGCAATGGTGTTCTTTGAGTTTAATTAAAGTATACGTTATTCATTAATATTTGATGAAAATATACATTAACTAAAGTAAATCACCACAAAAAACTTCTGAAAACTCATTCGTTCTACTTATATATGCAATGTAAATTTATCAAAACAAAGCAAAATCGCTGATAAAAAGCAGCACGATTGTTGATATTCGATATCATTTTCACTGTAATTTTAGTTTATACCTATTGTTTTAAACTATCATAGAAAAATCCATATGAATATAATAGTCTTCTACGAAATAAATTTTACATATATTAATACTGATTTGAAATTTAAAGATTAAAAATGCGAATTCAGCAGAATTTGAGTTGCACGGAAATTTAGCATAATTTTTTGCCAATAAAAATATATTTAAATCTTTATATGTAAAACACTGCCGTTTATTAAAGTTACGCTCTTCAAAAGTTTGATTTATATCGTTTTTGTTTTAAGTTTTTCATGGTCAAAATGATTTTATATCTGAAAATTACAATATAAAATCTGAAGAGTTTTTAAATATTTTTTGGTCATATGATTTTCACTAATTTGTTTTAAAATCTCTATGGAGATAATTTAAATAAAGATATATCTTATTATTGCAGTGTTTGATATTTATAGAAAAAGATAAAACATATTAGGTACATAAGTATAATTTCGAAATATATGAGCAATATTTTGGGTGTAAAATCAAACTTTGAATGTGAGCTTCGTTTTTTTGGATTATTGATTTTAATTATAAAATGAACGATCGAATATTTTTTTGGAATTTCTTTAAAAGTGCGATATAAATATTCATTTAATTTTACGTTGTTTATTCTTTTTTATTAATAATATGCTTTTCCTTGTCCATATTAAAAAAAAATATATATTACTTTCTTCCTTCTCAAAATTCTTCGCAAAAGGGTAAAGAATAATTTTGTTTTCCCAGCACAACACTAATAGACAACATGGAAAAGAAATCGAGAAATGAATTCGAAATTAAATAAAAAATTCCATGAAATAAAAAAGAATAACCCAAAATAGTAATTTTAATATAAGCTAATAAATGTAAACCCATGTAATGTAGGGAAATTAATTTGAGTACACTCAGATATAAAAATGTGTACAATGTGACTTTATACTTATTCGCTTCTGGTTTATACAGGTCTACATTCCGAGATAGGTACATTTCCATCGGTTTGATAATGGTGTCTGTGCAAAGGCAGACAATGTGAAGTATTTGTGACGCACAGCTACTTTACGATTTCGTCCAATAGTCCACTATGACGCTATGTATGTTCAAATTAGCTAGAAAACACTTTTTATATATATCCTTAATTTGGTATTTAGTTTGATTTGGTTTGCCTGTCCACAGAATTGACATACATGCAAAGTGATTTTTATTTATCAAACGAAATTTTCAAAACTGAGCAAAAAATACTCAAACCTGATTGTGTCGCATAGTCAAAATGGCTCCGAATCAAAATTACTCAAGTTTGAAACATGTATATACTCATTTCTGAAAACATGCACATACTCAAGAATTAAAAATTATGTGCTCATACTTGCACTGTCAAAAAATTTTCTGTGTAATTACGGAGAATCTACTGGTAATCTGTTATCTTAAGTCGGTAAATTTACAGAGTCTACTGTAAATTTTTCTGTTAAAAAAATCTTTATTATTATTTATATATATATAAAAAAATCATCAACGTCAGATATGGGTGCGGTTAGAATAACTTGAATGTATTCTAATCGCTGCAACTAACGCAGGACTTTACAAGAATCGCTTCCCCCACAGTTCTGATTCGAACACGTGCCATCTGTGTGGCGGACAGGGATTATAACCACTATACCATTTGGGCTGTTACAGTTTTGTGCCAAGTATGTATTTTATGATTTAGTCTGAAAAAATTATTGTACTTGTACAAGGTTTTTTTTTTTTTTCTTTAATGAAAGATGTTTTTTTTTTTTTTTTTTTTTTTTTTTTTTTTTTTCCAGCAAATTTAACAATGTTTTCGAGAATTTTTAGAAGTTTTAACACAATATACATATTATATATATATTTTTTTCTCATAATGCGCGAATATTTTTTGGAAAAGAATTTTTTTTTAGTAGAAACTAAAAGAAAAATAAATTTAAAGCATATAAGTTATTTAAAATGAAATGACTTTTAACATTTTCATATATTTAAATTTGGAAGATTAAACTTATTATTTTTTTTTTATATATTTATGTATTTAGAAGATTGATATATTTTTTTTAACGCATATGTCATTAAAACTCTACGACTCCTAATAAAAATATATACTATAATTTTTTTTATAAATATTAACACAAATTATAAAATGGACTAAAATAATATTTGAAAATTATCTTACCTAAATTGTAAATCCAGATTGAAACAAAAATTTATTCTTTAAAAAACCACACTCTCTTTCTATCTTTTGATCAAAGTGATAGTCGATAAAAATCCCCGCTAACTCTACAGAGATGAATTTCCCATTTCTAAAATATTCTAATTTTTAATAATACAATTTTTAAACCAATTTTTTTTCTTTAATATTTTTAATAAAATTGTAAAAGAATTTTAAAAGTGTGTATTTTGAATTACAGGTTATAACAAATATAAAAATATCTTTAAATAAAAACACGGAAATCCCTACAAGGGATCTAATATAAGAAAAGGAAATGTCTGTAAAATGATGACAGAGAAACTCGATCAAATGCGTTTGACGGAGAGCTAGTGTAAATTTACAGAGACTCTCGTTTTTTTTTCTGTGATTTTACAGAGATTTTAACAGTCTGAGTATGTCCGTGTTTCAAAAATGAGTATGAACGGACTTCTTTGTGCTCATTTTTGAGTATGTCCATGTTTCAAAAATGTGTTTGAATTGATTCTAATCATTTTTTAGTATGTCCATGTTTAAAAAATGAGTATGAACTGACTTCTATGTGCTCAGTTTTGAGTATGTCCATGTTTCAATATTCTGAGTATTTCTGGTATTTCAGAATTGAAATCATTGGGTCGTCATATTTGAAACAAAAATTTTCATAACAAAATGAAAACATCCATTTACTCAGATTTGAAAGTGTCATTTTTTTCCAGTGCATAACAATAAGTTTAAAAATACATGGTGTTTCGGATACCACCAAACAAACAGTCCAGAACGAGTATACTTACTTTGAATACGTGAAAGTTGTCTAAAGACGACAGTGCAACAAACTTGCAGGAGGTGTAGCTGGCACAAAGGCGATTCGGAATCACATAGCATTGCAGGGCCCGAAATGCTTTCTACGCGAACTACGGTTAAAAGAAGAAAAAGAAAAGAACAGAAAAGGCAACACGTTAGTGTAACAGAAATTATTTAAATGACAAGTTTTGCATTCGCAAAAAACTACATGCTACAGAAGATGTTTGAAATTTTGACCAGAAGCAGTCAGAGTCTACACAGTGGTGTTCTATGGAATTCCTAACGTTCTGGAAGATTTCTGGAATGTCTCGCATCTCCCCGGTTGCTACAGATATGACATCGACGAAGTCTTCACCTGAAACAATGTGGGTGTCGTACACCAATGTCTTCATTTCACCCCAGCAGAAATCCATGCATGATAGGTCCACTATCTAGCAGGCCAATGAACCGTACCACTACAACCTATCCAATGCTGTACAAATGTAACTTTTACGTGTTGGTGGACGTCACTGGTGTAATGTGAAGAGCCCCATCATGTTGGAATCACATTGAACGATGCAACGACTGAGGAACATGTGTTTCTTAAACAAGTTCGGAGATGAGTTGCTATAAGGAAAGGGCATGTTTACAAACAAACAGTTCCATCAACCAATCTACCACTGCAATTTTGTCGCAGCTATTATTGCAGAAATCGTCATGGCGACGTAAGCCAATCATATCACAGATCAGTTTAACGTAGACCAATCAAATCGCTCCATGTCATGTGTACTGTAGGAGTCGTAAAGAACGCACAGGTTTTCTCCCAAAAACAGTAATTTAACCAACAGTGACGTCAGTTGCCTTTTCCTGATAGAAAGATCATCTATACCCTACCGTTCAGACAAGTGGGCAAAAGGTATGGTCCAATGAGGTGCATTCCAGCAATGCCGGCACAAACATTGACAGAGAAACGAGGTTGAGCTTCATGTGTTCGCGTAATACATGAAGCTCAAGGACACATTTCTCTGAAGAAAATATACAAAAATGTTAAAATCGTGTTTCATTTACATTATTGTATTTGTTTATTGATAAAGTTTTAATTTCGCTATGGAATGTTAGCAGAACACAAATGCGGAACTACTTATATTGTTTCATGTACAAGCGGGTTAGTCTTTTGTAGTTGGGCTGCGTGCGATTTAAATTGATTTAATAAAAAGTGAAAAATTATTTTAAAAGCCATAAAAAAACAGTAAAAAGAAATATGGTTTTCAAACAAATTGCATTTGAAAGAATATTTTTCTCCCAAATAGACGGTATAAAAATTAAAATTGTGCAATGTTTAGAAGTTACAAGAATTGCAGTAAAACCTAAATTTATTGGTTAAGTGTTGTCACCGAGAATATGACGTCAGCGTTACTCACTGACATGTTTTTCCTTTTGCTTTATAATTTAGATATAAATTATGTTTCGAATTTTTGAAGCACTACGTATATTTAGAACACTTGTGTATAAAAAATGTCAAGAAATTATTCTTAAATGTCCAATTCACAAGGTAATATGCGGTTAAAAACAACTAAAATAATGAAATAAAAATATAACACATCAAAACTGCTTATTATAATACAGTTTGTATTATTTATAGGCTGAATAATTAAAGATGATTGAAAAATGGAAATTCATCTCGTAAATCATGTGTAAAAGCTGATTGGTTAAACATAAAACTATTCAATTTTTATGTCACTTACCATAGGCATATATCATAAAATGATATCAGAATGTGTCTCGGAGAAATTGCTATGATTTCCTAAATGTGTAAAGCAAAATGGGTTGTGATTCTTTTCGAAAAAACGGAAAAATATGTATATGTTTTCATCTTAGAAACACTTAGCATTGATTTTCCATTGCTGCCATGTGCTGCACTTAATTGGAAATTTAAAAAAAAAAATTCTATGTAAAATAAGAACTTTTCAAGCATATAAAGTTTAAAATATGTAATGATCAAAGTAGTGAATTCCGTGACGAATCATTTGTTGTGACATGAAAAAAAAAAGTTAAAAAGTGAAAAGCAAAGAAATATTTATTTTTTCACAAAATGAAACTTTTATTAAGCTCCATAAAGCATTAATTCCAGCTATAAAAAGTAACATATAAATGTGAACTGCAAGTTCGAAACAGGAGAGCCTCTTAAAGAAAGAGACATCAGACAACATTATCATCAGACAATTTACATCAATTTATCAGACGATTTACATCAAGTATCGTCACGCGAGGCAAATTTGATTATGTTGCAAAAATAAAGTAAGGACTTTCACTTATTATACAATGAAAACTGCAGTTAAAATGACAGAGGAAAAATTACTTAATCTCTAATAAAAACTTATACAGAGTATTTCTTAATTCATGAGCAATCATTAACGTCTGCTAAAAATCATTTATAACTTATCAAGCACAACAGGAAGTTCAGATGTCACAAATGTTGCAAATTATGATTCATAAAAACTATCGTGTATCTATAAAGAGATTAGAAACAAGTATTTATTTAAATAAAAAATGCAAGCAACTTCTAGTGACTGCTTAAAGCACATTATGTACATTGTACTAGCACTTGCTTGCAAAACGTTTGTGATGTTAATATTCCCTACCTTGTTTCTTACCTATTACCCTAATTGAGGTATTTCAGCGGGAGAAGATTTGAACAAGAAGAGAATGTTTTTGTGACAATCCTTTATTGTGTATCAACATTCAACTTAATCTACATTTTTGCCGGTAGAATTTCTTTATAAATAAGAGGGAGCATACGCACAACACGCATGCTCGAAATTGGAAGTTATCTGTCCAAATTCTCAACGCATTTCTCCTGCACCACCACTATTTATTTATAAAGGGTCACCAATCTGCATCATTTCTCACGTTAAATATGCAGTAAACAATCAAATATTCACATATTTAAATTTGAACTTAAATCATTTCCTAGTGTACTTACTGTGTAAAACGTTACATTCAGTTTAGTTCAGTGGTTGTTGGTAAAATCGATGACGTACATACATGCATATATGCACAGTTACACACATTCATGCATACATACCTAACGTTCGAAATCGAAAGTTTGTCCTCTGAAGTCGCTTAAAATTGATGGTATTCAGAAATATAGTTTATGCAAGTGCCAATTCTACATTTAAAAATTTAATTTTAATACAAAATTCGTAAAATTTAAAGAATTTTTTTATAATTAATTTGTAGGATTTTGGGCAATATATTTTTTTAATTGTTATTATTATTTTTTACATTAAATAACATGTGTATTGCTTAATTATATTACTTTAGAACTAGATTTATTGTAATATCTTTTAGGACTAGTAATTTAGGAATTGTTTAACGTCACAATTAAAATAACTTTCATCGTAAGTTATTCAGTTTTATATCATGTTCTCAATTTTCTTCTTTTAAAGTATAATATTACACTTCTAAAATAATAATTAAAAAAAAAAGAACTAGTTGAAAAACTTTATTGTATACTTTCCAGGGTCTCATCTCTTTTACTTTATGTCAAAATACAAGATAGTATATTCTTTGGAAACTATCTCATTTTTCTTCTGATAAGTTTTTTCTCTAGAGAAAAAACAAGTTTGAAAGAAACTTTTATAACTATCTATCAATTTCAACTTTGTTAAAAACAGCGATACATCATACTATTTATGATTTTGTTTGAGTGTTCGGGAAATGGGAAAACCAGCCAAATATTGTAACTAAAAAGAGTATTTTTATACACAACTAATATCGATTGTAAAGGTCCTTCTATTGCAGTTCTCACTGCGAATTACGAACATGGAGACAATTTTTTCTTATTAAAAATATGCACATCTTTACAAATATGATAATAATATGATTAATTTAATATGTAAAGGATGTGTTAAATAAACAAACTTTGTTAATTAGATTCCTTTTTAGAACTTTCAGGTAATTCTATAGAATTTTCTGCAGTTATATCATCATTTACATAAGCCACAATAAAATCTAACTGATAAGCTGTGAAACGATTTTGAGTACCTTAAGCTATTGAAGTTCTGATTTAACTTAATCTGGCAACAGATGAATTTTTTTTAAAAACAATACCAGGTTCTTGAGAGCTAGCTTTGAACTGCTAGTTTGAACCATCTTGTTTAATTTAGTTGTTAACACCAATTTAAATCTCTTAATTTTCTCATTTTTTGACCCACTAATGTTTTTCCAAGCATCTGCTTCCAGTCATAAATTAACTGTTTATTCTAGCGCATCCATCCATTCTTATTTAAAAACACCATTTTAGCCTCAAAAAATTTCGAACATTAGTCAGAAAAAATTAAATATTCACTACAATTTGTGATTTCTCCTTTTTCAATGGATTATAAATTTTATATTCCTTCTTTGATCTACTCTTTTTACCAGTTTTTAGGAGTGTTCGTAATAATATAAATACGTGGCACCTCCAGGCATCGTCTTATCCGTCCGTTTGTCTGCATATAACAGCGCAAAAATTACCCAACCGAATGGTTTGAAATTTAATATATATAAGCTTTGCAGAATTTTGTCGAGTAATCTCGAATTTTATGAAAATGGAATCAAAACTTAAAAAGATATTTTCTGCATTCTATTAAATCCTATCATACGTAATTAATTCAATTTTATACCATGATAGGTAATGAATCCAGGTTGTCATGGTGATTACGTCCTATTTAAGATGGAGTCTTATTATTTCCGTATTACTGAATTTAAAAACCGAATTTGTATACTAAAATTGTTCAATTATAGCAATCCTATAATCTATCGACAGCTTTTTGGATAGATGTTTCCGGAGAAATAGATATTAAATGGAAAAAGAGTCTAAATATTGATTTTAAATTTCTGAAATTTTCAAAGCTAGGCTTAAGTTTCCCATTGGAATTTTCAGTAAATGTAAAAAAAATATAAAATGTCGCCAATATAAGATGTACTTATTTTATTGCTGAAATTATTCATATCATAATTACAAACGATATAATTATTTATAAAACTAGTCATAGTACGAACGCATGTCATTTGTAAATTTTGACATACAATTTCCGACTTGTTATGTTTCTAGGTTTTACGCAAGCTCTAAAAAAAGTGGGGTCGGATATTTCAGTTTGTGTATATCATTTTCTCTCGCGCTGTCGCTAGAGCTGACTGGATAACTCTTCCCAGATGGAATGTTTCTAACTCTTTCGTAACTGTGTTTATATTCGTATTTTCATTTATTTACAAAAAACACATTTCACTGCTGCATGCGAGACTATTTTCGAACTCGCTAATAAATCGAACGCCCCGATTAATAAAATCTTTTCTGGAATACTTGGTCCATAGCCTTATACGCTTTCGATTCATTAGAATATGCTATAAAAATATGTTTTTCTAATGGAAGATCAAATTTTCCTTATTAGGCCTTTTAAAGAATCCTTTTAAAGAAGGCCTTTTAAACGAAACATTTTTCTCAAATATTTTGAAATAAAATAAGATTTGCTTGAAGTCAAAGAATACTTCAAATGGTGTTTTATTTTCCCTTAAACTTCGTGATGGACAGCGATTACACATGTACATCGCACAATTAAGAGCTTCAGCCCAAAAAATTAATTGTGGGATATAGCTCTGAAATAGTAATCTTCCTGTCATATGTGTTAATGTCCTGTTTGAGTGTTCGCTATAGAATTCTCGTTTTATTCCACATTTTCATTGTATATATTAAATTCTCCAATGCTGTTTTCTAAGCCGTTATCGGTATGAAGGATTATTATTTTCTTTACTAGACGATTTTCGACTGCTGCTTTACATTTAATAAATGCATTCTTAACCTCGTATTTAGTTTTAAGGAAACTAACTTCAATATAAAGTGATTTATCACCAATAAAAGTAACAAAATATTGAGAGCCGGCATGGGGTGGTACCCGCATGTGTACACATAAATCCGAATGAATTAGATTTAATAAAACATCATTCTAAAATTTCGATTCTTTAAGAAAATGTCGCACAGATTGTTTAACTCGAATAAAATTTTACAGTCTATAGGCAATTCATTATCATTGAAATTTAAATTTCTACCCATATTTTTATATTTAAGTCTTTTTTTTAAATCAGATATATTTATACCAGATGACCTACTTTAAGACCAATCACTTACTTGAGCTATCGCATTTGTTTTGAAATAGCTGCGATAGCCTTGCGATTGAAATTGTGATAATTTCGAAAATTAATTTGTTTTATGTAGAAGAAAGTTTCGTGATTGCTATAGCGTATTAATTTTTAAGGTGTGTGTTCTTTTAAGCAATGTGTTTTTCTAGAATGAAAACATGTAACAGTTCTGGTACTGCCGCTTTTATTATATCAATCCAAATAAAGTTTAACTGTACTCAAGTTACCCTCTGGGTAAGGGAAAATCGTGCATAATGTGTATTAACAAAGAAATAGGTGTCTTACATTCTATCTATACTTACGCCATTCATCTATAGATGAATTTTGTTACTTTAAGAAATAAAAATATTTTAAAGATTCATTGATGAAAATCTACTGTGTCTAAATCTAAGTCAAGCAGCATAAACTGATAAGCCCGACTGGCAATCTTCTACAGCCTTATTGAGATTATTACCATCATGTCTCATGGTTTTTTTCCTTATATACACTGTAAAGAAAATGGGTCGGTCTACTAAACAAATTTTAGTTTTTCTCACTGATCTTTGCAATTACGAAATTTTTTTTTGTATTCTTACTCAGTTACAAGATAATATATAAGAATTATTAATAAACAGCTAGCAACATTACTAGAAAACAGCTAGCAACGATTCCGGTTTGTAGTATCCGTTACTAAAAAAATTTGTGGAATACAAATATACTAAAAATGTTTTAGTAACCACAGGATTTTTTTACAGCGTACGTGCGAAGCAAGTCTGGTAAAGAACAACTAGATTAGTTTATAGGTTAGGTTCCTAAATTAGACCTTATAACTAAATTAACACAATTTATTTCATGTAGTTCCTTTACCGGAGATCATTTCTGTTCAGATGTCTTATATGACAGACCAGATGTTATTGCCGAAAGTTTATTTAGGTGAATTGTGTCGCCGGTGTGTCTTACAGGTAACTCAATTAGTTGAGCATTGGTTACTGAAGCCAAAAGTTTTGGGATTGACTCCAGGACTGAACAGTTTTTCAGTCCGTTGGAAATTTTTCAACTAATAAGAAAAAACAATCTCCAGTACATTGATGTGCAACGATTGAGTAAAACTTACGCGAAAAAAGCATTCAACAAAGAAGATATTATGCTTGTCTTGTGGAGAAAATTCTGTGAATAAAGGTTCTGATTATATAGAAGACTATAATTGTTTAGTTACTTATTACCTGTTTTGTAATAGCAGTTGTAATTGTTTTTTCATTCTGTAAGTAGTTTTTTAAACATTTTAACAAAATAATTGCAAATGTGTTAGGTAATATTTTTTTCATAAATTATTACAAAAGACAAGATGATATAACCTATATGTATCCATTCATGCAAACTTACTATTTTCGTAATATTACGATGTAGTATTAAAATTAGTAGTAGTAACAGAAATATTTGCAAGTGTTGTATAATTTGTAAGAGACCCCTGTAACGATATGAAAATTGGCACATGTGGCTACAATTTACATACAAAACGTATGATTAATCATGTATTTACATACAAAACGTATTATTAATCATGTATTTACATAAGGAACTTTATTTTCCATATGTAATTTCTTTGATTCTTTAATAAATGAAATTTTGAGAATATACTTTTCTTTTTCAAACAAACTGGAAATTAGGTACAGGATCGTTACTTTAAATAATAACGCAAAAATGTATTTCTGATCATCACGAAATTCAAAACCCAAAAGCCATGTTTCACAGATATACTCGGGATTTAGACCGGATGGTCAGCAACTTTCAAATACAAAACAAAATAAACAAACCCAACACTTATTTTTCTTTTAATTATGCACTTGGTTTATCTGGAGAACGCATCAGTTAGTTTATATGAAGAAATTAAAAGACATTTTCTTCCAGCACGATTTTTTTACTCGACATTTTTCAATATTTAAAAAGGTGGATTTAACTTTGGGCCGTTATATTAAAAATAGACGAACAATGTGAAATAGCACAAATAAAAATATATAAAATGGCAAACAGCTGTTTCGGAGCCCCTAAAGCTCCATCATCAGTGCCAATTCAAAAGATTAAAACCGATTCAAAAGTTTAAGCCATTTTTAATCTTTTGATTTGGCACTGATGATGGAGTTTTAGGGGCTCCGAAACAGCTATTTACCTTTTTATATATATTTATTTGTGCTATTTCACGTTGTTCATTTATTTTTAATATTTTTAATATTTTTAATTTTTTAATACTTCTCGATTTTTTTAAATGACTCGATTTTAAATTAAGCTTTTATTTGAAATAATACATCATTTTACTTAACGCGTTCGCTACGGAGGACGCATAAGTCTCGTCGCTTGGTCACTCATTTGACACTACATATAGCCCAGTAAATTTAGACCAAAAAGGGGGTCGATAGCTAAGAAATTCATAATGAGCTAAAATTTTCAGGATTAGCTCCTGGATATGTATAGAATGTATCCTGAAAAGTCTCAAAAATTTTGATGTCGGCTTCCATCCAAAATGGCGGATCAACTGTGAGCGCCAAATAATTGCGCCTTGTTGGATGATTTTCGGCATATTTACGTCAAAAGTGAATAAGTGAATATTTTTCGCTTCTAAGTAAACCAATGCAGTCAGCAAGTATGCTAATTTGAATATGAGCTTAGGTTTATAAAATAAAGAAATTATAAATGTACGGTAATACGATTTATTTAACCCTTTAATCGTCGCGCTCTTTAAGTGTAAGCTACTTTTTAATAATTAAGATTGCTTGATTACCACCAGTTTTTTAAGTAGAAATATTCGGCTTATTTAATAGCCAGATAAAGCAATGCAAGAATAAACCCAATTATACCATTTTAAAAAACTGGTGGGAATGAAACATTCTGAATAAAACAGACGTCGCCTACACTGCCCGTGAATGTCTCGGGCACGACGATTAAGGGGTTAAACTGAAATTATTAAAAAAATAAAAATCGTTTTTTCCTTTGGAGGTTTCACCTACATTTTCACACACAGGCATTTTTTCAACAAAAAATGCAGATAAGAAGATAAGAATAAGAATAAAAGGTAGTGAATGAAGGAATTTCCTACGCATGCGCTCCATACAGACATGGGAGGGGGTTGGAGAGGAATGTGAGTTTGCTGACGCCGGCTCTGCTCACAGTTTATTGTTTCGGCCAAAGGCTTGACTGTGCGTGGTCATTTTCGCTTCTGTTTTTGTTCCGTTTAGCTTTTTATGTCCGAATATAGTTCAAATGGATTGTGATCCGTTGTGTGTGATTTGTGGTGAAGCACTGAATGTTGGTAAAACAGTTACAGTGACAAAGGGCCTTCAAACCCTTTTCAATGCTAGTAATAGACGACAGGATGGATTACACGAATATTTTTCGGATGTCAACAGTTTAACTGCACATTCAGAGTTCAGAAAATATTACATCATGCCATCTTTGATCGCTAAGGAAATTTCACAACGAGACCATGCTACAGCTTGTGAGAGACCTACAAAGAGAACTAAAGACACGGGTTTCAATTTTAAAACCCACTGTTTGTTTTGCGGTGAAGAGGCTTCAGTTAAAGTAGAAACAAAAAAAGCAAAGAAGAACAGAAAAGTTGTTCATCAGATAGAGACTTTGGAGTCTTTAAACAGTTTAAAAAAAGAAAGCTGAAAGCGTAAAGACGATATAGGTGAAACAGTTTTGAATAGAATTAGCAATGTCATTGACTTAGTTGCAGCTGAAGGCAGGTATCATGAAAACTGTTATGCATCTTTTTTGACAAATCCTGTTGCTTATAAAAGTGTTGGGAGGCCAGTAAATGAAAATCTGCGAGATTACCTCAAATACGAATTGGCTCCTCAACCTCCCTCCCTCTTTGATGAAGTTTCAATGAGGAAGAATGTTAAATCAACTTTAGCTGCTATCATTGAAACAATTGAGCCTTGTGTTGAACCTCCACCAACTTGCTCGTTTATTGTAGATGGAGGATTTCTTTTGCATGCATTGTTTTGGAATGAGTCCGACACCTACAGAAATAAATATCTCAAATATGTTAGATTTGTCCAGAAACAATTCTCTCCATGTGAAGCAGTTGTTTTTGATGGGTACACTTGTGCCTTATCAACTAAAAGTGTGGAGAGGAAAAGAAGGTTGATGTCGAAAATGTCTGCAACTATTGCCTTTGACGAAAACATGGTGGCCACAACCAAACAAGCTGTTTTTTTACGGAACTCCGAGAACAAGGCTAGGCTTATTCGAATGGTCATGGGCTACTTCCAGGCCGAAGGAATAACTGCCCTACAGGCGGATGATGATGCTGATGCACTAATCTGTACAACAGCAATTAATTCAAGTAAGACCAATTCTAGATTAGTCACAATAGTTGGTACTGACACATATCTGCTGACCATTCTCATCGCATGGGGTAACCCAGGAAAAACACTCTTCTTTCTACGACTCCACGAACAAAAATGCTATAACATATTTAAAATTCAAACATCACTTGGCCCAATGAAGGATTCCATTCTCTTCCTACATGCAGCAACTGGATGTGATACCACATCAGCAATTTTTAGGAAGGGGTAATCCTCAGCTTTTAAATTTATAAAGAAAAACCATGAGCTGTATTCTTTGACTTCCTTATTCAACAGGCCTCAACTTAAACCCCAAAAAGTACAGTAGAACTCCAATTATCCGAATCAATTGGGACCGGACCCCATTCGGATAATCAAAAATTCGGATAATTGGATTTTTTCCAAAAAAAAGGTCTATTTTAATTAATTACTGTATGTATGTTGAAAATGGGAGAAAAAAACTATTTTTAAAGGAAAATATCTTTTAATTAATTAAATGAAAAGGCAACACTTTTACATGTTAAGCGTACTTACAAGTGCTGTACATTAGTACAGTACGTACGGTACGTACCGTACTGTAAATGAAAGTCATTGCTTGCTGAACATCTCGGTCAAAGTAAGCTGTTTGACAGTCTTCATCCGTTTTCGGGCAGCCAAGTCGCGCATCTGCTTGATAGTGAGAAGTTGCATGTGGTCATACTCAGGCTGACGCTCCACCCACTTCAACGCAGTTTCAAGGCCGGCACATGCTTCACTAGTTGATGGTCCCGTGTTTGCTTCAACTTCCACATTAAGGTCATTTTCTTCCTCGACACTTTCTTCGCTCACACTTTCAATAAGTTCATCATCATTTAGAATTTGAAACCCAGGGTCTGAAACACAGGAGGGCCGGGCCGGCCACCTGTCGACGGACGACAGCCAATAATCAAACTGCACTATGAGAAGGTGACTGATCACCCCAATAATGTTCGCGCTGCGCCTACACTAGATTCGCGGAGGAAAGGACAATAGCGCGCGTAGACAGAATCATTATTTTGCGAATCGCAGTACGTTTCCGTCTTAATTTTGTTTTTTCTGAATTTCTGAAAACGATTCGTATAATCAGCGATTCGGATAGTCGGAGTTCGGATAATTGGAGTTCTACTGTAATTGAAATTGGGGAAATATTAATGAAAAACCTTTTTGGGGAAGAGAAAGTTGACTCCCTAGATGAGCTGCGATATATCTCTTACAATAAAGAAGTAACCAAAAATCTCTCATCAAAATTTAACCTGGCCGTTCTTTCACCAACAAGTGCAGCAACTTCGCAGCATTCACTTCGGGTTTATCTTCAAGTCCAACAGTGGCTGGGAAACAACCTAAATCCTACTGAATGGGGATGGTTCATAAAAGAAGGCAGATTAAACCCATTACCTTCAACACTTCCCGCAGTGCCCGAAGATATTCTGCAGCTTATCTCTTGTGATTTCAAAATAACTGCTTCAAGGGACTGTGATGAAAGATGTCAGTGCAAGAAGGCAGCTCTCCATTGTTCTAGGTTTTGTACCTCTTGCTTAGGAGAAACATGCACAAATTCAGTTCGTCCTATTAACGGATTTGAAGTCGACGATAACGGTTACGACGTTGAATGAGTGGCATTCTGGTAATTTTGTTTTAAGTTTATTTACCACAAGATTATTAGCTTATTTATTACAAGCATTACTATAATGTTTTATTGTACTTTTACTTTGGATTTAAATTTTTGTGCCTTGTAATAAATAATTTAAACTTGTTCTAACTTTCTTTCTTTTTTTCCATCACAGTCCCCTGACAAACATTTCTATATAGAAAAATGGAATATCTATCAATTTTTAAAACAAAATTTTAAAAATAATCCTCACAAATAGGATTACAAACATACAGATGACTTGTCAATAGTTTCTTAAGTACGAGGCAAAACAGGCTAAGGGCTATGAAATTCTATTAATTTGACGACAAATAAATGAATGTACAACTCATTCGTAGCTTTTATTTTGATAAAAACTAGGTACAGGGCTTGACTAATCGACTGACGCCTGGGCAGACATCTCTTCGCGGGACCCCTACGCCTTAAGGTTCTTTTACAAGACCATTAAAAAACCTCAACAGAGAGTTTTTTTAGCAATTTTATTGTTTTTAGGCCTTTTCTGGCACGGGGGCTCGGATCACATGCCCCGTGTGCCCCTGCTTTAGTCAGGCCCTATGTATACATTAAAACAGGATGTAAGTAGAGGTCACATAATTTTTCAGCAGTAAAAAAATATTGATATATGACTTAGAAATGAAAAAAAAACATTGTACGATGCAAAAAGGTCTTAGCGGCCATCTTTGATCGGCCATTTTGGATAGAAGCACACATGAGAACTTCTGAGACTTTTAAGGTTTTCTTTTATTTGTCATAAAGAGCTAATTCTGAAAATTTCAGCTCGTGAATTACTTAGCTATCAAACCCTAAATTTACTGGGCTAATATTTAATACCAAAATTACGAATTGATAACGGAAATTTTTAAAGAAGTATTTATATTTTCTATAATAACGAAATGTCTGTCCTTAAATAAAGCCAATATTGCTCTTAATATTTGCTGGTGTGAATTAGGAATTTCTGAATTAAAATAAAAGGTACTTACGTATTATCCGTGCCAGGAGATTGATCGCAAAAATTGGTTGCCAAGTACCAATCTTGTTTATCGTTGCCAATCATTTTTTCAAATGCAGTAATTTAACATTATCAAATAACATTGTTAAAAAGGGTCAATTATATAAAATAAATAAAATGTAATATATGTTTATTAAAGTTATAACATTGTTAAAAATAGTAAATAACAATATTTTATTAAAATTAATAAATGGTAAATAGCATAGTAAATAAGAAAGAATAATATTACAGATTATTCCCAGGCATGTACCATGCAGCAAAAAAACAAAATGTAAGAGTTACTATAATTAGTAATATTGGCTCCATGCCTGGCGCAGTTGGCTTAAAACTTTCACGGATAATACGTAAGTATCAAATAAAATTCCGGTCATTTTAACCCTATAGTGAACGTGGTAAGTAAAAATGTTATTTTACAAATTACGTTTAGTTTTTTTGAGATAATTGAAATAAATACTTTCTAAGCATTATCATTTTTTATTAATGCACAAAATTTACTTTGGAGGATCGAAAAAAATTCCTTTAAAAATGTTCTGAAATGAGAAACGGTGTTTTAATGTATTTGAACTGAAAACAATTAAATTCAAATGAAAGACACAATTTACAGCCTCTTGAAACGTATGCAAATTTTTTAATATTTGTCTATAAAAATTCTCTGTACTCTTATTTAAAGTGGACATAAAATAACGTGAGATGTTCTGAAATTGCTAACTAGCAATGTAACAACATTTGGTGTTCGTCCACAGTGAAGCTTGTGGTTTCGATTTGTTTTCTAAATATTAACATAATTCGACACTAGAGGAGTTTTTGCTGCATCAAGAATAATATATTTAACAAATCAATTCGCAATTGTCATTTTAAACAGGAAAATACAAGATCTTTTTCGCGAGAAATGATAATTTTTAGTATCAATTACAAATGTGGATTATCATGACCTCCGTTCTGATATTCCAATAACATCATGGGATAAGTGGCATTTTTTCTACAGCTGTCAAAAGTATGATTGGTCTTACATACTGCAAAATTAAACCGCAAATTTCGGAAATCCCTGACTAGATATCTGTTTAAATGCAATGTTGAAACACAAATGCTGTTGCAATTTTTCAGTTATAATTTAACAAAACTGTTACTGTTATCTTACGTTGATGCAAATTCTTGCAATTGGTAAAGGCCCCGTAGTGAACAAATAAAGAGTTCGTATCGAAAGCTGACAGTAGAGGCCAGAAAAGACTACGTGTCGAACAGAAGAGAACATGCATCAAAAACTGCTAAGAGCTACATAACGCTAATTTTTCTTTAAAAACAGCGCCAAATCGTCCCCTGTAGGGGCTTTAAGTGAATTTTTCTTTAGTAATCAAAACTGGATGCTTCAACTGTGCACTTAAATTACATGATTTTACATTTCGCCCAATACATTCCCCGCAAAACAGCTGAGAACACCACAAGTTATTTTAAAGCCACCCTGTTAAATCACAACACAGAGACAAAGATAAGTAAACTGTTAACAAAAGAAAATATTTTTTACAGTAAAACAAACTTACAGATTGCATTTAGCGTTTATTAGCATATGTTAATTTCTTTTACGTTCAATGTAATTTTATAAAACTACATTTTTCAGGAAATCAAATATTTTATGCATTATATGTTAACAATAAATATTTTTAACAATTTTAATCGACAGTAAAAGCTGCTTACAGAAGCGCTTATGAATATTTATTAATGTAATTCATATAACAACATGAATATATTGTACTCCATACAGGCATATACAGCTTCTGACTAACAGAGAGATAATAACAATAATAAGAACTACATACAGCAACATACTCGTATTATATCACCTATAAAGGAGTTGGAACCACATAATAAAAGGCATTTAGAAGCAAAATTACAGCAGAAAAGTGACATCTCAATTTGGCTTTTTCACAGTACTCCTTTTAAGTTTATTGGTTCCGCTGTCGATATATTTAAGAGTGCTTAAAAATAAAAAATAAATAAAAGAGTGACTGAAAAAGTGTGCTTAAAAAGAGCGGCTTCAAAAATAAGAAAATTTGAAAATCAGTAGGGAAAAAATTGTTTTCCTTAGTTAATACAACACAATAATGAGGAGAGATTGTAATAAAATTGTCTGAAAAGTTACATAAAAGAACTTCATTCATTTTGTGGGAATTTAAAGGTTTTAATATAATATCTTTGTGCGACAATTTTTGCTATAAATATTACCAATGAGCAAAAATGTCTTATAATACGAACAAACAATGCTCCAATAAAATCTATAAGTATCAGAAGATTCCAATTTGAACCGTCGTAATCATTCTCCGTTGGCTTCGATTGGAACATTGCAGCTATAAAATCTATATCTATGAGCACTTTTGTATAAAGATCAGCTGCAACGGTTCGAGGAAGAATTGTTTGAAGCTTCATTGAGTAACAAAATTGCTTTGAATAAGCTATTGCAATATTGATGAAAGAGAATTGTGAGAACATTTTTATGCCATCATATATTTTATGAATCATAATTATAATCGACTGTAAAAGCTGCATACAGAAGAGTTTATCTAATTTTTTAGTTTACTAATAAAATTCATATAACACCATGAATATACTTAACCTCATACAGCAACATTAATGCATTGTATTAGGTAGCTTTCATTACCAAAAGTAAAAAGCTACCTATTGCAACCGTTCGGAGAAAAGCAATTCCAGAACATTTTGGTATATTTTCACTGATCAGGATCCCTAGAGCCCAAAACCACCCTCCTAGCAAATGTTGATTTATATATAGCATTTTGACGAGGTTGAGATATTACGATGAATAATATTCGATGAAAAGATGGCAGTCCTTCAACGATATAGCAAGTTGCAGTCGATATTAGCGAGTATGGCGAAGTAGAAGGCAATGAAATGAGTCCACCAAAGTTTTCCAATAAATCCAGCCAATCTCCAGACAAATAATTTTATTAGAAGACGAACAACACAGAAACAATTCCCAAAGGTCTAAAACTTATAGCCCTCGGGCTAACGTTGCTTCACTTCATTGAATTACGATGTTACTGTACCAGTTGAATATTCTACGGACATAAAAACACCATACACATATTTGTTTAGACTTCCAAAAACGTCAAAAATCTAGTGCTCCGACCGATGCGACCTGGTTTTGTTCCTTCAGCGGAGACATACAGTAATTTACGTCACGAGCGCACAAACCAATGAGCGAGAGGCTAGCTCCAGCCCAGCAAATGAGGTGCGAAGGAGGAGCTAAGACGGTAAAGAATTCCGAACCTGGTAGCGGATTAATTTTGGAGTGAAACTACCTCAGCGCACGAAAAATTTAGCATAATAATAATAATAACAAAAAGAAAATGGCTTTTAAAAAACATTCGAAATGAGAACGCGTCTCAGAATTTTATAGATTGGGGAACTGATAAAAGCTACGAATGATCTTAAATTTTAGATTAAGATTTGGAATAAAATAATTATTAATATACGGATATTTACTTTTAAAAGGACGTTAAATAGGAATAGATATTATTAAGAATTAAGGAAATACTGACTATGACAGAAGTTAGATTAATTTTAAAATATTAATGCGAATAAAATGGAAGGATACGAAGGAAATAAATTTTATATAACATATATATATATATATATATATATATATATATATATATATATATATCTGACATTTGTCATGCTGTAACTCTCTTATTTATGAGCCTATTTGGATGTGACTGAGTATGTGTATGGGATATTCCAAGGTCTCGACCGAGTTCGTTGGCTAGCTTCATCCGCCATCTTGTTTCAAAATGGCGGTCAGTTAATTTTTTTTATTTTTTTAAAAATTCAAAAAGATGTACAAAAAAATATAAATTGAATTAATTGTTTCTGTTAAGTGTTAGATCGTGATACAAGGATTGTGGAGCTTTTTTTGTTTTCCGTCTATCTTATAAAATGGCTGATATATGGCAGTTTGAAATTCTAGGGTGGCTGACAGTTTTAAACATTCGGATTTTTGTTACGCAACTCTCGTATTTATGAACCGACATGAATGCGACTGATCATGTGTACAGGACATACCAAGGTCTCGACCGAGTTCGTTGGCCAGCTTTATGAGCTATCTTGTTTCAAAATGGCGACCAGTTAAAATTTAAAACAATTCCAAAAGCTGTATAAAAATGATAAATTGAAAAAGTTTTTTCCGTTAAGTGTTAGATCTTGATACAAGGATTCCGGTGCATTTTTTGTTATGACTTTATCTTAAAAAATTCGCAATGTATAGCTGTTGAAATTCTAAGTTGACAGATATTTTGAAACAATCTGATTTTAGTTATGCTGCAACTCTCATTCTGAAGTTCGCATTTAATTTCAGTATTAACAGAAATCGGAATTGAATCTTCTATAATCGGGTTCCATACATTTTAGCTTCGGGTGTTTGAGTAAAATGAGCTGAATTTTTAAAAACATGGAATATGGAAGCTACCTTTTCCTCCCGGTACAAGTCGGAAAGACTTTTTCATAATGAGTTTGCTCCACATAAAATGATACATTCAGAAGAAAACTAGTCGTTGGGCGCCACCGTAATACTTACCCATCATGGATATGAATAATGTAAAATATTAAAATAAAAATGTGTAAACTACTTGTAAAGTGCATTGCAATTCAAATAAAATCGTGGCTTGATGACGTCACAAACTTTAAAGTCTCGATTACTGAATTGCTTGAAAGAAACATCCTTATAACTCCAAAAATAATAATCCTATTAACTAGCAGTTTATTGCATCTGATTAAGCGTCAAATTTCCAATTAAAATATATCTTTGAAGTGAAATTTGGATGAAATACAGGGTCATGAAAAATCGAAGAGTGTGGAAAATAGGATTCCAAATATCTCGGCAACTAATTATCCGATCAACTTCATGCTTTATGCAAAATTTGTTTTTTTATTGTCTTTTATATTCATTTCTTAAAATAAACAATTTCGAAAATTTTTATATACCTTTCATCAGAACGAATATTTCGAGAGTCCGAAAAAAATTGTTCCGGTTAATCGAGGTTATTGAAATGAAATAGGCTTCTTCCCATTATTACATACTAAGTACATACCAAATTGCAAGTCTCTATCTCAATTTTTTCGGGAGATAGAGCGTTTACAGACACACAGACACACACACAGACACACAGACGGACGGCAAATTTTTTTTTCTAAAAATATGTTTTTCGGAATCTCCAGTGTCTGAAACGTGTAAATCCGTCAAAAAAAAATTTTCGATTTTCAAAACGATTACACGACTTACCCTATACTACGTATGATGGGTAAGTAAAAGTGACATTTCCACCAGACTTGTTTAACAGTCTGTGTATGTATTATTTTAAGTGTGTAGATTCCGCTATCGCTATATTTAGCGGTGCTTAAAAATAAGAAAACATTAAAAGAAGGCCTGAAAAAAATGTACTTTAAAAGATAAATAAGGAAAAAGTCATTCCTTCCTGTACTGGGAAGAAAAGGTAGCTTTCAGAATCCATGTTTTTAAAAATTGCACTCAGTTTACTCAAACGCCCTAAGCTAAGTTGCTTAGAATTCGATTATGGAAAATTCAATCCCGGTTTTCATTAATACTGAATTTGAATGGGAATTTAAGCATGAGAATTACAGCATAACAAAAATCAGATTGTTTCAAAATATCAGCCACCTTAGAAGTTTAAATTACCATATCTCTGCCATATTTTAAGATAAAGCCAAAACAAAGAATGTTTCGGAATCCTTGTATCACGGTCTAACACTTAACGGAAACAACTTTTTCAATATATATTTTTTATACATCTTTTTGAATTAAAAAAAAATTAAAAATTTATCTTGCTGCCATTTTGAAAAAAAATGGCGCATGAAGATGGCCAACGAACTCTGCCGAGTCCTTGATATGTTCTGTACACATGATGAGTCACTTTCCTATCGGTCCAAAAATACGAGAGTTACAGCATAACAAATATCAGATTGTTTCAAAATCTCAGCCACCCTAAAATTTCAAACTGCCATTTTTTAAGATAGACGATAAACAAAAAATGATCCAGAATCTTTGTATCACGTTATAACACTTAACATAAAAATTTTTTTTCAATTTAAAATTTTTTGTACATCTTTTTGATTTTTTAAAAATTCAAAAATTTTTAACTGGTTGTCATTTTGGAACAAAATGGCGGATGAAGCTGGACAACGAACTCGCGTTCGAGACCTTGGTATGTCTTATACACAAACGCAGTCATATCCAAATCGGTTAATAAATAAGAGAGTTATAGCATGATATATGTGATATATATATATATATATATATATATATAGCATTTTGACGAGGTTGAGATATTACGATGAATAATATTCGATGAAAAGATGGCAGTCCTTCAACGATATAGCAAGTTGCAGTCGAATTTAGCGAGTATGGCGAAGTAGTAAGGCAATGAAATGATTCCACCTAAGTTTTCCAATAAATCCAGCCAATCTCCAGACGAATAATTTTATTAGAAGACGAACAACACAGAAACGATTCCCAAAAGTCTAAAACTTATAGCCCTCGGGCTAACGTTGCTTCACTTCATTGAATTAAGATGTTACTGGGCCAGTTGAATATTCTACGGTCATACAAATACCAGACACATACTTGTTTAGCTTCCGAAAACATCAAAAATCTCTCGTTCCGACCGGTGCAGTCGAGTTTTGATCTCTCCGCGGAAACATACACAGAATTACGTCACGAGCGCTCAACCCAATGAGTCAGAAGCTAGCTCCAGCCCAACGAATGAGGCTAGAGGGCGAGGCTAAAACATTAAAGAATCCCCTTACTTGGGTGCGGACCAATTTAGAAGTTAAAATCCCAAGCGCGCGAAAAATTCAGAGCAATAATAACAATAATAATAAAAAGAAAATGGCTTTAAAAAAACATTCGAAATGAGAACGCGTCTCAGAATTTTATAGATTGGGGAACTGATAAAAGTTACGAATGATCTTAAATTTTAGATTAAGATTTGGAATAAAATAATTATTAATATACGGATATTTACTTTTAAAAGGACTTTAAATAGGAATAGATATTATTAAGAATTAAGGAAATACTGACTATGACAGAAGTTAGATTAATTTTAAAATATTAATGCGAATAAAATGGAAGGATACGAAGGAAATAAATTTTTTATATAACATATATATATATATATATATAAATCAACATTTGAACGGAGGGTGGTTTGGGGATCTGGAGGTCATGATCGGTGAAAATATACCAAATTTTTTTGGAATTATTTCCTCCGAAAGGCTGGAATAGGTAGCTTTTTGAACTGAAAGCTACCTAAAATAAGAAAAATAAGCTTCAAAAATAAGAAAATTAGAAGATCACATGAAAACAATATTTTTGTTAATTAATACTACGTATATAACGAGTGTTTGACCGCTAGTTAGTTTTCGGCCGATTCGGCATTTTTACCGAATATTCTGTTGGCCGATTACTGAGCAGTAGTTGGCCGAATATTATTGTATAAATAGCGAATACGTTCATTTTTTTCTTTCTTTTATTTATGCAATGCTTTTGACAAATGCAAATTGGGTAGTTTCTGACACATTCATAAAGCTATTTTCATTTCCTTAAGAATTCTTTTTCATTATTTTGCACAAAATTTTCTGCTTTTCTGATTCATATACTAATGAATGAAATGGGATTTTATATAAAGGGATTTTTAAGAAAATTATGTCAAAGTTGGAGATTTAAACAATTTTATAGGCACAGCTGTCAAAGTAGAGTCTTCATTGTGGAAGATTCAAGATACAATAATATATAACAGCTAATTTATACAATACTATAAAAATATGAAAAACGGTATTCGATTTTAAAGCATTTGGATATTCATGTCTGTAAATTTCATGTGCATATAAAAATGGATTTATAATTGTTTCAGATAAATTCTAATTATTCAGCAGTATTTTTTATAACTTTTTTAATTACTCACTTCAAAGAAAATTCAAGATTATTCATACTGTTGGTCCAAAATTCTGTGTGTAAATTCAATATATGTTCAGTAAATTGTCAAATTTTGGTTTCCATATAAGTAATCAACTGCTAAAAGTTTTGCTAAATGTGCAGTTTCCAATTTTTTCAAATTTGTTGACCAATAGAAATTCAAACACCTCATAATAAATTTACTCTTAATAAGTCCAATTTAAGGAAGTGTCGCAACGTGAATAGTGGTAAAGAGTAAGCACTGTGAGGTGCTCTGTGGCAATAAAGGATAAATGTATCATTGGATAGTAAATGTAAATAATATATTTTTTTTTTAAAGGAAATATTAACTTACCATTCTGCTTACAGAAAGTCAATTTGATGCGTCTATGCATAAAAAGATAAAATTCCAATTCTTAATTTTTTGCGATGGAATTAGTTTGCTAAATAAAAAAATAATTATAAACTGAAAAAGGATAACAATGGTAATAAGTTCTTATAGAATTCTAAAGATACAATTACATTAGTTATAAAACATATCAGATAAAATGTTCATGAATTGCAGGTATCTATTGATAAAACTTTACAATTAGTAATTTAGATGCACGAAAATCCTGTTTTATTAGTACCATGAACAAGGCTCAACAAATAGTTGGTCTCATAGACAAGGCCAGAGCAAAGGCTCAAGGAATATCCTGGTCGGCATTGGCAACCAAAATATTTTAATTGGTGATTGGAAGCTCGCACTATCACTCTAAAGCGTAATCTGAGTTCCCCAGGTGGTTCCCCTGTTGATTGGAAGCATCAGCATTGAAGGATCTAACGATGTTTCATTTGAACGGTTTACTTAAAGACTATTCATAAATCAGAGAAAGCTATAGATAAATGGGGCTTTACATACATACACAATTAAAGAAATTACAGACATACATAAGGACATATACCAGTGGTTAAAAAGCAAAAAATGAAATTAAAATAAAAACGCACAAAATGCAGATTTTGAACAACTACGACAAAAGGTGCTTATGAAGCTCTTATATAAGGGGAAATACCTTACGATAATACATTAAAGATATTTGTCAGCGGTTTACCTAAATAATATCTTGCAAAATAATTTTCTTATAAAAAATATTATTATTTTAATAAAAAAGACGTTTTCTTATAATATTGCGAACGTCATTCAGTCTGACTTTATAACATACCTATATTTCTGTACGTTTAAGAATTATAATTTTTAAAAGTTTCATCAAGAAACTTAATTCATATTAACTTTCTAAAATAATTCATTGTGTTGAAGAGTTAAAGCAATTGAATATATATTGTTTTATGCTCATAATTATACTTTTTTAATCAATTTCAGAAAAATACTTGATAAAATAAAAAATTAAGCAAAATTGACAACGTTGGGCAGGGATTAAATATTTTTGTACTGGCAACCAGAAATGTTTGCTGTCAACGAAATTTCTTTCAAATTGTAGAGCCTTGGGGATGAAGGTATATGGGATTTCTTAAAAATACATCTGACTGTTAAAATTTTTATACATACAAATAACAAAAAAATCAGTTTTAATTGATATTTAATTGTATTTTTATTTTAAAATTAATTTGTATGGATATTTATAATTTTCGGATAACTTATTCTTGTAATTTTTTAGCTTTTTTTAATTTTTAGGTTTTCTTGTTTGATCAGTGGGGGAGGGGGGGGTCGGTTCAGACAAAATTAATTTTTTTCTGGATTATACCTGATTTGTGTGTTACACTGTGCCTCTTCTGAGTGCTGTTCACATGAATATGTAATTGTTTTTGTTGCTAGTTATGATAATTAATGTTTGTATATGCATATATAATCAATATGCATTTTTTTTAAATGTAACTATTCTGCCGAATAATATTCGGTTTTCGGCTCTTCGGACAAATCACTATTAGTTACACCCTTCGTTAATACAACACAAAAATAATGAGAGATAAATTTGTATTAAGTTGCTTAAAAAAACATCTCCATATATTTCATGTGAATTTAAAGATTTTAAAAAATCTTTTTTGCAATAATTTCTGCTATAAATATTACCAATGAGCAAAGATGTCCTATAATAAGAACAAGAAATGTTCCTGTAAAATCTTTTAGCGTCAAAGGTTTCCAATCTGAACCATCGTAATCACCACTTGCTGACTTGGATTGCCGCATCTGAGCTATGAAATCTTGATCTCTAAACAGTTTTGTATACAGACCAGCTTCAGTGATGCGGTGAACAGTGTTTTGCAGTCTCTTTGGGTTACAAAATTGCTTTGAATAAGCTATTGCAATATGGATTAAATAGAAACTTTCATCCGAAACTAAGTAGTCTCTGCTAAATTTACTTATATCAACTCTCTCCGCAATAAATGCTTTTTTATGTGGATACTTGAAAAATGCTGAGTAACCATGCAATGATTCAATCTTACTTTTGTTTAAACACTCTCCAACTGATTTTAACCTTGAATCAGTTGATTTATACTGCCACAGACTACTACCTTTGTGTGTGATACACACGATAGAATTTTCTTGTGCAGCTTTAGATAAGTCTGATATATCTCGAATTCCAACCGTCCTAGAAACTGTTATTACAGACAATAGGACAGCTTTGTAGCTATTAGTAAGAACAGTTATTCCTAAAAACCAATGAAGGAGCAACAGTGCAGTATTTCTTTGTTTTGCATGAAAAGAAAGCGATTTTTCTAATAGGCACCCGATACAGTCTAACAAAACAGTAGAATAAGTTACACTTTTCTTCAAAAGGATGTACAAGAAAATTGACATCAGAATGACACATAACCCTATGACTATCCATACTTCAAAGGAGAAAACATCAACTATAGCAAAGTTCTTTGGGCGTGGTTCTGGTTTATCTGTCATAAAAATAACGTCCGTGACTAGCAATGGATAGGTGAAATTTACTACTTCTCTTCTTTCATCAGTTACAGATATGCCACCGAGAGACAGATCAGCTTCTCCATTTACCAGCATTCCTATAATTCCCGTCCAGTTTCCATCACTTGTCTTGAAACCGTATTCGCCGTCTTCTGGCATGACTATATTAAAGGTGACTCCAAGACCTTTGGCGAGAGCTCGAATAATTGGAGCATTATGAACACTTATAACAGTTCCGTCATGATTTCGTATGAGAGTATCGTCTTCATTCTCTGCAGGTTTGACAGCCGCAAGTTTCAATATTTTTGATGAATTGCATTGATCCATTTTCTTCCTAAATTATAATTTATAACTTAGCGTTAAATAAACAAATAACTTATTGTGAAATAACTTATATAAATAGCATACCTACATTAAAATAATTTGCATCTAGTACCGGGAACGTCGAAAGTTCATCAAAATTTTAAAAATTAATTAAAAAAGGACAAATGATGATACAAACGTTCATTTTGTACGAATGGAATCAGAAAGAGTCTGATTTGTTTGAGAAAAATAAAAGTCTGTAGTCCAAAAGTAAATAAAATGCAATGGCGTAGAATGTATGAAGGAGATTTATAAAAATCAAGCCGTCAATAAAACACCTGTCTGCAAGAATTTTTTTCATTAGCTTCAGATACCTTACTATCATTAACAAACTAGTAAATCTGCAGATCACGAGCCTCAATGTCAGCTATGAAAGTTATTGTTTTTAAATCTCACTTTTCATAATATTTAACATCTTACAATCCGCAAATCATTTTTTAAAAATTATATATATATTTATAGGCATATAAAATAATTCAAAGATTTCAGAAATTAGAAACGTTAAATTAAAGACGGTTTATGCAATAGTATTCTTACATTCTTATAAACTTCTTATTCTTCTAATTTTTTAGATAAAAAAAATAAATTTCTTCAGGTGGGCTGAACTCCCCGTAATCGTATTAAATTTATATTCGTGATTTCCTATTGATTGTGTGAATGATTCTAGTATATTTTGGAGTTCGTTCTACACAGTGGTTTTATTAGGATAGGCAACAATTTCGAAAATAATTTCATGTTATCCTAACACCCAAATAGCAATATTTACTTACCGGCCAACCACGAAACACCTGCATCTGACAGATAACTTGAATAATATCTTATGTATACAAAAACAACTTATGGAAATGTAAACTGAATCTACTGTATTTTACCTATATTTATTTTATAAAACTAGTGTTATTACAATTTTTGTTTGTTTATTATTTTTTGGCGCCTTTTTTTAGGATGTGGCAACAGCAAAAGAATAATTGCATTAGAAATTGAAAAAAAAAAAGATTAAAAGTTCATGTTTGAAAATTATTTTACAATGTCATAAAAATACTTTAAAAAATCAGTCGATTAAGATACAGTTTTCAAACAAATTGCAGTTGAAAGTAGATTTTTTTTCCTATAATGGTGTAAAAATTTTAAATGTACGATGTTTAGAAAAAAAAAGACCGTAGCAAAAATCGCAATACCGAAATTTCATCGTCAAGTATTGCTATTTGCAAAATGACGTCAGCGTTACGCACGGACATGTTTGTCCTTTATAATATAGATAGAACGTTAGGCTTCGCGCAATGCATGATGAAGCAAAAAAATTCAATGTTACAAAAATTCTGAAAAACAAAATCAATTTTTAACCCTCTAAATGGTTTGCACGTATTTTCCCGTTTACCCAAAACAACTTAAATCGATATAGAGAAAAATATTTTAAAATAATTGTATTTTAAGATATGTATAAAATAAAGAGATATGAAGTGTATTTTTGAAACAAATAGAAAAAGAAAATTTAAATTAATATTAGTTTTATGAATATGTTTAATGAAAATACAAGGAAACCATCAGACGCTTAGAGGGATTATTAAAAAGCATAATCTGTTTAACCAACACTAAAAATGACATGCACAAAAACATTTTGAAGATACACTAATTCGAAATTTCAATCCTTTTGCTTATTTTTATCGCATTTAAAGAGTGATAGTTCTCACAAGTAGAGAATTCTATATTTTGAAATAAAAACTTTCAACTCTGCTACACGTTTCCTAACTAAACTAAAATTTAGCATCCTATGTAGTATATATACAAATCTATAGATCCTATACAGGGCTAAATAAAAGTATTCGGATATTTTTCCGAATATTGTATATGTTGGAAATTCCTGAAATTAAGTTTTTAAATATGCTATGCGTTTTCCAAATTGTTTACTTAGATGTTATTTTTCAGCTTATTAAACGGTAATGATTTGTAAAATTATTTTGGAAGCGTTGAAAAGTGTTACATAATCTATGCTTGATGCATGATTTTTCGTTCTTGTTTAGTATAATAATTTAAAAATGTCCAAACGGTATAAGAAAAGCGTATTCAACTGAATTTTATGCAAATGCATCTTTTGGAGAAAACATTTTTTAAAATAATAATTATTAATTAATTATGAAATTTTAAAAATACGTAAGTATTTTTTCTCTTCTTTTTAAATCAGTAATGTCAGAAATTTTCAATTTTTTCATTTAATTTACTTCTGGAAAATGTATGACACGTTTTATGCATGATTCCTCAATAAAAGTAACAAGGAGACAGGACCGCACATGAGGACTATTGAGCAAATCATTGTAAATAGTGTTACAGTATGTGTTCAAATTTTTTATTGCGTACTCAAGAATGGTTAAAATGTTAAAAATGTACCGGGTTCATCAAAAGTTCGTTACAACTTTAAAACTTAATTGGAAAAGAATAAATGATGAAAAGAAATGGCCTTGGAAGCCATTTCACGCTGCACAATGTTCGCAATGCTTATGTTATTGCCAAAAAGTCAGTTGAGGCTCACTGTTGAGACCCGAAAAGTTTTTGGTTTCTGTCTGTCTGTCTGTCTGTCCGTCTGTTCCGTGATAATTGCCGCAAAAATGATCCGATTAAGTTGATTTTTGGTGAGTATGTTGGTGAGGTACCCGGAATTAGCTGTGTAGTTTTTAATTACATTTGGTTCATTCGTTCGAAAAATATGGAACATTTCTTTTTAGGTCATAATGCTTTCCTATGCAGACGAATGCAGACGATTTTCAAATTTCATTTTTAACTGAAATGAAAATCACATATTTGAATAATGGATTTAAACATAAAGTTATAGATGCTAATTTTTTTATATGGATGTCTTAAATATATCCAAAAAATTTGAAAATTTGCCGATACATTTATTAGAATTTAGAAATTAATTGTTTAAATTATTGGAAAATGTTTTGCATCTGTTCAGGATATATAACACATTTTACTTTCATACACTGTAAGAAAATTCTGTAACCTCACTAATTATTTCCAGGAACGTTCCGTATTTTCATAAGTTTCTATCAGATTCCTGAGAAAAACCAGTTTGTTTCGCATATAGTTTCCTGAATTCAGGAATTAAGCTTTTTTTACGTGGCAACGTCTCTGCTATTAGCTTCGCGCTCCGCCATCTTGGCTCCCTTGTACCAAAGTTTACAGCAGCCTTGAGTTAAAAAATATATTATTGAAAGAGATATCTTAGAAAATGAAAACTTTCCTGAAAATGTTTTGCGGAAGTGAGTCGGTAATCTAATCATCTGCGGAAGACGAACAATGAATAAAACAGCTGCCATACTGGACACCTGGTCAAAAACCTTCCATTTTATTCAATCAACTACAAGCCGGTAGACGTACGTTCTTTTGGCTAGCGAAAATATTTTAAAATATAATTTAAACCTAATTTCATGCAATAATTAGTCAAATGGTAACTGAGTTGGCTTTGCGAGGTGTTTTATATATTTCTCCATTGTCACTCGGTCGCTTTTTAGCTTTATTTCATTAATTGTTCTTGGTTCTTGGATCATAACCTTTTTACGATTCCCTAGAGAAAGAGTTGGATAACAAAAAAAGGTACGTACGTAATTTAATATAATTAAAATATTTTTAATCAGTAATTAATGGAAATTTTTTTCACAATTCTGTGGTTTTTTCCCCCTTTAATCTACAAGCTTTTAATTTCTACAATCTAAAATTAGTAAACATTACAAACTGTTTAAAAGTATTATTTTTTTTTCATGCTTCTGACTTTTAAAGTTGTTTATGTAACTTTTTGTACCAAATAAAATCCTTAAATGGGAGTGTACAATAATAATAATAATAATAATAATAATAATAATAATTATTATTATTATTATTATTATTATTATTATTACTATTACTTTTATAATTTGATGCATACATTGAGAGCAAAAGAATAAAAGTGTATAAAATACTTTTTCTGTCCTATTAAAAATCACCCCGACAATCTGAAAAAAAAGAGAGTTAAACTTATATTGCAAAGATTATAATATATTTTAAAATGTACATTTACTCATATATGAAAAATATTACTATGTTTGTATATTTGAAGAATGCCTGCTTTTTAAAAGAAATTAAATTTTAATCTTCAAGAGATTAATTTTTTCGAAAAAAAAAAACACGAAAGTACAACATTGTTTGAGCATTTTAAGATAACCTGTATTAAAAATTCTGTATTTAAACGAGTTATATATAAGAAAATAAATATATTGTTCTCACTGTAAGCAGTGATTAAAAAGATACTTTACAGTGGTCTATCTCAAAAAGTTAAAAACGTACTTTTTAACATTTTCCAACCTAGTTGAAAAGTGTTTATGACTTCGGTTTGTCTGGCCGTCTGCCGTCTGGCCGTCTGCCGTCTGCCGTCTGGCCGTCTGGCCGTGCTCTAACTCCCGTAAATATGCTCGGATTGCCCTGCAATTTTTATATGTTATAATAGTTATCTATAGCATGTTCCCTATTTCAACGGAAGTGTGTATCACTTATAGTTTTTTTACAGGGACACTCAAAATAATTCCGTTACATTGCGGTCTATGGGGAAAAATCATTTGCGGTTTACTTAAATAATGTTTCACTATTTTAAACGCATTGAAATTTATATATATCACTAAGGTGCATTAGAAGAAGCTTAATATGGAATAGGGTGCGCATAGCACTTATACTTACTTTACAGGGACAGTCAAAAGAATTCCGTTACATTACGTCTATGGAGAAAAATCGTCTGCGGTTTATTTAAATAATGTTTCACTATTTTAAACGCATTGAAATTTATATAAGGTTCATTACAAGAGACTTACTACAGAATATTGTGTGTATAGCAGTCATCGTTCATTTACAGGGACACACAAAAGAATTCTCTACTGTATGTTAACAATAATTCCTGCAAGTGCGTTTTAAGTTACTGAATGCGATTTTAATTTTAAATCGCTTTTTGTAAATTACGGGGTGTGTATAAATTCTGTAGATCCTATACAGGGAAGCACAAAAGTTCGGGAACACATTTCCGTATTATTTAACTCCAGACGGAGAATTTTAAACTGTGCTACTTGTTTCCTAACTGAACTAAAATTTAGCATCCTATGTAGTATATATACAAATCTATAGATCCTATACAGGGCTGAATAAAAGTATTCGGATTACTTAGGTGTTATCTTTTAACTTATTAAAGAGTATGATTCGTAAAATTATTTTGGAAGCGTTGGAAAGTGTTACATAATCTATGCTTGACGCATGATTTTTCGTTCTTGTTTAAATTGGGCAGAATAGTTTTATAAAATTAGTTAATGTTTCTATCTGCAATCTTTATGAATTTATTATACTGAGACTGAACCTAAATTTAAATTAGCAAAATTTCTGTTTAAAAATAAAGTTAAACAGGTTGCATATTTTTTTTCGGATTTTATCTATGTTTTTTTTTTCTGTGTTTGGAATTATAAAAAAAAAAATTGACCCAATTTAAGACATACATATAATCTCTGAATCCATAAACTAATTTTTAATGCATTTCATGAATTTTCAAAATATTTAACTTAAAAAAGAAAACATTATACAATTTTTAGATGAAACAACATATATTTATCTTAAAAACAAGTTTATTTTTAACATCAAACTATATTTTGTAAGAAAAAATTTAAATACAATGACATTAAAAAAAATTACAGATTTTGATGTTATAATTAAACAAATATGTTTATAAGATAAATATTAAAATTTTAAAAATACTTTTTATGTTAAATATTTTAAAATATTCTTAAAACCCACAAAAATTACTTTGCAAAACTTTTAAGCTAATTAAATTGTGAGCTACATATCAACAAAAATCACATTGCTGTATCAGAAACATCCCTGAAATATACAGGCTGTTTCCTTATATTTTCAAGTACTATTACTGGCTTTCTGCGGGACTTTTCTAAATTCTTAAAGAATGTTCCTATTTTTTATCAGGAAAATGACAGGAAGTGAACATAACTAAATTGTTTTTGGAAGATTGCTGATTTATTCCAGGAAGGTTACTGGATTTTACTGGGAAGATTTTAGTATGTTCATGGTTTTTTCCAGGAAGGTTACCGACTTAAACCTGGAACCTTTCTGAAGAATTGAGAAACCTTACCACTATAATTCCAGGAAAGTTACTGACTTTTAATATTAACTTTTCTGAATTCTTATAAAAGTTTTCTATTTTTTGCCAGAAATGTTACTGGTATAAATTAGGCACATTAGCTGCCCATTATTTTCCAGGAACGTTCCTGAATTTTTTTTACAGTGTATATTACAAATTTTAAAATTTATTTCTTTTTACTTTGGTCTTTAATTTATTAGTTGCTTAGCAACCATATTTCAAAGAACATCAAAATAAAAAAAATCAAGTAACTCGCACTAACTTGCTGCAATACTTATGTATTTTTTTATATACTAGGGGGCTACGCTCACCAACCCCCGTTCTGACACCACAAACTGTAAAAACACTCTGATTTGATCAACCTTAAAACGATTGCGGAAGATTGAATTATAATTAAACGACCTGCTGTAATCGGCTGCTCGCTGTAATATTTGCTATAATCGGGTTTCCATTCATTTTCCTTTGACCAAGGGATTTTTAAGCCGAATCAACTGCTGTCGAGACAGCTAACAACTGTTGATAAAATAAGGTTAATTAAACGTTTGAAAATCAACTCGTGCAAAATGGTTAAGTAAGCAATGTCATGGCATCGGGAAATTTTATAACGATGATATAGAAAATTGGGTATTACTCCACTATCCCGACTACTACTTTCTATAAAATAAAAGAACTGTCGCCAAAATATAGGATTTAAAGCCAAAAGTGCATATCTGTGACGTCGCATTCAATTGATACCAGATGCTTTACGCGTGGTTAGTTATGTCATCGAGTGATCTTTAATTCAACGTTTATCTGTATTTTTAATTATATTTTACCAGTTTATTAGTTATTTCGTTGATTTAAACTTAATTATTAAACGTAAAGATATAGCTTTAAATTGAAGGGAAATATTATTAATTACGCTGTTTTAAAATTTGCAATAATAGATAAAATATTTTGTCGAAATAAATTAATCTTACTCTACTTAATGCTTTGAAAACGCGGAATAATTTAATTATTTATCTTTTTAATATTCACGCGCAAGTATATTTTTTATTCCGTTATTTTCTACATTTATTGCTTTTAACACGTGATAATTTAATTATTATTTTAAAGTTTTATTTCTGTTTTTCGTAGTCACGTGTTAATACATTTCTTAATTGAAAGGGAATATTATTAGGTGCGCTATTTTACAAATTGGCAACGATTCAAATAATGGAATTTATGAAATATGAAATAAATCTTCGTCAAAATAATGAAAATTTTGAATAAAAAATTGAAATATAACCTCAAAAAATGAGTCAAATTGAAAAAATAATTGCAGTCTGCACACCCCAACTTTGTCAACTATATCCTTACAAATTATGTTTAAATTCCTGTGCATAGTTTTCGTTTCTATAAAACTTTTATAAGAAAACTGTTTTGACCAACTTTGATTTTAAATATCTCTTAAAATTATTCTTCGATTTAAAAACTGTCTACTTCAACGTGTTTGTCGAACATTTCTTTATAAAACCACTAATTTTTAAATTTTTATTTGCAATAGTTTTTTGGATATTAGACCAGAAAGACTTCAAGGCGCAGAATCTTAATTGACAGCGGCGGACGCGGCGGTGGTTACTTTTTTTTAATATAGAGAGAAATGTATTTTTTATTATATAAAAAATTACAAGAATAAGTTCATAAGAATTTCAGAATATTAATGCATAAACCGTGTTTAATTTAACGTTTCTAATTTCCGAAACCTTCGAATTATTTTATATGCCTCTAAATATATACGTAATTTAAAAAATTAATTTGCGGATTGGAAGATGATAAATAACATAAAAAGTGAGATTAAAAAACAATGACTTTCAGCGCTGACGTTGAGGCTCCTGATCCGAAGATTTATTAGTTAATTCATTGTTCATCTAATAAAGCTTAATTGACGAAACGTCAGTTGAGGCTCACTGTAGAGACCAGAAATGTTTTTGGTTTCCGTCTGCTTGTCTGTCTGTTCCGGGATGACTCCCGCAAAAATTATCCGATTATGTTGATTTTTGGTAGATATGTTGGCGAGGTACCCGGAATTAGCTGTACAGTTTTTAGTTACAATTGGTTCATTCGTTCGAAAAATATGGAACATTTCTTTTTAGGTCATAATGCTTTTCAATGGGAAGTCAGACGATTATTTTAATTTTAACATTCACTGAAAGAAAATATCGCATTGGGATAATTGTAAATGCTAAATTATGAATGCTAAATTTACGAAATGGAGATCTTAATTTAATCCATTCGCTTTGAAAATTTGCCAATATATTTATTAGAATTTCGAAATTATTGGGAAATTTTACGCATTAATTTGAAAGATATGAAACATTTCTCATTTTTTACAAAAAATTCAAATGCATTTTTTTTCTTTGTTTCATTAAATGGTTGCTTAAGCAACTATATTTCAAAGAATATCAACAAAGTTAAATTCAAGAGAATCGAATTATTTTGACGCGAAATTTTATTAACAAAATAGCTCCGCCCCTCCTGAAGTAATGTATTGTTATTCTAGAAAACACAGTAATAAGTAGTTTATACTATCATTGCATAACATTGTGTTTAATGCGATGCTTCTAAAATATCCGGAACTTTCGATAAATTTTATATTCTTATAAATGTATAAATAACTTTAAAAAATTGAATTTTATTTTATCAAATATTATGCTGATAATGTTAAAAATTAGTGAGATTAATAAACAATGATTTGTACAGCTGACGTTGAGGCCTCTGATCTGTAGATTTACTAAGTTTCCGAAACGTCAGTGAAGGCTCACTGTGGAGTCGCGAAAAGTTTTTGGTTTCCGTCTGTTTGTCTGTTTGTTTGTCTGTCTGTCTGTTTCGTGATAACTACCGCAAAAATCATCCGATTAGGTTGATTTTTGGTAAGTATGTTGGTGAGATACCCGGAATTAGCTGTATAGTTTTTGTTATATTTGGTTCATTCCTTCGAAAAATATAGAATATTTCTTTTTAGGTCATAATGCTTTCCTATGGGAATGCAGACGATTTTCAAATTTCATGTTTAACTGAAATGAAAATCGCATATTTGAATAATGGATTTCAACGTAAAGTAATGGATGCTAAATTTTCGATATGGAGGTTTTAAATATAGCCATAACTTTGAAAATTTGCCGATACATTTATTAGAATTTAGAAATTAATTGCTTAAATTATTGGAAATTTTTTTTTCATCTGTTCTGGAAATATAAAATTTTTATTTTCATATTTTTTACAAATTTTAAAATGCATTTCTTTTTACTTTGCTCTTTAATTTATTAGTTGCTTAGCAACTATATTTCAAAGAATATCAAAATAATAAAATTCAAGTAACTCGCACCATTTTTCGGAAATATTGTTTTTTCAAAATAAATTATTTTCAAGTGATTTTAGTAATCTTTTGACATATATGAGAACTTATTTTGATAGAAGTTACCGTTTAGCTACTATAGAAATATTACCGAAATATTTTTTTCCAAACGAAAATTTCAAAAACATTGGATGTGTAATTTGGATTAAAGTGCCGTAGTATGTGTTTACATTTGTATATATTTCTTACACAAGATATTATTTATTTTTTGGAACAGATGTGGATGTTTCGTCGTTGAATAGTTAATATAATTTTAAAAATAGGATGAAATCCCTCGTACAACGAGGTACAACGAGGAAAGCAGTTCCGGAAAATTTCGATATATTTTCACCGATCATGACCCCCAGACCCCAAAACCACCCTCCGTTCAAATGTTGATTCATATATATATATATATATATATATATATATATATATATATATCTGACCTATGTCATACGATAACGCTCGTATTTATAAATCGAGTTTGATGAAACTAATTGTGTGTATTAAGCTAACCAATGTCTCGACCGAGTTCGTTGGCCAGCTTGGTCCGCCATTTTGTTTCAAGATGGTGGCCATTTAAAAATTTAAAACTAAAATAAATAAACAAAAAAGTTAAAAATTCAAATTTATTTTTTAATTACGTGTTAGGCCTTGATACGAGGATTCCAGAGCATTTTTTGGTTTACCTCTATCTTAAAAAATGGCTGGGATAGAGCAGTTTGAAATTCTAGGGTGGCTGACATTTTGAAACAAAACAGCACATTAACGCGATTACTCGCAAATTATTTTCTTTCATTGTTGTAATAATTTTCCCAATCATACGCATAAAACTATATATTCATATCCGTTAGCGCCAAAATTGGCGACATTGGGGATAAAATTGGCGACATTTGGCGAAACATCTCCAAATTTGGCTATTGCTCAATAATTTGGCGAATTTCTTATTCAAATTCAGTATTAACGAATCTTTTGTGAACGTTCCTTTGCATTTTAACTTGCTGTTTTCGTGTAACATTAGCTAAAATTTTAAAACGAAGATATAGGAAAGCTACCTTTTCCTCCCGGTACAGGCCGGTAGGACTTTTTGATATGCTTTTAGTAATGAAATAGATGAGGATTTATTTTAACTACTAACGCAAGCTGACCAAATCGGTTTTCCAAACGAAAATTATAAAAACGTTGAATATGTAAATTGAATATAAGTGTTATAAGAGGAATTTACATTTGTATAAGTATATTTATTACAAGATATTTTATGCAATTACAGCAACATGTGTAATGTTTACTAGTTGAAAAAAAAATATTCTTTTAAGGATAGAGCAAAATCTTCTGTACACTGTTAAAAATTTGAAGCAGACAGTCCAGTCATTTGACCGTTTTTAGAGAAAACGGTTACGTAACCGTAATTTAACTGTGTTCTGACTATATTATTGTTCATATTATTCTCAGAATAGTGTTAAATTACGGTTATGTAACCCTTTTCTATAAAAACGGTCAAATGACTGGACAAGTTGCTGCAAATTTTTAACAGTGTACAAGGAGATTGTTAATTTAATGAAATTACAATAGTAATTGCATTCAGACACTGCACAAATAATGAAAAAATACAATTACTGAACATTAAGAACATAAAATTAAAGTGACAACGAGGGTTACCACCTGAAGGAATGTATTCTTACTCTGAAAAAATATAAGAATAAGTCGTTTATCATGTCATTGCATAAAATTGTGTTTAATGTGATAATTCTCAAATTTCCGGTAGTTTCGATAAGTAATATTCTTATATGAGTACATATAACTTAAAAAATCAGATCGTAGGATATTTAAAATTATGCAGATTATATTTAAAATTAATGAGATTGGTAAACAATGATTTGTAGAGCTGACGTTGAGGTCTTTTATCTGTATATTTACTTCTTATCTATAACGAATTTCATGACAATCCATACAATTTTCTCTAGATATTACGCGCGAAATTACTTGAAATGTAGTTTTTCAAAAATATGTGCCGAAGTTCTAATTAAAAATACTATACAAAAAAATGTATGCCTCAAAATCAATGAAGGCATTTTATTTTTGCGATAACTTCAGTTCCAGGTTGAATTTTTACATGCGGTTTGTTTTCAGATACTTCTAATGTATTATTTTATAATAATAAATGCAAATAAATGAAACGATTGATTGCTTAAAACGTACAAGACAATTCATAAAATTGTAGCAATTTATGCACTTTTAAACAAGCTATAAGCTCAAACAAAAATAATTTCGCAATTTTTTGATTACATTTAAAATTTATTATAAAATTAATAAGAACTGAAAAATGCCAATTGCTCTTGCATATTTTTCAATTGCAATTTTTTTTGTTTCAAAAGTAAACGTCATCTTTGGCTTTAGCATGTAGAGTAGTAAATAAATCTGTCAAGTGCGAGTTCAACTCGCGCTCAAAGGGTTCCGTACATTAAATTTATTAATTACTATCTATTAATTAAGAAACTCATACTACCCCTAATTTTTTATAAATTTTGTTTCCGTAGATTCGGAAACAGAAGGGGAGGGAGGGGGGTGCATATTTTCCAGTAGTTTCGACGATATCTCTGAAAATATAATACCTAAAATTAAAACAAATATATTTTTGAGTTTGATGCTAGGAGATCTTTCGAACGTTACCATACACTATACATAAAAGAAAATTTATTTTTCAAGTAACTTAATTAATATCGCGGCTATTTACCAATGATTTTTTTTTAATCACTATCAAATATACTTGGATGATTTTGCGTCGATAGAAACCTCGAACGCCCGTCAATGCCCCAGATCACCGTCCGAAAATAAAGTTTGTGTGCAACAGAAAACTGCGTTTTTCTCAAAAACTATGTTACCTAAGAAAATCTCTATAGCTTTAATTGCAAGGATCTACTATTCTAATTTTTACTATCTATTTTTGCAGTGCATTTTTGACGATATCTCTGAAAATGTAATACCTAAAATTAAAACAAATATAGTTTTGGGTTGTATTACAAGATCTTTCGCACGATACTCCACACGATAGACAAAAAAGATTTTTTTTTCATTTAACTTAATTAGCCTCCTAAATTTTTCCTAAACATATTTGTTTAATGGATAATAATCGGAAAATATGTGGATAAAAAGGCTTCATAACATTCCCAAAGTTTGAACTTTCCACTTCCGATAGCTTCGAAAAAAAAAGGGCTCTGATAGACGGACAGACAGACACAAGAGTGATCTTATAATGGTTCCGTCTTTACTTTTTATGTACGGAATCTTAAAAATGCTCACATTGTTACAATTTTATGAACTTATTTTCTACATGTGGGTCACTGAGATCTCAAATTATTTTTCATAATGTTAAACCTATGAGCGTGAAATGGATTCTTATTTTTAGGGTTTCGTTCATCTCACGAAACCCTATTACCCCCGCTCCGTTGTCTGTCCGTCACAGAACCATTCTCAAAAAGTATGTAACTTACAGAGTTGAAACTTAGTGTATAAATCTGAATAGTAGTTGTAAAGAGCTAAAAATATTAAAATTTGAAAAATTCGTATTATTTTAATAAATAGAGATAAAAAACCAAAATTCTAACAGCCTTTTCCTATTAAATTGAAACATTTTTCGTTATAGCAGATGCCAAAGATTTAAAATCGACAATTAAATTCTTTCTACAATAATTAATTTTCTATCAGCGATTTTCAAGTGAAAAATGAAAATGAAATAAAAAGTTTCACCCATTGAAAAAAAGATAAATATGAGATAAAATTGATTGACGTCATAGTCGTAATAAAACGGAAAATGTCTAAGATTTCTCAATAATACAAGGAGTATGAGTATGCGTAAGTGGATAAAGCAGATTAATATCACGTCATTAGAGAATTAAAAAGAAAATCTGACGTCATATAGGGAGTTTAACTAATTTTCAAATGTTTGAGAATAATACAAAGCGAGTATCAATATAAATAATAGAGAATAGTAAATATATGAGTTTGAGAAACATATTGAATCGTGATAAAAATCCGATTATGGAAATATTCGCATATTTCAACATTTTAAAGGTGTACAATTTGTTTAATTTTGAAATTATTTTTTAAATATTGCATTTAGTCCGTATGACGGATATTATTATGACAGAATATAATAGCGGGCTTGGACCGCTATCCGGCTGGTTTAGATATTCGAAAAAAGGAAAAAATACACCGGTAAATTTTTACATTATGAAAAACATGACTTTTTTTTTTGTTGTTGCTAAATGAAATTTATTTGAATTTATTAAAGAAAGGGTAAAATGTTTTGAAAGGAATATTGAACGAAACCCTTTGAGCGATATTCGATCACACTTACCCACTTGTTTAAATATATCTGCAGAAAACTACAAATTTAAATTATTTTTTCATAATAAAAGAATGTCTCTTTCTTTTTTAATTCACAAAATATTTATAAAATGTATGCTTAATTAAAAATATTATGCGTTAAAAGCTGACGAGCCGTGAGTGAGATTTCAACACATAGAGCATTAAATTAAGCATATATTTTAGAAATATTTTGTAAACTTGAAAAAAAGAGACATCCTCTAAGAAGCGTACATTAAAAAAAAAGTTAAAAATATTAATTTAGTGAAGAGTTATTTTAAAAACAAGAATGCATTCCTTCCCCGTGAGTTTAAAATTAGCGAGAGGAATGTGACATTTCACTGATCAAAAACCTTAAACTGTCGCTGAGTTTACAAAATCAGGATTCATCATTTTGAAAAACTTAACTTTAAGTTTTTAAAATAGCAATGTTGTTCAATGGTTTGTTGTTGTTTAAATGGTCTATAACTCCGGTAAAAATACAAGTTTTTAAAGCGGATTTTTGCACCGTGTTAAGATATTATTAAAAAATTAGAATTGATTAAAAACAAGAAATTGTTTTTTGTCATGTTTAACCCATTTTAGGCTAAGCATAGAAATTTTATAAAATGTGGTGTTATTTGCATTGAAATTTGCTTAAATTACATTCATTAAGACACCAAAAAAGTTTCGTGGATGAAAAAAAATATTTTATTTAATTTGACGTTACCATTATTAATTTACCATTAATAATTTACCATTAAATTTAAATAAAAAATGTTAAGTTTTTTTATGGCATTTGTTTTATTTTTATTTTATTTACAGAACTTGCAACTTTACCTCATTATAAAAATATATGATTAATCTCAAGTGGAATAATTGCATTGAAAAAAACAAAATATTTTATATACCCGATACATTTCCAAAAAGTCGAATTTGTCAATAATCGTTTCAAGTAAAAAACCAGCGTATTTTGAAAATTTCTGAACAGAAAGTGATTACTTCAATTGAATTACTAATATTTTATAGATATCTCCAGAACCCTTAAAAATAGCAGAAAAATAAAATTAGTGAAAAATTTACGTCACAGTGTTAATAAAAATATATTTATTGAAATGGTGCGTTTACGCACCTTTGGCCGAAAATGGGTTAAAGGTTTTGTGCATCTTTAAAAAATAAAACAATTGCAGAATTTACTTACTTTAAATGCTTACCTTAGTTTCTCAACTTCTTTTGATATGCAATATCTAACAAATCGTTTCTCAAGCGCTAATTTTCCTGTTTTATAAAAATATAAGCTAAAATATTATTTACTTGCAGCCCAAATTTAATCAATATGAAATTTCGAAGTTTTTCCGAAAATGAAATACCCGATATGAAAGCATTTTCATATATACCGGTTGCCAGTCTTTCCTCAACTAATATTTGGAAATTTTTCTTATGTGTATAATGACTGAATTGTACAGAAATAATTCTAAACTTTAATAGGTTAAAATATTTTATTTTTCCTTTCATAATAAAATAAACATGAAATCTGTTTTTCAACAGGTCCAAAAGTTTTCTTTGAGTAAACTATATGTTTTTCATTAATATCAGAATTTCTATTGCAAATATTAGATATATAAATCACCATAAAAAGATTATAAAAACACATTTGTTCTAATTATATTTGCAAAGAGAATTTATCAAAACAAAGCAAAACCGCTGATAAAAAGCAGCACGATTGTTGATATTCGATATCATTTTCATGGTTGGTTTAGTGTATATACCTATTCTTTTAAACTACCACAGAAAAATCCATATGAATGTCTTCTACAAAATAAATTTTACATATATAAATACTGATTTGAAATTTGAAGATTAAAAATGTGTATTCTGCAGAATTTCAATTGCACGGAAATATACCATTAGTTTTTACCAATAAAAATCTACTTAAATGTTTTAATGTAAGACACTGACGTTTATTACAGTTACGCTCTTCGCAGTTTTGATTTATATCGTTTTTCTTTTAAATTTTTCATGGCCAAAAGATTTTTATGTATGAAACTTACATGATAAAGTCTGAAGAATTTTAAAAATATTTTTTGGTCTTGTGAGTTTCATTATTTTTTATGTTTGATTTTTTTTATTGTATTCCCTGTTTACAGTTGACGTTTTGTTTTCTCTAAAGGCTCTATATGTCACTCTTGTTTCGTTTGTTGTTCTGTTTATTCTTCAATTGATTTGGTGGCATATAATAGTGTATAGATGTTTGTCTAAGTGCTATTGCTTTGAAAGAAAAAGAAATTCACTAATTTCTTTTAAAATCTCTATGGAGATAATTTAAATAAATATATGTCTTATTATTGCAGTGTTTGATATTTACAGCAATCGATAAAACGTATTATGTACATAAGTATAATTTCGAAATATATGAGCAGTATTTTGTGTGTAAAATCAAACTTTGAAAGTTAGCTTCGTTTTTTTTTGGATTATTGATTTTAATTATTAAATGAACGATCGAATATTATTTTAGAATTTCTTTGAAATTGCGATATAAATATTCATTTAATTTTAAGTTGTTTATTCTTTTTTATTAATAATAAGCTTTTCTTTGTCCATATTTAAAAAAAATATTACATTCTTCCTTCTCAAAATTCTTCGCAAAAGGGTACAGAATAATTTTGTTTTCCCAGCACAACACTAATAGACAACATGGAAAAAAAAATAGAGAAATGAATTCGAAATTAAATCCAAAATTCCATGAAATAAAAAAAGAATAACACAAAATAGTAATTTTAAAATAAGCTAATAAATGTAAACCCATGTAATGTAGGGAAATTACTTTGAGTACATTGAAATATAAAAATGTGTACAATGTGACTTTATACTTATTCACTTCTGGTTTATACAGGTCTATATTCCGAGATAGGTACATTTCCATCTGTTTGATAATGGTGTCTGTGCAAAGGCAAACAATGTGAAGTATTTGTGACGCACAGCTACTTTACGGTTTCGTCTAATTGTCCACTTTGACGCTATGTATGTTCAAATTAACTAAAAACCATTTTTTATATATCCTTAATTTGGTAGTTAGTTTGATTTGGTTTGCCTGTCCACAGAATTGACATACATGCAAAGTGATTTTTTTTTTTATCCCCACACTCTAAAAACGAAATTTTCAAAACTGAGGAAAAATACTCAAATCTAAGTATGTCGCATAGTTAAAATGGCTCCGAATCAAAATTACTCAAGTTTGAAACATGTATATACTTATTTCTGAAAACATGCACACACTCAAGAATAAAACATCATGTGCTCATATTTGAGTATGTACATGTTTCAAAAATGAGTATGAACTGACTTCTGTGTGCTCAGTTTTGAGTATGTCTATGTTTCAATATTCTGAGTATTTCTGGTATTTCAGAATTGAAACCATTGAGTCGTCCTATTTGAAACAAAAAGTTTCATAACAAAATGAAAACATTGATTTACTCAGGTTTGAATGTGTCATTTTTTTCCAGTGCATCACAATAAATTAAAAAATACACGGTGTTTCGGATACCACCAAATAAACAGTCCGGAACGAGTATCCTTACTTTGAATAGGTGAAAGTTGTCCAAAGACGACAGTGCAATAAACTTGCAGAGGTGTAGCTGGCACAAAGGCGATTCGGAATCACATAGCATTGCAGGGCCTGAAATGTCTTCTACGCGAACTACGTTTAAAAGAAAAAAGGGAAAGCTGCCCATTATTTTCCAGGAACGTTCCTGAATTTTTTTTACAGTGTATATTTTACAAATTTTAAAATTTATTTCTTTTTACTTTGGTCTTTAATTTATTAGTTGCTTAGCAACCATATTTCAAAGAACATCAAAATAAAAAAAATCAAGTAACTCGCACTAACTTGCTGCAATACTTATGTATTTTTTTATATACTAGGGGGCTCTGCCCCCTACGAGCTACGCTCACCAACCCCCGTTCTAACACCACAAACTGTAAAAACACTCTGATTTGATCAACCTTAAAACGATTGCGGAAGATTGAATTATAATTAAACGACCTGCTGTAATCGGCTGCTCGCTGTAATATTTGCTATAATCGGGTTTCCATTCATTTTCCTTTGACCAAGGGATTTTTAAGCCGAATCAACTGCTGTCGAGACAGCTAACAACTGTTGATAAAATAAGGTTAATTAAACGTTTGAAAATCAACTCGTGCAAAATGGTTAAGTAAGCAATGTCATGGCATCGGGAAATTTTATAACGATGATATAGAAAATTGGGTATTACTCCACTATCCCGACTACTACTTTCTATAAAAGAAAAGAACTGTCGCCAAAATATAGGATTTAAAGCCAAAAGTGCATATCTGTGACGTCGCATTCAATTGATACCAGATGCTTTACGCGTGGTTAGTTATGTCATCGAGTGATCTTTAATTCAACGTTTATCTGTATTTTTAATTATATTTTACCAGTTTATTAGTTATTTCGTTGATTTAAACTTAATTATTAAACGTAAAGATATAGCTTTAAATTGAAGGGAAATATTATTAATTACGCTGTTTTAAAATTTGCAATAATAGATAAAATATTTTGTCGAAATAAATTAATCTTACTCTACTTAATGCTTTGAAAACGCGGAATAATTTAATTATTTATCTTTTTAATATTCACGCGCAAGTATATTTTTTATTCCGTTATTTTCTACATTTATTGCTTTTAACACGTGATAATTTAATTATTATTTTAAAGTTTTATTTCTGTTTTTCGTAGTCACGTGTTAATACATTTCTTAATTGAAAGGGAATATTATTAGGTGCGCTATTTTACAAATTGGCAACGATTCAAATAATGGAATTTATGAAATATGAAATAAATCTTCGTCAAAATAATGAAAATTTTGAATAAAAAATTGAAATATAACCTCAAAAAATGAGTCAAATTGAAAAAATAATTGCAGTCTGCACACCCCAACTTTGTCAACCATATCCTTACAAATTATGTTTAAATTCCTGTGCATAGTTTTCGTTTCTATAAAACTTTTATAAGAAAACTGTTTTGACCAACTTTGATTTTAAATATCTCTTAAAATTATTCTTCGATTTAAAAACTGTCTACTTCAACGTGATTGTCGAACATTTCTTTATAAAACCACTAATTTTTAAATTTTTATTTGCAATAGTTTTTTGGATATTAGACCAGAAAGACTTCAAGGCGCAGAATCTTAATTGACAGCGGCGGCCGCGGCGGTGGTTACTTTTTTTTAATATAGAGAGAAATGTATTTTTTATTATATAAAAAATTACAAGAATAAGTTCATAAGAATTTCAGAATATTAATGCATAAACCGTGTTTAATTTAACGTTTCTAATTTCCGAAACCTTCGAATTATTTTATATGCCTCTAAATATATACGTAATTTAAAAAATTAATTTGCGGATTGGAAGATGATAAATAACATAAAAAGTGAGATTAAAAAACAATGACTTTCAGCGCTGACGTTGAGGCTCCTGATCCGAAGATTTGTTAGTTAATTCATTGTTCATCTAATAAAGCTTAATTGACGAAACGTCAGTTGAGGCTCACTGTAGAGACCAGAAATGTTTTTGGTTTCCGTCTGCTTGTCTGTCTGTTCCGGGATGACTCCCGCAAAAATTATCCGATTATGTTGATTTTTGGTAGATATGTTGGCGAGGTACCCGGAATTAGCTGTACAGTTTTTAGTTACAATTGGTTCATTCGTTCGAAAAATATGGAACATTTCTTTTTAGGTCATAATGCTTTTCAATGGGAAGTCAGACGATTATTTTAATTTTAACATTCACTGAAAGAAAATATCGCATTGGGATAATTGTAAATGCTAAATTATGAATGCTAAATTTACGAAATGGAGATCTTAATTTAATCCATTCGCTTTGAAAATTTGCCAATATATTTATTCGAATTTCGAAATTATTGGGAAATTTTACGCATTAATTTGAAAGATATGAAACATTTCTCATTTTTTACAAAAATTTCAAATGCATTTTTTTTCTTTGTTTCATTAAATGGTTGCTTAAGCAACTATATTTCAAAGAATATCAACAAAGTTAAATTCAAGACAATCGAATTATTTTGACGCGAAATTTTATTAACAAAATAGCTCCGCCCCTCCTGAAGTAATGTATTGTTATTCTGGAAAACACAGTAATAAGTAGTTTATACTATCATTGCATAACATTGTGTTTAATGCGATACTTCTAAAATATCCGGAACTTTCGATAAATTTTATATTCTTATAAATGTATAAATAACTTTAAAAAATTGAATTTTATTTTATCACATACTATGCTGATAATGTTAAAAATTAGTGAGATTAATAAACAATGATTTGTACAGCTGACGTTGAGGCCTCTGATCTGTAGATTTACTAAGTTGCCGAAACGTCAGTGAAGGCTCACTGTGGAGTCGCGAAAAATTTTTGGTTTCCGTCTGTTTGTCTGTTTGTTTGTCTGTCTGTCTGTTTCGTGATAACTACCGCAAAAATCATCCGATTAGGTTGATTTTTGGTAAGTATGTTGGTGATATACCCGGAATTAGCTGTATAGTTTTTGTTATATTTGGTTCATTCCTTCGAAAAATATAGAATATTTCTTTTTAGGTCATAATGCTTTCCTATGGGAATGCAGACGATTTTCAAATTTCATGTTTAACTGACATGAAAATCGCATATTTGAATAATGGATTTCAACGTAAAGTAATGGATGCTAAATTTTCGATATGGAGGTTTTAAATATAGTCATAACTTTGAAAATTTGCCGATACATTTATTAGAATTTAGAAATTAATTGCTTAAATTATTGGAAATTTTTTTTTCATCTGTTCTGGAAATATAAAATTTTTATTTTCCTATTTTTTACAAATTTTAAAATGCATTTCTTTTTACTTTGCTCTTTAATTTATTAGTTGCTTAGCAACTATATTTCAAAGAATATCAAAATAATAAAATTCAAGTAACTCGCACCATTTTTCGGAAATATTGTTTTTTCAAAATAAATTATTTTCAAGTGATTTTAGTAATCTTTTGACATATATGAGAACTTATTTTGATAGAAGTTACCGTTTAGCTACTATAGAAAGATTACCGAAATATTTTTTTCCAAACGAAAATTTCAAAAACATTGGATGTGTAATTTGGATTAAAGTGCCGTAGTATGTGTTTACATTTGTATATATTTCTTACACAAGATATTATTTATTTTCTGGAACAGATGTGGATGTTTCGTCGTTGAATAGTTAATATAATTTTAAAAATAGGATGAAATCCCTCGTACAACGAGGTACAACGAGGAAAGCAGTTCCGGAAAATTTCGATATATTTTCACCGATCATGACCCCCAGACCCCAAAACCACCCTCCGTTCAAATGTTGATTTATATATATATATATATATATATCTGACCTACGTCATACGATAACGCTCGTATTTATAAATCGAGTTTGATGAAACTAATTGTGTGTATTACGCTAACCAATGTCTCGACCGAGTTCGTTGGCCAGCTTGGTCCGCCATTTTGTTTCAAGATGGCGGCCATTTAAAAATTTAAAACTAAAATAAATAAACAAAAAAGTTAAAAATTCAAATTTATTTTTTAATTACGTGTTAGGCCTTGATACGAGGATTCCAGAGCATTTTTTGGTTTACCTCTATCTTAAAAAATGGCTCAGATAGAGCAGTTTGAAATTCTAGGGTGGCTGACATTTTGAAACAAAACAGCACATTAACGCGATTACTCGCAAATTATTTTCTTTCATTGTTGTAATAATTTTCCCAATCATACGCATAAAACTATATATTCATATCCGTTAGCGCCAAAATTGGCGACATTGGGGATAAAATTGGCGACATTTGGCGAAACATCTCCAAATTTGGCTATTGCTCAATAATTTGGCGAATTTCTTATTCAAATTCAGTATTAACGAATCTTTTGTAAACGTTCCTTTGCATTTTAACTTGCTCTTTTCGTGTAACGTTAGCTAAAATTTTAAAACGAAGATATAGGAAAGCTACCTTTTTCTTCCGGTACAGGCCGGTAGGACTTTTTGATATGCTTTTAGTAATGAAATAGATGAGGATTTATTTTAACTACTAACGCAAGCTGACCAAATCGGTTTTCCAAACGAAAATTATAAAAACGTTGAATATGTAAATTGAATATAAGTGTTATAAGAGGAATTTACATTTGTATAAGTATATTTATTACAAGATATTTTATGCAATTACAGCAACATGTGTAATGTTTACTAGTTGAAAATAAAATATTCTTTTAAGGATAGGGCAAAATCTTCTGTACACTGTTAAAAATTTGAAGCAGACAGTCCAGTCATTTGACCGTTTTTAGAGAAAACGGTTACGTAACCGTAATTTAACTGTGTTCTGACTATATTATTGTTCATATTATTGTCAGAATAGTGTTAAATTACGGTTATGTAACCGTTTTCTATAAAAACAGTCAAATGACTGGACAGTTTGCTGCAAATTTTTAACAGTGTACAAGGAGATTGTTAATCTAATGAAATTACAATATTAACTGCATTCAGACACTGCAAAAATAATGAAAAAATACAATTACTGAACATTAAGAACATAAAATTAAAGTGACAACGAGGGGTTACCCCCTGAAGGAATGTATTCTTACTCTGAAAAAATATAAGAATAAGTCGTTTATCATGTCATTGCATAAAATTGTGTTTAATGTGATAATTCTAAAATTTCCGGTAGTTTCGATAAGTAATATTCTTATATGAGTACATATAACTTAAAAAATCAGATCGTAGGATATTTAAAATTATGCAGATTATATTTAAAATTAATGAGATTGGTACACAATGATTTGTAGAGCTGACGTTGAGGCCTTTTATCTGTATATTTACTTCTTATCTATAACGAATTTCATGACAATCCATACAATTTTCTCTAGATATTACGCGCGAAATTACTTGAAATGTAGTTTTTCAAAAATATGTGCCGAAGTTCTAATTAAAAATACTATACAAAAAAATGTATGCCTCAAAATCAATGAAGGCATTTTATTTTTGCGATAACTTCAGTTCCAGGACGAATTTTTACATGCGGTTTGTTTTCAAATACTTCTAATGTATTATTTTATAATAATAAATGCAAATAAATGAAACGATTGATTGCTTAAAACGTACAAGACAATTCATAAAATTGTAGCAATTTATGCACTTTTAAACAAGCTATAAGCTCAAACCAAAATAATTTCGCAATTTTTTGATTACATTTAAAATTTATTATAAAATTAATAAGAACTGAAAAATGCCAATTGCTCTTGTATATTTTTCAATTGCAATTTTTTTTGTTTCAAAAGTAAACGTCATCTTTGGCTTTAGCATGTAGAGTAGTAAATAAATCTGTCAAGTGCGAGTTCAACTCGCGCTCAAAGGGTTCCGTACATTAAATTTATTAATTACTATCTATTAATTAAGAAACTCATACTACCCCTAATTTTTTATAAATTTTGTTTCCGTAGATTCGGAAACAGAAGGGGGGGGGGGTGGGGGTGCATATTTTCCAGTACTTTCGACGATATCTCTGAAAATATAATACCTAAAATTAAAACAAATATATTTTTGAGTTTGATGCTACGAGATCTTTCGAACGTTACCATACACTATACATAAAAGAAAATTTATTTTTCAAGTAACTTAATTAATATCGCGGCTATTTACCAATAATTTTTTTTTTAATCACTATCAAATATACTTGGATGATTTTGCGTCGATAGAAACCTCGAACGCCCGTCAATGCCCCAGATCACCGTCCGAAAATAAAGTTTGTGTGCAACAGAAAACTGCGTTTTTCTCAAAAACTATGTTACCTAAGAAAATCTCTGTAGCTTTAATTGCAAGGATCTACTATTCTAATTTTTACTATCTATTTTTGCAGTGCATTTTTGACGATATCTCTGAAAATGTAATACCTAAAATTAAAACAAATATAGTTTTGGGTTGTATTACAAGATCTTTCGCACGATACTCCACACGATAGACAAAAAAGATTTTTTTTTTCAATTAACTTAATTAGCCTCCTAAATTTTTCCTAAACATATTTGTTTAATGGATAATAATCGGAAAATATGTGGATAAAAAGGCTTCATAACATTCCCAAAGTTTGAACTTTCCACTTCCGATAGCTTCGAAAAAAAAAGGGCTCTGATAGACGGACAGACAGACACAAGAGTGATCTTATAATGGTTCCGTCTTTACTTTTTATGTACGGAATCTTAAAAATGCTCACATTGTTACAATTTTATGAACTTATTTCCTACATGTGGGTCACTGAGATCTCAAATTATTTTTCATAATGTTAAACCTATGAGCGTGAAATGGATTCTTATTTTTAGGGTTTCGTTCATCTCACGAAACCCTATTACCCCCGCTCCGTTGTCTGTCCGTCACAGAACCATTCTCAAAAAGTATGTAACTTACAGAGTTGAAACTTAGTGTATAAATCTGAATAGTAGTTGTAAAGAGCTAAAAATATTAAAATTTGAAAAATTCGTATTATTTTAATAAATAGAGATAAAAAACCAAAATTCTAACAGCCTTTTCCTATTAAATTGAAACATTTTTCGTTATAGCAGATGCCAAAGATTTAAAATCGACAATTAAATTCTTTCTACAATAATTAATTTTCTATCAGCGATTTTCAAGTGAAAAATGAAAATGAAATAAAAAGTTTCACCCATTGAAAAAAAGATAAATATGAGATAAAATTGATTGACGTCATAGTCGTAATAAAACGGAAAATGTCTAAGATTTCTCAATAATACAAGGAGTATGAGTATGCGTAAGTGGATAAAGCAGATTAATATCACGTCATTAGAGAATTAAAAAGAAAATCTGACGTCATATAGGAAGTTTAACTAATTTTCAAATGTTTGAGAATAATACAAAGCGAGTATCAATATAAATAATAGAGAATAGTAAATATATGAGTTTGAGAAACATATTGAATCGTGATAAAAATCCGATTATGGAAATATTCGCATATTTCAACATTTTGAAGGTGTACAATTTGTTTAATTTTGAAATTATTTTTTAAATATTGCATTTAGTCCGTATGACGGATATTATTATGACAGAATATAATAGCGGGCTTGGACCGCTATCCGGCTGGTTTAGATATTCGAAAAAAGGAAAAAATACACCGGTAAATTTTTACATTATGAAAAACATGACTTTTTTTTTTGTTGTTGCTAAATGAAATTTATTTGAATTTATTAAAGAAAGGATAAAATGTTTTGAAAGGAATATTGAACGAAACCCTTTGAGCGATATTCGATCACACTTACCCACTTGTTTAAATATATCTGCAGAAAACTACAAATTTAAATTATTTTTTCATAATAAAAGAATGTCTCTTTCTTTTTTAATTCACAAAATATTTATAAAATGTATGCTTAATTAAAAATATTATGCGTTAAAAGCTGACGAGCCATGAGTGAGATTTCAACACATAGAGCATTAAATTAAGCATATATTTTAGAAATATTTTGTAAAACTTGAAAAAAAGAGACATCCTCTAAGAAGCGTACATTAAAAAAAAAGTTAAAAATATTAATTTAGTGAAGAGTTATTTTAAAAACAAGAATGCATTCCTTCCCCGTGAGTTTAAAATTAGCGAGAGGAATGTGACATTTCACTGATCAAAAACCTTAAACTGTCGCTGAGTTTACAAAATCAGGATTCATCATTTTGAAAAACTTAACTTTAAGTTTTTAAAATAGCAATGTTGTTCAATGGTTTGTTGTTGTTTAAATGGTCTATAACTCCGGTAAAAATACAAGTTTTTAAAGCGGATTTTTGCACCGTGTTAAGATATTATTAAAAAATTAGAATTGATTAAAAACAAGAAATTGTTTTTTGTCATGTTTAACCCATTTTAGGCTAAGCATAGAAATTTTATAAAATGTGGTGTTATTTGCATTGAAATTTGCTTAAATTACATTCATTAAGACACCAAAAAAGTTTCGTGGATGAAAAAAAATATTTTATTTAATTTGACGTTACCATTATTAATTTACCATTAATAATTTACCATTAAATTTAAATAAAAAATGTTAAGTTTTTTTATGGCATTTGTTTTATTTTTATTTTATTTACAGAACTTGCAACTTTACCTCATTATAAAAATATATGATTAATCTCAAGTGGAATAATTGCATTGAAAAAAACAAAATATTTTATATACCCGATACATTTCCAAAAAGTCGAATTTGTCAATAATCGTTTCAAGTAAAAAACCAGCGTATTTTGAAAATTTCTGAACAGAAAGTGATTACTTCAATTGAATTACTAATATTTTATAGATATCTCCAGAACCCTTAAAAATAGCAGAAAAATAAAATTAGTGAAAAATTTACGTCACAGTGTTAATAAAAATATATTTATTGAAATGGTGCGTTTACGCACCTTTGGCCGAAAATGGGTTAAAGGTTTTGTGCATCTTTAAAAAATAAAACAATTGCAGAATTTACTTACTTTAAATGCTTACCTTAATTTCTCAACTTCTTTTGATATGCAATATCTAACAAATCGTTTCTCAAGCGCAAATTTTCCTGTTTTATAAAAATATAAGCTAAAATATTATTTACTTGCAGCCCAAATTTAATCAATATGAAATTTCGAAGTTTTTCCGAAAATGAAATACCCGATATGAAAGCATTTTCATATATACCGGTTGCCAGTCTTTCCTCAACTAATATTTGGAAATTTTTCTTATGTGTATAATGACTGAATTGTACAGAAATAATTCTAAACTTTAATAGGTTAAAATATTTTATTTTTCCTTTCATAATAAAATAAACATGAAATCTGTTTTTCAACAGGTCCAAAAGTTTTCTTTGAGTAAACTATATGTTTTTCATTAATATCAGAATTTCTATTGCAAATATTAGATATATAAATCACCATAAAAAGATTATAAAAACACATTTGTTCTAATTATATTTGCAAAGAGAATTTATCAAAACAGAGCAAAACCGCTGATAAAAAGCTGCACGATTGTTGATATTCGATATCATTTTCATGGTTGGTTTAGTTTATATACCTATTCTTTTAAACTACCATAGAAAAATCCATATGAATGTCTTCTACAAAATAAATTTTACATATATAAATACTGATTTGAAATTTGAAGATTAAAAATGTTTATTCTGCAGAATTTCAATTGCACGGAAATATACCATTAGTTTTTACCAATAAAAATCTACTTAAATGTTTTAATGTAAGACACTGACGTTTATTAAAGTTACGCTCTTCGCAGTTTTGATTTATATCGTTTTTCTTTTAAATTTTTCATGGGCAAAAGGTTTTTATGTATGAAACTTACATGATAAAGTCTGAAGAATTTTAAAAATATTTTTTGGTCTTGTGATTTTTATTATTTTTTATGTTTGATTTTTTTTTTATTGTATTCCCTGTTTACAGTTGACTTTTTGTTTTCTCTAAAGGCTCTATATGTCACTCTTGTTTCGTTTGTTGTTCTGTTTATTCTTCAATTGATTTGGTGGCATATAATAGTGTACAGATGTTTGTCTAAGTGCTATTGCTTTGAAAGAAAAAGAAATTCACTAATTTCTTTTAAAATCTCTATGGAGATAATTTAAATAAATATATATCTTATTATTGCAGTGTTTGATATTTACAGCAATCGATAAAACGTATTATGTACATAAGTATAATTTCGAAATATATGAGCAGTATTTTGTGTGTAAAATCAAACTTTGAAAGTTAGCTTCGTTTTCTTGGATTATTGGTTTTAATTATTAAATGAACGGTCGAATATTATTTTAGAATTTCTTTGAAATTGCGATATAAATATTCATTTAATTTTACGTTGTTTATTCTTTTTTATTAATAATAAGCTTTACTTTGTCCATATTTTAAAAAATATATTACATTCTTCCTTCTCAAAATTCTTCGCAAAAGGGTACAGAATAATTTTGTTTTCCCTACACAACACTCATAGACAACATGGAAAAAAAAAATAGAGAAATAAATTCGAAATTAAATCCAAAATTCCATGAAATAAAAAAAGAATAACACAAAATAGTAATTTTAAAATAAGCTAATAAATGTAAACCCATGTAATGTAGGGAAATTACTTTGAGTACATTGAAATATAAAAATGTGTACAATGTGACTTTATACTTATTCACTTCTGGTTTATACAGGTCTATATTCCGAGATAGGTACATTTCCATCGGTTTGATAATGGTGTCTGTGCAAAGGCAGACAATGTGAAGTATTTGTGACGCACAGCTACTTTACGGTTTCGTCTAATTGTCCACTTTGACGCTATGTATGTTCAAATTAACTAAAAACCATTTTTTATATATCCTTAATTTGGTATTTAGTTTGATTTGGTTTGCCTGTCCACAGAATTGACATACATGCAAAGTGATTTTTTTTTTATCCCCACACTCTAAAAACGAAATTTTCAAAACTGAGGAAAAATACTCAAATCTAAGTATGTCGCATAGTTAAAATGGCTCCGAATCAAAATTACTCAAGTTTGAAACATGTATATACTTATTTCTGAAAACATGCACACACTCAAGAATAAAACATCATGTGCTCATATTTGAGTATGTACATGTTTCAAAAATGAGTATGAACTGACTTCTGTGTGCTCAGTTTTGAGTATGTCTATGTTTCAATATTCTGAGTATTTCTGGTATTTCAGAATTGAAAGCATTGAGTCGTCCTATTTGAAACAAAAAGTTTCATAACAAAATGAAAACATTGATTTACTCAGGTTTGAATGTGTCATTTTTTTCCAGTGCATCACAATAAATTAAAAAATACACGGTGTTTCGGATACCACCAAACAAACAGTCCGGAACGAGTATCCTTACTTTGAATAGGTGAAAGTTGTCCAAAGACGACAGTGCAATAAACTTGCAGAGGTGTAGCTGGCACAAAGGCGATTCGGAATCACATAGCATTGCAGGGCCTGAAATGTCTTCTACGCGAACTACGTTTAAAAGAAGAAAGGGAAAAGAACAGAAAAGGCACCACGTTAGTTAACAGAAAATATTTTAATGACAAGTTTTGCATTCGCAAAAAGCTACATGCTACAGAAGGTGTTTGAAAATTTGACCAGAAGCAGTCACAGAGCCTACACATTGGTGTTCTATGGAATTCCTTACGTTCTGGAAGATTTCTGGAGTGTCTCGCATCTCCTCGGTTGCTACAGAGATGCGATCGACGAAGTCTTCACCTGAAATAATGTGGGTGTCGTACACAAATGTCTTCATTTCACCCCAGCCGATGTCCATGCATGATAGATCCACGATATAGCAGGCCAATGAACCGTACCACTACAACCCATCCAATGTTGTACAAATGTAACTTTTACCTGTGGGCGGATGTCATTGGTGTAATGTGAAGGAGCCCCATCATGCTGGAATCACATTGAACGGCGCAACGGCTGAGGAAAATGTGCTTCTTCAATAAGTTCGGAGATGAGTTGCTATAGAAAGATCATGTATGCCCTATTGTTCAGACAAGGGGGCAAAAGGTACGATCCAATTAGGTGCATTCCAACAATGCCGGCACAAACATTGACAGAGAAACGACGTTGAGCTTCACGTGTTCGCGTAACACATGAAGCTCAAGGACACATTTCTCTGAAGAAAATATACAATCGTGTTTCATTTACATTATTGTATTTGCTTATTGATAAAGTTTTAATTTCGCTATGGAATGTTAGGAGAACACGAATGCTGAACTACTTATATTGTTTTATATACAAGCGGGTTAGTCTTTTGTAGTTGGGCTGCGTGCGATTTAGATTGATTTAATAAAAAATGGAAAATTATTTTAAAATCCATAAAAAATCAGTAAAAAGAAATATGGTTTTCAAAAGAATTGCGTTTGAAAGAACATTTTTTTCCCCAAATGGACGGTACAAAAATTGAAATTGTGCGATGTTTAGAAGTTACAAGAATTGCAGTAAAACCTAAATTTATTGGTTAGGTGTTGTCACCGAGAATATGACGTCAGCGTTACTCAATGACGTGTTTTTCTTTTTTCTTTTTAATTTAGATATAAATTGTGTTTCAATTTTTTGAAGCACTCCGTATATTTAGAACACTTGTATATGAAAAATGTCAAGAAATTATTCTTAAGTGTCCAATTCACAAGGTAATATGCGGTTATAGAACTATTAAAATAATGAAATAAAAATATAATAAATCAAAACTGCTTATTATAATACAGTTTGTATTATTTATAGGCTGAATAAATAGAGATGATTGAAAAATGGATTAATATAAGGTAAAGCTAGGATAGTCTGCGTACAATTCAAAAGAATAGCAATAAAAAATCTAAATATCATTTTTTTGCTAAACTATTCATGAATAATTTTTACTTCATTTGTTTTTTATGCATTTCCATTGCTATTTTGTTGTTATGTTGCAATTTAATAGAACAGTTGCAATAAAACCAAGAAAGTTATTTTGCGTAAACTGTCCTTACAGGGTTGGTGTGATTGCGCACATGGGTAGGAGAGATTGTTAATAATAATAACTATAATTAAATTGTTAACAATAATAATTACACTTCAATCACATTGCTGAAAGGTTTTTGTGAACAAATATTACTGAATTAGGAGTGAATATTTCAACCTAATGATTAAAGAATCAGAAAAAGGAAATAATTTTTAAAACGATTAAAAAAATTTAATTAAAGAATCAGAAAAAGCAAGTCCAGATAAGATTACAAAATAAAATTATGTTACTTAATAACACGTTTAACTTAAAATTAGTCCATTTTCATTTTTAACTTTTTTATGCAAATTTACCAATAAGCTACGTAATCTCTCCTAGCATGAAAACTAATGGGAACACTGCGCCATCTTTCCTAAGTAGCAGATGCGCAAACTCTCCAATTTCGGTAGGAGAGATTGCGCGGCCTTTTATTTAAGCATGACCTCTTCTAAAACGAACCGTTGATGTTCACATTGTTAGTCTAGATTAGTAGCTTATGAGAAAGCGTTTAAGTTAAAAATATTTTGTACTAGACTCCACTACTGCTGTTGTACAACTACCTGGAGTCACTGCGCGCTCACTCTACTCCTTCCCCCCGAACCTCTATGTGCACAATCTCTAAGACCGCGCCATCACTCCTGGCTTTACCTTAAAACTATTCAATTTTTATGTTGTCACTTATCATAAAATGATATCAGAATGTGTATCGGAGAAATTGCTATGATTTCGTAAATGTGTAAAGCAAAATCGGTTGTGACTCTTTTCGAATAAAACTGAAAAATATGTATTTGTTTTCATCTTAGAAAAACTTATCATTGATTTTCCATTGCTGCCATGTGTTGAACTTAATTGGAAATTCTATATAAAATAAAAACTTTTCAAGCATATAAAGTTTAAAATATGCAATGATCAAAGTAGTAAATTCCGTGACGAATCATTTGTAGTGATGTGAAAAAAAAAGTTAAAAATTGAAAAGCAAAGAAATATTTATTTTTATTCACAAAATGAAAATTTTATTAAGCTCCATAAAGCATTAATTCCAGCTATAAAAAGTAACATATAAATCTGAACTGCAAGTTCAAAACAGGAGAGCCTCTTAAAGAAAGAGACATCAGACGACATTATCATCAGACAATACGATTTGCATCAATTATCTTGAGCGCTAGACAAATTTGATTATGTTACAAAAATAAAGAAAAGACTTTTACTTATCATACAATGAAAACTACAGTTAAAATGACAGAGGAAAAATTACTTAATTTCTAATAAAAACTTATACAGAGTGTTTCTTAATTCATGAGCAATCATTAACGTCTGGTAAAAATTATCTGTAACTTATCAAGTACAACAGAGAGTTCAGATGTGACAAATGTTTCATATGATTCATAAAAACAACCGTGTATCTGTGATGATATTAGAAACAAGTATTTATTTAAATAAAAAATGCAAGCAATTTCTAGTGACTGTTTATAACGCATTATGTACATTATACTTTAACTTGCTTGCAAAACGTTTGTGATGTTAATATTCCCTACCTTGTTTCTTACCCATTATCCTAGTTGAGGTATTTCAACGGGAGAAGTTTTGAATAAGAACAGAATGTTTGTGACAACCCTTTATTGTGTATCAACATTCAGCTTAATCTACATTATTATCTGTAGAGTTTCTTTATAAATAAGAGGAAGGAACATAGGCAGAGCACGCATGCTCCAAATTGGAATTTTTTTGTCCAAACTCTTCACTCATTTCTCCTCTACCACCACTATTTATTTATAAAAGTCCTCAATTGCCAGCATTTTTTACGTTTAATATGCAGTAAACAATCAAATATTTACATATTAAAATTTTATTTTAAACCCTTTCCTAGTGTAATAGAACTACTGTGTAAAACCTTATATTCATTTTAGTTCAGTGGTTGTTGATAAATACAGGGTGTTTTTTTTTTAAACTGACGCTATTCAGAGCCGCCGGTAGCTCGTTCTAATAACTGGATTGATACAAAATTTTGTGAATGGACTAAGAAAACCATGGGGAAAAAGATTCCAACAACAAAAAAAATTAGTTCCAATCACCACCGATAGGGGGAAATGTGGCGCTGTGGTAATTTATGCAACTGAGAATTAGCATAAAATACGGGCAATAAATGCAAATGCAAATTTTGCTTATGCAAGCGACAGTAGCGCCAATAGTTTAAGTTATAAATGCATGCGAAAAACACCGAGAAACAATTTCAGCTCAGGTTGAAAATGAATCTCACGTTACCGCAGCGCGCGTTACTTGTGGGTTGGGTTGATTATTGACGGCCAACTATCTACACTAGGGATATAGGCCCGGGGGGAGTGCCCTTCGTGGGGGTCTTTCTAAGGGAACCTAATCCGTATTTACGCATGGATAAATCCACGGCTCGATGAAAACCACGAAAACTCCGAACGATTAGGCCGACGGGCGCGATTGGGATCGAACCCAGCACCTCCCGTCTACTAGCTTCGAGGGCACAACCTCTCAGCCACTGGTGGGGCCGCGTTACTTGTGAAGTTCTATTATTGTAACCAGTGCAATGCACCAGCCGTTCTTCGTTTACTTAGAACACGCCATAAACTGCGCAAAGGACCTATATCCGTTAATATGTATTGAAAGCAATGATTCTGAAATTCAAAGAAACAGGCTCGCTAGCAGTTCGGTCAGGCAGAGGACGTAAACCGGTGGCAGAAAAAGTGATAATGGATGTTTCAACTGCAATCAACGAAAGGGAAAGTGTAAATGATGAATAAAACATGGCATTTTATCCAAATTATTAATTTTGTCTGTTTCTGATGGGTTTTTTTTCAATGTACAGCGCTACATTTCCCCCTATCGGCGGTGATTGGAACTAATATTTTTTTTGTTGGAATCTTTTTTCCCATGGTTTTCTTAGTCCATTCACAAAATTTTGTATCAATCCAGTTATTAGAACGAGCTACAGGCGGCCCTGAATAGCGTCAGTTAAAAAAAAAAAACACCCTGTATATATACATTTTTACATACATACATAGTTACACACATGCATGCATACATACCTAACGTTCGAAATCGAAAGTTTCTTCCTCTGAAGTTGCTTAAAATTGATGGTATTCAGAAATATAGTTTATGCAAGTGCCAATTCTACATTTAAAAATTTAATTTTAATACAAACTCGTAAAATTGAAAGAATTTATTTATAACTAATTTGTAGGATTTTATAACTAATTTCTATATTTTTTTAATTGTTATTATTATTTTTTTACATTAAAGAACATGTATATTGCTTAATTATATTATTTTAGAACTAGAGTTATTGCAATATATTTTAGGACTAGTAATTTAGGACTGGTTTAACGTGGCAATTAAAATAACTTTCTTCGTAAGTTACTAAGTTTTATACGATGTTCTCAATTTTCTTCTTTTAAAGTATAATATTACACTTCTAAAATAATAATAATAAAGGAACTAGTTGAAAAACTTTATTGTACACTTTCCAGAGTCTCGTCTCTTTTACTTTATGTCAAAATACAAGATAGTATATTCTTTGGAAACTATCTCATTTTTCTTCTGATAAGTTTTTTCTCTAGAGAAAAAACAAGTTTGAAAGAAACTTTTATAACTATCTATCAATTTCAACTTTGTTTAAACACAGCGATACATCATACTATTTATGATTTTGTTTGAATGTTCGGGAAATAGGAAAACCAGCAAAATATTGTAACTAAAAAGTGTATTTTTATACAATAATAATATCGATTGTAAAGGTTTTTCTATTGCAGTTCTGAATGCGAATTACCAACATAGAGAACATTGTTACTTATTAAAAAATGCACATCTTTATATATATGATATGACTATCTTAATGTCACATTAAACGTTGTTCGGGAAACAAAAATCTTGTGAAAATCATAGTAATGTAGATTTTGAAATGGCTAATGATTTAAAAGTATTTTCTTTGAATCAAATTGAATATAATTGAGGCATTAACATGGAAAAGATAGTAAGTCAAGGAAAATCGATTTTGAGATTTTTAATAGAAGTAACTTCGATTAGATTGCTTTTGAACACTAATTATTTTGCAACCATCCAAATATGCTGCATGCTTCAATTAAACATGTTCTCAATCACAAAGTGTAATTCTTGTAATGGTAAACACAATAAGAATTTGATGTTGTGAAATGCTTGTAAGGCTTGATCTCATTGCAAACACATTAAAACTAGTCGTTGGGGGCCACCGCGGTACTTACCCGTCATGGATATGCATAATATAAAATATGACCAGAAAACATGTGTAAACTATTTATAAAATGCATTGCAATTCGAATAAAATCGTGGCTTGATAACGTCATAAACTTTAAATGCTCTATTACTAAATTACGTAAAAGAAACATCCTTATAACTCCAAAATTGATAATCATATTAACTAACGGTATACTGCGTCGGATTAAGCGTCTCATTTCCAATTAAAATAAATCTTTGAATTGAAATTTGAATGAAATACAGGGTCATGAAAAATCGAAGAGTGTGGGAAATAGTATTACAAATATCTCGGCAGCTAATTATCCGATTGACTTTAAAATAAGTATGTTGATTTAAAAAAAAGTTGTAAAACTGAGATATCTGTACATGGATCTCACATTCTTCTTTTTTGGGAATGAAACTTTGTAATTTAGCAGTTTAAAAACGTTATTTGCTTCCCCTGTAAAATTAGGTTTTCTTGACTTACTACCTTTTCCGTGTCAATCCTCGATTAATTATATGGTTTCAAATTTTGGCCACTTAATTTTGTCTAAGTAAGAACAAGAAAATGTTATGATCCAGTGGTGTATCTACAGTGACGGCCAACCTTATCCCATCTCTCCACAAATGTTTTTTTAAATAAAAATATATGAAGATCGGGGTACAAAACGTTAATAGTCACAGACAGTTAAATGATAGTTATACGTCGTTCTTCCTTTGCCGAGCGTTATTTTCATAATTCTTACCTCTTTATATTAAACTTCAATCGTGTTTTTTCAAAAGTCTTTCATCACTCTTTCCTATTTATACATAACTTCAAATGTGTTTTTGAAGGATTTCTTTATTTTTGTCTCGATCCGAGGATGCCAAGTCATTGTAGCCTGTCAAGATAAAAAATGGCGCTTTCATCTGAACTTTCAGAAAAAATGGACTATCGTCGTATTTCCCCCCACCCTTCGTAACACTTTAAATGTTTACATGTTACGTGTATGATGCAGATGCCGGAGTTACAGATAAATATGAGCTGCAATAAAAACGCATGTAAAATTAAGGTGATTCATAAAAAGCGTGATTTCTGAACGTGGAATGTTTTAATTCATCGAGAGTTTCTCTTTTGCAAAACATCATTGATCTTTGTTACATACTAAAAACTCTTAAAGCGTAGGGTTCTCTAAAATTAGAAAGTGCAAAGAAAGGTTTGCAAACGAATTTTTAAAAACTTTTCGGTTAATTTGAAAAGCTATTATTTAAGACACTTTATATTTATCGTTCATATTTTTTGTTATATTGGACAAACAGGAAATGTATATATTTTCTAAAATAATAAAGATTAAATATCAGTAAAGTAGCGAATTTGTTGAGAATGGTTAGTTCAGTAAGTTGTAAGATAAGGCGGTGTATATATATATATATATATATATTATACATATATAGTTCATTAGTTTGTTAAACTGAACAAGGGGATGACCGCCCCGGAAAGCCATCTTCGGCTTTAGATTATAAATGCTATCCCGGGGGGGAAGACACAAACCCACTTTTTAATTTAACATACATACAATTTGTTGAAGGTTAGACACTTTTTACAGTATTTAAAGTAAACACATATTTAACTGAACGTGTCTAACCAAGTTAAAATCGCTCATTAGTTTAACTTAATTATTAAAAAAGCTCACTTTTGCGTAGCTTTACATACTAAACTGTATTAAGTTTGCGCACATTAGTTTACCTTAACAAATTTGGTAAAGGTAAAATATGATTGGGAAAAAATATACAATGTTTGTGAAGAAGTATAGTGGTATAGTAATACTAAACAAGTTGACAATTATTACTTTACAGAGATTAATGAAAATAAAAGAAACTAATAATATGTACTGATAAATATGTAAAAAATTTACAATAGGAAAACGCCGGAATTTACCAGCCCTGATAAAACAATACAAATTGAAATGGTTAAAGAGCTCTTGTTTGGATGAGTGAGTCTAAAAAGGCAAAAGATTTGAGAAACGAAATTCATTGTTTTCTATAAATTCCATACAATCTATTATTTTATTCAAAAGAACCGGAATTATACTAAACAAATTGGAAGGGCAGGAATTTTCGAAATCGGAGAGATAATTTACTGTTAATTTTTCAAGTTTTCAAATAGGCGATTTAATATTCACAGTTCATGATTTTTTTTACACTGAACATACACGAAGGGTAGCGAATTTCTAATTACAGATTAATCCCTTGAAAGTCAATGGCATATTATATATACCACTTAATTTTAATTCCAAATTACGAAATGGCACTCAGAATGTTTTAAACAAAATTCTGCTTTTATATAGAAAGTGAAGAAAATAAATGTTTATCTCCAAATAAATTGTAGGTAAATTCTAGTGGCATTCAAACATTTCAACCTTTTTTAAACAGAATTACTTAGCCCCTGAAAGTGTTAAAGAAAATTATACAAAAGGTTGTTTTAAATATTTTCAGTTAATTTCGACAGTTTTCGAACACGATAATTTATATTTACAGTTCATGATTTTGATATGAGAAACAAATTAGAAAGGTAGAAATTTTTGAAAGTCAAATAGATTAAAGAAAGGTATATAAACAAATTGTTTGAGAATATATTCAGTTAACTTTTAAAGTTTTTTAATAGGACAAACTTTATTCACAACTCATGTTTTTTGATTTACTAAACGAATTGGAAGGGTAGAAATTTAGAAAATCAGAAAGATTAAAGAACAGTCCATAAACGAAATTTCTGAGAATTTCCTGTAAATTTATGAAGTTCCCCGAAATTCAAAGTCTTAATTTTCGTTTCTCTGGAAGACAGATATCGCAGCTGTGATCTGAAAGAAGAAAATTGGTTTAAGAAACAAGCAGGTACAGGAACAATTTCGACATGAAAAGGCAAATTGTAAATTGAAATATAGTGTTTGATTAGTTTTACTATAAACAGAAATATTATTTTAATATTATTATGAACTAATGTTCTACTGTGAATTGTATAAAAGATAGTTCACGTATAAGTTCATGTTTTGGCAATTCCCGAGGTAATGTATGATTTTTACATCTTTCATGCTGTTCTAAAATACAAATTTATTGCTGCAATTTAACTTCAAATAAAATATATAGGCTATTCTGTTGTGGCTCATAGAATTTTTAAAAAGGCAACATATATTTAGACGAATATGTAAAGTTGTGTATTTATATTATATTTATCGCTCCACAGATTAACATATTTAAAAATCTATCTTTTCTTTATATTAATGACCAAAACCAACCAATAACAACTTTTTAAATATTAATATCCAACAGAATTATTATAAAAACTATAAATTGACAGACGAATGAGTAAAGTTGTGTATTTATATTATATTTATCGCTCCACAGATTAGCATATTTAAAAATCAATCTTTATCTTTATATTAATGACCAATACCAATCAATAACAAATTTTTAAATATTAATAACCAACAGAATTATTATAAAAACTATAAATGACAGATTATTGAAGAATGCTTAAAATGAGACATTTTATTTTCGCAATTCCCCTAATAGCATTGTGACCAGAATGTGACTTTATTGTGAAAGTAGTTGAAGACCAAATGGTACTTTTACTTTCTACATTGTCATCACACAACATGAAAAATAAATCACTTTCACGTAAATAAGTCACGTTCTGTGACGGGGTGAAAATGACTTTAAAATGGGTCATAGTGACTTTAAAATTAAGTGACGGAGTGATAGTAAATTCATAATGTGACGGACTTTAAAATGGGTCATAGTGACTTTAAAATTAAGTGACGGAGTGATAGTAAATTCATAATGTGACGGACTTTAAAATGGGTCATAGTGACTTTAAAATTAAGTGACGGAGTGATAGTAAATTCATAATGTGACGAATTAAAAAGAACACATTTAAGTCATCTTTGTGACTGTGACAATGTATGATGTCAAAATGACATCACATGGACTGATTGTACTATTTATGGTACGCTGAATAGAAGATTAAGAATGTTCTAAAATCAGCAAGTTTCAAAACAAATGTTTTATTTTTTCTGAGTTTCCAGTTAACTTCAAACCCTTTACGATAAACAGTGTGGCCATTTTTGTTTTTACTGAAGACAGGGACATTAGTATTGATCCAGATAACAGAAATGTATCTGAAATAACTACTTGTAACCACAGTTATACCATGCAGACAGGTAACATGTAAACCGTTGTATTTAGTAATAAAAAAGGGAGCTCACAAATAAATTCATGTTTCTTCATGTCACGATAACATATGACATATTTATCTTTAAAATATTATATGTTAAATAGAAATACATTTCCTGAATTAAACTTAAAAGCTTAATGTTATATTAACAACTAAAGTACATACAGGTTCTGGTCGAAAGCGCTCGGGGCTCTGAAGAAAGTTTTAACATGCTTAGAAGGGTTTTAATGTTTTAAAACCTTTATTTCATTTTGCACCTATTTTAGTAATAAATAAATTGTGATTCATTTTAAATATTTTCATGTGTTTAATTTGTATACTATGTTTGAATTTAATGTTCGAACATTAGAATTTTTTTCATTTATATTTAAAATATACTACTTGGACAATAATATTGTCTACTGTTCGCAACATTGACAGGCAATACGTCCTTCCTAGACTCATAAGTAATGCCGCGTATACTTCGGCATTGGACAATTCATGTTAAATAAATTGTAAAAAAAGGTAGGCTTAAAATGTATTTTATTGAATAAGTATAAATATTTTGTTTTTTATCTATACATGTTCTATTCTCGATATTCAGAGCGAACTAAAAATGCGAGGATGTTCCAAAATGATCAAATTTTAGGAACATGCATTCATTTTTTTTTCAGAGATTCTAGTTCCTTTTGGAAGTATTCTGAAAGACGGAAACTTAATTTCCGTTTCTCCGGAGCACAGTAACCTCAACTGTGAATTGGAAAAGGAAGATCAGCTTAGGAAATAAGTCGTTATACAAGAACTTTTAATAAGGAAAAGCGAACTGTAAGTTTTATTTTATATTTAGTAATATACAAATTAAAAAAAATTAAGCATTTCTGAATAACATTTTAGGCAACAAATATAAATATTGTGGTTTTGACATCATATTCTATATTTATGATTCTCAGAAATTGTCAACAAACTAAAATTATAAGAATGTTTTGAAATCAGTAATTTAAAGAATAGTTTTTACCATTGTTTTAGGATTTCGAGTTAATTTTAAAAGATATTTGAAAGAGAGACAAAAATTAATTTACATTTCTCCCGATCACTGTAATCCCTTACTGTGAATCGTGAGAAGAAAAAAAAAACTTTTAGGAAACAAATAGTTGTAGGAATACAGTTAGAAACAAAAGACGAATTGTAAGTTGTTGTAATTTAAATTTAAGAATATATACCGGGTGACCTATAAATTGTTTCATATTTCACAAAATCATAAATTGAAGGTATATGGGTACAACTGAATGCGGTTTCCGGGAAACATTTTCTAATGAAAGCGAATTTTGTTTATACAATAAAATGTTTCATTTAAAATATTTTTTAATGTGGAACGCCGCGTGAATTAAAATGAGTGAAATACGTGGAAATCAGTTCTTATTAGTTTACAGCTTGAACAACCATTTTACAACATCCAGTGCTGAATGTAGCTGCCTCCATAAAGAATTGGTGTAATTGGTGGGTTAAAGATTGCTTTTGAACACTTACTCTTTAGTATCCTTCCAGATATTGCTAGATGCTTTAATTAAACATGTTATCAATCAGAAAGTGTAATTCCTTGTGATGGTAAATACAAAAAGAATTTGATATTGTGACATGCTTGTAATCTTTTATCTCACTGCAAATAGGTTAAATACACATACGACACATACGTACATAAAAGAATTCATCGAAAATTTTCTACAAATCGTTGTTTACTGCTTAATTAACGGATTTTAAATTGTGCTGACTACATCTCTTGTAAGTATTTGATGTAATTTTTTCCGTGTTAAAAAAATCAGACTTCGTTAGAGTAAATTTCTACAAAACACATTCAATTGTTCAGATTCCTTCCATTTTTGTGAATTTTTAAAAAAAGACGATCGAATTTATGATATACCTTCTAAATTCACATATAAATTCAACCTGAAATTTTGTGCCAACAAATTTGGGTAAACAACACTGTTAAAAATAATTTGCAGCAAACTGTCCAGTCATTTGACCATTTTTGTAGAAAGCAATCTCATAAACGTAATTTAACACTATTTTGACCATATTATTGTCCATATTATGGTCAGAATAGAGTTAAATTAAGGTTATATAACCATTTTCTATAAAAACGGTCAAATGAATGGACAGTTTGCTGCAAATTTTTAACAGTGAAGTTATTCTTTTTATCTTATGCTAAAACAGTTATACTGAGTACTCGATCCACGAGCCGAATGGGACCCTGGATTTCACTTTATACGGCTCCGCAAGCTGCGCACATATTAATAATAAATTATATGTATAAATACATACAGAAATATTTTTTTTGCAAATATTTTTTAACGATCTCATGATTGTTTTAAAAGAAATTTACATATGATTGCTACATTGATTGCTATTTGTGCTGCATTGATTGATATTATTTTCTATTAAACACTGATGTTTCTTGCCAATAACACGGGCATATAAAATAACATCTAGATCAGCCCTCTAAATTTTAACAGTCACTGTGCCACTGGATATCAAAATTCGCCAGAAAGCATCTTTTGATCTTGTCACACCACATAATAATCCATACTGAAATTTTGAACCTCTGCACTATCTCCCAAACATTTCGAAAAATATGATTGACCTTGTTTATCATAATAATTTAGAAGATCCAGTATATTTATTAACCTTTAATGATTTTTGTAGGCGGTTTAAAATTTGTGCAGGATACAGGACTCACTTTTCGTGTTTATTGCGGCAATCTTTTAAGGCACACTTGGCATGCTACATTATTTGATGATAACTCTGTATTTCAGAAAAAAAAACTCTTGGCCATTCAAGAAGCCATCCATTGGTTTTGGTTTTCCTTTTTTATTGCAGTTCTTATTTGTTCGGACAGCCCATCGAGCTTGAAAGCATTTGATAATTTTCATTTCCAAAATATTCTTGTATGTGACATTGCACGGTTGCTACAAGACTCTCCAAAGCGTATTGTTTTTAGGTGGGTAAAAGCACATTCTGGTACAGAAGGAAATAAAATGAAAGATTTTCTTGCCAAATCAGCAACTCAATTTGTTTCGAAAAATGCTATATTTTTAATCTTTTCCCCCATTTTTATTAAAATATACTCTAAACTTACAAATGTAAGCTGATTGGCAATTACATGCCTAACCGGTCGCTATAAACTTCTATTCTTTCCAAAAGTTAAGCTTTGGAGATTGAAAACGATTAGAACGTCTAAATTTCGAAAGAAAAACGTCTTCAAATAGAATTTCATGTCCATTATTTACAGATTTTTTTTTCCTATGTTATTTTTACACAAAATCAAGATTTTAGAGAATTTTTTTTTAATATAGAATTTTGTAAAACAGAAGTATGTTAAGCAGAAATGCAACTGCTTTTTTAATAACTAAATATTACTTTATACATCTGTCATTAAAAAACCATCAGAATAGAATTTCTACTAATATTACACTTTTTATAACTGTATTAAATGTACACATTTGTAAAGTAATTAAAAAATATATATTTGGCAAAATTTCCGGCGTGAGAAAAATATCTCTTTTAAAGCAAGGTAGGCTAATTTTTATATGTTCAATTATTCTTTCTGAACTACTTTTATACATTTCATTTTTCCAAGTATCACAACGCTTTAGAACTGCATGTTTTGTCAGAAAGTCAACAATTCAATAAATTCGAACCTTTACATTGCGTGTATTCGGTCTTAATGGGATATACACACACTGTAAAAAACACAAATATTTCTTATTCTAGGAAAATACAATATAACCGACACGAAAAAAATATCATTTCCTAGTTTCCCAGGATTACTAACAGCGTTCTTTATCTTTGAAAATCTCAGAAACTAATATATTTTTGAAATTTTAAAAAATCATTTAATAAACAAAATTTTTTTTTTCTGCCACTGATGTTCGGAAACTTTTCCGAGTAGTTTTCATAGTGTATTAATCAATTTTCTCAATCCAGAATAAAGATTTTTTATATGCTATTAATTATCAAGTAAACATTTTCATGTTCAACAAACATGCTTTACAGACAAACATGTTCAATTAACATCATTAACATTAATATTATTTTGTAACTCTTTCATGTATAAATTCAATTACGCAGCTGAAAATGTTTAATTGAGAATTGATAGCATCTTAAAAACCGGTATTCTATTTTCAGAAAATTGATTAATACACTATAAAATCTACACGAAAGCGTTTCCGAAAGTCATTGGCAGCAAAAGAAACTGTTGTTTTATAAATGTTTCGTTAAATCTCAAAATTATGTCATTTTCTGAGGTTTCTAAAGTTAATGGACTCTTTTCGGAATCATGAGTAAATAGAAAGAGTTACTGAGTATTTCCGTTCATGGTTATATCATATTTTCATAGATTAACCCTTTCGGATCTGGTGTACTATTAATAGTACATGTCTTTCCATTGAGTATTATTTTATCTTAATAATTATTTTTGTTGTTATCTGTCTGTAATAATAGTAGTATATGTCTATACATTTATTGTCATGACTTCTGTTATGCTTCAACATTCACTAATAATAATAATGATAACAGTTTGCTTAATTCTCTTTACACCGATGGCGATTCTTTCATTTCAAACATGTGTTTCACTGTTTAAATTTAAAATTGGGGCTAATTTTCCGAACGTATAAGTTGTGATGAAATATAAAATATATTACAAAATGTTATGCCTGTTTAATACTGTTGTAATAAGACATTTTTCCAAATGTCCTCAAAATTTATTCCTTAGTTTATTCTTACATGAATAGCTCGCAAAATAATTACTTTTCTTAGATTTCAGTAAGTGCCATGTCCGTTATATTTCAGTAACCTTTAAATTTTGTAATTTAGATATGTACTTTTAATATTATTAAGGTAAAAGTAAATTTTCTCGAAAGCTGAAAAAAAGTTCGCACCTGAAAGGATTAAGAATCTTTTGTCTTATTTTAAAATACATCTATACACTATGTGAAATGAAATGCATTTTCCGCCTCGTAAATGATACCAGTAATACCCGGTATCTCACTGTTCCAATTAAATTAAATTTCTTTCGTCTTTTCATGTTTTTACACAAAGTATTTTACTTTACTCATAAACTATATATACTTACCCATCATACGTAGTACAGGTTAAGTCTTGTAATCGTTTTGGAAATTGAAAAACATTTTTTGATGGATTTACACGTTTCAGATACTGAAGATTCCGAAAAACATATTTTTAGAAAAAAATGTTGCCGTCCGTCTGTGTGTGTGTGTCTGTGGATGTGTGTGTGTCTGTAAACGCTCTATCTCCAGAAGAAATTGTGACAGAAACTTGAAATTTGGTATGTACTTAGTATGTAATAATGGGAAGAAGCTTATTGAATTTCAGTAACCTCGATTATCCGGAACCAGTTTTTTTGGACACTCAAAATATTCGTTCTGATAAAATGTATATAAAATTTTTCGAAAATGTTTATTTTAAGGAGTGAAATTAAAAAACAATAAAAAAACAAATTTTGCGTAAAGAATGAAGTCGATCGGATAATTAGTTCCCGAGATATTTGTAATCCTATTTTTCCACACTCTTTGATTTTTAATGACCCTGTATTTTCTTCAAATTTCAATTCAAAGATATATTTTAATTGGAAATGAGACGCTTAATCCGACGCAGTAAACAGTTATTTAATATGATTATCAATTTTGGAGTTATAAGGATGTTTCTTTTACGCAATTCTATTTAGTTATAGAACATTTAAAGTTTATGATGTCATCAAGCCACGATTTTATTCGAATTGCAATGTATTTTGTAAATAGTTTACACATGTTTTTTTTTCATATTTTATATTATGCATATCCATGATGGGTAAGTATTACGGTGGCCCCCAACGACTAGTTTTTATTAGGTGAAAGAAATATTCTGTATAAAAGTTTCCTGTTTTTAAGAAAAATGTATCAAATAATTCATATTTTCCTATTAAAAAAAGAAAATTCAGTCAACTTAAAAACTTAAAAGACATTCTTCTTAAAACTTTCCCGCATTGTAGCCTTTTTAAAATAGAAAATTCCTCCCTTAAAATAAAATTTTTCCTTAAAAATAATACGAAAAATGAAGAATTCTTTCTTCAAGAATAACAATGTGATTTCTTAAAGATCATTTTAAATATTTAGAGAAGAAAAAATGATTTTTTTCTTTTGTCTGTGCCTCATCGGATACTTTGCATTTAAAAGACAGGGACGGGCCAATTATATTTAGATGATTACGTGTTAAATGTATCATGTGATTAACTGACCTTATTTTATTGACTTTTAATATTGCACCATTTTGAAGTGCAGTAGTTTAAGAACATCCTTGCACAGTATTACTTTTTTATTCAGTAAATTTTCACACGGGTTTTTATGTGCGTTCGTAATTATATAAATACGTAGCACATATAGTCGTCGTCTAGTCCGTCAGTCCGTCTGTCCGCATATAACAGCGTAATAGCTACCTAACCGAATGATTTGAAATTTAATATATATAATCGTTGCAGAATTTTTTCGAGTCATTTCCAATTTTATGAAAATCGAATGAAAACTTAAAAAGATATTAATAAAAGTTTTCTTCATTCTATTAAATCCTACCACACGTATTCTATATAACAAAAGCGCAAGTCATGTGTCTCGGGAAAACAAGTACGGGCTGACCACTTCTGTTTGTCAGTCAGCCATTTTTATTAAAAATTACTTTTCGAATAAAATTGCATACAAGTTACTTTTTTAAATGATCGTTCAAAAAAATTGTTTGGTTAAGAGATCAGTTACATTAAAAAGTGTATAGACAGACATTATGAGATAAATTCAGTTGCAATTAGGTTGACAGCCCAATTTCAATCCATTAAAGTAAATAAACACACGAGATTCATTCATCATGAGTCATAAAAATAATACACTCTGGAAGTAATCATTGAAAGATATCCATGGTGAATTTTGCAGAGCTGTCGGTTGTTGAAAGAAAAACTCATATCTGTAAACGTGGCATACATAATAAGAAAACAGGCATGCTCATTCAGCTCATAGCAGACGATATAATGCATTTCACTGAAGTAATAACAATGATTTTTTTTACATTGTGGGTTGGGTTGGGTTGGGTTGATTATTGACGCCAATTATCTACGCTTGGGATATAGGCCCGGGGGAGTGCCCTTCGTGGGGGTCTTTCTAAGGGAACCTAACCCGTATTTACGCATGGATAAATCCACGGCTCGAAGAAAACCACGAAAACTCCGAACGATTAGGCCGACGGGTGCGATTGGGATCGAACCCAGTACCTCCCGTCTACCAGCTTCGAGAGCAGAACCTCTCAGCCACTGTTGGGGCTATTTTTTTTTTTTTTTTTTTTTTTAACATTGTGAATAGTTATAGTACAAACTCACCTCATTTGTCACGTTTAACGTACAATTTTCAACTTGTTTAAATTATGTTAACAAAATAGGAAATATAAAATTATTTTAGAAAATAATTCCCGATCATTTCAAAATAACGAACTTAAGAAAAAAAATTGAATAAATTCTCTTTAAAACTTTTAAATTCTCTATTGATTTTTAAAACATAAAAAGTCTTCTTTTGCCATTTCTAAAATAATCTCGCTTGGAAGAGTAATTTATAAAATGAAAAGGTATTTGTTCATGCTAAAAATAAATATGTAATTTCCACGACAGTACCCTTTTTAAACGTCTGATGAATGAAAAAAGATATAACTTTTTAATCTTTGTGTGTTTTTCTGTTTTGAACGAGATTTTTATTAAAGGATGAGGATGAATTTTATTTTTTTACAAGGTTAGATGTTACAAGTATATATAAGTACTGTATCATCAATGTAGGTGATAAACAGGCCTCTTTTTATTGACTTTTATCACTGCACCACACTGAGTATAAAAAAAGACAAATGTTCATTTATATTAAAATATAACATAAACAAAAATTAAAATATAATAATCTCTTAGGAGTTACCCACAATTCTGAAAAGTATTTCTTTATCTTTAGAAACCTCAGAAACCCATTGATTTTTTAAATTTAAAGAAACAAATTTTCTTTTGCTGCAAAAAACCTTCGGAAAAGTTTCCGGGTATTTTTTGCAGTGCAATCAGTTTTCTGAACCCGGAATATACGTTTTCTGTATGCTGCCAATTCTCAAGTAAGAAATATGAAGCTCAAAAAGCATTTTTAATAGATAAACATACTAAATTAATAGAATTAACATTAACACTAAAATTAATATTATTTTGCTGTTTTTGCATGTATATATATTGAGTTACGCAGCTGAAAATGTTTACTCGAGAATTGATAGCATTAGAAAAACCGATGTTCTAGTCTCAGAAACGGATTAATACACTGTAAAAGCTACTCGGAAAAGTTTCTGAAAATTACGGACAGCAAACGAAACTTTATTTTTAAAACTGCTTCTTTAAAGCCTGAAAATCTATCTCTTTCTGAGGTTTCAAAACAGAAAGAAACGCTTTTCGGAATCGTGGATAACACGGAAGGGGTTATATTATATTTTCGGTCGTAGTTATATTGTATTTTCGTAGATTAAGAAGCATTTGTCTTTTTTTTTTTCCACAGTGCAGTAAAGATGTGCTATAAGATATTTTTTTACCCTATAAGATATTTTTTTAATACAGATTTTTCTGCACTTTCTGTGTTCTTTATTAAGGTGTAGAAATATGAAATATAAATTTTTCCAAATTATTTGTAAACCACTTCAGAATAACAAACTCAAGCATGAAATTTTGAAGAAATTCTTTTAAAACTTTAAAACTTTATACCATGTTTCTAACATAAAAGTCCTCCCCATTCTTTCCTTAAATAAATCTTGCTTGGAAAAATTATTTAAAGAATAAAAAAGTCTTTGTTCATGCAAAGAATAACAATGTAATTTTTCAGAGATCACACTTAAATGTATAAAAGAAAGAAAAAAAATCCAGTTTTTTTTAAATTTAGTTTCTGCCTTATGATATACCTTGTATTAAGAAATGAGAGACAGTTATATTATTTTCAGAAGTTAAAGCGTTTAATTTAATGTATTATGTAATAATAGTAACATTCTTTTACGGTCTTCTATTGTTGTACATTTTAAAGTACCATATTTTAAGCATATTCAAAACACTTTTGACACTTTTCAACATAACACATGGGCTGATAAGTTCCCGGTCTAATAAAGAAAACACAACTTTTTAACAAAGATTTATAAATTTATGACTTTATAACTTTATAACTTTAATAAATAACATAACTTTAATAATAAATAATAATAATTTAATAATAATAATAATAATTTAAAAATAATAATTTTATAATAATAATTTAATAAAAATAATAATTTTATAATAATAATTTAATAAAAATAATTTTAAAAATATTTTAATAATAATAATTTTATAATAATAATTTAATAAATGATTAATAATAATAATTTTATAATAAATAACATAATTTTATAATGAAAAAGCTCCAAACAGTGCTCAGAACTCGTTGTTGTTTTTGGTCAAAAGTCAACACGCGCGGCAGCCACTTTGACAACAGCTTTTTCATAGACAAATGTTCATTCAAAATAAAACCTACACGTTCCTTGGATATCTTCAGAGTCTGAGCTCTCTCCTGCAACTTCACTTTACGGTTCCCCAAAACGATTTTGTGGACTTTTTTTATGTTTTCCGGAGTAACCACCTCTTTTGCGTGGTGCATCACTGGTGTCCGTACAACCACGTTTAAATTCAGCAAACCAGTCAATAATGGTTGATTTACCTGGTGCAGTGTCAGGATAACGCTTATCTAGCCAAGCTTTTGTTTGAACGGTATTTTTTCCCCCATCAAATAACAATTCTTGAAATTCTTGTTATCCATTTTTTTGTTTATCAACAAAGTCGTTCAACTAAAACCACTCTAACGTTTTATCCACACGGCGAATCGTCAAGGCATTTTTTCTACTACCTTTTAAAGGTTAGTATTTACTAAAAAAAACATCGGTTCGGCGATTGCAACGCCATCTGTGTGCCAGACCGGGAACTTATCAGCCCATGTGTTAGTTGGAAAGAATACAAAGAATGGGAATTATCACTTTACTACACAGCGTACAACCAACAGAGTGAAATAATGTCCAGACCGGGGATAGAACCCCGTGTCTTTTTTTGGTATTACGCATCAACGCTCTTTTAGATTGTGTTTCTGTATGGTCTTCTACGGAGTCAACCGCCGTCGATGTTCTGCCATCCGCGTAAGCTCGGAGGGAAAGCCGTTTTGGGGTCACACATGAACAACCTAGGCTAGAGTGCATCTATGTGTTCAGGGATACATTTCCTCGACATCCCGGGCTAGTGAGAGGCTCCTCCTCCTTCGTCGTCGCCGACGAACTAGTCGTATCCTTTGTAGGAGTTCGGTGATCGAAAGCTGCGATAGAGCAAGAGTCGTTGGAGAAACTCGGCATAAGGCCTAGGACCCAGTGTACTTTTTTGCTCTCAGGCTCCGAAGCTATCGGGGGACTCCGGCGTACTCCCCAAGTGCAATGTGGTGGGGACCTAAAAGGGTAGACATCACCGCATATCGGAGATACTTTTGTCGTCATTTCCTTGGGAAATGGCAGAATTCAGCAGATGGCGGCGTTGCCACCGACCGTAGTACATACAGGAACTCTCCTGGTCGTGCGCGTAAAAAGTTGCACATAACTTGGGTACGGCGGTTGACGTGCCTGAGCAGCTCAGTTTTACCACAATGGTAGAGCGTTAGTGCGTAATATCAAAAAAGGTTCCGGGTTCTATCCCCGGTCTGTACATCTTTAATAGTAGAGCGTTTGTGCGTAATACTAAAAAAGGTTCAGGGTTCGATTCTCTTCTGGACATTTTTTCACTCTGGACACACAAAATAATTCCGTTACATTATGATCTATGAGAGAAAATCTATTACATTATCTTTCATTAAAGTTATACTATTTCAAACATAAAGAAATTAATCTGTGCTGTTTAGGTTTATATATATATATATAACCTTTGTCAATAAAACCCACCAAATCACATAAATAATCGACAATATAAGAACCGAAAATTTTTAATTTACGTACAATAAAATTCTCCACAACACGTGTTTTTATAATGTGAAATATATGTGGAATTTAATATTCTTTTACAAAATAAACGGAGACCATTTCAAAAATATGTTTGAAGAATGTTTTTTTTAAGTTTTTGAAATTTTTTAGATTTTTTTTTTTTTTTTTTTTTTACAAACGCAAAATGTCCTCTCTTGGCTTTAATTTTTAAAAAAACAAATCTCTCTCTCGGAAGAGCAATTTACATTATGAAAGAATAACAATGCGACTTCTAAAATATCATTTTTATACGTCTAATGAATGAAAAAAAGAAAAAGAATTTTTCTTTAGTTTTTTTGTTTCAAGTAATAATTTTCATTTAGAAATGACGATCAATTTTATTATTTTTAAAAGTTTGGATATTATAAAAGTATGATGTGATAAGCTAGGCATTTTAATAAGCTTTGCTTTAAAATTATTATTCAATAAATTTCTGCTCAGCACGTGTTTTTTTTTAAAAAGGTGAATAAATTCTTTGAGAAAATAACTCCAGACCATTTAAAAAATACAAAACTCAGAAAAGAAAAATTGCAGAAGTTCTCTTTAAAACTTTTTAAATATCCTACATGTTTTTCAAATGCAAAACGACCTCTCTTGTCTTCCCTTAAAAATGAAATAGAAATCTCGCTCTGAAAAGTAATTTACAGAATGAAGAAGTTTTTGTCCATGCAAAGAATAACAATGTGTTTCCTAAGAGATCATTTTTAACTTCTAACGAATGATGTAAGAAAGCTCTTTTATCTTTCGTCTCTGCGTCATGGGATACTTTGTATTAAAGAAGGTGTACGAATTGTATTACTTTTGGAACGTTAGTAATTAAATGTATAGCAATAAAGTGATATTTTTTATATTTATTATTGCATCATAGTCCCCATATTTTAAACACATCCAGAACAATTTTATAATATTTTATTATGTATTGTTCAAAATGATTGTAGAAATATATATATATATTTTTTTTTAAGTGAAAAAGTATGCAATATAAAATCTTTTTAGGAAATAATTCCAGACATTAAAACAAAAAACCTGGAAATAAATATTAAGAAATTTTTGTTTAAAATTTAAACTTTTTAGCACTTTGTAAAGCCATAAAAAAGTTCAATTTTGCCTTTTCTAAAAAAAACTGTCTGGCTTTAAAGAGTAATTTCAAGAATGAAGAAGTTTTTGTTCATACAAAGAATTAAGAACGTAAATTATGAGATCGTATTTTAAATAGATAAAAAAGGCTATATGAAATATATTTTTCCCTTTGTGTCTGCGTCATCGGATATTTTGCATTAAAGAGGAGGATCAATTTAATTTTTTTAGAAGTTATATGCTATATGTGTCATGTGATAAACTTAAAATTCTGTAGAGCAATTTTTTTATATTTATACAATAAAGCATACCGAAAATAATTTCAGAAAATTTAAATGCAACGATCTCAAGGAAGAAAATTTGAAGACATTCTCTTTAAAACTTTGAATCTTTCTAGCGTTTTTTTTAAACACAAAACGTCCTCTCTTGCATTTCCCAAAAAAAAGAGAAAAATCTCGCTTTAAAGAGTAATTTAAAGAATGAAGGGGTTTTGTTCACGCAGAGATTAATAATGAGATTTCTATGAGATCTTATTTTAAATTTCTAAAGAATGGTGTAAGAAATATCTTTCTTTCTTTGTCTCTGCGTCATGGAAATCTTTGTATTACAGTTGAGGATGAAATTTAATATTTTAGAAGGATAGATGTTAAATATATCATGGTGATAAACCGAACAAAATTCAGCACAGCAAGATTATCATTAATATTATTTTAAGGTGAAATATGTATGTAATATGGAATTCATTTAGAAGATAATTTCAGATCATTTTAAGATAACAAACGCAAGGAAAAAATTTGAAGACATTAACTTGAAAACTTTGAATCTTTCTAGAAATTTTTTAAAACACAAAATGGCCCTCTTACATTTTCTAAAAAAGACAAAATTCTCGCTTTAAAGAGTAATATAAAGAGTGAAAAAGTTGTTCATGCAAAGAATAACAACTTGATTTCAAAGAAATCGCATTTTAAATGTCTGAAGAATGATATAAGAAATATAATTTTACCTTCTTCTGTGCGTCATGGAATATTTTGCATTAAAGACGAGTTTCAATTTTAATTTTTTAGAAGGTTAGATATTAAATGTGCCATGGTGATAAACTGAACAAAATTCTGCAGAGCTTTTTTTTTTATGTTTATTATGTATGCAATAGAAAATATAGAAAATAATTTCAGACCATTTAAAGACAACAAGGAAGAAAAAAAATGAAGAAATTATCTTTAAAACTTTGAATCTTTATAGCAATTTTTTTATAAAAAAAATACTTCACCTGCATTTCCTAAAAAAATTAAACAAAAGAGTTATTTAAAGAATGGAGTTATTGTTCATACAAAGAATAACAACTTCATTTCTATGAAATTGCTTTTTAAACGTCTAAAGAATGATCTAAGAAATATAATTTTTCCTTTGCCTCTGCGTTATGGGATAATTTGCATCAAAAAGGAGTTTCAATTTTAATTTTTTAAAGGGTTAGATGTTTAATGTGCCATGTGATAAACTGAACAAAATTCTGCAGAGATTTTATTTTTAAAGGTTTAATATGTACACTGTATAAAATACAGAAAATAATTACAGACCATTTAAAGAAAACAAACTCATAGAAAGAAAAACTGAATAAATTCAATTTAAAACATTGAATGTTTATAGCAATTTTTAAACAAAAAAGTCCTCTCCTGCATTTCCTAAAAAATAAATAAAAGAGTTATTTGAAGAAGGAAGTCATTGTTCATATAAAGAATAACAACTTGATTTCCATGAGATCGCATTTTAAATGTCTGAAGAATGATGTAAGAAATATAATTTTCCCTTCGTCTCTGCGTCATAGGATAATTTCATTAAAAAGGAGTTTCAATTTTAATTTTTTAAGAGGTTAGATGTTCAATGTGTCATGTGATAAACTAAACAAAATTCTGCAGAGCTTTTTTTTTTTTTAAGTTTAATATGTGTAAAATATAAAATATAGAAAATAATTTCCGACCATTTAAAGACAACAAACTCAAACAAGAAAAAAAAAATGAAGAAATTCTCTTTAAAACTTTGAAACTTTATAGTACTTAAAAAAAAAAGTATTTTTCTGCATCTTCTAAATAATAAATAAATAAAAGATTTATTTGAAGAATCAAGTCATTGTTCATACAAAGAATAACAACTTGATTTCTATGAGATCGCATTTTAAATGTCTGAAGAATGATGTAAGAAATATAATAATTTTTCTTTCGTCTCTGCGTCATGGGATAATTTGCATTAAAAAGGAGTTTCAATTTAAATTTTTCAGAAGTTTAGGTGTTAAATGTGTCATGTGATAAACTGAACAAAATTCTGCAGATCTTTATCTTTTCATGCTTAATATGTATACAATATAAAATACAGAAAATAATTTCAGACCATTTAAAGAAACAAACACAAGGAAGAAAAAAAAATGAAGAAATTCACTTTAAAACTTTGAATATTTATAGAAATTTTTAAACAAAAAAGTCCTCTCTTACGTTTCACAAAATAAATAAATAAATAAATAAATAAAAGAGTAACTTAAAGAATGAAGTCGTTTTTCATACAAAAAATTTCATACAAAACTTGATTTCTATAATATGGTATTTTAAATGTCTGAAGAATGATGTATGAAATGTAATTTTTTTTTCGCTGCTGCTTCATGGGATTTTTTGCATTAACGAGGCGTGTCAAATTTAATTTTTTTTTAAGGTTAGATATTAAATGTGTCATGTGATAAACTGAAACTAATTTTGCAGATTTTTTTTAAGGATTAATAGGTATACAATATAAAAAGTCCTTCCGGCCTGTACCGGGAGGAAAAGATAGCTTTCCTATATCTTCGTTTTAAAATTTTAGCTACTGTTACACGAAAACAGCAAGTTAAAATGCAAAGAAAACGTTTACAAAAGATTCGTTAACACTGAATTTGAATAAGAAATTCGCCAAATTATTGAGCAATAGCCAAATTGGCTTCATTTATGAAGACTTATTTTTGTCGCCAAATTTGCCGATATTTCGCCAAATGTCGCCAAGTTTGGCGATAATTTGGCGCTAACGGATATGAATATATAGTTTTATATGTATGATTGGAAAAATTATTTCAACAATGAAAATTTTTGTAATGTGCTGTCTTGTTTCAAAATGTCAGCCACCCTAGAATTTCAAACTGCTCTATCTCAGCCATTTTTTAAGATAGAGGTAAACCAAAAAATGCTCTGGAATCATCGTATCAAGGCCTAACAATTAATTAAAAAATAAATTTGAATTTTTAACTTTTTTGTATATTTATTTTAGTTTTAAATTTTTAAATGGCCGCCATCTTGGAACAAATTGGCGGACCAAGCTGGCCAACGAACTCGGTCGAGACATTGGTGAGCTTAATACACACAATTAGTTTCATCAAAATTGATTTATAAATACGAGAGTTATCGTATGACATAGGTCAGATATATATATATATATATATGGAGATATATATATATATATATATATATATATATATATATATAAATCAACATTTGAACGGAGGGTGGTTTTGGGGTCTGGGGGTCATGATCGGTGAAAATATATCGAAATTTTCCGGAACTGCTTTCCTCCGAACGGCTGCAATAGGTAGCTTTATACTTTTTTGTATTGAAAGCTACCTAAAAAACAGAAAATAATTTCTGACCATTTAAAGAAAACAAACCCAAAGAAGAAAAAAAAATATGAAGAAATTCACTTTAAAATTTTGAATATTTATAGCATTTTTTAAACAAAAAAGTTCTCTCTTGCATTTCCTAAAAAATAAAAAATAAAAAAATAAAAGAATAATGTAAAGAATAAAGTATTTCTTCATACAAAGAATAACAACGTGATTTCTATGAGATGGTATTTTAAAATTTCAAAGAATGATGTATGAAATATAATTTTTTCTTCGTCTCTGCGTCATGGGATACTTTGCGTGTCTAATTTTAACGAGGCGTGTCAAATTTAATTTTCAGAGGTTAGATATTAAATGCTTCGTGGTATTAAATTAAACAAAACGCTGCAGAAGCTTCACGTTTTTGTAAATGGAAAGTGTGTATACAACATATAATTCATTTAGAAAATAATTTATATTAATTTAAGACAACAAACTCAAGGAAGAAAAATTGAAGAAATTCTAGTTAAAACTTTGAATCTTTCAAGCAATTTTTTAAAACATGAAAAGTTCTCTTTTGCATTCCCCCTAAAAAGAAAAAAATATCTCTTTCGAAGAGTAATTTAAGGAATGAAGATATGTTTGTCCATGCAAAGAATAACAGTGTGACTTGTAAGAGACCATTTTGTAACATTTAATGAATGAAACAAAAAATATCATTATTATCGTCATCCTCCTCTCTTTTTCTCGGAATATTTTTCACTAAAAGTTGAATAGTTTACAAGTTATTTGACAAGGTTATCGTGCTGGATTTTTCATACATTTATTACTTGAGACATTTTGTAATAATATGCAAGGATAATAAATTAGAAACGAAATCTGTTTTGATTTTTTTTTTATTCTTGCATTATTAAACAGAAATGTTCTCTCTTGTATTTCCTAAAAAATAAAAAAATATATAAAAGACTAATGTAAAGAATAAAGTGTTTCTTCATACAAAGAATAACAACGTGATTTCTATGAAATGGTATTTTAAATGTGTGAAGAATGATGTGTGAAATATAATTTTTTCTTCGTTTCTGCGTCATGGTATACTTTGCATTAATGAGGAGTGTCAAATTTAATTTTTTTTTTAAGGTTAGATGTTAAATGCGTCATGTGATAAATAAAATAAAACTCTGCAGAGCAATTTTTTGTAAATGGAAAGTGTGTATACAACATATAATTCATTTAGAAGATAATTTATGATTATTTAAGACAACAAACTCAAGGAAGAAAATTTGAAGAAATTCTCCTTAAAACTTAGAATATTTCTAGTAATTTTTTAAAACATAAAAAATCCTCTCTTGCATTCCCCCTAAAAAGAAAAGAATATCTCTTTCGAAGAGTAATTTAAGGAATGAAGATATGTTTGTTCATGCAAATAATAACAGTGTGACTTCTAAGAGAACATTTTTTAACATGTAATGCACTCAGAAAAAGGAATTGATTAAAACTACAAAACATGTTTCGTTGAGTACATTTTGGTTATTTTAGCAAAATTCAAGTAACATTGAACCATTTTACTTGAATTGACAAAACATTTTTTGCTGACGATACATTTTTTTTTTTTTTGGAATTGCAGAATTTTTTTTTATTGATTCAAACAAAATTTCCATTGACCTATTTTTAAACAAAAATTTTGTTTAAATATAGGTCAATGAAAATTTTGTTTGAATCAATAATTTTTTTTTTTTTTTTTCAATTCCAAAAAAAAAAAATTGTGTTCGTCAGCAAAAAATGTTTTGTTAATTGGAGTAAAATGGTTCAATTTTACTTGAATTTTGCTAAAACAACCAAAATGTACTCAACAAAACATGTTTTGTAGTTTTAATCAATTCCTTTTTCTGGATGTGAATGAAACAAAAAATATAATTTTTATCGTCATCTTCCACTCTTTTTATCGGGATACTTTTCACTAAAAGATGAGGATCAATTTTGTTATTTGACAAGGTTAGGTGTTAAATGTCTCGTGTGATAAATTAATCATTTTTTAATGATTTTTAAAACTTATATTACTAGCGTCATAATTTAAGCACATCCTGAGCAATTTTGTAAGATATTGCTATTTTTTATTCAAGGAGTGTCCATACGCACGTGCTTTTTAATAAGATACAAAATCTATTATTCTTACAGAAAATAATTCCTTACCAGTTTAAAATAGAAAACTCAAAAATGAAAAATTCACTTTAAAACTTTAAAACTTTTTTAAAACTTATGTTCTAAAGATTTTTTTTTACTTATTTAAATATATTCTTTCCCACTTTCCTATTCAAAAAAATCGGTAGGTAAAGTAATTTAACGAAAGAAGAACTCTTTGTACACGCAAGAAATAACAATGTGATTTTTGAGAGATCATTTTTAAATGTCTAATGGATGAAATAGAAAAATACTTTTTCTTTGGTTTTAGTCTCATGTTATACTTTGCATTAAAATCGAATATCAGGTTTGTTATTTATAGAAGGATTCGGTGTTAAATGTGTCATATCAAAAATTAAAGATTTTTTTATTAGAATTTGACCATTTAGAAGTTCCATATTTAAATTTGCTCTAGGCATTTTTGTAAGATTTTACTATATTTTATTTAATAAATTTACCTTTTGTTTAAATCCGTTTGTTTTCTATCTGTATATGTTTTGGTGTAAAATCTTGCAAACTTTTTAACCCATTTTCGTCGAACCGATGTTCCGCAAATTATGCCTACAAACATACATTGCCGATGAAATTATCTGTATTCATATTAACTTATCAGGGGCAGGACTTAGGGTTCAAAAACACTTATTTACATTTTTGATTGGATGGATATCTACCGAATCGATTTTGTTTCAATTTTGCACACTACGTTGTCGATAAAAAAGCAATATTTATCAGGGGCAGATTTGAAGAGTGGAAACATTCTTTTACGCTTCTGAATGAAATCGCTTATTTTGATTTCAGGAAACGATTTTGATTAAATTTTCACACTTTGTTGTCGAATCAGAGGCAGACTTTAAAGGCGAAAACGTTATTTTATGTTTTTTATTGAAATTATACATATATTGATTTTGAAAAACGATTTTGCTCGAATTTTAAACATTTCGGCGTCGATGACAGAGCAATATTATTTAATTTCATGGTAATTTGATCAAAGACAGATTTAAAGGTCGAAAACATTTTTTTATGCTTCTGAATGAAATCGCTTATTTTGATTTCAGGAAACGATTTTGTTTAAATTTTGCGCACTTCGCTGTCGATGAGATCAGAGGCAGACTCCAAGGGCGAAAACATTATTTTATATTTTTGATTGAAATTACATATATTGATTTCAAAAGACGATTTCCTCGAATTTTGAACGATCCTGTGTCGATGACAGAGCAATATTTATTTAATTTCATGCTAATTTGATCAGGGGCAGATTTTAAGGGCGGAAAGATTCTTTTACGCTTCTGATTGAAATCGCTTATTTTGATTTTAGGAAACGATTTTGATTAAATTTTCACACTTCGCTGTCAATGATTTGACCAGAGGCAGACTTCAAAGACGTAAACATTATTTTATATTTTTTATTTAAATTACATATATTGATTTCAAAAGACGATTTTGCTCGAATTTTGAACGATCCTGTATCAATGGCAGAGCAATATTATTTAATTTCATGGTAATTTGATCAACGACAGATTTGAAGGGCGAAAACATTTTTTTATGCTTCTGAATGAAATCGCTTATTTTGATTTCAGGAAATGATTTTGCTTAAATTTTGCGCACTTCGCTGTCGATGATTTGATCAGAGGCAGACTCCAAAGGCGAAAATGTTTTATATTTTTGATTGAAATTACATATATTGATTTCAAAAACCGATTTTGCTCAAATTTTGAACGCTTCTGTGTAGATGACAGAGAAACATTTATTTAATTTCATGCTCATTTGATCAGGGGCTGATTTTAAGGGTGAAAACATTCTTTTACGCTTCTGATTGAAATCGCTTATTTTGATTTCAGGAAACGATTTTGATTAAATTTTCACATTCAATGATTTGACCACAAGCAGACTTCAAAGGCGAAAACATTATTTTATGTGTTTTTATTGAAATTACATATATTGATTTCGAAAAACGATTTTGCTCAAATTTTGAACACTTCTGTGTGGATGACAAAGTAATATTTATTTAATTTCAGGGCCACATAATCAGGGCCAGATTCGAAGGGCGAAATTATTCATTTCCGTTTTTGATTGAAATCGCATATATTGAATAAATAAATCGCATATTTGTATAAATTTTGTACACTTTGCTCTCGATAACAAAGCTATATTTATTTATTACCACCCAATTAGGGGTAAACTCCAAGAGCGAAAACATTCTTTTACGTTTTGGATTGAATTTGCATATGTTAATTTTAGGAAAAGATTTTGTTCAAATTTTGCATACATGCATATTTTAGTTAACAGTGGTGTTCTTTCTCGTTTTTGTTTTGTTTCATATTGAATTTCTGATTATAAGGGTTTTACTTAATTTTGTTAAGGTATATTTATTGTTCAGTAAAATAATATTTAGCATAAAATTTCGTGATCACCTAAAAGAAAATAACACATATTTTTAATATCTCTAGTTTAATATTAGAGAACAAATATAGAAAGAAAAACTCTTAAAAACCATCTTCTATTGTATTTTTTTTTTTTTTTTTGAGTGCGTAAGGTTTCTCTATTTGCTTTGCTTTTCATTAAAAAAAAACTTTTTCCGAAATTTAATGTAAAGAAAGATTAAAGTTTCTTTGTGTTAGAAACAATAATATAACTTATATTTTCATTTATTCCTATCATCACTTTTAACTTTCTAGAAAATGTAAAAGGAAAAGAATGTAATATTTTCTTGTGTGCTGATTCATGTAAAAAAAAATTTGTGTATAAAGATGTAGAGAGTTACTTCTATAGTTTCTGGAAGAGTCATTGTTGATTTTAGCAGATGTAAATAAAATTTTTAAACGATATTGAGCATTGTATTATTTTGAAGCCCAATATCTTATACGTAAACGAGATGCATTTTTGGATTTTTTTTTTAAATCTTCTGAAACATTCTACACGAAGAAATATTTTTCTGTAAAGAGAAATATTTCGTATAATAGAACTACAAAAAAATTTTGAAGCAAAAAAAAATTCAGATTTCAAAATCTAAAAGATAAAAAAGATCTTTTTAAGAATTCCCCCTAAAAACTTTCTTAGAAAGTTAGATTTAAAAAATAAAACGACCTCCCTTGTCTTTCTTTAAAAAAATTCTTTAAAATCAATTTAAAAATGGAAATGCCTTTGTTCACGTTAAGAATAACAATGTGATATTCAAGAGATCATTTTTCAACTCAGAAAATTCCAAAAAGTAATTTTTTTATGCCTCACGGTACTCTTTGCTTTAAATGAAGAAGTAGTTCTTTTTCTATCATAGAAGATTCAATATTAAATATATCATGTAAAAAAATATATTTTGTAGTATTTACTGATTTTTATTGTTATATTATTTAGAAATTAGATAACTGCTACACATTAGTAGAAATTTTTGATTTTTGTGGCAATAATTTTATTTATTTACCTTATTTTATTTTTGTTTTACTTCATTACTATAACTTCTGCGTAATATATGCCTACTTAAGAAAAAAAGTTATATCGTCAAAGTGTTATATTTTCGCTTTTAAATTTAAAGAAGTATTTGAAAAAGTAACTTCAGATTTAAGAAAGCCCTGAAGAAATCTATATATGTAGTCTTGTATGTCCTTATATTTCACTTTGCAGCCATAACTACCCAGCACCGACCACCGGTGTTTATGTGTGGTAGTAGCTTCGAATCTCCCATTGTGCACTATGGTGGTTGCATGTCGGTAGCTGCGGGGGTGTGGGAGATATGATGGTTGAAAATAGTTGATCTAGGACATTTTCGTATTTCGACCAAAGTGCTCTAAAAAATTTTTGGAATCTTCTTGAACGGGAATTGGTTCATTCAACTTATCGTGAACTAATTAAGATATATATAACAAAATAAGATAATTTCGTGTCTCCTAGCGGTGGAAATTGAAATTAAACGGTATTGCAGCGTGTGCGTAATACGCCTACTATACAATTCCGTAGGCAGCTGGGACGAATGCTGGAGTTTCGTTCGGAAAGAGATTTGTTTAGAACAGAATGAGCGCCAAAAATGGCTATTTTTGTCGAAACTGCAAAAGAAATTTTTTGATTTCCGTACAATGCCGGGCGGATCAGCTACTACTTAAACAAAAATTATTTTCAACCGCCAATGCCCATTGTCACCACCAAGTGGAATGCCTTATAAAGGACCTATAGTCTTATATTTTAAGGTAATATGTACCGTTGCGATTTATTGGAATTTTGAAGGGTTTATCAAATTACAGAAAAAGTATATATATCTCAGACTTTCTGATATGTTACGATAACCTTACAAATATTTCTACCTCCTCCAAACAATCAAAGACTTAAGTTGATCTTATTTTTGGGGATAAAAATGTCAAAAAAGCAATAATTCTCATAATTTTTTAAATGAATATCAAAGAAAACTAAATGTTGAATTGATCCAAATAATATAATAAAATCACTTGTTAACGTGAAACTAAAGATGTAGTTAATACTTAAAGTGTTAAAAACATTACACAAAAAGACTTTTAATATAAAGATAAATGTTTCGCACACTCGAATGGCAATTTCTTCAAAATCGAAAATTATAAATAAACTATTTTTGCTATGTTTCTGAAAATGATAATCACAAAACATCCTCTACCAATCTTCCACCATGTCAGATGGTACGTTACAGTATTATATAGGAATGACAAACAGAAAATTTAAAACGAGAATAAAAGAGCATATGTCAGATATCAAATATGACAGAAAAACTACAGCTTTGGCCAGACTACATAGGACAGAGCTTTTTCAATTCGATTTTAAGAAGAGTAAAATTATTTTTCTCATGCATTATCCGCGAATCAATAGAAATATTTTTGCGAAACGAGAACATATGTCATTTTAAAAAACTTAGCGAAAATAGTTTATTTATCATTTTTGGTCTTGAAGAAGTCGCCGTTTAATTGTACGAAACATGCCATCTTTATAGTAAAAGGTATTTTAAGCTTTTTGTGTAATGTTTTTATTACTGTAAGCCTTAATTACACCTTTAGTTTAATGTTGAATTGATATTAATAGGATTTCGAATGTTTGATTAATTTTTGTTGCCGTGGTGCGATCTTAAATTTGTATGTCACTTACTTGATAACATGTACTTTTTAATAAAATTTGAGTTTTATTATTCTTTTTAAGTAAAAAAAAAATGAACTATAACATGTGAATTCGAAAACAATATATAAATGTTTACATACGGGCGCATGTGAGTTAAACACATCCTAGAGTGTTATATATATATTTTTTAATGTGGCGTAATTTCCTTGATCCCTTTAAGAAATAATTCTCTCTAATAATAATTTAAAGAATCGGGAAAGTACAGCGTGATTACAAATGAATATCCTAACTTTGAAGGGCCATTAAAAGAAAAAAAAAAGTACAATCTTGTTGTTAAGGTATCCTCTCACCTTCGGAGGTGATTTTTTGAAATTTTTGAATTTTTCTCTTTATACCAATTGTTTCTAATGACATTTAAGATAAAAGTTTGAAAAATATATAAACATTTAAAAATATATAAACAAACAGAAATATTTTTTTTAATTGAAAAACAGTCAAAATTATGTGAAAAATTGACATTTGTGCAAAACATGCTAACTCAAAATCAGATCAATGCATTCACATTTTATAAATTGCATAATAAAGAGAATAACTTTCTCTAGGACATAAACTAGCTGTATTATAATAGCATCTCTATCGCAGAAGCTATGGCACTTAAAGTACTAATGTAATGAGAAATTCGTAAAATTTCTTGCAACTTTTTAACTTACACCAGAGTAAATAAAAACTAATTAATATATCATAATGATTGTGGTCTATGCCCTTAATAAACGTTTTTTAAATAAGTAAAAAAAAATCAAGGCATTTCATGCATAATTTTTTGCTATAGGATGTTTTGCGTACAGTAAAAATCTGAAAAATCTCGTTTTGAGAAAAAAATAAAAATAACTTTTACAGGCGGTTCTTGCTATAAAAATAATTATTATTCTTTAAAGGTTTAATTATATACTCCATGTATTTTGTTTATCATAAAATCCAATTTAAATGCTAAATCTCGAAAAAGAAGAATGTAAACATACATTTCAGCTTACTTCTGGTTGAAGAAATGAGATTTCCGGTTGTAAAATTCTTCGGCAAGCTGTAATAGATGTAACTTTAAGCGGCTGTAACTCGGGTTCTAACTCAGGTACAGACACAATTAAAGCAGAATTCGATAGATAAAAGATTGGATTTTAATATTATTGCGAAAATGGAAAATCGATATTTTATTCGCAAATGATGTTTCAAAGGTATGCGGATACCTTAATCAGAAATCAAAACTATCAGCTGAAAGTTTAAATTCAACACAGTTATAAGTGTTCAATGTAAGCTCCTCTTGAAAAACGAACAATATTGAGGCGGTATGATAACTCATCACTATTATAATGAATCCATGATGTTATAATTTAAAAATGGGTAGCGTGTAGCCTTTGCATATGGATCTATTTCAATATGTTACTTCGAAACAAATTTTATTTAATATCGTTCTCGAATTTCTTAATATTTACAACTCATTACAACAATTTTTTTCAGCGTGCTTCGTTTCAACTTACAATCAATTTATAAATCAATAAAAAGTCCAGTCTTGTACAGTAATTTGAAATCTTAACATCTAACCAGAGTTCTTTTTCACTCTTCATAAAAAGTTCAAACGACGGCCTTGCCGTTGCCTTCAGAGAAATCCTCTCTCTTTAAAAATGTGTCAGCAAAACCTTTTCTTCCCCACTAAGATGGGAATCCGTCCTGAGATGAGTGTTTTCCCACCAACACTCGTCCCCCGCCAAACTCTAACTAACTTCCTCCCCTCGATTTCTTTCCGGTCCGTTTGCTCGAACCAAAGCCTCTCCGTTCACCAATCAGAGAAGTTTCCGTTCACGTCATAGCATTCAGTTTTCCTGTGATTCGATCGGGATTCCATTTTGGGAGGTCTTACTGAAATACTAAGCAATCCACAAAAGTTTCTCACGGTGTAAAAGTTCCCACGATAGAGACCTCACCTGTAGACGGTTAGATCAGAGAAATATTTTGCTGTCTAAGCAATTTCCGTTCACAAGATTGATCGAAGCTATTCTGTGCCTTTGCAGGCCGGCGACATTCTTGTAAGTTAGCAGAAAAATATGAGGGAAGTTTTCCCACACCTGGGAATCCTTGATTATTTTGCATAATTAGCAGACTGTGAGAGATTTAATGAAATCGTCACAACACCCCCACCTTCAAAACATTTTCCGGGTTAAAACTCGGAAAATCTGCAAAAAAGAACGTTAGCTCAACATATTTGAGTGGCTAAAATAACATTACAATTTAACCTCACTATATACATAAGTGACCTAATTTCTTATATACTGTTTACCATTGCTTGAACATCTAGCTTTAGAGACTTTTTTTTTTGAAAGATACTTTTTTTTCACTACACATGCCAAAATAACAATAAAACTAAAAATAATCAAATATGTACAAAAGATTGAGTTTTACTAAAAAACTTACTGCTGAATTTCTTTACTAGCGTTTGTCGAACAATACTTTTTACACAAACGTTCCACTTCTTTAAAAAGAGTGTCACAAAGGCGTGAATCTCCCATACTGTCATTTCTCTGTTTCAGCAGGTCTTCAAAGGACTTTAGAAAAATCTTCGTGAATTCGTTTTCTCCCTCCAGATTAACCTTCGAATGAGGAACCTCTCTGTCAACACTCACTTCCCAATTTTCGCATCTATTTTTCGAATTTCCCTGTCGGTTGAAAACCAACTCATCAACTTTCCTTGACCTATTCAAAAGGGTTTCTTTTTCCCCAATACACTGAGAACTGTGGTTCTTCATTTCGGGGGGAAATGACAAAAGAATTTCTTCCTGCCCTTGGGAATCTGTTAAAGGGTTTATCTCGTTCCCCGGGTTCTCAAAACTGGTATTAGTTTGTGATTTTTGCTTTCGCTTTATCCTTTCATTTATTAAAGCCTGCGTCTTATTACCTAAGATATAGTGTTTAATTTTAGAGTGTCTAGGCAGGATTGCCGCTTTCGTATTTACATATCCGAGATCTTTTATTTCTATCTTTATACGTGCCACTCTAAATCGTTTTGGATATTTATCAAAAGTCTGTTTGAGCCAAACATATTCGTTACCTAATTTGCTTTTATTTACCAAATTCCACGGGCACACATCATACGAGCTACCTGAGTCTCTAAGTACACACGCCCTCTTCCCATTTATTTTGTTTTCACTCAAAAAAGGTCGGAACAAACTTTTGTCTTCGCTTATGTCGCCTAAGTGATTTATGCTCTCGAAAGATTTTACTTCCATACTATCCCTTTGTCCTTTCGGACAACGGACCATTAGGTGAAATTCGCTTCCACACGTATGGCAACGCCTCTTTCGTTCAAAGATACGTTCCCTGTCTTTAATTTCTTTGTCTCGCCAATTTATTTTGGTTTCGGGAATTCTCTCCACTTCGCGTTTTTTCTTCGAACCTTGGTTTTTCGGTTCTTTTATCGGGAGGGGGTCTTACATTCCAAAGTTTTTTCGAAGGGCCTTTAATCGCGTCATATTCGTCGAGACAATTTGCCAAAACTAACGGGTCTTTGTAGTTTGCCCACGAATCAATGAAATGCTCTTTCAATTCGCTAGAAGTACGGCGCTTGATCTGGTCCGTTATCAATAAATTTTTCAGACTATTGAAATTTGTAACATCTAACCCATTTAACCAACCCTCTAAATAACTGTTGATCTCGAAAATAATGTCCTTCCAAGGAGCATCTGGATTGCGTGGATGTTTCATTAAAATTTAGACGATACGCTTCGGGACTCATGCGGAAGCGCTCTTGAAAAAATTTCTTGACGTATTCAAAGTCGTCAGTCCGATCTGGCGGTTCCCTTAAAATCAATTTTGCAATTTCGACTGGCACTAAAGCTAACAAATGCGTCACTAAGTCACCTGTCTCTATTTCCGCTTTGGTCGCCTGCCGTTCGAACAAATTTAAAAACAATGTTATGTCAGAGCGTTCCGGATCAAATCGATGCATTATTGTTCGGAGTGGCAATTTAGGTGGGCGTTCCGACCCGCCACTGGAAATTGAACTACGTCTGTTTACATCTTGCGTCAATCTAAGTTGTTCTAACGTAAATTCGCGCTCTTTTTGTTTTTCCTCTCTTTCTCTTTCTTCTTTCTCCCTCTCATATTCCCTTTGTTTTTCCTCTTTTTCTTTTGCGATCTTATATTCGCGATCTTTTATGATATACCCAGCTTGCGTAAAAGCAAAATCTCTATCGTAATCATCAGCAGCTTCGATTTTTTGGATAATTACCGGGATCCTGTCATTTTTCCCTATCTCCACTCCCAATTCTTCCGCTAAATTCTGCAAATCAATTTTCCTGCACTGTTTCAGATCAGTTACTTCTTGCATTTTAAAATTTTATGTAAATACAATATAAAGATGTAAATGATAGTTTCGCTCGCTAACTTATGCATTAGGGATTCTAACACTTTATGGAAAATTTTCTGCTACTACCCACATAATACTAACAATTTTTAATACAATTCAATTTGAGGAATAATAAAAATAGTATACATATAAAAATAAATTTTCAATATTGTAAAATTTTCAATACACTGACACGTTTTGGTGTCGACCATACAAATTTAAAACAAATTTAGAAATTTGAAATTCTGTGCTCATAATTCAACCAATACTTGATATTTCTGACACCGCAGGTAACAATTTTCCCAGTTATAACAAAATGACCACTTTTTGCAACTGCTAAAAAATTTTCCTAACATCACATATGCAAAATATTTGATTATCAACAACATCTATTGTTTCACTAATAATATAAAACAGTACACCTTTGAAATCTTTCAATCAGGAATAACTAGACAATCGACTTATTTGAAAAATCAAAATTTTTATCTCTTTTTTGTTTCCGAGAAAAAAAAATTATATATATATATATACACATTTAGCCTGACAGTAGCTCCTTATATTATTTTAATGCCAAAAGAAAATTCACACTATCAAATTTTATGCTGATAACAAATATACATATATTTTTCCAAATATGTTAAAAGTTATTAGATTTAAAAATTTATCATAATCTATCATAAATCAATATTCAAAAATAAAAAATTTCTCAGAAATGAATTTTCCTCACTAAAGAATATAAAACAAAATGAGAGCCACTCAAAAATGAATTGAGACTACCTTTTCTACAGTCTTTGTCTGCATCATCAGTCGACGGTTTCGGGTCTGGCCTAGACGTCGTCGACTGCACAGGTCATCTCGATTTGTCGGCTCCTGATGTTTCCATTTCAAGGGCTTGCTTCGGGCTTGTTATTTGTACACAAGGGCTTGCTTCGGGCTTGTTATCTGTACACACGGGCTTGCTTCCAGGACAGAGCTGCTGTCTGTCGTGCCACTGCCAGGGCTCGCTTCGGGCTTGTTATCTGTACACACGGGCTTGCTTCCAGGACGGAGCTACTGTCTGTCGTGCCACTGCCAGGGCTTGCTTCGGGCTCTGTTTCTACGTTCGGATGACGAAACTCCGGTGTCTGTGGTACCAGTGCAAGGGCTTGCTTCGGGCTATGCTTTCCTCTCCTGACCTGGCGTCAGATCTTGCGCGCTTAGATGCGGGCGGGCGTCACTGCTACTGTCTGGGCTCTCTTCACTGATGCTAATCAATTTTTGTTGAAATATCCGACCCGCTTGCCACCAGCTATAATGAATCCATGATGTTATAATTTAAAAAGGGGTAGCGTGTAGCCTTTGCATATGGATCTATTTCAATATGTTACTTCGAAACGAATTTTATTTAATATCGTTCTCGAATTTCTTAATATTTACAACTCATTACAACAACTTTTTTCAGCGTGCTTCGTTTCAACTTACAATCAATTTATAAATCAATAAAAAGTCCAGTCTTGTACAGTAATTTGAAATCTTAACATCTAACCAGAGTTCTTTTTCACTCTTCACAAAAAGTTCAAACGACGGCCTTGCCGTTGCCTTCAGAGAAATCCTCTCTCTTTAAAAATGTGTCAGCAAAACCTTTACTTCCCCACTAAGATGGGAATCCGTCCTGAGATTAGTGTTTTCCCACCAACACTCGTCTCCCGCCAAACTCTAACTAACTTCCTCCCCTCGATTTCTTTCCGGTCCGTTTGCTCGAACCAAAGCCTCTCCGTTCACCAATCAGAGAAGTTTCCGTTCACGTCATAGCATTCAGTTTTCCTGTGATTCGATCGGGATTCCTTTTTGGGAGGTCTTACTGAAATACTAAGCAATCCACAAAAGTTTCTCACGGTGTAAAAGTTCCCACGATAGAGACCTCACCTGTAGACGGTTAGATCAGAGAAATATTTTGCTGTCTAAGCAATTTCCGTTCACAAGATTGATCGAAGCTATTCTGTGTCTTTGCAGGCCGGCGACATTCTTGTAAGTTAGCAGAAAAATATGAGGGAAGTTTTCCCACACCTGGGAATTTCTATCCTTGATTATTTTGCATAATTAGCAGACTGTGAGAGATTTAGTGAAATCGTCACACTGTATTCACTTCATGTGATTTTTATTTTTATTTTTATTTTTATTTTTATTTTATTTTTATTTTTTTTTTGGGGGGGGGGGTGTCATCAAAGATCAGGTGTTTGTTCCACTGCTACTAACCGAAGTTGACGAACTTAGAACACGCACATCTCCAGCCATTCAAAGAGTCACATCAGACATGCTGAAAAAAAAATGTGTGATGAGTTATCGTACCACCTCGATATCGGTCGTGTTCCTGGAGGGACTCACATTTAACACTTATAACTGAAATGTGTTGAATTTAAACTTTCAACTGTTACATTTGATTTCCGATGAACAACAAAGTTGTGCTTTTTTTTGTTTTCTTTTAATAGTCTTGTAATGTTGGGATATTCATTTGTAATCATTCTGCATTTTCACGCTGATGACAGTAGTAATTTTTAAATGATAATTTAAAAATGATTTAAATAAAGAAATACTTTTTGGTAATAGCAATAACATATTGGACAATATTGAGCAATATTGATTTCAATGTTATGAATTTTGCCTCATAATTCGTGTACTGAAAAGTTTGTTCATATCGCGGAGTACATCTTTGTAATCAAGTAAAGCTATAAATTCTATATTAATTCAATCTCAGAGTAAATATTAGCTTTACATTCTAAAGATGTTACTTGAAGCGAGAACATGGTCCCAATATTAGTTTAATTTGCTTTACATTGGTTAACAATTTCTTCTCCATATTTCCGTAATAATGACAAAAAATCTATTACAAATATCCAATATCGGGACAATATTTTATGCCATATATATATATATGTTTGACTGAATATTGGGCCTAACTATTGCCAATATTGGCTTGTTATAAGTCTGGGGGATATTTTAAATGTTTATATATAGGTGTCTTCTATTATTTTCAGTTGTTTCAGATTTAAATTTATCATGTAATAATTTTAAACTTCTAATAGTCCATTGACTTTTAGGATGTTATAATTTTGTTACACGATATCTTATATATATTCAGAATATTTTCTAAATTTTTACACATTTTAAACCTTATCACTTATACTAATTTTTTTTATTAAAATATATTTTGCTAGTAAATAGAAAATATGTCTATAAAAGAGATACAATATCATAAGGATGGAATTGGAATCATAATTATAACAATGTAATTAAATACAAACGCAAATGTGATAATAGGAAGAACTTAAGGGAAGTGAAACAAAAAATATATATATAAAAAAACAAAACTTTGTATATATGCGCGTAAATTGTGATGAAGTAAATATATGTATAAGTTAAATATTAAATAATGCAGTGTAATTTTATTCTACATTTCAAACTAAAACACACTTTTAATAATTTCATATTATGAAGGTTATTAAAAATTTACTTTTAATATTGGAAAATTAGAAAAAAAATCATCAGATACAAAACCTTCTATTACGATAAAACTAAAGTTTAAAAAACGATTCAAAATCAGATAAAATATTTAATTGTGTCCTCTGTTATCTAAATAATCTCCATGTTTCATTTAATTTAAGTTACTAAATGAACTTTTCAGATTTTATAGATGAATTGACCTGGAAGTGCATTTATGTATGTGAAATAAATTTCCAATACATTAATTAAATTGTACTTAAATACATCTCTGTGTAAGTTAACATAAATATTTTAAATTAATCGCATTTTATTATAAATCCTCCATAGAAAAAATGCCGGAAGAAAGTATGTAAAAACAAAATTTTTGAAAATCTATATTTATTTTTAAAACACATTCAATGATTTTGTAGCACAAGAATTATTGGATAAAACATTGAAAATTTAATTTTGCTTCATTTTTGTGTACCATCGTTCTTATTTTAAATGTGACCCTTTTTTGCCAGATATTGGATCAGAGATTGTTTGAGTAAATAGTTAAATTGTCCTCCATAATAATAAATAATAATAATAAATCCTCCATAGAAAAAATGCCGGAAGAAAGTATGTAAAAACAAAATTTTCGAAAATCTATATTTATTTTTAAAACACATTCAATGATTTTGTAGCACAAGAATTATTGGATAAAACATTGAAAATTTAATTTTGCTTCATTTTTGTGTACCATCGTTCTTATTTTAAATGTGACCCTTTTTTGCCAGATATTGGATCAGAGATTGTTTGAGTAAATAGTTAAATTGTCCTCCATAATAATAAATAATAATAATAAATCCTCCATAGAAAAAATGCCGGAAGAAAGTATGTAAAAACAAAATTTTCGAAAATCTATATTTATTTTTAAAACACATTCAATGATTTTGTAGCACAAGAATTATTGGATAAAACATTGAAAATTTAATTTTGCTTCATTTTTGTGTACCATCGTTCTTATTTTAAATGTGACCCTTTTTTGCCAGATATTGGATCAGAGATTGTTTGAGTAAATAGTTAAATTGTCCTCCATAATAATAAATAATAATAATAAATCCTCCATAGAAAAAATGCCGGAAGAAAGTATGTAAAAACAAAATTTTCGAAAATCTATATTTATTTTTAAAACACATTCAATGATTTTGTAGCACAAGAATTATTGGATAAAACATTGAAAATTTAATTTTGCTTCATTTTTGTGTACCATCGTTCTTATTTTAAATGTGACCCTTTTTTGCCAGATATTGGATCAGAGATTGTTTGAGTAAATAGTTAAATTGTCCTCCATAATAATAAATAATAATAATAAATTCTCCATAGAAAAAATGCCGGAAGAATGTATGTAAAACAAAATTTTCGAAAATCTATATTTATTTTTAAAACACATTCAATGATTTTGTAGCACAAGAATTATTGGATAAAACATTGAAAATTTAATTGTGCTTCATTTTTGTGTACCATCGTTCTTATTTTAAATGTGACCCTTTTTTGCCAGATATTGGATCAGAGATTGTTTGAGTAAATAGTTAAATTATCCTCCATAATAATAAATAATAATAATAAATCCTCCATAGAAAAAATGCCGGAAGAAAGTATGTAAAAACAAAATTTTCGAAAATCTATATTTATTTTTAAAACACATTCAATGATTTTGTAGCACAAGAATTACTGGATAAAACATTGAAAATTTAATTTTGCTTCATTTTTGTGTACCATCGTTCTTATTTTAAATGTGGCCCTTTTTTGCCAGATATTGGATCAGAGATTGTTTGAGTAAATAGTTAAATTGTCCTCCATAATAATAAATAATAATAATAAATTCTCCATAGAAAAAATGCCGGAAGAAAGTATGTAAAAACAAAATTTTCGTAAATCTATATTTATTTTTAAAACACATTCAATGATTTTGTAGCACAAGAATTATTGGATAAAACATTGAAAATTTAATTTTGCTTCATTTTTGTGTACCATCGTTCTTATTTTAAATGTGACTCTTTTTTGCCAGATATTGGATCAGAGATTGTTTGAGTAAATAGTTAAATTGTCCTCCATAATAATAAATAATAATAATAAATTCTCCATAGAAAAAATGCCGGAAGAAAGTATGTAAAAACAAAATTTTCGAAAATCTATATTTATTTTTAAAACACATTCAATGATTTTGTAGCACAAGAATTATTGGATAAAACATTGAAAATTTAATTTTGCTTCATTTTTGTGTACCATCGTTCTTATTTTAAATGTGACCCTTTTTTGCCAGATATTGGATCAGAGATTGTTTGAGTAAATAGTTAAATTGTCCTCCATAATAATAAATAATAATAATAAATTCTCCATAGAAAAAATGCCGGAAGAATGTATGTAAAACAAAATTTTCGAAAATCTATATTTATTTTTAAAACACATTCAATGATTTTGTAGCACAAGAATTATTGGATAAAACATTGAAAATTTAATTGTGCTTCATTTTTGTGTACCATCGTTCTTATTTTAAATGTGACCCTTTTTTGCCAGATATTGGATCAGAGATTGTTTGAGTAAATAGTTAAATTATCCTCCATAATAATAAATAATAATAATAAATCCTCCATAGAAAAAATGCCGGAAGAAAGTATGTAAAAACAAAATTTTCGAAAATCTATATTTATTTTTAAAACACATTCAATGATTTTGTAGCACAAGAATTACTGGATAAAACATTGAAAATTTAATTTTGCTTCATTTTTGTGTACCATCGTTCTTATTTTAAATGTGGCCCTTTTTTGCCAGATATTGGATCAGAGATTGTTTGAGTAAATAGTTAAATTGTCCTCCATAATAATAAATAATAATAATAAATTCTCCATAGAAAAAATGCCGGAAGAAAGTATGTAAAAACAAAATTTTCGTAAATCTATATTTATTTTTAAAACACATTCAATGATTTTGTAGCACAAGAATTATTGGATAAAACATTGAAAATTTAATTTTGCTTCATTTTTGTGTACCATCGTTCTTATTTTAAATGTGACTCTTTTTTGCCAGATATTGGATCAGAGATTGTTTGAGTAAATAGTTAAATTGTCCTCCATAATAATAAATAATAATAATAAATTCTCCATAGAAAAAATGCCGGAAGAAAGTATGTAAAAACAAAATTTTCGAAAATCTATATTTATTTTTAAAACACATTCAATGATTTTGTAGCACAAGAATTATTGGATAAAACATTGAAAATTTAATTTTGCTTCATTTTTGTGTACCATCGTTCTTATTTTAAATGTGACCCTTTTTTGCCAGATATTGGATCAGAGATTGTTTGAGTAAATAGTTAAATTGTCCTCCATAATAATAAATAATAATAATAAATCCTCCATAGAAAAAATGCCGGAAGAAAGTATGTAAAAACAAAATTTTCGAAAATCTATATTTATTTTTAAAACACATTCAATGATTTTGTAGCACAAGAATTATTGGATAAAACACTGAAAATTTAATTTTGCTTCATTTTTGTGTACCATCGTTCTTATTTTAAATGTGACCCTTTTTTGCCAGATATTGGATCAGAGATTGTTTGAGTAAATAGTTAAATTGTCCTCCATAATAATAAATAATAATAATAAATTCTCCATAGAAAAAATGCCGGAAGAAAGTATGTAAAAACAAAATTTTCGAAAATCTATATTTATTTTTAAAACACATTCAATGATTTTGTAGCACAAGAATTATTGGATAAAACATTGAAAATTTAATTTTGCTTCATTTTTGTGTACCATCGTTCTTATTTTAAATGTGACCTTTTTTTGCCAGATATTGGATCAGAGATTGTTTGAGTAAATAGTTAAATTATCAAAAATATTTGCTGGGGAAATATTTGGTGAAAAATAGGTTTATTTTCAGTTCAATTGCTCGGCGAATGTGTTGTGAGATGTTTACTTTTAGAAGGAAGCAAACATTCTTAAATAAAGAAAGTTTCTATTAACATAGTTTTAGTTTAAATGAACAACCGCCATTACTTCTCAGAACAGGCGGCGCGCGCGCGGCATAGGAGGACTCTTTACTTCAGTTACCGACCGGATCGGAAAATTTTAAAAGCTGTGTTCAGTACTAGAAAAATTTAAAGGCTAAATTCCACAAGTTCTTAAAGCTCTAACAAGTCATGTTTACTAATTTAAAATTTTAATCTTATTTAATTATTAAACAAAATTTGATTTTTTTTTTTTAATGAATGTCTTGAAAAAAAATTAAATGTTCAGAGTAATTTTTACTGAGAAAATAAATACCTCCCTTAAATCTGTTAAATAAAAAATGTAATTACGCTAGGATTAAACAACAGTAGATTCCTGGGGGGTGGGCTTATACCTGACACAAGCCTAAACATTCTGTTTAAAATCCACCAGAAACCCAACCGAAACCCGACAAAATATTTTTGTGAACCAGAATCTCGACCCCAAAATCCGTAACCCGAACACGAAATGGAAAAAAATAATTAATCCATACTTTAATACAGTTATTGAAAGTTACAATTATTGAAATATATAATTCCAATTTTTGTCCTTTATGTTAAAAAAAGAACGCATTTATATTCCTTAATATTCAAATGTATAGTTTTTTTCATTTGAAAAAATATTTAGACCATTTTTGAAAAATAGGGTTAACTCGCATCCGACACGCGAGAGTCAAGTTCCAACCGGAAATTGATCTGAACCCAAAACTTTTAAGGTCAACCCAACCCTAATCCGAACCGCAACGGAGCACATTACCGTCAACCCAATCCAAACTACGACGGGTGGGGTCGGGTAAAATCAGGTTACCGTCCTGAATAACGTCTTTAAACAAGAGCTATTGAATAAAATGCTGAAAAATTTGATTTTGCTTGTCATAAATGCGAATGTATTTGCCATAAATGCACTCTTTTTTGGCAAATATTGCAGAAAAATGTTCGAGCAAATAATTTCTCTGTGTAAATATACTTGGTTAAATCGATCGCTTCTGTGAAAAAAAAAAAACAGGAATTTTTGAATTTTATTATTGAGCGAATTAATTGTTTTTTTAAATTTTTTATATAAACCTAAATAAACGAAGTTTTTCTTTGTCCATTTTCCTAATTTGTTAGTGTATTGCCTTTATTCTATAACAAAAACCGAATGGTAAATAAATCATACGAGTAATAATTTTCGAACAATATGAGTAATAATTTCTGCCATGATTCGAACCCAGAAGCTTTTGGCTTTAATTGCCAATACTCTTCCATTTGAGTTATTTGGACAACACATTTCGCTCGTACAACCATTTGGTAATAATATTTGGCCTGTTGTATATGGTAATGGCATTTGTCTTCTCTCTATAACAGGGCAGATGTCATTACCAAATACTTGTCGGAGTGAATTGTCGTCCAGATAGATCAATTGGAAGAATATTGACAATTAAAACAAAAAGTTTCTGGGTTCGAGTCCCTGTCTGGATACATTTTACTCAATTGGAAAAATTATTATTGGGACTATATACCTTTTACGTGACGAAAATAAATAATGAGATAAATAAATGAACGTATTTTATATATATATCTATATGTATATTGTAGGAATGATCAATACGAAAGATGTTTTGTTGATGTTATAATTGTGGTAGAGTCGGTGTAGTGGGTTGTTTGCCGTGATGAAAGTTGAGAACGTGATGGTGTAGTCTGGCTATAGTTTGCTTGCTTTCGCATTTTTTTCATTCACTTTCAGCCTGTACTTGTCAGGTATATGGAGTGTTGCATGCGTAAAAATGGTTTAACCCAGCGGTGCATGTCTCAAGCCTTGCCACCTGACACAGGTCGTTTAATTTTTTCTTTGTTGTTTATTGTTTATTTTCATTTTTGCTGTAATTTATTGTGTTCTTTTGTTTTGAGTTTAAGTAGTTAATTGTGATTTCTGGTTATGTATTAATGTAGTTTGTTTTGCATTTATGTGGTTTATAGATTTTGTTGGTTTTTGTGATATTGGTTCTGCATGTGTTTTTTTTATTGTTATTATTATTATTATATATATATATATATACATATATATATGACACATTATAGATGATTGCTATTACTGTCGACTTGAAACGTTCGTTCCATCATACTCCAGTGATGACATATCAGCCCGAACCCCACGAAAATTACCGTATAATCAGTTCGATGTAGGCGCAGTCGAGATCATGGAAATACAGTCATGACATTCGGCGATGGTATTATTCCGATTTAATCACTATGAAGGCAATTTTCGGAGTACGAGTCATATTTGAACATCATAGTATAATGCAATCGTGAAACCTGAGTAGAGGCAGTTAATTCCAATAGAACTTTCCCAAAAACATTCAGAAAGACTTATAGATGAGCAAGGACTTTATTATGATAACAGAGATGAAAGCAACTCCACCGACTTTCGCTTCATTAAAAACTTGAACACATTAAATCTATTGAAGAATTTGCAGAACTTGAAGAACATACTACCGACGAAATAGTGTAGACTTCCCCAGTGACGGCTTATAGATGATATGCTGAAGAATTCGTTAGACTAGGATGACATCAGCAATGCTTGAATATCCAACAGTTTTATAAGAGAATAAAGACACACAATATGTTGAAGAGATAAATGCGTCAGGTTACGATATTAAGAATATTTATTTTTGCAGTTGTCCCAGGGTAGGTTACACACAGGTCGTCGCCCCGCAAGCAGGGAATGTGAGGAGAAGGCTTAAAAGTTACATATCAAGTGAAGTCAAGGGCAGTCGGCGAGAGAGTGGCTTCTGTTACAAAATTTCTTTTCGCTGTTACAGTGATGACATGGCGATAATTAGATACGCCAATTAGCCAGATAACATGCTGTTTTGGCGAGGACAATGTGAAAAGAAACAGATGGTAACAGTCCGTTAATGGTAATCCTATGGGGAAGATATGAATGTAAAATATGAATTTTAAGCGCCAGAATGGAGATAGGAATTTTGGTAAACCAGACAAAACCGCGTGGAGTCCTTTCTCATGGGGTTAGCTTAAAGAATTAAGAACTGGGGTTAAAAATAGAATTGGTACGTTAGAGATATTATATATTAAAGGCAGCTGGACAATTGGGAAAATAATGAAATACGTTAAAAGGAATGAAACCTTGACAAGCAAAAGTGTAGGCGTAAAAATGTAAGTAAAGTTTAGACGCCGAAAGAAAAGAGCAGATTATAATGGGAATAAATTCTTTTTCTTTCTTTTTTTTTTATAACGGCATGATTTATGCGGTGAGGAAAGAGATCCGAATGAATTAAAGAACGCTTAATAAAAGAGAAATACAGGGAGTAGCTAGATTTTATAACACGAAAACAAAATAATTTTAAAGAAAGAGAAATTTAGAAAAAGTAAGAGGATGGGGGAATTAATTTTAAGAAAGTGGAATATGTGAAGTTAAATCCACTTCACATATATCTCCCCAACAACCGAAGACGAAAAACAATGAAGGTCCATAGGAAACGGAAAACCACCCGTGTCTTTTCACTAACAAAAAAAAAATCACACAAAATGATGAATAAAGCAATTGCTATAGAAAACCCTGGTAACTACATGAAATAATTAAAATAACAATACACAACAATAATCTGGATTAAGAAAAACAAATACATCATGTCTCAAATATATATGCATGCCTTCATAAGCATGACACAAACCAAACTGGGTCGACCGTTTACGTCGAAATACGTTTGAAAATTAAAATATATGAATGAGCTCAAAACTTTAAATCTGTTTCTGGATTTTATTTTCTCTTTTCTTTTTTTTTAAGTGTGCACACGTATTATAAAACATAACCAGAAACAAAATGAAAATAAAATTGAAATTAAAATTCAAGAAAATAGCAATTTTTTTATAAATTGCAAGAAATGTTGGTTGTTTCCAACATCAAATAATGTTTTTTTTTGAGACATGAAACTAAATGAAAAAATAAAACACAAACAAATAATACATGTAATAAATATGAGTACTCCATAGGTGAAAAAAAAATAAAGTGAAATTAAATACCAATTTTTTTTTTTTTTTTAATGTAAACTATTCTGAAATGGCATGAGCATGAATAAACATGGAAAATTAGGAACGAATTGTATAAATATGCATGTTTCTGTGATGGATTATGTAAGAAAAAAAAATAACTGATAAACAATTTAGAAGTCATATGTCATGTGTGTTCATTTTATTTTTTTATTAAAAAAATGTAATTATGAGAATATATTGAATGTGTATTGAAAATTCAACAAAAAGTTTAGACAGGAACAAAAAACGTATGTTGCGAACTACGAAACAGGCGACATTGTAAAAGAAAGAGGTTGTGTGTGTGTGTGAGTGCAACTTGCACAAACATCATAAATTTGATGATATATGTATATGATCTGTACCAGGTGAAGTGTGCACGAGTCAGTAAGAAGTGAGGAGGTGTACACCTGTTTGAAGACCGAACAAAAATTCGTGAATAAGGAAATCTTATCACGTGAACAGTGTTTTCAGTGGGTGAAAACAGCAAAAACGAAAAAGTAAAATTCCCTTTTAGGTAGATTTCGTAAGAAATACTACCTATTACATTCTCACCTAAGTTGGAAATTTTGAAAATTTTTTGCAGATCTACGCCGATCATGACTCCCAGAACCCAAAACCACCCCCAGTTCAAAACTTTATCTATCTATCTATCTATCTATCTATCTATCTATCTATCTATGTCACTTTCTTCTGACCACGATAACTGAAAAAATTCTGCATAAATCTCTTCCAAACTGATACATAAAATCAAGGGTTATAAAATGTCGGTCAAGTTCGTTAATGGGCAAAATCGAACCAAGGGGGGGGAAATGGGGGGGCTTTTTGTGAAAACAGAAAAACCCTCATAATTTCTTTATTTTTATACGTATCGAATCCGTTTAAAGTTATTATTACTTCTAGGGAAAGGGCCGAAAGTTTATGTATGACAGATTTTTGATATAATTAAAAATGGCCCCAAGGGGGGGAAAAAAGGGGGGTTTTAGAAGAAAAAAAATCATAGCTTCGTCAATTCACAAGATATCAAATCCGCGTAAATTTATTATTAATCCTCTTAGTATTATCTAAAACTTTTATATTGACAAGTTGTTTATAGGACCAACCGTTATAGCAAAAAAAAATTAAAAACAAAAAAATCCCTGCCGGCTCCGCCTGCAAACAAGTTATTTTTCGAAGTAGGCGGTTCCAACTCCCGCATCTTTTCGAAACTGATACATAAAATCAAGGGGCATAAAATCTCGGTCAAGTTTGTTAATGGGAAAAATCGAACAAGGGGGGGGGATGGGGGGGGGGCTTTTTGTGAAAACAGAAAAAAAACATAATTTCTTAATTATGATACATATCGAATCCGTTTAAAGTTATTATTACTTCTAGGAACAGGGGCAAAAACTTATGTATGACAGATTTTTGATATAATTAAAAATTGCCTTAAGGGGGGAGGGAAGGGGGGGTTTAGAAGAAAAAAAATCAGAACTTCGTCAATTCCCAAGATTTCAAATCCGCTTAAATTTATTATAAATCCTCTTAATATTATCTAAAACTTTTATATTGACAAGTTTTTTATAGGACCAACCGTTATAGCAAAAAAAAAATAAATAAAAACGAAAAAATCCCTGCCGACTCCGCCTGCAAACAAGTTATTTTTCGAAGTAGGCGGTTCCAACTCCCGCTTCTTTTCGAAACTGATACATAAAATCAAGGGGCATAAAATCTCGGTCAAGTTCGTTAATGGGCAAAATCGAATCAGGGGAGGGGGAATGGGGGGGACTTTTTGTGAAAACAGAAAAACCCCCATAATTTCTTAATTATGATACGTATCGAATCCGTTTGAAGTTATTATTACTTCTAGGAGAAGGGTCGAAAATTTATGTATGACAGATTTTTGATATAATTAAAAATTGCCTTAAGGGAGGGGGGGGGGAGGGAGGTTTTTGAAGAAAAAAATTCATAACTTCGTCAATTCCTAAGATTTCAAATCCGCTTAAATTTATTATAAATCCTCTTAATATTATCTAAAACTTTTATACTGGCATGTTTTTTATAGGACCAACTCTTATAGCCAAAAAAAAATCCTTACTGGCTCCGCCTGCAAACAAGTTTGGTTTCGAAGTAGGCGGTTCCAACTGCATCATCATCGCAAAAAGGTCATTTCTTCCGCAATTCCCGACAAACAGGCGCCCCACGGTCTGCGTCTTCGAAATCTACCTGTGCCTGTAGGCCGAGCCGTCAGGGATTTTTTTAAAACGATATGTCAAAATAGAAGCAGATAAAATTTTAAAGCCTAGCAAATGAGTATGATATTGCAGTAAATGAGTATATGTGTAACATTGAATTAAAACTGGCTGATAATTGCATGTAGTGAACTATGAAAAATAGAAAAAAATATATAATAGACGTCCTCTATGTATTTAAATATTTTGAGAGGGAAGGGTAGAAATTTAAATTGAGAAAAGGAAAAAAAAATGTTTAGTGCGAAGTACATCATTGAGAGTATCTCAATTGTTTTCTTTTTTTTTTTTTAAAAAAAGGGAGTGGGGCAATTCAGATGAAAAAGAAAGGACAGTTATTACAATTTTAAGTGTATGTAATAAAAAAACAAGAAAAACACAAGTACAGAAACTAAGTGGGACAGAAAAAGTCAACGGTATGTGTGTAAAGTTTGAGTTTTCTATGAACCACAAATAGCATACGCTATACGATGAACAAACATGTGTGTGTGTGTGTGTGTGTGTATAACCTATGAACTATGCAATGAGAAAACTATGAGCAATGATTTCCCGTGTATACAAAAAAACCCGAAAAAAACAAAAAAAAAACTATGAACTATACTATGAGCAACTATGAGTAACTATGAGCGAATTTTTTTTATACACGCAAGAAACCACAAACAATGAACTACTTGTATATAAAAAAACAAAAAGAATACCGTCGAAAATGTCTATCAACTAGTACCTAGATTGATTTTTCCCTTTTCTTTTTAAACAAAATTAAAGATGTGATAAAGAGGAAAGCAAATGTAATGGCCTTTTGAGTCAAATGTGGCAAACCAAATGAAAAAAATTATATATATATAAGTCTGTGTAAGAGTATAAAAAATAGTAACCAGAACAAATGTTAGGACTATAAATTGAAAAAGAATGTGCTTGTTTTACCTTGCCATAGGAATAGTTTACAACATTATTAAGATAACATAACTTTATTTTACCTTTACCTGTTTTTTTATAGACCTAAAAACAAGAACTTGAGTTGTCGTTAAACTTATACTCCGAAAAAAATGATGCGCGTGATATATATGACAAAGACGTTTGTCATATATCTTGCTTTCAGTTCAACTACCCCCCCCCCAAATTTAACAAGTTAACATAAGCTTTTCCTTTCCTCTTCCAAAATCTAACAAGTTTGTATTAATTTCATGCTTCCCCCCCCCCCCCCCTCCAAAAAAATAGAGATAAATAATAAATTCATAAATAATCATTCATTACCCCCCCACACAAAATAAATAAATAATTATAAGAATAAATAAATATCGTTTATAGATTGTAAATGTCTGTAATTCCCCCCCCTTCCCCCAAAATTCAATATTTTAACTAAATCCGTTCCTATTTCAATTTAGATAACGAATCTATTTTCTTTATTCTAAAATGCAAGTCACTCGCATACATCAGAAATTTTTCAGTCCTTGACTTTGCGGTTATGCTAAAAATAAATTACAAATGTTCACATATTTCTAATCCAACCGTTTTCTTCTCATGAAATCAAAAGTGCATCTGTCTTAAAACTTAGACAAAATAGATAAGCAGCTGTGCTCTACTTATTAAAGTAATGTAACGTATAACCGACATTCTTTATGCAAGCATTAGCACTTCTCATCCGCTCTCAAAAGAATTAATTAAAAAGATTAAACTGTAATATGCAAGCTCATATCTTTCACACCCTGTTATTATATTCGAGCCACTTCTAACCGATAAAATGCAGCTGTATTCTCAGCACAAGAAGTGACCATCCTCAAAATTAACTTTTCTTTTTCTTTTTTGTCGCCATCAAAGAATCTTTACAACCTTTCCCCATTCTCGAACGAATGCATAATCATAGACAGAATCTAGCATTTATCGTTTTTTCCCATACGCTTCCGACATTAGTCTCCAAAAATCTCTCGCCAAGTACTGGCGATTTTATCATGCTTTCCGCGCCAACACCCGTACATGTAACTTTTAAAACTTTATCACTTCGGCCGTTTGACTTGACCAGAAAGGTTGTAGAAAAGTTATCTTCGTTTTTGTAGGTACCTCCCCTTGTTTCTTGACTCTTTTATTCCTTTTGCCTACCCTTTTTAACGATGTCTTTGAAAAGAATAAACAGTGTTTGCTTTTATCTTACCTGAATCTTCTTCGTGCATCCGAGTCAACTGCCTCTGTTTATATTACCTGCGTCTCACAAAGAACCAACTGATTTTTATTCGTGGATATCAGACTTCAACGATTATTAAAGAATTATACAGTACAGATGACAACAATTAATTCGTGTAAAAATCTGTCTCTGAAGCCAGTGCAACCGTATAAATACCTCAAAACCTTGCCCAAAGTGACAGAAGCGCGAAAAAAGCTGGCCCGCTCACATCAATGTTCTGAGGGAGCCAGGGGGATAGAAAAGGCGGAGCCTTCTCGTTAATGGTTGAAAAAATGAGGCCAAGAAGGTGTGTACATGACGTATGACCAAAACTCTTTATCAGAAGCGGCAATTTAAAAAGGTAAAAAGCCTTGAGAGGGAAACGCCAGGAATCCTAGAATGCCGAATGAATTAAATAAAAAATGGTATTACAAAAGTTCCAAAGAATAAAAATTCAATGTCTCAAATAAAGAGAATTTAAGCAGGTGCGTTTCAGAGGCAGTTTTGCAATTTGAATAAAGTTTTAATAAATACGTGTAGCTTTTAACAGATTAAGATTTTTAGATTGATAAGTAAAAGAATATTTTGATTAAAGTATTGGAATAAAATATAAAATAGATTTAAGAGATATTTTTAAAAGAGAGGGAAAAAAAGAATTGTAAGAATTTGGAATAATTTAACTAAGGAAAAATGGCGAAATTTTTTTATTATTACATACGCACACACACACACACACACACACACACATATATATATATATATATATATATATATATATGTAGCATTTTGACGAGGTTGAGATATTACGATGAATAATATTCGATGAAAAGATGGCAGTCGTTCAACGATATAGCAAGTTGCAGTCGATATTAGCAAGTATGGCGAAGTAGAAGGCAATGAAATGAGTCCACCAAAGTTTTCCAATAAATCCAGCCAATCTCCAGACAAATAATTTTATTAGAAGACGAACAACACAGAAACAATTCCCAAAGGTCTAAAACTTATAGCCCTCGGGCTAACGTTGCTTCACTTCATCGAATTAAGATGTTACTGGGCCAGTTGAATATTCTATTCACATAAAAACATCAGATACATATTTGTTTATTCTTCCGAAAACGTCAAAAATCTCGTGCTCCGACCGCTGCGGGCGAGTTTTGTTCTCTCCGCGGAGATATACAGAAATTTACGTCACGAGCGCACAACCCAATGAGTGAGAAGCTAGCTCCAGCTCAGCGAATGAGGCTAAAGGGCGAGGCTAAAACAGTAAAGAATCCCGTACTTGGGTGCGGATCAATTTTGAAGTTAAAATCCCAAGCGCGCGAAAAAATCAGAGCAATAATAATAATAATAATAATAATAAGAAAATAGCTTTTAAAAAACATTCGAAATGAGAACGCGCCTCAGAATTTTATAGATTGGGGAACTGATAAAAGCTACGAATGATCTTAAATTTTAGATTAAGATTTGGAATAAAATAATTATTAATATACGGATATTTACTTTTAAAAGGACTTTAAATAGGAATAAATATTATTAAGAATTAAGGAAATACTGACTATGACAGAAGTTAGATTAATTTTAAAATAATAATGCGAATAAAATGGAAGGATACGAAGGAAATAAATTTTTATATAACATATATATATATATGATTATATATAATTGTATACGTGTACATCTTTCTGTTCGTAAATATTGGATCAAAACAATGTTTGAGGAAATCATTATGTTGTTAAATAGATTTAGTTAATAAGATCTGTTCGGAAAAAAAAACTTCTTGAATTCGATTTCGAGATAAGTTCATTATAAGACGGACGTTTTCTTGTAGAATATTTTTTTTAAACTCAATAAGCACGTTTTCTCTTTGTCTGTATTTAACTAATTTTCAATTGCACTGTTATTTTTTTCATAACAAACCTTCAAAAAATAATTTTTCTTTGTAATCGGTGTGTTGAAATTATTAAATACAAAATGTGGTTTTACCGCTAAAAACGAATAGCTGTGTTAAATATGTCCACAATAAAAAAATTTATTCTATAAAACATAGATTAATTGCGTGTTTTTTTCCAAATTTTAAAGTATTTCATATTTTATTTGGTCATGATAAATTCGCCAATTACCGGTTTCGTTTTAATCTGATGACTAGTGTTGTGGGTTTGTCCGAAAAAACACCTCAAATTGTCAAACATTTACTTATTTTCCTATCCCACTTTTAATGGTCATAAATTATGCATCTAGAATGATTTATGAAATTAGATTTGAATTCACGTGTAAACTTTTCTTATTTTATGAGTTCTATACTGAGTTTTCTTATGAGTTCTAGAATTGCATTATTTGTTTCATTAATATATAATTTATTGGACATTTTTCTTTGTTTCTTTTTTTTTGTATTTTTTCTTTAAACTTTATTTATTTGATACATTTGTGGTGAACAAACATAGGAAGTTCAAAAGCATAAAAAACTTCTTAATAACACCATAAAATAAGGAATGTGCATTTCTTAATTTATGGTGTTATTGAGAAGTTTTTTATTATTTTATAGTATCACACCAGTTTGTTCAATACTTTAATGGGGAGTTTATTTTGTCTTTGAAAAAAAAAAATTGTCTCTCGGAAATTAAGCTGCGCCTGGAAAATATCAAAAAGTCACACTGAATCTTTTTATTTCCAGCTGATATACTATGTATCACGTACGCTAATGGCGCCCAGTGCATGTAAAATCCGTCATGGGTGCAAAGTCCTCCAAGTTCCTTGAGAATTATACCTCTGTAAGTGCCTAGTCAGGTGAAGGTCTCGTCACCCGATCAAGGTTTTAAATTTCGAAACCAAGTCGCGTAGTGATAGCATGACGCATGGGTGTGTGATGCAGTGTTAAATTAGTAAATACTCCAGCATCTCACATCCGTCCGGTTTGACTTCACTACACTGTGCATGTGCAGTGCTGAACCGACTCATCCAAACATCAATTAGCAACAGGTCAATTAAGGAAAAGCAACGTAGGCAACACGATGCACGGAAGCCACGTTGGCCTAGAGGTTTATCAAACATATCTTCACATGCGGAAATCAGGCGAATCATCGCCCCGTTGCCAGACATCAATCCGTTAAGCTGCACAAAAGCCCGGCAGATAGGGGCCTGGTTAGCGGTCTAAAAAAATAACATACTATGTACAAAATTCAAGCTTTGGTATCCCAATTATTGCACAATCACTTATATGAACTGATAATGGATTAAAAATAATTATGTTGGTTATAATTACAGTTTAAATGACACTTCTAAGATGGTGGCAAAATTGTCCATCTTCATGTTTCATTTTTTCAATAATGTACTATCAAGAATGTTATAATTACATTAATATTAATATATTTGTCGATAAAAAACAAAAGAGTATTTTCAAATAAAAAATAAAATAAAAACACAGAAATTAATAAAACATAGAAGTAAATTCTGTTGAAATATATCAGAATAAAAGTTCACAAAATTGCATACATGTACCTTTTTTTTAAGATACTGAGACATACTTTGAGAAAGTAGTTAACTGTGAAATAAATCGTTCTATTTCCAGTTCTGTTGAATAAATAATTGAAAGCAGTGTACACTAACTTAAAAAAATACAATTGTTTCTTTATCTACGAAAATATTGCACTATCACTTATATGAACTGATAATGGATTAAAAATAATTCTGTTGATTATAATTACAGTATAAATAACACTTTTAAGATAATGGCAAAATTGTTCATCTTCATGTCTAATTTTTTCAATAATGTACTATCAAGAATGTTATCATTACATTAATATTATTATCTTTGTCAATAAAAAGAAAAAGATTATCTTCAAATCGAAGAAAAAATTAAAAACACCGAAATTATTCTGTTAAAACGTAACAGAATAAAAGTACTCAAAATTGCACACATGTAGCCTTTTTTAAAAAGATATTGAGACATACTTTGAGAAAGTAGTTAACTGTGAAATATATCGTTTTATTTCCCATTCTGTTAAATAAATAGTTGAAAACAGCCCGTAAGGCATGGTGACGTCACGGCGACGTCACTGTGAAGTCACACTGTGACTTTGTGACCGTCGTCGTGACGTCAAGTGACGTCGATGTGAAGTCATTGTGACGCAAATGCGAGGTCGTTATGGCCGTTTTCAAGGCTTTCTGTGACCTCACAATGTGACTACTTTGTAAAGTCACCGTGCGACTTAAATGTGAAAAATGTGACGAATCTGCATCGGATAGGGTGACCAGATTTTACCCGAATCCTATACGGATTGTTCGGAGCAAATTTTTTTTATGGTTCAAGTTTGTGACGTTTGTGACGACACTGCACCGGGTCGGGTGACCAGATTTTACCCGAATCCAATCCAGAAACTTCGGATCGATCTTTTTGGATTTGTTTGGCTACAGAATAGATTTCGATTAGTTGTCGTGTGACCTGATTTTCGTGAACCCGATCTGACCCGCGTCGGGTATAATGTTTTTACTGTAAGTCTTGTTTGGAATAGAATCTTGCATACGACCGAGTAACCAGATTTTATCAGAAATTGTGTTACGATACAATTTCTGATGTCGGCTCGGATCTAGAGTCATACACGAATCCGGTTATATACTTCTTGAACTGATGATTGTCAACTTGAACATGAATGATGGTTGACTGAAACTATATTTTGATTCAACCCGTATTCTTATTCTAACCCAACAACAACAACAACAACAAATTTGTAAGCCCACACCCCGACCGAACCTGATAAATGATTTCGCATAGATTCGGATAACAAGATTTCACCAAATACGGATAAGATTGACGATAAGTATTGGATCGGCAATCATTTTTATTGATGCAACTCGTATTCAAATTAAAACTTTGCATCTGATTGAGAAACCGGTTAACACGAAACTTTCTGACACATTTATGAACAAACTTTTAAACGCATGGCACTTGCATGCCTGATTATTAAAGCTATTTGGAATGAATAGCGTTTTCCATTTTTAGATAAATGTAATACTTAAGATCAATGTTGGTCACGTTTTACCCGTTTCTGACGCTGCGCGTCGGAAATTTGGTTCAAAACACCGACTTTGATAGTGTTTTCTGAAACATCATCTGCCGTTACCAAAAAATGGATAACGCCATTCGATTATATATAGGGTAGATGTGCCAGTAATGGACACCCTTAAGGAATTTCTTTAACAATTATTTTTTAATTAATAGCTATAATTGTTATATTCAACATTTTTTAATATTATATTACTCTACCAACAATATTTAACCATGCTCATAGTCACATTTCCCAATGTGAATCTAAATTTAATTGTAAATAACAGAAATAAATCAAAACACCCTAAACTCCAGTAATGGACACCTCACAAAAAGTAATAGATAATTGATATTATGATTGCATTTAAAACTAGAATTTAAAGATAGCATATTAATGAAATAAATAAAGCTGAATTTTTATTGGTTATTTTTTTATAAACCAAAAACATTGAAGGTGTCCCATTACTGGAAGGCGGTCCATTACTGGCACATCTACCCTTTTCTGAATAAGAACACCTGCCAATTTCATGTATTTCCGAATAAAAATGAATTCAGAAATATGCCAGAAATTAGCTATTTTGGATTTGAGAACAACTTTAAAGAAAATATAAGTATACATTTTCAAATAAACATTCTGAAAAATTTATATTAGGAATCAATTTAAATAATAGATATATCTATTGTGCGATATTATTAAATAATAAACATTGTATCAAGCAGTAAAACAGTTTTCGTTGTAAATGAAATATAGAACTTAAGATCATAAATGCCAAAAAAAAAATTATATATTTTTTTCTTTACAAATTATTTTATTTATAGTTTTTGATAGAATACTAAATGCAGAACTTAAATATCAATTTTTACAGTAAAAACATTCGATAACACAGCTGGAAAAATTACCTTAACTAAACAGTTATTTTATTGTTTCATCAATATTTATTATTTTTGTGCATCTAACATTGGCATATCTCGACAAATAAATTATTCAATGCATTAAAATGTCACATTTTTTTTTCAAATATACCGGAAAATTATTTCTGGAAACCTACACTAGCAACGAAATTATTAAATTGCAAATCAAATATTAATAGTTTTAAAAATTGCAATGTTTTTAATTATAATGAATAACTATGAAAATTGAACTAAGAAACGCAAAACATTAAATAAATTCCTCCTTTTACATAACACTTTACATTTAGAATACATATTGTTAATAAATACTTTAAGCTTATTTCCAAATAGACTATTTAAAAAAATTTAAAACATTAAAGATAAAATTTAATACAAGTGATTTTTTAAAAGAAAATTTAAACATCTTAACTTTTAAATAATGCAATATTAAATGTACTAGTACTAAACATGCACTATTAACAAAACTGCGAAGACATTAAAAGTTACCTGCTGATCTATAGGTAAAGGTGTTACTATTGAATGCTCCTTATCTGCTTCCCTTTCATTGAAAAATTAGACTGTACATCCACTACAATAATTTTCAAATTATTCCAGCAGAGAGGTGTGTTCATAGATCTGAGAAATCAAATATCACCCAGGCCTTATGAACGCACCGGGCTAGACACAGGGAGGTGTTAAAATGGATGGTTTACTTTAAAATGGAGATTGTTCACTCTAAAACGTTAATTTACTTACACAGTACAAATCTACAAACTTAAAAGAACGCAACACACGCTAATCCTATCCTAACTTCGAATGAGAAAAAATCGTCTGCCTTCAATATGCGCGCGCAGTATTGTTTAAACACAACAAAATAACAGCTAGCAGATGTTTCCAACTTTACCGCAAATGATATAGGAAGAAAATAATTTAAATAAAGACATTTCAAAACCTTTATAATTTATATGGCTGAAAAATGAACTTCTAATGATGCTATAATATTCTTTTTTTATATGAGAGAGTTTTGTATTCTTAGAAATAAGCTGCGAAAATTTACATTTTTATATATTTTTTAATCCATTGCATTTGCTTTAGACGTCAAAAGTAAAGATAATTTAAATAATAATTGATTTAATAGGCTTTATAAAGTAATTTCGATATAAATTTAAATTGCAATCAAATTTCCTAAGTACAATTTTTTTATTTTTTACACTCTATCGAAAAGAGCAATATATTTAATAGAGGTGACATCTTACTAAGCATACTGGCCAGTTTTGGATAAATTGCTATAGGAATGACATATACTTTATAACATGTTTTTATTCATTTTTGCTCGGAAATACACGGGATTGGCTCGTGTTTTTTTCAGAAACTATATTATTGAAAAACCTTTTCCATTTTTTGTTAAAAGCAGAAGATCTTTCAGAAAAGAATGTCAGAGTCGGCGTTTTGATTTGAATATCTGACGTGACAGTGAAAGACAGGAGAAAAACTGGTCGTCACGTGACACGACTTGCTTATAATTCGATAAATAACTAAATTTCTATTTAAGGATTTTTACCTGTGTATTATATAGTATATTTTGTTAAATTTCATGAAAATGGTAATGAAAATTGTAAAAAATTATCTGCCTCATATATGTAGACAGATATTTATTTATTATTTTATTTTGGAAATACTCAATATATTTAAATAGTGTGTGACAATATTTTTATTAATGATTTAGGTACATGACATAATTCAAATCTATATTTTATGAGTTTTTTTTTCCAAATTCACTCTCCGATCACACCGTGAAGTCACAGAGTGTTGGCATTTTGGTCATAGGTTTTACGTGACTTATGTGACTTGCAGTGACGTCATTGCAACGTCACAAAAATTTCTAAAGCTGTCAAAAAGTAATTTTCTTTATGTTATAAGATGTTCTAAAGTTTATTTTAAGTTTTCTTTAGATCTCCAAAACGTTCACATTTTGGTCACAGTGTGACGTTACAAAGTGGTAGCATTTTGGTCACAGATGTGACGTGACGTACGTGACTCACATTGACGTCACAATTACGTCACTGTGACTGTGCATGCTATGCGGGAGTGTACACTAACTTAAAAAAAAAAGCGTTTCTCAATCTACGAAACTATAATATAACTACGAACGAAAACATACAATAACTTCTTCCGAAGTACCCATGATCTTTATCTTTTTAGTGGCCTAAATCTCTGTGTGGTGGTCGTTTTAAATCTCGGAAACTAATATATTTTCGAGATTTAAAAAAGCATTTCTAAAATCAGAGTTTATTTTGCTGCCACTAATTTTGAGACATACTTGAGTAAGTAGTTAACTGTGAATTATATCGTTTTATTTCCCATTCTGTTGAATAAATAGTTGAAAACAGTGTACACTAACTTAAAAAAAAAAAAGCGTTTCCTAATCTACGAAACTATGATATGACTACGAACGAAAACATACAATAACTTCTTCTGAGGTACACGTGATCTTTATCTTTTTAGCTGTCTAAATCTCGGTGTGGTGGTGGTTTTAAATCTCAGAAACTAATATATGTTCGAGATTTAAAAGAAGCATTTCTAAAAACAGAGTTTCTTTTGCTGCCACTAATTTTCGGAGACGTTTCCGAGTAGATTTAAAATTTATTAATCAGCTTTCTGAAACCGGAATATCAGTTTTGGTATTCTGTCAAATCTCAATTAAATATTTTCAACTGTGTAAGAGAATTTATGCCATGCAAGTGTGACAAAATAATCTTAATTTTAATGTTAATGTTAATGTAGTTCATTTACCATGTTTATCGAGAAACCATGCTTGTTGAACATGAAAATGCTTACTGAGAATTGATAGCATCTGAAAAAACAATATCCCGGGTTGGGGAAATCTGATTAATATATTAAGTCTACTCAAAAACGTTTCCGAAAATCAGCGGCAGCAAAAGAAACTTTGTTTTTATAAATATTTCTTTATATTAAAGGAAACATATATTAGTTTTTGGTGTTTCTAATTATAAAGAATGCTTTTCGGAATTGTGGGTAACTCGGAAGGGGTTATTGTATATTTTCGTTCGTGCTTATAGTATACGTGTTTTTCTAGATTAAGAAACACATATCTTTTTTTTAGAGTGACGGTGTTCTTGAAAATTTTATTATTTAAACATAATTTCAGATACTGTTTGCAATATTAATACATTATAAAATAAACTCCATCGAAAATGGACTTTAAAATATATATATATCTCCTTACTTCTTAAAAATATTTTTTTATGATTTTCTGAAATGCACCAGAAGAACGAAAACATACTAAATGCACTAAATATACAGTATACCTTTATGATTATGAGACGAAATCTATCCGATTATCGATTCAGCTTAAACCTATTCATAAAATTAATCTTCTAAACTGCTGAAGTCACTCCGTTGCGTTTTACTAACGGTCTTAGTCGTTCACTGTTCTTTAAAGAACGCAAAATGTTTTATTAAGCGACACTAAACAGTTTTACTTCCGAATATAGCTCACATTTAAGGAGTTTATTGAAATATTAGAAGATGAAGAAAGAACGTGTGTAGTGCTTTTGGGTAGTATAAATGCTTTCTAATCGTAATACTTTTGTAAATGTGAATTTTTTTCTTAATACTTATTTTATTTCTTACCCCTGAAATACAGTATTTGGACCAATATAATATGCTTTTTAAAATATAAATATGTATCTGTGTAAATTTAAAATTATCATATAATTTCATATACTGTGCGCAATTTTAACACATTACAAAATATACATCGGAAAGGGACTTTTTAAAAATTATTTTTATATCTCCTTACGTCTTAAAAACATTTTTTTATGATTTTCTGAAATACACCAGAAGAACGAAAACATACATTATACACTAAATATACAGTATACCTTTATGATTATGAATCGGAAATCTACTCGATTATCGATGCATCTTAAACCTACTCATAAAAACATTAATCTTCTAAACTGCTGAAGTCGCTCCGTTGCACTTTACGTCTTAGTCGTTCACTGTTCTATAAAGAACGTAAAATGTTTTATTAAGCGACACTAAACAGTTTTATTTCCGAATATAGCTCACATTTAAGGAGTTTATTGAAATATTAAAAGATGGAGAAGGAACATATGTAGTGCTTTTGGGTCGTAAAAATGCTTGCTGATCGTAATACTTGTGTAAATGTTCATTTTTTTCTTAATATGTATTTTATATCTGATTTATGAAATACAGATGTTAGACCAATATAATATGATTTTTTAAATGGAAATGTGTGTTTGTGTTAGTTTAAAATTTAAAATTATCATATATTTTCAGTTTGGCGTTTTAATTGCAATGTTATATTCTAGATTTTAAAAAAATATTTTTTATTTCAGAATAATGTATTTATAATTGTTCTTATTCGATTAAAACGAACAAACGAAAACAATATTGGTAAAGTTTTTCTTCCAAAAATCGCAAGTTAAACTGATGGCATTGAACTCACAGTCTTTCACACTAATTGCATATTATAGTCTTATTTCAAAGAATAATGTCTCTCAAAAAATAAAAAAATCGACAATAAATTATGGGGGGTTGTAGCCCCCATTCTCCCCTTTTAGATTTAACCAATGAACCCACAAAACTAATCAGGGAAGCGCTTTGTCACAATGAACATACATACAACATTTGAAACAAACCGGATAATTTTTCATGGAAAACCCTTTTATCTAAATTAAGAGGGATTAGACCCCCCTGTTTCCCCCAATTATGGTTAACCAAAGAACCCCCAAAACTAATAAGGGAAGCATCTTATCACAATGAATCTATATACAAAATTTGAAGCAAATCGGGTATTTCTGCATGAAAAACCCATTTATTTAAATTAAGGGAGGGGGTAGCCCTTCCGTTCCACCCTTTATATTTAACCAATGAACCCCCAAAACTAATCAGGGAAGCGCCTTATCACAATGAAACTATAAACAAATTTTTAAGCAAAACGGATATTTCTATCAAGAGTTATCGCGTTACGTACATACGTACATACGTACATACATACATACATACATACATACAGAACGGGCGATCACATTAGCTCTCAAGCTTTGATAGCCTGTGAGCTAAAAACTCATGGAAGAGGTTCTAGCTTTCGAATCCAAGAGCAGTTCATCTGTATGCTTTGAATGAATTTTCATTCAAAAACGTGATTTTAAATTCCATTTTTTGGCTCCAATTTTTCAGCTATCAAGATTTTTTTTTTTTTAATTATTATTTGGTTTCACAAGGCTATATCTTTTACATGCATACATCTCCGAGTAATTTAAAATACGTTTTAGAGTACAAAGTTCTACAATTAACTTTCATAAACGCCAAACCTTAAAAACGTTTTTTTATGATTTTCTGAAATACACCAGAAGAACGAAAACATACATTATACACTAAATATACAGTATACCTTTATGATTATGAATCGGAAATCTACTCGATTATCGATGCATCTTAAACCTACTCATAAAAACAGTAATCTTCTAAACTGCTGAAGTCGCTCCGTTGCACTTTACGTCTTAGTCGTTCACTGTTCTATAAAGAACGTAAAATGTTTTATTAAGCGACACTAAACAGTTTTATTTCCGAATATAGCTCACATTTAAGGAGTTTATTGAAATATTAAAAGATGGAGAAGGAACATATGTAGTGCTTTTGGGTCGTAAAAATGCTTGCTGATCGTAATACTTGTGTAAATGTTCATTTTTTTCTTAATATGTATTTTATATCTGATTTATGAAATACAGATGTTAGACCAATATAATATGATTTTTTAAATGGAAATGTGTGTTTGTGTTAGTTTAAAATTTAAAATTATCATATATTTTCAGTTTGGCGTTTTAATTGCAATGTTATATTCTAGATTTAAAAAAAATATTTTTTATTTCAGAATAATGTATTTATAATTGTTCTTATTCGATTAAAACGAACAAACGAAAACAATATTGGTAAAGTTTTTCTTCCAAAAATCGCAAGTTAAACTGATGGCATTGAACTCACAGTCTTTCACACTAATTGCATATTATAGTCTTATTTCAAAGAATAATGTCTCTCAACAAATAAAAAAATCGACAATAAATTATGGGGGGTTGTAGCCCCCATTCCCCGCTTTTAGATTTAACCAATGAACCCACAAAACTAATCAGGGAAGCGCTTTGTCACAATGAACATATATACAACATTTGGAACAAACCGGATAATTTTTCATGGAAAACCCTTTTATCTAAATTAAGGGGGATTAGACCCCCCTGTTCCCCCCAATTATGGTTAACCAAAGAACCCCCAAAACTAATAAGGGGAGCATCTTATCACAATGAATCTATATACAAAATTTGAAGCAAATCGGGTATTTCTGCATGAAAAACCCATTTATTTAAATTAAGGGAGGGGGTAGCCCTTCCGTTCCACCCTTTATATTTAACCAATGAACCCCCAAAACTAATCAGGGAAGCGCCTTATCACAATGAAACTATAAACAAATTTTTAAGCAAAACGGATATTTCTATCAAGAGTTATCGCGTTACGTACATACGTACATACGTACATACATACATACATACATACATACAGAACGGGCGATCACATTAGCTCTCAAGCTTTGATAGCCTGTGAGATAAAAACTCATGGAAGAGGTTCTAGCTTTCGAATCCAAGAGCAGTTCATCTGTATGCTTTGAATGAATTTTCATTCAAAAACGTGATTTTAAATTCCATTTTTTGGCTCCAATTTTTCAGCTACCAAGATTTTTTTTTTAAATTATTATTTGGTTTCACAAGGCTATATCTTTTACATGCATACATCTCCGAGTAATTTAAAATACGTTTTAGAGTACAAAGTTTTACAATTAACTTTCATAAACGCCAAGTGTCTTGTGACTCCAGAGCTCAAACGTTAAATGCTTCGAACTATAAAAGATATCATGCGGTACTGTTGACTAATTTCATGCTAGAATATAATAGACTTACAGTTGTTGAAATGGAGAAGACAAAACGCTTGTTGGTGTTATGCTGTCACCATTTCGATATTGGACGCATTCTAGATTAAAGAACGAGGTGCCGAACTAGCGAATTCAAAAAATATACAACTAAAATTAGAGGTAACCAAGATGTAAGTGATATAGCAGGCAAATTTGAGAATGTACAAATAAAATTTTTGAAATTTAATGACGATATAAAACTAGTCGTTGGGGGCTATCGTAATACTTACCCACCATGGATATGCATAATGTAAAATATTAAAATAAAAAATGTGTAAACTACTTATAAAATGCATTGCAATTCGAATTAAATCGTGGCTTGATGACGTCATAAACTTTAAAGGCTCGATTACTGAATTTCTTGAAAGAAACATGTTTATAAGTCCAAAAACAATAATCATATTAACTAGCGGTTTATTGCATCTGATTACGCGTCTCATTTCCAATTATAATATATCTTTGAATTGAAATTTGGATGAAATACAGGGTCATGAAAAATCTAAAAGTGCGAAAAAAAAGATTACAAATATCTCGACAACTCATTATCCGATTGACTTCATTCTTTAAGTAAATTTATGTTTTTTTATTGCCTTTTACATTCACTCCTTAAAATAAACAATTTCGAAAATTTTTATATACCTTTTATCAGAACGAATATTTCGAGAGTCCAAAAAAAAATAGTTCCTGATAATCGAGGTTACTGAAATTCAATAAGCTTTTCTCATTATTACATACTAAGTACATACCAAATTTCAATTTCTATGACAATTTGTTCGAGAGATAGAACGTTTACAGACCCATACACACAGACACACATACATACACACAGACAGACGGATAGCAAAAAATTGTTTTCTAAAAGTATGTTTTTCGGGATCTCCAGTGTCTGAAACGTGTAAATCCGTCAAAAAAAAATTTCGATTTTCAAAACGATTACAAGATTTACCCTATACTACGTATGATGGGTAAGTAAAAATTGACAAGAAATAAGATAAAAGAAATTTTCAAATATTTTCATAAAACTTAATATGACAGTTAATCATATAAAAAATAATTTTTGATAAGTTTCACAAACAATTTAATAATATTTATCTTACAGAAACAGTTTAAACAAACAATTTTATATAATAGAGAAGACTGGGGTATTTAAGTAACTTTTTACTAAAATATTCGTAATTGGATTTATATTGACCTACAGTAGCATCTCAAATGCCTCTTGTAAATTGCCTATTGTGCATTACAACTTTTTACAACACTATAATTCAGGAAAGGCAATGAATGTTCTGTTTTTTTTTTTTTAATTTCCGTAAACTCTAAACTGGGTCAAATCTACCCACTTCAAGGAGGTTTGACCAACTTAATCATACAAATTTATTATCACTATAAATGCTATATAATTAAATGTATTAAATTAACTTTTTTCTAAAAGATGTTTAATTCTTTTCAATATCTGAAATGTCTGGTTAAAAAAATTTTTATTTAACCTGAAAGTCAAATTTCATTTTCAATGCAACTCTTGATTGGATATGGTAGCTTAAGGATATCATCAGAATAAGCTAACACATTATCTTTTTCAATCTTTGATACGTGTATGTTATACATACAATATACATAAGACCAATATAGTTGCATTTTGAATAATTTATTCCAAGATGTAAAGCACGTTTGTTTGACAGGGTGTCCAAATTGAATTTTCCTGATTACAAAATTTATTCATATCTGCTATATATCAGACAGACATGTGAAACTGTTGCTAAAATGTTGCAAAACAAACAAATATTTTTTTTTTGTTGCAGATTTCCGTAACGTGGTTGTACTGTAGTAGTGTTAGTGTCCAGGAAACCGGAAATGTTCTCAATTCAGGAAAAAGCTCAGTGTGTTCTCTGGTATCACGATACCCTTTTGACATCTGTAATTCACGTGAGACCGTATGCACTAATTTATTGGGTCTTTGCACAGAAGACTGTCTCACTTTATTCATATCTGCTATATATAAGATAGCCATGTAAAACTTTTGCTAAATTGTTGGAAAACTAACAAATATTTTTTGTTGCAGATTTCCGTAATGCAGCTGTACTGTAGCAGTGTTAGTTTCCAGGAAACCGTAAGTATTCTAAATTCAGGAAAAAGCTCAGTGTGTTCTCTGATATCACGAGACCCTTTTGGCATCTGTAATTCACGTGAGACCGTACGCATTAATTTCTTGGGTGTCTCACTTTATTCATATGTGCTATATATAAGACAGACATGTGAAACTGTTGCCAAAATGTAGGAAAACTAACAAATATTTTTTGTAGCAGATTTCCGTAACGCGGCTGTACTGTAGCAGTGTTAGTGTCCAGGAAACCGAAAATGTTTCCAATTCAGGAAAAAAACTCAGTGTGTCATCTGTTATCAAGAATCCCTTTTGGCATCTGTAATTCACGTGAGACTGTACGCACTAATTTCTTGGGTCTTAACATAAAAGACTGTCTCACTTTTTTCCACCCTTTCAGTTGGGGTTGATAGTCGGTCAGTTCTCGGTATGTGGTTCAACATGCCAATATTTCTGTATCAACATTATCCTACAATTAAAAATATTCAAAAAGAACATTTATTTATGCATAGATTTTATTTTCAGATTATGTTCGAAATGTACGGAATACAAAACACCAAAAATATTAATAACCACTTAAACAATTAAGTGCATAAAAACTGAAGAAACAAATTGACTTAGACACTTACGTTTGTTGATTTTGTAAGTTTAGTAAGAGAAAAAAATCAGGAGAGAAGAAATATCTGTTATAGACAGGTTCCATTCTTAGCAGGTACATCGCCTTTTGTATATGTATTATATTGTTTTCGCACGGATTATTATATTCATCTTGCCCGGATGGAGATAGGTTTCCGTCTTAAACAGGTTATATTTCACTATTTCCATGCACTTTATTTTTTTTTTTACATTACGGGAACCTGAAACAAAAAACTTGGTTAATTTCCTGAAGTTTTGGCTTAGGTTCCACATGTCTACCTTATGTATAGTGGATATGAATAGATTTTTTAATCAAGGAAATATTTTTCGGACTCACTCTAATTCACTTTGAATTTATACTATAGCTTTTGCATTCCATTTGAATCTAACTGCTCTATTATAGCTTATATTTAAATTACGCTATTAACTACTGAAATAAGATTTATTTTCTGTCTCTTAAACTTAAATCCAAATATTAAAATTTGTAAACAAGATTAACCCTCTCACTGACACGACTGTGTTAATACGTTCACTAAGCTCCAGGGTTCACTGCAATCCAGACATTATTTAAATTAATATAGTTCTACGGATTACATAGCATTTTCATACATTGAGTTATGATTAATATTCTCAAGGATTATATTAATGGACGTAATTAAGTTTTATACATACTGTTAGAAGAATCTTTTTTTTTAGAATATAAAATAAAATACAGAAAATACAACATTACAATTTTGCCCTTTTTCTAGACAATCAGAGCGTTAACTGCACAACATGAAAGAAGGTGGTTTGATACGAATCAAAATATACTCGCAAATGCAGAAAGTCAAGTATCTCATAGTTGTCCTTTTGAAAGAAAAGTATAAAGCATATGGTAATACATATATCAAGATCTAATTCACTGTATCATTTCATATATTCTAATACGAGCAAATCTTGTGTGTGTGTGTGTGGTTATATATATGTATATGCAAATTTTATCTTAAGAACGGCTCGAACGATTTTGGCGAAATTTTGCAACCTACAGATTTGGGGCACCACAAAACCATTGAGCTAGGTCACATGTTCGGGAAAATTCGATTAGTGGGTCATTTTTGAGTCAAGACGGGTCAAGTTAATTCTATCTAAAAAACGGCTCTAACGATTTTGATTAAATTTTGCATCCTACGAGTTTCGGGCAGGAGAAAATCATTGGGCTAGATGTCCAAGAAAATTCGATTAGTGGGGCCTTTTGAGGTCACTGTGGGTCAACTAATTTTATCTGAAAAACGGTTCAGACTATTTAGAATAAATTTTGCAATATTAAAAGCGGCTCAGAGGATTTGAACTAAATTTAGTATACTACAGTTTTAGGGAACAAGAAGACTATTGTGCTAGGACACATGTTCGAGAAATTTCGATTAGTGGGTCATTTTGGTCAGGGGTCATTATGGGTCAAGCTACTTTTATCTTAAAACGGATCAAAAGATATAAAACTAAATTTTGTATCCTACGGTTTTCGAGCACGAGAAAATAATTGAGCTGGGTCACATGCTCGAGGAAATTCGATTAGTGGGTCATTTTGGTCATGGGTCATTATGGGTCAAGCTATTTTTATCTTAAAAAGTGTTGGCAAGATTTGGCAAGAAAATTGACTTTTAAGATTACCAATGCCAAAACGTTTGGCACCAAATGAAAAAATATCGCCAAGTTTGGCGAATTTGGCGACATTTGGCTAAGAAATTGGCTTTCAGAATCTGAAGGAATTTTCTAGAAATTCCAAATAGGAGCCGAGATACATGATTCAACCAATTAGAGTCCATAGAACGTTCTTGAAGACAGAATTGAACCAGTCAGAGTACATAGAACATAGAACTTTCTCAACACATGCTTGGCGCTAAATGAAAGAATGTTTCCAAACTCGACGACATTTTGGCGACATTTGGCTAAAAAGTTGGCTTTCAGAATATGAAGGAATTTTCGAGAAATTCCCAATAGGAGCCGAGATACAAGTTTCAACCAATCAGAGTCCGTAGAACGCTCTCGAAAACAGAATTCAACCAATCAGGGTACATATGATAGGGAAAATTGACTTTTAAGATTACCAATGCCAAACTACTTGCTTCTTGCTTGGCATCAAATGAAAAAATATCGCTCAAAGCTAATTTTGACTTAGCGTATCTCGGTTTTCCCTGCTCGTATATTTTAATACGAGGAAATCTTGTGTGTGGTTATATATATATATATATATATATATTAAAATTTTATCTGAAGAACGGCTCTAACGATTTTGACGAAATTTTGTATCCTACCGTTTTCGGGCACGAGAAGACTATTGGGCTGGGTCACATGTTCGAGAACTTTCGATTAGTGGGTTATTTTTGGGTCAACGCGGGTCAAGTTAATTTTATCTACAAAGCGGCTCTAGCAATTTTGATTAAATTTTGTATCCTACGAGTTTCGGGCACGAGAAAATCATTGGGCTAGGTCACATGTTCAAGAAAATTCGAATAGTGTGTCATTTTTGGGGCACTGTGGGTCAAGGTAATTTTATCTAGAAAACGGCTCATACTATTCAGACTGAATTTAGCATGCTGTTGTTTTCGGGCACGAGAAGACTATTTGAGTAGGTCATATGTACGAGAAAATGCGACTGGTGGGTAATTTTTGTGATGGGTCATTATGGGTCAAACTATTTTATCTAAAAAACGGCTCAGAGTATTTGAACTAAATTTAGTATCCTACAGTTTTAGGGAACGAGAAGACTATTGGGCTAGGACACATGTTCGAGAAATTTCGATTAGTGGGTCATTTTGGTCATGGGTCATTATGGGTCAAGCTATTTTTATCTTAAAAACGGCTCAGACGATTTGAACAAAATTTTGTATCTTGCGGTTTTTGGGCATGAAAAATCATTGGGCTAGGCCACATGCTCGAGAAAATTCGATTAGTGGGCCATTTTTGGGTCACAGTGGGTCAAGCTAATATTATCTAAAAAACAGCTCAGACTATTTTGACTAAATTTTATATCCTACGGGTTTCGGGCACGAGAAGACAATCCCGTAAGGCATGGTGACGTCACGGTGACGTCACTGTGAAGTCACACTGTGACTTTGTGACCGTCGATGTGAAGTCACTGTGACGTAAATGCGAGGTCGTTATGGCCGTTTTCAAGGCTTTCTATGACCTCACAATGTGACTACTTTGTGAAGTCACCGTGCGACTTCAATGTGAAAAATGTGACGAATCTGCATCGGATAGGGTGACCAGATTTTACCCGAATCCTATACGGATTGTTCGGATCAAAATTTTTTTACGGTTCAAGTTTGTGACGTTTGTGACGACACTGCACCGGGTCGGGTGACCAGATTTTACCCGAATCCAATCCAGAAACTTCGGATCGATCTTTTTGGATTTGTTTGGCTACACTGATTTAGATTAGTTGTCGTGTGACCTGATTTTCGTGAACCCGATCTGACCCGCGTCGGGTATAATGTTTTTACTGTAAGTCTTGTTTGGAATAGAATCTTGCATAAGACCGAGTAACCAGATTTTATCAGAAATTGTGTTACGCTTACGATACAATTTCTGATGTCGGCTCGGATCTAGAGTCATACACGAATCCGGTTATATACTTCTTGAACATGATTGAATGTCAACTTGAACATGAATGATGGTTGACTGAAACTATATTTTGATTCAACCCGTATTCTTATCCTAACCCAACAACAACAACAACAAAAAATCTGTAAGCCCACAACCCGACCGAACCTGATAAATGATTTCGCATAGATTCGGATAACAAGATTTCACCAAATACGGATAAGATCGACGATAAGGATTGGATCGGCAATCATTTTTATTGATGCAACTCGTATTCAAATTAAAACTTTGCATCTGATTGAGAAACCGGTTAACACGAAACTTTCTGACACATTTATGAACAAACTTTTAAACGCATGGCACTTGCATGCCTGATTATTAAAGCTATTTGGAATGAATAGCGTTCTCCATTTTTAGATAAATGTAATACTTAAGATCAATGTCGGTCACGTTTTACCCGTTTCTGACGCTGCGCGTCGGAAATTTGTTTCAAAACACCGACTTTGATAGTGTTTTCTGAAACATCATCTGCCGTTACCAAAAAATGGATAACGCCATTCGATTATACATAGGGTAGATGTGCCAGTAATGGACACCCTTAAGGAATTTCTTTAACAATTATTTTTTAATTAATAGTTATAATTGTTATATTCAACATTTTTTAATATTATATTACCCTACCAACAATATTTAACCATGCCCATAGACACATTTCCCAATGTGAATCTAAATTTAATTGTAAATAACAGAAATAAATCAAAACACCCTAAACTCCAGTAATGGACACCTCACAAAAAGTAATAGATAAATGATATTATGATTGCATTTAAAACTAGTGCTCGCGATTATACGTTTATATACGTTTAAACGTATACGTAATCAAGCCTTTTTTCCATATGATTTCTATTAAAAATCGTTACCGGTTACAATACGTTTTATACGTATTATACGTATAATCGCGAGCACTATTTAAAACTAGAATTTAAAGATAGCATATTAATGAAATAAATAAAGCTGAATTTTTATTGGTTATTTTTTTATAAACCAAAAACTTTGAAGGTGTCCCATTACTGGAAGGCGGTCCATTACTGGCACATCTACCCTTTTCTGAATAAGAACACCTGCCAATTTCATGTATTTCCGAATAAAAATGAATTCAGAAATATGCCAGAAATTAGCTATTTTGGATTTGAGAACAACTTTAAAGAAAATATAAGTATACATTTTCAAATAAACATTCTGAAAAATTTATATTAGGAATCAATTTAAATAATAGATATACCTATTGTGCGATATTATTAAATAATAAACATTGTATCAAGCAGTAAAACAGTTTTCGTTGTAAATGAAATATAGAACTTAAGATCATAAATGCCAAAAAAAAAATTATATATTTTTTTCTTTACAAATTATTTTATTTATAGTTTTTGATAGAATACTAAATGCAGAACTTAAATATCAATTTTTACAGTAAAAACATTCGATAACACAGCTGGAAAAATTACCTTAACTAAACAGTTATTTTATTGTTTCATCAATATTTATTATTTTTGTGCATCTAACATTGACATATCTCGACAAATAAATTATTCAATGCATTAAAATGTCACTTTTTTTTTTTCAAATATACCGGAAAAATATTTCTGGAAACCTACACTAGCAACGAAATTATTAAATTGCAAATCAAATATTAATAGTTTTAAAAATTGCAATGTTTTTAATTATAATGAATAACTATGAAAATTGAACTAAGAAACGCAAAACATTAAATAAATGCCTCCTTTTACATAACACTTTACATTTAGAATACATATTGTTAGTAAATTCTTTAAGCTTTTTTCCAAATAGTCTATTTAAAAAAATTTAAAACATTAAAGATAAAATTTAATACAAGTGATTTTTTAAAAGAAAATTTAAACATCTTAATTTTTAAATAATGCAATATTAAATGTACTAGAAATAAACATGCACTATTAACAAAACTGCGAAGACATTAAAAGTTACCTGCTGATCTATAGGTAAAGGTGTTATTGTTGAATGCTCCTTATCTGCTTCCCTTTCATCGAAAAATTAGACTGTACATCCACTACAATAATTTTCAAATTATTCCGGCAGAGAGGTGTGTTCATAGATCTGAGAAATCAAATATCACTCAGGCCTTATGAATGCACCCGGCTAGACACAGGGAGATGTTAAAATTGATGGTTTACTTTAAAATGGAGATTGTTCACTTTAAAACGTTAATTTACTTACACAGTATAAATCTACAAACTTCAAAGAACCCAACACACGCTAATCCTAGCTTCGAATGAGAAAAAGTCGTCTGCCTTCAATATGCGCGCGCAGTATTGTTTAAACACAACAAAATAACAGCTAGCAGATGTTTCCAACTTTACCGCAAATGATATAGGAAGAAAATAATTTAAATAAAGACATTTCAAAACCTTTATAATTTGTATGGCTGAAAAATGAACTTCTAATGATGCTATAATATTCTTTTTTTATATGAGAGATTTTTGTTTTCTTAGAAATAAGCTGTGAAAATTTACATTTTTATATATTTTTTAATCCATTGCATTTGCTTTAGACGTCAAAAGTAAAGATAAATTTTAAATAATAATTGATTTAATAGGCTTTATAAAGTAATTTCGATATAAATTTAAATTGCAATCAAATTTCCTAAGTACAAATTTTTTATTTTTTACACTCTATCGAAAAGAGCAATATATTTAATAGAGGTGACATCTTACTAAGCACTGGCCAGTTTTGGATAAATTGCTATAGGAATGACATGTTTTTAATTCATTTTTGCTCGGAAATACACGAAATTGGCTCGTGTTTTGTTCAGAAACTATGTTATTGAAAAACCTTTTCTATTTTTTGTTAAAAGCAGAAGACCTTTCAGAAAAGAATGTCAAAGTCGGCGTTTTGATTTGAATATCCGACGTGACAGTGAAAGACAGGAGAAAAACTGGTCGTCACGTGACACGAATTGCTTATAACTTGATAAATAACTAAATTTCTATTTAAGGATTTTTACCTGTGTATTATATAGTATATTTTGTTAAATTTCATGAAAATGGTAATGAAAATTGTAAAAAATTATCTGCCTCATATATGTAGACAGATATTTATTTATTATTTTATTTTGGAAATACTCAATATATTTAAATAGTGTGTGACAATATTTTTATTAATGATTTAGGTACATGACATAATTCAAATCTATATTTTATGAGTTTTTTTTTCCAAATTCACTCTCCGATCACACCGTGAAGTCACAGAGTGTTGGCATTTTGGTCATAGTTTTTACGTGACTTATGTGACTTGCAGTGACGTCATTGCAACGTCACAAAAATTTCTAAAGCTGTCAAAAAGTAATTTTCTTTATGTTATAAGATGTTCTAAAGCTTATTTTAAGTTTTCTTTAGATCTCCAAGACGTTCACATTTTGGTCACAGATGTGACGTGACGTACGTGACTCACATTGACGTCACAATGACGTCACTGTGACTGTGCATATCAGGGTACATATGATAGGGAAAATTGACTTTTAAGATTACCAATGCCAAACTACTTGCTTCTTGCTTGGCATCAAATGAAAAAATATCGCTCAAAGCTAATTTTGACTTAGCGTATCTCGGTTTTCCCTGCTCGTATGTTTTAATACGAGGAAATCTTGTGTGTGGTTATATATATATATATATATATATATATATATATATATATATATATATATATTAAAATTTTATCTGAAGAACGGCTCTAACGATTTTGACGAAATTTTGTATCCTACCGTTTTCGGGCACGAGAAGACTATTGGGCTGGGTCACATGTTCGAGAACTTTCGATTAGTGGGTTATTTTTGGGTCAACGCGGGTCAAGTTAATTTTATCTACAAAGCGGCTCTAGCAATTTTGATTAAATTTTGTATCCTACGAGTTTCGGGCACGAGAAAATCATTGGGCTAGGTCACATGTTCAAGAAAATTCGAATAGTGTGTCATTTTTGGGGCACTGTGGGTCAAAGTAATTTTATCTAGAAAACGGCTCATACTATTCAGACTGAATTTAGCATGCTGTTGTTTTCGGGCACGAGAAGACTATTTGAGTAGGTCATATGTACGAGAAAATGCGACTGGTGGGTAATTTTTGTCATGGGTCATTATGGGTCTAACTATTTTATCTAAAAAACGGCTCAGAGTATTTGAACTAAATTTAGTATCCTACAGTTTTAGGGAACGAGAAGACTATTGGGCTAGGACACATGTTCGAGAAATTTCGATTAGTGGGTCATTTTAGTCATGGGTCATTATGGGTCAAGCTATTTTTATCTTAAAAACGGCTCAGTCGATTTGAACAAAATTTTGTATCTTGCGGTTTTTGGGCATGAAAAATCATTGGGCTAGGCCACATGCTCGAGAAAATTCGATTAGTGGGTCATTTTTGGGTCACTGTGGGTCAAGCTAATATTATCTAAAAAACAGCTCAGACTATTTTGACTAAATTTTATATCCTACGGGTTTCGGGCACGAGAAGACAATTGGGCTTGGTCACTTGTTCGAGAAAATTTTATTAGTGCGTTATTTTGGTCTTGTGGTTTGGGTGTTCACCAAAATAACATGACATTTTATAACATTATATATAACTTATATATACATTTATATAAGTAACATGACATTTGAACTCAAAGCTAATTTTGACCACGCATAGCTTGGTCTTCCCTGCTCGTTATATTTTAAATCATTAAGAAAAATACAATCTACAACAAAAATATCTGCATTAACATTATTTATGACTGCATAGGAGATTACAATTAGCTAACTGGGAACTCGTTCCGTTTTATTACGTATGTAAACAGCTGAAAACTGAAACATTAACTATTAAGAAGGACTGTTACTTTGTTTACATTGTATATTTATCAAAAACATATATACTATAAAAGCAAAGTCACGTCCGTGAGCAATGCGGCTGTTATTGTGATGCGAATAGGAACAAGATGAGATTCAAATGCAACTTTTTTGAAAATTGCATCACAATGCTTCATTTGAAAACAATTGACTACACAATTGACTGCTTTATTTACTGCCTTATTATTACCTGCAAATTATTTGAAACTGTTTATGAAAAGTATATAGTATTAAGTATAAGTAAGTTACGTATAAGTATAAATTAACTGTTTTTATTGTATTGCCCTAAGTATCATCTTAATCGTTATATAAGTAAGACTGTTTTGGAAAGAGTATGTCTTTTCAAAATCACAAAACATTTAACAAAGTCAGAAACTTTCATAGTGTTTCAGTATTTTTGTTCTTTTTTAATAAAATAAGACACATTTATCTCTTTGTGAACTTTACTTTATTTGGAATATCAAGCAAAATGTCAGATCTGTGCAGAGAAATGCATTACAGATTTTTCCATTTCATATAAGAGAAAATGCTTCAATGCTCTTACAAAGTGAAAAAAAGTAATGCATTCACTCTTGAATCTTAGACCTGATTTACCATTGATCTTGCGTTGCTACTATGCGTTAGGCTCCCTTGCGCATGTAAAATAAATCTTCAGTTCAAGAAATCAAACTCTTGGGGCATCTAATGTTTGTGCAATGAAGAATCGCGTTCCACGATGAGATAAAGTAAGTTAAGAATCACAAAAGGAAAATATTTTTTAGTGATACGAAACTATTCGAAAACATTTTGAAGAAACAAATTTGATAGAAAGAATCGTTGTTTTGAGGGAAATTCATTGTGTTTTGTTTAAAGAAAATATTTTGGAAAATGATGTACGATATCGAAAAAAAAAAGAAAGTGTGTCTAAGTTCTAAATTGAAAATATTGTTTGTCATGATACATTTCATTAATATTGTTCAAGGTCTTTTATCATGGTAAGACTAGAGAAGTATAAAAACATTCGTTTCAGAATTTAAATTTAAACTAAAAAATTACATTATTTCAAATTCAATAAATATATATTCATATTTAAAAGTAGTTTTTTTCTCACGACTATCATTATGCTAGTTCTAACATTCAATGCTACATTTTATTAATTTAATAGCTGTCCCACCCTACGTTACCCGTCCTTATGGTAATAACCTTAAATAAATCTAAATCTGTTTTGAATGATTTTATATTTTTAAACGAAAATCTTTCCAAACGAACCTAAAGATGAGGACCACACTGCCATCGGCAGCGTGCAGAAAAGACTTTGTATGATTTTAAATTTTAAATGAAAATATATCCAAACGAACATAGAGTTAGAGGCCTGACTGCCTTTGGCAGCGTATCCCCTCGAATTTGTATGATTTTAGATTTAACTGAAAATCTATCCGAACGAACCCCCACTATCTTCGGCAGTGTATACTAAAGGTGCTACGCAAGTTAAGGTCTGTTTTGATTTTAAGTTTTAAACGAAAATCTTTCCAAACGAACGAAATTTTGGGGGTCCTAATTCCTCTTGAAGCGTACCCTCGAATTTATATAGTTTTATAGTTTTAAATGAAAATCTATCGAAACGAACCTAGAATTGAAGGACCCACTGCTTTCGGCAGCGTACACACTCGACTCTGTATGATTTTTTATTTATAAACGAATATCCAAACGAACTAAGGGGACCAATACTGGCATTTAGGTCTATTAAACATTCAAATCTGATCAAAAGTTCCTGAGAAAGACTAAATAATATAAGACGCCGCCTCCACTTCCTTTTTTAAAAACACGAATAATGTTGCAAGATGCGCTTCTAACGCAACATAATTGACATATGGAAAGGGAGTGAGAGAGAAAAAAGTGACGAATTTGTGGAACGATTTCTAGAAAATAAGAAGAAGGATTTCTTTTTTGAAATATTAATATTTTTTTAAGACAAAGACATTGTTTGAAAGGCAAAAGTACCATCTATATGTGGTTATTTATAAATTTTTCATATTTTGTTCAGGAAAGCGGATGCAAATTGCAAAAAGAATGCAAAAAAAAAAAAAATTAAAAACCCGAAAAAGGTATTACGAAATATTTTTGAAAGGATTAATATTGATATATATAATTAACAAATAACACCGATGTAATCGCAAAGGTATCATCTACAAGTTGGTATTTTTTGTTTTTTCTTATTTGCGTCCTTCCATGCAAAATAAGCAAATCAGCTGTGGCTGACATGTCATAGATTTTAATAAGAATCAGCATATAAGTAGATCATATTTATTTATGAGTAAATGTAAAATAACAGATTTCAGGATTGTTTATTTAAGTATTAAAACTTACATTAAAAGTTGATATAAGATCGAGGTTGTGTCTACATGCTTGAAATTTCAATTTTCATTATTAGCCGTAGGAGTGGAAAGACTATATCAAAAATTATTTATAATTAAGAATGAATAATAAGTAACAGATTGGAGTGATTTAGTAACTGTCCTTTTATTCCATAATGAGAAAAAAAATAATGCAAAATTTTGAGAGGAAAATGCAATATTTCTATGGTTTTTTTTAAACAAGAAGGAAAGGTCTTAAAATTTTAAAATTGTTTGACATTATAGATAAAATTATATATTTTAAATATATAAACTTTCATTCTTGCCTTTTTATTCATTAATGAGAAAAAAATAAATAATGAAAAATTTTGAGAGAAAAAATTCAATATTTCTATCACTTGTTTGAATATGAAGGAAACATCTTAAAATTTTTAAATTATTTGACGTTATAGATAAAAGTGTATATTTTAAAAATAGAAACTTCCATTCTTGCCTTCAGTTTATTTTTCCTCAACAATATTTTAAATTAGAGTAGAATAAATTATTGATTTAAACGGGGCAAACAATTATATAGTAATCAAAGCTCCGGATAGATTGTAGCACAACATTTTTTTTTTTTTTAAAGATAGCAGAAACGCATGGAAAGGTGCACAAATTTGAAGTGAAATAGCCCAAAGCCCATAACAAATATTACCTTTTTGAACTCATTTCTCTTATGTAAGGAATCAAAAGGCAATCTTGAATTTTTTTCAGCATATCATGGGCTTTTTGAACTTTATGTTTCTGCAATATTGTTAATGTCAGGTTTTTCCTTCATTTGATTTTTTTAAGTATACATAAGAGGAAAAATTGTGATTTTGTATTTTATTTTAAAGTTTCTAATCTATTTTGAAGATGAAGAAAATAAATGGCAACTTCCAAATTTGAGAAATTTGGTTTTCATATCTAACATTACATCGTACATCTATTTCACATATGCTTTTAAATTTCTTCGATTTTTTTTAACGCTTTTAATTTTCTTAAAATTTTCAATTTTTCAATTTTTACAAGCAATTTAAGGTTAACCATGGTATTACGAAATTATTATTACTAAATAAATATGATAATAACTGTCCATGGGTTACAATATTATGAAAAAATTTGATTTATGTTAAATAATTTTCAAGATACTGAATTTTAAACTTGCAACTTTGAACGATTCCATACAAGCCATTCTATGTCACAAGTTTTTTAAATGTCCAGAACTTCCAAAATGTTTTATTTTTTGTCAAGATATTTTGAATAGCTCTATTTAAATATGAATTGAATCTGTGTACCAAATTTTATTAAAATCGGTTACTATGTGGCCACGACTTTTTTTAATTTTTGCTCATTTTGCATGGAATGAATCATTTCGTTCCGGAAGGCAGATGCAAACTTGTAAACATACGGAAGGGGAAAAAAACATGAATTCGATGTCCGATTTTTTTTTTAAATGGTAAATATCAATATATTTTTTAACACATTTAGAAAAGTAAAAGTACCATGGTTAAATGGGTATTTTATGTTTTTTTCGTATATCGGTATGCTAAGCAGATGCTGGCTTCTAAAAATTCGAAAAAAATTTATATTTTTTGAATAATATATATTGGTTTTATATTTGTATTAACAAATTTATCTAAACATATTTAACCATCGTGTTTCTCATAACAGATTTTATTTAATTATTGTTATTTATAAAACACTCCCAAAAATATTATAGAATAGTATATAATCTATTTTTTTTACTACAATAAATCAAAACGGAAAACATGTTTTTAGAGATAAAAAAAATATTCGAAAACACTTTGAAGAAATATATTGAAAGAATCGTTGTTTTCCAGTTAAATTTCGCTAAGTTTATTTTAAAGAAAAAACATTATACTATCATATGCAATATTGAAACAAGAGAAGTGCTTTTAAGTTCAAAATTGAAAACACCGTTTCTCCTGATACATATCATTGTTATTCATCTATATCTTATGTTATGATCAACCTAGAATGGTATGAAAGTTTTTGTTTACTTACAAAATAAAAATATTTATGTGCTTGTTGAAAAAAATATATATATCTTCCAAAAAATCTTTTTTTTTCCCAGTGTATCAGTTGTGTACACGTTGTACACAAACATAAAAAAAGTATAATTTGAACTGAAAATATTGTAGTTAATAGATTTGTTTACATTTAAAAGAATTGAGAATTTTAATTAATTTATATTGTTTCTAACGCTGTTAAATAATTTCCATTTATTTTATTATATTAACAGAAAATTTCAAAATTTCATCTTATTGTCTAAAAAAAAAATATATATATATATATATATATATATCATCTTTATCTATCCATGGGTCCAGTTGCCCAAAAAAGGGGGGGGGGCAACTGAACCAGGTAAATCTGTGTTCCACAATCGTTTGTTTTATTTAAGCTGGGGTATCAGGACCTACTTCAAAAAGTGTAAAGGTCTTAAAAAGTTTTAAGCCGGGTAGATCATGTAAATTATATATAAAGATCATGTAACTTATATATAAACTAAAGCTTGTTGTAACGGAAACCTTTTATGTCAAGGATTTTTTTAAAGCACAAAATGTGTAGTTATAATGTTTATTTTGACAAAAAAAACATAAGAATTACGTAAGTATTTATATACTTTAGTAAACATAATAAGTATAAAAGTTACATGAGTGTTTTAGGAGAGGAAATGAGCAAGCACAATCTGTGAACAAACGGTTAAGTACTTAACCCTCTGAGCGTTTTGAAAAAGGGTAAAATTGTAATGTTGTTTTCTCTGTATTTTATTTTAAATGCCAAAAAAATATGATTCTTTCAGCATTATAAATAAAACTTAATTACAAATATGAATGTAACCCTTGGGAGTATTAATCATTCTTCAATGTTTTGAAAATTCTTTAAATCTATAGAATTATATGATCTTAAACATTGGATATAATGCAGTGAAACCTGGAGCTAAGTGAACGGAATATACGTTCTACACGCTTAGAGGGTTAAGTATCTCATTCTCTTTTTTATTTAACTCAAGACTCTAAGAAGAGGCAGCCCCTTGTTTGTCTTTATAACATATGTTCGCGCCTTATCTTGTAATAAAAAACAAAAAATAATCCAAATTGATTAAGTGTCTAATAACTCACCTAGCAGCTACTAAATAAGCATTATTTACTTAGTCGTTTTTATAAACAAAAACTTAAGTTACATTCATAAACATGTGTTGTGTTAATACAAACTGTAGGTATTATATGATTTTCTTCATTGCAAATAAAAAACAATGGAAAAATTAATTTCCCGTAGTAAGAGAAACTCCAACATAATTAGTTATAACTGTTGAGGTAACTAGTCTCTGCGGATCCAGTAACACCTGATGCAAGTCCCAGTTACTCCATTTTGAAAATTTTATGGTGTAACTGGAACACCAGACTTATATTTGAAACATGAAGTAAATATGTATAGATACCTGATAATATCATTGTATTCATGCCTAATCTTAAAAAAAGAGATTGTTTAATAAAATACTTACAGTATTTTGATAAAAAGCCAAGGAAGTTCAACAAAATCGACTTTGTTTATAAAAAAGGGAAAAAAACTTTTAAATTTTCGGAAACATAAGCAAAACAGAATTATCATTAAGCTCACATGCGTTGTTTTAAGAAATACAGGTGATGCTTAATGTTGCCAAACGCTAAAACTTAAATGACACCAACAGTTTATTATAAAATGGCCTATGGCCCAGTTACCTCCTTGGTTCAGTTACACCAGCTTTACCTTAACCTCTACCCCCTGGGCAAGCTAGGGGCACCTTTGTAGGTGTCCTTTCATGGCCCCGGGGCAAAGCAATTCCATGGGAAAGAACTCTGACTAGTTGTGGGTCTCTGGTTGCTCTTGTGGGCACCAGAAACGCCCGTAGCGAGGATGTCACGGTTTGATCTCTGGGACCGAACCTGATAGGACACCTTGGCGCGCCGTTCTGGGCGGGACATCTGTCGTTTCAACTAGATCATCAGAGAAAACCCCCTTGCGATGACCTGCATAGGTTGAAAGCAATACTACTTATTTTTTACCTTAACCTTCTCACTGCCGTGAACTGATATATCCTTTCACTATGCTGTAGGTTTCACCGCACTAGAAGCATTGTTTAAATTAATATAATTATAGAAAAATAATGCAGTTTTAAAACATCGAGTAATGATTGATACTCTCAAGGGTTATACTCATATGCGAAATTAAATTTTTATATCAGTCTGAATATTAAATTTTTTTAGCATTTAAAAAAAAACAAAAAAAACAGAGAAAACAACATTAAAAATTTGATATTTTGCTCGGTGGTCAGGGGGTTAACTATTAATATAAAAGTTGCTTATTTTTACTTGTTTTATCAAGTGCTTACAGTTTATCCTAATTTTTTGTTAGCACGAAATTTTCTTACATAAAATAACAATAATTTAAAAAAAATCTAATATGCATTTTGTGTGAGTTATACTTTTTGAAATTTTTCGTTAAATGTTATTAATAAATTTGTATTTCGTTCTCATTTGATAGAACTAAAATAAATAAGAGTATCTTCTATCTTAAAATGTTTTCTCTATTACTTACCGTTAACGAGTTATAAAATAAAGTCTAAAAATATTTCTGGGTATTCAGCCCTTTAAAGTGAAATCAATCAAAACAAAATGTCTTACATAACTTTATCAGCCCAATATAGCCTCAAAGGTTCGTTAATTTTTGAATTTCTGAATTAGGGTTCTTCGTTTCACTAAATTTAGAGAATAGTTGAAAAAAAAAAGTTATTCGCTAAATTCTTTTTGACCCTCTCACCCCCCTAAAACATTTTCGTGATCCCTACTTATGAAACACTAGACTGACGTCGGAGAGTGGGGTAATTTATTGACGGTCGCTCTAACTTGGACTTTATTCAATTTAATTCATGACACTTTAAAAGAGGGTAATTTGATGTTTGTGTTCGGTTTCGTAAAAGTTAAACTCTTCAACAATTATAGATTATTTGAAGTGAGTTATCTGAGAAAAAGAAGTTTTTTAACAAGAGTCGTACTTGCGAAGAGTTACTCTTGTCCAGTAACTTTCTAATCAGACTTTTTTAGAAGTTTCTGAGGAAACAGAATATTAAAAATGTTTCAAACTTTATAATCGATTTTAAAATGTTTTTTAGAATGCATGCTCAAAAATTCAAATGTATAATTTTCTTTTCTTTGTACCTTTTCTATTTATGTATTATTTCTCAATTTTTGCAATGATTTTTTTTTTCTTTTTACCCGCAATAAATTTTAATACCCTCTAACCAATTTAATGAGTAATAATAACTTAATACTTAATTTTTCTTATGATCCAATTAAAATGTTTAGACATGAATCTATATTTAATACTTGGAAATTTCTCCAATAATTGAAATATTATGAATGCAAGGCGTGAGAAATTTTCTTTGGAAAAATTTCCAAGTATTAAATATAAATTCATTCAATTATCGATGTTGGATTTTCTTTGGTTTCGTGTTTGCCCCAGGGTTGGTGGATCACGGAAAATATTTCATCTTGTGCTGCGTGTGTAGCCTTGCCAACATGTTATAGTGAGAAAGTGCCAAGCTGAGTATCGCTCCTAAGTGGTTCAGTTGGTAGAACGTCAGTGCGCTGTACTGATGACCCGAGTTCGAGTCGCGGCTTGTGTACTTTTTCACTATCTTGGCTTTAAGCTTTTTAGGCAATTAAAATTTGAAATATTATGTTTAGTCATGATTTATTTTAAACCTTTAAAAGTTGTTTGTCAGTGAATGGTTCTTTAAATTAATTTATCTTTTATCAAATGAATAAATGAATAGCTTTTTTAAACACAGGGCTACATTTTAAATAGTTTCAGAGCAAAAATGTCAGAAATTTGACAGTTTCAATTTGAAAACAGCGTTTTCATTAAATGTACTTTCCTTACATTAAATTCAGTATGAGCACCCCACATCCTTTCGTAAAACTGATTATCTTTATGTAATTAATATTTTTCCCTTTATATTTTATACAGGTCACTTTACAGTGAAAAAATGCTCCTTTGAAAAAAAAATATAATTTTATTTAATGGAGGCTCTGCCCCCAGTAACTAATTTCCAGCCCTTTAACAGATTCCAGGGTTCAAAACCTGTCTCTAATTCAAATAATGAAACATTTTTCCGATATGTAAAATTACATTGTTAAAAATTATCACATTTAATTAGACATTATAAGACTACAGACACACAATTATATAAAACAACAAAATACTAAAGCAACCGTTCCTGGTTACGATCGAGATCCTCATTAGTGAGATGACATATGATAACCAGACTATTACCAAACATGTGTACAGTGAATAATGAGCCTTATGCAATTCCACCTGAATATGCAGCCTTACTTTAACGTATACTCTGTATTGTTTCATGAATATAACTGGTAAAACTTTTCACTGTAAACATGTTTGGTAATAGTCTGGTTATCGTATGTCATTGCACGGATGAGGGGCTTGATCGTATCCTGAAACGGTTGCTTAATATTTTGTTGTTTTATATAATTGTGTGTGTTTAGTTTAATAATGTCTGATTAAATGAAATAATTTTTAACAATCGTCTCTATTTCATCCATTGGTGAAAACGTGTTGCAGTAAACAACCGATTTTAAAATTCACTGCCTTAAGTGCATTTTTAGAAATTTAAATTGTGTATGAACCGACGGGCCGCTGACGCATTAATTGCAGATATTTTGCTTTTGGTTGTTTTCTTTTATATATATATATATATATATATATAATTAATTGTTACTTTTTAGTTATTGCCATATGTATAATTTAAATTTTTTTTTATTAAATTGAGTTTAAATTTAAAGCAATTATGGTCTCATGTTTGAGAAAAACTAGTCAACTAGTCGTTTAGGACAACCCGTCTTTAAAATTGGTCAATGCAGTGAATTACGGAAAAATCATCTTTTATTATTATTATTATTAAGATTGAGATACGTCCCTGCGTGTTTCACAATAAAACGTTTAATTTTCAATCAAAAGTACAAAAGATTTTAATAGAACAAAATAGTTAAATGATAACATGTTGCTATATTTTGAATATACTTTTCGCCAAATTAACATGTTTTCGTCAGATTGGCAATATAATTAACGCCGTACTTTTGCTGCCACATTTGGCAATATTTCATCAAATTTTACCTAGCTAGGCGATCATTTGAGGATTTTTTGCGTCACTCAGATTTTTCTCGATCACAGTTTTGAATGGCAAACGAACATTCACTCATAATGAATTTCTCTGAATTTTCTAACAATGAAGCTAAAATTTCAGTGAATTTGAAAACAATTTAAACAACATTCAAAAACGCTTCTAATAGTAGCTACAAATAAATGATAATATATATATATATATATATATATATTATTGTTCTGTAAAAGAATTGTAAATCAAATTTTGAGTAGGGAAAAATATCGTGTTGGAGTTGAATGCGATATACGAATCTCATTTACTTAGAAATATTATAATATATTGTCATTAAAATTCCTAAATTTTCATATTTTTCATTGTTATAAATTTATTTCAAACATTTACCACCCATGAAAGATAATGTGTCCGAATTATGTTTTACAGCCCTATAAAACAAATATCAAATTGAAAACAATAGCGTAAAAAGGAGCCACATTCTCATTGTAATATTTTCTTAACCAAAAAGTAGTTTAAATAAAAAATAATAGTACGTTTTTTACCTTTTCAAACTTTGGAAATAGTGTTTAATTAACGGGAATAGTATATATTGAAGGCAAATACTCAGTCTTGACTGTGACATTCTTTTGTACAATTCAAAACTGAATTAAGACGAGTTTTATACAGTATTTAATCAGGTCCATAGACCAGTGACATTTTATAGAGACTCCGATTTGGTGTAAATGTAAATTATTTAAAACATTTACGGTATTGACATTCGTTCTTGGCAGTAGACTTGCGAATAATTAAATAAATCTTTTTTTTTTTTTTTTTCTTGTGTGTGTGTGTAGTTTTAAAAGTATTTTTAAGACTTTTAGACATCTACACTGCTTGTTTATGTGTTTGTAAATAAAATAATTTCTGTAAAAATGGGTAGTACAAAGAATTATTATATTAAATTGATCATATCTTATACAAAAAACGTCATGTCAAGTTCAAACTTGAGCAGTTGCATTAAACATGTTTCCTTGCTTATTAAATAATGGATTTCGATTTCGAAAAAGGAAAGGAACTTGCTTTAATTTACGAAGAAAATAATGGAAACTTTCAATTTGCCTATTTGAAACGGCACAGTTCCTAAAGTTTTAATGAGTGAATAAAATGTGTCAACAATATGATGCAATGCTATCCAGTTACCAACACATCTGAAGACTATTTCTAAAATGGGTAATCATCTAAACTGTCGTAATCTCTTAACTGCTGTCTACTAACTGTCTAACTTTTCCGCAGGTCCCCAGCGAATATAAAAAGTTTTATTAAGCGACATTAACAATTCAATTACAAATACAGCTTGCATTTAAGATAAATTTGTGGATATATTCAACGATGAAGAAAGAACAGGTTTATTGCTTGTGAATGTGTCTAGTGATCGTAATGCTTGTGTAAATATACTTCATGGTCCCGCTGTTTACTTGTCTTTAACAAACAGGAATTTGATCATTGTATTAGGATTTTTCTTTAAAAAAAATAAGCATGAGTAAATCTCAAGTTCAAATTTATAAATATTTTAATCCTCATACTTCAGTTGCCCTTAACTTTTCTATTTTCAAAACAAGCACTTGTTAAATGTCAACAGCACAGGCCTCCGTAGTAATGATAACTAAACTTGATATGAAATATTATCAATAGCTTTTGATATAACTTGTATTATTCAAACTTAGGAATATATTTTTATAATACTCAAAACGCCTTCAGCACATTTCATACATTATTACTGAAATGCATCAGAAGAATTATACAAACTTTTTATTATTATGTATTAAATTCTTTACGACTGCAGTAACCAAGACATCTCAAGCCTATTCATAAAATAAATAATATTCTAAACTACCATAGTCGCTTTAGCTGCACTTTTATTAACGATCTAACCTTTCCGCAGCTCCCCAAAGTACATAAAAAGTTTTATTAAGTGGCATTAAACAATTCAATTTCCAAATACTGCTTACATTTAGGACAATTTATGGAAATATACGAAGACAAAGGAAGAACGTGTTTAGTGTTTTGAAATCGTAAATGCGTCAAGTGGTCGTAATTCTTAGCTAAATATATTTCATGCTCTAGCTATTTACATTAATAGTCGTCTATGATAAATATAGATTTTGATCATTACAGATTGATTTTAAAAAGAAACTAGTCGTTGGGGGCCACCGTAATACTTACCCATCATGGATATGCATAGTGTAAAATATTAAAATAAAAATGTGTAAACTAGTTATAAAATGCATTGCAATTCAAATAAAATCGTGGCTGGATGACGTCACAAACTTTAAAGGCTCGATTACTGAATTGCTTGAAAGAGGTTTTTCCTTATAACTCCAAAAATAATAATCCTATTAACTAGCAGTTTATTGCATCTGATTAAGCGTCAAATTTACAATTAAAATATATCTTTGAAGTGAAATTTGGATGAAATACAGGGTCATGAAAAATCGAAGAGTGCGGAAAATAGGATTCCAAATATCTCGGCAACTAATGATCCGATCGACTTCATGCTTTATTCAAAATTTATGTTTTTTTATTGTCTTTTATATTCATTTCTTAAGATAAACAATTTCGAAAATTTTTATATACCTTTCATCAGAACGAATATTTCGAGAGTCCGAAAAAAATTGTTCCGGTTAATCGAGGTTATTGAAATGAAATAGGCTTCTTCCCATTATTACATACTAAGTACATACCAAATTGCAAGTCTCTATCTCAATTTTTTCGGGAGATAGAGCGTTTACAGACACACAGACACACACACACACACACAGACACACAGACGGACGGCAAATTTTTTTTTCTAAAAATATGTTTTTCGGAATCTCCAGTGTCTGAAACGTATAAATCCGTCAAAAAAAATTTTCGATTTTTAAAACGATTACAAGACTTACCCTATACTACGTATGATGGGTAAGTAAAACACAGGTTTGTATAAACTTGACTTTCGAAATAGTAAATATTTTAATCCTCCTATTCCAATTACACTTAACTTTTATTAAATCGTATTAAAGGATATCAAATTAAAAGTTTTATATTTATTAATCTTCTCTTAAGTCTGAAGAATATACAATTGTTCGTATAAAATACAAAATTTGAAGTTGTGATAATTTATGATAAAATAATTATAAATATTTATTAAAATATTTAATATGTTCTCGAACGAGTGTGACTGGGGTGTGCACATCAATTAAAATCATTTTGATATCAAACAGTTTAAAAACATTTATGTTGTTTTTTTTCAAAACAATATATTTATTAAATATAAATTATATATATTACAAAATTTAAAGTTCCATAACCTATTAAATGCATTCTATAAAAAATTTTTTTAATAAAATTCCATTTACAACCCTAGTTTATTAAAATATTCCCTTTCTTAGAAATATTCCATTACTGTCCATAATTAAAACTCTTTTTGTCCTAATCTACTTAAATTCACCTTTTTCCCCCCCATCAAATAAGATGTAAAAATCACGTTTCATAAGTATATTTCTTCTTAAAAAAACTATTTTCTTATATTCTTTATTATATTAAATATTTTCTATTTATTCCGTATTTAAATCTGTTGTATTTCTTTAATCTGTGTAGATTCACCAATTTCCCTTTCCTAATAGTCTAAAAAATCATTCTTTTAAATTGTTTTATTATCGAGAAACTTATTCTGTCTCAATACGCAAAAGCCGAAAATGTTCCATTAGTTTTCCCTGTGCTTTTATTTTTCTACGACATTCGAGAATAATCTTTTCCGCTAAAAGCATATGAAAGACGCATCCTTCAATATTAATTTCTAGCTATTAGATAGTGCGAGACGAAATTGAGCATTCATTGGTTAAAATAGGTCACGTGTTACGAAATTGTTCATCCGCCCTCCTAACTTAAAATGAGCTTCACGGAGGCAGAGTAAGGTTTTTTTCCCGCCAAATTGAGTGCCTAATAAAATTATGCTGGCATTGCAGTAAGAAATCATAGACCTTGTAGATGTTCTAGTATTATTTAACATGGAGATTCGTTACGATCATCGTTATTTAGAGAGAGCACTCCCCAGAAACTAAAATGATGGAATTTTAATAAATGGATTACAGTTCAACAGTGTTTTCATTTCTTCTATTTACATCTTTCTCGGTTACTAGTATTTTAATTTCATGACACGACTGCATTAAATTATGGGATGCTCGCATATTTTTTTTTTTCATCGACCACTAGAAAGGATCTGAAATGTAGTAACAGAATATAATATATATATATATGTCATAATGGAAATCGTATTTAAAAATGGTACGTACATATCTGTATATTATACGGAATTTTAAATATATTTTTAAATTTAATCTCACAAATTGCAATGAAAATTAAGAATTATATCAAACTTATTACATTGTATTTTTAAGATTACAAATCTATTCAGGAATAAAAACAATCGAAGTCTATTTACAACAGCGAAATCTTCTAAACTGCTTTCTTTAGCAGGTTCCCAGAGTACATATAAAATTTTATTAAGCGACATTAAACAATTCAATTTCCGAATATAGCTTACATTTGAGACGATTTATGGAAATATCCATGTTTAGTGCTATCAAATCCTAAATGTGCCTGATGATCATAATTCTTGTGTAAATATATTTTATGCTGTCTCTATTTACATTAATAGTCCTCTTCTATATATACTAGGGCATCCAACCCGGGTTTCCCGGAATAAAATATAAATAAAAACCCTTTTTTTATTGAAAACTCTAATATATATTTTTTTTACATTTAATATGCACATATATTTTTTTTAGATTACCCCCTCACAACACTAAAGAGCATTTTTATATGAAATATGTCGATTATATATTCAAATAAAATTTTGAAATTTATTTAAAATAGTAATTTCGTATTAGCCTCGTGCCAGAAGTTAATTTTCGAAGAAATTGCTAAAAATTTCGTTATCATATTTTCGTTATCGACAACAGTTTTTTATTCGGATAATTTCAACCGTTTTAAGCGCTTATTTCAATTACATGTCTGTTAAATTTGTGTTTTATTTATTGATTAAGGAAGTTTTAATTTCGTTATTGAATATTAGCTGGAAACAAATGCTGAACTTTTTATATTGTTTAAAGTGCAAAATGATTAAAATTTTGTAATCGTCTGCAACTGATAAAGATAGATTTTTAAAAAAATCATGCTTAAAATTTAATTTAAATGCTATAATAAGTGAGTGAATTGCGATTCAGTTTTAAAACAAATTGCATTTGAAAGTAGATTTTTTCCCTTGTATAACGGTGTAAAAATTGAAAATGTGCGATGTTTAGAAATTAAAAAAATTGCAGTAGCAAAAATCACAAAACCAAAATTTCATTGTCAACTGCTGCCATTCGCAAAATGACGTCAGCGTTACGCACGGACACGTTTGTCCTTTATAATATAGACTAGCGTCCCGTCCCGGCTTTGCACGGGTAGACAATGCAATTTTTTTTATTACATTCGTTTTCCTGAATTTCGCGCTCCACCCTAAAACTGTTGCTGAGATGTGGCGAAATGACCTAAAACTTTCGAATCCCCCTTTAACCACCTTCGAGGGGGGGGATTTCTAAAGTCACTGAAATACGCGTTTAATCATTTGTTCAGTAGATTTGTTTTCCTGAATTTCGCGCACCTATATAAAACAGCTTCTGAGATATGGCGAAATGTCCTAAAATTTTCGAAATCACCCCCTTTAAATCCCTTCGGGGGGAATTTCTAAAATTACTGAAATGCGTGTTTATCCATTTTTTAGTAGATGTGTTTTCCTGAATTTCGCCCTCCTACATAAAAGCTGAGATATGGCGAAATGACCTAAAAAATTCAACCCCTCCCCATTTAACCACCTTCTGGGGGGAATTTCCAAAATTGCTGAAATATGTGTTTTATTCATTTTTTAGTAGATTTGTTTTCCTGATTGTCGCGCTCCTATCTAAAACTGCTGCAAAGATATGACGAAATGATCTAAAACATTCGACCACCCTTTTAACCCCCTTTAGGAGGAAATTTCTAAATTCGTTGAAATACGTGTTTAACCCTTTTTTTAGTAGATTTGTTTTCCTTAATTTCATGCTCCTACATAAAACTGCTTCTGAGATATGGCGAAATGACCTAAAACATTTGACACCCCCTTTAACCACCTTCAGGGGGGAATTTCTAAAATCGTTGAAATACGTGTTTAATTATTTTTTTAGTAGATTTAATTTCCTGATTTTCGCGCTCCTACCTATAACTGCTGCTGAGATATGGCAAAATGACGTAAAACATTCCACCACCACCCTTTAACCCCCTCCGGGAGGGGAAATTCTAAAATCCCCGAAATACATGTTTAATAATGTTTTTAGTAGATTTGTTTTCCTGATTTTTGTGTTCTTAACTAAAATTGCTGTTGAGATACGGCAAAATGACCTAAAACATTCGACCCCCCTTTAACCCCCTCCGGGTGGGGAATTTCTAAAGTCGCTGGAATACATGTTTAATCATTTTTTTAGTAAATTTGTTTTCCTGATTTTCGCGCTTCTACCTATAACTTCTGCTGAGATATGGCGAAATGACCTAAAACATTCGACCACCCCCCTTTAACCCGCTTCTGGGAGGGAATTTCTAAAATCGCTGAAATAGGTGTTTAATCATTTTTTTAGTAGATTTCTTTTCTGGAATTTCAAGCTCCTGCCTATAACTGCTGCTGAGATATGGCGAAATGACCTAAAATATTCGACCACCCCCAATTAACCCCCTTCTGGGGGGGATTTCTAAAATCGCTGAAATAGGTGTTTAATCATTTTTTTAGTAGATTTGTTTACTGGAATTTCAAGCTCCTACCTATAACTGCTGCTGAGATATTTCAAAATGACCTAAAACATTCGACAACCCCCATTTAACCCCCTTCTGGGGGGAATTTTTAAAATCGCTGAAATAGGTGTTTAATCATTTTTTTAGTAGATTTGTTTTCCTGATTTTTGCGTTCCTACCTATAACTGCTGTTGAGATATGGCAAAATGACCTAAAACATTCGACCACCCCCCTTTAACCACCTTCTGGGGGAAATTTCTAAAATCGCTGAAATAGGTGTTTAATCATTTTTTTAGTAGATTTGTTTTGTGGAATTTCAAGCTCCTACCTATAACTGCTGCTGAGATATGGCGAAATGACCTAAAACATTCGACCACCCCCATTTAACCCCCCTCTGGGGGGAATTTCTAAAATCTCTGAAATAGGTGTTTAATCATATTTTTAGTAGATTTGTTTTCTGGAATTTCAAGCTCCTACCTATAACTGCTGCTGAGATATGGCAAAATGACCTAAAAGATTCGACCACCCCCCTTTAACCCCCTTCTGGGGGGAATATCTAAAATCGCTGATATAGGTGTTTAATCATTTTTTTAGTAGATTTGTTTTCTGAAATTTCAAGCTCCTACCTATAACTGCTGCTGAGATATGGCAAAATGACCTAAAACATTCGACCACCCCCCTTTAATCCCCTTCTGGGGGGGGGGGAATTTCTAAAATTGCTGAAATAGGTGTTTAATCATTTTTTAGTAGATTTGTTTTCTGGAATTTCAAGCTCCTACCTATAACTGCTGCTGAGATATGGCAAAATAACCTAAAACATTCGAACCCCCCTTTAACCCCCTTCGGGGGAGAATTTTCAAAAATCCCTTCTTATTGCTTGCCTAGGCCATAACAGCAATCTACAGTCCAAATTACGTGACCCTGACTTTAGTAGTTTCGGATAGGCGTTGATGAGTCACCCAGTCAGTCAGTCAGTCAGTCAGTCACCGTTTCCTCTTTATATAATAGTATAGATAGATATTTGAACATTACAGAAATATATATATTTTTAACTGTACGCTTGTGTAAATCTTAGCATTTAAATAGGTAAATATGTTAATCCTCATATTTCAGTTGCACTTAATTTTACAGAATTTTAATGAATGAATTAAACTTCCAATGCTATTTCCCTTATAATTGTTTTTTAATTGCGACCTGCATTTGTTTTGATAATATTTAAATTATGACAAACTTTAAAGTTCAATTAATTTATACAGAAGCTTTGATGATATATTATGAAATTTTCTATTAGTGTTTTATAAAGAGTTTCCTCCACAAAACACAAATGAAATTATATTTAACCATTAGTCGACAATAATTAAAGAAGATGCAAATGCTATTTCCCTTATAATTGTTTTTTAATTGCTACCTGAATTTGTTTTGATAATATTTAAATTATGACATACTTTAAAGTTCAATTAATTTATACAGAAGTTTTGATGATATATTATGAAATTTTCTGTTAGTGTTTTATCAAGAGTTTCCTCCACAAAACACAAATGAAATTATATTTAACCATTAGTCGACAATAATTAAAGAAGATTCAAATATTGGTCATATAGTGAAAATTTTACAGTTTATTAATAAAAACAGATATATGTAGTTTTAATACATTTTTCAATTAATTTTCAGCAGTGAAATTATTGAATAATAAACATGTGAATTTTAACGTTGCTAACTAATCGACGGAGTAAAAAAATGTCCATGCCGGGAATCGAACCCGGACCCTTGGAATACCGCTCACATGCTCTGCCATTGAGCTACGAGTACGATGCCCAGCTTGGCATCTCTTACTCACGTATGTTGGCAAGGCTGCAATCGCAGCACAAGATGTAAATGTCATCATGAGCGCACAATTCCTGTTACAAACTTGAGATGACAATAATTTCGGTCGATTTTCACTGCTGAAAATTGATTGAAAAATTAATTAATATTACTTATTGTGTGTCGTATGCTGGTCTTTGTGTGTCTTTATGTGTCATCTAAAGTTTGACACAGTTTTTGTGCGCTCATGAAGACATTTACATCTTGTGTTGCGATTGCAGCCTTGCCGACATATGTGAGGGAGAGATGCCAAGCTGGGTGTCGTCCTCGTAGCTCAATGGTAGAGCATTGGAGCGTTATTCCAAGGGTCTGGGTTCATTACCCGGCTTGGACATTTTTCACTCTGTCGGTATTACACATAGTTAGCAACGTTAAAATTCACATGTTTATTATACAATAATTTCACTGCTGAAAATTAATTGAAAAATTAATTAAAATCACTGATATGTGTGTCGTATGCTGGTCTTTGTGTGACTTTGAGTCGTTTTAAGTTTGCCACAGGATTTGTGCGCTCGTGATAACATTTCCATCTTGTCTGCGAATGCAGCCTTACCAACATATGTGAGTAAAAGATGTCAAACTGAGTATCGTCCTAGTAGCTCAATGGTAGAGCACTGGAGCGTTATTCCAAGGGTCCAGGTTCGATATCCGGCTTCGACATTTTTCACTCTGTCGGTATTACGTCTAGTTAACAATGTTAAAATCCACTTGTTTATTATTCAATAATTTCACTGCTGAAAATTAATTGAAAAATTAATTAAGATCACTGATATGTGTGTCGTATGCTGGTCTTTGTGTGACTTTGAGTCGTTTTAAGTTTGCCACAGGATTTGTGCGCTCGTGATAACATTTCCATCTTGTCTGCGAATGCAGCCTTACCAACATATGTGAGTAAAATATGTCAAACTGAGTATCGTCCTAGTAGCTCAATGGTAGAGCACTGGAGCGTTATTCCAAGTGTCCAGGTTCGATACCCGGCTTCGACATTTTTCACTCTGTCGGTATTACGTCTAGTTAACAATGTTAAAATTCACATGTTTATTATTCAATAATTTCACTGCTGAAAATTAATTTTAAAATTAATTAAAATCACTTATATGTGTGTCGTATGCTGGTCTTTGTGTGACTTCATGTGTCGTCTCAAGTTTACCACAGGATTTGTGCGCTCGTGATAACATTTCCAGCTTGTCAGCGCTTTCAGCCTTCCCGACATGTGTGAGTGAGAGATGGCAAGCTGAGTATCCCCCTCGTAGTTCAATGTTACAGCACTGGAGCGTTCTTCCAAGGGTCCGGGTTCGATTCTCTGCTTGCACATTTTTTCACTCTGTCGGTATTACGTTTAGTTAGCAATGTTAACATTCGCAGGTTTATTATTCAATAATTTCACTGCTGAAAATTAATTGAAAAATTAATTAAAATTACTTATTGTGTGTCGTATGCTGGTCTTTGTGTGATTTCATGTGTCGTCTCAAGTTTGCCGGAGGATTTGTGCTCTCATGATGATATTTCCATCTTGTAAGCGATTGCAGCCTTGCCGACATATGTGAGTGAGAGATGCCAAGTTGGGTATCGTCCTTGCAGCTCAATGGTAGAGCATTGGAGCGTTATTAAATTGCTCTGGGTTCAATACCCGGCTTGGACTTTTATTACTCTGTTGGTCGTACACTTAGTTAGCAATGTTAAAATTCGCATGTTTATTATTGAAAAACAGATATAATTAACTATTAATGACATGTGTAGTCTACCGCTTTCTTGAAACAGATTTGTCATTGATTTTTTATTCCTATTATGTTAAACTTACTTGCATAGAAAAAAAATCTTAAGTTACTTGAAATAAAAACTCATAGAGAATGCAATTCTTGAAGTCTTAAGTATCGCTTTAAAAGATCATATAAACTATTTGAAGAATTACTGAAATAAAACATTTGTAGCGATACGAAACTTTTTTCACACGCTTTCAAGAATGAAATGAGATGGAAAATCATTTTTTTTTTCAGAAAAGCGAAATATTGTTGAATTTAGTTTATAGAAAATATCATTTGCCACTAGACATTTCATCAACGGTGAAATAGACAGAGCATGAGAATATTTCTTTAAATTTAGGAGTCATGAGCTCAAAATACATGCGACAAAGTGGTTACCTAAAATAAAAATTATTTTCACGAGTAGATTACAGAAACTATTTTAAGTTGCAATAACAACACTATTAAACCGAAGGCTGATTCTTTCTGACATAGATTTCCTGATATACAGGGTGTCCATAATTATTGTCCGGGCTTCTTTATTTCTTCTTGTGATTTAAAAACATGACGAAAAATATTATTACATATTTGTAAAGTTCAACTCAAAACTTTTTTAATAACAAAAATAAAGCTGAGTATTTTCAGCCAATATATGTGGCAACCCTGACGGCGTCGCATTGTGGAAAACTGAAACATGAGAATTCAAAATGGCGACAACACAATAGAAAGCAATGTGGTTCTTCGAAACAAAAACCGTCAACAATGAACAATGGCTTTATTGAATTAATAAATTTTTGATAAATTTGATAAAATTTTAATATTAATTATTATTTGATTTCATTTGATTTGATTGTCTAAGAGGGACTGTCCAGACAAGGAAACGAAGTCTGTAGAGCATAGTACTCCTCCTTGTCCCTTTATTATGATCTTAAAAATCACAGTGTTCAGCCGTAGTGAAGCCGCCAGAAAACTCGACAATGGACGGCAAATTTATAAATACAAGTATGAAAGAAAATCGACCTACGGCCAGCCCTGCCAGGAATTGTCCAATCGCAAGCAAGTGACAGGGACTGATCGAGCGCTTACATTAGTGGTCCATCACTGCCGGAAAACAGATTTTCCCTCGCGACACTCGGCAGCGTGGAGCATAAGTAGATTGTGGAAGCTTTTGGGTGCGCCGGAGAAAAGCCCTCGCGGCAAACACGGTATTCTCTGCCAAAGCTCTACGCAAGACAGAACCCACAGACAGGCTCCCTAAGTTAAATTTGACAGGTAAGTTAGATGATTATATATGTTTTTTAGTTTCCTCTTAAGAAATGGGCGTGTGAGGATATTTGTGAGCCAATTTTAGGAGAGTTTTTAGGTGTACATGAGATGCCATTGGCTTGTCAGTGTGCAATGAAAATATTAATGTGACGCTGTGCTTTGTTCACCACACACGCATCGGTCTGCAGATGCACATTTGAATTTTGTAGGTACTGGCGGAAGGGCCGGAGAGAAGGGCGGAAGGGTGCAGCCAATAAGAAAAGCTGTAGTGTGAGGGGTGAGGTAAAATAGTTTGTAGGAGACTTTGGGGATTAGCGTATAAGTATGTCGGCCTTTTGTTGAAACGGTCCAATGTACTTGCCAGTCTTTTAGAATATTTGTCTTTAATGATCGTTTGATGTAGTTTGGTAGAAGGGGAAGGTTATAATCGTTATTTGATTAATAACATTTTGAGTTGCAACTTTACGTATATGTAACATTAAATAAACTTATTTAGCTGTGGTTTACGAATATGTAATAATATATTTCGTCATGTTCTTAAATGAAAAATTATGAGGTAAGAAAACACCAATAAAAATTTGTGGACACCCTGTATAAGGAATCTCCATATAAAGTATAAGTAAGATTCTACTATAACAAAAATAATCAGAACTATCAGATCTTTACCGCAAATAAACATTATAGATTTTCCTATTCTTGTTAAAGAGGAAAAAGTTGAAGGTTTCAAAGTTGAGGCAAAGCGAAAAATAGTTTTTTTTCGGCGGCCTTTGATTCTACATTGTGTTTTAACCATTACTGTTGATTTTTCAACACTACTAAGTTAGATGCACATGCATACTTAAAAACAAATCACAAGTACTTATAATAAGAATTCCTAAAGCACGCGAAGTTTAAGGCCTAAAAATTCACATTTTAAGATCTGATAAAGTATGTGAATAATCGTTGATAGAAACAATTTTTAGCGATACGAAACTTTTACAAAACCCGTTGAAGAACAATACTATATAGGAAAAAAAACCCCACTATTTTCACAAAAGTGAAATTTCGTTGAATTTAGTTTTGGAGACAATATTATTTACGCCAGGTTTTTCTCCTTTGATGAAACCAGTAAGATAAAAAAAAATTAAAGATATGTATACAAAGTATGCACACAAATGAATATCTATGAGGTGTTTTCGAAAAATAAAGATAAAGTCCATTACAGCAGAAAAGAAAAAGTTTTAATGAGCGCGTTGGCAACACATATTGTAAAAGAGAGAGATTGTGTTAACCTTGAACATTTGACCTTGTCTGTTTCGTGTATCACGTGTTTATAATGGCTGCGTCAATTCAGAATCACGCCAAATGTGAAGTACGTTCCGTCATACGTTTACTTCATGAAAAGGTGAGCGTCCAGCAGATATTCACAAAGAAATTGTTTCCGTCAATGGGAACATTGTATACGATGCACAAAATATAACGAAATGAATGGACAAAATGTAACGGAATGGTGTTGTGCTTTCTCTGTTCCAATGTTTCTCTGACCAATGTTCATAAGGAACCCAGAAGAGGTAGGCCAACTGTGATCTCTTACCTTGCCCCAGCGACTATCAATTATTCCTTTACATGATGAAACATCTTGCAGGGTAAAACTTCCCCAGAAATGATGAGATCAAAATCGAAGTTGAAATGTGGTTTTGACAACAGGCGGTAAACTTCTATGACTGTGGGATACAAAAGCTCGTACCCAGACTTAACAAATGCCTGCAAAATAACGGCAACTGTGTCGACAAATAAGCCATATACCAGAAAGTAATTTGTAATGGACATATTATCAGTTTAAAGTTTTTTGAATGAGTATGCGGCATTGTATCTTTACTTTTCGAAAACCTCTCGTATATAAAAAAAATATTTTTTTTCACAAACATATGTCAGGAACAAGTTCTGGTTGGAACATTATTACTTAGCCGATGCATCGGTTAAATAATAAGAGTGTGCCAATCTAAATTGTATTTTATATTGCACCCATGAAAAAAAAAATTAATACTATTCAACATAGTTGAAAAATGTTTATGAATTTGGTTTGTCTACCTGTTCGGCTCTCCTTGATCTAACTCTTGTAAATATATTCTGAGTACCGTGTTGTTGTGATTTACTATAGAATATCTGGTAAAGAAAATTAAGTAAAATATTTATAATTCGTTTACAGGGACACACAAAAGAATTCTGTTACATTATGGTCTAAGGGGAAAATATTTTATGGTGCGTTTTAATGATGTTATGATATTTCAAACATAATGAAATTTTTAAAAAATCCTCAGGAGGACTACATCTTTTTCCTAGATTACGGAATGCATAGCATTTATCATTTATTTACAGAGACACACAAAATATTTCGATTACAGGACTGACTACGATGATCAATAATTGCTATAAATGTGTTTTACACTCTGGTGTGCATTTTAAAACTTATTTAATTTTTGTGTATTACACGTGTAATCGATTATAAATTTTATCCATCATATACAAGGTTGCACGAAAGAATTCGCACACATTACCGGATATGAATAGCAATTGCTGAAAATAGATTTTTACTGAGAAATGTGTTTTTAAATTTTTTATTTAGCTATCTCATTCCATTGTATGACGAAATGAAATTTCTTAATAATATTCTGCTAGTGTAGGAAAGTGTGTCATAATCTATGCCTGATGGATGATTTTTCGTTCTTGTTTCTTTATGAATTAAGTACGAAAAATAAAAACTCCCAGAACATGGAACGTTTGAGATCTAAAAAAAATGAATTTGCAGGTGACATGAAGTATTTGAAGAATCAATGAAATAAAACATTTTGTAATGATACAAAAATATTTCAGAACTAAATGGTGTGGGAAGGATTGATGTTTTCAGAAACGTGAAATTTGGCGGAATCTAGTTTAGAGAAAATATAATTTGCCAATAAATTTTCTAAATAATAATTCTGTTAGTGTTGAAAAGTGTTTCATAATCTATGCCTGATACATGATTTTTTGTTCTTGTTCCTTTATGAATTAAGAACGAAAAATAAAAACTTCCAAAACATGCAACGTTTGAAGTCTAAAAAAATGCATTTGCAGGTGACATGAAGTATCTGAAGAATCAATGAAATAAAATATTTTGTAATGATACAAAACTATTTCAGAACTAAATGGTGTGGGAAGGATTGATGTTTTCAGAAACGTGAAATTTGGCCGAATTTAGTTTAGAGAAAATATAATTCGCCAATAAATTTTCTAAATAATATTCTGCTAGTGTTGGAAAGTATTTCATAATTTATGGCTGATTTTTTGTTCTTGTTTCTTTATGAATTAAGAACGAAAAATAAAAACTCCCAGAACATGCAACGTTTGAGTTCTAAAAAAAGGGCATTTGCAGGTGACATGAAGTATCTGAAGAATCAATGAAATACAACATTTTGTAATGATACAAAACTATTTCAGAATTAAATGGTGTGGGAAGGATTGATGTTTTCAGAAACGTGAAATTTGACGGAATTCAGTTTAGAGAAAATATCATTTGCCAATAAATTTTCTATTGAGGTAAAAAAAAAAAAGCAGACTACGAAAATGTTTCTTTCAATTTAAAAAAATAAGTATAAAAAATCCATGCTATAAAGTGTTTACCTATATTTAAAAATGTTTCGCAAGTATATTATAGGAACTAGTTTAGGTTCCACCATCAACACTATTAAATCTATGTCTGAGTCTAAAAGTATAGTTAACCGAAACAGAACTATCATATCTAGACTGCAAAATCATTATAAATTTTCCTTTTTAACACTTTTCAACATAGTTCAAAAGTGTTTATGAATTCGGTTTGTCTGTATGTCTGTCATTTGTCCGAGCTCTAACTAGCGTAAATATTCTCGTAGTGCCTTAATATATATATATATGTTCTGGGGTTTACCATGGCATGTTCTGTATTGAGAATGAAGTGTGTAGAATTTATGTTTTTTTACAGGGACACTAAATAAAAATCCGTTATATTACGGTCTATGGGGAAAAATCGTTTGCGGCGCATTTTAACTATATTACACAATTTTAAACATATTCAGATTGATACATATCACTGAGGTGCACTAAAAGCCACTTCCTCTAGAATATGGTGTTCATAGAATCTAGCATTAATTTACAGGGACACACAAAAGAATTCCATTGCATTACAGTTTATGGAGAAAAATCATTTGCAGCGGATTTTAACGATGTTTTACTATTTTAAACGTATTGAAGTTGATACATATTTTTGAGATGCACTACAGTGCGCTTACTGTAAGATATGGTATGCATAGAATGTATCGTTCATTTACAGGGAAACTCAAAATTATTTGGTTACAGTACTGTGTATGAACAATAAATGTTAGTAGCTCGTTTTCAGTTGTAGTACACAATTTTAAATGGAACTAATGTTTTGCATATTAAATACTGCATATATTACATTTCCATTTATTGACGGAATTTGTTAAAGAGAAGTTTTCAATTTATTTCCTAACTGGTGTACATTTTAGCGTACGTGTAGTATACATACACATCTATAGATAGTATACAGGGCTACGCAAAAGAAATCGGATATTTCGTTTTACTATTGGTAGTAATTGCTGAAATTGGATTTCCAAATGTATTACGATTTTCTAAATTGCATACGTAGAAAACTGTGAAGTTTTTTTTTACAGTATTCTGAATGTATTGGAATGTGTTTCATAATCCATGCTAGATGCATGATTTTTCGTTTCTTTTTTTTTTTTTTTTTTTTTTTTTTTGCTAATGAAATGTTTTCGAATTGTAGCGAAATGAGCATTAGTTTACTCAATCCTTTGATTCGAAGCGCATTGCCATTCATTATCCATTGCCACTATATACGACAGACTTGATAGCTTAGGTAAGAGAAATATTAAGTACGAGAAATAAAAACTTACAGTGAACTGAAAATTAAAAACTTGCAACGTTTGATACCTAAAAAATCGCATTTAGCTATAAAAAAAATTTGCGAAGGGTCACTAAGAGAAAGTATATTTTCAATTCAGAAAAATATTTCAAAACGTTTTGCAGAACGACTTGAGATGGAAAAGTTGTTATTTTATCAGAAAAGTGAAATTTTGCTGAATTAAGTTTAGATAAAATATCATTTGCTCTAAGGTATGTAATGATGCGAAACTATTAGAGCATAAAAATTAACTAAATAAAATACAGACAAAAAGTGTTTATCTATATAAAATTATATTTTCACAGTTAGTAGTTAGGAACAAGTTTGGCTGGTTTTATAATTATTTTTTAATCAATGCATCTGTTAAACGATACTGGTGTACGAAATTAAACTTCGTACCACACTGTACCTGAGAAAATACTATTTTTTCTTTTTAAATTAGATTTCCTTATACACATTCCATCTAGCGTGTCCCTTCCGGTGGCTCTGACTCGGCCCCTTCAGTGGGGAAGACGACCGTACGTCCGACACAAGGAGATGTTCTTCAACATGACGGAGGCAGGAGACGGATAGACCGACACCTCACCGTGGTACGCCAGTGATAGAGGGGCGGGAATCTTCACATAACTTTCAATCTACTGAACTGGATCGGCACCGTCTCTTTGACGTTTTTGAAGGAGGTTTTCCATGATCGTCAGAGTCCAATAGTGGTTCTTCACCTAACTTTCCGTTGTTATCTAACACGTGTTGTGTTTTCGTTTTGGTGTTTTTGTGTGTTTGTTTTTTACATGTGGATGATCTCTCAGTAGAGTCAATCGGGAATCACCTGCATTTCGCTGCAGCGTTTGCAGGAAGCAAAGCCACTGTGGGAGACAACCTTAGCCAAGGCGTGTCTATGCGTCACGGACTCTTTTTCTCCAAGTTCCCTGCTGGCGAGAGGTCTCTCCTGCTGGTCGCGGCCGATGAACAACTCGTTTCCTTCCTTCCTAAGACTCCATGATCGGAAGCCGTGATAAATTAAGGGTTATTGGGAAACCCGGCATGTGGCCTAGGACCCGGTTCTCTCTTTAGGGTTCCGGCTACGAAGCCTTCGGAAGACTCCAGCATCTCACCAGGTGTTTTGTGTTAGTGTCCTCGTGGCTTGGGCTACATCGCATGTCGCAGGGACTCGTCTTCAACACGTGTGCTCAATGAGAATGATGCGCAGGTGGCGGTGCACCCACCGGTCAAAGCTTTACAGGACTCTCCTGGTAGAGCGTGTTATAAGTCCCTCAGGACTTGGGTGCGGCGGTTGACGTGCCTGACGGACGGCACAGCTCAGTTTATACATATTCCATATATAAAGGGTGTTCACACATTTTTGTAACGATTTTGACTTTCTGTATTATTTTAATTTAAATGAAAAAATAAAACCTATATCTGATAAATTCAAAATATGGTTTAATTAACGTTTGCATCAATAAAAATATTCGTTGCTTTAAAATGTCGTGGGAAATTAAACAATGTATCAAAAATTATGTATTTGCACTTTACGGAAAGAAATACTCTTATTCGATTATTGCGAAAATGTGGGAAAAACATTTTTACTTTTTCTAAACGTACAATACAATAAGTTTACATTTCACTAGTAAAAAAGGTAAGAAAAGCATACCCAAGAAAGGTACATTCGCCACTTATTATATCTAATGTCATATCTCATGTTTAAAAAAAAAAATCAAACTTCCCAAAGAATTATCGCAAAATCTTTAAACATCTCGATACGAATTGTAAACAAAATTATAAAATCCTATTTAAAGCTAATCAAAGACGTGATATTCACCGAAAACAATCCGAAACATGTCCGAAACTAATCCGAAAACATGTTTCTGAGCGTAAGACTATATGCAAATTGTTGTATGAAAATCATGTTGGGTAATATGGGTGTATCATAACCTGGGTGTATCATATTGATTATCAATAAATTTACTCAATCAGTCAATATTGTAGACTACATTTTTGATTTATTTTTTTTAATAACTTGTGTTATACAATTTAAAATTTACTTCTAAAAACTCACAAAAATATAGTTTAAGTGTTTCAGATGCTTTTCTTTTTAATTGTTTATCCAGAATTATCATTTAGTATATCAGGAATACAGTTTTGTAGTGGGTTTTAATCTGTTTTCTAGTGGACGCTTGAAAAATGTCCCAAAATTCAGGTAAAATGCTAGATAATTTTTTTAAATAATATTGTAGAAACAAACATTAGATCCGGGGTAACTTGGTTACGGGCGTCTTATTCTTTTAGTGCTTACAACCACTTGAAAGTAATGTGTCCCATTTTAGCACCATAGCCGTCATTAGTGCCATCTTGTGGGGCTAATATAAGACGGGGGTTTAACTTTCTTTTTACTTTTATTTTTATGACAAATATTTTTATCAATAAACAAGTAAAGGAAGCAAAAATACAAAGTATAGTATCTTTTATTTGAGTCTATACTCAACAGCTCGAAAGTGACTGTGGAAAGTGTAGATTTGTGTCCCGTATTGATCAACTTAATTATTTTTAGCTATCCATCACGTGCTCTGTTAAAAAAACTGTTTTTTACTTACCCATCATACTTAGTGTAGGGTAAGTCTTGTAACCGTTTTGAAAATCGAAAAAAAAAATTGACGGATTTACACGTTTCAGACACTGGAGATCCTGAAAACATATCTTTAGAAAAAAAAATTGCCGTCCGTCTGTCTGTGTGTGTGCCTGTAAACCCTCTATCTCCCGAAAAAATTTAGATAGACACATGAAATTTGGTATGTACTTAGAATATACTAATGGAAAGAAGCTTATTGAATTTCATTAACCTCGATTATTCGGAACTATATTTTTCGGACTCTCGAAATTTTCGTTCTGATAAGAGGTACATAAAAATTTTCGAAATTGTTTATTTTGAGGAGTGTATATAAAAGACAATATAAAAACATAATTTTTTCAGTAAGAATGAAGCCGATCGGATAATTAGTTGCCGAGATATTTATAATTATATTTCCGCACTCTTTGATTTTTCATGACCCTGTATTTCATTCAAACTTCAATTCAAATATATATTTTAATTGAAAATGAGACGCTTAATCTGACGCAGTAAATCGTTAGCTAATATGATTATCAATTTTGGAGTTATAAGGATGTTTCTTTTACGCAATTCAGTAATAGAGCATTTAAAGCGAGGCTAACGAAAAAGACAGGCTACCGCGGTGCATTCCACATATCTTTTTTTACAGACCGCTAGAGTGACGTAATGCTCTTTTCGTACACTTGCATTGGTGCATTCGAGCATCACGTGACTCCCGCGGTCTGTAAAAAAAGATATGCGTAAAGCACCGCGGTAGCCTTTCTTTTTCGTTGGCCTCGATTTAAAGTTTATGACGTCATCAAGCCACGATTTTACGCCAATTGCAATGCATTTTAAAAATACTTTACACATGCTTTATTTTCATATTTTATATTATGCATATCCATGATGGGTAAGTATTAAGGTCGCCCCTAACGACTAGTTTATTTTTCAGATAATAACAAACAGAATATTATGCTATTTTATATAAATACCTATGTACCTATGACCTAAAACATTTCTAAGTGGACATCTATAATGAAAATTTGCAATGAGAACATTTTTTGAAAATAGGCAGTCATATTAATAAATAGTTCATTACTGTATTTCACAAGTTATTGTAAATTTACACAAAATCAAACGAATGAAAGAAAATGTTTGCCTAAAGCCGAAGAATGTAAAATACAAAACTGAAAAAAAAAAATTCAAAAAAAGTATGCTGGTTTTTTTTTTTTTTTTTTTTTTTTTTTTATGTGAATATTAAAATATTGTAGGTGGTTTTATTTCAGAAAAGTTGCTTATTATTCACCCCGGTGAAATTTTCTTACTCAGAACAAAGTTATTATAATTTATACACCGGAGAACGTATAAAGTCGCTTAGGCAACTTTTTCCGCATGCAAATAGGACATCATTAGAAGTTTTTCATATCATCTGCTTTCGATATTTGAATTTTTATTAACACGGAGGAATAAATTTGTGGTCTATTTTCTTTAAAAGGTTCGTTTCAGAAGTTTATCGCATTATGCATGATTGAGAAATTTTCCTTTTCTTCCCTTTTCTATGAAATTGATTTGAGAATTATCACAAAATTGAAATACAAATGTGCTGAAATACGAATATTTTAATTTAATTTTTTTTAAAATCTAGATATCGAGTTTATCTTTAGAAACCTCAAAAATCGATATATTTTCAAAATTTAAAGAATAATTTATAAAAAATAATGTTTCTTTTACGGCTTCTAATATTCGGAAACGTTGCCAAGATTTTTTTTGTTAGTACATTCAACTGTTTTATGAACCTCAAATGAAGGTTTTTCGGATTTTGTTAATTCTCAAGTAAACATTTTCATGTTCAACAAATATGTTTTACAGACAAATATTATAAATAAACAACCCTCAACATTATCATTAAATTAAACTTTATTTTAGTATTTTTCTATGTATAAATCCAACTACGGAAAATGTTTAATTGTGAATTGTAGTATTTTAAAGATCAATATTCCAGTTACAAAATACGGGTTAAAACACTATAAAAACTATTCGGAATCGTTTTCAAAAGTCAATAGCAGCACAATAAACTTTTTTTAAATAAAATATTATTGAAATCTCGAAATAATTCTGGTTTCTGAGGTTTCTAAAGATAAAGAACACTTTTTGAAATTTTGGATAATTCAGAAGAGTTAATTGTTTATTTTCGTTTGTGGCTACATTATATTTTTTGAGTTTAGGGTTATTTTATGTTTTTTTACAGTGAACTTAAATTTTCTTGATAATCTGACACACACACACATATATATATGTGGGAATTGGGTCTGTTTTCCTGCTTGAACTAAAACGACAGAGGCGAAGCCAATCAGCGACTTCATCTTAGTATTGCGTCATATATTCTATGTTGAAGCATGCAAGCTCCGGACAACACTTCAAAAGGTCAAGTCAAAGGAGGTGTTTTGGATCGAAGGGAATCTTTTGCAGAGTCGATGAAGTTGGTGATTTGCGGTCGTTTTGAACTATACTGAGGACGTCGACACTGAGTTTTTAGATTAAATAAGATGTAATGCATATAATTAAGATGGTTCATTAATTATTCATATTGTTACATGTATTGTTAACTTTCTTTGTAATTAGTTACGTTAATATAGAGTTTGATTTTAACGTGATGTTTCCTAGTTTATTTGAAGTCAATTGAGTGAATTATTTATTAAGTTGGTGTCAGAGAAATTAAACCCCATAAGTGGTGTCGAGAAGCGGGATAGAATGAGTGTTAATGCCCACTATTGAGTAGATAGAGTTCTGAATTTTATGAGAGGAATGTACATTTAAAGTGAGATTTTCGAACCTTTTTTTATCATGTCAAGGTTAGTATATATTCGAGAATTAGACATTTCTTTAAAAACTGAAAAGGCATCCAGTATTAAGAACTTGCATCGTTTAATTTTTGGCCATGAAAGTGATAGGAAAAATCGTTCCAGAATTAGAAAGTTTACGGGTTTTCCTTTTGAAGTACATAGTGGGGAATATAAGGGGAAACTTCAAAAAATTAAAGATGAATTTTCGTTAAACGAACCAATTACGATTTGTAACGTGTTATGTATTAATAATTCTGGTACTTTCGTTGATATAGTTGTGAGGGTTATTTCTTGCCTGTGTAATCTAAATGTATTGAGGTCAAAGATAATTTCCGAAGATAATGAAATTAGTGATGACGAAACTGAACTATTAAATGAGACTGAAAATAATGCTAGCATTGGTGCTGGTAATATATCTTGCAATAAAATTAATGATTTGCTTCTATTTCTGACATAAATTATTCTGCTAGCAATAAAAATGAAATGACTCAACGTTTAACCCCTGACTTTATTTTAAAACCATCTATTGGCATTAGTGATATTGAAAATATGATTGCGACATATAGTGGTAGTCAGTATGAAAGTATCGAAAAGTGGATCGCTGATTTTGAGGACGTAATGTCTTTATTCAATTTAAGTGACTTGCATAAATTAATTTTAGCAAAACGCCGTATGACTGGTAAAGCTAACTATTTTTGAAGGTGAAAGCAAATTGAATTCGTGGCACAGAGTGAAATCGTTACTAGTTTCTGAATTTGGTACAGTTTGTAATTCTGCAGAAATGCATCAGTTGCTATGTAAAAGGAAAATGAGGGATGGCGAAACTCTTGATGAATATTTTTTAAATATGAAACGACTATGCTCTCTCGGAAATGTAGAGGATTCTGCTTTAATTCAGTATGTTATCGGTGGTATTAAAGACCCTGTTTTCAAGAAATCATTTTTATATGGTTGTAACGATATTAGCGAATTTAAGCAAAAGCTTAAAGTATATGAAAAAATAAGATCCTATAGTGAAAATGTGAAATCAGAGATTGGTGTTAAGCTAAAATCAAAACCTGAAATGGATTTTAGTATCAGGTCAAAGGTAGTAAAGGTTATTCGTTGTTTCAACTGCGGGGGGGGGGGATCACAAAAGCATTCACTGTAGAAACAAGGATAAAGGCCCTCTTTGCTTTTTGTGCAATTCATATGGTCATAAATCTTTTGAATTCAGTAGGAGAAAGGATGTAAAGACATCAAATGAGCGTTCTCAAATAAATATTGTAACGAGTTTCAAGGATTTAATTCTCAAAGAAGTTAAATTAGACTCATTGAAGTTGATACAGACAGCCAGAAAACGCTTTTAAAAAAGAGTGTTTATGACAATTTGAAGAATGTGTTCAAATTGGAAGCTACGGATACGTTTTTGACTGGTTTGGGGAAAACATTGATTAGGCCAGCAGGTTATGTCAAGGCAGAAATTGAGGTTGATGATTGGAAATTTGAAGATGACATTTTTGTCGTTAACGACAGTTCGATTAATTTCGATTTAACTATTGGCATTGATGTTATTCATCAAGGTACTTTAACAGTTTCTGGAAATGAAGTAAAAATGTGCAAAACCGAGGATAAATCAAATAATTTTTGGGTTAATATAGTAAATATTTTATATGAGCCTAAACTTGATTTTACTAATGTTACTGATAAGGGTTTGCGTTCAGAATTGTCTCCCTTAATTCAAAATTACACTGCCTACAAAATTAAAAACGTTAAAATGAAAATTAACCTTACTGATGAAATTCCAATTTGTTCTTCTCCTCGAAGATTACCTCTGTGTGAGAAAATATTGTTGAAACCCAGATTGAGGAGTGGGTAGCACAAGGAATTATTCGTAAGAGTTCCTCTGATTTTTCATCGCCGGTGGTTTTAGTTAAGAAAAAGATGGTACAACGAGACTTTGCTTTGACTACAGACGTCTTAATAAAAAGACCATACGCGAACACTTCCCATTGCCTGTCATAGGTGATGTTATAGATCAATTGCATTCGGCTGAGGTGTTCACAACAATCGATTTGATAAATGGTTTTTTTTTCATGTAGCTGTTGAGGAGGGTTCTCGAAGGTACACTTCTTTTGTAACTCATAACGGCCGATTTGAATTTTTGAAGTGCCCGTTCGGATTGACCAATTCTCCAAGTGTATTTCAGAAATACATTTATAACGTGTTTCGAAATTTGTTAAAGGACAATGTAGTGGTTATATACATGGATGATCTGATAATACCTTCTAAAAATGAAACTGAAGGCTTGGAAAAACTTAAACTTGTTCTTCAGACTGCATCTGACTATGGATTAGAATTAAGTATTAAAAAGTGCATGTTCCTGAGGCGTGAAATTGATTTGTTGGGATATAGAATTTTCAATGGAAAATTATATCCTTCTCCACTTAAAACAAAGGTAGTGATGAATTTTCCTGAACCAAAAAGTATCAAGGATATTCAAAGTTATTTGGGATTAACGGGATATTTTCGAAAGTTTATAAAGGATTACTCGGTTATAGCTAAACCTTTGAGCGACATGTTGAGGAAAGATTCTAAATTTCGATTTGATGTGGAAGAAAAGAAAGCCTTTAGTGAGCTTAAAAGTAGTTTGTCTTCCGCGCCAGTTCTGTCAATATACAATCCCAAAAGTATAACTGAAATTCATTGTGATGCTAGTATTGATGGCTACGGAGCAGTATTAATGCAACAGTCCCCAATAGATAATAAATTTCATCCTGTGTATTTTTCCAGAAAAAAAACAACTGAATCTGAGCGGAAGTGTACTAGTTACGAATTGGAAGTTTTGTCGGTGATAGAGGCCTTAAAGAAATTTAGAGTGTATGTATTGGGCATTCCATTTAAAATAGTTACCGATTGTAATGCATTTAAAATGACTATGGAAAAAAAGGAGATGAGTACAAAAATTGCGAGATGGGCAATACTGTTATCTGATTTCGATTATGAACTAGAATATAGGCCAGGCACTAAAATGAAACATGTTGATGCATTAAGTAGGAATCCTGTTTGTATGGCAGTTTAGGATAGTTTAATTTTAAAAATTACTCAGGCTCAAGAGAATGACGATTATATTAAAACTATAAAAGAAATTTTGAAGGTAAGACCTTATGATGATTATTTAGTAAAAAATAACGTTCTTTATAAATGTGTTAACGGAAGTGATTTGTTGGTTGTCCCAGAGGAAATGCAAATGAATATAATCAAAGCTGTTCATGAAAAGGGTCATTATGCAGTTGTTCGAACAGAAAAGATCTTAAACTGATTTTTACATTCCTAAGGTTAAACAAAAGATTGAAAAGTGTATTGCAAATTGTGTTCCTTGTATTTTAGTTAATCGAAAGTGTGGTAAACAAGAAGGTTTGTTACACCCTATAGAGAAAGAGGATATTCCGTTACATACTTACCATGTTGATCACTTAGGCCCTTTGGAAAGCACTCATAAGAATTATAAACATATTTTCTCAGTTACTGACGATTTTACAAAATTTGTTTGGATGTATCCTACGAAATCTACTGATGCTGACGAAGTAATTTCAAAGTTAGAAATTCAAAAAACTGTTTTTGGAAATCCAACTCGTATAATTTCAGATAATGGTGCAGCCTTTAAGTCCAAAGCTTTTGATGAATATTGTATCCAGGAAAATATTAAGCATATTCCTATTACCACGGGTCTTCCAAGAGCTAATGGTCAAGTTGAGCGGTTGAATTCCGTTATAATTTCTATTTTGACTATGTTGTCTATAGATAGTCCTACGAAGTGGTACACACAAGTTAGTAACGTGCAGCAAGTGATAAATTCAACTTTTCAGAGAAGTATTGATACAACCCCTTTTGAGTTATTATTTGGAACTAAAATGAAATTAAAGAATAATATTGAAATTACTAATCTTTTGAATGCTGAAACACAGTCCGATTTTATAAATAATCGTGAGGAATTGAGAAAAGAAGCGAAAAAACAGATTTTAAAGGTTCAAAATGAGAATCGCAAAACCTACAAGCTGAGAAGAAGAAAACCTAATAAATTTAAACTTAATGATATCGTTGCTATAAAGCGTACACAACAAGGTCCGGGTTTGAAGTTAAGACCAAAGTATTTGGGTCCTTACAAGGTTGTGAAGTTAAAGAGTGGTGATACTTATGATGTGAAAAGAATTGGAGTTACAGATGGTCCAATGATTACCAGTACTTGTGCTGAATACATGAAGCCATGGACTGATACTGGTGAAGTTTAGTTAAAGAAATCCTGATTGTGACATCCTAATTGTGACAGCAGACTGACACAGACTTGATGATATATTTATGAATAGTATGAATTGTGTTTTTTTCGTGACCGTTTTTTAAAGAACTTTAGTTGCTGGTTTTATTTCTTTTGGTGGAAACATATTGCAGATTAGTCACCTGAGGGCAGATGACAGTCAGTATGGCCGAATGTGGGAATTGAGTCTGTTTTCCTGCTTGAACTAAAACGACAGATGCGAAGCCAATCAGCGATTTCATCTTAGTATTGCGTCATATATTCTATGTTGAAGCATGCAAGCTCCAGACAACACTTCAAAATGTCAAGTCAAAGGAGGGTTTTGGATTGAAGGGAAGCTTTTGCAGAGTCGATGAAGTTGGTGAGTAAAGACGGTCGTTTTGAACTATACTGAGGACGTCGACACTGAATTTTTAGATTAAATAAGATGTAATGCATATAATTAAGATGGTTCATTAATTATTCATATTGTTACATGTATTTTTAACTTTCTTTGTAATTAGTTACGTTAATATAGAGTTTGATTTTAACGTGATGTTTCCTAGTTTATTTGAAGTCAATTGAGTGAATTATTTATTAAGTTGGTGTCAGAGAAATTAAACCCCACACACATATATATATATATATATATATATATATATATATATATATATATATATATATATGCTTTAAATTTTGTAACAGTGAAAGCATAGCTCAATTGTTAATGTAATCTTTCACTACAATCACTTATTTTCAGACATTGAATTGTTTCAAAACACACTAAAAGATAATGCATATTTATAAAAGTTTTAAAAAATACGTTCAAATACACTGAAAGATAGTTCATATGTATGAAAGTTTTAAACATATTTTCGCCTTCAGTCTTGAGGGATCATCAGTTAATTCTGTTCTGTTTCTTCTCTCCGTTTCATGGACATATGCATTGTCTGAATGTGATGTCACAATATAATATCTGAATATGATGTCACAATATAATGTCTGAATAAATGGGTAGAACAAGTGATTATAATGATTGATATATGACATTATGAATGATTAAAAATAAAAATTCGTAGCATTACATTAACCTTTAGTCTTGAGGCATCACCAGTTAATGCTGTTCCGTTTCTTTTCTCCATTTCTTAGACATATGCATTGTCTTAATGTAATGTCGGAATAAATGGGTAAAACAAGTGATTATAATGATTTATATATGGCATTATGAATGATTGATATATGACATTATGAATGATTAAAAATAAAAATTCGTAGTATTATATTAAACTTCAGTCTTGAGGGACCATCAGTTAATGCTGTTCCGTTTCTTCTCTGCGTTTCTTAGACATATGCATTGTCTGAATATAATGTCTGAATATGATACCACAATGAAATGTCTGAATAAATGGGTAAAACAAGTGATTATAATGATTGATACATCACATTATGAATGATTAAAACTCAAAATTCGTAGTATTACATTAATCTTCAGTCTTGAGGAATCACCAGTTAATGCTGTTCCGTTTCTTCTCTCCGTTTCTTGGACATGTGCATTTATCTTTTAGTGTGTTTTAAAACAATGTAATGCCTGAATAAATAGGTAAATCAAGTAATTATAAAGATGGATATATGACATTATAAATGATTAAAAATAAATATTCGTAGCATTATATTAACCTTCAATCTTGAGGCATCATCAGTTAATGTTGTTCCGTTTCTTCTGTCCGTGTCTTAGGCATATGCACTATCTTTTAGTGTGCTTTAAAACAATGTAATGTCTGAATAAATCGATAAAACAAGTGATTATAGTGATTGATATATGACATTATGAATGATTAAAAATAAAAAAACTGAAATCTTTCAATTTTATTTTATTAAAACTATATTTTACCAGTTAAATAACAGGATTCAAAACAAAATGAAAAGGTGAAAATTTTGTTTGTCAGGAAGGTTTTAAAAAAGTCATTAAATGGTTTAGACTAGTAAAAAATTACGAAAATTTCTTTTCTAAAAATTGTCAAAAGTGTTTTAGTAGAATGATTTAAACTTAGCTCTACCGGGCTTTATTGAATTTAATTAACATCGTTTATGAGAAAATAAAAACTTGATCTTTTGACTTAGATTCTGATTTTTTTATTATCTTAAAATTATTATTTGAATAGACTGTTCGAAAAAAAGAAAAAAAAACAAAGAAAACATTTTAAGAAGTGTGGCCGAAAAATTATAACTTTTCAGCTATTTACAAAGTATCAGTTTTCTGTATAGATGTACATTTTCAAAGATAAGGTAAGAAAATTTTCAATAAAATTCCTTGTTCTGTATCTATTGAAAATTATGCAATTTTAAAACTAATGATATGGTAAGTAAAAGTTAGTTTTTTTTTTCGAAATACTGTCGGTTTGAATTGTAAAGTAAATATCCGTTTTACAACACCAACGTAAAAAATCCCCATCGTAATTAGTTAAACATTTAATTATTCTTAAAATTACGATTTTTTTTTAGTCGAAAAAATTAATTTTGATATTTACGAAATATTATTTACAGATATCTGTAGAAGTGGAACGATACCAGCATCTAAATGAAAAGAATTCTCTAAAATAAATTTGGTAGTTATAACAAAATTTTGTTTGTTTGCCACGTGAAAGGTGACATCATTTTAATTAAAGATTTTATATTAAGTATCCCAGTCTATGCAGTAGTTTTAATAGTATGTATGCTAATATGTATTTACGAAGAGTATTTATATTAAACTTCATAGATTTAGTTTTCGTGCTTATAAAAATAAATTTTAAATCATTTTGCATCTTCTGAGGACAAATGGTTTTAATTTGGTACTTATGCAATTGTAGGATATTTTTCAAAGTTTTATTTTAATATTTAAAAAGTTAAATATGACTTGATTATGCTTGATATGACTTGATATGATTTCAAAAGTATTATTCGTGTTGCTATTTCAGAGAAAAGTCTTTAAAACTGAAGACATGGTAATCATTTAATCCTTTTGTATTTTTTAAATTAAACATTTCTCTCATATTTTTTTCAAGTATTTAACTGCGAAATTTAAAGCTTTATTAATAACGATATTAATAATATATCTAGTTATAAAATACTGTTTACATTAACGAGCGAAATTTTTAAATATTGTTAGAAAACAATTTAACTATTTCTGAATCAATGACCGCCAATTTTTAATTTTATTGTTTTGATTACTGATTAAATAAATTAGGAATTAAGTATGTTACCTTAATTTGTTTTAATCTAATTTTAAACTTCTGATTATTTCACTGATATATTTATACTACTTATTATTTGGTATGAAAAATGGACAGTATGTTTCAAACTGTCATTTTTAATTTTATGATTTATATATTTGTCATTGAAGAAAGCATTATTTGATCTTTCTCTTAAAATTATACGCAAAATTGTATTAATATTTAATTTAATTAATAACTAATATTTTAAACTCTAAATCATTTTAGAGTATAAAATATTACACTCAACTGCTCACCTGTTCTGTTAAACAGAAAAATATATATATATTGATAATATTTTAGTATATTTTACCATAAATAGTGACTATTTCTTTAGAAAAGCTTAGGGTTTTTATCCTACGTAAATTGTGTTAGTTAATCAAAATATAATACATAAAATATCCAGGCCGGCAATGAGATAATTTCCGGTAAACTGCTTACGCAATACTCAAGAGATGGCGCAACCTGTCTTATGAAAGAGCTTATCAAGCAAACTTTCAGATAATGGATTTCATTCTTTTATTAAAGAGGTCCATCGCTTATTTAAAAACATTGGAAAAATTGATTTTTAGATTTCCACGTTTAAAAATAAAATATTTGGACACTTGTAAATCGATAACCAAAAAGCGTACTTATTTTAAAGTAAAATCTTTATAGTAAAATAAATGTTGTACAGTCTAATAATGTAATACTGAGAAATAAATATTTTTAATTGCGACTATTTTCGATTTTCATTTTTGTTCAGGTTACAATGAATTGTGCACTTGCAGAACTACAAATTAAAGGTTTTAAAAATAAAATAAATTAGATGAAACGTACTTATTTTATTGTAAAATAAATGTTATTTAATGTAATTTAATGTAATTTAATAACGTGATGCTAGTAAACAATTATTTTTAATCGAGACTATTTTTGATTTATACTTTTATTCATTTTACATGGTATGTGCATTTGCAGAGCTACAAATTGAAGGCTTTAATAATAAAATAAAATATAAAAAATAACAAACTATTTGGACGCTTTTAAATCGATAACCAAAAACGTATTTATTTTAAAGTAAAATCTGAATAGCAAAATAAATATAATAGTACAGTGTAATAATGTGATATCTTTTTAATCGCAACTATTTTCGATTTCACTTTTGTTTAGTTTACATGGAATTGTGCAATTGCAGAACTATAAATTAAAAGTTTTAATAATAAAATAAAATATATAAAACGTATAATTATTTTATTGTAAAATAAATGTTGTACAATGTAATAACGTGATACAAGTAAAAAATTATTTAATCGAGACTAATTTTGATTTATACCTTTATTCATTTTATATGGTACTAGCATGCTACGCCCGCTGCGCTGGCCATTTTTCTAAATGTACCTTAAATCAAACGAAATGGCTTTGTATTTTAAAGGAATATGGACCTTCACCTACGGATGCTACCCTAGTCAAAATTTTTAAACGAACCTTGAATCAAACGAATAATATCAATGGATTTGAGCATGTATTTTAAAGCAATAGGGACGTTCACCTGGTTTTTCCTTCAATATTGCTGTAAACGATGCGAACGACATTGCGTTATATTATATCATACATTGGACAAAATTTGGGCTAATAAGAAGCAACTCATTTAGTTGATCATTTATAGTAGAGTTTTGTAGGGAACTGAAGCCATTATGAGATTGTGACAACAGGAACTAAAATGTTCTCCAGTCAACATACTACTAAAAAAGAGAGCATTACAATGATTCCATAGATTGACTATTGAACATAAATAATGTTCGGGTGATTCATTTTCGTCTGTAAGTTCTTGAACTCCGTCCTTCTTTCTTGTCTCTATGTGTCTCTGGTAACGTAAATACAATCTCACTCTATGTTACGTTATATTTCATAATATACGTCCTTTACTGGCAAGTCTACTACGGTTTTTAATCTTTCGATTCCAGCAGAGTAAATACAGTGAAAATTGTAATAAATTGTTTGCACATAAGGAACAGTGTTTAACTTTCATATTTAAAAAAATGGTGAAACACAAAAAAGTGCATTTTTAAAGCTGAATATGAATAAAACTAGTAAATCTACAGATCAGCCTCAACGTCAGCTCTGAAAGTCAATGTTTTTAAACTCACTTTTCATAATACTTAACATCTTACAATCCGCAAATTAAATTATTTAAATTACTACATATATATTTATATGCATATAAAATAATTTGAAGGTTTCAGAAATTAGAAACGTTAAATTAAACACGGTTTATGCAATAATATTCTGACATTCTTATTAATTTCTTATTATATTTTTTAGATTAAAAAAATACATTTCTTCAGGGGGTGGGGGGGGGGGGCTCTGCCCCGCTGAACCCTCCGTAATCTTATTAAATTTATATTCGTGATTTCCTATTATTTGTGTGAATGATTCTAGTATATCTTCCATTTAGTTCTGCACAGTGGTTTTATTACAATAAGCAAAAATTTTGAAAATAATTTCATGTTATCCTAATACCTAAATAGGAATATTTACTTACCTGCCAATCACGAAACACTCGTATCTGATTGATAAGTTGAATCTCCTGTACAAAAGTAACTTATGGAAATGTAAACTGAATCTACTATATATTTCACTTATCTATTTCAGAAATCTAGTATTATTACAATTTTTGTTTTCGAAAAACAGTTTTGATGGTCATTGTACAATATTTACTTGACCTAAGTACATCCTGATCTTTTTCGATGGCAATAGCATACTAAAATCTCCCCAAAATAGGCTTATTTGGAAACTTTTAAACTTATTGTGTAATCATTCACAATCGTGCCCACTGCCAATTCACTAAATAGCAACCTTGATTTGGGGCTATAAAGTATTTTTTGTGATAACTTTTTATGATCTCAGTTTCCAGTAATTGTGCTATTTCAGGCTGTATGATGAGTTTTACTACGCTAATTTCTTTAGATTAACTATCTCGTTGTACGGGATATTACATTCTATTTTTAAAATAATACTAATTTTCAACCACGAAAAATCCACATCTCTTCCAGAAAATGAATAATATCTCATATAAAAATGTTTCGGCTATCATTCTATAGTAGTTAAAAGGTAACTTGTACCAAAATAAATTCTCATTTATTTTAATAAAATATTAAAATCACCCAATAATATTTTATTTTGCGAATAAAATATTGTAGCAAAATCGTCTGAGTTACTTGAATTTTATCATTTTGATATTCTTTGAAATATGGTTGCTAGGTTACGGTTAAATTGAAAAGGAAAATAAAAAGGAATGCATTTTAATATTTGCAAAAAATGATAAAATAAAATGTATTATATTATTAGAACATATGTATAAAATTACACCAAAAATTGTACACCTAATTTAAAAAATCTGACGAATGTATCAACAAAATTTCAAATTAATTTGAATAATTTAACACCTGACTTGATAAATTTTAGCCTTCATAACTTACCGTTTAAACACATTAATCAAATGCGACATTTTATTTTCAACGACTGAAAAATTTCAAAATCGTCTGAATTCCCATAGGAAAGCATTATGATCAAAAAAGAAATGTTCTATATTTTCCGAACGAATGAGCTAAATGTAACTAAAAACTATACAGCTAATTCCGGGTATCTCACCAACATACCTACCAAAAATCAAACTAATCGGATCATTTTTACGGCAGTTATCGCGGAACAGACAGACAGACAGACAGAAACCAAAAACTTTTCGGGTCTCCACAGTGAGCCTCAACTGACAACTCGGCAATTAAAATGACGCCATTTTTACTTTCTTTCCATTTTTTAGACCAATTGCATTCGTGAAAAAAAAAACCCGATGATTAACTCCTGTAGAAGAAAAAACATCTAGTAAAAATCTTCCTAATCTCCCATAATCTAGTCCATTTCCAAGTTTGACGTCAAACATTAGAAGTGCTTGAAACTATATTGTTACTAATGTACCAGAGTTAGTTACAAAATGAAATTATTTACGCGCCAAGCTATGTTCCATTAAATAATGTCAAATTACTGTTAATTCAATTATAGATCTTTCATTAACAAAATTCCACACCTTAAATAAAACTGACAGTGATAAAATTAGTTCTGCAAAATGTTTAGTCATAATCTTTTTAGTGAATACTTAAACCGAAGATTTTCTTTCCTTTTCTCTGAAGAGCATAATAACACGCAGAAATAAATTCATTTGTCACTATGTTTAGCTGCTAGGGCTGTGTTTAGGTCGAAAATGCTTTATAATGATCGAAAAATTATCTAATCAGATTTTCAGGTAGTCGTTTTTTTATTATCCAGGTTGAAATGATAAATCGACAAATATTATTTATTCCATTCGCCACCATTGACATTACAAAGTTCTTCCGTACATTGGAAGCACCCCACCAGTGGTTGAGAGGTTTTGCTCTCAAAGCTGGTAGACGGGAGGTACTGGGTTCAAACCCCTATCGCACTCGTCGACCTAACCATTCGGAGTTTTCCGTGGTTTTCTTCTAACCTTTCCGTAAATACGGTTTAGGATCCCTTAGAAAGACCCCCACAGAGGGCACTCCCCCCAGTGCCTATATCCCTCGTGTAGATTATCGGCCGTCATAAAATCAACCAACCGTACATTGGAAGCATTGCTTTTTTGGTAAAACTTTGCTTCATAATAAAAAACAAAAACCATAAATTTAGCAATCGCTAATTTCAAACGTCGTCTAATCTTCTGTAGTCTGAATCGTCGTCCAGAGTAACCTTCAAACATAAAAGAAACATCCAACAATATAGTAAAAATGCCAACTGGCAGGTGACCGGAATACGGACGATTAGTCCAATATCTTTTTAAAACATTCCTAAAGAAGGGAAAATATGCAGAAAAAACTAAAAAAAAAAAAAAAATGACGAATCAAAAAGAGCATCGGAAATTTATTTCAGCAAGCATTGTATCGCAAAATGTAGCTTTTTGTGATAGTAATAACGCATAAATGCACACATCTCCTTAAGAATATTCTTTAGTTCCTAACTTTTGACGCAGTGAATATTTCTATAGGTGAAATTGGCGATATATTAAGATAAATAAATAAATAAAAGAATAGACAATATTCGCTGATCTGAATTCGAAACTATAAAAATAATGTTTGGTGAAAACAAACCGGCATGTTTCTGTAGTAAATTTTTAAATGTCTAAAATTTAATTTTATAATATGCGTTTGAGTGGCAGACATTCACTAAAATTCAAATATTTGATCCCATATTTATAACAATAACTGCTATTTATATAATTTGCATTTGAATATAAAAATTTACTCCAAAAAGGATCTTGTATACACGAAAAAACACTATTATTGGTAATATTGCTCAAGCTGATGTCACGCTTATGCATTTTTGGCTTAAAATCACATTGTTTGGCGATAAAAATAAAATCTAAATCGTAAATAAACAAATAACATGTAACTCATAAATGCAGTCATTTTTACAATTACATCTGCTAGTTCCTCCTGTACGTCACATGATAGGGGAGTTACATAAAAAAATTAACAGAAAGAAAAAAAAAGAAAAAAATTGTCACTAATATTTTACTTAATCAAATTATCCGATACATTTTTGTTAACCTGACGCAAACGATAAATCGCCGAATATTGACAATTGCAATCTCATGGATAGCAAATATTTTTAAGCTTTACAAACATTCCTTTGGTGTTTAAATTAAATATTATGACTCATTAAAACAGTTTTTTTTCTTTCTTTTTCTTTTTTTTTGCGGGGGGGGGGGGGATTTTAAATAAAATTAATAACAGAATTTTTCTTTTATTTTTCTATGAGTTTGCATTATTTTCCGATATAGCCGTTTCAATTCTTTGGCCAACGATAATGGTCGCCAAAAAATGACCTATGGTAACCTTATCGTCCAAAATAACAGAACTCTTCATCATAATTCTATAACTAATCAACGTAGAACTATATGTTATATACTAAAACCTTCCCTGAAAAATTATCTATCCAAAAGTGCAAGTTACATCAAATTCCATCCATTCAGCAGAACTCGAGTTATAAAGGAATGGAACGAAATTTCCGTTTGTGTTTTATATATATAGTACATGAGCACTTGCAGAGCTACGAATTGAAGGTTTTAATAATAAAATAAAATATATAAATTAAAAAATATACTATTGGACGCTTGTAAATCGATAACTGAAAACGTATTTATTTTAAAGTAAAATCTGTATAGAAAATTAATTGTTGTACATCCTAATAAATATTATAAGATAATAATTTTTTTAAATAAGTGACTATTTTTTTATTTTTACTTAGTTCAGTTTATATGGAATTGTGAATCTTCAGAACTACAAATTAAAGGTTTAATTATAAATATTGCACTTTTTATGTAAATATATTAGTCTAAAATCACACCAAATTTATTGCAAGTGTTTAATATAAGATTTTTACGTAAATTTGAATTGAGGAAATAAAAGACAGACATATAACAATATGTCATATGCAGAACCGGTGTGTACGACAGGTGCAGCCGCATAGGGCCTGGTATAAAGGGTTCTGCGTCAATTCGTCGCGCACAATTCATCGCGGAACAATTCATCGCGCACAATTCGTCGCGGCGACAATTCATCGCGGCGACAATTCGTCGCAGCGTCAATTCGTCGCGGCGTCAATTCGTCGCGGGCTCAATTCGTCGCGACGTCAATTCGTCGCAGCGAAAACGTCTTTGAAGGCTATTATGATAAAAATAAAGATAATTCAGTAAAATTACTTACTGATAATTTGTTTTTTAGATTTAGAGAATTGTAACTAACATTTTACAGGCAATTTTGGAGGAATCTTTTTTCATATGTGATTTTTGTGAATTTCCCTGATGAGAACATGAAGGTTTAATGAATTAGAACAACTCATTTCTTATTTAAATTAGAGATCGAATAAATATTGCTTTAGATTACTGAAAAAATGGCGGAAGATTTAGGGTAAAATCACCCAGAGCATGAAAAAATGACGAATACAAATGCTAGAAAAAAAATTACATATGCGTACACAGGGTAAAAAAGAGGACCCCCCCCCCCTCCTCCTTATATTTGAAAGAATTAGGAAGTAAAAAAAGTATTTAGAGATGTAAACATAAAAACTTTTTGTGATTGTTTATTGAACTGATCGCTTCATAAATGCAATTTCATTATATGATATTTTGGCTTTAAAAGTTTTTTCATTCATTTTATCTATACTAATAAAAGAAAGTTGTTTGTTTTTCTGAGTTCTGTGTGTGTGTGCGAAATGACAAGTGAAATCTACCGCACGTAGAAGTCTGAAAATTTGGGTGCGGATAGTCCAAGGCAGTCCCTGAAGACCTGAGGCTCAGATTTTTCATATTTTAAGACCCGGGCTCCCTGGGGCCTTTTTAAGGTTTTTGCATCTAAATTGTTAATAGTTTGCCCCGGTTTTATACAATCTCCCTTGTTTTCGTGAACATTTCTCCAATAAGCTTTCCCCCCATTTCCACATTGCAGTTAAGGCCCTGGCACCCTGTGACCCGATGCGTTGTTCACTTGAACCTTTTGTGTGGCCAGCTTTTTTCACCCTCTCTAATTGTGTCACTCTCTCAATACGTGACTTTTAAGTTGAGTCTTGGACTCCTCTCAACGGGCCACCACCCTCATATTTCTATTGAAGCCCTAGGGCCCTTTTTTAGCATTTCTTTTAAATTTTATTCTAACGATTAATTTATAACATATGCTTAATTTCGTCTAATTGAAGATGTAAAGCGCTACGCACGAGGATCTTTTAAGATGTTTTCCTCTTAAGGTCTTACTCAAAACTATCAGTTGGCCCCTTTTGGGATCTCTCCCTTAAAAATTGACCGATCCACTAAGCTTTTGTTTACTGATAACTTTTTAGGACTTCCAACTACAAAAGAACGATAAAATTTTTGTGCCCTAAATTGTTAATAATTAGCCCCATTTTTACCCGATCTCCTTCGTTTTTGGGGCTTTATCCCCATTAAGCTTTTCACTATTTCTACGTTCCAGTTAAGACCCTGGCCCCCTGGGACTCAGTATAGGGGAGAAAAAGAGGGGGGAGATGAAATAGGGGAGATGAAAGACAATTTGCCGAAATCATGTTAACTAAAACTCATAAATTAAACCCGTTTATGCATGAATTCTGCTGTCTTGTTTGAAAATGTCAGCCACCCTAAAATTTCAAACCGCTATACCTCAGCCATTTTTTAACATAGAGGCAAATTAAAAAAAGCTCTAGAATCCCAGGAGTCCCAGGGGGCCAGGGTCTTAACTGGAACGTAGAAATGGTGAAAAGTTTAATGGAGATAAAGCCCCAAAAACGAAGAAGATCGGGTAAAATTGGACCTAATTGTTAACAATTTAGGGCACAAAAATTTTAAAGTGCCCAGGAGGGTCGGGACTTGACCGACAAAATTTTGTCGTTTTTTTGCAGCTGGAAGTCCTAAAAAGTTATCAGTAAACAAAAGCTTAGTGGATCGGTCAATTTTTAAGGGAGAGGTCCCAAAAGGGGCCAACTGATAGTTTTGAGTAAGACCTTAAGAGGAAAACATCTTAAAAGATCCTAGTACGTAGCGCTTTACATCTTGAATTACACGAAATTAATCATAGGTTATAAATTAATCGTTAGAATAAAATTTGAAAGAAATGCTAAAAAAGAGCCCTAGGGCTTCAATAGAAATATGAGGGTGGTGGCCCGTTGAGAGGAGTTTAAGACTCAACTTAAAAGTCACGCATTGAGAGAGTGACACAATTAGAGAGGGTGAAAATGCTGGGCACACAAAAGGTTCAAGTGAACAACGCATCGGGCCACAGGGTGCCAGGGCCCTAACTGCAATGTGGGAATGAGGGGAAAGCTTAATGGAGAAATGATCACGAAAACAAGGGAGATTGTATAAAACCGGGGCAAATTTTTAACAATTTAGATGCAAAAACCTTAAAAGGGCCCCAGGGGCCCCAGTGGCCCCGGGTCTTAAAATATGAAAAATCTGAGCCTCAGATCTTCAGGGACTGCTTTGGACTATCCGCACCCAAATTTTCAGACTTCTACGTGCGGTAGATTTCGCTTGTCATTTCGCACACACACACAGAACTCAGAAAAACAAACAACTTTCTTTTATTAGTATAGATGAAATGAATGAAAAAAACTTTTAAAGCCAAAATATCATATAATGAAATTGCATTCATGAAGCGATCAGTTCAATCACAATCACAAAAAGTTTTTATGTTTACATCTCTAAATACTTTTTTTACTTCCTAATTCTTTCAAATATAAGGAGGAGGGGGGGGGTCCTCTTTTGTACCCTGTGTACACATATGCAATTTTTTTTTCTAGCATTTATATTCGTCATTTTTTCATGCTCTGGCTGATTTTATCCTAAATCTTCCGCCATATTTTTCGGTAATCTAAAGCAATATTTATTCGATCTCTAATTTAAATAAGAAATGAGTTGTTCTAATTCATTAAACCTTCATGTTCTCATCAGGGAAATTCACAAAAATCACATATGAAAAAAGATTCCTCCAAAATTGCCTGTAAAATGTTAGTTACAATTCTCTAAATCTAAAAAACAAATTATCATTAAGTAATTTTACTGAATTATCTTTATTTTTATCATAATAGCCTTCAAAGACGTTTTTGCTGCGACGAATTGACGTCGCGACGAATTGAGCCCGCGACGAATTGACGCCGTGAGGAATTGTCGCTGCGACGAATTGACGCCGCGATGAATTGACGCCACGACGAATTGACGCTGCGACGAATTGTGCGAGATGAATTGTTCGTTTTCGCTGCGACGAATTGAGCTCGCGACGAATTGACGCTGTGACGAATTGTCGCCGCGATGAATTGACGCTGCGACGAATTGTCGCCGCGATGAATTGTCGCTGCGACGAATTGTGCGCGATGAATTTTTCCGCGATGAATTGTGCGAGATGAATTGACGCGACACCGGTATAAAGGAGGGACTCCCGTATAGGAATTTCTTGTGCCCGAAACAGCAAACAGTTGAGTATTTCATTGGGATTCCCAGTTGTAAATCAACACCATTCGCTGTGAATGAGTAAATGTATAACACATAATAGAGGAGCCATGAAACAAGTGGGTAGGTGTGATCGAAGATCGCTCAAAGGGTTTCGTTCAATATTCCTTTCAAAACATTTTATCCTTTATTTAATAAATGCAAATAAATTTCATTTATCAACAAAACAAAAAAAAAAGTCATGTTTCTTATAAAGTAAAAATTTACCGGTCTATTTTTTTCGTTTTTTCGAATATCTAAACCAGCTCGATAGCGGGCAAAGACCGCTATTATATTGTGTAATAATAATATCCGTCAGGCAGATTAAATGCGATATTTAAAAAAATAAATTCAAAATTAAACAAATTGTACACTTTCAAAATGTTAAAATATGCAAATATTTCCATAATCGGATTTTTAATCACAATTCAATATGTTTCTCAAACTCGTATATTTACTATTCGATCACATATGAAAAAAGATTCCTCCAAAATTGCCTGTAAAATGTTAGTTACAATTCTCTAAATCTAAAAAACAATTTAGCATATTTATATCAATATGAGTAAGATGTCTCTATTACTCATATTGATACTCGCTTTGTATTATTCTCAAACATCTGAAAAGTTCGCTAAACTTCCAATATGACGTCAGATTTTCTTTTCAATTCTCTAATGACGTGATATTAATCTGATTTGTGTACATACACATACTCATACTCCTTGGATTATTGAGAAATCTTAGACATTTTCCGTTTTATTACCAATATGACGTCAATCAATTTTATTTCATATTTATCTTTTTTTTCAATTGGTGAAACTTTTTATTTTATTTTCATTTTTCACGTGGAAATGGTCTGATAGAAAATTAATTATTGTGGAAAGAATTTCATCGGGGATTTTAAATTTTTGCCATCTGCTATAACGAAATTTTTTTTTAATTTAATAGGAAAAGGCTGTTAGAATTTTGGTTTTTTATCTCTATTTATTAAACTAATACGAATTTTTCAAATTTTAATATTTTGAGCTCTTCATAGCTGGTATTCAGCTATATACACAAAGTTTCAACTCTGTAAGTTATATAGTTTTTGAGAATGGCTCTGTGACAGACAGACAACGGAGCGGGAGTAATAGGGTTTCGTGAGATGAACGAAACCCTAAAAAGGTATAACTGTAGCATATTTGTACTATAAAGGAAAAGAAAAGTAAAGGATTGGACTGCTAACTTCATCAGCCAATCATATTTAACTACCATTAAGTAAAGAAAAAAGAGAGCAGCTAGCCAATCAAATTTAACTATCATTAAGTAAAGAGAAGAGAGAGTAGCCAGCCAATCAAATTTAACTGATGGCGGGGAAAAAAATTAATACGAAATATCTAAATATTTATTATTCATTTTGGTGTGAGTTATTTATTTAATAATAAAATTTATATGTGCAAACATGCTTATTAGGTGCGATCGTAATTATATAAATACGTAGCACCTATTGTCGTCGTCTGGTCCGTCCGTCTGTCCGTCCGTCCGTCCGTCTGTCTGTCCGTCCGTCCGCATATAACGCAAAAACTACCCAACCAAATGGTTTGAAATTTAAGATATGTTATCTTTGCAGAATTTTGTCGAAATATTTCAAATTTTATAAAAATCGAATCAAAACTTTAGAAAATATTAATAAAAACATTTATTAAGAAATGTGATTTAAAAAAAAAAAATAGGTACTTTCTTGTTATAGGAGCTTCCGAGGTTTAATCGTCAAGCGACCGAGATACTTATTTTATTACAGAAATTACTCTGCAGACGATATAATTCATTTCACAGAATTAAAAATCATCAAGATATGAATATTTATGTTAACTAGCCATAGTACGAAGGCACCTCATTTGTCACGTTTGACGTACAATTTCCAACTTGTTTATAAAATGTAAAATGTTTTATCAGTAAAATGTTTGATGCAAGTTGTGGATTATCTGAGGGGCAACGAAGGGCAATGGCCTTCCACTGCCCTCCCTTGTAGAAACTATAGGCCTAGTTCAAATAAACTGTTAACCGAAAAAAAAATGGCTGGGGTAACTCCACTCGACTGCCCGCACACTTTATAGAATACTATACCATTCAGATACTAGTTAATTCAAAACTAACAGAAAAAATAATAACGCAAGCAATTTATTCCACTAAAGTACTTCAATTAATATTCCGTAGTGGGATTCACATCAAAAGCTGACGTTAAATATGAGCAAACCTAACAAAAATTTGTTACAAATGCATGAGAATTATAAACCTTTTTTAACAAGGAAAGAGTCATTGGTTTTTTGAAACGTAAACATTTTTTCCTTCTTCTTCACCAAAGTTAATACATGGATTTCCATACTCTTTTATTTAGTTAAATGTATTTTACTGTGAGTAAAAAAAAAAGGAGAAAAAAAAAACATTTTACTAAATTAAGTCACATTTTGATAAAACATATTTGTTGTATCGACGATGTGAGCAATAAAAATAATTTAATTTTGAAATTAGAGAAAATTAAAAGGTATAAAACCAACGTTAAAAATGCACAAATAATACACAAAAAAGCAGCAAACAGCTGTTTCGAATCCACAAGCGAGATTCTTCTTCAGTACGACAAAGAGCAAAGCACAGCGTGCTAGAAAAAGCAAGGCTGGGCATAACGACAGGCAGGCGGTAGCTTATATACCCAATGTGGTTGGCGAACGCGCCAAAAGCAACCAATGAGAAGAAAGCAGCAGGAAACAACTGAGTGAACAAGTAGAGACATCTACTGGAGAACAACAGAAATAAAAGAAACCAAAGAAGGAAATTAAATTAATGCTTTCCAAATACTTAAAAAATCAGGAGTACTAGATAAGTCATTGACTAAGAAGTGAGAATTTTTAACCCCTTCGCGACGAGCGTCCTTTACAGGCTTTTAATGTTTTACCACGGTTTTTCAAAACAGAAATTTTCGCCTAATTGAATCGCAGAAATGCTAACATTAAACAAGGCAAAGCTTACAATAAAAAAAAACTGGTGGGAATAATCGAGGATTCTGAGCATCTTATGCGTCACGTATACGTGTCGCTCGTCCCCAAGGGGTTAATGATGTGGAAAGCTTCCCAAAAATCAAGATCAAGGTTAGAAGAACATTTTTGGATAATGGTGGCTGAAGAACCGCACTTTGTCGCACTGAAGAAGAATTTTGCTTGTGAATTCTTTGTCGTACTGAAGAAGAATTTCGCTTGTGAATTCTTTGTCGCACTGAAGAAGAATCTCGCTTGTGAATTCTTTGTCGCACTGAAGAAGAATCTCAATTGGGGTTTCTTTGTCGCTCTGAAGAAGAATCTCCCTTGTGGATTCGAAACAGTTGTTTGCTGCTTTGTTGTGTATTATTTGTGCATTTTTGACATTTGTTTTCTGCTTTTTAATATTCGTGCACAAAGGCATTATTTGCTATTTTTATATAAGAGAAAATGTTTATCAGTCTTCGTCAGAGAATGGTTGAAAAAACTTTTACATATCAAACTCGTTTGCTGATTTCTTCGAAAATATATACAGTTCCTGAGAGAGTGGCCTGTAATCGATTCACCAACTGCGGCTTAATCGAAATCCTAATTTGGGCGCTATCGTGTTTTTGGATTATTTGTGCATTTTTTACATTTGTTTTCTGCTTTTTAATATTCTCATACAAAGTCACACAAAGTTTTAATATTCTCACACAAAGGAACCCGTATCTCTTAACAGGGTAATTTCCTTTCCGTTAATTAGAGCATGACTCAAATATGGTTTAAAACCTTCTTCCAATTCCGGGCTGTTTCGGATGTGACTAACTTTAGAGATGGGTCTTTCGTTTTTTTTTTTGTATTCTGGGCAATTAGCTTTCAAATGCTGGGTGGATCCACACACGAAACATTTGTTCCATCTCTTTTGTTCAAATACACGCTCTTTGTCTTTGTTAATATCTTTGTCTCGCCAATTTGTTTTGGTTTCGGGAAATCTCTCATTTCGCGATTTTTCTTCGAACCTTGGCTGTTCAGTTCTTTTTTCGGGAGGGGGCCTTACATTCCAAAGTTTTTTCGAAGGGCCTTTAATCGCTTCATATTCGTCGAGACAATTTGCCAAGACTAAAGGGTCTTTGTAGTTTGCCCACGAATCAATGAAATGCTCTTTCAATTCGTTAGAAGTACGGCGCTTGATCTGGTCCGTTATCAATAATTTTTTCAGACTGCTGAAATCCTTAACCTCTAACCCATTTAACTAACCCTCTAAATAACTGTTGAGCTCGAAGATAATGTCCTTCCACGGGGCACCTGGATTGCGTGGATGTTTCATTCATTTTTGACGATACGCTTAGGGACTCATGCGGAAGCGGTCTAGCAAAAATCTCTTGACGTATTCAAAGTTATCCGTCTGCTCTTGTTGTTCCCTCAAAATTAACTCTGCAATTTCGACCGGCACTAAAGCTAACAAATGCGTCACTAAGTCACCTGTCTCTATTTCCGCTTTGGTCGCCTGTCGTTCGAACAAGTTTAAAAACAAAGTTATGTCAGAGCGTTCCGGATCAAATAGATGCATTATTGTTCGGAGCGGCAGTTTAGGTGGGCGTTCCGACCCGGCACTGTTAGTTGAACTACGTCTATTTGCATCTTGCGTCAATCTAAGCTGTTCTAACGTAAATTCGCGTTCTTTTTGTTTTTCCTCTCTTTCTCTTTCTTCTTTCTCCCTCTCATATTCCCTTTATTTTTCCTCATATTGCCTTTGTTTTTTCTCATATTCCCTTTATTTTTCCTCATATTCCCTTTGATTTTTCTCATATTCCCTTTGTTTTTCAGCCTTTTCCCTTTCTTTATTCTCTTTTTCCCTTTCTTTATCCTCTTTTTCCCTTTCTTTATCCGCGGCTATCTTATCTTCTCGATCTTTTATGATATACGCAGCTTGCGTAAAGGCAAAATCTCTGTCGTAATCATTAGCAACTTCGATTTTTTGGATAATTACCGGAATCCTGTCATTTTTCCCTATCTCCACTCCCAATTCTTCCGCTAAATTCTGCAAATCAATTTTCCTGCACTGTTTCAGATCAGTTACTTCTTGCATTTTAAAATTTTAAGCAAATACAATATAAAGAGGAAAATAATATTTTCGCTCGCTAACTTATGCAATAGGGATTCTAACACTTTATGAAAAATTTTCTGCTACTACCCACATAATATTAACAATTTTAAATACAATTCAATTTGAGGAATAATAAAAATAGTATACATATAAAAATAAATTTTCAATATTGTAAAATTTTCAATACACTGACACGTTTTTGTGTCGATCATACAAATTTAAAACAAATTTAGAAATTTGAAATTCTGTGTTCATAATTCAACCAATACTTGATATTTCTGACACCGCAGGTAACAATTTTCAGAGTTATAACAAAATGAACACTTTTTGCAACTGCTAAAAATTTTCTTAACATCACATATGCAAAATATTTTAGTATCAAAAACATCTATTCTTTCATAAATAATGGGAAAGTACAATCTTTGAAATCTTTCAATCAGGAATTACTAGACAATCGACTTATATGAAAAGTCGGAATTTTTACCTCTTTTTTTCAATAAAAAAAAAGAAAAATTACACATTTAGCCTGACAGTACCTCCTTATATTATTTTACTGCCAAAAGAAAAATTCACACTATCAAATTTTATGCTGATAACAAATACACACATATTTTTCCAAATATGTTAAAATTTATTAGATTTAAAAATTTATCATAATCTATCATAAATCAATATTCAAATAAAAATTTTCTCAGAAATGAATTTTCCTCACTAAAGAATATATAAACAAAATGAGAGCCACTCAAAAATGAATTGAGCTTACCTTTTCTACAGTCTTTGTCTGCATCATCTGGCCATCATTTCGGGCTATCATTCTGGCCATCATTTCGGGTCTGGCCTAGACGTCGTCGATTTCACAGGTTATCTCGGTTTGTCGGCTCCTGATGTTTCCTAGAAAGGGCTTGCTTCGGACTTGTTCTCTGTAAACACAGGCTTGCTTCCAGGACGGAACTGCGGTCTGTCGTGCCAATGCAAGGGCTTGCTTCGGGCTTGTTCTCTGTAAACACCGGCTTGCTTCCAGGACGGAACTGCGGTCTGCCGTGACACTGCAAGGCTTGCTTCGGTCTTTGCTTTCCTCTCCTGAACTGGCGTCAGATCTTGCGCGCTTAGATGCGGGCGGGCGTCACTGCTACTGTCTGGGCTCTCTTCACTAATGCTAATAAATTTTTGTCGAAATATGCGATTCGCTTTCCACCAGCTGTAAAGATTCCATGATGTTGTGTGTTTTGAAATGGGGTAGCGTGGAACCGTTTCAAAATGGATCAACTTCATTAAATATTTCAGAACAAATTTTAATAAAAAGCGTTCTCGAAATTTCTAGAGGTAAAAATTATTTACAACAATTTGTTTGGCAACACAATGTATTTTTTTGTATGTTATTGAGGTTTACTGTAGAATATTCGCTATCGGAAATGAAGTGTGAAGTTTTTATAGTTCTTTCACAGGGACACACAAAATATTTCCGTTGAGGTGCATTATGATCTTACCCTTTTTACTATATATCTAAAAACAGTTGATGTATCAAGTTTTCAATATTCTAAAGAACATCCGTAATTTCCTTTATACATTATTTTTTACATAGTTGCCGCTAATGGCTTAGTAGGAAATAGACTATTTTAATTTTAATGCCAACCCTTCTTGAAGACATAGTTAAAAGATTTAGTATTTTACTAAAATAAATCTGAAATTCTCTATAATGAAACAAATACTATTCTCTCTAAAAAATTCTAATATTTAGTTCGTAATTATATTTAAATTTCAATATTCCATAAAATTAAATTAAACTTAATTATAAAAAAATAAGAATTAAAATTTTCCTGGATACAAGACATTATTTTTAAATATTTAATTAAGTAAATTAAATAATAATGAATAAAGAATAATACAGTATATGTTTTAAAATTTAACATTATTTGGTATTTTTTAAATAAATGAATTTGTTCTATTTATTTTCCATATAGATATGAAAAATATGTACACCCTATTTTTTCATTTGCTGAAACAGCGTTATTAATATGAATTTTAATTTATTATTCTTGCGAAAATAATGTTAAAATTAAATTGAAAAAGTGATTTTATTTACTCATTTTGTTATTTTCTATTTTTTAGACTTAATCGTTAAATTATGTGGCTTTATTAATAAATTTCAAATGTTTTCAAACAGCGCGACTTTAATTAAAAAAAAAAAACTTATTTTTATAGTATTTTCCAATAAAACTAATTTTACTTAAATATTCAATTTTAGTTACTTGAGATATTTTATTGTATTTTTATACATTAATTAATTAAATATGGGACATAGTTAATGGACGTTAAATACTTTTAATAAAAAATAAATAAATAAAAAATAGTATACATAAAAAAAAATTCCAATAAATAGTTGTTAGCTGCATTTCACAATTTTAAATTAAATAAAAGTAGACAAAACTAAATCTTTTCAAAGGTCTAAATTGAATACTTTCATAATCAAAATTTTAATTTCAAAATGGGGAGCTCAAAAGAACGAGCTTAAACAACTTTTCATTAAAGATAAAAATATAAATAAATTTTTAAGAAATCTCTATTCTTAATTTTTTTTTATATTTATATATGCCGAATATATATATATATATATATATATATATATATATATATATATATATATATATATATATATATAAATCTCTGTAGTTAAAAATAATAACTGCAACTGTTGGTAACAGTTGATGATATGAAAGATATCCCTTAACTGTTAATTTCAGCTATTCTGTTAGATACAATTTTATAACCATGTGCTTTTCAAATTATGCTTCGGAATATGGGTAAATGATTATTGTAGTAATATATAAATTTTCTTTATCTTTCTTTTTATTTATTTAATTATTTATTTTCTCCACTCTTATTCAAATTGTTATTATGATTTATAATATTCCATTTTCAAAGGTATCCTTGTTTTCCAATCTTGTTCCAATGATTGTTCGGGTACGGATTTGGCACAATTTTTGCCATTAAGCTGGTGTCATTTACAGAAAACAATCATTCTTTGCTTATAATGTGGTTTCCCTGCCCTTGAAAAAGTGAATTACATTATAAACCTCCATATGTGTTGATACTTTTGTTTCCTTTTTTTTTCATTTGAATAAATAATACTTCATATATTAGGACTATATATTATAATTTGTAATTTGACACTGCTATATGGTATAGTAATTTCATTGTATATGGTCAGTTTCTTCTGTTTCAATGGTTAATTTTTACAATAAGTTTTTATATATATGTATATGTATATATATATATGTATATGTATATATATATGTGTATAGGTATATATATATATATGTATATATATATATATATATATATATATATATATATATATATATATATATTTGTGTGTGTGTGTGTGTGTGTGTGTTACGGTTATTATTAATAATAACCGGGCATTATGACCGGTCATTATTAATAATAACCGGATTAATCATAATGAACGTAACACACACACACACATATATAGTCCAAAAATACCTTTGTTAACAGATTTATAAATAAGCATTCTTCTGAAAATGCTTAAAAATTAATTTCAAAAGCTGTTCATAAATAATCAAACTGTTATTTAGAATAATAAAATACAAATCATTAAATTTCGTTCCATCATTATTAATTTTACGCGCTTCTCCACTTAGGTAATTATTTTCATCTAAAGTCGAACTTATAATTTACAGCATCTTTTAATCAAAGTTTTTTACATAAAATTTGGAGTTCGATTATCTGGGGATTCAAAAGGTTTTTGTATTTTTTACAAAATTTTTTGAATGAGATTGTAACAAGTAATTAAAATATTTTATGGTATTACAAAAGGTTATAATTTAAAATAAGACAAAAGAAAACGTTTTTAATTAATATCAGAAACGAATTCCTCTTTCATGTAGTCTGTTATGAATTTTCTGTTTTCAATAATGAAAAAAAGGGGGGGGGGGGTTGAATAAGATAAATATGTATATCACGGATTACTTAATCAGATAAGTTGAAATGGTAAAATATTAAGGGGAAAAATATTATTTAATACGTCAATTATTTATAAATAGGTTAAAGAAGTTAAATAAATATTCAATGAAAACTAATCGCTGCTATTACTCTATTTTATGATTTTATACCTCAGGAAAAAAATATAGTTCGGTCATGCATAGAATTTAATGTTTTATTACGAATTAATGGAAGTATAATATTTTTAAAATATGATTTTAATATTAGCAAACTTAAAAACTTTAATTTTTATATTGAAATAAAGCGAAATAATCTATATTTTAAAATTTAGTTAATAATTACATTTAAAAATTAAATATTCAATAAAATTAGATTATTATACATTTTCTTATAAATAACAAGACTTAAAATGTTACCGAATGAAAGAAATGACGTACTATTTTATTGAATGTTTAATTTAAGCTATTCTTCGATAAAATAAAAAAATAATAAAATATTCAGCACTTACATTAGCGTTATATTACATATTTTAAAATTAAAAATTTTCTTCAGTTGGTAATTTTTTATTTTAATTTAAATATATTCGCATGAAAATAACTAACTACGAAACATGACATGGTAATTTTTTTATTTTAAGTCAATGTTGTTACGTAATTAAAAATTTTAATTCCTTATTGTCAATTCGAAAAAATGTTTATAATTAATCATTTATTTGCCATTATTTAAATAAAATGCGTCAAATTTAACTAAACAAAATTATTTGTAATATATTTTTCTACATAGGTAATAAATACTATTCAAAAAGCATTATTTATATATTTTTTTTAATAAAGCTTTTTACATAAATTTTATGTTTCATTCCTTCAAGACTCTAACGAAAAGAAATTGTCTTTTAATCCATTTTAAATGATATAGCATAAAAATCAAATAAAATAAATTGAAACTGGTGTGAAACACTAAGAACTAAAATATCTTCTTAAAACACCATCAAGAACTTTAAAATGCGCTAAGCCTTTCGAAAGATCTGAGTCTTTCTTCGTCAGGCGCAAAAAGACGTGCGTCTACTATGAAAGCAGGAGCAAGACTGAAATGAGAGATAAGGGAGAGGAAACAAGCTGAAGCAACAGCCAATAGGAACGTAGAAATCAACAGCCAATCCTATTTTTCTTGTCCCCTTCTGTTTTCCTATTGGCTGTTGACTTCTACGTTCCTATTGGCTGTTGCTTCAGCTTGTTTCCTCTCCCTTATCTCTCATTTCAGTCTTGCTGCTGCTTTCATAGTAGACGCACGTCTTTTTGCGCCTGACGAAGAAAGACTCAGATCTTTCGAAAGGCCTAGCGCATTTTAAAGTTTTTGATGGTGTTTTAAGAAGATATTTTAGTTCTATAGCATAACAATGTCTGCTAAATACTTTAAACTTTGTAATTTAATAAAACGTAAAAATCCAATGTATGAGGGGTGTTCAAATGAAAGTGATTCGAGGTGTGTATCCACGAGTTGAGTCGGGACAGAAATGAGACACATACATAGATAGCAAAAACAATATGTAATGAGTGAAATGCATACAAAGTTTGTTTAACCCGTCAGCACACGCGCTGGGATAAAATCTACCCCAGCTCACAACTATTACTTAAAAATGTGCGAAAATCGTTCGTGATAATTCTGAGCTTTATAGTACCTTTCAAGCTGAAAGATATCAAGATGTGGCCAAAAAGAATTTACCTCCGGTTGTGAGATTTTCCATTCTTTTGTTTAAAAATTGTCACGTGGGAGGAAATTTACCCCACACGTGTTATAACGTAACCCATAATGATAGGAAAATGTTAATGCAAATGTTTATGGAAAAAATATAGTGTGCAAATAATAATATAATTTTTCTTTTAAACGTTAACAACTCTTGCACATACAGTTTCTATATATCAGTTTTATACTTTTTGGTATTTTTATGGCTGAATTTGGATTGTAAAAGCTTTGTATGTAATGATACGCGGACAAAAATCTTAGTGCTAGATTATTTTTTTTTTGTTTAAATATAAAAGAATTTCTTATTTTAAGTTAAATTATGTTCTTTATTGATTTACAGTTTATTTCAAAATATAAATTTTTGTTTATAATCAAACCGGGAGGAAATTGACACAAATAAACCCACTGGGGTTAAAATTTATCCCGCGCGTATAGCAACGTAATGGAAAGGGGTGCGTGTGCTGACGGGTTAAAAAGAATCACCCATGGCGTTTAGGCAGGTGACTCATTGCTTAGGAAGGTTACGAATTCCGTCCGCGAAGAACGATGTCGGTTGATCATGGAAACGTTTAACTCAATTGCGACGTCACGAATGTTTCGAAGTCGATTTTCCTTGATTGCAGTGTCAATGTCAGTAATCAGCTTCTCTGTCACAACTTTGTGCACCTGACCGGGCCGCAGCAATTGTTGTCTCCTGTCGGCCGTCGCTAAACATTCTCGCCCACCTCGTCACCGTGGGCTTCGAAACACACGTGTCACCTTACACAGCCAGCACTCTGTGATGAATATCCACCGGCTTACACCCTTCCAGTGTTAAAAACTTAATTACAGCTCGCTGATCTGTTTTAGATGCAGTTGCATCCACACCAGCCATTTTTAACTGAATGCCACGCCTAATACTACGTTCAGATCGGATAGTTAAGATATCTTAGACCGCCGAACTCACTGAGGGAGTTCCAGAAACTCACTTAGTGAGTTCGAACTTTCTATTGCTAGATACAGCCAGTACCACTCACTCTGATTGGCTGTGGTGGCCGATTGACTGTTGAGTATACCTTTAACATATGCGCATGCGCACATTCTATGTTTGTTCAGATCTCAGACACGGTGATGTTCAGTGAGTTATCTTAGATGAGTTTTCCGGTGTGGGCAGGTATTCAATTCCGGGAGGGTACCACCTCTAAAATGGCGGTCTAAGATATCTTAAATGTCCAATGTGAACAGGGTATTACGAATGAAGTTATCACAAACCTACTAGCGCATTCACCAGCGCACGCGTGGTGCATACAGCTTCACTATCGCGTTTGTTTCACGAAAATACATTGAAAACTGTTCGTATGCGACGCTTCGAATCACTTTCATTTGAACACGCCTTATAATTTGGGCATACCAGTAATCGCTATAAGGAAAGGGCATGTTTACAAACAAACAGTTCAATCAACCAATCTACCGCTTCATTTTTGTCATAGCTATCATTGCAGGAATTATCATGGCGACATAAGCCAATCATATTATATACCAGTTCAACGTAGACCAATCAAATTTCTCCATTTCATGAGTATAGTAGGAGTCATAAAGAACAAACAGGTTTTTCTTTCTAACCAACCGTAATTGAACCAACAGTGACGTCAGATGCCCTTTCCCTATCTATATTATAAAGGACAAACGTGTCCGTGCGTAACGCTGACGTCATTTTTCGAATGGCAACAGTTGACGATGAAATTTCAGCTTTGCGATTTTTACTATTGCTATTGCAATTTTATTAATTTCTAAACATCGAACATTTTTAATTTTTACACCGCTATATAGGAAAAAAAATCTACTTTCAAGTGATGTTTGTTTGAAAACTATATCTTAATTGCCTGATATATTATGGCTTATAAAATAAATTTCAAGCATGAATTTGGAAATGCCCAATAAACAAGTGGAATAATGTTGCCATTATAAATTTTTAAATAGTTACAGGTAGTAAAATTAATCAATTTTGACATAAAAACGTCATAAGAATAGGGTGCCTTTATATGAGAGTAGCGATATACCGGATACAAAATTTGATTTGTTCAGACGATTTTAGACAAAAAGAGCTTTGTAATAATTTAAGAATTTAAAAGAAAAATTATTCATTTTCCCCATAAACAAACATCGGATATTTTAACAGATAATATAAACAGAATATATTGTTTTAGATATTGCATTTTTATGAATAAAATATAAAAATATTATTTCACAAATTTAATAAAAATGATATAAAAAAGTTAATATGAGCAGTAAGAAACAACGTTTTAATTCACATTTCATCAGTATTAGAAAAAAATGTTAATTATACCGCATGTATGAAAGCTTAGTACAAAAAAATAACTGGATGGATAACTATACCGCATGTATGAGCGCTACATGCACAAGAAAAGCAACACCCCCCCCCCCCAAAAAAAAAAAAAAAAAAAAAAAAACATTAAATGCAGTAACCTTGACAAATAAAAATATGAAAAATCTGTTAGATTAAAAAAAAAAAAAATGGTTTTAGCCTACGTTCTGTAATCCGGGAAGTGTAATCCGGGAATAAATGTGAAAGTGGGTGTGAATGTGTGGCAGAATTTAGTGTCAAATCGGATGAATTGATGACTTTGTAAATTTGCATGCACAGGTGAAGTATAAACCAGAAAAAGATCTAAATTATGTTTTATTTGATTCTGACATACAGTTCTGAAATAAAATTCAAAATTTCATAATATTTTTACAGAATTAATGGCCATTTGTTTCGGTAAAAAATAGCTTTTGTTTATTTATAGTTGCCAAATTTTCAAAATCCGGAATAAAAATGTATCCATAGTAATTTATTTTGAATTGAAACATTTGAACGCTAATTATGAAAATTAAAGAAAAGGTTAAAATATAGATAAATTGCTTAAGTGATACAAAGAGGAAACACAAAAGGTTTATAAAAACCTTTTAATGATCGACATATGTTTCAACTCTCATATACGGTGCCATTTTTCAAGATGTATAACGATAAACAAAAATATTCTCGCAAATTTTTGAAAATAAACTTGAAAGAATAAATCATGAGTTCATATATGTAAAATAACAGGTGCTTTAAAAAGTCAACTGTAAACGTGAAAATTAATATTTCCTTATTGCTTTTTTAAAACTGAAAAGTACCTCATACCAAATTTTAGGGAATTCAAATGAGGCGGATTCGTTGCATATGTTCACGTTACGCATATAGATTTCTATTGAGAATTTGAAATTTGAGAAGACATTTGCAATGAATCCGCCTCATTTGAATTACCTAAAATTTGGCACGAGGTACATTTCAGTTTAAAAAAAGCAATAAGGAAATATTAATTTTCACGTTTACAGTTGACTGTTTCAATCATATGCTATTTTACATATATGATCTTGTGATTTATGTTTTCAGGTTTACTTTTAAAAATTTGCGAGAATATTTTTGTTTATCGTTATACACCTTGAAAATGACGCCGTATATGAGCGTTGAAACATATGTCGATCATTAAAATGTTTTTATAAACCTTTTGTGTTTGCTCTTTGTATCACTTAAGCATTTTATGTATATTTTAACTATAATTAGGGATCTTATGATGTGATTATGAAAGAAAAGGTTACAAGAATTAAATTTTTACGTACAAAAAGCAGATGAAAATGACGTCATATTTGAAACGAAAAATGAAAATATTTTTTAATGAAGCATGAAACATAAATTTCTTTTTTGTACAGAAGAGAGTTTTCTGCCATAAATAACGTCATAATTAAAAGAAAAATAATAAACAATAATTAAATTATTGAGAAACCATTTTGTTAGAAAATAATGACGTCATATTTGAAATAAAACGTGCATTTTTAAATATTTTTAGCAATACAAAGACCTTGAACGTCAGTACGTACAGAAAAGTTTTTATTGACAAAAAATACATTAGGATAAGCAGGTAACGTTTTTTTAAATCTCTTATTAATAATTTATCTAACTTTTTATGATTATTTGAAACATTTATTTTTCTTTTAATAAATATTTTTATTTTTATTTTTTGATATATTCGATAGGAATTCCTTTTCTTTCCAGTTGTCATAATTTTAGATGAATTTGCAATTTAGACAACAATGCATTAGTTTTCAAACTTTAATGTGAGGTTACCATTACATCATGAGTATGACCATGATGCCACGAGAAGTATACTTTGTAGAACCTGTATTTGCAATTTTCTTAATTATTAATTATTTTTTAAATTAAGGGTATATTTATTTAGGAATAGGGAACACTATTATTTTTAAATACTGCCATAATGTTTTGACCGTTTCATGTTTGAAACAAATTAAAATGCATAGTTGCAAATTATTCATAAAGTTGGACAATAGTTTGTTATGTAGATCATAGAGATAAGAACAATACATATAAACAAAGACAAGTATATACGTAAATATTTGACTTTTGAAAATGTCGTCATATTTTAAATTATGCTTCAATTTTCATTCTCAGACTTTTATCTTCCGCATGTGCATAAATTAAACGTCCTTTTAACGTACAATGTTCTACAATTTTGTTTTTACTGAAATTTTAAAAATATACAAAGTTGGTGTAGAAGTTGTGAGAATATAATAAAATTATGTATTATGTATATAAAATTATAAAATGATATACCCATGATGTGATTCATGGGTCTCTGTAGATGTTAGGAAAATCTTGTCTTCAGCGACTTGCTTTCGATGCTCTCTTTGTACAAAATTGAGCTCTTTCGGAAGCAGTCGTGCGGCGACGCGTTTCATGCATAAAATATAAGTCATAATGTCATGAAGGCACTTAAAAGAGATTTTCACCTCTTGATCCAACTCTCTAAGACACAAACGACGATTTTCGAGCACCAGCTTCTGGATTCTGTCGATGTTTCAGTCGTTTGTAAATGTTGAAGGTTAACCAGAGCGAGACAAATCCTCTGTTATTTCTCGGTCCACTTTGAATGCTGTATACCATTCATATGCCTGTGTTTTAGACATGCACGATTTATCGTAGGTCTTCTGCAACCTTTTCAGTGATTCGGCATACGAAATTCCGTTTGTAAACAAAATTTAAGACATTCTGTTTGTTCATCTAATTTTTACCATTGTAAAAATTTCAAAGTACTCAAAAGTATTACTAAAAGAACAGCTGGTGTAAACACATTAAGTCACAAATGTCGCTCAAACTCCGCACTGTAACTCTTTACAGTAGTACCAACTTACAAAAAAAGTCGTAATGTATATGTACGTCTTTTAAACGATAAATTCCTTTTACACAAAATGTAGCTCGTTGTAACATATTTACTTATTTCCGCACTTTCAAAAGTAAGAAAATATTGTTCAACCTGATGCTGTATTTTCGCCCGGATAAAAAAAACGAAAATATGGTTCAACATCTAACCATATTTACGCGCCGGTAAAAGCCTATTGTTGTTCAACGGGGGACCATACTTTCGTTTTAAATAAAGCAACTTTCTGTGGTTCAAGAACGAACGAAATAAAGGTTGCAGCAACTTTTATCCATAATTGTATCAATGTAGCACCGATTATTTTTCAATGAATTGTGAGGGGCTGGGGGTGAGGGATTCAAAAAGAGATTTTGTAAAGCTAAATACATTCTTAAATCAGATAAATGCTACTATTTTAATATAAATTTTTATTCTTTGATGGTAAGATATTATTTTTTAAATGAATAAAATGTTAAAGAAATCCCTTACTCATTCTAAACGTAATATTTATGTAATATATATTTTTTTCTCTCCAAATACGACTTTCTAAATAAAAATTCACATTTATCAGCATTCTAATAAGCATTCTAAAAATTCACATTTATCAGCATTCTAATAAGCATTCTAAAAATTCACATTTATCAGCATTCTATTGAGCATTCTAAAAATTAATTACAAAACTGTTAGCAATTAATCAATCTCTTATTTACTAATATAAAATGCAAACCCTTAAATTGTATTGCATCACTATTAATTTTACATGTCTTTTCGCTTAAGTAATTAATTGCCTTTAAAACGATTCTATGATTTAATTTCTTAATTAAAATTTTTACATAAACTTGTAAATTTTATTCTAGAGGGATTCAGATGGTTTTCGTACTTTTTCAGCTTTTTAAAGTAAATAGTAAATGAAATATATTGTAAAAGTGTTTTATAAGTTTATAGAAAAAAAAACACGAAAGAAAATATTAGCTAATTAATATCAATCTGGAAGTGTATTTCATATGGTTTGTTATAAATTTTGGATAAAAAATTAAATTATGGTTCAACATTTAACCATATTTACGCGCTGGTAAAAACCCATTGTTATTCAACGGGGGACCATACTTTCGTGTTAAAGAAAGCAACTTTCTCTTCTTCAAGAACGAACGAAATAAAGGTTGAAGCAACTTTATCCATAATTGTATCAGTGTAGAACCAATTTTTCTTCAGTGAATCGTGAGGGGCTGGGGGTGGGGGATTCAAAAAGAGATTTTGTAAAGCTAAATACATTCTTAAATCAGAATAATTCTACTAATATTAAAATAAATTTTTATTATTTGATAGTAAGATATTATTTTTTAAATGAATAAAATGTTAAAGAAATCCCTTTGCCTTTTTCAATCTAAACGTAATATTTATCTAATATATATTTTTTTCTCTCCAAATACGTCCTTCTAAATAAAAATTCACATTTATCAGCATTCTACTGAGCATTCTAAAAATTCACATTTATCAGCATTCTACTGAGCATTCTAAAAATTCATTTTAAAACTGTTAGCAATTAATCATCTGTTATTTACTAATATAAAATGCAAACCCTTAAATTGTATTCCATCACTATTAATTTTACATGCTTTTTCGCTTAAGTAATTAATTGCATTTAAAAAGTTTCTATGATTTAATCTCTTAATTAAACTTTTTTACATAAACTTGTAAATTTTATTCTCGAGGGATTTAGATGGTTTTCGTACTTTTTCAGATTTTTAAAGTGCTAATGTAAATAGTAAATGAAATATATTGTAAGAGTGTTTCATAAGTTTATCAATAATAATAATAAAATAAAAACACGAAAGAAAATATTAGCTAATTAATATCAATCTGGAAATGATATTTCGTATGATTTGTTACAAATTTTGGATAAAAAAATTAAATTATGGTTCAACATTTAACCATATTTATGCGCCGGTAAAAGCCCATTGTTGTTCAACGCGGGACCATACTTTCGTGTTAAAGAAAGCAACTTTCTGTGGTTCAAGAACGAACGAAATAAAGGTTGAAGTAACCTTTATCCATAATTGTACCAATGTAGAACCAATTTTTTTTCCAGTGAATCGTGAGGGGGTGGGGGATTCAAAAAGAGATTTTGTAAAGCTAAATACATTCTTAAATCAGATAAATGCTATTATTTTAATATAAATTTTATTCTTCGATGGTAAGATATTATTTATTAAATGAATAAAATGTTAAAGAAATCCCTTTGCCTTACTCATTCTAAACGTTATATTTATCTAATATATATTTTTTCTCTCCAAATACGTCTTTCTAAATAAATATTCACATTTATCAGTATTCTAATGAGCATACTAAATATTCAATGGAAAAACTGTTAGCAATTAATCAATCTGTTATTTACTAATATAAAATGCAAACCCTTAAATTGTACTGCATCATTATTAATTTTACATGCTTTTTCGCTTAAGTAATTAATTACGTTTAAAAAGATTCTATGATTTAATCTCTTAATTAAACTTTTTACATAAACTTGTAAATTTTATTCTCGAGGGATTCAGATGGTTTTTGTCCTTTTTAAGCTTTTTAAAGTGCTAATGTAAATAGTAAATAAAATATATTGTAATAGTGTTTCATAAGTTTATAAATAAAAAAAAAAACACGGAAGGAAATATTGGCTAATTAATATCAATCTGGAAGTAGCATTTCATATGGTCTGTTATAAATTTTGTGTGTTTACTTTTTTTGTTCTTTTTAAATGAGGATTCAAATTGATATAATGCATTTCAATATATATCGATGATCATTTGGGAAAAGTAGATAAGTCGAAATAGTAAAAATTTACAGAAAAGCATTTAAAAATAAAATTCGTCAATTATTTGAAATAGGGAAAGAAACGAAACAAATATTTTTTTTTAATAATTTTTATTACTATATACTTTATATTGAACTTTAAAAAATAGTTCGGTAACATATAGATTTAACAATTGCATAATGTATAAATGAAAAATATATATATATTATTTTAGGTAATTAATTTTACGAACAACATATTTGACTCTTCAATTTTTATAAGAGAATAAAATAAAATAAATACGAGTCTGAAAAAAGCATATTTCTTAAAAATTTCTAATATTTAGTTAAAATTACGATTTAGTAAATATAAATTCCGTAAAATTTGACTATGCTTACTTACAAATAGCAAGGTATAAATCTTGACTGAATAGAAGAAATAGGTTAGCATGTTTTTGAATGACAATTTTAGTCTATTTTTTTGCAAGATTTATCTATTTATATATATCTCTCTCTGTATATATATATATATATATATATATATATGTGTGTGTGTGTGTGTGTGTGTGTGTGTGTGTGTGTGTGTCCATTTTACCTTACTTAATTTATTCTAAATTCTTACAATTCTGCATTTTTCCCTGTCTTCTAATAATATCTTAAATATAAATTTTATTTCAATTCCATATCTTTAATCAACATATTCTTTTAATTCTTATTCTAAAAACCTTAATCTGTTAAAAGCTGCACTTCTTTCTAAAAACCCCTAATTTATTTGTTTTTTTGAAACATTGAATTTTTATTTCTTTAGAACGTCTCTTAATATCATTTTTATTTTTATTGAAATTATCATTCGATATCCCATGATTCATTTCAACTCCCGCATCTATCTATTCACTTCAAAATTATGCCGAGTATAATAAAGATTCCCAGAGCCTTGCAACCAGCTCATTGGTTAAATTACCCGTGCATTGGCGAAAGATTTCTACGCCTCGCCGGGTATAAAACGCGTTACACAGCCTTGAGAATCAGAATTTTTACGTTTTTGACTTGCTAAATAAAACCCGTCACTTGGAGTAGAATATCTTCTATTTGGTGTACTTCTAATTTAATAACATCTTCATTTTTTCTATGGCGTAGCACATTGCAATTATGAATTTCTAAAGTGGATATTAGTGGAATTGTCTTTGCTTATAAAGTATCAATAAATTTATTGATGATGATGCAGATTCCTTTTTATTTTATGGGAAAATACCTAGTGTATTTCAAACATCTTCTTCCATCGAGATTTTATTCGACTGCAAAATAATGAATCTAAAAATACATCGTTTACCGGCATTAAAACGTCAGTGGTTTTTTGCAATAATTTCATATGAAATGGAAAAGCATTTCATATATATATCAAATGCTAAATTAATTAGTGGTGCAATACAATTTTTTTTTATTTTATTCTTCGACGGTATTTTTCCGTTTTCACACATAAATGGAAACCTTTAAACCTTATTCTATGTAGTATTTATCCATCATGAAAATATTTAACTACGAAGCCCGATACGATATCTTTTTTATGTTGGTAACTGTTCTTATTAGGTAGCTTTCAATACAAAAAAGTATGAAGCTACCTATTGCAGCCGTTCGGAGGAAAGCAGTCCCGGAAAATTTCGATATATTTTCACCGATCATGACCCTCAGACCCCAAAACCACCCTCCGTTCAAATGTTGATTTATATACATATATATATATATATCTGACCTATGTCATACGATAACGCTCGTATTTATAAATCAATTTCAATGAAACCAATTGTGTGTATTAAGCTAACCAATGTCTCGACCGAGTTCGTTGGCCAGCTTGGTCCACCATTTTGTTTCAAGATGGCGGCCATTTAAAAATTTAAAACTAAAATAAATATATAAAAAAATTAAAAATTGAAATTTATTTTTCAATTACGTGTTAGGCCTTGATACAAGGATTCCAGAGTATTTTTTGGTTTACCTCTATCTTAAAAAATGGCTGAGATAGAGCAGTTTGAATTTCTTGGGTGGCTGACATTTTGAAACAAAACAGCATATTAACGCGATTACTCGCAAATTTTTTTCTTTCATTGTTGTAATAATTTTTCCAATCATACGCATAAAACTATATATTCATATCCGTTAGCGCCAAAATTGGCGACATTTGGCGAAACATCGCCAAATGTGGCGACAAAAATAAGTCTTCATAAATGAAGCCAATTTGGCTATTGCTCAATAATTTGGCGAATTTCTTATTCAAATTCAGTATTAACGAATCTTTTGTAAACGTTTCTTTGCATTTTAACTTTCTGTTTTCGTATAACATTAGCTAAAATTTTATAACGAAGATATAGGAAAGCTACCTTTTCCTCCCGGTACAGGACGGAAGGACTTTTTTAATATCAAAATTCTTTATTCTCCGGAAAATAATTTGAAAATGAATTTGAAAATAATTTGAAAATGAATTTGAAAAAAATGTTCGTAATTAGTAATCAATGTATTATTTGATATTATTTAAATCAAAATCTTAAAATTATGCCGCATCAATATTAACTGTTACAATTTTTTTCATTTTGGTAATTATTTTCATTTACAAATCTGCTGTGATATAAAACTTTTAATTAGTCTTTTCTTTCTATTTTGTGTATGTTTTAGCATTTGATTCCCTTGAGTTTAAAATTTTTTATTTTTAATTTAATTTATTTATATTTTATTTTACGTCTAAATTGTTTCAAAAGGATGTAATTGAACATAAGAATTCTAAATTTAGTTAATTCATTTGTACGTTTGAAAACAGAACTTTTGAGATAAAAAAGTTTAATGCAATTCATATTTTATTTAATTTTTTAAGATTTAAATTTTATTCTTTGTAGGTAATTTTTTGTTAACGCAAATAAACTTTTGAAGAAATCTTTTGCAACCTTCTTAAAAATGTTTAACAAAAACACACCTATTCTTTCTTAATGCAGTAATATTAATTTAAATTTAAATCCACTATTCTTATAAATATAATCTAAAAAAGTTTTCTATAAATGTTTTAAAATAATAAATCTAATATTTTCTATTGTTTAAATCAAATTCTTTAAATTATACGGCAACACAATTAACTGTTACATGTTTTTTCCAATTAAGTATATTTTTCTATTTCAAAAAGATTTTTTTATTTACAGCATTCTGTAATAAAACATTCTTTTTACATAAATTTTCTTTTCTAGATAACAATTGTGCATTTCTTTTCTTCCTAAACTAGTTATGTAGCCTGAGTATGTCTGTTAAATTGTTTAAAATTTATAATTGAATACAGCGACAAAATCCTGTATATTTAAAAAAAGAATTTCTGTAATTTGCTAATAATTGCACTTGATACTTGAAAATTCCATACATTTATTTTAAACTAAATTAGATTTTTTTTAAGTATACATTTTATCTTAAAGCAAGAATTGGGTTAGTATTATTCTGGATGTTCAAGTTGACTGTTTTACTATTGAAAAGGTTTTTTTTTTCAAATGAAACAAATTCTTAAATTTAATTAATGTTATAGAACAACTAATTGTAATTTAATTTTTATATTCTTTAAAGATAAAAAAAAAATAATAATAACACGAACAAAATCTTTAAGAATTCCCAAAGCACTTCTATTTTCTCATTCTAATACTTATTAGATATATATATATATATAAAAACTTTCTTAATTCAAAATTACATTTATGATTCTAATGAAATAAATCTAAAATATAATTTTAAAAACTAGTCGTGAATAATTAATCTGTTATTTACGATTATTTATATCCACATTCTTAAATTAAATTGTATCACAGTATTTTCTTACAGGATTTTCCACTTAGGTAATTTATTTTATTTTAAAAGTTTCTATAATTTGCAACATATTTTCATTAAAAATTTTCAATAAATTCATAATTTTACTCGTCTGAGTTAAAAAAAAAAGCCTTTTTTAGGCCTTCTTAAAATTGTAATGCAAAAAAAAAAAAAATGTTTTTTGAATGTTTAATATTTTACAAAATTGAACAAGAACATAAAATTATGAATCAGAATATATATATTGTGGAACACTTTGAATATTGTTAAATCTTTTTTTTTTCATACAATGAAATGAGATTTCTAAATAAGCAACTTAATAAAATATATATCGCAGTATTAATCCATTTTCAGCAATTTCTGACTAAATCTGGTAATGTGTATTAATTCTTTCCTGTAGCATTGTATGCGACATACATAATGTTTAAACACCATCTATTACTCTCAAAACCAGATAAATTTAAAAACGCATACCACAGAAGAAAACGAATTTCCAGCAACTATCGATCTTAGTCAGTCCTGTAACCGAATTATTTTTTTCGGCTCTGTATATTAACGATAAATGCTATGCACTCCATTATCTACAGAAAAAATGCTGTAGAGCGCTTCATTGATTTCATTATGTTTGAAATATTATAACACCATTAAAATGCACCACAAGCGTTTTTTCATCATATATTAAAATATAATGGAATTCTTTTGCAAGTCCCTGTAAAAAAACTATAAATGCTATTTACGAGGGTGGTTTGATAAGTTCTCGTCCTGACAGTGAAAACACGAGATTTTTGACATAATTTAATATTATTTTTTAATGTAGTCCCCTTGCAACTCAATATATTTAAGACACACGCTTACGTACGAATTCTTTAGTGTAGCCCTGTACGAGGGTGGTTCGAAAAGTTCCCGGCCTGAAAAAGAAAATACAGGATTTTTGACAATATGTCATTTTATTTTTCAACTTGCTACACAATACATTACAGAAGACTCTTGAGAAATGTTCATTTGGAGTTTTTGGTCGACGTTCAACATGTGCGGCATGCATCGAGCGGAAAGCTTTTTGATACACAAAACATCGTGTAAAATGTGATAGACACGGTCTAAAAAAGATGTTTGCAATGTCAGAAAGTTCGCGTATCTTCAATCGGCGATCATTCAATACGGCATTGTGAATTTTTGAGACGATTTCGTCGACCGTGGCGTTTTTTGGGCATCCTGAGTGTTCATCATTGTGAATTGATTTCCTACCATGTTTAAATTCAGCAGCCCACTTTTTTATAGTCGAATATGGAGGACAAGAATCCTTTAAGATAGACTGTAACTCTTTTTGTATGTTCGTGGGCGTTAAATCTTTTTTAACAAAGTATTTTATGACAGCTCGAACTTCAATTTTTCTCATTTTTTGAAAATGTCAAAACTTGTCAACCTTACTTTATCGTCCAGCAATAACAAATAAACTCACGCTTCTGAAACTCGGCGGCATGTCATCTAAGGGATCATATTTTACAAACAACGTTGTCATTTGGTCATACTTGTTTCATTTCTGTGTTAGGCTGAGAATTTATCAAACTGCCCTCGTATTCTATACACATGAGAAAGCATGTTTCAGTTCATCTCAGTGATGCATATGACTCTCATTATGTTTGAAATATCGTAACATCAATAAAACAAATTATTTTTTCCCTTATGCTATAATGTAACGGAATTCTTTTGCGTGTCCTTGAAAATGAACTATATATGCTTCACATTTGATTTTCCATACCGAACATTCTATAGTAAACATTAATAAGATATAAACAATTCAGGGCAATCCGTGTATATTTACGAGAGTTACAGCACGGACAGACAGGCAGACCGCAGACGGACGGCAGAACGACAAACCGACATCATAGATGCTTTTCAATTGCGTTGGAATGTGTTAAAAATGAATTGTTAAATAAAAAAAAAATAAAAAAAATTGCGTTCCAATAATTTTACAATACAAATTTTATAATTTAAATCTCATTCTTGATTGCTATTTTTTTTTAAACGTACGTTAACTTTTAGAGAAATATCTACATAATATTTTACTGTTGAAACAGCATTATTAATTTACAAATTAGATTTCGTAATTTTGGTTTTAATTTCCTGAAAATAAAAACGTAAAAATAATTTATAATTAGGGGAAGGTGGCCTAAAATGGTCCTAGCGGGCAAAACGATCCACATATGTTTTCTTCCAGACAGGTCGCGCTATCTACAGGGTAACACATAAACTAGTTGTAATAAGTGAAGAAGAAGCAATGGCGGTATTCAAGCGATCGGAGTATTACGCATCTGAATAGAATTCTTTGAAAAATTGGGTTTTATAACATCTGTTATAAGGTAAACACTAACTTTATATTATTTAGATATTTATACTGTATTTATTTAGATATACAGACTTTCATGTACAGAAATATGGCTTGGTTTACTTAATGGAGTATAACAATATAATAAATTATAACACCTTTTAGTAATGTATTTATTTTAAATGCTAAAAGGTGTAAATTAACAACATAAAATAACTTTTATTAGGTTGTTTGACATGTTTCGGCTCACTTGTTCATCACTATCTCATTTGTTTTTTGAAAATGGCTCAGAGTGAGCCGAAACATGTAAAACAACCTAATAAAAGTTATTTTATGTTGTTAATTTACACTTTTTAGCATTTAAAACGAAATATATTAATGGAGTATGTTTTTAGATGTGAATTACACTTATGTATTGTCATAATTACTTTTATATCCTTTATTTTGCCGATAAAAAACAATTTACAACTATTTTTAAATGAAGGATCATTTTGTCCTTTTGATGAGGGTAAAATGATCCTTTGGACACATTTAAAAAAAAATCTATTTTTTTCATTCTTCAATTTGGGTTTAAATTATTATTAAAATATGTTTATAATGCAAAATGTAGTGTAAAACATTTTAGCAAAGGGCAGATTTATTTAAACAGTTATGTTATTTTACACAAGTTTTTCCCTTAAGGGGATCAATTTAGGCCACCTTCCCCTACTCAATCTATTATATGTCAATATTTAAACCAAAACAGTTAAAACATCACTCCCCAGAATAATTTTTACATGTTTTTCCGTATAGTTAATTAAACTATTTGCTGCCAACCATGAGTACTCATGGTTGTCAACATTCAACATAAAAGTGTATGATTTAAAAAAAAAAAAAAAAAAAAAAAAAAAAATTGCCTGGCCACCACTATTTTAATATGTTAGAAAATACTTTATTTAATGACAAAAACTTTGTTATTAAAGTTATCAACATTATCTTTTAGAATTTTTTGTCGGAAACGAATTTCAATAAAAATATCGAAGACTCCGCCCTCATAATTTTGACAGTTAATGAGTTAAACATGTTTAAAAAGCTTTATATAATATTTTTATAGATTTTTTTAACCTATATTTATTTACGTTTTAAGTTTTATTCTATCAAGACAGAAAGGAAAAAAATATTCTAATAACAATCTAAATAAAATATATTGAATAACTTAAAAAGTATTAAAAAAATTAAACTGAAAAATCCCACTCATTTCAAAAGAATTTTAATAATTAGATATAATGTTTGTCTTTAACAAATGAAATTTCAATAAAATTAGATTAAGCTAAGTATGAATATTATAGGTTTCCATTTCTCTAAAGGAAACAAATTACTAAAAATTATTTTCAATGTTTAATTACTTTAATTGCTTTTAAAATCCAAAATATTTTTTCTTTGTAATAACTCCATTAATGATTCAGAACAACTATTATAATTTTAAATTCCATTCACTGAAAGTTAGAGATACAGAGATACTTTTGAGTCAATAACTAATCAATTTTAGAGAAATCCCTATGCATGCTTATTTTTCATTGTGATAATTATTTAATATATATATATATATATTTTACCTACATTTATATTCATTATTCTTACAAAGAGAAAAGAAAATATAAACTTTAATTCTGAAAATTGTTTGCAAATATTCAATCTGTTCTTTACTATTATTTAATCTTCAAATATACGACATCGCTATTAATTCATACATGCTTTTCCACTTAGGTAGTTAATTTTATTTAAAAAACTTCGATAATTTACAGCATATTTTAATTAAAGTTTCTTACTTAAGTTTTAGGAATTGAGTCTTTTTGAATTAAAAAGTTTATTTTTTAAATCTTTTTTACACCTTTTTCCGCGACTATGTGTTTAGTAATAAAAATTTATTTTGAAAGATATCAATATCTATTTTGATTTATACGCTAAAAAACAATTAGCTAATTACTATCAAATTCGGAATTATCTCTGTGATTTGTTATGTATTTTGTGTTTTAAATGTCTTCTTTAAAAAAAGAGTTTTCAAATCAAACAATATACTACATATCGATTATCATGTAACAAAAGTATATAAGTCAAAATCGCAAAATTTCCAAAGGAGCGCCATTTTTGTTTAAATTCAACATTTATTAACAAAGCCAAAAGAAGCATTTTCATACTTTCATGCACATAATTATTTCATTACGCATTTCACCAAATTAAAAAGGAAATATAAGTTTTATGAGTTTTTGCCTTTAAAAATACTCGATTACTAATGAATATATAGGTCGTTGAAAGGTCTCTCTACACTTACATATTTGTTAACAGACATGTTTAAAGATAGAATGCAGCTAGTAAACATAAATGCCAATAATAAACAGTGTTAAAAGTGACCCCTTTAGCATGAATACAAGCAATGATTTTTCGTATTTTGTTTGTAAATATCGCTATCATTTGATCACGTGAAATACTAGATTGAATGAACGCTATCAACACTGTTTTCATGTCAATTAGTGTTCGTGAATGGTCTCAATGCACTACAGATTTCGTTGATTCTTATAAACGAATGAGAAGATTTATTTCTGATGAGCATGGGTACCGAATACAGCGAAAATTTTATCTGCAAAACATTAATTCAATAATTATTAGATGTGTAGTCCGTATTACGAACATCTTGAATGCATGAGTATTTGATTTCATCACTTAAAATCAGAAGAAGGAACAGGGCTGTGGTCGTAAAATACAAGAGAATATACGCCATAGGTAGAGGATATACGCTTGAGAGTTTAGGATATAGCTTTACTGCAGAAATACAGGGTATACAGAACTTCTGAAAAAAAATTTAGAAAACATACGGAGTATACCACCACACAGCCTTGCGGATGGAGGTATGAGGAATCTCCGAAAAAAACGTTCTCACCTTGAATGTGATTATAAAAGTATTAAGTCCAACAATTCGACGATTTATGTCCAACACTAAGGGCTAACAATCGAAATCCACATACCAACCATTATATAATGTAGCGTTATTTCGAACAAACTGTGAGGATTATCGGACGACCGAAATCTGGAATTTTTTGAGCTAACGCAACTCAAGATATTGAACCCTGTTCCGTTTCAGGAAAAAAAAATCACATGCAACTCTTTATCTGTATTCGATAAAACGGTTAAACCATCTGCAAAAGCATATTCGATTTTCATGATCAGTTACAGTTTTTGTACAACCGTAATTTTCTACGGGAACAGTTTCAATTTGTTTCTGACGGGCGGTTACCATTACCAGTATCATGCTACTAAGCTAAATTTCGTATAATTTTGACGGACTCTGAAAAAAATCCAGAAAACATACGGAGTATACCACCACACACCCTCCAACACAGCCTTGCGGATGGAGGTATGAGGAATCTCTGATAAAAAAGTTCTCACCTTGAATGTGTTTATAAACCCAGACAACACAAACACATCCTAAAAATATCCAAAAGATGTCATATTTAGGACAAGCTGATATCCTGTGGACCGATGAAATGGTCCTCTCGACAGTTACAGGACATCCCCTAAGTTTCGAAATGTCACACCTTTCAACGTCCTATGGATGTCATCTCATGACACATTTTGGACGGTTATAGGACACTTGCATTACATCCTCTGGATAGTCCTATTGATATCCTAAAAGCATCCACATAATGTCATATTTAGGATAAGCTGATATCCTGCGGATGGATGAAATCATCCTGTAGACAGTTATAGGATATCCCCTGGGTGTCGAAATGTCACACCTGTCAATATCCTATGGATGTCATTACACAACACCTTGTGGATGGTTATAGGGCATCCTCTGGGTGTCAAAATGTCACACATGTCAGCATCCTGTGGATGGTTTTCATGATATTACTGCCTTCAATTTGCATTTTTGAAATTCATATGTACATAAACATATGACAATGCATAGATCTATTGTTACTGAAAACATTTATTTAATAAATTTTATAGTTTAAAAATATCTTCATTTATTAGAGGGAATAAAAGTTTTTATTTTTTAAGAAAGGTTATTGAATAATCTTTCTTTTAAAAAAAATATCCAATCTAACAAAGATCTCATACACTATATAATTTATTTAATAAAAAATGTTTTCAGTAACAATATATTGAGGTATATATGAATTTTAAAAATGCAAATTGAAGGCAGAAGATATCTTATATTCTCGATAAAATTCAAGAAAATTTAAGGAATATTTTAAAATTCCTTACTTATATATATTGATATATATCATATATAATTATATAGCCCTTTCATCTTATATTCTCGATAAAATTCAAGAAAATTTAAGATATTTTGTAAAATTCCTTACTTGTATATAATTTTTTTTACATATTTTATTCTTAATTTGAGCAAATATTATATAAAATGATGCAATTTAAAACTTTTTCATGACCTTTTTTTAAGTGCTATGTCTGAAGTGGAACTTATCATTCTTGTCGTAAGAAGTCATATAAAAACTTAAGGCAGTATTCAAAAAAAATATTTTTCCATGCTCAACAACTCAAAATTTTATGACACATTTTCAAACTCATTTTTAAAAGTAAAAACATGAAACTTGGTGGCGTGATTTATGAAGAGATTTATAAGGGACCTACGTTTTTATTTTTCGTTCAATTAATTAGAAATTGATTTACAAACAAATATTTTCAAAGTACTTTTTTTTTTTTTTCCCAGCGCTATCGCTTTGGGAAATTCGGTTCAAAATGTCCACTTTGACAGCATTTTTAAAAATATATTCTGCCTTTATCAAAAAATCGAGACAACATGGCATTATAAAGTTTCTGAATAAGAGAACCTGCCAATTGGATGCATTTTCGAGCAATAATGAATTTAAAAATGTGTCTCAAAATAAGCAGTTTGGATTTGAATACAGCCTTAAGTTTTTTTTAAATAACAATTTTTTTTTTTACTTTGCAATTATTTGTTTTACTTACTAAAAAAAGCATGTAAATACCTGATCCACTTTAGGAACACCCGGTATATACAACAAATGTTATGCATTTGATTGTCCTCTGATAAGGTGCCACATGAAATTTAAAAGTATCGTTTTGTCCCTCTGATGATGGTTTTACATTGTTTTTCTAGAATAAAGCTACTGCATAAGTCATCTGTTAATACTTTTGCATTCAAAACAAATAAAGGACAGAAAAGTATGCCCTTTCATATTTAGTGACCGAAGCACACATTTACTGCTGTGATAATTTGGCTATACAGCTTCAGATTCAATTTGTTTTACTTATCTTTGTACTTAAATACATTACCTTACTTTAACAAAATGAGACAGTACCATGATTATGTAAATGCTAATGGCCCAGAAAGTGCATTTGATATATGTCACAAAGTATTAACACAAATTTGAGCAATATTAAGATATTGTTTGCTTTCATTGTTCTAACTTTAATGAATAAACAACTTCTGTATTTTAAATAATTGCACATATTACACTAAGTGCTCAATATAAAATAATAAACTTAAATTATATGACATACAAAAATTAAATCTTTATGCAAAAGTCATCAGAAGTGAATACCTGAAAATTTTAAAATTTTACTCCCAATTTAATTGGAAATCAGTAAAGGAATAAAAATAAAAATATAAATTTCACAATGTCATGAAAGATAGTATGGGGAAAATGATAACCGCTGTTGAATAATCTTATTATTTTTAAAAAATTCTATAATGTTACAAATTGCACAATAAAAAAATTCACATTAAAAACAAAACAAATATTTATTTACAGCTTTCAGGATAAAATACAAAACAAATATTTATTTATAACTTTCCACAATAAAATACAAAACAAATATTTATTTACAACTTTCCACATCACAAAACATAATTTTTTTTTTCTTTGCAACAATCTGGTTTCTTCCACCTTGCTGTTGTCACAGAAATTTCTGCTCGGCATACGTCTGTAAAGAAGAAAAGAAAAAATATACATTTCTACCTAACTTTATAAGTGCATCACATTCATTCAAAATGAATAAATCAGCATATATACACAAGATATACAATAATTTCTTACCGTTTGTTTCTTCAAAAGATCTTACAGTAAAATTTATTATTTTTAGGAACTTTACTATTTAAGCCTTATGGGATATTTGAACAACTATGAAAAAGTAAAAGCACATCTTATTTTCAGGGTTAGAAATTAGCAGTCGTTAGTCGCCAAATGCAACTAAATTATTGCATTTGACGACCACAAAATTATACCTGGTCGTCAAATTTGACGCCTAGCTTTTTTTAACGCGAAAAATTGGAGTTGGGACACAAAAAAATAGTTCTTCCGTGTCCCATGGGATGCGTAATTTTTACACAAGTAAATTCTTCGAAGAATCGCGAAATAATTTCGTCGAATAATCCAAAAAAATCCCTGACGGCTCGGCCTACAGGCACAGGTAGATTTCGAAGACGCAGACCGTGGGGCGCCTGTTTGTCGGGAATTGCGGAAGAAATGACCTTTTTACGATGATGCGGCAGTTGGAACCGCCTACTTCGAAACCTAACTTGTTTGCAGGCGGAATCGGCAGGAATTTTTTTTTTTTTTTTTTTTTTTTTTTTTTTGCTATAACGGTTGGTCCTATAAAAAACTTGTAAATATAAAAGTTTTAAATAATATTAAGAGGATTAATAATAAATTTAAGCGGATTTGAAATCTTGAGAATTGGCGAAGTTATGAATTTTTTTCTTCTAAACCCCCCTCCCCCCCCCCTTAAGGCAATTTTTAATTATATCAAAAATCTGTCATACATAAATTTTCGGCCCTTCTCCTAGAAGTAATAATAACTTCAAACGGATTCGATACGTATCATAAGTAAGAAATTATGGGTTTTTTTCTGTTTTCACAAAAAGCCACCCCCCCCCATCCACCCCCCCCCCCGCTGGTTCGATTTTGTCCATTAACGAACTTGACCGAGATTTTATGCCCCTTGATTTTATGTATCAGTTTCGAAAAGATGCGGGAGTTGGAACCGCCTACTTTGAAAAATAACTTGTTTGCAGGCGGAGCCGGCAGGGATTTTTTTTGTTTTTAATTTTTTTTTGCTATAACGGTTGGTCCTATAAAAAACTTGTCAATATAAAAGTTTTAGATAATATTAAGAGGATTAATAATAAATTTACGCGAATTTGATATCTTGTGAATTGACGAAGGTATGATTTTTTTTCTCTTAAAACCCCCCTTTTTTCCCCCCCTTGGGGCCATTTTTAATTATATCAAAAATCTGCCATACATACATTTTCGACCCTTCTCCTAGAAGTAATAATAACTTTAAAAGGATTCGACACGTATCATAATTAAGAAATTATGGGTTTTTTTCTGTTTTCACAAAAAGCCCCCCCCACCCTCCCCCCCTTGGTTCGATTTTGCCCATTAACGAACTTGACCGAGATTTTATGCCCCTTGATTTTATGTATCAGTTTGTAAAAGATTAATGCAGAATTTTTCCAGTTATCGTGGTCAGAAAAAAGTGACATAGATAGATAGATAGATAGATAGATATATAAAGTTTTGAACTGGGGGTGGTTTTGGGTTCTGGGAGTCATGATCGGCGTAGATCTGCAAAAATTTTTCAAAATTTCCAACTTATGTGAGAATGTAATAGGTAGTATTTCTTACGAAATCTACCTAAAAACGGCAAATTTCGTCTTAGGATCGCGCGAAAAAACAGCAAACTTCGTCAAGGGATCACGAAAAGACGGCGAATTCTGTCGAAATATCATGAAAAAACGACAAACTTCGTCAAAGAATCGCAAAAATACGGCGAATTTTGTCGAAGGATCATGAAAAAATGGTGAATTTCGTCGAAGAATCACGGAAAAACGCGAAATTTATTATAAGATCGCGGAAAATGGCTAATTTCGTTGAAGGATCGCAGAAAAATATGAATTTCGCCAAAGGGCAAAGGAGAAAACGCCACCCTAGTCAAAGGATCGTGGAAAAAACTATTAATGTCGTCGAAGGATCACTGAAAAACGGCCACTTTTGTTGAAGAAACGGCAAATTTCGTCGTCGGATCGCAAAAAAACGACGAATTCTGTTGAAGGATCGCCAAAAAAACGGCAAATTTCGTCGAAGGATCTCGAAAACATGGCAAATTTTGTCGAAGGATCTCAAAAAAACGTCAAATTTCGTCGAAGGAAATCGAAAAAAACGTTAAATTTTGTCGAAGGATCGCCAAAAAATGACAAATTTCGTCGAAGGAAATCGAAAAAAAAAACGTTAAATTTTGTTGAAGGACCGCCAAAAAACGGCAAATTTCGTCAAAGGATCTCGAAAAAATGGCAAATTTTGTCGAAGGATCTCGAAAAACGGCAAATTTCGTCAAAGAATCGGGGGGGGGGGGAAATGCGAATTTCGTTCAAAGGCTTAGGAAGAAACGCGAAATTCATCAAAGGCTCTTGGAAATGGCTAATTTTGTTGACAGATCGGGATAAAAACGCAAATTTTGTCAAAGGGCCGCGGGAAAACACGAATTATTTCATCAAAGGGCTGCGGGAAAACGTGAATTTCGTCAAAAAAAATGAGTTTCGTTGGAGGATTGTGGAAAAAATGCGAATTTTGTCAAAAGGCCACAGAAAAAACGCAAATTTCGTGAAATGGCTGCAAAAAAGAGCCAATTTTGTCGAAGATAGTGGAAAAAACTGCTAGTTTCATCAAAGGATCACGGGGAAAAGCGTGAATTTTGTCGAAGGTCAACGAAAAAAACGTGAATTTCGCCAAAGGATCGTGGGAAAAAAACCCGCTAATTTCATCAAAGGTTTATGAATAAAACATGAATTTTGTGAAATAGTTGAGGAAAAGATGCAGCATTCCTTTAGAAAACAGCAGACACACAAAGTTCTATGCTTGTTAATATAGGCATAGTTTTTAATCTGAAACAATATACTGAACTAACTTTTGAAAAATCTGTGTTAACCCGAACCCAATTTGCAGGGATCTACAACTCCGCCTGAAATCGCAAGTTAATCCGACCTGCAATGACAACAACAAAAATAGTGCTGAGAGAGGATCATAGGTCAACATGGGTTCGAAAAGAAATGAGAAAATATGATATAACATAAAATTGCAACCATGAAATGCAGTTTGGCACCTAGGAAAAAAATTGCAGGCGTCATTTGACGCCTTACTTAGAATTCCCAATTTCTAACCCTGCTTATTTTATGTCGAAAAACGTCATACAGCATGAAAGCACCCGCCTTGTTTTGTGTCGAATAAAAAAAAAAAATCTTAATATTTATAACTGATGGTAATGTCATATTTTTAATAATTAAAAATGATGATAATTACAAGCAAAATGTATTACAGTAGACTCCCCAAATCCACATGAGTCCATCATAACACTGAAATTGTGCAAATTTTTGAATTATTTGCAGATTTCTGGTTTATTTACATTTTTTAAGCAGTAATACGAATGTAATAATGCATTTGAAATTACAATGAATATGTCTATAATAAAGTAAATTATTAAGTAAAACAATAAAGTACTAAATATTAAGAAAATGTAAAACTTGATTAAAATATAAAAAGTAAAGATCAAGTATGTATTTAGTAATGTGTAAGGCGTAAGTATGCTAAATAAAGATTAGATATCATCATCATCAACAACTGTTTTCAATCCACTGCTGGATTCTCACCCAGATTTTTCCATTGTTTCCTGTCTAGTGTTTTAGTCATCCAATTAACACTGACCACTTATCTGATTTCGTCACTCCATCTTACTTGAGGTCATCTTCTTGGTCGTTTTACATCACTGGGATACTACTGTAGGGTGTTTGTGCTCCATCTACTGTCTTATCTTTTTGCAATGTGCCCCGCCCATTTTCCATTTTAGATGTTTAATTCTTTCAATGACATCAAAAACTTTCGTCTAACTTCTCATCCAGGTTATTCTCTTTCTGTCTCTTCTAGTTATGCCTAGCGTACACCTTTCTATACTTTGCTGTGTTCGGGTCCGGATACCGGGTTGCGTTAGTGAAGGAAACACTTGATGGAGAAGTTTCTGTAGAAGCACAATTTTAGTCATCAATATTGGTTTGACACTAAACGGTATTTGCAGTTCCGCTGCACCAGATTTAGTACAGCAATCCTATAATTTACAGATTAACAAACTACGACTTGTGTGTTCAGGGGTCGATGCAGGTTTTTTTTTTCTTGGGGCCCATTTTGTGAAAAGTAAAGGCTATTTTTGTGAAATTTATTATATTTTTGTGAAAAATAACATTTTGTGGCGAAAGTTGATATCCAGTTAATCAAATTCAGACCAAGCATTTAAAAACAAAAACCGTTTAAAATCCTTTTGCTGAAGTTTTCCTCTCTGGTGAACTTGCTTGTTTACAAATTACATATTTTAAAAATCACAAAATCACAAGCAATAAATAATAAATAGTAAGTTTTTATGGAATAGCATTTTGTGAAGGAGCCCATTTTATCAAATTGATTTTTGTGAAGGGGTTCCATTTTATCAAATTGAATTTTGTGAAGGGGCCGATTTCATTAAATAGATTTTTGTGAAGGGGCCCTAAATAGGCCCCAAATTTTTCCTGGATCGACCCCTGGTGTTTCATTTTAAAATGCTTGTTGCACTTATGCTGAATTGGTGTTTGTTATGAGAACATAAGATTTATTTTTATAAAAGCTATGATTTATCAAACTTATAAGTTATAATGCTCTAAAATAAGACTTATTTTTGTATGGAGTAAAAAATTCAAAAAGAAAATAACAATGTGTGCAGTATTTGAACACACGGCAAATGTAATATGGTGAGAAAATGCTTTTTTAACCATTAAAATAATGTCAGGGCTTAATATACTTACATATCTACCGTATTATTGGGAATATCAGCCGTACCAATGAATATCTGTTTAAAAAAAAGTATATCCACGTAAGCGGCACACCTGTAAAAATCTCTTTTTTAAAAATGTATAGTGCCGCACCCAAGGAACTCAAATTTACGTATAAATATTTTCACTTAAATGCCACACACAAAAAAATTTAAACTAGTAATTAAATATAAAGAACTATTGTAATATTAGTTAGTAATATATAAATAATTTAACTTAAGTGCTGAAAAAAAAAATGTATGTATATATATATAAGGATATCATATAGAGACTTTGTGCCGAAACTACTGTAGCATAACTAGAGCGGTGTTCCTGTAATTTTTTTTTTTTTTTTTTTTAAGGGTGGAGGGAGATTTCTTTTGACAAAAGACATGTTAGATTTAAGGTATGCAAATGACAAAAAAATTTAAACAAGCAAAATATTACTGAAAAATGTTATGTAATAAACCATTATGAAAACATTTTTAAAATATGTAGTTTTATGTTAACTCCCCTGACTACTGCTAAAAGCACCTTTTCGTCACCGAAGCAATAATCAAACAGAGAAAAATACAGTATTTAATCTATATCATCAGAAGCTGATGATCTTATTCTGATAACGTTCGGCGACTTCCGACTGCAAATAGTTTAATAAACAAAACAAAAACCACAGATAGTTCTCTCCTTTTTCTTTGCAGTTGCTTTTTTGTGGGGATGCTCTCATTTTCTAATAATTGATTATTTTTTAATAAAAGTTTGTTACACAGCCTAATTTACTATTATTGAACTTGCTGAAAACTTGAACAAATTTCGTCAATTGACGATGGAGATATCAATTATTTTTTTTAATAGTAAGGTAAAAACAGGTTTTGCTTTTCATTCTTTTTTTTTAATTATTTTTTCCGTTTGCTTGAAGCTCAATTTTTTTCCCATTTGGCTCTAACTATTACGCTTGACGACAATAGTGTTCATATAACACAGTTTAGAGATACCTAGAATTTAAATATTCAGGGCCGAAATTAGCTTTTTTTTCACAGGGGCAAACAGGGATTTTGGCACCCCCACTAACCCTACCTTTCTCGCAAAGTAAATTTACAAAGATAATTTTACTAAGTTTTTAATAGCTGACTTACTTTAAACTGAAAAATATGTAATCATAAAATACGTAATAGTGAACTCTGTGCTTTGTCAAATACTTATTCAATAAAACCTGTGAGTACAGAATCAAAAGGAACAAGACAAAATTCAGTTTTATACAAGTTTTCGTCTTAGCAAATAGAATTGATGCTATTGTTACTGTTGGATCCGTGTATTTTTTTCATTTAAGACAGGATTCTATTACAGAAAGATTTTACTGTAGTTATAGTATTACATTACAATTGAACAGATGTTTAAAGACCTAGTGTTATAAGTCACAATGTCTTAAGAACTGAAAAACCAGAATTTTCTGTAAGAATATAGCAATGAATTCTAATACTGTAAAACATCTTTGTATGTTAACTATATACAGTTTCATGGAGCTGTCATTTATACTGCACTTCCTATTTATAGACTAATATGTTTAGATACTTTCCTGAACCTAAATTCCAAATTATAATAGTGACTCGGAACAAAAAAAAATTAAGTTTTTAATAAGTATTTTATTATGTGAATTTTCTACCTTTTATTTTTTAGTGTCCCATGAATTCTCAGTTTTTCTTTTGAATTTTCCAACTTACAAAACATTTTTGCCCAAATTTCATATACTTTTTTTTGTATCAAGCAACAAACCAAATGGTCATTTGTCGTCCCCCATGCCTTCCATTCTGGCGCCCGGGGCACATGCCCCCTCTGTGCTGCCTTTAGTTTCAGCCCTGAATATTAATAATCAAAAAGTGCTGCAGAATGTTTACATTTAAAATAAATGTCAATATACTTAAAATCTTGGTACTTTTCGGTTAGCCAGGCACCACTAATTAGAGATCTGCACAGGCCGGGCTCGGGCCTATTTTCCTTCACTGCACTCGGGCTAGGCCTGGTCTCCACTCGTTTTGGGCCGAGCTTGGGCCTAGTGATTACTCTTTATGGCCCGGGTTCAGGCCTTTCTTTTTTCCTGAAGGATCAGGCCGTGTCTAAAATTATTTTTTCCGTACAGAGCCGGGACTGGTTTCATCCTTCCTAATCTTCACACCCCAAAATTTTCAGTCCTGGTTTTGACCCTATAAAAATCATTGCCTCGGCTTGGCCTTGTCCATTCGAAGGTCAGTAAAATAAGACCTGGCACAAAAATCTTTGAAAAAAATGCAAATATTTTTAAATTGCCATTATTCTACAATTAAACATTAAAATTTATTATTTTTAAAGATAAGTAGATTTGTACACTTATTAAAATATAGCTAAATTAAAATATAGTGAAACGTGTGAAAAAGAACCTGCTTATGACGGAATCCTGTCTTAAACTGAAAAATGTGTTGATCCATGCAAAATGAATACTATACTAATACGTAAGAAAAGAATATATAATATATTTACACCTGCTAAGAAGGCAAATTGTCTATAACTCATTTTTTTTTTTCCCTATGCAATTCCGTCTTAGAAGAAGATTTTAATGTATAGCATTTTTCTGATTTTTAACACTTCAATACATGGAATATGGATTAACAATATTAATGATAACTTAAACACATACATACAACAAATAGAGATTTATTAAAAAAATAAATATCGCAGACTGCGGCACTTCTATAAAAATGAAGATTGTAAACATGAAAAAAAAAAGAGCTTAGATAGGAATTTTTGGTTAGATCTACTCCTACAAGGTAAATTTTTAACCAAATCATCGTAAAAATCAATGTTTTGTGGAAATTAACTTGGGCCGGCCTTTTAGCTTTTATACCGGGATGAACTTACTTTTAAATCGGGCCGGGTCAGGCCAATATTTTTTGTTGCTCGGGCCGAACTTTTGATTTTTGTATCAGGCCAGGCCTGGAAATTTCGGCCCGTGCAGACCTCTACCACTGATATATGTACATGTATATATATACCATATATCTGCAAATACATATTATATATATGTATATACATATGTCACTGGCACCCGGCTAACCGAAAAGTACCAAAAACTTTAGCATAAAATTATGGTTTATTTCTTCTGAAAAAAAATAGTTTGAATTAAATGTACTTTAAGATAAAATAAAGATTTTCTATACTTATATGACTGCTAAATGATATTTATTGCCTTTTGACAGGTATGCTAGTAGAACTTTTAATTTTTGTATCGGGCCGGGCTGAATTTTTTTTTGTATGGGTACCAATACAAAAATTAATTTGGGTGATCTATCAATGTTAACTGAATATTTTAGAAATTACCGGAAAAAAAAAATCAGTTTTCAAAAACAAGCCATGGAATATAAACATTTGGGCAATTCCAAGCCAATTTACCATTTCTAGAATTTTATATTTTAGATCAAATAGGTAATATATATTTTTTCTGATAGTATTATACCTATATTTTTTATATTTGCAATGCATTTTATAAAATTTTGAATAGTCAAAATCAATAAAATTCATCATAATCGCTTCTGTTTACATGTTTATTTGTTTGTCTGTTACATGTTAAATGTTGGTCTGTTACAGGTAAGATTACATATTTTTCATGACTACCTTATGGCAACAGTCAAATTTTGAGAAAGATATATGTTTCAGAACGCCCTCTGAATGAAAATACATTTTTATAATAATAAATTGTAAATTATTTTATAAGTAATATATCGATAAACATCAAGGTATCTGAAAAGCATGGTAATTCATGTTTGTCTGTTACATTAACACTTTTTTAACCATAATTATTTACATTAAATAATTTATTCATAATAACTATATTAATTTATCTTCTAATAAATATCATCATGCTAATTGTAGCCCTTTTTGAATTACATAATTATTATTTTTCAAATGAGATAAAGCCTTTTTTTCCGCTATGTCAATTAGTCTGTTACAATGGAATTGCCCATTTAAATAAATAAATAAGTAAAAATGTTCCAAAGCACAACAATTCATAAATATGCTTAAATGCAAAAATATGACAATTCAATAAAAGCTATAAAACTACATGCTCACATATTCTTTTATTTTTAAGAAAAAGAAATAATAATAATAAATCAATTAAACATACCACTGCTTAAGAGTCCATTGCAGACTTCTTTTCCAGCATTCAGCTCAATTTACAGCTGGATTTTTCAAAAATTACTTGCATAGTCTCTAAAATAAAGAAATAACTTTGAAATGAAGCATGTGTAAATAAATGTGTCAAATTAACATTTTAACCCGTCAGCACACACACTGGGATAAAATCTACCCCAGCTCAGAACTATTACTTAAAAATATGCGTAAATCGTTCGGGATCATTCTGAGCTTTACAGTACCTTTCAAGCTGAAAGAGATCAAGATGTGGCCAAAAAGAATTTACCTCCGGTTGTGAGATTTTCCATTCTTTTGTTATAAAAATGTCACGTGGGAGGAAATTTACCCCACGCGTGTTATAACGTAACCCATAATGATAAGAAAATGTTAATGCAAATGTTTATGTAAAAAATATAGTGTGCAAATAATAATATAATTTTTCTTTTAAACGTTAACAACTCTTGCACATACAGTTTCTATATATCAGTTTTATATTTTTTTGTATTTTTATGGCTAAATTTGGATTGAAAAAACTTTGTATGTAATGATATGCAGAAAAAAATCTTAGTGCTAGATTTTATGTTTTTTTTTTCTTTAAATATGAAAAAACCTCTTATTTTAAGTTAAATTATTTTCTTTATTGATTTACAGTTTATTTCAAAATATAAATTTTTGCTTATAATCAAACCGGGGGGAAATTGACACAAGAAAACCCATTGGGGTCAAATTTATCCTGCGCGTGTAGTAACGTAATGGAAAGGGGCGCATGTGCTGACGGGTTAAGAACCAAGTTTTCAATAGAAATGTTTCCAATTTTTATTTAATTATTAATTAGCACTAGGATTTAATTATGATTTGAAATTGAAATATCTGAAATTAAGGAAAGTAACAGAGTTCTCTCTATGAAAGTAATCTCAAATAGATTGAGTTTTATAGAACAGAATTTAGAAAAAAAAAAAAAAAAAAAAAAGATAAATTAATACATAATCTTTTTTAATAAAAAGCTACGTGTTGCTGATGACTGGTTTTTTAGCTTATCGTTGCCAGAGATTAATTTCAGAAAATGAGAGATTTGAAGTTACTGAAAAAATTAATAGCTCGTAAAGTATTTGTCAGAAAATTGTTAATTCTCGACAAATACTAGATGTGCCATTTATTTTTAGTATATATATATATATATATTAAATATAAAAAATCTGTTAGAATTTTAAATTTAAAAAAAAAACAGTTTTCAGCGATGTTCTGTAACCCGGGAAGCCCAAGTTCGATTCCCTAGTATTATTTAATAATAATGTACTTGTACGAATTCAAAAACCAGCTCAGGCTAAAAGTATCAATTTCAAATTAGTTGTGTATTATATAAAGCAGGATTACAAAAAAGTCAGCTTGAAATGTTTAAAAAGTGGCTTTTACTAATTTTAGTTTTAACTGTCATTAGCTTTTACATTTTAAAGCATTTTACTTATAAACTATAATTCTTTAGATAAAATTTTTTATAGCTTAACTCGGGGGTCGATACAGGGAAAATTTGGGGTTATTTAGCCTTCACAAAAATCTATTTAATAAAATGGGCCTCTTCACAAAAATCTATTTGATAAAATGGGCCCCTTCACAAAAATCAATTTGATAAAACATACACTTCACAAAATTCTATAAATAATAATTCTATAAAATTCCATAAAAACTTACTATTTATTATTTATTTTGTGTTGTTTTAAAATGTGTAATTTGAACAAACAAGTTCACCAGAGAGGAAAAATTCAGCAAAAGGATTAAAAAAAAGTTTTTGTTTATAAATGCTTGGTTTAAATTTGACTAACTGGATTTCAACTTTCGTTACAAAATGTTATTTTTCACAAAAATATAATAAATTACACAAAAATAACCTTTACTTTTCCCAAAATGGGCCCCAAGAAAAAAAACCTGCATCGACCCCTGAACTAATATATATATTAGGCATTTTATTGCACTAGAATTTAATAGCATTATTTATCAATATTGAAAACATCAGTATTAAAGTCACACATGCATAAGAGAAACTCATAGTGAATGTAGGAAAAAAAATTAGTAAATTTTAATACCAATTTCTTTATTTAGCTTTAAGAGGCTACTTCACTTAGGCCAAAACACCCACTCACTAATGTTAATTCTATGGGGGAAATAATTTATGATATCTCGTTCGCATTTCAATATTTATAAATGATTTTTTTCGCATTGGATAGCTGAGGTCAATCTCTATGCACACTCCTTTATACTTTTTCGATTTTGATTACAAGTTTTTTTTATTAAGATACTTTCACTTTCAAAAATTGTTTTGAAAGCGAAAGAAAGGAGGGGGGGGGGTGATCTTTTAACTGTTTTTCAAGTGTTTGAAGTTTTAAAAAAAAGAGAGAAGTGGGATATATAATATATATCTGCAAGTCACTTTTTGACTCACTGTTGTAAAATCTGAGTGATGGTTCAAAAATTTTCTACGATTTCTGTTTAAAATACAAGTAAACTTTAACCCTGAAAATTATGAAAATAAAAAACAGTTAAAGGATAATAATGTTTTTAGTGTGATCATCAGAGCATCTTCTGTTTTAGCACTATCTCAAAGTAAAAATTGCTTATTTAAAAATATGTTTGTTCATTTTTCACAAAAGTTGCATTCCAAAATTATAACCCCATAAACAAGAACATTTCTGACATACAATGGTTATATAGTGCTTTGTTAAACTCTAAAACTGGTATTTGTTTACAGATATATGGCAGTTCCCACTGCCAATTTGTTACCAATTTCCTAAATAATAGTACCATGGGTGACCACACAATTGTTAAAGAAGACTTTCATTTGTTTCTGGAAATTGTGTTCAAAGAAATGTTGATGCTTTCTACAAACAAACAACTAAATTTTGTATTGTGCTATTCGCCCCATTCACTTTTATTCAAAAAGTAACGTGTTACACAAAACTAAGAAAATAATTAGCAGCTACAGTAATTTCACTATTTTTGATCACAAGCTATTTTATATTCAAATCGCAGAGTTTCCTGTAGGCAGTTTCAGGAAGGTGCTGCACCCTGGCTGCCCTTTGGTTTAAAAAACATCCCCCTTCTTGCCCCTCATCAAAAAATTAGTGCTCTTCTTGCCCTTCAACCAAGAAAATTAAGCCTTTACAGTTTTGTAAAAAAAAAATTATTTGCATAGTAAAAATTGGCACATTGTTGCAATTCGATAGGAGTGTTGTAACATTTAAATATCAAAAGTGCATTTAAAATTGAAAGAATGAATTTAAAAAATATAAAAAGTGCTCATATGGATCTAAAAAATACCCTTCAGAGTCAAAAATGTGCCCTTTTCCAACTACCAGCACTCTACGCTTTTCTAAAACTGTGAGAAAATCTGACATTGTCATCTAAGTTAAAACATATTAACTGTTACGTTTAGAAGTATGTTTTTCTTTTTAAGTGACAATAATTTTAAAGTGGTTAAAAATGTATTAATTTGTTAAGATTTAATAAATATTATTAAAATATTTAGTAAATACATACATATATATTATATATATATTTGAATATATACATTTGCTTTAATTAATATATATCAATATGCATTAAAATCTATGTAAAGAAATAAGTATTTCTAAAGTAATGGGAATTAATTGTAAAAGAAAAAAGAGGGGGGGGGGGCATTTTTTAATTGCTTTTAAAGCGTTTTAAGTTAAAAAGAATGAAGGAAAAACATATTTTTGGTTTTTTAAATGTTTGAAGTTTAAAAAAAAAAAAAAAAAAAAAAAAAGGAGTTCAAACTGGAGTTGTAAGTAAATCTTCATTTTCACACAGAAAATGTAATCTAAACTTGAAAATTCTCAGAAAGTACTCAAAGTGGTTATATTTTCTTTAATAATTTATCAAACTGTTAAATACAAATCACTACTGTTGCGTTTACACTACCATCTCTATTAACATTTACCATTAAGCCTACATGAATAATTAGGTCTGATATACACTTCGCTTTTACACAAGAAAATATAAGTATATAAACGGAAGTTATAAAGAATAGAATTACAAATGAAAAAGATAATTCTTACCTTTATTGACATCAGATTACTATTTATTAATCAGATTCCGAAAAGCCGATCACGTTTCTTCATTCACCAAAAAGCAAAATAAACTTGTCTGGTAGGTAGGTTGGTTTATACGTTAGCGTAGCGTGCAGAGGAAGGAAGCCAAGGAAGAAAGTCAATTTGCGGATGTGCGTTCTATGACATTCGCCGGCTGCTTTGTGGACAATGTATTCAGACGGTCCGTTGTCAACTATCTTCCGGATATTCACTGGATAGTTTTATAGGATATGACAACTACAGGATTTTCAGGATCATTATAGATCGTCCGAAGGACGATTGTGGTTGTCTGGGAAAGTATTAAGTCCAACAATTCGACGATTTATGTCCAACACTAAGGGCCAACAATCGAAATCCACATACCAACCATTATATAATTTAGGGTTATTTCGAACAAACTGTGAGGATTATCGGATGACCGCAATCTTGAATTTTGTGAACTAACGCAACTCAAGTTATAGCACCCTGCTCCGTTTCTAGAAAAAAAAATTTCACATGCAACTCATTATCTGTATTCGATAAAACGGTTAAACCATCTGTAAAAGCATATTCGATTTTCATGATCAGTTACAGTTTTTGTACAACCGTAATTTTCTACGGGAACAGTTTTAATTTGTTTCTGACGGGCGGTTACCATTACCAGTATCATGCTACTAAGCTAAATTTCGTATAATTTTGACGGACTCTGAAAAAAATCCAGAAAACATACGGAGTATACCACCACACACCCTCCAACACAGCCTTGCGGATGGAGGTATGAGGAATCGCCGAAAAAAAAACGTTCTCACCTTGAATGTGTTTATAAAAGTATTAAGTCCAACAATTCGACGATTTATGTCCAACACTAAGGGCCAACAATCGAAATCCACATACCAACCATTATATAATTTAGGGTTATTTCGAACAAACTGTGAGGATTATCGGATGACCGCAATCTTGAATTTTGTGAACTAACGCAACTCAAGTTATAGAACCCTGCTCCGTTTCTAGAAAAAAAAATTTCACATGCAACTCATTATCTGTATTCGATAAAACGGTTAAACCATCTGCAAAAGCATATTCGATTTTCATGATCAGTTACAGTTTTTGTACAACCGTAATTTTCTACGGGAACAGTTTCAATTTGTTTCTGACGGGCGGTCCCCATTACCAGTATCATGCTACTAAGCTAAATTTCATATAATTTTGACGGACTCTACGGATGTCCAACAGTTTCTTTTTCGATAGCTTTTTTGACTTTCCATAGCGTTTGGCATCATCCATAGACATTGCATTGCGATGTGAGAGATTTTTATGTGGCAATTTTTCAGAAGAAATGCTATCGCACAATATTTCTGTATCTACCACCTTCTCGAAATATGTTTTTGACGAGCCATACACTTTCTTTAATTGTTAGCACCATCTTGGGATACAAATTTGAAATAAATAGTTCAAAAACTCCAACCCCAATTTTTTAACAGTGTTTTACGTCTTATTTAACTGCAGAAAAATAGTGATGATTTTGTGAATACACGAGGTGGTTATGAATTCTGTTTTAAAAAATTAAACAGAAATGTTCTTATCATTAATAATTGTACCAGATTCCTTGGAAATTCCAAGGAGTGTGCACTGAGAAAAATGACACTTTCAAATCTGAGTAAATCGATGTTTTCTTTTTGTTATGAAACTTTTTGTTTCAAATAAGGTCGACGCAATCCTTTCAATTCTGAAATACCAGAAATACTCAGAATATTGAAGCATGGACTGGACATACTCAAAACTGAGTACATAGAAATAAGTTCATACTCATTTTTGAAACATGGACATACTCAAAAATGGTCAGAATCAGTTCATAATAATTTTTGAAACATGCAAATACTCAATAATGAGCACACAGAAGTCAGTTCATACTCATTTTTGAAACATGGACATACTCAAACATGAGCACATGATGTTTTATTCTTGAGTGTGTGCATGTTTTCAGAAATGAGTATGTACATGCTTCAAACTTGAGTAATTTTGATTCGGAGCCATTTTAACTATGCGACATATTTAGATTTGAGTATTTTTCCTCAGTTTTGAAATTTTCGTTTTTAGAGTGTGGAGATAAAAAAAAAATCACTTTGCATGTATGTCAGTTCTGTGGACAGGCAAACCAAATCAAACTAAATACCAAATTAAGGATATATAAAAAATGTTTTTTAGTTAATTTGAACATATTTGATTCGGAGCCATTTTGACTATGCAACATACCCAGATTTCAGTATCGTTTGCTCAGTTTTTACAATGTCGTTTTAGAGTGTGAGAACCTTGATCCTGTGTAAATACATATTAAACGGTAATGGTACGCATTTAAATTACGAAAAAGTTAAAACATTCCCTTTATAAAAAATATAGTTTACTACAAAATGACATAAATAAATATGTGATTTAGGTTTAATTTTAAAAATTTTATCTTATATAGATTTGTGCATAAACCCTTTGCCATACACTCTAAAAACAATATTTTCAAAACTGAGCATAAAATACTCAAATCTGAGTATGTCGCATAGTCAAAATGGTTCCGAATCAAAATTAATCAAATTTGAAACATGCAGATACTCATTTCTGAAAACATGCCCGCACTCAAGAATCAAACATCATGTGCTCATGTTTTAGTATGTCCAAGTTTCAAAAATGAGTATAAATTGACTTCTGTGTGCTCATTATTGAGTATTTCCATGTTTCAAAAATGAGTATGAACTGATTTCTTTGTGCTCAGTTTTGAATATGTCCATGTTTCAATATTCTGAGTATTTCTGGTATTACAGAACTGAAAACATTGGGTCGTCATATTTGAAACAAAAAGTTTCCTAACAAAAGGAAAATATCGATTTACTCAGATTTGAAAGTGTCATTTTTTTCAGTGTAACCTGCTAGTATGAAGATATTGACAGTACACCCCTTATAAAGAAAGTTATTAGACTGTAAATAGATCTGCTTTATTACGTTTCTATAATGTTTTTTTTTTCATGTTTATACAATTGATTTCTCATATCACTACCAGAAAATATTTTTAATCACAGGCGTAATAGTTTTATGTGTTACTTAAAATAAAGAAGTTAATTTTATAAAGCTGTTGTATAAAATGAGAAAGGAGATATTAAAAATATTCTACCTTTTCAGAGATTATAAATATGTGTCTAAAAAGTATGATTAGAAAACTGTCAGTGGTTTTATGAACGTCCTGTACATATTAAAATGTAATGGTAAGCATTAAAAGTAAGAAAACATTAAAACATTTACTTTAGACAAATATAGTTGACTACTAAACGACATATTGTTCTAAGATTTAATTTCAAAAGGTATCTTACATAGATTTTTTCTCAAACCATTTGCCACAGCCTGCTAATATGGAAATTCTATACGTCAAAACATTATAAAGAAAATTATTAGAGCAACCCTGCTATAGATCTTCTTTATTACGTCTCTGTAATGGTTTTTCTTGTTTAGACAATTGATTTCTCCCTTAAGTACCAGGTGATATTTTTAATAGCTGGCGGAATTGTTCTTATATGTCTTATTTAATCTTTACAAAGCAGTTGTCTAAACTAAGAAAGGGATATATTTATGAAATTAAAAATATTTTACATATATATATATATATAATTTGTAGAGCTAGCATACGCGACTGTATAAAAACTAATTATAATTATAATTTTCTGAATTTTTGCTATATCAGAGATGAGACGCTTGCCATTGTAGTTGGTTTGCACACGTCCCATGCTTGCCACAGTAATTGTGGGTCTTGAAGATATTCCATCATGTGCTGCAATTGCAGACTTGCCAACTTATAAGAGTGAGGAGTGCCAGTCTGGATATCCTCTGTGTAGCTCAGTGGTAGAGCGTTGGCGCGCAATGCCAGTGGCCCTGGTTTGAATCCAGGCCGGAACACTTTTTCACTCTGTTGGTTTCACGCGTGAGATAGCAAAAAGTTAGCAATTAAAATATCAATTAAGATTGTACCGTTGAAATGATTAAAATTATGTGTCTAAATATATCTGATTTCATTATCGTAGTTTGTAGAAACTTTCCTAAGCGTGATACGTGGGATAATGAAAAAGTTAACGCTGAAATAGGTTAGGTTATTTTTTCTACAGATGTTCATATTATGAATTATATGAAATAACGGTTATTAATCTTTTTGGGACCGGCGACATGAATTTTATTCGGTTGACATATTTTTTTCTTAAACAATTACCTCCACTTCAGGAAAATGCTATATATACAAGGGAAATGTTAGTTATCTTCATTACAGATACCAAAAACAAACCGTGTATGCACTTTTTGAAGGTGCATATACCCATGGTCCCGAAGGGCTTAAATGTAATTCGTAATAGATTTCAAAACAGCCAAGATTATTAATTTATTGAAGATTTTACTTAAATATCTGTTTATTCACTGTTTTATTAATTGAATATGCTGTTAATAAAATGATAAAGTTCTTGACTGGCCAGCTTTAAGTCCAGACTTAAATCCGATTAAGAATGACTGGGGTATTTTAACCCGCCAGGTTTACGGCAATGGAAAGCAGTATGATTCTATTGAAGAACTCCAAGAGGCTATTGAGAAAGTACGGTACTCTTTGACACCAGAAACCCTACAAAATATAATAATTTCGATGGACGCACGTTTATTTGAACTAATTCAAAATCACGGAAAAATAATTTTTATCAGTAAAAGTTCTGTAAAAATTATAAATCTGGTTGTTTTTGACATTGTGCATAAACTTTTGAGACAGTTTTTTTTAAACATTTTTTTAATTATATTTTTTACAATTATGTAATTTATTTTTTTCTACTTTTGATATCATTTATTTAAATAATGTTGCGAAATGTACAAATAAAAGAATGTTATTCATTCTCACTTTTTATAATTCTTTGAAAATCGACATTTTATGCTTGTGCATAAACTTTTGAGACAGACCTTATCACCGTTTTATCAGTGCCCCAACACCAGCTGCATATAATTCTTTGTGTTGCTGTGTCCACATTAGGACTTCAAGTTAAACCTTTTCATAATCTGTGATCATCATCTTTCTTCCAAGATGGTTTTTTAGTAGACTAAACAGATGAAAATCGCTTGAGGCTAAGTCGAAGCTGTATGGTGGATGTTGAAGAAGTTGCAAGATGAAGTTCACAGATAATGAAAAGGTTCAACTTGAAGTCTTAATGTAGACACAGCAACCCTGAGTCAGCAACCCAAAGAATTGCATGCAGCTGGTGTTGGGGCACTGATACAACGGTGATATAAGTGCTTAAATATTGGTGGAGAATATGTTGAGAAATAAAAATAGTTTTGACGTGAATATCATTGTAAGTTATTATTTAATTATCTTTTGTGACTTACTTAATGACTTTCCCTCGTACTTTCTTTTATTCATCTCAATATACTTCAAAACGGTTTCATTACAAATATGTTTCAAAAGCTGGAAACAGCAGAAAAAAAAGTAATTAGACCGAGTCTGTCATAAATCTGGCTTTATTACACTGTTATAAAACACGTCATTTTCAAACAATTGGTTTCTCCATGACTTCTCGGCAATATTTAAAGTCGTAAACATAATTTTTCTCATATGATATTAATTAATTAAATATTTCAAAAGCAGTTACCTGAAAAGGGAATAAAATATATTTATCAAATTACGACATAGAAATATCCGATTCGGTTAATGTAGATTTGAGCTAGAAAACTTTATCTAGTCACGAGACGCATGCAATAATAAAGTTAATCATAGAATAACATAAATTATTTTTTGAATTAATAACCTTAAAATTAATAATATGAAATAAACGAGATTTAGTGTATTTTCTAAGAAATTTGAAATCGTATATATTTAAAACTTTTAATTTCAAAAGTCCTAAATACTTTCTTTTTATTCAACTCTATATACTTAGAAACAGTTTTATTACAAAAATGTTTCAAAAGCTGAAAACCTCACAAAGAAAGTTATTAGACCGATTCTGTCATAAATCTGACTTTATTACCCTTTTATAAAACATTTCATGTTCAAGCAATTGGTTTCCCCATGACTTCTCGGCAATATTTAAAATCACAAACATAATTGTTCTCATATGACATTAAATATTTCAAAAGCCTGAAAAGAGAATAAAATAAATTTATTAAGTTACGACATAGAAATATCCGATTCGGTTAATGCAAAGCTGAGCTAGAAAACTTTAGCTAGTCAGGAGACGCATGCAATAATAAAGTTAATCATAGAATAACATAAATTATTTTTTGAATTAATAACCTTAAAATTAATAATATGAAATAAACGAGATTTAGTGTATTTTCTAAGAAATTTGAAATCGTATATATTTAAAACTTTTAATTTCAAAAGTCCTAAATACTTTCTTTTTATTCAACTCTATATACTTAGAAACAGTTTTATTACAAAAATGTTTCAAAAGCTGAAAACCTCACAAAGAAAGTTATTAGACCGATTCTGTCATAAATCTGACTTTATTACCCTTTTATAAAACATTTCATGTTCAAGCAATTGGTTTCCCCATGACTTCTCGGCAATATTTAAAATCACAAACATAATTGTTCTCATATGACATTAAATATTTCAAAAGCCTGAAAAGAGAATAAAATAAATTTATTAAGTTACGACATAGAAATATCCGATTCGGTTAATGCAAAGCTGAGCTAGAAAACTTTAGCTAGTCAGGAGACGCATGCAATAATAAAGTTAATCTTAGAATAACATAAATTACTTTTTGAATTAATAACCTTTAAATTAATAATATGAAATAAATGAGATTTAGAGCATTTTCTTAAAAAATTTAAATCATATATATTTAAAACTTTTAATTCGAAAAGTCCTAAATGCTTTTTTTTTATTCAACTCTATATACTCAGGAACAGTTTTATTACAAAAATATTTCAAAAGCAGAAAACTTCACAAAGAAAGTAATTAGACCGATTCTGTCATAAATCTGGCTTTATTACGCTTCTATAAGACATTTCATGTTCAAGCAATTAGTTTCCCCATGAGTTCTCGGCAATATTTAAAACCATGAACATCATTGTTCTCACGTGATATTAAATCTTTCTAAAGCAGTGTCCAAAAAGGAAATCAAAGATATTTATGAGATTTTGACTTAGAAGTAACCGATTCGGTTTTCATACTGTTGCAAAGATTTTCTTAGTCACGATATGTCACGTGATATCTCGATATGATATATATCCTCGTATTGCGTGTGTCTTTGCATTTAATAAGTCTAATGTTTTAAGTGCTAAACGGGAAATTAATATAAGAAATATATTCAAATTGCATAATGAAATGAGAAATAATATTTTATTTGAAAGACGTAATACTATGTGCTTACACTTAGTATATTTCACCCAATGTCAGAAAAGTAATTGCAATATATTTTATTTAACTTTTCTCTAACTCAACCTATTATTTATTTTTACGAAACTGCCGGTGTTAAATTTTCAAACTAAAAGAGCTCTTAAATCTATACTAATAAAATAAAGTTTCGCTTTGTGTGTCTGTGTGTGTGTCTGTTGGCGATGGCTAGGAAAATTTAGCGCACCTAGAAGTCTGTAAATTTAGATTTAGGTAGTCCAAACCCTCTATTGGTGCACCTAACCCTCAGAATTTTAATATTTTGATAATTAGCCTAGATATTAATTAGATTCTCATTAACCATTGCTACTAAAATGACATCTTTTAAATCAAAATGGCGAAAGAAACGAACCGACGCGCAGTGGAGTATTTGACCCGAAATCCTGGACAAAAATATTTTTCTCTGTAAATATAGTCCGATTGCCTTGAAATTGTTAGGTGTTATTGGGTATCAATATGGCATGTTTGGTATTGTAAATGAAGTCTATTGCATTTACGGTTCATTTACAGAGACTACCGAAAGAATTCCCTTACATTATGTCTATGGGAAAAAATCGTTTGCTCTGTATTTTAATGATATCACACTATTTTAAACGTACTGAAATTTATATACATCACTGAGGTGTATTAAGGCACTTATTGTAGAATATGGTGTGCATAGAATATATCGTTCATTTACAGGGACACACAAAAGAATTTGACTGAAGAATAAATTTAACTATTGAAGTCTATGACCAATAATTGCTGGAAGTGAGCTTGTAGTTGTGATATGCATTTTTGAATTGAATTTTTTTTTAATATTCCCTTGGTGTGGATACATTCTATAGATCATATGCAGGGTTGCACAAAAGTTCTGAAGCACATTCCCGTTTATTCCCTGAAATGGCTGAATGAAAATGTTTAACTTTGTTATGCGTTTCACTGAACTAACTTTTAGCATACTATGTAGTATACATACAAATCCATAGCTTAGTTTAATATTTTATATCTTAAAAGCTGACGAAGTGTAAGTAAAATTTTAACACTTCACATAATAATAAGTATACATTTTATAAATATTTTGACAACTAAGAAAAAAAAGTGACATCATTTAAGAAGAGCACAAAGAAAAAAGAAGTTAAAATATTAATTTCCAAAGTTGATATTTTAAAAATACGGATACATCACACATGCCCATAGACTTAGCATTACCGAAGGGAGTTCGGAAGTCTAGCAGCCTTAAATGTTTACTGTTTGTAAGAGAAAAGTAATTGTTGATAGATTTTTTTATTTACTAGTAATGTTTAATTAAATGTATTTAATTGTTCTATCTATAAAATTTATTATTTACATTTAATTTACTTTAATAATAATTACTACATTTAATAATTATTATTTACATTTGATAATACATTTAATACAGTGGAGTCTCTACAGTATAGAGATGCTGGTTTTTCAGTGTATTTAATAGATTACCAGTTTCAATCTAATTCTTCAGAACTCTGTTTTTCATCTTCTTCATCGCACTCTTCTTGGCTTTTATCATTACTACCATCAGACCTAGCTGAAGAAGAAGTTGTAGGGTCTCGCTACTGTATAGTTTGCTCTTTTCTCTTGGTCTTTGCCTAGAGCAGTTTATAAAAGGATCACTGATTAAAAGAAACCAATTTGGAACATCTCTATAGCAAACTTCTCTATTGCGAACTTTTCTATTGCACTTTCTTGAGTACTTTGTACGGTACTGTCTAAAGTGTTTGTTTCTGGACTCGGCAGCTTCTTCTGACCGTTGGCCAATGGGTACGACTGCTTTCTTAATTACAGTGTCCCCATGAATCGAAACCTTGTGCATTGTTGGAATCACGGGGTACCAATAGTAAAGGTTCACTCACATACAGTCTTGCTGTTTCATCAGCAGATGCTTGGAACTTTTTTTCGTCAATGCGATGCCCACTTTTTATGACTTCCAGTGTTACTTACAACCTTTTAATCATTTCTGCGTCTTCTCCAGACTTCCTTAATTCCCTCCTTTCTCCCCTTATTTTCTACCTATGAACCTCCAAAACGAATTGGAGACACTTTTTTCAGTAAATAAGTATTTACAATTTGAAGCCGATCTGATATTTCTATCTAGAGGTATCGAGTTGCGTAGGTAAGTACGTACTTACATAGGTGCGTACTTACATAGGTACGTACATGCTTACATACAGGATATGTAGGGGCGAAAGCTCTCAGGCAATATCTGGAAGCTAAAAGCCTGCAATACTAGAGTAAAAATAAAGTTTTTATCTTTTCAATTCGGTTGCCGCAAAAAATGGCATTTAAGTAGTCCACCCGAAAAAAAATTATATTAAAAAATGGCAACAATATGCGGAAGATTTTTCTGCAGAAATTGGCACTCAAGACTATAACTAATACAATTATAGTTCAAACATGGTCCGGAAAAGCGCGGCACATATTTAAAAAGCTTTCGATATGTTTAAATTAGAGCGAAAAACGCTTTAAAAATGACCCTTTTAAACATTTAATATTTTTTTATTACATTAAAAACTAAACTATTTAAATTTACACATAGTTTAACACTAAGCTCTGACCTTTGTTAAACACGCAAGGCATGTTTAGTTTCAATTCAACAATTCATTGAGACACAAAAAAATCATATTTAAACATAACAACAATGCCTAAAATCAACAAAAAACACGTCTTCTCACAAAAAAAACTTCCTCTTCAACTGAGGCCAAAAGCCACTAGATATAACTCAGGTTCCAAAAATAGACATAGATTGACGCATCAATTAAGGAATATGATTTTTACAATTGTTGACGAAATTTTAATTTTTGCAGTTTTGGCCAGGTTTTTGGGTCAAATACTCCACTGTGCGGCACGGCACATTGGATTTGAAAGCGGAAATGAACGAATTTGAAATTATTTTACTAATTAGCGAATTTTAAGAAAACTAATTGAGATATCAATTTGAAAATTTCTGAGCATATGTAAAAAAATATTCTGCATCTGTATGGTATTTTTGAAAAATTCATTCGGTAATTTTTTTTAAATTTATGCAAAAAACTGCCAAAAATCTGCCGGCGCCAGTGAAAACAATCAGAGAAAGTTTCAGACAGGGACCTGCTTTCATTAAAAACTGAACTACAAAGAGATCTGTTTCTCTGGCCGATCCCTCCATTTAGTTTGCGAAAATGAAAGGAAATAATTGCCAATTTTTACTAATGAACAAAAATTTAGGTAAATAATTAAAATATAGATTTGAAATTGAGGTCGGGAAGGGGTGTCATCTGCCGGCTATTTTAGCGTAGCGTCTTCGTTATGTTCTAATTATCAGACAAATGTAATTCTTTTTTTAATGATCGCGTTAATGTACGTGACGATGGTTCTCTTGAAAAAATTATTCATTATATTTGCGGGTATGGGGAAGGAGGGGGTTAACGCCTTTCTCTGAGATTGTAATTATCTCGCATCCGAGCAACGCCGGGCGGGTTAGCTAGTCTTAACTAAAGTAATAGCAAAATTTCCCAGAATATCATCAACAGCTGTTTTTTTCTAAGAATGTCAATTAACTGTAGATCCGGATCATCTTTAAACAATTTTATTCTTCATTTTTTAAAAACATTGAAGTGTTCAGATAAAATAAAAATATTTGTAATTGAACATGGCATACAAACGCCAGATTTGCTACATAAAATCATTTTGTAAAGTTATTTTTTGTTATTCATGATTCTCATTTAATCTTTTTGCATATGGCTGTATCTAAGGGGTTATACATACATGCAAATCTTTAAAAAATGCATTTTTTATTGCAATCGTTGAAAGTAGAATTAGTAAAGAATATTCAATTCATTTTCTAATCGATCTGATAAAAATTAAGAAACTTACGTTGCTTTAATTTACTTTGTTGTATCATACATAAAGCATAACTTGAATCTTTAAACGTTATTATCTCAAAACGAAGTTTTCAAAGTCAGTGATCACGATAACTCGGGCAAATATTAACCAATCGTCTTCAAATTTTGACCAATTTTTAACAACAATATTATCTAGAGATTAATCGTTCCTTTTGGAAATCTGATGATTGTTTCTATTTGTAAAAGAAATAAAGGTTAATTTTTTTTTGTGAAAATCGGTACCTTAACTTTGAACGGTCGCCATTTTGTTCAAAATTTATTTTTTCCAAAACCGAATGATTACTCTAAAATTTTAAGTGTTTGGACTAAAAACATTATACTTTTCATAATTTCAGATAACATTTGACAGAGTTACTGTGATCGATCACCGTGCACCGCTACCAGTCCAGAACGACACCATCGGAATAGGTCTTCTGTAGACACCCAACTTTACTTCGTCATAAAAAAAAAAAAAAAAAAAAAAAAAACAATTTATTTTCTTTATAGTGTAATAAACAAAATACAAACACAGTTTTTCAAATATCTTGTTTCATTACCCTTAAAAAAAATACTGAAAATATATGTTTCTTTCGACCTTGCAGTTAGGTATATAACACCTTAAAACAGTTGGAAAAAAATTACCAATATTTAAATTTATTGACATTATTTCTTCTCCTAACCTACTCAAAAAACGAAAGAAATTTATATATGTATAGTTTTTTTGTTAGTATATAGTTTGAGACACACTTTGATGTATAGAGTAACTCCAGGAGAGCCGCCGTATCCGGGTTAGAAGCCGCAGCCCTTGTATTTCTTGTAATTATCGATAGATGACAGCCAGACGCCCAGTATAGGTGCGCAATGAGATTACTTTAACCAGTGTATAGTGTGAGTCCAATTTCAATGTTTAATTGTAGCTGTACAATTATTACTTTGAGGTAAGCGCATTATTTCACTATCCAAACTCTAGTCAAGATGATAATAATGAAAAGTTGGATCACACTGTGACGCAGACGTTCTTTGCAAGAAATGTGTAGAAAACTACTCCAAAACTAAGAGAAAGTGTGATTAGCTCCGTTGCATCATGTGTCAAATGTGGTTACATGAAGACTGTACTATTTTAGATACTTTTTGTGTAGATTGTGGTCGAAAAAACAGTTCTATTAACAAATAAAACAATGTAAACACTATTTTACTTTTTTTCTTTTCCCTCTCTAATACAATGATGTTACGTTGTTTCTGAAATAACAATTAAAATCCAATCTTTAAAAAAATAAGTAGATAATTTTAGTAGTGAACAAATTAGGCAGACTAATACGGATTTAAACCTACTAGTACGTTTCATTGTACTTACTTAGTTTATTTTTGTTCTTTTGCTCTTTTTTTCTCTTGTTGTCTTAGTAAATTACAGTCCAGATATGAATATTTGTATGAATATTTTTTATTTATAATTTCATTCTGTTCTTATGACAAGTGCGTCGTCTCACCCTGAATGTACGTATGACGCATCACAGTGTAATGGTTTTTTTTCTTGTCGCGTTACACATGTTGTATGTTTAACATTAAATAGAACAAAATGATTTTTTTTAGTTTATGTGCACAATGAGATTTTATATACAAATTCAAAAAAATATGCGCATCTCTCGCGGAATTACTCTCTTTCTATATATTTTTTGAAAGCAAATAGTTTTCAAAAGTGAGCTGAAAAAGAGAGAAATGAAAGACAGAAAAGCTTTTAGAAAACACTTTATAAGTTTTCCAAATATGGCAAAAAATTGATATAATAGCATCTATTAAAAAAAAAAAATGATGAATTTATAGTAGGTATATGCTTAGGACAATCTTTCTAAAAAAGCAAAACAAATAATACAGTTTTGAAAATATAAAATTTCTTAGAAGAAGCAGAATTATTATCGAGGAAAATGCAAAAAATAAAATAAAATAAAATAAAGACTTATTATGTTCTGTCTATGTGGTTAACAATATATTTAAAATCATTCCCTCATCCGAAAGATAATTAACTTACGTTTTCTTACGCATTGGATACTAATGTGCTAAATCCACACCATTCATAAGTTCAAAAGAAAAAAGAATGAGTTAAAAAAGGTGCATTTAGAAATACATAAAATAATTATATTAAGTCTTTATAAAAGTTAAGTAGAAAAACATGTACAATTTCAAAGCTAAATGTCATGAAAAAAAAAAAAAACTCTTTATTTAAATTGCAAAGTAATAAGTTCTGATTATTTTAACTAAATGCTGTATTTTTTTTTCTCTCACAGGATATTATATACAATTTAGAGTGATGAATTATTCAGAAAAAAATATTTAAAATTTATTAACGCATAGCATCTTTTTGAAACAAATATGAATATAATTAATAAGATTATTTTTAAATAAAACAATTTTGTGAAAACTGTATTTGTTGAAAATAAATTAAAGTAATAAAAACTACAGAATTTCACTACTGTATAAAAAATATTTACTTCCGCCAATACACTCTAAAATGATTATTACATTATTGTAAAGAATAATAACACTTAATTTTAAATTTTCGAAAGAAAGAGTAAAATATATATAAGTTAAACAAAACAATAAATAAATTTAATTATAAACATATTCTAAATGCAAAAATATGTAAAAAAAATGAAACAAAGTAATTTAATTTAACTCAGTTTATTTAAATAATATTTTTTTCATTCTTACACTTTATCTTTGGGATGGAATTTCAACACCTTATTAAGGAATGATTTCTATTGCTGGAGATTTGGACTCTTAATATGAAAATCATGATAAATATTAGTTACAAGTTGTAAATTTCCAACTGGACGAAAAATGTCCGGGCCAGGATTTGAACCTGGGATCGCTTGGCTGAAGCCGCCACGCTCTACCACTGAGCTATCCCGGTCGAATCTGGAGGGCATAATTCATCCAGTTAACCTTATTGATCAAAGTATCTGGTCTGATATTTTAATCAGCTCAACAGAAAAGATCGCAGGTAATGGAACTCCAGAAAACGCTGGATACGTGAATACACTGGATTATTTTTTAACACAATTATTTCAAGTTGGTAAAGTAATCATACAAGTTGTAAATTTCCAACTGGACGAAAAATGTCCGGGCCAGGATTCGAACCTGGGATCGCTTGGCCTTCAGCCAAGATAAAGAAAACATTTAGAAACATTTTTAGAAAAATCGTTCAAAAAAATTGTTTGCTAGAGAGATGAGTTACATTAAAAAACGTATAGATTCTGAGATAACTTCTGTGAAAATTGGGTTAATTGCCGAATATCTCAATCCATTAAAGTAAATAAACAAAATATTCATTCATTGTGAGTCATAGAAATATTAAACCATGGAGGTAATCATTCGCAAAGCAAGATCTCCGTGGTAAATTTTACAGTGCTGTCTGGTGTCGAAAAAAAAATTCGCATCTGTAAACATGTCATATGTAATAATAAAGAAAAGTCATCCTCATTTCGCTCATAGCAGGCGATATAATTTATTTCACTGAAATAATAATGATGATTTTCTTTTTACATTGTAAAACTAGTTATAGCAAGAAACGAACGCACCTCATTTGTCGTGTTTAACGTACAATTTCAAACTTTTTTTAGATTGTCTATGTGATTGTTGTGCTGTGAAGTTTTTTTTATTATTTTATTTTATTTATATATATATATATATATATAAATAATCAGTTTTGCATTACTACACTATCATGTCCAAAAATTAAGGGGCAGTGACCGATTTTTTTTTTATTTTAGACGTTTTGTCGAAAATCTACTGAAATTCTTTACGAATTGGCCTTGAACTGCAAGAATCTAAAGAACATGTTTGACTTCATAATTTTCAGTGCAGATTTTGTCGCGAGGACGATTAGGGGTGCAATAATAATTTTAATAATAAAATAATACATGTGATCACCCGAGTAACAGAAAATGCTCAAAATGGTCTGCCACTGTAGCAAATGACCATGTAGGTCCTGTTTAAGGTTTTTGTGCATTTGTGTAAGAATAGCACGCATATTCTTGAAGATGTTAACGTTTCTGTGAAAATTTCAAAAGTTTTTTTTTTATATAGCATGCAGAGTTTTCTACAGAATTTAACACCGCTTTCCAAAAACTTGACAAAGAACAGTAGCAATAGTATACTGCAATTAAAATATTAGTATATTGAATATTTGATGAGTTATGGATATTTGTATGAAATTTTTTTTAACTGCGCATGCGCGAACTACAGCAAAGATTTTTTTTCATGATTTGGTAGTCAATACTATAAAGCAACTCATATAAAAAGACCGGTCAAATATCGTGAAAACTGAAAAAGATACAGGCAATACAGTGAGCTAATTGATAAATTTGGGAGGAAATCCCATAGGATTATATCAGTTCAATGGCATTTATAGCATTTCCTCACGAATTTCAGTAGATATCAACAAAATGTCTGAAATCGAATATGTCTGGTCACTGCCCCTTAATTTCTGGACATCAGTGTATAAGTTTTTGAATATCACTTAGGTGCTATTTATTGCATATGGTATAGTATACTGTGTATGTGTTCTGGTTAACAAAATGTTTTGTTTTCACTGTAGAAAAGTTTGCTACTTTTGTGTAAATGTTCAAAAATATGGTTTGTTTTTAAGATAATAGCAGGTAGTCGGCTTGAAAGAGTAACGAAAAGAAGAAATAATTTCCGAAATGAGTATAAGAAATACGCATAAAGCTTTAAAATAAGATAACAGAAATATTTTTTAACCATTAAGCGGTGAAAGTCAATTTCTTCAAAGAGCATGCAGTTTTATTAAGCCTTCTTTTATACAAGTATCTATTTCACCTGATTGGTTCTAATGTCGCAACTCCATTGTTATAGCATTGCAAAATTAAATAACTAAAATAATAAAAAATATAAGTAATTAACCCTCAAATATTTTTTACATACTTTCTTTTAACTTACATGTCTGTATGTATATGTGGCAGTCAATCTTGAAAGTCATTTTTCACCCACTTCCTGTTGAAGTAGAGCGTTGAAATTTGGAATATATATGTATTCCTGAGGGTAATACATGAATTGGACATTATTATTTTTTAATTCGATTCCTAAGAGGGGGGTCATCGTCGGCCTAAAACTTGCATTTTCCCCATAGAAATAACGTATGTTGTCTAAATTAGTTTAAAATAATTTAAGGACATTACTATCAAGTGCATAAAATTCTTTATGACTTCCACGTATTTTGAACAGAATATAGCTTTTAATTTAAACATGTGCAATTGAAATTTCTTTAGATGACTATCATTTCTAAAGTTTCACAGCAATGAAAAATCAATCAGTTACAATAAAAATGAACTATATAATTGTTTTTAAATGAACTATTGATTTTATTTAAAGATCAAGCGTCAATATTTTCACAGTTTCTGTATCTTCAAACTTTATCAAAAACAATCACATCATCATATATTACAATACGAGCAAATCTTGTGTGTGTGTGTGTATATATATAGGACTATGTTTTATCATATATATTATTTCTCCCGTCAACATCCCTTTTTCTAAGAAAATACGAAACGCAGAATGACGAATGAGATAGCATATGAAAGGACTTGGAACTGGCTTCTGATATAGCACACTTAACATTTCGTTAAAACATGTTTTTGATTAAAATTTCCTGAAAATTAAAATTAATTCGGCATTGTTTTCATAAAAAAATGAAAGGTTTTCGTCAATTTATTGTTGCCACAAAAATAAAATACCACATTATATGATGCTCAGCAATTATTATAAAAAACACCGCACGGTTTTTTTTTATATTCATGATTAAAAAGCGAAATTGAAATTGAAATGTTTAGATTTATATTTCTATGTCACATGTTTTTCCCGAAGTGGATGACGTCATCCTCTAATGCAGTCAAAATACGATTGTTAAATTTTTGCTTTTTGCGTGCCTTTTGCAATCTTGGATCAGTTTTTACTCTAAATTTGATGGAATAAATTAGATGATATTCTGGCTTGACTAAAAACTAAATGTTGTTTGCAGATAGTTTTATCCTTCCTTTTTCTTTAGAAGTTTAAACCTGCATCTAATAAATATTACATATTGATAAAAAATGGCACTTCTTTATTATCCCGTCGACCACTTTTCATAACGAAAAACTATCGCCAAATAAACGGGAGAACGTTGCCATTGGAATATCAAAATAAATAAATAAATAAAATATAAGAATTTAAGGACACAATTGTTATTTTAATTAATAAAATAACTAATAAATCAGTAAAACATAATGAAAAATACACGCAAATATCGAATTAAAAGCCACTTGATGACGTAACAAACACGTATAATGCTTCTGACATCAAGTAAGTGGGACTTCATTTTTTGCGTTTCATCTTACAGTTTGGCGATAGTTTTTTGTTATGAAAAGTGGTCGACGGGATAATACTTACTTTATATTACTTTATACTTATAAGTACTTAAAAATATTAGATTTCAGTGCGAAATCCTCGCACGGGCCCTCTGGTAATATGTAATTTGACAGTGCTATATGGTATAGTAATCTCATTGTATATGGTCAGTTGCTTCTGTTTCAATGGTTAATTTTTACAATAAGTTTATATATATATATATATATATATATATATATATATATATATATATATATATATATATATATATATATATATATATATATATATATATATGCAAATTTTATCTTAAAAACGGCTTTAACGATTTTGACAAAATTTTGTATACGACCGTTTTGGGACACCAGAAGATCATTGGGCTATGCCACATGTTCGAGAAAATTCGATTAGTGGATCATTTTGGGTCACAATGGGTCAGGATCAAGCTAATTTTATCTAAGAAACGTCTCAAACGATTTTGATTAAATTTTGTATCCTACCATTTTGGATTACGAGGAAAAAATCGGGCTAGATCCCATATTCGAGAAAATTCGATGAGTAGGTCATTTTTGGGTAAGAAACAGCTCTAAAGATTTTGACTAAATTTCGTATCCGACGAGTTTCGGGCACGATAAAATCATTGGGCTAGGTTACATGTCCGAGGAAATTCGATTAGTGGGTCATTTTTGTGTCACTGTGGATCAAGCTAATTTTATCTAAAAAACGGCTAAGACTATTTAGACAAAATTTTGCATCCTTTGGTTTTCGGGCACGATAAGACTGTTAGGCTAGGTCACACATTCGAGAAAATTCAATTAGTGGGTCATTTTGGTCATGGGTCATTATGGGTCAAGCTATTCTTATCTTAAAAATGGCTCAGAGGATTTGAACTAAATTTAGTATCTTACAGTTTTCGGGAACAAGAAGACTATCGGGCTAGGTCACATGTTCGAGAAAATTCGACTTATCCTTTAAGACTTATTTTAGGGGATATTAATTTAACTTATTTTTCTTCCACTCTAACTAAACATGACATATATTTTATGATCTTCCTGAAAAAATCTTCTCGGTAAAATTCATGATACATATACTGCAGTGTTTGTTTAGAGTAAAACATGTAAATGACAGCTCTAAACATCCAGGGAGAATATTTTACTAAAATGTATTTTACTAAAACTGTTCCTAAAACCGCTTACTTAACAACTTTAAAAGGGCTTAGAATGTAGCAATTGTTTGTTTATGCAAGATGCGTACGTCTGTATAATAAATGCTTTGTGTTAGTTATCACAGTGTATTATTTAGCTGAAGTTGCGTACGTCTGTATAATAAATGTTTATGTGTTAGTTATCACAGTGTATTATTTAGTTGAAGTTATGTTAATCATTAATTTACTAAGTTACTAAAGACAGAATACACACGTTCGTCGAAAAATACATTTTTAAAATTTCTATATGAGCAGTAATATTTAAAATTGTTAACGTGAATGAACAAGAATGCTAAACAATATTTTGGACCTGTATTAACATATAGGTATTACGCAAATCTCAGCATAAATAAAGTCATATAATAAAAGACAATAAACCTCTTTGAAAACATAATTGTTAGGAAAGTAAAATAAGAAAAAAAATGAAATCAATTGATTTTCCCTTTTCAGAAATTGAATTTAGCACAAATCTACTTTATTCTATTCATGTCTTATAGAAATGAAAGTAAAAATTATGTAAATGAATCATTCTTCTCTGTATTTGTAGAATGTTTTGAGCTTGTGTAACCTTTCAGTTGAGTTTATATCAATATGCATGATTAACATTAACGGCATTTATTTCAATACAGTAACTAAATATAAAAAACGTTCAAAAGAAGATAAATGTTGTCATAAGAAGATTTTATTGTTTAAGAAAATTACTGTCATAACAATCATTCGAAATTTAGGATTACTGTCTCATTGCAATAAAAGCTTTTAGATAGCAATTAAAACTTTCATATTAAAAGTTTATATTTTAAACAAATTTGTTTTTCAAATTGCAAAATGATTATTAAAATTTTTCTGCGTCATAAATTAATTTCTGTGGAATACTTTACTAATAAAATCTAGCAAAATTTAAATTAAATCTACTCACGTCTTACAGGAATGAAAGTAAAAATTACGCAAGTGAATCACTGGTCTCTGCGTTTGTAGAAAATTTAAACCTTTGAGTTCCTCTTCAATTAATATGCAATATGAACTTTTATGCAATTTATTTCAAAACAATAATTATACATGAAAGTTTAAAAGAAGATACCTGTAGTAATTATTTTAAATTTCATTGATTATTACTTGAAATGTAATGAAAATTTTCAGTTTTAAACTTGTTATTAAACAAACTCATTTTTCAATTACAAGTTGCTTACACAAATTTATCTGAGAGTTAATTTTTATCCGAAAATATGTTTACAACAGATGTGTAGTCAAAATATTTTAAATGAAGTATTAATATAATAACTGCGTTGCAAAGTTTTGAAATATATTGAATATAAATTAAAAACATGAAAACATTTCAAATGAATTACAATTTATACTTATTACTAAAATAAATGTAAAATGAAATAAAGGTTTTAAAACATCAAAACCCTTCTATAGATGTTAAAATTTTCATTGGAGTCTCGAGCGCTTTCGACCTGTACCTAGCCATCATCAAGAAAGCGAAAATGAGAAAAAATTCTGTAACTTTCAGAATGTACGCTGGTTAAATATTAGAAGGCGAAACCAAATATGAAAAAAACGGGAGGGAGATGGATGAGTCTATTAAGCGAGGTGGGTTATTCCAAACCAAATGCGCCATTGACACCAAGTAGATTAGACCAGATTTTTAGTATATTGCATGATAACGTATCATTATAGGATTTCCTACCCCTTGTGAGTATCTCCGCAGACTCCCTTAGTATACATGTAGTATAATTATTCATTTGTGTTATAATCTTTACTTTGCTGAAATATATATCAATTTCTGTTTTTAAATTTAAACGAGATAAACGATAGTTTTCATCTTGCTATGTCTGTCATATGCTCTTTTATTCTGTCTTGTAATTCCCTCTTGTCATTCCTGTGTATGTAAATATTTCATTTTTATTTTTACATTTAAATGGGATGGTATATATATCCCTGCTTTTTCATACATATCTATGGGATTTGTTTTCATGTGGACTAGATTTTGCAATTTAGTTGGAGGTTTAGCAATTATTGTTATGTCATATTTCTTTAAAGCGTATCGAATTCTTTCATAAAGTTGGGGGATATATTCAATACTACAAAACTTTGAAAACTGCGTTTTATTCTTGCCCATTAATTTCCTGCTATAAAATTCATAAATTACTTTGTTAATAAATCTGTCGGAGAATCCTTTACCGGTTGCAATCTCTCTAATCCTGGTTATTTCTGCGTTTATATAATTCTTCGAACACACGTTAAACGCCCTTCTAACATAAAACTATATGCTGCTTTCTTATACTAATTATATGGTACGTCACTGCTATTGGCTACTGTATTATTCGATCGGCAGGGTTTTCTGTAAATACACTGCTCAAAACAATTAAAGGATATTTGAAGTTTTATATAAAATAAAGATATAAACGAAATTTTTTTTTGCCGAAAATAGAAGAAGAGAATCACAAATGCAAATTTTTCTGGTTTTCAAACTGTGGAGTGTGCAAATTTTGAGTTCGACGTCAAAAACGTCGCTTCAGCGGCAGCGAATGAAATTTGACTTTCAACTGGATAAGAGAATGAAGACAAGGATGATCGGCATTCAGTGATTGCTTTGTTTCGATGAGTACGATGTCTCAGCGAAGTCATTTGACAGATTCAGAAGCTTGGAGAATTGTTGGTAGGTTAGAAGGGGGCCAAACTCAAGCCGAAGTAGCGCAAGCCATTGGAGTGTCACAAAGTGTCATTTCCAGGATCTGGAACCGTTTTTTGGAGAGTGGATGTGCAGGCCGAAGACCAGGGCAAGGTCGTAGACGGGCAACAACGCCCAATGAAGATCGGTATTTAACGTTAACAGCTCGGAGACACCGAAACATGAACGCTACTCTTCTCCAACAACACCTTCGCTCGGCTACAGGCACCACGATTTCAACTCAGACTGTCCGAAACCGGCTCCATGCTGTAGGTCTGTATGCTCGCCGACCGATGGTATGTGTTAGATTAACATCAAGGCATCGTCGCGACCACAGGGAGTGGGCAACCGAGCATGTCAACTGGAGGAGAAATGAATGGAGCAATATTCTGTTTTCTGACGAGTCCCGTTTTTCTGTGCATCCGGATAATAGGCGTATTTTCATCTGGAGGGACCGTGGCAGTAGGAATAATCCTGCGTTCGTGCACGAAAGTGTCAGATTTGACGGTGGAGGTGTGTTGGTGTATGGTGGCATCTCCATTGACGGGTGCACTGACCTCTACATCATTCGAGATGGAGCTCTGACTGGTCGCCGATATAGGGATGAGATCCTCAGACCTATTGTAGTCCCTTACGCTGCAGCAATCGGAGATAACTTCATTTTAATGGACGATAACTGCAGGCCACATCGTGCAAACCTGGTGGAGGATTTCCTTTTCGAGGAAGGAATCGTTCGAATGGAATGGCCAGCGTGTTCTCCAGACATGAATCCAATCGAGCACGTTTGGGACGCTCTAGGAAGACGAGTTTCTGGCCGCCAACAACCCCACAAACTCTCCAAGAACTGGAAAGAGCTCTTCCGGAAGAGTGGGGCAGAATACCCCAACTCGTCATTAATAGCCTCATTGAGTCCATGCCTCAAAGGTGTTCAACATTGCTGGCCGCCCGTGGAAACCATACCCCCTACTGAAAATGATTTTCTTTGAAGAAAACACCTTTTCTTATTCTTTTTTTCTCATATGCACAAATTGTGTTTTTTTTCCTTTTGTACACAAATGCGCAATAAAATGCATTTTTTTCTGCCAAACATGTGTAATTTATTCTCATATAACCTACTATGTCTGTCGATTATGTATCAATCAGCTAAAAAGTTTCCCAGATACAAAATCCACCTAAAACTGCAATATCCTTTAATTGTTTTGAGCAGTGTATTTCTGTCTATACTATGCGTTAAGAGGCTACTTCACTCAGACGAAAACACCCGCTGTCTAATGTTAATCCTATGGAGGAAATATTTTAAGATATCTCGTTCGCATTTCAATATTTTTAAATGATTTTTTTTTGCATTGTATAGCTGAGGTCAATCTCTATGCACGCTCCTTTGTACTTTTTCGATTTTGATTACAAGTTTTTTTTTATTACGATTTCGAAAGTAAAAGTTTCCCCAATTTAAAAAACTGCAACAAAAATCGAAAAAGTACAAAAGAGCGTGCATAGGGGTTGACCTCAGCTACACAATGCAAAAAAAAATCATTTAAAAATATTGAAATGCGAACGAGATATCTTAAAACATTTCCTCCATAGGATTAACATTAGCCAACGGGTGTTTTCGTCTGAGTGAAGTAGCCCCGTAAGTTATTACTGTTATTAAGTTATTAAGTTAAACTGTGTTCTTTTATCCATACTATTAGCGTGTTCTGAGAATTTTTTTATATTTGAAATTCCATGTTTCCGGATTATAAGTATGTCGTCGACGTATCGGATCCATAAATCGGGTTTTAAATTAGAGGTGGAGATAATCTGTTTTCTTCAAGTGGTCTTAGTTTTAGTTCAGCCAATAAACCGCAGATGGGAGAGCCCATAGACGCTCCTTCTGTTTGCTTATAATTTCCGTTAAAAATGAAAATGTTGTTATTGGTAATTAAATTTAAGCTAGATATAAGAGTATTTTTAATGTTTTCGTCATACACTGGGTTATTGCTGATATGTACCTTGATACTCATCGTGATAAATCACAGTTCAATTCGCACACATTACAGGATATGGACAGCTATTTCTGAAAACGGATTTTTACTGAGTTTTAAATTACTTATTTTGATATCTCATTTCATTGAATGAAATAATGAAATTTCTTAATACTAGTCTACTATTGTTGGAAAGGGTTTCATTATCTATACATGTTGCATGGTTTTTCATTCTTGTTTAAAAGAATGAAAATGAAAAATAAATAAATACAAATTCAGTTCGATAGAAACTTAAGTTTTATTTCTTTCTTTAAAACATCTGACGGATTGCTTTTAAAAACATAAAAATCTCTTTCAGTTTTGTTTTCTTTAAACGAGGAAACAACAAAAATTCAGTATGTAAAAGCAATAAAATTGTTGAGACATGCTACTTCTTGTAATAAATAATTCAAAACATATCGCTTCTGATAAGAAAGCAATCTTTCACTCAAAGTGCAATCAATTTAGTTTATATAAGTTGTTTAAAAATTCAAATCTCTTTAAAAGTGACGTTTATGTTTAAAACATTGAAAATCTTACTTATTCAGTGTATGTATCCTACAAACTCTAAATGAAAAAGAATGACATTTAGATAGGCATACACTCCGGGTACGATAGAAGTATTTTCTCAGGCTAAAATAAATATTTCTTAAAGGTACAATTTACCATTTTATCCATTTTACACTTATTTTTGCAAAGTGATGTTATAAAATAAAGTAAAAAAGGTTATATTTTATTTGAAGATGTAAATTATCTGCAAAGAGTTATTTTTTAAACCATTTCTACATTTTTGTCTTAAGAGGCTAGTTCACTCAAGCGAAAACATCCACTCGCTAATGTTAAGCCTATGGGGGAAATATTTTACGATATCTCGTTCGTATTTCAATATTTTTAAATGTTTTTTTTGCAATGGATAGCTGAGGTCATTCTCTATGCACGCTCCATTGTAATTTTTCGATTTTGATTACAATTTTTTTTATTAAGATACTTATCTTTCGGAACCAGTTTCGAAAGTGAAAGTGTCCTCAATAAAAAAAACTGTCCAAAAATCCAAAATAGGCGCTTATTGTTAATATATTCAAAACCTTAATTATTCAGTGTATGTTTCCTATAAACTCTAAATGAAAAGAAATGACTTTTAGATAGACATACATCCCGAGTACGGCAGAATTATTTTTTCAGGCTAAAATAAAATATTTCTTATAAGTACAATTTACAACTTACTTACATTTTACATTTATTTTACCAAAGTGATGTTATAAAATAAAGTAAAAAATTTATTTTTTATTTGAAGAAGTAATGTATCTTTTCAGAGTTACATTTTAAACCCTTTCTACCTTTTTGTTTTAATAGAATTATCGCTCAGTTCGTATGTCTAAATACTTGTTTTATATATAATTTTCTTTTTTTCTACTACAATGTTTTTCTACATCGTAAGATAGAACATTCAAAGATATTTTTTAATCCAATATTTTTGTTTAGTCGAAATATATTGTTTAATCCAAAAAGCCGCTTATTGTTAATATATTCAAAATCTTACCTATTCAGTGTATGTATTCTATAAACTCTAAATGAAAAAAAAGACTTTTAGATAGGCATACACTCCGAGTACGATAGAAGTATTTTCTCTTGCTAAAACAAAATATTTCTTAAAGGTACAATTTACAACTTACTTGCATTTTAGATTTATTTTCGCAAAGTGATGTTATAAAATAAAGTAAAAAAGTTATTTTGTGTTTGAAGATTTAAAGTATCTTCTCAGAGTTACTTTTTAAACCCTTTCTACCTTTTTGTCTTAACAGAATTATCGCTCAGTTCGTATGCCTAAATACTTGTTTTATATATAATTTTCTTTTTTCTACTACAATGTTTTTCTACATTATAAGATAAAACATTCAAAGATATTGTTTAATCCAATATGTTTGTTTAATCGAAAGATATTGTTTAATCCAAAATAGGCGCTTATTGTTAATATATTCAAAACCTTAATTATTCAGTGTATGTTTCCTATAAACTCTAAATGAAAAGAAATGACTTTTAGATAGACATACATCCCGAGTACGGCAGAATTATTTTTTCAGGCTAAAATAAAATATTATAATATAGTGTACATGTTACAATTTACTTTCGAGACGTACTTGTATTTTACACTTATTTTTGCAAAGTGATATTATAAAATAAACTAAAAATGTTATTTTTTATTTGAAGATGATCTAAGAAGCATCTTCTAAGAAGCATGTTTTTTAACCCTTTTATCTTTTTGTCTTAACAAAATTATCTATCAGTTTGTATGTCTAAATATCTATTTTATAGATCATTTTCTTTTTCTACTCCAATTGTTCGTAAGCTGAAACATTCAAAAATATTATTTAATCCAATATGTTTGTTTAGTCGAAAGATATTGTTTAATCTAAAATAGACGCTTACTGTTAGTGTATTCAAAATCTTATTTATTCAGTGTATGTTTCCTATAAACTATAAATGAAAAGAAATGACTTTTAGATAGACATGCATTCCGAGTACGACAGAAGTGTTTTTTAAGGTAAAATAAAACATTTCTTAAAGGCAATCTTTTAAGGTGTACATGTTACAATTTACATTCGAGACGTACTTGAATTTGACACTTATTTTTGCAAAGAGCTGTTATAAGATAAACTAAAAATGTTATTTTTTATTTAAAGATGTAAAGTATCTTCTAAGAAACATGTTTTTTAACTCTTTCTCTCTTTTTGTCTTAACAAAATTATCGATCAGTTTGTATGTCTAAATAACTATTTTATAGATCATTTTCTTATTCTACTCCAATTGTTCGTAAGCTGAAACATTCAAAGATATTGTTTAATCCAATATGTTTGTTTAATCGAAAGATATTGTTTAATCCAAAATAGGCGCTTATTGTTAATATATTCAAAACCTTAATTATTCAGTGTATGTTTCCTATAAACTCTAAATGAAAAGAAATGACTTTTAGATAGACATACATCCCGAGTACGGCAGAAGTATTTTTTCAGGCTAAAATAAAATATTTCTTAAAGGAAATCTTTTAAAGTGTGCATGTTACAATTTACTTTCGAGACGTACTTGTATTTTACACTTATTTTTGCAAAGTGATATTATAAAATAAACTAAAAATGTTATTTTTTATTTGAAGATGATCTAAGAAGCATCTTCTAAGAAGCATGTTTTTTAACCCTTTTATCTTTTTGTCTTAACAAAATTATCTATCAGTTTGTATGTCTAAATATCTATTTTATAGATCATTTTCTTTTTCTACTCCAATTGTTCGTAAGCTGAAACATTCAAAAATATTATTTAATCCAATATGTTTGTTTAGTCGAAAGATATTGTTTAATCTAAAATAGACGCTTACTGTTAGTGTATTCAAAATCTTATTTATTCAGTGTATGTTTCCTATAAACTATAAATGAAAAGAAATGACTTTTAGATAGACATGCATTCCGAGTACGACAGAAGTGTTTTTTAAGGTAAAATAAAACATTTCTTAAAGGCAATCTTTTAAGGTGTACATGTTACAATTTACATTCGAGACGTACTTGAATTTGACACTTATTTTTGTAAAGAGCTGTTATAAGATAAACTAAAAATGTTATTTTTTATTTAAAGATGTAAAGTATCTTCTAAGAAACATGTTTTTTAACTCTTTCTCTCTTTTTGTCTTAACAAAATTATCGATCAGTTTGTATGTCTAAATAACTATTTTATAGATCATTTTCTTATTCTACTCCAATTGTTCGTAAGCTGAAACATTCAAAGATATTGTTTAATCCAATATGTTTGTTTAATCCAAATATATCGTTTAATCCAAAAGAGGCGCGTACGTTTAAAACATTCAAAATATCACTTATTTAGTGTATGAATTCTATAAACACTAAATGAAAAAAAAAAAAAAAACATTGTTATTTAGATAGGCATACACTCCGGGTACGACAAAAGTACTTTTCCAGGCAAAATAAAAGATTTATTAAAGGATATTTTTAAAGGGGTGCAATTTTTAACATATTTGCATTTTACACTTATTTTCACAAAGCGATGTTATAAAATAAAGTAAGAAAGTAAATTTTTATTTGAAGATATAAGTATCTTCTAAGATACACGCTTTTTAACACTTGCTATCTTTTGTCTTAACAGAATTATCACCAAGTCCGTAAGTCTAAATGCCTGCTTTATATATAATTTTCTTTTTTCTACTCCAATTGTTTCTGCATCGTAAGCTGAAACATTCAAAGATATTGTTTAATCCAATATGCTTGTTTAATCCAAAGATGTTGTTTAATCAAAAAACACTCAAAATATTACTTATTCAGTGTATATATCCTATAAACTGTAACTGAAAAAAAATGTCCTTTTGATTGACGTACATTCCGGGTATGACAGAAGTATTTTTTTTATGTTAAAAGATTTCTAAAAGGAAATCTTTTAAGGGGTGCAATTTACAACTTACTTTGGAAACTTATTTGCATTTTATAGTTATTTTTACAATGCAATATTATGAAATAAAGTAAACAAATTATTTTCCATTTGAAATTGTAAAGTATCTTCTAAGAGTCATGATTTTTAACCTTTTCCATTTTTTGTCTTAACAGAATTATCGCTAAGTCCGTAAGTCTAAATACCAGTACTACAGTTAATTTTCTTTGTTCTACTCTATTTGTTTTCTACATCGTATGATGAAACATTCAAAGATATTGTTTAATCATAGATGTTAACCTTTCACTCATAGTGCTATTAGTTCAGCTTATAAAAATTTAATTAAATACCTTTACACAACATGCTTAAATAAAAATAAAAATCCAATTCTCAGTTATTCAAATTTGCATCCAGTGAAGTCCAGTTAAACAAAAAAATGCCTTTTAGATATTCATATTTTCCATATACAAGAAAAGTACTCCTTCATGAAAAAGAAAACATTCTTAAGAGATTAATTAATTACATTCTCTTCTTAATTTAGAAAACTTAATATTATAAAATCATAGAAATATCCTTTCATTTGAAAAGGTAAAGTATCTTCTAAGATGTAGTCTGTAACCCCCTTTTTATCACAAAGAAAGTATTTTTCTTCTTCAACACAATTATTGCTCGGCTCATATGTTTGAAGCTTTATTCTATAGAAACGTAAATTTGTTTTTCTCAATCATCTGATTTGAAAAAGAAAAGGGTCTTCTAGATTAGCAAATCTTTGAACCTTTTCTATCTTAAATAAAATATATTTTTGACTTAATCATCTTTTTATTCACATGTCTCAACACTTATTCTACAAATTTTATTTATAAAATCAATGAGTAATAAAAAATGAATAGAAATGCAGTTCATAAAAAATTAGTTTACTTTATTTTTTTCTAGAAGTCTGACAGATTGTTTTCAAAATAAATTTATCTTACTTTTTTGTCTTTGACTGAAGAAACATACATAAATTTTGTATGTAAAAGCAATAAGGTTGTTTAGAAATGCTAAAGCTTAAGATAAAACATTCAAAGACTAATATATTTCTTCAGAGAGTGTTACCGTTTCACTCAAAGATGAAGTGCTTTCAATTTAAAATGTAAAAGTTTCAAAAGAAAATCAAATCTCTTTACAAAACACGCTTATGTTTAAAAGAAATTTCAAATGTTTAGCTACTCAATATCTATATTCTGGGAATTCTAAGTGGAAAAACATGTCCTTTTTATATGCATATTCTTCGGATACTAGAATAGTATTCTCTCAGGATAAAATAAATGAATTCGCAAGGGACTTATCCAATTTATAGCACCATTCTACATTCACATAAGGTAAATTAATGTTTTAAATATTGTAAAGAACTTTGCTTCATGCAAAGAGATGGTGTTTTATAAAAAGAAAATATTATTTTTTAAAACCTTTTTTACCGTGGATAAGGGATTTTTGACAAAAAAATCATGCTTTTAAAAATATGTAGAATTATTAATTCCCTCCCCCTTGAAAATTATTTTGCTAATATATATTACACGTGAAACTTTTAAAATAATTTTAAATGTAATATTGAAAATATTAAAATTTGTAAATTTCAGCCATGTTTAAAGTTCAATATATTTTCGGAAAAAAATTAAATACCTTTTTTTTTTCAGAATTTAAAAGAAAGGTTATTAATTTAGCTATTTCGTAGTTATAGGGGCCTTGGCATAACTCAATTTTAAGAAAGTGTTATTTCGCACCAAATACGAAATTGAAACGGCGACCAATAAAAAAAATTCTAATCTTATATGTCTTATTTATATTATGCTGTGTATTACATTATTATAGGGGGGATGGGGGATGAATGGGACAAGGGATGGATGGGACGTACTCAATATATCAGACAATAGACTTTTTTTTTAGTTTCTTCCTATCCTGATACATTTCACTACCATAGTGTGCTTCAGAACCAAAAGCAAGACCATATGGCTGTTTTCAGTTTCCTTCAAATTATCATTTCCTGAAAACTCTGCTTAAAAGTAAATTTTTTTACATTTGAAGTTACTTAAATATCTTATGCAATATGAACATTTAAGATATGTTGTAGTTTTTTTTTTTTTCAAGGCTCAATATTGGTAATTAAAATGAATGAATATTAACCATTGTGACAAAATAATTTTTGAGACAAAATGGCTGACAATTGAATATATGCATCATGGGAATGATTGGGACATTTCAAATGGGATGAATGGAACTGTCTCATTCATCCCTAGAGGATGCTGAAAAATGTATTTATTAGCTAAATAATATTATATAGTTTGATAAATTAATAATTTATGGTAATTATTCTACTGTTATTATATTTCAAATAAAGTCGAGATTCAAAATACGTCCATTAGAATTAACTTTTAAATATACACTAAAAAAACTTTTTATTTTGCTTAAAAAACGTCAACATAAACCTTAAAGATGTTAAAATTTAAAATTTACATGTTTCGATTTGTTCTTCAAATCGTCATCAGAATATATACAAACCACAAATACAATGTACATAAAAAGAGATTAAATTAATTAAAAATTAAAAACCAGAGAGTCTGAACAGTCACTATGTGAAAGAAGGTACAACGCCCTCTATACTTTTAATTTTAACATTTTAAATTTAAATTTTTTTAATTCTAAGAGCGGTGTTAAAATTGAAAGTATAGAGGGCGTTGTACCTTCTTTCACATAGTGACTGTTCAGAATCTCTGGTTTTTAATTTTTAATTAATTTAATCTCTCGTTTTAGGTAGATTTCGTAAGAAATACTACCTATTACATTCTCACCTAAGTTGGAAATTTTGAAAAATTTTTGCAGATCTACGCCGATTATGACTCCCAGAACGCAAAACCACCCCCAGTTCAAAACTTTATATATATATATATATATATATAACCATAAATGAAACATTATCATAACACCAACTGATACAATGAAATATTAATTAAGTATGTAATAATTAGATGACAATGAAAGATTCCCCAGCACACTGAATATGGAAACAAAAACATATTAAAAGAATAAGAAATTAAATTAAAAATTGAATAAATGGAATTAAATGAATGAAATGAAATGAAATTTGTGGAATTTAGACAGAATTATCAAGTCCCACATGCCTAAATACCACAAATAAAATGAAATGAGATGTTTCATCATCATATTAGCCATACATTGCTAAAGAATATGATTTTGGGACTAAATCTCATAAACAATGAAGAAAACCTATGATAAAATAAAAAATAAAATACAATATTAAAAAGGAAAGAAGCCAAACTTAAAATATACAGAGAAATCATTAAATAGAGTCAGAAAGTATAAAATCCATAATGATTAATAAAGATACCTGTGCTCCACAAGAACCAGCATGAAACACAGCATAACTAGGGAATAAATTACCAAAAAAAAAAAACATTACATGTTGCCAATTTTAGAAATATAAAATGCTTTACAATGTTGCCATAAATAATATTAGAATAATATGAAAATTGCAAAGCAAACAGGAACATTAGTGCTGCCATCTATTGGTAAAAGTGAATATAATCTGAATAGAAAGTATTGGATGGAAATTAATGTTTAATAATTAAACCAAATTACTATCTTAAATGATAGCAATTAGTTAAATAATAAATAAATGAAATTAACTAATAAATAGAATATCGAATTACAATAAAGTAATGGATGTATTAATGAATAATTCTATGTAAAAATAAGTAGTAAGATGGAACAATTAATAATTAAAGCAACATAAAAATATGTACCATTAAATGACAAAAACGATTAAATAACTGTGCAAAAATGCAAAAACACATAAATTAAATTAAAATAAAATACTAAATATTTGAATTAAGATACAAAGAATTTAAATTAATATTAATTAAATATTGAAATGAATTAGTCACATACAATGTATTCATACAAAGTTAAAAAAATTATAAACACTTAATATAAGTTGTAAGGGTAGAACGTTTAATAAAAATTAAAACATATTATAATAACACTGTAGAAAAGTATACATTATAGTAGAAGTTAATATGATATTGTCCACCGTAGGTATTAATCCAAATCATTAGAACAAAAACATTCTTAATATTAATGAATATAAATTTATTTAAATAAATTAAATAATGAATATGTAAATTTAACTAAATTAATATACATATAAAACAATCACATCGCAGTCCATTATAAAATGTGTAATATCAAACAATTGTGTAAATCAAAATGCCCCCATTTTTTTAAAAATTAATAATATAAATTAACCATGCGTGTTTTTCCATACAACTCCGCCACACACCTCCTCAATCCAACGTCTACCCACCCAACCGTCCTGTTATAATATATATATATATTTTTTAATATTATATGATTTTTTTATACATTTTTTAACGCATGTGTTAATTTGGTTGTAAAGATCATATAAGAACTAACTATATATTAAGGAATATATGAATTTTTTTGGAAAACCATGTTGTAATGCATCATAGATAAGTTTTTTAATATTGTTGTTAATTAGTTGAGAAGAACATAAACTTTTTATTCTATAAATATGATTAAGGAGTATATTACGATATACAGAATTATGTAAACATGATTTAAAATTAGTAAATGAATTAACTTTAAATTTAAATTCTTTACGTTTGTCAAATATATCAATTATTGTTTTGTTTTCTTTAAGTGTAATTTTAAGATCTAAAAAGTTAATAGTATTGTTAGAAAGGAGGTTTTCCGTTAATTCTAAATTAGTAGGATAATCAACTGGAAATATAGAAATATTAGTGTGATCAGTGGCAATTAAAATTATGTCATCAATATAACGATATAAATGTATATTACCGTTAATAAAAGTACGTTCATAATGATACAAGTATCAGTCTGAAAGTATACTAGATGTACATCCCCCTTGTGGTATACCGACTTTCTGTAAATATAACGTGTTATCATGCATTATATAATTATTATATATAATGAAATTTGTTAAAGTTTTGAAATAAGCTGTATCTATATGAATTGGTAAATTAAGTGAATGATGATACTTATTAAATAATGCATTTATAATATTATGTAGATCTAATAAATCTATATTATTAAATAGATCTTTGAAATCATATGTCATTATATTGTTAACACATTTAAGATTTTTCAAAATATTGACGAGTTGATAGCTATTTTTTATACAATGTGTGTTATCAGTGGATGTTGTCAGTGTATAAATTTGATTGAGAATTTTTAATAGATGTTTATTGGCTATATTATTATATGTATTGCATCCAGTTACAGTCCTAAATTTAATTGGATTTTTATATGTATATGACACTTTTTTATGACCACGATAACTGGAAAAATTCTGCATAAATCTCTTCCAAACTGATATATAAAATCAAGGGACATAAAATCTCGGTCAAGTTCGTTAATGGGCAATATCGAACCAAGGGGGGGGGGAATGGGGGGGCTTTTTGTGAAAACAGAAAACACCCCATAATTTCTTAATTATTATACGTATCGAATCCGTTTGAAGTTATTATTACTTCTAGGAAAAGGGCCGAAAATTTATGTATGACAGATTTTTGATATAATTAAAAATGGCCCCAAGGGGGGGGGAAGGGGGGTTTTAGAAGAAAAAAAATCATAGCTTCGTCAATTCACAAGATATCAAATCCGCGTAAATTTATTATTAATCCTCTTAATATTATCTAAAACTTTTATATCGACAAGTTTTTTATAGGACCAACCGTTATAGCAAAAAAAAAAAATTAAAAACAAAAAAATCCCTGCCAGCTCCACCTGCAAATAAGTTATTTTTCGAAGTAGGCGGTTCCAACTCCCGCATCTTTTCGAAACTGATACATAAAATCAATGGGCATAAAATCTCGGTCAAGTTCGTTGATGGGCAAAATCGAACCAGGGGGGGGATGGGGGGGCTTTTTGTGAAAACAGAAAAAACCCATAATTTCTTAATTATGATACGTATCGAATCCGTTTGAAGTTATTATTACTTTTAGAAGAAGGGTCGAAAATGTATGTATGACAGATTTTTGATATAATTAAAAATTGCCTTAAGGGGGGGAGGGGGGGTTTAGAAGAAAAAAATTCATCACTCCGTCAATTCCCAAGATTTCAAATCCGCTTACATTTATTATAAATCCTCTTAATATTATCTAAAACTTTTATATTGACAAGTTTTTTATAAGACCAACCGTTATAGCAAAAAAAAATTAAAAAAAAAAAATCCCTGCCGGCTCCACCTGCAAATAAGTTATTTTTCGAAGTAGGCGGTTCCAACTCCCGCATCTTTTCGAAACTGATACATAAAATCAAGGGGCATAAAATCTCGGTCAAGTTCGTTAAAGGGCAAAATCGAACCAGGGGTGGGATGGGGGGGGCTTCTTGTGAAAAGAGAAAAAACCCATAATTTCTTAATTATGATACGTATCGAATCCGTTTGAAGTTATTATTACTTTTAGAAGAAGGGTCGAAAATTTATGTATGACAGATTTTTGATATAATTAAAAATTGACTTAAGGGGGGGAGGGGGGGTTTAGAAGAAAAAAATTCATCACTCCGTCAATTACTAAGATTTCAAATCCGCTTACATTTATTATAAATCCTCTTAATATTATCTAAAACTTTTATATTGACAAGTTTTTTATAAGACCAACCGTTATAGCAAAAAAAAAAAAATTAAAAACAAAAAAATCCCTGCCGGCTCCACCTGCAAATAAGTTATTTTTCGAAGTAGGCGGTTCCAACTCCCGCATCTTTTCGAAATTGATACATAAAATCAAGGGGCATAAAATCTCGGTCAAGTTCGTTAATGGGCAAAATCGAACCAAGGGGGGGGGATGGGGGGGTTTGTGAAAACAGAAAAAACCCATAATTTCTTAATTATGATACGTATCGAATCCGTTTGAAGTTATTATTACTTCTAGGAGAAGGGCCGAAAATTTATGTATGACAGATTTTTGATATAATTAAAAATTGCCTTAAGGGGGGGGGGGGGGTTAGAAGAAAAAAATTCATAACTTCGTCAATTCCCAAGATTTCAAATCCGCTTAAATTTCTTATAAATCCTCTTAATATTATCTAAAACTTTTATACTGACAAGTTTTTATAGGACCAACTCTTATAACCAAAAAAAATATCCTGCTGGCTCCGTCTGCAAACAAGTTAGGTTTCGAAGTAGGCGGTTCCAACTGCCGCATCATCGCAAAAAGGTAATTTCTTCCGCAATTCCCGACAAAAAGGCGCCCCACGGTCTGCGTCTTCGAAATCTACCTGTGCCTGTAGGCCGAGCCGTCAGGGATTTTTTAAGTACATTGTATTTGTGGTTTGTATATATTCTGATGACGATTTGATGAACAAATCGAAACATGTAAATTTTAAATTTTAACATTTTTAAGGTTTATGTTGACGTTTTTTAAGCAAAATAAAAAGTGTTTTTAGTGTATATTTAAAAGGTAATTATTCTTTTAACATTTCATCCTCATTATCGTTATCGTCTTCAGCCATTGAATGCTTCCGTTTATGGGCTTTTTAAGGTAAAGCTGAGATGAGTCCAATATGATTGGCTAACAAATAATTCTGGAGATCATATTACAATTTACAATCTCCCAGCTTTCGCCCAGGAGGCATTTTTTTCAGCTTTTAGTCCTTAACATTGAATAAAGGGAGGAAAATATTTGTGTCCCATTCATCCCTGCTGTGGGGATGATTGGGACATAGAAGAATTGTTTTTTATTTTCATAATATATTTCTATATAATAATAATCTTGCATAAATATTGTGCATAAGATGTAGTCAAACACTTAATGTATAAAATGTGATATATAATATTGATAATAACTTAAATAAAATATTTAAAATAAACATTTTTGTGAAAATGTCCCATTCATCCCCCATCTCCCCTATAGCTTATTTATGTATAAATTAAACAAACTGCTTTTAAGTGTATGTATTAAATGGTATAAATATAAAACAAAATATTTGTGCATTTGATACATCGAGAGTTATTACATAAATATATGATAATCTGATGCCGTTTTTAAAATGTAAATAAAGGTTGCCAGAAAGTGCTTTTTTTAAATTTTGCTATTCTCGCCAAATTCAACCTCAGCGATTTCTCTCGCACGTCCAATCACCTATAACAATGAAGTACCTTAATTTGTCTTCAGAAATTACAGAAAACAATTATACTTATCTGTAAATGAAATTTCCATAAATGTTTCGCTATGCAATAGCAATATTCTAGGAATCATAAGTAGAAAAGCATGTTGTTTTGACATGCATACACTCAGAATATTAGAATAGTATTTTAGCAGGATAAATAAAATATATCTAAAATTTAACAAACCATCCACGGCTCTATCGAGACTTCCCCGAACCCGAAATGTTAAAATAGATTTTAATAATGCTAAAGTAATATATCCTATGAGAAATTACTATGATTTAATAATTTGATAACCTGTGGAAATTATAAATATGCATGGAAAAGTGTGCAATGATATACTGTCTTACAACATTCCGAGTTTATGGCTTAATTTAATCAAGGAACAGTAAAGAGGGTTGTTTACCCCTTTTTTCTTTCTTCCTCACCTTTTTTGCTATACAATGGTACCGACCGACCGTTGGACGAATGTGAATGATTTGAACTCTCCAGTAGGCTCGCAGTACAAAGACATACTGTTTACAAGAATGTGATCTTTTAACACCTGTTTTTATTATAAATCCTGATGAAGGCTGGATTCACAGCCGAAAGTGCTCGATTTTAATGTTTTAAAATCTAATTAAAGTTTTAATCATCTTTTAGATAATGGAATCACATGTTTTTGTGTGCACTTTTTATTTTAATTTGACAAAGATGAATTTAAGCATTCTGAACTTGTTTTATATATAAATAAAAGGTGATTTCTCGAGGGTTTTGTCCAATTTATAATACCAATATACGCTTTGAAAATCTCGTGTTTAACTTTAAACTATTTGACAGTACAAAATAAGTAGAAGTCCTAGAAATGATTCGCATGATTTGGCCAAACACCTAATTATAGTAAAACTTTAAAAATAGTTTAACTTTTCACTATCCTACTGGTATATGTAACAACCAGCTTGAACAATCTCTTATATTTACTACAGTGTAAATCTTTAGAGATCGGTTATATTCGTCTGATTTTCTACTAGTTAGAACCAGGGCCTGACCACCGAAAAGGCACGTGAAGCATTGTCTTCCCCTCTAAAATGTAAGAGGAGTTAAAAAATTACTGTAAAATGAGTCTCTTTATTCCCATTTCTGTTTTTTTACATTACATTCTTAATTTTTTGGAAGGGAAAGTTTGCCTAAGGAAAGAGAAAATACTAATACTTCAGAAAATGTATATAAACGGGAAATATGAATCTGATCAATAGGCTTATAACCAATCATATATCATCCTGATGTGTGGGTTAGAAACCACCCGGATAACAGAATATATAACAGTTATATAAGCTAAAAGTCTACTCTATCTATAGTGTATATACAGAGAACATAAAACAAGCTATTTAATGGGAAATGTGAACTCGTCTAAACCAGAGGTCTCCAAGCCTCCGGACCTCATGGACCAGTAAATACACAATGTTAAATCCTGCGGGCCACTAATAGGAATTTCTGAAAAATATAAGTAATACATATGTACAATGATGATCACAGAACTTCCGTTTTATTAATATGAAACGTGCATAATTAATGTAACTCAATTATAAGTACTTGCGAGAATTAGTCGGAAGGTACGTTTCCTAGGCTACTAAGGGGAGTGTATTCATTCTACACATGCTGCGCCAAACCAAATGTGTATTAAATAAAAAAGCTTTTAATGCAAAATCTATTTATATTCATTTCGACACTTGAACCATGTAAAGTTTTTTGACCAAATATTTGAAAAAACAATTCTCTTTAGTTACATGGAAGCTACTAAGAATACTATAATAAACTTAAATTAAATATACAAGTAATATACTGTATAAAGAAGTTTGCTTGGTTTACTTTTCCACATAAATACCAAGTACATTGGTGTATTTTTCATAATTTTTACCAAATTTAGCTAACAACATCTTGAAAAAAAATGCGTGTCTTGCAAATGAGATAACTGTTGAGATAACTGCAAAATTCAAGGCTGTCTTGAATTTTGCATTGGTTACAAATAGCCATCCTCTGAGAGTCTTCTTCAATGCCAGAAAGTGGAAGCTACTAAGAATAACTCCGATTCGATAAACTAATATTAAATATACAAGTAATATACTTTATAAAGAATTAGGCTTATTTTACTTTTCCACATGAATACCAAAGACATTGGTGTATGTTTCATAATTTTTACCAAAGTTAGCTAACAGAATCTTTAAAAAATGCATGTCTTGCAAATGAGATAACTGTTACGCGGCTGTCTTGAATACTTCATTAGTTACAAGAAGCCCTCCTCTGAGTCTTCTTCAATGCCAGAAAGAGGTGGAAGTACCTCGGAACCAAGTGGTGGCTTTTAGAGAGTATGGGCAAAGCGTTGTCTACCGTGGGTGGAAGACCACCCAGACTATACACACATACAGGAGCCTTTTATGAATTTCATCACCTTCGTTATACTTGCCCATTCATACCGCCCAAAATTCTCACGTACACTTTTCTTCACGAGTGCAAAAGTGTTTGCTCTCCATATCTGCCTAGACTATACTGGACCACCCATGTGAGCTTTCTAATGGTATTGCGCCAGTGCCATTGTCTTGATCGTAAACCATAAAAAATGATATCGCTAGCATTAAGCCGATGTTACGATTTGGCCACTTTAGTTTTACATTATTTACATCTCATTAGAAAATAAGACATATCAGCATCACAATTAGGTGGATATGACTTATTCTGCGCATCATGTGAGTAGCAAGAGTTGCATTTGAGCTATGGAACTGTCACATTTTGTTCATATTTGGGTTACAGTTCTATTAGGGTGGTTCTGATAAGAGTACTTACACTTATGGATAGGCGACAGACAACTTGACGATACGTTAAGTAGAAGAACAGTTTAAATGAAATATATTTTTAACCTAACGCTTTTTATTTCTCCCATAAGGACTTGTTATTCATACCATTTGTATCCACTTTCAGTTATTTTTAGGAGCGTTCGTAATTATATAAATATGTAGCACCTATAGTTGTCGTCTAGTTCGTCCGTATGTCCGTCTGTCCGCGTATAACAGAACAAACACTACACAACCGAATGGTTGGAAATTTAATATATATAATCGTTGCACAATTTTCTCGAGTCATTTATAATTTTATGAATATCGAGTCAAAACTTAGAAAGATATTAATAAAAGCTTTCTTCAGTCTATAAATCCTATCATACGTAATTATTTCAATGATATCCCATGATAGGTAATTATTCTAGGTTTCCATGGTGATTACGTCATATTTAAGTAGGAGACATATTATTTCCGTATTACTGAATTTAAAAACCGAATTTGTGTAATAAAATTGTTTAATTATAGCAATTATATAATTTACAGACAGTTCTTTTGATAGATGTTTCCGGAGAAATATATATTAAAGGGAAAAAGAGTCTAAATATAGATTTTAAGTTAAGAAATTTTCAAAGCTAGGATTAAGTTTCCCATTGGAAGTTTCAGTAAATGTCAACAAAAGAAATGTTTTCAGCTTAAAATGTACTTATTTTATTATGGAAACTAATCATATTATAATAACATACGATATAAATATCTATAAAGCTGGTTATAATACGAAAGCACCTCATTCGTCACATTTGAACCATTTCCAACTTTTTTTCTTTTTATTTGCTTCTGTTTCAAAATTTTATTTACTTACTTTTGTTGAATGACTGTCAACAGCTGTTTAGACATATAAGGAGTTCGAATGAAAAAAAAAACATGTAATATTTGCTTTTGTCTAACTGTATTAAAGCTAAATAAAAAGCAGTGTAGAATAAAGGCTGTACACTTTTCTTCAACTTCATTGAAATTGAGATTTAACTATATTCTTTTCTTTAAAATCCTTTGCGGCATTCATGAAACAAATAATGTATAATAATATAAATAACGTATAATAATAAATGACAAAATAAAAGAAAATCCTATAAATAGAGAATATTATACGCACCATATTTTTCATTTTCTTTTTTGAATGAATTTACTGATACGTTTATATTTTAAGCAAAAGACAAATAGTCTTTAGGGATTTTTTTCGCTATCTGTATTGTTGTAAATATAAAAATAAATTTTAATGCCAAATCTATTTATATTCATTTCGACACTTGAAACATGTAATATTTTTTACTATATATTTGAAAAACAATTGCTTTTTGTCACATGTAAACATATACAAACAATTTTTTTTAACACAAAAACAATAAAATGTATCAAGAACACTACATAGTGCAATAAAACATCCAAACATAATCGTTTCCTGCATATATTGCTGCTTCGTCACTAAAAGATAAATTGTTTCCGACTTAGATTCAAGCAGTTCAGAAATACAATCAAACTTCTTTATAAAAAGTGCTTGTGTTTAAAATAAATCTCCAATGTTTTGTAACGTTATAGCTAGATTCACAGATTTCTAAGTGAAAAAACGTGTTCTTTTGCTATTTATATTTCTGCATATATGAAAAGTATTTTGTGTTAGATTTAAAAACGATTTATTCAGTTCATAACACTTAAGTTACGTTTCTTTTTTAGCTGTGCTTTAAACATCGGGAACATTTTCTCTTTTCTTTACAACCATATAATTAAATTAGAATTTTTTTTAAAATATTTAATTAACTGTTTATGCATTAGCAGTTTGTGATCAAATTAATTTTATCTGTTAAAAATTAATTTTCGTCCATTTTGAAATGTATATGCCATAAAAAATTTTTGTTCTGAAGTAAATAATTTTGATATATACATATATATATATATGATATATGATATATGATATATATATATATATACAGGGTGATTATAAAAAAACTATTCCGATATATGATACAATAACTATCATACCGTTCCCAAAAACTGAATGAAATTTTGATTTAAAGTATTTTGAGGTATGCTCTTAGGAAACATTTGAAAAACAACATTTAAATTCTAACAGTTACGATTACAGTGACACGATTTCGAAAATTTCAAATGGCAATACCTACTTTTTTATTATTGGATATGATCTTCATATTAAAAAACCATAAAAAGCGTTTAAACGGTACATGTAGCACGAAGCAGAAATGACACATCTAGTAGGGTGAAAACAACAAATAAGGACAGAGAAGCAACAGAAAACAAAACATCTTATTGTGTTTCACAAATTTTCCACTTCACACATGATGACACTTTACATACAGCAAATGGTGGATAGCCCTGAACAATAAAATGTTTTACTTTCGGTTGCTTCTCTCTCCTTTATTGGTTGTTTTCTCTTTACTTCTTAGTCTGCTTAGCGTCGGCGATTTTCGTGCTACAGGTACCGTTCCAACGTTTTTAATGGTTTTTAACTATGAGGAGACAGACTAAGACGAAAAATGAAAACAACCAATAAGGACAGAGAAGCAAAAGAAAACGAAACATCCTATTGTGTTTCACAAATTTTCCATTTCACACACGATGACATTTTACATGCAGCAAATGGTGGATAGCCCTAAATAATAAACTGTCTTACTTTCTGTTGCTTCTCTCTCCTTTATTGGTTGTTTTCAGTTTTCTTCTTAGTCTGCCTAACGTCGGTAATTTTCGTACTACAGGTAACGTTCTAACATGGTTTTTCACTAGGACGAGACAGACTAAGAAGAAAAATGAAAACAACCAATAAGGACAGAGGAGCAACAGAAAACGAAACATTCTACTGTGTTTCACAAATTTTCTACTTCACACACGATGACACTTTACATGCGGCAAATAGTGGATAGCCCTGAACAATAAACTGCTTTACTTTCTGTTGCTGCTCTCTCCTTTATTGGTTGTTTTCTCTTTTCTTCTAAGTCTGCCTAGCGTCGGCGATTTTCGTGCTACAGTTACCGTTCCAACGTTTTTAATGGTGTTTAACTATGAGGAGACAGACTAAGAAGAAAAGTGAAAACAACCAATAAGGACAGAGAAGCAAAAGAGAACGAAACATCCTATTGTGTTTCACAAATTTTCCATTTCACACACGATGGCACTTTACATGCAGAAAATGGTAGATAGCTCTAAATAATAAAATGTTTTACTTTCTGTTGCTTCTCTCTCCTTTATTGGTTGTTTTCTGTTTTCTTCTTAGTCTGCCTAGCGTCGACGATTTTCGTGCTACAGGTACCGTTCTAACATGGTTTTTAACTAGGACGAGACAGACTAAGAAGAAAATTGAAAACAATCAATAAGGACAGAGGAGCAACAGAAAACGAAACATTCTATTGTGTTTCACAAATTTCCCCTTTCACACACGATGACACTTTACATGCAGCAAATGTTGGATAGCCCTGAACAATAAAATGTTTTATTTTATGTTGCTTCTCTCTCCTTTATTGGTTGTTTTCACTTTTCTTCTTAGTCTGCCTAGCGTCGGTGATTTTCGTGCTACAGGTACCGTTCTAACATGGTTTTTCACTAGGAGGTGACAGACTAAGAAGAAAAGTGAAAACAACCAATAAGGACAGAGAAACAACAGAAAACGAAACATTCTATTGTGTTTCACAAATTTTCCACTTCACACACGATGACACTTTGCATGCGGCAAATGGTGGATCGCCCTGAACAATAAAGTATTTTACTTTCTGTTGCTTCTCTCTCCTTTATTGGTTGTTTTCAGTTTTCTTCTTAGTCTGCCTAGCGTCGGCGATTTTCGTGCTACAGGTACCGTTCCAACGTTTTTAATGTTTTTTAACTATGATGGGACAGGCTAAGAAGAAAAGTGAAAACAACCAATAAGGACAGAGAAGCAATAGAAAACGAAACATTCTATTGTGTTTCACAAATTTTCCACTTCACACACGATGACACTTTACATACGTCAAATGGTGGATAGCCCTGAACAATGAAATGTTTTACTTTCTGTTGCTTCCCTCTCCTTTATTGGTTGTTTTCTTTTTTCTTCTTAGTCTGCCTAGCGTGCTTTACTTTCTGTTGCTGCTCTCTACTTTATTGGTTGTTTTCTCTTTTCTTCTAAGTCTGCCTAGCGTCGGCGATTTTCGTGCTACAGGTACCGTTCCAACGTTTTTAATGGTTTTTAACTATGAGAAGACAGACTAAGAAGAAAAGGGAAAACAACCAATAAGGACAGAGAAGTAAAAGAAAACGAAACATCCTATTGTGTTTCACAAATTTTCCATTTCACGCACGATGACACTTTACATGCAGAAAATGGTAGATAGCTCTAAATAATAAAATGTTTTACTTTCTGTTGCTTCTCTCTCCTTTATTGGTTGTTTTCTCTTTCCTTCTTAGTCTGCCTAGCGTCGGCGATTTTCGTGCTACAGGTATCGTTCTAACATGGTTTTTAACTAGGACGAGACAGACTAAGAAGAAAAGTGAAAACAATCAATAAGAACAGAGGAGCAACAGAAAACGAAACATTCTATTTTGTTTCACAAATTTCCCGTTTCACACACGATGACACTTTACATGCAGAAAATGGTGGATAGCCCTGAACAATAAAATGTTTTATTTTATGTTGCTTCTCTCTCCTTTATTGGTTGTTTTCACTTTTCTTCTTAGTCTGCCTAGCGTCGGTGATTTTCGTGCTACAGGTACCGTTCTAACATGGTTTTTCACTAAGAGGAGACAGACTAAGAAGAAAAGTGAAAACAACCAATAAGGACAGAGAAGCAATAGAAAACGAAACATTCTATTGTGTTTCACAAATTTTCCACTTCACACACGATGACACTTTGCATGCGGCAAATGGTGGATAGCCCTGAACAATAAAGTATTTTACTTTCTGTTGCTTCTCTCTCCTTTATTTGTTGTTTTCAGTTTTCTTCTTAGTCTGCCTAGCGTCGGCGATTTTCGTGCTACAGGAACCGTTCCAACGTTTTTAATGTTTTTTAACTATGTTGGGACAGGCTAAGAAGAAAAGTGAAAACAAGCAATAAGGACAGAGAAGCAATAGAAAACTAAACATTCTATTGTGTTTCACAAATTTTCCACTTCACACACGATGACACTTTACATACGGCAAATGGTGGATGGCCCTGAACAATGAAATGTTTTACTTTCTGTTGCTTCTCTCTCCTTTATTGGTTGTTTTCTTTTTTCTTCTTAGTCTGCCTAGCGTCGGCGATTTTCGTGCTACAGGTACCGTTCTAACATGGTTTCTCACTAGGACGGGACAGACTAAGAAGAAAAGTGAAAACAACCAATAAGGGCAGAGGACACTTAACTCAAATAAAACTTTAACATTTTCTTCACTCAAACTGGACTTTAACTTATTTCGACAAAAATAACCTTGTCATTTTTTTCACCCAAAATTTAATTAGAACACCTAACTCAAATAAAACTTTAACATTTTCTTCACTCAAATTGGACTTTAACTTATTTCGACAAAAAAATAACCTTGTCATTTTCTCACCCAAAATTTAATCAGGATACCTAACCCAAATAAAACTTTAACTTTATTAACACGCAAATAAAACCTTAACATTTTTCTTCACTCAAATTGGACATAAACTTATTTCGACAAATTAATCTTAAACTTTTTTCACATTATTCTTCATTTCACATTCTTAATCGGATGTACAGTTGGCACATAAGCTCTTTCAGGCATTATTTTCTGCTTTTTCAGTGCCCAAGTGGTTATAGCCCACTTAGTGTGCAGGCACTCACCACTTTGCTGTGATCATCTACCAGGATTCAGATTCATCCCACAGCACTCCCTCAAGTACCTTCTCCCTACTCTTCCTCTTTCGAGCAGCCACTCTGCGGGCATGTGCCCTGCTGGTGCTGGCTCTTGTTCCGGTCCCTCCCCCTCTCATTTTCAGTGTGTCCCATTCATCCTGTGTCCCCATCCTTCCTATTAGCAGTGCATGGCAAACACCTAAAAACTTCTTTTCACTCACCTTCTCTCATTAGAAACATGCTGCTGGTCTACGTAGACATTATGGACAGGAAGAGTGTCGCCGGTGCCCAAGGGTCTGTAGTCTTCTTTTTTCTTCATCTCATTATTTTGTTCCACAGTTAGCATGTGCCGCACCCTAAAAAGCAGAACCTCAAAACACAAAGGCCAAGATATGTCAAGTACCGCGTCAGACAACATCAATGAGCCCAATCCTTTCTTCAAAATTCCAGCTTATACAGTACCATCAAGCACAGACGATGACACAGACGACCAATTGCACATCTCACTCAAACCAAAACACCACCACCTGATCAACTCCTCCCTCTACACAGAAGACCAGAAAGAAGTCACAATAGCAAAACTCACAAGCAAAGCCTGGGGGATCCTCGTACAAATCTCAGGAAGCCTGGAAAGAAACACACAGCCAGAAAAACAGACTCTACCAACACTAAAATCAATACTGAACAACATCGACCAGGCGGATACACTCACCCTAAGAGAAATGCTAGAGCTTCAGAATCACAACACAACAGTCACAGAGCGGGTTCGATGCCTGGAAGATCAACTACACGAAACAAGAGAACACCACAAGCAACTATTGCACAATCACAACCAACTAATTCAAAAGCTCCCCGACACTTCACAAATAGTGGAAGCACTACAACAAGCCATCAACACCAAACCACAGACAACCCCAGAAACCCTAACAACAGACATAAAAAACAGCGGCGTACTGCCCACCTACAGCCACATTGTTTCTCAGCAACCCAAGAAGCTCCCAGACGACACACATCGAAATACACTCATATTCAAAGGAATAGAAGAACTCACAAGCAAGGAAATAGTCTCTTCACTCCGACAACATTCATATGCAGAACCTGTAAAGCCCAACAAAATCACAAACAGAAGACCCCACATAGAGATTGAATGTAAAACAACCGAAGACCATAACACACTTACAGAAGACATCCACAAAAACGATGCAGTCAAAGACAAACTACACGTAATCCCAAAGCCACTTCCACTACAAAAGATGATACTCCTAGATGTCACCACATCAACTACAGAAGAAAACATTAAAATAGCAATCACCACCCTATACGACATCCCAACACAAGAAATCAGTATACTCAAAGAACTCCAGAACAGAAAACACAGCCACTCAAAAGACCTAATCCTACTCCTTCCCAAATCACTAGGACATAGCATCATAGAAGATGGAGGCCACACCATCGACCTAACAACACACTACCTAAGGCCACACACCACAGTCCCAAGATGCAGAAAGTGCCAATCCCTCACGCATGTTGAGAAGCACTGCAGACGAGAGGCACCAACCTGTGTCAATTGTGGGGAAGCCCACACAGACCCAATCTGCAGCAAGCCACCAAGCTGCCTCAACTGCAAGTTCCACAACCAACAACAAGACACATACTTCAAGACAAATCATCAGGCATCGGACCCGACCTGCAGCACATACAGACAAATATACGCAGAAACACGACAACATATAGAATATGAATTCGCACCAACACCAAGACCCTCAACACCAGCACTCCAGACAAGAGAGTTCCCACCACCACAACAACAACAATTACCAGAGCAGACAAGTTTAAGGCTTCCACAGCACTTCAACGTAACACGTCCACCACAAGAAGGACCCACCATGCCACACATTCCACACCAGGAGGACTGGAGAAACCATTGGTACACATTCTTCCACCCTTCTCCATACGTGCCAAAACCACCCAATCTCCATCCGCCACCTAAGCAAAGGAGCGGGCTCCGCGATCACTGGTAGCGCATTCTCCACCTTCATCATTCTCACCACCAACGCAACCATCCTCTGTCAGTGTGCGAGTTTTATGCGCGTCTTGGTGTGGCGCTCCTTGTCGCGGGGAAATCCCACACTGACACTCAACAACCAACTGGTGCCGTCTTCTAACGCACTCTGCATTTGGCACAGACGTTCTAAGAACTGCTCTTCTCACCCAACTGAGGAATTTTCTCCGGGTGCAGCCGCACCCTTACCATCCCACCATTCGTCTGTCGCTGCCTGTCGCGTGGTGACGCTGATCACAGCGACAGACATTTGTTCTGTATTGTAAAAAAAAAAAGTTTTTTTTTTTTGTCTTTAGTTCCAGCCGCCTGTCGCGTGGGGCTTTGCCCGGCAGGACCAGCCATTTGGCGAAGTTTGTACTGCCACCGTGTAATCCCTGCGTGCCGGGGAGCTAGCCGGGGAAGACATTAAACGCTCAACGGTTGGGTTCGCCCTCAGCCGAGTGGTCTTCCTCAGGCATTAAATTAAATTAAATAAGGACAGAGGAGCAACAGAAAACGAAACATTCTATTGTGTTTCGCAAATTTCCCATTTTACACACGATGACACTTTACATGCTGCAAATAGTGGATAGACCTAAACAGTAAAATCTTTTACTTTCTGTTGCTTCTCTCTCCTTTATTGGTTGTTTCCACTTTTCCACTTAGCCTGCCTAGCGTTAGCGATTGCCACGCTATAGGTACTCTTCCAGCGTTTTTAATGTTTTTTCACTATGACGATCACATTCCAATAAAAAAAAGTAGGTACTGCCATTTGAAGTTTTCGAAATTTTGTCACTGTAATCATAATTCTTAGAATTTAACTGTTGTTTTTCATATGATTCTTGAGCGCATACCTCAAAACTAAAATTTCGTTTTGTTTCTGTGAACGGTATGTTATCTAGGTACTCATATATCGGGATATTTGTTTTATAATCACCCTGTATGTATTTAATACATGAAGCTACTTTTCAGTTTTCCCTTCAAATATGTAAATTAATTAAAGTATTTCATATAATAAGAAATATTTTTCTTTTAACTGATATTTCATAAATACTTAATGGGTAAATCGGATGTTTTAATTAAAAAAGTTTTAAAAAGTTAAATATTTATAAATGCACTGCTATATTTTTCATTTTATTTGTTGCAATAATTTTATGGAATATATTTATCTCTAAATAAAATATTTTATGCAATTAACTATTTTTATAAGATCAATTGCTTATGATATATATATATTTAAATGGCTGAAATTACTTCCCTTCATCTTAAAATATATATATCATTAAAAAATTAATAAAACACGTTATTACTTTAACTTTTTTCCGTATTTTAATATTCGCATTTGATTTTATCCTATAGTTTTAAGAATGATTGAAGCGACTGCTTTTTAATTTTGTCTTGAAATATGGAAATCAATTAGAATGTTTCTGGGTGGATAAAATATTTCTCTCGTTAATTATTATTATTATATTTTTTTTGGCTATTCTAATGAATATTTCAGATATTTTTAAATAAAAAAAAAGCTTTTAAGAATTTCATATTTCTAAATGCGTTGCTGTAATTTTATTGTAAAACGTTGTATTAACTATTCAGCTTTTTATAAACTCTAAATAAAATATTTCGCTACATCAACTATTTTTATATCAGTACAAAAATGTCATAAATTTATTTTAACCAGTCAAAATTCCTTTTCATGCATTTGAGAAAAGTATATGGCATAAAAAAATTCAATTCTGATATAAGCATTTTATTATTTTAATAATATTTTTTCGTTTCTATTTTTAAATAATTGCATCGATTTTGATAGACATTGTTTAAATTGCTGAATCGATTAACTTCAAATATGCAAATCAATTACAATTTTCATTTCATAATATACGAGGTGTTAAATACGAATTTCTTAGAGATGTTTATTATTTGTGTTACGTATTTTCAGCTTAACGATATTTAGCATACTAAGGTATATTTGTAGAATATAAATAAACTTATATACAGGGCTGGGAAAAAAATAATAAAATAAATAAAAAATAAAGGTGTATTGCCGTCTTGGATGTTAATTTCTGGAAGTGCTATTTCAGTTGTGTTATTCCATTCCCAGCTAAATTAATTTTATTTTAATATGTGGTGTATAGCTATCATACAGATATGCACAAGATCCTACAGAGATGCACAAAAAAATTCAAGTTATCACCTATGAGCAGTAATTACTGAAACAAAATTTTCAAATGTGTTATTCGTTTCTAATTGAACTAATTTTTGCAAACCATGTGATGTGTATACAAATCTGCAGGTTATATACAAATCTTTTCACAAGAATCCGAATACTTTACTATATATGGACGCTAACCGTTGAAATTAGCTGCTCAACTGTGTTATGCGCTTTTAAAATTGTTTATTTAGATATCTTCTTTCACTTTATTAAATGAAGAAGTTTTGTTAAAATATTCTGGAAGTGTTGGAAAGTGTTCCACAATCTACGTGTGACACATAGTTTCTCTTACATCAAAAGTTATGATGTAAGAAAACCCCCAAAATAATTTATGGACAACCTTGTATATATATTCCTCAATTATATTGATTAACCTGTTCGCACAATTGGACGAGAAACAAATACAATGAATTGCAAACATTGTACGTACAATACTTTCATTTTACTTTTTTTTTAAATGTCTTTACAAGTTATTTTACATTTTAAGCAAAATCGTTTGTAAATTTGTCTTTACTAAACTATAGACAAACTGGAATGGATAAAAACATATTTTAATCTAAAGCAATTTATATTCCTATCAACAACTGAAAAGTCCAATTTTTTCCGACAAAATATTTGAAATATATTTATTTTTTGTCACATGGGAATGCATACACACGAATTTTTCTACACAAAAACCAATAATATGCATAAAAAATAACACTACATCGTGCAATAAAACACTCAAACATAATCGTTTTTTGGGAAGTTGTTGCTTCTTCAGTACAAGATGAATTGTTTTCAATTTAGTTTGTAACAGTACTGAAATAAAATCAAACTCTTTTACAAAAAGCGCTTCTGTTTAAAAGAAATTTCAAATGTTTTGTCAGTCTATATCTAGGTTCAAAGATTTCTAAGTGGAAAATCGTGTTCTTTTGATATGCATACTTCTCACATACATGAAAAGTATTTCTTTTAGATTTAAAAACGATTTCTTAACAGATTTATTCAATTCATACCAGTATTTTGCATTTGCGTTTTATACACTTGCTTTAAGTTATGGAAATATTTTTTCCATTCTTTTACAGCCATATAATACGGCCAGAATATTTAATTTAATTAACTTTTCATACATTAGTAGTTTATCAAAGAATTTATTTTAACTGTTGAAAATTAATTTTCTTTCATTTTGAAATATATATGCCATTAAAAATGTCAATTCTGAATAAAATGATTTTGATGTCACATGTCTAATACAATAATGATAGAAGTTTGTCTGTGCGTGTGTCTGTCTGGTGGAATTTGGTAATTTTTCCTAATTTCCAAGTATTAAGAAAATTATTGAAAGTATCGATTTAAAACTCACCAAATAAAAGTAGAAAAAAATTCTACATCCAAAAATCCAATTTTTGTAAAAATCGGCCGTTAATTTTTCTTAATTTTTTTCATATAAAAATTACGTTCCGGGGATCATCCTTCTAGCTACTTTCTGAAAAGGAAAGAAAATAAAGTGCAAAGTTAAACCCAAAACACGCGCCATTTTTTTTTTTTTTTTTTTTTTTGTCTGTTTCATTAGCCAGTTACCGATATTTTTAAAAGTTAATGGTCATTGGTTAAATTTTGAATGGGTGGGGGTCGGTCGTAATTTAAATATCACATTAATGTTAAAGGTATATAGATCTGGGCCCCCTGGCGTTGGAAGGTGGAACGATAAGATTTATTAGTCATTCGAGTTTCGTTTGGAGAAATCGACCATCGAAGCGGGCGTAGCCTTCTAGACTTTAATAAATGAAACTAATTTTTCAGTTTTATCTTCGAATATGCAAATCAATTAGAGAAATTCAAGTAAAATATTTTTTAAATAATTTTTCGTGTGAATCTTAATGAATAAATCAGAGTTTTTATAATGCGAACATTAAAAATTAAATATTTATAAATGCATTTCTATATTTTAACTCTGTTTGTCTCTGAATAAAATATTTTATTCAATTAGCTATTTCTGTATCAGTAACTTTTGATAATATATATATATATATTCCAACTATTTGAAATTATTTTTCTTCCACCTTATACATACATTATTAAAAAATTTAACTTTGGATAAAACATATTATTTATTTAACGAATCATTTTTTTAAAAGTTCGTTTGATATTTTTTAAAGAATTTAAGTGATTTCTTTATTTACTTTTGTCTTGAATCACTGAATTTAATGAGAGTATTTTACTTTAAGTAAAATAATTTTCTTTTTAAGTAAATTTAGTCGTTATTCTTAATGAATAAATCGGATTTTCTTACAATAAGAAATGTTTTTAGGATTTTGATATTTATTAGTGAAAAAATTTATAAACTTATAAATTTATAAAGTTTTAATTTTACATGTTGTAGTAATTATTTAGGTTCTATTTAACTCTAAATAAAACATTTTACTCTATTAACTGTTTTTCCATCAGAAAATAAGTGCTGTGTATTTATCTTAGCTAGTCGGAATGTATTTTCTGTTATCTTAAAATACATTTGTGTTTGAAAACTCCAACTTTGAATAAAATATTTTGTTTAACTTTTTTTGTTTTGTTGTTTTAACTAATTTTTTATTCGTTGTTTCTTTTATTTAACACTTGTTTCTGTTAACTGCATTTGATTTTGATACATATAATTTAAATAATTTAAGACGCTTATTTTTAAAACTTTCCAACATAGTTAAAGAGTGTTTATATGAATTTGGTTTATCTTTGTGTCTGGTCGTCTGTTCGTACTCTAATTCTCGTAAATATACTGGGGTTACTATGCATAAGTTTTATTCTATTGAAGTTTTCTACAGAATGATCATTTCCGAAAATGAAATGTGTAGCATTTATAGTTCGTATACAGGGGCGCAAAAAACAATTCTTTTACATTGGAGTGGAAAAATACAATAGTGTAAAAATAGTTTTCTGTGAATTTTAATGATGTTACAATACTTCAAATATAATGAAATTGATATGCATCACAATAGTGCACACAATCAGGCTGTCTCATGCGTACAGAATAAGTAGTATTTATTATTCATTTACAGGGACGTACAAAATAATTCCATTTCATTATGATCTATGAGGAAAAATCGTTTGTACTGCATTTTAATAATGATGTTATACTTGAAATTGAAAATAATCACTTAGATGAACTGCAACATTTTTCTATAGATTATTTAGTGCGTATCATCTATCGTTCATTTACAGAGACGCCCAAAATAATTCAGTTACAGGCCGGACTATTGTCGATTTAATTGTATGAAATAAGGAAAGTCCTTAATAATATTTTTGTAGTGTTGGGAAGTGTTTCGCAATCTATTCCTGATGCATGATTTTTCGTTCTTGTTTCATTTTACCTTTGAAATATACAAATCAGAATTTTCATTTCTGGGTAAAGTATTTTACTCTTGTGATATATCTTTAAACTATTAGCAAAGTGCTTATATTTTTTTATATAATAAAATATACACAATTTGTTGTTACTCGAACCCAAATAAAAAATGTTTTATGTCTGGTTTGGGTGTAATGTGTTACTAGATACTGGTACTACCAGTAGAACATTCACTGTAAAAAGTGACCAATGTTTCTTATTATATATAATATACACTGCTCAAAACAATTAAAGGATATTGCAGTTTTAGGTGGATTTTGTATCTGGGAAAATTTTTAGCTGATTGATACATGGTCGACAGACATAGTAGGTTATATGAGAATAAATTACACATGTTTGGCAGAAAAAAATGCATTTTATTGCGCATTTGTGTACAAAAGGAAAAAAACACAATTTGTGCATATGAGAAAAAAAGAATAAGAAAAGGTGTTTTCTTCAAAGAAAATCAATTTCAGTAGGGGGTATGGTTTCCACGGGCGGCCAGCAACGTTGAACACCTTTGAGGCATGGACTCAATGAGGCTATTAATGACGAGTTGGGGTATTCTGCCCCACTCTTCCAGAAGAGCTCTTTCCAGTTCTTGGAGAGTTTGCGGGGATTGTTGGCGGCCAGAAACTCGTCTTCCTAGAGCGTCCCAAACGTGTTCGATTGGATTCATGTCTGGAGAACACGCTGGCCATTCCATTCGAACGATTCCTTCCTCGAAAAGGAAATCCTCCACCAGGTTTGCACGATGTGGCCTGCAGTTATCGTCTATTAAAATGAAGTTATCTCCGATTGCTGCAGCGTAAGGGACTACAATAGGTCTGAGGATCTCATCCCTATATCGGCGACCAGTCAGAGCTCCATCTCGAATGATGTAGAGGTCAGTGCGCCCGTCAATGGAGATGCCACCATACACAAACACTCCTCCACCGCCAAATCTGACACTTTCGTGCACGAACGCAGGATTATTCCTACTGCCACGGTCCCTCCAGATGAAAATGCGCCTATTATCCGGATGCACAGAAAAACGGGACTCGTCAGAAAACAGAATATTGCTCCATTCATTTCTCCTCCAGTTGACATGCTCGGTTGCCCACTCCCTGCGGTCGCGACGATGCCTTGATGTTAATCTAACACATACCATCGGTCGGCGAGCATACAGACCTACAGCATGGAGCCGGTTTCGGACAGTCTGAGTTGAAATCGTGGTGCCTGTAGCCGAGCGAAGGTGTTGTTGCAGAAGTGTAGCGTTCATGTTTCGGTGTCTCCGAGCTGTTAACGCTAAATACCGATCTTCATTGGGCGTTGTTGCCCGTCTACGACCTTGCCCTGGTCTTCGGCCTGCACATCCACTCTCCAAAAAACGGTTCCAGATCCTGGAAATGACACTTTGTGACACTCCAATGGCTTGCGCTACTTCGGCTTGAGTTTGGCCCCCTTCTAACCTACCAATAATTCTCCAAGCTTCTGAATCTGTCAAATGACTTCGCTGAGACATCGTACTCATCGAAACAAAGCAATCACTGAATGCCGATCATCCTTGTCTTCATTCTCTTTTATCCAGTTGAAAGTCAAATTTCATTCGCTGCCGCTGAAGCGACGTTTTTGACGTCGAACTCAAAATTTGCATACTCCACAGTTTGAAAACCAGAAAAATTTGCATTTGTGATTCTCTTCTTCTATTTTCGGCAAAAAAAAATTCGTTTATATCTTTATTTTATATAAAACTTCAAATATCCTTTAATTGTTTTGAGCAGTGTACTATAACCACGAACGAAATTATAATATAATCTTCTGAGTTATACGAAATTCCGAATTGCGTGTTCCATTGTCTTTTGAATCCCCAGAAAACAATACATTTCCAAAATTTAAAAAAAATATTTATTAAAACAAAGTATTTTTTGCTGCCCATATTTTAAAGAAACGTTTCCGAAGGGTTTTTATAGTGTGTTAATTAGTATCCTCAGCCTGGAATACTGTTTTTCGAATGTCATTAATTCTCAAGTAAACGTTTTCAGCCGCATAAGTTAATTTATACATGAAAGAGTAAAGAGATAATCTTAATTTTAATGTTAATTTTAATGCTGTTAATTTTGCATGTTTGTTAACCGTTTGAGTGCGAAGCGCGATAGCGCCGCAATGTATCTGCGGATCAAACAAATTGTGTTTCAACCCAGAAATTTTATCTTATAAAATGTAACTCACAAGATCGCTGTAAATATTCCAACTGTTGAATAAAAATTAAATGATTTCAATTATTGAATAAAATTTCTGGGTTGTTTGATCCGTTGAAATTTGTTTGATCGCAGATACAGTGCGGCGCTATCGCGCTTCATAGCACTCAAACGGTTAAACATATTTTTTGAGCATGAAAATGTTTACTTGAGAATGGATAGCATTCGAAAAACAGGTATTCCAGGCTGAGGACACTAATTAATGCACTATAAAAACCCTTCAGAAACGTTTCTGAAAAATACTTTGTTTTTATAAATAATTCTTTAAATTTTGGAAATGTCTTGGTTTCTAGGGATTCAAAAGACAATGGAACATGCTATTCGGAATTTCGGTTAACTCAAAAGGTTATGTTGTATTTTCGTTTGTGGTTATAGTATATTTTCATAAAATAAGAAACATATTGGTCATTTTTTTACAGTGTTGGTTTATCGCATAAATTTTCGCAATCCAGTAGATCTATGAGTAATTTAAGTCCCAGAGTCGACGGTACTATATTGAAAAATTCAATTTTGAATAAAACGATTTTGATAAATATATTTTTAATTAAATGAGCTTTTTTTTAGGTTACTCTTCAGATATGCACTTAAATTACAATGATTAATTCTAAGTAAAATAATTTCCTATTAAACTAATTTTCCGTGTTATTATTAAAACATAAATAGCACTTTGTTCTAAAAAATAAACCTTTTTAATATATATATACATATATATATGTGTGTGCATTGCTATAATTTTCATTTTACATGTTTTAGTAATTAGTAAAATTTTGATTAACTTGGAAAAAAATATTTTACTATACTTAGATATTATTGTATCAGCAAATAATTTGGATATACTTATATTATCTATCTTTGTTAATTCATCTTAATAATGCGTATGTCTTGGAAAAGTCAACTCTGTACAAAATGTTCTTTCTTTAACTACTTTTTATCTATGCTTTCTTTGTCTCACACTTTCCAACATAGTTGAAAAGTGTTTATGAATTCGGTCTGTCTGTCTGCTGTCTTTACGTGTTTTAACTTGCGTAAATATACACGAATTGCCATGCAATTCCTTTAGATTACTGTGGTTAATTATGGCCTGTTCGGTATTGAAAATTAAGCTTCTAGCATTTATAGTTCGTTTCCAGGGACACTCAAAAGAATTGTGTCACATTACGATCTATGGGGAAAAATCAGTTGCGGCGTAGTTTAACGATGTTACACTATATCAAACACATTTAAATTGGTATATATCACTGAGGTGAACTACAAGATGTTTACAATGAAATGGTGTGAATAGCATTCATCGCTAATTTACAGGGACACACAAAAAATTCGGTTACAGTACTGCCTATGAAAAATAAATACTGGAAGTAAGTTTTCAGGTATGCGTTTTCCAAATTACTTAAAATCATCTTTCACGTTAGTTAAAGAACGAAGTTTTGTTGCATTATTGTGAATATGTTGAAGAGTGATTCATAATCAATGCTAGATGCATGATTTTTCTTTCTTGTTGTTTACTGCGTTTAATTTTTTAAAATATTATTTATATCAATAAATCTATCTGTCATCCGTTTAAACTTGGAACGTATAAATTAGAGTGTTTATTCTTAGATTCAAAATTTTACTCGTTCTTTTGTATTTTACTATTTAACTTTTTTACTCCTAAAATATGTACAGGGCTGAAAATTTTCAACTGCGAATAGACATTTATTTTTTTTTTATCGAATCATGTTTTACTACTTTTCTTTTTTTTTTTTTTTTAAATTGTGCTTGATTTCAATATATATTTGTTAAGAAATGGAAAGAATTTTTAAAAAGTTTTGCCATGAAATATGCAAATTAAATTATGAACAAAATATCCATTTCATCATTTTTTCAAAAATCCTCCTCATCACCAAATAACATATGCTGTTTGGCCTACAGTGAACAAGCTTCTTTATGGTGTAGTTTCAAGCATTGCAATTGAGCCATCTTAACGGTTTTTCACGTTTCCCAACTCTAAAACACTTCTATGAATAGTTTTTAACACTTTCCAATATAGTTGAAAAGTGTTTATGAATTCGGTTTATCTGTCTGTCTGCCGTAGGTTTGTCCGTGCTCTAACTCACGTAAATATACTCGGATTATCATGCAATTGATATATGTTATTGCGGATTACTGTGGCATGTTCGGTATTGAAAAGAAAGTGTGTAGCACTTATAGTTTTTTTACAGGGACACTCAAAAGAATTCCGTTGCATTGCGGTCTATGGAGAAAAATCATTTTAACAATGTTACACAATTTCAAACATATTGAAATGATATATATCACTGCGGTGTACTACAAGAGACTAATTATAGAATGTGGTGTGTATAGCACTTATAGTTTCTTTACAAGGATACTCATAAGAATTCCGTTAGATTACGGTCTGTGAAGAAAAATCGATTGCAGTTTATTTTAATAATGTTTCACTATTTCACACATATTGAAATTGATATATATCAATAACGTGGATTACAAGATGGTTACTATAGAATATTGTGTGTATAGCTTTCATCGTTCATTTATAGACACACATAAAAGAATTTCGTTAAAGTACTGCTTATTAATAATAATTGCTGGGAATGCTTTTTCAGTTGCTGAACGCGTTTTAAAATTTAACTCATTTTTTGTCTATTATTTGGTGTGCATAAATTGTATAAATTGTATACAGGGCAGCACAAAAGTTCTTGAGTACATTTCCGTTTATTGTCGGAAATTACGCGTTTCCTAACTGAACTAAAATTTAGCATTCTATTTAGTATATATAAAAATCTACAGATCATATACAGGATTGCACTAAAGATCTCGGATACTTTCCCGAATATTGTTGGTAATTCCTGAAAATGGATTTTTAAATATGTTATGTGTTTTCAAAATTGTTCATCTTAAAAGATATCATCTTACACTTTACGGTAAAGATTCGTAAAATTATTTTGTAAGTGTTGGAAAGTGTTACATAATCTATGCTTTACGCATGATTTTTCGTTCTTGTTTTTATTTGCCCTGGGAACTGTATTGGAGAGTAATTACCAGTCGAAGTCAAGTTTTTGATGCGCCGGTCTTCATGGAAGCTGTTACTTGTGGTCTTCCTGAACGAGATTTTCGTGTGAAATCTTCACCATGTGCCTAAAGTTGATAAATTCCACGTTTTGATAATTTAATGAAGCTCCAATTTGAGAAACGGAGATAGTTTGCTCTCATACTCCAAATTTTTAATACCTTCTCATGTAAGCATTCTTTCGACATTACCATTTTGTATTAAGGTTGTTCTCAAATTCAAATTGGCTACTTTCTGACACATTTTTAAATTCATTTTTGTTCGCAGATGTATGAAATTGGCATGTGTTTTTATTCAGAAACTAGGTAATCGAAACACGTTTTCCATTTTTTGGTAAAGGCAGAAGATCTTACAGAAAGACTATCAAAATCCTCGTTTTAAACCAAATTCCCGACGTGACAGTCCTAGAAGCGCGAAAAACGTGTTGTCACGTGACGAAAATCGCTTATAACTCGATAAATAATCTATTTATCAAAAAATAGAAAACTCATTTCAATTCCAAATCTCTTCAATAGTCATGACTGCCAATTTTACGGCTTTGCATATAAAAATGAACCAGAAAGTTTCGCTTTGTTGAGCAGGTCATTTGAGAACCACCTTAACGTAAAAACAACAACCTGGTGCTCCTTATAGTTCAAAAAATTGTTTGCGTGCGCAACTAATTATGTCATTTTGCAACATTTGCATAAAAACAATTTTGTGCTTAAACTTTTCACAAGGTTGTTTTGATTCCATTCTTAAACTTCATGGTTTGGAACAAAATTTAAAACATAATTTTGTTGAATATGGTGTTAAGATTGCAATTATTAACACATATAAATATGAGATATTGAAATAAAGTGAACGTTTAAAGTTTTATTTAAAAATTGATTTTGGGCTTAAACTTTTGACACGAACTGTAAAATGTGCTTTTTAATGTAATACACCAAGCACATTCAAATACAATTTGTGTCATTTAATTGACAAAACAGTAGGTGGAGATTGTAAGTATAAGCATTTTTATACATATATGTGCAAAAAAAAAAAAAAATTATGTAAATAAAGATTTTTTTTTCACGCAAGTAGCAAAAGCACGGTTTTCAGAAAATTCGATGAAAAGTTTAAAAATCGATTGCACGCACAGAAAAATAAAAATAAAATAAAATTGACATATTACTTCCAAATTGATCCAGTTATAATTTAACTTTTTTCATGCGGATTGTTTTGCTCTATTCAGAATTGTATAAATGTTTTAAAAATATGAAAAACAAAAAATGAGATTTTTAGAATGTGTAAAACTGATTACAACCCCTTTAAGTAAAACTACAAACGTTATTTACGCACACTCAGATATTTATCTAGATAATTAAAAATTTTAAATATATTTAGTGCAATATTTTCAGAGCAATACATAGCAGAATTATTTATTTTTAAAGAAAATTAATAAATTATCAATAAAGTACCACACTATGAAAGTAATATGATTTTGAGGAAAAGCATACATCTTGAAATAATAGCTGGATTTGTCAGTATACTATAATTCAGAATTGTATAAATGTTTTAAAAGTATGAAAAACAAAAAATTGCTTTTTGAAAGGTGTAAAACCGATCAGCTCCATTAAGTACAACTATGAATGTTATGAACTTATAATCAAAAATGCCAATTTATATTATCATATAAAATAAATAATATATTTTACTTTCTGTATTGATTTACTGAAGAAAATTTAACTCCAAGAAATCTCTTATTATACTGTTTCACGAAATCATTTAACTTTATATTTTTTTCATTCGTCAAAAAATCTTGCCTTTTTCAGACTAAATATTAACCTTTCACTTGAATTCTGTAAATTTAAAAAATATACATTTAACCAAATCACTCAGTGATAAAGTGCAAATACTTTAAAAGAAATCTCACATGTTTTACAATTTTGAACCCCTATCTAGAGAATTCTAAGTAGAAAAACGTGTCTTTCTGTGATGCTAACATTTTGAATACAGGGAATGTATTCCCTTATTCTCAAAAGAATGATTCTCTTAAGGTGTTTCCTTATTCTTAAACTCTTCCGTATTTAAATTGAACTGTGCTTCTCAGTTACTGTATTTAACTCCAGGGTGCAGAAAAAGTTTTAGTGCATCAGAAGAATAGTATTAACTGAGATATTTAAATATTGACAGTACATTGATGTTATATTATTACGCAAATCTTTAGTTAGGCATTTCGAATACTCGCTGATTTTTTTTTTTTTTTTTTTTTTTTTTTTTTGTGTTAAATAATAGACTATCTCACAAACTAAAAGCATAAAGTTTGTCTCATGGCAAGTGCAAAAATATTTTGTAGACAGACGAAAAGCAGTTTACAGTTGAAAAGATAATAATTAAGAGAATCTATATATATATATATTACGCTATCGTACGTGGCGCAAAAATCGCGAATATTTGTTAGTTGTTTAATGGCAACGCCCGAATGAAACGCATCTCATTGGTTATTGTGTAAAAGTCCTTTGACAGGATTTAGGCCAGGATTTTTTACATTTAACTGTTTGGTGTTGCCATCTACAGGAATAAAAGCGAAACAAACAATGATTTCTTGATTATAAGTGCAAATTAATTGTAATTATAATTTTTCAACATTAACAATTAAATAGATATATTTTTGTACATTTTTACTTGAAATATGGATTATTGTAAGCATTTAATATTTAAAATTTAAAAAATACAATTAGCAATATAAAATTTAAAATGTAAACAAAGCAATGACTTTTAAAAAGGGATTTTTAGTAAAAAGGGAAAAGTAAATGTAAAAACTTTCCCTGACCGTTTAATTTTTTCAACGTAACTGTTACACTTTTGAAATTTTAGCTCTTATTTAATTTTTTTACAAGTTTTTAGTATAAATAAATATTATTCAATCTTTTTTTTTTTTATGAAGTACACTACACTGTTATATTTTTCAATGGCAGTCTGCCCGGGCAATGCCGGGCAGGTCAAACAGTGATAAGATATTAGCTTCTATCGAATGATTTCCACATCCCATTTAAGTGATAGGATTGAGTAGGATTACCTCAGATGTAAAAAGTACATTTGTTTTTATAGAAATTGTTGTCAAAACTAATGTAATATTTTGTGGAATATACATCCTTAAATAAATTTTATCCATGCGTCCAAAAGTATACCAATAAAAGAAAGTATTTTTTCAGCTGGTGACTGCACTAATCCATCGGATTAGGAAGAAGATGCACAAACAATTTTCAGTAATTTTATTTGTCAGTTCAGATAGTGCACAGTTTTGTGCATATCGTAAAATAAAGAATAATAAAAGAATACTTTTGCGTGTATGAATTAAGACTTGAAGTGTTAAACAGCAACCTTTATCAGTTCTTAATGGGATCAATAAGCACGAACGTACAGTAATTAAGTTTCTTTGAACATCATTTCTCAAAAACACAACATTTACACTCGGCATTTGCACTATATATTATTTAGTGGGAAAGAAGTAAGCCGGTTTCGAGGAATTCAAATACCTGATTGGGTACATTGTTGATTTAGCTTTAAGTTCAGAGTCATTAGTGTAGAACAACATATAGTTAAATTGGTAGTAAAAAATCTCTCTATATATACAACACTAAGGTACATTGCGGCGGAAAAGCGGTTATTTCTCTTTTGCCGATGGTAACGGATGATTTGTTCTCACTATGCGAATATTGAGAAAAGTATTTGAGGTATCGATTTAAAACTCACCACACATATATAGAAAAAAATTCTTCACCTGAAAATCCTATTTTTGTAAAAATTAATGGGAACTTTTTTTAAATTTTTGCAATAAACTAGCTATTTTCTGAAACAGAAAGAAAATAAAGTGCGAAGTCAAACAACAAAGCGCCTCATTTTGTTTATATTTCAAAAGTTGCCAATATTTGTTAATGTTATAGGTCATTGGTTAAATTTTGAGGGGCGAGGTTCAGTCGTAGTTTAAAAATTGCGTTATTGTTAAAGTTATCGAGAACTAGAATCTCCTGGCGGTGGAAGTTGGAACTAATTTTTTTTTCCTTCAGCACGCCCGCTACACGGTGCCGTAAGCAGCGGGGACCCGTTCCGGAGTTTCGTTCGGAAAGAGGTTTGTTTAAAACAGAATAAACCTTCTGACTGTGGAAGGCTGAACTGAAGGATGTTTTACTCATTCGAACTTCGTTTGGAAAAATCGACATTCGAAGCGGGTGTAGCCTGCTAGTGTACAAAATTAGCAAGTCATATTCATATTGAAGTCTGACATACAAGTTACCTTCGAAGTTAAGTTATATTTTATATTTCATTAAAGTTAGTTAAATAGCGACAGTGCAACTTTATCTGAGTTTAAATTAATTTTTACTTTTTATCTATGATTTAACAGTATTATATATGTATATATATTTACAATGTGATTTTGACTGTAAGTTTTTTATGGTAAATTCTAACGCAAAAACATACATACTTCCACGATAGTGTGTATTTAAAAAAATTAGTTTATTAAATATTCATGATAAAACTACATTCCAATGCATATAATAGCAAGGTATTCAGACTTTTCAAATGGTGTCACGCAACGTAACGTGCTACTGAAATATATTTTTGTTATTCATATTTCCATGTACCCACTTATGTTATTAGTAACAAAACTGCATGTTCCTGTCAAAAGATAAATATTAGAAAACTTCATTTTAAATAATATTTCGTCATACATTGGAAGATTAAATGGTAGAACCCGATAAAAATATATTTTTTCTCAACTTTCACCTGAAAAAAATGCATAACTAAAATACTTCTGCATAAAAAGCTAACAAATTATAACACCTTGTAAAAAATACTTATTTTAACCCATTAAAGCCGGAATTATTTGTCTCTTTAAAATTCAAAAATTTCACTTCATACCAATTTTTCAAAGTAGCAACTTTAGTCTTTTTTTATTACGGAATTTCTGTCATCAAATAAAGAAGATATTTTTCTTAAAATATACTAGTACACAAACAACAAAATGGACAGCAGCTATCCCGGTGCCATTTGGTACCGATAGGCTTTAATGGGTTAATGCTAAAAGGCGTAAAATAAAATCTTTATAAACAGTGAAATAAGTTTTATTAGACTGTTGACATGTTTCGACTCCATTGGAGCCATTATCAAAACAAATAAGAATATTCTATTGGGTTATTCAGAAATTCTTTCCGTTTGGGAAAGCCAATTCGTACCGGAAAATTCTGTCCGCCTATTATTAAACAGTGCAGAACAGTGCCGAACAGTTGATGTCGGTTAAGGGGCTTCCGAGTGGCAAACAACTTAACGACCAGTGTATTGGAAGTAGAGTGTACTTGTATTAAATTGAGCAGTTGGAAAAAGTTAAGATGTAGTATTGACTGAATGAAAAAGGACAATTAGAATATAAAGGATAGATGTAAAATTAGGAAATGAGATGATAATAAATTTGGAATAATAAAGTAAAGCGAAAGACATTAAGTATAGAGTCTAAATATTGAGAAGGAAGTGAAATGGTATAGCTGCAGTTATAACTAACTACTTATAAGGAAGTTGAAAAAGTAAAAAATAGGGTCCGGAACATGTTCGTGAAACAGCACATAAATGCCGGGTGGTGAAAAGCCGGGCAAAGCTTAAACAAACAAACAAACAAACAAATACACTCAAAAGAGCCTTTTTTTGTATAGTTTACATATTAAGTTTTAATTAAGAAATTAGGTATAATGTGGAAATAATTACTGAGTAAAAAATAAGAGAGAGAGAAATTTACAGTTATGGTGAGCACTAATTCTCACAGTCATTATTATACATTAAATATCGGAGTTAATATTTAATAATTAAATGATATAATTTTTCGGTACGAATCAACTTTCCCAAACGAAAAGAACTTTCCAGAAACCCAATACAATTTTAAGGTCTATGAAGTTGTTATTTGAAACGTCATCATTTATTTTTCACGTACTTTTCCAAATTACGCATGCTATTTACTTGGATATCCATTTACATATTTGTAATAATTAACTCGAGCCAAAATTTTGGTAAGTTAAATGATGCTACATTGTTACTAATAAATAAACATCCAAGTAAAAGTAAAAAAATAAAATTGTTGTAATTTGAAAAAAAAAAAAAAAAAAACACGTCAAAAATTAAAAGACGACGTTTCAAATAATAACTTCATACGAAACTGTGCAGTTGTAGAATATTCTTATTTGTTTTGATAATGGCTCCGGTGGAGCAGAAACATGTCAACAATCAAACTTATTTTACTGCTTATAAAGTTTTTATTTTTTGCTAATTAGCATTTAAAAGAAGTATACTTACGCATACCTTTCATCATTCTATGAATGTTTAAGGATTAATTTTAACTTTTTAATTCATATTATCTATTGTATATTCAATTAGTTTTAGTGATAATATTTAATATGAAAATTTCCTTTAGAGGGTATTTTATTTGCATTTTGTTTGTTTTAGAATTTTACGAATTATTAGTATTATTCGTATTATTTATTTTTATTTTACTATATATATTTAATATTTATTTACTATTATTACAATTGATATAATTATATCTCATTTTAACATATTTAATTAATGAATTATTTTAATATGTTATATTTAATTAGTTGTTGAGACAAAATCTCCGGTGACTGTTAATGTATGAGAAATTTTCAGTGCTAAATCTGTATGTTTTTCTCAAAAGATAAAAATCAAAAAAGTTATTGTCAAATAATTTTCTATATATATTTAGAAAGAAGAACTTGATAGATATACTTTCTTGTATATATTCAATGGAAAGTAACGCATATGTGAAATCCGGACACATAATTCATATTATTTTTGCAACGATTAAAGCCAACACATGTTTACTTTCGTTATTCATTTCATATATATTTACATTCAAATAGTTTTAGTTATAATATATTTACTGTAACTATTTATTTGCAGAAAAATTTGTTTATTTCCTTTAAGTATTTCATTTTTATTATTATGATTAGTATTACCTATTTATATTTACTATGCATTTCAATTATATTTTAGTAGCAGTATCCCTTACTTATTTACGTCATATTTATTAATACATTTGTAATTAATATGATAATGTATATAATGTATTAGTAAAGGCAAACATATATATGTGTGTGTGTGTATTTTTTGGGGTAACATTCTATATTCTGATATTTAATAACATTGTATAAAACTTTATTTTCAAATAACGCATGGCATTTCAAATAACGCATAGCAGAGCAGCGCCATCTGTTGTGCAATAATTATCAAAATCAAATCAGCAGAAAAGTCGAACTGAATATGAAGCTTGAAGTTCCATCTCATAGATGTCATGATATAGTTAACATGGACATTGTGATAAAACACTGCATAGCAGCGCCACATGGCAGGGGCTATACACGAAAATCAGCATCATTATGTATGTAACTGAATATGAAGTCTGGTGAAATATAAACCCATGGATGCCACAATATAGTCAGTGGCAGCTCGTGACTGTCTTTTTTTGGGGCACTAAATGCGTGCCTGATACACATATTATTTTCAAACCATTATTTTTTACAATAAATATTTTCCTTGTTTAATGGAACACTTTCTGACACTATATAAAATAAAAGTATTCCTTTTTAATAATAGTGGTAAGAAAAGAATAAATTTAGCAGCCATGCATTTTGTGCCTCCAAATAAAGCAAGTCACTCGCCGTCACTGGATATAACGATCATGAAAATCATAAAACAACCATAATGGCCACTTGGGCAATATACAACAAACTATAATCAGTACCAATTCATGGCACGGTCTAACGTAATATGAAATTCATTAAAATCCCGTACCGTGGTTCTTGGTGGCCACAAAATATGTGTCACTTACGCACATTTTCCAAAAATTATCTAACTTTCAAATTTGAAAATCGAACAAAAAACGGAAGTCGGAATTTTTTATGTTTCAATATTTTCTTCGTATGTGTAAGCTAGGAGAGTCTGTGCACAATTTAAAAGAATGACAATAAAAAATCTAAATATTATTTTATTGCTAAGCTATCCATGAATAATTTTCACTTCATTTGTTTTTTATGCATTTACATTGCTATTTTGTTGTTATGTTGCAATTTAATAGAACAGTTGTAATAAAACCAAGAAAGTTATTTTGCGCGATCTGTCCTTACAGGGTTGGTGTGATTGCGCACATGGGTAGGAGAGATTGTTACTAATAATAACTGCAATTATATTGTTAACAATAATAAATATACTTAAATGACATTGTTGTAAGGTTTTTGTGAACAAATATTATTGTATTGGGAGTGAATATTTCAACCTAAAGATTATAGAATCAGAAAAAGAAAATAATTTTAAAAACGATTAAAAATTTTTAATTAAAGGAAAAAAATTAAAGAATCAGAAAAAGCAAGTCCAGATAAGATTACAAAATAACATTAAGCTACTTGATAACACGTTTAACTTAAAATTAGTCCATTTTCATTCATTAGTCCATTTTTTTTACTTTCTTTTTATGAAAATTTAGCAATAAGCTGCGTAATCTCTCCTAGCATGAAACTAATGGGAACATTGCGCGATCTCCCCTAAGTAGCAGATGCGCAAACTCTCCAATTTCGGTAGGAGAGATTGCGCGGCCTTTTATTTAAACATGGCCGCTACTAAAACGAACCGTTGATGTTCACACTGTTAGTCTAGATTAGCAGCTTATGAAAAATCGTTTAAGTTTACAATATTTTGTATTACTGACATTGTATAGAAATTCTGACGAATAGCTATAAAAATTCAAGCACTTACTTTGGGAAAACAAAACATAACAAAATAGCAATGCTTTATCTTAGTCGCTCAAAACAATCAACGTGCACTTTCAAATAGACACTCCACTACTGCTGTTGTACAACTACCTGGAGTCGCTGCGGTGCTCACTTTACTTCTTCCCCCCGAACCTCTATGTGCGCAATCTCTCCGACCGCGCCATCTTTCCTGGCTTTACCTTATAGGCGAAAGTAAAAAGTGCAATAGATAGGAAATGCGAAAGGCTTTACTAGTTCATGCAATTAAACAATTACCTATAGTATTCGCAATAACTATGGTGTGTTCTATAAGTTCTCGTACTCCACCTTAAAGAACTCATTGTTCGTGATTTTTTTAAAATATTAAATTTTATCGTCTGCTTATCAATGCATCAATTCTTTAGTTTTTATCGTTTGATTCTTTTTGTGCTCAATTGGTGTGAGAATAAAGTTCTATGTTATTCTGTTCTTCACAGTGAAATGGGTTTATCACGCATTCAGAGAATTGCGCTGCTTGAAACTTATTTTGAATTGTATATCGTATGAAGGGTGTAAAGATATTTGGCGATATTACTATCCAAATGATGCAATACCTAATGTTTGGATACGCTATATCGACTCGTTCGACTATTTCGTAATACAGGTTCGATGGAAGACAAGCACAGGAGTGGAAGACATTGTTCGTGATTTTTATTAAATATTAAATTTTATCATCTGCTTATCAATGCATCAATTCTTGATTTTTTATCGTTTTATTCTTTTTGTGCTCAATTTGTGTGAGAATAAAGTTCTATGTTATTCTGTTCTTCACAGTGAAATGGGTTTATCACGCATTCAGAGAATTGCGCTGCTTGAAACTTATTTTGAATTGTATATCGTATGAAGGGTGTAAAGATATTTGGCGATATTACTATCCAAATGATGCAATACCTAATGTTTGGATACGCTATATCGACTCGTTCGACTATTTCGTAATACAGGTTCGATGGAAGACAAGCACAGGAGTGGAAGACATTGTTCGTGATTTTTATTAAATATTAAATTTTATCATCTGCTTATCAATGCATCAATTCTTGATTTTTTATCGTTTTATTCTTTTTGTGCTCAATTTGTGTGAGACTAAAGTTCTATGTTATTCTGTTCTTCACAGTGAAATGGGTTTATCACGCATTCAGAGAATTGTGCTGCTTGAAACTTATTTTGAATTGTATATCGTATGAAAGGTGTAAAGATGTTTGGCGATATTAATATCCAAATGATGCAATACCGAGTAAAGGTACGCTATATCGACTCATTCGACTATTTCGTAATACAGGTTCGGTGGAAGACAAGCACAGGAGTGGAAGACTGAAAATTGTTAACCAGCCTTTCTGCAAAAAATTTCCTCAAAAATCCGTGAGTCGTTTGACACAAGAAATGGGGTCATCTCGTGAATCGGCACATATGGCTTTAAGATCTTTTGAACGGATAGTCGAATTCTATATTGACTCGTTCGACTATTTCGTAATACAGGTTCGGTGGAAGACAAGCACATGAGTGGGAGACCGAAAGTTGTTAACCAGTCTTTCTGCAAAAAATCGCCTCAAAAATCCGTGAGTCGTTTGACACAAGAAATAGGCGCATCTCGTGAATCAATACATAAGGCTTTAAGATCTTTGAATTTTCGTGCTTATCGTGTAAAAATGGTAAATATAAAGCCACCGAACATTCAGAAGCGGATTCATTATTGAAGGAATGAAGAATTTTTTGACGATCGACTCATCTCAAAAAATGTTTGGCCACCTTGATCCCCTGATCTGAGCATCCCGGACATTTTTCTGTGGGTATATTTAAAGAACAAAGTTTATGCAAATAATGCTCAAACAATAGATGATCTGAAAACTGACATTACTCAAAAGATACAAGAAGTCACTCCCAGCATGTTAAAACGCGTTTCTAAAAACATGCGCAAACGAGTCCAGCTTTGCCTCCTAGAAAGGGATGGATATTTAAAACATTTATTATAAATGTAAGTTCAGTATTTTTTCCTACGTGATGTTAAAAGTGCTTTTCATCATTAGCATAAAAGTAATCGTTTTAAAGTTTGTTGTTTTGTGAATAATAAATAAATATGTCGTCAGTACGGGAACTTTCAGGATACTCGGTACAAAGTTTTAAAAGACAGTGTTTTCAAAATACTTTTAAATCCCTTTTTAACTAAACAAAAATTCATTAATATCAGCAATTTTTAATAAAAACGAAACGGATTGTGCGTCTGAAAAGATGTAGGCACATGAATTTCCAATATCATCATAAATTTACTAGTTTAAATTTTACAGTTAATTATTAAAAATTTATAAAATTTATAAAATTTATAAAATGAAATTTATAAATCTACCGAAATTTGCAACTTAAGTGTCACTGTTGATCGTTTCAAGGGCTCAAATATCGTAAAACAGTGCCACCGCTGTTAAGGATTCGGACACGCGTCCGAAATCTGTAATTTCCCACTTAAATGTGTAAAATACGCAGGCCCGCGTCTCAGCCCCGACTGTCCCAAAATTGGTAAAATAACCCCAACTTGTGCAAACTGTTTTTGCTCATACCCCGCAACCTATAGAGGTTGTCGAAAGACCCCCAAATTGTCCGTAAAAACCAAAACCTACCAAACCAAACCATAACGAAAACAACCCTAAAAACAAAGTTAAAATACTGACTGACATTCAAACCAGTTTTAACTATATCAAAAAGATCCCAAGTACTCTAGCCACTGAAAATACCACAACCACTCCTGCTGCTGACAATGCCTCAGTTCCGGACCCTACACCCCAAACCTCTTCCACTAATCCTACAGTTTCTCAGAAAATGTCATCAAATACTCATTCTACCTCTACTAACGGTGTTCCAAACACAAGCTATATCACAGAATTCTCAGAAATTTTCAAAATCTTTCAGGAAATGAAGGAAATTCTTAAATTCAATAAATTCATCCAATGCTTCAAAAACATCTCCAAAGACACCAAAAATTGTATCAATTCTTTTGAAAAAATGTTCATTATTATGAACGAATTTGACAGTCTGGCCTCGGAATTTAACAAACCGAATTATGAATAATTCCACTAACTTCTGTTCTCTTATCACCCTAACCTGGAATTGCAACTCCCTTCAATATAAATTTAATGAATTCAAAATTTTTATCCCCGACCACCCTCATATTGACATAATCTTTCTTTAAGAAACCCGTAACCATACTTTCAATATTAACATCTCTTGGTATAGGCTTCACTACACACCACGCGACGCTGAAACCAGATGGGGCGGCACTGCCATTTAGATTAAAAATCACCTACCACATTACTAGGAGTAAAACTCAACTATTCCTAAAATTGACTTCACTAGTATTGTCCTACAACTTCCACATATTAAAATTCAATAACCATCCATCTATATCCATCTTAAAGGTGGTCCCCAGTAAATGATCTCACTAATCTAAGTTCACAACACACACATTGCTTCTTTGCCGGAGACTTTAACGCCAGAAGCAGGCGTTGGAACTGTCATGGCAACTCCCAAAGAGATACACTTTTCTACATAATCTAATTCAACACCTTAATCTTAGCATGCATGCTCCAACAACACCAACACATATAAATACAACGCCCAATACCCGCAACACCATAATTGATTTTGCCATAACTAAAAACCTACCTGATCCCATTACTACTACAGTACTTAATGAACTAAACTCTGACCATCTTCCTGTCTCTCTCAAAATTGATCTCATAAATCCCCTTTCATCACCTCCATCCGTGGCCATTGACTGGACAGAATTCACCAATTTTCTCAATAATAATAATATGAATTTTCCAGAAATTAATAATACTGCTGATATTGATACTGCCGTTGACAATTTAAATTCTCACATAACTAATGCTCTTAACTACTCACCTTCAAATACTTTAAAAACAATAACATCTTTGCCCTTCCTCCTTATATCTATAACCTCTGTAAACAACCCAATCGTCTTTGGCGTCTTTTTTAAAATTCTAGAGACCCCACTGTTAAATCCTTCATCAATAGACTCAATAATAGTCTCAAAAATAGCATCTTCAAAGAAAAAGAAAAAGTTGGAATAATTTTCTCAAAATCATTGCTAGCGAAGACAATTCTTTCTGGCTTCTTAAACGTAAAATTAATAACAACTATACTCCCACCCCCCTCTTTCGGCCAATAATAGCACAGCTTACACTGACAAAAAAGCAGAATTCCTTGCCAGAGCTTACTCTAACCAATTCTCTCCAAATCCCTCCGTCACTAGCCAAAATCATATCACCCACGTCAGTTAAACTCTTCGCAGATTCCTGGCACACTCCCCTAATGACCTCTCTACTAAAATTCAGCCTATCCTTAACCACAATATTATTACTAAACTCAAAAAACTTAAAGCACCTGGGTACGACAAAATCTCCAAACTGCTCTCAAAAACCTATCTCCTAACTATATCATCTACATTACGCAACTTAAACTCCATCTTGGAATTTAACTATTTTTCGAAACTCTGAAAAATTTACATTATCTCTCCTATCCCCAAACCTGGTGCTAACCTCTCTGATGCAGTCAATTATAGACATATCTCACTTCTTCCTTCACTCAGCAAGGTTGTCGAACGCGTCATATGGTCACAGCTTCAGGACCACATACAACGGTATAACACTTTTATGCGTGAACAAGTTGGTTTTCGCCCAAAACATTCAAAAACACAACACCTACACTTCGAGTAGTAGACTTCTTCAGCAAAAAGCTAAACTCGAAGATTCCTGCTGCTGCCATTTTTCTTGATATCGCAAAGGCATTCGAAAAAGTTTGACACGAGGTCCTCATATACAAATTAATTAGGCTTAAATTCCCTTTTAGACTTACACGCTTAATTTTCTCTTACCTTTGCCATCGCATCTTCCGCGTCCGTATAAACAACACTCTTTCTAACATCTTCCGTATCTTAGCAGGTATACTTCAAGGGAGTGTCATCGGCCCCTTGTTGTTCAACATTTAATTTAACGACATTCCTTGTTCACTTAACCCCTATCTTGCAATTTATGCGGACAACACAACAATCTATGCTTATGCTCACCACCCATATACACTCTACAGGTAACAGCAAACTTGCATTGATGCCTTCTTGGACTGGTGCGACCTATGGCGCATTAAAATCAATGAAAACAACACCGATGCAGTCTATTTCTCCAGAAAACTAACCTATCACAATAGAATTACTATTAACAATACCACAATACCCTGGTTTAATGAAGCTAAGTACCTAGGGGTCACCCTTGACCAAAGACTAACTTTCAAGAAACATATTCTTAACATCAGGAGTGAAATCGTTGGAGCCACGATTGCACTTAAACCTCTACTTCATAGCAAAACCCTGGCTATCCCTAACAAACATCTTCTCTATAACGCCTGTATCTTACCAATAATCACTTTCGCCTGTCCGGTCTGGTGCTATATCTGTAAAACCTCTAAGAACAACCTTAGCCAACTCCACAACAAAAATCTTCGTATTGTCGGAAATGCTTCCCGTAACCTCCAAAATAGTACTGCTCCTAAAAGAAATGTTGTATTCTTTATAAACAAATATTTTTGTTTGCTGATTAATTTATTATCTGCGTCATTTCTTCTTATATTTTATTGTTGGACATTCTTCTTTAAATATAACGAGCAGGGAAGACCGAGCTATGCTCGGTCAAAATTAAATTTGAGTTCAAATATCATGACCCATGACCAAAATGACCCACTAATTGAATTTTCTCGAACATGTGATATAGCCCAACAGTCTTCTCGTGCCCGAAAACCATAGGATGCAAAATTTAGTGTAAATAGTCTGAGCCGTTTTTAAGATAAAATAGCTTGACCCATAATGACCCTTGACCAAAATGACCCACTAATCGATATTTCTCGAACATGTGACCTAGCCTAATAGTCTTCTTGTTCCCTAAATTTGTAGGGTGCTAAATTTATTTCAAATCCTCTGAACCGTTTTTAAGATAAAATAGCTTGACCCATAATGACCCATGACCAAAATGACCCACTAATTGAATTTTCTTGAACATGTGGCCTAGCCCAACAGTCTTCTCGTGCCCGAAAACCATTGGATGCAAAATTTAGTTTAAATTGAGCCGCTTTTTAGATCTTGACCCACAATGACCCAGAAATGACCCACTAATCGAATTTTCTCGAACACGTGACCTAGCCCAATGATTTTCACGTGCCCGAAACTCGTAGGATACAAAATTTAATCAAAATCGTTAGAGCCGTTTTTTAGATAAAATTAATTTGACCCGATTGGACCCAAAAATGACCCTCTAATCGAAAGTTCTCGAACATGTGACCCAGCCCAATAGTCTTCTCGTGCCCGAAAATAGTCGGATACAAAATTTCGTCAAAATCATTTGAACCGTTTTTTAGATACAATAGCTTGACCATGACCCAAAATAACCCAAAATGACCCACTAATCGAATTTTCTAGACCATGTGACTTAGCCCATTCGTTTTCTGGTGCCCCAAAACGGTAGGATACAAAATTTCGTCAAAATCGTTAGAGCCGTTTTCAAGATAAAATTTGCATATATATATATTTATATATATATAACCACACACAAGATTTGCTCGTATTAGAATATATGATTAATTGCGAAGTAACTTTATTGCTATCTCGTTGAATACAAGCCTTTAGTTAGTGTTCTCTATTTATACAAACTTGAAAACAATCTGATAACAATCGTTATTGGTTTATGTCACAGACTATCAATTGTTAGAGAGCTTTAATACATGCGGTAAAAAAAAACAGAAAATAATTGTAGTCGTTATGTACAAATATTTTTTTACTCTTTACTTTATTATCTACTTCATTTCATTTTAGATTTTAACATTGTATATTTTTATTTAAATATAATTTATTGTAATGCATTGTTATCTCTTTGAATGTGAGCCTTTACTTACTGTCATCTATTTATTCTGACTTGAGAACAATTTGATAATAATAGATACTGGTTGATTTCACAAAGACATCAATGATTAAAATACTTTCAAACATGCGGTAGAAGGAACATAAGATAATTATACTCTTTATACCGGGTGTTCCAGCATTCGACCGACAAATTAAGAGGGGTGATAGAAGGCATCAAGAGGATGAAAACTAACCATAGAATATGGGGTCCCAAACCACGTTTAGTGGGAGAAAATCGCAAAAATATTTATGAAGGGTGTGACGTCGAGTGGAACAAAAAGGGCCAATAATAAATAGAAAAAAAGCATTTACTTGACATAAAGCATGATTACAATTTATGCATTACAGTTCAACGTCAGAAAGCAGAACAACGAGGCATTTTTATAGGAATATGTTTTAACGCATCCGGCAATCCTCCGTCCGTCGGTGTCGGCTGTACAATGAAACATCGTGGCCGCAACTTCAAACTATTTCTATAAAACTGTGTCGTCGTCACCAATCTGACGTTGAACTGAAATGTATTGTAATCATGCTTCACATCATATAAATGTTTTTTCTACTTATTATTGGTCATTTTCGTTCCGCTCGACGTCACACCCTTCATAACTATTTTTGCGATTTTCTCCCACTAAACGCAGTTTGCGACCCCATGTTCTATAGTAAGTTTTCATCCTCTTGATGCCTTCTATCATCCTTCTGAATTTGTCGGTCAAATTTTGGAACACCCTGCATACAAATAACTTATATTTTCTTTATCGTTTTAATTTATAATCATTTCTCGTTAGATCTTATTGTTGAACATTTTCTTTTAATTATTAGCTGAAATCTAACGACATTCCTATATCTTTGTCTGCAAGCTTTTTATTTCAAATCTGTATTATTACATGCTTGGAAATAACATAGAAGTATTTTATATTGCCTTTTTTAGAGATTACGAGCATTTAAAACATATACGTATACATATCTCAAAATAATATTTCTTTTATATACAAATAATAAATATAAAAAGAATCTATATTGCCTTATGTTAGACATTATGAGCATTTAAAACATATACACTGGGGGCCAATGCCCTTGAACTTTGAGGATATAAAGAACATGTTTGATTTCATGTTTTTCAGGGAAGATTTTGTCGCGAGGACAATTAGAGGGTGGGGGGCAATAATAATTTTAATTATAAAATAATATTTACGATCACCCAAGTAACAGAAAATGCTAAAAAAGGTGCGTCACTGTAGCAAATGATTTTGTAGGTCCTGTTCAACATTTGTGTGCGTTTGTGTATAAGCATAACACGTATATTCGTGAAGATGTTAACGTTTCTGTGAAAAATGCAAAAGTTTTTTTTTATATAGCATGTGGAGTTTTCAGCCGAATTTAACACCGATTTCCAAAAACTTGACAAAAAATCGTAGAAATAGTGTACTGTAATTAAAATATTAATATATTGAATATTGGATAATAGATACAGAATTGATATAGGTATTTGTATGAAATAAATTTTAACTGCGCATGCGAGAACTATAGCAAAGATTTTTTGTCATGATTTGATAGTCAATACTATAAGGTAACTCATAAAAATAAACCAGTGAAATATCGTGAAAAATCCAAAAATTACAGCAATAATTGATAAATTGAGAAATTACTCAATTTACCTAATTACGTGGTATACGCGAGTTTCCCTGTTATATCACACTTCCATCATGTAAAATGCTACAGTTATATCTCTGATGAATGAAATTCGTGCTGCAGTTCACATGCATGTTCAACAAATAAGAGTGAATTATGCCAGCCAGGATATCGTTGGGGTATCTCATTAGGAAGAGCATTGGCACGGCAAGCCTAGGTACCCAGGTTCGAGTCCTGGTCATGGCAGTTTTCGCTTCTGTTGTAACAAATCTCGACTATGATACTCCAACCATTAAATATACATATAGCAATATATATATATATATATATATATATATATATATATATATATATATATATATATATATATATATATATATATATATATATATTACTTAATTATATATATATTATATATATTATATATATATTACTTAACTATTCAGTTTATTATTTTCGTGATTTGTTCTTAATTTTTTATTGAATATTTTTATTAAGATGCGATTTATTAAATTATGCTGCAATACTATCGCTTTGATCATGAAACTGATTTAGTAAGACATAAGAATAATTTTCAAAATATCAATACTGACTTATATTTTAAACAATCCTTGGTAAAAACATTTTATTATATGCTATAGAAAAAAGATAAAATAACTGTTTTTTCTAAATTCTTTGCTTTTATTATTTAGATTATTATATAAATTATTTCTTCTTAGATTTTATTGTTGAATATTTTCCTTAATAGAATAAACTTAGCCTTATATTTCCCTTGTATATATTTTTATTAGAATGCGATTTAGAAGAATTTACAGCAATGCCATCTCTTTGAACATGAGACCGATTAATTTAATTTTGAAAATAATACAGAAGCAATCTAGTTTTTTTTTTTCTGATTATCATTCATTCATTTATATTTTAGAAAAAAAAAATGAATTTTATTCTTCATATAAAAATGCATACATTGTTACTTAGTTTATTATATATCATAATTTTTTTCTTACATTTCAATAAAAATTTATTTAAACATATTTTTTTTAAATATAACGACAAGACTATATATTTGCAATCGAGCCTTTAATTTCCATTCTCTATTTATTCAAACTTGAGAATAATGTGAAAAAAAATCGATCTTGTCTTTTTTTTTTTTTTTTTTTTTTTTTTGACTGAAAAGTTTTAAAACTCATCCACAAATATTATATAAAAAACATAAAACAATTGTGTTATTTACACGAAATATTTAGTTTATTATTTATATTATTAACTATTGTAATTTTGTCGTAGATTTTATTGTTGAATATTGCTATTTAGATATAATAAATTATAGTATAACAACAATGAAATAATTTAGAGATTGAATTACATTAACTCTATGAACTACTTTTAAAAATATTAAATGCGATAGAATTTAGGAAAAGGTTATTGTATTAGCTGATTAACTGTAATAGTATCCCATGTTTTAGCGATAGATACACGAATAAGATTAAACAAATTTCTGAGCATCAACTAGAAAATTGCAGCAGCATTGTCATTTATATTTAAAGCATTTAAAACATTAAAACATTTAAGTGTTAAAAAAAATCTTTATACAGTATTTTTAATCTATTTTTTTTTATATGGGGAAGTTAAAAAGAAACATTTACATTTACTCAACAATAAAATCAAAAGTTAAAAAATAAATGAATTTTATATGTTATGAAAACTTAAAAAACAATTTTATTAAATAAAACAAATTCTATCTTTCCTTTTATAAGGCTTTCTTTGCAACAACTTTTTAGATGTTATTATTCAGCATTTTTCCCTCCTTTGTTTAATCGCACATTTCTAAATCAATTTACACATGTATATTCACAACAATTAATTATTTACAACCATTTTAACTAGAAATGTTAGTATAATAGATTACTACAATTTAAAGGTAACCGCAAAATTAATTGCTGAAGAAAAAAAAAAGTAAAAGCAGTTGTTTAAAAAAAGTTTTACTTTTTAGTTTACTTTTTAAACATTCTCCAATCTTACTGTTAAGTTTATTTATTTACTTATTTTTAATCATCAAAATATGGCGACAAACTATTACTTTGAACTCGATCCTTCAATTTCCATCTTCTATTAATTCAAGTTTGAGAATAATCTACAAAGAATCGATATTGGCTTATTTCCTAGACCATCCGGAAAATACCTTTATTGTGTTAAAGTGTAAGCATGGTGATGAGAACATTCCTCTAGGGCCTTGTTAAAAGCCAAGATGACATCCACGCTAATTTGGCTTTTTCCATGAGACTTACAAGATGGCTATCTCGAGTCCTTTAAATGTTTAGGTAGCGATTGGATAGTTAATTTATTTTAATGAAATTGCATGCAGAGTAAGTGCTATGATATGTTAAGTATACACAAAGAAGGGCACTTACAATCCTTCAACTGCAGCTTGTATTGCAATCTGTTAATGCTTGCAAGTAATTACCGTAATAATTAAGTTTAAAGTAATGAAATATCAGTCTTTGAAGTTTTGCGTAAGTTTATTCACAAAAGAATTAAACGGGTTTGGTGATATCACGAAGAACATACTTAATTTTTATTTTAATAAAATTTTAATTAGAATTCAGAGGAACAGGTACATGGGATGGTTTTAACGAATATTTTTTCCTTGAAAAACTAAGAAGTTTGCACTTTTGAAGGAAATACTATAACACTAGTTATAATTAAGGTAAATGATAACAGAATATCGATTTCTGAAACGTTAAATACATTTCTTTGTGAAATGATTTAAAAAGTTTAAAGTATGGTTCACAAAGAATATAACAAAATTGTTAAAAAAAATCTTTATTTCTATCTTTTTAATTACTAAGTTTAAGTTGAATGCTGATAAAGTCAGTTGCCTGGAATATAGGACATTACATTTTGACTTGGTGGAAAGTGTTTACTTTACTGTTTCGTTTCGTTTTTTTTTTTTTTTTATATCAATTCTTTTTTCGTCTTAAATCTTACTGTTCAGGTATCTTTATTTAGGTTTAATCAAATAAAATATAACGAAACATCTCTTTGAACCCCTTTAACATTCGCCCTCTATTAATAAAAGCTTGAGAATAACCTACAAAGAATTGCTGTTGACTTATATCTTAGGCCAACCGGAAAATGTCTTCATTGTGTTAAAGGGTAAGCCTGTTGATGAGGACATTCCTTTCCTGACCTTGTTAAAAGCCAAGATGACATCTACCCTAATTTGGCTTTTCCCTTGAGACTTACAAGAAGGCTACCTTGAGTCCTTTAAATGTTTAGGGGGCAATTTGATGGTTAATTTATTTTAATTAAATTGCATATAGGGTAAGTGCGTTGATATGTTAAGAACACACAAGGAAGACAAATTATCATGCTGCGACTACACTTATATAGCAATCTGTTAATGCTTGTAAGTAATTATCGAAATAATTATGCTTAATGTTAATGAAATATTGATTTTCGAGGCTTTGCATTATATATTTACAAAATAATTAAAAGGATTTGTAGACATTGTTCACAAAAAACATAATTAGTTCATGAAAAATAAAAAAAATTAAATTAAATTTATAATTCTAATGCAATTGATATAATTTGATATAATTTGATTTGATATAATTCGAATTGATTGTATATAAATTTTATAATTTGATGATTAGGTACATGGCAGGGTTTTAACCAGATTTTTTTTTTCTGGAAAAACCAAGAAGTGTGCATTTCTGAAGCAAGTTCTGTAACACGAGTAATAATTAAGATAAATGATAATATAATAACGATTTCCGAAATTTCAAATAAGTTTCTTCGCAAAATAATAAAAAAAGTTTAAATTATGGTTCACAAACAATATAATAAAATGTTTAAAAAATCTGTATTTCTACCTTTATTTTTCTATGTTGAATTTGAATGCCGATAAAGTCAAATGTCTGGAATATGTTTGACTTCGTAGAATATGTATACTTTATTGTTTCGTTTATTAATTTTTACATCTATCTTTTTTTTTTCTTAAATGTTACTCTTAACCCTTCTTTGCATTGTGATGGAAATTTCCATCACTGTTTATTTAACTTTTAATAAATAAATCAACTTTTTCGCCACCACTATATTTATATAGAAATATAAATCTAGTAAATTTCCCGTGAACTATGTTGCTGAACAAAGTTAAAAATCTCTCTTAAAATTTCTGGTGTCTAATATTTAATATATGTATAAAAGAAACAATTTTAAAAGAAAAACTCATGCAAAGAAAGGTTAAATATCTTTATTTAGATTCAATCAATTAAAATTTAACTACAAATCTCTTTGAACCACATTTATATTCGCCCTATGTTAATTCAAGATTGTGAATAATCTACAAAGAACTGCTGTTTCATTATTTTCTAAGAAATCCGGAAAACGCATTTATTGTGTTAAGGGGTAAGCATGGTGATGAGGACATTCCTTCCGGGACTTTGTTAAAAGCCAATATGACATCCACCCTAATTTGGTTTTCTCATGAGACTTGTAAAGATGGCTATCTTAAGTCCTTTAAATGTTTAGGTAGCAATTTGATAGCAAATTTATTTTGATTAAATTGCGTATAGGGTACGTGCGTTGTAATGTTAAGTACACACAAGGAACGGCACTTATCATGCGACAAATGCAGCTTGTATTGTAATATGTTAAGGTTCACAAGTAATTATTGAAATAATTATGTTTATTGTTAATAAAATATCGATTTCGAAAACTTTTTATAAATTTATTTACAAAATAATTAAAAGGGTTTGGAGACATTGTTCACGATAACCATCTTAATGCATAAAAAAAATATGCTTTTTTTTTATATAAAAGTTTTAATTTGTATGCTGATGAATAGGTACATGGGATAATTTTGACAAGAAAATTAATTTAAAAAATCTTTTTATTTCTATCTTTTTGATTACTGGGTTCAATTTATACACTAATAAAGTCAAATGCCTGGAAATTTTTTGACTTCGTGTAAAATATTTAATTTACTCTTTCATTTACTTCTTTATATCAATAATTTTTCTCCATAATTTTTACTATTAAATATCTTTTTTTAGGTTTATTTAATTAAAATATATTGACAAATCTCTTTGAACTCCTTTAATATCCGCCCTCTATTATTTCAAGCTTAAGAATAATCTACAAAAAATTGCTGTTGCCTTATTTATTTGACCTTCCGGGAAATGCATTTGTTGTGGTAAAGGATCAGCATGGTGATGAGGACATTCCTTTAAGACTTTCTTAAGGGGACATATCACCTTTAAAATGGTTAAAAATTCAATTTCAAGGTTTTGATGTCAGTAAATAGTGCATTTTATTCTGAGTAAAAAGGTACCAATTTTTTTCAGCGGCGATAATTATTGACGAAGATATAAAGTAAAACGCAATCGTCATTCTTTGTTTTTGAATGGGGAGTGAAAACTTTAAATCCATTTAATTCACAACAATGATTTTCAAATTGCGCGCACGATTTCTCCAAAAATAATTTAGATAGAACCTCAAAATTTTTCAAATTTATTAATGTTGCAACAATGAACAAAATGAACTAGAATCTTTTAATTTGATCAATAAATTAAAAAATAATTAACTGTAATTATATTAAACACGCATTTTGAATTCACTTTTCGATGAATTACAGTTAATTATTTTTTAATTTATTGACCAAATTAAAAGATTCTAGTTCATTTTGTTCATTGTTGCAACATTAATAAATTTGAAAAATTTTGAGGTTCTATCTAAATTATTTTTGGAGAAATTGTGCGCGCAAGTTTGAAAATCATTGTTGTGAATTAAATGCATTTAAAGTTTTCACTCTCCATTCAAAAACAAAGAATGACGATTGCGTTTTACTTTATACCTTCGTCAATAATTATCGCCTCTGAAAAACATTGGTACCTTTCTACTCGGAATAAAATGCACTATTTACTGACATCAAAACCTTGAAATGAATTTTTGACTATTTTAAAGGTGATCTGTCCCCTTAAAAGCTAAGTTCACATCCACTCTAATTTAAAAATTTCCCATGTGACTTACAAGATAGCTATCTTGAGTTCTTTAAATGTTTAGATAGCGATTGGATGGTTAATTTATTTTGGTCAAATTGCATATAGGGTAAGCGCATTGATATGTTAAGTACACACAAGGAAGGGCAATTATGCCACAACTATAGCTTGAATTGAAATATGTTACTGCTTGTAAGTAAATGTCGTAATAATTAAGTTTAATGTTAATGAAATATCGACTTTCGAAACTTTGCATACATTTCTTTACAAAATAATTAAAGAGGTTTGCAGACATTGTTCACGGGGAACATACTTTATTCATGTAAAATATCATTATTATTTTTTTTAGTAATTTTTTTAATTTGAATGCAGATAAACAAGTACATGGGATAGATTTTACTTTTTTTTTTTCCTTAAAAAATCAAAGAAATTTCCATTTCTGAAACAAATAATATAACAATAGCAATTATTAAGATAAATGATAATATAATATCGATTTCCGAAATTTTAAATAAATTTATTTCCAAAATAATGTATAAAGTTTAAAGTATTTAACAAAGAATTTAACAAAATTGTTTAAAAATTATTTATTTATATTCTTTCCTATACTGGGTTTAATTTGAATTATAATAAAGTAAAATGCCTGGATTTTTTTTTTTTTTTGGCTTGGTAGAAAATGTTTACTTTACTATTTCGTTTTCTCTTTTTATGTATCAATATATTTTTTTTCTTTTTAAATCTTACTGTTAAGGTATTTTATCTTAGGTTTAATCAATTAATATATAACGACAAATCTCTTTCAATCTCTTTATCATCCAACATCTAGTAACTCAAGCTTGAGAATGATCTACAGAGAATTGCTGTTGTGTTATTTCTTAGACAATCCGGAAAATGCCTTTATTGTGTTAAAGGGTAAGCCTGGTGATGAGAACTTTCCTTCAGGGCCTTGTTAAAAGCCAAGATGACATCCAACCTAATATGGCTTTTTCAATGATACTTATACAAGATGCCTATGTTGAGTCTTTTAAATGTTGAAATAGCAATTTGTTTTTTAATATATTTTTATTAAATTGCATATAGAGTAAGTGCATTGATATGCTAAGCACACACAAGAAAGAACATTTACCATAGTGAAACTGCAGATTGTATTCCAATCTGTTAATGCTAAGTAATTATCGAAGTTAATCATGTATAACGTTAATGAAATATTGCTTTTCGAAGCTTTACATAAGTTTCTTTACAAAATAATTAACTGGGTTTGGTGATATTGTTCACGAAGAACATTCTTAACTCATAAAATAATTGTTATTATTTTTCTAAATCAAATTTTTATTTGAATGCACATGAACAGGTGCATGGGATATTTTCATTAGAAACGGTTTCTAGAAAATCTAAGAAATTAGAATTTTCGAAACAAAGAGCATAACATTTGTAATAATTAAGATGAATGATAACAGAGTATTATGACCGAAACTTTATATAAATTTCTTTGCAAAATAAATTAAAAAGTTTAAACCGTGGTTCACAAGTAATATAAAAAAATAATTTTAAAAAGCATTATTTTTATCTATTTATATACTGGGTTTAATTTGAATGATGATAAAGTCAAACGTCACACCCAGAAAAAGTAATTGATTAAAACTACAAAACATGTTTTGTTGAGTACATTTTGGTTGTTTTAGCAAAATTCAAGTAAAATTGAACCATTTTACTTGAATTAACAAAACTTTTTTTGCTGAAGATACAAAATTTTTTTTGGAATTGCAAAAAAAAAAAAAAATTTTTTTTTTGTTCATTCAAACAGAATTTCCATTTACCTATATTTAAAAAAAAAAGTTTTGTTGGGTCAACCAAATTCTTGTTGATTCAACAAAACTTTTTTTTGGGTGCAGGAATATTTTCGACTTTATGAAAATGATTATTTTACTATTTCGTCTATTTTTTATACCAGTAATTTTTTCTTCTTAAATCTTTTTGTTAAATTTCTTTATTTAGGTTTAAACAATCAAAATATAACGTCAAATCTCTTTGAGCTCCTTTAATATCCACTCTCTATTAATTCAAGCTTGAGAATAATCTACAAAGAATTGCTGTTGCCTTATTTTCTAAGACCATCCGGAAAATGCCTTTGTTTGTGTTAAAGGGTAAGCATGGTGATGATAACATTCCTTCAGGGCCTTGTTAAAAGCCAAGATAACATCCGCCCTAGTTTGACTTTTCCCATGAGACTTACAAGTTGGCTATCTTGAGTCCTTTAAATGTTTAGGTAGCGATTGGATAGTTAATTTATTTTGATTAAATTGCATATAGGGTAAATGCGTTGATATGTTAAGTACACACAAGGAAGGCCACTTATGCTGCAACTGCAGTTTGCCTTGCTTTAATGCTTTCAAGTAATTATCGAAATAATGATGCTTAATGTTAATGAAATATCGATTTCGGAAAATTTGCAAAAATTGCCAAAAATTTAGATTTTAGTAAGGCACAGGTAATAACGAGGCATATTTTTTGACAAAGAATTCGATTTGTAGCCTTACTAATTAAAAGATCAAATATCTAATGCAAACCCTATGTATCACAATCTTTTGTAATCGGATAAGCATTGGCATTGTGTATATATTGTGTTGTCCTCTAAAAAAACACTTTTTAGGGTTTCGTTCATCTGACGAAACCCTATTGCTCCCGCTCCGTTGTCTGTCTGTCACAGAGCCATTCTCGAAAACTATGTAACTTACAGAGTTGAAACTTTGTGTATAAATCAGAATATCAGCTGTAAAGAGCTGAAAATATTACAATTTGAAAAATTCGTATTATTTTAATAAATAGAGATAAAAAACCAAAATTCTAACAGCCTTTTTTTATTTGAAACATTTTTTGTTATAGCCGATGCCAAAAATTAAAAATCCACGATGAAATTCTTTGTACAATAATTAATTTTCTATCAGACGATTTCTACGTGAAGAATGAAATAAAAAATTTCACCAATTGAAAAACAGATTAATATGAAATAAATGTAATAATATGAAATAAATGTAATAATATGAAATATGACGTCAATCAATTCTGATTGACGTCATAGTGGTAATAAAACTGTAAGATTTCTCAATAATACAAGGAGTATGAATATGTATAATGTACACAAAGCAGATTAATATCACTACAGCGCCTAGAATACAATTCTAGGCGCTGTAATATCACGCCATTAGAGAATTAAAAAGAAAATATGACGTCATATCGGAAGTTTAACGGATTTTTCAAATGTTTCAGAATAATACAAAGCGAGTATCAATATGAATAATAGAGAATAATAAAAATATGATATAAATGCTGGACGATTACACCATGTAACATTTCTACATTAAAGACGTGAGTATAAAACATCACAAATTTACTGAATGGTGTATACAAAACGTTTGTATACATATACACCATTCAGTAAATTTGTGATGTTTTATACTCACGTCTTTAATATAGTAAATATATGAGTTTGAGAAACGTATTGAATCACGATAAAAACCCGATTACGGAAATACTCGCATATTTTAACATTTTGAAGGTGTACAACATGATAATTTTGAAAAAAGAATTAATATCGCCTTTAGTCTACATGACAGATATTATTATGATAGAATATAATAGCGGGCTTCGCCCGCTATCGAGCTGGTTTAGATATTCGAAAAGACGAGAAAAATATACCGGTAAATTTTTACTTTATAAAAAACATGACTTTTTTTTTTTTTTTTTTTTTGGTTGCTAAATGAAAATTATTTGGATTTATTAAAGAAAGGATAAAGTGTTTTGAAAGTATTATTAAACGAAACCCTTATAGCGATCTTTGATCACACTTACCACACTTGTTTTTTTATTTTCTCTATACAAAGTCTAATAAAGAATGAAAAAAAAATTAAACATCGCTAAATTTTTACATCTGGTTCTAACAAAGATTTTAATGTTGAGCATTTTTCATTTTATCACTTTATTATAAAGTGGCTGCCAACTAAGCGAGAATTTGAAAAAAAAACCACTTTTGCAAAAAATAATCCATATTATCTGTATAAAATCCACACCTGACATAATCAGCTGAAAATGAAGCATTTTATTACATATTAACGGTTTAATATAAAAACCATTAAAAATTTATGTAGCCATGCAAAAATTATGTAATTTATGTTATGTTAATTGAATTTTCCAAAATTCTATTATAACAAGAAAATCTATAAAACTGAAGCTCGTGTTTTATCAGAATTCTGAGATTGTTAGATAAAGTTATTTTAAAACTAAATAAGCATTCCTTAGGTAATTTTTAATATTTTTATTATTGTAAATAGTGCATAAAAACAGAAAAAAAAATGACTTTTGTGAAATATTTGATGAAATACTAGGGTGGGGTTTTTTTAGGAAACATTTCACTCTGGGTTATTTTAGAGGACAACACAATAATTGTTGGTCATCAGCCCTCCTCCAACCACCACAATGAAGAAGCTTGAAACCGTCTCGGTCTTCTACGTAGCATTAAATGCCCCAACACTCCAAAACCCCTCTTACATGTCTGTTACTTAACCCTTTAAGACACGGGCGTCGTCACTAAGTGAAAAAACATTTGCGAATTTTAAAATAATTCCGTGATAAACATTTTCTCTTCATTTACCCTCTTTACAATGCCCCTTCAATGTTAAACCAATGTTTAATGTTGAAGTTCGCAATTTTTTCTGCTCTGTTTCATTACTTTTATTAGTAAGTAACAACTGGTGTACGGAATATGCCTCCCGCGTTTTTGCGTAACATATTCTATTTTCTTTCTTAATTAAAATTTTGTTTCATAAATGTGATGTTTAGCACTTTTATATGTTACTAGACATTATACACTACTATTCTCCACCATCAAAATTTGATATTTAGGCTTTAAAAGGCGTTGGAGCATGTAGTAAGCCGCCCGTGTCTTTATGTTACTACAAACCGTCCGTGTTGTATTAAGTACTAGCGAAGTTACCGGCGTTGTCCGGGATTTTAAGAATCTTTGTATTGAAACATCAATTTCAAAATTAAACACGTTGTACAAAAACCTTTAAAATGTTAAATTATGTCAATATTTCCAAAATCTGGCTTTTATCGGGATTCAATACGTTCCTCAGACTCATATGACGTTATAATCACCTGCTGACGTTATATCTACTTTCTTTCTCTATTACTCATATTGATACTCTCTTTGTATGATTCTGAAACATTTGAAAGAGTCAGTTAAACTTTCAATATGACGTCTTATTAATTTTCTTTTTAATTCTCTAATGACGTCATATTAACCTTCTTTCTTTACTTGCACATACTCATACTCCTTGTATTATTGAGTAATGTTTGAAATTATCCGTTATATTACCAATATGATGTCATATTAACATTTATTTCAATTGTTGAAACTTTTTATTTCATTTTCATTTTTTACGTGGAAATGAAATCTTTCTATAGAAAATTAATTATTTTCAACATACTCATACTCCTTGTATTACTGAGAAATGTTTAAAAATTTCCGTTATATTACCAGTATGACGTCATATTAATCTTTATGTCAACTGTTGAAACTTTTTATTTCTTTTTCTTTTTTCACGTGGAAATCTTTTAATAGAAAATTAATTATTTTAAAAAGAATTTTATTGTGGATTTTTAATTGTTGGCAACTGCTATAACGAAAAATGTTTAAATTCGATAGAAAATGGCTGTTAGATATATTTTTTTATTAATTAAAAATTAACTATGCATTATTTCAATTCCGGATTACTTTAGTTGCCTCGGCCGTGTTTTATTATACCTATACATAACGTTTCAAAATTCTGGCTTACAAACTGTTGATTTGTATATAAGTCCAGACAGACGGACAAATTTTCATTTTTATATATTAGATAATTACATTTTTTTTAACAATTTCAGTTTTAACTAACTTCTGGGCATTGCATTAAGCAAGGATATCATTAAAAGTTGTAATTCAGGCTATAAGAATACCGATGGCGCATAGAGTGCGCCACTCCTGACTTTATATTACTACAAACCAGGGCTTAATTTTCGCCGGAGCCCATCGGAGCTTAGCTCCAGTACTTCTCTGTTTTAAATAAATATTAAAATATTGGACAGAATTCACCGGAGCTCATAAACACTGCGCTCCGGAGCCCAGAGTAATAACGCTTCCGTTAAACGAATCCTAAATTACCCTTCGCTTTCCCTCTCATCTCTAATCTTTTACCTTCTTTTGTATCAAAACACTTATAAGTGACGTAACGTTTCGTTTACGTAAGAGATAGAGATGAAGCAGGCTCGAATTTTATATCAGTCTTCGGGTTTGGGCAGGCTCGAGCTAATCTGGCTTAAAGTCAAAATTTTATTTATTTCCATTTCAAGTCATTTGAATGCTATTTTGATCGGAATAAAGATCAAAGAGTCTTTTTTCAATTCTGAATAGCTGCGAACTATTCATTTTTTGTGTTAACACTATTTCCGAATCATAATCCTGAGCTTATTCAATAGCAGAATTCTGCGATTAACTGACATTAAGATTAGGCAAAGGTTTCTATTTAGAAGTAGTAATAACTAAAAAGTGGAATAGTTGATAGCTAAATATACGCAGATAGATGTATTTAAAATTTTTATTTCGCTAAATAATAATAAAAAAAAAAACAATGCTTTCAATTTTGAAAATAATGTATGAAATATTATGAAGATTGGAGTGTCAGCGGAGGAAGTGGGGGTGGAGGGTAACCTACGGGAGTTACTACTGCAGAATATTAGGGCTCCCGTACTTTTTTTTTAGAAATTAAGCCTTGCTACACTGTAAAAAAAGGAAAAATGTTTGTTAACATACCAAATTACAATATAACGATGAACGGAAATATACAATAGCATCTTCCAAGTTACCCGTGATTCGGAAATGTGATCTTTATCTTTAGAAATCGCAGAAACTAATATATTTTCGAAATTTAAAGAAGAATTTATAAAATTAAAGTTTCTTTGGCTGTCACTGATTTTCGAAAACGTTTCCGAGTAGTTTTTATAGTATAATAGTCAGTTTCCTCAAACTGGAATGTATATTTTTTTAGGATGCTACCAGTTCTCAGTTAACCATTTTCGATTGTATAATTTAATTTATACATGCAAGGGAAACAAAATAATATTAATTTTAATATTAACATTAATGCTGTTAATTTTTCATGTTTGTCTCTAAAACATGTTTATTGAACATGAAGAACACGTTTACTTGAGAATTGATAGCATCTGTAAACCTTTATTCCGGGTGGAGAAAATTCTTAATACACTATAAAAGGTACTCGGAAACGTTCCCAAAAATTAGTGGCAGAATTTTTTTTTTATAAATGCTTCTTTATATCTACAAAATATATTGATTTATGAGGTTGCTAATGATAAAGAATGCTTTTCGGAATCGCATGTCACTCGGAAGAGGTTATTGTACGTTTTCGTTCATGGTTATATTAAATTTTCCTAGATTAAGAAACATTTAATATTTTTTACAGTGTATAAACCGCCCGTGTCTGTAAAGTTTAAAGGTTAAGGAAATTCCTTTTCCTTAAGGAAAACTTTTTCCATAAGCTCTTTCGTAGTCAGTCTACTTTTCCAAACAGTATTTAGTTGTCAAGAAAGAAAAATCCACAACGTATTGTAAACTCGTCTCATTATTTGAAATGAGATGAAATAGTTTAGTTATGCAATTTCATTATAGTAGTTATTTTTATAAAGTATATATTTTGTAATTCATTATATTCTCAGCAGTGATACTATAAGTTCTGTGAATTTTATACACACAACAGACCTGCTGCTTTTAAGCTACGAATCCTTGATTTAGCCAAGTAATAAAACGTGTGGAAAAAAGCTTGTATAAAACAGAGTGCTGCCGTAAACGCGTATTTTCACGATGAAAATAATATGATACAATTATAAGAGACTGGTTCCTTTTAAAGACTAAAACCTGTCTAAATACACTCGACATGCGATTAAGTTTTAATATGGTGCCCGTCTTATGTGGACTTTAGCAATTATATTGTATTATTTTCACCGAGGCCAAAAAGTTTTCCCTTTGAGCCATGTTTCAAATTTTTTATAGGTTATTTTAAAATGATTTTAGTATTGTTATGAATTTTGTATATACCTGTAAATATTCCATTTGTTTAAATTTATTTTATTTTATTATTGTGAAACTTGCAGTATTATTAATGTATTTCCTATTGAGCATCATGTAACTCAATGCTAAAGGCCTCAGGTGGTTTGCAAGGAAAACAACCTTACAGCATCGTCCTACAATAGGGATTACAATAGGTCTATGGGAAAATCGCCAAGGAATGGGTTTATCGCCAAGTTGGCGATGGTTTTGGCGACTTATTTTTGTCGCCAAATTTGGCGACGGATTTGGCGACTTTTTGTGCAACCACCCCCCTTTATACCTGTACATTGGGATCCTTTCTCGCTTTGATTCTCTAACGAAAGTTAAAGCACTTTCTGGTAATTTCTAGTATCTGAAGGCTCTGGAATAATCTGGAAAGATCTCTGAAACCTATATAAGGACCTCCATCAGTTCAGTTGAGTTAGTTGTCTGTCAACTGCGATTGAATTCATACGAGAGGCTTTGCATTGAGAACTGTGTTACTCTGATCGATTTTGTCGTTGATACGTCGTATTGAACGCATTGTTTCTGTGTGAAATTTTGCTGCGCTTTTATTGGATTTGAAGATTACGGAATATCTTGTAATTTTCAGAAGATATTTGTGATCGTACTGCACTGTTTATAGTGAATAAAGCCTTTTTATTGTTCTTATATATTGGCATCAGTCCTTTCGAACCCCGAGCTCACAACATTTGGTGTCAGGAGTGGGGTTGAATGCCGATTACCAGAGCAATGGAGGCGCAACTGACTAAATTATTGGAGAAATTAGGAGAGATGGATGAGAAAATGACTGCGAATCAGGCTGAAATGAAGAAGGATATGTCAGCGATGGATGAGAAAATGACTGCCAACCTTGGCGAGTTGAAAGAAGAAATGAAGAAGTAAATGACTGAGATAGATGAGAAAATGACCACGAACCAGGCTGAAATGAAGAAAGATATGGCAGCGATGAGAAAATTACTGCGAACCTTGGTGAGTTAAAAGATGATATGAAGAAGGATATGTCAATCAACGTTGGTGAGTTGAAAGAACTAATAGAGGATAAAATAACATCTTTAAATGACAGAATTGACGGCGTGGAAAACAAAGTTGAAGAAAGATTTCAAGAAATAGAAGAAAAAGTTCAAAATACAGCCAAAACCGTAGAAGAAAAGGTAGAAGAAATACAAAGGACAGCCAAAACCGTAGAAGAAAGGATTGAGAGTGTAGAAAAGGAGTTGGAAAATGTGAAGAAACAAAAGATAACTGCCGAAAACTATCCCGAAGATGTCAAGTATCAAGCTATACTTCCTCGGGCCTCTATTAAACTCTCGACCTATGACGGAAAATCCTCATGGCCAGTTTTTAAGACACAATTTGGGATCGTAGCGGACGCCAATGGATGGGATTCCCAGACAAAGGCTTGCCAGTTAGCTGCTTCTCTACGAGCTGATGCTGCCGACGTCCTACAGACTTTGCCTGCACATGAACCGCTGGATTTTGAAACGCTCGTCAGTGCCTTAGAATTGCGCTTTGGCGAGAAATGCATGAAGGAATATAGCAGACTCCAGCTCAAATCTCGACAGCAGAAATCCACTGAATCCCTGCAAGATCTTGCTACGGATGTCGAGAGACTTTCACATCTTGCTTATCCTGACTGTCCGACTGAAATTAGAGAAAGCTTAGCTCTACAGCATTTTATTGATGGTGTGCGTAACTCTGAGATCCAGAAAGCACTCCGGATTGCAGATCTCAGCGATTTAAAAGGGGCTTTGGTTTACGCTCTGAAATTCGAGGCAGCCCAGCAAGCTACTAGGAAAGATCGACACTTTGTGCGAGCAGCCAACCTGCCTGAGACGTCGGATAGAGCTGTGGAGTGCTTACAGCAGCAGATGAATGACATAATGAGAAAGATGAACTCCTTAATGGCCAACAAACCTTACAGGAAGATCAAGTGCTGGAAATGCGGTGGAGAAGGCCATATCCAAATCGACTGCCCAAGACGACCCAGCACCGAAGCTCACCCGCTAACGGAGGAGCAAGAAAACTGATTATTGACCATCTTGCGGGGCGGAGGTTTCCAGATCTTAAGAAGCCTCATTTTCAAGTATGTGAAATTTCTGCAAGAAGTTGCGGCGAGAACGGAGTTTTTCTAGTCGGAAGTGTGAATGATTTGCCCTGTAATATGATCATCGATACAGGAGCCAATGTGACCATCATTCGGAAAGATCTAGCTCAGCGGCTGCAAGAAAAACTCTCCTGGACCCCGCCACGTGTAATCCTTCAAACGGTGACAGGAGATAAGATCGATATATTTGGAAGAATGACACTGGAAATAAAGTTTGGGAACGCCGCTTATCGCCATACAGTCTACGTGGCCGATATTTCTGACCCTTTCATACTCGGACTGGACTTTTTAAAAGAGCATGGATTTACACTGGATTTTAAGAAGAATGAGTTACGCTCTGCTCAAGAAGATGTCACTATTTTCAAACTTGGAAATGAGTCCGGGTCTATTCAACGGATCACAGCCAAGGCAGATGTTATCATCCCTCCTCGGACCGAAATGATGATACCTGGATTAACTGAGAACGAAAGTAGTTTTCAATGTGGCTTGGTTGGATATCCTGAGAAGAGCCCAAAAGGAGTGCTAATAGCATCAGCGCTGGTAGATCTGTCGAGAGATGTGATACCCGTGAGGATGGCGAATGTAAGTGAAAAGTCTAGAATTATCCAGAAGGGTGAAGTGCTTGCTACCTGTGCTCCAGTCACCTGTGTTTGCAAAGAACCGAGCTTGACGTTGTCGGAGCCGCCTACAAGTTTAACACCTGAAATTGGACGAAATGAGAATTTATCTCCTGAGCAGAGACATGCCGCAGAAAGACTGTTCCAGGAATTTAAGGATGTGTTTTCACAAAACGAGAATGATATAGGTCGCATTTCTCTGACACGTCATAGAATTGATACTGCCGACCATCCACCGATTAAACAGCATCCAAGACGCTTGCCGTTCGCAAAACAAGAAGAGGTTTCTAAGCTCTTACAAGAGATGCAGAATAGTGACATCATCGAACCGTCATCAAGTCCGTGGGCCTCTCCCATCGTGTTGGTTCGAAAGAAAGATGGCTCTACAAGGTTTTGTGTGGATTATCGAAAACTTAACGATATCACGAAGAAGGACAGCTATCCTCTACCAAGAATAGACGACACGCTAGATACTCTTTCAGGACATAAATGGTTTTCCACGATGGATTTGAAGAGTGGATATTGGCAAGTAGAGATCCATCCTGATGACAAAGAGAAGACCGCATTTACTACTGGACAAGGACTTTGGCAATTCAAAGTTATGCCGTTCGGGCTCTGCAATGCTCCAGCAACGTTCGAGCGCCTCATGGAGATAGTGTTAAAAGGCCTGACTTTTGAAGCTTGTCTCATCTACCTAGATGACGTCATCATTGGTGGCCGCACGTTTGAAGAACATCTTGGAAATATTCGAAAAGTGTTAACGAAGCTAAGAGCGGCGAATTTAAAGCTGAACCCTCTGAAATGCAAGTTCTTCCAACGCGAAGTAAATTATTTAGGACACATCATCTCAGCTGAAGGTGTTCGAACAGATCCTGAAAAAGTGTCTGCAGTAAAGAACTGGAAGCGTCCGGAAAACGTCCATCAGTTGCGAAGCTTTCTGGGACTATGCACTTATTACAGAAAGTTTGTACAGGGGTTCTCCAACATCGCAAGACCCTTGCATAGGCTCACTGAAAGCAAGCAGAAGTTTCTATGGACACAAGAATGCGAGAATTCCTTCCAGCAGCTGAAAGAAGCTCTCACATCCTCTCCAGTCCTAAGCTATCCACACCCCGACAAACAATTCATTGTGGACACGGATGCTAGTCATGAAAGTGTCGGTGCTGTACTTTCCCAAGAAATAGATGGCCAAGAACGAGTCGTAGCATACTGGAGCAAATGTTTGTCGAAACCAGAGCGGAATTATTGCGTCACTCGTAAGGAGTTATTAGCTATAGTAAAAGCCATAGAACACTTCCATCACTATCTCTATGGCAGGAAATTTCTCCTTCGTACTGATCACGCATCCCTAACATGGCTGATGAATTTTAAGAACCCAGAGGGCCAAGTAGCCAGATGGATACAACGACTCCAGGAATACGACTTTGACATCAGGCATCGTAAAGGCTCATCGCATGGAAATGCTGATGCCTTATCAAGAAGACCGTGTCCCGAAAGTTGTCGCTATTGTTCCAGAGCGGAGAACAAGTATAATCCCGAACATGTCATACGCCAGACGAAAACTTCCCTATCAACGCCACCAGATCCCTGGAATAATGAGAAGATTCGAGAAGATCAAATGGCAGACTCTGACATCAAACCAATCTTGGAGTTATTAGAATCTTCTAGCACGAAGCCCAGTTGGAAAGACATCTCGACTTACAGTCCTACGACGAAGCAATATTGGGCTCTTTGGAACTCTCTCCACGTCAGGAATGGTGTCCTGTTCCGAAAATTCGAATCGGAAGACGGGAAGACATCTCGGTGGCAGTTGGTACTTCCTCGATCCCGAATCCCAGAGGTCCTCAAGGAATTACATGGCAGTCCCACTGGTGGCCATTTTGGAGTCATGAAAACATTACACAGAGTCCGAGAGCGCTTCTTCTGGGGAAAAGCGAGAGCTGACGTCGAACAATGGTGCAAATCTTGCGATGCATGTGCAGCTCGGAAAGGACCAAAGAAACGTAGCCGAGGAAGACTACATCTCTACAATGTAGGAGCACCTTTTGAACGCATCGCCCTTGACATCCTAGGTCCTCTGCCAAGAAGTGCTGATGGCAACAAATACCTCCTTGTTGTCATGGACTATTTCACAAAATGGCCTGAAGTTTATGCCATCCCTGATCAAGAAGCTTCTACGGTTGCGGATGCCTTGGTACACCAGTGGATATCAAGGTATGGAGTCCCTCTTCCAGGGGAGAAATTTCATCTCTGCTGTGATTGAGGGTCTCTGTCAACTTCTCGGAATGGACAAAACTAGGACGACGCCTTTACATCCGCAGTCGGATGGCATGGTTGAGAGATTTAATCGTACCATCCTCAACAATCTCTCACTTCTAGTCTCAAGAAACCAACAAGACTGGGACCAAAAACTTCCCTTGTTTCTTCTCGCCTATCGCAGCGCCGTCCATGAAACAACCGGCTATTCCCCGCCTCAGATGCTTTTCGGTCGTGATCTTCGTTTACCTTGTGATCTGCTGTTTGGTCGCCCTCCAGATGCGCCTTCATTGCCAGAGGGATACGTGCAGAATCTCCAGGCACGATTTGAAGACGTTCACAACTTGGCTCGAGAGCGGATCAATATACAGACGGAGAAGATGAAGACCAGGTACGACACGAAATCCACGGGACATCAATTCAAAGAAGGTGACAAGGTTTGGTTTTATAATCCGACTCGACGTAAAGGACTTTCTCCCAAACTGCAATCGCACTGGGACGGTCCTTATACAGTCTAGTGCTCCCTATTATACGTTTATACGTGTATACGTATAATACGTATTATACGGGGTGCAGATTTTTTATACGTATGATACGGCACAGTCGGTTATACGTATTATACGAAACACTATATACGGTCCAACGTATATACGGATCTTACCCCAGCGGTTAAACGTATAAACGTTTAAACGGTTTTCGTTCATGTGAAAAAAGATACTTTTCTCCTGCTAGTCTGCGCAAGGTTACTATAAGGTTGTGCCCCATTTCACCCTGCAATCAATAGGGCGCGATTTGCTGTTTGATGTCACTTAGACTGCTCTCTACTCTAGAACTCCTATTATAGGAGTCTTAGCCTGCTCGAGTCAGTTTTCCAATTGATTTGGTTTAGAAAATCCCTATTTTTAATTGAAAAGTATCAATACAAATTTTCGAGTAAAGAAGTTAAAAAAAAAAAAATTAAATATTTTTTATACATAGGACAAACATCACATCGAAAATTTAAAATATTATGTCTTTTCAATTCTACGATATATAATTTTTAAATTTGCTATTTTTATCATTACATTTTATTTGTACCTCAGTATGAAAAGTTCCTTTTCATTTTAAAAACAAGCAAATAGTAATTTTTATAAATAAAATCTTAAAGACCTACATGAGCAGAAAATTTAATGTTTATATGAGTGCAGTTAATATCATGTTAATAATTTTAATATAGTATATTTTTAATATTTGATCAGTATTCTATTTGAAATACATAATAATTCTAATATTATTATAATTGTGACATGTATTTCATAAAAACCTATAAAAAAGTTATTAAAAAAATCACTTAGATTTCAACCTCATACCACATATACACAAGATTGAGTTTTGTGTAATTAGATTTAAAATACAAATAATGTAAAAACTTTAATAAGTAAATGACTGAATATTTAGTATTTTTAAACCGAAATATACATAAGATACAATTAGATGATTTAATGGAAATAAAATTTGAAATTCAGAGTAATATACTTTATAAACAAATTCCGAAATATTTATATAAAGTATTATTTTAATGCTACACGATAACCATAAATGCACATACATAATTAAAAAAAAAATAAATAAATAAAAAATAAAATAAAAAATAAATTATTGCGTGAAAGAGAGTTCTACGTTTACGCAAAAAACTTTATTTCCTAATTATATTTAAAATTTAAAATTACATTTCTCTTCAGCGTTCTAAACTTAATTTTAAAATTTACTGTTTCTTCAGATTCTATTCAGATAATTGATGTGATTAAATATCAAATAATTGATATATATATATTTTATAAAATAAAAAGTAAGACAGCAGTATTCCTAAAAGAGATTTAAAATACAAATAAAAATAGAAACTTTTGCCGCATTTTTAAAACTGGAAGATTTATGTGATATAAAAAAAATAAATTTGAAATTCAAAATAATATACTTTTAAAAATATCATCCAAAAGGATTATATTAATTTATATTTTAATGCTGTATGATGATAAAATTATATAAAATTATTTTAATAATTAATATATTAAGGTACCTTCAAGTATACCTTCAGAATATGCTTTCATTTCGAGCATTTTATTTCATTACAGGGTGCATTTTGAAGATGTATTTTAGATGTATGTTCTATTATTTGCAATTTTTCGTACTGTTTTATCATGCAATGATAAAATACATGGGTTGATTGATCATACACATACTGATCATACACAGTTGATTGACTCCACATTTTTCATTTTTTGGCAGCGTATCTCTTTTTTAAGCTTTCCAACATAGTTGAAAAGTGTTTATACATTCGGTTTTTCTGTCTGTATGCCGTCTGTCTGTCCTGTCTGTCTGTGCTCTAACTGCCTTAAATATACTCGGATTGTTATGCAATTTAGATATCTTATTGAGCTTTATTATGCCTCCTTCGGTGTTGAAAATGAAGTGTGTAGCACTTACAGCTTATTTTACAGGGAGATTCAAAAGAATTCCGTTACTTTACGGTCTATGGAGAAAATCGTTTGCGGCTTACTGTAATGATGTTAAAATATTTCAAACATATTAAAATTGACATATATAACATGTGCACTATAAGAGGTTTACTATAGAATATTGTATGCATAGCACTTATACCTTTATTGCAGCACTGAAAAGAATTCGTTACATTACGGTCTATGGGGAAAAATCGTTTGCAGCTTATTTTAAAGATGTTTCAATATTTTATACATATTCAAATTGATCACTGAGGTGCACTACAAGGCACTTACTGTCATATAATGTATCGTTCATTTACAGAAATACTCAAAAGTATTCGGTTAAAGTACTGTCAGTTATTAATAATTCCTTGAAGTGTGATTTTAGGTGCGATTTTAGTTGTTTTTTAAATGTAACGAATTTTTTGCCTATTACTTGTTATGTATAAATTCTATGGATCACCCACAAGGCAGCACAAAATACTCGAATACATGTGCGTTTATCAACGGAAATGGCTGAAGGTGAATTTTCAACTGTGCTATGCCCTCCCTAACTGAACTAAATTTTAGCAATTTATGCCGCTGTATGTATAGTATTAGTCATATTATTAGTAATTTGTATACATAGTTTATATACAAATCTATAGATCATATACAGGGGTGCACAAAAGAACTCGATATTTTTTCGAATATTGTTAGTAATTCCTGAAATGGCAGTTTTAAATGTGTTATGCCTTTGTACAAATTTTTCTCTTAGACATCAGACCTAATTAAACAGTAAAAGATTTATAAAAGTATTTTTGAAGAGTTGGAAACTGTTACATAATCTGTGCTTGATGCATGATTTTTATAAAGCTATTATCTGTTTCTTTGGATGCAATGATTGATTAATTTTTTATATCAGATTTCTTCGAAAATGTATGATATAGAACATTTTGCGTTTTATCCAAACGATTAGTACATGTTGCAATACAAAATGTACTAGGAATTTTCTGCAAAATCAATGCAAAGAATGCGTTATTTTAAAGAGCTAAGACCAAAACTACTAACAAAAGCTGGAAAATATTTGCCACGTATTTAGGAAATGTGACCGGAAATCTCTCTTTCTGAGAAGGAATTAAAGCTTTGTGAGAAGGAAAACTGCCCTTGCTGTCAAAGGAAATGAAAATAATTGTTTACATTGCACCCCCGTCTCTTTCAAAGATCGGCCAAAGATAACAAGCAATACAAACTCCCATATTAGCAAAGAAAAAATACACGATTATTTCATCTGAAGGAAAAAAAATCTCCTCTAAATCGCTTTATTCCTAAAAAAAAAAAAAATACTTTACTTTGTGCCTAATGAAAAAATGTTTTATTTTGAAGAAATATGCTCTCCTATGACCAAAGAAACGATTTTTTTTTTTAGCATAAATACTATTTTAAATCAGAAAAAAAGGTTCTTTCCCATTGGAAGAATGCCCCTCAGCACCGCCAGTGACGTCAGAAAAACCAAAACCCTGATGCCAGAAGTAAAGGGAAATGGCACCTACCGGGTCTGCGGATCAGAGATATTGAGAAACACCCATTGAGGCCCACATTCTCGTAGTTTATGTGGACCATCGTGATTACTTGTTCAAAGATCCACGAAAGTCCCTAATTTACCTGTTTAGCGGTAAAGGTATTCCAAAAAACAATTAAAAATCGAAACTTTTTTTCCTCAGTTGAGATATATAGTTTTTTTCTCCCTTAAATCTAAGCTATTAATTATGAAATGTTTTACTATGGGTAGCGGGTAGCTCCAAAGCAAATTTTCGCATGTCTGTAACACCTCCACACACAACTTCTTTAGATTTATGGCGTGGACATTTCGCGCGAAAAATTATTTTTTAATGCGACCGCAGAACATAGGCATGCATTAACTTTTTATCTTATAGTGACACTGACCAATCTATTTCCTGAGAAGTTTCACACTCATACTTTTATTGTATTTAAGAATATTTGTTTTCCCTATTTAACACGGTTGCTACCGAGGACGTATACGTGGCGTCGTCACTTGGTCACTTATTTGACATTCCACTTTTAATCCAAAATTACGAATTAATACCGGAAATTTCGAAAGTTATTTCGAAAGTTATTTCGAAAATTATTTTTTAATGCGACCGCAGAACATAGGCATGCATTAACTTTTTATCTTATAGTGACACTGACCAATCTATTTCCTGAGAAGTTTCACACTCATACTTTTATTGTATTTAAGAATATTTGTTTTCCCTATTTAACACGGTTGCTACCGAGGACGTATACGTGGCGTCGTCACTTGGTCACTTATTTGACATTCCACTTTTAATCCAAAATTACGAATTAATACCGGAAATTTCGAAAGAAGTTTTTTTTTATTTTATGTAATCACGAAATGTCTGTCATTAAATAAAGCAAATATTGCTATTAGTATTTTCAGGTATGAATTCGGAATTTCTGAATAAAATAAAATTCCGTTAATTTTAACCCGGTAGTCACCGTGTTAAAATATTTTGAAAATACGTCCTACATTCAAAAAGAAATGAGAAGGCAAGTCATTTTATGCATGTGTGATTGCGTTCTAAAATCTGCATTGACGATTATTTGTCTGGCTATTAGAAATCAAAATTTATAAGTACTTCACACAAAAAATAAAATTTGTCAAAATTAACAAAAAATCTTAAACGTAATGTCCATACACCTTGTATACCATGAGTGTCATGATTAAAAAAATGAACTCGCGTTATACACATTAACACAGAGTGGAAAACGTTAGCCCCGTCGAAAGAATAACATTTGAACCCGGACGCAATCTTGAGTACACGCACTCACAAATAAAGAATTTTCAAAAAGTTAGAAAAGAAAAATAAACTTACTTAACAAGAAGTGACAATAAATCTGAAACGTGTCTATTCTCATTCTTTTCTCAAAAATTGTTTTCTTCCGTTATATGCTTATAATAATCGTTTATAGGGCAAAATAACAAAATCCTATGTATGAAACATATTATGCAAATTATTTCTCTAAAACCTCTGCTTTCCAGGTTGTTCCCCGTGTTGTGACGTAATACTGATGAGGTCCATTGGTATTAAAAGTAAATACGTATTTAAAATATACGTATAATTGAATTTTTCGTATACTTAAATTATACGTTTAACCGATATACGCTTATACGTATATGGATACGTTTAAACGTATATTTTAGGGTATACGTATTTCTTAAATACGTATTATACGTATATACGTATATCGGTTAAACGTATAACTGATATACGCATCACATCGGGAGCACTAATACAGTCCTAAACAGACTGAACGATGTCGTAATTCGGATCCGAAAGTCACCAAGTTCGAAGCCTAGAGTCGTTCATTACGACAGGCTGGCTCCATACTATGGCCATAGTACTTAGTTCATTGATTGTAAGTAGTGTAATGTAAATAATGTAAATTAGTATGACCATGGTCTTGTATATAAATTAATGTAATTATTTATTTTGCTTAGCATTATCATTATTATTGTTATTATTATTTAAATACTTGTATGTAATAATGTCTATGCTTTAATTTTATTTTATTTTTAAATAAGTGTATATTTTGTATAATTCAGCATTATGAATGTGTTTTGAATAGTATAGCATTTGTTGGTAACGGGTTTGCTTTCCGATCAAGGGTTGAACTGCCCGGGACGTGCAGTCCTTGAGAGGGGGGCAATGTTATGAATTTTGTATATACCTGTAAATATTCCATTTGTTTAAATTTATTTTATTTTATTATTGTGAAACTTGCAGTATTATTAATGTATTTCCTATTGAGCATCATGTAACTCAATGCTAAAGGCCTCAGGTGGTTTGCAAGGAAAACAACCTTACAGCATCGTCCTACAATAGGGATTACAATAGGTCTATGGGAAAATCGCCAAGGAATGGGTTTATCGCCAAGTTGGCGATGGTTTTGGCGACTTATTTTTGTCGCCAAATTTGGCGACGGATTTGGCGACTTTTTGTGCAACCACCCCCCATTATACCTGTACATTGGGATCCTTTCTCGCTTTGGTTCTCTAACGAAAGTTAAAGCACTTTCTGGTAATTTCTAGCATCTGAAGGCTCTGGAATAATCTGGAAAGATCTCTGAAACCTATATAAGGACCTCCATCAGTTCAGTTGAGTTAGTTGTCTGTCAACTGCGATTGAATTCATACGAGAGGCTTTGCATTGAGAACTGTGTTACTCTGATCGATTTTGTCGTTGATACGTCGTATTGAACGCATTGTTTCTGTGTGAAATTTTGCTGCGCTTTTATTGGATTTGAAGATTACGGAATATCTTGTAATTTTCAGAAGATATTTGTGATCGTACTGCACTGTTTATAGTGAATAAAGCCTTTTTCTTGTTCTTATATATTGGCATCAGTCCTTTCGAACCCCGAGCTCACAACAGTATTTTTAAAATAATTTTCATTTCTCATATGATCACTTTCACAATAGTTGTTTTAAATAAGCATTTTAATTTTTATCACACGAAAAAAGTCTCCATAAAACAATAATTAATTTTAAGTAATTTTTATTTTAAGCAAATTATTTTTTGATACATTGTATTCCTTCATACATTAAGTTTATATACTCTGGAAAATCAACACCTTCTAAAGATAATTTTAAACTTAGAACTCATTAAAAAATATATTTCTTAAACAACAACTTCAATTTGTTTTTATTAATTGGAATCTAAGATTTATTTCAAGTATTAATTTATTTTCTGTTATCGTCCTCTTGCTTTTATTGCTCATACATCACTTTACAAAATCGCATAATTCCAATATTTACATCATCGAGCAGTACAAAAACGCACTTTTGAACAAAATTTGTTTGAAAACAGTCGCTTAATTTCATGACTTTTTCTGCCTTTTTAAATAATGTTCAAGCAAGAATTCCTTTTGAATATGTCTCACTAATAATATTTCTTTTTTATAATAGTATAAAGTAGACGGGGGCGGATTTCGCTTTTATTGCTCATACATCACTTTATAAAATCGCATAATTCCAATATTTACATCATCGAGCAGTACAAAAACGCACTTTTGAATGAAATTTGATTGTAAGCATTCTCTCAATTTAATGACTTTTTCTACCTTTTTAAATAACGTTCAAGCAAGGATTCTTCTTGAATATATCTCACTAATAACATTTGTTTTCTACAATAATGTAAAGTAACAGGGTATAGAATTTTCAGAATTGGCAATTGATTGCCTAGAATGAATTAAAAAGCTTTTCCAACTTTTTTTACATATATCTTCTGTAAGTGGAGTCCATCTTGAAACGTAGCCGTCGTGGCTACAATGCCCTTTAAAACAGATGTGAATACCACTGAAAAAACCTTTTTTACCATATCACACTTGCTCAAATATCCCATTTGGGTATGGACCCGATTACGGAAGCTTAATCATACGATCATTTTAACCGCAAAATAAAATACTTTGACGCTAAACTGCAATCCATTCAACGAAAAACAGATCTCATTTATTATTTTTTTTATTATCGATTTGCCCATTTTGTTAAGTAATCTTAAATAGTAAAATGTTATTTTTCTGTTCTTTTTTCCAATAATTTATTTATTCAGTAATCTATTTCTAACTAAGATTTACATTTCTGTCCGCTTTAAAATTAATCTATATCGACACCAGAAATTACAGGTCTGCACGGACCGAAATTTCCAGGCCCCGATCCGGTCCGACTCGTACAAATTTCTTTTGGTCAGGTCGGGCTCAACCTAGCTCGTAGAAAATTTTTATTGGCCCGACCTGGTACAAAAAGAAATATTTCCGCCTGAACCGTAAATTTTTTTAGCCCGGCCGAGCCCGGTGTAAAAGATACAATTTCGTCCCGACTCCGTCCCGTTATAAAAGATAACAGTTCAGCACGGCCCGACCGACTTTCTACAGAACATGCCGATATTTCTTTAGCAAAATTATCCTAAAATGAAAGTTACTCAAAAGTTACTTATGCATATATTTTATTTTCAGATTATGTTCTAAATGCATGGAATACAAAATATCAACAATATTAATCACCACTTAAACAATTACGTACATAAACACTGATTTAAAAAAATGGCTTAGACAATTATATTCAAATGAAGATTCAGTAAAGAAGGAAAATCCGTTATAGACAGATTCCATTCTTAGCAGGTACATCGTCTGTTGTGTATGTCTTATATTCTTTTTGGACGGATCAAGACATTTTTCTGTGTAAGACAGGTTTCCGTCATAGACCGTTTCTATTTCCCAGATTTTACTGTACTTTACTTTTTTTTTGCCTAGAAATGTATGTTATACTTTAAAAACAATAATAATTGTAGAATAATGATCATTTAAAAATCGATCCATTGTTTGAAAAATTGTTGTGCTGGGTCTGAAAATTTCGGACCGTGCAAACCTCTAGGAACAATGAAGTCCAGTCTTAGCTTGGCGCGGAAAAAAAGAAGTCTGGCCCAGTCCGAGTTTGCAGAAATATGTTTGATCCGGACCGTGTCTTGTGAATAAAGATTGGCCCAAACCCGACCAGCGGGCAGGGCACTTTCAAACCACTACCACAAATACTGGTATCATTATAACCTATATTTTACGGAATAATTTTCATTAATGAAATATTATCTCTTCCGTTTCTTTTCTTTAAAAATATTCTTGATAAAAAAAGTCTGTTTCTAATAATCGCTTATATTTCTGTAAATTTCAAAAAGCGAAAATATTTGCGCATCTCATAGATTCTAGTTTGAAGTTCCTGGATTTAAGCATAATTCTAGCGCAAAATTACAAATGATTATTTTTTTAATTTTTCTACCCAATTTTTGGCAAGTATTCGAAACCATTAAAATACCAATTCTTCTGCTACTTTTTTCAAATCATTTTCCTCGTTTTGAAGAATAAATCCGTTTCTAATAATATATTATATTTCTGCCAGCCTGAAAGAAGATCTATGAGGATCTGACAAATCCCAGTATGAATATTTTCTATTTAAAAATGTAAACTTTAAATATTTCTGGTGCTTTCGTTATTCTTTTCTTTCCATATTTCCTATTTCAAAGAATAATCCGCACCCATATATAATGCGTAGCATCACTCAAAAAAAACTGCATTCTATTTTCAAAGACAGGTAATCCAGTATAATAAAAGGCTCAGAATTTAAGCTTTTTAAAAATCATATGAAATTCTTCAAATTTAGAACAGGGAAAATTCAAGGCTAAGTGTCGTAAGCAATTCACCGTGGAATTTCAGGAATTTCATTTCAAACTTCAAGTTTTCCGATCGATTTCGGGAGCAGGGGTTGTTTCTGGAGGAAGGTCTTAAGAGAGGAGGTTTAAAGACTAATTTATCGGAAAACGATCTTGCTATTAAAGTCAAGCTTTAAAGGCAGAGAGGGGTGAGTCACAAACCTAACAAATGCAACAACACGCGTCCTAGAATATAGTAGTACATATTATGATTCCTAAAAATGTTTTAGTGTAGTTCTGATTTTAAGGATTTCTTGGCATTTACGTATTGTCCATGTCAGGTCATAGTCACAACGCCAACAATGGTGCCAAAAATATTAATTACAGTAACACTTATTTTTTTGCTGTCTTCATTGTAACTGCATATTTAGTATTGCATAGTTGTCACATTAAAAGGCAGTGGCAGAGGTAAAATATAGCAGTACATATTATGATTTCTAAAAATATTTTAGGGTAGTTCTGATTTTAAGGATTTCTTGGCATTTACGTATTATCCATGTCAGGTCATAGTCACAACGCCAACAATGGCGCCAAAAATATTAATTACAGTAACACTTATTTTTTTGCTGTCTTCATTGTAACTGCATATTTAGTATTGCATAGTTGTCATATTAAAAGGCAGTGGCAGTGGTAAAATATAGCAGTACATATTATGATTTCTAAAAATATTTTAGTGTACTTCTGATTTTAAGGATTTCTTGGCATTTATGTATTATCCATATCAGGTAATATTCACAACTCCAACAATGGCGCCGAAAATATTAATTACAGTAACACTTATTTTTGCGCTGTCTTCATTGTAACTGCATATTTAATATCATATAGTTGTCATATTAAAAGGCAGTAGCAGAGGTAGAATATAGCAGTACATATTATGATTCCTAAAAATATTTTAGTGTAGTTCTGATTTTAAGGATTTTTTGGCATTTAGGTATTATGCATGTCAGATAGTCACAACGCCAACAATGGCGCCGAAAATATTAATTACAGTAACATTTATTTTTTTGCTGTCTTTATTGTAACTGCATAGTTAATATTATATACTTTTCATATTAAAAGGCAGTATCAGAAGTATTTATATACATATAACTGTATAATGTGCTATAGCATACATATGGATATAATGTATTATTGTACTGTCCTTTGAAAAAAAGCACAGTGAAATGTTTCTTCAAAAAAAAAAAAAAAAAAAAAAAAAACACTCTAGTACTACATCAAATATTTCACTAAAATCATTTTTTTTGTTTTGTTCTGTTTTTATGCATCAATTAGAATAATAAAAATAGTTAAAAATACCCAAGGAGTGCTTATTTAATTTCAAAATAATTTAAATTAACAGTTGCAGAATTCTGGCAAACACGAGCTTCATTTTTACACATTTTCTTGTTACAGTAGAAATTTAGAATGATCTACATAAATGTATAATTTTTTTATGTTAAACCATTCATAACTAATAAAATGCTTCGTTTTCAGCTGTTTATGTCAGGTGTGGGTGTTTTTAAGGTAACATAGGTTATTTTTTGAAAAGTGTTTTTTTTTTTTTTAATTCTCGCTTAATTGGCTGCCATTTTGTAATAAAGTGATAAAATGAAAAATGCTCAACATTAAAATCTTGGTCAGAACAAGCTGTGAAAATTTGACCATGTTTATCTTTTTTTAAAATTATTTATTAGCTTTTATATAGAAAAAATCTTAAAAAATGGGTTTTTTTAGAGGACAGCACAATAGCAGTACATATTATGATTCCTAAAAATATTTTAGCGTAGTTCTAATTTTAAGGATTTCTTGGCATTTACATATTATCCATGTCAGGTCATATTCCCAAACGCCAACAATGGCACCGAAAATATTAATTACAGTAACACTTATTTTTTGGCTGTCTTACTGTAACTGCAAAGTTAATATTATATAGTTGTCATACTAAAAGTCAGTAGCAGAAGTATTAATTGTGCTGTCCTCTAAAAAAAGCCCCCCATTTTTTGAAATTTTCTCTATATAAAGTCTGATAAAGAATTTATAAAAATTGAACATGACTAAATAATTACAGCTTGTTCTAAGATTTTAATGTTGAGCATTTTTCATTTTATCACTTTATTACAAAATGGCAGCCAATTATGCGAGAATTTGAAAAAAAACACTTTTCCAAAAAAAAAATGAGCCATATTATCTGAAAATAACCCACACCTGACATAATCAGCTGGAAATGAAGAATTTTATTACATATTAATGGTTTAACTTAAGAGGACATATCACCTTTAAAATGGTTAAAAATTCAATTTAAAGGTTTTGATGTCAGTAAATAGTGCATTTTATTCTGAGTAAAAAGGTACCATTTTTTTTCAGAGGCGATAATTATTGACGAAGATATAAAGTAAAACGCAATCGTCATTCTTTGTTTTTGAATGAGGAGTAAAAACTTTAAATCCATTTAATTCACAACAATGATTTTCAAATTGCACGCACGATTTCTCCATAAATAATTTAGATAGAACCTCAAAATTTTTCAAACTTATTAATGTTGCAACAATGAACAAAATGAACTAGAATCTTTTAATTTGATCAATAAATTAAAAAATAATTAACTGTAATTATATTAAACACGCATTTTGAATTCACTTTTCGATGAATTACAGTTAATTATTTTTTAATTTATTGACCAAATTAAAAGATTCTAGTTCATTTTGTTCATTGTTACAACATTAAAAAGTTTGAAAAAAATTGAGGTTCTATCTAAATTATTTTTGGAGAAATTGTGCGCGCAAGTTTGAAAATCAGTGTTGTGAATTAAATGCATTTAAAGTTTTCACTCTCCATTCAAAAACAAAGAATGACGATTGCGTTTTACTTTATATCTTCGTCAATATTTATCGCCTCTGAAAAACATTGGTACCTTTCTACTCAGAATAAAATGCACTATTTACTGACATCAAAACCTTGAAATTGAATTTTTGACCATTTTAAAGGTGATCTGTCCCCTTAAAAAATATATATAAATTTATGTAGCTAATTCTAAAATTCTATTATAAAAAGATAATCTGTAAAAAGAAGCTCGTGTTTTGCCAGAATTCGGCAACTGTTAATTTAAATTATTTTAAAACTAAATAAGAATTCCTTAGGTATTTTTAACTATTTTTATTATTCTAAATGGTGCATAAAAACAGAACAGAACAAAAAACACGCCTTTAATAAAATATTTGCTGTAGTACTAGAGTGAGGTTCTTTTAGGAAACATTTCAGCGTGGATTTTTTTAAAGGAAAGCACAATACATACATATAACAATACAATATTATATAGAATAGATATATATATATAATGTATTATATTCATTGATACAGTATATTTGTATTAAGGATTATTTATATTATATACAGATGACCATAACAATCCGCCGGAAATAAAACTAATATAGTTAATATAGTTTATTGCTAAGAGCAGTCAACTTGATGTTATGTATGTTAGTGAAACTGAGAAAGAATACCATTCATTTTGTTCGATTGTTCAGTGGCGATGGTGAACAGTAGATGTCGCCACCACATGGAAGCATCAATCTGGAATCGCATTGAACTCTGAAAAAAGACTTTGTACTCTGTCGTAAAAAGTGCTGTATAAACATTTTTTCCTTTATTCGATCGGACTCAAAAACTTATATACGTGTACATGCTTTTTTCACATCACGCTGGCTTTTTATGGCCAAGCCTCTGTTAAGAAATACTTAATTTTATTAATATCTGGAAGCGTATGTGCTCCATATTTGTGATTTAATTATTGTGTGTTTCAAAGGTATATCCTTATTTTCATCCTTTTCATCATCCGTTTCAACAATAAAATTATTTAATCACGATTCAAAGAACGCCGACCATTATTGGATAATCCATTACTATAATAATAAAAATATTAATCAATCATCACTATCATTTCAGCTGTCAATAATGAGCAGCTACTAGCTATCTTTTAAGAAAAAACAAGGTAAGAAATTATTATTTCCTTTTAATTGTTGAATATAAATATCCAAGTTATAAGCATAACGAATCTTGTGTTTAAATTCTGCATTAAGCTACCGAGAGCATTATATTTCATTATTATTAACAACAATGTATTTAAAAAATGTGTTCTAAATTACTGTTTTGCATTATTTTAGTTTGTTTTTATCTTATTTATAATTTTTAACGATGATATGTATTTATTAAATGTACATTAAATTACACACAATTGGTGAATTCAATTTCTACACAATTGGTGATTGAAAACGATAAACACAAAAACATAATTGGCGATTGACAACCATTGGTACTTTCGCGTTATAGCAGCACCCGAGAATGAATCGCCAAGAGACCAAGATTTATAGTTAATTTAATAAGCATGCATCACATTATAATAATATATAATGTATATGACATTTCGTGATTCATATTGCCCAGTAATAGTCATATATGACGTTTATATATGACATACGTATAAGATGTATATATAGCTTATAAGACTTAAATAGTATGCATATAATGCCGTATATGGCACATGTATGAAAATTAAAAGTACATGTATGCACATATATGAGGCATTAAATAAGCTTTGTTATGATCCTGGTGAAATCGTAACTGCAATTTTGGTATAATCGTAATTGTGAATGCCGCTATAACACGAAAGTACCCAACTATCTTTGACGATCTATTTTTCTAGCACAGATAATACGTAATACCGTTTTTTACACAATGTACTGTAAATAGGAATACGGGATGTTTGAAAGTTATTAGTATAGGCGTTCAGGTATGATATTATGATATTGCAAGTACACATTTCAAGACAAACCCTCTTTATCAATTTGACCCATCAATTCCGATTTAAATCCATTTTTAAGCCATTTTCAAACCATTTTGCGACAAATTCCACAGGATAAATCATCAAGGGTGTGCGACAGGGTATAAGTGATAAATATTGCTGCGATGTAATCAAGCATTAGGTGCGCTGAGTTAACGTTTCCACCTACAAAACGGGAGGTCCAGCATTCGAATCCAGCCGATCCCATTGTGCCAAAAAATTTTAAAGATAATCCAATTTTTTTTTCTTGACACAAGAGGGCGCAGATGGAGTCACTGCAGTTTTGTTAGTTTTACTAAATTTTAAAACTTGGATCGCAATTCTTTTATATTCAGTCAGAAATACAGAATGCTTCACTCTTATTGTACTATTTCTGCAACATTTCCTGACATGATGAAAACAGTCGAAAATCACCACCATTCACATTCAAAGAACACTGTGCTTAACGCACCATAATTTAGATTATTGTTCAGATTTAAAAACTAATTTATCGGAAAAGAATCTTGCGATTAAAATTTAGCGTTAAAAACAGAGAGGGATGTGGGGGGGGGGTCACAATCCTAACAAGTGCAATAAATATCCGTCCTTGAATATAAAAGTATGTATTATAATTAAGAAAAGTATTTCGTAGTAGTTCTGATTTTGTGATTTCATTAAGAGTTATACTTGCTGTGGGAAATATAATTGGAAATTTTTAGCATTTATTAATTCATAATTAAAGTACAAACAATTTAAGCAATCTGAAAATATTCTGTGTCAAATGCTTATAAAACGCCTAAAAAGAAGTTATCCAAATTTTCGCAATTCATTATGTAATACTAATATAAATTATAGAGATTATACACAACAGATTATAAGATAGAATATAATATGACTTCGAAACGTATATTAAAGTTGTGATTTATCCGAGTGATTTCTTGCATAAGCTGAAAGTGGAACCAAAAGCCTCTGGCATAAATTGCCAATTCTCTACCCATTGAGCTGGGTGATATCCAACCGACACAATTCATTGGGTGATTTCTTTAAGAATTGTTTGGGAAATTTTTATTCTTTAATTTCTGCGGTGTATTAAAGATGTAATACAATAGTAGAAAATTATGATTTTTGTGCAGTTCCGTGATAATTATGCTAATCCACATAAGAAGTGAATTTGTCCATGTCTGAGTTCGTTCACTTTACACAATTTTCCCAGTATTTCTGTATAATATACAAGACTTGTATCATCCGTTATAGGCCACACATTAACATCCTTTTTTTGTCTGTATGGCCGCATGAACTTAACTGAAAGTAAATGTGATCCATCTTGCGAGGGAAACGAAATCACTTTACCAACAAACTGTTTCTTAGTACCTGGACTTTTATGTAATTGCGACTCAAAAAATCTATAGAAAATCCCCATTATTTATTTCACTAAATTCCACTTTTTCTCTAACAAGCTGTCCTTACCATACTACACCTGATGTATAATGAGCCTTATGTCCTTACCATTATATACCTGAATATGTAAACAAAATTATTTTATACAATATTCATAATTTAATTGCTTAATAGGCGTATAGCCAACATAGTGAAAAAGTACCCAAGCCGGGACTCGAACCCGGGTCATCAGTATAGCGCACTGACGTTCTACCAACTGAACCACGTAGGAACGATACTCAGCTTGGAACTTTTTCACCATAACATGTTGGCAAGGCCACAATCGCAGCACAAGATGGAATAATTTTCCGTGAGCCGCCAACCCTGGGACAAACACGAAATCAAAGAAAAACCAGCATTGACAATTGAGTAAATTCATATTTAATACTTGGAAAATTTTCCAGAGAAAATTTCACTATGTTGGCTTTTCACTATGTTGTAACTTTTTCACTATGTTGGCTATACGCCTATTAAGCAATTAAATTATGAATATTATGAATGCAAGGCGTGAGAAATTTTCTCTGGAAAAATTTCCAAATATTAAATATGAATTTATTATTTTACACTTTAGAAATTATAAATATGTTGTAGTGGTAAAGTGAAATAAAATATTTCAGTTTGCTCCATCACTAGAAGTCTTTTTCACATTGCCCCTTTCACTTTGCCCCGCATGTGCATAACAACTGTTTATATAAATTAAAACCAAAAGTAGGCCTAATATTAAATAAACAAATATTTCACTAGGCAGCAGAAGAATCTAATTTATATTTACAATATTAATAATGAGAACTTTAATATTATATAATTCAAAAAATGTTATTTGCATACCTAATAATTTTACATCCAATTCGAAAAACGGTCACTAACATCATATATATTGATCTCTTGAGGTGATTGTTGCCTGGCAGTAAGCAAGTAGATGTAAAATGACATAATTAAAATATCAGCTGACATGTGGCACTGCGTACAGACAAAATCTTTAACCATTTCACTTGCCCCTCTATTTCATTTTGCGCCACGTTCCCCTACTTGTATTAGGGAATATAGTTGTAAGTATTTAGAATTTATTTAATCGTAATTAAATCACGCACCATTTAAGTACTCAAAAATATCTAGTTTTGTGACCAAATATGTTTATAAAGCCCCATGAAGACAAGCATCTTTTATGTAACTTATACGATTTCCTTGTAAATTTCGCGAATATTCAGAATATAATATTTTTCAGTAACATGCCTATACAGATTCAATACAGCAAATAAAACTGACAATATACCAGTATAATTTTGAAATATGAGGGAAAGTCATTAAGTAAGTCACAAAAGATAATTAAATAAACTTACAATGCTATTCACTTCAAAACTATTTTTATTTCTCAACATATTCGCCACCAATATTTATGCACTTATATCACCGTTTTATCAGTTCCCCAACACCAGCTGCATAAGATTATTTTGGTTGCTGTCTCAGCCACATTAGAACTTAATAGGTTGAACCTTTTCATCATCTGTGGACTTCATATTGCTTCCAAGATGGATTTTTAGTTGACTAAAAAATGAAAATCGCTTGGAGCTAAGTCGAAGCTGTATGGTGGATGTTGAAGAAGTAGCCAACCAAACTTTTGAATTGTCTCCTGTGTTCAACTTGAAGTCTTAATGTCTCTGAGATAGCAAAACCATGAATGTTATGCAGCTGGTGTTAGGGCACTGATAAAACGGTGATATAAGTGCATAAATATGGGTGGAGAATATGTTGAGAAATAAAAATAGTTTTGAAGTGAACATCATTGTAAGTTATTATTGAATTATCTTTTGTGACTTACTTAAGAACTTTCCCTCGTATGTTTTAAAGTTGCCTTGTTTTAACTATTTCTTTGCCAAAAAGCTATTGAAATCGGAAATATTGTTGTAAACGAGTGAAAACGAGTGTGGTGTTTGCCCCTAACACGTTCAAACGAACTGGAGAACAAATGGAAAATCATTAATTACAGAGATACAGTAAATGACGCCAAACATAGTATTAATCATCCTCAGTACAATTTCTACAAAGAAATACATTTCACACAATAACTTCCGATGTAATTCTTATTGTAATGTCTATACAAAATTTGCTATGCATATTTTTTTTTTCACTTCCTTTTGTCTCTCTCTTTCTCTAAATCTAATCATAATTTCAGTTTCTCCTATAAAATAATTTTCTTCTTATAACTCTTGCAAACAGAATTCATGATTATTGATAAATTAATATGAATTACTTTGTAAAATGTTTGAATATTATGCAAATAATAACAATTATTTTATTACTTGTGGTAAAAGTACTCGTATTTTTAACGATTGCGTTTCCGAAACTCTAAAATACTGATTATGTTTTATTAAGTTGCTTTCATTACATAAACTAAAAAGGAGAGCCGTTGGGAACCGTTCGGAGGAAAGCAATTCCGGTAAATTTCGGTATATTTTCACCGATCATGATCCCAAAAGCCCAAAACCACGCTCTGTTGAAATTTTGATATATATATATATCTATGATCTATGTCATACGATAGCACTCATATTTATAAACTGATTTGGATGAAACTAATTGTGTGTATTAAGCTCATCAAGGTCTCGACCCAGTTCATTGACCAGCTTGGTCCGCCATCTTGTTTCAAAATAGCGGCCACTAAAATATTTAAAACTAATATAAATAAACAAACCAATTCGAAATTCAAATTTATTTTTTGTTTAAGTGTTAGTCTTTGATACAAGGATTGCGAACCGCTTTTGATTTTCCTCTATCTTAAAAATGGCTGAGATATGGCAGTTTGAAATTCTCGGGTGGCTGACATTTTGAAACAAAACAGCAGATTACGAGAAAAAAAAAAAGATGATTAATTTATTAGTTTTAGTGAACGTGATTTCTCGCAAATTATTATATTTCATTGTTGTAATCATTTTCCCAATCATACGCATAAAACTATAGAATTATATTCGTTAGCGTCAAATTCTCGCCAAGCTTGTTGACATTTAGCGAAATACCGCCAAATTTGGTGACCCCAAAAAAGTCTCCATAAATGAAGTCAACTTGGCTGTAGCTGACTAATTTGCTAATTTCTTATTAAAATTCAGTATTAAGGAATTTTCTGTAATCGCGTACTTCGCATTTTAGCTTGGGTTTTTTGAGTAACATTAGCTAAAGTTTTAAAATGAAAATATAGGAAAGCTACCTTTTCCTCTATGTACAGAGACTCCTCTAGGCCGTAGGGACTTGATTTATTTAAACAACTTAATTTGAAATTTTAATTATTTTTTGTTAAACTGAAAATTTAATGTTTAGCCAAAATATGGTTGTTTTATTCAATTCAGTTAAATTTTTAATCAATTCATTTTATTTCCTTACGCTTTATAAATGCCATGCATTATGTACTTAGTATTAAATAGTTAAAGAATATAAATTCTTTTCGTAAGTTGTGTTTCACGCAAAATAGTTTCCGTGTTTAGTTAGTCCTCAAGAATTTTATAATCATTAATCTGAACACCATTTCTTAAAAGTATTTTAAACTTTAAATAAAGTTGTAGAGTTCATTTAGTGTTCAAAGAATTTCTAATTTAAAATAGGGAACTTTTAATCGATTTAGAATTGAGATAGATCTGATAAGTCTTCGAAAGTTTAGATACTTCAGATAAGCTTACTCTTCAGATAAGTGTAATACTTATGATTCGTTGATAGTCATTATTTAATTGACATAAAAGAAAATGTTGTGAAAATAGTCTTTCTTAAATTTATTTTTCGACTTTAATTAAAAGTTGCGTTGATTGAAAATTCAGCAAATATAATGTGCTTTCAAAACATTATAACTGAAACACAGTATATGTATCTAGAACATAGTATTTAAGTTACGGAAATTAAATTAATCTCTAGTAAATAAATTTTGATATTGTCCTAGATGTAGTGTACAAAATGATTTTCTGATTAAACTTATAAATTGACATAAAATAATTTTTTGTGAAAATAGCTTTTCTTAAATTACTTTTCAACTTTAATTAAATGTTGCGTCGATTGAAAATTCGTATAATGTGCTTTCAAAAAATTATAATGAAACACAGTATATTTATGTAGGAAACAGTATTAAAATTGGGGAATTTAAATTTATCTTTAGTAAATTATTTTCAGTATTGCACTTGTTGTAGCTTTAATAATAACGAAATATATAAAAGGGTAAATGTCATTTTTTTTCTTCTTTAAATGCACAAATTAAATATTTGTGGCAGTGGCAGAATAGTATTTTTTTAATAAAATAAAAGCATCTTTTAAATAAATTACAAACACACACACACACACAAAAATACATAAATAAAGACTTTTTTCGAACTCAGTTGTATAGTACATATTGCTACGATTATTCACTATTTGTAGATAATATATTTACAAAAAAGGAAAAACACGAAAAATCAAATGAATAATCAAAATTTAAAAAAACTTATACACTTAATTTCTACAGAAATCTCAATGATTAAAATAAAATTTTCTTATTAAATAAAAAAAAAATATTAAAATTAAGTTCATCAACGAACTAGAATCAAAAATAATTTGTCAAAATACATATTTTATATTCACTGTTAAAAATTTGCAGCAAACTGTCCAATCATTTGACCGTTTTTATAGAAAATGGTTACATAACCGTAATTTAACTCTATTCTGACCACAATATGGGCAATAACATGGTCACAATAGAGTTAAATCACGGTTATGTAACCGTTTTCTATAAAAACGGTCAAATGACTGGACAGTTTGCTGCAGATTTTTAACAGTGTTCCTAAAATATTTGGGAAATTTAAATATTCAGCTCTTTTTACTTACCCATCATACATAGTATAGGGTAAGTCTTGTAATCGTTTTGAAAATCGAATTTTTTTTTTTTTTTTGACGGATTTACACGTTTCAGACACTGGAGATTCCGAAAAACACATTTTTAGAAAAAAAAATTTTGCCGTCCGTCTGTGTGTCTGTGTGTCTGTAAACGCTCTATCTCCCGAAAAAATTGAGATAGAGACTTGCAATTTGGTATGTACTTAGTATGTAATAATGGGAAGAAGCCTATTTCATTTCAATAACCTCGATTAACCGGAACAATTTTTTTCGGACTCTCGAAATATTCGTTCTGATGAAAGGTATATAAAAATTTTCGAAATTGTTTATTTTAAGAAATGAATATAAAAGACAATAAAAAAACATAAATTTTGAATAAAGCATGAAGTCGATCGGATAATTAATTGTCGAGATATTTGGAATCCTATTTTCCACATTCTTCGATTTTTCATGACCCTGTATTTCATCCAAATTTCACTTCAAAGATATATTTTAATTGGAAATTTGACGCTTAATCAGATGCAATAAACCGGTAGTTAATAGGAATATTTTTTTTGGAGTTATAAGGAAAAACCTCTTTCAAGCAATTCAGTAATCGAGCCTTTAAAGTTTGTGACGTCATCAAGCCACGATTTTATTTGAATTGCAATGCATTTTATAAGTAGTTTACACATTTTTATTTTAATATTTTACATTATGCATATCCATGATGGGTAAGTATTACGGTGGCCCCCAACGACTAGTTTTTAATAAACTTGTAGGATTTACCATCTGAACAAGGTTCACTGAACCATTCATCCCTTCAGGGTTGGTAAAATAAGTACTATGCTTGTTTGGACACTAAAAACAACTGAGGGTCCCGCGTTTCGGTTGATAAGCTGGTCGGGACTCATTTTCAGAAAGCCTCACGTTTTCAGCACCAGCTTGGAGAATAGACGCTTTCAGTCGTGACGTCAATGATGACGTTTTGCTTAGAAATTGACTCCAAACAAAGGGTTGCTATGTTGTATTTTCTATTATGTTTGTATATTATACCTATATCTTACAATTATATCTCACGACACGGTGTTGTAATACATTATATCCAGTGGTAAAATTTTCTACGATTTATATTTAATAAGAAATGAAACATAGCAACCGTTAGTTTGGAGTCAGTATACAAGCAAAATGTCATGACTGACGTCACACAAAAAGCGTCTATTGGCGCGCGACCTACGTTATACGCGGCCGGTGCATGACCTGTGAAACGCCACATGGAGTGGATAATTTTTACACTGCGATTGGTGCAAAACGGTGGGCGCGGCGCTTTGCACCAATCGCAATGTAAAAATAATTCACTCCATGTGACGTTTTAAATGTCATGCACCGGCCGTGTATAACGTAGGTCGCGATTGGCGAAATAGAGAAATTGCAACCAGCTCTATCACCAATCTTTGTCCATGTTTTTTGTTTTGATCTGAACTTGAATGCGAAATGGCGGCGGATGAAATAACCCCTGTGTGTGTGTGTGTGTGTAAAAGAATATTACTAAACTGGAGAAAAAAATGTGCTTGAATTATGTGTATTCTGAAATTAAAAGCATTTAACCACGGTAAAATAACATTTCTTCATACTATATTCTCCACTTGATAACTTTTCGGGAAAAAACAAAACACTCTTTTTGCCTTTAACAGCAGAAAAAGAATGGGGTTGCTTAAGACTCCTATAATAGGAGCTGACGCATATCCATTTTGTTTCGGATTATTGGTACCCAGTTCAGCATCAATCTACCGCAGCCGGAGCTGGGGTTGCCTAAGACTCCTATAATAGAACAGGTTCTGATCAGCTTGTTTTTTCAACTGGGCTCCAATTCGGGTGCCAAATCTGCGAGAATGCGTCAGCCTCTATTATAGGAGTTCTAGGGTTGCTGTTTGCTATACGTATGACGTCACAAACAAGAAGGATTACATATTCTGTAATGTAGCGTTGGATTCAGCACCACGCGAACCGCTGCACTCGCGCCATAGTACTGAAAACGTGAGGCTTACTGAAAAAGGGGCCGAGAAATATGCTGTACAGCACCCCAGGGCCCGTGGTCAAGAAAACAGAGCTGGGCACCGTAGGTCCAGATCCTTAATGAATTGTAGCGTCGTAGAGTTTTAGTTTATGATTTGGAATCAAATTATACAGTTCTTTCTCATTATTTGCAAATATTTAATTACCCCATGTACTGCAAATGACGGTTTCCACCTCTAATAAAATTCCATCCCATTATCCCACTATTTCATCAATTACATTTTGTATTGGATTTAAGCCTTAACTGCTGTTAGCGGTCTCCCACACGCGGTTTTTTTTCAATTTTCACTGTTTAACTTGTAATTTCCAACTTAACTATATATACTAGTAAAATTTTGTATAGTTTGGAGATCTAGTAATATAGCTAGAGACTTTTGAATAGCTGAATGTTATTTATAATAATTCGATAAAAAAAGCTTAGTACAAAAACAGTATTCTATGCGTTAATCGGTCCTTTTTTTTAGCTTTCGATCGAGCGGTCTCACAGACCGCTCACAGTAATTATGCGACAATTTCTGTCACAACAGTTAAGGGTTCAATCTGAACTGTTACATGTTGATGATGAAACTACAAGTTGTTCATTATAACAATATACCTAAATTTAAAAATCATTGATAAGTATACTGGCTCACATCAGACAATTCATTTCACTGTGTATTCAGAAATTTAATTGTCGTATACTGTAAAAGATTTTGAAAGTAAATTTACTGCAGCAGAGATTCTAGTTAAAGTCCATAAAAAACAAGTTTTGTCTCTAAATAAACCGATTTTGCTCATAGATAAACTGGTTTTGCCAGTAAAAACATGAAATTTATGGGATTTGACCGTGAAAAGTTGTCATTTTCCGTATAATTACAGCAGCACGAAAAATGTCCGTGAATTTACATTTTTTTTTAGAGCAAACAGTATTTTTGTCTTGATATAGTAGTTTTCTAATGTGTTTCAAAAGTTCCGAATCTGCTTAAATGTGGACACTTTTTTAGGATGTTTAAATATATTTGTGTTTAATAATCCTTCCGGAGTTAATATTTAACCATATAAAAGATATTTTATGCAACTACATAGCAGAACTAAGAAGAAAGAATGACTTTTTTAAGATTGCAATTTTCATTTTATCTTTCACCTTTTATGGATTTAACCGACGCCACACTTTCTGTAAACTAATACGTCGGACGTTTTTTTAAGTCTGTTTTATGTTGAGAACATACAACAATTCGATTTCTTTAAAATACATTGCTATAAGGCTGCCTTCTGGTTTAAGCGTACACTGTAAAAAAAAAAGACAAATGCTTCTTAATCTACGAAAATACAATATAAACACGTACGAAAATATACAAAAACCTCTTCCGAGTCACCCACGATTACGAAAAGCGTTCTTCATCTTTAAGAAACTAAGAAACCTGTATATTAGGGATTTTTAAAGAAGCATTTATAAAAACAAGTCTTTTTTAGCTATCATTATTTTTCGGAAACGTTTCCAAGTAGTTTATATTGTATTAATAAGTTTTCTCGAAATGGAATATCGGATTTTAGGAAGCTATAAATTCTTAATTAAAAACATTTTTAACTGCGTGAATGAATTTATACATACAAGAGTAGAAAAATAGTATTAATATTAATGTTAATGTTAAATCTATAAATTTCGATATATTCACACTATTGGTTTCAATATACGAGGGTCAGTAAAAAATTATCCGCAATTTTGACATAACTCTTTTTACATTGTTCATACTGACCTCTGTCCTCGTTTATTTTATTGTTATGTTGTTGTGGACATGCTATGAAAGTTTGATCGTAATTTCTCCATTTGTCTTCTTTTTGTTGCAGATAGATCATGGCAGTTCCATTAGAGGTTTGCACCAAAGAGGAGCAAGGAGCAGAGGTCCGGTTTTTATGGTCGGAAGATGTTTCGGGGGACACAATCCATGGAAAACTCGGATTTTAGGATGCTATAAATTCTCAATTAAAAACATTTTTAACTGCGTGAATGAATTTATACATACAAGAGTAAAAAAAATAGTATTAATATTAATGTTAATGTTAAATCTATAAATTTCGATATATTCACACTATTAGTCTCAATATACGAGGGTCAGTAAAAAATTATCCGCAATTTTGACATAACTCTTCTTACATTGTTCATACTGACCTCTGTCCTCGTTTATTTTATTTTTATGCCGTTGTGGCCATGCTATGAAAGTTTGATCGTAATTTCTCCATTTGTCTTCTTTTTGTTGCAGATAGATCATGGCAGTTCCATTAGAGGTTTGCACAAAAGAGGAGAAACGAGCAGTGGTCCGGTTTTTATGGTCGGAACGTGTATCAGGGGCCGTATTCCATCGAAGACTTTCGGCACAATACGGGAACAGTATATTGCCGGAACGGAGGGTCTACGAATAGATTGAAAAATTCAAAAATGGTCGCACAAGTCTTACGCATGAAGAAGGAGCCGGGCGACCGTGTACGGCCACAAATGATGACAACATTAGGATTGCACGTGACATGGTTCTGTTAGACTATTTATGAAGTCCACTCAACGAGGCATTAAGGGGCCGTCGATTCACCTCGGACCAAGAGCTGAAGGACGCGGTGCATGCGTGGCTCGCTGATCAGCCGAAAACCTTCTTTTCCGAGGGCATTAGGAAGCTTGTGCAACGATGGACCAAGTACGTTGAAAAGCAAGGGCACTGTATTGAAAAATTATGTTAACGTTAGTTTCCTATTTGTATTGCAATAAAATGTATAACTACATTGCGGATAATTTTTGACTTACCCTCGTAGTTAATATAACCAATATTGGTTTACTACTAGTACTATAATAATAGCATTAAGTATTATTGTTATTTTACCTAAAACGCTCTAAAATAGATGTACACAATTTCACTAAATATTCGTGCACATAATAAAGATATTCTTTCTATTTAATACTGCTTCACAAATGATTCACTGATAAAAATTTCCAAATTTTATAAAGCAACGTAAGAAAGTTACTGACCTGTAATTTTATATTTAATTGCAATACATAGTTTATGTCTAAAAACTAATGATTGTTCAATTAAATAGCGAGTTGATTATATCGCGTTTATATTGGGGCCTAATATTACGTCAATATTTCTTGCATCAGAAATACCCTAAACGAAAAATCAACGAGGGTTAAACATTGGCTTTAAAATGGAAATATTGGACTGAAATGAAATATTTCTTGCCAATATTGCAACAATATTGGTAAAATTTATACATCCCAATGTTAGAGTAATATTTCATATTTCTTTTAAAAAGATTGACCAATATAAGAAATTTTGGCCAAAGACGTCTTACTACTAGCGCGCTAATATTTCTTACATTATAGTTGAAATTCTCTAAAATCTATCTACGTAACCTTAAGTTTTGTAATAATTTGCAGATATAGTAAGCATGTACGTTGGATTGAATACCTCCTCACAAATGATTCACATGAAAAAATAACATCGAATAGATATTGTTTTACATTGGAAATATTGGACTGAAATGAAAAATTTCTTGGCAATATTGCATCAATATTGGTAAAATAACGCTCCATTGTTAGGGCAATATTTCATATCACTTTGAAAAGATCGGCCAATATAAGAAACATTGTATATTTTTGATTATATACAATTATAGGTATGAGTGGCCGATTGCGATATACCATAAAAAATTTCAAGATATGAAATATTGGCCAAAAACATGTTACTATTAAGACGTCATTTTTTAGCACTTTCCAACCTAGTTGAAAAGTGCTTATGACTTCGGTTTGTCGGCCGTATGGCCGTATGGCCGTCTGGCCGTCTGGCCGTCTGTCCGTGCTCTAACTCCCGTAAATATGCTTGGATTGCTCTGCAATTTTTATATGTTATTGTCGTTATCTATGGCACGTTCCCTATTTCAACTGAAGTGTGTAGCACTTATAGTTTTCTTACAGGGACACTCAAAAGAATTCCGTTACATTGCGGTCTATGGGGAAAAATCATTTGCGGTTTATTTAAAAAATGTTTCACTATTGTAAACGCATTGAAATTTATATAGATCACTAAGATGCATTAGAAGAAGCTTAATATGGAATAGTAGGTGTATAGCACTTAGAGTTACTTTACAGGGACAGTCAAAATAATTCCGTTACATTACGTCTATGGAGAAAAATCGTCTGCGGCTTATTTAAATAATGTTCCACTATTTTAAACGCATTGAAGTTTATATATATTACTAAGGTGCATTACAAGAGGCTTACTACAGAATAGTGTGTGTATAGCAGTCATCGTTCATTTACAGGGACACACAAAAGAATTCTCTACTGTCTGTTAACAATAATTCCTGGAAGTGCGTTTTAAGTTACTAAACGCGATTTTAATCTTAACTAGCTTTTTGTCTATTACGTGATGTGTATAAATTCTGTAGATCCTATACAGGGCAGCACAAAAGTTCGCGAACACATTTCCGTTTATTGACAGAAACTCCAGAAGGAGAATTTAAACGGTGCTACGCGTTTCCTAACTAAACTAAAATTTAGCATCCTATGTATATATACAAATCTATAGATCATATACAGGGCTACATAAAAGTATTCGGATATTTTTCCGAATATTGTATATATTGAAAATTCCTGAAATTACGTTTTTAAATATGTTTTGCGTTTTCCAAATTGTTTACTTAGATGTCATCTTTCAGCTTATTAAACGGTAATGATTTGTAAAATTATTTTAGAAGCGTTGAAAAGTGCTACATAACCTATGCTTGACGCATGATTTTTCGTTCTTGTTTTTTTACATTTCAGCTAAAATGCTGTAATATCTATAGAAATAACGTTAACTTTTGTAATCATTCGTAAATATAGTAAGCATGTCCTTTGGATTGAATACCGCTTCTCAAATGCTTCACGTGAAAATTAACATCGAATCGATATTGGATTTAGATAGAAAATATTGGACTGAAATAAAACATTTCTTGGCAATATTGCATTAATATTGGTAAAATCTATACGCTACAATGTTAGGACAATGTTTTATATCAATATTGCGAAAATTGTTCAATATAAAAAATATTGGTCAAAACGTATTACTACTAACTCATTAATTTTTATTACATTACAGGTAAAAATACTCTAAAATCTATCTACATAACCATAACTTTTGTAATTATTTGCAGATATAGTAAGCATGTCCTTTGGATTGAATAATGCTTCCCAAATTATTCAAGTGACAAATTAAAATCGAATAAATATTGGATTTACATTGGAAATATTGGATTTAAATAAAACATTTCTTGGCAATATTGCATTAATATTGGTAAAATCTATACGCTACAATGTTAGAACAATATTTTTTATCAATATTGCAAAAATTGTTCAACACAGAAAGATATTGGTCAAAACTTATTACTACTAGCTCGTTAATTTGTATTAAATTACAGCTAAAAATACTCTAAAATCTATCTACATAACCATAACTTTTGTAATTATTTGCAGATATAGTAAACATGTCCTTTGGTTTGAATAATGCTTCACAATTTATTCAAGTGAAAAATTAACATCGAATAAATATTGGATTTACATTGGAAATATTGGATTGAAATAAAGCATTTATTGGCAATATTGTATTAATATTGGTAAAATCTATACGTTCCAATGATAAGACAATATTTCATATGGCTATTGAAAAGATCGGCCAATATAAGAAATATTGGCGATAAACATGTTAGTATTAACGCGTCATTTTTTTTTTACATTTCAGCTAAAATACTATAATATCTATATAAATAACGTTAACTTTTGTAATCATTTGTAAATATAGTAAGCATGTCCTTTGGATTGAATACTGCTTCACAAATCCCGTAAGGCATGGTGACGTCACGGCGACGTCACTGTGAAGTCACACTGTGGCTTTGTGACCGTCGTCGTGACGTCAAGTGACGTCGATGTGAAGTCATTGTGACGTAAATGCGAGGTCGTTATGGCCGTTTTCAAGGCTTTCTGTGACCTCACAATGTGACTACTTTGTGAAGTCACCGTGCGACTTAAATGTGAAAAATGTGACGAATCTGCATCGGATAGGGTGACCAGATTTTACCCGAATCCTATACGGATTGTTCGGATCAAAATTTTTTTATGGTTCAAGTTTGTGACGTTTGTGACGACACTGCACCGGGTCGGGTGACCAGATTTTACGCGAATCCAATCCAGAAACTTCGGATCGATCTTTTTGGATTTGTTTGGCTACAGAATAGATTTCGATTAGTTGTCGTGTGACCTGATTTTCGTGAACCTGATCTGACCCGAGTCGGGTATAATGTTTTTACTGTAAGTCTTGCTTGGAATAGAATCTTGCATACGACCGAGTAACCAGATTTGATCAGAAATTGTGTTACGATACAATTTCTGATGTCGGCTAGGATCTAGAGTCATACACGAATCCGGTTATATACTTCTTGAACATGATTGAATGTCAACTTGAACATGAATGATGGTTGACTGAAACTATATTTTGATTCAACCCGTATTCTTACCCTAACCCAACAACAACAACAACAAAAAATCTGTAAGCCCACAACCCGACCGAACCTGATAAATGATTTCGCATAGATTCGGATAACAAGATTTCACCAAATACGGATAAGATCGACGATAAGGATTGGATCGGCAATCATTTTTATTGATGCAACTCGTATTCAAATTAAAACTTTGCATCTGATTGAGAAACAGGTTAACACGAAACTTTCTGACACATTTATGAACAAACTTTTAAACGCATGGCACTTGCATGCCTGATTATTAAAGCTATTTGGAATGAATAGCGTTTTCCATTTTTAGATAAATGTAATACTTAAGATCAATGTCGGTCACGTTTTACCCGTTTCTGACGCTACGCGTCGGAAATTTGGTTCAAAACACCGACTTTGATAGTGTTTTCTGAAACATCGTCTGCCGTTACCAAAAAATGGATAACGCCATTCGATTATATATTGGGTAGATGTGCTAGTAATGGACACCCTTAAGGAATTTCTTTAACAATTATTTTTTAATTAATAGTTATAATTGTTATATTCAACATTTTTTAATATTATATTACTCTACCAACAATATTTAACCATGCTCATAGTCACATTTCCCAATGTGAATCTAAATTTAATTGTAAATAACAGAAATAAATCAAAACACCCTAAACTCCAGTAATGGACACCTCACAAAAAGTAATAGATAATTGATATTATGATTGCATTTAAAACTAGAATTTAAAGATAGCATATTAATGAAATAAATAAAGGTAAATTTTTATTGGTTATTTTTTTTATAAACCAAAAACATTGAAGGTGTCCCATTTCTGGAAGGCGGTCCATTACTGGCACATCTACCCTTTTCTAAAAAACACCTGCCAATTTCATGTATTTCCGAATAAAAATGAATTCAGAAATATGCCAGAAATTAGCTATTTTGGATTTGAGAACAACTTTAAAGAAAATATAAGTATACATTTTCAAATAAACATTCTGAAAAATTTATATTAGGAATGAATTTAAATAATAGATATACCTATTGTGCGATATTATTAAATAATAAACATTGTATCAAGCAGTAAAACAGTTTTCGTTGTAAATGAAATATAGAACTTAAGATCATAAATGTCAAAAAAAAATTATATATATTTTTTTCTTTACAAATTATTTTATTTATAGTTTTTGATAGAATACTAAATGCAGAACTTAAATATCAATTTTTACAGTAAAAACATTCGATAACACAGCTGGAAAAATTACCTTAACTAAACAGTTATTTTATTGTTTCATCAATATTTATTATTTTTGTGCATCTAACATTGACATATCTCGACAAATAAATTATTCAATGCATTAAAATGTCACATTTTTTTTCCAATATACCGGAAAATTATTTCTGGAAACCTACACTAGCAACGAAATTATTAAATTGCAAATCAAATATTAATAGTTTTAAAAATTGCAATGTTTTTAATTATAATGAATAACTATGAAAATTGAACTAAGAAACGCAAAACATTAAATAAATTCCTCCTTTTACATAACACTTTACATTTAGAATACATATTGTTAGTAAATACTTTAAGCTTTTTTCCAAATAGTCTATTTAAAAAAAATTAAAACATTAAAGATAAAATTTAATACAAGTGATTATTTAAAAGAAAATTTAAACATCTTAACTTTTAAATAATGCAATATTAAATGTACTAGTACTAAACATGCACTATTAACAAAACTGCGAAGACATTAAAAGTTACCTGCTGATCTATAGGTAAAGGTGTTACTATTGAATGCTTCTTATCTGCTTCCCTTTCATTGAAAAATTAGACTGTACATCCACTACAATAATTTTCAAATTTTTCCAGCAGAGAGGTGTGTTCATAGATCTGAGAAATCAAATATCACCCAGGCCGTATGAACGCACCCGGCTAGACACAGGGAGATGTTAAAATGGATGGGTTACTTTAAAATGGACATTGTTCAATTTAAAACGTTAATTTACTTACACAGTATAAATCTACAAACTTAAAAGAACGCAACACACGCTAATCCTATCCTAACTTCGAATGAGAAAAAATCGTCTGCCTTCAATATGCGTGCGCAGTATTGTTTAAACACAACAAAATAACAGCTAGCAGATGTTTCCAACTTTACCGCAAATGATATAGGAAGAAAATAATTTAAATAAAGACATTTCAAAACCTTTATAATTTATATGGCGGAAAAATGAACTTCTAATGATGCTATAATATTCCTTTTTTATATGAGAGAGTTTTGTATTCTTAGAAATAAGCTGTGAAAATTTACATTTTTATATATTTTTTAATCCATTGCATTTGCTTTAGACGTCAAAAGTAAAGATAAATTTTAAATAATAATTGATTTAATAGGCTTTATAAAGTAATTTCGATATAAATTTAAATTGCAATCAAATTTCCTAAGTACAATATTTTTATTTTTTACACTCTATCGAAAAGAGCAATATATTTAAAAGAGGTGACATCTTACTAAGCACTGGCCAGTTTTGGATAAATTGCTATAGGAATGGCATATACTTTATAACATGTTTTTAATTCATTTTTGCTCGGAAATACACAAAATTGGCTCGTGTTTTGTTCAGAAACTATGTTATTGAAAAACCTTTTCCATTTTTTGTTAAAAGCAGAAGATCTTTCAGAAAAGAATGTCAAAGTCGTCGTTTTGATTTGAATATCCGACGTGACAGTGAAAGACAGGAGAAAAACTGATCGTCACGTGACACGAATTGCTTATAACTCGATAAATAACTAAATTTCTATTTAAGGATTTTTACCTGTGTATTATATAGTATATTTTGTTAAATTTCATGAAAATGGTAATGAAAATTGTAAAAAATTATCTGTCTCATATATGTAGACAGATATTTATTTATTATTTTATTTTGGAAATACTCAATATATTTAAATATTGTGTGACAATATTTTTATTAATGATTTAGGTACATGACATAATTCAAATCTATATTTTATGAGTTTTTTTTTTCAAATTCACTCTCCGATCACACCGTGAAGTCACAGAGTGTTGGCATTTTGGTCATAGGTTTTACGTGACTTATGTGACTTGCAGTGACGTCATTGCAACGTCACAAAAATTTCTAAAGCTGTCAAAAAGTAATTTTCTTTATGTTATAAGATGTTCTAAAGTTTATTTTAAGTTTTCTTTAGATCTCCAAGACGTTCACATTTTGGTCACAGTGTGACGTTACAAAGTGGTGGCATTTTGGTCACAGATGTGACGTGACGTACGTGACTCACATTGACGTCACTGTGACTGTGCATGCTATGTGGAATGCTTCACATGAAAGTTAACATCGAATAAATATTGGATTCATCTTGGAAATATTGGACTGAAATGAAATATTTCTTGCCAATATTGCATCAATATTTAGTAAAATCTATACGCTCCCATGTTAGGACAATATTTCATATGACTATTGAAAAGATCAGCCAATATAAGAAATATTGGCCATAAACATGTTACTACTAACGCGTCATTTTTTTTACATTTCAGCTAAAATACTCTAATATCTATATAAATAACGTTAACTTTTGTAATCATTTGTAAATATAGTAAATCATTAGTAAATATTTGTAAGCATGGCCTTTGGATTGAATACTGCTTCACATGAAAGTTAACATCGAATAAATATTGGATTTATCTTGGAAATATTAAATGAAATATTTCTTGGCAATATTGCATCAATATTGGTAAATTCTATACGCTCCAATGTTAGGAAAGTTTTTTATATCAATATTGCAAAAATTGTTCAGTACAAGAAATATTGGTCAAAAATTGTTCAATACAAAAAATAATACAAAACGTATTGCTACTAGCTCGCTAATTTTTAATACATTAAATACTCTAAATTCTATCTACATAACCATAACTTTTGTAATCATTTGCAGATATAATAGTAAACATGTCCTTTGGATTGAATAATGCCTCAAAAATGATTCATCGATAAAAACTCCACACCTCCGTATCAAGCTAAGTTGGAAAATTATCGACCTATAATTTGCTATTTAATTGCCATATATTTTTTTGTGGTAGAAAAAGCTAATGACTGTTCGATTGAAGGGTGAGATAAAAATCATTAGTCAAGGAACGTCTGTCTGTGTTCAGCCGAAAGAAGGCGAAAGAAATCAATAATACCTTAATCGCTGCAGGAGCAATATGCCGCTGAAAACATTAAAACACCACCCAGCCTTCCCCATCCTGTAATTTCCTTCCTGAAAAAGGCATGTGTAATGATTTCGAAATGATATTGATGTGGAGTGTGCGAACGGGAAAAGTTCGAGAGCTGCATAAGATGAAATAGTCGATGGTTTTGGAATATTTCTGATAATACGTAAGTATATAGAAAAGGCAGATTACTGTGAGCAATAAAGATTTGCATATAAATTACATGCTATATCAGGTCGTTTCTCATAATATTGAAATATTAAAGTTTCGTGGCAAAAAATATGGTTGTATTGATCAATCAAATTTAAACGGTCTGAAAGATCATTTAAATTTTATTGAAACACCAATTATAGGTACATAAGATAAAATAGTCAGTGATATTTGAGTATTTTTGATTATATCCAAGTATAAATTTGAATAGCCGGTTGCAATATACGATGAAAATTTTCATATAAATTACGTATATTCGTTTTCTTATTATCAAAACATTAAAATTTGATAGAAATTTAAAGAAATTTAGTATTGTTAATTCTCTTAAAAGTTGAAAAGTATTGAAAAAGAAATTTGTGTGCGAAATCTCAGTTGATACACATATACAGGGCTTTTCCAAATTAATTGTACAAACTTTAAGGGTTGGTACAGGACACTGTAACAAAAAAAATTTCTATAGGTAAGCAAGCTCGGAAATCCATTTATATAATCAAAAATACAGGGCGTCTCACTCCAATCCAATGTCGTGTTTTCGTTCATAACTTTAATATTAGTGAAGATACTTTGACGAAATCCTTACACTATGCTTACGATTCATACAAAAATGAGTCCCTTGCAAATTATGTTAAAATATCTTCACTACTGTTGAAGTTATGTATGAAAACACGACTTCGGATTGGCGTGAAACGCCCTGTAATTTTGACTAAATGAATGATTTTTTTTTTACCTTAACAATAGATATTTTTGACAGTGTCCTGTAGCAACCTACACTCAGAAAAAAGTTTTGTTGAATCAGCAAAAATTTGGTTGACCCAACAAAACTTTTTGTTTAAATATAGGTCAATGGAAATTTTGTTTGAATCAACAAAACTTTTTTTTTTTTTTTCCAATTCCAAAAAAAAAAAGTTGTTTCGTCAGCAAAAAAGGTTTTGTTAATTCAAGTAAAATGGTTCGATTTTACTTGAATTTTGCTAAAACAACCAAAATGTACTCAACAAAACAAGTTTTGTAGTTTTAATCAATTCCTTTTTCTGGGTGTACTGTAAAAATCATTTATTATATAGGAAACCAGGGTCAAAAATCTATTTATTTAGTCAAAATTACAGGGCGTCTCACTTCAATCCGATGTTTCGTTTTCTTTCATAACTTTGACTGTACTGAAGATATTTTAACAAAATTCGCAACAGAATCATTTTTGTATGAATCGTAAGCATAGTGTAAGGATTTCGTTAACATATCTTCACTACTATTAAAGTTATGAACGAAAACACAACGTCGGATTGGAGTGAGACACCCTGTATTTTTGAATAAATGGATTACCGACCCTGCTTTCCTATACAAAAATTGTTTGTTACAGTATTCTGTACCAACCCTTAAAGTGTGTATCATAAATTTGGAATCACCCTGTATATAAACGTATTTTAAACGTTGTTACTCTCAGTGCAATGAATCATTACACTGAGATAGAAGTATTAAAATTTTGGGAAAATAGAAATATGATTGCATTAAGGTCTCAAAGATAATTTGAATTATGCTGAAAGAGGAATTATTGGGAGAAACATCCAATAAATGCAATTTTATTGTATAATGTTATTCATATCAATTTAATTTTCCTTCATATATGTTAAGTTTCTTCAGTTAAATATAAACATTTACAATATTTAATGTTTGTGAAATTTAAGATAAAATTTATTTTTAAATAAATGAAAGCTTTAGCGCACGTACATTATAAAAAGCAAAATTTTATTCCAAAATTCTGGTGTAAATGTGTCATTTGAAGATTAAAATTAAAAGGTATAAATAATATAACACCACATATCAAATGGTTAAATTGTTAAAACTGTAGTAAACGTCGAATATTTTATCATGAAATATATTTTACATGGTAATAAACTTTTTTTAAGTGTTTTATAAGAATTATACTGCTTATAGAATAAATAAGCACATAAAACCCACCAATATTTCTCTAAAAAGATTTTTCTTATAATCGTACTTAAATCATAAAAATCAATGTAAATATAGTGTTTAAAATTCCCAAACTATAAGTTTGATCTTCATGCAAACACAATATTTCAGGCTGCGGCATTCCTCGATTTACTTCATTTTATTTTTTCCCAAAGTAAGATAAATGATAAAAATGCATTCCTATTTGAAACTGCCGTTCTTCAAATGAAAATTTATTTAACTGATAATTTGAATGGAATTAAAATCCGTATATTTTGGTAGCTCAGTTATAATTTAAATTTTATTTTATGAATAAAAATGCTTTTTTCTAGGATCTGAAGCATACTTAAATTATTAAAACTTTTGTAAACGATGAATATTTTTTCACGTATAGATTAGGTCAGAAAATATATTTTACAAAACCTTTTTAAAGCAGTCTAAAAATACGCAAATAATGTGATCAATTACCTAAAATATGACGAAAATACTTTATTTTATTTTATTTTTTACATTAAAATCTTCTAGCAATTTCGGCCACGTACCCAGCCTTCATCAGGATTTAGGATTTAAAACGATGTTAACATCGCTTGTCTGGATCTCATTTTTAAATGGCCCCCAAAAGAATACCCCCCCCCCTTGCTTGTTAGTTCGAATATAATCTCAAACTGAGCGTTTTACGTTTGGAAGTCGAATGTCTTACCCATTGAGCTACTGGGTCTTCTGGGTCTTCTTTGAAGCATTTTATAAAAAATATATTACTTGTAAAATCAATAAGCACATAAAAACCACCAATATTACTCTAAAAAGATTTTTTTCGTAATCATACTTGAATCATGAAAATTAATGTAAATACATTGTTTGAAATTCCCAAGTCGTAAGTTTGAGCTTCATGCAAACACAATATGAATTTTTTGAAGCGTTTTATAAAAATTATATTATTTGTAAAATAAATAAGCACATAAAAACCACCAATATTACTCTAAAAAGGTTTTTTTTTTTCGTAATCATACTTGAATCATGAAAATTAATGTAAAAATATATTGTTTGAAATTCCCAAGTCATATGTTTAAGCTTCATGCAAACGCAATATTTCAGGTTATGTCATTCCTCGACTTACTTCATTTTATTTTTTCCCAAAGTAAGATAAATGATAAAAATGTATTCATATTTAAAACTGCCGTTCTTCAAAAGAAAGATTTTTTTTACGGATTTAATTTGAATATTATTAAAATAAATCCGTATTGGTAGCTAAGTTATAATTTAAATTTATTTTTACTCATAAAAATTCTTTTTTGAGGCGCTTAAGCATACTTAAATTATTTAAACTTTTGTAAACACTGAATTTTTATTCACGTATAGCTCAGGTCAAAAAAATATATTTTACAAAAATTTTTGAAGCGTTTTATAAAAATTATATTATTTGTAAAATAAATAAGCACATAATAACCACCAATATTACTCTAAAAAGATTTTTTTTCGTAATCATACTTGAATCATGAAAATTAATGTAAATATATTGTTTGAAATTTCCAAGTCATAAGTTTGAGCTTCATGCAAACACAATATTTCAGGCTGTGTCATTCCTCGACTTACTTCATTTTATTTTTTCCCATAGTAAGATAAATGATAAAAATGTATTCATATTTAAAACTGCCGTTCTTCAAATGAAAGTTTATTTTACGGATTTAATTTGAATGTTTTTAAAATAAATCCGTATTGGTAGCTCAGTTATAATTTAAATTTATTTTTACTCATAAAAATGCTTTTTTGAGGCGCTTAAGCATTCTTAAATTATTAAAACTTTTATAAACACCGAATATTTATTCACGTATAGCTTAGGTCAGAAAATATATTTTAAAAAAATTTTGAAGCGTTTTATAAAAACATAATAAATTATAACACCTTGTGATAATATATTTCTTTTAAATGCTAAAAGGTGTAAACTAACAACATAATATTCAATAAAATAACTTTTATTAGATTGTTGACATGTTTAGGCTCACTCTGAGCCATTATAAAAAACAAATGAGAATATTCTATAATTGCACGGTCGTTGAACTTATTATTTGAAATTTTATGTAAAAATTAATGTTTTATAAAAATTATATTGCTTGTAAAATAAATAAACATGTAAAAAACAAAATAATACTCTAAAGTTTTTTATCTATGATCATTCTTAATGTCACTTTTAACATACTAATTCTTTGTACTACCTATTTTCACAGACAATACTTTATTTTCCAACACATAAACAAGCATTGTCTACTCTCTACTAAGCATTGTCTACTTTCTATTTTGTGTTGTTTTAAAAGTATTTTTTAAGACTTTTAGACGTGTACAATGCTTGTTTATGTTTTAAAAAATAAAATAATGTTTGTGAAAATAAGTAGTACAAAAAATTATTATATTACTCTGAGAATTTTTTTTCAGCAAAAATATCTTTTAAAACTACACAAAACCAGTCAATCTGTTAAAAATTGTAAAACAGTAAAAACATGTCACCTGAGAGCGACAGGTGAAAATATTTTTTCTGTTTTACAATTTTTAACAGATTGACTGGTTTTGTGTTGTTTTAAAAGTATTTTTTAAGACTTTTAGACGTGTACAATGCTTGTTTTTGTGTTGGAAAATAAAATAATGTCTGTGAAAATAGGTAGTACAAAGAATTATTATATAACTCTAAAAATATTTTTTTCAGCAAAAAATACTTTTAAAACTACACAAAACCAGTCAATCTGTTCAAAATTGTAAAACAGTAAGAACCTGTCACCTAAGAGTGAGTGACAGGTGAAAATATTTTTACTGTTTTATAATTTTTAACAGATTGATTGGTTTTGTGTCGTTTTAAAAGTATATTTTAAGACTTTTAGACGTGTACAATGCTTGTTTATGTGTTGGAAAATAAAGTAATGTCTGTGAAAATAGGTAGTACAAGAAATTATATATTACTCAAAAAAAAAATTTCAGCAAAAAAAAAACTACACAAAACCTGTCAATCTGTTAAATTTGTAAAACAGTAAAAGCCTGTCACCTGAGACCGACAAGTGAAAATATTTTTACTGTCTTACAATTTTTAACAGATTGACTGGTTTTGTGTTGTTTTAAAAGTATTTTTTTAAAACTTTTAGACGTGTACAATGCTTGTTTGTGTGTTGGAAAATAAAATAATATCTGTGAAAATAAGTAGTACAAAGAATTATTATATTGCTCTAAAAATATTTTTTTTCATAAGCATACTAGAACTTAAATCATGAAAATCAACATAAATACACTGCTTGAAATTCCCGAGCCATAATTTCGAGATTCATGCTATAACAATATTTTACGCTGTGGTATTCCACGATTTACTTATTGCAATATCATTATAATGCCAACATCCCAACTTATTTTTATTATGAGAGTGGGCAAAGATGGAATAATAATAATAATAAAAACTCTTCATATATCACGCGGGAAACCTTCATCGTTTTCCGATTATTCCAAACTCCCCTTTAATGATTTAGGAGGGTAGATTCGACCTTAAAGTATAATTTTGGAGATATTTTCCTCCTATATGCTTTATTTTATTCTCTCTGAAAGTAGGATGTGGGATGACTGGGAAGATAAAAATACAATCATCTTAAAAAGTGCCGTTCTTCAAACCAAAGTACCATTTGTAACAGATTTCATTTGGAGTTTTCGAAATATGTCAGTAAATTTCGGCAGATGAGTCAAAAATGGATATATTTTAAGCTATGCATGAAAAATTAAGTGAAATTACATTTTTTACTTAAATATGTATTTTTTTAAAAGAAATTGGAGCACATTTAAAGTGTTAAAACATTTATTAATATTATTAATAATTCTTAATTGAAATTTCATTATGTCTTAAATATCTCAGTGAAATATTTTATGGGATTAAAAAATAAATCATTATTTACAAACATAGATCACAGAATATGTTTCAACTTTTTAAATTTTAAATTTTGCAAAATTAATTTTGTCGTACAATATTAATATTTCTGTTATTGTTTTATCAATTTATCTAATATTTATTATTTCTCTAAAATATGTATAAATGAATGCATAACTAATTAATAGTGTAAATTAATTACAGTCTCTCTAATAAACGATTAAACTTCAGTCACTTTTCACCATTTCAATCGTTTCTGGGTCTCTTAAGCTCAATTATCTGGAAACAGGAATCCTAATGTATGATATAACTACAGTCAATTTTTGTCATCTCAAGGCTTTTTGGTCCTCCTAAACAAGAGGTGTTTGACATGTAAACTTACAGGTAAACAAATAAAGAATATTTCCTAGAGCAATCTATGTTTATAAAAAATTACGATTAAACATTAACAGAATATACAGGGTGTCCATAAACGACCCTACTTTAAAGTTGTCTACAGACAAAACTATTGGTCAGAAAGTTGAGAAATTTTGTGAGGGACATCATGAAGGAATGGAAATTTGTTTAGGCAAAAAAATAGTTCAAAATTTCGCCACCAGAGGGCGCTTTTTTAATGAATTACCCATTTAACGCACCTTTACGATAGGTTACAAATATTATTACAACAAAACATGTTGAGCAAAACTTTTTTCGCGACATGTTTTTAGCATTTCCCAGAAAACAGTGCAGTCAACTGTGGAACATATGCTATCTTACGATTCCAAATGGTAGCTGAAAATGATGACCCTTTTGTGGAACATGTTTTGTTGCAGTAAAATATGTAAACTATCGTAACTATATGCTTAATGTGTAATTCAATAAAAAAGCCATCTGGTGGCAAAGTTTTGAGCTATTTTTTTTCGCTTAAACAAATTCCCATATTTTCCTGATGTCCTTCACAAAATTTCACAACTTTATGACCAATAGTTTCGTCTGTAGACAACTTTAAAGTAGGGTCGTTTAATTATGGACACCCTGTATATATATTTGGAAAACGTTAAAAGTGACCGTTAAAATTGCTTCTTTTAATTAAACAGTTGAATTAACGAGAGCGACGATTACATTTATATTGAAATATACTTACATTCATTACTGCTGTTGTTAAAAGAAAGATTTCGGAATGTTAAATGAAATGTAATATTAAAAAATATATAAAAGGCTTCAATTTATAGAAAAATATTTTTAAACAACTTTTGAAGAGATATAATCTAAAAATGTTCAGTAATTTTGAAATAATTGCAATTTTAAATTAATACGAGGAAAGTCATTAAGTAAGTCACAAAAGAGAATTAAATAATAACTTACAATGATATTCACTTCAAAACTATTTTTATTTCTCAACATATTCTCCACCAATATTTATGCACTTGTATCACCGTTTTATCAGTGCCCCAACACCATCTGCATAACATTCTTTGGGTTGCTGTCTCAGCCACATTAAGACTTCAAGTTGAACACAAGAGACAATTCAAAGTTTGGTTGGCAACTTCTTCAACATCCACCATACAGCTTCGACTTAGCCCCAAGTGATTTTCTTCTGTTTAGTCCACTAAAAAACCATCTTGGAAGCAAGATGATGTTCACAGATGATGAAAAGGTTCAACTTGAAGTCCTAATGTTGCTAAGACAGCAACCCAAAGAATGTTATGCAGCTGGTGTTGGAGCACTGATAAAACGGTGATATAAATGCATAAATATTGGTGGAGAATATGTTGAGAAATGAAAATAGTTTTGAAGTGAATATCATTGTAAGTCATTATTTAAATATCTTTTGTGACTTACTTAATGACTTTCCCTCGTCGAATATCGTTAATTAATCGTTAATTAAGAAAAATCGAATATCGTTAATTAATTTTGAATCATAATGATACAATCAATTTTCTTCTATATTTGTATTCTTATCATGTCTAAATAAATTTAAATTCACATTTTCAGAACTTTTATACTCTAAATTTATTCTAATCATTTGAGGAATAATTTCCTATTTTATTACTTCAAGCTTCATTACTGTAATTACAAAAGTGCAATTTTTCCTGTACTTTTAAAGAATTCTTAGAATATCCTCTTGCTTCATTTACCCCAAATCGTAAAAATATATTAGATTGCTTAACACTTCAGTTCTTTTCGCATTTTCTTAATATCTCAGGAGGACGATTATCCCAGAAATGAAGATATCATTGTGTAAAGAGACTTTAGAAAGTATATCTTTGTACTAAAATAGAATATACTTTGGACGTAAAATAGACTAAGTGTACAATTTATATTATTTCTTTACTTATCTTGTTAAGTAGCAGCTATAATGCATGTTAAATTACAGATATATATTTTTTTTCTTTTAAAAAAAACATATTTGTTTAAAGAACACCATGTTTAAGATTTAGAAAAATAAAAATCCCAAAATTGGTGAAATTCATATTTTTGAATTATTTTAACAATTTATACTGATCGAAATTAAAAAAAATATTTTTTTCAGTTTAACCATAGGAAATTACGTTAAAATTTCAATTATAATACACATATCTGTATTATACGTATTGTATGTTTAAATAAGAACTTTCAAACTTTTGATAATATTTGAAATATGGGAAAGAAACCATCTATATAGAAAATTAAATTATGTTTTTGAAAATAATTTTTGGAAAACATTTATTACAAGAAACTTGATGAAGCATAATATTAAATAATTACAAAACAAGCATCTGAGTTTGTATAATTTTAGAAAATCAAATTCTCTTCAAAAAGTTTTCGTCGTTTTTTTTTTCTAATAATAAATTACGTTTAAACTATTTATACCTATTTAGATATATTTTAATATTTTAATATGAATTAAAATAATGCAATATATACATATTTTTTCTCATCATCTTGTCATAAATTTAAATTCATATTTCCATAATTCCCATGCTCTGAATTTGTTCTAAACGTTTGAAGAATATCCTTTTTTATTATTTTCAGCTTCACTAGTGTAATTACAAAAGTGCAATTTTCCCCGTACTTTTACAGAATTCTCGGAATATACTGTTGCTTCATTTAACCCAAATCGTAAAGATGTATTACAGTGCTTAACACAATTCTTTTTTTTTTTTCATTATTATTATTATTATTATTAATTCATATGGATACATCAGAGTACAAAGAGACTTTGGAACACCTGTTGTTGTACTAAAACAGAATAAGTTTTGGGAATAAAATAGACTAAATATATTTTATTATTATTATTGCTCTATTCTTGTTTCGGTATAACAGCTATCGTGTATACTAAATTTGTATGAGAAAAAATATATAAAAGTATTTAAAAAATAACTATGATTAGGAAAGGATGTATTTTAAACTTTATCAGAATGAAAAAAACTCCATTTTAATTTAAACTTTGTAATTTTGAAGTATCCTAACAATTTTAATTTGTATAAAAATTGGGTACTTCTCTATTACCCCGTCATCCACATTTCGTAAGGGAAACTATCGCCAAATTAAGAAATATATTGCCAAAAATGCATCTTTTCGTCGTATTCACTTGACGTCAGATGCGTTACAAGTGTTTGCAATGACATCAAGTGATTTTTAATTTGACATTTACCTGTATATTTAATGATGTTTTACTGAGTTATTAGTTATTTCGTTAATAAAAGATATTAACGATACTAAATATTTAATAAATATTTATACGATAATAATAATTAATAGATAATAAATGCTATTAATATTTATAACGATAATATTAATAACGATAATAATATTTAATATATAATAAAAGTTATTAAAAGAGAAAAAACAATGATAAAATGTTGCTTACGTACAATAAACAAATGAAAGAATGTTGCCATTGGAATTTAAATAAATAAATAAATAATTCGGAGAGCCCCGCTTACAATTTTAAACAATAAATTTACATTTATTACCGATCAGCTTCAACTAACGTCACAAACATTTATCCACCAAGATAATTAAGGAAAATAATGTAAATAAATAAATATCAAATATTTTTTTTTCTCTTTTTAATAATATATTGTAAATTTTATTGTATAAAATTATAGATAGCAGACACATTAGTGAGAGGGGCTTTCCGAATTATTATTTATTTATTTAAATTCCAATGGCAGCATTCTTTCATTTGTTTATTGGTTGTTACAGTTTCGCTAATACCTTGGCGATAGTTTTTCTTATCGAAAGTGGACGCCGGGATAGTGGAGAAGTACCAAATATTGTTTCAGTATATTTACTACTGAATTTATGAAAACAATTTGAAATTTCATTTGCAATAAATTCTATATATTATAGTTTTAGTGTATTTCATTAAAACCTGGCAAAATTTTCAGTGTTAAATGTAATACATTAAATATTCACAAATCTTATTCGTAGGTAAATTTCACATGTAAATATTTCTAACGTTAATTTTTAGTTAAGAAATAGTTAGCCTCAAAAGTCTTACTCTTGTTATGTTTTCCAAATTGTTAAACAGTTAAATTCATTATATTTGTTGGGGCCAGGTACTTTTGAATGTGTTATAAAATCATTTTTTTATTTAATGGCTTATATTAAAATGTGATGCTTTAAGAATATTTTAAAAGAAGCCTCATGCAAAAATTTGCTTTAGAAGGGAAGTTATGTCCAAAACAGTTTGAGCTTTCTTTATATGCTCAAGGGGTAATTTGATTTTTAATGTCATTTTTAGCACTTTCCAACCTAGTTGAAAAGTGCTTATGACTTCGGTTTGTCTGGCCGTATGGCCGTCTGGCCGTGCTCTAACTCCCGTAAATATGCTCGGATTGCTCTGAAATTTTTATATGTTATTGCCGTTATCTATAGCATGTTCCCTATTTCAACGGAAGTGTGTAGCACTTATAGTTTTTTTACAGGGACACTCAAAAGAATTCCGTTACATTGCGGTCTATGGGGAAAAATTATTTGCGGTTTATTTAAATAATGTTTCACTATTTTAAACGCATTGAAATTTATATATATCACTAAGGTGCATTAGAAGAAGCTTAATATGGAATAGGTTGTGCATACCACTGATAGTTACTATACAGGGACAGTCAAAAGAATTCCGTTACATTACGTCTATGGAGAAAAATCGTCTGCGGTTTATTTAAATAATGTTTCACTATTTTAAACGCATTGAAATTTATATATATTACTAAGGTGCATTACAAGAGGCTTACTACAGAATAGTGTGTGTATAGCAGTCATCGTTCATTTACAGGGACATACAAAAGAATTCTCTACTGTCTGTTAACAATAATTCCTGGCGTTTTAAGTTGCTGAACGCGATTTTCAATTGAACTCACTTTTTGTCTATTACTGGGTGTGTATAAATTCTGTATTTCATATACAGGGTAGCACAAAAGTTCGAGAACACATTTCCGTTTATTGACAGAAACTTCAGAAGGATAATTTTAAACTGTGCTACGCGTTTCCTAACTAAACTAAAATTTATCATCCTATATAGTATATATACAAATCTATAGATCATATAATGGGTTGAATAAAAGTACTCGGATACTTTTCAGAATATTGTATCTGTTCGAAATTCCTGAAATTATGTTTTTAAATATGTTATGCGTTTTCCAAATTGTTTACTTAGATGTTATCTTTTAGCTTATTAAACGGTATGTTTTGTAAAATTATTTTGGAAGCGCAGGAAAGTGCTACATAATCTATGCTTGGCGCATGATTTTTCGTTCTTGTTTTTTTAACGGTGATTCTGATTACTGCCCGCATGATTTCTAAGAAATAGCGGAATAGAATTTCATGAAATTTTGACTGACCTTATAGACGCACAAAATCAGCTACTATTATGTGCATCAAGTAAGAATTTAAAAATATATATGATTATATATTTTTTAAAAATAAACAAAATTCTGAGATTAAAAGAATAAATTTTTTTCAAGAATTAATCATTGTATTTTTCACAGTGTCGATCATTTTAAACACATGTTATATTTTTACTCAAAAACAACAAAAAATGGGTCATTGTGACAATTCAGAAAAAGAGAATCCTGCGCGCAAGATATATAAGGCGAGTTCAATTATTAAAAATATATATATATAAATATATGCACATATAGACTCATTTTCAGAACATTAACTGTTAGCACATATATCTTTCAATGTATGTTTAAAATTTCATACCCAAAAGCTAATAATATGGGAAGTTATTGCAATCCATATTAGGGTCACATTTAAATGTAAGTGGTCAATTTCAAAAGTTACTTGATCCCTTAAATATAATTATATTTTAAGTAATCCACTTTCATTTATATTAAGTTTTTAAAATTTTAATAAATTTAAAATTTCAGTATTTTTATAACCTAAATTCACTCTAATCATTCGAAGAATAAGCTACATTACTGTAATTGCAAAATAAAAGCACTTGCCATAATCGTGAAGATTTCTTCGGAAAATTCTCGATTTAATCCAAATCGTAAAAATATATTAGAGTGCTTAACACTTCGGTTCTTTTCGCAGGAATATCTCAGGAGTATGATTATCCCAGAAATGCAAACATCAGTGTGAAAACAAACTTAAGAACGCATAAACATTGGACTAAACTTTGTAATAACTTTAAAAAAAAAAACAATATTTATATTTTACGCAAAAATCTTCCATTTATATTATTTTTTGTACATTATTAATAAATTTAAATTTTCAGTATTTTCATATCTCAGTATTTCATATACTATATTTTCTCTGATCATTCGAAGTATGATTTTATATTTTATTAATGTCAGCTTTATTACTGTAATTACAAAACAAAAGCATTCCCGGCACTCGTAAATAATTCGCTGGAATATCCTCTTTCATAATTTAATCGAAATCGCAAAAATATATTAGAAGGAGAACATTTTGGTTCTTTTCGCATTTTCTTAAAATCTCAGGAGGACAATAATCCCAGAAATGCAAACATCAGTGTAGAAACGGACTTAAGAACGCATAAGCATTGGACTAAACTAGAATAACTTTTGTAAATAAGAATATTTATATTTTGCGCAAACACCTTTCATTTATATTATCTTTTGTACATTACTAATAAATTTAAATTTTCAGTACTTTCATACTCTATTTTTACCTCAACCATTCAAAGAATAATTTTCTATTTTATTACTTTCAGCTCCATTACTGTAATTAGAAAACAAAAGCATTTCCTGGACTCGTAAATAATTCGTAGGATTATCCTCTTGCGCCATTTAATCCAAATCCAAAAAATATATTAGAGTGCTTAACACTTCGGTTCTTTTTGCAGTTTCTTAATATCTCAGGAGAACGATTACCCCAGGAATGTAAACATCAGTGTGAAAACAGACTTAAGAACGCATAAGCATTGTACTAAATTAGAATGTTATTTGTAAATAACAATATTCATATTTTAGGCAAACATCTTACTCAAACATGTTATTTTTGTACATTATTAATAAATTTAAATTTTCAATATTTTCATAACCTAAATTTACTCTAACCGTTCGAAGAACGGTTTTCAATTTTATTACATTCAGCTTCGTTACTGTAATTACAAAACAAAAGAATTTCCCATACTCGTGCAGAATTCATCGGAATATCCACTTGCGTCATTTAATCCAAATCGTAAAAATAATATTAGAGTGCTTAACACTTCGATTCTTATCGCAGGAATATCTCAGGAGGATGATTACCCCAAAAATGTAAACATCAGTGTGGAAACAGACTTTAGAACGCATAACCATTGGACTAAACTAGAATAACTTTTGTAAATAAGAATAGTTATATTTTACGCAAACATCTTTCATTTATATTATTTTTTGTACATTATTAATAAATTTAAATTTTCCGTTTCATTTTATTACTTTCCGCTTTATTACTGAAATTAGAAAATAACAGCATTCCTGGTACCTCGTAAAGAATTCGTCGGAATATCCACTTGCGTCATTTAATCCAAATCGTAAAAAAAAAATTAAAGTGCTTAACACTTCGATTCTTATCGCAGGAATATCTCAGGAGGATGATTACCCCAAAAATGTAAACATCAGTGTGGAAACAGACTTTAGAACGCATAACCATTGGACTAAACTAGAATAACTTTTGTAAATAAGAATAGTTATATTTTACGCAAACATATTTCATTTATATTATTTTTTGTACATTATTAATAAATTTAAATTTTCCGTATTTTCATACCCTATATTTTCTCTAATCATTCGAAGTATGATTTTTCATTTTATTACTTTCCGCTTTATTACTGAAATTAGAAAATAACAGCATTCCTGGTACCTCGTAAAGAATTCGTCGGAATATCCACTTGCGTCATTTAATCCAAATCGTAAAAAAAAATTAAAGTGCTTAACACTTCGGTTCTTTTCGCAGGAATATCTCAGGGGGATGATTACCCCAAAAATGCAAACATCAGTGTGAAAACAGACTTTAGAAAGCATAACCATTGGACTAAACTAGAATAACTTTTGTAAATAAGAATATCTATATTTTACGCAAATATCTTTCATTTATATTATTTTTTGTACATTATTAATAAATTTAAATTTTCCGTATATTCATACCCTATATTTTCTCTGATCATTCGAAGTATGATTTTCTATTTTATTACTTTCCGCTTTATTACTGAAATTAGAAAATAACAGTATTCCTGGTAACTCGTAAAGAATTCGTCGGAATATCCACTTGCGTCATTTAATTCAAATCGTAAAAATATATTAGAGTGCTTAACACTTCGGTTCTTTTCGTAGTAATATCTCAGGGGGATGATTACCCCAAAAATGCAAACATCAGTGTGAAAAAAGACTTAAGAATGCATAAACATTGAACTAAACTGGAATAACTTTTGTAAATAACAATATTTATATTTGACACAAACATATTTCATTTATATTATCTTTTAGACATTATTAATAAATTTAAATTTTCAGTATTTTTATACCCTGTATGTTCTCTAATCATTTGAAGTATAATTTTCTATTTTATTATTTTCAGCTTCATTGCTCTAATTAACAAAACAAAAATATTTCCCGTACTCGTAAAGAATTCCTAGGAATATCCTCTTGCGTCATTTAATCCAAATCCCAGACTGCTTAATACTTTGGTTCTTTTAGCATTTTATGAATATCTCAGGAGAACGATTATCCCAGAAATGCAAACATCAGTGTGAAAACAGACTGAAGAACGTATAAGCATTGGACTAAACTAGAAAAACTTTTGTAAATAACAATTTTATATTTTACGCAAACATCTTTCATTTATCGTTTCTTTTATACATTATTAATAAATTTAAATTTTAGTATTTCCATACCCAATATTTAGTCTAACCATTCTAAGAATAATTTTCAGTTTTATTGCTTTCACCTTTATTACTGCAATTACAAAACAAAATCACTTCCGGTACTCGTAAAGAACTCGTCGGATTATCCTTTTGCGCCATTTAATCTAAATCGTAAAAATATATTAGAAGGAAAACACTTTGGTTCTTTTCGCATTTTCTTAATATCTCAGGAGGACAATAATCCTAGAAATGCAAACATCAGTGTAAAAACAAACTTAAGAACGCATAAGCAATGGACTAAAGTGGAATAACTTTTGTAAATAAGAATATTTATATTTTACGCAAATAACTTTCATTTATATTATTTTTTGTACATTATTAATAAATTTGAATTTTCAATATTTTAATATCCTATATTTACTCTCACCATTCGAAGAATAATTTTCTATTTTATTACTTTCAGCTTCATTACTGTAATTGCAAAACAAAACATTTCCAGTACTCGTAAAGAATACCTCGGAATATCCGCTTGCGTCATTTAATCCAAATCCTAAAAATATATTACAATGCTTAACAGTTCGTTTTTTTTTCGTATTTTCTTAATATCTCAGGAGAACGATAATCGTTTCTTTTTGAATTTTCATAATATCTCAGGAGAATGATTATCCTAGAAACGCAAACAACAGTGTGAAAACAGACTTAAGAACGCTTAGCACTGTACGGAATTAGAATAATTTTTGTAAATAGCAATATTTATATTTTACGCAAACATCTTACACAAACATATTATTTTTGTACGTTATTAATAAATTTAAATTTTCAGTATTTTGATAACCTAAATTTACACTAACCGTTCGAAGAATGATTTCCAATTTTATTACTTTCAGCTTCATTACTGTAATTACAAAACTAAAGAATCTCCCATACTCGTGAAGAATTCATCGGAATATCCTCTTGCGTCATTTAATCCAAATCGTAAAAATATATTAGAGTGCTTAACACTTCGGTTCTTTCTCATTTTCTTAATATCTCAGGGGGATGATTATCCAAAAAATGCAAACATCAATGTGAAAACAGACTTAAAAACGCATAAGCATTGGACTAAACTAGAAAAACTTTTGTAAATAAGAATATTTATATTTTACGAAAACATCTTTCATTTATATTATTTTTTGTACATTATTAATAAATTTAAGTTTTCAGTATTTTCATACCCTATATTTTCTCTAATCATTCAAAGTATGATTTTCTATTTTATTACTTTCAGCTTTATTACTGTAATTACAAAATAAAATAATTCCTGGTAACTCGTAAAGAATTCGTCAGAATATCCTCTTGCGTCATTTAATCCAAATAGAAAAACTATATTAGAGTGCTTAACACTTCGGTTCTTTCTCATTTTCTTAATATCTCAGGAGGACGATTATCCCAGAAATTCAAAAATCAGTGTGAATGCAGACTTAAAATCTATATTTTGTACATTATTAATAAATTTAAATTTTCAGTATTTTTTTTACCTTATATTTTCTTTAATTATTCGAAGTATAATTTTCCATTTTATTAATTTCAGCTTTACTACTGCAACTACAAAATAAAAGCATTTTCGGTACTCGTAAAAAATTAGTCGGGATATGCTTTTGCGTCATGTAATCCAAATAGTAATAATATATATTAGAGTGCTTAACACTTCGGTTCTTTCGCATTGTCTTAATATCTCAGGAGGACGATTATCCCAGAAGTGCAAACATGAGTGTGATAACAGACTAAGAACGCATAATCATTAGCATAAACTAGAATAACTTTAGTAAGTAACAATATTTATATTGTACCAATACTTTCATTTATATTTTCTTTTGTACATTATTAATAAATTTAAATTTTCAATATTTTCATACCCAATACTTTCACTAATCATTTGAAGTATAATTTTCTATTTTATTACTTTCAGCTTTATTACTGTAATTACAAAATAAAAGCATTTCCGATACTCGCAAAGAATTCGTCGGAATATCCTCTTTCTTGCGTCATTTAATCCAGATCCTAAAAATATATTAGAGTGCTTAACACATCAGTTCTTTTCGCATTTTCCTAAAATATAAGCAAGACGATTATAATAAATTCAAACAACAGTGTGAAACCAGACCTAAGAACGTATAATCATTCTGCTAAACTACTCGCAGAGTGACTTTTGTATGTAACGTAGATTATATAAGTTTTTTGGTATTTCATAGTCCTGCTATATCTAAATAAGAGCTATCATGCATGTTAAAATTATGTGTGAAACAAAAAGAAAAAAGAAAAAGAAAAAAATACTGTGTTTAAAAAAAAAAGTTATGAGCAATGGAAAATTACATATAAAATTTTAATAGATTTTAAAAACATCAACAAAATTTAAACATGCATGTTAAAGTTATGGACAGGGCTCTACAAATTGGAAGAAAATCTGGTAACCTACAAAAATTCCTGGTTGTCAGTAAAAAAATATTTACTGACTCTCACTGTTGTCAGTTTTTGCCAATTTTTTTAATTCATCATGGATTTTTCCAAAAACCACTAAAATTATTTTATGAATTGATTGAAAAAGTTTAAGCTTGGACAGAGTAATAATGTATCTTGAAGTCAATAAATAATTTAATTTAGAAAGTGAATATAAATAAATTTTCTCGATGAATCTTATAAAAATTAGAATTCTAAAATAAATGAAATATATTAACATTAACATAGGAAACATATGAATATCAATATAAATTTTGAATATATAAAATATGTAACATCGCGAGGAAAATAAAATTTTTACTAAAATTATCATTATTTTTTTAATATGAAAATTGTTTTGGGAGAAATTACTTAACCAAACTGTTGACCAATATCCTTAAAGTGTCAGGTTTAGGGAATTTTACCTTATATAAGAAATTTTATCAACATTTTTATTTGATCATGGATTTATTTAAAAACATTAAAATTATTTTATGAATTGATTGAAAAAATATGATCTTGAGCATGGTAATAGTGTATCTTGAATTTCCTTAACTCTTCAATTGAAAAAAATATATATATTAATTTAGAAATTTACTATAAATTAATTTTCTCGTGGAAAATTATAAAAATTATAATTATAAAATAATGAAATGTTGGTACTTTATAGAATTTGACTGTATAAAGTATGCACCATCGTAAGAAAAATAACTGTTTTTTACTAAAAGTATCATTAATTTTTTACAAATAAATTCGGTACTTTTGAATTATACCGACCCCCGATGAAAAAACGCCAATCGGCTGAGGTTTTTCACCAAATTATAAAGCATATGTGACATTATAATAATATATGACGTATATAACATTTCGTGTCACACATGGTCTAGTTGTTGTCATATATGAGGGGGCTAGAAGAACAGTGGAGTAAGTCAAACATTGGAAAATCTAAATAACCCTATTTTTACTGAATGTATATTAATGTCTGTTCAGTGTAATTCAGTGTGTTTAAATAAGGCATAGGTGATTTAAGGAGTGACTAGAGGGCAAAACAAGCTGGACCACTTAAGAGCCTACATCAGTCATGCGAAAAAACGCGCAAGCTAATGTTAAGTCTATGGGAAGTCTATGCGCGATTTCTCGCTCGCATATTAATATTTTTAAATGATTTTTTTTTGCATAGGATAGCTGAGGCCGATCCCTATCGTTGTTAGTTTTTACTTTTTTGACTTTAGTTACAGTGTTCTTATAAGCAGACATTTTCAATTTCAGTAGCGGTTGGAACCGGTTCTGAAAGTGAAAGTAACTTTATATAAAAAAGTCCTTCCGGCCTATACCGGGAGGAAAAGGTAGCTTTCCTATATCTTCGTTTTAAAATTTTAGCTAATGTTACACGAAAACAGCAAGTTAAAATGCAAAGAAACGTTTACAAAAGATTCCTTATTACTGAATTTGAATAAGAAATCCGCCAAATTATTGAGCAATAGCCAAATTGGCTTCATTTATGAAGACTTATTTTGTTCGCCAAATTTGGCGATATTTCGCCAAATGTCGCCAATTTTGGCGAGAATTTGGCGCTAACGGATATGAATATATAGTTTTATGCGTATGATTGGGAAAATTATTACAACAATGAAAGAAAATAATTTGCAAGTAATCGCGTTAATGTGCTGTTTTGTTTCAAAATGTCAGCCACCCTAGAATTTCAAACTGCTCTATCTCAGCCATTTTTTAAGACAGAGGTAAACCAAAAAATGCTCTGAATTTCTCGTATCAAGGCCTAACACTAAATTAAAAATAAATTTGAATTTTTAACTTTTTTGTATATTTATTTTAGTTTTAAATTTTTAATTGGCCGCCATCTTGAAACAAAATGGCGGACCAAGCTGGCCAACGAACTCGGTCGAGACATTCGTGAGCTTAATACACACAATTAGTTTCATCAAAATTGATTTATAAATACGAGCGTTATCGTATGACATAGGTCAGATTTATATATAAATCAACATTTGAACGGAGGGTGGTTTTGGGTCTAGGGGTCATGATCGGTAAAAATATATCGAAATTTTCCGGAATTGCTTTCCTCCGAACGGCTGCAATAGGTAGCTTTATACTTTTTTGCATTGAAAGCTACCTAAAACTGAAACCAAAATCGAAAAAGTAAAAACTAACAGCGTTAGGGATCGGCCTCAGCTATCCTATGCAAAAAAAAAAAAAAAACATTTAAAAATATTAAAATGCGAGAGAGAAATTGCGCAAGAACCTTCCCATAGACTTAACATTAGCTTGATCGTTTCTTCGCGTGACTAGCGTAGGCTCTTAATGCAACGCAATACGACAAATTTGACAAAACCCTTCGTTTCTCAAATTACTAAATATTGACTTACTCCACTGTCATTCTAATCTCCTCAAATGATGCATATCTGACGTATATATATATGACATGTGTGTAAGGTATATATGATGTACATATGGCATATGAGCTTTGAATTGATATTGTCGAAATCGTAACTGCAGTCTTGATTGTGGCAGCCCCTATAACACGAAAATTGTTTCGGAAGATATTACTTAGACAAACCGTTGACCGTTGCCCTTAAAGTGTCAGCTTTAGGGAATTTTACCTTATATAAGGGTTTTATAAACTGTTTTTTTTCTGTCATGTTTCTTTCAATTCTGATTTTTTTATTTTTGTAACTGTTGGTATATTTCCGCGTGTATGTTGTTTTTTTTTTCAATCCAAATACCCCGTATTTATAGCTTTGTCTGGTTTACAGTCATTAAGTAAACAATGCAGGAAAATAATTATCAAATGTTTATGCTTCTAGTCACCAGTTAAAATAATTTGTACCGTATTTGTTCAGCGATGGTTATGTGTATAAAGAGGATTAAAAAAATAAATAGAGGATTAAAAAATATAGAGAATTTAAAAAAAAGGATTAAAAAATAATGGACAGGGGAAAATACATATAAAATTTTAAAATAATTTAAAAACTTTGACAGAATTTAAACATGCATGTTAAAGTTATGGACATGGCTCTACAAATTAGAAAAAAATCTCGTAGCTGACAAAAATTTCTGGTCTAAAAAAATATTTACCTAATCAGCACTGTTGTCTGATTTTGCACACTATTCTATTTGATCATGATTTTTTTCAAAAACCACTAAAATTATTTTGTGAATTGATTGAAAAAGTATAATCATGAGCATAGTAATAAAGTTTCTTGAATTTCTCTAACTCTTCCACTGAATAAATAAATAAATTTAGAAAGTTAATATAAATTAAATATCTCGAGGAAGCTTATTAAAAAAAAAAAAATACCGGTGCGCCATAAATTTGTTAAAATTTTAAAAATTCATTAAAAAGGGTACATATGATGCTAAAAATTTGAGGTTTGCACGAATGGGATTAGAGGGAGATATGATTTTTTTAATAATAAAAAAGTTATTGTTAAAACAATTACCGGTAGATGGCGCTGGTATGCACAATATGAAGCAGGTGTCAAGGGGGGGGGGGGGGGTCTACTTCGAGGACGATCCTCAAAATGACCCGTTTCTTCGAAGCGTCTGACAAGCTTCAGTATGCCAGCACATGAAACGAGACTAGCGTCTAGGGACAGCACTATCACAAAATGCACCATGCACTAGTTTTGGTTTCTGGGAGGTGAGACCGGTTTCCTACCGTGGGAAAAGTGAAGTTACTGCATGAGCGCTGGAAAATTAACTCCTTTTTGCTTTACCCGTTGCTAACGAGATAATCTCTTTTGGTGACTGCGAATCTACTCAAAACATTCATTTAAAACCAATTCACATGTATTAAAGACGCACTAAAAAATAAAAAAAATAATGAGTAAAGTGTTATCAGAGTCTAGATTTATGTACATATCGAAAATATTTCAGAATTTTCTTTAATAGTTTCTACAATTTTTTTCTTATTATTATTATTATTATTTCAAAATTAAAATTTTATTGCATTACTTCTTTATTTGTTCAGTTTGTATAACGATGTGGCCAAGGATAATTTTTAATGAATTTAATAAATGAAAGTTAAAAACTACTCAGAACTGTTATAAGTTAGAAAAGTACAAAGTATGTTAAATATCGAAATAAAAGTTAGTAAAAATTGGGTCATTTTTCATTTTAAAATATTGACTTATGAATTAAATATTCTAAATTCTGTCATGTGTATAAAATTAGATTAAATGTTAAATTTTAGACCATTTTCTGAAAAAGACATTTCTATTTATTGTCAAATGGAAACGCTGTTAGATTTCTTAGTACATAAATAAGAATATCTGCGATTTTCATTCAGTTACTAATGCAAATGACTTTAGGAATATGTCAGAAATTAGCGATTATGGATTTCATAAGTTTTTTCTTTCTTTTCTCCATTTTCATTTCAATTATTTATTTGTATATTATCTAATCGCGATAGCTATGTACTTTGAAATTAAAGAAAGCTGTCAAAGAAAATTTCATCGAACCATTTGTATATAGGAGTCACTTAAAGAATGGCATACGCATAAAAAACATTAATAATAACTAACGTAAACGTTTAATATTCACATATATCTGATGTTATTGTGAAATATTACGAACTCCATTTCGATGAATTCTGAAAGTTCTTATTAATTTAAACCAATCTTAGTTAATGGAATTTAATGAAATTTTCTTCACATAAAACATAATTACACCGAACAAAGTTAAAGGTAGTGCAGATCTCGATACGAATATTTCGTACAATTTATAATAAATGATAAACTATTATATAAGTGAATATAAGAAAAAAAAATAATACACTTTTATAGTGAATGGATTTATTTTTCAGTAAAGTAGCCAATGCATGCAATGAAAAATAAGTTGAAGTCAGGCTATTGAGGAAAAACTCATTTTAATGTACCCCCCCCCCCCTCCTCCTGTTCCTGTACAACTTAAAACAAACTGATGGAATAAATACAGATTTCTTGTAAATTTTCGAGTCTCCGAGATTTGAAAATTGAAAAGCTTGCTCATATTGCCATATGATAAAGGGGCCGGGGGCAGAACTACTTAACGTTAAGATTGCATATGAATATTAGATAAAAACTTGCCAATGATAATGGAAAATTCTCGAGTTGAATTACTGAAACAGGTTTTGCGAATGTTGGTAAAATAAATTTACATTATCCATTACATTATTATGCATAATCAAAGCGCTTCGCGCAATTACTTTAATTAATTTCATTTATCAATAAATATATATATATATTTTTAAGTACAAATTATTTTTGAAATAATATTATATCTAACAGTTTATTTATTAAATCCAAAGAGCTTCTAAAATAACTTGTATTTCACCTATTATGTTATAGATAATAAACATAAACAAATCTATCACTTAAAAAAAAAAAAAATAATAATAATTTAAAGAGAGAAAGTCTTTTATCGTCATTTAAGAAATTTATTCATTGGAAAATATTTTTATTTAACTCATATACTCGTGTTAAGAGAGAGAAAATGCTTCATGCTCAAAACATAAGTCTGTCGGCAAATTGAATGTTTTCGAAGTTTTCATAAAATAAAAATAATAAAAATTAAAGTTTCACAAAACTGGCATAAGATTTCGCATCACATTAATACTTGAATGACGAGAACATCAACATTGCATACGAGAGAAAGTCTACATAAACATTAAAAATATTCGTGGAAAATACACATAAGTAACGGACAAGCCCAAAATCATGCGCAAAAGTCGAAAAACGTCGAGTGAAAACGTGAAAACCGGTCGGAGAAACGATCAAAACAGAAACTTGTGCTTCGTGCATTTTGTGATAGTGCTGTCCCTAGACGTTAGTTGAAACGAGCCCTTTTCTCGTATTGAGTCTTTTTGCCGTGCGGAATTTACGAAATACGACGGTTGCTGATTTCCCGTTCTTGTAAAAGAGCTTAACCAACAAGGCTTGATCTGGTAACGATAGCATACTGCTGGCATCGAATGAAGAATCTTATGCATCAAGGTGTTTTATTGACAGCCAGATTTGCATAAATCTGCTTCATATTATGCATGCCAACGTCATCTATCGGTAATTTTTTGAAACATAATTTTTTTTTACAAAAATCCGATCTCCTTCTCTAATCCCATTTGTACAAACCGCAGTTTTTTAGATCATGTGTACCTTTTTAATGATTTTTTAAACTTTTAACGAATTAATGGTACACCCGGTAAACGTACATTATACAGTTTGACTATATAAAGTATGCAACATCGTAAGAAAACTATGTGTTTCCCTCTGAACGTCTGATAGACTTTCCTGCATTTTCACATAAATGCTCATAAAATTAATATTAATTGAAATTTTCTTTCACGGTTTGTTTTTAAAATACACTTCACATGTCTTTATTATATATATATATATCTTAAAGTACAATTCTATTACAAATATTTATGTCTGCAGCAGATTTAAGTTGTTTTTGGGAAACGGAAAAATACGTGCAAAACGCTTAGAGGGTTATACTAAAATTATCATTATTTGTTTGGAAGTCGTTACATTAAAAAAAAAAAAAATCGCTTCTAAATTACTTAAACGTATTTAGTGAATTACAAAGAAGAAAACATTTTTTTTCCTACCATCTCTAAATGAATTTAAATTTACATTTGCAGCGTTTTCATAAGCTATATTTACTCAAATGATTTGAAGAATATTTTTTTAGCCACCCACAGGGAGGCTTATTCTTTCAATCTTTATCATTTTTCATGTTTATGAAAAGTCACAGCAATCCATCGTTGCCACAGGTTAATCTCGGAAAATGAAACATTTGAAGTTACTAAAAAAATTAATAGCTCAAAAAGTATTTGTCAGAAAATTGTTAGACAAACTGCGTTAGAAAGGAAAAAAATTGTTTTTTTCTTGATATAAATTTTAAATCGAATGATTATGCCGTTTTTCAAATAATGAATTTCAAAAATTACCAAACTTCACAATGAAGTACCATAACGAAACCTTCGTAAAAAGATAATGATAACGTTGTTGCTTTCGGTCAGAATGGACCAAACGATGTTCACATTTTACTATTTTAACCGTTTTTAACGAAATTCTGTAACTTTAGAAGGATTTTTCTTTGAATAGGCAATAGAAATGCATAAAATCGTTACAAAAATGTTAAAATTACAAAAAAGGATAGATGCAAATTATCAGATATGAAAAATAAAAAAGAAATTTGGTACTTTCGTGTTATAGCAGCCACCAAGCATGAAATATTTTTGTTTCTGTTTTCATTAATATATTGTAAATTTGGTACTTTCGTGTTATAGCGGCTTCCAAGGATGAACTGCCAAGCGACCAAGATTTATCGCCAAATTATAAAGCATGTATGACATTATAATAATATATGATATATATATATATATATATATAACATTTCTGTACGTATGTGGCCAAGTTATAGCCATGTATGATGTATATATATGACATGTGTATATGATGTATATACGACATATAAAACATAAATAATATGTGTATAATGACGTATATGGCACATATAGGAGTGTTTGGAATATATATATGCGTATATAGGATGTCTATATAAACTTTGCGATGATCTTGGCGAAATCATAACGGCAACCTTGGCATAATCATGGGAAAGGTTCAGTAAGACTTTTTGGTGCTCCCCCCAAATGTAAACCCCATGTAAACCCCTTCATGTAACATATCAATACATAGATCTCGTCAAGCACTATGGTCTGGTCCTACTCTCCGCCTCTCACTCCCCCCTCCCTTAAGAAACATAGTTCTCTGTTTCAACTCTCTTTAAATTTTAGTTTTTCCCATCTTTCTCAGCCTCTTTAAGCCCCACAGAGGACGTAGGCTAAAGGATCCAACGAAGTTAAAATCGTCGAGGCCGACATTTCTAAGAGGGTCCTGAGGCCCTATCTCCCATAGGACCGGAGTTACCCCCCCCCACACACACACGGGGAAGACATTCAAGGTGTTCAAACCCCGTCATGTACCATATCAAAACTTTGATCTCATCAAGCACTTTTGTCTGGTTCTACTCTCCCCCGCCTTCTCTCCCGTCTCCTGTCAGGAGCACTTTTCTTATTTATTTTTTTCAATTTCTCATATTTATTTTAGTTTTTCCCATTTTTCGCTATTCCTATGGGCCGGACAGCTCCAAAATTTCAGCAAAATTAGCTGTAAACCGCCTAAAGGTATCCCCCCGCTTCTTTTGGCGCTCTCGGTTTTTACGTATCTCTCTTGGGGGGACCGTCAGAGGGGCGAAAAGGGGGATCCCTTTTAAAGTCCCATCTCTCAATTGCAAGTGAGGATTTATTTTAAATCGGGTCTCGTAGAGTACTTGTGTTTTGTATAGCTCCCCCTCCCTTCCCCCCACCGCTTTCCAAGATCCCGTCAATTAATGCTAACTCATCATTTGTTAAACAACTTCTCTTAGCTGTATCCATCATAAAAGCTGCTATCATAGAACTTTTCATTACCTTTTTTAGGTTATCTATTAAGTGCTAAAATGCCTTGAATCATTAAAAACAGTTTAAAGGGTGTCATTAAGCTAGCACATTTGTAAACAACAACTACCTCGCCGCGTCTCAGCCCTTTTTACTATTATATTTATTAAAAATACTTCTAGTCACCGAATCTTTTTAAAACTTGGTGTGTTCGTGCCTAATATATTCCGCCAGCCTCACAAAAAATCTTAGAGCGCTAACTAAATTCTAAAGTGGAGAAGCTGGCTTATGCTAACAAACACTTTTTTTTGACGAGTTAGACTTGGCTGAAAAAATCTCAACGATAACAGCCGTGGGTGGCAATCTATATTCTGTCGTAAGGTAGAATTTTTTCCGCTTGTTATTTTATTACTTTGAGCTGTATTACTGTAATTACAAAAATGTATTTTCCCCCGTACTTTTTGAATAATTCTCGGAATACCCTCTTGGTTTATTTACCCCAAACCGTAAAATTTAGAGTGTTTAACACTTCGGTTATATATATATAAAGGGTGATCAGAAAATGAGTATACATTTGAAAAATTAATAATTCACGGAATAATGTAGGTAGAGAGGTAAAAATTGACACACATGCTTGGAATGACATGGGGTTTTATGGTATCCACAAAAAGTTCATAAAATAGCCGACAGATGGCGCTTCGTATGATAAGAAAAGCAATAATTAGCATCACAAATTATGACAAAGCAAAGACGATGTTCTTCAGAACGAATGCTCAACATGTTCACCGTCATCCCGCAACAATAGCTGTAGCCGAGGGACAATGTTGTGCACAGCACTGTGCAGCATATCTGTAGTTATGGTGAGAAATTGGCGTTGGATGTTGTCTTTTAGCATGCCTATTGATGTCGGTCGATCGCGGCAGATTTCCCATTTTGATAGTAGAGCTTCACTAACATTGCCTTTTCTGGTAACGTCAACATGCTGCGATTGCTGGTGTATCTGATTCTCTCCGAGTTCGAAAAATCTTTTACCGAGGCGCCTGTGGTCTATACCACACATCCCCGGAGTACATGGCAAGTAGAGAAGACTGGCTGTAAAGAGTACTGGACTATTGTTGGTACAAAAAAAATATATGCTTAAAAAAAGGGGGGGGGGGAGCAACAATAATAAAAAACGGGAACATGAGCTAATAGAAAAATAATAAAAAGAGGAAGATTACAGATAGCGTTACAACAAATAGATATTTTTATATGATTTTTTAAAAATTTAAAAATTTTTTATATTTGATTTTTTGATAAATTTTAGAAAGTCAGGAACACAAAATGGTTAATAGAAAATTAGTAAGGAAATAGTAGGGTTCTGAGTGGTTGGTGCTTATTTAATTTGGTCTGTGCCGTCAATATGTAGGCTTTATTCATCCGACATCATCAGCTTGGGCAGCGGAGGCCTGCTCCGGTAAAATCTGATTCTCTCTCTCATGACAGCTCCTTTTATACACGATTCTCAGGCAGAGTCACTGACGTTTTGCAGTTCAGTGCCATCTGTCGGCCTTTTTTTTTTTTTTAACCTTTTTTTGTGTGGTTACAATAAAACCCCACGTCATTCCAAGCATGTGTGTCAATTTTTACCTCTGTACCTACATTATTCCGGGAATTATTAATTTTTCAAATGTATACTCATTTTCTAATCACCCTGTATATATATATTCCATTTTATTTTTTATTTTTATTTATACTTTTTTCTAAATTTATATCGCAAGAGAATGATTGTTAGAAAAATGTGGATATCGTATGGAAACGGATATTTTATCATTGGATAAAAATGGAATATATTTCGGAAATAATATAACTAATTATTTTTCTCTTTTTAATATTCCATTTACTTAATTTAATAATATATGTTACACATATTAAAGTTATATGCAAAGAAAAGTATGGATTTATAAAATTACTTTATATGTAAAAAAGAATATATTTCAAAATTTATCTGAATAATAATTTTAAAAATACATCAATATAATTTATTATTTAAATTTTAAATTTTCTAACTGTTCTAAATTTACTTAAAAAATGCTTGACTCATTTTAGAAATTTACTCATTTAAATAATTTAGATTTGACTCATTTGAATAACGTAAAATTTAAATTTGAAAAATAGGGATTTATAAAGTAACTTTATGCGTAGAAAAGAATAAATTTTAAAATTTATCTCAATAATAATTTTAAAAATGCATTAATATAATGTATTCTTTACATTTTATGCATCATATTACATTTCATGTCCTTTATATGTAAAATTTTTTAAACGTTCTAAATTTATTAAAAAACTGCTTGACTCATCTTAGAGATTGATTTATTTAAATAATTTAGATTTGAATCCTTTAAATAACGTAAAATTTAAATTTGAAAACTAATTATACACATTAAAGCTGCAATATGTTTCATTAAAATGTATCAAAATTATGTGTGTGTGTGTGTGTGTATGTTTAAGAGTAATATTAAATTACAAAAGTCTTAACTCATGAAAACTGTTCCTCCCAAAATTTTAGAAGGTATAAATAAAAGAAAAAAATTCGTTGGCAATTATTTTTAAATAAATACCTTTTAAATCTATCTACATTATAAATGACAAACGTGTCCGTGCGTAACGCTGACGTCATTTTGCGAATGGCAATACTTGACGATGACATTTCAGTTTAACGATTTTTGCTGCTGCAATTTTTTTTTAAATTTCTAAACATCGCACATTTTAAATTTTTACACCGTTATATAGGAAAAAAAATCCTATTTCAAATGCAATTTGTCTCAAAACTGTATCTTAATTGACTGATTTATTATACCATTTAAATTAAATTTCAAGCATGATTTTTTAAAAAAATCTATCTCTATCGCTTGCAAAATATTAGTCCATTTGCACTTTAAACAATATTAAAAGTTCAGCATTTGTTTCTAGTTAATATTCAATAACGAAATTAAGACTTCATTAAGCAATAAATGAATAGTATAGTTAAAACACAAATTTAACAGACATGTAATTGAAATAACCGTTTAAAAATGATGAAATTATCACAATAAAACAAACTGCTGTAGATAATGAAATTTTTAACGATATCTTCGGCTATTAACTTCTGGCACGAGGCCAATACGAAATTACCGCTTTTACTAAATTAAAAAAAATTTATTTGAATATAAGGTAGAGCTAGGATAGTCTGCGCACAATTCAGCAGAATAATAAAAATACATATAAATATTAATTTTTTGCTAAACTATGCATGATTAATTTTGACTTCATTTGTTTTTTATGCATTTCCATTGCTATTTTGTTGTTATGCTGTGATTTAATAGAACAGTAGTAATAAAACCAAGAAAGTTGTTTTGCGCAATCTGTCCTTACAGGGTTGGTGTGATTGCGCACATGGGTAGGAGAGATTGTTACTAATGATAACTACAATTTAATCGTTAACAATAACAATTACACTTAAATAGCATTGTTGTAAGGCTTTTGTGAATAAATATTATTGTATTAAGAGTGAATATTTCAACCTAATGGTACAATTCCAGACATTCAGTTCACCCATCCTCATTGCCCAGTATTTTTTTAACAGACGAATTTATTGCCAAATTTAGTTTCGATAATTATGTGTTTTTCAAAAATTATTTCAAAATTGATTCATTCACATGTTTTACATGTAATTTGTAATATATGCAAATTTACCATTAAGCTGAATAATCTCTCCTAGCATGAAAACTAATGGGAAACATTGCGCCATCTCAGATGCGCAAACTCTCCAATTTCGGTAGGGGAGATTATGCAGCCTTTTATTTAAATATGGCCGCTTCTAAAACGAACCAGTGGTGCTCGCACCGTTACTCTATGTTAGTAGCTTATGGGAAATCGTTTAAGTTTAAAATATTTTTAATACTGATACTGTTTAGAAATTCTGACGAATAGTTTTCAAAATTCAAGCACTTACTTTCGGAAAACAAAACAAAATATAATGTTTTATCCTAGACGCTCGAAACAATCGTCGTGCACATTCAAGTAGACACTTCTCTACTGCTGTGGTACAACTACCTGGAGTCGCTGCGCGCTGACTCTACTCCTTCCCCCCGAACCTCTTTGTGCGCAATCTCTCCGACCGCGTCATCTCTCCTGGCTTTACCTTATAGTTGACATGCTTCATGTAAAAATGCTCTCTGGTGTTGTAAAAAATGTATCAAAGTTTTCAATAATAATAAAAAAAAATTGTTTTAAGATATATTCTCTATCCCGGGAAGTCCGTGTTGGATGCCCTAGTACTTATAAAAGAACATGTTCTGACTGATCTATCAACGCAGAGTCTCAACCGTTGGTCCTAGGACAATGAAATTTGGAAGACATGTTCCTTACAAAAGGTAGGCACCCACTAAGAAATAATTTTTGAAAATTCGCCCCCTAAAGTGGTTAAATCGGGAGTCCAAAGGTTTTGGTCTTTTTACAATATCTCAGTAGAAGTTTTAGGTAGGAGTGTGAAATTCAGGATAACAAATCTAATAAAAAAATAGCAAACACATATTTGAGCGATTTTAGAAATTCATCCACCAAGAGGGTTATGCGAAGGGGTTGAAAGTTTTAGGTCATTTCGCCAAATCATACCGAGCGGGTTTTTTCCAGGGGGTTCATGAAAAATAATAATTATTTATGACGCGGAATCTTTATTTACGTGCTGTTTTTTTATATTCTTATTCGTTTTTTTTTCCAAAGTTTAAGATAAAGTATTTTATTTATGTTTTAATTTTTGCTGGTAAATTGCACTTTCTGGGCCCCAAGAGACGCTGCAGAAGGCATCTGGACCCCATAGGGAAACGACCGGCTGGTCGCTTATGTATTTTTAAACTATAAATAGATTTGAACTGCAGTGATGCAATCAACTGTCTTCTAAATCATTTTTTTACTTTTCATTTACTTTAAAAGTTAAATTTACAGAATTTCCATACTCTAATTTTTTTTCTAATCATTTAAAGAATCATTCCCTTTTTTATTATATTAAGTTTCATTACTGCAATTAAATTTTCTTTCTGTTTGAAACAATTCTTATAATATCCACTTATTTGATTTAACCCAAATCGTAAAAATATAATAGAGTGCTTTATAGTGCAGTCTTTTTCTCCTTTTTCTCAATATTTTTGAATGATGATTATCCTAGAAATGGAGACATCAGTGTGTAAAGAGACTCTAGAATGACTAAAATTGAACTAATGTTGTAATATATTTTTGGTATGATGAAGTCTAAATATATTGCTTTCCTATATTGCTGTATTCTAGTTGTCAAGTAATAAGTTATCTTGTATCTTAAATTAAATTTTCATATTCTTTTAAAAAATTCTTGTAATATCCTGTTGTTTAATTTAAACTAAATTCTAAAAATATAAAAAAAAGTGCTTTACACTTCAATTCTTTTTACATTTTCTTAATATGTCAGAATGACGATTATCCCCGAAATGGAGACATCAGCATGTAAAGAGACTATAGAATGCCTAAAACTGAACTGATGTTGTATATATTTTGGGCAGTCTAAATGTAAATTTTTCCTATTTTTTCTAAGTAACACAGTTATCTTGCATCTTAAATTTGTATGAAAACAAAATGGACATTTGAAAGTAATTTAATGTTTTAGCACTAGAACGACCGATGTGGGTTATCATCTGTGGTAACATCTGTGACCCAAGACGCATTTTTTCGCTCGTATCACTGTTATTTTTCAAAATAAAACTTTGAAATTGTTTGACTTTTCCTAAATATACAATATAATGTCTTAACACGAATTTAGGAAAAATCCAAGTAATACTTTTTTATATACGGGTCGGTATACCTAGAATTCCCGTGCGTAAAATGTAATTAAAAAATCATTGAACTACATATATTTAATTTTTGTTCTGTTTTAATAACTTATTAATCCCTAGGAAGATTATTAAAAAATTCAAATTGGATGATTAAATATCTATTATTTGAAAGATATTTCTTACTTTTCATTTCATACGAGCTGACAAAATCTCAAATTATCTATTCTGAAATTAGAAATTTAAATTTTCTTTGATTGTATCTAATGACTAAATTTTCATATTATGTAATGTTCTAGATGTTAAATTTTATGAATCATTAAATAAAAATCATTTTTTTAAACACCAAACCTTATTGTGTGTCTATATTCCCCATATAAAACAAGAATCGCATCACCAAAGTCCATGGGACAGATATGACCTACTCCGGTAGTTGTAACAAGAAACACGATAGTTCTAGTGTTAAAGATAAGCTATCTTAAGGTTTAGAAGTATAAAACACCTTTTATATAAGTTACACTTTTCAGTTCTGAAAAATTTGAACATTTTTAACTTGGTGTAAAAATTGCTTCACCTTATTTATAATTGAATATATATAAAAATAATTTAATATTTGGATTGCAGTTTAGTTAATATAATATAGCTGCAGTGGTTTTAAGTAAAACCTGACAAATATGTCAGTAATTAATAATGTATAGAATTAATTTATCATAAAACTAGCTTTATATAAAGAGGAAATATTTCTAAAATTTACTTTTATAAGAAATATTTAACCTGAAACATTTCTCGATGTTATGCTTTTCAAATAATTTAATATTTAAATCCTTATATTTGTTTACTGATATTTAAACTTGAGAGCATTCAAATTTCTTTTTATATTTTCTTTTCTTATTTATCGAAAAGTTTAAATTTACATTTTCAGAATTTTCATACTCTAATTTAATTTTTTGAAGAATCATGACCTGTTTTATTACTTTCAGCTTCATTACAGTAATTACGAAAGTGCCATTTTACTTGTACTTTTAAAAGAATTCTCGGAATATCCTCTTGCTTCATTTAACCCAAACCCTAAAAATATATTAGAGTGCTTAACACTTCAGTTCTTTTCGCATTTTCTTAACATCTCAGGAGGGCGATTATCGCAGAAATGGAGACATAAGCCGGTAAGGAACTTTAAAACGCCTCTGATTCGACTAAAACAGAACTTATCTCAGAAATAAAGTAGATTAAATATACTTTTACTATTCTTGTTATATTCTTCTTGTTAAGTAACTGTTATACTACAGCTTAAAGTTGTATGAAAAGAAGGGAACTTTAGAAAATAATTTTATTCTTAAAAAACAACGTATTTTAAGCTTTAGCAGAATGAAAAATATTCAGTATATATTAAACTTTGCGCTTTGAAATTAATATATCTTACGTAGAGGTTTTCAATAAATCTGAAAAAAAAATCGACGTTTAATGTAATATAATTTTAAATATTAAAAAGTCAAACTTTTTGAAAAGATTTTATAACATTTATATTATCTTTTCATATTTTTCGAAAAGTTTAAATTTACATTTTCACAATTTTCATACTCTAAATTTAATCTTTTGAAGAATAATATCCTGTTTTATTACTTTCAGCTTCATTACAGTAATTACGAAAGTACCACTTTTACAGAATTCTCGGAATATCCTCTTGCTTCATTTAACTCAAATCCTAAAAATATATTTGAGTGCTTAACACTTCAGTTCTTTTCACGTTTTCTTACCATCACAGGAGGGCGATTATCGCAGAAAGGGAGACATAAGCCTGTAAGAGACTTCAAAACGGCTCTGATTGGACTAAAAGTGAACTTATTTCAGAAATAAAGTACATCAAATATACTTTTACTATTCTTGTTCTATTCTTCTTCTTAACTAACAGTTATCCTACAACTTAAAGTTGTATGAAAAAAGTGAACTCTAGAAAATAATTTTATGCTTATAAAACAATATTAATTATGCTTTGAGAGAATGAAAAGTGTTCAGTACATTTTAACTTTGCACTTTAAAATTAATTTACCTTACCTAGAGGTTTCTCAATAAATCTGAAAAAAAAATCAACAAAAAATGTAATATAATTTTAAATGTTAAAAAAAAAAAACTTTTTATATATAATAATTATTTCTAAAGACTATTTTTAGGAAAAATATTTAATGCCAATTATGTTTCGTTGTTAGATAAGAAATATTGTAACTCTTACTTTTTTTTAAAAATTTTGTTAGCAATATTTAAATTTGAACTCAATCAACATTTATTTAAACACTTTTTACTTATCTCTCAAAAAGTTTAAATTTGGATTTCCACACTCTAAAATAACTCTAACCGTTTGAAGAATTTATTATATTAAAGACTTGCTGTCTGTTTGTATTTCACAACACCTCCCCTTAGAATATGGAACGTTGGGCGAAGAAATTAACAACAGTTATTTGAATGAATACGAGTATGTCATAATAAGGCTCAGAGTTCTAAAATTTGAATCCACTTTTGAGATAATAATTGTTTTGTACTTTTTAACAAGATTTCTCTGAAAGGTGGCAACTAAATTACTCCATATTTACGGGTTAAAGACGAGTATAAAATAAAAGAGATTATTTTTTGTTATTACCGTCATTTTCTAATTAAAATTTAAACGTGAAATTATTTTAAATTTTAATAGAAGGTGAATAAAACTCTTATGAAATTATGTTGTAAAATTTGAAGAAATAAAAACTTATTTTCACATATTTAGACATCATGAAACAATATATTTTACAGAACCAAAAATCGTATATCGAGCCATTAACATTTAGAAATGATTACGGAAATTTTTTCAGCTTCATATTCAGTCATAGAGGAAGATCTAACATTTTAAAATCCGTGCGAGTATCTATCTATGTAACCTCAAAAACTCGGAAATCACAGAGGACATGGCTACGAAATTTGGCTCACGGGTTACTGGTAAGGGGCTCATGAACGATTGGGGCAAAAAATTCGAAAATTTTAAATAGATATTTTTTTATTTTATGTTTTTGACGAATTTTTGATTTTTTTATGTTTAACCCGTAATTGCACGACTTCTAAATATTTACTGTAATGTGAGATATACATATTACGTACGCCACGCTGCAATAGTAAGAAGCTGCAGCGGGTATTACGATAATTCTTTTACATCACATACATAATTAGACACATAATTAGAGATTATTTAAGGGCGCTTAATTATTACCTTTTTTAAAAAATAAAGGAAAACATTGTATCACAAACATCAACAAAACTTGTCATTCTATTTATCCCCTTATTCCAAAGATATCGTTTTATCGTCTGCTGCCATAACAACATGATAAATTAAATTTCATTTAAAAAATGCACAGTAGTAGAAAAATATTTTTCTAAATTGAATTTTTTAATAGACATAACAAATTTTTTATATTCATAAACATTAGTTTGGTTGTACTGATTTTTATTTTTTATTTTGGTTTTCGAATGAAATTCATGAACTACTTTAATCCTTAACGGCTGTTAGCGGTCTCACAGACTGCGGATGTTTTCAATTTTTACAGTTTAACTTTTTACCTATAGATGCTAGGAAATTTTGTTTCGTTTAGAGTCTTAGTTCTAAAGCTAGAGACTTCTAAATAGGATAGTTTTAATTATAATAGCCCTGCGTATAAAGTTTAGCACAAAAACAGAGTCCTACGAGTTAATCGTGACTTTTATTCATTTTTCGATTAAACGGTCTCATAGATCTCTCACAGTAGCTATGCGATAATTTCTGTCACATCAGTTAAGAGAATGCAATTATGTTTATGTGGACAATTATTGCCCCCTATTCACAAGAACAGTGTCCTATGAGTTAATCGTGACTTTTATTCATTTTTTGATTAAACGGTCTCAGAGACCGCTCACAGTAGCTATGCGATAATTTCTGTCACAGCAGTTAAGAGACAAGCAATTATGTTTATGTGAACAATTATTGCCCCTACTCACAAGAACAGTGTCCATGAGTTAATCGTAACTTATCTTCATTTTTCGATTAAACGGTCTCAGAGACCGCTCACAGTAGCTACGCAGTAATTTCTGTCACAGCAGTTAAGAGATAAGTAATTATGTTCAATTATGTATTTCCATATACCTTTTATCAGAACGAATATTTCGAGAGTCCGAAAAAAATAGTTCTGTACTATCGAGGTTACTGAAATGTTTATGTGGACAATTATTGCCCCCTATTCACAAGAAGTGAATTTAAAAAATCTTATAACAATAGTCGTTAGGAGGCGACCGTAATACTTACCCATCATGGATATGCATAATATAAAATATGAAAATAAAACATGTGTAAACTATTTACAAAATGCATTGCAATTCGAATAAAATTGTGGCTTGATGACGTCCTAAACTTTAAATGCTCTGTTATTGAATTGCGTAAAAGAAACATCCTTATAACTCCAAAAATGATAATCCTATTTACTGCATCGAATTAAGTGTCTCATTTCCATTTAAAATTTGAATGAAATACAGGGTCATGAAAAATTCGAAGAGTGTGAAAAATAGGATTACAAATATCTCGGCAACTAATTTTCCGATCGACTTCATTCTTTATGCTAAATTTATGTTATTTTATTGTCTTTTATATTCATTCCTTAAAATAACCAATTTCGAACATTTTTATATACCTTTTATCAGAACGAAAATTTAGAGAGTCCAAAAAAAAATAGTTCCGTATAATCGAGGTTACTGAAATTCAATAAGTTTCTTCCCATTATTACATACTAAGGACATACCAAATTTCAAGTCTCTATGTCAATTTGTTCGGGAGATAGAGCGTTTACATACACACAGACACACAGACATACAGACACAAAGACACAAAGATAGACGGACGGCAATTTTTTTTTCTAAAAATATGTTTTCCGGAATTTCCAGTGTCTGAAACGTGTAAATTCGTCAAAAAAATTGTTCGATTTTCAGTACGATTACAAAATTTACCCTGTACTACGTATGATGGGTAAGTAATAAAATACTTTGAAAGATGGTGGTAAAAACGTTTCACAAGGACAAAAAATAAAACACTTTTTGGGGTTAAAGGCTAAAAATAGCATTTCTTTTTGAGGGTTTCGTTCATCTCACGAAACCCTATTACTCCCGCTGCGTTGTCTGTCCGTCACAGAGCCATTCTCAGAAACTAGGTAACTTACAGAGTTGAAACTTTGTGTATATCTAGCTGAATACCAGCTATGAAGTTCAAAATATTAAAACTTGAAAAAATCGTATTATTTTAATAAATAGAGATAAAAAACCAAAATTCTAACAGTATTTTCCTATTAAATTTAAATATTTTTCGTTAAAGCAGATGCCAAAAATTAAAAATTTACAATGAAATTCTTTCTACAATAATTAATTTTCTACTGGACGATTTCCACGTGAAAAATAAAAATTAAATTTTAAGTTTCATCCATTGAAAAAACATTAATATGAAATAAAAATGATTGACGTCATAGTGGTAATAAAACGGAAATTTTCAAAGTTTCTGAATAATACAAGGAGTATGAGTTGTGTATGTACACAAAGCAGATTAATATCACGTCATTAGAGAATTAAAAAGAAAAAAACTGACGTCATATTGGAAGTTTAACGAATTTTTCAAATGTTTGAGACTAATACAAAGCGAGTATCAATAGGAGTAATAGAGAATAGTAAATATGTGAGTTTGACAAACATATTGAATAATGATAAAAATCCCGATTATGGGAATATTCGCATATTTTAACGTTGTGCAGGTTTACAACATGTTTAACTTTGAAATTATTTATTTAAATATCGCATTTAGTCCGCATGACAGATATTATTATGACAGAATATAATAGCTGGCTTCGCTCGCTATTGGGCTGGTTTAGATATTCGAGAAAACCAAAAAATAGACCGGTAAATTTTTACTTTACAACAAACATGACTTTTTTTTTTTTTTTGGATTTATTAAAGAAAGGATAAAGTGTTATGAAAGGAATATTAAGCGAAACCTTTTGAGCGATCTTCGATCACCCTTACCCACTTGTTTCTTGTAAAGCCTTTACTTTAATTCAAATAGGTAAAATATATTGTTATCAGTTCGTTAAAGTGACGTCTTTTGTAATTCAACTAGCCACAAACCAAATCTTAAAACAATAATATAAATTGATAAATAATGTTTTGCCTCAAAAATCACGTAATCTGCGAAAGATAATTTTCGCAATTTTTATGTAAGAAAATACATTGTAAATATGATTTCTTACTTGATATGTAGTATTTAATAAAATTCATCTAATAATTCTTTTTTTAATGTACAATAATATTGGATTTCTTTTTACCTAAATAGAAATATCTTATTCAATGCAAGTGCAACGCATCCAGTAGCAACGCATCTAGTAATTTCCTATTTTATCACTCTCGATTTCATTACATACAAAAGGGCAATTTTTGCCGTACTTAAAAAAAAAAAAAAAAAAAAAACTCTGAATATGAGTTTAGCTTTATTTAAACAAAATCGCAAAAAGTCCTTAACACTTCGGTTCTTTTCGCATTTTCTTAGTATCTCAGGTGTGCGATTATCCCAGAAATAGAGACATCAACGTTTAGAGAGACTTTAGAACGTCTATCATTGCACTAAAACAGAATATAGTTCGGAAATAAAATAAAATGAGTGTATATTCACCCTTTATTGTTGTATTCAAGTAACTAAAAGATCTATAATGCATATAAATGTCATATGTAAATAATGTAGAACGAAAAGTCATCCGTCAAGAAGAGATTATAAAAAATTTTCCAACATATTCAGAATACTGTAAAAAAACATCACAGTCTAATAACGAAAGGACAATGTCTAAGTAAACAATTTGAAAAATTCATAACACATTTGAAAACGCAATTTCATCTCATTACGATGAATAGTCGGAAAAATATTAAAGTTATTTTGTGCAGCCCTATATATAAGATTTGTATTTAGATTTGTATATATACTACATGGTATGCTAAACTTTAGTTCAGTTAGGAATCGCATAGCACAGCTGAAAATTCCCCTTCAGCAGTTTCCGCCAATAAATAGAAATGTACTCGAGATTTTTTGCGTAGCCCTGTATGTTATTTACATAATTTATGCACACCAAGTAATATACAAAACATTTGTTAAATTTAAAAATGCGTACCAGATCTGAAAATGCACATTCTGCAATTATCGTTCATATAGAGTACTCTAACGGAATTATTTGTGTGTACTTGTAAATGAACGGTGAATGCTAAGCACGCCATGTTTTATAGTCAGTATTATCTACTGCACCTCAGTGATATATATCAATTTGAATATGTTTGAAATAGTGTAGCATCATTAAAATGCACTGCAAACGATTTTTCCCATAGACCGTAGTACAACGGAATTCTTTTCAGCTTCCCTGTAAAGGAACTATAAACGCTACACACTTTATTTTTAATACAAATCATGCCACAGTACACCTCAATAACGTATATGAATTGCATGATAATTCGAGTGTAGTTATGCGAATTAGAGCACTGACAGACATACGCACATAGACGGATAGACAAAGCGAATTCATAAACACTTTTCAACTTTGTTGAAACGTGTTAATCCTGAAGAAAAAGATAAGAAATTGATTTCAAACATCAATATTTTTATAATTGTTACTTTGTGTTAGAAATCACTTTCTTGAAGAATATCAACAAATTCAGATTTCAAACAATTTTACATCTATATCGAAAGAAGAAGTTTGATAAAATATATTCAAATATTTTCCTATAAACAAAGAAGTGTTTTCGTCGAAAAATATTTATTATATGGATGAAACACATGGAGTATAACGTAAAATCTTCTTAAATCCCCCATAAAAATATGTAAAACACAACGCGATTCGAAAAAAAATATGTTTTTTTTTTTCCTTATCAGGCACAAACAAGAAATGATACCACATTGAAAGCTGGAACAAGACATGTAAATTAATCCACTGCAAATTTAGAGATGTTAATATTTAGAACCATCGGCATTAATTTTTTTCTATAGAGTGAACTTGCAATTTTTTTTTAATTGATAGTAGTCTATAATTTTATTTTTATAACGATATACATTTTATTTAAAACAACTCATATTATTCTTCTGCATTATCAAATGTTTCAGGTTTATTTTATATATCTACGCTAGATATGAATTTTTAGGACAAAAAGTGTAATGGGAACTCTCTGTCACACAAAAAAAATAATTAAATGAATAACGTTTCTTTCTAAAAAATCTTAGAAATCTTTATAAAACTTTTCTTCTCAGTTAAAGGAGATCATGTTTGTCAGAAGATGTTGTCTGTTTTAGGTAGATTTCGTAAGAAATACTACCTATTACATTCTCAGCTAAGTTGGAAATTTTGAAAAATTTTTGCAGATCTACGCCGATTATGACTCCCAGAACCCAAAACCACCCCCAGTTCAAAAGTTTATCTATCTATCTATCTATCTATCTATCTATCTATCTATCTATGTCACTTTTTTCTGACCACGATAACTGGAAAAATTCTGCATAAATCTCTTCCAAACTGATACATAAAATCAAGGGTCATAAAATCTCGGTCAAGTTCGTTAATGAGCAAAATTGAACCAAGGGAGGGGGGGAAATGGGGGGCTTTTTGTGAAAACAGATAAATCCTCATAATTTCTTTATTATTATACGTATCGAATCCGTTTAAAGTTATTATTACTTCTAGGAAAAGGGCCGAAAATGTATGTATGACAGATTTTTGATATAATTAAAAATGGCCCCAAGGGGGAAAAAGGGGGGGGGGGGTTTAGAAGAAAGAAAATCATAGCTTCGTCAATTCACAAGATATCAAATCCGCGTAAATTTATTATTAATCCTCTTAGTATTATCTAAAACTTTTATATTGACATGTTTTTTATAGGACCAACCGTTATAGCAAAAAAAAAAATTAAAACCAAAACAAACCCCTGCCGGCTCCGCCTGCAAACAAGTTATTTTTCGAAGTAGGCGGTTCCAACTCCCGCATCTTTTCGAAACTGATACATAAACTCAAGGGTCATAAAATCTCGGTCAAGTTCGTTAATGGGCAAAATCGAACCAAGGGGGGGGGGAAATGGGGGGGGGGCTTTTTGTGAAAACAGAAAAATCCTCATAATTTCTTTATTATTATACGGATCGAATCCGTTTAAAGTTATTATTACTTCTAGGAAAAGGGCCGAAAATGTATGTATGACAGATTTTTGATATAATTAAAAATGGCCCCAAGGGGGGGGGGGAAAGGGGGGTTTTAGGAGAAAAAAAATCATAGCTTCGTCAATTCATAAGATATCAAATCCGAGTAAATTTATTATTAATCCTCTTAGTATTATCTAAAACTTTTATATTGACAAGTTTTTTATAGGACCAACCGTTATAGCAAAAAAAATAAAATAAAAACAAAACAAATCCCTGCCGGCTCCGCCTTGCCAAATAGTTATTGGGCAAAAATGTATCGAAATTCTTGCACGCATAACACCTGCATTCGTACCTCACATATAGGTGTCTGAATTTAAAGAAAAGGGAGTTTTAGAAAGATATAAGAATAGCTTTTCAACGTGCAGCACGGACAAATATAAAGATATAATGCAAAATTCTTAGGAAAGCCACTTCAATTGAAATAAGCCCAGGTGTATGAAATCTCAGGTGCGCATAACAAGCCCCTGTAAAAGGATAGGCATAACAACGTTCCAAGAAATTACAATTGATAAGGGATGCAAGAATACATAACGCGATCTCACCGAAAGTGGGGACTAATAATTTATAGATAGGGGTGTCCCCCTTTCTTCCCCAAAGGCGCACGTGTCCAGAACCGGGGCGACACCAGCACGGAAAGGGGAATATATATTATAATATTAAAGGAGTTATAGCATTTTAGATGATGTCCAATGATTTTGTCCCAAGGCGGGGATTTTAACAAAAGAAAGCTAAGCTATCCACTAACACAAAATTAGGGGGGCTAAGAGAGGGCGTAGAAAGACACCGATTGGATCTCAACGGTTTCTATGGGGCGTTTGAGAAAAGGAAAAAAAAGGGTAAAAAAGGGATGAGGAGAAAAAAAAAAAGGTTAATTATGAGATGGAGTTTTGGGGAGTGCGGAAAAAGATTGAATATGATGAGTGAATGAGCACCGAGTAGTTTTGAATAAAAATATAGTGGTTAGTGAGAAAGATTTGGACCTTTCTGGGAGTCTAAAGGATCTAAGTGCCTGGAATGATGACTTCGCTGCTTTACCTAGGATTAACAGGTAAACATTTCGTTATTTATATCATATTTTGATGTTCTTTGATTTTAGTTAAAAGATATCCAAATCACTAATGTTAGGCGTACAGATAGGCATCCTTTAAATTAATATTATATATTTATAACAGAGTTGTACTGCTTTATATTGTAATTGTGCTATTTACTCATATTGATTCCTTAATAAATATACTTGTAACTTAGACATTTATATTTCTGTTTTATTTGTCTATAATTTAATTTGCTACAGGAGGCGGGCTATGCATGAACTCTCGGGTTTTAACTTCGCAAACTATACGGCCTTATAAATAACTATAAATTAATAATAATAATATTTAACTCTTGCAAAAAAAGATAACTTCAATTATCCGATTAAATGAAGTAATTAAATAAAAATAAATACACCTGTAGCCCAGCAGCCTGCAAACAAGTTAGTTTTCGAAGTAGGCGGTTCCAACTCCCGCATCTTTTCGAAACTGATACATAAAATCAAGGGTCATAAAATCTCGGTCAAGTTCGTTAATGGGCAAAATCAAACCAAGGGGGGGGGGGGGGAAATGGGGGGGCTTTTTGTGAAAACAGAAAAATCCTCATAATTTCTTTATTATTATACGTATCGAATCCGTTTGAAGTTATTATTACGTCTAGGAACAGTGCCAAAAACTTATGTATGACAGATTTTTGATATAATTAAAAATTGCCTTAAGGGGGGGAGGAAAGGGGGGTTTTAGAAGAAAAAAATTCATAACTTCGTCAATTCCCAATATTTCAAATCCGCTTAAATATATTATAAATCCTCTTAATATTATCTAAAACTTTTATATTGACATGTTTTTTATAGGATCAACTCTTATAGCAAAAAAAAAAAAAAAAAAAAAGAAAAAAATCCTTGCTGGCTTCGCCTGCAAACAAGTTTCGTTTCGAAGTAGGCGGTTCCAACTGCAGCATCATCGCAAAAAGGTCATTTCTTCCGCAATTCCCGACAAACAGGCACCCCACGTTCAGCGTCTTCGAAATCTACCTGTGCCTGTAGGCCGAGCCGTCAGGGATTTTTTTTAATTTTCATTTTATATTAAAAAATATTTTATGTAAGAGAACTTGTAATCTCGACTGCATTATTTTTTTAGCACTTTCGAACGTAGTTGAAAAGTGTTTCTGAATTCAGTTTGCCTGTCTGTATGACCGTTTGTCCGTCTATCCGTGCTCTAACTAGAGTAAATATACCTTATCTAAATATACTTGGATTAAAATGTAGTTTTTTTTATGTTAATTAGTTTCACTATAAAATGTTCATTATTGAAAATGAAGTATGTAGCATTTATAGTTTATTTACATGGACACACAAAAGAATTAAATTACTTTGTGGTGTAACTAGAAAAATCATTTGTGTTGCATTTTATTTAAATTGCTTATTAAGATCTCATTTCATTGTATGAAAAAGTGAAAATTTTTAATAATATTCTCTAAGTGTCTAAGTATTGGAGAGGGTTAATAATCTACAAAACACTAAAAATGAATAAACAACACAAGAAATAAATAAACAAGAAATAAAATAAATAATAATATTAAAGAAATAACAATAATAATAAATAATAATAATAATAATAATAATAATAATAATAATAATAATAATAATAATAATAATAATAATAAATAAATAAATAAATAAATAAATAAATAAAATAAATAAATAAACACAAAAAATAAATAAAAACACATAAAATAATCTACAAAATCTTCAAATATTAGATAGTGTTATTTTGCAATGAATTCTAATGGGAACAAACACTATAGTTACCTTGCACCCAAAAATAAATAAATAAATACAGTTTGTTTCTGAAAGATTAAATCTTCAAATGTTTTACTTTCTTTCATTACAAACTATCATTTTATACCGTTTCATCAGACAATCTTTATCTTTATAGAAGATTTTTGATCTAAATTATTATTATATGAGTCACACCAGAAGCTTTTTACTTTTTACAACCAATACCATTAAAGTTTAGGAAATTACTATCACATTTTATTTTGTATTTCTTACTGGGTATAGATTAGTAATTTCTGTTTTTATGACTCTAGTTCCTTTCTGTGACTGCAGACACACATCTTTAGCAACATTTAAAAAGAGTTTCTGAATGACTTTCTCACTTTATTTGCTCAAAATCGTAAAAATATATGAAGGTACTTTATGCTTTCGTTTCTCCTAACTTCTGATAATATCTTACGAGAACAATTACCCTGAAAACGATGATAATAACGTCTAATAGGATATTCTGATGGAGAAGTAAGAATAAAATGAAAAATCTTTTAAAAAATTTAGCAGTAGTAATTTTCCCATATAATAATGATGGGTAAAATATTTCCACTGTTGAGATATCATTTAAATAAAATGTATTTTCTAGTTGAAATATATTTAGTATACTAAAGAATGTTTGTAGAATCTATATATATATTTGTCTTACGTGGCGCGGAAATAGGGCTGAATTTCTACCTTATCGTTGGCAACAATCGTAGTTTCCACAGCTCAGACCAATGAACAGAAAGATTGTGTTAGCCCCGCCTCCAATATGGCGGAAATTGTCAGAGCAGTGAAACTGAAGCTAGCAATTATTAAAAATAAAATAATATGAACGTAATCCAAAGCGTCTGAGATGATTCCTCATTTTAATTATGAGAAATAGTGTTAATTTCAAATGAATTCATTTTTTTTTTCAAATGAATTCATTTAGAATTTATTTACGAATTTCACTCACACAAAAAATCGAAGATAATAACATATAAACTTTCTAGAATGCCCTGCTGCCATCTGTTGCCGTTTTATTGAAGTAAAAATAATTTCTTTTGCAGAAATTATAATCAATTAGAATAATAAAATGTTGAACGAAATTTAAACAATCATTGATGAAACTATCTTACGTAGTTTTTTTTTTTTTTTTTTTTTTTTTTTTTTTAATGAATTTAAGCCGTGCTGTACAATATTATAGGTGCTAATTATGTTTCCAAGATCCTCTTTTCATAGTATTTAAATTATTTATATGACCATTAGTAGCATCAACTAAATGCATTTTTAGTTGCGTTTTCAACAGAGTTTTCAATTACTTTTTTACATTAAAAAAATTGTCAATTTCATATGTTCAAATGATTTATTGTAGTACTTATTCCGGCTAGAATTACTAGAAAAATAAAATGAGGCGAGCGAGCAGTGACCGCGTAGCGGTCTCAATGTGCATTGCCTTGCAATTCACCGGGGGTTGGCGAGCGTTAGCGAGTAGGGGGCTGAGCCCACTAGTATAAATAAATTCATATACAAGGATACATTTAAAAATATGTAGAGTCTAGTTGAACTCAGTTTGTATGTGGAGGGTGGCCGCTTACACACTTCTCGCGAAATCTTTACATTTCACAAAAAGCAAGGTAAAACTGGTTAATTTGTCGTAGCAATGTCTTGTACCGTAAAATCACCAGTAGCGGGCCACTTATACCGGGAAACAATGTCTGATTAATAATGCAAAAATAAAATATCCACAGTTATTTGCAATTAACTGATAATTGGTGAAAGAATTTTGAGAATTGGGAAATTATAATAATTCATTTGGAATCAAAAAACTATTTATAAACTTTTATATAACATTGTGGTAAACTACTGGAGGGAGTGGTGTACTATTGGAGCACTTACCTCAGATTGTATTATATGCAAAAAATTGGATATGGACTAGAGTGAGACACCCTCTTTGTTTGACAAAATAAGTGGATTGCAGCCATCGTTTCCCAAAACGAAAAAATGTTGTTGTAGTATTATCGTCCACGTTTAAATTTACCTAATGTTTTTTGAACCACCCTAAATACTCCAATAAATAACGCACGTAGAATGAGAGTAGTCTAATATAACCAAGGTTTAAGTGAATTTAAATTCAGTATTTATTTGTGGGTTTAATTTCCAATATATGCTTATATAACGACTATCCTGTATTGCAAACAACATTAAAGACGTGAGTATATAAAACATCACAAATTTACTGAATGGTGTATACAAATGTCAAATTAAAAATTTTATACATACATGTGAATGGGATGCATGTGGTTTTGCAGTTCCCATAGCATGCCGACCGCAGCGAGTAGAGGTGCAGCCCGAGTTCCCACGCAAACTCATTAGGTCAGCAACAACGATACACAATAAAGATGATGACTAAGTGTTTCGCCTCTCTGGCCTGGGAACGGAATATTAAGATTATCGTCAGATCTACTTTGGAGATTGACTTGTCCGGTTGGCTTGAGGCACGACGGCCTAGCTCCGGTCTGATGTCGGAAAGACGCGTTAGATGCCGGTAACTGCGGCAGAATCACCCCCTATCCCCCTTAACCCTGTATATAACCTGTAATTAGTCTGTATATGTAACTGTGTTTTACTCCAGAGATTAAAATAGTATAGTTTTTTACAAAAGACTCTTCAATAATCTCACCAGCCTAATTATTATTAGTAGTACATCATTATTACATACATTAAAATTAAAAATATCGCGTTTCGACCACCTTCTATGGTCATCCTCAGGAAATATTTGTTATATTGCTTCTAAAGATTTCAAATGCGAAAAACAATCCGTCCGTTGCCACATTATTATTGCCGTCCACAAATTAAAAAAATAGTATTAATTTGTGGACGGCAATAATAATGTGGCAACGGACGGATTGTTTTTCGCATTTGAAACTTTAGAAGCAATATAACAAATATTTCCTGAGGATGACCATAGAAGGTGGTCGAAACGTCGATATTTTTAATTATAATGTATGTATAAAATTTTAAATTTGACATTTGTATACACCATTCAGTAAATTTGTGATGTTTTATACTCATTTCTTTAATGTTGTAATGTTTCATGGTGTAATCGTCCATCATTTATATCTGTATTGCAAACTTCACAAAATTTAAAATTTTATCACCTATCTTTTCAGTGTATTTTAATAATTAATTTTCCTTTATCAATTTTGCTTTACCTTAATAAAACTTAAATATCAAAATGCTTTAAAATATAAATGTATAGTATAATTATACTACATCTATTGTTTTAAATGTGTTGACCAGGTTCTTTTTATAATAATAATAATAATAATAATAATAATAATAATAATAATAATAATAATGATATCGATGTGTTTTTATCATAAACGACATGATCGTTGAAAGAATGAGACAACTCACCTGCTTAAAAAAATACCCATGGGTTCTTCCACAAAAATATTTGAATGAATTATTTTTAGATTTAATTTTGGAATAATAGTTCAATGAGTAATTTTTAATTATACTGATAAGTTATATAAAATATAAATAAGTTTGTGTAAATAAAAAATTACATTTTTTAAACAAATGTTGAGAAACTTTGAAAGTAACTGTTGGGGAAAATATTTTACTTCATTTCTTTAATTTGAGATTATTACTTTTGGAGTAACTTCAAAATTAAGTACTTAATTTTATTAGAAAATCCCTAACATTTGCTGGCATATATTTACAAAAGTTTTCATACATAAATATTTTCCAAGTAAAGACATAAGTTTTCTATTCAAATGTCAAATACCTTAAAGTAACACCTTACATAAATCTTCATAGTGTCGACAAACTTTCTTTCTAGATATTTTCTTTTTACAGCATGCAGCTTTAAACGTTTGGAAGAAATAACTTAAAGGAATTTAAATATTGACTACAGCAAAAAAAAATCGAAATTAACATAATACTAACATAAATATTTAGCTTACATGTACATAAAATATTTTACTCGATTTTTCTTGTTGCGAATTGCTAAGTAGTTTTGAAACATCTACTTCTTTGAAGCATATTCTTATTTCAAATACTTTTAAATATGCAAATATAGATTACGTTGCATATTAGAAAATAAATTGCGTCAACACTTAAAGCGAATTGTTAATTAAAAAACGAAGAATTTTTAAGATACTGGTCAAACAATGTATTTTACCTCTAGTTCTAAATGGTTGTTTATTACTTCTTCCTTAATATTTGCTTAGAACTACTTACAAAGCGGATGTACATATTTCTTTTCTTAACAAGATTTGTTACTTTTCGAACACTTCTATACATAAATATTTCTCAAGTAAAGAAATAAATTTTCTATTCACATGTCAAGTACCTGAAAGTAATACCTTACTTATATAAATCTTCAACGTGGCGACAAAAGGTTTTTAAACAAAATTTTCTTTAGAATGGGATTCAAATTTATTCAAAGATATTAATCTTTGAATAAATAATTTAAAGAAACTCAAATATTTACTAGCACAAAGTAAAATTTTAAATTATACACAAGTAATAGTTTTACCTTAAACACATTTAAAATATTTTACACTATTTTTTATTACGCCTTCGTGTCTTTATTTGAAGCATTTTCGATTAATTTCAAACACTTTGAAACATAGAAAAATTTATTACTTTGTATATTGGAAAATTTATTACGTTTTGACATTTTACCTATATAAATCTTGAACAAAATTCTTTTTGCAATACGACTTTAATCGCTTTGACGAAATAACTTAATGAAGCTAAAATATGACTAGTAGAAAATAAATTTTCAAATTGTACATAATATTAAAATAAGTTTTGTCTTGAATACATCCCAAATGGACAACACAATTTTTCTTGTTACGCATTTGTGTTTATATTTGAAACATTTCAATTCGTTTCAAATATTTTGAATTACTTTGACTTGCAGAATCAAATTTGAAATTACATATAATATTAACATAAGTACTGTCGTAAATACATTTCAAAATTTTGCTCTATTTTTTTGTAACGTGTTAATGTGAATATTTGATTAATTTCAAATAATAATTATTTCAATTAATTTCAAACACTATGAAGTATGCAAAATTTTATTACATTGTGTATTGGAAAAGTGTATGTTTTTAAAACAAATTTTAATATAAAATATGAAAATTTTTGTAAGTAATAGCCATTAAACATTTTGTAGGTAATAGTCATTTTTAAAACCATTCTTTAATGCTTGTTTATTGTTTTAAAGAAAAAAAAACATTCTCAATGTTTTAGAAAAAATATTTACATAACGGATGTACATATTTCTTTTCTTAACAAGATTTGTTATTTTTCAAATACTTCCATGCATAAATAATCCTCAAGTAAGGCCATAAATTTTCAATTCACATGTCAAATACCTGAAAGTAACACCGTACTTACATAAATCTTCAGCTTGATGACAAAAACTTCTTTCAACATTTTCTTTTCCCAGAATGTGGCTAAAACACTTTTCAAGAAGTATTTTAAAGCGACTAACATATTGACTAACAAAAAGAATTTTTTAACTTATACATAATATTATGTGCAGATTCTTAGTTTAGAGGCTTTACACTGTTGTTGTTGTTCGTCAGCTTTTATCATTATTTAAATCATATTCCTATAATTTTAAATACATTGAAATATGTATATTTTTATTACGTTCTGTACTGAAAAGTTAAAAACATCTTTTCTAAATGTCTAATATTATTAAATTTTTCATGTATTTATTTATGTATTTTTGGTATTTGTTTCATTGTTACTTCGATATCAAAATTAGAAGATGTGATAGGTTTTAAAACGGTTTTCCTAAGGTGATATTCGTGTCTTGGAGGAAAACGTTAAAAAATAATTTTTTAACTTACAAATAATATTATGTGCAGATTTTTAGCTTAGAGCCTTTACACTGTTGCTCGTTGTACGAGCTTTTATCATTATATAAATCCTATTCATATCATTTTAAATACTTTGAAATATGTAAATTTGTATTTCGTTTTGTATTGATAAGTTAAAAACATCTTTTCTAAATGCCTTAATTTTTCACGTATTTATTTATGTATTTTCGGTATTTGTTTCGTTGTTTCTTCAATATCAAAATTAGAAGATGTGATAGGTTTTAAAACGTTTTTTCCTAAGGTGATGTTCGTATCTTGGAGGAAAACGTTAAAAAAAATAATTTTTTAACTTACACATAATATTATGAGCAGATTCTTAGCTTAGAGCCTTTACAGTGTTTCTCGTTGTACAGGCTTTTATCAATATTTAAATCCTATTCATATCATTTTAAATACTTTGAAATATGTAAATTTTTATTAGGTTTTGTACTGATCAGTTAAAAATGCCTTTATTATTTATTATTATCTCAATATTATTTAGTTTTACACGTATTTATTTCTGTAATTTCGTTTCGTTATTTATTTATTTCGGTAATTTATTATTTGGCATTTCGTTGTTTCTTCGATATGAAGTGATTTTTAAAACTGTTTTTCCTAAGCTGATGTTCGTGTGTTGGAAGAAAATGTTAAAAAACAGTTTTTCTAAGGACATATAAAATACTTCAACAAATATACTATATTACACTGGTTTTTCAAAACTAATGCAACAAATTTTTCCGAGAATTACATACGTAAAGACAAAGATTGTTTGCATAGGAAAATAATGTTGCAACCCACTTCTTAGTAGAAAATATAGGGGGTTCTCAGTTTAAGCTTAACCGATACATTCGTTTATAACTTTAACAATAATAAATGTTCCAACGGGTTCCAAAAGTATAAGTGTACTCATAAAAAAACTGCAAACAAAATCGAGAAAGTACAAATGTACAACGTTAGTTATTGACCTCAGATATCTTATGCAAAACTATTTTAAAATATTAAAATGCAAGGTAGAAATTCGAAAAGAACATTACCATATGTTTAATATTTTCGTGTCAGTGTCTTCGCGTGACCAGCATAGTCTCTTAAAGTTGTTACCGTCTTTAATTAAGGATCGCCCATTAATGGTGTCACATTTCAAAAGAGACTAAGAACTAAGAGGATCAACAAAGACTGACTCAGTGTGACAGTGTCTTCGCGTGACCAGCATAGCCTCTTATAGTTGTTACCATAATTAATTAAGGATCGCCCATTAATGGTGTCACATTTCAAAAGAGACTAAGAACTAAGAGGTTCAACAAAGATTGACTCAGTGTGACAGTGTCTTCGCATGACCAGCATAGCATCTTATAGTTGTTACCATCATTAATTAAGGATCGCCCATTAATGGTGTCACATTTCAAAAGGGACTAAGAAATAAGAGGTTCAACAAAGCTTGACTCAGTGTGACAGGTGTGGGTTTGTGAAACACGTTGTGTCATCTCATCTAAAATAAAAAAAAACAGTTATTGTTTGCAATTGTTTGCAAACACTTTAGAAAGCTATTAAAGAATAAGTGTTTTCATTAATGTAGTATTAGCCATACCTTTAATTTTTTTTTTAATTCAACAGATTTTTTTACCGTTGATTTTAATTTGTTCATAAAAGATCAAAAATGTAAAAACGTAGTTATCGCTATGTATTTTAATGGAAATTAACTTTAAATAGCCAAAAGAAAATTGATATCACAACAAGGAAATGAGTAACTTTAGAGTTTGAAAACCTGCGATACAGTGGAGGGACGGGTAAAAAAAAATCCAGAAAATTTGCGTGACCACGTATACTCTGTAGAGTTTTATTTTAACATAGTTATTATTCTCTTTTAGAATCACGTAAAATTTATTTTTATGTAATTTGTAATAATTGTCTAATGAAATGTAATTTGTAAAACAAAGTGAACTAATTTGGCAACTTAAATTATAATATTGTGAACCAATCGAAAAATATTTCCTTGAATTCTTGTTCTTTGTGTATTTTTTCTTAAATCTTTTGAAAAGCCTTTTATTTTAATTTAGACATATTTACATATTTCTTTTCTTAAAACGATTTATCATAGCACACTTAGAAAAACCTTCTCTTATAAAGATTTCTCAACCAAAGCTAATAATCACCTATTCACATGTCAAGTAACATATTTACATAAAGTAACAAAAATTATTTTTTTTCTTTGGATTCTTTAGTTATTTTGTGAAGGTAATTTAACACAAAATATTCGTTACTACAACAGAATGTTCTACATTTCGTGTTAACATAATATTTTAACTAAGATATATGTGAAATGACTTATTCTATTGTTGATATAATACTTAGAAGTATTCTTCGTCCTTTCGAGTTAAATAAATTATATTTAAATAGATTTTAGAAAAAATATTTTTAACAAAGTGTTAAAAAGAATGAAGGATAGTACTTTTTCGTTTATATTTCTCTTTGAAATTTTAAGGAATATGATGGATGAGGAAAGATTTTCATTTTAAGAATTTTCAGGATATTTCAGTTTAGTGTTAAATTAACGATGAGTGAAAAGGTATAAGACGAGCTGACAAAAGCGTTTACCACAAAATGTATAAGGCTAATTAACTTGCTAGGATGTAATAGTAAATTAATAGGAATGGTAAAATCATAGGAATGGTAAATTCATAGGAATAGTAAATTAAAAAAATGAATGAAAAAAGTCCTTATTGACAGATTTTACCTACTCCCCAGATTGCTACAGGTGTACAATCATTTTTAACCCTATCACTATGTCCTATCGAAACATGCCCTGTTGTTGCCCAGGACAAATATGCTATCTATTTTTCAAATAAAAAAAAACAAGTACCACTTATATTTGTACAGTTTAATTTTTACCTTGTGTTGCAAACATTATGATATGAGATGTCACCGGCTGAAACTACTCAGTGAGTAATAGATTTTTTTACAACTTGTTGAAAGGCTTGGATGTCCGCGTGGATCCCAGGACATAGTGATAGGGTTAAATATAAAATGAAGTTTATTTTAAATAGATTTTCCAAATACTTATTGTTCGGTTATCTATGTTGAGAAAAAGCCTAAACGAAAAATTTCGAGATTTTAAGACTAGTGGTTGTGATTGAACATTAAAATGTGTATCATTGTCGGTAGTAAGATTTTTCTATGATTTGTCTCACAAATTTTCATATAACATAATAATAAAATACCATATACAACACACTAACCTCGTAAAAATAGATTCCCTCCTCTTAAACGTGCCTAACAAAGAGTACAAGTATTTTTGAAATCCGTTCCATAGGTTATAAGTAATAACATTTTTCCGTAATTGGGTTCAATGTATATGATGAATACATTAACCGTTTATTCAACAAATGAAAGTATTAATGACTATGGAGAATCTTTACTAATTGCAATGCAAAATGCAACACTCATTACACTCTCAAAACCGTTTCGTAAAAAAATGTAAAAATTACAGGCAGCAAGTTGCCGGAAATACCCCAGTGATTAGACGAGATTTTACTGTTATTTGAAGAAATCTCCGTTTTTTGACTGGAGAATTTCCGGAAATTTTAGCTTAGGTTTAGGACTTTTTTGTGTTCGACGGAAAAAGGACATACGTAAAATTTCCGTTTCTAATACGAAGTACCTAACAGCAGAGTTGCCGGAAAACTCTTGTGAGTTGACGAAAATAGAACTTTAGATTGGTTGATTTCAGGTAATTTTAACGATAAATTTAAGATTTTTTTGTATTTTGGTCAAAAATCAAAACAAAGTGGAAATTTTCGTGTTTTATCAAAATATAACTAATGGATAAATTCGTTTAATTCTTGGATATTTTTGAGAGTGGACAACAGTAGTTTTATTATATTATTGTAGTGTTTAATCATAAATGTAACGACTTTTTCCGGCGATTGAAAGTAATAAGCAAATCTAACATTTGATAAGAGGCGAGTTGCCACATCTAGTCACTTTTAACTAAACTTCTTGACACAAAGATGGATAACCAAATAAATTAAAACGATTTTCCCAGAAATTAAATATGTACTAAAAGATAGATATAATACGTCGATTTTAAATAGATTCTAAAAAATTACAAGTAGACAGCAAGAGATCTGAAATGGAATTTTGTAGAAAATGTTGCTAGATGATTGCTTGTTATCAGTGAGCGAATATAGATAAAATTTACTGCTTGTTATCCATACAATAAGAAAATGTAGTACAATAAGAAAATGTAGTACTCTAAAGGTTACTCACATTTTATATATGTATATAAACTAGTATGTGAATTTAATTTGCAAGCGACCGTTGGATTAGGAAGCAAAGCATGTTCCCATGGTTTCAATTGAGAGGAGTTCAAACACTTTGCGGAATTTCTAGTTATATTTCAGACATTATTCAGTTCAATTTGCATATCAAGGTAAAATTTACGAAGTAATTTTCTTCTTTATCAGAAAAAAAGAGAGAGAGAAATAATTTATTATTTTTAGTTATGTTCTTAATCCCGACGTCTGCAGATGGAATAAAGAAATATCAGGATACCGATGGCCTTTTAAATGCTTTATTTTGCGATCACAGATACATTACAACATACACTGAACTTGGATGATGATTTTACAGAACTTTTACAAGAAGACAAAATATTTTAACCAATCGATAGATTACAACTGCCGATGGGTCACGCGATTAATTTAGTGATTTCCGAAATAAGTTTATTGTATTCGACCTGACTTAGCTAAGTGAGCAATTCCTAAAAAGCTTTAACTCTAAAGGATAAAAGTCCTTTTTGTACCGGTCTGTCCTTCGATAGCCCTGGAAAACCTGAAGTGTGATGACAGTCTCAGATCAGTAGTTGAAATCCCTGAATTGACCTCACGTCGAAAGTATTTACGCGTAGCGGCTAGTGAGTGGATTTTGTAATTGGACATCTGGGTTTCGAGTACTCTTGGAGAATTTGCAGATAACTGTCTGATATAACGTCAAAATCAGAAAAGCACAGAGACTTATGATTTCTGTAATGCCAGATCAAAAATTTTTGATGTACAAGGAAAGGAGTTTATGAGAGCGTGATAAAAATGTTATATGCTGGTGGGCTGTTTTACACAGGGGAAGTTTAGGAGTTCCTGGAAACATCATGACCTCACTCTTATGAGGAAAAGAAGTAAAAATAATTCGATCTTTCACACTGCGGAGTATTTATCCACTAGTAAATTAATTGCAAGCGAAAGGGTTAATTATTACTAAAATTTTTACATTTAACAGTAATTTCTTTCAATTAATAAATTAGTTTTTTTTTTTTTTTTTTTTTTTTTTTTTGTAATTTTGGATACTATAAAATTCTGATGTAATTAAACAGTTTTGAGTAAGTATATATTCATTTTTCTAAAAAAAATGACAAACTGATCAGCGGATTTTCGTAACTTCAGTTTCCTAGATTCGGAATAAATTGAGTATTGCGTTTCGCAATACTGGCATAACAAGGAACTTCGTAGCAATTTTACAAATTCTGACAATACATTTTACTCCTCTTAAATATAATACAAGAAAGAGTTAACTTACACGACATTCCTGTGACCTTTTTCTATTCATGCATGAATGAATTTTCGATGCAATGTTTATCTCAGTATAATAAATACATTCAATATTATTTTTTTCTGCTACACTGCTAAGGATAGTTAAATAGAAAAAAAAAGCTTATTTAAGATAAATTTAATACAAAAACTATGTTATAAACAAAGGAAATATTCTTAAAAGTATCCTGATTTGTCATGCACTTTAGTCTTCAAAATGTTTGATAAAAATTACATACATTCCACTGAAGTGGAAAAAAAAAATAGTTTTCTGAAATTTCTTTCTAAGCTTTTATCTCATCCATCATTTCTTAAAAACATTAAGGATTTAGAAAAGTGAGTTTAATCTCAAACGAAGATATGAGAAAATTTCCAACGTGTTAAATATATGTAACTAGCAGGCTTTTCTTATAATCTTTTCTAAAAATGTTGAAAGAAAAATATGAATTAATGCTTTGTCATGCAGACTCTTACGTTCCAAAACATTGCCTTTAAAATATTTTTAAAGTTCTGGAAAAATTTTGATAGAAATGCTAATATTTACTAAGATATGGCCTGTGTTCACACTAGTGATGACCTGATAAAAATATGGTACAGCACAGAAAAGAGAAAAATTTTCTATAAGATCATTTTTTTTTTCAAATTAAAGTGTAATTATTGCTTAAAGTGATAAAAACAACAACACACAATATTTAAAAATACCTTTTAATATAGATTACATATGTTGCCTTTGCTCTAACGGCGACATCTTTAAACCAAAATGATAAATAAAATATTCTCGCAAAGTTTTTGAAAAGGGTAAACATAAATCACGTTATCACATGTTCAACTCAAGCATTTGCTTAAATTGGTCAAACTGGAAAACGTGAAAATTATTATTTATTTTTATTTTTATTGCTTTTTCAATCTGTAAAGCATCGCGTGCAAAATTTTAGGTAATTCAAAAGAAGCCGATTCATTGCAAATGTTATCCTTTCGCAAATATATTTCTACTGATTCACGAATAATGGATGGGAAATAAACTCTTGATTAAAAAATTATTTTACTATTCTTGAAATCAATCTGCAACGGATCTATTCTATGTTGTCTAGCTAATGCAGTAGTTCTTCTGTCATATTTTATATCTACCATATGCTCTTTTATTATCGTTTTAAATTTACTGTTTGTCATTCCTATATAGTATTTTACTGTTCCATCTGTTTTGTTAATTGGTATTTCATAAACACCAGAAAGTTGATCAGGTTCTATTGGATCTTTTTTTTCTACATACTATGTTAATATAAATGATGTTAATATATATGAATATAAATGAATAAAAATATAAATAAATAACAATAAAATAATAAATAAATAATAAAAATAAAAATAATTAATAATTTACACGTTTTCCAGTTTGACCAATTTAAGCACCTGCTTGCATGGGACATGTGATCTCGTGATTTATGTTTACCATTTTCAAAAACTTTGCGAGAATATTTTATTTATCATTTTGATCTGAAGTTGTTGCCGTTAGAGCAAAGGAAACATATGTAATTTACATTAAAAGGTATTTTTAAACGTTTTGTGTTATGTTTTTATCACTGTAAGCAATAATTACACTTTAATTTAAAGTTAAAAATTCATTTTATTATATTATTGGTATTTTTTTTTAATGTAATATAAATGCATAACATAAATGTGAAAATAAATCTTATACAGGTATTTCAATCACGTTAAGTAAAACAGTAAATTATGATTTAAATATAAGCTAATGAAGCACAAAGCAAGTGAAAAAAGCCGTTTCACAAAAGTATATATCCTGTGCAAGGTTTTCTTATGTAGTAATTTTTCTTTGGGATATTCCAAAAATCAAAAAATATAAAGATTAAGTTGTATTTTGTACATTTAGTTCGGACAAACCTGAAGTAGAAAATTTATTTTTGTTATATAGGGACTCACTATTGAGTCAATAAATTGTGTTTAATCTTTTGGTTACGGGTTTGGGATATATGTCGTCGCAGCGACTATTTTTTATTCTATTCGCACTAGTATTTGAATAATAGTATCTGTCATACAATTATATTATGATATTTTCAAGAGAAAGCTGCCAGAAAGAAATCTTTTTGTAAATTGTGGTATGGTTGAATACAAAAATAGTTGCTATTCCTGGCCCGTAATCAAACGGTTAATGCAAATTCTTCCAATGGAATACCAGTATAATGAAAACATTGGCTTTACATTACATGTATACAATGAAACGCAGAAATTGCAAAAATACTGATTTATTTTACGTGGAAACCATTGGCAAAGAAATCGCAAAGTATTTCTTGCAATTAATGGTAAGTTACTGACAAAGGTTCTGATCACAACATTTCATGCCAAAACCAAAATATATCGAACGTAAACAATATTAGTGAATGAAATATTGTTTTACCACCGGGGTACTTTCTAGCTTTGTTACAGAACAACGGTGCCTTTTCTAACAACTACAAGATTTTTTATTTCATAAATTTTTTTAAGCAACATTGATGACTGCTTAGACTGAAAGTTCATCCTATTCAACCTGACACTAAATATCTTCAGAGGTAGCTACTAGCAATCTGTCTTATAAACTCAAACTGCGAGGTCTTCTCCTGTTTTTCTTTGTACAAATTATCTATTCCGAATACTCACAGTAATGAGTCATGTAAATATGGACGTCACTATTTTTTCCCTTTAATATAATTTATAATATGCTGGATTTTCATTCATGCATTTCGTCAATTTCTTGTAAGTAGTTTATTCTACAATTACAGCTGGTCTTTTTACAATACTAAATTATCTTTCAATTTGTGAATACCGTGAAGCATTTGAGACTGATCATATGATATTCTGGAAATTCAGTAGAAATTTCTTCTGTTTTATCTAACCATTTTTTTCTTCTAAAATTCTTAAGCTTCTTCAAGAAAGTCCTCTCCTATTTAAAAGCTGTTATGAATAACAAATAATACTACTCAATATTTACGTACAGTTTGAACTTTTCGATTTAAAGTCCTATGTGAGACATATTCAAAGCCTACCTAATTTTAAATTCGAGAAATAAAATCAATACTAGTTTTAAAAATATTAAAATGAATTAATAAACGCGTTTTAAACGTTTAAGGTAATTCGAAATTTAAAAATTAAGTTAATTTTTATTTATATCTAAACTTTTGTTCATAGTATTATCTTTTACGAGTAAAATTCATTCATATAATGAAAAAGAAATTAACTAAAATAAAATGAAAATGTTAACACCGAGTGTGATCATAAAATTAATAAAATTTATGATCACTAACATTCTATTGTCTCAAATAATATGCTTTCTATTTTAGATTCAAATCAATAAACCATAATCAGAATCTACAACCTTTCCATCTGTTAGAAAGCAAGCACTGAAATTGATTACATACGCTTTAAGTGAAAAAAGTTTGGCTTATTCCCGACGAACAGACTTTTTCTGCTTTTGAGACAACAAGTAGAATTTAAAATTAAATATCTCCTGGGAAAAAAAGTACCTAGCATCTGGTTGCATTTGGTCTTCAACCTTTCACTCTGTAGCTATAGAATAAAATTCATTTTGTGAAAATATGATTTTAACAGCGCCATATACGGGAATTTTCTTTGCACCGTTTACTGTGTTCATATAAACATGCTTTTTTTTTCACAAAAAGGATGCAACGACTTCCAACATGCACATTTACATTAAAGTTTAATATTTTTATAAATGAGTTATATAACATTACTCCTTCCTTCCTTCCTTAGGAATTTCCACTATGTAGTGTATTTCCTCGACCGAAAATGTTTTTGAGGTTTCACCATTCCTCCTGTACAGTGTAATACCATCAATTAATTTATAATACCTTAAGATATTTTCTATTGTATATTTTCACTTCATTCTTAGTCTGGTCTTCTTTGGTATACATGTTAGGTACTAGTTTAAAAGAAATATTTTTGAGGGTGTGCTTCTAGTCGACGTCCGTATAAAAGAACTTTAGTACTTTTGTTAGATGACCATCACTCATTCTGCTAACATGCCCATATCATTTCAGCCTCTTAAGCTTGATCGTCTGTTAGACATCCTGTGTATGACTTCCATGATTTGAAGTATTCTTGAATTCCAAATTTTTTCCTGCCTTGATGTTCTTGCTGATTTTCTCTAGAAGTTCATTTCAGTAGGGAGGATTTTTTTTTCTGGAACAGAACCTATATCTCAGAACCATACAATATAATGCTTTTCACGATTGCACTATATATTTGTCGTTTAGTTTTGCGAAGAATATTACTATTCCACAGAACAGAATTTAACATTGCAATTGCTTTTGGGATTTCTCCAATTCTCTTCAATACATCTCTTTGGCAAGATCCATCCTTGTAAATTATAGATCCAAGGTATCTGAATTATCCCACAGTGTTTATATTAATATCACCCAATAATGTATCCATGCGCAAAATTGCTGTTAAGTTCTTGGTTTTGCTTACATCTATATATTTAAAACGCTAAGCTTTTTCTTTCGACAATCCGTGAGAACAAACTACTGCATCAAATTACATCATTATTTTCTTAAATGAAAGATATTTGGACACAGATTTGTTATCGTGCATTCGTTTGTTCGAAAATTTAATTAATTAGCCGTAATTTTCAATTAATCTTTTACTTCTGCTAATGACGTCATAATCTGATAACCGAGGCTAACGAAAAAGAAAGGCTACAGCGGTGCTTTACTCGTATCTTTTTTTACAGACCGCGGGAGTCACGTGATGCTCGAATGCACCAATGCAGGTGTACGAAAAGAGCATCACGTCACTCTAGCGGTCTGTAAAAAAAGATAAGTGGAATGCACTGCGGTAGCCTGTCTTTTCCGTTAGCCTCGCTGATAACGCCCACTGTTGCGAAGCATAGACTTTATTCTCTAAACTCTGTGGTTGCGGCGATAAAAAATAAATATTAAAAGCACGCGGCTTTTAGGCCGAATTTTTTAATTTGAAAGTTAAATTTCGATAAAAATATTTATCCGCGTGTTTTATAAGCGAATAAAAATTCATATTTATTGTGACGTCACGGGAATATTGTCCATTGGGTTTATTTTATCATTATAACTTTGTTGATGCCATGTTTTCATAAAAATTAAATACAAAATATATTTTTATTTGTACGCATGGTGTTTAAGCATTAAGGTAACGTATTAAAGTACGTGCGAAAATGTTTGTTGAAGAGGGATTTTCCATGTAAATCCGAAACGTCCAATTTTAATATGTTTTTAATGTTTTATGAAAGTGTAATGTAATGTCTGTAATTTTAATGATTTTAATATAAATACGTGTGAAAAGTTTGCGCCGGTGAAAATGACGTTATGCTTAGCTTGAAATGCATTTTAACATTGATAAAACTAAAGAGAAAAATGTATATGATTGTGTCAACATGACGTAATTTTAACTGATTTTTCCATTCATAGTTATAAAGATTAGAATTGGAGCCGTCATTGATTTCTTCATCTTGATTGCATACCTTGATTACATGTTACCAATTACTTTTTTTAATTATATGTTAGAAAATTTCCTTTTTTAATTAAAAAATCACAAAAGTAAAGGATTTCAGGAAATTTAAAATAATTAAAAATAATGTTATGGTAGAAAAAATCTTAAAATAATAATTGTATATTTAGCTAGAATAAACAATGTAAGACTAATATTTCATAGGAATTATTTTAGTAGGTTTATTATAAGTTCATTTAATAGTTCCTTATTAACGCAAAGTCCTAATTTCTATCATTGGGAATTTCTCTTTCGATGACAAAAATGGTTTTCTACTTTTGGAGCCAGCCAAAATACAGTGGCAATTTTCAGAAATATACAACGGTTGTGACAGCAAACGGCGCTATCGCTTTAGCTTTCATCGTGCTTACATCACTTCTAAATACTACAAATTTCTATTTTTTACTACATTTTACTACATTTTACAATTTGAATTCTTACATCATCAATTAGAAAAAAAAATTAGCTTTCAATTGAAATGTATTTGAAAACTGCCGCTTAATTTAACGACTTTTTAAATAATTTTCAAGCATGATAAGATTTTCAATTCTATCTTATCAATGACCACCAGTTTGCTTCAATAATGTAAAATAGCCCCTGGGAAAGTTGCCACAATTGAAAAGAGATTTCCCTAACCATCATAAAAAGTAAATAATAATAGTAATAATAATAAAAACAGTGATAAATCATAAGACCAGATTATCCATAAGATAGAGCATTTTGGCGCTGAACAAAAATCTGTCAAAAAAAAAAAAAAAAAAACTATTTTCAGTTTATGTTGAAGATAAAATTGATATGTTGAATCCGTTGATGCATATGTTCCATCAAATATCAGAATACGCTAGGAATTGTATTTTTTTTATTTCTTTACATTTGCCAACTGTATAAGAGGAAAAATATTCCGACTGTGATGGAAAAGGGATAATCATCCTGATTATGTAAAGGAACCGAAGAAACCATACAAATAAATTACACTTGAAAACATTAAAAATCTCCTTCATCTGCAGATTGATTTATTATTGTAAAAAAAAATTCTCCATCTTTACATACAAATTGATTAGCTTAAAACAATGGATGCGTTATAGAAGATATGGATTTAAAACGAACAATGATTAAAGAGTACATCTTAAAACTTTTAATTTAAACATTTTAAAACCTTTTTTTACGTCGAATTCCGACGGTACTTTTGGGCAGATGCAATGCACATACGCATAGGAGCTCATTCGGTTGCATTATCATAGGTGGGGGGGAGGACGAGATGTGTGCTTTATTTACTATGTTCTTTTACTTATGTGAGATGAACGTTGGAATATACTATTTGTATGATACTTCATAAATCCATGAAATTTTCTTTCTTGCCGAGGGGAATAGGGCGGTAATGTCAAACTGATTTGCATTACACAGTTGTTTACGGATTGTTTGTTTGGAGTTTGCTTTGCATCGGAAATAGTGCTGTATTTCACTGGGGAAAAAACTTTTAAATAAAATATTTGAAAGACTGTTTCATATGCACCCCCTTCTTACATAATAATGAAGCTTATTTTACTAATATTGTTACAGTATTTTCTTCCGTCAAGTTTTGACGGGTTCCATCTAGTTTACTATTAATCTCCATTCATCAAAAGTATCCTTTAATTTTGGAACATGTGCGTCGATTTTGCTTCGATTTTGTTTGACGATTTTGCTTCTTCAGCTTCTGCTATGATGACTTGGTCGTCCACGAAAATTAAGTGATGGACGTATTCCTATCATTCAGTTTCTAGCTAATTTTAGGAAATATCCTTATCTATTCTCTGAGGCATATATCAATATATATCTTAAATAAAGTTGGTAACAGCAACCTTGTAAAAGGCCTTTACTGTTGATGAAATGTTCATAATACTTATTTCCAAATTTAACTTTACAGCTGTTTCTGTAATAAATTTCTTTAATGCTATTTATCGTCTTTTCATTTACATTTAGTGTTTTAATTACTTTCCAAAGCAAATTTCTCGGTACACTATCATACGTTTTTGCTAAGTCGACGAACATAAACTGTATTGTTCTTCATTTCTCTCTCTTTTTTTCCAGAATCTGGTTTAGAACAAAAATATGATCGATGCAAGATCTGCCTGCTGAAAAGCTCTTTGTTCTTCAATTCCTCCACATTCATCTTTTATATTTCTGAAGATTTTTCCGAATATTTTCAGGAACGGTCATTTTTCCCTGTAGTTTTTGCATAGTTCTTGTCTCTTTTCTTGTATTACATATTCCCTTAACTCTTGTGCTATTGAATCTCCTTCCTAGATAATGGTGCACAATTGAGTTTATATCGAATAATCATGGTTACACGAGGCTTTTACCACCATATTTTAGCGGTTCAAGATTTATTTCACCAGGGCCGGGTGATATACGATATTTTCCTCTCACTAAGTGTTTTTTCGACCTCTGTACTTGTGATTCGGAATACAAGAAGTTGATGTCCAAACTCATTTGAATCTTTATATTCTTCTCTATTCTCCTTGAGAAGTTGCGCAAAATATGTCCTTAATCATTTGAAATTTACTTTTATGATGAATATCAGTCCTCAATCCCTTTAAAACCTCTCAGGCTGCTGAGACTTTCTTAAATCGTAGTTGGCGATTCATACTGCCACATGCTCCATCGCATTATTTATTTTCGCATTGTCTAATTTCTCTTATTATCTTTCTTTTCTTACATTTGTATATCTCTAAACTAACACAGTCTTTTTTTATTTAACCAGTTTAAATATGCTTCTATGCTTCTTTCTTTTCTTGAATTCTTTCAAAAATTTCTTCATTTAGTCAGTTCTTACAGTTGCCTTCATTTCCCTTCTTGTTTTGCCTAATACCTTTGAATCAACAACGCTAACATTTTTAGTATGGTTATGTATGCCCTCTGGCGTATCTTGAATGTCAGTCTATCTTTCATCTTTTTTCCCTATATATATATGTTTATTTCTCTCATATTGCAATAATTCTATTTTAAATGCTGAGTAACAGTATGTCGCTTCTGTTTGCTGACTGAATACTTTCATAACATTATTCAATATATGTAATAAAATTTAATAATTTATTTTCGATATTGAAATATGTACATTAATTGTGAAATATTCATTAAAAAGTGCAAAAATGAATAAATTTTTTAAGCATAATTTTTATCATAAACGAGTGCATGGAATCACATGCTTAACTATAAGTATACGTCTTCCTATTAATAAATAACCTTTTTTACATAAATATGAATTCATATTACTTCATATTACATATTAAAAGCTGCAAGATTTTTTTAAAAAATAAATATGCATAGACTATTTGAAATATTTTTTCTAACAACTAGTTTGAAGAATACATGTTGCAGACTTCACATATAACGATCTTTATTTTTTTATGCGAATGTCTTTAATCAATATGTTAGTATTGTGTCTACTTTCATTTACATTTCTCGTAGCACATGATTCTCGTAGATTTAACATGAACGAGTCCTTAAAAACCAAGTTATATAATAGAGAAGATACATAAAAGTGCTTAATAAAAACACGAAAATAAAAGGGTTTTTTTTCGAAATTGAGACTTAAAAGTCAAAGATATTAAAACCAAGAAAATACTAAAAAATAAATACATTTTTCTCAGTTTAAGTACCTGTTTTTAGCAACGTACAAGAACGACATATTGAAATATAGATGAAAAGAAAACTTGTTTGTGATATAATTTATAACACAACACAATGTATATTTGTAAACAAAAAATGTATCAAGAGAATTCCTGATTTGTTATGCACTTCAGTCTTCAAATATTTGATAAAAATAACAGACATTGTTCCGAAATGAAAAAGAAAAGATTCTCTGAAATTCTTCTAAGCTTTTATCTCATCCATCATTTCTTAAAAACTTTAAGTCCTTAGGAACGTGGTTTTAATCTCAAAGAAGATATGAGGATATTTCCAATAGGTTAACTACCAGGTTTTCTTTATAACTCTATAGCAAACATATTATCAATTAATATTAATGGTACATAATTTTTACTGTTAATGAAACGGTATAACTTACTATCAGTGTCCTAAAAATTTTACATAATGGCTACAATTAACATTTTAATAACTGTACACATACATAAGCACAAATATGTAGGATAAAAATAAATAAATCTATATTTAAAACTTGGAAATTTTTCCATAGAAAATTTCACACGCCTTGCATTCATAATATTAACATTTTAATTGCTTAATAGGTGTATAGCCAACATAGTGAAAAAGTACCCAAGCCGGAACTCGAACTCGGGACATCAGTATACCGTACTGACGTTCTACCAACTGAACCACATGTGAACGATACTCAGCTTGGCACTTTCTCACTATAACACGTTGGCAAGGCTACAAACGCAGCAGAAGATGGAATATTTTCCGCGAGCCACCAACCTTGGAACAAACACGAAACCAAAGAAAATCCAGCATCGATAATTGAATAAATCTATATTTAATAATATATGTTATAGTGAGTGTTATAGTATTATATGTTATTGTGAGAAAGTGCCAGGCTGAGTATCGTTCCCAAGTGGTTTCAGTTGGTAGAACGCCAGTGCGCTATACTGATGCCCCGGGTTCGAGTCCCGGCTTGGGTACTTTTTCACTATGTTGGCTATATGCCTATTAAGCAATTAAAATTTGAATATTATAATATATATATATATATATATATATGTGTTAGAAACTGCAAAATACGTTTTGAAAAAATCTAATGCATTACAATATTTTCCTACTGAACAATTTCTTCTCATTTTGAATAGACGAATGAAAGAATCCTCTGGTCAGTGCACTTAAAATTTAACATAAGGGACATAATTAACATTTTAATAACCATACACATACAAAAGTACGAATATATGGGACAAAAAATATATATTACAAAATATGTTTTGAACAGATCTAATGCTTCAGAATATTTTCCTACTAAACAGAGTCATCACATTTTGAATACACGAATGAAGAAATTAGGCAGTTATATGAATTTCTCTAAATAACATTCAATTAAATATACAGAGTGTCCGAAAAGTCTGGAAACGGTCAAATAACTCGAGAAATATACATCGGATGGAAAAACGGCAAAATGCATGTTCAATTATTTTTGAAAAATCTATTTAGGGATATGAAAGTTGCGCTCCCAACTTTTCCCCCCTGGGGGGAAAGGGGAGGGCAACTTTGAAATCTTAAATGATGACCCCCATTTTTTATTGCAAATTCGGATTCTACGGGAAAAAATATGTAACTTTTGTACTGAACATTTTCTTTGCAACATTGTAGATGGCGCTGTAATCGAGTGCAATTCTGTGAGAATCGTTATCATTGCAATGTCTGGAAACGCTCGAATAACTCGAAAAATATACACCAGATTGAAAAACGGAAAAATACGTGTTAATATTTTAGAAAAATGGCAACTTTGACTCAAAACTATTGAACATGCATTTTTCCGTTTTTCAATACGATGTATATTTCTCGAGTTATTCGAGCGTTTCCAGGCATGGCAATGGTAACGATTCTCACAGCATTGCACTCGATTACAGCGCCATCTACAATGCTTCGAAGATAATGTTCAGTACAAAAGTTACGTATTTTTTCCCGTAGAATCCGAATCTGCAATAAAAAATGGGATTACCATTTAAGATTTTAAAGTTGCCCCCCTTTTCCCCCGAGGGGGCAACTTTCATATCCCTAAATAGATTTTTCAAAAATATTGAACATGCATTTTGCCGTTTTTCAATCCGATGTATATTTCTCGGACTATTTGACCGTTTCCAGACTTTTCGGACACCCTGTATATGGAATGTGTTTAAAACATTTAATAGGAAAATTTAAAAGGAAGGCAGTGTAAGGAAAATGTAAAAACACAAAATTACATGTGATGAATTGTGGTCATCTACCACGGGGTGCAATGTCGTCATCTTCAAATACCAATGCACAACAAGCAAATTTAGATGCACGAAATTAAACATTTATAAAGAAATTTGTTTACGTTTTTTTTTATTGCTAAGCACTTAGTTCTTGAAATCTTTTATATCCAGTCATTTGTGAGATTAGGTATGTTTACATAATGTGTACTCAACACAGCACATTATAAATAAATGTGAGTCCAGGGCTATGTCCACAAAGATGTCTAAAAAAATCAAATGCGCCGATGTTATTTATTATAAAGGTTGAATACTTTTGCCAAGATCTGTAAAAGGAAAAATATCTAAATTTCAAAACAATCTCTCATTAATTGCCATCTCATACATGTATATAATTATTTTTAAATGATATTATATTTTTAAAAAATCCACTTTTCCATTTTTCTTATTTGTTATTAATTGCAATTTCTATTGAATGACTAAATGTCAATTTAGTTTTATGAAAATTTGATTATTTTAAATTACACTGTATTCAATAAACGCATAAAGTGTCATATAAAGTTCCATAACGTTTTACTATTCCATAAGTACTTAAATGATAAGATAAAATGTATCGCAGAAAAAGAAAAAGTATGTTTTAAACATACTTCATGTTTTAGATGATGTCTAAATTTATTGCTACACAACTTCTCTTTAATCATATCCCTAAAATCTTTTTTGTAAAAAACAGCGAAATGTATTATTTCTGATAAAACAAATATGCGAGTTTTTTCAATATTAGAAAATTATGACAATTTAGCACAATTTTCAGAACTATCTTTTAACCCATTAAAGCCGGAATTATTTTCGTCTTTAAAATGCAAAACTTACATTTCACACCAGTATTTTTAAATTAGCAATTTTTGTTTACTTTATCAAGAACTTGGAGTCATTAAATAAATATAATGTTTCCGTAAAAAAAAAAAAAAATGGTTGAAACTTATCTGGTACCATATGGTACCGCTAGGCTTTAATGGGTTAAAAAGGTAAACACCAAAGTATTTTTTAACAATTTTTCAATAAGATAAAGGAGGAAACCTGTAAAAAATATTTCACTTATTCAGTATAACTACTAATGTTATGTAAATGAATGTATGTAACTTTTCTAAAAATAATCGATGTATTACATTGTTCTGTTACAATGGCATTCACAGTGAAGCTGATTTTAAATGCTAATTCAGACCATAATACCTCAAAAATCTGTTATGTCAGTTGAAATATCGTTTTGTGCATAACTTCACAATGCAGTGAAAAATGTGATACGTGACTTTTTTTGTAACGATATCCAAAATTTATTTTGAAAGTACTTAACAAAACCCATGGCAAGTTAAGAATGCCAAATAAATATGTAATGCCCAATATGTAGTTTTTAAATATAAAGACGTTAATTTGATTAGGAATATATTATTAAACATGTGAAACATGTGAAGCTATTTTTCAAATTGCTCACAAAGCGTAAAACCGACAAAGTGAAAAATTGTCTAGGCCGGGGATCGAACCCGGATACTTTCGAATAACGCTCCAAATGATTCAATAATAGCGTCATTTCACTGCGGAAAATTAATTGAAAAATTTATTCAAATTAAGAATATATTGTTGTATTGTTGTTTAGACAAAGATATCAATATGTTAGAGTTAATTAAAATTAAAATGCTGTTTCTGAACTGTACAATAATGGAAAGTATTATGAAATACTTAGATGAACATAATTACTTTATGTACTAGGATTAATACATATAAACATGTGTATTTTGAAAAAATAATTAAAAATTCATTTTAAAAAGTATGCATAAGCATATTTTAATAATTCAATTCCAATAAATATCCCCCCAATCCCCCCTTCCAATAAATAGCCCTCAAATATATATAAATACTTACGCTGGTAAACATACTTTTTATCTTAAATTTAATGTTTTATAAGTGGCGCGAAAATTAATCAAAAAACGTACTAGGAAACATTTTTATTTTCTTGCCGCAAAACAATTTGTAAATCAAAAATGGTCTTTCTAGCAAATTTATGCTTTCGTAGACAGATCAAAAGTACCAACATACATGCACATCTGTCACTTTTTGAACAGCCAAAAAGTGTCACCCATTTTTTAAGGTGTACTTACATTATGGCGTTATAGTTCTAGGTAGAGCTACTATAATACAGGCTGAATCATCAGCATTTTGATGCCCACACAGATCAATCAGCGATTGTTGCCCACGTAATGTGGACAATCATTCTTTTCTTACAGGGAATTAAATGGCGGCGTGAGTCAGCCCGGATTGTAGGATACTTAGTCCTAGGCGTTTGTGTTAAATCATAAGACCTAACCAATCAGCTTGTTTCATTGGCTGTCCACGCCACCGCGATTGGTTAGGTTAATGGCAGGAACGCCAACGCCTCGGACCATAACACCATAATGTAAATGCACCTTAAGATTTCAACCCGACCAAATATTCCGTGTACAGGGAGTAGGGTTGGCTGCATGCTCCAGAGAATCCCTGGAAACATTTAACCTGACAGATTGTGCAAATATATTTCTAAATGCTTGAGGAAAATTACTAAAAGAAAACATGAAAAAAATTGTAATTTAACAAATTACAACAACCATTGGAAAAATGTTCCAAAAACTTAAAAAAAAATTAATTAAATTAAATTAATTAAAATATTAATTATTAAAAAATATTCATCGGAACCATCTACAAATAAACGCATTTTCCATTAGTACAGTTGAAGAGATCCTGGCATTCTTTGTCCTCGCAAAAATATTCGTTTGAAACATCGCCGCAGTTATTGAAACGCATTTTCCATTACTGTACCTTATCCTTAATATATACCTTAATATTTTGTCAGGTCCTTCCAACAACAACTTTAACTCTTGTTTAGATTGATGTCTGAGCTAAAGGTATTTTGAGGAAATTAAAGTTGAACACCAATTTTTTGGCTTTATCAGACGATTTCTCATCCGACGTCAGTTTTGGAATTCGGCTTTTTTTCATATCTGACAGCTTGCATCTGTACTTTTTGTAACTTTAAAATTTTTGTAACGATTTTATGCATTTCTATTACTTATTCAAAGAAAAATTCTTCTAAAGTTACAGAATTTCATTAAAAACGCTTAAAAAAATTAAGTGACGACGCCAAGAGGTCCATTCTCGACCGAAAACAACAACCATTTTCCCAATTCTTAATAAGTTGACTTGTACATAAATATGAATGAGAGTCATTTTGAAAACTTGTACTGTTATCTTAGTCACAGATTTAAATTTGTAATGGGATTTTGATTTCTAAAATTTATATCCAAGTTATATTTTACCACTGTGTATTGTCACTGATTTTAAATTTAAAAAATGGGAAGTGACTTTTATTATTTGTAGATTCATTTTAAGTTTGATAAAGACGACTAGCGTATGTGACTTGAAATGAGTTTCGTTCAAAAACTTTATTTAAAAAAACTTTTAAAGACTTAATTTAGATTAATGTAACTTTACAGATAATTGAGATTGTGTACTGTATAATTAGTTTAATAACATCTAATAAAGATTTTAAAAAATAACTCTTACATCAAATAATGATTCTTCCAAAAATTGCCTTGTTCATTGTAAAGAAATCTTTGATAGATGGAGCAAAATTAATCTTGAAAGAACCATTAATATTCTTCTCTCACAATCCAAAGTCATTCATCAAAAGCGATTTATCGGAAAGTTCAATGAATACTCCACGTAGAGAAGAAAAAAGATGAAAATATATTGTAAATAAAAGTCGAAATAGTTTTCTAAAGGAAAATTTCAGTTCAAAATGAAACACATATAAACCAAATAAAATAATGTTATCATCTGTAGAACAATCCATTAAGAAACGATTAGGTTTGACTCCATTTGAAGAAAATGCTTAAAGTCATGATTTTATCAATATAATGGGCATTTTATATAGACTCCAGTGTCAAATGGATATAAAGTCATTGGCAAAATATCTTTATTTTATTATGAAGCAGGTAAATTCGCTTTCGTGGATTTTTCATTCCTTATATATGTTGCAATAGTTTTACGTATAGCTTAAAATTGTAAGCAAACAGGTAATAGTTTGAAATATTCGTATTCGAATGTGTACTATGCCGCGTATTTCACGTATATTTACATGAGGGAATATGTGTATGTATGTCAAGCCATATTCTACCTTTCTGTTTTTCTATTTATATGTTTTAATAGTTTCAATAGTCGCGTAGTGGCGCAGACTATTAAGCTCTGTTCCCGCCAAGATCACCGAAAGTGAAGTTGCATCAACCATGGTCAGTGTTATGGAGGGTGACAACCTCTCTCGACTGCGACAGCTATGGGACCATGTACGTTAATGGGAGCTGGAGCACGTAAAATCTGTTTGTGGCTCCAATGTCCTGCAAGTTTGAAAACGATACCTCTGGGTGTGCTAATCCAGATGCAGGTCACTCATCTGGAATTGATTCAAAATTAGAGCAGCTCTAGAAGTCCAACCTCTCTTGAGGCTCTGAAACCCCTTCTTTCAGAGAAGTGCCAATGGCACTTTCTCTGACACAATAACAACAATAGTTTCAATATTTAACTATTCAAATATTTGACTTTTCAAATTTAATTTATTAATATTTAATTAATTTATTTGATTTGTGTGGAACAATGTCATATCTAAATCACTTCATCAATCATCTTTCCTTAATATACATAAATACATTTTGTAATAGACCAGGGGTTCTCAAACTATGGTACGCGTACCAATACTGGTACGCAAATCTCTGGTTACTGGTACGCGAAAATGCGATGCTGGTACGTAAAATGAAATGCCAACATAATATTATAAAATTAAAAATGACATGAATGTATCACTTTGGAAATTTTCTAATGAAAATTAGAGGCAGTAAAGGCTTTTGTTTTTGTTTTTGTTGGATATTTGTTATAGCAAACTCTATGAAATCCGCACATGCTGCTTATTATACAACCAGTTTTCCAGAATTAAACACATTTAATTATTATATTTATATGGAAAAAAAATAAGATTTGTAAATTACGACCTAATTTAAAAATTAATCAATGAAACAGTTTTAATAAGCAGAAAAACTGTTTTAAGCATGTTTTTTAAATTGTAGTATTATCCGAAGATAAAGTCTGAATCCGTGAAAGTAGGAGGAGCTGTTAGAATAGGAGGAGTTAAAACAATTTTTTCTTCAAAGTGTAATATATATATATATATATATATATATATGTACTGGTTATTTTAGTGTTGACGTTTTATTTTAAACATAATTCATTATTTATTTAAGTCTGTCAATTGAAAATTTTCTCTTATTTTGTACCAAATGTGTAGGTTTCATTTTATTTCATGGAAATCAGTTTTTAGTACGGTAAAGTAATTTAAAATGGTGATTTGAAATCGAACAAAATATGGGAAGTTCCACTTTTCCATTTTTTCCTGTATTAGCATTACCTTCGATACCTGGTAGTACGCGGAAGTATGGACTTCCATTTAGTGGTACGTCGGTTTAAAAGTTTGAGAACCCCTGTATAGATAAATGATGCCTTCGCTCCTTTAATTATGAATTTTTTTATATTATATTATTCTGTATTCTTATAGAAATAATTCATTTATTTAATTTTCTTTTATTAGTTTTATACATGATTTTATTAATCATTCATTTAATTAATGTGTTCTCCTACCCCTTAACAATTAATTCATTAGATAAATTAATTTTCATAATTCATTACCTTAATTTGGGTATATTATTTAAATTGTAAGATTTTTTCACCTTATATGAATAATTATTTTTTCCATATTTAACTTATGCTACTAGATTACCGCACTTCTCATCTATTTCTGGTTTTATCATGTTGTTTAAGCTTCTGTGACTATTTGGTTTGAATATTTTGCCAGTCGTTCCTTTATAATGTAATACATCAACTGAATTTGTAAATGTTTTGGCAACATGTGCAGATTTATTAAATAATGCATGTTTTTCTGGATTTTTTTTAATGAGGAAATGTTTCCTCACTTGAATCTTTTCATTTATTACCTCTTATTTCATTCATTTTCTAAGCTTATTAATGTGTGATTGCGAAATACTTGTAATATTTTAACTTATTATAGCTTGAACAAGGAAGAAATCATTCATGTTTTGTAGAATCTTCTAACTGAAGTTATCCCATTTATTGTAGATTGAAATGTGTATACCATGATTGAAATGGTATACACATTTCAATCTACAATAAACGGGATAACTTCAGTATAAGACAACACAGAAACATCAGATGCAAATGGGAAAATAAAATTCATAAATTTAAATATGAACACATACATGTTTGAATAATATTCAGAAAGAGAAGAAGAAATGGTATACACATATGGTAATATGGTAATATGTATCTGACGATTCTGCCACAGTTCCACAAATATTTCATTATTTCTTATTTTTCATTTATCTTTTCTTGGTTACATATTTAATTATTTCTTCTTCTTTTTCTGAATATTATTCAAACATGTACGTGTTCATATTTAAATTTATGAATTTTATTTTCCCATTTGTGTATGATGTTTCTGCGTTGTCTCATACTGAAGTTATCCCGTTTATTGTAGATTGAAATGTGTATACCATTTCAATCATGGTATACACATTTCAATCATTTCATGGTTTACACATTTCAATCATTTCATGGTATACACATTTCAATCTACAATAAAAGGGATAACTTCAGTTTTGAAGTTAGTCAATTAGTTAACTGTTGTTCGAATGTGCATAAACGCGTTTAAATCAATATTATCATAGGTCAGATTTTTTGCTACTATGAACTCTGTACGAATAAAAATTTATTTCTTAAAGTACTTTTTAATTTAACCAGTATCTAGTATTATAAAAATAACATACCTTTGAGTTTTATTAATAGATATATACTAGTTTTACAGACAGTCTTCCTTTTTGAGTTGTTGATACATGATTATCAATTAATGATTTGTATCACTTAGAGCCTTTTGTGGACGGTTTTACAAGGATGTTTGCAGTTATGTGGCAACAGACATGGAACGTGCATGGACAGATTTTGGATCACTGGATTGGGTTATTGTTTATTGTTTTTGTGGCTGTGTGACTCAGGATGGAGTAAGATAATTCTATTGTTGGTGTAGTGTATGTTACACATACGTTTTGAATTCAGCTGTGCTATTTATTGTGACGTTGGGTCCGGTGGGGGAGTGTTCGTGATATGCTTTCAATTGTTTTTATGCATTTGATTTATGCTTCACGATATTCTGGCCGAAACCCACCGCCACTACTGGATAATAGTTTGTTGTGTATGGTAATTAGTCTGAAACATTGCTGTGCTTTTATAATATGCCCACTGCTGATGAGGCCACAGCTTTTTGGTTATTTTTCTTGTTTTTTTCTTGTTTAGGTTATATTTATTAAACAATTTTTTTTATGTTTGTTATTTATTCTGAGTTCAATTATGGTGCGAGATTCTGGGTCTGACATACATTTCATACATAATGTGCTATATGTAATATATATATATATATATGTAGGATTTTTCAGTTGAAACACTTCACGTAAATGATCATCAAATGAACTGACACTGAACTGACACTCTATTATTATCCATGACTTTGATGCGCGAGTTGTAAATAGTTTGAATCGCGAGATTTGGCTAAGAGCCAGTGTTCTAATTTTTATTATGAAGCGAGATATAAAAGGAATATAGCCGGAGAAAGGTATTATTAGGCCTCGCCGTATTGCTGTAAGCTAAATTGTTGTTATATAGTTTCTGCTAAAAGTGTATTAGTTGAAATTAAAGTTAGTATTCTGTTGTTCATCGATTATTTGTCATATTGGTTCAGTAAAGTGACTGTTTATATATCATATACTTACATATATATATATATATATATACATATAAAATTCTTCGGAAAATCGCAGATGGCGCTGTAATTGAGAAAAATGCAGTGAGAATTGGTTCCATTGAAAAGTCTAGAAACGGACGAATAACTCGAGAAATATACATGGGATAGATAAATGGAAAAATACGTTTTCATTATTTTAGAAAAATCTATTTAGCCATTTTACTAAAATATTGAACACGTATTTTTCCGTTTTTCAAACCGATGTATATTTCCCCGAGTTATTCGACAGTTTCCCGACTTTTCAATGGAAACAAATCAAACTGCATTTTATTTGATTACAGCGCCATCTACGATTTTCCGAAGAAAATTTTAAATACATAAGTTACGTATTTTTCCCGTGGAATCCAAATCTGCAATAAAAAAGGGTATTATTTAAGATTTCAAAGTTGCCCCTTTCCTTTCCTCCCAGACAGTAGAGTTCTGGGGGAGAGGCAACTATGGTGTACCTAAATAGATTTTTCCAAAAATATTGAACATGTATTTTTCCGTTTTTCAATCGGATGTATATTTCTCGAGTTATCGGAACCAGATCGTTTCCAGACTTTTCAATGGAAACGATTCTCACTGCATTTTACTCGATTACAGCGACATCTACAATTTTCCGAAGAAATTGTTAAATAGAAAAGTTACGTATTTTTTTTTCTGTAAAATCCGAATCTGCAATAAAAAAGTGAGGGCAACCATTTAAGATTCCAAAGTTCCCGCCCCCTTTCCTCCCATGGAACGGAGTTGGGAGGGGGTGCAACTTTGATATCCCTAAATAGAACTTAAAAAAAATATTGAACACATATTTTCTGTTTTTCAATCCGATGTATATTTCTCGAGTTATTCGACCGTTTGCAGACTTTTCGGACACACACACACACACACATATATATATATATGTAATAAAACTTTTGTAAATAATAACCATTAAAACACATAAATAATCGACAGTAGATAAACCGATAGTTACAATACAATACATAAATATGTCAAAAAATTTAAGATTCTCAAAATAAAATTAAGTGGGAGAAATACTTAAACATATGTAGAGGAAAAAATCCAATATGCAGAGAGTGAAAATTATTACAAGATAAGTTGTAAACTTACATTGTGTAACACTTTTTCAAGGGCAATATTCCACTAATAAAAGTAAAATGTAATTCATTTCTATTTTAGTTAATAACCATGAGCTTAATTTATAAATCCTAATAGCCCAAACAATTACCAAATGAAATTTAAAGAGAATTGAATAAAAATGGATAAATATTGAAAACCTGAACATATGTTCAAAATTAATTAATAGTGGGTATTTTTAAAATACAAAAACATAGTTAAAAAGAAATTATTAGACAAAAAGTACATATATATATATATATATTTACACATGTGTGTGTTTTGTATTTTCAGATATATGGTTCCTAGAAAATGTTATTGAATTTTTTTTTTCTTACAAACTTTTTTCCGTCTATTGTAAAGAATTCTTTTATAGATGGCGGTAAATTAATCTCGAAAGGGCCATTAATATCCGTCTACTACAATACAAATGATTCATCAAAATCGATTTATGAAAAAAAAAAAATCAAAGAAACATCCACGTGAAAAAGAAAAAAAGTAAACTGTTCCGTAAGTAAAAAATAAAAATGGTTTTGAAAAGTATGTTTGAGTTCAAACTCAAATATAGATAAAACAAATAAAATAAAGTTAACATCTGTGGAACGGTCCATTAAGTAACAAATCTGTTCTTTTTCAAAAAAAATGTTTTGGAATATGATTTCATTAGTAAAATGACATTATGAAAGAGATTATAAAGTCATTTTAAAAATACTTTTGTATTATCAAAAGCAACCCTCGCACTGATAAATTTTTCTTCCTATTTTCAGCCATTGTTTTAAACATAGCTAAATGGTGAGAACATTCATATACAACATTTTATACATAGCATTTTCGAATCTTTTAAATATAACTAAATAGTGAGAACATTCATACAGAGAGAGTATTTTATACATCGCATTTTTGAATCTATTATCTCATCACGTATTATTATGAATGTATGTGTATACATTAAGAAAAAAATAATAACTGTATCTATGTATGAATCTATTTATATGTCTATGTATTTAACTCTAAATATGTTGCTTGTTCACCAATCTTACGTCTAATTGCGTAAACCTACCTACCTGTATGTACATATCCATATTTTTCTCGACATATTATATGATTGTATTTGTGTGTGCATAGATGGATTGTGTAGGTAATTTTATAAAAAGCGCCTTTCTTAGTCTAGTTACGTACACTTACCTATTTATATCTAAAAGACAATTTTGTTCCTACAAGTATTATTGCATTTGTTTTTATTCGTGTGCACGTGTGCATTGTATAATCAGCTCTATAATAAGCACGTACCTGCGTCTGGTTGCTTGAGTATACTTATCTATATCTTCAAGACTATTTTTCGCTACAGCTATGTATATGTTTGCGTTTGTCTATGTTTTATGTGCATGTGTATTGTGTAATCGACTTTATAATAAATAATAATCATTCCTAAAACTGGCAATAAAAATAAACGATCTGTCCCCTTATCATCCTCAGTTTCAAATAAATGCTTGTCGATGAAGCTAAATTAATCTTCGAAAAACCATTAATATGTATCTCGTCCGCAATCCAAAGTCATTCATCACTCAATGATGGAAATTTCAAAGAACTATACACGTTAAGAGAAGAATATAAAATATATTGCATATAAAGTTTAAATTATTTGTAAAAATAATGTTTTATTTCAAAATTAGGATATACATAAACCATAAAAGTTAAACATTTCATTTCTATAACAATACATTAAGAAACTATTATTGTAATTTTGTATGAAAATAATTTCAGTTTTACGAAATAATGCACGTTTTTTTTTTTAGATTTAAAGGGAACACAGTATCCTTTAATTATACTTTTTTTTTAATTTTCGTGCTGCAGCTGAAAAACTTTTATATTTTGTAAATTGAATGAAAAATTTTGAGTGATATTTCAAACAAATGTAATAAAAATTAAATTTTTACATTTTTATTGAATTTTTTAGTTAACATTTCAGAAACAATATTAAGCAAAATTGGGTATGAATTTTAAGTAAATTACGCAATAATTTAAAAATATTTTTTCTCTAAAAAATATCGAAAATTGCAAACATTTTTAAATTTTAAGATTTGATTATATTTTAAAAATAAGTATAGCATTTGAACTTAATCCATATCCATTGTTGTTCCACACACTTTTGTAAGTATCTACAAAAAGTCTATTATAAAAAAAAGAATACAGAATTTAGAATAGCTTCTAACACAGAAAAACTGAAAACTAACAAAAACGCGTTTAAAGTTTTCAGGTGCCTTTTAAATTCACATCGTGCATCAGAAAAATGCTTTATGAAATTTGTTTCTATGTTATAACAAAAATTCAAGTCAAATATTTTACACACGTATAGAGGAAGTTAGTAACTTTTATTTAATGCAATAAAAACAAGAAAGAAAAAAAATGCACCATGCATAAATTATGAAACACGTTCCAACACTTCCAGGATATTGCAACAAAATCTCACTATTTAATAAAGTTAAAAAGATATTTAAAAAAAAACCCTCAACAATAAACATCCATTTCATTATGTTTTAAATAGTATATCATCATTAAAATACACTGAGAAAGATTTTCCCCCATAGGCTGTAATTTAACGGAATTATTTTGTATGTTCCTGTAAATGAATGATAATTGCTATGTATTTTATATTTCACAGAAATAATGTTTTATTGCCCCTCAATAACGCATATCAATTTTATTATGTTTGGAACAGTGTAACTTTATTAAATTGCACTGTAAATGATTTTCTACCATACACCAGAATGTAACAGAATAATTTTGTGTGACCATATAAATGAACTATAAATAACACACACTCACTTTCAACAGGAATTCCTGTGCTAAACTATAATAACATATATCAAGCTAATGGTAATCTAAGTATATTTACACGATTTACATCAATGAAGATTTTCCCCCATAGGCTGTAATTTAACGGAATTATTTTGTATATCCCTGTAAATGAATGATAACTGCTATGTATTGTATATTTCAAAGAAATAATGTTTTATTGCACCTCAATAATGCATATGAATTTTATTATGTTTGGAACAGTGTAACTTTATTAAATTGCACTGTAAATGATTTTCTCCCATACACCAGAATGTAACAGAATAATTTTGTGTGACCATATAAACGAACTATAAATACCGCACACTCCACTTTCAATAGGAATGTCCTGTGCTAAACTTTAATAACATATAATAAGCTAATGGTAATCCATGTAATATATTTACGCGATTTATATGAATAAAGATTTTCCCCCATAGGCTGTAATTTAACGGAATTATTTTGTATGTCCCTGTAAATGAATGATAATTGTTATGTATTTTATATTTCACAGAAAGAATGTTGTATTGCACATCAATAATGCATATCAATTTCATTATGTTTGAAACAGTGTAACTTTATTAAATTACACTGTAAATGATTTTCTCCCATACACCAGAATGTAACAGAATATTTTTGTGTGACCATATAAACGAACTATAAATACCGCACACTACACTTTCAATAGGAATGTCTTGCACTAAACTTTAATAACATATAACAAGGTAATGGTAATCAAAGTATATTTGCGCGATTTACATCAATATCAAGTAGACTGTCGATCAAACAGACAAATAGAGAGGCGACCAGACAAATTGATGTCATAAACACTTTCTAACTATTTTGGAAAGCGTTGAAAATTACATTTTGGACATGTTTCCAGTCCTGCATCCTATTAAGGACGAAAATAATCTAAAAATATTTTCTTAATTTTTATCTTTTAAAAAGATATCTGTCGTTTTGTAAAAAATTTCTCGTTCGCAATATATTTAGCAAGCAATATATCCGTTCTTTGGACAAGGAAAATAAAACAATGTATTTGGCCTTATTAAGAAGGAACACTTTCACAACTAACAAGAACGAAAAATCATGCGTCCAACATAGAGTATGTAGCACTTTCCAACGCTTCAAAAAAATTTTACAAATCATACCGTTTAATACGCTGAAAGATAACATCTAAGTAAACAATTTGGAAAACGCATAACATATTTAAAAACATAATCTCAGGAATTTCCAACGTATACAATATTCGGAAAAAATATCCGAATACTTTTATTCAGCCCTGTATATGATCTATGGATTTGTATATATACTACATAGGATGCCAAATTTTAGTTTAGTTAGGAAACGCGTAACACAGTTTAAAATTCTCCTTCTGGAGTTTCTGTCAATAAACGGAAATGTATTCGCTAACTTTTGTGCTTCCCTGTATAGGATCTACAGAATTTATACACACCACGTAATAGACAAAAAGTGAGATACATTTAAAATCGCGTTCAGGAACTTAAAACGCACCTCCAGGAATTATTGTTCACAGACAGTAGAGAATTATTTTGTGTGTCCCTGTAAATGAACGATGACTGCTATACACACAATATTCTGTAGTAAGCCTCTTGTAATGCACCTTAGTAATATATATAAATTGCAATGCGTTTAAAATAGTGAAACATTATTTAAATAAACCGCAGATGATTTTTCTCCATAGACGTAATGTAACGGAATTCTGTTGACTGTCCCTGTAAATTAACTATAAGTGCTATGCACACCCTATTCCATATTAAGCTTCTTGTAATGCACCTTAGTGATATATATCAATTACAATGTGTTTGCAATTGTGTAACATCATTAAAATAAACCGTAAAAGATTTTTCCCCATAGACCGTAATGTAACGGAATTCTTTTGAGTGTCCCTGTAAAAAAACTAGAAGTGCTACACACTTCAGTTGAAATAGGGAACGTGCTATAGATAACGACAATAACATATAAAAATTGCAAGGCAATCCGAGCATATTTACGGGAGTTAGAGCACGGAGAAACGGCAGACGGCCATACGGCCATGCGACCAGACCAACCGAAGTCATAAACACTTTTCAACTAGGTGGGAAAGTGTTAAAAATGACGTACATTCATGATAGAAATAACGTATGTATTTTTTAATTTCTAGCTCAAGTACTATTTCTACAGGTAGGTGACGCATTTTTAGGTGCGTTCGTAATTATATAAATATACGTAGCACCTATAGTCGTCGTCTAGTCCGTCCGTCTGTTCCTATATAACAGTGTAAAAACTACCCAACCGATTGGTTTGAAATTTAATATATATAATCGTTGCAAAAATTTGTTGAGTCATTCCAAATTTTATGAAAATCGAATCAAAACTGAAAAAGATATTAATAAAAGTATTTATTAAGTAAATTTGAATGCATTAAAATTCGGTACTTTCTTGTTATAGCAGCTTCCAAGGATTAATCTTCAAGCGATTAATCTTCAAGATGTATTGCCAAGTTATCTGACATGTATGACGTTATAGTGATGTATGATGTATATGACATTCTATAATCTCTATGACCAAGTTATAGACACATTCTTCATCATATTAAATCCTATCATACGTAATTAATTCAATGATATCCCATGATAGGTAATGATATTAGATTGCTATGATTATTAAGTCCTATTTAAGATGCGGTCATATTACTTACCTATTACTGAATTTAAAAACCGAATTTGTATACTAAAATTGTTTACTTATAGCAATCCTATAGTGTACCGACAGTTTTTATAAATAGATGTTTTTGGAGAAATAGATATTAAATGGAAAAAGAGATTAAATATGGATTTCAAGTTCTGAAATTTTCAAAGCTAGGCTTAAGTTTCCCATTTCAACTTTCAGTAAATGTCAACAAAATGTAAAATGTCGCCAACTTAAAATGTACTTATTTTATTACGGAATTTAATCATATCATAATAACAGACGACATAATTTATTTCACCGAAATAATATTTGTACGAACGCACATCATTGGACGTACATTTCCAACTTGCTTTTTTAGTGCTTTTAGAAGATGTTTTCTGTTATTTCAACACCTCAAAATTCAAAATTTGTAATACCCATGCTTTGTTAGTATCTGTGCTATGAACACACACTTTATACAAAATATAGAGATCCCAATTCTAGTAATTCCGGCGAAATTGATAAATGAATCAATCCTTGGCCGCATTTGTATTTTATATATGTAGGTTTAACGATATAAGTGTGATTTCAGATGATTTAGAAGGCATTTTGTTTTGCATAAATACATTACAATCTCTTACATTAGAACTTTCTTTAAATTCAATTGTTTGCCAATTACCAGAAAACGTACAGATTATTTATGTGTTTAAAATACACCTTTTTTGACAATAGGAAATGTTATTATAGGACTTTGTTTATTGTTATTAAAATAATTTTCTCTTTAAATATGAATTTTAAGCTTTCAATGGACAAAAAGATTGATAGTGTTGTCAAACTCATTCTGTAGCGCAGTGTTTACCTACTGCTTTATACTGCTTTATAAAGCTACTTTGTGGCTGAGTGAGTTTTAAGATTTTGAGTACGATCGTGGTGTCCTCTGTACATGGATAAGCTACCTTTTTGTCATTCCTTTAAATTTCGCAAAGTAAGTCTGAATCTTCGGGAATCTTATTTTTATTGTTATTTTGGACAATGGTATGATAATTAGGTATCTGTGGTTGTTTAGCTGCTATATATTGCGGTTTGAGTTAGATTCGATGGATTTAGACGTATCTTGCTCATAGTTGTAATCTAGTCTGGATTTTTACCGCTTCCTGCTTTGAACGAAGTATCCACTTGCTGAATAACCAGCAAAGTTTCCATTAGCTGTTTTGGAAGAAAAATCTTTGACTTAGATTTCACTAGCGTGGTAAGGAGTTAAAGTTTGGTATTTCAACTAAAAGAGAGTTTGAAATCACCTAGGGCCCCTTGATAGTGACATTGCTGTTTTAAAGTGACATTTTATAGTGTTAATTGCACTGTTTGTAGTGATATTTTAAAGCGAGCCAAAGTGAATTTATTCTTTGGTTTTCATACAAACTGAGAGTCCATTTTTCTTTGAGTTTAGAATTTTTGAATATTTTGGGGAAAGCGTTCCCCCTATCACTCTTTGAGTATTTCCAGTTTACTTTCGGTCATCTTTAATTTAAGCATACCTGCTTCACTGATTATCATCCTTATCATTGTTTTTAAATTAATTGTTCTTATCATTAATTTTATATAATGGCTACTTTTCAAGCTGGCTACCCGCAAAGGTACGTGGCAATTGCACAGTGAGGTGAGTTGTAACGAAAATTTTGTTTTAACGAGAGGAGATAAATAAAGTTCTTAGACAAATAAAAAAAAATAAAAATGCATGGAAAAGCAGGATTGCAATATGAACAAATTTGCTATAACATGAGAAAAAATTACCAACTTCCTAAAGATGTAGATTATTTACTTACTTTTCATAAGCAAAATGAGTTATTTATGCAAGTATGTTTTTGCTGCACTTTTTCTCCGATTAGTATGATGCATGCTCTTGGGATGATTTAGATATATACGTTATTCTAGTTGTAAGAAATTGCCTGAAGTAGGTTCGATACGTTGTCTTCGCCAATTATTTTTAGAAGTAGAGTAGATGATAGGACTAGTTGAACAAAACAAGCATTTTTCCAGGACATATATTTCTCTGATATTTTATTATTTAACTATAATCTTATCAACTTACATTTTATAAATAAAAAAAAATTCTAAAAATAAGTACATATGCTTTCTGAGTTCATTAAAAATTTTAAATATTTTTACACACTTGCGACAAAATCATTTTTCTTCATTTAAATGTAAACATTTTTTAAGGCTCCATTAATATCTCTTCTGGAAAATGAAGGGGCCATCCATCAATACGATTTATCTAAAACTTTTAAAAAGAAAAAAAATAAGTAAAAAATTAAAATAATAGTTTTTTAAATACTCTTTTATAAGCATTCAATGTTCATCTTTAAAATAACGCTTAATTTTATGACTGCGATTCATGATTTTTCCAAAATATTTCAATTGCAATACATCAATTTGGCGTGTGCACCGAACGCGATTATGGAAAATTCACCACTTTTTTGGCGCTTGGTAGAAAGCGCGAGTTAGTGAATTTATTTAAAAAAAATAATGTCTGTGTTTAAAAAATATTTTTATTTTTAAGATATGGCAACAAGGTGAAAAAGGGATCATTTAAACTATCATGTTATGATTTCTAAATTGATTTCTCAACGCTTAATCATATTTTAATTTATATAAAACAATTAATCGATGAAAGCGTATTTTAAAAAATATATATTACACTGTTTTTTTAATTGTGTTTTCAACTTTATAGTGTTGGAAATATTTCGTTGTTGCAACTTCACAGTCAGTTGCCCTTTTTTGACAAGCGTGGTTTGGCGATTGATCACTTGTGGCGGGAAAATGGAACAAATATCGTAAAATTAAGCTATTAATTTATAATTAAGTTATAAAAATTTAAAAATATTGTATTGTCTTCAGAAACACATCTTCAGAAACACACTGTTGCACATATTTGTTTTAATTTTAACATATCAGGAAGTGAGTTAAAAATCGAGTACAAAATTTTACGTTTACATACAAAATCCAAGTTAAGTTAAACAAAAGAGTGTAAGAAAACTGAATAACGGGAAAAAAGTATATTTGTAAACAAAATGAGAATAATGTTATATAAAACAGCGATTGAAGTTCGAAATGCGGAAGATTAATGGGAAAAAACATTACAATTTCAGATTCTTTTCTTTTAGAAAACGATTAAGTTTAATTCAGCTTGAAAGAAATATTGAAGTCAAGATCCCATGGACAGATTGGTCTATTTATAACAATGAATCTTATATAGAATATCAATTTAGTTTGAAATTAATATATTTATTTAAAATGTTTTCTCGTCATAATTCTTCATCTAATGGTGATCCGATTGTTACTATAGATATGAAAGTAATCTAAAAAATACGCATATAGAAGATGCATTTTAAGAGAAATTTGATATGTTTTTTTAATGAAATATCTCAACTATCTGAAATATATGTTATATGCAAAGAGATATGATATAATTATTTTTTGCTGTACATATATTTATTCATGTTGTTTATGACTTTGCCCCATGTTTTCATGGAGCTTACCTTGTATAAATTAACAAAAATTCTAACATAGAATAGATTCTGTTTGTGAGGTTATAAAAAAAAATCATGATTTGGCTGTCAATTTTGTAGAGCAAGAGAGAAAACTGATATATTTAAAAAAAAATACTGTACAGGATGCAATGATAATTTTCAAAATTTATGTGATATTTCTTGAATAAAATGTGTCATATCTGTCAAATTTGAGCAGCAAAAGAGAACCCCTTTTATATGTCGTTCATATATTTCTTAATTTTGTGATTTTAACCTCAATGTTCCATCTTGTAAAAAAAAAAAGATTTTTTTAGGTAATTAAAAAATTAAATGACATGGCTGTCAATTTTGAGCAGCAAGATTGAAAACTGAATTATCTAAAAAAATATATTACACAAGATGCAATCATTATTTAAAAAAATTATGCGATAGTTCTTGAATAAACTTGGGGCAGTAAAATAGACTATTTTTCTTTTGCGGTAAAACATAATTGTTCAGTTTATTATGACTTTAACCTCAGTGTTTGTGGAACCCAACTTATAAATAAATATTTAAAAATGAAATAAATTTCTTTTGCAATCTTATTAAAAATTTAATTGATATGACTGTCAGTTTTGTACAGCAAGAGTGAAAACTGTTATGTTTTAAAAAGTAACTACACAGGATGAAATGGTAATTTTCAAAATTTTATGAGACTTTATTGAATAAAATGTATCGTATCGGTCAAACTTGGGAAGCAACAGATAACCTTTTTTCACTTACCCATCATACGTAGTATAGGGTAAATCTTGTAATAGTTTTAAAAATCGAAAAAATTTTTGACGGATTTACACGTTTCGGACACGGGAGATTCCGAAAAAGATATTTTTAGAAAAAAAAAATGCCGTCCGTCTGTGTGTCTGTAAACGCTCTATCTCCCGAGCAAATTGAGATAGAGACTTGAAATTTGGTATGTACATAGTATGTAATAATGGGAAGAATCTTATTGAATTTCAGTATCCTCGATTATCCGGAACTATTTTTTCGGACTCTCTAACTATTCGTTCTGATAAAAGGTATATAAAAATTTTCGAAATTGTTTATTTTAAGGAGTGGATACAAAAAACAATAAAAAAACATAAATTTTGCATAAAAAATGAAGGCGATCGGGTAATTAGTTGCCGAGATATTTGTAATTCTATTTACCACACTCTTCGATTTTTCATGACCCTGTATTTCATCCAAATTTCAATTCAAAGATATATTTTAATTAGAAATGAGGCACTTCATCCGACACAATAAACAATTAGTTAATATAATTATCATTTTTGGAGTTATAAGGATGTTTCTTTTATGCAATTCAGTAATCGAGCATTTAAAGTTTATGACGTCATCAAGTCACGTTTTTATTCTAATTGCAATGCATTTTATAAGTAGTTTACACATGTTTTATTTTCATATTTTATATCATGCATATCCATGATGGGTAAGTATTACGGTGGCCCCCTAACGACTAGTTTTTTTTTTTTTTTTTTTTTTTTTTTTTTTTTCTTTTGTCGTGCATAGATTTCTTAATTTTATTATGATTTTATCCAAACTGTTCGTGGAACTCAAATAGTATAAAAACGCAGAAATTTAAATTAAAACAAATTTCTTTTTTGAAGTAATTAATTTTTTTAATGAGTTTTATATAACTTACCTTGTTTGCGATAAAGTTACTTTTATCAAATAAAGGTAAACTTTTATAGGAAACATTAATATATTACCGTTTTAATCACGAAGCATACAATTTATCTAGAATTTTGAGAAAAAAAGAAGATTAATAAGAGAATAACGGAGGCAAAGTATTCAAAACAAAAAAGATAATAATGTTTTTAAAGCAACAAACGAAATTTTAAATGCAAAATATTTATTGGAAAAATAATATTATTTCAGTTTTATTTTCTTAAAAAAAATATTAGGTTTAATTCAGCTTTAAAGAAAAAACTGAAATAAACATCCCATCAACAGAAAGTGCAATATATAACAGTGAACATTATTTTTAATAAAATTTTCATTTGGAGTGAATATTTTTACTTTAAAAATATTTTTGTATATCCAATTCCAAATCTTTCATTGATCCGATTGTTATGGGGAAAATACATGTAGTCGACTAAAAAAGTACAAGATATGAAATAGCAATTTTTGTGACAGTATGACATAATTCTTGAATGAAAAATGTTATTTGACAAATGTGTATGAACGCATGATATATAAATATTTTTTTCGTTATACATGACTTTCTTCATTTTTTCATTGTGTTAATAATTTTTTTACAAAACTCTCGTTATATATATAAAAAAAAAAACATGAATTCCAAAAGTAATTTTTTGCACGTGATTAAGAACTTTAAAACACACATCTGTGAAATATTTGCATAAAAAGAAACATAATATATTTCTTTATTTTTGTACATATATATTTTGATTTTCTTTCATGAATTTAACTTCCATCATTATAAAAATCATTTTATATAAATACACAAAAACAGGAACAATCTACTAGATTTCTTTACTGCAGTTATTAAAAATTTCTAAATAAATTTTAAATAAATTTGTTTATATAATTCTAAATAAATTTATTTTCTGATTTCTTTCTGTTACATCACCTGTTTTTTGCTACAAAATTATTTTTATCAAATAAAGGTGAAATTTTTTCAAAGGACCCTTAATATCCCTCTACGTGAATCAAATGGTTATTCATCAATACTATTTATCAGGAACTCTAAGAAAGAAAAAAAAATATTAAAAAGTGCATAGAGGAGAACTTGTATTTGTAAACAAAACGAGAATAATGTTTTAAAAAAGTGATTGAAGTTTCAAATGTGCGAGATGGATGAGAAAAAAAACATTATCATTTCAGATTCTTTACCATTAAAAAACGATTATATTTAATTCAGCCTGAAAGAAATATTTGAAGTCAAGATCCCATCAACGGATCAGCCCGTACGATAAACATTATTGTGCATAGACTTTTGAATTGCAATAAATACATTTACCTTCAAAATTTTTCATGTTACAACTTCATATCATTTGGAGATCCTGTTTTCTTTTATATTTGAATGCCTAAGAAGGACTGCTCAGACTGGGAACCAGATCTGTAGAGCATAGATGTCCCTTCCGCTCCCTTTATTAAGGTCTTTAAAAAAATTAATACATATTACAGCCGGAGCTGAACCCGACAGAAAACGCGATAGGGGCGGGGGTGGAAATAGACATGCTATACGGTGAAACTATCTTAATTTACATTACAGGTACTTCCCTGCCGGAGACATACCTCCAACGTGACACTGGGCAGTGAAGATGATATATGCTTCAGAAATAAATGATGTTGGACTCAGGAGCGGGTCATGTTAGATAGATCCATTAAGAACTTAAAGATGTTTTTCAGTTTATTTAAAAGTGCTGAGCGGGCAGTACTAAGCAGACCATTTGCCCGCTATTAGAAAACGATTGTCCTTTTTCTTAATTTTATATTATTTTTAGTAAAAAATGACTGTTTTTCGAAAATTTGGCTGACTTGAGGAGGCAAAAGATATTAACCAATGAAATGAAATTTTGCCCACTTACTATTGACGGGTTAATGAAACATTCGCGCACTATAACAACTTCATAACCCAAAATTCGATTTTTTCGGCCCGGCCTGTATGTGTAGTCCGTCTGTCTGGGAGTCGTTTAAAAATAAAACAATCATTCTCATTTTAGATATCACGGACGTAAAACAGTTAAATAGTTTTATATCAAGTACTTTGTTTACAGCGAAACTTCTTTTTTTTTATGAAACTAAAATAATTTATAGAGCAATTAATATCTCTCTTGTAGTCATCCATCAATCATTTTTTTCTTTACTTTGAAAGGGGGAAAATGATTAAAAAATGAATAATGAAGAAAAAGTATTCGCAAATAAAATAAAAAACCGTGCTTTAAAAGACAGAAATTGAAGTTTAAAATAGAATATCAATAGAAAGATTAGTATAATTTCATGCTCTTTTCCATTAGAAATCGATTATTTCTGATTTAAGCTGAAAGAAATCTTGAAAACCTAGTCCGTGCAATTAACTGTCCAATTTACGTACTGTGAAGATTAATGGGATCGAAATATTTAAAAACTTCAATAATATTTTTAAATTACGCATTTGTTTCTTGTTATAGTTGGGATATTTGTACAGTGAATATAAATTAAGATTAGTCATTTCTATTGTTTTGAAAAATATGTAGATTTCAAACTTCAAAAGTGAACCTTTTTCTTCCAATGTTAAGACTTAAATATATCATGACACTATAGGCTTTTCCATGAAAAAAAAAACTATAAATAATATATTTGAAGTTTAATGATTTTCCAACTAAAATACACAAATGTATAACGTTGTTTATACTGTCAAAAGAAACAAGAACGAAAACTCATACGTCAAGCATAGATTATGTAACACTCACCAACACTTCCAAAATAATTTTACAAATCTTTACCGTAAGGTGTAAGATGATCTCTAACTAAACAATTTTGAAAACACATAACATATTTAAAAATCCAATTTCAGGAATTACCAACAATATTCGTAAAAATATCCGAGCTCTTTTGTGCATCCCAGTATAGGATCTATAGATTTGTATATATACTAAATAGAATGCTAAATTTGAGTTCAGTTGGGAAACGCGTAGCAGAGTTTAAAATTTCCCTTCTGCAATTTCCGTCAATAAACGTAATGAAACAATGAACGGACATGTACTCGAGAACTTTTGTGCAGCCCTATATGCAATGTATACAATTTATACACGCGAAGTAATAGCCGAAAAATGAGTTAAATTTAAAAACGCTTTCAGAAACTGTTAAAAGCATTCCCAGCAATTATTATTAAAAAGCAGTACTTTAACCGAAATCTTTTGTGTATCCCTGTAAATGAACGATGGAAACTATACACATATATATCTATAGTAAGCCTCTTGTAATGCGCGCTAGGGATATATATCAATTTCAATATGTTTGAAATAGTGAAACATTATTATTAAAATAAACTGCAAACGATTTTTCTTCATAGACTACAATGTAACGGAATTCTTTCGAGTATCCCTGTAAAAGAACTATAAATGCTATGCTCACTACATTCTATAATTTCTCTCTTCTTATTTATTTTTATTAAACTGTATCAATAACTTACATAATTAATACTTCTTCTTCTTTTTTTTCTTTTAATACAACATATATGAAACGGACAACTGTATGTTTTTATTCCTCTATCATTTAAAAGCATTAAAATATGTATGACAAATTAAAATAAATAATAAAATAGACTGATATCAGGTTAATCAAATAAGCAGTTCAAATATAACGTAACATTTTACAATGTGAAAAAAAATTCTTTAGAATATTATTATTTCCTTATTATTTTTCATAGAATAGATAGCATACTTAGAAATAATTAATTTTGTTCTCGAGTAAGTATTATTTATTTATTTATTTTAATGAAACTGCTTCAAAAGACTGCGTATATTGTCAATACGAAACCACTTAATATTTCATTTCAATATATAGAATATGTGAAAACTGACCAGCATTTACTATGTCGTTTATTATTTTTGTTTCTTTGAAAAGCGTTTACAAATCTTCCACCAATAATATATATATATATATATATATATATGCTGATACCAAAGTAAACAATTAATGGCACCTTTAATGTATATAAACATACGTTCTTATAAATACAAAAAAAAAAAAAAAAATAGATCATTATTTTTTTATGTTTTATTGTTCAAAAGGGACGCTAAAAACTTATTTCTATAAATAAAAATACAGTTAGTGAAAGCTGAAGAGAAGCATCATTAATACCAAATCAGGAAAGTACATTACATTTTCAAAATCTCTAAATGTTTTTTTTTTTTTCAGAAATAGTAACAAATCACTTGTCCACGTTTCTAGGTACTTATCTCTTTTCTACGTGACTTTCTATTAAAATGACTTCCGTTTCACATTCTCTGATAAGATCTCGTTTAATTTTATTTCAAGCTAATAATAGCTTTCACGATCTAATAATAGTCACATTTAAAGCTAATTCTACAAATTTAGTTACATAATTGAATGCTTTTCATTGAAAAGCATTCACTTATGTAGCTGAACAATGAAAGGACAAAAATAAGAATTATTCCGACCGATTTATTAATTAGAAAGGATTTGTCAAGGTAAAATTAGATAAAGTAATTTAATCGTAAGGTATATTTATAAAGTTTGAAAGGTGTAATTATGAAGAATTGCAATGTGCATTTAGTATGTATTTATATTTTAAAAAATATTGCATTTAGTATTCATTATTGCACAATTTAAAGCATATGTCAGAATTCCAATACTTCCTTTCTGCACGTCTTTACAATAGCGTAAAATTTCTTTAATTATACGTTTGTTGCGAATTATTTGGCAATAAAAAAATAAGGCTTTAGCAATGGTATGACGCTTAGCTATGTTGCATTATAATCAGGTGGCTTACGTAAAAATGCTGAGGGTTACGTTTATATATCTGTATAAAAACGTCGTGTGAAGATGTATATATATTTCTGCATGAAAATGTTTTGTGTGATGTGTATATTTCTGAATGAAAACTTCTAGTGTGATGTGTATATTTCTGCATGAAAACTTCTAGTGTGATGTGTATATTTCTGTATGAAAACTTCTTGTGTGGATGTATATATATTTGTACATGAAAATTTTTTGTATGATGTGTATATTTCTGCATGAAAACTTCTAGTGTTATGTGTATATTTCTGTATGAGAACTTCTTCTGTGGATGTATATATATTTGTACATGAAAATGTTTTGTATGATGTGTATATTTCTGCATGAAAACTTCTAGTGTGATGTGTATATTTCTGTATGAAAACTTCTTGTGTGGATGTATATATATTTGTACATGAAAATGTTTTGTATGATGTGTATATTTCGCATGAAAACTTCTAGCGTTATGGGCATATTTCTGCATGAAAACGTTTTGTGTACTGTGTTTATTTCTGCATGAAAACGTTTTGTGTGATGTGTATATTTCTGCATGAAGACATTTTCTGAGATGTGCATATTTCTGCACGAAAATTTCTTCTCCAGTAATTGTTCGTAACAAATATTTGATACAAGTACTATTAAGAGGAAATCAATGCAGCTGATTTGATAAATCGTTAATCGTAATTAGTAAAACCAGAGAAAAGGGCGCTTTCGATGGATTTATATATTTTTTAAATCTTCAGATAAATAATTTTCTTAAAATGTGTGCATAGTTTTGAATGTTTCAACATTATTTTATAACAAAGAATTTCAACCAAAATTATAGGACATCCAGATTTTGAAAGAATTTTCTATTTAAAAGTATATTTATATAGTTTCAGTTGAATCAGTTTTATGGAAGACTCTTATCATTAGTGTTAGGGTACACTGCAAAAAATGACCAATGTTTCATATTTTATGAAAATATACTATAACCACGAACGAAAATATAATATAATCTTCTGAGTTATCCGAAATTCCGAAAAGCGTCTTCCATTGTCTTTTGAATCCCCAGAAACCAATACATTTCCAAAATTTAAAGAATTATTTATAAAAACAAAGTATTTTTCGCTGCCTGTATTTTTCAGAAACGTTTTCGAAGGGTTTTTATAGTGTATTAATTAGTGTCCTCAGCCTGGAATACCTGTTTTTCGAATGCTATCAATGCTCAAGTAAACATTTTCATACTCAAAAAATATGTTTAATAGACAAACATGCAAAATTAGCAGCGTTAACAATAAAATTAAAATTAAGATTATTTCTTTACTTTTTCATGTATAAATTAACTTATGCGGCTGAAAACGTTTACTTGATAATTGATTACATTCGAAAAACAGGTATTCCAGGCTGAGGACCCTAATTAACACACTATAAAAACCCTTCGGAAACGTTTCTGAAAAATACGGGCAGCAAAAAATACTTTGTTTCTATAAATAATTCTTTCAATTTTGAAAATGTATTGGTTTCTGTGGGTTCAAAAGACAATGGAACACGCTATTCGGAATTTCGGATAACTCAGAAGATTTATATTATATTTTCGTTCGTGGTTTTAGTATATTTTCATAAAATAAGAGACATTGGTCATTTTTTACAGTGTAGTGTTTACTACTTTCATTTTTTTAAATGTTTTCTTGTAATATGTTTTCTTGTATGTTTTCTTGTACAGTAACTTAACCACTGTATTTTTTGTAAGTATGTTGGGAGAATAGTAAGTTGCTGAATGTAAGTACATATGTTGTCATTATTGTAAGTCGTATAATGCCTGAATTCCATGTTACAAAATTTGGCCTTTCAAAAAATGTCAGTTCTCTATAGAATTTTAACTATATAGCCATGCCAAGTATAACAAACAAAAAGCTTGCATACTATTTACTTTTTCGTTATAAATGAACAGACGTGGAGACATATCCCCATAACTTAGTCAGAGTAACCGTTGGTGTCTCATTTTCATACTGCCTAACATTCCCGACTAACTTAACCACTTAACAATTTTGCCCCAACATAGCTCGGACAAAAAGAGTTTCATTGGAATTCAATTTTTACAACTGAGAGAAAAAATGCCCAACCCGGGACTAGAACTCAGAACCTTTGACTTACATTGTCAATGTTCTACCGTTTGAGCTACCTAGGATGACAACCAGCTGGCATATTTCGCTCAGTTAACCTTATTGGCAATCGCATCTAGTTTGCCACGTAGACAGCTCAACAGAATATACCGCAGGTAATGGAACCCCATTAAACGATGGATACGTAGATACACTATTATTTTTTCCCAGTCCCATGTCAGTTTTCTATGAGTCCTGGCTTAGGATTTCTTTCACTCAGTTTGAAAAATTGAATTCGTTTCATATTTTTACCTATCAGTTTGATTGGGTAAAAAATAATGGCGCATCTACGTACCCATCGTTTAATGGGGTTCCATTATCTGCAGTATATTCTGTTGAGCTGTCAAAATGGCAGATCAGATGCGATTGGCAATAAAGTTAACTGAGCGAAATATGCCCGCTGGTTATCAGTCCAGGTAGCTTAAACGGTAGAGCATTGACAATGTAAGTCAAAGGTTCTGGAATCGAGTCCCTGCTTGGGCATTTTTTTGCTCAGTTGGAAAAATTGATTTCGTATGGTATATTTACAATTAGTTTGATTGGTGGAAAAAAAAGAAGAGTTTTTTTACTTCGCTACTAAAACACTTTCAATACCAATAATTTTTATTTTTAATCATCACTTTAATATTGGCAGATAGTTTTCGATTATATATATGGCAAATATTTTATAACGGAAAAAGTGGTATTTTGTCCCTATTTTTAGTTTATTGTGTCAAAAAAGCAAAAGGGTTAAGGGGTTAATCCTAGAATCTAATTTAATATATTTCCTGTAGAAAGTGCAAAAATTTAACATTTTCATAAGATATTTTTTCCCTAATCAAACAAAATGTTTCGATCAACAACAATATTTTCTTAAAAACTGGAATCATGTTTGCTTTAACTATTGAAATATTAGTAGTTGCTAGTCAGAATTATTTATATTTAAAAATATTGTGAAATTATATTTTTTATTTCAAAAAATAATACAACGTGAATGTACATGCTAAGTTCCTACAAATATTTCATAAATAATTGCAATTTGAATTTCAGCGATTTTTTTTTCATTTTAGAAAGGACACATGTAAGACATACTTTTTGGTTATTGGTTTATCAATATCTCAGTACATCGAATTTTTGGATAATTTCTGATGATGATGTATTTTTGCACCATCTACGACTATTAAATTCATAAAGCAGTTTTTTTTATATCTTTGCAGTTTTTGTCTATAGTGTTATAGAAAAATATTTGTATGAGGCAAACATTTTAATTAAACACTTCTTTTGGAAAGGGTCTAGTCTTATCACTAGTATTATCAATTCTAGTCTTATCACTTAACACAGGAAGTACCAGCCAACAACGATTTATCATTTCTGCGGTCCACCGGCTTGTTTAGTGGTTTGGGCATTCGCTACTGGACAAAGCAAAAAGGTTCGGATCCCAACCAGGCATGGATGTTTGCAGTGGGTTGGATTCAATTTTATACGGAGGTACCTGTCTGTTTAGCTTTGATGTGATAAAGATGACCATTGCGCCAGTAATGGATGGTTGTAGTGGGCCGTATTCCCTTTTAAATGAATGTCTGTCTGTTTAGCCTTCTTGTGAAAACATGACCGTAGTGCCAGTTATCAACCAATTAGTTATGCCGTGTTTTCCTGTCTATATACAGTATGCCCAGTAAAGTCCCTTGCCACCCTCTTAACTTCGGAACGGCTGCTGTTATATTCCTAAAAGTAGTGTCTAGGTATAGTAAAGTAGCCATGCGCTACTGAATGAAATCGCCTACGGCGCCACCTGGTGGAAAGTTGCGGAGTTAGCATTCCTATCACGAAAACGGAAGGAGATAGGGAAAAAAAGTGATTTACAATGTTGTAGAGCATCATCGATTTAGTACGAAAAGACATCTTCTGGATATTAATGCGAAGAATAGGGTTAAAACGCGCATTTGTTTTTGTTTTCGTGATTTCCTACACAAATACGGGACAAAATGATCTTAGGAAAAAAACCAACTAGTTGAAACAATATACCTTTATTTGAGATGTTCAAGCTTCTCATCGTCAGCTGCAATGCCCATTTGGATCCGTTTCTGAATTTCACGTTGCACACGTTGAAGCATAGGTGGTGACACGTTGGCACAAACGTCCGTAATGCTTCGTTTTGATTGAAAATCATAAGAGATACCACTGTGCCACATTGAAGTGTCGTGTTATGTCCGAAAGATAATCATTTCTCCTTCCGTTCAATTTTTGTGACGTCACAGAGTAAGAAATCACGAAACATCAAATGCGCGTTTTAACCGTTCTATTCATCTCATTAATGTCCACAAGGTGTCTTTTCGTACTAAATCGATGATACTCTACAACTTTGTAAATCACTTTTTTCCCTATCTCTTTCCGTTTTCGAGATAGGAATGCTAACATCGAAGTTTTCCACCAAGTGGCGCCGTAGGCGATTTGATTCAGTAGCGCATGGCTACTTTACTATACATAGACACTACTTTTATAAATATAGCAGCAGCCGTTCCGAAGTTAAGAGGGTGGCAAGGGACTTTAGTGGGCATATTGTATAGTATTTATTAGTAAAATATGTATTATATTTTAAAAATATATTTGAAAATAATCTTCATATTTTATGAGCCTTTTGCGGTAAATTGCATAGTGTAACTCGTCATGTGCTTTTTGGGCGAAATGTTAAAAGGACGAACTTTTCGTCGTACGACTAAAGTTACCTAAATTATTTCAACTAAGAAACAATTTGCACAGCTAATTTTCACTAATTGAAAATAAATGTTATTACAGTTTCATCCAAACCATATTTTGATTAACAATATTTATAACTCGTAAAATAAAACATGTTGTTTCGTTTAATGAAACAAATAGTGTTTTATGCATAATTTTTCACGATTAAATTATCGGAATAGGTTAGTTACACAATAACAGTTTAACAACGTTTTGTTTATCATATCTGGAAATTTTCCTGTAATAATTTCATACATCATGTAATATGAGTCAGGGGAGCAATCCTGAATGTTGCAAATATGACCAAGGTTAATCACTTGTTTCAGTTACGAGGAATATAGTAAGAAATGCTGCATTTTTAAAACTTTGTGAGTATAAGTAAAGTATTGCTGAATGTTTCCAGAAAAATATATTGATCTATTCTTTTATGATAGCCCTATGCGTGTTAACTTTTTGATTGAGAGGCATCTGCTTGATGCATCTGCTTGAAGACTGTGTGAGAAACATTAGAACAAAGAATAAAAAGTTCAATGAAATATCTATGAAATGCATTAAAATATCTATCTGCGTAGTTTCTCACACGTACGTAATTCATTTGATATTTAACTCAGAAAAAAATAAATTATTAAAAAAAATCACCTACAAAAATTAATTTAATTCAGTTTAAATTTCAAAATAACGGAAAACAAATTAATACCAGGCAGCTTAACTACGCCATCTAATACACTCCCCAAAAAGTTTGTGAAGCAAAAGTTGATAAACAAATAGTTAAAAATTCAAATAAAAATAAAGCGCAAATATTTCCAGTGCAATTTGTAATCCACATCACATTATGGATATTAATTATAAAGGGATCAATCTTGCCTATGGAATCTTGTTTTGAAGGAATTTCTAAAAATTGAATCGTAATCATTTTACTATTTTATTTTTAAAGACAATATACATTTAATTTTTCCTTTTAATATGGCAGCTGAGCTAAGGAATTTGATGTACAATTGTAACATTTTCCTGAAGAATATTTGAAAAAATAATAGCATAAAAATTCAATGAAAAATTATTTACAAATATTTCGTATGTTATTTTAAATTCATATCATATTATGGAAAATCATTATATAGAAGTAAAACTACTTCATCGAGTCTTGAAATTAAATATTGTTTAAAAAATCTCTCAAATTAATTCTTATACAATTTCTTTGGCACATATAGTTGAAAAGTCTAATTTTCCGGCGTTTCGTCATTAATTTTTACTTAAAAAAATGTTTCAGGAATATGCTGACAAAATAAATAAATAAATAAATAAATAAAAATAAAGTTGAAAATGAAATAAAAATTATGTTCAGTAATGTCCGACGCAATTTTAAATTTCCATTATCTAATATTTCAATAGTTTTAAGGGATAATCTAATTTATGTGATCTTGATAGCAAAATATTTTTGTAAATGTATATAAATAATTTAATAGTTAAATTAAAAATAATACATGTAAAATTCTGAACTAATTTTTGTTCTTTGAAGAATGTTAAATTAAAAAAAAGGTAATACTTAAACATTCAAATAAAAAACGGATGTGAGAATAATTCCAATCGAAATTCAATCCTAAGTCACATTATGGTTCATCGTTATAAATGGCTCAATTTTATTTATGGGATCTTGACTTCAAAGATTTCTTTCAAATTGAATCAAACCTAATCGTTTTCTAATGGAAAAGATCCAGGAATGATACTATTTTAACCCATCTATCTTCCGCATTTCAGACTTCAATGGCTGCCTTTTAAAACGTTATTTTCGTTTTGTTTACAAATACTTTTCCTCTTTTATTTACTTTTTAATCTTCGTTCTTTTTCAAACTTCAAGATAAATCGAGTTGATGGATGGCCAGAGATTCACAAGAAGATATTAATGGTTCCTTGAAAATTATTTTACTTTCATGGATAAAAACAGTTTTGTCACAGAGAAGGTGAATGATACGAAATCGTTGAAACATTTTCTGTGACATTTTGAAGACAAGAAATGCCTGTTCAATAGATATTTGTTTTGGAAGTTTCATACAAATGTAATCAAAGTGTATTTATAAACGCGAAAATATTGGTATAATAACGAACTCAATGATGTAAAAATATATCATTAAGAAGAGTGAATTCCACAATATAATTTTATAACAATATACTTTCCAAAAGTTCATGATATACAGTGGTAGAAAAATGTATTTGAACAAGGAATATTATAGCCAGAAAATGTTCACTTTGTGTGGGTACTGAGATATAAGATAAAGGTTAACAACGTTAAAAAACAGAAATTCAAACTATCCCAATAATAAAACCAGGATTGTCATTTCAAGGGTAACACAGATCCCCTTCATCAGTGTAAAAAAATAAAATAAAAGGTTTCAAAGAGCCACACTTGGCTATAGCCCCATTTTTGATCAATTAATAAAGCAGTACTCGAGGCTATAACCGAGCATGGTTCTTTAAAACTTTTTAATCTTTTTTTTTCTTCTGTTTTACACTGATGAAGAGGATTTGTGTTATCCTTGAAACAGCCGCATGTGGTTTTAATGTTGGGATAGTTTGAATATGTGTGTTTTAACGTTGTTAAGCTTTATCTTATGTCTCATGGAATATTATTCTTGAAATTTTATAATTACAATTTTGAGTGTGCAATAAAGCAAAATAAATGCACTTCAATCAGGTACGGATAATAGCAGAAAAAAATCGACTGGATATTTAATGGTAACATCTAAAATGAAGTATATTTAAGTGTTTATGTGAAAAAAAAAAATTTTAACATTTATGCAAAGTGGTATAATCTTTGTGGGAATTTAAAATATTTTACATTTAAAGCGAAATAACCCTTTAGTATTTATAGTATCCTCGATTTATAGTATTTATAATTGACTGTAGTCTTCTTGATATTGCTTTTAGCAACATTATTTGTTAAATTTCGAAAAAACAAAACCTCTTGAGATTTCCGTAAAACAATGTTCTGGAATTCAGATTTATTTTTTAAAAAATCTGTAACATTTTATCCAAAAGATTACTGTACTTTCTCAATCTAATTAACGTCTAGTGAATTGAGAGGTATTTGAAACATTCGGGAAACCTTATATAATAAATAACTCTTTTGTTATTCGAGCCGTGCATATGAAGTTGCTGTTTTTTTGTAACAAGCTTTCGTATCTGATTTCAAAATTCGACGCACTTAATATATATATATATATATATATATATATATTATCTCACAATATATCATAATTCCATCTAGCATCAAGAATTCTTACAAATATTACGATTTTACCTGTTTCTCTTCAAGCCATAGGGTCTCAAATTAAAATACTACAACCATCGAGTTTCACACTTGGAAACGCATTTAAAGATTGGAAAACAGTATTTTATTTTCTATAAATTGGATTTCGTTCATCAAAACCGAATCAAACAAACATTGGTAAGTGAATACTACTTTTTAAAAAAAATCTAAAGCATTGTCAATAAATAATTTTCGATTTTTTTGGTTAATTTTTGCGATTTACATTATATAATATATGTTTTTTTCAATTTCTACTATTAGTTCACTCTCTGTTTATATATATTTATATATCTTGTTCAAATTTTCAATCGTTAATAAAATACTTTTTATTCATCCACTTGATGTTAATACAGTTTTTTTAATATTAATTCATTAATTAAATTTAATTAATTAATTTTAGTTTTGTATGGGAGAAAAAACTTTCTCTTATTGACCTAAGCAGGAATTGACTTATTATTATTATTTTTTTAATTACTTGTTTTATTAATCATTTTACTCTTGTATTGAAAATTACAGGTGAAAATTGAATATCAGAAACATGAAGCAATATCATTGGCTAAGATTTCATTTCTAATTAAATATTTTTTTGCTGAATTTCACAATGTTTCTGCTATAACTTTTCAAATGGATGTAGGTGTCCAGTTCTTGTTAGATTTTTTATTTTTCTAGTGGATTGATTTATTTTATTGAAGAAAACAGTAGAACCATTCGATTTTATACAAGGTAACGAAAGATAAACCGGAAGACTTCACGCTGATATTAAAACAAATACTGAAAACCCCACAAATTTTATTATCTTTACAAAAGAAATAAATCCCGTACCTTACTGATACAGATTGTTTGAGCTTTATAACTGTTGTTTCCTATAAAAATGTCGTTATTGCATTACATGCTAAAGGCATGAGGTAATGACAGTTCGTCTGACGGGGAAAAGTTCTGCGTGAGACTGTCTCAAATGCTGTGCAGATATTATAAAGCTTCGGCCTAATAGGGACTGGCCAAATGAAGAAAAGAAAACTGAAATAATTAAAAGAAAACCTAACTGTAAGAATAAGTGAATGCATCAGGAAAAATTCAAAGAAAAAAGTTTAAAGTGATATGATCATAAATCTATTGGAGATATGATAAAAAAAAAAGATTTCTTTGGATGCCAGAATTACAATCAAAATCAATTTCAGAAAAATTTTGTGGCCAACAAAAGAGTAAAACATAAAAAAATGGATAGCACTAATAATGCTGCCGCTGATGATCTGTGGCAAAAGATTAATAAAAATATTCACAGTCTAACTGGATCATAATGATTACAACAGTCGAATTCAATCGAAAGATATTCTTACGCTAATATTCCTCATCTATCTCAACTGCCGGTTAAGCGCAAAATCTTCTGTCAAACGCTAAAATGTTATTCACTATTAACCCTTGAACTCCACACCGCTGCAAATTTGCACCAACCATCATTTCAGCTCTAGCCGCTTTCTGTAAACACGTTTTCATGAATTTGCTTTTTTATTAACAAAATGAAATTTTTGATAAAAGTAAATATCCCAGTTCGATTTCTCATTATATTTAGTATAGAAATCATGTGTTATATTTAATTATCACTATACACACTCGTTAATGAAATATAACAAAACCTCCAGGACGTTATGATTTAACGTAGGATTTGATTTGGTGAACTGGCAAATCACCGCTTTTTTTGCTAAAATCCACTATCACACATATCGTTAAATCATCATGGTGTGTATTTTGTTTCCCTGGTCGCAAAAACACTTGACAAATTAAAAAAAATAATTCCTCATGAAGATTGTACCTAAGCAAATAGAACAAGAAGAAGAATGGTGCACGGCAAATATGCTAGAGTTTTTGAGAGCTCAAAGATGAACACTGTGCTCTCTACATGTCAATCAGATGGATTAGTCTACGTGATCATTTTACAACGTAGAGTTTGCTCTAAACTTCTGAGATGTTTGGCTTCCCTCAAAAAAGTCTAGTCATGAGGAAGGGGTGAATATATTGGGGGTTAAGTTACGACCCATTGCTGAAAGCATTTTTGAACACATTGAGCTTTTACAAAAGAGCAAAAGTATTGCATTTCGGAAATTTGTTGTGTTTCTGTAAGTAACTGGTTTATATTTTGTCTTATAGCAAGCTGATTTTTATTTCTGTAATTATTAAAATAACTATAACCTAAATATTTTTCCCGAATTATTTTTTGCGACGCTGTATATATTTTTATTTGACGAGGGAAAATATTCTATTCTACTTAAATTGATTACAATCGATTCTTTGCTCTTTTCAGATATAATAAATTTAAATTGATCCTAGAAAACTCGGGAAAACGTATTGTATATCAGTAAACAGCCAAATTAAAATCGAAATTTCAACCAGAGTTCCCTTTCCTCTTCATAGGATAGTTAAAATTAATTACCCATCCGATGTTCATATTTTCGTTCCCCAAACAAATTTGCATATTTTTTTATGTTATTATTTAATATTCTCACAATTTCTTTCTATTATGTGATTTTTGAGTAAAGTACCGCGTGGTTATAAAAGTATCTCTATTTGGAGCTGTCTGTAGCTCGAAGGAATAACCGAAATGAAACCAAAAGGGGTACACTTTTATTATTCGGAAAGGGGGAAAAAGAATGGAACAATAAAAAAATTATTGAAATAATCGCCGACAGATGGCACTTTTGAGTGTGAAATGTAATGTGTAATATTGTGTACCGTAGAGGTGTCGCAAACCTCAATGACTTTACCACATATCACGATATGTGCAAAACATCACTCCAGCTGCGTTACATTTTGCAGTTGAGCACGTCGTGCACTGCTTGGATTGTATCCTCAAGCACAATGGCCATGTGGAGCCTGAACATGATCGGCACCGCCATGCGAAAGCGTAACCACATTCACTGTAACATTTTCCAATAAATTAGGTGTGACATCCAGTTTAACGCCTTAATTCTTTGTTCTTGTATTACACATTATATTTCACACTCAGTAGCGCCATCTGTCGGTGTTTATTGCAATTATTTTTATTGTTCCATTCTTCTTCCCCCTTCTCAAATAGTAAGTGTACCGATTTTGGTTTCATTTGGGTTATTCCTTCGAGATACAGACAGCTCCAACTAGAGACACATTTATTTTGATAGAATAGACACTCAAAAGTATAATTAATTACAAAATTAGAAAAAAATATGGCTTGTGAAAATACTGTGTTCCATCACAGTACTTTTCCTTTGCAATCTTATATTTTTTTTACATTTTTCAATTAACTATTAAGTTTTTTTCCAAATTATTTATATTTAATCCATTTATACGCAACAATCTATAAATAGGGCAGCTTCATTCTATCTACGTATACCCAATTAACGCGATTTGTTGGTTCACTTTTGCTCGTTCATGCGTCCTAGCATTTCTACTTATTACGTCATTCCAATGGAAATTGATATCGTGTAGTTCTTTTGCCTGACTGCTGACGCATAAACAACTCTATTTTTATACAGGGTGTCCGAAAAGTCTGGAAACGGTCAAATAACTCGAGAAATATACATCGGATTGGAAAACGGAAAAATGCATGTTCAATATTTTTGAAAAATCTATTTAGGGATATAAAAGTTGCCCCTCCAACTTTGTCCTCCCGGGGGGAAAGGGGGGCAACTTTGAAAGCTTAAATGATGACCCCCATTTTTTATTGCAGATTCGGATTCTACGGAAAAAATACGTAACTTTTGTATTGAACATTTTCTTTGAAACATTGTAGATGGCGCTGTAATCGAGTGCAATGCTGTGAGAATCTTTACCATTGCAATGTCTGGAAACGCTCGAATAACTCGAGAAATATACATCAGATTGAAAAACGGAAAAATATGTGTTTAATATTTTAGAAAAAGGGCAGATTTTTTCAAAACTATTGAACATGCATTTTTCCGTTTTTCAATACGATGTATATTTCTCGAGTTATTTGGCCTTTTCCAGACTTTTCGGACACCCTGTACAATTCCAGTGAATGATAAAATCTCCTTACTAAGTGCTACAATCGATGTGCTGTACGTCTTACTAATACGAGAGTTGTACAATAAAATGCAGCAAAATGTCATGGAAACTTCCGATTATATATGTTTTTTCGAATATCTAGACAAATGCTATATTTTTCCTTAACTTCTGAGATGTAAAGAACGTGTTTGAAGTGGTACTTTTAAATGGAAGTTTAATCGTTAAAACAATAAGGAAAACATTTTAAAAGAAAAAACAAATTATTTAGCTTGTTTCAAGTCTATATTCTTTATAAAAAAGCGGCCTAGTTGAGAGCTCAAACATATCTATTCAAACATCTTACCACTCTCTGAATATCATTCTATTGGCGACCATGATAGTAAAACATACAGAAGTAACAAAACAAATGAATCCCATAAAAAACATCCATTATACAGTAACTTCCTAACACAAATCATTTCTGACGCCTTATGATTGAACCAGAAATTCATTTTATGAATTACAAATGATAAGTTCCTTCCCCGTTTCTTCCCAAACGAGCTTTTGTGAATCGAGGATAAATAAAAAGCACGGGTGAGTCAGAATATAGCAGGTGGGAAATTTTACGTTCTGCGATCTCGAAGCAACCCTCAAGTCGTCAGTAATACAATTTCGCATAAGTGCATTTGTGGGTTTTCGCACCCTTGGGGCTTTTCAGCTTAATAGGATGGTGGGGCGAGAGCGAACATGGCTTACGACTGAGGCTAGAACCTTTGTAAGTATTTACTGTATCGGAATTTCATCCTGACGCCCAATGTTGCCATTTGCAAGATTTTTTGATTAAATGGTTGTGGAAATGCTTGTTTGCACATAATATGGAGAATATCATTCAACTGTTAAATGAAACAAGTGAAGCGTTGAAAATATATGTAAATAAGTTTAAACATATTTGCTTTTTTTTAATAGAAAGAGTTATCATTGTAACTTACACAATTTAATTTATCATCATGACTATGATGTCACAACTCTATTTATTATTACCCTTTTTTTTTCTTTTAATTTGATTTATTTGTTACATGTAAAATGTTTTATAACAATATAATAAAAACAAATAGAAGCGAAAATTTTAGATTTAGGGATAAGAATAGGAGATAGAAAGATAATGGTATATAGCTAATTTTTTATTTGCAACCTTTGTAAGTATTTACTGTATCGGAATTTCACCCTAACGCCCAATGTTGCCCTTTGCAAGATTTTTTAATTAAATGGTTGTGGAAATGCTTGTTTGCGCATAATATGGAGAATATCATTCAACTGTTAAATGAAATAAGTTAAGAGTTGAAAATATGTGTAAATAAATTTAAACATATTTGCTTTTTTTAATTAGAAAAGTTATCATTGTAACTTACACAGTTTAATTTATCATCATGACTATAATGTCACAACTCTATTTATTATTAAAGATCTTTTTTTTTATTTATTTATTTGTTACATGTAAAATGTTTTATAACAATATAATAAAAACAAATAGAAGCGAAAATTGTAGATTTAGGGATAACAATAGGAGATAGAAAGATAATGGTATATAGCTAATTTTTTATTTGCAACCTTTGTAAGTATTTACTGTATCGGAATTTCACCCTGACGCCCAATGTTGCCCTTTGCAAGATTTTTTGATTAAATGGTTGTGGAAATGCTTGTTTGCGCATAATATGGAGAATATCATTCAACTGTTAAATGAAACAAGTGAAGCGTTGAAAATATATGTAAATAAGTTTCAACATATTTGCTTTTTTTCAATTGAAAGAGTTTTTATTGTAACTTACACAATTTAATTTATCATCATGACTATGATGTCACAACTCTATTTATTATTAAAGACATTTTTTTTTAATTTGATTTATTTGTTACATGTAAAATGTTTCATAACAATATAATAAAAACAAATAGAAGCGAAAATTGTAGATTTAGGGATAACAATAGGACATAGAAAGATAATGGTATATAGCTAATTTTTTATTTGCAACCTTTGTAAGTATTTACTGTATCGGAATTTCACCCTGACGCCCAATGTTGCCCTTTGCAAGATCTTTAATTAAATGGTTGTGGAAATGCTTGTTTGCGCATAATATGGAGAATATCATTCAACTGTTAAATGAAATAAGTTAAGAGTTGAAAATATGTGTAAATAAATTTAAACATATTTGCTTTTTTTAATTAGAAAAGTTATCATTGTAACTTACACAGTTTAATTTATCATCATGACTATAATGTCACAACTCTATTTATTATTAAAGATCTTTTTTTTATTTATTTATTTGTTACATGTAAAATGTTTTATAACAATATATTAAAAACAAATAGAAGCGAAAATTGTAGATTTAGGGATAATAATAGGAGATAGAAATAGAATGGTATATAGCTAATTTTGTATTTGCAACCTTTGTAAGTATTTACTGTATCGGAATTTCACCCTGACGTCCAATGTTGCCCTTTGCAAGATTTTTTGATTAAATGGTTGTGGAAATGCTTGTTTGCGCATAATATGGAGAATATCATTCAACTGTTAAATTAAATAAGTTAAGCGTTGAAAATATGTGTAAATAAATTTAAACATGTTTGCTTTTTTTAATTAGAAAAGTTATCATTGTAACTTACACAGTTTAATTTATCATCATGACTATGATGTCACAACTCTATTTATTATTAAAGATCTTTTTTTTTAATTATTTATTTGTTACATGTAAAAGGTTTTATAACAATATATTAAAAACAAATAGAAGCGAAAATTGTAGATTTAGGGATAATAATAGGAGATAGAAAGATAATGGTATATAGCTAATTTTTTATTTGCAACCTTTGTAAGTATTTACTGTATCGGAATTTCACCCTGACGTCCAATGTTGCACTTTGCAAGATTTGTTGATTAAATGGTTGTGAAAATGCTTGTTTACACATAATATAGAGAATATCATTCAACTGTTAAATAAAACAAGTAAAGTGTTGAAAATATATGTAAATAAGTTTAAAAACATTTTCTTTTTTAATTGAAAGAGTTATCACTGTAAATTACGCAATTTAATTTATCAACATGACTATGATGTCACAAGTCTATTTATTATTAAAAACCTAATTTTTTTTTTATTTCATTATTTGTTACATGTTAATTATTTGTTACATGTAAAATGCTTTGTAACAATATAATACAAACAAATCGAAGCGAAAATTGTAAATTTAAGGATAATAATAGGAGATAGAAAGAGAATGGTATATAGCTAATTTTGTATTTGGAATCTTTGTAAGTACATATTGTATCGAATTTCATTCTTACGTCTAGCGTTACCCTTTTAATTTTTTTTTTATTAAATGATCGTGGAAATGCTTGTTTGTACATAATAGCATTGATCTGTTAACTGAAAGAAGTGAAGCGTTAAAGACCTCTGATTGAGAAAATATAAGTATATAACTTAAATAATTGTTGCTTTAATTGAAAGAATCGCCATTGTAAGTTACACAAACTAATTTATTGTCACGACAATGATATCTCAAGTCTGTTATTAAAGACCTAAAAATAAAATAATGATATATTTGTTACATGTTAAATGTATTTCTTTTAAATGCTAAAAGGTGTAAATTAACAACATAATACAAATTAAAATAACTTTTATTAGGTTGTTTGACATGTTTCGACTGACTCCGAGTCATTTTCAAAAACAAATGAGAATATTTCATAATTGCACGGGCTTTGAAGTTGTTATTTAAAATGCTATCATTTAATTTTCATGTACTTTTTTTAAAAATACGCACGTTATCTTTTATTTTTACTTGGTTGTTTAGTTTCATATCTGTAGCCATGGAGTAACTCTAGCCATAGTTTCGGTAAGTTAAAAGATGCAGCATCGTTACATCTAACTTACCGAAACTGTGGCTCGAGTTACTCCATGGCTACAGATATGAAAATAAACAACCCAGTAAAAATAAAAGATAACGTGCGTAATTTTTTAAAAAGTACATGAAAATGATAACATTTGAAATAATAACTTCAAAGCCCGTGCAATTATGGAATATTCTGATTTGTTTTTGAAAATGACTCGGAATGAGTCGAAACATGTCAAACAACCTAATATAAGTTATTTTAATTTGTATTATGTTGTTAAGTTACACCTTTTAGCATTTAAAAGAAATATATTATTACAAGGTGCTACAATTTATTATATTCGTTACATGTTAAACGTCTTATAATAATATAATAATAAAAAATTAGAATCGAAAATTGCAGATTTAGGAAGGATAATAGTAGATATAAAAATAATAGTATATAGCTAACGACTGAGGCTAGAACCTTTGTACGTATTTACTGTATCGGAATCTAACCCTGACACCCAGTACACCCCTTTGCAAAATTTGTTTAATTAAATGATTGCGGAAATGCTTGTTTGCACATAATATGGAGAATATCATTCTTCTATTAACCCTTACAGGACCATAAGATGTCCAAGACTAAATATGCCAATACAATACAATATTTTAGCTATTGTGGGTGTAAAGTAAGAGAATATCACCAGAAAAACATAGCAGGGTGTATAGGTTTCCTATAATTTCATGGGAAATATTTTTCCCTATGGACCATAAAAGTAAATAAACGAAGAGTTAGGTTTATTATATCGGTATTTTATTTATTGCTTTGTAATACAAAAAAACACAATAAAAATTATCAGAAAAGTAAAATAAATAGTTAGTTATGGTATTCTAATTTTCTCAAGTCCAAAACACTTTCAAAATATTATTAGTTCAGCCCGCGAATGTTTTGGTTTTGGCGCAATAAAGTTTGACAGTTCTTTTTTTTTTATTCGTTCAGAAACACGTTTGCCGCCTTTGACATACGTTTTATTTTGACATTCAGTAAAAAAAATATCGATTCAATAATTGCCGAAACGTCAGTTGAGGCTTACTGTGGAGACCCGAAAAGTTTTTGGTTTCTGTCTGTCTGTCTGTTTGTCTGTCTGTCTGTCTGTCTGTCTGTCTGTCTGTCTGTTCCGCGATAACTGCCGCAAAAATGATCCGATTACTTTGATTTTTGGTAGGTATGTTGGTGAGGTACCCGGAATTAGCCGTATAGTTTTTAGTTATGTTTGGTTCATTCGTTCGGAAAATATAAACCATTTCTTTTTAGGTCATAATGCTTTCCTATCGGAATTCAGACGATTTTGAAAATTTTCATCCATTGAAATAAAATGGCGCATTTGATTAATGTATTTAATGTGTAAGTTATGAAGGCTAAAATTTATCAAGTCAGGTCTTAAATTATTCAAATTAATTTGAAATTTTGTTAATACATTCGTCAGATTTTTTTTAATTAGGTGTACAATGTTTGCTGCAATTTTATACATCTGTTCTAATAATATAATACATTTTATTCTATCATTTTTTGCAAATTTTAAAATGTATTTATTTTTATTTTCCTCTTTAATTTAAATCGTAACCTAGCAACTACATTTTAAAGAATATCAAAATAATAAAATTCAAATAACTCAAACTATTTTGCTACAATATTTTATTCGCAAAATAAAATAGTTTTGAGTGATTTTAATATTTTATTGAAATAAATGAGAATTTATTTTGAAACAAGTTACCTTTTAACTACTATAGAATGATAACCGAAACATTTTTACATGAGATATTCATTTTCTGGAAGAGATATGGATTTTTCGTCGTTCAAAATTAGTATTACTTTAAAATAGGATATAATATCTCGAACAACGAGATGGTTAATCTAAAGAAATTAGATTAGTAAAACGCATCTATACAGCCTGAAATAACACTATTACTGGAAACTGAGATCATACAAAGTTATCACAAAAAATACTTTATAGCGCCAAACCACGGTTGCTATTTAGTGAATTGGCAGTGGGCACGATTATGAATGATTACACAATAAGTTTAAAAGTTTTTAAATAAGCCTATTTTGGGGAGATTTTAGTAGTGTTTCGTGGTTGGCAGGTAAGTAAATATTGCTATTTAGGCATTAGGATAACATGAAATTATTTTCGAAAATTTTGCTTATTCTAATAAAACCACTGTGTAGAACGAAATCCAAGATGTACTAGAATCATTCACACAATCAATAGTAAATCACGAATATAAATTTGTTAAATTAGGAGGGGGAGGGGGTTCAGGGGAATGTATTTTTTTAATCTAAAACATAGAACAAGAAGTTCATAAGAATGTCAGAATATTATTGCATAAACCGGGTTTAATTAAACGTTTCTAATTTCTGAAACCTTCAGATTATTTTAAAAGCATATAAATATGTATGTTGTAATTTAAAAAAATTAATTTGCGGATTGCAAGATGTTAAATATTATAAAAAGTGAGATAAAAAAAAACATTGACTTTCAGACCTGACGTTGAGGCTCCTGATCTGTAGATTTACTAGTAATTGAACAATCGATAACGATTTTTGTAGAAGGGAAAAATATTTCCCTTGAGCGTGAAAGGGTTAAATGAAACAAGTGAAACATGAAAGAGCTCTGACTGAGAAAACATAAATATGAAAATAAGTTAAATAAATATTGCTTTAATTGAAAGAGTCAGCATTGTAAGTTACTTAAATTAACTTATTGGCAGGAGTATCATATCTCAAGTCCATAATCAAAGCCCTGAAAATTAAAAATTTGATTTATTTGTTACATGCAAAATGTTTTATAACAATAAAAGAAAAGAAAAAAATGTAACCGAAAAATGTAGATTTAGGAATAATAATTATCGAAATGTAAGTGAAGTCTCACTGTGAAGAGGCGAAAAGTTTTTGGTTTCTGTTTTTCTTTTTGTTTGTCTGTTTGTTTGTCTGTTCCGCGATAACTGCAGCAAAAATCATCCGATTAGCTTGTAATTTGGAAGCTCTGTTGGCAAGGTACACGGAATTAGCTGTATGGGTTTTGGTTAAATTTGATTCAATGGTTCGAAAAATATAGAACATTTTCTTTTCAATGGGGAGTCAGACATTTTTTTTTTTTTTTTTTTTTTTTTTTTTTTTTTTTTTTTAACATTTACCGAAAAGAAAATCACGCATTGGGGTAATTGTAAATGCTAAATTTTGGATGCTAATTTTATGAAATGGATATCTTAATTTAATCCGATCACGTTGAAAATTTGCCAATATGTTTATTAGAATTTCAAAATTAATTGTATAAATTATTGGGAAATTTTACGCATTTATTTGAAATATATAAAACATTTTAATTTCTCACTTTTTACAAAAATTTCCAATGTATTTATTTTTTTTTTCTTTCTTTCATTAAATGGTTTCCGAGCAACTGTATTTCAAAGAATGTATAAAAAAAGAGAAAACTCAAGTGAATCACTTTATTTTGACGCGAAATTTTATTAACAAAATGGCTAATTTTCGGGTGATTTAAATTTTTAATATGCTTTTTCTAATAAAATAGATGAGGTTTTATTTTAACTGATAAAGAAAGATGAACAAATCGCTTTTCCAAACGAAAATTATAAAAACATTGAATGTGTAATTTGAATATAAGTGTCATAAGAGGAATTTACAATTGCACATTTATTACACGAAATTTTACTTAATTTCAGCAACATATTATGATGTTTAGTGGTTGAAAAATAATTTTTCTTTTAAGGATAGGATAAAATTTCCGTACAAGAAGTTTGTTAATCTAATGAAATTACAATAGTAAATGCATTCAGACATATACTAAAGTAATGAAATAGTACAATTACTGGAAATTGAGAACATAAAATTAAAGCGACAACGGGGGCTTCCCCGCTGAAGGAATGTGTTCTTACTCAGAGAAAATACCATAAGAAGTAGTTTATCACATCATTGCATAAAATTATGTTTAATGTTATACTTCTAAAATCTCCGTTAAATATTATGTAGATTATATTACAAAATAGTGAGATTCATAAACAATGATATGTAGATCTGACGGTGAAGCCTTTGATCTGTAGATTTACTCGTTGTACACTGTAAAAAAAAAAAAAAAAATCCGTAAAGATACAAGAGATTTTTCGTGAAATTTTACGGAGAAGTTTAATTTTTCCAAAACAGCAGTAGAATTTCCGTAAATGACATTCGTTCCATAAAGGAGATTTCAAATACGTAAATATGCAGAAAGTTTCCGTAAATTTAATGCATTCTTACGTATTTCTTTCAAAACAGTACGATCTCCGTATTTCTTCCAAAACAGCGCAATTTCCGTCAATGACGTTTAGAGGATTACCTACAGAAATTGCCTTGTTGCAGAAATTGCCCCTTTATAGTTTCTAAAAATAAATATTTAACTGAATCAAAAAGTTAAAATATCACCACCAATAAAATAATTTGACTTTAAAACTTTTAATTAAACATTTTTAACGCTCCTATAGCGTGATAATGAAATAAATTAAGATAATTCCATTTAAATAGAAATTGCTATAAAGTTTTTAACGATGAAAACGAAATAAAATGTTTTCTACCTACATATTAAATGAAATAAAATAAAATTTTGCTTATTTAAACATTTATTTCATTTCACAGTGCAAGAAAAGCTCTAGGGAGAAACTTGAAGTCTAGACATTTGTTTATTCTAGTAAATTTTTGATGCAAGAAAAGTCTTAAATCATTGACGAAACAATTTTAGAAAAAAAAAAGGCTATTTCGATATATTTGTTTGCCTATATTGCATGTTTTATTGAAAATTTTGTATCACAAAGTAATAAATACACTTTTAAGATAACATTTACAATTAAGTAGAATTGAATTTTGTTATTTTGAAGTGCACTTTTTTTATTGTTTTACATCACATCTTAAATATCTCACTTTTATGCTCCTTTTTTAAACTAAGCATTTTGTCTTTTTTAAGAGCTGCCCAAATTTTTCTATTTTTTTACACCAGTTCTTAAATAACACTTTTTTGTTGCTTTTTTAAAGTAAGTATATTTATGGGCAAAACTTTGTTGTTGTTTTAACCCATCAGGCGCAGCTATACATATTAACCTATTTTTTATGGAGCAGTTGTTTTTATCTTCATGAATAGAAAGTCTTTAAAGTTCTTCTGAAAAAAAAATTAAAAAATTCGAACACTTAGGAGAAGAAAATGTTTCTTAAATAGCAATGACGCTGAATGGGGGAATTTTTTTAATTTTTTTTTTACTTATGCTTCCGTGCATTTATGGTAGTTATGTATTTCTCAGTTCTTTACCTATAAAAGAGATAATATTCTGAAACTGATATTTTACGATGAATTCACATAAATTAGTCTAACATCGATATTTATAATAAAAATAAAAAATGAAATTATACCCATTTCATAGCATTTTCATTATCCATCTCTTTATTTTTCATCATTACATCATTTTTGTCGTACTATTTTACATAAAAATGGTTGAAATTTTTTTATGCAGCATTATATTGCATTTTTTTTTGGTTTTTGAAATTGGATTTGTAATTATTTATTTTTCTTTTTGAACTTTGTTTAGTTTTTATATATTTCGATTTCAAGATATGTCTAAATTTTTGTCGAAAAATATCAGATCTGCGTTTAATACTTTGTTATTCATTTTTTAAACACTACATCACATATTTCTTGATTGTCTGTTGAGTTAGAATTTATGGAAAGATTCACTTCATGAAATATATCATGGGTAAATTGTCGCATAAATTCGTTTCTCTTACATTTCTCTCATTTGTTACAATACTGGGATCAGGTGGCAAACAAACAATTTCCGGAACATGTGAAAAATCATCCAAATCTAAAATAAAAATTGTTCAATCACCTTCCATGCAAAATGGTATGAAAAAAAATTATGTAATGATGAAAAATATAGAGATGGATAATGAAAATGCTTATGGAACTGGTAATTTCATTTTTTTTTTTTATAAATGTAGATGTTGGACTAATTTATATGAATTTGTTGTGAAATGTCAGTTTCAGAATGATAGTATCCCTTTTTTAGCTAATGACTGAAAAATAACTACTATAAATGCACGGAGGCATATGTAAAATGTTTAAAAAACATTATCCCCATTCGGCCCCACTGCTCCCATTTTGAGAACAACTGGCGTGTTCTGTAATTGTGAATGATCTACACTGGCCTCCAAAAATTAAGATTCATCCAATTTTTTGACGTTTACTGTTAAAAGAATGAAAATAAAGGTAAAAAAATATGGTTTATATAAATGATAATAAGTAAATTCATAAAAATATTATGAAAAAATTATACCCATTTCAATTATTTTAATGTATTGGATACTTATATGTTTGTCAAGAGGAATTGAGAATATTGTATGGATTTTTTTTTATGGTTGATGATCTTGAATTGTTGGTACTAAAATAGTGTTGTCCATGTCTAGGAGATGTCGTTTACTTGATTCGTTAAAATGACGGGCAATCTAATGGATGGAAATGGGGTTATCACAAGATGGTTCTGCTAGACGTCTTAATATGTCTCGTAGTATGGTCCAGAGGCTCTGAGATCAATTTGAATCCAAAAATTCAGTATCAAGAAGACTTGTTCCAGATCACTCATGGGTTACAACACCTGTACAAGATAGATTTCTAGCTATTTTGGCCCGAAGGAGGAGCATCACTACTGTGGCTCAGCTAATTTCAAATCATCGTAAAGCAACCAGGGCTGCCATTTGCAACTAAAATGCTACTAAAAGCGACTATTTTCAGCATCAGGCAACTATGGCTACTATTTTAGCCCAAAAACCTTCAAAAGCGACTATTTCAGAGGAAAACCAGAAAAAAGGAGACTATTTTCCTGTCCCAGCTACTATTTTTGTAAAAAAAAAAAAAAAATCTACACATTGCAAATTTTTGAACCCAATACCTCAAACTAATATTTTCGTATAAATTTTTTAAGTTTTTTATTCAATTTTTAAAATATGTAAAAATTTCCATTTGAAATAAAAAAAAAAAAAAAAAAAATTTCAATATAAATGTAGTGCAAAGATACCAACATCCAAACTTCAGTGGAAAATTAATTACTGATTTTTGGTTTGGCCTCCACCCATAACCCTTATGCTTTACAGTATATTTGTCCAATTTTTGATTGTTTTTAGAGATATTTAACCCTTTAACTATCGTATGAACCACAAACGAGTAACTGTAGATTTGCTCACTGTGCCGCGTGAATCGTATTTGTTTCTAACCTCGTATAAATGCTTCATTTCAAAAATTCGAATTAATAAATGAGCGTAAATAAATGCTACTTAGAAATAAGAAAATCTTGTTTTCTATCGCAATTTTTCAATTTAATAACAGATTTAAAATGTTGAGAAAAAAATTTAGAATATTGCCTTTCTTACTTATTTAGATAGCTTTATTTGGCCCATTGGTGTCTATAAAATCAGACTTTACTTTTTTTGGATGATTTTGCTATTTTATTTTACGTAAATTTCTTCTAAAGAATAGATTAGTATGTATACATATTTTCCTTATGAAATGCATCCTTTTTTGATAAAACCACTTTATTGGCAAATTTCTTGCTTCCGTTAATTTTTGTTTACAAAATGGAATTTAAATTGCAGCTAATAACATGCAATTAAAGTTTTATTGTTTTCAGAGCTCACAATAATGCTCAAGTACAAGATAAGTATATATTCAATTAAGTTTGGGAAGACCAAACTGCATTCTCATCCTATATCTCAGATGATAATGTAAAAAGTTTCTTTTTCTTTCTTTCTGTTTGTGTGTGTGTGATTTTATAATTAAAATACGAAAAGTAGAAAATTTGGATGGTAGAGGAAAATGTGGATTTACATGTTATTATTTTTATGGGAAATAAGGATTCTTGCTCTTCTTTTCTTAAGTAAACATGCAACTATTTTGGCTACTATTTTTGTGCAAATGCTACTATTTTGGCTACTATTTTTTTCATTGTAGGCTACTAAAGCAACTATTTTTTATGCCATTAGGCAGTGGCAGCCCTGAGCAACAGGGAATACGATTTCTGCAATTACGATGCATATACGTTTTCACATTTAAGGACTCTATGCAAGACGACCCGTTTTGTGTGACCCTCTTAATCACAGAAGTACCCGTATATGTTGGCCAAGAGAGTACGTTACCTGGAGCACACATGAATAGCATTTCTTTCTGTTCACAGATAAGTACCGGTTTACTTTGGAGAGTGATTCAGTTCGTGTTCTGATCTGGAGAGAACAAGGCATCAGATTCTACCTATGTAACATTATTGAAAGACACAGTTATAGATGAGATGGAATCATGGTTTGGGCTGGAATCGCTCTTTTGGTCACAGTAACTTCCATGCGTGCCATGGAAGAATTCTCACTGCTGTGAAATATCGGGACAAGATCCTTGCTCTGTTTGTCACAACATATGGTGGTGCTATTGGTGATTAATTAATCTGAATGATTGATAATGTCCGATTGAATTGAGCTAGAGTCGTTGATGAATATCTAGACTCTAGAGGTTCAAGGTTTGGAGCGAATGGAATAGCCAGCAGAATCTTTGGATCTTGATCCTATAGAGCATCTTTGGGACTATATCAGAAGACAGGTGACTGCCATAAGTCCTCCTCCAAAGTTGTTAAATGAGTTGGAACAAGCGCTGTTTACAGACACACAGACAGACGGACGGCAATTTTTTTCTAAAAATATGTTTTTCGGAATCTCTAGTGTCTGAAACATGTAAATCCATAAAAAAAAATTGCTTTTTTAAACGATCACAAGACTTACCGTATACTACGTACGATGGGTAAGTAAAGAAGAATTGCGTCTGTGAAACATGCAGATCTAATAATGAGTAAGTAGAGAAGTGTTTCCAGCAAGAAAATTAATTATTCTGATTTGGATTTTGCTACTTGGATTTACCATCAAGTGCCAGGGGAAAATTCATTACGTCATACGACGCCTTGGTAAAATGTCTTCCTGTTGTATATATTTATTGATGCTCGATTAAATGACAGTTTGCGTTTCATGTTTGCCGCAGGAATTGTGATTCATGAAGTCATATCATCTCGTGCTGCAAGATTGTAGCCTTGCCGACTTATAAGATTGAGTAGCGCCAGGTTGCATATCGCCCATGTAGCTGAATGGTAGATCATTGTTGTGCAAAGCCAATGGTCCTGTTTTGAATCCAGGCTTTGACACTTTTTCATTCTGTTTGTTTCACACCTGATTTAGCAAAACTCAGCGCTTATCAACTCTTCGAGTATTTCTACTGATGTGTTAGATAAAATAAAAAATATATTTAAAAAAACTTTAGCAGATTCTTACGTTCACATTCTAAAAAGACAACATTCGTAGTCTTTTTCGATATTTTTATATATTTTATCACCTAACTTTTTTCTAAATTTACTTTTAAATGTTTAATTTCCTTAAAATATAAAGTGTTTGCGGGCGAGATATGATTTAATGTTCTTCATTTATTAATTACCAAAAAATATGCAAATTTCGCAAATCCGGAAAACTATTTGATTTCATTTTATAGCTTACTTAAAACAAGTATTAAATTCAATTACAAAATAAAATATCACTATTAATTAAACGAATTTAATTTTTGAAAACTGTTAATTAATTACTTTTAGTGCACTTATAGTGTAATACTGAAATAAATTCAACTAATTCGTCTAAAATGGGATTATCAATATATATTTTTAAAAGGCTTCAAGGAATTTCTTAAAAAATTTTCCAATTACACATGTTTATTCAATAAAGCAAAACGCTGCTTATCTAAACATTTATTTAGAAGAGAAATATTAAAGTCTAGACAATTGTTTATTTTATTAAACTTTTGAAATAAGAGATGTCTTAAATCATGACAAAATATTCTTAGTGAAAAAACTATTTTCGATGATCTCATTCTCCTTTGTTTTGTTGAAAATCAAGCATCGAAATAGCAAATAGCTTTTCAGATAAAATTGAAAATTAAGTTAAACAGAATTTGTTTATTTATAAGTATTTCACTATTTTTTATGCGTTTCTTAGGTCATTATTTTTTTATCTTTTAAAGAAAATATCGTTAAGTTTAAAACATTATTTCTTTAATATTTCGAACTTAAAACAACATTGTAATTTATTACTTCATTAAAAAAAAAATGTTTAGTGTTAGAAAGGAAACTCAAATTTTGTCTAGCATACAGGAAATATCGGTTTGAACTGAAATCTACACTGTAAAAAATGACCAATGTTTCTTATTTTATGAAAATATGCTATAACCACGAACGAAAATATAATATAATCTTCTGAGTAATCCAATAGATCATCAAATAGAATGTTACATTGTCTTTTGAATCCCCAGAAACGAATACATTTTCAAAATTTAAGGAATAATTCATAAAAACAAATTATTTTTAGCTGCCCGAATTTTTCAGAAACGTTTCCGAAGGGATTTTATAGTGTATTAATTAGTGTCCTCAGCCTGGAATACCTGTTTTTCGAATGCTATCAATTCTGAAGTAAACATTTTTATGCTAAAAAAAATGTTTAACAGACAAACATGCAAAATTAACATCGTTAACAATAACATTAAAATTATGATTATTTCTTTACTCTTTCATGTATAAATTAACTTATGCGGCTGAAATCGTGTACTTGAGAATGGATAACATTCGAAAAACAGGTATTCCAGCCTGAGGACACTAATTAATAAACTATAAAAACTCTTCGGAAACGTTTCTGAAAATTTCGGGCAGCTAAAAATAATTTGTTTTTATAAATTATTCTTTAAGTTTTGAAAATGTGTTCGTTTCTGGGGATTCAAAAGACAATGTAACATGCTATTTGAAATTTCGGATAACTCAGAAGATTATATTGTATTTTCGTTTGTGGTTATAGCATATTTTCTTAAAATAAGAAACATTGGTCATTTTTTACAGTGTGTATTATTTTATGAAAATATACTATAACCACGAATGAAAATATAATATAATCTTCTGAGTTATCCGAAATTCCGAATAGCGTGTTCCATTGTCTTTTGAATCCCCATAAACCAGTACATTTCCAAAATTTAAAGAATTATTTATGAAAACAAAGTATTTTCGCTGCCCGTATTTTTCAGAAACGTTTCCGAAAGGTTTTTATAGTGTAATAATTAGTGTCCTCATCCTGGAATACCTTTTTTTCGAATGTCATCAATTCTCAAGTAAACGTTTTCAGCCGCATAAGTTAATTTATACATGAAAGAGTAAAGAAATAATCTTAATTTTAATATATTGTTAATGCTGTTAATTTTGCATGTTTGTCTGTTAAACATATTTTTTGAGCATGAAAATGTTTACTTGAGAATTGGTAGCATTCAAAAAACAGGTATTCCAGGCTGAGGACACTAATTAATACACTATAAAAACCCTTCGAAAACGTTTCTGAAAAATACAGGCCGCGAAAAATACTTTGTTTTTATAAATAATTCTTTAAATTTTGGAAATGTATTGGTTTCTGGGGATTCAAAAGACAATGGAACACGCTATTCGGAATTTCGGATAACTCAGAAGATTATATTATATTTTGGTTCGTGGTTATAGTATATTTTCATTAAAAAAAAAAAAAAAAAAAAAAAAAAAAAAAACAATGGTCATTTTTTACAGTGTATATTTCTGTTCGTTTCATTACTCAGTTTACGGGTTAGAGTCTGCACGGGTAGAAATTTTCAGGCCCGAGCCAAATTTTACACAATATAAAAATACAAAAATTAATTTTAAAATGCAAAAAATTTTTTGGACGGGTCCAGTATAAAACTTAAAAGTTCGACGCGAACCCAGCCCAGTCTGTCACAAATTTTATTGGGCCTGCCGACCTGGTATAATACCAAAAGGTTTGGCCCGAGTAATGCCCCTCCTGTGCAAAGTTATTTTGGTTCGGCCCGACCCCATATAAAATCTAAATGTTCGGCCCTGCCCGACTAAATTTCTGCAAAACCTGCCGATATTTCCAAAGCAACTTTATCCTATAATTAAAATTATTCAAAAAGCACACTGACTTATGAATAGATTTTATTTACAGATTATGTTCGAAATGCAAGGAATACAAAATACCAACAATATTAATGACCACTTAAATAATTACGTATATAAACACTGATAAATAATTGACTTACACATTTATATTCAAATGAAGATTCAGTATAAAAAATCAAGAAATCCGTTATAGACAGGTTCCTTTCCTAACAGGTACATAATATGTTGTAAATATATTATATTCTTTTCGCATGGATTATTTATTTTGCATATATAAATAAATTTTTCCGTTTAAAACAGGTTTCCGTCTTAGACAGGTTCTATTTTACAGGTTTTACTGTACCTTAATGTTTTAGCCTAGAAATAAATGTATGTAATATTCTTTTAAAAGAATTTCAATTGTAGAATAATGGGCATTTAAAAATATATGCATTTATTTTGCAAAAAAATGATGTGTAGGGCCGCATTTTACTTATTTTTGCACGGACCATGCCGGGCCAGGAAAGGCTAATGATTTTCAAACGGACTGACTCTGGACAGGCCTTAAAAATTTCGGACAGTGAAGCATGATGTTGAGATCCGGCTTGTCACGAAAGAAAAAGTCTGTCCCGGCCTGTTCCAAGTCTGTAGAAAAATGTTAGGCCCGGGTCCGTACAGACCAGATGCCTATTCGTCGGTAAGTATTTTCATATTCACATGTTTCAATGTTTACAAATCTTAATAAGTCATTAGCAAAAGAAGAAGCTAACTTTCACTACACTTAGATTCACTTTACCTAGATCCGGTAAAACAATTGAAATTTTATAGCTAAAAAAACAGGATTTTATTTTGAAAATATTAGGTTGTAAAGACAGTGTATCTGGATGAAAAACAAGCAGTAAGGAAAATGAATATTATAGGAAATTTCAGGAAATCTATACTATTAAAATCTGTGCGCGTATCTATGTAGCCTCAAAAACTCGGAAACTACAGGGCGCAGGGCTACGAAATTTGGCACACGGGTTGCTGGTAGGGGGCCCATGAACGATCGGGGCAAAAAATTCAAAAATTTTAAATAGATTTTTGATAGATTAAATATTAATTAAAATTCATACACACAAAGAGATCTCATCAAAAATAACGCTTTTTTTTATCTTAGGTTGGTTGGTTGTATAAAATCTTTTCAGAAGTCATTAAATAAGTCAAGGTAAGGATCATTGTAATTGCGAGTCGAGAGTTTAAAATCGACGGATCAGAGATTATATGACATGTAGACAATCAACTTGATTATTAACCGTTGCCAAATCGTAAAAACTTAAATTTAAAGGATTTTATCGACTTAATGAATGATAATTAACCGAGTTTAAGGATTTTTTTACATAATATATATTAGTATGATAGAGTATTAATACAGAAAACTTTATTTAACAGATTATTTGTTGAATTTGAGGGGATAGGAATGGGTGGGGATAAACGACTTTTTATTAAATATCACATTTATTTTACTTGACCGCGCGCCAACTGGCGGCAGCTTTTTCATTCATTGACCCTTCTTTTAATAAATCCAAATCTACTGCTCTGATTTCAACAGAACTAATTACATTTGACAAATTTAACCTTTTTAGCTTCACCTGTAACGTTTAATCGCTGTTTTATATAGATAATACCGCTATTTTAGAATAACAGTTTTCGTAAAAATTAAATTTATGTTTCTAATAAAAGTACAGAGCCCGTATTCAGTTGATGTTTACCAACAGTCAAAGTTAGTGATTTGTCGTTGAGCACTTGTGGATCCGTGCGCGTATCGATCTATGTAACATCAAAAACTCGGAAACCACAGGGCGCAGACCTACGAAATTTGACACACGGGTTACTGAAGCTCTTGAACGACTGGGGCAAGAAATTCGAAAATTTTAAATAGATTTTTTTTAACGTTTTTCACGAATTTTTGCCTTTTTTATGTTCAACCCGTAATCGCTCGAGTTCTAACCAGTTCTACATGTTTACTGCAATGTGAGATATGCAAATTACGTACGCCACGCTGCAATACTAAGAAGCTGTAGCGAGTATTACGAAAATAATTTTACCTGCCATGCAAATAATTAAAGATTATTTAATTGCGCTTAGTTATTACCTTTTTAAAAAATAAAGAAAAACATTTTATCACAAACATTAAGAAAACTTTTTATTCTATTTATTCCCTTGTTCTAAAGATGTCGTTTTATCGTCTGCTGCCATAGAAACATGATAAATTAAATTTCATAAAAAAAATTGCACAGTAGTAGAAAATAATTTTTCTAAATCGAATAGTTGAACAACTCAACACTTTAACAGGGGAATTCTTATTTCTTATTTAGATATTTTAAAGTTGTTTGTCGCATTTTTATTTTTAATTTTGGTTTTAGAATTAAATTCATGAACTCCCGTGTTTAGAACGGGTTAAACAGCTAGTACTCCATTAAATATTAAAGATGTTGGCCAGTGAGATTTCGAATTCCCTTCGCTATGTTTAAACCTCAGGCGTTGAAGTACATTCGAATTATTAAAATATCTCCTCAGGGAATTAATATTTGAAACTTTTCTTTTCTGCGTACTTCTCTTGAATGGTGTCTTTTTTTTACGAGGGTAAGTCATTAAGTAAGTCACAAAAGATAATTAAATAATAACTTACAATGATATTCACTTCAAAGCTATTTTTATTTCTCAACATATTCCCCACCAATACTTATGCACTTATATCACCGTTTTATTAGTGGCCCAACACCAGCTGCATAAGATTCTTTGGAGTCTTAGCCACATCAGGACTTCAAGTTGAGCCTTTTCATCATCTGGGAACATCATCTTGCTTCCAAGATGGTTTTTTAGTGGACTAAACAGATGAAAATCGCTTGGGGCTAAGTTGAAGCTGTATGGTGGATGTTGAAGAAATTACCAACCAAACTTTTGAATTGTCTCCTGTGTTCCTAATGTGGCTGAGACAGCAACCCAAAGAATGTTATGCAGCTGGTGTTGGGGCACTGATAAAACGGTGATATAAGTGCATAAATATTGGTGGAGAATAGGTTGAGAAATAAAAATAGTTTTGAAGTAAATATCATTGTAAGTTAGTGTTTAATTATCTTTTGTGACTTACTTATTGACTTACTCTCGTATTTGTCAAAATATTTCTAAAATATATCTACTTCATTATATATCAGGTGTTAAAATCTTACTCACAGCTCATCCTTCGCAAAGATTTCAACATATATAATATTAAATGAAGCATATATTTAGAAATATTTTTATTTCTAAGAAACAAAAAGAGGCATTCTTTAAGAATTGTACAGAGAAAAAATAAATAAAAAATATTTATTTCTTGAAGATATATTTAAAAAAACTATTGCGTTCCACGCCCATAGCTATAGCATCTATAGATGATGTTGCAATTGGCCAACAAAAAAGTGCTAAAAATTGTATTCCATAAATGTTGAACGATGTTGAACGATAAATGTCGATCGCAGCGACATCTGGTAGTTCAAACCTATAAGGATTCCATTGAGAAAGCGCTTTGGCTAGTGATGAGCTAGCAGATGTCGATGCGATTGACATTTGTTATTCAGCATCATTCAACATTTAAGGGATACAATTTTTTAGCAATTTTTAAAGCATTTCTGTAATAACCGGTTGCCATACTGTATCTTCTAGAAGCTAGAGCATAGATTTAACATTAGCGTGGGTATTTTGAAATCTCACTGACCAATACCCTTAACGGACACATTTAATAGGTTAGGACGAGCACAGGACGATGAAACAAAATATAGAAACGTATAAAAACCACTTATTTTATTGGTTTTCGTTGAAATAATCGTAAACAAAACTTTTCGTCGTGTACTTCAACTTTAAAGCACATCTTATATTTAATCGTCTCTTAGTAACTTGAGAAGTTTAGAACTTCAACCAAGTTGGCGCCGAATTCTCCAGCTCGTTCCCCCCTAAATCTCGACTGAAGGTTTCGTCTCTTGGGAGTGCGAATCTTGCTCCGTCTACACGTTCTTATTCAAATGCAGCATCACGACCCACAATATAAACATGAAAATGTTGTCCGCTGCAAATCACAGACTAATTTTTAAAATTCATGTTGGTTATAAATGTCTGCAGTTCTTTCAACATGGGAGTAAATCAGGTGGCATTCCGTTTGTTTTCTGGTGTTTCCTATTTTTGTTTATCTCATGGGAGTACAAATTTTGTGCTGTCTATACGTTCGTATTCAAATGCAGCGTCAGGACCCACAATATATAGACCGCATTCCGTTTCTCTTCTGGCGTTTTCTATGTTTATTCGTCAATTGAGAGTGCAAATTTTGCGCTGTCTGTACGTTTGTATTCAAATTTAGTTTATGTCTGCAGTTATTGTAACATGAGAGTCGTCCAAGCGGCATTCTGTTTCTCATCTGGTGTTTTTTATGTTTTTTAGTCGTGCAAATTTTTTGCCGTCTACACGTTTGTATTCAAATGCAGCGTCACGACTCGGAATATATAGGCGGTATTCCTTTACTCTTCAGGTGTTTTCTATGTTTGAACGTCTGATGGGAGTGCAAAATTTTTGCCGTCTGCACGTTCATATTCAAATGCAGCGTCACGATCCTCAATATAGACATGAAAATATTATTCGCTGCAAATGACATACAAACATGTAAAGTTCATGTTGGTTATCAATACAAGTTTGTCTTTTCTTGTGACACGAGAGTCATCCAGGAGGTATTCCATTTCTCTTCTAGTGTTTCCTATTGTGTATCTCCAAGGGAACTGTTGCAAAAGCTGTTAGAAATCTATGTCTATGGCTAAAGTTTTGGATTAACGACGTCTCGGCATTAAAATAATCGTGTGTTAGCTTAAAAAAAACACACGTAATCGTTTTTGTATCAGACAATAAAAATAAAAAATCTCCTATTCATCCCAACTCTCTCATACTCGTTTTTATTTTAAATCTCGCATATAACGTAATTACTTTTTCCCCAGCGCCAAAGCAATTGATAATATACAAATTTTGCAAACTAAGCATATAATTTTCAATCAAAAAGGATATTAGTGGAAGAATAATTCACACTAAATAACATTATAAAAAAGAAAAAATAATTAAAGAAATGATACATTTATTCATCGGTATATCAAAGAGTATCTTTAATATTTTGTTACAAAGTTACTCCCATACACAGCGAAGATAATCTCATCTTTGATATATCTTTGATATCTTAAAGATATATTTTTTTCTTCGCAAAAACTTCTGAAAAATACGAAATAAAATTTTAAAGTAGAGAAAAAAAAATCCTTAAAAAAAGTTTCCTTCAGCTGGATTTTCTCTTGAAAGAGTAGACGGCGAAACGGTATTCTTACCTTTAGAAACGTAGATAATGCATTCTTCAATAGTTTGTTTTTCATCTTCTTTTAAATTTACCCTTTAGCGACGGTTTCAGCAGGAGTTGTTTTATCGGCTTACGAAATTCAGATAAATTTTTGAAGAAAGTTCTCGAAGATAGATTTTTCCTATAAGAGTTAACTTTCAAGTTACAATGTTAACATAGCTGAATTTGAAATTAGGGTATTAGTCTTAAACATACTCTTCTTGAATCAATTTATTTTTTACTCTTTATTTTTTCCGTTTTCAGATAGTTTTGGTATGTCGAGAATGTAACGAAATTTAAAAATGTTTGCCTCTGGCAACTTAATTTCGGAATCCTAGTGTATTTACATTAGTCAAATATAAAGTATGATACTCCCCGAAGATTATTTTATATGTTATCTAGCGAATAGTTACAATTGGCAAGTACATTAAAGAATGATTTATATTTATTACTTTCCCCAGTCATACAGTGTAAGGAAAATCATGATAAAAACTAGATTATGGAAATATTTCTTTATATTTACATTTTGAGGCTCCCTGAATCAGTTTTCGCTAATTGTAAACTTATTCCATGTGTACATGTATGTGTGGATGTATGCGTATTTATTAGAATTTCCTCAAGTTTCCAAGTCTCCAGAGTTTATTTGGGGGAGGAAGAGAGGAGTTCGGTGATGTTGGCATGTACGTGTGTGTGGGCACGATAACATCAGGACTGAGTTTTCGATGGAGCTATAGGTTGGCATGTATGTTATAGTCCCCTGTCATAAGGACTGTATATACTTACGAAAAATTGACCGATGTGTTTGATATCTAAAATATTTTAAAACTATTTTCAACCATTTATCAACTATTTTTTGATCTAATTATCACACATTATACCAGATTATCCCAACGATACTAATAAGTATCGTTGGTATAGGGAAAGTCACCAACGAAACGTACAGTTATACTTGCATGTAGGACGCAACCATACATGTCCGTGTCAAAATTTTACCAAACTTGGCGATAAATGGCGAAATATCGTCAAATTTAACGCCAAATATATATGTATACTAGCTGACCCGCCCGGAGTTGCCCGAACTAGTGTAATAGACTTAAATCTCTTATAAAACGAAACTCTGTTCAGGGTCTCCAATGGCTTCGGCACCGTACACCGGGCAAGCTCGTACGCTCCGGAAAAGCTTTTATTTCCCCTCACCGCAAGGGGAGCGTCCTGTTTTAAATAAACTTCTTTCCGAACGAACCTCTGAGACAGGTCCCCGCTGCCTACGGCACTGTATAGCAGGCGTGCTACGAAATTGAGCTAGTTTGAAAGAGATGGGAACATTATTGGCCTAGTTATTAAAATAAGGCACAGTTAGAGAAAATAACCTAGAGCGAGATACCAGGGGGGAGGGAATGTTCAAGTATCTTTCAGCAAAAGACTAATTAGGAGGACCACTATGCATCTTTAAAAATTCGTTAGTTTGGTTAAGCTAGGAATTTAATTACAAATTTGGCTTAAACTATTATTCGGAAATAGTGGTTACCGCTACTCATATATTTAGTTCAATGTTATAGAGGTGACCATTAAGTTAATTATAATGTTTGGAATCAGTTGCGTTGAAATCGGAAAGATAGTTGCTGATTTATGGAAACGGGGAATAATTATAGAAAACATTTAAGGAGGGGCCGGGGGAGGAGGGATGTTCAAGTACCCTTCAGCAAATAACTAATTAGGAGGACCATTATGCACCTTTAAAAACTCGTTCGTTTGGCTAAGCTAGGAACTTAATTACAAATTTTGCTTAAACTGTTATACGGAAATACTGGCAACTGGTTTCTAAAAATACGCCTTGAAGTTTTTAATACTGATTTTTACGATAATTTAGCAAAATGGAACTGGTTTGGAGAAGTTCGGAACATTATTAGATGAGTTATGGAAATACAGTACAGTTAGAGAAAAAAAAAACCTTGAGGGAGGGGCCGCGGGGAAGAGCGCGGTCAAGTCCTCACTAAAAAATCACTAACTTTGACTGTTGGTAAGCATCAACTGACTATGGGCTGTGTACTTTTATTAGGAACATAAATTTAAGTTTTACGAAAACTGTAATTTTAAAATAGCAGTATTCTCTATATGAAACTGTAATTATACGTTTCGGGTGAAGCTAAAAAATGTTAAATTAGTTAAATGTAATTAGTTCTGTTGAAATCAGAGCAGTTGATTTGGATTTATTAATAAGGGGTCAATTAAGGAAAAAGCCGCCTCCAGGTGGCGCGCGGTGAAGTAAAATAAATGCGATATTTAATAAAAAGCTGTTTACACTTACACCTCTCCATACCCGCAAATATAACAAATAATCTGTTAAATAACTTTTCCTGTATTAATAATCTCTATCATAATAATATATGTCATGTAAAAAAAAAAAAAAAATCTTAAACCCAGCTAATTATCATGAAGAAAAACGTGTCTCATGTAAGACAGTTGTATCAGTTCGTCTTTCTAGTCACATTTTCGGTTTGTCGTGTGCAGGTGAGGCGACATTAGCACGACTGTACGCCGGTAAGTACACTCCATATTAATATTATTTCGTTAGAAGTCCTTATCTTTGCATCGCTACTCTTGTTTATTTAATTGCTTCTGTGACGACCAACCAAAAAAAAGGGCGCATTTTTTTATGAGAGTTCTTTGTGGATTTTAATTAATACCTCAGTAAATAATTAAAATATTAAAATTCTGAGTCTCAGGTGCATCAGGAGAGGTCCTGGACTACCTAAATCTAAATTTTCAGGCTTCTAGGTGCTATAGATTTTCCTAGTCATCGCCGACAGACAGACACACACACACACACAAAGACACACATGGCGAAACTTAATACAGTAAAACAGTAAAACACAGTAAAACACTTAATACAGTACATACAAATTTAATACAGTAAAACCTGTGGCAGCAGAGCTTGTCTATAACAGGACAATTTTTTATGATTCAGCCAAAAGGAATACTGGTAAAATTCACGGTTTATACAGAAGGAATACGATACAATTATAACTGTTCGATAGATAACCTCTCCAAAAAGGAATTTTGTTTTGGTACCGAATGATTTCACTTTCAAAAATTTTACTGCGTAGAATTATTGGATTTATTATAGTAGAGAAAACGTACAAAGACTAAGACTGAAGTGCCTGCTGAAAGATTTCGTTTTAGAAAGGTTTCCCTCTTCACAAGTATAATCGTAAGATATGCCTTCTGCAGGAATCATACATTGTTTACGTCTAAGACGGGATTCTGTTTGGACAGGTTCCGTTTTCATAGGAACATGTATTTTTTATGTCCTTTACGACAGTCCATCCTTTTACTCTATGTTTGTCTTAATTTAGAAGCTGCTGTACTGCATGAATTGTTTCCTTGTGACGATTTCTGTGAGATTGGACCTGCAATACTAGTTGCGATCATGGTTCTAGGAAAGAAAAACTATTTGTTCTGCTGCGTACTATTATAGCCAGGATCCAGTAAAACCAAAGAGAGTGCCGACGCCCGGTAATCCTTTGGGTGATTAGGGTCCATTTTTTTCTTTTTTACCGCTGAGCAGGTGGGAGAAAATGCCTAGCTTAACGGGTTTAAAGTACCTGGCTGTAGAGGGAGATTTGCCTGATCGCCGCGTGATCCAACTGACCTGCACTTTGTTCGTTTTGTCTGCAGCGCTATTTTAGTGATTTACTTAAAAATGTACTGCTTTCGCCGGTTCTAAATTGCTATTTATATTTGTCTATCTAGCACTGCATAGCACAGCGATATACATCGTTATGCTTCGTGAGGGTGAAATCAGAGTGGATGTTTTTATGAGGTCGAATCGGTGGTGCAACTTAGCTTGAAAACTAATTTTAAAAGGCGCGAGAGAAATTGCGGGGTGGAATTGTGGGGTCCGAGAAATTGCCGCTATAAAGCCAATTGCACGGAGAGAGGGAAATTTTGGGCATTAGGCTTCATTATTATATTATCACAAGTAATCAAAACATTTTCGATACGTCAGAATACATATATGAACATATAAAAACATATTTAGATATACTATTTATATTTAGTCTTTAAACTAATTCTACCCTAAAAGTACAAAATATTTCTTATAATCAGTACAAGCTCAAAAGTTGGTTTAAATACTACCTTGGTTGGTTTAAATACTCCATTGCATACCCAAGTCAAAATTCATGATGGTATTTGTTTGCTAGACTAGCAGTAAATGCTGTATCCCAGCAATAAAATAGCATAAACTACCATAAACATTTGCTGGTTTCACCAGAATTACCCAGCAAGTCATGGTGTGTATTGACCCACTTGATGCTGGTTAGAATTGTACCGCATATAATATCATGAAAATCTAGCATACAAAGCAATACATAGAAATAACTAGCCTATTTTTTGTTACTGGTACTAGCATGAATCACATATTAAGTAAAATATTTTATAAGTTCAACTTAGAGTGATCCCAAATGTCGTTTCCTCGATTCCGACGTGTAAGAAGTACAAAGCGAAGCCGTACTCTGAGCAAGTGCACCACGCACAAGCTTCCACCAGTTTTATTGTATAGTTGTAGGTAAATAAAGCAAAATTAATATACTAAATAACTGGTGGAAGATTATACGTATTCAGAATATGGACCTTATAAGAAGTAATCTGTGTTTGCAACATACCACTTTACAATGTATTAAAACAAACCATCTCCTTTTAGGATTTTTCAAAATAATCCATTATCAAATATTACAAACCATTCGGAACCTAAGAACATGTTACTGACCTTATCGTATACTTAGTACAAGAACAAAAAATAAAAATTTAACTTTTCTGATGCAGGGAAGTTTCTTTGACAACATAAAGATTAAATAGCAAATCACTGAAATTTTAATACGGGAGACAAATGTCTAAATTATACACATTTGTTTCACATAAAAAAAAAACATATACGAAGGGTATTTTAAAGTAAGTATCATTGTGAAATAAAAAAGAAACAAGTATTTTCTTTCCAATTTTATTTTTATATGAAAGCCTGTACCTCAATCTTTTCTTCTACATAATTTCCGCCAATATTAAGGCACTTATGGTATCGTACAACCAGTTTTTGAATCCCCTATTCATAGAAGTCTGCCGTCTGATTTGTCACCCACTGAAACACGGTCGTTTTGACTTTATCATCGATAATGACGCAATCGTAAAGCGTCTGTCCTATTTCGCTCTTTCAGAAACTTTCTGCACCGATTCATGAGTAATTACTGAAGCTCGCCCACTTCGTTCCTCATCATGAATATTCGTGCGGCCATTTTTAATATATCTAATGCATCTCCGTACCATTCTACCGGTGATAATATCTGATCCATAAATTTCACTAATCTGACGATGAATTTCAGCAGCTTTCACGTTTTTAGCACAATGAAAACAATTCACCGATCGTATTTTACAAGCAGCAGGGTTCTCAATCTGCGGAGTCATTTTAAATACTAAAAAACAAACGTTAACACAGTCTAATGTTTCCGTAATGGCACATATGGCTTGCCAAATAGATGTAGGTAAACAGCGCACACGCGCAGAATTCCGGCCGTAGCGCCGCCATGCGGAAATTTCAAAACAGTACTTACTTTAAAAACAACCCTCGGATATATAATAACTAAAAAATGAATCTCTCTACTGTTTAAAAAAAAATGTGGTATATTTCTACATGTTATACTTCTTTGAAATTTTATTTGAGATTTTCGGGACTTTAGTTATTTGTTTTTCGATAGCTGAAAAATGGGTTTTTCTTTCAAGAAAGTATTTTTGTTTTTATATATCATCCTTTAATACTGCATCAAATAAATATTTCTGTTTTATGTATTTAGATATTTGTTTTACTATGTAGTTAGATAAAAGTATGTTATTCTTGAAATGGAAAATATTTTTAAAGAAAACTATGGACGGAGCCCACACAATTTTTAAAGGTGTTTTAAAGGTTCAAAAAGTAGGTGAACTTCAGGTATATATATATTTTTGCATTTATACTAATAAAAGAAAGTTTCCGTCTCTCTCTTTCCTTGTGTGTGTCTGTGTGCCTGTGATGTCTAGGGAAATCTAGTTCACTTAGAAGCCGGAAAATTTAGGTGAGGATAGTCGAAGGACTCGCCTGACGCCCCGAGTCTCAGAATTTTAACATTTAAATAATCAACCAAAATATTAATTAAAACTTATCAATAACTCATTTCTTTCTTTGCGAGCCCAGTTTCAGCACTCGCGCATGCCGAGAACCCAATTTATGGCAGAGAACAAGAATGAAGAACCATTTAAATGAAGAATGCATTTATTTTGCAATTGTGTTTTAACTTCTATCGACTAAGCCATTTGGTTTATTTAAAACAGAAAAACATATTCTGAAAGATCGCACTCAAATTTCGCAATCAATTTGAAAATAAATTGATGCTAACTCTTTGAAAAAGAATCGTCTCTCGTGTGAATGTCCCCCCCCCTCCCCTTACGTCAATGCCCCTTAAGAACGCAATTTTAGAGATACAAACAAAACAAACATGCTCTTAAAACCAAAACCTTCTTCTAACAGACGGTATAATTAGCTTTAAAAAATACGAATTTTAACACTTTTAAAAACACCGGCGAACGCAGGTTATTTCGCGCCTCAAGAGTAGATTTTTTTTACGCTAAAAGTTAATAAACGTTTGTATTTAGACACAATCCTTTTAAAGCATCTCGATAGGCGAGATTTAGATGACTTACAACAAATTATTTTATGAAAAAGAAAATCGATTTTTTTTCATGTAATGTAAAAATAAAATAAAATAAAAAAATCCCTTTGTGAAAAAAAAAATACTGCAGCAAATGAAAGGAAATACCTTTTTTAATGACAATGAAACACAAATTTAGAAAATTTTATGAAAGCTGGTGGTTTTATGATTTAGTTTTAGTATTTTAAAATATTAATGTTTTTATTTAAGTTAAATATTCTTTAATGATATTAGATTTTTAATTATACAGTGGGTTTCAAAACACCATATACACACTTTGTGAAGAAGTAGATAACGTCATAATAGATTAAAATTGTGTAATAAAGTGCTCTGCACTGCTTGAGTTACTCCAGATATGTATTTGTATGTTCTTCTGCGAGTAGTCTTTTGTAACGCTTTCCTATGTGAATGTACTTTCAAATCGATATTCTTTATGAACTTTCAAAAGATTGAACATTGCATTTTGGAACATCTTTTACATATGTATGTGTTCGTGATTGTGCGATGTTGAGAATAATAATCTGAACAATGAGCAGGTTAAACTTAACAAAACATATATTAACGACTATTTACAACAATTTCATATTAATTTGGATATACATAACTTCGTTATATACATCAAATAATTAAAATTATTACAGTAAAAAATGTAGTAAGCAGTGAGTAAAACACTGATCCGTTAGCGAATCCTTTGCGTTCCGAAGATTCTGGAAATAACTGTTCTAGAAGTGAAAGTTGAAGTACATTTCTAATCGTAGAAATTGTAATTCATTGCAGTGCGAACATTTTAGGCTGAAGTTGTAGTATTAGATGTATGCATTTATTGATTGATACGTAAATAGTAAATTTTCAGGATGTTTGAGTAAATTGTCTAGAAAAAACAAAAACAGGAATGTTGATATTTACCAATCAAAAGTCCCATTTCATTAACGCTTTTGGACATTTCATTAACACTTTTGGAAACGGAAGGAAAAAATTCCTTATTTTTTTCCTTAAAATATTTAAAGTAACCTAGTTATATATTTTATTAGGTCGCATTAGAGAGTTTTTTTGTATTATCATCCATTAAATTAGGGTTATGTTATGGTTGGATGTTTACTGTTTGAGTAATATGTGAACAATTTAAGTTCTACTTTACTTAATGAAATTACATATTCAGTCATCAATTTCACTGGTTACTTTCTAATAATTTAGCTCTTAATGTACTTAAGATTTACATACATTTTAATGTATTTAAATCAATATTTAAGCTAACTATGAGACATTAGACAGACTTGAATACATTTAAAGACAATTAAATTAAAATATTTACTAAAAAACATTTAAAATTAAAATCCAAAACATACAAAGTATAAGTTTCGCTATGTCATCTCATATCCCCTTCAGAACTGACAGCAACCACAAATACAAAACATCGGACACAACTGGATTCAGTCAAAGTGCAAGTTTTCTTTTAGAAACAAGAAATATTCATTAGGAATCGAAGCTGATTCGTTCAATTCTATACCCATATACTTTAAACGAATCAGGTTCAATTCCTAATGAATATTTCTTATTTCTAAAAGAAAAACGTCCACTTTGACTGAATCCAGTTGTGTTCGATGTTTTGTTGTTGTGGTTGATGGTAGTACTGAAGAGGCTATGCGATGACTTAGCGAAACGTATACTTTGTATGTCTTGGATTTTAATTTTAAATAGTTTTAAATTTATAGGGTGAAACCCCCAGTTATTGACAACTAATCAGTAACTGACACTTCAGCAAAAATTTAACTCAAATAGGCATTTTCTTGTAAAGTTTTACAAAGTAACGTCATCTAGTGGTAACTTATTTGTCTTAACTGTTATAACTCAATTTTCAGTTATTGGTTTTTCAAAAAAGAGACTGTGTCAGTTACTGAAGATATTGACCATATTTATGAAAAAAATAATTTTTTAGTAATACAAATTATAATTTTTTCAAAATTTTGTCAACAATAATTTTTTAATGTATCTTTACTATATATTCAAAAACAAAGATAAGTAAGAAATATAGTGCGTCTCAAAAGTATATGGACAGGCGATTTTTTGAAATAACAGTTCAAAAAATGAAGCAATAATCACGAAAAAAATAATATGCATATAGTATCATAACATAAATTTATTACAGCAAAGAAATAAAGTATAAGTTTTACAGATTTTTTGTAAAAAAATAATAATAAAAATAGGCTGTCCCAAAAATATATGGACTTTTCGAATATTTTGCATTTAAATTCATATTTTATATCCATTCCTTTTAATTATCTTGAAAACCTATCAGGCATGCTTCCAACTAGTGTTTGGAGTATGTGCGGCTGTAAAGAGAACCAACTCTGCTCTACTTGTTGCTATAATTCCTGAATAGTAGAAAACTGCCCATAATTGGCATACACATCTCGTGCAAGTACTCCTCAAAGGTTTGCAATTGGATTCACGTCTGCGCTGATGGATGGCCAGTCTATAACAGTCACTTGATTCTGTTTAAACCAAGCTGTTGTTGAGTGGGAGATGTGAATCGACGCATTGTCCTGTTGGAATTTCCAGTTTTTCCCCCTAATATGTTTCCGATTGCAGGTAGATTGCTTTTAAGGACATTTTGATAATTCTCAGAGTACTGTCGACCATTAAGAAAAGCAATATCTGTTGTTCCATTGAAACAGAATGCGCCCCACACCATTAGTGAACCCCCTCTTTTTTGCCGACTAAAGAACTCGCGTGGTTCTTTTCGTAAGTCATGCCAGTAGTATGCCCAGCCCTCAGGGGCATCCAAATTGAATTTTTTTTCGTCACTTAAGAAAAAACTTAACCATACATCTGTCCAATGCATGTGTTTTTTAGCTCAAAGAACTCGAGCCTTTCTATGGTGCACTTTCAGCGTAGATGACCGACACATTCTGCGATATTTATGTTTTTCGCTTACCTATATGCGACGGTGAACAGTAGATCTGGAAATAAGAAACGCCAAAGTCCTCGCAATTTCACGAATAGACTTTTTTTGGGTTGAAACGGCTCGCAAATTTTTTCTATCTTGTCTTAGAGATGTTTTTCTTGGTCGACCTGAACGCTTTTTTGCATTCGTATTGTCACTTTTTGATAAAATTGCATAATTCCAGATCTGCTAAGCTTCACTTGTTTTGCAATATCAGAAACTTTAACATTTTGAGCCTTTAAACGCCAAATTTTAGCAATATCAGCAGCAGAAAATTCAACGTTGCGAGGCATTTTCCAACTATTCGACAATTGAAGAAAGAGCAGTGATTTTATATTTCTAAGTGGTTACGTTACAAGTACAGAACGCAGAAAATGAAAATTTTTCTGATACGGTGGTAATAAAAGCAATTCCTTTCATTGTCCATATATTTTTGAGACAGCTTATTATGAATTTTATTTTTTTACAAACAATCTGTGATAGAAACATAATATTTTTGTATCGTAATAAACTTATGTTATGATTCCATATGCTCATTATTTTTTTCGTGATTATTGCTTTATTTTCTTAGCTGTTATTTCGAAAAATCGCCTGTCCATATAATTTTGAGACACACCTTAGATTTGAAACTTTGTAATAGTGATTTGATGAAAAAAAATCCTTAAAGTGTCATTTACTGGGGGTTTCACCCTATATTTAATTTAATTGTCTTTAAATGTATACAAGTCTGTCTACTTAGTTTTGACTCTTGAATATAATTCTGCTTCACGTCTTCTTAAAAGTAAATCCGGATGCTTAATTCGATATACGTCTTCAAATAGTCTAATATACATGAAATTTTGAATCGATGTTTCATTTATTTTTGTAAAAGATAAAATAAATAAAAGCTCATTTTTATTTATTTTGTCTTTATATGTATTCAAGTCTGTTTAGTTAGTTTTAACTCTTGAATATAATTCTGCTTCACGTTTTCTTAAAAATACATCCGGATGCTTAATTCGATATACGTCTTCAAATAGTCTAATACACATGAAATTTTGAATCGATGTTTCATTTCTTTTTATAAAAGATAAAATAAATAAAAGCACACTTTTATTTATTTTGTCTTTATATGTATTCAAGTCTGTCTAATTAGTTTTAGCTCTTGAATGTAATTCTTTTTCACGCTTTCTTAAAAGTAAATTCGGATACTTAATTCGCTATACGTCTTCAAATAATCTAATATGCATGATATTATGAATCGATGTTTCATTTCTTTTTATAAAAGATAAAATAAATAAAAGCACACTTTTATTTATTTTGTCTTTATATGTATTCAAGTCTGTCTAATTAGTTTTGACTCTTGAATGTAATTCTTTTTCACGCTTTCTTAAAAGTAAATTCGGATACTTAATTAGCTATACGTCTTCAAATAATCTAATATACATGATATTATGAATCGATGTTTCATTTCTTTTTATAAAAGATAAAATAACTAAAAGCACACTTTTATTTATTTTGGCTTTATATGTATTCAAGTCTGTCTAGTTAGTTTTGACTCTTTAATATAATTCTGCTTCACGCTTTCTTAAAAGTAAATCCGGATACTTAATTTGCTATACGTCTTCAAATAATCTAATATACATGATATTTTGAATCGATGTTTCATTTATTTTTGTAAAAGATAAAATAAATAAAAGCTCATTTTTATTTATTTTGTCTTTATATGTATTCAAGTCTGTTTAGTTAGTTTTAACTCTTGAATATAATTCTGCTTCACGTTTTCTTAAAAATAAATCCGGATGCTTAATTCGATATACGTCTTCAAATAGTCTAATACACATGAAATTTTGAATCGATGTTTCATTTCTTTTTATAAAAGATAAAATAAATAAAAGCACACTTTTATTTATTTTGTCTTTATATGTATTCAAGTCTGTCTAATTAGTTTTAGCTCTTGCATGTAATTCTTTTTCACGCTTTCTTAAAAGTAAATTCGGATACTTAATTCGCTATACGTCTTCAAATAATCTAATATGCATGATATTATGAATCGATGTTTCATTTCTTTTTATAAAAGATAAAATAAATAAAAGCACACTTTTATTTATTTTGTCTTTATATGTATTCAAGTCTGTCTAATTAGTTTTGACTCTTGAATGTAATTCGTTTTCACGCTTTCTTAAAAGTAAATTCGGATACTTAATTAGCTATACGTCTTCAAATAATCTAATATACATGATATTATGAATCGATGTTTCATTTCTTTTTATAAAAGATAAAATAAATAAAAGCACACTTTTATTTATTTTGGCTTTATATGTATTCAAGTCTGTCTAGTTAGTTTTGACTCTTGAATATAATTCTGCTTCACGCTTTCTTAAAAGTAAATCCGGATACTTAATTCGCTATACGTCTTCAAATAATCTAATATACATGATATTTTGAATCGATGTTTCATTTATTTTTATAAAAAGAATAAATGAAAAGTAGTCATGAAATATATAAAAGCTCTACTGTCATAAAAAAAGAAATACACCTTTTTCCAATAAAATATACCAGTAAGCCGGATACAATTCAATTCTTTTTGCAAGTTATATCACGAGATTTTCCTTACATTTGGGATTTATCCCCCAAAGGGAATAATGGAATAGGGGTGAAGATTAAATCTTTTCAAATGCTTCGGATCTTAAGAGGAATGAAGATATACAGTTTTATTTCCGGCATTTCTGCTTACGCTAGCTGAATTTTGAGTATATCCTCTTCGTAGAGTATTATAAAGTGATATTAAAAAATATCTACTCCGAAGGAAATAAGGAATTTTTTCGTTTATATTTCGTTTTATTAATTACATTTTGAATTTTTTTCTTGGCTTTATTATTTTTTTACCTAATGTAATTTTTGCAAAGTGTGCTTTTATTATTTTTATTTTTTTAAAGAAAAGTAACACATTTTACAGTCATCCATTTTTTTTTAATCTCATGTGGCGTTTCATCTCACTTTTTTTTCAATTATTTATTTTCAGCTTGAAATTTTTGTATGTTACATTTAATTAAATTTATTGATTTGTTTCTGTGAGAAATTTTTTAGCTTAATTGTTACAAGTTTTAAATTTCGTATTTATTTTCAAATAATTAATAATTTTTTAACAACTACAACTGTCACATTAAAAATTATATTTACAAATAGTAATTGTATAATTGTTAATAGTATTAGTAATATTCCTGAAATTTTGAAATCAGCAATTCCTAAATATGTCCTTAAACTGACTTTAGAAACTTTTTTTTTCATTCTGATGAGTGATAAAATGGCCGTCAAAATTTTTTCTTATAGTCAATGTACTTTAATTTTTTTCTATCCAATAACTGTCACTTTTTACTGGCTATATATAAATTGAAGTGAGAAATATTTTAACAATATACACTGAGAAAAAATCTGACCTTCTCGACTAGAATCTAAATTGTGGCTCTAGAAAAAATAGTTCCATGTCATCCCTATAAATTCTAGTTTCCTTTGCCAAAGAGTTCTGAAGTCTCCTATTAGAATTCAAGAGTGTTTTCTAATATTCTCGTTGTCAAACTTATTTAAAAATGTCTGCAAATAGATGCGAACACAAGACGCTAGTTTTAGTAACTATAATACTAGTTTATAAATCCATTCCAGAAATAAAGTGATAATTTCTCGCAATTTACACGATTCATTACCGTTTCGTCACCTAGAAAACAAGAGACTAGAAATTCTCGATCATTTTGTTTATTCAGGTTAGTTGCTTACCCTATTCGCATAGCTCGGACATCTATATTTCTAGTTTAGGGATTTAGAAAATGTCTAACTATTCATTCTAGTTGAAGGAGGTATTTTATTTTTCTCAGTGTACAGAGTCTTCCAAAAGTCATTGACACATTTTAAAATTCAATAAAAGATCAAGCAACTGGCGTACAAGAGTGAGGATCAGATGAAAATGCTTCTTATGAGTAAAAATTTTGTTTAAGCAAAAAAAAAAAAAAAAAAAAAAAAAAAAAAAAAATTCATGGATGGCGTTGAAGCTAAAATGTTCGAGCCCGATTAGAAAAGAATCATTCCCAGTTCGCATCAATATTGAGTTTGAATGAGAATATTACCAAAGTAGTCAGCTATAGCCAAGTTAGCTTCATTTATGGAAAGGTATTTTTGTCGCCAAATTTGGCGATATTTCACCGAATACCGCCAAGCTTGGCGAGAATTTGACGTGCGTTGGCGAACATAAATACATAGTGTTAAGCATATACGATGATTACAACAATAAAGAAATTTTGCCGAAACCATGCTTACTAAAACTCATAAATTAAACCCGTTTATGGAGGAATCCTGCTGTCTTGTTTCAAAATGTCAGCCACCCTAAAATTTCAAACTGGTATATCTCAGCCCTTTTTAGGTAGATTTCGTAAGAAATACTACCTATTACATTCTCACCTAAGTTGGAAATTTTGAAAAATTTTTGAAGATCTACGCCAATAATGACTCCCAGAACCCAAAACGACCCCCAGTTCAAAACTTTATCTATCTATCTATCTATCTATCTATCTATCTATCTATCTATGTCACTTTTTTATGGACATGATAACTGGAAAAATTCTGCATAAATCTATTCCAAACTGATACATAAAATCAAGGGGCATAAAATCTCGGTCAAGTTCGTTAATGGGCAAAATCGAACCAAGGTGGGGGAAATGGGGAGCTTTTTGTGAAAAAAGAAAAAAACCCATATTTTTTTAATTATTATACGTATCGAATCCGTTTAAAGTTATTATTACTTCTAGGAAAAGGGCCGAAAATTTATGTATGACAGATTTTTGATATCATTAAAAATGTTTCCAAGGGGGGAGGGGCGAAGGGGGGTTTTAGAAGAAAAAAATAATAGCTTCGTCAATTCACAAGATATCAAATCCGCGTAAATTTATTATTAATCCTCTTAATATTATCTAAAACTTTTATATTGACAAGTTTTTTATAGGACCAACCCTTATAGCAAAAGAAAAAATTAAAACAAAAAAATCCCTGCCGGCTCCGCCTGCAAACAAGTTATGTTTCGAAGTGGGCGGTTCCCATCTCCCGTATCATGGCAAAAAGGTCATTTCTTCTGCAATTCCCAACAAACAGGCGCCCCACGGTCTGCATCTTCAAAATCTACCTGTGCCTGTAAGCCGAGGCGTCAGGGATTTTTTAAGATAACGGCAAAACGAAAATTGCTCTCGAATCCTTGGATCAAAGCCGAACATTTAACGGAAAAATCTTTTAGGATTACTAATTTTTTGTACAACCTTTTGAATTTGAAATCTTTAATTGGCTATCACAGCGCCCCCTTCCGGTAGAATATCACCAAATTCAACTGGGACCTGCAGGCCTTAGTCAAAAACATATATATAAAATTAGGTCAATTGTATGCATAACTTCATACACTTTTCGATGATACAAGTCATTATTTACCCAAAATTGTATGCTTTACCAAAACAATATTTAGGTGTTGTGGCAATTTCTGTCTCAGTTAATTAGACGGTTGCCAAAATGCTAATCCTCTAGTAAGTTTTATACAGGGATTGCACAGAATATATTCTTTTAACAATAAACTTATACTATTGTTCCCATCACTGTCAAAGAATAATATCAATAAAGGTATTGTAATATCCACAAGTTTAAAAAATTGCATTCAAATCTCAGTATTATAAATAAATTTTCGTTTTTCTACCGAATTGTGGATTGGGCAGCCAGAAATTTTGATTTCATACTACAAATTCCAAATAGTAAATTTTACTCTATTTAATGACAGTGATTTCGTGATTACCAGAAATAAAAAATCTTCTTTCTGAATTTCTCAGTGAAAAATTAGACCAAACTGGCAACACTTTTACGATAACTATATTTAGCTTTAAACTTTCCTTACTGAACTCGATTTTTTGGTATTAAAAGTTACTTTAAAATCGGCGCAATTCCTAAAACAAGTTGTGGACATACATATTTAACAGCTGAAAACAGACGCCATTTTTCTTAAATCATTTCAAAAACGAATCACTACGTTTTAGATAAATAAACATACAATAGAAATATGGTAGTTTTACTGTAGTACACTGTTTAGACATTTAGCAAACTGCTCGAATTCATTTAAAATTTTAATGATCTAATTGTTTTTATTGTGCAATCTTAGGAACTATTTTAATTAAAAATACTATTTTACAAACTCCTTACAAACTCATTTTACAAACGTATTAACTAGAAATTGTTTATATTGATGGGTTACATAAATACTTTTTAATTTCACGAAATTTTCAGCAAACCAGGATAGACATTTATTAGAATTGGCAGTATGTACACACAAATTATTAAGGGATTAAGAAAACGAATTTTCTAATTAATATTATCAACAGATTTGATAAACGAAAAGTGAATTTAATCCCTCTAAAATATGAGTAAAATATTTTCAATAATTTAATCTTTTATCAAAGGTCAATCTTGCTTTATCCGTTTATCACTTATTATAATGCCCGATTAACATCTTAAGAATGTTTGAAACTTTTCTCGATAAAACTATTAGGATAATACAATTTATAGTTTCTAAGGTCTTGACAGGAAAATATTTTTCTTTTCGAGATAAAGGGATACTTATGCACGCAAATAATGTTCATATAGATAATCAAAAGTTTAAAGATAATAAATCGATAACAGATTTTATGTCAAGGCATTTTATGCAAGGATAATTTATGAAAGCTTCATCAGTAAAATATCCCAAGCAATATTCACAATGAAAAATAGACGTAATTTTTGTTCTAGAAATGTCATAAAAAGTATAAAAGTATGTTAAAATTAATGTTCTGTTAAATTTAATCTAATGAAAATTTAAAAGAATATTTGTAATGTCTTTTGTATTGACTGTAATGACTTTTGTAATGACTTAGGTAAAGATGACTTTGTTTTATTATGTGAAGCATTTATTTTAATTAAAAAAAACTGTAGAACTTCCTATATGTTCGACAAAGTGAAGTCATTTTCATTTTACCAGCTCTGAAATTAGAAACCAAACTTAAAAGAAAAATAAACTGTCGACAGACAATATTTTGCAGTAAACATCACGTAGTCTGTAAACTGCAAAATGTAATTTTTGCAATTTCTGTTTAACCTAGAGGGTAAATATGATTTCACATTAAAATTTAGTATTTAATAAAAATAAATGTTATACATATATATTTGCATTAATGTGAAAGGTATATAGATCTGGCGTCCTCTGACGGTGGAAGGTGGACCTAAAAGATACTGTGGCGCGTGTGCACCATGGCTGCAATACGCTGCCGTAGGCAGCGGGAATCCGTTTCGGAGGTTCATTCGGAAAGTGATTTGTTTAAAACAGAATAAGCCCCTTGGCGGTGGAAGGGGGAACTACAATATGTTTTAATCATTCTAGGTTCGTTTGAAAAAATGTCTTCTAGTGTACAGTAATAACGGATTTCTTTTTCCCCGAAGAAATCGAAAGACCTCATGCAATGCAAAGTAAAGGCAAATAGATTTATTAAAAATTATCGTTAGGATATAATGGTGCCATCTACATCCTTCCAATCATGTTATTGGCCGAAATTCAATTCTTTGTCTCTCATACTTTATGTTTTCATCTCTAGACTTTTAGTTCGCTTTAACTTTACATGCTGAAAACGACTGCAGATGTAAATCGAAATGTTGATTTTATGTAAATATAATCATAATTAAATTTTACAAGTTCATATAATTGTTCTTGTTTTTATGTACCATTAAGTAATTTTTCTGTCTTTATGAATAATGTTGTATCTGCATATCCATCTGTAGCATAAATATCTATGCTATGCATGTAATTATTATATAATAATAAATATCTACATTGCTAGTTATAATAGTAATAAACTATGTAAAAACGAAAATAAAACAGCAAATACGTCCATTGTTTCTAGCATGTAATATATATATATATATATATGATTTAAAACATGAAATTTTGGATACATCTCTTTGAAGCAATATCATATACTTGATGTTTCCTGGATGTTTCCTGGAAAATTTGTATGCAGTGGATGGCGAAATTATTAGTTACACTACAATTTTTCTTAATTTTTTTAATTTTACACTTTAAAAAATTGGCATAAATTTGTATTTCCTCTTTCACATTTGTTTGGATTTAAATATTGGCAATTTTGGTTTATTGTTTTTGTGCAGACAACACTGACAGGTGTCATTAACTACGTAAGTGTCTCTCAGTGTATAATGTGCATTAGGGATGTTATGGAAACACATGATGATTTGAATGTTGTTAATTGTTTCTGGTGAATTCTGTTTAATCATGTGACTGCCGTATATACTCGCGTATAACACAACCCAAAAATTCGTGATTAATAACATGTCCTTCCGTTTGAATACAAGTATTTTTTTTATTAATTTTTAGTGAATTATTAAATGGCAGAATACTTAATAATTTTCTGCAGGTAAATGAGGCGAAGATTTCAATATGTAAATACTGGTATTCAAACTTAAGAACATGTTACCTTTCTCGAAATTTAGGGTCAACTCATATGCGTGTATATACGATAATTAGTGTTTTGTGGACTCCAATTATTGTAATTATTAATTAATTGCAGTGTAAGAGACTTTAAAAATAGTTGCTAGAAATGGGAAAAGGTAAAGATTTCGTGTAACAAAATATTAGTAAATATTAACATTTTAATTGATTTTTTTTTTCTTACAAAGAAGGTCTCCTTAAAGCGCATACTCAGAATATTTTGAAAAAAAAATGTTAATGGAACTATTCATGTACGTAAATAATGATCAGTTAAATTTATCTGCGGAATACCAGTCGAAAATCTGCAAAAAAATAAAAAAGTTTCGAGTATTTGACGCAAAAATACGTGATTTGACGAGCAACACTTTTTCCTCGCCAACTGCAAGCGATTTTATTACATTTTGAAATTGCTTTTTTAAGTGAGTGCTTAAATGCGTAGTACTTTATTAATTTAAACAAACGATTAAATAGTTTTTATTTTTTCTATAAGTTTAAATAAAATATATAGAAATTACGTATTGCTGAAGTTATTTATTTTTACACGGTTTCGCCGGCTGTATAAGTTTTAAGTGCATTTTAATACAGGGTGTTTTTATTTAAACTGACGCTATTCAGAGCCGCCTGTAGCTCGTTCTAATAACTGGATTGACACAAAATTTTGTGAATGGACTAAGAAAACCATGGGAAAAAAGATTCCAACAAAAAAAAATTAGTTCCAATCACCGCCGATAGGGGAAAATGTGGCGCTGTACATTGAAAAAAAAAACATCAGAAACAGGCAAAATTAATAATTTGGATAAAATGCCATGTTTTATTCATCATTTACACTTTCCCTTTTGTTGATCGCAGTTGAAACATTCATTATCACTCTTTCTGCCACCGGTTTACGTCCTCTGCCTGACCGAACTGCTAGCGAGCCTGTTTCTTTGAATTTCAGAATCATTGCTTTCAATACATTAACGGATAAAGGTCCTTTGCGCAGTTTATGGCGTGTTCTAAGTAAACGAAAAGCGGCTGGTGCATTGCACTGGTTAGAATAATAGATCTTCACAAGTAACGCGCGCTGCGGTAACTTGAGATTCATTTTCAACCTGAGCTGAAATTGTTTCTCGGTGTTTTTCGCATGCATTTATAACTTAAACTATTGGCGCTACTGTCGCTTGCGTAGGTAAAAATTTGCATTTTCATTTATTGCCCGTATTTTATGCTAATTCTCAGTTGCATAAATTACCACAGCGCCACATTTCCCCCTATCGGTGGTGATTGGAACTAATTTTTTTTTTTTTTGGAATCTTTTTTCCCATGGTTTTTTTAGTCCATTCACAAAACTTTGTGTCAATCCAGTTATTAGAACGAGCTACAGGCGGCTCTGAATAGCGTCAGTTAAAAAAAAAACACCCTGTAGTTACTGCTCGATTAAGAACGCTCTCATGATACATTTCGATATTGAATAAGCCGTTGTTTCGAGGGCAACAATACTTTTCTCTTATTGTCTCCGACACTAACAATATCGAAGTCAAATTGACAGTGCTCAGAATCTGACATTAGTTTTTAGTTTGAAGAATTTTTAATCATTTTTTTTTCTAAACTATAGAATACGATTGTCAATTTTCTTTATGCATACTTACTTATATGTATATGTCAAAAACTTAGTTAAAAAAGTGCATTTATTTAAGTTAAATTTACTTAAACTAGTTCAATAAAAAGAGTAGAAAAAGTTTTTCCTAAAAGACCATTTATCATAAAAGCGTATATGTTTTTGAATTTCATTCTGTCGCCAACCAGCGATAAATCGCCAAAAAGACGAATTTTTCATATTTTTTTTCTGAACTGCATATCGAGCTTCCGCAGCAATTTTCTATAAAAGTATATATCCTCATGAAAAGAATATTCAGTAATTTAAAAAAAAATTGTGTATGCGCTTATGAAGACTTTCCTTGTTAGTTACACCATTTGGAATTTTTAACAACCTTTGTTCCATCGTTTAAATTACCAAGGATGTTAAGAATTAAGATTGGTATATTCTCATTAGGTATGCAGCACTGTGTTATTCAGATTAGATGCTGGAGTTTTCTTCACTCCTCTTTATTCTATTATCATTATTTGATTTAAACAAGCGTAATTTATATAAAGCGTAATCTTGTGATTCAGAAGAATGTTCCACAAGAATTTACGAATCAGCGTTTTTTTACTTCACTGAAATATTTCTTGTGATTAAGTTTTTCTTCTGTGTTTATATAATTACATTCTCTCTAATTTCATTTTGTTATGAATTAAATTATTTTTTTATACATAAGCTTTTGTATAAAGGGTAAAATTAACACTAGCCACTGGCCAGTGGGCCAATAAATGAAAAAAAAAGTGGCTATTAAAAAAAATTGTCTGTCAGCGGCCACCTTATGGCCATTTTTCTACAAGGAAATAAGATATATATATATATATATATATATTGCATCTCTTCAAGGATTTTACTTTTGCTGATTTAAATATGTTTATATTAACATATATATTTGGGCTATTCAATTTTAAATTAATACTGATTGAAATTATTACAAATGTTTACTGCTTAGAACTTTTAAATAAAAAAAAGTGGCCACTTATAAAACTGCTACTACTGGCCACTGACCACAGGTAAATTTTCCAGTTTTGCTCTTTACTTTTCTATCTGTAATAAAATTACTTATGTTGTATGTGTAAGTATTATCTATAATAAAGCTATTGTCTGTATGAATAGCTATAGTATAGATGAAATACAGAGTCCACCTACAAAAAGAAATATGATTTTTTTATATGGATAAAAACTTATGTGTATGCACGGTAGCAGCAGAATGAGTATAATTTCTCAGGCATACATTTTGGATTCGTGTGCTGTTAAACATAATAAAATAATTGTTATCTCTAAATTAGTTTTCTTATGAATTAAATTTTGTTTTGTATATAAACTTGTCTATCTGTAATAAAATTAAATATGCTGTTTGTGTAAGTATAACCTGTAATCTAGCTATTGTCTGCATGAATAACTATAATATAAATGAAATACACACTATAAGGATAAAGAACATGCTTTATTTATATAGTTTAGTACTTATCTGAATGCTCGATAGAAGCAAAATATGTATATAATTTTGCACGGCATAAATTTATGTATGTGCAGCATCAAATAATTGTTATAAGATTTTTATGATTGATTGATAGATAGATAGATATGTATTGAAATAGATCACAGTTGCCTTAATTTTGTTTATTCCCCGTTGAGCAAAATGTTGGAATTGACATTTGCATACAGTTAAAATCCGCATCGATATCTCCTGTCACCGATTGTTTATCTTAATTACGTAAGGCATCGCTTCGAAGAGAATATTCCAGATAATATTTTCTCTGCTCATAAAATCACATTATCTCTAAATTAATTTTCTTATGAATTAAATTTTGTTTTATATATTAACTTGTCTAATTGTAATAAAATTAGATATGCTGTATAGGTAAGTCTCACCTGTAATCTACCTATTGTCTGCATGAATAACTGTAATATAAATTAAATACAGACAAAGAACATGCTTCATTTATATAGTTGAGTACTTATATGTATGCTCGGTAGCAGCGAAATATGTATAATTTTGCAGGACATAAGTTTATACATGTGGTATTAAACAGCATCAAATAATTGCTATGAAATTTCTATGATTGATTGATAGATAGATAGATATGTATTGAAATAGATCACAGTTGCCTTAATTTTGTTTATTCTCCGTTGAACAAAATGTTGTAATTAACATTTGCATATAGTTAAAACAGATGTATCGCATCGATTGAACGTGTAATCGATTTTTTTTATCCCAATTACGTAAGACATCGCTTCTACGGGAATATTCCAGATACTCTTTTCTGTGCTAATAAAATCACATTATCTATAAATTAGTTTTCTTATGAATTAAATTTATATATATAAGCTTGTCTATCTGTAAGAAAAGTGGGTACTTTGTATGTGTAAATATTATCCTATAATCCAGCTATTCTCTACATGAATAGCTATAGTATAAAAGAAATACAGATTATGCAGATAAAAAACATGCATTGTCAATATGTTCGACCAGTGGCATAGCGTAAGGGTGGGGGGGGGGGCTCGATCAATTTACTACCAGTATAATTATATACTACATTTGGCCTTATTTAATCTTTGAATGTTATGAATTCAATAAGGCCAAATGTAGTATATAAAAATGCTGGTAGTAAAATGACAAACCCCCCCCCCCTTTCGCTACGCCACTGTGATCGACTATTTATCTGTATGCACGGTAGCAGTAGAATACGTATAATTTCCCAGGGAATAAATTATAGGATACATGTGCTATTAAACAGCATCAAATAATTATGAATTTTTATGATTGATTTATAAATAAATAGATAATAAAATAAAACACCGTTGCAATAATTTTGTTTATTCTCCGTTGGGAGAAATGATAGAATTGAAATTTTCATACGGTTAAAATCAATATACATATATCGTGTCATCGATTCTTTATCACAAGAAAGTGAGATATAATTTTCACGAGAGTGTTCCGAATAATGAAAACAAAATTATCAGCATTGTCCTTTAGTTAATATACATCTTTTTAACTATTCCATGAAAGCTGAATCAGTTAAAAAATAAACAAGTTTTTATGCAATTCTGGAGGATTTATTGCTTTCACCATTTTATAAATTTTAACTAGCCTTATTCCGTCGTTTAAATTATTAAGGAACGAGGAGTGCTATCTTCTCATTAGGTATTCAGCACTAATCTCCTAGGATTAGACATTGGGGTTTACTTCACACCTCTTCGTGTAATTTTCAGTGTTAGATTTAAACAAGCGTAATTTACAGACCTTTCAAAGGAATGCAGAATAAGAGTTGGCAAATTAACATTTTCCCACTTCAGCGAAAATTTTCTGTGTAATTAAATTTCTTTTGAGAGTATGTAAAATTTACTGAATAGCTTTCTCTATGAAACAGTTTTTGTAACGAATTGAATCATTTTGCATGTGTGAGGTTTTTTACCTGTAGCAAATGTAGCTACGCAAGCCTCATTAAATCACCATTTTATAAATTTTTACTAGCCTTATTCCATCGTTTAAATTATTAAGGAACGGGGAGTACTATATTCTCATGAGGAATTCAGCACTAATCTCTTAGGATTAGACATTGGGGTTTACTTCACACCTCTTCGTGTAATTTTATGTCTTAGATTTAAACAAGCGTAATTTACAGACCCTTCAAAGGAATGCAGAATAAGAGTTGGCAAATTAACATTTTCCCACTTCAGTGAAAATTTTCTGTGTAATTAAATTTCTTTTGAGAGTTTGTAAAATGTACTGAATCGTTTTTTCTATAAAACAGTTTTTTGAACGAATTGAATCAATTTGCATGTGTGATGTTTTTTACCTGTAGCAAATGTAGCTACGCAAGCCTCATTAAATCACCATTTTATAAATTTTTACTAGCCTTATTCCATCGTTTAAATTATTAAGGAACGAGGAGTACTATCTTCTCATTAGGTATACAGCACTAATCTCTTAGGATTAGACATTGGGGTTTACTTCACACTTCTTCGTGTAATTTTCAGTGTTAGATTTAAACAAGCGTAATTTACAGACCCTTCAAAGGAATGCAGAATAAGAGTTGACAAATTAACATTTTCCCACTTCAGTGAAATTTTTCTGTGTAATTAAATTTCTTTTGAGAGTTTGTAAAATTTACTGAATCGTTTTCTCCATAAACCAGTTTTTTTAACGCATTGAATCATTTTGCATGTGTGAAGTTCTTTACCTGTAGCAAATGTAGCTATGAAGCCTTATAAATATATAGATAGATAGATAATAAAATAGAACATAGATGCCTTAATTTTGTTTTTTGTCCGCTGAGCGAAATGTTGGAATTAACATTTTCATGCGGTTAAAATCGATATCGATATATCCTGTCATCGAATTTTTATCACATGAAAGCAACACATAACTTTCACGAGGGTATTTCGAATAAATAAACAAAATTATTTCCATTGCCTTTTAGTTAATATACATCTTTTTAATATTACATGAATGATGAATCAGTTAAAAAATAAAAAAGATTTATACAATTATGGAGTATTTATTGCTTTCACCATTTTATAAATTTTAACTAGCCTTATTCCATTGTTTGAAGTATTAAGGAACGAGGAGTAGTATCTTCTCATTAGGTATTCAGCACTAATCTCGTAGGATTAGACATCGGGGTTTACTTCACACCTCTTCGTGTAATTTTCAGTGTTAGATGTAAACAAGCGTAATTTACAGACCCTTCAAAGGAATGCAGAATAAGAGTTGGCAAATTAACATTTTCCCACTTCAGTGAAAATTTCATGTGTAATTAAATTTCTTTTGAGAGTTTGTAAAATTTACTGAATCGCTTTCTTTATAAAACAGTTTTTTTAACAAACTGAATCATTTTGCATGTGTGCGGTTTTTTACCAGTAGCAAATGTAGCTACGCAGCCTCATTATCGCCATTTCATAAATTTTAACTAGCCTTATTCCATCCTTTAAAATATTAAGGAACGAGGTGTACTATCTTCTCATTAGGTATTCAGCGCTAACCTCGTAGGATTAGACATTGGGGTTTACTTCACACCTCTTCGTGTAATTTTCAGTGTTAGATTTAAACAAGCGTAATTTACAGACCCTTCGAAGGAATGCAGAATAGGAGTTGGCAAATTAACATTTTCCCACTTCTGTGAAAATTTTCTGTGTAATTAAATTTCTTTTGAGAATTTGTAAAATTTACCGAATCGCTTTCTCTATAAAACAGTTTTTTTTTTTTTTTTTTTTTTTTTTTTTTTTTTTTTACGAATTGAATTATTTTGCATGTGTGAGGTTTTTTACCTGTAGCAAATGTAGCTAGGTAGACTTATTAAAACAAGTTTAAGTGCAATATTAAACACTCATTTATGTAATTTAGGAAACTTAGGAACTCTTTTTTAAAGGTTCTAGATTAATTTTGTAATATTTAAAATTTGCTATTACAAGTGAAATGATTTTCAATGAAATGCGATATTCAGTTTTTAGAATAAAGGAACTTAGAAATCAACTGATGAATAAATAAAGAACTTTAAATAACAACTACCATAAACCGAATTAAATTACTCGTAATAATTTCTTCAAATTTACGTCGCACTAAGCTGTTTGCGAGTTATGGTGGCATCTATATAAACGTCTTTGTCCATTCTAGTCTAAATTTTCCTTTAAAAATATTTGTATATTTAAAGATTAGAAAAGAGCTCCTAAATTTGATTAAAGAGGTTCTTATTCTCAGTCTAACGCAACATTTTAAAATATTCATTTACGTCTATTCTATCGTTAAAAGCATTACTTTTTCAGTATAAAATACATTTGCATTAATAATCAAGTACTTACTTGACGGATATAGGATTAGGGGAGTCCTTTCCACATTTTCTTCAAAGAAGCATTATTAAGGCAAAAATATTATCGAGAGACCTTTGAATTTAATAAGAATGCTTCACAAGATTGCATAAATTAACATTGTGTCACTTAACCCTTTATCTACTGACGGTACTTTTAAATACCATCAGAGAAAACTTTGTATAAAATTTCTGTAATCTGTCTAATAATGATAATAAGGTTTTGTTTTAATACAAAATACTTTTCTGGAGCACATTTAGAAAGCACAGCAAAACAGTGAAAGCTAAATATTTTATAAAGAGGTATTTTTCTCAACTTTTTACATAAGTGTAGATCTTCTCTTTTTAAAAATTGTTATATGAAAATTTTGCAACCATAAAAACCTTCTATTTAATGATAGGATCACAATACATCTATTTACATTGTTCCGATAAAGAATTGTGATATTTCCTTAACAGCATTTTCTGTTAATTAATCTAATTATTCTTATAAATATTTCACAAAAAGAGCTATTACTACCACATTATTAAATCAGTTTTAATGAAAAACCTTATCTAAATTTCATATTATTATAATATAAATTGTCTAATATACCTTCAGGCATCAAGGAAGATAATTATTGAGATTGAACAATTTATTTATTCATAATTCGGTAGATAAAGGGTTAAATGAAATATTTCGGTACTTTACGTATGATACGTATTCTGCTTTCATCGCCGAATTTGAATTGTGAAATTGCAAATAATTATTGCTATATTTAGACGTAAAATCGTCATAAATATTTTAATTATCATGTGAACTCACGTGTATTCATTTGATTTTTCATGTATTAAATTAGAGAAAAATAAAAATATAAAACAGCAACTTAATTTACATCAATATTTTAGGGGATTAATTGAGTTACATATAAAACGATATATTTTCGGTTATTATATTTGTTCATATATTAAGGGTAGCTGGGTTAACTGGAACCCAATTTTACATTGTGACACTGGAGTTTCTGGCAATTCAGCTTCAACAAGCCAATATTAATTTTGAATTAAAGTCTGAACTTTTGTAAATGTGTTGATGAGGTTCACTCTATCAAACATAAATGTTCAAAATTGCACCTTACTGTACCTTTAAAGAAAAAAAAATTAATATTTACCTCTCCATGTGTCCAGTTGCCCCATGAAAGTCGGCCAACTGGACCAGGTAGGTCTGTGTTCCACAATTGTTCGTTTTGATTAAGTTAAAGCATGAGGGCCTGTTGCAAAAAGTGTAAATATCTTTAAAAATTTCAAACCAGGCAGCTCATGTAAATTACACATCAACTAAAGAGCGTTCTAAGAGAAACCTGTTCTGTCAAACTGTTTTAAAAAAGCACCAAATGTGTAATTATTATGTTTATTTATACAGAAAACATAAGAATTAAGTATGTACTTATATGCTTCAGTATATGTAATAAGTAGAAAAGTTACAAGGGTATTTAAAGATGGGAAATGAGAAAGAAAAATCTGTGAACAAACGGGTAAGTAAGTACTTAAGTATCTCATTCTCTTTTTTTATTTAACTCAACACTGTAAGAAGAGCCAGCCGCTTTGTTTGTCTTTCTAATATATGTTCATGCCATATCCTGTAATAAAATATAAAAAAACAATCCAAATTAAGTGTTTAATATTTCACCTAGCAACTACTAAGTATTATTTACTCAGTAGTTTTTTATAAACAAAAACTTAAGTTATATGCATAAACGTGTGTTCTGTTAAAAAACTGTAGGTATTATATAATTTTCTTTATTGCAAACAAAAACCAAAGGCAAAATTAATTTCCTGTAGTAAGAGCAACTCCAAAAAAATTATTTATAACTGTTGGGGTAACTGGGCCATGTGAGATCCAGTTGCCCCTTAGTCCAGTCAGATTAGGAAAATTTGCCATAATAAATGCTACAGAGATAAAATTTGGTACAGTTGTTCAATTATGGTACTGATGACTATGTAAAAAGTCCTGATGGATAGGAGGTGAGCGGGGGGAAAGGGTCCACAAAAAAAGTGCTCTATTTAGTTTTATTAAATGTCTCAGAAAATGTGGATATTCATGAAAAAATTACTCTGACATAAATTTAAAAGCATAAAATTCTCTACAAATTACACTCTGCAGGTATATACAGTAGAACCTCGGTTATCCGTCAGTCACGAGACTGGAGCCTTGATGGATTTTCCGAAAAGAAAATCTATTTCTTTCCAAATTCATTTACTTAATGTCTATTCAAATTTATTAAATATTGTCACAAAAGAAAGAAAGAAAAAAAACAGAATGCACTCCAATACTGCAATACTGATCGCGATAATGGTAGGTAAGTAGTTAATGAAAGATAAATATTCCTCATTAATGAAATGTGTATTAATGTGAAACATTATAACTGCGAGTATAAAACAAGCAGAAAATAGTTTATAATATTAGAAATTTGCTTGTTTTTAGGAGTCGTCAAAATCAGTTTGTTCAAGTATACGCAGTTTGGATTGAGGAAAATTGTCATTAGTTTTTTATTTCTACTTTGCTCTTACATTAACCGAATTTTTCGATAAATTTCATATTCATTTCGGTAACATCGTTTTTTATTATTTTTTTAAAACATTGTAAATACATTTAAACCTCGTAAAAAAATCTATGCTATTTTCCTTATTCTATAAAACTTTACAGAAATCTATTACAGAAAAAAAAGAAAAAGAAAAAGTAAAAGCCATTTTTAAAAATGACAATTTTTTTTTTACTCCTTTAGCTGAGAGAAACGTGGAATTAAAATATGGTTGCCAAACCACGATCTACAAACGTGTCTTGATTGTACCACTGCGTACTTCAAGCCCTAGAGCCATAATTTTAATACTGTTGAAGAAAAATGATGTTACTTTTATGCGATCATATTAAATTTTTAGGTTTTATGAATGAAAATGCAACATTCTATTAAAAGATTAAGTCGTTTTCATTCAGATTTCATGAGCTGAAACGCCTTTAAGTATTAACGTTCGTCAAATATTGTTTTATTCAGACAATCGAGTTATTATTATTTAATTTCTATGAATGGAAATAATTACTTCCCGCTAACCATGACGTCATTTTCGACACGGATGATTTTGCGGTGCATATTATTGTCAATTTCTATCCATTTTCTTTTCAGAATTTTTCTAAAACTTTTTGAAACTTTAAATTAAGAATGCGTCTGCATTCTTAATTTAAAGTTTCAAAACCTCGCCATCATTCGTATTGGATTCATTTCATTTAAAATACTGAGTTTTAATTTAAACACATACATTTAACATATAATACATACATGTAAAATACATATATAATACATACATTTGAAATATACTCATTTCGAGTGAAATGCAAAAGAAAAGAAAGAAAAGAAAGAAAATAAAAGAAAATAAAAAAGAAAATAATAATAAATAATTTGAATACCCAAGATAATTTTAGTTGAACATCCAAGCATATCCGCTTTATTTTCGATATTTATGACGTCACATTCGCCTGCTTTCCGTACTTACTCGTATTCATGCATCTTGTATTATTATCCAATACTTGAAAATGTACGTTTTATTTCAAATAATGTTATTTCATCTTCTTTTTAATTCTTACTTTTTTAAATTTCATTTTCATTTTTCATGTGGAAAATTTTCAATTGAAAATAAACTGTTGAGTAAAAATTATAATCCCGGGTTTTGATTCAGTATTGGCAACGATAAAGTAAATTTAACAACTTAAAAATTTTATACGAAAAAAATTTCCATGTTTTCTCTATGAAAATAGTGACATTTTGAATTATTAAGAAACATATTTGAATAAAATAAATAAAATATAGCATATGTGCATTCCTGGGTTATAATCCATGTATATGCAACGATACAGATGAATTAAATTATCCGTTTCGACGTAGGCTTCAGCGAAATTTTCACACTCACTTTCGCATTTATTATCGAATTATTAGGATTAAGCTCTCTTTCATAGAATTTATGAAATACTTCACTCCTTACCCCATCGCTTTCCCTTTAGTACTAAACAAATATAATCCATAGATTGTTGTGTTTAATAAGAATGCCCAATAAGAGTAAACAAAATAAAATTTTGCCACCACAGTGAAGTGTTTTTTGTAATTAAACATCCATACTTCAATTTACAGCTTTCTTTTAACTAAAATGAGACGCTAGAGCACTTCTCTTTTAAATCAAATTGTATTTTTTCAGGAGAGTATATAAGTATAAGTGAGAGATTTATAAGTATAAGGTTAATTTATACTTAGAGATGACCTTATTTCGTTATATAAAGTACTAAGGGTCATGCGAATAATATATTATCATTACCTATTCAGTATTCAGCTGTCTGACAAAGAATTTGGGCAATATGTCACTCCTTTTTCGTTGCTTTTCCTTTTATCACTAAACATGTGTAATTTAGTAATACTTGTGTTTATTAAGAATGCTGAACAAGAATAAACAAATTAAAAATTTGACAACACAATAAAGTGTTTCTCGTAATTAAATTTCCATAATTTAATTTAATACGGCTTTTCTAACTAAAATAAGACGTTAAAATACTTCGTTTTTACATATTTTTCTATTCATTTAATAAGAAATTTTTGTGACATTTATAAGTATAAGGATATATAGGCAGCTAAAACAACGTTTTAAGCACTAGAAATTTTAACTAATTATAGACTAGTTTCGGTGTCATTCAGCGTACCGGCATCAGTACAAAGAATAATGGAATTTTTTCCATATATATGGAGAAACAGTGGATTCGAGGAGTAGTTTTATTGACAATTAGAATTGCAGAAAATTACAGGAAACAGCCAATAGAAAACTGTATAAGCAAAGAAGCTGGTAATGTAAAAAAAAATGTTAGTATAAATTAAGGAAAGAAGGATTTTATATAATATGGCCAGCAATCTGATAATGCGGGAACAGAAAAGTCCCAATTAATAATTTTTTAAAATTTTTTATATTCTTGGAATAAAAAGAAAATTAACTATCCCCATTGTCATATTGTTGGAAATATTATACAAAACCCCCTTTTTCTTCATTTCTACTAACATTTATTCATATTAAAACGCCAAAAAAACCAGTTCCTCTCTTTATACATTTTCCTATTGGCTTTTCTTATTATTTCCTCTAATTCTATTGGCCAATAAACGTATTCCTGGAATCCGGTTCTCCTGCATATATATAGGAAAATTCCATCACTCTTTGCACTAAGGACAGTGTAATCTGAATGCTACCAAAATTACTCTTCAATTAATTGAATTTTCTGCTGCTTAAAATGTTGTTTTATCTGAATGTATTGTACTGCACTGAGTATAATTTTAATTGTCGAGTATAATGTAAATTTATACTTGGAGATACATAGCCTTATCCTGTCATATAAAATATCAAGGGTCATGGAAATAATATATTCTCATTACATATTCAGTATTCAGGTACTTGGTAAGGAATTTGGGAAATCCTTCACTAGTTTACCGTAGCTTTCCTTTTAGGACTAAGCAAATGTAATCTAGAGACTCTTGTGTTTATTAAGAGTGCTGAATGAGAATTGACCGACGTAAATTTTGTGGCAACAGTGAAGTGATTCTTGTGATTAAATATCCATGCTTATATTCAACTACATATTTAGTAATACTGGAATGAGACTCTAAAGTACTTCTCATTGAAATCTAATAATGTAATTTCGTAATAAGAAACATTTTTGTGATGGTGCTTAAAACGTTGTTTTATTTGAATATGTTGTGCTGCGCTGAGTATCATTTTAATTGTCGTGTATAATGTAAATTTATACTTGGAGATACATAATCTTACCCTATCATATAAAATATCATGTGTCATGGAAATAATACATTCTCATTACATATTCAGTATTCAGGTGCCTGGTAAGGGATTTGGGAAAACCCTTCACTACTTTTCCGTAGCTTTCCTTTTAGGACTAAACAAATGTAATCTAGAGACTCTTGTGTTTATTAAGAGAGCTGAACGTGAATTGGCAGATGTAAATTTTGTCGCAACAGTGAAGTGATTCTTGTGATTAAATATCCATGCTTATATTCAACTACATATTTAGTAATACTGGAATGAGACTCTAAAGTACTTCTCATTGAAATCTAATAAGGTAATTTCGTAATAAGAAACATTTTTGTGATGGTGCTTAAAAGTTGTTTTATCTGAATATGTTGTGCTGCGCTGAGTATCATTTTAACTATCGTGTATAATGTAAATTTATACTTGGAGATACATAATCTTACCCTATCATATAAAACATCTAGTGTCATGGAAATAATACATTCTCATTACATATTCAGTATTCAGGTGCCTGGTAAGGGATTTGGGAAAACCCTTCACTACTTTTCCGTAGCTTTCCTTTTAGGACTAAACAAATGTAATCTAGAGACTCTTGTGTTTATTAAGAGAGCTGAACGTGAATTGGCAGATGTAAATTTTGTCGCAACAGTGAAGTGATTCTTGTGATTAAATATCCATGCTTATATTCAACTACATATTTAGTAATACTGGAATGAGACTCTAAAGTACTTCTCATTGAAATCTAATAAGGTCATTTCGTAATAAGAAACATTTTTGTGATGGTGCTTAAAAGTTGTTTTATCTGAATATGTTGTGCTGCGCTGAGTATCATTTTAACTATCGTGTATAATGTAAATTTATACTTGGAGATACATAATCTTACCCTATCATATAAAACATCAAGTGTCATGGAAATAATACATTCTCATTACATATTCAGTATTCAGGTGCCTGGTAAGGGATTTGGGAAAACCCTTCACTACTTTTCCGTAGCTTTCCTTTTAGGACTAAACAAATGTAATCTAGAGACTCTTGTGTTTATTAAGAGAGCTGTACGTGAATTGGCAGATGTAAATTTTGTCGCAACAGTGAAGTGATTCTTGTGATTAAATATCCATGCTTATATTCAACTACATATTTAGTAATACTGGAATGAGACTCTAAAGTACTTCTCATTGAAATCTAATAATGTAATTTCATAATAAGAAACATTTTTGTGATGGTGCTTAAAACGTTGTTTTATTTGAATATGTTGTGCTGCGCTGAGTATCATTTTAATTGTCGTGTATAATGTAAATTTATACTTGGAGATACATAATCTTACCCTATCATATAAAATATCAAGTGTCATGGAAATAATACATTCTCATTACATATTCAGTATTCAGGTGCCTGGTAAGGGATTTGGGAAAACCCTTCACTACTTTTCCGTAGCTTTCCTTTTAGGACTAAACAAATGTAATCTAGAGACTCTTGTGTTTATTAAGAGAGCTGTACGTGAATTGGCAGATGTAAATTTTGTCGCAACAGTGAAGTGATTCTTGTGATTAAATATCCATGCTTATATTCAACTACATATTTAGTAATACTGGAATGAGACTCTAAAGTACTTCTCATTGAAATCTAATAATGTAATTTCGTAATAAGAAACATTTTTGTGATGGTGCTTAAAACGTTGTTTTATCTGAATATGTTGTGCTGCGCTGAGTATCATTTTAACTATCGTGTATAATGTAAATTTATACTTGGAGATACATAATCTTACCCTATCATATAAAATATCAAGTGTCATGTAAATAATACATTCTCATTACATATTCAGTATTCAGGTGCCAGGTAAGGGATTTGGGAAATCCTTCACTACTTTTCCGTAGCTTTCCTTTTAGGACTAAACAAATGTAATCTAGAGACTCTTGTGTTTATTAAGAGAGCTGAACGTGAATTGGCAAATGTAAATTTTGTCGCAACAGTGAAGTGATTCTTGTGATTAAATATCCATGCTTAAGTTCAAATACAAGTTTCGTAAGTACTTCTCATTTAAATCTAATAGTGGTTAAACTTACACATCATACGTAGAATAAGGCAAATCTTGTAATCGTTTTGAAAATCGAAAAAAATTGCATGATTTACAAATTTCAGACACTGGAGTTTCCGAAAAACATATTTTTAGAAAAAAAAATTTGCCGTCCGTCTGTCTGTGTGTCTGTAAACGCTCTATCTCCCGAACAAATTGAGAGAGAGACTTGAAATTTGGGATGCACTTAGTATGTAATAATGGGAATAAGCTTATTGAATTTCAGTAACCTCGATAATCCGGAACTATTTTTTGGACTCTCGAAATATTCGTTTTGATAAAAGGTACATAAAATATTTCGAAATTGTTTAATTTAAGGTGTGAATATAAAAGACAAAAAAAACATAAATTTAGCATAAAGAATGAAGTCGATCGAATAATGAGTTGCCGAGATATTTGTAATCCTATTTTCCACACTCTTAGATTTTTCATGACACTGCATTTCCTTCAAATTTAAATTAAAAGATATATTTTAATTGGAAGTGAGACGCTTAATTCGACGCAGTAAACTCTTAGTTAACATGATTACCATTTTTAAACATATGAGGATGTTTCTTCTACGTAATTCAGTAATAGTGCATTTAAAGTTTATGACGTCATCAAGCCACGATTTTATTCAAATTGCAATGCATTTTATAAGTAGTTTACACATGTTTTATTTTCATATTTTATATTATGCATATCCATGAGGGGTAAGTATTACGGTGGTCCCCAACGACTAGTTTCGTAATAAGAAACATTTTTATGATATTTGTAAGTAAAAGGTATTTTATGCTTCGAAGAAGTAAATTTTATTCAGTCATATAAAATAGTAAGGTTCACAGAAATTATATATTCTCATTACTTATTCAGGATTAACATTCTTGCGCAGAATTTGGGAAATCCTTGTCTCCTCTTCCCGTAGCTTCCCTTTTACGGCTAAACAAATGTAATCTAAAATACCCTCGTACTTAATAATAGTGTTGATCAAGACTTGCAAATTTAAATCTTGTCACCTCAGTAAAGTGATTATTCTTTATTTTACATGCAACTTTCGTAAAATTAAAATGAGGCACTAAATTATTTGTCTTTTAAATTAAATTGAATTTTTTCTCAGGTTTCAGATTTTTTTTTTTTTTTTTTTAATAAGTATAAGATTATTTTATTTGAAATAAGTATAATGTACAAAGAATGTTTTATCTGCAATAAGAGGCAATTTTCATCAGTTATATTTAAAGAAAAAGCTTTTAATATCAAACTGTAGTATTAAACTATTTAAAACCTTGAAGAAAATATAACAAGTGGGTAAGTGTGATCGAAGATAGCACAAAGGGTTTCGTTTAAGATTCATATAAAAACACTTTATCCTTTCTTTAATAAATCCAAATAAATTTCATTTTCAAAAAAAAAAAAAAAAGTCATGTTTTTTATAAAGTAAAAATTTACCGGTCGATTTTTCTCGTTTATTCTAAAATCTGAACCGGTCCTCTATTATACTCTGTCATAATAATATCTGTCATGTGGACTAAATGCGATAGTAAAAAAAATCAATTTCAAAATTAAACATATTGTATAGAGACCTTCAAAATGTTTAAGTATGCCAATATTTCTATAATCGGGTTTTTATCATAATTCAATGTATCCCTCAAACTCATATGACGTTATAATCACTTGCTGACGTCATATCTACTTGATTTCTCTATTACTCATATTGATACTCTTTTTGTATTATTTTTAAAGATTTGAAAAAGTCCGTTAAACTTCCAATATGACGTCAGATTAATTTTCTTTTTAATTCTCTAATGACATCATATTAGCCTGCTTTCTGTACTTACACATACTCATATTCCTTGTATTATTGAGAAATGTTTGAAAATTTCCTTTTAATTACCAATATGACATCATATTAATCTTTATTTTCAATTCGTGAAACTTTTTATTTCATTTTCATTTTCACCTGGAAATCTTTCAATGGAAAATTAATTATTGTAGAAATAATTTTATTGTGGATTTTTAATTTATTCTATATATTATATAAGTAAATTATAGTAACTGAGTCAGCATCATTATTAATAACTCGAGGTGGACTTTAAAGACGTTTAATTTACATTACATAACATTCACGTACATCGACACAACACACGTAACATATACATTCTTAACAGTAAACAAAACGTAATACCGTTAGGTGACGTAGTTCGCTGCGGTGCTGCCATCTATTAATTACATTTCTAATTAAACACCACATACTCTCCCCTCCTTATTTGGGAACTTACATGGAGCTTTTCTTTTCCTGGTGGATCTTCTAGGTACCTGTTGGGAAGAAGAAGGATTAATTAAAGTATCTTTAGCATCATCAATAGAAGTATTGGGCACCATGGTTTTTGGAACTGAAGGGATCACTTTAGAGTCCACTGAAGCAGGACTTGGAGTATTTGGGAGGACAAAGTCATCTGGTTTAGGATTTGGAGGAGCTGGGACAACACAATCATCTGGTTGAGGATTTGGAGTAGATGGAACAACAGAGTCAGCTGGTCGAAAATCTGCGACACTAGGAGGCATTAGCTGAGAATCACTTTGATTAACATATGCATTATCACTTTTGTGACTTTCTGTACCACTCTCTTCAGAATTTGAATCATTAGTTAGATGTATCTTCGAACCGACATTAGTTATCTGATCAACATGCCTTTTTCAAATATTCGAACCAACTTGAATTCTATAATGCAACTTGCCGTCTCTTGCAATAATGCGACCAATTTTCCACTTGGCTTCAGGAGTATAATTTCTTACAGCCACTTTCTGGTTAATTTGAAATTCTTTTACTTTAGAATTGGCCTTTCTCGCATTTTATTTATCATGCACAAAATTTGTAACATTTGGAATGATCAAACCTATTTTCGTTCTTATATTTCGTTTTAGAAATAGAGATGCAGGACTTTCCCCCGTAGTAACATGAGGCATCTTTCTATATTGTAAAAGAAAGTTATTTATTTTCATCTGTAAAGTACCAGATTCTGAAGATAAGGATTTTAACCCTTTTTTAAGAATCTGCACATATCTCTCTGCCTGACCATTTGTAGCTGGATGGTATGGAGCACTCAACCTATGTTTAACCCCATGATTCTTCAAAAAGTCTCAAATTCTTCAGAAGTAAATTGTTTTGCGTTATCAGATACCAGAGATATAGGATACCCGTATCTGGCAAAAAGAGAAGAAAGACAAGTAATTGTATGTTCTGATGTAGTATTAGGAACAATAAAAACTTCAGATCATTTGTTATGAGCATCAACCACAAGCAAAAGCATTTTACCCATTACAGGACCAAAATAATCTATGTGAATTCTTTGCCATGGAGCTGTAGGCCATTCCCAATGATGAGTATCTACCATAGGAGGATTATTTTTTAAATTGACACAAGTAGTGCAATTTCGCGCAAGATCTTCAATATCTTGGTCAATCCCTGGCCACCAAACAAAACTGCGAGCTAAGGACTTCATTTTCACTATACCGAAATGTCCATAGTGCAAATCACGTAAAATTTGTTTGCGGTGAACTTCTGGGATAATTACTCTACGTCTACATCCTTTTAAAATACAACTATGTTGAAGAGTAAATTCTTCTTGTTTGCCACCAAAAAGTAAATTTTTAGGAATTGGAGAACCAGAAATTAGATGATGAAAAAGTTGACGTAATAAAGGATCAGATTTTGTAGCTACAGCAATTGATTTGCTGTTTAAAGGCAATGTAGAAATTTGGTTAATTTGAAAAAATTCAGATTCATCAATTACATTACTTGAATTTAATTGTGGGGGTAAATCTTCACTACGTAATGGAAGTCGTGAAAGAGCATCGACATTTCCATGTTCGGATGTTTTCTTATAGCGAATATCATATTAAAACGCTTGTAAGTATAATGCATATCTTTGCATCCGAGCAGCTGAAAGAACAGGAATACTTTTATTTGGAGAAAATATGGACACGAGTGGTTTGCTATCTGTAAATAAAGTAAACCTATTACCATATAAATATTGAAAAAATTTCTTTACTCCAAACATAATAGCTAGTGCTTCCTTATCCACCTGACTATATATTTTTTCTGCATTCATAAGCGTTCTGGACACAAAACCAATTGGTTTTTCCATGTTATCTGGCATCATATGCGAAAGAACTGCAGAGATACCATATGGAGAAGCATTTGTTGCTAACACTAAAGGCAATTTAGGGTAGAAATGTGTAAGAACTCTTTCTGAAATAATTTCATTTTTTATATTTTTAAATGCTTGTTCACAAACAGGAGACCATATAAATTTTACATTCTTAAAACAATTGAGTGTTGAGTCTTTCAATTGAGTGTTGTGTTTTTCATGACTCAAGTTTATTTTGATTTTACATTCTTTTTAAGCAATTGATTTAAAGGATGAGCAATTGTAGATAAATTTGCTACAAATTTAGAATAATATGTGACTAAGCCTAAAAAAGCTTTAACTTGTGACACATTAATTGGTCTAGGAGCATTTACAATAGCTTCAATTTTATCTTGCGTTTTATGAATACTTTCCTTATCAATTTTATAACCACAATATGTAATATGGTCAGCCAGAAAAATTGATTTATCTTTATTTATCCTAATATTATATTCACTTAATCTTTCTAAGACTTGTTTTAGCCTTGTTAAATGAATTTCGTCAGTTTCCCCAGTAACACCAATATCCTCAGTGAACACAGTGACACTATCAATACCACTTAATATTTGTTCAATAGATCTTTGCCAAATTGCTGGAGAGCTAGTAAGACCCATTGGTAACTTTAAAAATTGAAATAAGCCCTTCGGAGTATTTATATTTAACAATTCCTGTGATTTTTCGTCTACAGGTAACTGAAGATAAGCTTGATTTAAATCAATTTTAGTAAAATGTAAACCACCACCTAAAGTAGCTAAAATGTCCTCTACCCTAGGTAAAGGACCACCTTATTTTTCCACCTTCAAAAATTTATTTACTGTAACTTTAAAATCTCCGCATAAACGTATTTTCCCATTTGGTTTTACCACTGGAACTATAGGAGTTGCACACTTATTACTGGTGACAGGTTTAATAACACCCTCATCCTGTAACCTTTGAATTTCATCATTTACTGCATTACGTAGAGCATACGTGACTGTTCTAGCCTTACAAAATATGGGCGTAGAACCTTTTTCTAGATAAAGTTCTACTTTCAAACCTTTTATTTCCCCTACTTTATCCGAAAATAAATCAGAAAAATCATTTAATAATGCTTTCAATTGATCAGTAGAATTTGCAATTTCATTGACATACACAGATTTAAAATTAGTGGGAAACAAATTAAATGCAGCTACCCAGTCTCTGCCAAATAAAAGTGGGAAATTATCTTCTTTAATTAAATACAATTTAAGCTTTTTAGTAATATTTGCATAAGAAACATCTACTGTTACATACCCCACTGGTGTAAACACCTCACTCGTTGCCGTTCTCAATTGAACGTCTGGTGGAAAGATTTTATTATTCGGAAAAATTATCCGAAAACGATTTACAGGTACCGCGGAAATTCCGGAGCCAGTGTCTACCTCCATTTCAGCTTTAGCTTTGTTTTCAATTAAAATCCACACTTTTATAGGTGTAGAACTTTTATCATGGCTGACAGATAAAATGTCGACAGTTTGCAATACATTTGTTTGTTTCTGATAACTACTTTTACATACTTTACCAAGATGGCCTCTTTTTTTACATATTTTACAAATAGTATTTATGAGTTTACACTTGTTGGCAAGATGAGATGGATTTCCATATCTATAACATTGTAATTTATTTTTATTTACTTCAAAATTCCCCTTATTTAAATTGTTAATTTTCGGTTTCTGGAAATTATTTGAAATTTTATTCGGTTGAACATTTTTAGAATATGCCAATTTATTAACATTTACATTCTTGTGTTTCAATTCAGAAATATGATGTTCGTTATTTTGCAAAATAATTGCTTTTTCAATGGCTTTCTCAAATGTTAAATCGTCTATTTGTGAGAGTAATTTACTTTGGATACTTTCATTTTTTAAACCTCGTAAAAATTGTTCTAACACATTTTCATTAAGTGTTTCACCAGCAAAAGCACAGAATGTAGTTAACTTCTTTAATTTTGAAACAAAATCTTGTATGGATTCGTTTTCATTTTGATAAGAATTACGGAATTTAATTCTAGAACAAAATTTATTAGGGGCGGGGCTTAAGTGCTTTAACAGAATTTCAACTATTTCTTCATATTTTAATGCTTCCGGATTTTTAGGAAACGTTAAATCAGACAGCAAATTATACAATTTAGGCCCCATACATGAAATAAAATGGCGGGTACCTTTTTTTTTCTTCAACATCATGTAATAAAAAACTCTGTTCCAACCTCTTAACATACGATTGAAACGTTTCGATGGAATCATTGAATTCCTTAAAATTAGCAAACTTTATGAACTTTTATTTATTGCAAAGAAGAAAAAAAATGTCAGCACTTACCACCCTCGAAATGACGTACGCATTCAAAATATTAATACAGTATAATAATAATAATTACTCTTCGCCATTTTTCGAATCAGGTGGAATTTCTTGTAATTTTAATTCCGGTAAGAAACTTGATTTTCATCGTCGCCATAATATTCTATATATTATATAAGTAAATTATAGTAACTGAGTCAGCATCATTATTAATAGCTCGAGGTGGACTTTAAAGACGTTTAATTTACATTACATAACATTCACGTACATCGACACAACACACGTAACAGATACATTCTTAACAGTAAACAAAACTTAATACCGTTAGGTGACGTAGTTCGCTGTGGTGCTGCCATCTATTAATTACATTTCTAACTAAACACCACAGTTGGCAACTACTATAACGAAAAATGTTTAAATTTAATAGGAAAAGGTTGTTAGATTTTTGGTTTCTTATATCTCTATATTAAATTAATACGATTTTTTTATATTTAATGATTTTCTGTTTCATAGTAGGTATTCAGCTATAAGTACACAAAATTTCAACTCTGCAAGTTATATAGTTTCTGAGAACCGGCTCTGTGACGGACAGACAACGTAGCGGGAAGAATAGGGTTTCGTGAGGTGAACGAAACCCTAAAAATGAAATATGTATGGCAGTATCATATACTTTTAATATTATACAAGTATTGTCGACACAAACTATTTATTTATTTATCATATACTTTTAATATTATACAAGTATTGTCGACACAAACTATTTATTTATTATTTTTATCATTATTACTTTTATATTTAACAAAATATTAATAGGAAAGAATTTATAACTTTGTAATACTGCACATTTAAAAAAAAATTCTTTAACCATCTGACTCTGGAATTTTCAAAAAATAAAAAGGAAATTCACCCAATGAGCTCGCATAGTTAAATCGTATTATATATTAAAAATAATTTGTACTTTACATGAGGTCTGGAAGATTTAAAGATGTAACACAAATTACAAAATACTGCTATTTAAAATAAAAGACTCATAAGGTTCAGGTGAGTCATAGGGTCCCTTTGTGACTCAACAACTCCGATTTAAAAAACATTTACTCAGATGTTCGAATACATCCTTTTAAGCATGCAAAAATCATTTAATAATTGTAAAACATAAAAGTAACAAAGTATTGACTAAAGGGTACTTTTTTCACGTCTAAAATAAACAGAAAATGACATACTTCTCATAAATACTGTCAATTTTATCTCATCAAAAACAACTCGTTGTAAATGATCCCGCCAAGCCACAAACCTAAAACGTCAGCCATAAAAAGAAGTGATATCACATAAAAAGAAGCGATATAGAAGTGCATACTCCGAGTCCCGTGTAAAAATCTATCACCACTCATAATGTTTCCAAAGGACTTGGAGTGAGGTACAGTATGTGAAAACTGCTTGGCGACCTGCAGGCTTTTATAATGTTCGCGTTTCCTGCAATTACATATGACTATATTATTTTTATTTATTTTTTATTTATTTTTATTTATTTAATTATTTTGTTCCCATAAAATTGTAAAAAGTTGAAGCTTCTGTGTTTGTATGTCTTTTCTTATTTATGAGCTTGAAAAATTAATTTGTTGATTTTATTTACCATTATTTAAACTAGAAACACCACTCTTACGAAGAAGATTTCTTAAGTAAACATGTAAAGATTTTGAGTTTGTAATATATATATATATATGTAATGATCATACACATATTAATAACAATGCACTTTATAATAAACGTTAACTAAATTGAGATATATTGCAATAATTATAGCGTAAGCGGAATCGCATAAGTCTGGGGAAAAATCCGTTCTGTCAGTTCTTTCGCATGAAAAAATATTTATAAAAGTGATATAACAAAAATTAAAAATTTATTTTTTCGATTTTCAAAATTGATATACTGCATATATTCTAAAAGCCTGCAGGTCGCCAAGCAGTTTTCACATACTGTACCTCACTCCGAGTCCTTTGGAAACATTATGAGTGGTGATAGATTTTTACACGGGACTCGGAGTATGCACTTCTATATCGCTTCTTTTTATGCGATATCACTTCTTTTTATGGCTGACGTTTTAGGTTTGTGGCTTGGCGGGGTCATTTACAACGAGTTGTTTTTGATGAGATATCACTTCTTTTTGTAAGGTATTTAATTTCAATTACACCGATTCCATTTTTATTCAGAAAAGAAAAGATAAAAGAAAGATGATAGGGGCAAAATAAAAAAATAATTGTGATGCTATGAATAGAATTATACAATTTATTGAGTGACTTATTCCAATGTACATGTCTCTACCATAGCAAAGGGGAAACTTTTATATTCATTTCCTTAGATTGGATTCATCAGATTATTTATGACATGTTTATTTTCCTTTTTCTTTTGTTAATATCACTCTTCCGTTTATATACATTCAAAAAACAAAAAAATAGAAAATTTTACAGTAGTTTACAAAGTAATTAAAATACTACAGTTTCAGAAAAATGTGGATAAATAAGAAGTACCTTTTTTTTGGTCAATTATAACAATGAGTTTACTTTACCGAGAATAATCAAATTTGTTTTTCTACGAACCATTGTTACTTACAGGGATTTTTATACTAATATATTAAATATTATTCTTGAAAATTACTGAGCACCTTAAAATTTTTTTATTTGTTAAGTTTTTTAACTCAACGTTTCGAGAATCGAAAAAATATAAGATTCGCAACGTTTGCAAAAGTATAAAAACTATTAAAGTGATTTCAAAATAGAAAATGTTCGTAGGATGACATGTATTCCAAAATTTTGTGTGATTTTGTAAATATACCACAAAGACTAATGCGTTTACATAATAAACCGTTTAAAAAAATGTAAAATTTTATTAAATTTTTTGAGCTGATAAATCATAAAGCTTTAAATTAGATTTTAAAAAGAAGCGTGATTAAACCAAAAAGGATTATATTTACTAAATGCACAAAATACATAGACACAAAATACATAATTAATGTTTCTAGTCTGTCCATTCCAATTCGGGGATCCTAAAATATAGGTCCTCAATCCCCGGCAGTCCATGAATTAATTAGGACATATGTAATGCAACTGTTAAAATGTTCCCAAAGTCGACAATAGAAGCAATAAGTATAGCTGGTCAAATATGAAACACAGCATTGCTTCATCATGACTTTGTTTCGTGAGGTGTTCGTTCTCCAAACATAAAAATATTTTGAAAGTGTTCGTTAACCGAACATGTGTTCGTTATCCGAACATAAAAATCTCACGCGAAAGTGTTCGTTAACCTATTTGTTCGTAAACCGAACAGTTCGTTACCGATCACCTATTGTATACGAAATATAGCATTTTTAATTTTTATGAGGAATTTAAGAAATTATTTCCTTTTCATTGTGCTCTTAGGCCTGTTTTTAGAGCATTTTAAGTTCGTCATAGCCGGAGATTCGATGAACGGCAAATATTTAAACGCAAAACTTCTAGCAACATTTTTACATTCTATTACTCAGCGCATGAATGTAAAGTTGGAATTTTTTAATCGCTTTTTTCAATCAATTCCTGATACATTTATTAATAAACAGTTTTTTTTAATCGATGAAAATACTATATTTTAATAGATTTAGAGCTTAAGATCGACGAGCTTTCAGACAGACAAAAGGAACCCGCATTAAATTTTAAAGCAAGATAATAAAACCTTACAGAGATTGAAACAGTATAAAATCATTAAAATACATCTCACTCAGTAAATATACATCGGTTGTAATGTAATCAAGATCTTCTAAGAGACTCTGTAAACGAAACGTATATGGTTCAACAATACAAACAATAGAGAGTTTAAATGAATCGGAATGTACTAACATATTTGAATATCTTGTGTATATAGCAACTTTGACAAATATTATGCTATTTACTATTGTTTTTCCTGTGTGTTGAGGAATCAAGTACTTCAACGTAAAAATTCGCTAATTACACAATTATTAATCTTATTAAAAAATCTTTTGAGTTACCCTGTAAACAAAAACTAAATTCTACAGTTCTGTTTCACAATAGGAAGTTAACTTAGGTCGTTCGTAGTAACATATTTTAACATCCTGCGCATACGTTCTTTTTTAAAAGAGTTAGACCATTTAATGTATCTTTGCTTCATCTTAAGTATAGGAATAAATCACTTTAAAGTGATATATATATATATAAAACTAATTCATATTTTACACAAAATATTAAACATTTGAACTATTCATAAAAACAATGCAATTGTTGCAAACCGCGTAAAAATCGGATAATTACACAATTCTTTAGCCCTATATCAAATGATCTTTTGTGAGAACCTGTAAACGAACCTTAAATGTTACTATTTTTTTATAATAGGGAGCTTACTTGGGTCGACTGTAATAACATATCTTAATATTATGTGTATACGACCATTTCTAAAAGAGTTGGGTCATTAATTATTTTTTTGCTCTATGTTAAGTATAGGAATCAATAACTTTAAACTGATATAAATCAAAAACTAATTAATATTTTTTCATGAAACTTACAAAGGTTTGAATTACTCATAAAAAAAATTCAAATGACGTAAACCACGTAAAAATCCGATACTTACACATTGCTGTAGCCCTGTCAACAGTTTTTTGCTACATGTTAAGTATAGGAATCAATAAGTTTAAACTGATATAACTCAAAAACTAATTGATATTTTTTCATGAAACTTACAAAGGTTTGAACTACTCATAAAAACAATTCAAATGACGTAAACCACGTAAAAATCCGATAATTACACATTGCTGTAGCCCTGTCAACATTTTTTGGTCTGTACAAGATTTAAAAAGGGCAAAAAACAGCACTTTTAAAATCGCATTTCCTGAAAACCTATTCGACAGATCTTGCTTTTCATTTGATTTCTTAGTCATTTGGCGCGCCCCATTCCATAGAATCAAGAATTTTGTTTCTATCATAAATCGAACGCGAGATATAGATGTGTCAAAAACCCGTTTTATCCCGTCCGCAAAATATAAACTAGACAGAGTTAAAAAAAAAATAATTGTAAAATCGTTTGGCATCCATTGGCGGAAATTCCTTTCATTTACTGTGTAATGCATTGCTGTTTCTTATGCTTGGCGAGAAACTCTGTCGAGTTTCTATGATAATACAAAATTGTAAGACACGAATTTTCCTTTGCAGAAAATCTATTTTTGGACGATTTCAATATTTTTCACTGTACAAAATTTGCGAAGTTCATTTTAGCATTAGCTATGCGAAACTGTTCAAATGATAAATAAAACTTTCGCACAAAAAATTGAGGGGGTCCGGGCAAGAAAGTGCTAAGTCACATTTTTGAACTTCTGAGGTATTTCAATTTGAAAATTTCATCAAATACTCAAATCAAGATATATAACGTAAAGTTTTCTCGTCCATATCTTAGTAGCATTTGAAGTACTCTGAGTAACAATGTGGCATTTCTTTAATGATATTACTATTACGTTTTTTGTAAATTAGCTATCTCATTGGGGGCATAAACATCTGTGGCAAAAACAAAACCTGGGACATATGTTGCCCCCAAGTGACATTAGAAACAAATTATATATTGGATATTATAATTTAAAATATTAAGCAACAGATTATTTCAGTTACGTGTTAGATTTATTTCACCGAAAATGTGGCCTGGCACTTTCTTGCTCCGACCCCCTCAATTAGCTCAGTTTAGCCGTCTGTTGAGACTTCTATGAGAAATTTATATTAACTGTTGTGTTGGGATATAGCAGCAATCAATAAAATAGTCTTTTAAAGACCACGATATAGGTAACATAGACTTTTGGGTATGTTGCAGATATGCAACGTGGTAATACAAAGGGTTATTATCATAAATTTTCTTGTAGCATGCTTACGAAATATAATTTGGAAATAAACAAAATTGTAAAACAAAAAATTGTAAGCTGATTGAGTTGTGTGCTAGTGTTTTTTTTTTTCATGTAACACTAAACTCTTGGTTGGTTGGTTGGTTGTATAAGGTTTAATGGCACAAGTTCCCATTGGGGACAAGCTGCACCAAAATAAAAGTCAAGACAAAATATATAAAAAATCTATAAATGGCAATGCTAACAAAAACTAAAAAGGAAACGAAGCTTAATGAGAAAATCCTCTGGATGGGGTTACCTATCCAGATATAGTCATACAGTGTATAAGACAAATATTATGAATTCTGAAAAAAGTAAAGTATAAAAATAAAAGTAATGCACGAAGAAATACCATCTAGATGGGGTTACTGCATCCACATGTTAAGTTAAACTAACATTGTTATAGATAAAACATGAAGGGTATATAAAAACTATATCTCAAAATAAAAGCCAGCATGTTTTTGAAAATGAAAAAGTGCCCCGTGAGGTGTTTCCCCAATGAGGTTTGTCAAAGTGGGTGGTGATGAATTAAAATACAATCTATACACTCTTGTATTAGGATAAAAACAAACACATATGAGAGTAGCTACATTAATTATCTACCCCTCCAATAATTTTCAGCTTTTTATCTGAAGGGTAAAAAAATAAATAAATAAATAAATAAATAAATAAATAAATAAATAAATAAATAAAAATAAAATAAAGCTAACATCGAATTTCGAAACGCATTAGCTTACCCTATACTTTATTCATTATTACTGCAAGAACATCATAGGCCAACATAAAATCTTTACTGTCTAATTTTTGGAACAGGAAGTTTCATGTAGTAAATTATATTTTTATGTAGTTTCTTGTAGTAAATACATATGTTTACGCTTAATTTACTTAATACAAATCTTAAATCTGCTATGACTTCCCAATTCAAAATATTTAAATAAACGAACCAGCTACACTTGCCTTGTACTAAAACAAATGTAAGACATACTTTTGTAACATGAAAAAGTACGTTGAAAAATCTAGGTATGTTTTAAATTTTTTTCATATTTCAGATTCCTGCAAAGTGTTATGTATAAAGTAAATTTAAATTTATTTTCAATTTGAATACTTTCACTTCCATGATGAAGAATTTACAACTTTGTAATATTGCACATTTGAAAAAAATTCTTTAACCATCTGACTCTGGAATTTTCAAAAAATAAAAAGGAAATTCACCCAATGAGCTCGCATAGTTAAATCGTATTCTATATTAAAAATAATTTGTACTTTACATGAGGTCTGGAAGATTTAAAGATGTAACACAAATTACAAAATACTGCTATTTAAAATAAAAGACTCATACCGACCCGAATTATTTTTTCCAGCCTTCATTTTATATATTATTGATACAAATTTCAATGAAACTTTATTTCCAGGTATTTAAATGCATTTTCGTAAATCAATGAAAAGTTAAATATTTTATGAAAATTATTACGATATATCAGAATTTATATGTTCATTTTTAAAGGTGGTTTTTAACAATATATCGGCTAAAACTCCGTTCAATTACAGCTGATAATTGTTATTTTTTCGCTTCTTCATTGTTAAGAAATAATACATTTCCTCATATAATTCTCTTTCACAGAACCTTTATTCAGGACTGAATGCATTTCCTTACAAACTTTAATTGAATTCGTTTAAGCATTTAGAAATGTATAGTTATATTTATTAAATTATCTGGCTTTGAGCTGAAATTTATGTCTTTTCTCGTGATAATCTTATTCAAATTTAAATTTTAACTGTAATATATCAATCATTGCGATATTGTACAATATTTTGTCAAGAACAAGAGTAATTGTATAAAGAAAGGGCAGTAAAATACTGTAAATTTTAAAAATCTATAAACAAAATTATATGGAAGTGCGGTTTGAATTAAAAGCATTATCAAATGCGGTCTTTATTTTAAGCAGCAAAAATAATCGTAGTTAAAAAAAAAAAAAAAAAAAAAAAAAAAAAAAAAAAACAGTTAAGTTTGCTAACACGATTAAATTTTTCTGATTTACGTATCTAATAACTATAAATAAACGGACTAATTGATGGTTCTTTTGTTAGGACGAATCCACAAATTTCACCCCTAAAAGCACGCTGGCATATCCGCCACCCCTCTTCTCCCTCTAGTGGTTAGATGGATAATATCATCTCCCACCCAGCACTTCTTAAAAACTTAAAAATATATTTATGTTCCTAATGGATCTCTCTAACCTCAACCGTTTCTGAGCTACGGATATGAAACCTGATTACTAGCATTAATATCCATCAAGCATCATCTTCACTATTCAGTGTCGCATAAGAGGTATGTCTCCGGCAGAGAACTCGAACCTGATATGTAAAAATATTAAAGAAGTTAATCTATTTCCTCTCCGCCTCCTGTCACGTTTTTCAGCCGGTTCAGCTCTGACTGATTTATGCATTTTTTAAGACCTTAATAAAGGGACTGGGAGGGACATCTATGCTCTACAGATCGGGCTTTCCAGTCTGAGCAGTCCCTCCTAGGAATTCAAATCATCAATATGCAGCGTAAAACAAATCGTTACATATGAGACATCAATTTCTTCTTTACGTGTTCCTACGATGGGAACTTTCATAAAGCATTCATTGAAGCTTCTCTGCTTGCGAAATGCATAGGCAACATTCATTCTTTAAATAGTGCTACATACCAAATTGATGATTAAATCGAATAGGGTCATCCACTGAGTACTAAATACGTTTATAATTATCATAAATTGCATATTTCCAAAAGATAAATTCGCTTTAGCACTCTCCATCAATTATTTAATGAACAATAGCCTTTTCGCTTTTAGAAAACAATCAGCATTATGAAAAACCTGTTAACGAAGATCACAGTTCAGTATCATTATTTGTTCTTTGTCTTATGAATTTTTAAAGTTTGTATGGTCTGTTCAATCACTACTTATTATGAAGGTGAATAATGATTGGGGCTAAAAAATGCTTTGTAATGCATTTCTATCATATATTCTAATACGAGCAAATCTTGTGTGTGGTTATATATATATATATATATGAAAATTTTATCTTAAAAACGGCTCTAACGATTTTGACGAAATTTTGTATCCTACCGTTTTGGGGCACCAGAAAACCATTGGGCTAGGTCACAAGTTCGAGAAAATTCGATTAGTGGGTCATCAAGGGTCATCAAGGGTCAGGGTCAAGCTAATTCTATCTAAAAAACGGTTCAAACAATTTTGACTAAATTTTGTATCTTACCATTTTCGGGCACGAGAAGACTATTGGGCTGGGTCACATGTTCGAGAACTTTCGATTAGTGGGTCATTTTTGGGTCAACCCGGGTCAAGTTAATTTTATCTTAAAAACGGCTCTAACGATTTTGATTAAATTTTGTATCCTACGAGTTTCGGACACGACAAAATCATTGGGCTAGGTCACATGTCCGAGAAAATTCGACTAGTGGGTCATTTTCGGGTCACTGTGGGTCAAGTTAATTTTATCTAAAAAATACTCAGACAATTTACACTAAATTTTGCATCCTATGGTTTTCGGGCACGAGAAGACTGTTAGGCTAGGTCACGTGTTCAAGAAAATTCGATTAGTGAGTCATTTTGGTCATGGGTCATTATGGGTCAAGCTATTTTATCTTAAAAACGGCTCAGACTATTTAGACTAAATTTTGCCTATTATAGTTTTTGGGCACGAGAAGACTGTTGGGCTAGGTCTCATTTTCGAGAAAATTCAATTAGTGGGTCATTTTGGTCATGGATCATTATGGGTCAAGTTATTTTATCTTAGAAATGGCTCAGAGGTTTTGAACTAAATTTAGTGTCCTAAAGTTTAACAGAACGAGAAGACTATTGGGCTAGGTCACATTTCGATTAGTGGGTCATTCTGGTCATGGGTCATTATGGGTCAAGCTATTTTATTTTAAAAACGCCTCAGACTATTTAGACTAAATTTTGCCTCCTATGGCTTTTGGGCACAAGAAGACTGTTGGGCTAGGTCACATGTTTGAGAAAATTTTATTAGTGGGTCATTTTGGTCATGCGTCATGATATTTGAACTCAAAGCTACTTTTGACCGAGCAAAGCTCGGTCCTCCCTGCTCTTTATCGTAAAACGTGAAAGTTTATTTTGAGAATACCTTCACACAGTAAAACAAATATGCATTAAAATCATCCCACAGGGAACATTTGTTGCCATATTTGTTAGAATAATTAATGGAAAAAAGGTTTATTATAAACGAAAAATTATATAAAAATATGAATTAATTATTTTATAGCAATTTTTTGAAAAAAAATATGGATGTATAGCCGATTTAGATAGGAGAAATTTGTTTTTCATTTTACTTTCTAATATAATTACCGATGTTGAAATGATATAATTTTATCGATATTTAAAAATAGCAAATGTGTAGTTGTAAAAGTCACATTATTGGAATTACAATATTTTTTTCAGCTTCCATATTTAAGACTGGTAAAAATCAATGATTTGAAATTCTTTTCAATCGAAATTCGCACAGTCATTTATTTAAAATTGATTACCATAGATAATTTCTATAGATCCATTAGCTTTTAAAATTTTCCATTATAAAGACTGATTTTAAATAAAATATTTAGAACAACTCTATTCGAAAAAACAAATCTCTCTTTATGGATTCTCCATTGTTATGAAATAATGTATTTCCTTGAGAAAATTTTAGTTAGCGTTTTTATGTTCATGAGTCAAAGCATCGCATTAAATATTTTAATTATACTCATTTTTGTAAATAAAAAAAAATAAGACTTTAATATATAGAAGTACTGTTGACGAAACGGAAGAGAAGAGAGAGTTCCAAATTAATTCTGCTGCAAATCATCTTATAACAAGTTGGAAATTGTACGTCAAACGTGACAAATGAGGTGCGTTCGTACTATAGCTAGTTATATAAATATTCAGATCTTGATGATTTTTAATTTTGTGAAATGAATTGTATCGTCTGCAGATTAATTTCTGTAATAAAATAAGTATCTCGGTTGCTTGACGATTAAACCTCGGAAGCTCCTATAACAAGAAAGCACTGATTAAAAAAAAAAAAAAAAAAAAAAAAAAAAAAAAAAAAACTCAAGTTTCTTAATAAATATTTTTATTAATGTCTTCTAAAGTTTTGATTCGATTTTCATAAAATTTGAAATGTCTTGACAAAATTCTGCAAAGATAATATATCTTAAATTTCACACCATTTGGTTGGGTAGTTTTTGTGCTTTTATATGCGGACGGACGGATCAGACGACGACTATAGGTGCTACATATAACGCACCTAAAAATGGTACTAATTGTAACTGATTTTTAATCACATCTGCAACTTTAAAAAATTACTAAACTCATTTCAACATTTAAGCAGAAATAAAACATATTCGTTAAACTGCAATGATAATAATAATAATAATAATGATAATATACGACAAAATTAGTCTTGCAGAACCAATTTTGCCACGCATTTGAAATCCAGTTTCCATATTTTTCAGTTGCCATCTTTTTATACTGCTTATTACATTGTCTCTCGATTATATGTGAAAAACAAAGAAAAATTTGTGAAAAAAAAAATAATAACAAGTTGCAAACTGTACGTCAAACGTGACAAATGAGGTGCGTTTATACTATAACTAGTTTCAGTGAAATGAATTATATCGTCTGTTATTATGATATGATTAATTTCCGTAATAAAATAAGTACATTTTAAGTTGGCAACATTTTATATTCTTTTGACATTTATTGAAAATTCCAATGAGAAATTTAAGCCTAGGTTTGAAAGTTTCAGAATTTGAAATCCATATTTAGACTCTTTTTCCATTTAATATCTATTTCTCCGGAAACATCTATCTAAAAAACTGTCGGTAGAGTATATGATTGCTATAATTAAACTATTTAAGCATACAAATTTGGTTTTAAAATTCAGCAATACGAAAATAATATGACTCATATCTTAAATGGCAACCTAGAATCATTACCTATCATGAGATATCATTGAATTAATTAGTTATGATAGGATTTAATAGAATGAAGAAAACCTTTATTGATATCTTTTTAAGTTTTGATTCGATTTTCATAAAATTTGAAATGACTCGAAAGAATCCTGCAACGATTATGTATATTAAATTTCAAACCATTCGGTTGGGTAGTTTTTGCGCTGTTATATGTGGACAGACGGACGGACCTGAAGACGACTATAGGTGCTACGTGTTTATATAATTACTAACGCACCTAAGAATAATAAAAAAAAATCAAAGTCTAATTAACATTATCACATTTTGTTTTGAAACTTGAAGAAAAAATTGTCTTTATTTCAGTTACAGTTTGTAGAGGGTTTAATTTCTTTATTTAAGAGAAAAAATAAACTTATAAATCCGTTAATCTGTTCAAAAGTTAGCGTGATAAAACCTGTGCAAAACAGCATTACCAGATAATTGAGTTCAAAGTTTTGCCTTCGCATGCATCGTCGGTTTGCGCGGTTCAAAGTTTACGGCTCGTATTTTTAGAAATTTTCTTTATCGTAGCAACTGTACGAGATTCTTAAAAGTTCAAGCATTATATAGTATATGTTAAAATAATATTAATAAATAAATCTGATCTTCATTTGAAACATTTCTGGTTGAATTGAAAAAAAAATAAGAGTTGAAAATATAGAGGTTTATTCATGTTATGCATTTGATTCTACTTCCCTGACTTTGAACGGAGTAATTCCCGTATCTGCTTGCATTATTAGTACTTATAAATTTAAATAATTGTATTCTATTGAGCCTAGAGTTTAATTAAATCACATTTTGCTGTTACACTGAGAAAAATGACACTTTCAAATCTGAGCAAATCGATGTTTTCATTTTGTGATGAAACTTTTTGTTTAAAATCTGACGATCCAATGCTTTCAATTCTGAAATGCCAGAAATACTCAGATTATTGAAACATGGACATATTCAAAACTGACAGGGTTCGTACGGATCAGGGAATTTTCCAGGAGTGTTACCAGTATTTTGTTTATAGAAAAGAAATCTAAACTCGCGAAACTTCGCCTTCTTTTATGGAAAGATTTTATTTTAGAAAATACTGGTACCGAAGAATTTCCTGGTCGCAAAATTCCAGGAGTCGTACGAACCCTGACTGAGCACATAGAGGTCAGTTCATACTAATTTTTGAAACATCGATATACTCAAAAATGTTTAGAAACAGTTCAAAGTCATTTTTGAAACATGGAAATACTGAAAAAGGAGCAAATCGAAGTCAGTTCACACTCATTTTTGAAACATGGACACATACTCAAATATGAGCACATGATGTTTTATTCTTGAGTGTGTGCATGTTTTCAGAAATGAGTATATACATGTTTCAAACTTGAGTAATTTTGATTCGGAGTCATTTTGACTATGCGACATACTAAGATTTGAGTATTTTTTGCTCAGTTTTGAAAATGTCGTTATTAGAGTGTCTTAAAATAATAATAAATAATTCTGTTCTTCATTTCAAACATTTCTGGTTGAATTAAAATAAATAAGAGTTAAAAATATAGAGGTATATTCATGCTGTGCATTCCCTTTTACTTTCCTGTCCTTAAACGGAAGTATTTCTCCTTTCTGCTTGCATTATTAGCACTTTTAAATTTGAACAAACGCATTCTAGTGACCCTAAAGTTTAATCAAATCACAGTTTATTCTTACGATGAAATATTTTTCATTCTTCATATTCCTTCAAATATATTTCTCTCCTGATAAAACTTGAATGAATAAATTTTAAAATGCATTTTATACATGAATTTTACCTTTGAAGGTCTCGGATGATCAGTGGGTTTTTACTGGCTGAAATATTATTTAAAAGATATATATTACCCATTTCAAAACTGTTGGGTGATAATTTAGAATGCGATTTCCTAAAAATACGTATTGAGCATTACGCTGGCATGATATAGATTTTTTGGACAAAATTTTCATATTCGATTATATTTTAGCTTGTTATACCTAAAGCTAAAAAAAAATTAAACAACTCTGATATTTTTTCAACATAAAATATATGTTCATTTCAAAAGTGTTTATTTTGAAGTTCTGGATTTGAATAACATATCAGCAGGAACAGCTTTCAACAACAGCAACATTACTTTTCGGATTCCCCATTGTTAAGAAATAATGCATTTCCTCAAGCAATTCCCATTAAATGAATTTTTATTCATGAGCGAAAGCACCACTTTAAAAATTTTAATTAAACTCATTTCAACACTTAAGAAATTAAGGCTTGAAAGTATAGAGGTATTACGCATTCGCTGCTAAGTTGCCTGCCTTTGAACTGAAGTAATTCTCACTTCTCCTCCCATGATTAGCACGTTTAAGGTTGAACAACTGTAATCTAGCGACCCTAGAGTTTAATAAGGGTATTGCTGGGGAAACTGCAAATTAACATTTTGCTGTTAGGATGAAATATTTTTGAGGCTTCATATTCTTTCTGGGGTATTTCCATCCTCATAAAACTTGAATGAGTAATTCTGAAAATGCCTTTCATAAATGAAAAGCGCTTTGCATAAAGAAAGAGGTCTCAGAAGGAACATTAGTTCGTTCCTTTTGGTGTCTAAATTTACTAGAAAAGTAAATGAAAGAAGTAGATTTTTTTTCTTTAATTTTGAAATTAATCCTAGAACTGAATATTTAAAACAACTTAACAACAAATGGTTAAGTTGTTGCATACTTTAAAACTGGAAAATCCACAACATTAAATTTGTTATTTTCTTACTAAAAGGGTCACACAGAATGATAAAAAAATTATTTTATGTATGATAATTTTTTTTATATTACAGCTTGTCTACTATAGTCCAAAACAAAACAAATAAAGTATTACTCGTATTTCAATTATGCATTTAGCCAAGAAGTCTAAAAGTAATAACTAATAGACAAAATACCATTTAAATAACATTATTGTAAGCTTAGAAACATTTTAGTTCATACGAAAGAAATTACCGGCATTCTGAAGATACACCTATATTGATTATATCTCAGTAAGATAGTTAGGGGTTATTGTGGCGCTATCACGATTTTTCTATTGAAAGCATAGATATCAAAGAGTAGCATAAGCTTTTAATAGCAACTGTAAACAATATATGTTGGGCAGGAAAAAAAATAGTATTTTTGTCTACTGTAGTGGACAGTATGCAACGAAGGATTAAATATTTGTGTTATTAATATTATTTATACTTTTCTGTAGAAAACAATTATTTCTTAATCAATTAACAAAATATTACTTCCAACGGTCACTTTTCAAAAACTATTTTACACAAATATTAATTTTCATTTTTAATTAGATATAAATTTCCAACACATTCTCTGATAAATATTCCGTATATAGAAAAAAAATAAACTTAAGTAGAGAGATGAGGGGATGAATAGGACAAGGGATGGATGGGACTTTCTCAATATTTCAGGCAATGAACTTTTTTTTTTTAGTTGCTTCCTATCCTCATAGATTTCACTATCATAGTGTGCTTCAGAACCAAAAGCAAGAAATCATGGCTGTTTTCAGTTTTCTTCAAATTTGCATTTCCTGAAAACTCTGCTTAAAAGTATTTTTTTTTTTTTACATTTGAAGTTACTTAAATATCTTACGCAATATAAACAATTAAGATATGTTGTAGTTTTTTATTTCAAGGCTCAATATTGGTAATTAAAATGAATGCATATTAACCATTGTGACAAAATAATTTTTGAGACAAAATGGCTGACAATTGAATATATGCATCATGGGGATGATTGGGACATTTCAAATGCGATGAATGGAACTGTCTCATTCATCCCTAGAGAATGCTAAAAAATATATTTATTAACTAAATAATATTATATAGGTTGATAAATTAATAATTTAGGGTAATTATTCTTTTAACATTTCCTCCTCATTGTAGCCATCGTCTTCAGCCATTGAAATCTTCCGTTTATGGACCTTTTAAGGTAAAGCTGAGATGAGACCAAGATGATTGGCTAACAAATAATCCTGGAGATCATATTACAATTTATAATCTCTCAGCTTTTGCCAAGGAGGCATTTTTGTCATCTTTTAGTTCTTAACATTGAATACGGGGAGGAAAATGTTCGTGTCCCATTCATCCCTGCTGTGGGGATGATTGGGACATAGAAGAACTTTTTTTTAAATTTCATTTATATTTCTGTATAATAACAATCTTGAATAAATATTGTGCATAAGATGTAGTCAAACACTTAATGTATGACATGTGATATATAATATTGATGATAACTTAAAAAAAATATTAAAATAAATATTTTTGTGAAAATGTCCCATTCATCCCCCATCTTCCTTACTATATCATGTACATCTAATGCTCGTATTCACCATCAACCTCAACCTAGAAAACGTTGTTCAGACGCTCAAAATTGTATTCATCATTAATCTCATTGGACATCGGCCGCGATCAGGTCCAATCAGGTTAATCGGGGATTTCATTTAGGCGTTCGACCGAGGATTAGGTTGAGGTAAATGGTGAATATGAGCATAATTGATCACTGTAGATTTTTCCATGTAACTAGATTATACGCTATTATTTGAAAGATAAAATATGTTTTTTCTACTAATAACATTTTAAATTTAACACATGAAGCATTTTTATCATTTTTGAGAAATAGTTCAGCGCTTTAATACTTCTTTAAGGTATGTATATGGAATTTTTTGAGTTAAATTTTCTTATATAGCTTCTATATATACTTCTATATCAGCTATACCAGTTGGTTTAGAATTATTAAGTTAATTAAAAATATCCCTTAAAGTACTTAAAAGATGTTCTTTGTGCTAATTTCATTAAAACTGGAAGCTATCAAAAATATTTAATTTAACTGTAACAATTTACTGAAAACTGAGTGGGCCCTAAAACTAAATAACTATTACCTTTTAAAATGAAAAATGTTTATTTATTTTAAAATATCTCCGAAAAGCGACATGATTGAATCATTATTTGCTTCCGTTTGTAGATAGGAAAACTTTCATCTTTATTGAAATTTGATTGATTAAATATATTACTGATTAGAAATAAATTACTCAGGATAAAAAAAATATATATATTAATGAAAAATGCATGATTACCCTTCTTTACATAAATTTTCTTTAATATTATTCATCATATGCAGTTATATTATTCTCTGCATTTGCTTCTATTGTAATAATAATTTCATTATTTTTTTTTCATTGTAAAATATTTTGTAACTAATACATAATATTGATATTTCATAATGTTACACTTGTTATTTTACATTATTAAGAAAAGTAGTCGTTGTGTGCCACCGTAATACTTACCCATCATAGATATGCATAATATAAAATATGAAAATAAAACATATGTAAACTATTTATAACATCCATTGCAATTCCAATAAAAACGTCACTTGATGACGTCATAAACTTTAAAGGCTCTATTACTGAATTGCGTATAAGAAACATCCTTATAACTCCAAATTTGATAATCATATTACAGAGTTTCCCCCAGACAGTTTCAGAAGGGCGCTGCACCCTGCCTGCCCTTTGGTTAACAAAATAGCACCCCTCTTGTCCCTCATAAAAAGAATTAGCACCCTTCTTGCCCCCTCCAGTAAAATAATTAGCACCCTTCTTGCCCTTAGTAAAAAAAGTGCCATTTCTCCTTTTTGCCTTAAAAATTTGCTTTCATAGTAAAAACTGACTCAATGTTGTCTTAAAAAGAGTGTTTTGACTTTGAAATATCAAAAGTGGTTTTAAAAATCAAAAGAATACATCTAACAATTAAAAAAAGTGTCTTTAAGAATCTGAAAAGTGCCCTTAAGAATAAAAAAGTGCCCTTAAGAATAAAAAAGTGCCCTTAAGAATAAAAAAGTGCCCTTTTCTCACCAGCAGCACCCTGCCCCTTTTTAAACCTGGGGGAAACTCTGATATTACCTCAGAGTTTACTGCGTCGGATTAAGCGTCTCATTTCCAATTAAAATATATCTTTGAATTGAAATTTGAATGAAATACAGGGTCATGAAAAATCGAAGAATGTGGAAAATATGATTATAAATATCTCGGCAACTAATTACCCGATTAACTTCATTCTTTATGCAATTTTTTTTTTTTTTTTTTTTTATATTTACTCCTTAAAATAAACAGTTTCGAAAATTTTTATATACCTTTTATCAGAACAAATATTTTGAGTATCCGAAAAAAATAGTTCCGGATAATCGAGGTTACTGAAATTCAATAAGCCTCTTCTCATTATTACATACTAAGTACATACCAAATTTCAAGTCTCTCTCTCAATTTGTTCGAGAGTTAGAGCGTTTACAGACACACACACAGACAGACGGACGGCAATTTTTTTTTCTAAAAATATGTTTTTCGGAAACGTGTAAATCCGTCAAATTTTTTTTTCAATTTTCAAAACGATTACAAGACTTACCCTATACTACGTATGATGGGTAAGTAACAGGTTTAATATGAAATAAATTATTCAAACAGAAAACATGAATAATAAAAACAATTTTAACATATTCTAATACATTATGGAAATTTAAATTTCACAGTGGATTTACATTGATATCTATGAGTTTAATGATATTCCTTTTGTGTTAAAAAAAGAAATATATATATTCATTGTCTGTTTCTGTTTAATGTACCCTTAAGGAAAGTCAATAGTTTTTAATAGTTTTAATCGTTGTATTAATGAATTATTTTAATAAAGAATAATATAACAAATTTCTAAGTAATGATTATAGTTGATCATTGTAATGATTACTTATTCTTATAATTGTTTGATGGACATACTTTGACAAAGAACGATAATTACAAAATTAATGTCATGATATTGCTTTTTTCATTAAATCCACAATATCATTAAGAATATTTTACAAATCGTATGCTATCATTACATTCTTATAAGATGTTTATAAAAATCAAGAAAATTAAAATGGAATGCAAATGTAATGATCTTGCTATTAACCTTTGATGAAACCGAATGACATTTTATCAAATTAGCTTAATGGAATATTAGAACATTTATTATACATTAACATATTTCGGCACTAATAAAATAACATCATAGAAAGAGAAATAATAAAATACATTGTATAAAAATATACTTTGTAAGCGGTAAATGAAGATATAATAATAATAATAAAAAAATGTGACCGCACATAATTTCACTGAGTAACTTTATTCATTAAGGCAATGAAATCAAATGCTCATTTAGGGGAAAGTTTACCCAAAGTTTATAAAATATATTTTACACCAGAAATTTTATTTAAAACTTTTTAACTAATTTATTTAACTTATTTTCGCGTGGTTCATATTTCACTTTTTTATGAACAAATTACTGATTCGAATTAAAATATATTTATTTGGTACCGTTCAAAATGACCGCTATGTATTTAAAAAAAAAAAAAAAAAACTAAAAAAAAAAAAAAAAAAAAAAAAAACATGGTTTAATTTTTTTTTTAAATTCATAAAAACTGATTAATTTACAATTTTTAATCAGATTTTATTTTAAAATACATTTTGTATTCTAATTGATGGTGTAATAATTGGAATTATGCAAGACATAGAATAATGAAAATACATGTCCTTGAATCGAAATTGATAGCGCCTGTCAAGACATCAGTGTTAACTTTGAGCTTAGCGTTTATGAAGGCCACGTTTGTGTTTTTGATATCGAATCATGCATAGATGCTCTGTAGTGGGCAATATAGAATTTTTTCCTGAAATTTAGTATATGACAAAATAAATAAAATTAGTAACATCAGAGATGGTAAAAAAAAATTACGAGTTCTATGCAGTGGTTGATTCCTTAATATTTTCCCCTTTTTAAATGAGTTATGTTTTTGACATTAAGAGATTTGTTTTAAATCTGTCAGTTATGTTTTCAAGATATTACACCTTAAAATGTATACCAATACAAATAGTTGTAATTGTAAATAATTTTGAAAACATTAGGTAATTTTTTCAAGTAATCATTTATCACCCCAAACGTATAATTCATATAACACATTCATAAATAACATATTTTCAATTGGATTCTTTAGTATTTCTGTTTTTTCAGATAGACAAAACTGAAGCACGATTTTATTAAAAGCATTAGCATAATAAATTACAACAGCTTTAAACAGATTTTTAAAATTAATATGATATATGATTTTTCATTTTCTACTGAAAAGTAAGCCGAAAAAACATTTAATCCAGATGTTTTTCAAGCTATAATTCATTTGCAATGATTTTCTCTCTGCTGCGATATACACATTCTGTAAATTTGATGTTCAAACAGCTGTTTATTAACTGTTACAACAAAAGAGACATTGTTCTTTAAAATTGATATTTGATAGTGTGAATCATCTGAAAACTTTTTTGTACTCTGTTTTTCCATATTTGTTATTCTTGTCCAAGATATGTAAATGGATATAGCCTCATAAATCATTGAACACATTAATGTTGAAGAGTAATAGAGTCGTTCCTAAAATACATATGTAGATAGGATATTTTTGCATTTATCGGTTTATAAGCATAAGTAATATTAGACTTTTATTATTTAACACTTTTACACTGAGAAAAATGACACTTTCTAATCTCAGTAAATCGTTGTTTTCATTTTATTATGAAACTTTTTGTTTCAAATATGATGACCCAATGCTTTCAATTCTATAATACCAGAAATACACAGAATATTGAAACATGGACATACTCAAAACTGTTCACATGGAGGTCAGTTCATACTCATTTTTGAAACATGGACATATTCAAATATGAGCACATGATGTTTTATTCTTGAGTGTGTACATGTTTTCAAAAATGAGTATATACATGTTTAAAACTTGAGTAATTTTGATTCATAGGCATTTTTACTATACGACATACTCAGATTTAAGCCTTTTTTGCTCAGTTTTGAAAATGTCATTTTTAGAGTGTATACTGATTGGTAATTACATCATATAAATTGAAAATTTTCCAGCTGAGTGGAAACGTGTCCAGTCAGGATACGGAACACAGAACCTTTGGTTTAAATTCCCAATGCTCTTCCACTTTGCAATTTAAGCCAAAACTACTGGGTTCAATTACCATCCTCGAGATTTTTACACCCAGTTGCAAAAAGTTCAACATGTATGATATCTATAACAATCATTATGATGTGTTAAAAAATAAAATGTATATCTACATTTTGATCGTCAAGAATCCCCTACTTCCGGCTTATTATGTTTTGCTGTCGACGTGGTAGACCAGATGTTTCTGCCAAAAGTTTGCCTGAGGAAATTGTGCCGAAAGGTTGTCGTTTCAATTAGTTCAGTTGGATGAGCGTTGCAAATTTTAGACAAAGGCTCAGTGTTGGATTACCCTCCCGTACGCTTTTCTGGAAATGCCCACGTTTTCAGCAACTTGGCACGAGAGCAGCGGTTGGCGGGGTGCTGAATCCAACGCTACGTACAGAATATGTATATCTTTCTGTTTGTGACGTCAAACATATAGCAAATAGCAACCCCATTATTCCTTTACTGCAGCGAAGTGAGTGTTTCTGTTTGTTTGTTTTTTCCTGAAATTTTATCAAGTGGAGAAGATAGTATGAGGAAATGTCATTTAACCGTGGTTTACATTTAAAGTGTTGCTTTAACACAAAGAGCTTTTTGATTTTTAAATGCTTTTAATTTCACAGTACATATAATTCAAATTTAAATAAGTTTATTTCTTCTTCAGTTTCTGCCTTTCACCTGCATACAAAGTTTAAAAATTGCTCTAGTTATCTTATTTTTTGCTTTCAAGTAACAATAGATAATCATTCTAAATTTCTCCCCCCCCCCCTTTCTCCACACACTCACACAAAGGCTGTTTGGTTCGCCGCCATTTCACGTTTAAGTTCAGATCAAAACAAAAAGCATGGACAACTATTGGCGATAGAGCTGGCTGAGTTTTCTCACTTTCGCCAAGCTGGTGCTGAAAACGTGAGGCTTTCTGAAAAAGCGTCTCGGACACTTTTCCACTGAGTTGGAAAAAAAATCAACTAGTAAGTAATATTAGATTCATGACAGCAAACATTATGTAAAATTTCTCATAAGTGAAAATTATAACTCTCCCAATTCATGGTATAATAATAAAACATGTTGTTGCTGCACTACTAGCATGACAAATATTAACGTATTTCTATTGATAAAAAAATAAAAATGTTCAGAAATTTACATGGGTGTTTCAAAAAGAAACACCCATCACGCACGTAACAAGCACTATGTTTGTGCGAGAATTGCAACACGTAACAAGCACTATGTTTGAATATATAATTAAAATTCTACCAAAATTTATACAGACCATGTTTTCCTTAATAACACAGCCAATCAATAACGAATCACTGTGACGTAACACATGGTTATAATTGTCACCGTCACAATGGTGACCAAAATGTATTATCTTTAATTGGTCAACTTATGACTCTTAGACGACCGTCATATCGTGGCTAAACTGTGAAATAAAGATAACCAATTATTGAGACATTTGTACCTCGTCACAAAATGGAAAATATTGACTGAAAAATGACGTCACAGCAATTAATTCTCACGTCATGTGACGTCAATGTGGAAAATAAGAATTGCATTTGGGTTGCGATGCTTTAACATTTTGGTTGATATGGGTCATGTTGCTATTAGGGTTATTAGTTATTTATAAAAGTTATCGAAATTAATTGCTTACTGTCATTTTACTTTTACTGCTTTTTAATCTGCAATTGTTTTTTTTAGTTTCTTTTAATACAAAATAATGAATATTTAATATTGTGAAAGCGAACAACTTTAAATTACCTTTAAATTTTCTGAGAAAGTAATCCTACATAATCTGTACATTTTTGTAGCATTCCTTATTTTTATTACTGTACAATGAATATTAGCAAGGCAACACTAGATACCGGGCTTGCTCATTCACTCTCAAAACGTCACAAATGGTGGCTGACCGCGACCAGCGATTGGTCCAAAGCAACGCGCTCATCGTTTTGTGCCAATCGCTGTATGTCTTTCCTCCTAGTCAGCCACCTTTTGTGACGTCATCATAATGAAGGAGCAAGCCCGGTATGTAGTGTAGTCCTGATATTGGTCATGCATAATATAAATACATGGCGCATTTGCAGAAATTTAAGCTACTTTTTGAAACTAACCATTGACATTTTATTCTTATTATGTATAAGCAATATTTAACTATTTTTTTACTTGCCAGTTAAACATAAAAATATTAGTAAATATAAAATATACAAAAACCTATGACGCATATTGTATTATGAATTGATTTTAGCATATTTTTAACACTCTTTTTATAATTTCACAATTTACTTTTTAACAATTTTATATACCATCGGTTCTACAGGGTGGGTCAAAAGTCCCGCATCATATAATTTTTAAAATTTTTAATTAGGTTTTTTAATTTTTTTTAATTTGTAGGTGAAAATGCTGACTACTGAAGAGCGTGTAGAGTTTTCTGTATGGGGTTACCTTAAATCGAAAGTTTACAGTGAGAAAATCAGGTATAAAAACCTTTTGCGTGAGTGAATTAGTACTGAGTGCCATGCCATAACGCCAATATTAGTGGCTAACATTCTGAGGAACATGAACGATCGCCTTCAGTTGTGTTTTGACAACGGAGGCAATCATATTGAGAATATATTTAACACTACATGTTTTTTCCTATGATGCGGGATTTTTGGCCCACCTTGTAAATATTAAAATATCTCGCAGAAAAACCCTACCTTCTTTCAAAATAATGCCATAACTCATCCAGAAAATAAAATTAAGTGCAATTTGCATTGTTTATTATTTTTTATTTTTCATGTATAAATTACAAAAATACCTAAAAATATAAGCCATTTTATGTTCCTTTCTGAATTTAATTATTGCGTTTTCTTCTTAGTAACGTTAAACAAATGTTCAAGTGTCAACTAGAGATAAAGAAATAAATCACTATAAAAGTTATAAAAAGTATCTATGACATGTTTTATTGTGAATCAATTTATATCATATGTTAGACACTATTAAACATAATTAAATAATAAAACTTTGTAAGAATCACCATAAGAAAAAAACAAAAAAAACAAACAAACAGAGGACGTGTTTTGGGTTGGAAATTTTAATAGCCCGTCATCAGCTAATGTAAATACCTGTCTGTAAGGGGACAAGGTCACAAATGAATAGAAAAGGCAAAGAGGAGCGCTCACAAAGAGTGCGGCAGTCGGCGCTAGCTGAAAGGTAAATACCAATCACAGAGGAGCAGATGCAGAATGGAAAGTGTTGCCAAAAATTATAGAAAAATTAACAAAAAAGAAAACGGAAAAGGAAATAAAAGAAATAAACAAATTAAAATAAATTAAAAGTAGCAAATTTAAAAACTAAATAAGAAAACTCAAGAAAAACAAAAGAAATATTTTTATTATTATTATTATTATTAATGAAATGAAAACAGACAGGAAAAGAGAGAAAAAATTACAAAAGTAAGTTCCAAGTTGAAGAGAGAAAAGGAGATGATGCGAGATCATTGATAATATTATCGGAATTTTTGAAAATAAAATATGCTTTGTGAAAAACCAAGTGAGTGGGAGAGACAGGAGAAGAAATAATTTTGGCTATGAAGAAATTGCAACAGTGATTGGAAGTCCAACAGTGAGATTCAATCGAAGATTTCGAGATTTCTTAATTTAATATATATCTCTAATACTCGCTTAGTCTGAAATTTAATGCTCTCTTTGTTTGACCAATATAATCTAAATTACAAGAACATGGAATAAAATAAACACCCCACTGGTTCTCAATAGGAATAGAATATTTCATAGAAGAGTATTTTATTTTATTAATAGGTTTGAAGATAACTTTAAAATTGAAATGAGAAAGGGCGCGTGTTTACATTGGCTGATGACGGGCTGTTAAAATTTCTAACCCGAAACGCGTCCTGTGTGCTCTTTTGTTTTTATGGTGATTCTTACTATTATTTAATTGTGATTTAAAGCCAGTTTTTTTAGTGCTGTTTCACCTGAACTATTAAACATACTTTTATACTTTCACAATTTAATAGGTTTAATTATTTAATTTTAAACTAATTCCAAAAATTACAATATTTTATAGAAAACTTTATAGAAAAAAAGTGCCTGCTTTGAATTAGATGTCATAATTAATCCAAAGATTAAGAAACATTACTTAAATTCATTACATATATTTTCTTTCTTTAATGCATCGACGTCTTAAAACTCTCTCAGTTTCATAAGTCTGAACAATCTTTAATATCGTTAAGAAGTTTCTGCAAAGAGTAATTATTAGGTCATTATGTGCTAGTGATAAAATTAATGGAAGTTAGAGGCAAGATGGATCGAATTCCTTCATATAAAACTGCTGTAAAGTGATATTTTCTTAATAAAAATAGGAAATTTATCATAAGAATACTTTAATATTTATTAATAATTTCTAAATTTTGATCTTCACAATAAAAATAAATAAATAAAACTTTTTTTTGTGAAAACTTTTCTTTTTTAACTTTATAAAAACTTTTTTTATTTGTAATTTTTTTTTAACTTTGTAAAAACTTTTTTTAACTTTGTAAAAACTTTTTTTTTTAAATTTGTAAAAACTTTTTTTTTAATTTGTAAGAACTTTTTTTTAACTTTGTAAAAACTTTTTTTTTCACTGACTTGTATATATTTTTCATTGATCTGATGTATAGTAATATCAGAAGTTGATTTTCATATGTATGTGCTTAAATTCATTGGTGAAAATGTCGTTTCGTTTAACAAGTTATGATATATCCCAAGTCTTATGTAAAGCAGAATTAGTTATTTACTGTCATGTAGAAATTTCATGTTAAAAATCATACAATATATTTTAACAATGAAATATGTTTTATAAAAATAAACACAGATATATATATATAGATACACTTTTGTTATTATTATGGGTATTTAAACAATGCATTGCGAATATTGTCTACATTTACATCAATTTCTCTTCAATATATTTGATCAATTATATCAATAAAATTCTTTACAACACTTTTGATTTTTCTTTACAAATTTCACTTTTTGGATATCATTTGCCAAATCTATAATGTTGCGTGAGTAGTTTTGGTAAATGTTCTAAAATCATAAATTTTAAAATAGAATAATTTGGTCATTCTCACTATTATTTAATTGTGATTTATCGCCAGTTTTTTCGGTGTTGTTTCATCTGAACTATTAAACATATTTTTATACTTTCACAATTTAATAGGTTTAATTATTTAATTTTAGACTAATTCCCAAAATTCCAATATTTTATAATAAAATTTATACAAAAAGCGCCTGCTTTGAAACAGTTGTCATAACTAATCCAAAGATACTTAATTGTATAACATATATTTTCTTTCTTTAATGCAGCAACGTCTTAAAACTCTCTCAGTTTCATAAGTTGTCTGAACAATCTTTAATATCTTTAAGAAGTTTCCGAAAAGAGTATTTATTAGGTCATTATGTGCTGGTGATAAAATTACTGGAAGTAGAGGCACGATGTATCGATTTTTTTTAATATAAAACTGCTATAAAGTGATATTTTCTTAATAAAAATTGGAAATTATCATAAGAATATTTTAATGTTTATTAATAATGTGTAAACTTTAATCTACATAATAAATAAAAATGTAAAATGGTTGAATTAATTGGAAATTAGCAGTTACATTTACTATAGGCGTAAAAAAATAATTTTCAGTCCGAAACGCGTCATGTGTGTTCACTTGTTTTTATGGTGATTCTTACTATTATTTAATTGTGATTTATCGCCAGTTTTTTCGGTTCTGTTTCATCTGAACTAATAAATATATTTTTATACTTTCACAATTTAATAGGTTACATTATTTAATTTTAAACTAATTCCAAAAATTACAATATTTTATATTAAACTTTATAGAAAAAGCGTCTGCTTTGAAATAAATGCCATAACTAATATATGGATTAAGAAACAGTCTTAAATATATTACAATATATTTTTTTTCTTTAATGCAGCAATGTCTTAAAACTATCTCAGTTTCATAAGTTGTCTGAACAATCTTTAATATCGTTAAGAAGTTTCCATAAAGAGTAATTATTAGGTCATTATGTGCTGGTGATAAAATTAATGGAAGTAGAGGCAAGATGTATCGAATTCTTTCATATAAAACTGCGGTAAAGTGACATTTTTTAAAATAAAAATCAGGAATTATCATAAATTTTTTTAATATTTAATAATAATTTGCAAATTTTGATCTTCATAAAAAAAAAATAAATAAATAAAACATTTTTTTTTTTTTATATTTTGCAAAAAAAAAAATAATAACTTTGTAAAAACTTTTTTTTAATATGCAAAAACTTTTTTTTTTACTTTGTAAAAACTTTTTTTTTAATTTGTAACAACTTTTTTTTTTACTTTGTAAGAACTTTTTTATTTTTTATTTGTAAAAACGTTTTTTTTTCACTGACTTGTATATATTTTTCATTCATCTGATGTATAATAATATCAAAAGTTGATTTTCATATGTATGTGTGTAAATTGAATATTCATTGGTGAAAATGTTGTTTCGTTGAACAAGTTATGATATATATCCCTAGTCTTATGTAAAGCAGAATTGGTTATTTACTATCATGTAGAAATTTCATGTTAAAAATCATACAATATATTTTAACAATCAAATATGTTTCATAAAAATAAACACAGATATGTACAGATACATTTTTTATTATTATTATGGGTATTTATGCAATACATTGTGAATGTTGTCTATATTTATATCAATCTCTCTTCAATACATTTGATCAATTATATCAATAAAATTATTTGCAACACTTTGGATTTTTCTTTAAAAATTTCACTTTTTGGATATCATATGCCAAATCTATAATGTTGCGTGAGTAGTTTGAGTAAATGTTCTAAAATCATAAATTTTATAATAGAATAATTTGGTGATTCTTACTATTATTTAATTGTGATTTATCGCCAGTTTTTACGGTGCTGTTTCATCTGAACTATTAAACATATTTTTACACTTTCACAATTTAATAGGTTTAATTATTTAATTTTAAATTAATACCAAAAATTACAATATTTTATATTAAATTTTATAGAAAAAAGTGTTTGCTTTTAAATTGATGCCATAACTAATCCAAAGATTAAGAAACATACTTAAATGTATTACATATATTTTTTTTCTTTAATGTAGCAACGTCTTAAAACTCTCTCAGTTTCATAAGTTGTCTGAACAATCTTTAATATCGTTAAGAAGTTTCCTCAAAGAGTAATTATTAGGTCATTATGTGCTGGTGATAAAATTAATGGAAGTAGAGGCAAGATGTATCGAATTCTTTCATATAAAACTGCTGTAAAGGGATATTTTCTTAATAAAAATCAGGAATTATCATAAGAATATTTTAATATTTATTAATAATTTGTAAATTTTGATTATCATTGTAAATAAAAATGTAATTTCGTTGAATTAATTGGAAGTTAGCAGTTACATTTGCTGTAGGCGTAATTATTTTATCAGCTCATAAAGCATTTTATACGTTAACAAGCTGTAAATTGGACGTTAAACATTACAAATGAGGTGCGTTTGTTTCGTGCTGTAACTAGTTTTACAATGTAAAAAGATCACCGTTATTATTTCAGTGAAATAAATTATATTGTTTGCTACACTGTTAAAAATTTGCAGCAAACTGTCCAGTCATTTGACCGTTTTTGTAGAAAATGGTTACATAACCGTAATTTAACTACATTCTGACTACAAAATGAGCAATAATACGGTCATGTTATAGTTAAATTACGGTTATGTAACCGTTTTCTACAAAAATGGTCAAATGACTGGACAGTTTGCTGCAAATTTTTAACAGTGTATAAGCGAAATGAGGATGCCTTTTTTTTCTCATTAGGTATGCCATGTTTACAGATGAGAATTTTTTCTCGACACCAGAGAGCGCTGTAAAATTCACCATGGATACTCGATTAAATAACTCGAGAAAATTCTGCAACAATTATATATATTAAATTTCACATATATTAAAAACGCACCTAAAACGTTTTAGGTACAGTTGTAAAATCACCCTTCAGCAATTACCATTAATAAACAGAAATATACTCCAGATCATTTGTGCTGTCCTGTATGTCATCGATTGAATTTATACAAGGCATATATAGGCAAAAAAATTAGTTTAATTTAAAATGCGTACCACAACTCGAAATGAACTTCCATCAATTATTGTTCTTAGCGAGTACTGTAACAAAATTATTTTGCGTGTCCCTGTAAATGAACGATGAATGCTATGCAAACCATATTCTATAGTAAGCATCTTGTAATGCCTCAATGATGTATTTCAATTTCAATATGTTTGAAATAATGTAACGTCATTCAAAATACACCGCAGACGATTTTTAGCCGTAGACCTTCATGTAATGGAATTTTTTTAATGTCCGTGTAAACGCACTATAAATGCTACACACTTCACTTATAATACTACACACTATCACTTCAATACTACACACATGCCGAACATGCCATTGTAAACCTGTCTAAAATATATCAATTCCATGTCAATCCGACTATAATTACACGATTTAGAGCACGGAGAAACAGACGGAAGAGACACATACAGACAGACAAACCAAATTCATATGCACCTTTCAACAATGCTAGAAAGTGCTAAATAGAAACTTTAATGAAATATTTAATGACTTTCTTTATAAGCATTTTTGTAAAATTTGAATGTCGATCACTTTCAACCACCATATTTCCCACACCCCCACAGCTACTGACATGCAACCACCATAGTGCACAATGGGATACTTGAGGCTACAACCACACAGAAACACCAGTGGTCTGTGCCGGGCAGTAGTGTCTGCAAAGTAAAATATATGAACACACATGTTTATATGAAAATGCCCTAGGTCGACCACCTTCAACTACCATACCCCCCCCCCCCCACTCCCACAGCTACTGACATGCAACCACCATAGTACACGATGATGGGAGACGCGAGGCTACTACCACACAGAAGCACTAGTGATCTGCGCTGGGTAGTTGTTCAATGGAAAGTTGTTCAATGCAAAGTGAAATTAATAAAAATATAGGGACACATACGTCTATATATATGTAGAGAGAAATGGTGTGCCAATGGTGTGCCCTGAGCAGTTGTTGCTGCAATGTGAAATATAATGACACACATGTATATTTTTATATTGAAAATGCCCTAGGTCGATCAATTTAAACCTACACATCTCCCACACCCCCAGAGCTACCAACATGCAGCCACCAAAATGCACGATGAAAGACTGGAGGCTAGTACCACACACAAACCTCAGTGTTCTGCGCTAGGTTAGTTTTGGTTGCAAAGCGCAATATACGGACACACACGTATATTTTTATATATATACGTATATAAGATTGATCCAATTTTATATTATAGTCTATATTCTGGCGTATAATCTCCCCCTACGATTTGATACTGTATTTTCTATTTTTATTTATACTAGCCGCATTACGCTCATTCCTTTTTTTTTTCACGGAAACGTTCATGAGATATGTAGCATGAAATTACAAGAAAAACATTAAAAATTATAATAACTGGTACAAACATAAAAAAAGTTTAAAAAAATGAAAAGAGAGACTATACGATACTGCCAAGCCTGTCTGCTTGAATACCCACAAAACATTTGGAATAATACATTCGTTCATTAAATAAAATCACGTCTATTTCTCACATTAATTAATAGAGATATACCAATTCTTATGCTGTCTTTTTAAGCTTTCATTTTTACACCCACCATATAATGCTCAACTGTTTATTTGAAGAATTTTCTAATTTCAAAAGTGAGCGTATTATTCCGGAATATACAGTACTTATAATCCGATATATTCATCATTTGTCATACAAAACATAGCCGCTTATAAAAAGAAAATAATTTGTACACAAATGTTTATAATGAATTTTTATTATGCAGTAATTTATGTATTATTTTAAACATTATTTAAATAATGTTTGTATACTTTAAATACTTAATGTAATTTTTATTTATGTCATATAAAATTAAATCCAAATATTACATTTATTCGCGTGAAATCCGTGCCTTCTTTCAAAAGAATATCTTAACATATTCGCATATTGAGCAGCCTAATTTAATATTTGACATATTTTATTTCTTCCATGTAGTAATAAGAACTTCTTAAAACTTCCTCAATTTCGTAAGTGGTCTCAATCTTCTTAGAATATCTTTAAGAAGTTTTGCAAAGAGCAATTATTAGGTCATTATGAGATGGTGATAAGAATTAATGGAAGTACGAGCAAGATGTAGTGAATTCTTCCAAAATAATCTGTTGAGGCATGGCAATTTCTTAATAAAAATCGGAAGAATATTTTAATATTTATTAGTCATTAGTACACCTTCAATGATTTATTATAATGATAAAATAAAGTCAGTGGATATGATTTGAAATAAGGAAGCGGTATCTTTATATAAATTTTCTCTAGCATAATCAATATTGGTTATCTATTTTCTCACTATTGCATTATTATTGCATCTGCTAGAAATGCATAAATGAAACACCAATATTGGTTAAAAATTAGCAATAAATGATACTGTTTACAAAATATTGGCGGGATACTTTATACTGGAAATATTTTTAATGAAACATTAAGTTAGAAAATTAGATTTACATTGAATATATTGGCAATAAAATGGTGAAATATTTTATTCCAAAACTAGATGACCCGCCCGGCGTTGCTAGGGCCCTGGATAATAAAATTAAACAAATCTAAAGTTTGTATGATTTTATATCTTTAACCCGATTTTGTATAAAATTGTTTATTTAAAAGTGTTTTGCCCGGCGACTGAAAATCCTTTATTTCCACTTTCCGCTGATACGGGCGCTTTCTGATAAAAACGAACCTCCCACACGTGTTCCCACTGTCTGCAGCACCGTATAGTAGGCATGCAGCTCACGCGCTGCAAACTCTTTTAGTTCCACCTTCCGCGCACCCTATTCCAAAGAAACTACCTTTTGAACAAAACTCCAAATCATGTCCACGCTGCCTCCGGCACCGTATAGCAAGCATGCTGCGCACGCGCTCAAAATCCTTTAGTTCCGCTTTTCACCACCAGGAGGCGCAATTAGTTCCATACGAATATCCAACACGGGTACCCGTTGTATGAAGGGAATTGAATGACCCAATTCCCGTCAAAATCAGGTCCATAAAACTTTAGTAAAAAATGTGTCCCCTGGCGGTGGAAGGCGGAACTAGAATCTGTAACACGAACTAAAACTAAGTCGAATCATCCAAAGGTCGTTGTGATCGTGCCCATAGAATCTGAGATAAGAATGCACAGTTAGATAAAGAAACTTGTAGGATTGCCCGCCAGGGGCCACTTTGTCAAGTGCTCTAGAACAATTCATTTACTTTGATTGTTGCTATCCACTTAATAGGTATATACGGGTTGAGTACTTTTATTAGGAACATAAATTTGTTTTTTACGAAAATCGTTATTTGAAATTTCCTGTATTCTTTATACATAACATTTATAAAACGCTGCGTTAGAAGCTAAAAATGTTAAATTTCTTAAGTGGAATTTGTTTTGAGCAAATCACAGCAATGTTTTAACCCCCTCCCTCCCCATACCCGCAAATATAACTATTAATTTTTTCGAAAAAACCACCTTCACCTACATTAACGCGATCATTAAAAAAATAATTACATTTTTCTAATAATTAGAACATAACGAAGACGCTACGCTAAAATAGCTGGCAGATGACACCCCTTCCAATCCTCAATTTCAAATCTGTATCTTAATTAGTTATCTAAATTTTTGTTCATTAGTAAAAATTGGCAATTAATTCCTTTCATTTTCGAAAACTAAATGGAGAGATCGGCCAGAGAAACGGATCTCTTTGTAGTTCAGTCTTTAATGAAAGCAGATCCCTGTTTGAAACTTTCTCGGATCTTTTTAACTGGCGCCGGCAGTTTTTTGCATAAATTAAGAAAAATTACCGGCCGAATATTTCAAAAATCGCATAGTCGGATGCAGAATTTTTTTTTACATATGTTCAGAAATTTTCAAATAGATATCTTAGTTAATTTTCTTAAAATTCGCTAATTAGTAAAATAATTTCAAATTCGTTCATTTCCGCTGGCAAATCCACAACAGCAGTTCTTTTCTGTAGCCATTTTGATTTAAAAGATGGCATTTTCGATGTTTAATGATATTCTAAATAATATCTTGAGTAATTATCAAAATATTAAAATTATGAGACTCAGGTGCACATGGTCAGACCTTGGACTATCCACACCTAAATTTTCAGACTTCTAGGTGGGCTAGATTTTTCTAACCATCGCAGACAAACAAACACACACAGAGCAAAACTTTCTTTTATTAATAAAGATTTAGACAGTAGTGGACAAAAGTAAGCTTCCTGATATTGAGAAAATATTTCAGGCATATATTGCTAATATTGATAAAGATATAGCCAATATTTCACACTGCACAGTACTTATCGCATTTCAATTACACTATAATCCTAATTAAAATATTATTCACCTAATATGCTTTGTAGTTTCAGATATTTTTACTTTCTTACACATTAAGAATATACACGTATGTATGTATAACCGAATTAAAATTATTGACATTAATGGCATGCTGAAGTATCTTATAAAAAGTTAATGCAAGTTTACCAATAAAAATCTTATGCATCTTAGGAAGAAACAATTTATGCAGCAGTACGAGGTTACAGATAAACAAATAGACAAAATAATATTCTATAATTACACAATGTACTAATAGTGAATGCTTTATGTGTTCGCACTTGGCACTAAAATAAGTCTATATTCGAATTGGAATTTTTGTGGAATATTTAACAGCATTTCAGCTGTTTTGTTACTGCGTGCTAGAGTTAGATTTTCATAGCTTTCAAATCAAGAAATGAAAGGCTGAACACTTATTTTTTCATAAAAGATTTAAAAGAATCTAATGAAGTAAAAACTTATAACATAAGCAACTACTGCACATTGCCTCCATAATCGACGATCATGTTCTCTAAAGTAACTGACACCAGTTATTGTAATGAAGCCACGATGCACTGAAAAAAAAAATGACACTTTCAAATCTGAGTAAATCGATGTTTTCATTTTTTTAGGAATTTTTTTTTTCAAAATAACGACCCAATGCTTTCAATTCCGAAACTCCAGAAATACTTAGAATATTGAAACATAGACATACTCAAAAATGAGCACATAGAGGTCAGTTCATACTCATTTTTGAAACATGGACATACTCAAAACTGATTAGAATCAGTTCAAACTCATTTTTGAAACATGGAAATACTCAAAAATGAGCACATAGAAATCAGTTCATACTCATTTTTGAAACATGGACATACTCAAATATGAGCGTATGACGTTTTATTCTTGAGTGTGTGCATGTTTTATGAAATGAGTATATACATGTTTCAAACTTGAGTAAATTTGATTCGGAGCCATTTTGACTATGCGACATACTCATATTTCAGTATTTTTCGCTCAGTTTTGAAAATGTCGTTATTAGAGTATGGTACCACAGGAAACGCAAATGGACAAACACCAAGTCTTATATGAAAACATGTATGGAGTTTTACAATAACTCCAATTATATTGTTTTCATTTAGGTTCCATTATAGAACACAGATCACCCAAGATTAGTGATCTAAACTACGTACCCAAAGATTGCTCATCCGTCACAGGAAAGAATGACTATGACAAACAGTATAAATATAAAAGAAAGGCATATGACGTACTTCTTTAAGGCATGTTGGGTTTTGGAGGGTTCGATAAATTATATCGTGTTTACCTACCAATCTACTGCAATCGGATTTTACATCGTTTGTCAGCATACATTCCACCAGGATGTTTGGCTATACATTCAGTGTGTTCAACAATACATTGCAGTGTCGTACCACCTTTGTTAATCTCTTGGCAGCAACCTTTGCGTTAATGTTGCTCTGTAGATCTGATCTTGTAATTTATACCAAAATACAGTACACGACTCTATGTATTACATGTAATATCAAATGTTGCATACTGAAATGTCTTGTACAGAAATGTGTAGAATAGAGAGGAAAAGAGCTTAGCCCGAATCCGTACCCAAAAAGGGTTCGGGCTCTATTTTTATACCTGTCTTTTGGTTTGGTCGGGGTCGGGCTCAAAATCAAATTTGTATTTATTCATAAATTGAAAAATTAAAATAAAACTTGTTATTTGAGAAACAAGAATGTTATCTAAGCCTTATAAGGTGTTTTACAGTCCTTTAAAACTCCATTGAAAGGGAATTAAATTGTTATACATGAGATATAAGGATAATTAATCTATCTGAATCTGAGGCCTTGGCACGACCAGTGTAGACTCGATAGTGTTTGTAACATAAGGAAACCGTGGTATACTCGCTTTCTGTTTGAAGTATTTTTCCAGAATTATTGGAAAGTAGAACTGAACTCTTTCTGCTATAGTTGTACAATGATATTTTAAAAGAATAAAAATTGTAATTTTTCTGATTTGTGCAAGTGGTTGATCATAAATTACAATTTTTTTAAAACAGATTTTCCGAGACATGAAAATCACGAAACGTTGCCATGTAAACTTGTTTTGCATTAATAGTTATTTCTATGAAAAAAGAAATTTTTAAACCAGAAAATTTATCTTGAAACTATTTAAAAATGTTAATAACAAGATTTTACTGCGTATTTCCGGTGTCAATGATCTGGTGGGCTTGTATTTCAAATAGTTGAACTCGGGTAACGAAAACAAGTCCGAACTCAATTGTAGTGTAGAGTAACATATTAGATATATTTAAAATACATATGATACATACATTTGCAGTATGTACATTTCGATTTAAATATTATATAAACAAAAGAAAACAGACAAAGAAAATAAAAGAAAGAAAGAAAAAATAAGAAGAAGAAATAATTTGATAACCCAAGATAATTTTATTTCAACATCAAAGCATATCTGTTTTATTTTCGATATCCATGACGTCATATTCGCCTGCTTTAAGTACTTACTCGTATTCATGCATCTTACATTATTATCAAATGTTTGAAAATGTACGTTATATTTCTAATAATGTTATTTAATCTTCTTTTTTAATTCTTATTTTTTTTCTTTCATTTTCATTTTTCACGTGGAAATTTTTCAATTGAAAATAAACTGTTGAGCAAAAATTATTATAATCTGGTCTTACAACTGAAGTAAAGCTGAATTTTTGCTGACGAAAGTCGTAAACTTTCCTTCAAAAAATATATATTACACCGTATATTTGCTTTGAAATCTTTAAAAAATCTAACTGTTTCAAACTTAATCCTACTAGTACCGTGACCACTGTGTGACCAAAATGTCAAAGCGCCGTCATTTAAATAGATTCTGTACGCTCCACCTTTCCATCACGTGACGTAGCAAATGAGTCATAATGAAGAAGATATATCATATTTACAACAAAGTTTCAAATGATTGAAAGATCGTAACTTTATACTTCATAATGATGTCTCGATATGCCAGGCACCTGCAAGTCATAATGCAGTATCACATTTTGGTTACCGTTGTGAATTTGACACTTGTGACCGATAGCGGAGTCACATCAATTGTCTCTGTTTTTAGGGATGCTGTGTAATTAAAAACTATTACATAAAAACACGTATAAAATATATAAAGTGTTTATTATATTAATTTGAATTTAACATGCGCGCAAGTTTAAACTAGTCGTTGGGGGCCGCCGTAATACTTACCCATCATGGATATGCATAATGTAAAATATTAAAATAAAAAATGTGTAAACTACTTATAAAATGCATTGCAATTCGAATAAAATCGTGGCTTGATGACGTCATAAACTTTAAAGGCTCGATTACTGAAATTATTGATTACTGAATTATTGATTACTGGCCGATTACTGAATTGCTTGAAAGAGGTTTTTCCTTATAACTCCAAAAATAATAATCCTATTAATTAGCGGTTTATTGCATCTGATTAAGCGTCTTATTTCCAATTAAAATGTATCTTTGAATTGAATTTTAGATGAAATACAGAGTCATGAAAAATCGAAGAGAGTAGAAAATATGATTACAAATATCTCGGCAACTCATTATTCGATCGACTTCATGCTTTATGGAAAATGTATGTTTTTTTATTGCCTTTTATAATCACTCCTTAAAATAAACAATTTCGAAAATTTTTATATACCTTTTATCAGAACGAATATTTCGAGAGTCCGAAAAAAATAGTTCCGTTTAATCGAGGTTACTGAAATGCAAAAGGCTTTTTCCCATTATTACATACTAAGTACATACCAAATTTCAAGTCTCTATCTCAATTTTTTCGGGACATAGAGCGTTTACAGACACACAGACACACAGACGGACGGCAATTTTTTTTTTTTAAATATGTTTTTCGGAATCTCCAGTGTTTGAAACGTGTAAATCCGTCACAAAAAATATCGATTTTCAAAACGATTACAAGACTTACCCTTTTACGTATGATGGGTAAGTAAAATGTGAAACTTTAGAAATATTAAATTAAGTATTAACTTTATTATTTTTTTAAAAATACAAGTGTAGCTCTAAATATGTTTATATTAAGTATAAAATTGCAGGTTGGAAGGTTGTATAATGCTCATAAAAATTGACTTTGAAAAGAATTGAAAAACAAAATCAGTGTTTCCGATACTTTAACTTGTATCTGTTGCCTTACAGAAAGCCTTCTATTATGCATCAACTTTATTATTTTTATTTTTTAATTAGCGTGATATAATTTATTATCTATTCAAAAAACACAACAGTTCTGAATATTACAAAATACATATTCTTACTCTAAATTAATCGTTGCAAATTATATTCTATCGTTTACGCTATTCGCGTTCTCCGAATGACAACCGTAAATAGTACGACAGACATGAAAGTCAATAATTGGGGAATGTATTGCTGTAAGTGTCAGTTACGAACGCTCAGGTTGTTGTAGAAATCTGGAAACAAATGCTGCTTCGAAATGTGAAGTGACGTTAATGTACTTAACCTACCTAAATTCATCATGCTAATCGGAAAGTTTAAATTTATCCTATAAACCAGTGGGAATGATAAGAACCTAAAGAACGAATTTAAAAATTATGTATGTATGCGTCAGGATATTTCAAATCAGTTTTTAAAAAAAAATAAGGAAAAGCATAAATATAAACTTTTAATATTTTCATTTTTATTGCTACATTTTTCATCATAGTCCATTGATAGTCCATAAATCGTCATCTAATCTAACAAGGAGACCGCCAAACATGATGCGCACAGATTTTGATGATTTTAAAGTATGTTGTAGGGGTCATACCCCTAACTATTCATGTCAAAGGTTTCCTTCAAATGGGCTTTAGTTTTCGAGAAATTTCGGGTTAAAGTTCAGCATGCATTTCAAATACCCATTAGTTCGCAATCTTCAACGAGGTCTTCGTGGCTCTGTGCTAGCGCGCACGATTTGAGAGCCGGAGATGAAGGTTCTGTCCTCTAATGTGACTTTTACCTTTTTTAAATAAATTTAATATATTTGTCTCATTATATGTTTTATGCAAAATTATGAATTCTGCATCTTTGAACTTTTTGATATTTTCCTAATAAATTCCATTTACATTTTCGAATTTTTCGTAATAATTTACATTTTTTTTTTGTGTGCAGTTTTGAAATTAATATTTCACGAAATTCCAAACTAATTTATGCCTAGATTTTGTTTATTTTGTTTATTATTATTTACACTTTATATTTTAACAACCGTTCTAAAATAATACTTTTTTTAACTTTATGAAATTTTAAGTAAAATTTTGTATTCTTTTATAATTTATACAAAATATTTTTTATTTCAAATCTTCTAAAGGTATGTATGATTAGGTAATTTCAACAACATATCTTGAAAGGAGTAATAAAATATTAAAACAATAACGCTTATAGCCAAATTTCAGCCAGCTATGTATATATATATATATATATATATATATATATATATATTGTTATTTAAATACATTTAACTGCAAAGTTCGAACTCAACATCATTTTTGATTTGCACAAATAAAAAATAATATATTACAATTAATTTTTTTTAATTCTAACAAGTCGATGCCATACAGAAAAATTCAACTAGAAATGAAAAATCGTTTGTAAATTACAATAGCTATAAAAAATACCTGAAAAAAAATCGTCTGCAATGACTTTTACGGTAATATCAGAATAAATAAAATTTTCTTTTTATCCATTTCGTTTAATCCTTTGCAGACAATTACCAAGTTTTGAAATAATTTCTTTTGCAAATTTAATGCATTTTTAAATATGTTTATCACAATTTAAGTATTTAAAGAATATATAATATGCTATTTTATACATTCTTCCAGTATTGTTAAAACAATTTACGTAAAGAATATATTTAAAGGCGATTTTGAATGCGGAATTTGTTTAGAATATTTTTGCGATATGTATCACACAATTAGTTCCATATTTAATAAACTAAAAATGTCGATGTCGGTAATGATAAATATTTTAGTATTTCAGCAGTTAACATATTTCAATATATTTAGAACAAATCAAATATTAAAAAGATACATTATTTTGTTAATTTTTTCTTAATCATTTAAATTTTTTTAAATAGGAAATGCAGCTAAAAAAATGCATTATTTCATAAATACGATAAATAAATAATTAAATATACAGAAATGTAAACAATAATCATTTTAAAAATACGAGATATCAAGACTTAAAATAGTTTGGATTTTCATCAACAGAAATATTAGAATAAAAATTGCGCAAAAACTATAAATTTTCACGAAAAATTCGAAAATGTAAATGGAATTTTTAGGAAAATATCTAAAAGTTCAAAGATGAAGAATTCATAAATCTGCATAAAACTTATCACGCGAAAAACATATAAAATTTATTTAAAAAAGGTAAAAGTCACATGAGAGGACAGAACCCTCATCTCCGGCTCTCAAATCGCGCCCGCTAGCACAGAGCCACGAAAACCTAATTTAAGATTGCGAACTAATGGGTATTTGAAATGCATGCTGAACTTTAACCGAAATTTCTCGAAAACTAAAGCCTATTTGAAGGAAACCTTTGACATGAATAGTTAGTGGTATGACCCCTACAACATACTTTAAAATCATCAAAATCTGTGCGCATCATGTTTGGTGGTCTCCTTGTAAGTTATATTTACTGAACTGTTTCATTAGACAATGAATAATTGTCACGTTTTTTTATACAAAGGAAACATGTAAATAAGATATATTTCTTAAATTTATGATAAACATTTTATTAAAAAAATCATTTGTAACAAAGTATATAACCTACTTCAAGAGGCATTTTTTTTTTTTTACCTTTGTGTTTTTTCTGAAAATCCTGTATTATGAACCACATTTGAGTCCTGCACGGCTCGGGTTATAGCGACCTGAACCCGAAAATTACATGTAAAGTCAATCCGACCTGAAAAGGACGCACTATGATCCTATATTTTAACATATAAAATACAGTAGACTATCTCAAATCTTCCACCCTAAAATCCACAAATTTCTAAAATCCACATATCGTTTCCGATGTAAACAATGAAACTTACAGTTAAGATGTAGGTGTAATACGCAAGTATACTTTTTTATTTTTATATCATTCTGTACACATTTTAATATGCAGTTCTGGTTACTATGAATCAACACATATTTTCTCATGCAGGAAGTATAAATTTATTTCTGAAAAAATTCAAAATAATGATGATATCAGTGGCAATCTCAATATTTTTACCATATAACTTATGTATTAATAAAGCTTTTTTGGTTATTAAGTATGGCTAAACATGAAATAAAACTTTGTTATTTTAAGATTTTAATGTGAATTATTAGTGTACATTTATAAGGCGAGTTTCACTGAATAATTAAAGAAAAATTTATATCATCATTAGGCATTTTTAGTTATTTACTTGACCTTTACTTTTAATAGTTTAAATGTTGTTTAAATTTTCTTAATTTTTATTATTTTACTTAACTATTTTACTATATTGTAAGCATTCATTATAATTTCAAGTACATTATTAAATTGAAATTATTGTTTAAAAAATGTAAAAAAACCGTGACCAGAAATCCGCAAAATTCTACAATCTGCACAACCTCTGGTTTTAAGCTATTCGGATTTAATGGAGTCGACTGTATATTATATATATTATTACAAATATAATATAGTATATGTTACGGCAGGCAACCGCCCCTACGCCCTTTCCGACACGCTCGGCAAGTAAATTACAAGTTTTAATATTAGGAAAGTTTTAATTTTATCAAAGTATTAATTTTGTTATGGAATATTTGCTTTAAACAAATGCTGAAATTATATACATATTACATATATCTATTAAATATTATATTACATAGCTCCAAGCTTGCGGTGTTTTTAAGGAAAACAAACACACTTTTAAACTTAAATGTTTCTTAAAATTTAAAATCAAACAAAAAACACAGTGAAACAAGTCACACTGTTAAATAATTTTATTAACTCTCTGTTGAGAATTTATTTGATCACATGTCTGTGGGCGGAGTTAAGCTCACGGCGTTGCGTAACGTGAGGTAATACTTATCCCGAACTGATTAGAAAATTGTTGTTTTTTTAGTTGGAATAATTTTGTATCTTGAATATGGAGCAATATCTTGGCTGCTCTCCTGAAATTTATAATTTTCAGTCTAATTATCATTATTAATTTACTGCTGTGTTAAGTTTGTCGTTAAATAAAAAGAAGAAAAGACAACAAGACTTTTATTATGAATTTACGATCACCACACAGCGCCAGATATTTTCTTTTTGTTTTGTGCTTTCAATTTTACGTTATGCTGATTATTAACATTTTTTCACCCTCTCACTGACATGACCGTGTTAATACGTTCCCTAAGCTCCAGGTTTCACTACAATACAAGCATTATTTAAATTAATATAATTCTACTGATATAATGCAGTTCTAATAGATTGAGTAATGATTAACATTTATATTATATAATTAAGTTTTTTTCAATAATGTTGGAATAATCATCTTTATTTAGAATTTAAATTAAAGTACACAGAAAACAACATTACAATTTTGCTCTTTTGCTGAAAAGTCAGAGGGTAAGTAAATTTTATCGTACCAAGTCCTTTTTTTTTTACTTGAAAAAACTAGAAGGTTGGCAGCTATGAAATTAGTAACAAATACTGTGTAACTATATTTGTAATATCAATTTTATTTTTTAGTTTCAAAATAAAAATTTTACATAATCATTTATATTCACATATTATGGTTTTCATCTTAAACAAGATTGTGGTCATTCTTTTGATACAACAAATTAAAAAATCCGATCAGCAAGAATCGAAATATGACCCGAACCCGAAACAATCGGAATAAACTCCAACGCAACGATAAAAATTGTCAACCCAAGCCCACCGATACCTCGGATCGAGTCGGGTTCGAAATCATGTCTCTGATCTGATGCATGACTATGATTCACATTTATTTGACATCTCATTGTTATCAATACCGGTTATTTTGAAGCGAGTACACGACAGTGTATTAAAATTTTTTGAGGTGTACCTGTAACAAAACTGTATGCTATATGACGACTATTTAAAAAACGTGATGCAGTACCTTATCACCAGACTAAAATTTCGGGACGACTGGTTAATTATTACGAAAGTTAAAGCCTTCGAAATAAAAAAACACAGACAGTCAGACAAACATATCATTTTAAGATCCTAATGATATTGTAACAGTTGATAACAGTTGATATAAACTAGTTTTAATAAGAAAATAGTATATCTGCCAAACGCAAAAGTTCGTGTTTGTGCAAAACTTGTCATGTGGAATAAAATTTTCCATTCTTTTGTACACTGAATGAAAGTCAAGTGATAAACATTGGTAGAAATGACCTTTATTAAGAAAATGTTTAAACTTCTATTAGGTAAATGAAGTCATTTTAAATCAACGGAAGAACAATGAAAAAAAAGTGCAATAAACATGAAAAAAAAAAAGATTGTTGTTAAAAGCCGCATTGTTGAATAAGCCGTTCTGAAAGTGAAAGAGAGGATCTAAAGCTAGGGAAAGTCATATTACTAGAGACAGCTATGGTATTAAAAAAATAACTGACTGCTTAGCTTTTCATGCTTCTTTTTCAAAACGAAAACCACTTTCATGAAACCCAGTAGTAGAGGAATGCCTAGTTGGGAATGTGAACAGTGAAACCTGAGTGTGATGTTAAAAATCCGGAAACAAATGCTGTCATTGGGAGATTTTAAGTGGCATAATTATAATTATGTTACCAAGTTCATAATCCTAAAATAAATATCAAGTAACAATTGAAATAAAATGTACATGAATGAAACATATTGTAATTAATGCAAATTTATGTGAAATACAATCAAACCTCGTTAACACGAACACGCTTAACGCGATTAATTTTTAGAACGAACTGCTTCCGATTGTTTCCGATTGTAAAGTTGTATGTAATGTATAACATGTCGGATAACACGAACTACTTTTAACACGAACAAAAAAAGTTTCCCTTTGAGTGTTCGTGTTAACGAGGTCCGACTGTATTATTTCATTCATATTGTCGCTTAGAAAGAATACGTTTTAAATATATTATTACGACTTTCTTAAAACATAACTTTCACCTGTTTAATACAAAATGTACAGCATTTTATTCCATTATTTCTGGAATTCAAGCATTTTCAAAGACAAAATTAATACAGTGCGACATTCATGAATGCCAGCATTGGGTGCAATGCCTTGTGGGATGTGACAAGAACGAAAGCTGAGGGTTTTGCTTGAGATCCGGAAACTAATGCTGTTCTGATATTTGAAGAGGCACGATTATAATTAAGTTTCAGAGTTAGTAATGCTAAGTGATATGCTTTCATATATCTCAGACAATAGCTGAAATCCACTGAACACAAAGAATGGTTTAAAACATATCATGCTATAATTCATTATACTTATTATAATATGTGCTACATTTAAATTGATAAATATTTGACGAAGTGGCATAATTATAATTATGTTACCGATTTCATAATCCTAAAAGAAATATCAAGTAACAGTTGAAATAAAATGTACATGAATTAAACATATTGTAATTAATGCAAATTTATGTGGAATATTATTTCATTCATATTGTCCGCTTACAAAAAATACGTTTTAAATTTATTGTTACGACTTTCTTAAAACATACCTTTCACCTGTTTAATACAAAATATACAGCATTTTATTCCATTATTCCTGCAATTCAAACATTTTCAAAGACAAATTAATACAGTGCGACATTCATGAATGCCAGCATTGGGTGTAATGCCTTGTGGGATGTGACAAGAACGAAAACTAAGGGTGTTGCTTGAAATCCGGAAGCAAATGCTGTTCTGATATTTGAAGAGGCAAGCTTATAATTAAGTTTCCGAGTTAATAATGCTAAGGGATATGCTTTCATATATCTCAGACAATAGCTGAAATCCACTGAACACAAAGAATGTTTTAAAATATATTATGCTATAATTCGTTGTACTTATAATAATCTGTATTGCATTTAAATTGATAAAAATTTGTCGAAGTGGCATAATTATAATTATGTTGCTGAGTTCACTATCCTAAAAGAAATATCAAATAACAGATGAGATAAATTATGCATGAATTAAACATATTGTAATATTTTAAATTAGTTTCTTATATACATGCACTAATGTGAGATATCACTTCTCCATGCTTTCCTCTTACAAAAATACTTTTTTAAATTTTATTATTAGACTTTCTTAAAACATAACTTTTACCTATTTAATACAAACTGTAGTGCATTTTATTCCACTATTCCTGCAAATCAAGAATTTTCAAAGACAAATTAATACAGTGCGACATTCATGAATGTAAGCATTGGGTGCAATGCCTTGTGGGATGTGACAAGAACGAAAGCTGAGGGTTTTGCTTGAAATGCGGAAACAAATATTGTTCTGATATTTGAAGAGGCAAGTTTATAATTACGTTTCCGAGTTAATAATGCTAAGAGATATGCTTTCATATATCTCAGACAATAGCTGAAATCCACTGAACACAAAGAATGGTTTAAAACATATTATGCTATAATCCATTTTACTTATTATAATTTATTCAACATTTAAATTGGTAAATATTTGTCGAAGTGGCATAATTATAATTATGTTACTGAGTTCATAATTCTAAAAGAAGTATCAAGTAACAGTTGAAAAAAAATGTACATGATTTAAACATATTTTGTAACTAATGCAAATTTATGTGGAATATTATTTCATTCATGTCGTCCGCTTACAAAAACAAATATTAAAATTTATTATTAAGACATTCTTAAAACATAACTTTCACCTGTTTAATAAAAAATGTAGTGCATTTTATTCCATTATTCCTGCAATTCAAGTATTTTCAAAGACAAATTAATACAGTGCGACATTCATGAATGTAAGCATTGGGTGCAATGCCTTGTGGGATGTGACAAGAACGAAAGCTGAGGGCTTTGCTTGAAATCCGGAAACAAATGCTGTTCTGATATTTGAAGAGGCTAGCTTATAATTAAGTTTCCGAGTTAATAATGCTAAGAGATATGCGTTCATATATCTCAGACATTAGCTGAAATCTACTGAACACAAAGAATGGATTAACACATATTATGCTATAATTCATTATACTTATTATAATTTGTTCTACATTTAAATTGTCAAATATTTGTCGAAGTGGCATAATTATAATTATGTTACCGAGTTCATAATCCTAAAAGAAATATCAAGTAACAGCTGAGATAAATTATACAGGGTTATTCTAAATGATGGACCCATTGTACAAAAATTGTATTTATTAAAGTACAAATCCAAAATGAACAATCTTTATACCAATGAAAAGAGGAAGTTTCAAAGTTTTTTGTAAGACATTATAAATGTTCAAAGTGTCCACCGTTTGCTACACGGTAAACATCTACGCGATAGCCAAACTCGTCTCACACATGAGAAAGCGTATCTGCTGTTACTGAGTGCACGGCTTTCAAAGCCGTGTGTACGTCCCGTCGCTACCAACAACTCTGAACGATCTGCGGAATCGTATCACTGCTGCCGTGCACTCAGTAACAGCAGATACGCTTTCTCGTGTGTGGGACGAGTTTGGCTATCGCGTAGATGTTTGCCGAGCAGCAAACTGTGGACACATGTAACATTTATAATGTCTTAAAAAAAACTTTGAAACTTCCTCTTTTCATTGGTATAAAGATTGTTCATTTCAGATTTGTACTTTAGTAAATACAATTTTTTGAAAATGGGCCCATCATTTAGAATAACCCTGTACATGAATTAAACATATTGTAACTAGTATTAAAAAATGCTCTGAAGCGCCCCAAAAAAGGTTAATATGTTTAAGTATGAAAAAGGGTTGTACAAGTGCTTCTAATTGAGCATGAGAAAGGAAAGGGGTTCCTTCTTGACTGCAGCTCCTGTCAATGCCAACTTTTGAAAAAATCATATTCGTGCTTTTTCATATAAAAGAAATTTGCGGTACTGTAGTAAAACTTTCCAACGTGCTTTATATGTCAACTGCACTGTTCTACTGTCGTATTGGGGGTGCGTCTGCAATGCAACTTTGTACAGTGCACTGTGTACTATTATTGCTCTACAGACTATACTACACTGTACACTCCTATTATACTTTTGAGCCTCAGTGAACATCCGCACTGTTCTTTTGTACTTCCGTATTAAAGGTATATGCGCCTAATGTTCGTTTATAGCTTACATATGCATTGCTGTACTGCATATTGCATTGTGGAGCCACAGACACTTAAATATAATTTCAATCAATGAATGCATTATACTGTAATGCGTGCATATGTGAAATTGTTCCTGTTCAGAATGCTGCAACACTCTGCACTGCAATACAAATCAATTTTCTGCGCAGTTCTACACTGCAGGCATGCTTGGTAGCACTGCGTGAGTGTGATACGCTGCAGGAACTAAGGTTTTTGGTACTATATCGCCTTACATTCATGTCTAATCAAGCTGCGTCTTTACTGGCTACGTCTTTAAACTATACATTTTTATCGTAACTGTGAGTGATTTCATTTATATGGAAAAGGCGCGAATAGGATTTTTTCAAAAGTTGGCATTGACAGTGAGCTGCAGTCAAGAAGCAACCCCTTTCCTTTCTCATGCTCAATTAGAAGCACTTGTCCAACCCTTTTTCATACTTAAACATATTAACCTTTTTTGGTGTGCTTCAGAGCATTTTTTAATACTAGTCATTTAAATTTTTTGATGAAAACTGAAGATTTTTTAATATCTTGAAAAACAAAAAATTTGCTGCTGTCAAAATGTTATTGTTACATTGTTTTTACAACAGTCGCCAAATCGTTGACTGTTCATCGCCAAAGTAGCATTGTTTCATCTCTACCTGCTCTCTCAAATGTCAGGGGACCGTCACATCAATAATTAAATGGTGGTTTTCCATTGCTATTACCTCATAAAGAAACTGGATTCTATAATTGTCTCGGTCGTATCCATGGACTGTTTCTGCTGCACTGAAGTCGCCTGCTATAGGCTGAGTTGTTCTTTCAGTGGTATCTTTCCTTACTACTCTTCTTAGTCTTTCTTAAAATCGCTGTATGGGGCCGAATATTAGGTTCTGATAATTACACTAACGATCAGTTCAGTGATGATGCTATAAAAATTGAGTTTTGATTTTGCATCGTTATTTCGTGCATGAGACTGTTATTTAAGAAAGTTATGCCGCGATATATATTTTTTTATGTATATAACACAATGTTCATTGTTAGCTCACTGTATTCAAATTCGTACCAAAAATTGAATGTACCAACACCACCAAACAATTGTTTTACTTTGTTTAAAGGCAGTTCCTGAAATCAAAATTGGGCCTTTACGGGTGCTAGCTGCAATAAATCCCCAAACAAAACAATGTTTTTGCCACCAAAACAGTAATCTCGCTTGTTTTTACAACATTCGCCATATCGTTAGCTGATCATCGCTAAAGTGCATTCGAAACCATACTGCACTCATCGATAATTACTTAATCCAATGATTTCCATTGTTGCTTAAATAATTTCAAATCGTCAGAATCAAGCTTAAATTATTCTGCTTCATTCGTATGTTGGACGGGCAATTTGAGAAACGTGTGAAGTGTACTTCTTCCAATGCTGAAGGCAGCAATTCCCGTTGGTGCTAGTACTGAAGCAGCATCATTATTGTGATTACTCATTAAACAATCTTTTTCACTGAGTAATTTAATTAGAAAGCTTTTTCCTCTACCAGCAACTACGCGTACAATCAGATTTATGGGTGGAATAGACGGGTCTTTCTTTTGTTCTTCTATGTGCTTTATAATTGATTAGAATATTTTCCTTTGGTCAGCATTCATTTTTTTTTGTTCAATTTATCTTCATTAATAACAATTTCCTGGTGAGTTTCAGTGTTATCAGAATCCGCGGCTATCATATCAACGTCTTCTTTTGGTTCTTCGATATTTTAAAGCTGGTTGTGAAAATCACTTCCTTGTTGCAACTTTTCAGCCAAGTCGATTGCAGCTTGTAATCGTTGTTTTGTTTCGCGACATTCTTCCATCTCTGAAAAAATTTTCACATTGTGCTCAAAGGATTCACGGTAGAGTTTAAATTCTCCCAATAGGTCTTCTTCGTTTTGCCAAGGCTTGAACAACATCAGCAAAGAATGATGATAGTACAACTCAATTCCAGTGTCCGTTTTTGTGTTATGATAGGGCGTTTTCAAAACAACTGGTTTCAAACGTTTTCTGAACCAACTGAGGTTCTTTTTTAATTAGTAATATTCTACATACTTTGGTTTATTTCGTTCGTGTTAGTATCTAGTGGCCAATTCGTATAAACACATGTTTTCCAATTTGTCATGTAATAATCATCAATAAAATTCCGACAGTAAATTTCAGTAGATCGTTCATCATCTTTTGCCAATAAAACCAAATCATGGTGACTTTCAGTTTTCTTCGTCGGTCGTTTTTCATGCTGGTATTTAAGTATTGCACAGCATCCCATGAATAGAAATATTTATAGCCAAGATTTTTGTCTACGGCTTCGTAACTTCCAGTTTCTAGACTAATCAAGTTTTATCTGGCAAAAGCGCGTAATCTGGCACAGAGACTTCTGTTTTCGTCAATGGTCTTCCAAATCTCTTCCTTACGATTTTTTTTCCGGTTTGGTTATATAACGCGTAATGTAAGGATTTAACACCAAACTGGGTTCTCCAACAAACTGGATGTCAATATTGGCGGCTCACATGAACAAAATCGCGGGATTATAATCATTGATCCAAGTTTGTTTTTCTGATCGTTTCAAACCACATAACTTTGTAACATGGTGTCCACCTTTTCGAGATAAAATGCAGTCTTTAACAGAATTTAAAGTTCAATGTTTCACCAAACCATACATGAAAACTATGTGTAATAATATGCAGCCTGATTATGGCACATTATTCATGACCGTTTAGATGATAATAATGATAGACTTTCTAATATTCCGTAATCGAGTCTACAGACAATGTTAGCGAGAAACAAAAAAAATAGGTACTTTTCGGCTAGCCGGGCGTCAGTGAAATATATATATATGTATGTATATATATGTGTGTATATATATACTTCACTGGCAGCTGGTTAACCGAAAAGTACCAAAAGATATTATAGCAACAATACTTCACAGGCAGCTGGTTAACCGAAAAATACCAAAAGATATTATAGCAACAATACTTCACTGGCAGCTGGTTAACCGAAAAGTACCAAAAGATATTATAGCAACAATATTGATACAGTGTAAATGTGGATATGATTGAAGATTTTTCACAAGATCGCAACAGCCACATCAAACATTTATCGCCGATAAGAGAACACTAAATCTACCGGCACAGGATTTTTCCCTTTATTGTATATCAATTATTTGTTTTCTTATTTTAAGTATATATTTGTGTTTTAATTTTAATAAAATAGTGCTTAAAAGTCTGTAATTTTCAAATGTTATATTTTTCAAATGCTTACTTTTGTTTCAACATTGTTGTTGTTTTTTCAAGTGTTTTGATTCACGGGAATTTCATTTTGCGCTTACTATTACGCTTGGCGACAATGGTGTTTGTATAACGGAAAAGTACTGAAAAATGTTTTACAATCAATAAATAACAAATTAAAATGTTTGGCACGGTTTGCATGACAACACGATTTGTAGACAACATCTGCTCGGTCAGGGATGAAATAATTGGCGCATTAGCAAACATTTTGGCATGGTGTTGGTATAACGGAAAAGTACCAAAATAAAAGATACAGCACAAACTGTACAGGAACGACTTAATAACGACGACATTGAAAATTGGGTACTTCTCTATCATTACGTCGACCACTTTTCATAACAAAATACTATCGCCAACTCAAAGATTAAACGCCAAAAATGCAGTCCCATTTACTGGATGTCAGAAGCATTATACGTGTTTGTTATGTCATCAAGTGGTTTTTAATTCGACATTTGCGTGTATTATTCATTATGTTTTACTGACTTATTAGTTATTCCATTAATTAAAATAACAATTGTGTCCGTAAATTATTATATTTTATTTATTTTGATATTCCAATGGCAACGTTCTCCCTTTTATTTGGCATTACAGTTTGGCGATAGATTTTTGTTATGAAAAGTGATCGATGGGATAATAGTACCGAAAATTGTTTGCCGCATATTTTACGTGAATTACATGAAATTATGAAACACAATTCTTTTATATAAGCATATAAAATGCTTAGTGAGTTTGAACTTGAATAGCAGGAGCCTGCGAGGCGATATAATATTCCAATATACATATTTCCTCATTGTCGATGAATAGTATATGAGTATTATTTCAAATTTAATGTGAAAACCACGATTTCTAACTACGATTAGCGTCCTATAACGGGCATTTACGCTAATATGAAAATAAAAACAAATAAGCATGTTTATCACGTGATTTATTTAATTTGAATGAAGTCTGTTACATACATAATAATAATATTTATTTAAACTTTCATACAAACGCGCGCGTTTGCTACGATGAAAAAAGAAAAGAAAAACCAAAGTTCAACCAAAGCTTTACAACATAAATTCGATTTTTTCAGCGACCGTCAAACATACAAAGATAAAAAAAAATCTATTTTAAGTTTTACCAAGAGAAAAAAAATAAAACAAAAACGAAGTTAATCCAGCTAGTGGAAGTTGAGCTACAGTTTGTTGAACTTTTCGGCTTCATTTTTTCGTTTAAAGTTAAATAAAAAACTCCAGTAAGCTACAATAATTTTTTGAATGCTATCATTTTATTCGTCTCGTCGAGTTCTACCTTTAAAAAAAATCATTGTCGTATGTCAATTGGTTCGCCAGAAATTTCAGAAAAACGTTTGCATTTTCTATTTCTTAAACATATTATAGCAAACGCTACCGCGTTTGCTATGATATTTTAAGTTCGTTTCCTATATACACTGATGTGAGATATCAGATCTCCTTGCTCTTCTCTTATAAAAATGCGTTTTAAATTTTATTGTTAGACTTTCTCAAAACGTAACTTTTACACGTTTAACAGAAAATGTAGCGCATTTTATTCCATTATCTCTTTCTGTATTTTCAAAGACTAACTAATACAGTGCGGCACTCATGAATACCAGCATTGGGGGGAATGCCTTGTGGGATGTGACAAGAACGAAAGCTGGGGGTGTTGCTAGAAATCCGGAAACAAATGCAGTTTCGAGATTTGAAGAGGCAGGCTTATAATTAAGTTTCAGAGTTAATAATGCTGAGAAATGCTTTCATAAATCTCAGACAACAGTTGAAATCCACTGTACACAAAGAATGGTTTAAAACATATTATGCTATAATTGACTTTGCTTATTATAATTTTTGCTACATTTAAATTTGTAAGTATTTACCGAGTGTTTATGCAATTAAATAAATTAGATAATTTTATTGAAGATCACCATAAAAGTAATGAATTAAAAAAAAAAAAATGTCGTTTCGGTGATGTTGTTTTTGTTAGGGCTGATTATGTAAGCGAGGGATTTAGGTCAATGCAGGGTGCCATCCGTGGCAGTCTTTCTAAGAGTCATTCCACAGTATTTGGCTTCACAAGTTTGAAAAAAAAGGTTTTATAAAAAGTTAAGTGTAATACATCATTTTAAAGCTTTAAATCTCTTCTATTAAAATTTATCCAAAATATTATTTTCTTTTTTAAATCAAATAAAAACTAGAGCATTTTTTGCAGCCATATAGAAAAATTTGGTCATAGGTCCCATACGTACCAAATAGCCTTGTGCCGTACGTAACAGAAATAATTAGCTTTCATCAATTAATGACGCAAATTAAAAAAATAATTTTAAAGTTAATTAATAAAATGTATATTTCTGCTTCTGCTCATTAAATTTATTTGTGAAAATATTAAATAAATTCAGAGCAAAATCCAAATTGCTAGAGGTACTTTTAAAACAATTTTTTGTGATGTCCCGTACGTAACACAACTTTATTAATTAAAAAATATATATGTATTGGCTCAAACAAAAATAAATTTCATAAGAATCTAGTTGAAGTGGTATATAATGCATTAAAAATAAATTGCAAACGTTCTCATTTATATTTTGATACTGAAAAAAGTACAAATATCTCAAAAATTTGCTGCGAAATGTCCCGTACGTAACACATGAATACTGTGGAATGATCCGTAAGTGCAGTCAACCCGCATTTTCGCAATCTAAGCAAAGTTTAAGAAAATCACGGAAAACTCTAAATGTTTAGGCCGACGAACACGACATGTGTTGGTATCTAGTATCTCTTGTCTACCATATATGAGAGTAGAACCTGTCAGCCGTTGGTGCGGTTGTGCAGTTTCAGGTTATGTAGAATCGGACCTTCATCAGCTGTAAAGCAGCATGTAGTTCAAAAGCAACTACATAGGATGAAGTAAATGATGTTTTTCGATATTCTACGGTGACTAACGGTGATATTATTTTTTATGGTGATCTTCAAAGTATTCGTCTATGTTATCTGACATCAGTTCTCTGTGCATTTACTGCTATTTGTTTATGAAATTGTGTAATTTTTTCTAATTGTTTATTACATTACACGCAAATGATTTAAAACTCCGATATTATCAGAAAATATTTTTAAAGCTCTTAAGATGTCATACATTCCAGTTCCTTATATTTAGAATATTATTGAAATTATTATTATTTTTTCTAAAATAATGCGGTTAAGCACAATTTAATTATTAAGTATTTTAACTATATCACTACTGGCAACTTATGTCGTATTAAAATTAAAAAAAATATATTAAAAAAAATTTAAATTAAAGTAGCAATTTGAAATTATTAAAAATTAGATTTAATTATTTTTTCATGAAAATGATTTTTTTTAAGTACAATACACTATTTGTTTTTTATTTTTATTTACTGACAACTAAAAATAATTAATTGCATAATAAAATAAATTTATTTTTCAGAAACTGAAGATTGAATATCTTAAAAGGCTTTAAAAAGCACTATAAGAAACTGCTAAAATAAAGAAAACACATAATAAGAAACTTCCCTATAATACAAAAACCACTATAAGAACCTGCTAAGTAAGAAAACAACTATAAATTTTCTTATTCCATTATATATTTTATTTGATATTTAACAAAATAAATAAGCTGAAAATGGTACATTTTCTTTTGTCTGCATAATTTTAATTGTACATATTTGTACAGTTATTTTCATTATATTAAAATTTCTTACTTCTATTGGATCAGCAAAAATGATTTCTCAACCGTAGTGTTGTTAACGTTCTTTTAAAAAATAATCAAAATTAAAAACTTTTCCTATTTTAAAATATTTACTTAATTTAATACTTAGTTATTTTTCTGTATTTTCCCAATCTATATAACGGATAGATATTCTGTACAATGTATGATTTGTGTTAAATATCCTTGTTCTAATTGAGATAGTGCGTGTGTTATTTACATTCTATTCATTAACGTATGTAAAATCATACTAAAAAAATGTCAAAAAGTTTAATTTTCTTTTCTTATATAACATATAATTGTAAGAAAACGATATGTGCTATTTTGTGGAGAAATCTTGCAAATTGTGGTTATAAGAAAATATATTTTGCAATATTAACAGCGAATCTGCTCATTAATTTCACCTTATTCCTTACATTCGTGTAAAAACTACAACAGCCCAGAACCTGGTCAATCCCCCTGCTTTTCCTGTGTGTAATTGTACCAATATCCGCTTTAATACTTAGTGTTCATTCTTACAGGGAAACTGAAAATATTGTGCTGAGTAATGACGGCAAAGGAAATACATTCGTGTGTGGTTGAGTTCACGCCTAATTGTAATATTTCAGTCCAGGAAATTAATGCTCGATTCCTTAATGGAAAACAACAATGCATAGACACACAGAATAGGAAATGGATATTTCGACAATAGTAGATAAATCAAGACAAAGAATTGTATTTTTTTTATATTTGAATGACTGGAAATGCTTATTTTTTTATAATATATGGCCAAACTCACATAAGTTTGATATCGCAGTCCCCCGTATTTCTCAGGGCATTCTCATTCAATGTTAAAATGTTTTTCTGTGATTGTTCTACAACATTGTGTTATTTCTATTGTGGAAATCTGTTTTTAACACTTTCCAACATAGTTGAAATGTATTTATGAATTCGATTTGTCTGCCTGTCTGCCGTCTGTCTGTCTGTCTGTCCGTGCTCGAACTCACGTAAATATATCAGGATTATCATGCAATTGATATATGATATCGAGGTTTACTATGACATGTTCGGTATTTCAAATGAAGTGTTTAGCACTTATAGTATTTTTACAGAGATATTTAAAATAATTCTTTTACATTATGCTCTATGGGGAAAAATCATTTGCGGATTATTTTACTAGTGTTACACAATTTCAAACATATTGAAATTGATATGTATCATTGAGGTGCACTATAAGAAGCTTACTATGGAATATGATGTGCACAGCACTTATAGTTCCTTTACAGGTACATTCATGTAATAAAATTGTTAAAAGATTAATTTTAGTAGGTTACAATAAGTATTATAAAAATAATTAATTTGTAATTTAATTTATAATGTACTGAATTATAAGAGTATAAAAGTAGAATTCAGATGTCTTTTACTTGTTGCGCCAGATCAATGATAAAATACGTTTTATCATATTTTAGCTCACACGCTATCAAAGTCTGAGAGCTAATGTACCAGCATGTTCTGTATGTACGTACGTATGTATGTATGTACGTATGTATGTACGTAACGCGATAACTCTTGATAGAAATATCGGATTTGCTTCAAATGTTCTATATAGGTTAATTCTGATAAGGCGCTTCCCTGATTAGTTTTGGTGGTTCATTGGTTAAGTATAAAGGAGGAAATGGAGGCTAATCCCCCTCCCCTTAATTTAGATAAATGGGTTTTTCATGCAGAATTATCGATTTGCTTCAAATTTGGGATACAGGTTTATTCTGATAAAGCCCTGATTAGATTTGGAGGTTCATTGGTTAAGTAAAAAGAGGGAAAACGGGGGGGGGGGAGAGCGGTGAAGCCCCAACCAAATTTAGCTAAATGGGTATTTTATGCAGAATTATCCGATTTGCTTCAAATTTGGTATGCAGGTTTATTGTCGATTTCTTTATTTTTCGCGGGGCATTATTCTTTGAAATGAGAGTATAATATACTATTAGTGTGAATAACCTGTGAGCTCATTGCCGTCAGTTTAACTGGGCACTTTTATTTTTATTTTTATATAAACTCCATGTAACAAACACAAATTTTAAATTTTTTTATAGTGTTTTCTTTTTGATAAGCATATATGAACTACGGAAACATTAGAACTGTCAAATTTCTGCTATTTTTATTGTGTGTTTAGCATACCAATTTCTGTTTGAAAAATTATTATTATTTTCATTATTATTATTTTTTAGAGCAGCTAAAAGTTTAGTACCAGAAATCACGCAGAAAATAGTTATATTTTATAGGTTCAGTTCTTGTTTAATACGAATATTGCAGACCTAGTTTAATATATAGATATCGGAAGATAAAAAAATGTAGTGCGTTGCGTAATACAGAGAGTAGGAAATGAATAGTTTCATATTTCCTTACGAAACAGAAATAAACAGTGAACCTTATATAACACAGAGAGGAAGGAATGAATATTTGATCAGAAATAAAATAATGTGACCATCTATATGAATCGTAGATATTTTTTGCGAATATTGGAAAAAAATCCGAAAATCTTTATGTAATAGTTAAATAAAGATAGTTTTCACACATTTTTCTATCGATTTTGACTTTTTCTATGATTTACATTTAAAGGGAAAAGAATAAAAACTATATGGCATCCATTTGGAATACGGTTTAGTTATCGTCTGCATTATTAAAAAATATTCTTTGCTTTAAAATGTAGCTAGTTAATAAACACTTGATCGAAGGCTATGTATTTGCGCTTTTCGAAGACAAATACTCGTATTCGATTATTAAAAAACGGTGGGAAAAGCATGGTTTTAATATTTCTACACTTAAAATAAGAGATATCTATACTAATATTATAAAGGAGTAAAGATTGTTTTTTGTTTGTTTGTTTGTCTGTAAGGGGTAATCTCTGAAACTACTGAAGCGATTTCAAAAGTGATGGTGGCAAATTGATGGTGACAATCCCTGCTCCAACATAGGCTATATTTTATGTCGGTGCCACTACCCCCAGGGGGGGTGCAAGAGCAAAAAACTTTCTAAAATTTCGATTTTTTTAATACTGAAAGAGCTAGAAACATCAAATTTGGCATGGTAGTTACTTATAAGATGTAAATGCTCTCTAAGAACAAATTCTAAAAAAATATGAAATTTAAAAGCGTGAGATGAGCGAAAAGCGTTCTAAAAACATTCTAAATTACAATTTCTATGGAATCTCTTGAACTACCAAACCGATTTCAAAAGTAATGGTGGTAAATTGATGGTGACAGTCCCTGCTCCAACATAGGCTATATTTTATGTCGGCGCCACTACCCCCAAGGGCGTGCAGGAGAGAAAAACGTTCTACAATTTCGATTTTTTTATACTGATGGTGTTAGAAACATTAAATTTGGCATGGTAGTTACTTATAAGATGTAAATGCTCTCTAAGAACAAATTCTAAAAAAAATAAAGGGTGAGATGAGCGAAAAGCGTTTTAAAAATATTCTATATTACAATTGCTATGGAATCTCTGGAACTACAGAACTGTTTTCAAAAGTGATGGTGGCAAATTAATGGTAACAGTCCCTGCTGTAACAGCTATATTTTATATCGGTGACACTACCACAAAGGAGGGGGGGGGAGTAAAAAAGCGAAAAACGTTCTAAAATTTCAATTTTTTTTTGGCATTAGTGTGGCTTAATTAGTAATTTCTTAATTATCTGTGGCAGTAAAATTTCCTCTAATGAAAATAGGCCAACGAATACCACTTGACATTTTTCAAGAATTACGCGAGCAAAGCTACGGGTTTTGCTAGTAATTAATAAAAAAGGAAATAAATGTCAAGATTTACATTTGACTGGAAAAAAAGGTAAAAATGCATACCCAACAAAGGTGCTTTCACCACTTATTATATCTAGCGTTGCATCTTATGTTTGTAAAGAAATTTCAAATCCCGAAATTACTCTAAAAAACTCTTTAAACATCTCTATAGAAACTGTAAAAAATTATAAAATCTGATTTAAAGATAATAATAATAATAATAATAAACCCGATGTCCACCGCCTAATGAGAAAACATGTTTCTCGACGTAAGAGAATGTGCAGATTGTTGTATGAAAATTATTTGGCAGGTGATAAATAAAAATATGCCGCTACAATTGATGAGGCTTTGATATATTTATCTAATTGCAATAGAAGCAGCTCAATTTACTACCGAAAAAGATGAGAAAATACATAAAATGTTGGTTAAGAAAAAACAAGGAACGTTTTGCTAAAGGTTTTATAGTTATTGCAGAGTTATTTTATAACGGAAAACCTAAAACTAGTCGTTGGGGGCACCGTAATACTTACCCATCATGGGTATGCATAATGTAAAATATTAAAATGAAAAATGCGTAAACTACTTATAAAATGCATTGCAATTCGAATAAAATCGTGGCTTGATGACGTCCTAAACTTTAAAGGCTCGGTTACTGAATTGCTTAAAAGAAACATCCTTATAACTCCAAAAACTATAATTCTATTAACTAGCGGTTTATTGCATCTGATTAGGCGTCTCATTTTCAATTAAAATATATCTTTGAATTGAAATTTGGATGAAATACAGGGTCATGAAAAATGAAGACTGTGGAAAATAGGATTACAAATATCTCGGCAAATAATTATCCGATCCACTTCATTCTTTATGCAAAATTTATGTTTTGTTTCTGGTATTTTATATTCACTCCTTAAAATAAACAATTTCGAAAATTTTTATATACCTTTTATCAGAACGAATATATCGAGAGCCAGAAAAAAATAGTTCCGGATAATCAAGGTTACTGAAATTCAATAAGCTTCTTCCTATTATTATATACTAAGTACATACCAAATTTCAAGTCTCTATCTCAAGTTTTTCGGGAGATAGAGCGTTTACAGACACACAGACACACAGACATACAGACACACAGACGGATGGCAATTATTTTTTTTCTAAAAATATGTGTTTCGGAATCTCCAGTGTCTGAAACGTGTAAATCCGTCAAAAATTGTTTTTCGATTTTCAAAACGATTACAAGACTTCGATGAGCAAGTAATAAAGAAAGTAGCAAAAAATGTGAAAATTAACTCGGCTTACTACCAGAAATATGTTTTAACACCTGCTTGTAAAGAAGACATTCCATCACTTTACCCAAACCATCTTCTTTGTGCCAGCAGGATAATGCAACCAGCGAGGCCTTTAAATCTACTGCTATATTTTTAGAAAAAATGAGAAATGAAATTGGAATTGAGGCTATTCCATTTAAATGCATCTCACCGAAGTTCGCCGACGTGGTCTCCTATGGTTTACCGGACATTTGCTCTTTTAAAATAAACTATTTATAAGCGGCATCTCTAAACATTGGATTGACTCCGAAAGATTGTAGTCGTGGAGTGGAACAAAATCAGATTTTATATTTTTTAGAAACAAGAATTTTCATGTTCAACAAACATGTTTTACAGACAAACATGATATATTAACAGCATTAATATTAAAATTAATGTTATTTTGTTACTCCCGCATGTGTAAATCCAGTTGCGCTGCTGAAAATGTTTAATTAAGGATTGATAGTTTTCCTAAAAAACAATATTCTGGATTGAGAAAACTGATTAATACACTATAAAAACTACTCGGAAACGTTTCCGAAAACCAATGGGAGCAAAACAAACTGGTTTTGTAAATGAGGGGGTTAGAATGACAGTGGGGTAATTCAAAAACTTTGCATATCAAGATAACCATATTTTCATTGAATGTATATTAATTTCTGTTCAATTTGCCAGCCAAATAAGTCGTAGTTCAATTAGTAAATCGTTAGAGGGCAAAACAAGATGGACCAATCAATGCAACAAGTTTCACAAAACCCTTCATTTCTAAAATCACTTTATTTTGACTTACTCCACTGTCATTCTAACCCCTTCAAATGATTCTTTAAATCACAAAAACATATCAGTTTGTGATTTTTTTAAAGATAAAGAACTATTTTCGGAATCATGAATAGCTCGGAAGATGTTATTGTATATTTCTTGTTCGTGTTTATATTATACTTTCGCAGATTAAGAAACATTTGATTTTTTTACAGCGCATTACACACGTGTAACTACTGTAAATCATTAAATTGATTGTAAAAATTTTCAAATCCTTTCAGAGCCTCATTTAAGAACTAGAGAAACAATTCCTGTCATTTCCTTTCGTGTTTAGCGTACCAATTTCCGTTTTAAGTACTACTTAATGTTCCTACCAATGTAGATCAAAGTATAGTGCTGAGTAATGACAAAAAATATTATAAATTCTTTTCGGTTCAGTTCACGCCTAATAAAAATGCAATTCAGGAAATGAATACTTGCATTAAAAGCAGTGCATCAGATTAATACATTGAGCAGGAAATGAATGCTTTTTCTTCGTCTATAATGGATAAAGCATGGCAAATGAAATATAGTTTTAGTATGTTTTTTACTTATCCATCATACGTAGTATAGGGTAAATCTTGTAATCGTTTTGAAAAATAGAATTTTTTTTTGTTGACGGATTTACACGTTTCAGACACTGGAGATTCCGAAAACATATTTTTAAAAAAAAATTGCCGTCCGTCTGTGTGTGTTTGTGTGTGTGCGCGTGTCTGTAAACGCTCTATCTCCCGAACAAATTGTGATAGAGACTTGGAATTTGGTATTTACTTAGTATGTAATAATGAGAAGAAGTTTATTGAATTTCAGTAAAATCGATTATCCGGAACTATTTTTTTCGGACTCTCGAAATATTCGCTCTGATATTCGTTCGAATCGAATATTCGTTTTTATGAAAGGTATATAAAAATTTTCGAAATTGTTTATTTTAAGGAATAGAAAATACAATAAAAAAAATTGCATGAAGAATGAAGTAGATCGGATAATTAGTCGCCGAAATATTTGTAATTATATTTTCCACACTCTTCGATTTTTCATAACCCTGTATTTCATTCAAATTTCAATTCAAAGATACATTATAATTGGAAACGAAACGTCTAATCCGACGCAGTAATCCGTTAGCTAATATGATTATCAATTTTGGAGTTATAAGGATGTTTCTTTTACGCAATTCAGTATACGAGCATTTAAAGTTTAGGACGTCATCAAGCCACGATTTTATTCGATTTTCAATGCATTTTATAAGTAGTTTACACATGTTTTATTTTCATATTTTACATTATGCATATCCATGATGGGTAAGTATTACGGTAGCCCCCAACGACTAGTTTACTCTTTTATTTAACTCAACTCGCTTCATGTATGTAAAGATGTATATTTATACTCTATTTTTCACTAACAACCTGATATGCTAAAAATCGTAAAAATATGTACAGATAACTTTTTCTGATGACATTACAACAATTTAATATTTTTAGAACTTATTTATAAATTAATAAATTAATTTTAAGGCACTTTTTGTTAGCCGGCCGCAGCTGATAAACCGCCAAATGATCTTTATAGTTACAACTGTTTACGAGTTACAAAAAGTAATGGAGTTAGGTATTCGCCAAACCACCCTCGCCAACATAAGCCAAATAGCTGTGAAAATGCAACAAGGAAATTTTAAACGCTAAAAAGCAGAATAAAACAAATAAAAACTGAAGAATATAATAATTGTTTTTAAGAAATACTCTTTCATGATTTAAAAATTTATTATTAATTAAATTATGAGTTATGAAAACAATTTAGAAATCCTTGATATATAGTTTAAGTAATACTTTTTTTTCCCTTCCCCTTGTCATTTCTTAAAAAATGAACACATCAAATATTATATATATATTTAATAATTTTACTCTTTCATGATTTAAAAATTTATTATTCATTAAATTATGAGTTATGAAAAACAATTTAGAAATCCTTGATATATAGTTTAAGTAATACTTTTTTTTTCCCTTCCCCTTGTCATTTCTTAAAAAATGAACACATCAAATATTATATATATATTTAATAATTTCACTTTTTCGTGATTTCTATCAAGCGTAAATAAAAGGAATGAATTTTTAATAACCGAGGTCCCACGCCAGATTACAGCACTGTAACGGAAATTTTTTGCAACTACAGAAATTAATGATAGGAAGTTAGGCGCAAATTTTAAGATAAACATTGAATACTTCTAAAAGAATGTTAAAAAAAAAAAAAAAAAAAACTTTTATTAAGATAAATGTTTAATGCTTTTAAAAGGGTGTTTTTTGAAAAATATTTTTACTTTTATACACATTTATACTCTTTTATTTAACTTTACACGCTTCATGTACGTAAAGATGGAAATTTATAGTCCGTTTTTTACTTACTTCCTGATATGCTAGAATTGTAATGGTTATAGGCGTAGATCTAAATTAGAGGGCAATACAGCAATTTAATATTTTTATAACTTAATTATAAATTAATAAATAACAATGGAGTTAATTATGCGCCAAAGGACGTTTGCTAAAATATTCCAGATGGCTGTGAAAAGTAAATGAAATACTTTAATCACTAAAAAGTAGAAAATAAATACAAATAAAAAATAGAGTGCAATAATAATAAAAAAAATGCTTTAATCAGTTAATTATTTTATGAATTTTATTTATTAAATTATGCTTATACGTTGAAAAAAAAACTTTTTTTAAAAAAAGCAAAAACTATTATTTTTAAATAAATTCCCTAGTTCGTGCTTTCTACCGAGCATAAATCAAAGGGGTATATTTCCCATAAATCGGAGCCTACTGCAAATAAACATATTGTAACGAAATTTTTATGGAACAACATAAATTGTTGTCAAGAAGCCGCCATTTTAAAGATAAACATTGACAGTATTCCGATAGAATTTGAAAATGTTTCATAATTCATTCCGTGAGACATGGTTTTATATTATTGTTTACATGTGATGATGTAGGCAGCTATTTTAAAGTTCTATATTTACGAAGTAATTGTGTAAATTTAAATGTGTCAAGTTAAATGTGTAAATTTACGTGTTTTTAAAGGGGAGGGGGAGGGTAAATGCTAGTAGCTAACATACTTTTGATAAATGTTTTTATATATACAGAATGCCCATAAAGGGCGCTCGAAATTTCAAATTAAGTAATAGATTAATTATAATTTTTGCAAATATGACATAAGAACCATAATCGTAATTTTTTAAGCTCACGCAAGATTATAAATATTGTTTACATTAATTTCAAAGAATAGTTTAAAGTTAGTCAATAAATAGCATTGCAATGTCTCAAACTTTTAAAATGCTAAAAATATAATTAAATTTTCAAAACACAATTTTTTTTCCTTATTCCGACTAATAAACAGAATGAAGAGTAAAATATGTTATTGATTCTTGGTCAATCTTTTATATTAGTTTGAGAATTCTGATAGTATGAGACTGTACAGCGCCATCTATTGACGAAAGTTTGCAGAATTTTTTACATTCCTCTGTACAAAATTAAAGAGGTGCCTTATAAATATTTCTCGGGTTTTAACTTTTAACTTACTATATTTAATTGTGTAATTGTAAATTTAGGTCGCCTTTTTTGGGATACCCTATATATATATATATATGAGTGTTCATACATATATTTATGTGTTAGACATTAACGTATGAGTTTTTGCAGATAATACTTTTAATTATCGTTCATTTTAATAATTCATTTTAATAGTTTGTGAGGCCCACGCTGGGACATTAGTATGGTCATTCACCATCACTCGTAGAACAAACTTGAAAGTACGTAAAAACACCGTCCTGCTTACATGAGAACACTAAATATATTTTAACCAAATCTGTGAAAAATTTGAGTCACTTAAATTTAAATCTGATAACGTAAAAAGCAATTAACTATAAGTAAATTAAACTGTAATACAATTTCGCCCTTGCTATAGCACTTTGCTTAATATAAAATCAACATGCTCGGATCCAGAAAGCACAATTGCATATTACTAATATAACACGAACTATATTTTACTGTGGAATTCGTGATTCCAAAAATAAACTTTATTCGAGAACAATCTAATTTGCCCGTTTTTTAATTGTGCCCGTCCATGCGCACATCAAGCTACTCAGGATTGGAACACTAGGGAACATTTCGTATTAATTCATTCATATAGCTACTGCTGTTACTAGCTGTTACCCGTGACTTCGTTCACGTAACATTAAAAGAAAAATAAATGTACTAATCAAGCAAAATATTTCACTCCCGATAATTAAAAACGTAAATAATTAACTAACTCTTTATCACATTTCATAGAAGTAACAGCGATATTTCTTTGTTATAGGGGCCTTGACATAAATCAGTTTAAAAAAGGTAAAATTTTGTGCCAAATAACCGCGAAAAGGAAACTGCAACCAATGGAAAAAGGACGGCCAAATAAAATCGTGTAAATCGACGAATTGGGTAAAAAGAAATGTCAATTTTACCTGATAAACCATTTTACTTTTAACGACTTTGAGAAACGTTTTAACAGCCATCATTTAAAAAATAGTTCATTGGAAATAGTATATGCTGTTTCCTTACATTCAATTCTTGTAAATAAGAATGAATAGTTCTACACCTAAATGCAAGGAGCTTCAATTGCAAAGCTTTTTGCAGCCCACAATTACATGCAAACGTAACACTTAAATTGCAAAGTTTTTTGCAACCCAAAAATATATGTAAACATGCATGTAATTTTCATTACAAATTAACATTTATTACGGTTCAAATTAAAATTAATTTGGATGCAAATTACATGTAAATGTTACGTTTGCATGTAATTTGGGGTTGCAAAAAGCTTTGCAATTGCAAGTGTTACGTTTGCATGCAACAGCAAATTTGTGTCCTTGGTTTAATCTATAGCTGAAACAAATCTTGATTTCTTGACAATATGCTGACAGGCAATTTTTGCTCTGCAGAATAAATTGATTCATAAAGTTTGAATATGTGGAAATGTGTTTTTATTTTTCGGAAATTTTACTGTAATCAAGATTTTTTTCCCACAACTATTCAAATTGAAAATAAAATAATTTTTTTCAATTTTAATGAGAAAATGGCATAAAAATATATTAATCCGTTTTATTTCTCCTTTTTTATCCACAAAAATGGAGTAATTTAAGTACCATTTTTAGAGAAATTTCGTTAAAATTTACAAAAAAAAATATTAATATATCGGAATCTAATTCAAAATTTTAAATTCTCAGAATTTATATGAAATTCTCGAATCAATGATAACCGGTGTTAAGTAAATCGCGTTGCATTAAGAGGAGTAGTTGCAAAATACACACAGTCAGATTTTAACTTAATAAACTTGTGTTCAATTTTCTTTTCCTAATAATTTTACTGATGCTTGTATTATTAATCACAGAGTTCAGGGAATAAATAGAGATGAAATGTTCATGTTTGGCGTGATGCTGAAAATGTAACCCTACAGTTGGCCCAAACAACTGGCGACTTGCTTTGAAAACCTCTCCCCGTCCATTGAATCCAGTCATTGTTCCACGTGCAGCCTCTCTCCATCCAATGAAGTCAGCCCTTGGGCCTAATGATTTCAGCGATAACCGGCTTCATATTGCAAGCCGATTTTACGGTTCATTACCTCTCTATTTTTTCACTGTACTCAGTGATTATTAATGCATGAAATTGATACACGCTCCATTTGAAACATATCTAAAAAATCCCGTTTTATTATGACGTCACTTTGATCCCAAAGAAATCTCTTTTCAATGATATAATTCTTGTTAATTTTCTTTTCCTGGCATTTTTCCTGAATTTTAGCAGAAAACTGACACCTGTTCGTAACTGATATTCAAGCTTATTATTAATCAGTATCAAAAAAATATTTGAGTTATTCATCTTAAATATGACGTCCATTATGTATATACTTTTATTATACACTGATAGTCATGCTCTTTGTAATATTACGAATATTTGAAAATACATGTTTTATTTATGACGTCATATTTGTCGTCTTATTGACGTCATATTTATGACGTCATTATTTTCAAGCTAAGAAGGATCCTTTTCATAGTTCCATGGTTCAAGCGAAATATTTTTCTTAATAATATAATTATTGTTAATTCTTCTTTCTAATTATAACGCAGTTTTTGCCAGAAAAAGACCTTTTTAATGTAAGCGATATTCATACTTCATGTATAATAACGAATACTCCATATTGTTGTTTCAAATATCACAGAAGTTCATCTTCTTTTGAATTATTTTCATTTTTCACGTGAAAATCGCTCAATTGAAACTTAATTGTTGAGGAAAAAATATTTTTCCGCATTTTTATTTATTGGCAACGATCAAAGCCCTAGCAACGATAAAGTAAAATGGTTAAATTTTATCTAAAAATGTCCATTGATTCTCTATGAAAATAATCAAATTTTGAATTATTAAGAAAATTATTTGAATAAAATAAACAAAAACCAGTCTATGTTCATTTCCGGGTTGTAATCCACCTATATGCAAAGATACAGGGCCATTAATTTCTCCATTTTGACGCTGGCTTCAGCCTAACATTTGCACACAATCGGATTTATAATATTATTAGGATGTTCTGTAATTTCTTTGAACTAGCTCTATTCCTTCAGCGTTAAAACAGCAATAAAATAGTGTAGTATTATAATGGAAAAATATACTTTCAGCAGAATATTTTTACTTTTGCAATATAGTTAACTTTTAATCATTCTTCTACTACAATTTCTTTATAAATTTTCTTTGCCCAAAGTATTTGATGATAATCCAAAGTAATACATATTTTACTTATATCCAATTTAGTAATATATATATATATATATATATATATTACTAAATTGGATATAAGTAATATATATATTACTTTGGATTATCATCAAATACTTTGCGCAAAGAACATTTATAAAGAGAAGAATGATTAAGAGTTAACTAAATTGCAAAACTTAAAAATTCTGCTGAAAGCATATTTTTCTATTTTAATACTACACTATTTTATTGCTATTTTAACGCTGAAAGAATTTAAAGAATTATGCAATAGTTTAGTAAAATTGCTATAAAAAAACAAGACTGCGACATTACATTTTTCATTATCTTATCAGGCATGTAAAAACTTATAAAATTCTTATAAAATTAGTTCCAAATTATAAATTCCTGCACATCAAGATTTATTCATTTTTTTTACTTTTATGAGTATGAAACAGACTTAAACTGAAATGACCCCCACCTCCAACCTAGCAATGAGATATTCTGTAACTTTGTTCATTTAGTAAAACCCCTTACAATTTTTAACTTTACATTATCACTAATTTCCAAAGAATAAATGTATTAATATTGAATTATAAATAATTAAACTTTTAACTCTATTTATTCTATTAATTTTGAATTATAAATCAAATATGTATTTAGATGACTGATAGAAGGTAATGCAGTTACAAATCTGAACAATTCCTTTTAAAAGATCAAAATTTTCAATTTTAATTAACTTAATGCAGAGAGGTTTCGAAAATTTACACAATAGTTTAGTAAAAGTGCTGGACAAGAAAGAATACGACAATAAATTTAAACTTTGTAACATTATCTTCTCAAAGTTTTCTGCTCATAATGTTTTTTAGTGTTTCCTTATTTAAATGCGGTCATTTTGTGGAAAAATTATGGAAATGTTTGGAACAACTTGTTTCTTAAATGCAACACAACGTTAATATATTGTTACATTGTTTGAAAAGTAGACACTTTTGTAAATTATTTTGCAAAATTTAAAACAACATATTAAAAATACGATAAATTTATAGGAATAATATTATATGCACATAAATTTAGTATGGTAATAATAATCTAATATGCAAATCACAATTAGTATGCATTAAACCTATCGGTTTTTAAGAAAATTCTTATTAATGAAACAATTAAAATGTAATTGGAATATTATAATCTGTTATAATTATTACTTTTACTTTTAAACATATAGTTTTAATATTTTTTTTATAATTAGTCCTTAGAAATTTCAGATTAAAACAGATTACAAATAATTTAAATATAAAGCATATAAGGACATATTTTAGAGAATATGTATACGTTTTCTCTTTACATGAGAAAAATAATTTCTTAAATAATTTGAATGTTTAAGACAAGATCGCTTACCCACAAGGAAATTGACACAACTTAACAAAATTAATTTTGCATTTTGTTCTACTAATACGTTTGTCTTAGATGTATTTTGCTATAGGAAAAGTATCATAAGTGTAGTTATCCGGAAGAAGTCTAGATTACGCTATGTGTAACTTTGCTACCACAGAAGGGAGAAAAAGGTGGGTCGGTGATAAATTTACTCAATCCCCCTTATCTCTTCGAAGCGTTGATTATTAAGTGTTTTATCATTTTATGTAAGCTTTTACAGCTGCATATAAGTGCTATAGTTTTATGTTACAGAAAAAAACATGGCCATAACCAGATGGGAGGATCCCCTTAGCAGCTTCTTGAACGACCCTGTAGACTTAATAATCTATCAATACTAATGTCTATATGAGATTTAAAAATTTAAAAATTTCATAATCAAAAACATTAGAGTAGAGAGTAAAAGAGCAGCTGTGAATTAGCCTAACCAAAAACATCAATGTTGCCCTCTGACTTTGCCAACTGGTTACGTCCCTGATAAATAAAAAAAAAATTAAATTTTCTTTTACCTCTCCTCTTTTTGAGTTGTGTCACTTTTCTTGCGGACGAGTGATACTTAAATGAATCACATTCACATTTCTCATTTTCTGAAACAGCCTGGGCTTCTTTCGCTTCCTCTGTAAAATGCGAAATTGTTTTGTTGAGTCACTATTCTTGCAGGTGAATGATATTTAAATGCATGACATTCTTAATTTTTATTCTTTAAAACAGTCTTTGTTTCTTTTGCCTCTACTATGAATTGCAGTATTTTTGAGTTATGTCACTTTTCTTGTGGCTGAATGATATTTAAATGCATGTCATTTACATTTTTTATTCTCTGAAACTTTCAAGGCTTCTGTTGTCTCTCCTGTAAAATGTGGTATTTTTGAGTTGTGTCACTTTTCTTGCGGGTGGGTGATATTTAAATGCATGACATTAACAGTTCTTATTCTCTAAAAACAGTCTGGGTTTCTTTTACCTATCCTTTAAAATGTGGTATTTATGAGTAATGTCACTTTTAATTTGTAGGTGAGTGACATTTAAATGAATAACATTCCCATTTCTTATTCTTTGAAACTGTCTGGACTTCTTTTGCCTCTCCTGTGAAATAAAGTATTTTTGAACTGTCACTTTTCTTGCGGGTCAGTGATATTTAAATACATGTCATTCACATTTCTTGTTCTCTGAAACAGTCTGGGCTTCTTTTGCATCTACAGGAAAATGTGGTATTTTTGAGTGTGTAACTTTTCTTGCGGGTGACTGATATTTAAATGCACAACATTCACAGTTCTCATTCTTTAAAAACCGACTGGGCTTCTTTTACCTATCCTGTAAAATGTGGTATTTTTGAGTAATGTTACGTTTCTTGCGGGTGAGTGATATTTAAATGCATGCCATTCATATTTCTTATTCTCTGAAACAGTCTAGGCTTGTATTATCTCTCCTGTAAAATGTGGTATTTCTGAGTTGTGTCACTTTACTTGCGGTTGAGTGATATTTAAATGCATAACATTCACGTTTCTTATTCTTTGAAACAGTCTATGCTCCTTGTAATCCGGTTAAACTGGTTATACCCTAATATTTCCTTTCCACTGAAATCTGCATGAAAATTTTTGGCATTAAGTAGTTACTACATAAAAACATTTTTGTTTAAAAAAATAAATAGAAACAACCTGATCTGAACAAACAACATGTTTTCATACAAATAGTTTAACTAAACACTTCTAAGACTGACATAAAACTCTCGAGTATTTATGTACTTTTTATCATATTAAATGACAAAATACTCTCAAACTATTAAAATGTATTATAAAAAATATTAAATATAAAAGCTTCTTTTAGAATTTTTTAGCCCTCTTTTTTTATTTGCTTACAACGGAAAACTAATTTTAATGCGCCATTTGCTGTTGAAGTTTTTTCATTTAAGAATTACAAACTTTGTGTTCAGTGCTTTTTTTATACCATAAAATTCACATTTCAGTGACATTTTAAATACTACAGAGAAATAAATCTTTAAGTGTTTGAGTTCACAATAACACAGAATATAAACGTTTATTTGTATTGAACTTTAATATATTTATTTTAAGAAACACATTTAGTTTCATAATATTATTATTTTCTTCTGCATTTAAAAAAGAATGAACTTTCATTTGCATTACTTCATTTCAATTCTTCGATATAGTAAGTGAATTCGACTTTACTTATTATCTGAATATCATTAAAACTTTCCGCATAGAATAAATATTAGGCCTTTCACCTAAATAGTGATTAAAGTTGACTAAGAAAATCAAAGATTCGGAATCTCTTTAATGAAAAGAATAAAGTTTCCTGATTAAAACAATGAGATGTGTTTGTTTGCTATTAGTTTAATCTTAACAAAAGAATAGAAGATTAAAGAAATAAACTAAGGAAACTAATATTTGTTCCAGTAGTTTTGTATTGCCTAAATGTTGTAGCTTGAATAATATTAATAATAATAGAAAACAATTCACATTTATTAATATTTATATAATTGAAAATTATATTGAATATTAGGCCTTTCACATAAATGGTTATTAAAATTGTCTAAGAAAACCAAAGATTCGGAATCCCTTTAATGAAAAGAATAAACTTTCCTGATTAAAACAATGAGAAGTGTTTGTTTGCTATTAGTTTAATCTTAGCAAAAGAATAGAAGATCAAAGAAATGAACGAAGGAAACTAATATTTGTTCCAGTAGTTTTGTATTGCCTAAATATTGTAGCTTGAATAATATTATTAATAATAGAAAACAATTCACATTTATTAATATTTATATAATTGAAAATTATATTGAATATTAGGCCTTTCATGTAAATGGCTATTAAAATTGTCTAAGAAAACCAAAGATTCGGCATCCCTTTAATGAAAATAATAAACTTTCCTGATTAAAACAATGAGAAGTGTTTGTTTGCTATTAGTTTAATCTTAGCAAAAGAATAGAAGATTAAAGAAATGAACGAAGGAAACTAATATTTGTTCCAGTAGTTTGTGTTGCCTAAATATTGTAGCTTGAATAATATTAATAATAATAGAAAACAATTCACATTTATTATTATTTATATAATTGAAAATTATATTGAATATTAGGCCTTTCACATAAATGGTTATTAAAATTGTCTAAGAAAACCAAAGATTCGGAATCCCTTTAATGAAAAGAATAAACTTTCCTGATTAAAACAATGAGAAGTGTTTGTTTGCTATTAGTTTAATCTTAGCAAAAGAATAGAAGATTAAAGAAATGAACGAAGGAAACTAATATTTGTTCCAGTAGTTTTGTATTGCCTAAATATTGTAGCTTGAATAATATTAATAATAATAGAAAACAATTCACATTTATTAATATTTATATAATTGAAAATTATATTGAATATTAGGCCTTTCACCTAAATGGTTATTAAAATTGACTAAAAAAATCAAAGATTCGGAATCCCTTTAATGAAAAGAATAAACTTTCCTGATTAAAACAATGAGAAGTATTTGTTTGCTATTAGTTTAATCTTAGCAAAAGAATAGAAGATTAAAGAAATGAATTAAGGAAACTAATATTTGTTCCAGTAGTTTTGTATTGCTTAAATATTGTAGCTTGAATAATATTATTAATAATAGAAAACAATTCACATTTATTAATATTTATATAATTGAAAATTATATTGAATATTAGGCTTTTCACATAAATGGTTATTAAAATTTTCTAAGAAAACCAAAGATTCGGAATCCCTTTAATGCAAAGAATAAACTTTCCTGATTAAAACAATGAGAAGTGTTTGTTTGCTATTAGTTTAATCTTAGCAAAAAAATAGAAGATTAAAGGAATGAACTAAGGAAACTAATATTTGTTCCAGTAGTTTTGTATTGCCTAAATATTGTATCCTGAATAATATTATTAATAATAGAAAACAATTCACATATATTAATATTTATATAATTGAAAATTATATTGAATATTAGGCCTTTCACCTAAATGGTTATTAAAATTGACTAAAAAAACCAAAGATTCGGAATCCCTTTAATGAAAAGAATAAACTTTCCTGATTAAAACAATGAGAAGTGTTTGTTTGCTATTAGTTTAATCTTAGCAAAAGAATAGAAGATCAAAGAAATGAACGAAGGAAACTAATATTTGTTCCAGTAGTTTTGTATTGCCTAAATATTGTAGCTTGAATAATATTATTAATAATAGAAAACAATTCACATTTATTAATATTTATATAATTGAAAATTATATTGAATATTAGGCCTTTCATGTAAATGGCTATTAAAATTGTCTAAGAAAACCAAAGATTCGGCATCCCTTTAATGAAAATAATAAACTTTCCTGATTAAAACAATGAGAAGTGTTTGTTTGCTATTAGTTTAATCTTAGCAAAAGAATAGAAGATTAAAGAAATGAACGAAGGAAACTAATATTTGTTCCAGTAGTTTGTGTTGCCTAAATATTGTAGCTTGAATAATATTAATAATAATAGAAAACAATTCACATTTATTATTATTTATATAATTGAAAATTATATTGAATATTAGGCCTTTCACATAAATGGTTATTAAAATTGTCTAAGAAAACCAAAGATTCGGAATCCCTTTAATGAAAAGAATAAACTTTCCTGATTAAAACAATGAGAAGTGTTTGTTTGCTATTAGTTTAATCTTAGCAAAAGAATAGAAGATTAAAGAAATGAACGAAGGAAACTAATATTTGTTCCAGTAGTTTTGTATTGCCTAAATATTGTAGCTTGAATAATATTAATAATAATAGAAAACAATTCACATTTATTAATATTTATATAATTGAAAATTATATTGAATATTAGGCCTTTCACCTAAATGGTTATTAAAATTGACTAAAAAAATCAAAGATTCGGAATCCCTTTAATGAAAAGAATAAACTTTCCTGATTAAAACAATGAGAAGTATTTGTTTGCTATTAGTTTAATCTTAGCAAAAGAATAGAAGATTAAAGAAATGAATTAAGGAAACTAATATTTGTTCCAGTAGTTTTGTATTGCTTAAATATTGTAGCTTGAATAATATTATTAATAATAGAAAACAATTCACATTTATTAATATTTATATAATTGAAAATTATATTGAATATTAGGCTTTTCACATAAATGGTTATTAAAATTTTCTAAGAAAACCAAAGATTCGGAATCCCTTTAATGCAAAGAATAAACTTTCCTGATTAAAACAATGAGAAGTGTTTGTTTGCTATTAGTTTAATCTTAGCAAAAAAATAGAAGATTAAAGGAATGAACTAAGGAAACTAATATTTGTTCCAGTAGTTTTGTATTGCCTAAATATTGTATCCTGAATAATATTATTAATAATAGAAAACAATTCACATATATTAATATTTATATAATTGAAAATTATATTGAATATTAGGCCTTTCACCTAAATGGTTATTAAAATTGACTAAAAAAACCAAAGATTCGGAATCCCTTTAATGAAAAGAATAAACTTTCCTGATTAAAACAATCAGAAGTGTTTGTTTGCTATTAGTTTAATCTTAGCAAAAGAATTAATTAAAGATTAAAGAAAATAATTAATGATAAAGAAAAAAGAATAAAGAAAAAAGAATTAATTAATGATTAAAGAAATGAACTAAGGAAACTAATATTTGTTCCAGTAGTTTTGTATTGCTTAAATATTGTAGCTTGAATAATATTAATAATAATAGAAAACAATTCACATATATTAATATTTATATAATTGAAAATTATATTGAATATCAGGCCTTTCACATAAATGGTTTTTAAAATTGACTAAGAAAACCAAAGATTCGGAATCCCTTTAATGAAAAGAATAAACTTTCTTGATTAAAACAATGAGAAGTGTTTGTTTGCTATTAGTTTAATCTTAGCAAAAGAATAGAAGATTAAAGAAATGAACTAAGGAAACTAATATCTGTTCCAGTAGTTTTATATTGCCTAAATATTGATATTTGAATAATATTATTAATAATAAAAAACAATTCACATTTATTAATATTTATATATTGAAAATTATCAATTAACCATTTAAACATTTTGTTGTATGTATTTTTAATCTAGAAAAAATTTCTGTCTAGCTAAATTATTGAAGATTTTAGAATGTGAATGAATATTCTTTTTTAACTTTCACAATTTTCGATAATTACGAATTATTAATTCAAAAGTTATTACCTTCTGTTTAAACAAGAAAACATTGCATATATATATGTATATACATTATTTTCTTATATAATAATTATATTATAGTCTTAATTTATTTTATCTTTATTTTTTTTTCAGTAATTTATGCGCTGAATTTATGAATTTTACTAACTTTCAGGTATTTTTCTTCAATAAATTTTATTTGTTTACATTTTGCCAATTTGTTTCCAGAAAATTAATAATTGGGAATAACAAAAAATATTTTTGAAAATAAAAAATTTTAAATAAAAATACAGTTTTAATGTACAGAAAGGCTAAAAATTTGCATATGATGTATATTGACATTCTTAGTGCATGATCGAAATAACATGTTTCTCAAATTACAAATACGTCAAAGCATTTGTATAGTTTTAAGCAATAGTATCTCATAGTACTAATTTATAGTTTTTGAAATAGAGGAAAACTGTTTAAAATAAGTGGTATTACAAATAAATAATGGAATCTGAAAGAAAATGTTTTCCAGAAAATTATTTTTTAACCAAATGTTATTGTGAGGCTCGAATAAATAAGACAAACGAAATTTCATTGTATAATAAAGGCCTATTTCCTTGAGTTTCCTTGAGAGCCGAGAAATTAATTCTAATAATCCAAAAATAATTCCGTCGCAATTCCTTCTTTCATTCTGTCTATTCACAATCGCAATCTAATATACTACGACCAATCGTGAAACTCAGAAGTGGGATAAAGCCTTGTGGGAAGTGTCAAGTAGACATGTTGGGGTGTCGAAGCAGTCCAGGAACAGAAGCTGTTTCAAGATTAGAAGTAGCATGAATGTAATTAAGTTACAAAGACCATCTCGCGGTAGAAAATGTTTTAATCAACACCAGAAAACAAAGATTGTGTTGCGTAGTTAGGTCATAGATGAAATATTTTGTTATAAACATGTGCAGTAATATTTATACCTAATTTTTAGCTACTATATATTAATCTATTGAGAATGACGTTTCGTAACCTCGTGATTTTTTATATTATTTAATAATTATTGTAACATATTCCTTTAAATCCATAAAAACTTTTCGATATGTAAATGGAATAATTTTCTAGATATGAAAGAATTTTAATAGGACTATCAGAAATGCATGAATAAGGCATGAAGCCTATTTAATCTTTAAATGAAAGTTTCTTTCGCTGGTGTTTCTCTGATTGTTGAGAAATCAACTATAATAATCCAAAATAATTCCTTTGTATTTTATTAATTCTCTCTTCTCTATTCACAATGGCAACCTAATACAATGTAACCATTCGTGAAACTCAGAAGTGGGGTAACCTTATCGGAAGTGGGAAGTAGACATGTTGGGGGTGTCGAAGCAATCCGAAAGCATTAGCTGGTTCTAAATTAGAAGTAGCATGAATGTAATTAAGTTTCAAAGACCTCACTGTGTGAAATGTTTTAATTGATCCCAGAAAATAAAGATTGCGATGTGTACTTGCGGCATAGGTAAAACACGATGTTATAAAAATGTAATAAAAATGTATATAAATATGTATATATATATGTATATAAATATGTATATAAATATGTAATAAATATGAAATAAATATTATATGTATGCATAATTTGTAGCTATATATAAATCTATTGAGAATGATTTTTTGTTATTATAGGAATTTGGTACTTCTCTATTATCCCGTCGACCACTTTTCATAACAAAAAAATATCACCAAACTGTAATGCCAAATAAAAGGAATATCAAATTGGAATATCAAAATAAATAAATAAATAAAATATAAGAATTTAAGGACGCAATTGTTACTTTAATTAATGAAATAACTAACAAATCAGTAAATCATAATGAAAAATACACGCAAATGTCGAATTAAAAACCACTTGATGATATAACAAACATGTATAATGCTTCTGACATCAAGTCAATGGGATTGAATTTTTGGCGTTTAATCTTACAGTTTGGCGATTGTTTTTTGTTATGAAAAGGGGTCGACGCGATAATAGAGAAATACCGGAAATTTTTATATTCTTATTATTATCATTACGTGTATCTTTATATCTATGGAAAAATGGCGATATGTAAAGGAAATAATTTTCTAGAGATGAAATAATTTTAACACATTGACCGCCATGACACACGAACGTCCTGCGTTACCATGTCACACGAATACATTCGCAATCAATATTTTTATTGGCGACAATTTATTGCTATGAAATGGTCGATAATTTATTACCATGTATTGATAAAAAGAATCCTCCAGGCATGTTTAGTTATTTCAGTTTGGCGTTCAACGTGCAAACTAAAATTTGATATTTTTGAGTTAAAAGTGTAATAAATTAACATTTTGTATAAAATTAATAAACACTGCCGAGATTGTGAATTGTGAACCGAATCGATAAAAACTCAATACCGCTTTGGCTGCAAAAAATGCACTTCGTCATATCCTGTTTCGGTTAATATGTTAAAATGATTTTACTATGAGAAGTGCATGAATAAGACATGAATCATATTAACCTTTAAATCAAAGTATATTTTGCTGACTTTCACTGAGTGCCAAAAAATTTCTTCTAATAAGCAAAATTTGTTCTTTCTATTTGGGTTAGATAGTTTTAGGTTGTTGAAACTACCACCAGATAAAAACGCTAAAACGTGTACTCTTTCTGACTTGTTTTACTTAAAAAACTGTCATTCAGGCAGTGGTATAACGTATTGTGTAAGAAGCTTAAAACACTATGTACATAAAAATCATCTAAGATGTGTTCCAACCTGCATTCAAAACTACTTATAATCACATTATTATCCAATGCTAAATGTTTCAGCAAATGTTTTATAAATAATTATATTCAAGGTTATGATTTTATGTTATGTGTGTTGATATCATTATTCTGCATTTGCATGATATTCAACAATTTAATAAATTTGTGCTTTCATGTTAAGAAGAAATAATTTTTAAATTGGACAACCTACAGAACTTAAAGTTTTTTAATTTATTTTTATTATTTCATTTACTATTGAGGTATTTCGTATCCATGCTTTCTCATGGAATAACATTCCAACAGCATTCACAACGTAATATTTTGCAACTGGAACTGCAACTCAGATGTGAAACCATGTGGGACGTATCAGTGTAATAGTGTCAATAGTCAAGTTACAGTGACAGCCCCGAGGTGTGAAATGATTTAATTCACACAAAAGCTAAAGTTTGTGTGAAGTACATTAAGAATAGATTAAATTTTATTATATTGTAAGTATTTGTAATAATATTTATGTATAGTGTTTAATTGAACTATACATGAAGAAGTTAAGAATGATGTTATGCTTGCAGGCGATTTCTACTACAGTTTTCTAATTATTGTTCTAGCAGCTTTAAATCTGTAAAAAAAATAACAATGTATAAATGAAATAATTCTAAATCGCAATATACTAGGATAAATGTATAGATGACACAAGAATGATGTTTATCTTTAAAATGAAAGCCTTATTTCCTGAGTTTCTCTGAATGCCGAAAACTTAATTTTAGTAATCCAAAATAATTCTGTTTTATTTCATTCTTTCATTCTCTGTATTCATGTATTCACAATGTCAACCTAATGTACAGCGACTGTTCTGAAACTGGGAAGCGGGGAAATGCCTTGCGGGAACAGTCAAGTAGACATGTTGTGAGTGTTGAAGTCCGGAAACAAATGGTGGTTCGAGATTATAAGTGGCATGAATGTAATTAAGTCATAGAAAAGATCTTGCGGTGTGAAATATTTTAATTGACCCTAGAAAACAAATATTGTGTGGTCTACGTGAGAATAGATTAAGTCTTAATAGAATATAAATATGTGCAACAATATTTAAACATAATTTATAACTATACAATTCATAATTCATTAAGATAGTTTTTTTTTTTTTTGTATAGGATTTTTTTTACTGTATGGTAATTTCCGTGACGTGTAACTTTAAATATAGTATAGAAATAGAGATATCTAAAAAATGACTGTCTAAAATAGATATTATTATAAAAGAATGTTTTTATGAAAGTGCATGTATACTACATGAATGAAATTTAATCTTAAGATAAAAGCCTTATTTTCTCGATTTCCCCGAGTGAAGAGAAATTAGTTTTAATAATCCAAAATAATTCCAATGAATTTCATTCTTTTATTTTCTCTATTCATATATTCGCAATGGCAACCTAATTTACTGTGATTCTTAAAACACAGAAGTAAATAATCCTTGTAGAAAGTGTCTAGACATGTTGTGTGTGTTGAAGACGCTCGGAAACAAATTCCGTTTCGAGATTAGAAGTGAAACGAGAATGGGGATATAATTAAATTACAGGGACTATTTCGTGGTATGAAATATTTTAATTAACCCCAGAAAACAAAGGCTGTGTGGTGTACATGGAAAATGTATTAAATCTTGTTTATTAACTATTTAACTATGGCAATAAATTTTTATCCGTAATTTCTAACTATACTACTGATAATATGTTAAAAGTGAGTTTCCGGTCATTGTTCTTATTGTTTTATAGTTACTATTGATTGCAACTTTAAATCTCTCCATATTGTGAAAATCTGTGTTTCAAATATTTCATTACATCAAAATTGTAGTAAGTGAACATGAAATATCTGTTGAAAGCATTACGAACAACTAGAAAAAAATATCAACTTTGCTTTAGACAACATTTTCTTCCTTACATATGTCTGACTTTTGTTTGATTATTCTTCTGTATTCAATTAGAAAAATCTTTGTTAAGTCTGTGTTTTAGTAATCCAAAATAATTCTATCATATTTCATTCTTTCATTCTCTGTATTCATGTATTCACAATGACAACCTAATATACTGCGACTGTCCTGAAACTGGGAAGTGGAGGGAAGTCAAGTAGACACGTTGCAGATGTCCGGAAACAAATAGTAGTTCGAGATTAGAAGTGGCATGAATGTAATTAAGTCACAGAGATGATCTCGCGGTGTGAAATATTTTAATTGACCCCAGAAAACAAAGAATGTGTGGTGTACATGAGAATAGATTAAGCCTTATTAGAATATAAATATGTGCAACAATATTTAAACATAACTTATAACTGGACAATTCATAATTTATTAAGATAGTTTTTTTTTTTTTTTTTTTTTGTATGGGATTTCTCTTACTGTATGGTACTTTCCGTGACATGTAAATTTAAATATAGTATAGAAATAGAGATATCTTAGAAATGACTGTCTAAAATATATATTATTTTAAATGAATGTTATTATAAAAGTGCATGTATACGACATGAATGCAATTTAATCTTAAAATAAAAGCCTTATTTTCTCGATTTCCCCGAGTGAAGAGAAATTAGTTTTAATAATCCAAAATAATTCCATTGAATTTCATTCTTTTATTTTTTCTATTCATATATTCGCAATGGCAACCTAATTTACTGTGATTCTTTACCGTTTAAACGCCGTACTATGAACGGATCTTCCTATTAATATAAAATTTTAGAATTATGCTTCTTTAAAGCACCTTTATCTATTACAATAATAAAATTTCGGAAAACAAAAATTCTTATTTTTTTGCTATGTTCCATTATTGGAACATTGGCGTTTCGTTGGTTATATTTTTATACAAAATTTTCAACAGAAAGAAATATTCAGTACAGAGAATATTTTGTGGTATTTACTGAGTATATATATGTATTATTACACAATTAACATGTATTATTACATAATTAATTAATATTAAAATATAATAAAATACATGATTTTGGAAAATCAAAACAAAATCCTTCAATTACATTAATTTCTAGTGTCCATGATATGTTAGGAAACAACTTTGATGAATGCGTTTATCGCACTGAAAACATTCTTTGTTGTGTTTTTTTTACAAACTACGCCACGTCCTTGACATGTAGGTACAATGTAATGTCCATCAGATATTCTTACTTCTTTTTTCACATGACTACGGGCTCCATGATTAATGACCAGACGCTCTTTTCTCCGTAAAAGAAAAGTTGTAATTTGCCTACGAAATTCCAAATGCGATATTTTGATGTCATTCACCTCAGAGTGTATAATCCAACTTGAAACAACTGCCATATTTAAAGCATTTATGAACAGATTCCACCACCATTTCTTAATCCTCATTTTTGGCCTATAACTGCCTAAAAGTTTATCCAAAACGTCAACGCCTCCCATGCCTTCATTGTATTTCTTGATAATATGAGGTTGTGTAACATCAATTTTGCATTTATTTCCATTTGAATATCTTTTTGCTGTTCCAACGGGTTCATGTGTGTAGCAGTTAGATGCTACTGTGACCGCCGCATTATCGTTGTAACTGCAGATATATACCGCTCCATCGGAACGAAAATCATAATTTCCCCTGTCTTCTTTAGCGAGTTCTTTTTTAGATTTCAATGGACAAAGGGCAGTGCGATTTTCACGAATTGTGCCTGTCGCTCGTATTCCACGTTTTGCAAGCTCCGAAATTAAATCGTAGGAAGTAAAAAAGTTATCGAAGTATATTTCATGCTTTGAATTTTCTTGCAAGTTAGATAATAATTCGTTCACAACTCTCGAACCTAACTGTACAACGGACGAGGACCCTTTTCTTCCACTGTATATCTCCATAGCGTATGGATATCCATTTGATGAACACATCATCCATATTTTAAATCCAAACCTAATAGGTTTTCCTCTGATAAACATTTTGCATGTATGCCGGCCATAGTACGGGACCATTGATTCGTCAATGCTCAACTTCTCGTGCCAGATTCCAAACTGTTGCAGATTTTTAAATAACTCTTCATATATCGGTGCTATTTTACCAAGTTTATCATCTTTTTTCAATTGATTATTGTCCATCAAGTGAAAATACTTCTTCATCTTTCTAAAGCGATTGCGAGTCATAACAGTTGGAACAATAGTAACGGACGTATCCTCCGCTGTGCTCCAATACATATCTTCAGTCGGAACAGAATGATATCCACTTAGAAGAAGTATACCAAAAAACTGCAAAATATTTTCAGATACTACTTCAATATCTTCTCCTTTTTGTAAAACGTACAATTTTGTCATTTTAGCGAGGAGTTCAATATAGTTATGAGGCAAAATTAAAAAAAATAGGTTGATAGGTGACAGATTTACTAAGTTAGGAAACGTCTGCAAAATTGTTTCGATTCTGTTTGATACAATAGGTTTTTAAAATCACATTTTCTCTTCCATGCAATTTTCTTTTTAGGAGATTTTTTTTACTTTCTGTGCGTTTTCAGAAGTCGGAATAATATCTGTAGATTCCAACTTACGTTTTCTTCCCGGAAGTTCATTTTTTATATTCGAAGGACCGGCTTCTGTATTCTGTATCACGTTTTCTTGGCAACTAGTATCATCGTTTTTGCAAATTACATCTATCATTCCAGTCACGTCAGCTGGTATAATGGGCTCAAAGTCATTTTCCACAATATCCTCTTCGTCTGTTATATCGCCTGGTTCATCTGGAGGTAACTGGCATATATGAACATCGGATAAATCTGAATCCGAAAGAGTTTCTAAATACGCTACTGCTTCTTCTACAGTTAAAAATTTTTTCGACATGCTTTATAAGCACAACCAAAAAAAAACATATATTATACTAAAAAAATATATTCTGCTGAATATTATATGTATTTTACTAAAGAAATCTATTCTACTTTAGCTTCTAATAATGTTACAAATTATTCCAACTGCGAGTCAACAAAACACGAAAGTTCCATTCAAATAAAGGAAAAGAAAAAAGCTTTTTTTCCTCTTTCTACTTGCGCCCCTCCCTTCAATTTACACTTTACTTACCTAATAAAATAAACTCTTCCGGGTAAATGCTTTGACACGGTCTGGTCTTTGACCTTGACGGTACCAATGTTGAAGCGTTGAATCAGTCAACGGATTATGTGATGAGATTTGAATTACTTATTTATACGTTACTCCTTTTGAAAACTTTATCGTTATAGCGCCAATGTTCCAAAATTGGAACATGAGTTTTTCAAACTGCGTCAAATATTTATATTTTATTTTAGAAAGTTTTTAGTAGCATTTTTTTACAAGTAGTAGTTCTCTTCTTATGACTATAAAAAATAATTTTAATTTTTTTGCATAATAAATGTGTTAGAGAATGTTATTTGAAATAGTGAAAAATACCTCAAAAATAGGAAATTTCTAAAAATAAAAAAAATAACAAAAATAAAATTTCATTTTTAATATTTAATGAAAAAAATATTTCATAATCATTGTTATCATTATACAAAAAAACCGTAATAATTCGGAAATTATTTGCATTTGTAACATTTAGTTAAAACTTCTGTTCCAATTTTGGAACATTGGCGTTTAAACGGTTAAAACACAGAAGTAAATAATCCTTGTAGAAAGTGTCTAGACATGTTGTGTGTGTTGAAGACGATCGGAAACAAATTCTGTTTCGAGATTAGAAGTGAAACGATAATGGGGATATAATTAAATTACAGTGACTAATTCGTGCTATGAAATATTTTAATTAACCCCAGACAACAAAGGCTCTGTGGTGTACATGGAGAATGTATTAAATCTTGTTCCATAACTATGGCAATAAATATTCATATGTAATTTCTAACTATACTACTGATAATATGTTAAAAGTGAGTTTCCTGTCATTGTTCTTATTGTTTTATAATTACTATTGCTTGCAACTTTAAATCTCTCCGTATTTTGAGAATCTGTGTTTCAAATATCTGTTTGCATCAAAATTGTAGTAACTGAACATGAAATATCTGTTGAAAGCTTTACGAACAACAAGAAAAAAATATCAACTTTGCTTTAGACAACATTTTCTTCCTTACATATATCTGATTTTTGTTTGATTATTCTTCTGTATTCAATTAGAAAAAACTTTTTTAAGTCTGCGTTTTAGTAATCCTAAATAATTCTATCATATTTCATTCTTTCATTCTCTGTATTCATGTATTCACAATGACAACCTAATATACTGCGACTGTCCTGAAACTGGGAAGTGGAGGGAAGTCAAGTAGACACGTTGCAGATGTCCGGAAACAAATAGTGGTTCGAGATTAGAAGTGGCATGAACGTAATTAAGTCATAGAGATGATCTCGCGGTGTAAAATATTTTAATTGACCCCAGAAAACAAAGAATGTGTGGTGTACATGAAAATAGATTAAGCCTTATTAGAATATAAATATGTGCAACAATATTTAAACATAACTTATAACTGGACAATTCATAATTTATTAAGATAGTTTTTTTTTTTTTTTTTTTTTTCTATGGGATTTCTCTTACTGTATGGTACTTTCCGTGACATGTAAATTTAAATATAGTATAGAAATAGAGATATCTAAAAAATGACTGTCTAAAATATATATTATTTTAAATGAATGTTATTATAAAAGTGCATGTATACGACATGAATGCAATTTAATCTTAAAATAAAAGCCTTATTTTCTCGATTTCCCCGAGTGAAGAGAAATTAGTTTTAATAATCCAAAATAATTCCATTGAATTTCATTCTTTTATTTTCTCTATTCATATATTCGCAATGGCAACCTAATTTACTGTGATTCTTAAAACACAGAAGTAAATAATCCTTGTAGAAAGTGTCTAGACATGTTGTGTGTGTTGAAGACGATCGGAAACAAATTCTGTTTCGAGATTAGAAGTGAAACGATAATGGGGATATAATTAAATTACAGTGACTAATTCGTGCTATGAAATATTTTAATTCACCCCAGACAACAAAGGCTGTGTGGTGTACATGGAGAATGTATTAAATCTTGTTCCATAACTATGGCAATAAATATTCATATGTAATTTCTAACATACTACTGATAATATGTTAAAAGTGAGTTTCCTGTCATTGTTCTTATTGTTTTATAATCACTATTGCTTGCAACTTTAAATCTCTCCGTATTTTGAGAATCTGTGTTTCAAATCTCTTTGCATCAAAATTGTAGTAACTGAACATGAAATATCTGTTGAAAGCTTTACGAACAACAAGAAAAAAATATCAACTTTGCTTTAGACAACATTTTCTTCCTTACATATATCTGATTTTTGTTTGATTATTCTTCTGTATTCAATTAGAAAAAACTTTTTTAAGTCTGTGTTTTAGTAATCCTAAATAATTCTATCATATTTCATTCTTTCATTCTCTGTATTCATGTATTCACAATGACAACCTAATATACTGCGACTGTCCTGAAACTGGGAAGTGGAGGGAAGTCAAGTAGACACGTTGCAGATGTCCGGAAACAAATAGTGGTTCGAGATTAGAAGTGGCATGAACGTAATTAAGTCATAGAGATGATCTCGCGGTGTAAAATATTTTAATTGACCCCAGAAAACAAAGAATGTGTGGTGTACATGAAAATAGATTAAGCCTTATTAGAATATAAATATGTGCAACAATATTTAAACATAACTTATAACTGGACAATTCATAATTTATTAAGATAGTTTTTTTTTTTTTTTTCTATGGGATTTCTCTTACTGTATGGTACTTTCCGTGACATGTAAATTTAAATATAGTATAGAAATAGAGATATCTAAAAAATGACTGTCTAAAATATATATTATTTTAAATGAATGTTATTATAAAAGTGCATGTATACGACATGAATGCAATTTAATCTTAAAATAAAAGCCTTATTTTCTCGATTTCCCCGAGTGAAGAGAAATTAGTTTTAATAATCCAAAATAATTCCATTGAATTTCATTCTTTTATTTTCTCTATTCATATATTCGCAATGGCAACCTAATTTACTGTGATTCTTAAAACACAGAAGTAAATAATCCTTGTAGAAAGTGTCTAGACATGTTGTGTGTGTTGAAGACGATCGGAAACAAATTCTGTTTCGAGATTAGAAGTGAAACGATAATGGGGATATAATTAAATTACAGTGACTAATTCGTGCTATGAAATATTTTAATTCACCCCAGACAACAAAGGCTGTGTGGTGTACATGGAGAATGTATTAAATCTTGTTCCATAACTATGGCAATAAATATTCATATGTAATTTCTAACATACTACTGATAATATGTTAAAAGTGAGTTTCCTGTCATTGTTCTTATTGTTTTATAATCACTATTGCTTGCAACTTTAAATCTCTCCGTATTTTGAGAATCTGTGTTTCAAATCTCTTTGCATCAAAATTGTAGTAACTGAACATGAAATATCTGTTGAAAGCTTTACGAACAACAAGAAAAAAATATCAACTTTGCTTTAGACAACATTTTCTTCCTTACATATATCTGACTTTTGTTTGATTATTCTTCTGTATTCAATTAGAAAAATCTTTTTTAAGTCTGTGTTCTAGTAATCCTAAATAATTCTATCATATTTCATTCTTTCATTCTCTGTATTCATGTATTCACAATGGCAACCTAATATACTGCGACTGTCTTGAAACTGGGAAGTGGAGGGAAGTCAAGTAGACACGTTGCAGATGTCCGGAAACAAATAGTGGTTCGAGATTAGAAGTGGCATGAATGTAATTAAGTCACAGAGATGATCTCGCGGTGTGAAATATTTTAATTGACCCCAGAAAACAAAGAATGTGTGGTGTACATGAGAATAGATTAAGCCTTATTAGAATATAAATATGTGCAACAATATTTAAACATAACTTATAACTGAACTATTCATAATTTCATAAGACAGAATTTTTGTTTGTAGGGGATTTTTCTTACGGTATGGTAATTTCTGTGATGTGCAGCTTTAAATATATATAAAAATAGAAATATCTTAATAAAATGACTCTTTAAACTAGATATTATTTTAAACGAATGTTATTATGAAAGTGCATGGATACGACATAAACGAAATTTAATCTAAAAATAAAAGCCTTATTTTCTCGGTTTTTCCGGTTGCAGAGAAATTTGTTTTAATAATACAAAATAATTCCGTTGAATTTCATTCTTTCATTTTCTCTATTCATATATTCGCAATGGTAACCTAATTTTCTGTGACTGTCTTAAAACACAGAAGTGAAATTCTTGTGGAAAATTGTCTGGACATGTTGCGTGTGTTGAAGACGCTCGGAAACAAATTTTGTTTCGAGATTAGAAGTGGGACCATAATCGGAATATAATTAAATTACAGAGACTATTTCGTGGTATGAACTATTTTAATTGACCCCCAAAAACAAAGGCTGTGTGGTGTACATGCAGAATGTATTAAATCTTGTGCTATAAATATGGCACATATTTATACGTAATTTCGAACTATACTACTGATAATCTGTTGAAAGTGAGTTCCCGGTTTCATGCCATTTTTCTTATTGTTTTAAGATTAATATGGCTTGCAAAATTTAAATATCTCTGTATTTTGACAATCTGTCTTGCAAATATTTCATTCACTCGAAATTGTAGTAACTTCGCATGAAATATCTCTTGAATGTTTTACGAACAACAAGAGAAAAATATCCACTTTCCCTTAGTCAACATTTTATTCCTAGCTTCTATCTGAATTTTGTTTGATTATTCCCACGTCTTAAATTAAATGTCTTTTATAAAAATATATATTAAGAAAAAATATTTACGCAAGTGTCTGTGCATAGGAAGTAAGAATTCAATTTCTTAAGAAATCATAATAGGAAAAGATATGTGAACGAAAAAAAAAATTATAAATTAGTAATTTTAAAACGAATTAAACTATGCGGAATGCATAGATATAACATTAACGAAATTTAATCTTAAAAATAAAAATTTTATTTCCTGCTTTTCTTTCAGTACAGTTAAATTAATTTTAACAATGTTAATAATTTCACCGCATTACATTATTTTATTCTCTCTAATCATGTATTCACGAAGATCAAGCAGGGCGGTCGCTCTGCCAAGCCAAGCTAAAAAAAAAGCACCAAACAACCAACGCCAAGAACTGGGCTTTAGACCGCTACTGCTTACATACAGCAATCAACTTCGCAATGTTAAATCGACCAAACATGCCAGATTAAAATATCAGATATAAAATGAACCAAGCGTCATAGAAAAAAAAACGAAAACCAAAAGAATCTAATGAAGAAATACTTCAATTTGAGACCGAACTCATCTTCATAAGTGATTTATAAACAGAGATATAGATTTTTTTTTAAAACGTCGAGTTACTTAAAATGATCACTATTTTCTTCGTCAAACTTTTTTTTTTCAAACAACCAACAGATTTAAATATAGGACATAAATGAAAAAGGATTGCATTTTTGGACAAGTAATAACCTAATCTATGTGCTTTTATAAAATACAGTGAAAAAATAAATACATTTCTATCCTTAATTAGCAAAAAACTGTTAATTGACTTGGCAACTAAAAAATTCTGCCAAAACAGAGATAAAACCCCGCCAACGACCGTGTACCATCTGTATTATAACAGCACAAATCAGTTACGGGTTAATCATATCAAATTTCATCTGCAAGTCAGAAATTTTTTCTGAAGATATTTTTTTTTAATAAAACTTCCTAATTATAAGAACACACATTTTATCAGACAATTAAATGTGACTGCAAATTGTGGCCAATGACTGTTTCCAACAGGAATAAGAATGAGAAATTGCGGAATTAGAATGTCGATCTGGGTGGCGTAGAGGTAAAACGTTAGTACGGTACGCTGAAGGTCCCAGGTTCGAGTCCTCGCGCAGGTCAATTTTTTACTCATGTTGGTTTAGTGCATTTAATTGTCTGATAAAATGTGTGTTCTTATAATATTGTAAAATAAAGTAATCAGACGTAGTGTTCATGCTTTTAATATATATAAAATTTACATTTTTAGAAAGATATCTAAAAAAAATTAATTTTGAGGGAAGAGGTACCTTCTGAAATGTATACATTAAGAGTTATCGGCATTTAAAATTTCTTTTCAAACGTAAACAAACTTTTCGAAATGGAATTAAATATGATTAATTTATTTCTATAAAACCACGGTAAAGGACAAGCATTTCGTTCGCAGGCTGAGACCCTTTGACGTCATTTTTCTATAAATTAATGGAATCCAGTTGTTAAATTCGTTTTTGTTTTAGAAGTTAAGTTTCCATTTAAATTTATTGTAAGTGTACAGTGTTTAATTGAATAAAATAATGTAAATCAAAGAAATTGCTAAGATATTTTGCTACTTTTCACCATTAACTACGTTTTATAAAGATTCGCCAATCAATGGGATTTAATGCTAATAATAAAAGAGCATGATATCACGTTTGATTTCAAAAGCAGTGCTGACGCGCTATGCACATATTCCATTTTTACTCATCTCATGGATTAGTCAGTGATATTTTTTAACGAAGGATAACAAGTATTATAACAAGCTACATTTAGTATGTTGTTTTTAAGGATGTAATTAGTTTAATTGAAAAATCTACTGGTATTTCTAGTTAACCCTTTAAACAATAACTGAAAGTAAAATGTAATTTTACATAACATTCTCATGTTAATTTCATAGAGTAGATTATTTATATTATGTATAATCTATTTAAAAAAAAGGAATGATATCTACAAAAAATAACTTTTCAAAAGTAATAAAACAGCCAAGCTTAAAAACAAAAAACGAAAGTTGTGGCTAGAAAATGGTGTGATATCAAATTTCCAAGCTTTTATTATAGTACTTATTTAACTTTTTTTCCATTAAATAAGTTATCATATATATAAGTCGAGTGCTACGTATATGTTAATAGAAATCGTTTTCTCCTGTACTAAATACATCCTAACGTGTTTCTGAAAATTCAATTTTTTTCAAATTATGCATGATGTGCTTGGCGGCCATCTTTCCATATTTCTGAGCACCCAAATTTCTAAAGTAAAAGCGTAATATGTTTGCAATGTAATATGTTTATAACAATGTCGAACTTCAGATTTTAACTACGGACAGATAAATTGAGGAAGACTGATATTTTGATAAATTGATTTTTACTACTTTGAAATGATTAATTACTCTAAAAAATAAATCATAAGATGAATCTTTAAGATAAGTCATCATTATTTTAAGACACAATTTTCATAACATACAAGTCTATAAACGAAACGCTTAAAATATTTGCTTAAGTTACAATTTTGAACTTCGGATTTTAACTACGGATAGGGGTGCTTAGAATTTTGTGTATAATATGGAAAGATGGCCGCCAAGCCCATCATGCATAATTTGAAAAAAATTGAATTTTCAGAAACACGTTAGGATGTATTTAGTACAGGAGAAAACGATTTCTATTAACATATACGTAGCACTCGACTTATATATATGATAACTTATTTAATGGAAAAAAGTTAAATAAGTACTATAATAAAAGCTTGGAAATTTGATATCACACCATTTTCTAGCCACAACTTTCGTTTTTTTTTTTTTAAGCTTGGCTGTTTTTTTACTTTTGAAAAGTTATTTTTTGTAGATTTTAATATACTCTGACTACCGTAAAATTCCGAGATAAGGAAATTTGTTGTTGGAAATGTTAAGGCTCTTGGTGAGCCAACTCTCCAATTCCTCTCGCTAATGTTAAACCTATGGGCATAGAATGCATCCATACACTCAAATATGTCCCCGGGAAATTAATAATTTTAACTTCTATTTTCTGTGTGTTTTCTTTTTTATTATTAAGGGATGTCTATTCTTAATAATTTTTCTCAACCTAGTTGAAATATGTTCATGACTTCGGTTTGTCTGTCCGTCCGTCCTTGCTCTAACTCTTTTAAATATACACGGATTTCTCTTAAAATTTTGTATATTATTGATGTTTATTATAGCATGATCCCCATTAAAAATGAAGTGTGAAGCACTTGTAGTTTATTCACAGCGTCAGTCAAAAGTAGCCCGTTACATTTACAGTCAATGGGAAAAAATCGTTTCAAGTGAATTTTGATGATGTTACACCATTTTAAACATGATGAAATTGATATATAATTATAAAGCACACTAAAACATGCTTTTGTAAAATATGGGGTGCAATATCTTTTTTCATTTACAGGGTTACACAAAATAATTCTGTTACACAATGTTCTATGGGGGAAAAATCGTTTGCAGCGTAATTTAATGATATTTCACTATTTCAAACATAATGAAATTTATATGCATTACGGAGGTGCACTATAAATTGATCACTGAATAGTATGAAAGTATGGTTTTTTTTTTAATACCGCTAACCAGGCCCCTACATACCGGCATGAGTGCACCCAGAAAAAGGAATTGATTAAAACTACAAAACATGTTTTGTTGAGTACATTTTGGTTGTTTTAGCAAAATTCAAGCAAAATTGAACCATTTTACTTGAATTAACAAAACATTTTTTGCTGACGATACAAAATTTTTTTTTGGAATTGCAAAAAAAAAATTTTTTTGTTGATTCAAGCAAAATATCCATCGACCTATATTTAAACAAAAAGTTTTGTTGGGTCAACCAAATTTTTATTGATTCAACAAAACTTTTTTTCTGGGTGTGCCTAGCTTGACGAGTTAGTACCTGGGAGCGGGGCGGAAAACGCCTGATCACAGCATGGCTGTAATCCACCTGACTACATTTTTATTGGCATCGCTGCAGTGCTTGCTCTCTAGTGGTTTGCTACAATTCTCTTTGTTTGTCGGTTCAAGGTTTCTATTTAACTTTGTTGAATTGACAGATTTATAAAAAGCAAACGTTAAGGAAGAAAAAGTAATTGGTCTCGTAATTTAGAATATTGATCAGGTGACGAGACCTTCACCAGACTAGGCACCCCCAGATGTATAATTTACAGGTAACATGGAGGACTTTGCACCCACGACGGATTTTGCATGCACCAGGCGCCTTTAGCGTACATAGATTTACATATTTGTCATTTCTGTTAGCTTGTCACGCTCATGGTGGATTGTCGCTGTAGTGTTTATCGCCTTTTTAGAGGGGCTGATTTCACTTTTGGTTTTTATTTGTTTCTGACAGGGTTTTTGCCGTTTGTTTGGGCTCACCCCTATTGTGGGCTGTTTCTGACTGTTATCATTCGTCGGGTTTTTGTCTCTTTCTTGATAAATTGATATATCTAGCTTGTGTTAGAGCTGGTTGTCACATTTTGAAACTTGGTTTTCTTTCGAGAGTTTCACTGGTTATTATGTCACTATCGTGGGTTTTGTCACATTGTAACTTTTGTTACCGGTGGTTGTCACATTGTAACTTTTGTTACTGATGCTTGTGACATTTCTGGATGTTTGCACACCCATTTTTGTCGTTTTTGTCACTTTAACTCACCCGTGCATTATAGCTGGGAGTTTTGATTTTATTTTCTTTTCCTTCGTGAATACGCTTAATGCGATCAGTCCATTGAATGCTATAGGCTGTTATCAATGCCTTTGAATTTTGTGCAACTTGTTGATATGTTATTTGAGAAACTTGGCACACTGATGGAGTTGGGCTTTTTCCATGGCCGTTAGTCCGTCATATATCTATCAGGCTGTATTCACTTGATGAGACACTATTCTTTGTTTCCTATTCATTTTCTTTGCCAGGTGTGCTTTGTACATTTACCAATTGATTATTTTGTTGTGTTTTGTTCACTTTTTCTTGGTTGTTTGACTTCATCAGTTGGTAAAATTCAGTCCGTTACAGATGACTTCCACTTCTCACTAGTGCTGAAGAAGAAAACGATTTTTTTTAGCATAGCAAGGAGGTTCCGTTGCTACGTTTTTGTGTGTGTATGTTTATTGCGTTTATAGGCCTACAGGGAGACACAAAAGAATTCGATTACAGTCTTAGTGCAATAATGACAGTCTATGTGTGATAAGTGCCTTTTTTGCATAGTACGTGGTGTGTATAAATTTTGTTGATTATACTCGTGTACAGGGCTACTCAAAGGAATTTGAAAGTATTACTACTATGGAAGTGAATTGCTTCAAGGTAGTTTTTAATTGTTTTATGCATTTTCCTGTTGAACTATATTTAGTAGACTTATGTGGTTGAGTAGACTATGTAGAATATAAATAAATTCATGTAAAGGGCTACGCAAAAAACAATATAAGTAGTATATGGCACCTACTCTGGAACACTTTTCATACTCCACTAAATGCAAATATTGAACGATTATTGTAAGATTTTTCATCAAAAATTTGTCAGTCTGAATATCGAGAGTTGTAACGATTATTCATCAAAAAGTTCGTCAAAATGTGTGCATTTTTGAACAAATTTTAATATTTTTAATGAAAAAGTTTGCCTGTCGACTAATCCGATTATTGTAAGATTGTCCAAATGATGATTATAAAACAACCCTTGAAAATCCAATGGAATGCTAATATTTTTCATCAAACTTTATTAATCGTCTATCAAATGCTAATAAACAACCTTCCTCTAGGATGATATTGATAGGAATAATGAAAGCAAAGACCAGCGTTATATAATAAGTTATCAGCATTATAACCAATCCTAAAATCTTTAGTTGCATTAAAAGCTATAGAATAATATAAGTCATTAGCTCCAGGACTATAAATATCAAACCATTCTTTTGTTTCTGGTATTATATTCCAATTGTCATCACATTTACTTTCTATCCAAAAATAAATTCCAGGTTGAGAAAATTTAGAGGGTTGATCCATTTTGTATATTTTTGCGGTCAAAGTTAATTTTATTGTATCATTGAAACTATTAAATATAGTATAATTATTAGAGTTATCGATGCTATAATTTGTAATAACGGGGTCAAATTTGAAATAATGAAAGGTAGGCGAAAGACAATTAAACAGTAAAGTACTTATCACAAAATATTGTAGCATTTATATAGAAAAAATTTTTCGATAGATGATTCGAACAAAGTTTAGACAGATTAAATAAATAAGCTGTAAGAAAATATTAATTTATCAATTCTCTCCTTTTATTTACACTTATAAATGCTATTCTCATAGTTTGATATTTTCATAGTTCGATAAAATTAAAAAAAATAGTTTGTGTCGAAATTAACACATTTTTGATAGAAAAGAATTTTGTACTTAAAACAGATATATTTTTAATTTCAGTAAATACTATTCTGTTAGTTTTCATAGATGATATTAAATAAAATCCATCCGATATTGTAAGATTTAAAACAAATAGTATGATTAAGCTTTTTCTAATTCATAATCATAATAGCCATCATTATTTTTTCCTTTAAAATGAAAGATATAACCCCCTTTATTCAGTTTTGTTATTGCATTTTCAGATATTTTTCCATGACTCTTTTTAAGAAAATAATCTTTTTCTACATCATTAACTTCCAATCTCGCAATAGTCGTATTTCCAAATTTAGTTTGAATTTTCTTCAACGAAATCAGTTTGTATTTCCCTTTCTCTAAATCTTTTAGCTTATGAGTTACTGGGAACGATCTGAGACTGTTGAATTCTTCCATTTATTAAGGAACAATTTTTGAAAGACAATTTTTATAGTACAGGCATCTGTACATAGAACATCCAGGTCCTAATATTCTAACGCATCTCGGTACATCTAATATTTTTATAGGAATTCCCCATTCTTCAAAGGTACTTTTCAGAAAAACGCCTCCCTTAAAAGCAAATGTCCCTCCGTATATCTGATGCAATTGTATGAAATAATCTTTTACATTGTCACTACTAATCCATAAGCCTGTATTATCTGAATATCTTTTAAATCTTAAACCATGGACATCGTTAGTACATCGACGAACTATTCCATGGTCTTGATCAGCTAATTCATAGTTAGGTGTAAACACAGAAATCGTTTCACCTATTTCTTGTTTTAAATGAACCCAGCTTATTTCTCTCGCTATAGATTTAAAAGGAAATATAAAACCTTGAACATTTATGATAAGGGTGACATCGTCCATTTATTAGAAAACAATTTTTATAAATTAAAAATTCGGCTTAAAATCCAAAGGGTACAGTATCAAAGTTATCTAAAATTCTTCTTTTATCATATCCAAACATATATCTTTTATTCATTTTATTCACTTTAATATTTCTATCTTTTTGTATCTGAAATTGGTTTATTTCTACATCTATATGGTCAATTTCCCCTGTTATTGTTTTCATTCTCTCGTCAAAATTGAGCTTAGTTTCGCTCTCATAACTCATTTTAAATCCTTTTACTTTTCCTTTTACAGAACCATCGTTCAGAATATAACCATAATCTTTACTAGCTCCGGATATCCACGATTTCATATATTTATCTTCTCCTAATTCATCGGTCCATTCGCCTAGCATACAGCCCGTTTTTACTTTATTGGAGCCATCATCGATATAAACAATACTATCTGTATCGTAATACATTACTTTATCTCCTAATTTATCAAGCATTTCATATAATCTTATTCTAGCCGAACTGGTTGTAAAAGCTGCTATATAATTATTCGTATTAAAGTTATTCTGGACATATTCATCTTTCATCTTATAATCCATTTGCACACACTCATCATTTAAAAATATCATATTCAAATCTTTAATGCGGTCGTTCAGTATAATTCTATAAAAGTCTGCCAATTCTGTAACATTCTCTGTATGTTTCATATTTTTTCTCTGTCCGAACTTTCCCCATAAAGAGTTTAAACAAATTTTGGATATAAATCTCATTCCTGGGTTTTCTTTGATTTCTCCTAACCTTATACCCAATTTCTTTTCTACGCACCTTTTATATTCTTTTTCAGTTTTGAAATTTTCAGACCATTTATCATCTGTTTCTAATTTGATTTTCAAAAATATTTTAACATAATCCTTAAATAATGTATTAGATTTTTTTTCAAAATGCCAAACTTCATAGATATTTAAAATCTTATAACCTTTTTCAATAGCCAGTTCAACTTCGGTAGTTGTCCACGTACCAGTAAAACTTCTCTCCTCATCCGTATGATTACATTCTTTATTCCGCATTTCATAACATTTTTTACATTGTTTCTTTTCGCATTTTATAGGTTTTGAACATAATTTACACAAACTGAATATTAATTTTTCTCCTTTATAAGGTAAAACAGGATGGTAGAGCTTTCTAGGTGGAAGTATTTTGCATTGTATCAAACCATACCAATTCTTATCATATTTTTCCGGATTATAAATTTTTACCGGATGACCAACAGGATAGTAATCAAAGTAATTCACTGTTGGATAAAGTGAACAAACATCGATATATCTACCCTTTTCGTTTTCTTTCATTTCGTAGATTAATTTGGTAGGTTCACACCGACCTCCGGTGAATGCGTTTCCAGGATTTAAAGGTTCTACAAAATCTCTTTTCCATTCATTTTTCATATATTTTTTAATTTCTTTGTGACTATCAAAATCGCATTCCCATATTTCAATCAATTCAAATCCTTTATCTTTTATTTTTTTATTTATTTTTTGAGTTCTGTCATACAAATCTTTCATACATATCTGATTTTGAAGATTGACAGTGGATTCTGTAAAACAGCGAGGACAACCGTGCCAATGACAGCCTTGAAACTGATAAACGGTATTATTATAAAAACCATCTACTTTATAAGTTTTATCCCCTAATTTCAGTTTTTTCTCACCACCGTTTAAAGCATGCTGTATTTTGATAGTGTGTTTTTTAGACAGATAGTCTAACCAAATGATCGATTTCTTACTGTATTGATCCTTTGGAATAAACTCCTCATCAATCGCTATTGTATTCACTGGAATGAATTTATCTCTGTATATAGCCATACAAACGCCAGCTAAAGTGACATATTTAAAAGGGTCAATATCAGCAATGTTTAGAAATAAACTTCGCAATTCTAAACATCCTTTTCTTAAAATATCAACATCAGATCTACAATATTTTATAATTTCTTTTTGAAAATCAAATGTTTCGTTTTTTGCCGATTTATGCCATTTATCAAAAGTTTTTCTTTGATCTAAAGTCATAGTATCATAACCATAATAGTATTTTTCAGGATATTTCCCTACATAATTTTGATTTTCCTTAGTGTTAAACAAATGAGGAAAATAACCTTTAGCCAATTCCGTTAGTCCAAATGTTTTAGGAAATTTTCTTAACGGAATCAGCGTAAAATTAATAGAATCGATAAACCTTATATTATAAGCGGTTGCTTGCATATATATGAGTTTATTTCCTTGATATATTGTAAACACTTTAATTTTATTTTTAAAGCAGTATTTAGCTAGAAATTGAAAATCGAATCCTTTCCCATAATGCGCTAATACCGTATAACCGCAATGTTTCTTTTGGAATAACCATTTACAATATTCATTTTCATTCTGAAATATTTTTTCTTTTCCGTTAAAATCATGATTTATGACTAGATTGACTTGGTGATTTCCTGTCTCTTGGTTCGTTTCAACGTCAAAAAACATATATTTTTCTGTAAATCCTGACCTTTTACATTTCTCACACCATTTCTCTCTCTTTTCTATATTTTTGGGACAAATGTTTTTACAAGCTCCTCCCTTCGATTCTTTCCTACGTATATAACATTTATGATCTTCCATATCCCAATCTATGCAGTTTTTACATTGTCTTTCTCCGCATTTATGATCTTTCGGTTCTCTTTCACTTCTGTTGATAATTCTCTTACATTTTAAACATTTCCACAGTGTTTTACAGACTGAGTGATTTTTATGATTTTCGAAGCAGTTTTTTCCTTTAAAAGATCTAAAACAATCATTACACTGAATATCATCTCCCTCGCAATTACTCTCTTTCTTAAAACATCTATTGCATTTTAAAGGACATTTATGTTGATCACTTCTATAATAATTGACTTTACAATAATCACAATAATTCTTTTTTCCTAAAAATCCTGTAACCGTTGTAATGACATCAAAATGATTTCTATTTTTTAAAATGTAAACACAATTAGAATTAGATTTATAGGCACCGCTATATATTCTTTCGTTAAAATTTTCTCTGCAAAATATAGTTATTTGAATATTTAAAAAAATTTCGAATTGTTTAACATGCTCTAAATTACACATTTCTAACGGAATATCACACATTTCATGCAATTTTATCGCTAAACTTTTTTGTAATTTTCTACCCATTTTTATGTATTTAACATCTAAATCTGTAAGTTTTTCTAGATTCAATTTTTCGCATAAAATTTTACGATTTAGAATAGCTAAGGCTGTAACGATGGATCTAGCCAAACAGATATTATCGTCATTTTTAATTTGAATTATACTTTTTTTATCAACAACATCATTATCGTTCAGTAATTTCAATCGTTTACCGCCTTTGGGTAAATCAACAACCGTAAAAATAAATTCACAATCTTTAATATCCAACTCTTTGTATTCAATTTTATGCGTTAAAACATCTAAATAGGTCTCATAGGCTTCTTTCGTTGACATCATTTTAGGATGAAAAGGCTGTGTCAAATAGGGATTGAATACAATTATATCTACCTTTCCTTCAATTTTTCCAATTGCTCTCCTGAATAAATCTTTTAAGATACTATAATACTGGCCCGGTGTGAGTTTGTTTATTTGTCTTATTTTATAAACATGTCTATAGGTATTAAATTTTTTTACAAATTTTTTTTCTTTCTCAACAATTTCGTAATCGGGTCTAAACAGATTTTCCAAATTTGCTTGTAATTTTACTTTCTTTTCTGTCTTTTTAATCAATTTTTCATCTTTATATTTCAATCCATAATAATCAAAGAGTTTCTTAAGTTTTGACCTGTTTTTTGGTTCATTTATAAATTGTTTCAATTTTTCATTTAAATCGGGAAATAATTTTTTAAGGTTTACTTCTGTTTTTATCTTTTTTTCTTCATTATTTTTTGGATTAAATTCTACTGTGTTATTGTTAAATTTTAAATCAAAAGAATCGAATATTTTTTTCAATTTATTTCTTTTTTTAGGATTTTCGATAAACTTTTTCTTCATTTCATTTAAATAATCTGTTACATCTAGATTTAATAAATCTACTAAAACGTATTTATATTCCCCTGTACTTTTTACATATCTTATTATCAATCTAATTAATTCCTCTTTTTTACACCCCTTAGGCTGTTTTATATTTAAAAGTTTTACAGCGTGTCTCAATTTAGATATAGGTATTGATCTTAGAGATTCCTCCATTTATATAGAAGGAATTTTATCAATACTTTTTGCTACACATTTCTAATTAGCAGATCTATAAAGGAAAGTCTGTTAAAAAATTAAATGTTAAAAGAAACTAAAGGTCCATTTCGGATTTAAATTTTAAAATCGGCAAAAAGATGTAGAAAATTAAAAAAAGGTCTAAAAATTATAATATTAAAAAGCTGGAACAAACAGACTATGTCAGATCTTTTAAATGAAAATTTTAATGATGATATAAAATTGAATAATTTCTGAAAATGCAAAAATAAGATCGTTTACTCAAAAGGACTAATTGCTGTCCATTGAAAGAAATCTGAATTTTTTTCTACAGGTTCGCCATTCAATTTTAAACATTCAAATCGAAATCCGTTTTTATCTATTTCTGTTATTCTAACAAAAAATGGTTCGCTGTATTTACATACAGGCGTTATATGAACATTAGGATGAACATTAAAGGTATGATTCCAATCTACATTTATTCTTTCAGTTGTACAATTACCTGTCAAAATCTTTGTACTTTTTGAATTACCCATTTATTTAGCCGAAAAATCACTGTCATAATCAGGCACTTCTATTTTACGTTCAAATAAATACTCAACATTTAATATAATATTTTCATCTAAAAAATATGTTCAATTTAAAACACAACATTCTGTATAATACTTTCATTCAAAATATGTTCAATTTAAAACACAACATTCTGTATAATACTTTCATTCAAAATATGTTCAATTTAAAACACAACATTCTGTATAATACTTTCATTCAAAATACGTTCAAATAAATACTCAACATTTAATATAATATTTTCATCTAAAAAATATGTTCAATTTAAAACACAACATTCTGTATAATACTTTCATTCAAAATATGTTCAATTTAAAACACAACATTCTGTATAATACTTTCATTCAAAATACGTTCAAATAAATACTCAGCATTTAATATAATATTTTCATCTAAAAAATATGTTCAATTTAAAATACAGCATTCAATATCTTATAATCTGTTTAAAATAATAAATAAAATATGTTTGAATAAAAACACGATATCATAAATTTATTTTGACGTTCGTTTGATATGATAATTGCTTTTTAAATGTCTCTTTTTATGAGCTAAAGTGTATTTTTTACCGCATTCGCAATCTAATTTTTGATTTTTCATAGCTAAATGACAACTTTTGCAATTAGCGTAATGTTCTGTTTTACCGTAACGAAATCTAGTATAAAATTGGTCTAAATTTTTTGTCATCTGACAATGCTTGCAAGACTCCTCCATTTATTAAGAAATATTTTTTAGAAAGCTATTCCAAATGTCTTCGTTTTTCTTATTAAATTTTACTTTCAAATTATTATCAATATTATAATAATCTAATATTTTCTTTATGAAATATAGGTAATTTATCGACTTTTTATAGTACACTAAATCTAAAAGCTGAATAAACATTTCTTCAGCTTTATATGGAATATTTAACTTCAATTTCCATTTCAATGCTTTAAAACGACTTATTCGGGATTTGCGTCTTTCGCTTAAAAAAACATCTATATTTTTATATGTAAAATATTCACCGTCCGAATCGTACATTATTTCACTTTTTTTCATCTGGTCATAAATCTTTAGATAGTTTTCAGGCATTTCAGATTTTTTTACTTTGTCAAAAGTTTGTGTTAAGCTTGATTCGGTATCATCTATTAGAATGTCTTTAAAAAAGTCGTAATTCATTTATTAGACAGCGAAAAGCTGACGCTTTCTAATCTTATATTCTAGCAATACGTCGATTAAAGCAGACCTTTTTTCTACCAAAGACGTCATTTCCTTCTAAGTACAAAATTTGACGAGCAAGTTCACTTTTTGACGCGCGCTCCAATTTAATCTTCATTTAGAGGTCACCGCTTTCATTCAGCTGACCTTCCTGATAAAGTTACGCTGTACTTACGGAGTAACAAATTCCGTTCGATAATAAAAAGCAGATTATTAAAATTAGATTATTTATAAAATCACTTAAAGCAGGGGACTTTTTAATATCGATAAAGTTATGTAAAAGCAATTTTATATAATATCATGCTTATTTAATTCATCATAAAAAGTATGGAAGATTATTATTATTTAAATAAAAAACTCAGTTAATTTATTTAACAGAATCGATCATTTAAAAATGGAAAAAAACTAAATTGACTTGATATCTTTTTCGTCAACCCAAGAGTTAAATTCGTCGGAATAATTTAACCATTTAACTAGACATTTATTGCCTTTCTTTTTTATTATTTTTTCAATTTTATACACATTGTCTTTTTTATTATATTTAACTAATTCCGGTTCATAGTAAGTTCCTTTTATTTCGTTGCCGTTCAAATCCTTTATTCTATAAGTAATCGGGTCAGTGTTTAATATTTCTGAAACGATGAAAATTTCCTCCGTAAAAGTAGGCTGATAACCGCGGGTAAAAGCAGTCTGGTATTTCGAAATTCTTATTCTATCGCCAACCTTGAATTTCGGTTTTCTTATTATTTTTTCTTCGTATAAATTTTTATAAACTTCAGATTCGTTTTCCGCTCTACTCGCTTCGCTAGGCGTCATTTTAATAGACCTATGTCTGGTATTATTATAATTTTTAACTAATTGGTCCAATACATCTATATATCTTTTAGTATTGTTGGCCGCTAGATAGGTTCTAATTTTTTTATTAATTGTCCTGTTAAATCGTTCGACTACAGAACATTTTATTTCAACATTTTCTGTTGTAAACCACTGAATATTATTATCTTTAAATAATTTTAAAGTCCATTTATTTACGAATTCTAATCCTTTGTCTGTCTGCAGTTTTTCAGGAATTCTTTCTTTAAATATCTTTTTAAATGCTTCAGTTACTTCTTGTCCTGTTTTTCTTTTTATCGGTATGGCCCATCCATATTTACTAAATATATCTATCACTGTCAATAAGTAATTAGTTCCGTTATTATATTTACTAAAAGGTTTGATAAACAATAAATCTGCTTGCCATTGGTCATCGATATGACTGACATAAATGCGTCTTCGTTTAAATTTACGAATTAAAGGCTTATGTCTGGTATAAACATCTTGGCTATGTAAAAAATCTGTAATTTGATTTTGACTGAAACCTGTTTTCCGTTTTAATTCATTGATCCCACAATAACCACTTTCAGGATGATAATATATTTTTTCTAAGATACTTTTAGGATCTTTCATCCCTAAGGTTTTCCTAAAAAAACACTCTTTTTAGAACCACAATCTAGACAAATACCTTTCATCATTGGCCTGTTATTTTTAGAAATTGCATCTTTAATATCTTTTGTTTCTGTATGGTTTTTACATTTTAAACAATAGATCTTTGTATTTCCCATACCGAAAGTTTTTTTAGCTTGAATAATCGGTTTTACAATCCCCCTTTCAATTCTTTCTCTCATCGTAGGATTTTGAATATTATCTAGTCCATCAATCATATTCTTATCGCATACTTCATTTCTACTTTTTGTATCTTTATTTTCTAAATAACATTTATCATGCTTATATGCAATTTCATCTACTCTGTTAACAGGTTTAGACGAATTTTTATACGTTAAATCTGGATTTAATCGTGTTTTCCCCCATAATAATTGTGTCCCCGGGCCTGTAAAATTATGGCCAGGTAAATGCATTTCGAAAGGTAAATTACTAATGACTTTATTCAGAAGACCCGATCCAGTTTGTCCGCATTTTAAACATCCGCCTTTAAATTTACCTTTTTTAGTTAAAGATGTAACACCAAATTTTTTACTTTTACAACTCATTTATTAGGCAGCAAAAAGCTGACGCTTTCTAAGAAGAATATTTATATCCATTCAACTGTACTTTTTTCACATACTTTTCGATTGGGAAGTATACTAAATTATTTATAAAATCTTGTTCTCTGACATACACTTCTTCTTCTGAAATTTTTTTAGCTTTCAATAAATTTAACTGCTGTTTATAAAAATTATAACATTGCTTGTATTCTTCTTTTCGTTCCAAAATATTTAAAGATTTCTCAATGACTTCTACAATTCCAGAACTTAAACTCAAAGCAGCGAGGGGTATGAACGCAAAAGCTGATAATCCCGAAGCACTTAACATAAATTTGCTAACTGATAAGGAAATACTTATCTTTTGATACAAATTGTAACTTTTCCGATAAATATATAATCTCTTTTCTAAATATTCTTCCATTTATATAGGTTCAAAATTTTTTCTGTATCTCATTTCAGAATTTACTAAATCTAGCATAAAGAAATTACCCTTACAAGAATTATATTTTTCTAGAAATTTTTCTTTTGTAAGATTTCCGTCTATTTCTCTGATTATCTGATTAATTTCCCTAGGCTGTAGCTTAAAAAATATGAAGTAATTACAATTTTTTCTAATATTTATAGGAGTTGAGTAATAAGACTGCGTTAAATAAATAATGGATGCATTTTTCTTTCTACCTCTTATAAACAAATCCTCTATAACTTTCTGATCTTTTTCTGTAACACAATCGTCAAACACAACAAGATTTTTTTCTGAGGAATCTAGATCATCAACAGTAATAAATTCACTCAAATCTGAAGAAAATAGTACTTTCTTTTTATACTTATCATACTGTTTTAATAATTCCTTTATTTTATTTTTACTTATTTTTTTACATTTTAAAATATCGTCTCTTTCAACACCTTCAAACAGTGTATAATCTTCTTGCAATTTAGAATACTTTGGCTCAGAAATGTCTTTTGCGCATAAATATAAAGCGTCGAAATCTAATCTTAAATTACTAGGATTCTCAAAACCGTTTAATAAATTTATTAGTAAATTTGTCTTTCCGCAACCTGATGCCCCGATTATTAATAATCTGAAAGGATGTCTGGGTAAAAAACGATGTTGTTTAGGGTCAGGCAATTCTTCCGGTTCTGTGTAATCTTTAATTTTAATCATTTATTTACTGAGAAAATTTACAGCTAGTAAAAATAAAATTACTGCCAGTAAAAGCATATTAGCTGTCAGTAAAAAATAGACGGCGAAGCTGTCGCTTCTAATTTGCTGTCACTAAAAATTTCAAATTATATAAATGATTAAAATAAACGATTTAGAAAAAGATCGAAATAAGAAACAAAAAGAAGAGTTAAAGAATACAATAAAACTTGTCAAATTGCAAGCAGATATTAGAAAAAATAATGAAGAACGGCGTGATAGAAAGCTAGGTATAGACAAAAGTTTAACTGAATTTCATAAACCTGTCACTAAAAAATTAGAAGAACAGGATAAAAGTAGAAGAGAAAATATTAAAGCTATCAATGATAAATTGGACGAATTAAATATATCTTTACAGCCTATTGCAGAATCATCTAGAATTATTCCTGATGCGATCGAAGATGTCAAAGAATTATATAAAGAACCACCACTTACTTACAATGTTGATCAAAATTTAGATATTAATTATTTAAAATCTGTACAATTATACAAACCTTCGAAACTCCTAGACAATAAAGAAAAATTAAATGAAATGTATGCAAAGGCAAAGCAGTTAAAAGAAGAATTATCGAGGAAAAAAGGCAACTTACAAAGTACAATTAATAGGGCTAGAAATCTTTCAGAGGTGGAATTAAGTCAGAAAAAGGTTGAATTAGACGCTGTTAAAAATAACGAAGAGGAACTACAAAGATATCTGGGTAGATTAACTACAATTCAAGGTAGTGAAGTAATGAAAGTGGGAAAAGGATTAGATTTATTATCTGAATTATTGGATAAAATATATCAAGGTAGCAAGTCGAAAAAATTAAGAAATGAAGTCAAACTGCTAATAGACAAACTCATTAAAGCTAAAAAAATAACTAACGGAGATAAAGAACGATTATACAATCAATTTCTTCTTTAAAGATTTTACTGTCTAATAAATGAGTTATGTAAAAAAGAAGATTCATTTGAGTGACGGGCAGATTAGTAAACTGAAATCAGCGCTCAGAAAAAAAGAAGAACTGACACTGCAGATAGACAATTCTAAAACTCCCAATTATGAGATGTATTTGACCAAAACACAGATAAATCAGATTAGCAAAGGTAAAAGAATAAATATAAGCAAAACTCAATTAGATAAAAACGGTGGATTTTTACCCTTTTTAATTCCTATTTTAACATCACTAGGACTCGGTGCTGCGAGCGGTGCGGCGGGTTGGGGAACTAAAAAAATCCTAGATAAAATATCGGGATCTGGAGTTTTTCAGCCTTGGGAAAACAAAGGATCGGGTCTAAAAGCGTCAGTGTCTAAAAAAAAAAAATCCCGGTAACAGAATTGGGTATATCCGATGAAACGATTAAAGAAAATATGAAAGATGAAAGAGGATTCAGGGGTGTTTTCACTTCCGATTTACTTCCTAAAAAGATTGGAAATTTTGAAAGCGGGATTATTAATTTAGATATTTCGACGGGTCCTGGAACACATTGGGTTTGTTACTATAATGATCCAAAATATAACTATGTAGAATATTTCGATCCTTTTGGGGAATATATATATAAAAATATTAAACTCAAAGAAAAATATATTCCCGAAAATATTATGAAATTTCTTAAACTGTCCAATAAAAAAGTCAATATAGCTCACAATGATAGTTTTTTACAAAAACCTACTTCTGTAAATTGTGGATTATTTTGTATGAAATATATAAAGGAAAGAAATAAAGGTAAATGTCCAGAATGTGTACTTAATTCATTTACTCAACAGCCTAGCGATTATAACGAAGAGTTTGTTTTTCATCTTTAAAGATTTTTTACTGTCTAATAAATGATCAAATTGAAACCAAAAAGTCATGAAAAATCAGAGGACTTCACTGTTGAATTTCCTCAACCTCTAAAATTAAAAAAATTAGCATTGCAATCTTTTACTATGACAGTTTCATGGTTTAACATAACAGATAAAACTAATATGTTTGACGTATACACAGATGAGAATAATGTTAAATCTATCACTATTCCTTACGGTAATAAAAATGTTGAAGATTTAAATATAGATGTGATGAAAGCGTTTGGTTCAGACGATCCTCCGGTAAAATTTGGTAGAATACAATCTAGACTAAGAATGCTTATTAAATTAACTAAAGGTTGGAATATCGACTTAACAAAAAGCGATTTTCATAAGTTAATAGGCTTTGAAAAAAAGGTCTACGAAAGTCATGATGAAGAGACTGTAATAGAAGGTGAAAATATAGCGGATATAACCAACGGAAACGATATTATATATATTCATTGTGATGTAGTGAATGGATCTTTAATCAACCAGAATAATTCAGAAGTTATTTATTCTTTTACACCGAGGGATGTACCGGGTGTTATCATTTCGAAAGAATTCAATAATTTAATCTATTATCCTGTGAATAGGGATTCTATTCGCAGAATAAGGATGAGAGTTACGAATCAAAATGGTGAATTAATTGATTTAAATAAAGGTTTAATTGAGTATAATTTTAGAGTCGTAGGTGAAAAAGAAGATTATGTTGAAAAAATATATCAATTCATATTAACTAAATTTTCTCAATAAATAAATGAATCAACACAGATTATATAGGAAAAGTAAAAGAATTCAAGGAAAAGGATTTTTTAAGGCTAAAAAAGTAGAATTGAATGAAAACGTAGATTTGAATGACAAATTGACGGATGCTGACATATTGAAAGAAATATTTTCAAAAAAGATGAAAGGAACAGGTCTGAAAATTCTTTCTAAATAAATGGAAAAAATTTATGATCTGAGAGATACTCGTTATTATTATAATAACGATATAAAAAGTAGCGAATTAAAAAAAATAAGATTGCCTAGTACAAGCCATAATGACAAAAAAGAAAATACGACGTTTCATTTCGAAATTACTGATACCAATGATCCTGTTTCATTATCGGAGAGTTATCTGGAGACAAAGTGGAAAATTGTAAAATCCAGTGGCGCATCTATAAATGATGAAAATGTCGCCGCAGTGTGTTCTATGAAAGGCGTAAAACTTCAGATAGGTAAACAAATAATCGAATCAGTTGGAGACTATCACTCCTACATTCTACAGGTTAAGAGACTGAAGGATTATACCAGAGATTATTCAACATCTGAAGCTACCAATATAGGTTTTTATCCAGATACCAGTGATAGTGCTGATAGAAATAAAAGTTTACTTCAAGACGATGGTACGATAATTGCTACCACCCCTGTAACAGATATCGTCAATAAATTAAAAATTGTAAAAAATGAAAACTACAATAAAGGATTTAAAAAAAGATGGGAATTGTCGAAAAACAGCAATACAGTTACAACATGGACGCCTTTAAAGGAAATTTTTGATTTCGTCGCAGAATATAAAAAAGCCATTTCTGGATTCATAATAAGACTGGAATTCCAAAGAGACGATAGCAGAAATATGATTTATACAGACGCTGCAAATCCAGATTATAAAGTAGAAATTGAAGACATAGCACTGTGGGTGAGATACGTCGACTTTAAAAATGGTGCTGAGATTCTCTATAATGAGTTAAAATTATCTAATACGGATATAGAAATAAACTGGAATCAGTATGAAATTAACAGATCTAGTCCTATTAATAAATATAAAAGTGGTTCTGATTCTATATCTGCTACATCCGATGAAGTTTTAAGATTATTCGTAATACCGCAATATTTCGAAAGAAATGAAAATCCTAAAAAAAATAATATGATATTTGATAACTTGGATATGATCGAATGTTGGTTGATGATTAACAGATCGCCGTTATCAGCAGAGCGATATACTATGGATTTTGGTAAAAAGGAATATAATAGATTATATGAATCTTTTCTGGAATCAGGTCTCAATAATCTAAACACAGAAACCGGTTGTATGGTAAATTACTCAGATTTCGGTAAATTATATCCCATAATTCATTTTGATTTGTCAAATCATGTAAACTATACTACTCTGGAAAATTTGAGAATAGAATTCAATTGGAAATTAGAAAAAGAAACAACCAAAGAATATGTATTTTACTATATTTTAGAAGTAAGAAAGAAATGTATATTAAATATGAATAAAAAAGAAATTACTATGATTAAAACCTTAGGAGAATAACATTTTTTAGTCTTTATAAATGGCTGTTTATTATCCGCCGTATGATAATCCTGTGCGAAAAGGCCCTATCGGACCACCCGGTATAGGTTTTAAATTAACGGACGAGGGTCATTACGATATGGAAAATAAAATATTAAAAAATGCTTCAGATCCAATCGATGATTTAGATTTATCCACTAAACGTTTCGTTTTGAATAAAATAGAGAATAATCATTTTGAATTAAGAGATTTTATAGACAAAAATAATACTAATTATGACAGTAATTTTGTAACTTTCACAAAAGAAACGGCTGAGAGAATACAAGAACTCGATGAAAATACTTTACATCTAATCGAAGGAAAAGCTTACGATGCTAAAGGAAAAAGAATAGGCAATGTTGCAGACCCATTAGATGCAAAAAATGTTGTGAATAAGCGATATTTAGAAAAAAATGCGTTAATATTAAAAAATGATAAATTTGATGCAAAAAACAAAATAATTACAAATGTTTCAGAACCCGAAAACGATAAAGACGTAGTCAATAAAATATATGTAGACAATAAAGATATCTGGGTTACTATAAAAGATGATTTTCAGACTTTTCCAGAAAAAGAATTTACCAAAGTAAATTTCGACTTGATGAGTTCTAACTTATTGAATAAGGATATGAGATTATCTACAAATATGTATATCAAAATTACTATATATTTAATAGATAATAGTAGATATTCAGATATAGAAATAGAACTTAAATTCGGAGATAAAACAATTTTACACAGAGAGACAAGTGATAATTATAAAACTTGTTTTGCCAATGGAAAACGCGGTGACATCGTTACATTGTGGATAAAACCCAGAAGGGAACACTTTCCAGTCACTTTAAAACCTTATATACATATTGAAAAAATCGCTTTTTAAAATAGGTCCATTATTAAATGGATATCAACTGGGACGAATTTTCTAAAACTAAAAATTTATCCGAAGATGGCCTACGAAATTTGAAAGATCAACTCAATTGGAAGTTAGTTTGTAGATATTCAGTATTATCCGAATCTTTTATGGCAGAACTCATAGATTATATTGAATGGAATGTTATATGTATACACCAAAAACTTTCAGAAGAATTTCTAGAAAAATATAAAGAAGAATTCGATTGGGATCTAGTTTCTAGAAATCAAAAGCTGTCTGAAGGATTTATACTAAAACATTCGAATTATATAAATTGGATTATTATATCTCAATATCAAACCTTAAGTGACGAATTTATTCAAAAATATCATGAAAGATTAGATTTACATAAAGTATCCATGTTTCAAAAACTTTCAGAAAACACTATGTGCAAACTGGAAGAAGGACTAAATTGGTTGCAAATAGCCCGTTTTCAAACATTTGGTGAAAGGTTTTTAGAAAAATATATGCATAGACTAGATTTTTGCAATCTGATCGAATATAAGTTTAATCAATTACCAGATAATTTTTATAACGATAACTGGAAAAAAATACTTTCCGTTCAACTGGGTGAATTAAATAGAAAATTTGGTCATTATTATGAAGAAGAAGAACCTCATAGAGAAAGATTAATGGATGAAATTTTCGAATTAAAAAATATTTTAATACGATTTATTAATGAATTTGAATAAAGATGAAAAATAAAAATATTTATAAAAATACTTCTATATAAATGGAAGAATTCAACAGCCTCAGATCGTTCCCTGTAACTCATAAGTTAAAAGATTTAGAGACAGGGAAATACAAACTGATTTCGTTGAAGAAAATTCAAACAAAATTTGGTAATATGACTATTGCGAGATTGGAAGTTAATGATGTAGAAAAAGATTATTTTCTTAAAAAGAGTCATGGAAAAATTTCTGAAAATGCAATAACAAAACTGAATAAAGGTGGTTATATTTTTCATTTTAAAGGAAAAAATAATGACGGCTATTATGATTATGAAGTAGAAAAAGCTTAATCCTACAATTTGTTTTAAATCTGACAATAATAATATTCAACATTTATCGAACTATGAAAATTTCAAACTCCCTAAATAATATTTACGAAAATACAAAATATTTCTGTTTTAACTACAAATTTCTTTACTGACATACATGTGTTCAGTTCGACACAAACTATTTTTTTTTATTTTATCGAACTATAAAAATATCAAACTCCCTAAATAATATTTACGAAAATACAAAATATTTCTGTTTTAACTACAAATTTCTTTACTGACATACATGTGTTCAGTTCGACACAAACTATTTTTTTATTTTATCGAACTAACAGAATAAATAGAATTGTAAGTAAAAAGAAAGATCTATTAAAAATTTAAAACATATTATAAAAATTATTTAACTTTTATTTCAGACTTCATTGTAATGCAATTGATAATAATATACGCAGCTCTTTGCTTTTCTTATTCCTATCAATATTATCCTAGAGGAAGGTTGTTTATTTCTTAATTGCCTGCTATTTTTTATTACTTACGCCTCTCAGGAAGACTTTAATTAATTTCCGTAAGAGGAGATGCGATAAAACCGATATATTCAAGGCCTTAACTGAATTTCGCTTCGAACTCTGATAAGAGATTCAAAGATTGATTGGAGATATAACAGCAGCGCGATTTACAGGAAACAGAGCGGAAATGCGTTCCAAAAAAACTTTGATTTCATACCGGACGTCCATCCCCGGCGTCCGTTCTAATCGAAAATTCTGGAAGCTCTGACGTTGCGTTGATAACGATGACATAAATAGAAAATGAATATTGATAAAGGTGTTATTTATCATGACGGAGCAACAGCAGCAACAACAACCAACAAGTCCAGTTCACCAAAGAGTTCAACATTTTTTAGAGACTATTTATAATGAAACAGCCTCAGCAAATGCGTTAGAAAGACAGCTAGCAGCTGAAAAATGTAAAAAGAGAAGGGCAGAAGAAAGAAGACGCAAACTAAAATTCAGAATTAAAACTTTACTAGAAGATTTAAAAGCTGTTGAATTATCTATATTTCAATCTGAAGTAAAAATTTCAAACTTCGAAAATAATCTTTCTATAGCTGTTGGCAGCCTCAGATAAATAGCCCGGTTTAGCCTACGTCAAGGTTCTCCAGAAAGACAAAAAAAATATATAAAACTTTTGAAAAATGACAAAAAAAATATAAAAAACTTTTGAAAAATGTCAAAAAAAAATTGAAAACTTTTGAAAAATGTCAAAAAAAATTGAAAAAAGGGTGGAAACGCCCGCTAAAGCAGCCGTAGCTATGTCTCAAGCCCTGGTTGTGAAATGCTGAGAGGCGGGATTCAGGTATGTTTTTTTAATTGTAATTCTTATTATTGTTTTTAATTTAGGATCCATTAATTTATGATTCCATACGATATAAAGATTTTCAAAGGTATTTTATTAATGATTTTATCATAGTATTATTTTATAATCATCATTTGCTTGATCTTACAATAGATATTAGCATTTGGCAAATTATGATTATTTAATCTTACAATTATCGTTACAACGCTCAAACTTTTTGATCTCATTAAATATTACCATCGGATGTCTAAAAATTGTTCAACAATTAAACCTTTGGATCGTTAAATATTAGCATTGGATCTCTCTAAAAATTGTTCCACACTGATAAAAAAATCTTTATAGAGTAATATTCTAAAATTTGTTCAAAAATGCACACATTTTGAAGAACTTTTTGATGAAAATCTTACAATAGTCGATATTTTAAACAGACAAATTTTTGATGAAAAATCTTACAAAAATCGTTCAATATTTGCGTTTAGTGGAGTATGAAAAGTGTTCCAGAGTAGGTGCCATATACTACTAATATACATTGTCGTTTACGATTGGTAATCACTGGAGGTGACTTTTAAGTTGCTTTATGCTTTTTTTTTACCTGAATTAAATTTTAGCTTAATATTTGGTGTGTGCAAAAGTCTTTAGATAATATACAGGGTTACACAAAAGATTTCGAAAGCATTTCCATCGATTGGCAAAAATTGCTAAATGTGAATTTTCTAATTGAACTAAATTTTATCATGCTATATAGTATATATCCAAATTTATAGATCATATACAGGTTGCACAATATAATTCGACTACTTTTTATCACTATGGAAGGTAATTGCTAAAACTTGATTTTTAAATGCGTTATATGTTTCCTAAACTGTTTACTTACGTATCTTTTTTCACATTAGTTAACGGTGAGGTTTCGTTACAGTTTTCTGGATGTGTTGTAAAGTGTTTCGTAATTTATGCTTGTAGCATTTTTTTTCGTTCTTGTTTTCTTAGTTGTGAAAATACATTTCCAAAATATATGCTTAATTTAATATATTATATGTTAATTTCTGACAAGTTGTGAGTAAGATTTTTACATTTGAAATAAAATTAAGTATACAGTTTAGAAATATTTTACCATTTAAGAAAAAAAAAGACATCCTTTAATAGGAGTACACAGAAAAAAAGACGTTAAAGTATTAATTTCCCGAAGAGATATTTTAAATATACGGATGCATTCCACGCCCATAGTATTAACATTAGCGAGGTGAATTGTGGAGCTGACTTACCAATAGCCTTAAGTAGAAATGTTGGAGATGTCGAGGAAGTCGAAAAAAATGCTGGTTCGAAGTTAGAAGTAACATGAATGTAATATAGTTATAGATACCATCTCCATGTTCGAAATGTTTTCATTGACCCTAGAAAACTAATATCCTATGGTGTGCATAAAAATATATTACATATTAACTATAAATATGTGAAATAATATTTATATATTAATTTTTACACTACTCATGATCGGTTAAACATGATTTTTCTCTATTATTTTTAATAATTATCGTTTAATGTAGATTTAAGTCAGTATTCTACAATTCCGGATTTCAGAATTTTAATTGAACATAGTGTATCTCTGGAATTTGTTGCGAATAATAAAATAAAAAAATATATATATTCCCCTTATATTGCCTTTTTTTTTCTTTTTTCAAATTCATGAATATTTTTGTAAAATAACTTGGTAAGAAATTGCGCGATATAACATTATGATATTAATATAATGTTAATTCCAGTTTTCATCAAATTTCTCTTTTTTATAATGTTTGCTGCTAACTTTAAACGTATGTTCTAAACTCATTTATATAAGGTTGTAGTTTATCATAAAGCATTTTAAGATCCTCCACAAAATTTTAAGTGTCTGCGAATAGGTTAAATTTATTTTGAGAAACAGGTAAGACAAAAAAAATTTAACCTTAAAATAAAAGTCTTAGTTCTACTTTTTTCCGAATAAAATCATTTGTAATAATCATTTCACTGTATTTCATTCTATCTACACTGGTGTGCAAAACTTAAGCAACAAACACAAAATGCTAATTTCTGAACACGTGAGTACTCAGAATGAAATTCTATAAAGAGCAAGTGTAGAAAAGAGGTACTACCCTAACAGCACGGCCAGTTGATGTGAAGTCCCCTTGACGTCACACATAGTTAGAAGTGTCACAATCACTACGGTAAATCAAATTATGGGATATTTCACTGTCTCATTCTTACTCTCAAATGATTGTTAACACTGAAAAGTCACTGTGACTGTCGCTTTGTGATGGGTCACCAGGGGACATTACAATGAAGTCACCTTGTGACTCTCATGTGACTGTCATTTTGACACTCTATTGTAAAGTCATCATGATAGCTGTTCTGTGACGAGTTCCCAAGTGATAGAAAATGAAATGTTCTGGTGACTTTTCACAAAGGAGTGCAATGATGACTTCACAATAGAGTGTCGATCACCGGAAAGTCACCATGCGACTTCATTGTGACATTATTTGGCGACTCATCACAATGCAATGCTCACAATGACTTCAAAGTTCAGTCTTCAACTGACAGTGACTTGAGAATTACAAGGTGACTTCATTGTAATGTAACCTGATGACCCATCACAAAGCGATAGTTACAGTGACTTTTCGGTGTTAACAATCATTTGAGAGTAATAATGAGACAGTGAAATATCCCATATTTTGATTCACCGTAGCAATTGCGACACTTCTAACCATGTGTGACGTCAATGGAACTTCACATCGACTGGCCGTGCTGTTAGGGTAGTACCTCTTTTCTACACTTGCTCTTTATAGAATTTTCTTTTGAGTACTCATGTGTTCAGAAATTAGCATTTTGTGTTTGTTGCTTAAGTTTTGCACACCAGTGTACAGTGGGTGATCGGTTAACGAACTTAATCCGTTCCAAAATAAAGTTCACTAACCGAATTGTTCGTTAACCGATCATAGATTTAGTATAGATTTGTATGGGAATTCAATTAATTCGTTCTTAAAAGCTAAATAATATATAAAAATTAATGATAAATTCTCCCTAAATTTATTTAAATGTAATAATAATAAAACACGCATTGCATACATACAGTGTTGTCCTTCCTTCAGTCATGCTGTTTTTGAGTTTGTGAGGCATTAAATATTTGACAAAAGCTTATTTTTTCTTTCTGGAGTTTTCAATCTTCCCATTTTAATAGGGCTAATATACGTCCGTATTTAATATGGACAGATCGCAGTTTCATGGCTTTGCCCATGTCGTTACGTACTTAAAATAAATCATATAAGTTTATTACTTTGACCTATCAAAAACTTCATTAGTTCTCTAAAAGATTGTGTTTACTGCATAGCCCGATAAAGCTAGGAGCCTAGAGCCTCTTAATAATTTAGGAACTAAATTTCAGTTAAAATAATTAACTTGCAATTAAAAATATTTCTTTAAAAAGAGACACAAAGTCTAAAAATTAATGTTTTTGTATTCTTCATTCTAATCTGGGGGCCCTAAAATATAGGTCCTGAACCCCCAGATGCCCTTGAATAAATTAGGCCATAAGTATACAACTGTTAAAATGTTCTCTAAGTCGATAATAGTAGATGCCATTAAATACAGCTCTGCAAATCTGAAACACAGCATTGCTTCTTCTTGGTTTTATTTGTTAGGCGTTCGTTAACCGAACATGTGTTCGTTATCCGAACATAAAATTCTCTCGCGAAAGTGTTCGTTAACCGATCTGTTCGTAAACCGAACAGTTCGTTAACCGATCACCCACTGTATTAATGTAATCAAAGTGACAACCTAAGATATTGAGACTGACCTAAAACTGCGAAAATTCCTTGAGAGGTTTTGGGGGAGTTGAAGCCAGTAAACAAATTCCATGTACAGTTTAGAAATGAGAATAAATATAATTAAGTTACAGGGATCATCTCTCAGTGTGAAATATTTTAATTGATTGTATTAACAAACCTTCTGTGGTTTAAATGAGAATAGACACCTTCTTATGTTATAAATATGCAACGGAAAACGTGATTTTCCAGTTTCATCAAATTTCTCCTTTTTATAATTATTGCTGCAAAAGTTAAACGTGTGTTCCAAACTCATTTATTTCAAATTGTAGTTTATCATAAAGCATCAGAGCATAAAATATAAAAATATCATTTTACAGATGCACTTTTCTTTCTGGTGTCTCATTAGCTTTTTGAACAGGAAATCTCAATTATGAAGATGTGTATTAATTTTTTTATCTATTTAAGGCTACTAGTGTAAATATAACACGTCTTGTATTCTTAATGAACGTTAAGAGAAAAGACATGGTTACGAAAATTAGAATTATGAATTCTTAATAATGCATTTTAAAATTAAACACTTAATTTTCGTTTATGATTTCATGTTTTGATAATTTTTACTAGTATTTTATATTTATATATACTTTTTACGATTATCGTTGCTTATTATGCTGTTTAAAAAGGTATGCTTACGATATTTCATTTACACAACACTTCAGGTAGAACACATAAAATATTTCTTGAACTCCTGACCAATATTAAAAAGACAACAATTTAATTTATTATAAACAAACTAGATTTTTTTAATGACGCTACTAGACACGCTTTTTCATTTCCATCATCATTTATATTTTATATTTGTTTTTTGTATATTATATCTATTATCTAAAGAGCTTTGTTTAAGAATTTGCACTGACACAGATTGCTTATAGCACACAGGAAATATTTCTTTAAATACTATTATCGATAAAAAGATAAAACAAATTATTAAATTTATGTTATAAACGTGTATGTTAATGTTTTAAAATAACATTTTTTATTTTTAGTATTACCTCTTTCTTAAACGTGATTTGGAAACATATATAAATTGTCCTATTATGGAACATTGATCTTGAAACTACACAAATTTGTAATTTTAACAAAATAGTCATCAAATGCACTAACTTCTGTAAATCTGGATTATCAGCTTTAAAATATATATATTCTTTTCAATTCTGATTTTTAAATGAACACCTTCTTTAACCAAAACAGTTAAAATCAAATGCATCAGAATTTCTCTGATAATGAAATTCTTTCAAATTTAAGTATTCGAAAAGAACTAGAATTTATTCCTTTGGAGAAATTCGAAAGAGGCGTGGTCTCCAAGGACTTGGAAAAGCTTTCGAAGACTTCCACTCAATTGATTAACATTTAATCAAGTCTGACCATGTCAATATAGCTTAACACGTCTTCTTTTCTTTCTTTTTCTATAGTGATGTGTTTAAGCTTATTAAGTCTTTCCGGCGAAATAGCTGTAGTCGCTTACTGGTTAAAATATTTCAGCTGATCATTTTTACTGCAGAAAATTATTTTCTGTATTTGATCTGCGTAGTGTGATTTTTAAAAATTTTAACTGATACATTAGAAAAGCAGTAGTAGCTTGAATTATTTGTACTACAGTTATAGCTAATTAACTACACTTTATAATAAAAAAAAGTGTTTAAAAATGCTATGTTATCCGATATATTGTTTGTGATAAAAAACTATTTTATTATTAAAATTATAAAAATAAAATGATTCATTTTTTATTAAATATTTTTGGTGTCTTTTTTTCCTTTCATAAAGTTTGATACTTTTTCACTGTTATTTTGATTTTCCGGATATATTGACTTTATACTGCATATAGTGGCAATAAAATTGCGAAATTTGTTTTTTCAGTATTGATGATATATTGGAAAATATAATTTCTAAAACACATCTGTTTTATATTAACATAAAAAACACGGGCAGTGTAGTATATGGCAAAGCATTTTGAAACTTGAATAATTTGTAATGCTATATATGTTTAATACAATGTCCTGTAGTATAAAAGTATAATAAATACCAAATTGATAAGATCTACAAATTTAATTAGAATTAATATAATGACGGTCTGTAGAAACGTAGAGACACACGGGGGCATACTCCATACGCCAACGTCTTTTAAAATCTAAATGTCAACTTCTGATGACATTCTTCTAGAATGCAATGTCTAGTAATAGTATAAAAGCAATAAACATAAAATTAATATAATAAAGAAAACTGCCCAGTTAAACTGAAGGCATTGTGCTCACAGGCTATTCACACTAATTGTATATTATGCTCAAAGAATAATGCCCCTCGAAAAATAAAAAAATCGACAATAAATTAAGGGGGGGGGGTTAGCCCCCGTTCCCACCCTTTATAATTAACCAATAAACCCCCAAACTTAATAAGGGAAGCGCCTTACAACAATGAATCTATATACAAAATTTGAAGAAAATCGGATAATTCTGCTTGGAAACCCATTTATCTAAATTAAGAGGAGTTAGCCCCCCCGTTCCCTTTTATACTTAACCAATGAACCCCCAAAACTAATCAGGGAAGCGTCTTACCACAGTAAATCTGTATACAAAATTTTAAGAAAATCGGATAATCTGCATGAAAAACCCATTTATCTAAATTATGGGGGTTAGCCCACCGTTCCCCCTCCCTCACCTGTATACTTAACCAAAGAACCCCCAAAACTAATCAGGGAGTCGCCTTATCACAATGAACCTATACACAAAATTTGAAGTAAACCGATAATTCTGCTTGAAAAACCCATTTATCTAAATTAAGGGGGGTTAGACCCCCTCCGTTCCCCCCTTTTATACTTAACAAATGAATCCCCGAAACGAATCAGGGAACAGCCTTATCAGAATGAACCTATTTACAAAATTTTAAACAAATCTGATATTTCTATCAAGAGTTATCGCGTTACGTACATACATACGTACATACAGACGTACATACATACGTACATTCATACGTACATACAGAACCGGCGGGCACATTAGCTCTCAGGCTTTGATAGCCTGTGAGCTAAAAATAAATAATTGGTAGTTTTCTGCTATAGGGGCCTGGTTGTTTTTTTAAAGTTTGGCGTAATTCAAGCTTAAAAAAGTGAGATTTGCTGCCAAATGATATAATCAGATATAAAAATAAACCTGTGAAAATTATATGCAAGTTTATATATATATATGTATTTATAAATGTATATAATTATTTTATTTATATATTATTATTATTGATTTTTATGTAGAATTTACTTCTATTTGTATATAAAATTAGATAATGACTTCTTTATATTAAATAAATTGTATAAATGTTGAAAAAAATTCCTTGCGTATATGAAACAGTGAATAGGTTGCCAGAAATTTTTGCCAAATTTCCTTATCTCGCCAATGCGCCTATGCCGGAAAAGTATAGGGGCTATAAATAATTTAATTAAGAAATATAATGGAATAAATTACAGAATTAAACGGACGGCGTATTCCGAACGTCAGTGATGACTTAACATTAAATATAGTAAAATAGAGTAGAAAAAATGCCAACGTCAACCATTTTAATTTAAAAGTATTAATCAGTGTTCTGTAATAGAACTTTTTATATAATATGTTTCCAAATCACATCTGAGAAAGAATTAATAGGGCAATTATAAAATGTTCTTTCAAAATATTAACATATACGCAAATTTAGACATTGGTTGATCACTGAAGGATGTTTGGGAAAAGGGTAAATGAAATGCAGGTGTTAATCAGGTAGTTATTTTGAAATTCATAAGTATTGTTTTCACCGAGTGGTGCATTCATTACCACGTCCGTGCTTTTTAAAGTTAAAACCCGAAAGTTGGAGCAATATTTCAAGCTAGTAATGACAATATTGGTCAAGCTATAGTCAGTACAAATAATATAGGCCCAGTATTGTTTTTCCATTACAGCTACATTTTCTAAAATTTATATAAGTAAAATAACAGCAAATGCAATTAAAAAAAATTTAAAATAACTTATTTAAACTATTTAAACACACACACACACACAAAAAAAAAATGCAAAAACCAAATGTTTTCGTACTCAAAAAATGCATAAATGAAAAAAAAAAATACTTCGTCGTTTACAAGTAAAAGAATACAAAGTACTGTTTTTTCGATACTCTCAAAACTATTTTTTTCATCAATTTTACGACTTCTTCTTGGCATAGTTGTACAAATTGCAGCAACATCGAAGTTGCTAAATTGTCTTTGCTTTCCTGTGTGCTTAGCTTGCCAATTTCCTTTTTAATATTAGGTGTTTTTTCTTATCAAGATTCAGAAACGACAATGCTGAATAATGGGCGAAAAAGATGTTATTCTTATTTGGTTGAACTCATATCTAATAGTAATACTTGCAATATGGGAAATGATCCCTTTGTTCAGTCATTAGAAAAAAAAGTTATTCATACTAACAAAAACAGGAAATAAATATTATAACGTTAATGGAAAAGAACATTACAGGCAATATAAACTTTTCGTTATAGTTTTGCATTAATAGTTATGACTTACAGTAAAGATAAAATATTTTAAACATACCATATTCTGAAAAAAGTAATGGCATCGCACTTATATTTGTGGAAAGTTCATGACAGATAAATGAAGACCAGAAGATAATATTTAACCTCTTAAGATTAACCTCTTAAGACCCGAAGTTAAAATAATAGTACAAATACACATTTTTTGCTTTTAAACAAACAAAATGACATCATAAATGACAAAAAATTATATTTTTTTAAATCTATTGTTTTAGGGGACTTGTAATTTAGGCTCACAAATATGAACATAAAATTAATACCCCCCCCCCCCCAAAAAAAAAAAAAAAAAAATCAATTTAATTATCAATAACCTAAAATTATACAATAAAAAAATAACAGCTTTAAATAAGTGAATAGACTGCAAATTCTTAATTTTTTTATTATAAAAGTTTTACGTTAAAGAATTGTGAAAATTACCTACTTTCTTGGATGCACTGTTTCGAAAGTATTTTGCAAACTCAGGTTTAAATAACATTTATTTTATAAGGAAATCGACATCGGTGCTGCCATTTATTGATTTCATTTTAAAGTAAAAGCATTCAACTCTATAGAAGTGAAGTTAAAATGTAAAAATATCAATCATTTTAGTTTTTATGAGCAAAATAATCTAGGTACCCATTTGGGTACCCAGGACTCAAGAGGTTAAAATGTGTAATATTAATAAGAATGATTGGAAAATTTTGTGTATATCCATGAGGAAAACTTTAAACACAAAGTCAGGAGATGGGAGAACACATTAGATTACCTTGTTTATTATTAAATATATAAAAAATTAAGAATTATTCAAATATTCAGATGAACTATTTTGTTCATAATTAATTCAGCTTCAAATGCTGAACTCTCCATGTTGATTTTTACATCTTTCTCTCAAGAGAGCCAAGACAAGAATGAACAACTTTCTTGAAGGTTCACATTTAAAAAACAAATGACATCATAAAACAAGAACAAAAAATCATGCGTCAAGCATGGATTATGTAACACTTTCCAACGCTTCCAAAATAATTTTACAAATCATTACCGTTTAATAAGCTGAAAGATAACATCTAACTAAACAATTTGGAAAACGCATAACATATTTAAAAACGTAATTTAAGGAATTTCAACATATACAATATTCGGAAAAATATCTGAATACTTTTATTCAGTCCTGTATATGATCTATAGATTTGTATATATACTACATAGGATGCTAAATTTTAGTTTAGTTAGGAAACGCGTAGCACAGTTTAAAATTCTCCTTCTGGAGTTTCTGTCAATAAACGGAAATGTGTTTGCGAACTTTTGTGCTGCCCTATATATGATTTACAGAATTTATACACTCCAAGTAATAGACAAAAAGTGAGTTAAATTTAAAATCGCGTTCAGCAACTTAAAATGCACTTCCAGGAATTATTGTTAACAGACAGTAGAGAATATTTTTGTGTGTCCCTGTAAAGGAACGATGACTGTTATACACACAATATTTTGTAGTAAGCCTCTTGTAATGCACCTTAGTGATATATATAAATTTCAATGTGTTTAAAATTGTGAAACACTTTTTAATTAAACCGCAAATGATTTTTCCCCATAGACGTAATGTAACGGAATTCTTTTGACTGTCCCTGTCAAGTAACTATAAGTGCTATGCACACCTTATTCCATATTAAGCTTCTTGTAATGCACCTTAGTGATATATATCAATTACAATGTGTTTGAAATTGTGTAACATCATTAAAATAAACCGCAAATGATTTTTCCTCATAGACCATCATGTAACGGAATTCTTTTGAGAATTCTTTTTGAATTCTGTCCCTGTAAAAAAACTGAAAGTGCTACACACTTCGGTTGAAATAGGGAACATGCTATAGATAACGACAATAACATATAAAAATTGCAGGGCAATCCGAGCATATTTAAAAGTAGTTAGAGCACCGACAGACGGCAGACGGCAGAGGGCCAGACAAACCGAAGTCATAAACACTTTTCAACTTGGTTGAAAGGTGTTAAAAAGAATGCAACATAATGTTGACATAATATACTTTTTGCCAATAATAAACATTAAATTATCTCGAAATCGTTATAAAACAATAAATTACCTGAAAATCATTATAAGACAATAAATTATCTCTTATGAGTCCAGTATGTAATTACATCAGGGTTTTTTTCATCATAATAAAACATTGCATTATTTCCCGTAATATAAATATAAACAACTGCTGTTTTTTTTTTCATGTGATGCTTGATTATGATAAGAATCAAATTATAAACAAATAAATTATTATAGCATGTATAAAGAACTGATATTACACCCAAACATCCATATTAACGTATTTTAATTTATACCAATACTCCATCTTGAAAACATTGATTTACCGTTGTTTTTAAAACATTATTGAGACATTTTTCTGATCAAAATACTGTTCTAAATAATTATTAAATAATTTTGCAAAATAATTGAAAATAAACTTGAATATTTGTCCATACAATAAAAATAAATACGAAATAAAACCCCGAAATTAGATGAGTTTAAGGAATTTATTGAAAAAATATTATATTCATCATTCGATTGACGAACAAAGTCAGTTATGTGATGTTTCCGTCTTTACTGAATATAGAACATTTGAAAAAAAATATTAATCCTTTGTGACTTATTAATTCGATTTGAAAAATATATACTCAGATGTTAGAATACATCATAAGCATGTAAATAATAATAATAATAATTTAGAACATAAAAATAAAAATATATTGACTAAAAGGTACTTTTTTCACATCTGTAATAAATAGAAAATTACATAGTTCTCATAAATATTGCATTTTTTTAAATACAAAATAGTAAAGTATACGAACTTACCTTCGAAAAAAATGTATTTTTGTGCGTCTCTAGCCTTTTCAATTTTACAAAATTTACAAAGTTCATAATGAACAGAGGAAAGTTTTTGCAACTAAGTAAATCATGAATACTCCAACCGTATGTCTTGCACAGTTAAATTTAGAAATAACAATGCAATACTGCACAAATGATAAATAAAATTTTGGCATGAAAAATTAACTCAGTATCGCCGTCTGTTGAGAATTCTAAGAACAATTTATATTAACTGATATTTTGGGATATAGCAGCAATAAACAAAATCGTCTTTTAAAACCCACTGTATAAGTAACATTGACTTTTGGGTATGTTGCAGATGTAGCAGCAATAAACAAAATCGTCTTTTAAAACCCACTGTATAAGTAACATTGACTTTTGAGTATGTTTCAGATATAGCAGCAATAAACAAAATCGTCTTTTAACCCTTTATGTACTGAATTATGAATCAACAAATAGCTCCACCTCAATAATTACCTTCCTTGATGTCTGAAGATATATTAGAAAATTTATATTATAATAATATGAAATTTAGATAAGGTTTTTCATTAAAACTGATTTAATAATTCTGTAGTAATAGCTCTTTTTGTAAAATATTTACAAGAATAATTTTATTAATTAACAGAAAATTCTGTTAAGGAAATATCACAATTCTTTATCGGAACAACATAAATAAATGTATTGTGATCCTATCAATGAATAGGAAGGTTCTTATTAGTTTCAAAATTTTCATATAATATTTTTTTAAAGAGAAATATACACTTATGAAGGTTGAGAAAAATATCACTTTATAAAATATTTAGCTTTCATTGTTTTCCTGTGCTTTTTAAATGTGATCCAGCAAAGTATTTTGTATAAAAACAAAACCTATTTTTATTACTAGACAGATTAAAGAAATTTTATATTTAAGTTTTTTTGGGGGTACTTAGAAGTACAGTCTGTAGATAAAGGGTTAAAACCCACTGTATAAGTAACATTGACTTTTGGGTATGTTGCAGATATGCAACGCGGTGATACAAAGGGTTACGTGTAAAATACGTCTTTTGTTATTCTACCATGCCCTACGCAACGACTGTAATTAGCAGGCATGTATCAAAAGGATCGAAATAGTGTCCCTATGATGTGTAACGTCTTGAAATCATACTTGAACTGCTGCTTTGAAGACAAGAAAAAAAAATTCTGTATCGAATTCTTACGGAAAATGCCAATTTCTGCAAGAATATCCGTAAGAAGATTTCTCTCAGTATCGCCGTCTGTTGAGAATTCTAAGAACAATTTATATTAACTGATATTTTAGGATATAGCAGCAATGAACAAAATCGTCTTTTAAAACCCACTGCATAAGTAACATTGACTTTTGGGTATGTTGCAGATATGCAACGCGGTGATACAAAGGGTTATGTGCAAAATACGTCTTTTGTTATTCTACCATGCCCTACGCAACGACTAATCAGCAGGCTATGACGTTGATTGTTGGAGTATAATTCCACGTCGGTTGGGCTGCAATAAAATAATTTGATTAATATCCAGGGAAACAGAGCAGAGAGAGTGGATGGATACGAAGTCAGGAATTTCTTGATAAATAAATATTTTTATTATAAGATGAAGTTGACCACGGGTTCAGGTACAAGCATCCATAGGCATAAAAATGCCCGAGAGCACTGGGGAGGAGGCACGAACGATTACATGTCTTTAATCACAGACAAGCAGCGAGAGAATCTGAGCTGTTACATAATTTCTTTTCGTGGTTACAGGGCAGTCATGGCGATAATTACATACGCCAATCAGGCAGATAACGTACTGTTTTGGCGAGAACAACGTAATGAGAAACAGGTGATGCTGTCCGTTAATGATAAGCCTATGGGGGAGAGATGAAGGAAAAATATGAATTTATGCGCCAGAAAGGAGATATGGAATTTTGGTAAACCAGACAAAACCGCATGGGGCCTTTCTCATGGGGTTAGCTTAAAGAATTGAGAAGTGGCATTAAAAATAGAATTGGTACGTTAAAGATATTATATATTAAAGGCATCTGGACAATTGGGAAAATAATGAAATACGTTAAAAGGAATGAAACCTAGACGAACAAAAGTGTTGGCGTAAAAATGTAAGTAAAGTTTGGACGGCGATAGAAAGGAGCGGAATGTAATGGGAATAAATTCTTTTTCTTTTTTTTTTATAACGACATGATTTATGCGGCGAGGAAAGAGATCCGAATGAATTAAAGAAAGCTTAATAAAAGAGAAATACAGGGAATAGCTAGATTTTATAACACGGAAAATAAAGTAATTTTAAAGGAAGAAAAATTTAGAAAAAGTAAGGGGATGGGGGAATTCATTTTAAGAAAGTGGAATATGTGAAGTTAAATCCACTTCACATATATCTCCCCAACAACCGAAGACGAAAAACAATGAAGGTCCATAGGAAACGGAAAACCACCTGTGTCTTTTCACTAACACGAAAAATTAGATAAAAATTATGAACAAAGTAATAGTTATAGAACACCCTGGTAACTACATAAAATAATTAAAATGACCATACACAAAAAATAATCTTGATAAACAAACAAATACATCATGTCTCAAATATATATGCATGCCTCCATAAGCATGACAAAAACCAAACTGGGTCGACCTCTTACGTTTGAAAATTAAAATATATGAATGAGCTCAAAATTTTAAATGTGTTTCTGGATTTTATTCTCTCTTTTCTTTTCTTTAAGTGTGCACACGTATTATAAAACATAACCAGAAACAAAATGAAAATTAACTTGAAATTCAAATTCAAGAAAATAGCAATTTTTTATAAATTGCAAGAAATGTTAGTTGTTTCCAACATCAAATAGTTTTTTTGAGACATGAAATTAAATGAAAAATAAAATAAAACACAAACAAATAATATATGTAATAAATATGAGTACTCCATAGGTAAACAAAAATTAAAGTGAAATTAAATACCAAATTGTTTTTTTTTTTTTATAAAATGTAAACTATTCTAAAATGGCATGAGAATGAATAAACATGGAAAATTAGGAACAGATTGTATAAATATGCATGTTTCTATGATGGGTTATATAAGAAAAAATATTTTAACTGATAAACAATTTAGAAATCATATGTCATGTGTGTTCTTTTTTTTATTAAGAAAAATGTAATTATGAGAACTTATTGGATGCGTATTGAAAATTTAACAAAAAGTTTAGAGAGGAACTAAAAAAAACGTATATTGCGAACTACGAAACAGGCGACACTGTAAAAGAAATACATTGTGTGCGTGTGTGAGTGTAACTTGCACTAACATCATAAGTTTGATGCTATATGTACATGATCTGTACTAGGTGAAGTATGCACGAGTCTGTAAGAAGAGAGGAGGTGTACACCTGTTTGAAGAACGAACAAAAAAATCGTGAATAAAGAAACCTTATCACGTGAACAGTGTTTTCAGTGGTGAAAACAGCAAATAATGAAAAAAGTAAAAATTCTTTTTTTTTTTATAACGATATGTCAAAATAGAAGCAGATAAAATTTTATAGCATAGCAAATGAGTATGATATTGCAGTAAATGAGTATATGTGTAACATTGAATTAAAACATTGAATGATATTGCATGTATTGAAATATGAGAAAAAAAAACATAATAGAAGTCCTCTATGTATTTAAAAATTTTGAGAGGGAAGGGTAGAAATTTAAATTGAGAAAAGAAAAAAATTCTGCTTATAGCTGTAAATCTAAGGAAAGGAGCGTCTAACATGTAAACAAGTTTAATGTAAAATGTTTAGTGCGAAGTACCTTAATGAAAGTATCTTAATTGATTTCTTTTTTTTTTAAAAAAAAGAGAGGGTGGTAATTAAGATGAAAAAGAAAGCACAGTTATTATAATTTTAAGTGTATGTAAAATAAAAACAAGAAAAAAACACAAGTACTGAGCCTAAGTGGGACAGAAAAAGTCAACGGTATGTGTGTAAACAAAACCCAAAAGTTTGAGTTTTCTATGAACCACAAATAGCATACGCTATACGATGAACTAACGTGTGTGTGTGTGTGTATAATCTATGAACTATGCTATGAGAAAACTATGAGCAATAATTTCCCGTGTATACAAAAAAAATCCGAAAAAAGAAAAAAACAACAACTATGAACTATTCTATGAGCAACTATGAGCGAATTTTTCCATATACACAAGAAAACCACAAGCGATGAACTACTTGAGCCTGTCTCAGACCGAAAAGTTTTGTGTGATTAGAGCCCGGAACAGAAAGTATGTAAAAAACTGTAAGTAATATTTTAGTATTGTTTCAAGATTAATTTTATGATTTTAAAATGTCTTCTTACATAGAGATCACAAGTAATGCTTGGTAAACAATTTTATGAAAGTTTACATTAATTCATATTTAAGCTTTTCTCCCTCCATCTCGTAAAGACCGCAAATCTTTCTGACACATTCAAGAAGTCTGCTTTATACATTCCATGAAATTTGCAGACCTTGTTTTTTATGTGCCATAGAATCGAACATAGTTTTTCACTTTCTTATGACAGCGGTTCATCCTGCATTATATTATATTATTATCTCATGACAATATTGGTTCATGTGTCTGAAACTCTGTCATTTTCTTTTCTTACACTATTGCTTTCAAAAATCAGAAGAAATCACGACTCTTATTCTTTAAAGTATAATTGTACAATTATGATAGAAAATTAAGAGTTCTGTTATCCAGTAATACTGGAAAATGACATTAAACAGCGAGAGAAGATAGATGCGGGATGTCCTGCGGCTAGTGTTACTAAGACTCACAGCGTTGACGCTTCACAATCAAATAGATTATTTGCCTTTACATCCGAATAATAACAATTAAATTCTTTTTAAAATTGATTTTTAGAATATTGTACAACATTTCGGGAATCCAAAGCTGCTTTGTCATTCCCATATAGCATCTAGAATCTTTTTTTGCTTTTTTTTTTCGATTTGCAAATATATAATTTTTTTTTACTTTCAGACCGAGCCCCAAAGACTGTTATAAAAAATTGAGCCTGAGATCGTTTTGGGTCCGGACTCAAGCTTACCGTATCAGTGTGAACCCATCCATTACTAATGTGTGCGTGCCGGTGAACCAGATACACGAGTGACGAACACAGAGCATTCATAAAAGTAAGCTTATATTATGTATCTGTTGGAACCAAATGAACGTAGTCTACGCTGAACAAATTCAATCAATTATAAATATTACAGGCAAACTTTGACCAATCTGAAAGAAGAACTGAATTAAAAACTTCCCCGGTAAAGTTAAAAAATTGGACAAGACTGTTTTTAGCATGGCAGTAATCGACCACAAGTTACAAAATCAACCAATTTAAATCCAGAAATATTTCGCTGTGAGTTTTTAACTATCATTGTATTCACCAGATGTTGATCTTTGAGATTGCTATAATGTTCCCTTCAGGCAGAGCGCCCTATCTAACTAGCTGCTCAGTTATCAAAAAAGGTATTCCTTCAAAACAACTACACTTCTTACAATCCAGAATTTGATAGTTCCCTCACAAATTGGCAAATTTTGAAGCTTCTGGTGGTAAATACCGTGAAAATATCTTTCTTTCATTTTGACAAAAAAGTGTATCTCTCTATAAAAGGCAGAGTCATACATATACACTTAATGCATATTTTTCATTTGATAAATAATGCAAGATTTAACCCTTTCACCGTTTGAAGATTTTCCTATATTTCTATAAATATGTTTGTAAATCCCAGAATATATATAGTTTTTAATCGCAGTTTGATGCTATGATATCTTTTATATCTCCTCATTCTATATACGGCTCAAAAAAGTATTATGTTAAAAATATTTTTGTCTACAGCAATTTTAACATGACTACCAGATAAGGAAAAACACGGGCCCAGCGCTTAAAGGGTTTTAAGTATAACTGTGTGTACTAAAACAAACAAAATTTTGGAATATATATAAACAAATATTTTTTTTTGTTAAACATACTCTATGTTTTAGAAAATATATAAAAAAATAGTGAAATATCATGGTATTTTTTTATGACTGAATAATTTTATTGTATCTGCTCTTTGTACGCAGGTTCATTTTAATATACATAATACATATGTTATCTTTTATCAAACTACTTGTAACGTTTTTTCTTAACGTTCTTAAATATCTGAAATTCCTATTTTGAAAATAATATCTAAAAAAAAAAAAAATAGTAAGTATAAATCTGTAATTATATATACTTTTACTTTTGATGCAACCTAAAAAAATGCTTTAAATATTTAATCTGTAACAAGTATGATTTATTTTAAATTTATCATCTGAATTATTTTTTACTATCTGTTCTTTGATAAGTTTACGCTTAACTCAAATTACATCTGATGTTTTGGCAAATGTATTTAATTTGCCAATGTGAATGAGATAATACATTGATGCATGTAAATTTCTGACTAAGGTTTTATTCACAATATCCGTTCAGGTTCTTAATAGAAATTATTTTGAATAGAATAATCTGAATTGATAAATATTTTTATCTGTACACTGAAATGAATTACTAATATGAAACATTCCAGTCGTTTGCACATAAATATAAAAGGACTTTTATCATGAGAATATTTGAATAGAGAAACAAATAAATTCATATATGGAAAGAAATTAATTTATAAACTAATAGATTAAAGTAGATACGTTTCGTAAATATTATTAGCAAACAGATTTTCTTTTTATAACGTACTAGCAAGCTACGCCCGCTACGCCCGCTACGCTGGTCAATTTCTTATAACGAACTTTTAATCCAACAAAATATTGCCATTTCATAATTCACTTTTATATTTTAACAGAATAATAAGGCTACTATAATTTGTGACTCGTGCTATAGCCAATATGCACGCCAGGACACGTCGCCCTTATCGTCATCTTTTTTACGCATGAAGATTTCACTATGGACCAATTCACTTTGACCAATCTGAAAGAAGAACTGAATTAAAAACTTCCCCGGTAAAGTTAAAAAATTGGACAAGACTGTTTTTAGCATGGCAGTAATCGACCACAAGTTACAAAATCAACCAATTTAAATCCAGAAATATTTCGCTGTGAGTTTTTAACTATCATTGTATTCACCAGATGTTGATCTTTGAGATTGCTTTATGTTCCCTTCAGGCAGAGCGCCCTATCTAACTAGCTGCTCAGTTATCAAAAAAGGTATTCCTTCAAAACAACTACACTTCTTACAATCCAGAATTTGATAGTTCCCTCACAAATTGGCAAATTTTGAAGCTTCTGGTGGTAAATACCGTGAAAATATCTTTCTTTCATTTTGACAAAAAAGTGTATCTCTCTATAAAAGGCAGAGTCATACATATACACTTAATGCATATTTTTCATTTGATAAATAATGCAAGATTTAACCCTTTCGCCGTTTGAAGATTTTCCTATATTTCTATAAATATGTTTGTAAATCCCAGAATATATATAGTTTTTAATCGCAGTTTGATGCTATGATATCTTTTATATCTCCTCATTCTATATACGGCTCAAAAAAGTATTATGTTAAAAATATTTTTGTCTACAGCAATTTTAACATGACTACCAGATAAGGAAAAACACGGGCCCAGCGCTCAAAGGGTTTTAAGTATAACTGTGTGTACTAAAACAAACAAAATTTTGGAATATATATAAACAAATATTTTTTTTTGTTAAACATACTCTATGTTTTAGAAAATATATAAAAAAATAGTGAAATATCATGGTATTTTTTTATGACTGAATAATTTTATTGTATCTGCTCTTTGTACGCAGGTTCATTTTAATATACATAATACATATGTTATCTCTTATCAAACTACTTGTAACGTTTTTTCTTAACGTTCTTAAATATCTAAAATTCCTATTTTGAAAATAATATCTAAAAAAAAAAAATAGTAAGTATAAATCTGTAATTATATATACTTTTACTTTTGATGCAACCTAAAAAAATGCTTTAAATATTTAATCTGTAACAAGTATGATTTATTTTAAATTTATCATCTGAATTATTTTTTACTATCTGTTCTTTGATAAGTTTACGCTTAACTCAAATTACATCTGATGTTTTGGCAAATGTATTTAATTTGCCAATGTGAATGAGATAATACATTGATGCATGTAAATTTCTGACTAAGGTTTTATTCACAATATCCGTTCAGGTTCTTAATAGAAATTATTTTGAATAGAATAATCTGAATTGATAAATATTTTTATCTGTACACTGAAATGAATTACTAATATGAAACATTCCAGTCGTTTGCACATAAATATAAAAGGACTTTTATCATGAGAATATTTGAATAGAGAAACAAATAAATTCATATATGGAAAGAAATTAATTTATAAACTAATAGATTAAAGTAGATACGTTTCGTAAATATTATTAGCAAACAGATTTTCTTTTTATAACGTACTAGCAAGCTACGCCCGCTACGCTGGTCAATTTCTTATAACGAACTTTTAATCCAACAAAATATTGACATTTCATAATTCACTTTTATATTTTAACAGAATAATAAGGCTACTATAATTTGTGACTCGTGCTATAGCCAATATGCACGCCAGGACACGTCGCCCTTATCGTCATCTTTTTTACGCATGAAGATTTCACTATGGACCAATTCACTTTGACCAATCTGAAAGAAGAACTGAATTAAAAACTTCCCCGGTAAAGTTAAAAAATTGGACAAGACTGTTTTTAGCATGGCAGTAATCGACCACAAGTTACAAAATCAACCAATTTAAATCCAGAAATATTTCGCTGTGAGTTTTTAACTATCATTGTATTCACCAGATGTTGATCTTTGAGATTGCTATAATGTTCCCTTCAGGCAGAGCGCCCTATCTAACTAGCTGCTCAGTTATCAAAAAAGGTATTCCTTCAAAACAACTACACTTCTTACAATCCAGAATTCACAATCCATTGTGAAATTTGGTAATTTTTCAAATTCAATATTTGAAAAATGGCATAATCATTAGATTTGAAATTTATATCAAGAAAAATACAATTTTTTACATTTCTAACGCAGTTTGCCTAACAATTTTCTGACAAATACTTTTCGAGCTACAATTTTTTTTTCAGTAAATTCAAATGTTTCATTTTCCGAGATTAATCTATGGCAACAATTAGCGAAAAACCCAGTCGTCAGAAACGCATAGTTTTTTATTAAAGAGGCTGTTGGATCAGGAATTGTCACCACCAATTTGCCACCATAACTTTTGAAATCAGTTCGGTAGTTCTAGAGATTCCATAGAAATTGTAATTTAGAATGACTTTAGAACGCTTTTCGCTCATTTCATCCTTTTAAATTTCGAATTTTTTTTTATTTTGTTTTTAGAGAGCATTTACATCTTATAAGTAACTACAATGCCAAATTTCATATTTCTAGCTCCTTCAGTATTAAAAAAATCGCAATTTTAGAACGTTTTCCGCACCTGCACCACCCCCCCGCCCTGCGGATAGTGACACCGACATAAAATATAGCCTATGTTGAAGCAGGGGTTGTCACTATCAATTTGGCCCCACCAGTGGCTGAGAGGTTCTGCTCTCGAAGCTGGTAGACGGGAAGTGCTGGGTTCGATCCCAATCGCGCCCATCGGCCTAATCGTTCGGAGTTTTCGTGGTTTTCTTCGAGCCGTGGATTTAGCCATGCTTAAATACGGGTTAGGTTCCCTTAGAAAGACCCCCACGAAGGGCACTCCTCCTGGGCCTATATCCAAGTGTAGATAATTGGCCGTCAATAATCAACCCAACCCAACCCACTATCAATTTGCCACCATCACTTTTGAAATCGGTTCGGTAGTTCCAGAGATTCCATAGAAATTGTAATTTAGAATGTTTTTAAAACGCTTTTCGCTCATTTCACCCTTTTAAATTTCGCATTTTTTTAAAATTTTGTTCTCAGAGAGCATTTACATCTTATAAGTAACTACAACGCCAAATTTCAAATCGGTTCGGTAGTTCCAGAGATTCCATAGAAATTATAATTTAGAATGTTTTCAGAACGCTTTTCGCTCATTTCATCCTTTTAAATTTCGAATTTTTTTTTATTTTATTCTTAGAGAGCATTTACATCTTATAAGTAACTACAATGCCAAATTTCATATTTCTAGCTCCTTCAGTATAAAAAAAATAGCAATTTTAGAACGTTTTTCGCTCCTGCACCCCCCTCCCTGCGGTTAGTGACACCGACATAAAATATAGCCTATGTTGAAGCAGGGGTTGTCACTATCAATTTGGCCCCACCAGTGGCTGAGAGGTTCTGCTCTCGAAGCTGGTAGACGGGAAGTGCTGGGTTCGATCCCAATCGCGCCCATCGGCCTAATCGTTCGGAGTTTTCGTGGTTTTCTTCGAGCCGTGGATTTAGCCATGCTTAAATACGGGTTAGGTTCCCTTAGAAAGACCCCCACGAAGGGCACTCCTCCTGGGCCTATATCCAAGTGTAGATAATTGGCCGTCAATAATCAACCCAACCCAACCCACTATCAATTTGCCACCATCACTTTTGAAATCGGTTCGGTAGTTCCAGAGATTCCATAGAAATTGTAATTTAGAATGTTTTTAAAACGCTTTTCGCTCATTTCACCCTTTTAAATTTCGCATTTTTTTAAAATTTTGTTCTCAGAGAGCATTTACATCTTATAAGTAACTACAACGCCAAATTTCAAATCGGTTCGGTAGTTCCAGAGATTCCATAGAAATTATAATTTAGAATGTTTTCAGAACGCTTTTCGCTCATTTCATCCTTTTAAATTTCGAATTTTTTTTTATTTTATTCTTAGAGAGCATTTACATCTTATAAGTAACTACAATGCCAAATTTCATATTTCTAGCTCCTTCAGTATAAAAAAAATAGCAATTTTAGAACGTTTTTCGCTCCTGCACCCCCCTCCCTGCGGTTAGTGACACCGACATAAAATATAGCCTATGTTGAAGCAGGGGTTGTCACTATCAATTTGGCCCCACCAGTGGCTGAGAGGTTCTGCTCTCGAAGCTGGTAGACGGGAAGTGCTGGGTTCGATCCCAATCGCGCCCGTCGGCCTAATCGTTCGGAGTTTTCGTGGTTTTCTTCGAGCCGTGGATTTAGCCATGCTTAAATACGGGTTAGGCTCCCTTAGAAAGACCCCCACGAAGGGCACTCCTCCCGGGCCTATATCCCAAGTGTAGATAATTGGCCGTCAATAATCAACCCAACCCAACCCACTATCAATTTGCCACCATCACTTTTGAAATCGGTTCGGTAGTTCCAGAGATTCCATAGAAATTGTAATTTAGAATGTTTTTAAAACGCTTTTCGCTCATTTCACCCTTTTAAATTTCGAATTTTTTTTAATTTTGTTCTTAGAGAGCATTTACATCTTATAAGTAACTACAACGCCAAATTTCAAATCGGTTCGGTAGTTCTAGAGATTCCATAGAAATTGTAATTTAGAATGTTTTTAGAACGCTTTTCGCTCATTTCACCCTTTTAAATTTCGAATTTTTTTTATTTTGTTCTTAGAGAGCATTTACATCTTATAAGTAACTACAACGCCAAATTTCAAATCGGTTCGGTAGTTCTGGAGATTCCATAGAAATTGTAATTTAGACTGTTTTTAGAACGCTTTTCGCTCACTTCACCCTTTTAAATTTCGAATTTTTGTTTTGTTTTGTTCTTAGAGAGCATTTACATCTTATAAGTAACTACAACGCCAAATTTCAAATCGGTTCGGTAGTTCTAGAGATTCCATAGAAATTGTAATTTAGAATGTTTTTAGAACGCTTTTTGTTCATTTCACCCTTTTAAATTTCGAATTTTTTTAAATTTTGTTCTTAGAGAGCATTTACATCTTATAAGTAACTACAACGCCAAATTTCAAATTGGTTGGGTAGTTCTAGAGATTCCATAGAAATTGTAATTTAGAATGTTTTTAGAACGCTTTTCGCTCATTTCACCCTTTTAAATTTCGATTTTTTTTTATTTTGTTCTTAGAGAGCATTTACATCTTATAAGTAACTACAACGCCAAATTTCAAATCGGTTCGGTAGTTCTAGAGATTCTATAGAAATTGTAATTTAGAATGTTTTTAGAACGCTTTTCGCTCATTTCACCCTTTTAAATTTCGATTTTTTTAATTTTGTTCTTAGAGAGCATTTACATATTATAAGTAACTACAACGCAAAATTTCAAATCGGTTCGGTAGTTCTAGAGATTCCATAGAAATTGTAATTTAGAATGTTATTGGAACGCTTTTCGCTCATTTCACCCTTTTAAATTTCGAATTTTTTTTTATTTTGTTCTTAGAGAGCATTTACATCTTATAAGTAACTACAACGCCAAATTTCAAATCGGTTCGGTAGTTCTGGAGATTCCATAGAAATTATAATTTAGAATGTTTTCAGAACGCTTTTCGCTCATTTCATCCTTTTAAATTTCGAATTTTTTTTTATTTTATTCTTAGAGAGCATTTACATCTTATAAGTAGCTACAATGCCAAATTTCATATTTCTAGCTCCTTCAGTATAAAAAAAATCGCAATTTTAGAACGTTTTTCGCTCCTGCACCCCCCTCCCTGCGGTTAGTGACACCGACATAAAATATAGCCTATGTTGAAGCAGGGGTTGTCACTATCAATTTGGCCCCACCAGTGGCTGAGAGGTTCTGCTCTCGAAGCTGGTAGACGGGAAGTGCTGGGTTCGATCCCAATCGCGCCCGTCGGCCTATCGTTCGGAGTTTTCGTGGTTTTCTTCGAGCCGTGGATTTAGCCATGCTTAAATACGGGTTAGGTTCCCTTAGAAAGACCCCCACGAAGGGCACTCCTCCCGGGCCTATATCCCAAGTGTAGATAATTGGCCGTCAATAATCAACCCAACCCAACCCACTATCAATTTGCCACCATCACTTTTGAAATCGGTTCGGTAGTTCCAGAGATTCCATAGAAATTGTAATTTAGAATGTTTTTAAAACGCTTTTCGCTCATTTCACCATTTTAAATTTCGAATTTTTTTTAATTTTGTTCTTAGAGAGCATTTACATCTTATAAGTAACTACAACGCCAAATTTCAAATCGGTTCGGTAGTTCTAGAGATTCCATAGAAATTGTAATTTAGAATGTTTTTAGAACGCTTTTCGCTCATTTCACCCTTTTAAATTTCGAATTTTTTTTATTTTGTTCTTAGAGAGCATTTACATCTTATAAGTAACTACAACGCCAAATTTCAAATCGGTTCGGTAGTTCTGGAGATTCCATAGAAATTGTAATTTAGACTGTTTTTAGAACGCTTTTCGCTCACTTCACCCTTTTAAATTTCGAATTTTTGTTTTGTTTTGTTCTTAGAGAGCATTTACATCTTATAAGTAACTACAACGCCAAATTTCAAATCGGTTCGGTAGTTCTAGAGATTCCATAGAAATTGTAATTTAGAATGTTTTTAGAACGCTTTTTGTTCATTTCACCCTTTTAAATTTCGAATTTTTTTAAATTTTGTTCTTAGAGAGCATTTACATCTTATAAGTAACTACAACGCCAAATTTCAAATTGGTTGGGTAGTTCTAGAGATTCCATAGAAATTGTAATTTAGAATGTTTTTAGAACGCTTTTCGCTCATTTCACCCTTTTAAATTTCGATTTTTTTTTATTTTGTTCTTAGAGAGCATTTACATCTTATAAGTAACTACAACGCCAAATTTCAAATCGGTTCGGTAGTTCTAGAGATTCTATAGAAATTGTAATTTAGAATGTTTTTAGAACGCTTTTCGCTCATTTCACCCTTTTAAATTTCGATTTTTTTAATTTTGTTCTTAGAGAGCATTTACATATTATAAGTAACTACAACGCAAAATTTCAAATCGGTTCGGTAGTTCTAGAGATTCCATAGAAATTGTAATTTAGAATGTTATTGGAACGCTTTTCGCTCATTTCACCCTTTTAAATTTCGAATTTTTTTTTATTTTGTTCTTAGAGAGCATTTACATCTTATAAGTAACTACAACGCCAAATTTCAAATCGGTTCGGTAGTTCTGGAGATTCCATAGAAATTATAATTTAGAATGTTTTCAGAACGCTTTTCGCTCATTTCATCCTTTTAAATTTCGAATTTTTTTTTATTTTATTCTTAGAGAGCATTTAAATCTTATAAGTAGCTACAATGCCAAATTTCATATTTCTAGCTCCTTCAGTATAAAAAAAATCGCAATTTTAGAACGTTTTTCGCTCCTGCACCCCCCTCCCTGCGGTTAGTGACACCGACATAAAATATAGCCTATGTTGAAGCAGGGGTTGTCACTATCAATTTGGCCCCACCAGTGGCTGAGAGGTTCTGCTCTCGAAGCTGGTAGACGGGAAGTGCTGGGTTCGATCCCAATCGCGCCCGTCGGCCTATCGTTCGGAGTTTTCGTGGTTTTCTTCGAGCCGTGGATTTAGCCATGCTTAAATACGGGTTAGGTTCCCTTAGAAAGACCCCCACGAAGGGCACTCCTCCCGGGCCTATATCCCAAGTGTAGATAATTGGCCGTCAATAATCAACCCAACCCAACCCACTATCAATTTGCCACCATCACTTTTGAAATCGGTTCGGTAGTTCCAGAGATTCCATAGAAATTGTAATTTAGAATGTTTTTAAAACGCTTTTCGCTCATTTCACCATTTTAAATTTCGAATTTTTTTTAATTTTGTTCTTAGAGAGCATTTACATCTTATAAGTAACTACAACGCCAAATTTCAAATCGGTTCGGTAGTTCTAGAGATTCCATAGAAATTGTAATTTAGAATGTTTTTAGAACGCTTTTCGCTCATTTCACCCTTTTAAATTTCGAATTTTTTTTATTTTGTTCTTAGAGAGCATTTACATCTTATAAGTAACTACAACGCCAAATTTCAAATCGGTTCGGTAGTTCTGGAGATTCCATAGAAATTGTAATTTAGACTGTTTTTAGAACGCTTTTCGCTCACTTCACCCTTTTAAATTTCGAATTTTTGTTTTGTTTTGTTCTTAGAGAGCATTTACATCTTATAAGTAACTACAACGCCAAATTTCAAATCGGTTCGGTAGTTCTAGAGATTCCATAGAAATTGTAATTTAGAATGTTTTTAGAACGCTTTTTGTTCATTTCACCATTTTAAATTTCGAATTTTTTTAAATTTTGTTCTTAGAGAGCATTTACATCTTATAAGTAACTACAACGCCAAATTTCAAATTGGTTGGGTAGTTCTAGAGATTCCATAGAAATTGTAATTTAGAATGTTTTTAGAACGCTTATCGCTCATTTCACCCTTTTAAATTTCGATTTTTTTTTATTTTGTTCTTAGAGAGCATTTACATCTTTTAAGTAACTACAACGCCAAATTTCAAATCGGTTCGGTAGTTCTAGAGATTCTATAGAAATTGTAATTTAGAATGTTTTTAGAACGCTTTTCGCTCATTTCACCCTTTTAAATTTCGATTTTTTTAATTTTGTTCTTAGAGAGCATTTACATATTATAAGTAACTACAACGCAAAATTTCAAATCGGTTCGGTAGTTCTAGAGATTCCATAGAAATTGTAATTTAGAATGTTTTTAGAACGCTTTTCGCTCATTTCACCCTTTTAAATTTCGAATTTTTTTTATTTTGTTCTTAGAGAGCATTTACATCTTATAAGTAACTACAACGCCAAATTTCAAATCGGTTCGGTAGTTCTGGAGATTCCATAGAAATTGTAATTTAGAATGTTTTTAGAACGCTTTTCGCTCATTTCACCCTTTTAAATTTCGATTTTTTTTTATTTTGTTCTTAGAGAGCATTTACATCTTATAAGTAACTACAACGCCAAATTTCAAATCGGTTCGGTAGTTCTAGAGATTCTATAGAAATTGTAATTTAGAATGTTTTTAGAACGCTTTTCGCTCATTTCACCCTTTTAAATTTCGATTTTTTTAATTTTGTTCTTAGAGAGCATTTACATATTATAAGTAACTACAACGCAAAATTTCAAATCGGTTCGGTAGTTCTAGAGATTCCATAGAAATTGTAATTTAGAATGTTATTAGAACGCTTTTCGCTCATTTCACCCTTTTAAATTTCGAATTTTTTTTTATTTTGTTCTTAGAGAGCATTTACATCTTATAAGTAACTACAACGCCAAATTTCAAATCGGTTCGGTAGTTCTGGAGATTCCATAGAAATTATAATTTAGAATGTTTTCAGAACGCTTTTCGCTCATTTCATCCTTTTAAATTTCGAATTTTTTTTTTATTTTATTCTTAGAGAGCATTTACATCTTATAAGTAACTACAATGCCAAATTTCATATTTCTAGCTCCTTCAGTATAAAAAAAATCGCAATTTTAGAACGTTTTTCGCTCCTGCACCCCCCTCCCTGCGGTTAGTGACACCGACATAAAATATAGCCTATGTTGAAGCAGGGGTTGTCACTATCAATTTGGCCCCACCAGTGGCTGAGAGGTTCTGCTCTCGAAGCTGGTAGACGGGAAGTGCTGGGTTCGATCCCAATCGCGCCCGTCGGCCTATCGTTCGGAGTTTTCGTGGTTTTCTTCGAGCCGTGGATTTAGCCATGCTTAAATACGGGTTAGGTTCCCTTAGAAAGACCCCCACGAAGGGCACTCCTCCCGGGCCTATATCCCAAGTGTAGATAATTGGCCGTCAATAATCAACCCAACCCAACCCACTATCAATTTGCCACCATCACTTTTGAAATCGGTTCGGTAGTTCCAGAGATTCCATAGAAATTGTAATTTAGAATGTTTTTAAAACGCTTTTCGCTCATTTCACCATTTTAAATTTCGAATTTTTTTTAATTTTGTTCTTAGAGAGCATTTACATCTTATAAGTAACTACAACGCCAAATTTCAAATCGGTTCGGTAGTTCTAGAGATTCCATAGAAATTGTAATTTAGAATGTTTTTAGAACGCTTTTCGCTCATTTCACCCTTTTAAATTTCGAATTTTTTTTATTTTGTTCTTAGAGAGCATTTACATCTTATAAGTAACTACAACGCCAAATTTCAAATCGGTTCGGTAGTTCTGGAGATTCCATAGAAATTGTAATTTAGACTGTTTTTAGAACGCTTTTCGCTCACTTCACCCTTTTAAATTTCGAATTTTTGTTTTGTTTTGTTCTTAGAGAGCATTTACATCTTATAAGTAACTACAACGCCAAATTTCAAATCGGTTCGGTAGTTCTAGAGATTCCATAGAAATTGTAATTTAGAATGTTTTTAGAACGCTTTTTGTTCATTTCACCATTTTAAATTTCGAATTTTTTTAAATTTTGTTCTTAGAGAGCATTTACATCTTATAAGTAACTACAACGCCAAATTTCAAATTGGTTGGGTAGTTCTAGAGATTCCATAGAAATTGTAATTTAGAATGTTTTTAGAACGCTTATCGCTCATTTCACCCTTTTAAATTTCGATTTTTTTTTATTTTGTTCTTAGAGAGCATTTACATCTTATAAGTAACTACAACGCCAAATTTCAAATCGGTTCGGTAGTTCTAGAGATTCTATAGAAATTGTAATTTAGAATGTTTTTAGAACGCTTTTCGCTCATTTCACCCTTTTAAATTTCGATTTTTTTAATTTTGTTCTTAGAGAGCATTTACATATTATAAGTAACTACAACGCAAAATTTCAAATCGGTTCGGTAGTTCTAGAGATTCCATAGAAATTGTAATTTAGAATGTTTTTAGAACGCTTTTCGCTCATTTCACCCTTTTAAATTTCGAATTTTTTTTTTTATTTTGTTCTTAGAGAGCATTTACATCTTATAAGTAACTACAACGCCAAATTTCAAATCGGTTCGGTAGTTCTGGAGATTCCATAGAAATTGTAATTTAGAATGTTTTTAGAACGCTTTTCGTTCATTTCACCCGTTTAAATTTCGAATTTTTGTTTTGTTTTGTTCTTAGAGAGCATTTACATCTTATAAGTAACTACAACGCCAAATTTCAAATCGGTTCGGTAGTTCTAGAGATTCCATAGAAATTGTAATGTAGAATGTTTTTAGAACGCTTTTTGTTCATTTCACCCTTTTAAATTTCGAATTTTTTTAAATTTTGTTCTTAGAGAGCATTTACATCTTATAAGTAACTACAACGCCAAATTTCAAATTGGTTGGGTAGTTCTAGAGATTCCATAGAAATTGTAATTTAGAATGTTTTTAGAACGCTTTTCGCTCATTTCACCCTTTTAATTTTCGATTTTTTTTAATTTTGTTCTTAGAGAGCATTTACATCTTATAAGTAACTACAACGCCAAATTTCAAATCGGTTCGGTAGTTCTAGAGATTCCATAGAAATTGTAATTTAGAATGTTTTGAGAACGCTTTTCGCTCATTTCACTCTTTTAAATTTCGATTTTTTTTTTTTTTGGTCTTAGAGAGCATTTACATATTATAAGTAACTACAACGCAAAATTTCAAATCGGTTCGGTAGTTCTAGAGATTCCATAGAAATTGTAATTTAGAATGTTTTTAGAACGCTTTTCGCTCATTTCACCCTTTTAAATTTCAATTTTTTTTTGTTGTTGTTCTTAGAGTGCATTTACATCTTATAAGTAACTACAACGCCAAATTTCAAATCGGTTCGGTAGTTCTAGAGATTCCATAGAAATTGTAATTTAGAATGTTTTTAGAACGCTTTTCGCTCATTTCACCCTTTTAAATTCCGATTTTTTTTTTATTTTGTTCTTAGAGAGCATTTACATATTATAAGTAACTACAACGCAAAATTTCAAATGGGTTCGGTAGTTCTAGAGATTCCATAGAAATTGTAATTTAGAATGTTTTTAGAACGCTTTTCGCTCATTTGACCCTTTTAAATTTCGATTTTTTTTTTATTTTGTTCTTAGAGAGCATTTACATCTTATAAGTAACTACAACGCTAAATTACAAATCGGTTCGGTAGTTCTAGAGATTCCATAGAAATTGTAATTTAGAATGTTTTTAGAACGCTTTTCACTCATTTCACCCATTTAAATTTCGATTTTTTTTTATTTTATTCTTAGAGAGCATTTACATCTTATAAGTAACTACAACGCCAAATTTCAAATTTCTAGCTGCTTCAGTATAAAAAAAATCGCAATTTTAGAACGTTTTTCGCTCTTGCACCCCCCTGGGGTAGTGGCACCGACATAAAATATAGCCTATGTTGGAGCAGGGGTTGTCACCATCAATTTGCCACCATCACTTTTGAAATCGGTTCGGTAGTTCCAGAGATTACCCCCTACAAACAAACAAACAAACAAACAAACAAACAAACAAACAAACAAACAATCTTTACTCCTTTTTAATATTAGTATAGATTATGCATATAACTATTTTCTCGTTGGTATTTATTACTAACTAAACACATATTTTTGCGCTGTTTATATTGATATCACATAACATTCGTTGACATTGAGATTAGAAAATTATATATCTTTGATTAAAGTTAGAACTAAAAACAGTGTAGGTTAGAAACTAGAAATTACAATAATTAATCATTAATATGAATAAGCTTTTGAATGTACGATCATTATTTTCATTCTTGAAATATGTTAAATCACTATTTATTAGATATTACTGTAAATTAAACTTGAGAGGTTTTCATTCAAAAGTGTATTTATCATTTTGATTTTTATTCTTTTATTGAAATAAATTGTATACTACTTCAAGAAATGATCCGCATAGTATACATGTTATCCCATTAATATTAAAAGACGCTTGAATTTTTTAACTGTTGGAGATATGCAAACTGTTGGCAATGCAAATTGAAAAAAGTGTTCAAAAAACGTAAGAATTAGTATTATGTGGGTGAAATAATCCTGACATTATTTTTCAAAAAGTTAAATTTTTTAAATTGTGGGTCCTATAAGTTATATTTTGAAATATTCTCCATGCACTGACAAATACAACAGTAAATATTCCATTCTTCTAGGTCCAAGATTCACCATGTTATGATACTTTAAATGTTATGAAATTTCGACGCTTTCTATCAGGAAAAATCGCCTGTCCGTTTATATTTAGAGCTTCCCGTAGAATCCGAATCTGCAATAAAAAAAGGGGGGTTATCATTTAAGATTTAAAAGTTGCCCCTCTTTCCACCCAGGGGGCAGAGCTGGGAGGGCAACTTTGATATCCCTATATTGATATTTCAAAAACAATGAACATGCATTTTCCCGTTTTTCACTCCGACGTATATTTCTCGAGTTATTCGACCGTTTTCAGACTTTTCGGACACCCTGTATATTAAAATCAATATGATACAAATCAATATTACAAATATTAGCAGTTAAGTAAACCATTTCCAAATAAAGAAAACATTATAACTATATTTTCAATTATTGGTTGATATCATTTACAAATTGACAATCCTGTAATAATCACATCTTACATAACATTTTGTAATACTAGCTGTAACTAGCTGTATATTGCATTTTGTAATATACCACTCCAATTTTTTTAGAATATTTTATGGTTTTGCTTTTCCACTACATTGTAAGCATTAAAAACAATTTCTGTATCTAAGATGAATACAAATATTGTAGAAATATGTAATTACTGCTAATATGCATTGAAGTAAGTTTCTAAAAAAATAATATTTCTCTAATAGAATTAGTATTGCTCTTAAAATATTTTACGAATTAAGTAACTATATTTACTAATTATTAAAATTAGGGGACCCGACCTGGGCTTATCGGGTTAAAGAACATTAGTACCATATGTACAGAATGCAGGTGAAAATAATTTTTAATTGAAGACTATAATAGAATTTTTATACTTGATATGTATATTTTAGATTGATTACTAATTAGGGGAAAAATAAATTTTATATGAAAAATATTAATTATGCATTTAAAGATTAAACATTTTTAATTCATTATAAACTGTATTAATTTCATGTTAGCCGCATGGCAGTTGTAATAGCCAAGGAAATCGCTAAATATTTCGTTATTTATATATATATTTTTTTGTATTTTGATAATTTCAGTGTTGTAGTATGATTACACAACTGTAAAACTTTTTATTTATTTATTTATTTATTTATTAATTTTTAGTGAAATTTTAATTTCGTTGTGAAATATTAACCAGAAACAAATACTTAACTATTAACTGTTTCAAGTGCAAGTGTGCAAGCGTGTCAATCTTCTGCAGTAGGCCTAATTTAATTTGGTGGACTTCAAAATATCAAGCTTGTAATATATTTTTAAAATCATAAAAAATCAATAAATTCAGAAGCTGTATTCAAACTTATTGCATCTGAAAGTACTCTTTTTTTTCTATTCGATGGTGTAAAAATTAAATTTATGCAATGTTTGGAAGTTAATAATTTTGCATTAAAAAATGATATTGAATGTTCAAGTCGTATCCACATTCGATATGACACCAGTGTTACTCACAGATATGTTTTTCAGTATGACAGAAATATTATAAATACTTATTAAAAAAGCATTACTCATAAAATGGTGTATGTATTATAATATTTGTAGAAAATTCGAACCATCTCGTTAAAAAAAATAATTAACAAAATTATAAGAGAGTGAATGAAATATTTTCCGATGATTTAACATTAAATATGCCAATATTATCGAATTAAACAATTTTCCTCTTACCCTAATTTCCAAGTGAAACTTTATTATAAAAGAATGTAAGAAGAGAAAGTTTTGAGATTTAATTTATTTTTTAAAGTCTTATTTAGTTTCTGAAATGTAAGGTCCAAATTTTCGTGCGTCTGAAACAAGCGTCAGTACAGCCAATCCCTAACGTTGTTAGTTTTTACTTTTTCAATTTTAGTTACAGTTTTTTTATAAGCAGAAATTTCTAATTTCGGAACCGGTTCTGAAAGTGAAAGTACCCATATATAAAAAAACTGGAACTAAAATCGAAAAAGTAAAAACTAACAACGTTAGAGATCGGCCTCAGCTATCCTATGCAAAAAAAAAATCATTTAAAAATATTAAAATGCGAGCGAGAAACCGTGCGATAACCTTCCCATAGACTTAACATTAGCTGGAGCGTTTCTTCGCGTGACTAGCGTAGGCTCTTAATAGCCTCGCTAGTCACGCGAAGAAAGGCTCAAGCTAATGTTAAGTCTATGGGAAGGTTTTTGCGCGATTTCTCGCTCACATTTTAATATTTTTAAATGATTTTTTTCCATAGGATAGCTGAGGTCGATCTATAACGTTGTTAGTTTTACTTTTTTGATTTCGGTTAAAGTTTTTTATAAGCGGACATATTTAATTTTGGAACCGGTTGGAGCCTGTTCTGAAAGTAAAAGTTCTCTCAGATACAAAAACTGGAACCAAAATCAAAAGAGAACAAAATAATAACGTTACAGATCGCCCTCTGCTATCCTATGCAAAAAACACCATTTAAAAATAGCAAAAATGCCAGTGAGAAATTTGAAAATAACCTTTCCATAAACTTAACATTAAGCTTGCGAGTATTTTTGCATGACCAGCAGCATAGGCTCTTAAGGAAACATTTCACAGTAGAAATTGATAAATAACACTTAAAAATAGCACTACATAAAGAGAAATTTGAAAATTTAAACTAAGAGAGAAGGAATGAAACTACGTACAGAGTAAAAGTAGTGTAAATATAAACTATCTACTTTATTTAATTGAAATTGAAATTATTTATAAACGTATTCAATATACATTCACATAAAAATAAGTTTGAAATAAATATCTTATTTTCAGTCAAAGAAAGTACATATTTTTAAAATGCTACTGTTAATTATATTGTATTTGGAATTTTTTTCATTCCGTTTCCTAATCGCGTTTTATTTTAAAGATATGAAATATAAACACACTTATTAACTTTGAAGAAATAAAAAGAAAAAAATAGGTAAACTAAATAGAATGACTTAATTAAAACTGTGAAAGAAAAACGATGCAGATTTTTGAAAATTCAGCAAAAAGCCATGAACTTTGCCAAGAGTCCGTTATTTTGAAAAACAAAACTAGTCTAAACCACATTTAAGACAATTTTCTAGTGATACTATAGAGAAAAATAACATTTTTTTTACTTAAATAAAGACGGTGATTTTGAAGAAAAATATAAAGTAAAAAAATTTATTATTTCTTTTCTTTAAAAGAATGTACACCAATGTACACTATTCAGATATTAAACAAAATCTTTTGTTTCTAAAAATATCAAGTTAAACGCCATAAATACTTACAGTTCACCTAGAGATGATGACATGCACTTTTAAAGCAGAAACTCAATTTCCTTTTTTACATCGCCGCGTTTCATATAGCATGAATTCTCGTAGAGTCACAAAAGTTTCCTAAGACGTATAGTTAATGATATAAAAAGCGCATTTGCTAAAGTATGTTTACACATGCGTTTTGCTTATAAAAAGAAATATACTTTTAGGTAGCTTTCAATACAAAAAAGTATAAAGCAACTATTGCAGCCGTTCGGAGGAAAGCAGTTCCGGAAAATTTCGATATATTTTCACCGATCATGACCCCCAGACCCCAAAACCACCCTCCGTTCAAATGTTGATTTATATATATATATATATATATATATATATCTGACCTATGTCATACGATAACGCTCGTATTTATAAATCAATTTTGATGAAACTAATTGTGTGTATTAAGCCCACCAATGTCTGGACCGAGTTCGTTGGCCAGCTTGGTCCGCCATTTTGTTTCAAGATGGCGGCCACTTAAAAATTTAAAACTAAAATATACAAAAAAGTTAAAAATTCAAATTTATTTTTTAATTTAGTGTTAGGCCTTGATACGAGGAATCCAGAGCATTTTTTGGTTTACCTCTATCTTAAAAAATGGCTGAGATAGAGCAGTTTGAAATTCTAGGGTGGATGACATTTTGAAACAAAACAGCACATTAACGCGATTATTTTCTTTCATTGTTGTACTAATTTTCCCAATCATACGCATAAAACTATATATTCATATCCGTTAGCGCCAAATTCTCGCCAAAATTGGCGACATTTGGCGAAATACCGCCAAATTTGGCGACCAAAATAAGTCTTCATAAATTAAGCCAATTTTTCTATTGCTCAATAATTTGGCGAATTTCTTATTCAAATTCAGTATTAAGAAATCTTTTGTAAACGTTTCTTTGCATTTTAACTTGCTGTTTTCGTGTAACATTAGCTAAAATTTTAAAACGAAGATATAGGAAAGCTACCTTTTCCTCCTGGTACAGGCAGGAAGGACTTTTTAAAGTAGATCCGTTTTTTTTTTTTTTTTTTTTTTTTTAAAGAAATATAAAACTAAACTGACCATTGTGATTCAGCGTTATTCTACTTTGGAAAAAAACTTGATAAGCTTAGGATAAATCTATATATTTGTTCATATTTTACTTACCCATCATACGTAGTATAGGGTAAGTCTTGCAATCGCTTTAAATATCGAAAAAAAACAAAATTAACGGATTTACACATTTCAGACACTGGAGATTCCGAAAAACATATTTTTAGAAAAAAAAAATTGCAGTCCGTCTGTCTGTGTGTCTGTGTGTCTGTAAACGCTCAACTCCCGAACAAATTGAGATAGAGACGTCAAATTTGGTATGTACTTAGTATGTAATAATGGGAAGAAACTTATTGAATTTCAGTAACCTCGATTATCCCGAATTATTTTTTTCCTACTCTTGAAATATTCGTTCTGATAAAAGGTATATAAAAAATTTCGGAATTGTTTATTTTAAGGAGTGAATATAAAAGACAATTAAAAAACATAAATTTTGCATAAAGAATGAAGTCGATTGAATAATGAGTTGCCGAGATATTTGGAATCCTATTTTCCACACTCTTCGATTTTTCGTGATCCTGTATTTCATTCAAATTGCAATTCAAAGATATAGTTTAATTGGAAATGAGACGCTTAATCAAACAATGTAAACTGTTAGTTCATATAATTATCTTTTTTGGAGTTAAGAAAGTTTCTTTTACGCAATTCAGTGATAGAGCCTTTAAAGTTTATGACGCCAAAAAGCCACGATTTTATTCGAATTGCAATGCATTATATAAGTAGTTTACACATGTTTTATTTTAATATTTTATATTGTGCATATCCATGATGAGTAAGAAGTACGGTGGAACCCAACGACTAGTTTTCGTTTCTTTAAAAACTAATTAGAATAAGAAATAGAATAAAACCACTGTAAGTCGTCACTTGTTATGCTATACAGTCGTTAAAGGAAATCATCAATTAGTTTCGATCACAGAAGCTAGAAGATGAAATGAAAAAAATATATATAATAATGCTATACATTCAACAAAGTATCAAGCAGATTTTAGATAAAGTGCAATGAGATTGTAATTGAAAAGTTAATAAATGAAAATGATTTTATTAAAATGAAGTATATACACGTAAAAATATTAGATACTTTTGGTTATATGATTTTTTATGAATAACTTACTAAGTAGTTAAATATACTTTTAAATAATAATAAAATGAGCTCACTCGCTTGGAGCAGGGACTGTCACCATCAATTTCCCACCATCACTTTTGAAAATGGTTCTGTAGTTCCAGAGATTCCATAGAAATTGTAATTTAGAATGCTTTTAAAACGCTTTTCGCTTATTTCACCCTTTTAAAATTCGATTTTTTTTTTAATTTTTTCTTAGAGAGCATTTACATCTTATAAGTAACTACCATGCCAAATTTCAAATTTCTAGCTCTTTCAGTATTAAAAAAATTGCAATTTTAGAACGTTTTTCGCTCCTGAACTCCTCTGGGGTAAGTGGCACCGACATAAAATATAGCCTATGTTGGAGCAGGGGTTGTCACCATCAATTTACCACCATCACTTTTGAAATCGATTCGGTAGTTCCAGAGATTAGCCCCTACAAACAAACTAACAAAAAAACAAAAAAACAATTTTTACTCTTTTATAATATTAGTATAGATGAAGAATTTACACGAATATATATAAAAAACAGAGGGCCCGTGCGAAGATTTTGCACTGAAATCTAATATTTTTAGGTACTTCTCTATTATCCCGTCGACCACTTTTCATAACAAAAAACTACCGCCAAACTGTAAGATTAAACGTCAAAAATGCAGTCCCATTGAATTGATGTCAGAATCATTATGCGTGTTTGTTACGTCATCTAGTGGTTTTACATTCGACTTTTGCGTGTGTTTTTCATTATGTTTTATTGATTTAGTAGTTATTTTATTAATTAAAATAACAATTGTGTCCTTAAATTCTTATATTTTATTTATTTATTTATTTTTTGATATTCTAATGGCAACGTTCTCCCGTTTATTTGGCGATAGTTTTTTGTTATGAGAAGTGGTCGACGGGATAATAGAGAAGTATCATTTTTTATCAATATGTAATATTTATTAGATGCAGGTTTAAACTTCTAAAGAAAAAGCAAAGATAAAAATATCTGCACACAACATTTAGTTGTTAGTCAAGCCAGAATATCATCTAATTTATTCCATCAAAGTTAGACAAAAAACTGATCCAAGTTTGCTAAAGGCACGCGCGTGAAAAAAAGTTAACAATCGTATATTAACTGGATTAGAGGATGACGTCATCCGCTTCGGGAAAACCATGGGACTTAGAAATATAAATCTAAACATTTCAATTTCAATTTCGCTTTTTAATCATAAGTTTAAAATAAACCCGTGCGGTGTTTTTTATAATAATTGCTATGAGCATCATATAATGTGGTATTTTATTTTTTTGGCAACAATAATTTCAGGAAAACCTTTCATTTCTTTCATGAAAACGATGAGATTAAATTTTTAATTTTCAGCAAATTTTAATCAAAAACATGTTTTAACGAATTGTTAAGTGGGCTATGTCAGAAGCCGGTTCAAAAACCTTTCATATGGTATCTCATTCGTTGTTCTGCGTTTCATATTTTCTTAGAAAAAGGGATGTTGACAGGAGAAATATTATATATGACCAGAGGGCGAGATTTCAGTGCGAAGATTTCGCACTGAAATCTAATATTTTTTAGGTACTTCTCTATTATCGCGTCGATCACTTTTCATAACAAAAAACTACCGCCAAACTGTAAGATTAAACGCCAAAAATGCAGTCCCATTTACTTGATGTCAGAATCTTTATGCGTGTTTGTTACGTCATCTAGTGGTTTTACATTCGACATTTGCATATATTTTTCATTCTGTTTTACTAATTTAGTAGTTATTTTATTAATTAAAATAACAATTGTGTCCTTAAATTCTTATATTTTATTTGTTTATTTATTTTTTGATGTTCCAATGGCAACGTTCTCCCGTTTATTTGGCGATAGTCTTTTGTTATGAAAAGCGGTCGACGGGATAATAGAGAAGTATCATTTTTTATCAATATGTAATATTTATTAGATGCAGGTTTAAACTTCTAAAGAAAAAGCAAGGATAAAAATATCTGCAAACAACATTTAGTTGTTAGTCAAGCTAGAATATCATCTAATTTATTCCATCAAAGTTAGACTAAAAACTGACCCAAGATTGCTAAAGGCACGCGCGAGAAAAAAAATAACAATCGTATTTTGACTGCATTAGAGGATGACGTCATCCGCTTCGGGAAAAACATGGGACTTAGAAATATAAATCTAAACATTTCACTTTCAATTTCGCTTTTTAATCATAAGTATAAAATAAACCCGTGCGGTGTTTTTTTTATAATAATTGCTATGGGCATCCTATAATGTGGTATTTTATTTTTTTGGCAACAATAATTTCAGGAAAACCTTTCATTTCTTTTATGAAAACCAAGACCTCCTTATCATAGTATCAATCTATGATAAGGGAGTCTTGATGAAAACAATGCCGATTTAATTTTTAATTTTCAGCAAATTTTAACCAATATATATTTTAACGAATTGTTAAGTGGGCTATGTCAGAAGCCGGTTCTAAAACCTTTCATCTGGTATCTCATTCGTTGTTCCGCGTTTCATATTTTCTTAGAAAAAGGGATGTTGACAGGAGAAATAATATATATGATGATAAGCGGAAAATAAATGACACTGCAAAACTACTTACGGATTACATAGTTACGTGAACGTAGTTAAGAAAATTATTTTAGGACAAAATTGTCATACTAAACACTTTGCGAAACATAGTTATTTTGCTTTAAAAGAGCATTTTATTCAGACTTTAAAATTTCTAGAATCCAAGACATTTTTTTCTTTTTCGAAAACATCAAGTTAAACACTTTCACTACTTCCCCTTCAGCGTCGCGTAACGATATGCATCTTTTAGACAGAAACTCAATTTCCGTTCTGCTGATCATTCCGTTTCCTATAGCATGAATTCTCGTAAAATCACAAGAGGATTTTTTAGGCGTATAGAAAAAGGATATAAAAAGCGCATTTGGTAAAGTAGATTTACACACGGCTTTTGTGTTTATAAAAGAAAACATACGTTTAAGTTAGACACTTTGAAATATAAAATTAAACTTATCATTGTATTTGTTTGAGCGTTGTATTATTTGTAGAAACTTGTCTATCTGATTTTACATTACAAACAATTCTTCCTATATTATGAAACTAGCAAAACCCGCCGTTTTGCTCGCGTAATTCTTGAAAAATGCCAAGTGGTATTCGTTGGCCTATTTTCATTAGAAGAAATTTTACTGCCACATATAATACTGAAATTACTAATTAAGCAAATTTCTGTAATGACTATATCACAGAAATTGTAATTTTAAAACTTTTCTGTTCCTGCTCAAATAAAACTTTAAAAAAAATTTAAAACTGTTTTATGGATGCATTTGTGCCTCTAACGTAACTGCTATGTACAATTTCAAGTTTCTATCCCTAACAATTTCAGATAAATCATTGTTTAGAAGGTTTTTAAAACTTTTTCAGCTTATTTCGATTTCTTTTAATATGGAAACCGTTTTTAGAGAGCACTGAAATCTTAAAAATAGCCACTATGCCAAATTTCCAATTCCTATACCAGCAGCATCACTAAAATCGCAATTTTGGAATGTTTTTTGATTCTGCAACTTTTTTAAATTTCGAATTTTGTAAAAAGTGTTCTGTGGAAGCATCCTTGTATAAAAAATAACAAGCATGTTAATTTCTAAGTTTCGATCGCTAACAATTTAGGAAAAAAACATAATTTAAAACATTTTCCGCTCAGTTTACATCTTTAAACGTCGAATTTTTAATAGACTGTTTATACCGAGCGTCTGCATCTTAAAAGTTACAACTATACTACATTTCCAGTGTCTTATCCGAATAAATCCAATTACATTATAATGTAGAGCCTTTTTACCCCGTTTTCCGCTCATTTCAACCTGTTAAATATCGATTTTCTTAGAAACCGGTCTTAGCGAGCATTTGCATTTTAAGACTAACCACTAACCACCATACCAAATACAAAGCTTCTATACCAGCTGTATCACATAAATTGCAATTTTAGTACTTTTTTTTTTGTTCCTGTCTTTTTACATTTCGCATTATTAGTAATTGTTCCGGGTGATCATTTACGCGAGGCGAGTAACAGCCAGGCGAAATTTTAAGTTTCTAGCTTAATAGTTCCAAATAAAGCGTAATTTAGAACGTTTTTAGAACGCTTCTCGCGCATAGCACTCTTTTAAATTTCGATTTTTTTTTTTCAAGATGTTCTGTGCGACCAAATCAGTAACCATGTAAAATTTTAAGTTTCTATCCCTAACAATTGTATAGTAATTGCAATTTAGAACTCTTTTTAAATGCTTTCTGCTCATTTCACCCTTTGAAATTTTGAATTTTTATACAAACCATTGTTAGAGAGCATTTGTATTTTAAAAGTAATTGGACAAAGTAATTCAACCATGACAAATTTAAAGTTTCTAATCCTGTTAGTAAAAAAAAAAAAAAAAAAAAAAAAATCGTAATTTAGAACTTTTTTTTCTCTTTCACCCTTTTAAATTTCGATTTATTTAAAAAAAACTGATTTGTGTGCATGTGCACACTTGTGTCTTAAAAAGTATCAGCCATGTTAAATTTCCAGTTTCTGTCCTTAACAATTCCATAGAAATCGTAATTTAGAATGTTTTTAGAACAGATTTCCCTCAAATCACTCTTTTAAATTTCGATTTTTTTTTTAAACTGTCCTTAGAGAGCATGTATATCTTATAAGTTACAATCTTGCCCAATTTCAAGTTTCTAATCTCTTCAGTATAATAAAAATTGCAATTTTAGAACGTTCTTCACTCTTGCAACCTCCTGAGGGAAGTAACACTGACATAAAATATAACCTGTGTTAGAGTACAGACTGTCACTAGAAATTTGAGAGCATTACGTTTAAAATCGGTTCGGTAGTTTCAAAGATTTCATAGAAATTGTAATTTAGAATGCTTTTAGAACACTTGTAGCTCATTTCACCCTTTTACATTTCGAACTTTTGAGAAACTGTTCTTAGAGAGCATTTACATCTTATAAGAAGCTACCATGCCAAATTTCAAGTTTCTAGTTCCTTTAGTATAAAAAAAATCCAAATTTTCGAACGTTTTTCGTTTTTGCACCCCCTGTGGTAGTAGCACCGACATAAAATATAGCCTATGTTGGAGCAGGGATTGTCACCATCAATTTGCCACCATCAGTTTTGAAAAACATGGTTTTGTAGTTCCAGAGATTCCATAGAAATTGTAATTTAGAATGTTTTTAGAACGCTTTTCGCTCATCTCACCCTTTTAAATTTCGATTTTTTTAGAATTTCTTCTTAGAGAGCATTTACATCTTATAAGTAACTACCATGCCAAATGTCATGTTTCTAGCTCCTTCAGTATAAAAAAATCAAAATTTTAAAACGTTTTTGCTCTTGCACCCTCCTGGGTTAGTGGCACCGATATAAAACATAGCCTATGTTGGAGCAGAGATTATCATGATCAATTTACCACCATCACTTTTGAAATTGCTTCGATAGTTCCAGAGATTACCCCCCAAAACAAACAAACAAACAAAAAAAAACAATCCTTATTTCTTATGATATTAATATAGTTTAAAATTTTATTAGATTATTTTTAACTAATTTTTGGAGTTAAAAAATTTTATTTACTGTTATTTGTAGTCATAGTACTCAAATTCGATTGTGTGAATGTTTGTGCATATTTTCCATCTACGTCTCAGAATAAGACGAACTGTAGGATTAATCGTTGTTTAGTAATGTGCTGCCTTGTTTCAAAATGTCAGCCACCCTAGAATTTCAAACTGCCCTATCTCAGACATTTTTTAAGATAGAGGTAAAACAAAAAATGCTCTAGAATCCTTGTATCAAGACCTAACACGTTTTTGTATATTTATTTTAGTTTTAAATCTTTCAGCGACTGTCATTTCGAAACATGGTGGTGGACCAAATTGGCCAACAAACTCGGTCGAGACATTGGTGAGCTTCATACACACAATTAGTTTCATCTAAATTGATTTATAAATACGAGTGCTATCGCATGACATAAATCAGATATATATATATATATATATATATATATATATACATCAACATTTGAACGGATGGTAGTTTTGGGGTCTGGGGGTCATGATCGGTGAAAATATACCAAAATTTTCCGGAATTGCTTTCCTCCGAACGGCTGCAATAGGTAGCTTTATATTTTTTTTGTGTTGAAAGCTACCTAAAATGATTCCGAATTTAAAATTTTCAAATCTAGACAACATCTCTTTTTAAAAACATCAAGTTATAAACCTCCTATACTCCAACTATTACTATAGCTAAGGATGTGCAGTTTGAAGAAGAAACTTGATTTCCGGCTTGCTGATCATTTTGTTTCCTAAAGCATAAATTTTCTTAAAGTCACAAGAGACTTTTTAGGCTTGTAGAATACGAATATAAAAGCGCATTTGATAAAGTAGAATTACAGACTTATTTTATGTTTATAATGTTTAAGTCAGATACTTTTAAATGTAGAACTAAATAGATCATAGTATTTCTTTAAACGTTTCATTATTGCCAGAAATTTTAAAATTCGATTTATACATTTTAAACTTTATATTGTCACATTCAAATAATTATTATAGTTTCTAAAGTTTTTTTTTTACTATTATTTACAGTATTAATCCATTTGTGCATAATTTCTTTTTCAAAATAATTTGTTTAATTATAACTGCTATATATATAATAAAATGACTATTACATGATCTGAATATTCTATTAACCAATCTGAATATTCTGTTTGTAGAATAATCCTAAAAATCTGATAAAAAAAGAAACGCTACAAAAGATTATTATTCGAAAAAGGTGATAGCTGGGGACTAAGTAATTTTTTTGTACTGCATATAGTAGCTGGAGTACCAAAGAAGTTGTTAGAAAAAACCCCTAATAAATCGGTTCCAAAAACGGAATGAAAGGGGAAAAGTTATTAACATGAACGCGATATTTAATAATAAAAGAAAAGTGCACAGTTAAACTGACGGCATTGAGCTCACAGGCTATTCACACTAACTGTAAGTTATATTCTTATTTCAAAGAATTTGAAATAAGCCCTAGAAAAATGAAGAAATCGACAATATATTAAGGGGGGGGGGATTTGTAGATTATGTAAAATAATCCTAAAAATCTGATAAAAAAAGAAACGCTAAAAAAGATTATTATTCGAAAAAGTCGATAACACATGGGCTGATAAGTTCCCGGTCTAATAAAAAAAACACAACTTTTTAACATAACTTTATAACTTTATAACTTTATAACTTTAATAATTAATAATAATAATTTAATAATAATAACATTAATAATAATAATAATAATAATAATAATAATAATAATAATAATAATAATTTAATAATAATAATTTAATAATAATAATTTAATAATAATAGTTTAATATTTTAATAATAATAATAATAATAATATTTTAATAATAATATTTTAATAAATAAATAAAAATAATAATTTAATAATAAATAACATAATTTTATAACGAAAAAGCTCCAAACAGTGCTCAGAATCATCGACTCGTTGTTCTTTTTGGTCAAAAGTCAACACGCGCGGCACCCTCTTTGACAACAGCTTTTTCATAGACAAATGTTTATTCAAAATAAAACCTACATGTTCCATGGATATCTTCAGAGTCTGAGCTATCTCCTGCAACTTCACTTTGCGGTTCCCCAAAACTATTTTGTGGACTTTTTTTATGTTTTCCGGAGTATTCACCTCTTTTGTGTGGTGCATCAGTGGTGTCCGTACGACCACCTTTAAATTCAGCAAACCAGTCAATAATATTTGATTTACCTGGTGCAGTGTCCGTATAACGCTTATCAAACCAAGCTTTTGTTTGAACGGTGCTTTTCCCATCAAATAACAATTCTTGAAATTTTTGTTTATCCATTTTTTTTTGTTTATCAACAAAGTCGTTCAACTCTAACGTTTTATCCACACTGCGAATCGTCATAACATTTTTTCTGCTACCTTTTAAAGGGTAGTATTTACTAAAAAAAAGCATCGGTTCGGCAATTGCAACGCCATCTGTGTGCCAGACCGGGAACTTTTCAGCCCATGTGTTAGCTGGGGACTAAGTAATTTTTTTGTACTGCATATAGTAGCTGTAGTACCGAAGAAGTTGTTAGAAAAAAACTCTAATAAATCGGTTCCAAAAACGGTATGAAAGGGGAAAAGTTATTAACATGAACGCGATATTTAATTTAAAAAAAAACGTTTAACCCCCCCGCCATCCCCTCAAATATAACAAATAATCTGAAAAATTAAGTTTCCTTTATTAATAAATATGCATTGTCAGTCTTATATCGTACAATTTATAATCTGTAAAATTAAGTTTTCTTTATTACTATGCATTATCTATATTATATCGTACTAGCAAGCTACGCCCGCTACGTTGGTCAATTTCTCTTAACGCACCTTTAATCAAGTGAAATATTGACTTTGAATTTGACCTTGTATTTTAAAACCCTATGGATCTTTACTTAAAATGTCCTTTGCATTTCTGAAAACGATACGAACGCTATTGCGTTATTACATTTTTAATGTGTCGGACAAAATTTGGGCTGTTAAGGACAAATTAGGTCAATTCTCTGTAGACTTTATTATGGAAAAGGTCAGCATAAAAAAATGAATAATTCTGTTAAATTATGGTGTCTATGGGGTTTATATTATGGTGTCTAATGGGGAAAAATCATTTCCGTTGGATTGAAATTGGGTTTGAATGAAGTTACAATTTACAATACTTCAAATATAATGAAATTGATATGCCTTACTGAGGTGGACAAAAATATGGCACTCGTCGAGATTTAAATATAAATCAAGCACTCGCGACATCATAATTCACTTTTATATTTTAACAGAATAATAAGATTACTATAATTTGTGACTCGTGCTAATATATACGTCAGGACACAGTGCCGTTATCATTATCTTTTTATGTGTGAAGATTTTGCTATGGTACTCCATTGTAAAATTTGGTAATTTTTGAAATTCAATATTTGAAAAACGGCATAATCATTAGATTTGAAATTTATATCAAGAAAAATACAATTTTTTACCTCTCTAACGCAGTTTGTCTAACAATTTTCTGACAAATACTTTTTGAGCTATTAAATTTTTCAGTAACTTCAAATGTTTTATTTTCCGAGATTAATCTGTGGCAACGATTAGCGAAAATCCCAGTCGTCAGCAACACATACCTTTTTATTAAAGAGGATAATTACTGACCTTTCGTTTCAGAAAGTATATGAAGGAACGTGCTCCGCAGTGCCCGAAACAGAAGTAAATTCAATACGATCCCCTCTTCTGTCTCGGTCATGTGGGGTCAGTTTCTGGCAAAAATTCATTATTGGCAGAAATTTTAAATTCCGATTTATACATTGTAAACTCTATCTTGTTACATTCAGAGAATTATCATTGTTTCTAAAATTTTATTTACTATTATTTATAGTATTAAGCCATTTGTACCTCTTTTACCCCTTCAAAGCAATTCGTTTAATTAGCTCACAGGCTATCAAAGCCTGAGAGCTTATGTGCCCGCCGGTTCTGTATGTATGTATGTATGTATGTATGTATGTATGTACGTATGTACGTACGTAACGCGATAACTCTTCATAGAAATATCCAATTTCCTTCAAATTTTGTTTATAGGTTGACTGTGTTAAGGCGCTTCCCTGATTAGTTTTCTGGATTGATTGGTTAAATATAAAGGGGGGAACAGGGGGGCTAATCCCCCCCCTAATTTATATAAATAGGGTTTTAATACAGAATTATTCCGTTTTCCTTCAAATTTTGTTTATAGGTTGACTGTGTTAAGGCGCTTCCCTGATTAGTTTTTGGGATTGATTGGTTAAATATAAAGGGGGGAACAGGGGGGGCTAATCCCCCCCTAATTTATATAAATGGGGTTTTAATACAGAATTATTCCGTTTTCCGTCAAATTTTGTTTATAGGTTCACTGTGTTAAGGCGCTTCCCTGATTAGTTTTCGGGATTGATTGGTTAAGTATAAAGGGGGGAATTGGGGGGGCTAATCCCCCCCCCCTTAATTTATATAAATGGGTTTTTCATGCAGAATTATTCCGTTTTCCTTCAAATTTTGTTTATAGGTTCACTGCGTTAAGGCGCTTCCCTGATTAGTTTTTGTGTTTGATTGGTTAAGTATAAAGGGGAGATGGAGAACGGGGGGGGGGGGCTAGTTCCCCCCTTAATTTATATAAATGGGTTTTCCCTGCAGAATTATTCCTTTTTCCTTCAAATTTTGTTTATAGGTTCACTGTGTTAAGGCGCTTCCTTGATTAGTTTTCGGGATTGATTGGTTGAGTATAAAGGGGGGGGGGACGGGGGGCTAATCCCCCCCCTTAATTTATATAAATGGGTTTTTCATGCAGAATTATCTCATTTGCTTCAAAATTTGTTTATAAGTTCATTGGGTTAAGAAGCTTCCCTGATTAGTTTTCGGGATTGACTGATTAAGTATAAAAGGGGGGAACGGGGGGGCTAATCCCCCCTTATTTTATATAAATGGGTTTTTCATGCAGAATTATCCCATTTACTTCAAAATTTGTTTATAGGTTCATTGGGTTAAGACGCTTCCCTGATTAGTTTTTGGGATTGACTGATTAAGTATAAAAGGGGGGAACGGGGGGGCTAATCCCCCCCTTAATTTATATAAATAGGTTTTTCATGCAGAATTATCCCATTTGCTTCAAAATTTGTTTATATGTTCATTGGGTTAAGACGCTTCCCTGATTAGTTTTCGGGATTGATTGGTTAAGTATAAAGGGGGGGAGGAACCGGGGGTGCTAAACCCCCCCTTAATTTATATAAATGGGTTTTTCATGCAGAATTATCCCATTTGCTTCAAAGTTTGTTTATAGGTTCATTGGGTTAAGACGCTTCCCTGATTCGTTTTCGGGATTGATTGGTTAAGTATAAAGGGGGGGGGACGGGGGCCAATCCCCCCTTAATTTATATAAATGGGTTTTTCAAGCAGAATTATCCAATTTTCTTCAAAATTTGTATATAGGTTCATTGTGATAATGCGCTTCTCTGAAGAGTTTTGGGGGTTCATTGGTTAAGTATAAAGGGGGAAGGGGGGGGCTAATCGCCCTTAATTTAGATAAATGGGTTTTTCATGCAGCATTATCCGATTTTCTTCAAATTTTCTATATATATATTCATTGTAATAAGAGGCTTCCCTGATTAGTTTTTGTTGGGATTGATTGGTTAAGTATAAAGGGGGGGGGACGGGGGGTAATCCACCCCTTAATTTATATAAATGGGTTTTTCCTGCAGAATTATTCCGTTTTCCTTCAAATTTTGCTTATAGGTTCACTGTGTTAAGGCGCTTCCCTGATTAGTTTTCGGGATTGATTGGTTAAGTATAAAGGGTGGGAACGGGGGGTAATCCCCCCTTAATTTATATAAATGGGTTTTTCATGCAGAATTATCTCATTTGCTTCAAAATTTATTTATAAGTTCATTGGGTTAAGACGCTTCCCTGATTAGTTTAAGGGGTTCATTAGTTAACTATGAGGGGGTAACGGGGGGATAACCCCCCCTTAATATATTGTCGATTTCTTTATTTTTCAAGGGGCTTATTTCAAATTCTTTGAAATACGAGTATAATATACAATTAGTGTGAATAGCCTGTGAGCTCAATGCCCTCAGTTTAACTGGGCAGTTTTCTTTTTATTATAACTCCTATCTATCTATATTATAAAGGACAAACGTGTCCGTGCGTAACGCTGACGTCATTTTGCGAATGGCAACAGTTCACGATGAAATTTAGGTTTTGCCATTTTTGCTACAGCATTTTTTAAATTTCTAAGCATCGCACATTTTTAACTTTTACACCGTTATATAGGGGAAAAAATCTACTTTCAAATGCAATTTGTTTGAAAACTGTATCTTAATTAACTGATTTATTATAGCATTTAAATCTATCTCTCTCGCTTGCAGACAATTACAAAATATTAATCTGTTTGCACTTTAAACAGTATAAAGAGTTCAGCATTTGTTTCCAGCTACTAATCAATAACGAAATTAAAACTTCATTAATCAATAAATAAAATAGTATAAATAAAACACAGATTTAACAGACATGTAATTGAAATAAGCGCTTAAAACTTCTGAAATTATCGGAATAAAAAAAAATGCTGCAGATAACGAAATGTTTAGCGATTTCTTCGGCTATTAACTTCTGACACGAAGCCAATACGAAATTACCGGTTTTAATAAATTTTAACATATTATTTAAATATATAATTGACATATTTCATGTAAAAATGCTCTTTGATGTTATTAGCAGGCACTCTAACAAAAATTATTAAATGTAAAAAGTCTATTAGAGCAATAAAAAAAAAAAAAAAAAAAAGAAAGAAAATAAGTAAAGTTTTTACACATATTCTCTATCCCGGGAAGCCCGGGTTGGATGCCCTAGTATATATAATAAAATAACTATTACATGATCTGAATATCAAAACTAAATAATCATTGTATTTCTTTAAATATTTCATTATTGCCAGAAACTTTAAAATCCGAGATTATTACATTCAGAGAATTATCATAGTTTCTAAAATTTTATTTACTTTTATTTACAGTATTAACCCATTTGTGCCTAATTTTTTTCTCTTTCAAAACAATTTGTTTAATTATAACCGGTATATACAGATATAATAAAATAACTATTACATGATCTGAATATTCTGTTAACTAATCTAAATATTCTGTTTGTAAATTTTGTAAAATAATCCTTAAAATGGAAAAAAAAAATATTTTTAAGAATATTAATTTATTTTCGAGAAAATCAGAACGTCACAATTTTGAAATGTTAGGCATAAATGTGCTAAAATATGATTGTGTGCATGTATGTATATATTTCACGTATACACATTTAAGAATATAAGCTGCGAATTGAAATAAAAAAACATTTATATTTCAATATTCACGTCTAAGAATATACGGATCGTTCAGATTTTTAAAATTAAAATTTATTTTTCTGATATATATGTATATTTATTTATTTTTAATAAAATCTCTGATATTGTTTATCAAACATTTCAAAAAATAAGCTTGATAAAATTTTTGCTGCTGTTTAAATATAGATGTTACTATTTTAGAACATAAATGTAAACAGTTTGTGATAAGTTACTGTTATTTCTCTTTAAAAGAACATTTGATTCAGACTTAAATTTCTAACTGTAGACATCTTTTTACCAAAAACATCAAGTAAAACACTTCCAATACTTACACTTTTGCTCCGCGTAATGATATGCATCTTTGAAGCAAAAACCCAATTTTCGATTTGCAGATTATTTCGCTTCACATAACCCGATTTCTCGTAAAGTCACCGAATATTTTTTGTGTACATAGAAAAGGAAATAAAAAGCTTATTTGTGCTAAAGTAGGCTCACAGAAGCTGTTGTGTTTATTAAAGGAAACATACATTTTAGCTAGTTACTTTTAACTAGATAACTAAAATAATTATTAAATTTTTCGAACAGCTTTGTATATTAAAAATTATTGTGATCCAGTTTCATATTTTTAACGCTATTTTGATGTTTTCTGAAAATTATCACGATTTTTAACATTGTATTTATTACTCTTGTATTTAAATTCTGAAAAACCAATGTATCATATTTTTAATGACGTTTATTTAATATTTTTAACACTTTCCAACCTAGTTGAAAAGTGTTTATGACTTCGGTTTGTCTGCCGTATGGCCGTCTGTCCGTGCTCTAACTCCCTTAAATATGCTCGGATTGCCCTGTAATTTTTATATGTTATTGTCGTTATCTATAGCATGTTCCCTATTTCAACTGAAGTGTGTAGCACTTATAGTTTTTTACACGGACACTCAAAATAATTCCGTTTCATTACGGTCTATGGGGAAAAATCATTTGCGGTTTATTTTAATGATGTTACACAATTTCAAACACATTGTAATTCATATATATATATCACTAAGGTGCATTACAAGAAGCTTAATATGGAATATACTGTGCATAGCACTTATAGTTACTTTACAGGGACAGTCAAAAGAAATCCGTTACATTACGTCTATGGAGAAAAATCGTTTGCTGTTTAATTACATAATGTTTCACTATTTTAAACGCATTGAAATTTATCTATATCACTAAGATGCATTACAAGAGGCTTACTACAGAATATTGTGTGTATAGCAGTCATCGTTCATTTACAGGGACAATCAAAAGACTTCTCTACTGTTTGTTAACAGTAATTCCTGAAAGTGCGTTTTAAGTTGCTGAACGCGATTTTAAATTTAACACACTTTTTGTCTATTACTTGGCGTGTAAAAATTCTGTAGATCCTATACAGGGCAGCACAAAAGTTCGCGAACACATTTCCGTTTATTGACAGAAACTCCAGAAGGAGAATTTTAAACTGTGCTACGCGTTTCCTGACTAAACTAAAATTTAGCATCCTATGTAGTCTGTATACATATCTATAGATCATATACAGGGCTGAATAAAAGTATTCGGATATTTTTCCGAATATTGTTGGTAATTCCTGAAATTCCGTTTTTAAATATGTTATGCGTTTTCCAAATTGTTTACTTAGATGTTATCTTTCAGCTTATTAAACGGTAATGATTTGTAAAGTTATTTTGGAAGCGTTGGAATGTGTTACATAATCTATGCTTGACGCATGATTTTTCGTTCTTGTTTGAGTTATAATGATCTATAATGTACCATTAAGCCTGTTTTACATAATTTTACAATAAAAATCTGTCTGCTCGTTTATTTGAATATACCTCACACTCACCTCACCGAAAATGGTGTAACACGTTTGATCTTATTCAATTAAACTTTATGTTACTTGGCGTGTAAAAGTTAAAATGCTTAACATATACAAACTTACTATTCAGTATAAGTTCCGAATAAAGTATTTCGATCATCTCCACTATTCCACCTTGCAATATCAAAATCCCGTGAATATTATTCAGTTTTGAATAGTATCTCATTCTCCAGTAACATTGAGGAAATGCTTGACAACTGTTAACCCTTTAACGGACATTGGTTTCCCCAAGAAACTACAAAGTTTTAATTACGAAATTCAACAATGACAGTAGAATTTTAATAGAATTTTTTTCCATTTATTATGTATGTGAAATATCGCTTTTTTGTTATATACAAATAAATTTGTCCATAATTTCCGGTGTCAATCGTTTATTTCAACATTTTAGCAATTGAAGTGCTTTATCCGTTCAAGGGTTAAGTGAAAACAGTTGTAAGTGGTACTTCCAAAGTTACATAATTTGCAATGAGGCTAAATATTACAATATAATTCGTTTCGTTATCTAACAAGAAAAAAATATTATGCTTCAGACATCGATTTTGAAACATTTTCCAACATTAGTAGAATATTATTAAGAAATTTTATCTTTTCATACAATGAAATCAGATATATTTGAATAAAGAATTTAAAAAACACATGACGTGCAATTTAAAAAACACATAAATGCATTTCCAGCAATTGCTATGCCTATCCGTTAATGCGTAGGAATTCATTCGTACAGCTCTATATCTTATTGATGGAATTTATACACACCACCTAGAACAATAAAAATTAGATAAATTTAACAATGAAAAAAACCACTTATATCAATTGTCGATCGTACTCAGTCCGGTTACCGAATTCTTTTGTGCGTCTATCTAAATAAACTATAAGTGCTACAAACTGCACAATCAATAGAAAACATGTTTTAGGTCAACTTAGTGATACTTTTTAATTTCATTATGTAAATGACTTATAAATGGTACTTATTCTATACTCCCTATGAAGCATATTGTATCCCCCCCCTTCCCCCGCCCAATGTTTCATATCAATCTCATTATGTTTGAAATATAATATATGAAACATGTGTTATAACATCAAGCAAACGAACCGCAAACAATCCTACACCATAGATAAGGAAGTAGTGGCATTATTTTGTGCGCCCCTGTAAACAAACCATAAATGCAACTTATTCTATACTGCTGAGCAAGCCTGTTTGTAGTTCAGCACAGTGATGCCTATCAATTTCCTTATTTTGAAGTACAGTGTGTTTCTAAATGAATATCGGGGTTTTAACGCTTGGTAATATTTATTACATACAACTTAAAATTATAATTAATAAATAAAATGAAAGAGCAACTCAAATAATTTTACCTACAAGCTTTCAAGTGTTTAATGTGAACACCTTTAGTCACACAGCACACATGAAGTCGATAGCTCAGTTCTTCCCAAACGTTAATTAGTATTTGTGGGGTAATTGTTGCAACAGCTGCCTCAATCATATTTCTTAGGTTGGGTAGGTCAGCTGGTAGTGGAAGCACATACACTCGATCCTTTATGAACCCCAACAGGTAGAAATCACATGGCATCAGATCGGGTGAGCGTAGAGTGGCGTTTGGGAAGAACTGAGCTATCGACTTGATGTGTGCCGTGTGACGAAAGGCGTTCACGTTGAACACGTGTAAGCTTGTAGGTAAAACTGTTTGAGTTGCTCTTTCATTTTATGTATTAAGTATAATTTTAAGTTTTTTATAATAGATACTACAAAGCGTTGAAACCCCGATATTCATTTAGAAACACAGTATTGTAACATCAGTAGTTAGCATCGAAAACCCTCCCAACAAGACACAAGTATATCGTCTTGTTTTCACATACTTTACACAAATTTCGTTTGTCAGAATCGTGATTAATAATTAAGTTATCAATGCTGTCAAATATTGCTGAAGAAGATCCAAAAAAACTATTATTGTTGCATATTTATACATTTAGTACTGTAGTAAAGTTTATAAAGACATTTGTCTCGTTTTTCACACAGACATCATCATGCAACCCAAATAAAACAAATGCAACGAATAACAAGTTGGAAATTGTATGATAAACGTGACAAATGAGGTGCATTTGTACTATAACTAGTTTTTCAATGTAAAAAACATCATCTTTATTATTTCAGCGAAATGAATTATGTCGTCTGGTATGAGCAAAATTAGTATGCATTTTTTTTTATTACGTATGCCACGTTTACAGATGCGATTTTTTTTCCACACCAGACACCGCTGCAAAATTTCCCATGGAAATCTTGCTTTGAGAAAAATCACCTCCATAGTTTAATATTTCTATGACTCACGATGAACAAATCTCTCATGTTTATTTAATTTAACGGATTGAGATATTCGGCTGTTAACCTAATTTCCACTGAAGTTATCTCAGAATCTATATTTTTTTTGTTTGTAAAATTTGGAATTGTTAATAATACAGAGCATGTTCCTACTTTTTTGTAACGAGTTTGGAAAAAAGAAATATGCAAGCAAAGGTAAGATTTTTATTTTCTTATTTGTTCAGTCTGTTAACCATTTTGTTGAACTATCATATTACATCTTGTTTTCCAAGATAAAAGAGCTATTCAAGGTTAATTTTGTTCCACATCCTGGACCTTAATCTCCCAGAGTCATTCCAAAGTTTTTGGATGGCACTAACAAACAGCTAAAAAAGCTGTTTTAAAAGTCCAAATGCACAGTAATCGATATACACGTCAGGTAACTTGTGTGGGATGCGTTTAAATGGAATAGCATGAATTCCGAGATCTCATTTCTCTTTCTTTTTCCGAAAAATATAACAGTACATTTAGATGCATGGTTGATGGCTTTATCCTTTTCTTTGAAACGCTCTCTAAAACATTGTGAGATATGTCTAATTTGCTCGTAACAACTATTTTTTGTTGCGCGTCTTTGAGATTTGCTTTAATATGGTCACGTGTAACGTCATCTAAATGATGTCGGCAAGACATATAAAGTTTCAAAGTTGTCGATTGATTATTTCTCGTTGAAATTTCACCATTAACAAAAACTGTAAACTCCCGACAAACCCTTTAAATCCCTTATAGGTGCTTTCAACTAACCGACCAACATATGTGAAAAAAAAAAAAAAAAAACATGCGTACAATTTTTTTTCTGACTGCATCCCGCACACATGCTAATTTTCATATTGTGCTGTTTACGATATAGTGTCTCTTATCGTTTATAGTGTCGTCTGTCATTAGCAATACTACACAAATGTATATTACCTATTCTGTAAATAAAGTAAACGTTTTGTTCTTATCTTTATAATGTGTTTTTATTAGTAGATTTAAGTAAAGTATTTAATGTCAGCAAAATTTATTTAAAGCCATCAGTTCTTTACAGTTCAATGAAGCCTAAAATTTGCCGACATTCATTGAGATTAATCGTTTTTAAGGACGTTTTAATCACTTAGTATAAAATATTAGTTTCAAAAAAGATCCACGATTCAACTAACTATTTAATGTCTCTTTTATGCTTCATTAAATTTAGTTGGAAAAATTGACAGAAAGAATTAACTCAAATTTATTTAATAGAATACTTAAATATATTTTATATATAGGGAATCGAATAAGTGTCAAACATACATTACGAAATCTACATAACTTTAAAAATTGCTGTACAAATATTAGTTAATATTAATCACAACGTTTAAATCAAAAACTAGTCGTTGGGGGCCACCGTAATACTTACCCATCATGGATATGCATAATGTAAAATATTAAAACAAAAATGTGTAAACTACTTATAAAATGCATAGCAATTCAAATAAAATCGTGGCTTGATGACGTCATAACTTTATAGGCTCGATTACTGAATTGCTTGAAAGAGGTTTTTCCTTATAACTCCAAAAATAATAATCCTATTAACTAGCGATTTATTGCATCTGATTAAGCGTCAAATTTCCAATTAAAATATATCTTTGAAGTGAAATTTGGATGAAATACAGGGTCATGAAAAATCGAAGAGTGTGGAAAATAGGATTACAAATATCTCAGCAACTAATTATCCGATCGACTTCATGCTTTATGCAAAATTTATGTTTTTTTATTGTCTTTTATATTCTTTTCTTAAAATAAACAATTTCGAAAATTTTTATATACCTTTTATCAGAACGAATATTTCGAGAGTCCGAAAAAAATAGTTCCGGTTAATCGAGGTTATTGAAATGAAATAGGCTTCTTCCCATTATTACATACTAAGTACATACCAAATTGCAAGTGTCTATCTCAATTTTTTCGGGAGATAGAGCGTTTACAGACACACACACACACAGACACACAGACACACAGACGGACGGCAAAAAATTTTTTCTAAAAATATGTTTTTTGGAATCTCCAGTGTCTGAAACGTGTAAATCCGTCAAAAAAAAATTTTCGATTTTCAAAACGATTACAAGACTTACCCTATACTACGTATGATGGGTAAGTAATAAAGAAAAGACAAAGTGTCTCATAAATTTTGAGTTTTTTTTGGTAGCTAATGAACACAAACATTACACATTGTTTACCATAATACAGGGTGAACCAAAAGTCTTGCCCTGATTATAATAATTCATTACAAAATAACCGTTTGTATAATAATGTAACTTGTTGTATCATTGGATAGGTCAGTTTTAGTAGTTTTTTGTGCAATAGATGGAGCGATTGCTCCTTCAAGAGTGACTCAGGGGAACATTTATAAGGAAGACATCATTTTCGATCAAACATCGATCATCATTTTCGATTCACAATCAAAACGTTTAAATCAAAAATAAAGAAAAAACAAAATGTCTCATAAATTCGGAGTTTTTTTTTTTGGTATCTAATGAACACAAACATTACACATTGTTTACCATAAAACAGAGTGAACCAAAAGTCTTGCCCTGATTATAATAATGCATTACAAAATAACCGTTTGTATAATAATGTAACTTGTTGTGTCATTGGATAGGTCAGTTTTAGTAGTTTTTTTTGTGCTATAGATGGAGCGATTGCTCCTTCAAGACTGACTGAGGGGAACATTTGTAAATAAGAAGTAATTTTCGGTCGAAATGGTGCCGATTGAAGAGAAAGCTCAATGTGTGCTTTGGTTTCACGAAACGAAATCGCCCATTAATGTTCAGCGAACATCTCGACGTTGTTATGGAGGCAACGCTCCTAATTCAAAATCAATAAAGCGATGGTATGACAGGTTTAAGTAGATAGGCAGTGTTACTGATTTGCCCAGAAGTGGCAGGCCTAGTGTGAGTGAAGCAACTGTTGCCACACTATTTGCTGACGCCGAAGAACTGAAGACTAGAATACAAGCTGATGTGTGTACTGTAACGGAAGACATGTTAAAAAACACTTGGCGGGACTAGAATACCTCTTAGACATTCTCCGAACTATCAAGGAGGCACACGTTGAAATTTACTGAGGTACATGGTGTTATAAAAACTAGTCGGATGTGCCAGTCCCAAAACTTTCTTCTATCTCACACAGATTTCGCATACACTAAAAATAATCAGCACCAATTTATATCAAGGTCTAACTGAATCTAAAGTTTTATTAAATTCCGTGCATTAGCTCTTGCGATATGACTATTGCTAAAATCGTGGGAATCCTGCAAAATGTAGCATAACAGCGCCACCTGTTGGTAGATTTGGTCCAAAATCTCATCAAAAACCACTTATGTCAACATCTAACTGAATCTGAAGATTGATGAAAATCCGTGCATTAGTTCTTGAGATATAGTTTTCGTGATAATAATGAAAAAAGTACCATAGCAGCACCACCTGTTGGGCAATTTACACCAAAACGTAAGCAGCATCTCTTTATGTCTAGGTCTAACAGAATCTGAAGTTTGATGAAATTCCGCGCATTAGTTCTTGAGATAGAGCTATTGCGGAAATCGCAAATCTTGCAGCATAGAAGTGCTACCTGTGGGGCAATTTTAACAAAAAACTAATCAGCACCAATCTATATCAGGGACTAACTGCCTATAAAGTTTTATTAAATTCCGCGCAATAGTTCTTGAGATAGAACGCCCAAAAATTTTTGTCACATACAGACAGACAGACAGACATTTTCTAAAAATGGTCAAATCGTGTTCAGGACCTTCTAAAACGTATAAATCCGTCGAAAACCGGAAGTCGAAAATTTTCATGAATCCAATACTTTCTTCTTGTACAGACAGAAGAAAGTAAAAACACTTGGTAGACTAGAATGCCGCTTAGACATTCTACGAACTACCAAGGGGGCACACGTTGAAATTTACTGCGGTACGTGGTCTTATAAAAAATATTAACAGTACTTACAATGTATCTAAACAAACATATGTCTAATTGTAATAGTTTGAGCACAATAAATTTTTATAATCAGGGCAAGACTTTTGGTTCACCCTATATATTACACGAAAAGGTTTTCATGCATTTATATTTTCTCTTCTGCAGAGACACAATGCATGATCTCCTTATTTATTGGGTTTTCTATGATAGAAGGTTTTGTTAAACTATTTAACGAATTCAATTTAGTTATCATTTCCTTTAGAGTTTAGTAAATTTAGAAAACCCAGTTGACATTCATTAAGGTAAATCGATTTCAAGGCCTGACTAATGCAAGGGCGTGAGGGGCAGATGCCCCGGGTATCACATTTGAGGGGTCCTCCATGGGCGTAATCAGAGTGCCAAATGATTAAAATTTGCCCAAAATTCTGATATTGTCAAAGATTTAGGAAGGGAGTTCGGCTCTCGTCTTCCTAATTTTATGATATTACGACAAATAGCCAACAGTGACTAGAATACTTGTATTAAGACTTCAAATTTTTACATTAGCCGTTATGGTCCTATACAAAATAATAAATTAGTGTATTCTATCTTCTTTTAAATTTGTGACAATCTTTCTTGTGATAGCCTGGCATGAAATTTATGTATAGAATAGGAAAAATCTTTACTATTAGTCATTTCAGCATAATTCTCGAACAATTTCTACGGACAGATACAAAGGGGTAGGGGGCCTAGAATAATGGTCGCCTCAGGTTCTTTAGTTAAAATCAGGTCCGGAACGTTTTTAAAATAAGATTGTTTTAATCATTAAGTATAAATAACAAAACATTTCTTAACGTCTGATAATATCAGTACAGCCTTCAGGCTACAGAATGTTTTAAAAGAATTGCTTTGTAAGCTTAAACCTAGAATCCCTCCCCTACTTAAAACCGGTGTCGCTCAATTCATCTCGCACAATTCATCGTGGAACAATTCTTAGCGCACAATTCGTCGCAGCGTCAATTCGTCGCAGTTTCAATTCATCGCGGCGACAATTCGTCGCAGCGTCAATTCGTCGGGAGCGCAATTCGTCGCAGCGAAAACGCACAATTCATCGCGGAACAATTCATCGCGCACAATTCGTCGCGGGCTCAATTCGTCGTGAGCTCAATTCGTCGCGACGTCAATTCGTCGTGGTATAAATTCGTCGCAACGTTAATTCGTCGTGGTATCAATTCGTCGCGACGTCAATTCGTCGCAGCGAAAATGTCTTTGAAGGCTATTATGATAAAAATAAGGATAATTTAGTAAAATTATTTATTGATAATTTGTTTTTTAGATATACAGAATTATAACTAACATTTTAAAGGCGATTTCGGAAGAATTTTTTCTTATAAGTGTTTTTTTTTGGGAATTTCCTTATTGTGAACATGAAAGTTTAATGAATAAGAGCAAGTCATTTCTTATTTAAATTAGAGATAGAATAAATATTGCTTTAGATAACCGAAAAAATGGCGAAGGATTTAGGATACAAATGCTAGAAATTTAAAAAAAAAATTATTAGTTGACATATGTGTACACAGGGTACAACCCCCCCCCCTCTCCCTTATATTTGAAAGAATTAGGAAGTAAAAAAAGTATTGAGAGATGTAAACATAAAATACTTTTTGTGATTGTGATTGAACTGATTGCTGCATGAATACAATTTCATTAAGTAGTATTTTGGTTTTATAAGTTTTTTCATTTATTTCATCTATACTAATAAAAGGAAAGTGTTTGTCTGTCTGAGTTTGGTGTACGTGTGCGCGATGACAAGCGAAATCTACCGCACGTAGAAGTCTGAAAATTTGGTGGTGGTCTCTCTTGTATCCTGTGTACGCATATATCAATAAATAATTTTTTTTTGTAATTTTTCTAGTCCTAAAAAGTTGCGAGAAAAAGCTAGTGAATCGGACGCTTTTTAAGGGAGCTATACCAGGGGGCCCAAAAATTTCCAACCTATAGTTTTGCGCAGGGCTCTAAGAGGAAAATATCTTAAAAGGTCCTGGTAGCACATTAGATCTTCAATTAGTCAAAATTAAGCATAGGGTATTAATTAATCATTAGAATAAAACTTAAGGAAATGCTTAAAAAGGGCCCTAGGGCCCCAATAAAAATATAAGCGTGGTGACCCGGGGAGAGTAGTACTTTACTTTAAAGACTAAACTTTAAAGTCGCTTAGTAAGAGGGTGACACAATTATGGGGGGTGAAAAATGCATAGCACACAAAAAGTTCAAGGGGCCTCGAGTTGGCCCCAGGATCTTAACTGGAATGCACAAATGTGGGAATAACTAAATGAAGAAAAGGCACAAAATACAAAAAAGATCGGATTAAAAGGGAGCAAGTTATTAAAAATTTAGGGAACAGAAACCTTAAACGTTGCCCCTATACTGAGTCCCAGGGGGCCAGGGTCTTAACTGGAACGTAGAAATGGTGAAAAGCTTAATGGAGATAAAGCCCCAAAAACGAAGGAGATCGGGTAAAAATGGGGCTAATTATTAACAATTTAGGGCACTAAAAATTTTAAAGTGCCCAGGAGGGTCGGGACTTGACTGAGAAAATTTTGTCGTTCTTTTGTAGCTGGAAGTCCTAAAAAGTTATCAGTAAACAAAAGCTTAGTGGATCGGTCGATTTTTAAGGGAGAGGTCCAAAAGGGGCCAACTGATAGTTTTGAGTAAGACCTTAACACTAGAACGACCGGGAATTTTACTCAACTTTTATGAAAATAATTCACACCAGAATTTTTATTTAAAACTATTTAACATATTCATTTAACATATTTTTGTGAGTTTTATATTTAATTTATTTTAAAAAGAAATTTCTGGTTTGAATCGGAATATATTCATTTGGTAGCGGTCAAAATGACCGCTCCCGGTCGTTCTAGTGCTAAGAGGAAAACATCTTAAAAGATCCTAGTACGTAGCGCTTTACATCTTCAATTAGACGATATTAAGCAAAGGTTATAAATTAGTCGTTAGAATAAAATTTGAAAGAAATGCTAAAAAAGGGCCCTAGGGTTTCAATAGAAATATGAGGGTGGTAGCCCGTTGAGAGGAGTCCAAGACTCAACTTAAAAGTCACGCATTTAGAGAGTGACACAATTAGAGAGGGTGAAAAATGCATGGCACACAAAAGGTTCAAGTGAACAACGCATCGGGCCACAGGGGGCCAGGGCCTTAACTGCAATGTGGAAATGGGGGGAAAGCTTAATGGAGAAATTTCCGCGAAAACAAGAGAAATTGGATAAAACCGGGACAAATTATTAAAAATTTAGATGCAAAAACCTTAAAAGGGCCCCAGGGGCCCCAGGCGTCCCGGGTCTTAAAATATGAAAAATCTGAGCCTCAGGTCTTCAGGGACTGCCTTGGACTATCCGCACCCAAATTTTCAGACTTCTACGTGCGGTAGATTTTGCTTGTCATTTCGCACATACACAGAACTCAGAAAAACAAACAACTTTCTTTTATTAGTATAGATGAAATGAATGAAAAAAACTTTTAAAGCCAAAATATCATATAATGAAATTGCAATCATGAAGCGATCAGTTCAATCACAAAAAGTTTTTACGTTTACATCTCTAAATACTTTTTTTACTTCCTAATTCTTTCAAATATAAGGAGGAGGGGGGGGTCCTCTTTTGTACCCTGTGTACACATATGTAATTTTTTTCTAGCATTTATATTCGTCATTTTTTCATGCTCTGAGTGATTTTATCCTAAATCTTCCGCCATTTTTTCGGTAATCTAAAGCAATATTTATTCGATCTCTAATTTAAATAAGAAATGAGTTGTTCTAATTCATTAAACCTGCATGTTCTCATCAGGAAAATTCACAAAAATCACATATGAAAAAAGATTCCTCCAAAATTGCATGTAAAATGTTAGTTACAATTCTCTAAATCTAAAAAACAAATTATGATTAAGTAATTTTACTGTATTATCTTTATTTTTATCATAATAGCCTTCAAAGACGTTTTTGCTGCGACGAATTGAGCCCGCGACGAATTGATGCCGCGATGAATTGACGCTGCGACGAATTGTGCCCGATGAATTGTTCCGCGATGAATTGTGCGTTTTCGCTGCGACGAATTGAGCCGCGACGAATTGACGCTGCGACGAATTGAGCGCGATGATTTGTTCCGTGATGAATTGTGCGCCACGAATTGACGCAGAACCCTTAAAACCGGCGTGGTCTACAGTATCCCTTGTGAGGTAGGGTGGAGCGAAAAAAATTAATTTTTGTTTACAAAAAACGGGTAGGTGCCAAAAGTTGCCTTTATACTAGTACATCAAATATCTGAAATTTTACCGCTGAAAAAAATGGCTTGAATCTGCGCTTTTGGTCCAAATGTCGAAATTTTGGGTAAAATTTGACAATTTTTCAAAAATAATAAAAAATTTCTGTAGAACTGATTATGATTTAATAGTGTCAGTTGAACCTTTATTAATAAAGATTTGAAATATTGAAACGATAAAACGATATCTTCATTATTTTTAACTGGACAAAAACAGACAACTTTTGGTAAAAAAGGGCCGTTGCCATTCTGGTACAGCATACTCGTTGAAAAAAAATTAATAGAAATAAGATTAAATAAAGAAGCACCGCAATTAGAAGATGCTGCATGTGAAATTGAAATAAACGAATCCGTATGCAATGATTCTATAATAGATACAATTGAATTCCCATCTTCATCCTCCTATACCGCAACTCGAATGAAGTTTGAAACTTTTTCTAGAGCATGTGATAGCTATAGAATTTCTGATTGGTCTGCTGCAGTTCTTGCTTCAGCGGTTCTTCAGGATTGTGTATGTACAGCAAATGACACTGGAAAACATAATGTACCCGTACCCGTACCCGTTACAGATAGAAGCAAGGTAAGGCGTGAAAGCCAATCGGCTTGTTCGTCTCAACGTAAAGAACAGAACCCGAAAACAGAAATAAGAGCCTTATATTTCGACTCCTGAAAAGATGACACAATGTGTATAGAAAAGAGAAGTGTAAACATGCGTATCGTAGAATTATGAAAGAAGAACGTGTTACTATCTTAGAAGAGCCTGGCTCCAAATATTTGGGGACTAATTTTGCCTAACATTCCCTCATCTGGAGCATCAAAATATTTTTTTAAATGCATATAAAAGTTTTTAAAAGATGAAAATATTGATTTGTCCAGCCTCTTATGCTTGAGTTGTGATGGGTGTCCGGTGTCCTGTGAATACGGGGAAGCATACTGAAGTAATCCGTCGAATGGAGGAGAAGCTTGTAAGACCATTGCAATGGATCATATGTCAGCTCCAGTTAAATGAATTGCCTCTGCATCATTTGTTAGGCATGATCGATGGGAAAACTTCTGGCCCAAATGTATTAGGGAAATCCTTGTCCACGTGCCATTCACTCCCTATTGCAGTTTTTGAACCTATAAAGAGTAATTTAGAAATTCATATTTCCTGAAATCGATGAAAAGACACTCAGCACAGACCAGAAATACCTGATGGACATTTGCAAAGCTATTTAAACAGGATATAGCTTTAAAGAACTAGCGAATAGGAGCCTAGGAAAATTGTCCTACGCAATATGGCTCACAACGACGAATAGAATTCTTCACCTTAATTATTCGCATTGACTGCGCGTCAGAGTCTCTATTTTCACTCACAAAGATTGTGATCTAAGTTTATGCCCCAGGATGGTTTACCATCAAATGTAATCCGCAGCTAAAGAATGTATCTAAAACCTTATGGGAAACTACTCTGCTACTAAACAACACAGCAAACGCCATAAAACGAATAGTTAAAAAAGTTATTCAGGACAATGGTTACTTTGCACACTCACAGCAAATTCTGATTACAATCACATTAAACAACTAGCTGCTCATCCCATAATAAATGCAAGAGGTAGAATAAATGATGACATACGCAAATTTGAAATACTGACAATCAACATTGAAGCAGATGATTATATAAATCTAATTGATTGGAAAACTACTGCGGTAACAGGATCCCCAATCACTACGCATTTATTGAATGCAAGTTTGTTGAAGATAATAGACAGCTGTATAGATTCCCGTACTAACATCCCCAATGAGTTACTTTGCATGCCTTCTCATACTCAAGCAGTAGAAAGTTACGTGAAAGAAGTCACAGCCAGCATCATCCAAAGTCTGTGGATACGAAAGAAGAGATGAATACACCAAGACTAGGTTGATATACAGAAAACTCGTGCCAGTTTGATAAAAAATCACAATTCATTGTATAAATAAAACATTGTGCTCAGATGGTAGGGTAGTTGTGCTGGTTACGGTTGGGACATGATATGCACCCACCTCCACTCCTGGATAGTTGTAAAAGCAAATAGCGAAGAGCTGCATTCAAAACAACGATTCGTTGTATGCTGTACCAGAATAGAAATTTTTACCGAAATTTGTCAGTTTTGCTCCAGTTATACAGAATAAAGATATCGTTTTATCGTTTCAATATTTTAAATCTTTATTAATAAAGGTTCAAATGTCACTTTTAAATCATAACCAGTTCTACAGAAATTTTTTATTTTTTTTGAAAAATTTTCAAATTTTACCCAAAATTTCGACATTTGGACCAAAAGCGCAGACTCAAGGCATTTTTTTTTCAGCGGTAAAATTTCAGGTATTTAATGTACTAGTATAAAGGCAACTTTTGGCACCTACCCGTTTTTTGTAAAAAAAAAATCACTTTTTTCGCTCCACCCTATTGTGGGGTCTGTGACTCTGTCTATATTGGTGAAACGGGCCGTACTTCCGCCATTCGTCTTGCCGAACATAAACGTGCCTATAAATCTGGTAGCCTTCAATCAAAAGTAGTACAGCATTCTCTCGATACAGATCATATTCCGGATTTAGCAAGTATCGCAGTAATCAGATCCAGTTGAAATCATATTAAGAGTAGAGTATTTCTTGAGGGTTAGTTCACTCGTAAACAGACTTCGCCAATTAACTAATCTAGTGCTGTTCCACCTGAGTACACGATCTTGCTCTAATGGAAGTTCATCAAAAAAAAGATTTCAAGTTTAACTGGTTAACTCTTTTAACTGAAAACATGGTTTAAAATTCTCCGGTCAGCGTACGTAATTGCACTGATGAGGGGCTAGTTTATAGCCTGAAACGTTTGCTGTATTTTTAATGTTTTTTAAGTGTATTTTATGTAAAATTTTATGTCTGATTAAATGTGATATTTTATTTAAGAATTAAGTATAAAGTATTATTTAAAAATAAAATCCATTACTTAACTAGTTATTTTATATGTCTCTGCTGATTCTTTAGGTTTACTTGGAAAAATTCCATTTTTAAAGTGAAGTTAAATTCTTGCAAAATGCTAACTCAGTTTTACTTAATAAAATGATTAAAAGTGTTGAATCACATAATTATAAAAAAAAATTAAACCAATACACAAAACAATAAATTAGTACATAAACAATAAATTATACAAAACAATATTTATACAAAACAATAAATTAGTATATTCTATCATCTCTTAAATATGTGACAATCTTTCTTGTGATACCCTATATAGCTGGTACGAAATTTATGTATACAATAGGAATGATTTTTAGTATTAGTCATTTCAGCATATTTCACAAACAATTTATATGGACAGGATACAAGGGGGGTAGGGGCTAGAATAATGATTTACTCAGGTTCTCTAGATGAAGTCGGGTCCGGATCGTTTTTAAGACTGTTTTAGTTATGAACTATAAAGTATTATTTTTTTTAAAAAAATCCATGAGTTAAGTAGTTATTTTATGTGTCTCTGCTGATTGTTTAGGTTTACTTGGAAAAACCCCACTTTTAAAGAGAAATTAAATTCTTGCAAAATGTTAACTCAGTTTTACTTAAAAAAATGATTAAAAGTGTTAAATCACATAGTTACAAAAAGATATTTCAACAGCTATATAATATTAAATTTTCATAAAACAATATCAGTTTATACTGTTCAAAGCGTTAAAAAAGACGTTTCGTAGAAGTAGACTCTTTCTACAAAGCTGAAGCAAACAAACATTACACATTTTTATCGTAAACCACACACGAAAACGTTTCATGTTATTATATCTTCTACAGAGACACTAAACATTATCGCCTTATCTTTTAATGAGTTTTATACTATAGATAATCTACTAACTTGTACATTAACTTAACTATTTAATGCATGAAAACTTTTTGAGTCATAAATTCTTTACAGTTCAATGAAGCTTAAAAACCCTTTTGATATTTATTAAGATAAATAGTTTTTGAGACTGTTTCAATCAATTTGTGTAAAATATTAGTTTGGAAAAAGATATCCACTAGTTGACAATTTATTTTTTATTTCATTTTGCTTCATTAAATTTGGTTTGAAATATTGGAGTCTTTTAAGCAAAAATATGCTCTTGCATAAAATTTTATTTAATAAAATATTTAAGATTAAATATGCATAAGATTAAATGCATAAGATTAAATGTATAAGATTAAATATGCATAAGATTAAATGCATAAGATTAGATGTATACAATGAAATATCTATTTCAACAGGTATTTAAATTCCGAATTTCGTAAAAAATATATATGTAAAATAGTTTGTAAAAAATCAGGGTGTTATAAAATATTTATATAAAAATTATATAGGTTTAAATAGGTTATAAAATATTTATATAAAAGTTATATAGGTTTAAATAGGTTATAAAATATTCGTATAAAAAATTATATCCTTTAAAATTTTTAAATATAATATATATTAAAAAGGGAACGAATGGACTTTGTAACATTTGAACCATCTGAAACATTTGTAGCTAAAGCTCACAAATGCACAATTTTAGACTTTGTTTACCGTAATACAGTAAAGGATAATATTCCAATTGTAATTTTTTTATCGTTTCTAGAGAAACTCAAAACATTATCCTCTTATTTTTTAAGGAGTTTTATGCTATAGTAAGCATAACAAAACTATATAATGCAAACAAACTGTATTTTGAGTAATCTGTTCATTAACCCCTTAATCGCCGCGTATTGTTCGGAAAATTCTTTCAAATATTGTTCATTTTTTTCATTACTCCATTTTATTATTCATAAAATTCTGAGTTAATTAGTAAAAAATAAAGTGTATTTTTTTTCTCCAGTTTAAAGTATTCTGGATGAGTTTTTTTTAAATCACAATTTTACTTATATTTGGCGTATTTTTATGCAAGCTACTTTTTTAAAAATTCAGATTGCTTGATTGCCAATACTTTTTTGAAGTAGAAATATTCGCTTATTTAATGACAGATTAAATAATGTGAGAATAAAGTCAATTACACTATTAAAAAAAAAAACTGGGGAATCACACTCGCTACAAAATAGGTTTACAAATGACTGTCTATGAAGGTATCGGATACGACGATTAAAGGTTTTGAAAATAATCTCGGGAGTGACAAAATCATTGAATAAACCATAATATCACGGCTGACACTGTCAGTTTTAACTTTGAGTAATGGGTATTAAAGACACTTCATAATCATCACGATCACTGTCGATTCAATCATCTTGAGAAGGTTGTCTAGCCTTCCTGGACCATACCTTTTTCTTATTAGTTTATAAATTCTTATTGATTTAATTAATTGAGCCATTGGGGGCAAGGCTTCATTTAACATTTACAATGTATATATATATGGACAAAAAACTGTCAATAATTAAGTAGAAACAATCTGCAAAGCACGTAGATCCACGCATCCATCGATGAGTTTTGAAACATCGAAAACTACTCGGGGTACACAGACAACACCTCAGAGTTAAGAGAATAGCAGGAGTATAACTGATCTGCAAGAAATGCTTCTGACGTTATAGTGATAGTCATAATCCTATAAGATACGTGCTACATACATCATTTTTAAAACTTTCCTTGAGGCGTGAGAAAAAAATCCCCCTTTACTCATTGGCGAACCATATACGCCCTACGATTCTGAGTGGTAGGACCACCGCTCTCATTACCCCTGAATTTACTGAGGATATAGCCCCACCACAGGGTGCTTTTCCCCTCTGTTGTAAACTCAGGACTATAAAACTTTCAATCCTACTGTAAGTTTCAACACTTCGTCGCCATTGGAAATAAAATCATTTTATCAATACGTTAAATCTCCATAGAGAAACATAAAAAGGTGTAAAACAAACACTTTATTAATCCATCCTTATAAAAATGTCTACATATACACTACAGACACTTTTTAATAATTTGTACAAAAAAAAAAATCTTCTATCTACATTTTCTGAAGCAATATGTAAAATGAAAAATCCAATTACGTGGATTTTTTGTCAGTCGTAGGACTTATGGAGGAGAAATAGGAAAGGATGAATTCTCTTCAGCGCACGCTAGCGTAAAGTATCAGATATCGAATGAATCAAACATCGATGGTAAATAAAATGAAAAGTAAAAGAATCTTAATGAAGAAGTTCTTTAATTTGAGACCAAACATATCTTTATAAGTAAATTATGAACAGAGATAGAGAATTGGAAAAATCTGTGAAGGTAATGAAAATCAACTTTTCGTTTTCTTCGTCAGTTCACTTTTAAAAAACTACAACACACGTACTTAAATAATGGACAGAAAATGTAAGGATTGAATTTTTAGACAGGTAATTACTCAAGTTACATGCTTTTATAGTGTTCAGTTTAAAAAAAAAACTAATATTTCTATCTTAAATTAGCAAACATATCTTAATTAACCTTAAAAATAACAAAATAGCCATAAAACTGCGAAACAACCGTGTCAATTCATTACCGTGTCAATTCAAACCGTGTAAGATAATTTTTAATCTTCCTACCATGTTGAAATTTTACTCAACCTTGATAAAAACATTTCACACCAGAATTTTTATTTCAAACTATTTAACATATTTGTTGCACTTAGTTCTATGTGACTGTTATTTAACTTACTTTATGAACAAATTTCTGGGTCGAATCAAATGAAATAAATTATAGAAACGGGTCTATTTGACCCATTCAAGGTAGGAAGGGTAAATAAAATCGAGTGGGTAATTTTGTTATCTAACAATAATTAGTTGCAAATTTTTTTTTATGAAATCATTTTTTCTTCATCTAGCAGTTAGTTTAAATTGATTATATGTTTTTCTTTATCATGCGTTTAATATCACAATAACTACACCAAGGATAAAAAGGATTTGATCAATACATACATTGGTGCTCAAATACTTAAAAAATTTCAATTAGTGTAGATTTTATCGTTTTTAAATATGGAAATATTAATTATTTGATATAATTAGTTTAGGTTCGGTAGATATTATATAGGGTGAGCCAAAAGTCTTGCCCTGATTACTAATATTTATTGTGCTCAAACTATTATAATTAGACATATGTTTGTTTGGATACATTGTAAGTACTGTTATTATAATTTTTTTTATAAGAACACGTACTCAGTAAATTTCAACGTGTACCCTTGGTAGCTGGGATAATTTCTAAGAGATATTCTAGCCGAGTGTTCTTTAACCGAGTGTCTTCTGTAACAGTACACACAGCAGCTTGTATCCTAGTCTTCAGTTTTTCAACTTCAGCAATTGGTGTGGCAGAGACTCTGTCCTTGATATAGCACGAAAAGAAAAAATTCAGAGGAATAATATCTGGAAAGCGCCGAGGTCAGTGTGATTGTCCATCCCTTCCAATCCACCGAAGGATCAATCGTGCCATCTATTGCACAAAAAGTACTACTATTTACCTATTCAATGATACAACAAGTTACATTATTATACAAACGTTAATTTTGTAAAGAATTATTATAATCAGGGCAAGACTTTTGGTTCACCCTGTATTACAATGGGATTTATGTTATTTAACTTGTTTATAAATAACATAAATCGGATTGTAATATATCTACCGAATCATATATCTAATCGTATCAAATGATTTATAATTTATATTTCCATATTTGAAAGATAAATTCTACACTAATTTAATCCTCTTAAGTTTTTGAGCACCAATGTATGTACTGATGAAATACTTTTTATTCTATTTAATATCCTAATAATTTTCCCAAGTATTTCAACGCTGAAATAAAAATGTATGACGAGTTCGGATATTACAGATAGTACAAAACATTATTTTCGAAAAATATACATGACTTTTTTGTCGGTGATTATTTTACGTCTTATTTCAACTTCCTTTATTTTGATTGGAAAAAAATGCTTATAAACCCATTAAGGACCGAATTATTTTTCTCAATAAAGTACAAATATTGCGATTCATACCATTTTTATATTATAGCAACCTATGAGGTATTTTATCACAGTGTTTCTTGCATCAAATAAAGTGAATATTTATTCTAAAAACATACTGGTGTTACCTTAAAACCTGGTGTAAGAAACATAATGTTGTGAAAACGCAGCGTCAGTCTGTAATGGGTTAAGGAGAATTTACGTTCATGCATTAATTGAAGTTAAGTGAATTTCATTTAATAAATAAGTTAAAAATATGGAAAACTTACAGAGGTCCAGAATTATCAAACATGCACTATAACAGCTGTATAATTTTATTCATTCACAAAAATATATTTTGATATTTTTTTTAGATAACAGATGGCGCCATATGCTATTAGGAAAAAGAACAAGTGGGTAAGTGTGATCGAAGTTCGCTCAAAGGGTTTCGTTTAATATTCCTTTCAAAACACTTTATCCTTTCTTTAATAAATTTAAACAATTTCATTTAGCAACAACAACAAAAAAAAGTCGTTTTTTTATAAAGTAAAAATTTACCGGTCTATTATTTCGTTTTTTCGAATATCTAAACCAGCCGGATAGCGGGCCAAGCCCACTATTATATTCTGTCGTAATAATATCCGTCATACGGACTAAATGCAATATTTAAAAAAATAATTTAAAAATTAAACAAATTGTACACCTTCAAAATGTTAAAATATGCGAATATTTCCATAATCGAATTTTTATCACGATTCACTATTCGCTATTATTTATATTGATACTCGCTTTGTATTATTCTCAAACATTTGAAAAATTCGTTAAACTTCCCATATGACGTCAGATTTTATTTTTAATTATCTAATGACGTGATATTAATCTGCTTTGTGTACTTACACATACTCATACTCCTTGTATTATTGAGAAATCTTAGACATTTTCCGTTTTATTACGACTATGACGTTGTAACACCTCCTCTAAGCCGACCCGATAATGTTGGTAAATGGTAGCGAATCGAATCAATGGCAAAGAGAATTTTTGTAGAATTAGAAAATAGAACTGTTATTATGAATAATATCGATTCTAAAATTAATATATACAAGGGCTAGTTACATCATTTGATTATTTTTCGTGGGTCATCAACTTTCAATTTAGGATCCCTTGACTCGGAGTTTAATTCACCCTACAAAGTCTTCTGCACAGCCCAGTCTGCCGTATTTACAATATTAAGTTAGCTCGGGCCTAGAAGTACCCGTTCCGTTCCTCGGAATATCTTCGTTGCTACGATGAATCAGAGATAAGTTCCCTCGGGCCGAGATGTACCCGTTCCGTTCCTCGGAATATCTTCGTTGGGGCTTTTTCCCTCTTACCTGAGAGTAAACTCACTTGTCGTGATCTTTTCCCAAACTCATCTCTCTAACTTTTAATCTCTCACAGGGGATTTTTCACTAGGGGCGGGGATTTTGTCGAGGCGGATCATCTTGAAACTTTCCAGCCTCTCAGCAACTTTGGGATACGTCATTCCTATTCATAACAAGTCCGTTATTGGATGTTTTATGACAAAGGGCATAGAATCGTGTGCAGACATAAATTCGTGTGCAAAGTTCATCTCCCCTTTCAGATGCTATTTCTGCCACGGCTTCGGCATAGATCAAAGTACAAGGCCCCTGCTTGGGTGATCCTTTTCCGATGCATCAGTGTCCGAGCGTTGCTCCCGCAGCACAAAGGACTTTCGGCGTTTTGCCTATCTTCAAAGCTACGCTACCGTGGGAAGGTATGCAGGGAAAAGTTCCTTCTAACGTTCTCACGGGAAAGTTTAGGATGACACACACTGCACCTGGGTGAAAAGACTCAATTCTTTAGAACGTCAATCAATTTTATTTCATATTTATCTTTTTTTCAATTGGTGAAACTTTTTATTTCATTTTCATTTTTTCACGTTAAAATCGTCTGATAGAAAATTAATTATTGTAGAAAGAATTTCATTGTGGATTTCAATTCTTTGGCATCTGCTATAACGAAACATGTTTAAATTTAATAGAAAAGGCTGTTAGAATTTTGGTTTTTTATCTCTATTTATTAAAATAATACGAATTTTTCAAATTTTAATATTTTGAGCCTTTCACAGCTGGTATTCTTCTGTATACACGAAGTTTAAACTCTGTAAGTTATATAGTTTTCGAGAATGGCTCTGTGACAGACAGACAACGGAGCGGGAGTAATAGGGTTTCGTGAGATGAACGAAACCCTAAAAATGGGCGTTTTCAACAGATTGACTGACGAAGCAGAAATCATAACATCAGTGACTAAAGATGTCTAAGTGAGACACGTGAAAATATTTTTAATGTTTTACAACTTTTAACAGATCGACAAGTTTTGTTTGTTTTTAAAAGTATTTTTTAAGACTTTTAGACATGTACATTGTTTGTATATGTGTTTGTAAATAAAATAATGTCTGTAAAAATGGGTAGTACAAAGAATTATTATTTTGATATTGTTTAAAATCTTTAAAACAAATAATTAAATAAAACAGCGTGTTTCATAAAAATGGGTTCTTTTTTGTTGCTGAAACATACACAAATATTACTACACAAATGCTACATAAATGCTACACAAATATTACATATTATTTATTGTAATCCATTTCGCGAAAATATTTCTCATGTAATTATATTATATCTTCTACAGAAACACTAAACTGTATTCCTTATCATTTAAGGAGTTATATACTGTAGTAAGTTTAGCCAAACTGTTTAATGCATGTGAAACTAGATATTATCGAGTTCATTGAAGCGTAATAATCGCTTTCACAATAATTAACATAAGTTATTTAATTGCTGTTTTAATAGCTCAGTATAAAATTTTAGTTTCGAAAATAGATCCATGAATTAAATATTTATTTCATTTCTCCTTTCTGAGACGTTAAATTTGGTTGGAAGAAAAAAATAATTTTTTAAACGCACATAGGTTCTTGCATAACGTTATCTCAAATTCATTAAAAAATTATTTAAGTATCAAATATCCACTAGATCAGCTGAATAATTTAAATTGTTCATGAGAAAATATCAGTTGATATCGTTCAAAACACTTAAAATTAAATATATTTCAGGAAAACCAAAAAGTTGTTTCGTAAAAATAGACCTTTCTTTTATAGTTAATGCAGATATTACACATTGTTTACCAGATTCCTTTACACGAAAATGTTTTTTGTGTTTTTAAGAATTCTACGGAGACACTAAGCACTATCCCTTTATTTTCTAATGTGATTTATACGATTTTGTTAAACTATTTAATGCATGAAAAATTACAGTCAGTAATATGGTTATTTGTACATCTTAATACTTCTGTTTTTTAACAAAATATAAACAGATATTTTGATAGAATTAATTTTAATATGTTATTTTTCGTATGTTTTTATCAAACAAAAAAAAAATCTTCATGCAGCCAAATTATAATTTAACAGTTTAAAAATTACATTAAAAAAAGAGTATCTGTAGACTTTGCATACTGCATACTATTATATAGTTTCAATATTTAAAAGGATTTTTAAATTAGTGTTTGCAAATAAATATTAGTTTCATATACTTTTTAAAAATGTGATAAACGTGATCTAATTATATTTCGGAGTTACTGAAAACGGAATCGAAAACTAAAGAAGTATGATTCGATAAGAGAAATAATATTACCTGGCAACACGAAAATGAAAATATTACTTGGAAAATAAAAATATATTAAATTATAGTTTACAATTGCTGGTTACATTATCAAAAACTAGGAAAAAACCTGATGCGCTGAAAATAATCTTAATAAGTAGTTTCAGTACAATAACATCAAAAATAAAAAGATATGTTTATTTTCTAAAACTTGGTGGTGAAAACGTAAAGATTTGGGGCTGCGTAGCTTTTAATATAGTTCGAAATCTAAACATTTATCATACTACAACTACTGCTTTATGACATCTGTTGAGCGATAAATATTGAGACGTATTTGGCCTAGAGAAAACTTCCGAATTCCATCAGGAAACAATCTTAAACATAACTCTGCACATTATTCTCTAAAATGATTTGCAAGTGAACCAAAATCTAGAGATATTAATCCAAAAAACCATTATAAATGCTACTGGACACACATTTACAAAAAATAAAAGTGCTAAGAATAATCTTTCGTGAAAATATGGGAGACGATAGACACAGAAACAAAGAACAAAATAATGGAGTCTATGCAGCAATACTGTAAAACAGTTATTAATCCCAAATATCATATAATTAACAGCTACAATTACACCCATAATTCGCACGGTTATGCGTAAATTATAATATTCATTGAAGGTAAAATGATCGTTTTAATATTTATTTTTTTTCCTTTAAATATTAGGAACTGATGCTTTACACTCACGCAGCGATTTTTGGCGACTTTTTTGTTGGCGCGATTTTCAAGCCCGCGCTAAACCAAAAACTGAATACAATGGCTAGGTTGCCATTAAAGGAAAAAATCCCCTAAATTTGGCGACTTTTTTCCTTTTTATAACCGATTAAAAAAAACTGTGCGTGAATGTATGACATCATAGCCAAATATTATCCTAAATCTGTTTATTAAAAACTCGAAAAAAGTTTAAAAGAAATAGTTGCACGCACGAAATTACTTCTATTTAGAGAGCTTCTAAGAGCATTAGTCGTCAGTGTGGTTTCCTTTATGTTTTTGCAGTTAAACGAGCTGAAAGTGTAGAAATAATGAACAAAATAATTTACGTAAAACCGCTCAGCTTAGGTACGGAAAAAACACAGTTAAGTCTGCTATCGATAAACATGCCAAGACCAACTAACTTTGAAATTGTAAGAAGGATTTGTAAGATAATCAAGAATCGTAAAATACAAAGGGTATTTTTTCGGTGTCATGTCTTTTAAAAGATAGTCTAGAGTTCAAATATCGTTTTTCATCAGCGAAGGAACGGATTTTATAGCGAGGGTATCAACCAATGAGAAGCAGGGAATTTGGTCATTACAAAAATAGAGTTAATTGAAAAATGAGCTTGCCAATTGAAAAATGAGAAAATCCCTATTACAGAATGGTAGGAAAAAACGGTGAAGCCGTTGGACGAAGGAATATTTTATAAAATATTCACAACAATCTGAAAGAGAGGAAAGTGTGAAATAATATTAATATTATTGCAATTTCTATAATTATAGAAAACTACCAAAAATTCTAATATTTGTGGAGGAGACTCTTTACAAACTCTTTTGTCAAAATGAAAATCGAATTTATTATTCCTCTCTCAGCATTGTTTAGTGATGGCTCATTTGGTGGTTTCCTGTTTGCATACAAACATAATATGTTCATTAAGTGCAAGTCTTAAAGCAAAGCAGTTTGTTTGGTTTACACAGCAGAGATTACTTTGACATATATAGGGCAAAACAGACAGACAATAATATAAACACTGCAGGAATCAGAATGACCAATAGGATGCTCGATTTTACTGAATTGGATTTTATTAGTTGATATGAAAATTAATTTCGAATAGTATCTATGTCTGCTATTTAAATAGAATATCTAGTATTGCTAAAATCTTTATAACTAAATAGCTAATAGACTATTCTAAATAAACTATCGAATCAAAATATTATGCTCTGTTAATAACTGCACCATTAGTCTGAGATAAAACTAATTACGACTTTAGAACAAAGACAAGAATGCTTTACGTATGAAATGACATTGACTGTATCTTTATTATTTCTTTTTAAATTCAAACAGTACACTATTTAAATAATTTCCTTCTCTCTAAGGAATTATTACTCTGTTGTTTATCTAGCAGTATTGTATGTGACTGTATAGTATTATATTTGTATTACGTGACGTGTGAGGAACAAAACGATATTTTGATATTTGATTCAGTACCCTGCATTATTTTAATTTACTTTCATATTTAAATAAATCCCAAAATAACGATAATATTGGTAATCTATATGGTTGTGTACATATTTCATTTATGACAAAATCATGACTTTTGTGCTTGTTTTGTGGAGTTACAAATGCTTAAACGTTATAACTTTTCCAATCAGTAAAAGGCATAACGCCAGCAGTCATCAATGTGTTTGTTAATAAATATAAATGCATTATGAGTCGTATAACTGAAATGTTATTATAGTGCATACCTTCTGTATGCAATACCTTTCCGCTGGTATCTTCTGTAAAATATAATAAACTGAGAAAAATTACAGTTGTAATTTCTATGTAAAATAATTGTGTACATACAGAATAATAATATTTCGTGTATATATGTATGAACAAAAATGCTGTACATGAACTTAGCAGTTTGTCTACCCTAACACTTGCTTATTATTTTCTTAACCCCTTGGGGACGTATTTCTGTATATACGTGACACATAAGATGCCCAGATTCCTCGATTATTCCCACCAACTATTTTTTATTGTAAGTTTTGCCTTACATAATCATACCATTTCTGCGATTCAATTAGGCGAAACTTTCTGTTTTGAAAAGCCGGTGGTAACAGATTAAAATTTCTGTAAAGGACGCTCGTCGCGAAGGGGTTAATGAATCGATATTGATTCTTTAGTGTGCGTTGTTGGATTCAATGATAAATGATTGACCCAGATGCTTTAAGTGCTTTATAAATAAAACATACAATAACATACAACACACAAAATTAAAAATAAAACACACATCAGTCATAATCTAAAAAAATGAAAAGTAGCAAAAAATTATGTATAGAAATATATTTTATAAATTTGATATTCTTTCAGTGATTAAAAAATATTTTCCATCCGATAATCCTTTTTACTAATTTACCTTAACCGAAAACTAAACTAAATTCGCTGTACTGATATAACTTAAGAAAGAGAAATAAAAATTGCAATTTGACATTTTATTACTTAAATGTCCACTTTTAATTTAAAAATTCATTTAACAAATCAAAAAGAAAACCTCTAAATGAGATATCACTTATGTCATTGTCTACTTAGCATAATGAAAGTATAAAAATAAAATTTTTAATGCAATGAAAGTATAAAATAATTCTGCAATTATTTTGTTCAGTTACTTCAGAATTAAGTTTCAGATATAAATACCAGATCATATTAAACCTTCTAAAACATTTAAATATGTAGATAAAACACAGAAAATAAAAACTAACAAAAAGCCTTTTTAATGCAAATGATTCTAAAATTAACATTTCTATTCAGCTACATACTGTTCCTCGCAAAATGAAATCAGTTAAGTTATCTCGGTAAACAGCGTAAAATAAAGAAATGACTAATCAAATTATTTTTCTTGTTGCCTGAAAGCAAATTATTCATTGCATGTCTCGGTCTTTAATGCGTAATTTAACCTGGATGTCATTTATCTGTTCAGCGTATTTACTTCGACCAGGCCATTAAGATAATTAGAGCTGCTTCTAATATAAAGCTAACAGTGAAAAGTAGTCTGGAGCTGAAATCAAAAGATTAGTTTTATTAACTTACCGTACTAACTGTAGTTTTATCAGCTTACTGTATTTACTTTTATTAGCTTACGGATAATGTCGATAAAAGATTCCTTTCATAAGTGACTCTTTGCTAAAATGCATTATTCATAAATAAATTGTCTTTCTTTGAAAAAATTAGGATTTTAAATTTACATATTCATTTAAGAAGTCAAACAAAATTATAAACGAGATGTTTTCCATTGTGATTTTGTACGTCATTTAGTCAAAATATTAAAATGGAAATATTTTGCGATTATTTTGCTTAGTTACTTCGTAGTTATGTTTCAAATATTCATCATTAAACTTAGTAAAACATTTAGATATACAGGGTGATTTTTTTTTTTTAAGTTGTGAAAGTAAAATTCTATAACAAAAGAACCATTGATCCAAATGACCTTAAATTTAACCAATATGCTCCCAAAGCAATGGGGTTTTTTTAGGCGTGGTTAAAAAATAAACTTAAAATCGCACCGGCAGATTGCGCTGTGTATGCAGTAAAGTCGGGAAACGAGCTTGCACACTATACACGCACAGTGGCGTAAAAACGTGAAGCAAGCACACCTCGTGTTCATTATTCTACGGATATCCTCGCAATGACTGCGCCATTAACATACCGTGCGTTTGTTAGTGCAAGTGTATTATCAGAATATTAACAGCGCAACAACTGCTCTTAGGAAATTTAGGACACTTAAGAATTTAAGAAAAGGTCCAATGACGACAGAAGGCTTACGGAAGATGGTTTGTCAAAGTACCGTCCATTGTTTTCCGCCCACTGACGATATTCTTTGTTTCTGTTAAATTACAGCGCCATCTGTCGGTTCGATTTTAAGTTTTTTTTAACCACGCCTAAAAAATCCACATTGCTTTGGGAGCATGATGATGAAATTTCAGGTCATTTGGATCAGTGGTTTTTTTGTTATAGGGTTTTACTTTCACAACTTAAAAAAAAAAAAAATCACCCTGTATAAGCAAAATACTGAGAGAATAAAAAAACTAAAATCATTTTTAATGCAAGTGATTTTAAAATTAGCTTTTTAACTCTTTTCAACATAGTTGAAAAGTATTTATGAGTTCGGTTTGTCTGTCTGCCTTATGTGTGTCGTTTTTCCGTGTTTTAAATCACGTAAATGTACTCGGATTGCCATGCATTTGATATATGCAATTAAGGTTTACTATGGTAGGTTTTGTATTGAAAATAAAATGTGTAAAATTTATAGTTCATTTACAGGGCCACTCAAATTAATTACGTTAAATTACTCTCGATAGGAAAAAATCGTTTGCGGCGTACTTTAATAATGTTACAGTATTTAAAACATATGGAAATTGATATATATCCTTGAGGCGCACTGCAAGATGCTTACAATAGAATAAAGTGTGCATCATCGTTCATTTTCAGGGAAACACAAAACAATTCGGTTGCAGTACTGTCTATCAATAACAATTGAATAACAATTGCTAGAAGTGTGTTACCAGTTGTGTTATGTGTTTTTACTAACTCTTTTGCGTATTACTTGGTGTATATAAATTCTATAGATCATATACAAAACTGCACAAAAGAATTCAAGTACATTTCCGTTTATTGGCGGAATTTGCTGTAGGGGATTTTTCAACTGTGCTATGCGTTTCCTAACTGTAGTAAATTTTAAAATATTATGTAATATATATATACAAATCTATAGAGGTTAAGAATTCAGATACTTTTCTTATTGACGGTATGTGTTTCCATTGTGTTTTTAAATGTGTTATGCGTTTTTCGGATTGTTTACTTTGACATCATATATTTTACTATATTATACTGCGAAGTTTAGTTAGAGCATTTTGAATGTGTTGGAGAGTGTTTCATAATCAATGCTTAACGCATGATTTTTCTTTCTTGTTTATTCTACTGCATACAGTTCTTGACAAAATGAAATAAATTTAGCTTTCTCAACAAAGAGCAAAACGTAAAGTAGAAAATCATACCTGTTTGAATAACTTCATAAATACCTTACTTTAATTAGTTCTACTGAGAATTTATAATCAATTTAATAGTCATTCCTTAAAAACTGGTTATTTTTTTACTTAAAATTCCATTTAATGATTCGAAAAAATATATAAATTATAATTTATTTCTTATTTCTATTAGCAAAAAATTATGACGTCAATAATACTTCGACAGACAATATCACGGCCAGTATTGTCGTCTATATTGGTTATATCTTGTCAATATTACCATTAAATATTTCCCCAATATTACAAAATTTACATTTCTCAATATTTTTTTCTATATTTTTTGTCAAAGTGCTCTTTTGCACTTATTTAAGATTGTACTTATATTGAACACCAAAAATTGTAAGAATATTTGTTAAAGGTAAGATTTATTAAATATGCATCTAAATAAATTTTAATAACTAAATCACTAATAATATAATATTTAGTAAAAAAAAAAAAAAAAAAAAAAAAAAAAAAAGTTTATTGTAACAGTTTACTAATAACGTTAACTACCCACTGCTTTAAAAATATTACAATATTTATTAATGAGAATAACTAATGGAATATTATGTTTCTTAAAGATTTCTAATAAATTCTAATACCACCTCTGCATATATAGAAAAAGTGAAATAATTCCCGAGAAATAATACTAAATTTTAAAATACTAATGAAAGAAATAATTTCTGCTTTCAAAACAAAACTTTATCATAAACTTGTTGAGGGAGAGAAAGTTTTGAGATTTAATTTATTGTTCTTAATTTTGCTCAGACTTAATGAGATAAGTTGTAAATTTTGGCATTTCTGAAACAGGTGTCAAATCTTTACGAAAAATTTTAAACAAAACCGATAAATAAGTCTTACAGTTAGATTTAAAATTCGAAGTTTCTCTGCGTGAACTGCTACTTTATTACTATAAAGGAAGGAAAGTGGAAACTTTGTGCAGTTTACAATAGGGACTTTATAAAAGTCGCATTAAAGGAAAAATGTGAAAAGCAGTTTTAGTATAGTTTTGACAAATATTTATCAAATTATATCAAATAATGTATAAACTTAATTTAAAAATTACATAATTTATTCAAAGCGCTGTTCAGAACGACAGCTATCTAATATAAAGGGTTCTACTTAAATTAGTCACAAGACACCAATATTTTGTAAAAAGAAAAACATGGCGCTTTTGGTCTTATTTACGCCTTCCAACATAGGTGAAAAATGTTTATGAATTTGATTTGTTTGTCTGTCTGTCTAGCCGTCTATCAGTACAACACGCGTAAATATGCTTCAATTGACATAACTTTAAATAAATAAATTTTAAATAAATTTTAAAATGCTAAGGAAAGACATAATTTCTGCTTTCAAAATAAAACTTTATCATAAACTATTTGAGAGAGAGAAAGTTTTGAGATTTAATTTAGTGTTCTTAATTTTGCTCAGTCTTAATGAGATAAGTTGTAAATTTTGACATTTCTGAAACAGGTGTCAAATCTTTACGGAGAATTTTAAACGAAACCGATAAATAAGTCTTACAGATAGATTTAAAATTCGAAGTTTCTCTGCGTGAACTGCTACTTTATTACTATAAAGGAAGGAAAGAGGAAACTTTGTGCAACTTACAACAATAGGGACTTTATAAAAGTCGCATTAAAGTAAAAATGTGAAAAGTAGTTTTAGTAAAGTGTTGCCAAATATTTATCAAATTATATCAAATAATGTATAAACTTAATTTAAAAATTACATAATTCATTCATTGGCGCTGTTCACAATGACAGCTATGTAATAAAAATAGCTCTACTTAAACTAGTCACAAGACACCAATATTTTGCAAAAATAAAAACATAGCACTTTTGATCTTTTTAACGCTTTCCAATGTAGGTGAAAAATGTTTAGGAATTCGATTTGTTTGTCTGTCTAGTAAAGTTTTGACAAATATTTATCAAATTATATCAAATAATGTATAAACTTAATTTAAAAATTACATAATTCATTTATAGGCGCTGTTCACAATGACAGCTATGTAATAAAAAGAGCTCTACTTAAACTAGTCACAAGACACCAATATTTTGCAAAAATAAAAACATAGCACTTTTGATCTTTTTAATGCTTTCCAATGTAGGTGAAAAATGTTTAGGAATTCGAATTGTTTGTCTGTCTAGTAAAGTTTTGACAAATATTTATCAAATTATATCAAATAATGTATAAACTTAAAAATAAATGTGCAACGTTAAATTAGCACAAATTAAAATCATTTCCAATGGCAAACAGCTGTTTCAGAGCCCTTAAGCTCCATCTTCAGTGCCAACTCAAAAGGTAAAAACGAATTAAAAACTCCTAGGCCATGACCGCTTGCCTGCCATCTCTCGCCCCGCGGCCAGATGAAATGGCGTTGAATTTTTCAAAACAACAGCGGAGACGAGGAAACACACGTGACAGAGAGACCAATAGGAACACTCCGACGACCGGGAAAGTTTAAGTGTGGAGGCGAATAAATGAGGGGGGACGAAGAGAATGAACTAAGCGAAACGCAGCCAGACGTTTGAAACGCTTTGTACTTCAGAGAAAACCAGAAAGGGGGGGAGGGCAATGAGGATGAATTAAATGAAAGGTAGCCAGACATTTGAAAAATTTGGTGTACTAGACAAATCATTAACCAAGCTGCTCGAATTTTTCCATATGTAATAAGCTTCCCAGAAATTTAGGTCGTAAATTGATGAGCATTTCTGAATTATCGCACCTTCCGAAAAATTAAAACTGTGACCTTCAGACCAACAATGGTTAGCTATTGCAGATCGTTTAATATCACAATTTTTAACATAGTTTTTATGCTCCCCTAAACGGACTCTAAGCGGTCTCTTAGTTTGACCTATGTACATTTTATCACATTCGCAAGATATTTTATAAATTCCCCAATGTGAAAATCTGTCTATTGGATGTTTGAGGTCTGTAAATTTGATTTTGTTAAACGGTGCATAAACTATTTTAAAGTCGAAACTTTTCAAAATTCTAGATATTTGATGGCTTATTCTCGGAAAATATGGAAGTATAATTAAATTTTCATTGCGAACATTGTTAACATTGGAATGCGTACGTTTAATTTGTTTATTATGAATTGAATCAACTATTTCTACAGGATAACCCCGGTCAAAGGCTATTGATTTGATGTAGTCTAACTCCGCTTTGAGTAAACTCTCAGATGAACAAATTTTTAGGGCGCGATGAGCATATGTATTAAAAGCAGCCAGTTTTTGATTCGGGGGGTGAGATGAAAGACGGTGTGGCGGTAATGAAACTGCGAAGAATGGTTTACGATAAACTGTAGTTTGAAATGAGTCATTTTCGCGGTAAACCATGACATCAAGGAAAGGTAGTTGGTTGTTATTTTCAAGTTCAGATGTAAACTGTATATGTTCATCTACAGAGTTCATAACAGAGTTCATTAATATAACGGCACAAAGTTTTAATCCACCTTTTAGAATGTATAAACTTAATTTAAAAATTACATAATTCATTTATAGGCGCTGTTCACAATGACAGCTATGTAATAAAAAGAGCTCTACTTAAACTAGTCACAAGACACCAATATTTTGCAAAAATAAAAACATAGCACTTTTGATCTTTTTAATGCTTTCCAATGTAGGTGAAAAATGTTTAGGAATTCGATTTGTTTGTCTGTCTAGTAAAGTTTTGACAAGTATTTATCAAATTATATGAAATAATGTATAAACTTAATTTAAAAATTACATAATTCATTTATAGGCGCTGTTCACAATGTCAGCTCTCTAATAAAAATAGTTCTACTTAAATTAGTCACAAGACACCAATATTTTGAAAAAAGAAAAACATAGCGCTTTTGATCTTGTTAACGCATTCCAACATAGGTGAAAAATGTTTATGAATTCGATTTGTTGGTCTGTCTGTCTGTCTATCAGTACTATAACACTCGTAAATATGCTTCAATTGACATAATTTTTATATGTTAATGAGGTTCGCTATGTAAAATTAAGTGCTTTGAATTTATAGCTCGTTTACAAGGACACACAAAATAATTTAAAAAAATCGTTACATTATGCTCTATCGGGAAACACTCGGTACATTTTATTTAAATTGCTCATTCTCCACGAATTTCTTGAGCCCACGTTCATCAATTAGTGAATGGCACAAGAAATTCATGCAGCCTGGATCAGTATTGGATAAAGCAAGGTGTGGACGAAAAAGAGTATAAGAGGAAAACGTCGACGATTATCTCCTTGACGTGCTTCGTGCAACCAGTGGTACACATATTGAGGTTTAATAATATATGAAAAAGAAACTTTAATATATACTTCTAATATTTTACTACTTTCCATAAAATGTAGTTAGTCATTTTTGTTTGTAATAAAAGCTTGCAGATGTAAAAGGTATTGCTGGAAACCCTTCTTAGGTGCGCTCGTAATTACATAAATCCATAGTCGTCGTCTGGTCCGTCCGTCCATCCGTCCGTCCGCTTGTCTGCATGTAACAGTGCAAAAACTACCCAACCGAATGGTTTGAAATTTAATATATACAATCGTTGCACAATTTTGTCGAGTGATTTCAAATTTTATGAAAATTGAATCAAAACTTAAAAAGATATTAATAAAAATATGTATTAAGTAATTTGAATTTTTTTTTAAATAGTTACTTCCTTCTTATAGCAGCTTCCGAGGATTAATCGTCAAGCGATCAAGGTGTATCGCCAAAGTGTCTTACATGTATATGATATATATAGTCATATATGGCGTATATGATTTTTTATAAACCCTAAGACCAAGTTATAGTCACATTCTTCATTCTATTAAATCCTATCATACGTCATTAATTCAATGATATCCCATGATAGGTAATGATTCTACGTTGCCATGGTGATTACATTCTATTTAGGATGGAGTCATATTATTTACGTATTACTGAATTTAAAACTCGAATTTGTATTCTAAAATTGTTTAATTATAGCAATCCTATAATCTACCGACAGTTTTTTTGGATAGATTGTTCCGGAGAAATAGATATTAAATGGAAAAAGAGTCTAAATACGAATTTCAAGTTCTGAAATTTTCAAAGCTTAAGTTTTCCATTGGAATTTTTAGTAAATGTCAACAAAATATAAAATGTTGCCATCTTAAAATACACTTATTTTATTACGGAAAGTAATCATATCATAATAACAAACGGTATAATTATTTTCACTGAAACTAGTTATAGTACGAACGCACCTCATTTGTTACGTTTGACGTACAATTTCCAACTTGTTTATATTTCCACTTAAACAGGAATATTACTAACATTTCAGTAAAAATGTCAACAGTTTATTTAAAAATTAGTTATTTTCTTTTAAATTAAAGTTTCATTTAGATTTTAAATTTTCGGACTTAAACGACATCCTCTCTTACCTAAAAAATCATGTTAAAAAATTCCGATACTTCCACTTCAGCTGCGTATTAAGATACGCATCTTTGAAGAGGAAAGTCCATTTTCACTTTACAGAACACTTTTTATGTTAGAGCATGTAGTCTAGTAAGCAAATATAAGTGTTTCTTAAGAGGACGAAAAAGATACAAAAAATGCCTTACACGTGTCTTCGTGTTCATTAAAGATATTTTTGCTATCATTTCAAAGCATAAAAATAAATTTACCATTATCTACCCTCTTAACCCTTTCCGGCACAGACAAATTCTGTTCGTAAAATGCGAAATTACTGACTGACACCGGAATTCACAAACGATTCTTTTAGAAAATAAGAACTCCTTATTTTTAGCTTTCATTATAGAAGCAAAATTTTATTAAAATATTCTTGGTGCCGAATGCCAATTTGGAATTAAAATTACGTGCGTCCGGAGTGGGACCACTGTGCAGGAAAGGGTTAAAATCCGTGCGCGTATCTATCTATGTAACCTCAAAACTCGGAAACCACAGAGCGCAGGGCTACGAAATTTGGCACACGGGTTGCTAGTAAGGGGACCATGAACGAAAAATTCGAAAATTTTAAATACATTTCTTTTTTAATGTTTTTGACGAATTTTTGACTTTTTTTTTAGTTTAACCCGTAATCGCGCGTGTTCTAACCAGTTTTAAATGTTTACTGCAATGTGAGATATACATATTACCTGCGCCACGCTGCAATACTAGGAAGCTGTAGCTGGTATTACGATAATTCTTTTACCTCGCATGCAAATAATTAGAGATCATTTAATTTCGCTTAATTATTACCCTTTTTTAAAAAATAAAGAGAAACATTTTATCACAAACATCAACAAAACTCTTTATTCTTTGACAATTTCGATAAATAAATAAACAAGTTTCTGTCATGCTCTTGAGCAATCAATTGTTTTTTCCCGTATGTCAATTTTCCCTTTTAAAACATTTTACTATAAATTGCAGGAAAATCACGTAATATTCGTAATTAATTGTACGTTATTTTATATTGTAAATAAATTTTTCTCGTTTATAATAAAAACATAAAATTAATTTAGTAATTACGTAAATATTCGTTAAATAAGATTGGTAATTCTTGCTCCGAGAAGTAACTAATAATAAGGCATTTGATTTGACCCTTACTACCGCTATTTATTTTTCTATCTAAACTCTATTCTGCTTGTTTTTATTTATTAACATGTTACATATTTTGAACTTTCATAATTTTAAAACCTTTTCTATAACATTTTCCTATACATTTACCAGCAGCTTAAAAATAAATTTTCGGATTAAATATTCATTGTCTAATTAATTTTTATGAATACAGCCTTTTATTTAAAATATAATTTACTGCATATGCATCAGAAAAGAAGTTATGTTACTTTAGAAACACAATTTGGTTTACCAATTAAAATTAGATTAACATTAAATATATATATCGTGTTTCATTATCTTAAAATGCATTTTTAATTTCTATTCTTCTTATTTAACGTATTAAAACTACCATGCATAATATATTCCGATTTATGATTCAGGAAGTTCCGAATAAAGTCTTTTGAAAACGAACTGTGTTCCATCATATAATTTAGGAAAACTCGCATGATTATTTCAATTTTTAATCTCAGTTCATCAATGCGTAAAATTCTAAATTCAATGCTGTAATCACTGCTTTCAAATCTCATAACTACACGAACGGAAATTAATTTATGAGGCTACGGAAGACCTTCCAACACGCAAAACAGCGGATAATAGGTTACATGCAAATTTAATTCTTTAATTATGTACATTTCCAAACAAGATTTTAAATGTTATTTGACTACATTAAAATTGAATTCACTAAAAGATAATGTACAGTCACTTTTCAGAAAAACCAATGGATAGACAATTATATCTAAGATTATCTAATATGCTTGAATTAAGCTTTGTAGGCCACTGACATAGTAAAAATAGAACTAACTTTTAATGTTTGTGAGCTACGGAAGACCTTCCAACACGCAAAACAGCGGATAATAGGTTACATGCAAATTTAATTCTTTAATTATGTACATTTCCAAACAAGATTTTAAATGTTATTTGACTACATTAAAATTGAATTCACTAAAAGATAATGTACAGTCACTTTTCAGAAAAACCAATGGATAGACAATTATATCTAAGATTATCTAATATGCTTGAATTAAGCTTTGTAGGCCACTGACATAGTAAAAATAGAACTAACTTTTAATGTTTGTGAGCTACGGAAGACCTTCCAACACGCAAAACAGCGGATAATAGGTTACATGCAAATTTAATTCTGTAAATTTTTAAACAAGATTTTAAATAATATTTGACTACATTAAAATTGAATTCACTAAAAGATAATGTACAGTCACTTTTCAGAAAAACCAATGGATAGACAATTATATCTAAGATTATTTAATATGCCTGAATTAAGCTTTGTAGGCCACTGACATAGTAAAAATAGAACTAACTTTTAACGTTTATGAGGTTACGGAAGACCTTCCAACACGCAAAACAGCGGATAATAGGTTACATGCAAATTTAATTCTTTAATTCTGTAAATTTTCAAACAAGATTTTAAATAATATTTGACTACATTAAAATTGAATTCACTAAAAGATAATGTACAGTCACTTTTGAGAAAAAACAATGGGTAGACAATTATATCTGAGTATCTAGTATGCCTGAATTAAGCTTTTTAGGCCACTGACATAGTAAAAATAGAACTAACTTTTAACGTTTATGAGGTTACGGAAGACCTTCCAACACGCAAAACTGCGGATAATAGGTTACATGAAAATTTAATTCTTTAATTCTGTACATTTTTAAACAAGATTTTAAATAATATTTGACTACATTAAAATTGAATTCACTAAAATATAACGTACAGTCACGGGGGAGAAAAACCAATGGATAGACAATTATATCTAAGAGTAACTAATATGCCTGAATCAAGCTTTGTAGGCCACCGACATAGTAAAGACAGAACTAACTTTTAAATCTTTGATAGCAATACTCAATTGCGGCCACATACCTGAAAACTCCGCTGTTATATTTTATCCGAATGCCAAATTTCAAGTCATTCGAATCAAAAGTTTTGTTTTTAAAGTTATTCAATTATTATTTTCGATCCTCTAAATGGGAATAATTTTCACTGTTTTCATTCAATATTTCCTGAAACTACAATCTTATTCCGCATATATTCACTGTAAAAAAAATTTCGTAAAATTTCAGTAGATGTACCGTAAATTAACGGTACTTGTACCGTTTTCACTCTTTACAGTATGAGTACCGTACTTCTCAGGTATATTAAGCGTAAAAAAAAAAAAAAAAAAAAAAAAAAACGTATAAGTGCCATTTCGATTATAAACGGTATTTATACACTAAAATGATTGTTTTTCAGTAAAAAATCGCTATTTATACCATAAAATAATTATTTTTCAGTAAGGAAAAAGCTGGTAGCCCCGCCTCGGTGTACAACAACCTCTGACGCAATGCTCTTGCTCTTGTTACGTAATACGTGCAAGCCTGAGGAGAGGGGGAAGTGCAGCCGGTACATATACTTTAAATAATTTACGGTACCTATACCGTCCAGTTAAATTACGGTATATATACTAGTCACAAAATTGCCAGTATACGTGCCATAATTTTTGACCAAAAATTTTTAGTGTTCCGTATAAAGATAATATTTAAAATAGCAATCATAGTATTTTTTTTCATTTATTTACTGTTGTTTTGTGACATGAAATATTAATTATTAACACTAAACATAACGGGAATTTTACTCAAATTTTATAAGAATATTTTAGCATTTATTTTAATATTTTTAAACTCTTAAGAGCCTACACTAGTCACGGGAAGAAACGCTCAAGCTAATGTTAAGTCTATGGGAAGGTTATTTTCAAACTTCTATAATATTTTTAAATGATTTTTTCTGCTTAGGATAGCTGAAATCGATCTCTAAAGTTGTTAGTTTGTACATTTTCGATTTTTGCTGCAGTTTCTTTTTTATAAGCGGACATTTTCCATTTTAGAACCTCTTGGATCCGGTTCTGAAACAGAAAGTACCCTTATATTAAAAAAAACTGGAACCAAAATCGAAAAAGTAAAAACTAACAACATTAGAGACCGATCTGAGCTACCCTACGCAAAAAAAAAAAAAAAAAAAAAAAAAATTAAAATACGAGCGAGAAATTTGAAAATAACCTTCCCATAGAGTTAACATTAGCTTGAGCGTTTCATCCCGTGACTAGTGTAGGCTCTTAAGTACTGGGTTTCAATTTGGAGAGAACCTAATCCCAGATTTCGCATTTTATAAATTTGTTAATAATTTACAAACATTGTTGAAACTCAATGGGAATTTATATTCAGGCTATTTGAAGGTTATATATTTTTATTGCGTCAAATTTTGGGATTACGAATTCAAAATATAAAGTTTGGTTTCAATTTAATATCTATATAGCATCGCAATAAAACTTTGCAGCAAAAACAGTCGTTATTTCTTTCATCTTTCATTTTCATCAACGGAAAACTGTGCTCAAAATGATTTGGGTTACTGCAAACTCTTATTATTTATTTATTTTTATTTTTTTATTTTTTATTTTTTTTTACGCACTTTATATACTTTATAGTAAAATTATCTTTCTGAAAAATCAACATATGCAAAGTGAATGCTATTTTCTTGTTGATGTGGTCTTTCTCCACTGTTTAAGTCTTATCCCTTGATTTCTAATATACTTTAAAAAAAAAAATCTGTTTAACTACTTTCTTTACAAGTACAAGATTTTGGCTTAGAAGATATTCATAGGATTTGAATAAAAAAAATTGTAGAAACTAAATATACCAACGTATTAAAAAATAACATACTATTTTATCTAACAAACACAAAAATTATGTTGTAAAAAAATATGTCTTACATAAGTGCACTACATATTAGATATTAATCCCTTTAACTAACTTATTAAACATATCAGAGTTTGGGGATTAAATTAATGGAAATAAAAAACATGGTTATTGTGCTATCGATATTACGATTTACAGTCCAGTAATGACAAGTTTATTAAAGAATGTCTACCTAGAAAAATTAGGATTTTATCATTCGCATATGCTTTATAACAGCATGTTTATTTGAAGAACTAAAGTTAGCTAATAAAACCAAAGCTTATTTAATGTCATCACAGTTTTTCACAACTCAGTGAAGCATAAGAACCTCTTGCGCATTCATTAAGATAAGTCCGTTTTATAGCTGTTTTAATCATTTAGTGTAAAATGTGAGTTTTAAAAAAAGGTTCACGACTTAAGTTAACTACTTACTTAATGTTACTTTCCTACTGCAGTAGATTGGAGAGAAAATATCTGCATTTTAATGCAAAATTACATTCTCGTTTTTAGTTAGAAGTTTCTTTTCTAACGCAATTAAGAAGATTAAAACATAGTCACGTGTATTAAATAACATCAGTATCTTATATATGGATACATTCAAAGAGTTACAAAATATTAAAAACTCAGAAAATAACTGTAAAAAAATTATAAAATTCAAATCTATTAAAAATAGCATAGCAAAACAAAAGAAATGGTTTAAAATACACAAAGCCTTGTTCAGAATGAAACATGTACAACCTCTATAGAAGCAGGAACGTCAGATGTGGTAACAATTGAGCAAAGAGTAGTTTAAAATAAAACCCAGACCAAAACACGCTAAATAAATAAAGAATCATAAATTTTATACATCTCTAAATAACTATAAATATTATACATGGATAATAAACTATTTTGCTCATTCATAATTAATATATACATATATATATATATATATATAAATTAATTAAAAATATTACATAATTTTAATGGTCATAATTAAAAGGCCACTGCTTATAAGTACGAATAGATACACTTATAACAAATAAAGTAACTAGTTTCCTTTTTATGATTCTCAGCCATGCGATTCGATATGCTTGAAACAAGTTTTGAGAATTATGAAGTAGCAATAGTTACGTTATAAGTAGCTTCCTGAAGATCTGTAATGCATGAATGTCTTGCTGTTTGCAAAAACAAAAGTTCACAAATACACTCCATTATTTATTTATTTATTTATTTATTTATTTTTGTAAAATTCATATCGTGAAATCAAGGTTTTTAATAAAAACAATGTAATATATTGTTATCATTGAACCACTTTTTCATAGCTTTTGATGTATGGAACGGTCTTATTCCCTTTTTGAAAAATTAATTTTTCACATACGAAAAGCGACTAAATGCCAAAATTTGTGTTTATAAAATACGGTTGTACATATTAATTTCAGTTTCTTAAAAACAATAACTTGTTTAGTTTTATCTTATGCTAAAACCGCACCCCAAACCATGAATGAACCTTCATTATTTTGACGTCTCTATGCAACATTTTTATCCCTCTACTTATCGTACCACCATTAACGTTTTTCATGTACCCCGATTCTAAAATTCTTCTCTGAATATGTGTTTTCGATATTTATCCTCGAACTGCGTTTTTAATTTTAGAAAGAGAATAATTCTCAGTTGAAGCCAGGGTTCTAATGTGGGGGATGTTCGCAGAAGTTGGTCACTCATTGCCTTCCGGAAAGGGAATTTTGGTTTGAAATCTTCACCACGAGGTAAAACTTGAAAAATTCTCTCTCTCAATCTTTTTAATGGAGCTGCAATTTCAAAAACAAACTTATGTTTTCCTTACACTCTCAAGGTTTATAATATTTTCTCATGTGAGATTTATTTCGACTTTGATGTTAAAAACAATAATCTTGTGGTGCTCCTTAAATTCCCAAAAGTCGTTTGCGAGTACAGCTGCTTACGTCAATTTGTAAGATTTGCGTAAAAACATTTTTGTGCTTAAACTTTTGACACGGTAACAATTCTTCCATCCCTAAACTCCATTGTCTGGAATAAAATTTAAAATACAAATTTTGTTAACCATGGTTTTAAGACTGCAATCATTAACTAAAATATTAACAAAAATATAATCCAAAATAAAACACAAACAACACAAAATTGCACTTTTTTTTTGCTAAAATAAGTGTTTATAGAAAAATTAAAACTTAGTTACAAATCATCTTTCAACAGTTTCGGCTTAAAACTATAAAGCCATTATCGGGGAAGCAAAAGACACAACTGGTGATCTTTACATCTTGAAATCAGAGAAAATATTGAAACGGTAAAATATTAAGTGAATAAGTTACAGAAAGTGAACATTTAAATTTTATTTAAAAATTTCTGTTCTGCTGAAACTTTTGACACGGACTGTATTCGCAAAAAGAAAAAAAAAGAAAAAAAGAAGAAAAAAGAAAAAAAAAATCAAATGTATACTGCTACAGACATGCAATCAGACAACCTTTAAAAGAAAAACTAGGAATAGTAATAATATACGAGCAATGAAAAATAAGAAAATTTCTTTTTAAATGAAAGTGATTATAATATTAACATTTATATGCTAATGCATTCAGGTCCTCCGAAAACGAGAATAATACAGTTCTTTAAACAGTACAAAAATGTAATATCAAATTAATTTTCTTCTTGTCTTAATGCAAATTATACAATGCGTGTCAAGTTCTTTAATGCGTAATTTAACCTGCATATTCTTTTTTTTTACATCTTAATATACTTTCAGTTAGTTGTGACATCAAAAACATAAAAAAAAAAGTTGTTGAAAATCAAAAGTCCGTGATAATTGTATTTAACTTACTGTACAATTTTGGAAAGAAACTATTAAAGGTTGTTCAAAGAAACTTTTATTTCAATTTCTTATACTTAATGTTTTTTCTTCTTTATAGCAATCAATTTCTATCATTTAAAATTTGAATTTTTTTATAACATTTTGAATTTTTTTTAATTATTTAATTTTACCAATTTAAAGAAAATTTAATAAAATTCCATATATTTTATAAAAAATTCAAAAATGAAATTTTTAAAATTTAAATTGGTAAATCATTTGAACGTGCAGCGATCCATTATTTTAGATATATATGCATTTAGACAGTAAATAAAATAAACCAATGCAAACAAAGTAGAGACGTTAAACAAACAAACACAAAACCCCCCATAAAGTTCAATTTCGAATAACAATTATTCAAACATTTGTCATTTATATTCTATTATATCCATGTCTTTTCAAAATGTAATCAATTTAATTTACTTTCTAATGAACATACTTTAGAAGAAATGGATTGTCAAACTGTTTTCTTCTTGCTTGAAAGCATTATTCACTGCATGTCTCGGTCTTTAATGTGTAATTTCACCTGGATGTCATTAATCTGTTCAGAGTATTTACTTCGTTTGGGCCATTAAGATAATTAGAGTTGCTTCTGGGATAAAACTAACACTGAAAAATTGTTCATTACTGGAATACTGGGATTAGTTTTGTTAGTTTGCTTTAGGATTCGTGATTGCAATGATAAACATTTCCTTTTAATTTGTTATTTGTAATGATTTATATTTGATAATTATTTATGAGTAATTGTCGTTCTCTAACAATTGGTATTTTAAACTAAATTTACACACATAATCTGGAAATTTCATAAAAGTTGTATTTGGCATTGTGTCTTAGTAGAAATTTTAGAATCTGTAGTCATAAATACGAGGGTTGTAAATTAAATAGTGGCAACTTAACCTTGAAACTCGCAGAAGGGCGGGCATGCGCAAATAGGATATGGGAGTGGTGAGGTGGCGCTGTTGTCGATGTGTAGAGTGCAAAAAACAGTCGATCTGCTTAGAAGGGCAGTTGTTGTGTGGCGTTAAAGTGAGGAGTTTCGTTTCCATCGCTCTAAAGCATGTTTTCAAAAGGTAATCAGCGGTGGTGGCTTAAAATCGAGGTTGCCCGTGGCAAAAATGCAACAGAATGCTTTCGAGGATTAGTGGAAGCCTGTGGCACAAATGCTTTACCGTATAGGACAGTAGCACGATGGGTTCAAGCATTTCGTTCGGGTCGGAATGAGACTGCTTTTGAAAACATGCTTTAGAGCGATGGAAACGAAACTCCTCACTTTAACGCCACACAACAACTGCCCTTCTAAGCAGATCGACTGTTTTTTGCACTCTACACATCGACAACAGCGCCACCTCACAGCTCCCATATCCTATTTGCGCATGCCTGCCCTTCTGCGAGTTTCAAGGTTAAGTTGCCACTATTTAATTTACAACCCTCGTATTATTAAACTGTTACTTTCATTTATCACTTTCCAGATAAAGACATTAACAAAACATACATGTTGGATTTTATTGCTTTCGTATAAAACTGAGCTGCGCCACCAGGCGTCAAGTGGTGCCCGTCAAGCACGTCAACCGCCGAAGTCCTGAGGGACTTCTAACGCGCACGACCAGGAGGGTCCTCCTGTAAGTGCTACGGACGTGGGAGCGCCACCACCTGCTGTCCACTCTCATTCTCCCAAATGAGTTGACGACAGAGATTGCTACGACATGCGGTGGAGCCCACACTTATAGGACTCCACCACAGAACACTTGGGGAGACGCTGGAGTCCTCCGACAGCTTCTTAGCCGGAACCCAAAAGAGGGAACCGGGCCCTATGCCGTATACCAGACTTCTCCAACGACTCTTGCTATGCCGCTGCTTCCGAACATCGAGTCCTACGGATGGAGGGAACGACTGGCCTCATCGGCTTCGGCGAGGAGAAGAGGCCTCTCGCTAGCCCAGGACCTCGAGGAAATGGATCCCTGAACGCATAGTCACGTCACGTCCTGGCTAGGTTGTCTCCGAGCGGCCCCCTGAAGCTTCCCCTCAGGAACCACACAGTCTCCTACGACAGAACCGGCCGACTCAACTGGAGGTCATTCGGAAACACATATAAAACAAACACACAGAAACGAAAACAAAAACGCCACAAATGTTAAGACAACAACGGAGAGTTAAGTTAGGTACCACTATCAGACTCTGAAAGTCGTGGAAAACTCCTTCAAAAGCGCCATAGAGGCGGTCCCGATCTAGTTTAGTAGCTTGAATGGTTATTCTGAGACTCCTGCTAATCCAACCATCCGGTGCAATTATTCTTTGATATATGTTTTCATTCAAAATTCGTGAAATTTATGTTGTGTTTCATAGTATAATATGTTAATTCAAAATAGAAAATTAAACAATTAATATGAAACTGGTAAATAATTCGGAAGGACAACATGAATCTTAAATATTAATAAAACTAGCAGAATTTAAACATATCGAACCTGACACATCTTTTAATCGAAATGAACCTGATATAATACGTTCGAAAATAAATTATACACCTGTCATGCACAAGTAAGAAAAGTACGTAAGATCCACTTACCGTCAAAGTAGTTGTTTGAAAGGATCCTCATTAAAATCTACACATTTCTTCTTGTCTCTGAAGATTCTTGTAAGTTGTTCATATGGAATATTCCTGTTGAAATCACGAACAATTATTTCAAAATCCAGGTTTGAAGGACATTTTTCTTAAAAAGATCAGCAGCCTGACAGTCTCAAGGAAGCAAGCAGAATGCAATGCAGTATTACTAATTTTTCAAAAAACCTTTTTCTCAGCACATGGAAAAATATCGCTAACATACGGTATTGCACAAGTAGTTGACCAAAAATTTTGCTCAGCTATATCAGATATCAAACACTTTTGGGTAGAAGGTGTCTAAATAAAGTGGTGGCATACACACAAGGTGCAAGCTCGGATGGACGTTGCTCTTAAATATGACAACCCATACTCTAGAACTTGGCAATACTCGTATAGATGACTTTGAAGATGGTGTATAATATTGAAATTTTGAATAAAAAATTGTAAACTAAATTAAAAAATTAAAAAATTAAAATAATGATTAAATACTGCCCTCCATAATCTACAGATGTCTACAAAAGAAGGTTAAACTGCTAAGCATATTTTGTGATCCCATAAAACTTACGTAATTGAAATACCTTGACCGATTTCAACATTGTATTGTGCTTGAAATATTTTTCCGATTAAAAAACCATTTACTTCAGCATATTTATCATGTATTTATTTTTACAACTTCATTTTTTGTTTTTCTTTGCAATAAATTTTGTGGGATAAGCCGAGAAATTGAAGGGGTCACAATAGATTCAATAATGATAGCAGGTAACTTAGTAAATTCTTTTTTTTTTCAATAGAGAATTCTTGATTTTTTATTGGATAGGCAATGATAAGTTAAAGGTAAAAATATATTGTAGCATTTGTTTATATATTTAAATATACCGGGTGATTATAATTAAAGTTACGATTTCAAAAATCGATAATTTTAAAACTACTGGTCAGAATGACTTGACATTTTAGCAGAACAATCGTGAGGCAATGGAATTTTGTTTGGCGAAGGAAAAAAAATAGTTCCAAATTGTACCGATAGATGGCGTTGTCAGGGGAAAGACCAAAAATGTATTCTTGAATCCTTTCCGGCGCGGAGTAAATTTGTTTGCAAAAGGATGAAATAATAGACTGACACCGGAATTTACAAACGAATCCATTAGTAAAAAGAAACTTGCTTATTTTTCTGGTTCTTAATGAAAGGAAAATTTTAATTAAATACCGGGTGATTATAATTAAAGTTACGATTTCAAAAATCGATAATTTTAATTAAAACTACTGGTCAGATTGACTTGATATTTTAGCAGAACAATCGTGAGGCAATGGAATTTTGTTTGGCGAAGGAAAAAAAAAAGTTTCAAAATGTGCCCATAGATGGCGCTGTCTGGGTTCACATTGTCTGAAGATATGCAAGTTACTAATACGTGACATGCGCACCGCAGACATAGCAACCATAAAAATGCAGAGCAGCAGCTCTTTGCCTGAATGCTTCATCATGACTCTGACTATGAAGGATCGCGCTCTGCTCTTGAAGCTTTTTTATAAGAACGATGACTGTGCACTTACAGCTATTAGGAAGTTTCGGACATTAAAATCCATAAAAAAAGGTCCAATAACAACAAATGGTCTGCAAAAAATGATTGCTAAATTCGAAGAGACCGGTTCATTTGACGTTAAACGGGGTAGAGGAAGGAAACCAGTTTCAGCTGCGGCAGTGGAAGATGTGGCTACAGCATTACAGGAACATACTGACAGTGATGCTGGAATCAGCAGTGCAAGGGGGATTGGCCGAATGCTGGATATGCCGAACAGCACGGTGCGTAAAGTCCTACGGAACGTCTTACGCTGTTATCCGTACAAGATAACTCATGTGCAGGAGTTGCTACCTGCTGACCTGGAAGCACGTCAATCTTTTGCACTACAATTTCTTGCCCGGATGGAAGTGGACAACGGATGGCCATGGAACATTCTGTGGTCTGACGAAGCCCACTTTCATTTGCAAGGTTCTGTAAATACGCAAAATTGCAGGATATGGACGACCGAGAATCCGTCCCAGCTACAGCCATTACCTCTTCAGTCTGAAAAGGTCACTGTGTGGTGCGGAATAACGGCAGCGTTTATCGTCGGTCCATTTTTCTTCGAGGAGATCACACCTGCGGGTCCCGTTACCTGCACAGTTATTAGCAAGCGGTATGAAGCACTTTTGCGTAACCATGTTCTTCCGGCACTTCAACAGCGTCAGTGTGTGAATCGCATAATATTCATGCAAGATGGCGCTCCTCCGCACTTTGCTACTACCGTGAAGCAGCTACTGAGTGATAATTTCGGAGATGATGGGATCATAAGCCGCCATTTTCCAACAACGTGGCCGCCACGTTCCCCCGATTTAAACCCGTGTGATTTTTGGCTTTGGGGGTACCTGAAGAATGTTGTTTATAGCGGGCGGATTCAGAATCTAGCCGACTTGAAGGCAAGCATCACACAACACACCCATTTCATTAGTACAGATACCCTCCGATCTGTTGTGGAGCATGCCGTTTTGCGCTTCCAATTAGTAGCGGAACAAGGCGGAGGGCATATTGAGCAACTTATGCCTTAATAATCAGTAAGGTATTTGTTCCATGAAGCTCTTTTTTTTTTCATTTTTTGTCATTATCGCTGTCGCCGCTGTAAACACGTAGTCTTGTCTTTTCGCTAATAAATTTTTAGTAAATCTCTGAACTCTATTTTTTCCTTTTGGCAACATCATTCCTATGTTTAACCCTTTAACGGGCGGTGGTCACAAAAAAGGACACCCAATTTTAATTCTAAAACTGACAAACGGCACCAAGAATATTTAATTAAAATTTTCCTTCCATTAAGAACCAGAAAATAAGCAAGTTTCTTTTTAATAATGGATTCGTTTGTAAATTCCGGTGTCAGTCTATTATTTCATCATTTTGCAAACAAATTTACACCGCGCCGGAAAAGGTTCAAGAATACATTTTTGGTCTTTCCCCTGACATTACCCTGACAACGCCATCTATCGGCACAATTTGGAACTATTTTTTTCCTTCGCCAAACAAAATTCCATTGCCTCACGATTGTTCTGCTAAAATATCAAGTCATTCTGACCAGTAGTTTTAAAATTATCGATTTTTGAAATCGTAACTTTAATTATAATCACCCGGTATATTATGAATTTTTTTAGTCTGTTTATTTTTACACGTGTCTCTCTTATTATTCCACCTTCTCTTATCGTCATTCTTCATAACCTTATTAGCATAGTCTTAAATATGAAATGTAACTTCTATATAATTAATTAACAGAAGTTCTTACTTTATCTTTTTCCTTAAGATAATTAGTGCAATCACTGACAGGATTGCATAACAAGAATGCATGCAAAATGCTAGAATACAGCTGAGTATGAAATGCCAAGAGATTACAATCACTGGCTTAATGTGTCAACGGGGATAGGACGAAGTGTTTTTGTTTTTGCAATTTCGGTTGGAAGTTATTATCTTGTCACAGGGATTTCAGAAAGCTAATAAACAGATTTTCCTAAAACTTTTTTTTTGTTATATGTATTTAAAAAATTATCATACTAAATAATTTGTTAAATAATAGAAATGTAGCAGTATTGAAAACGGTTTAAAGAACTATCCAATATCAATATAATATAAACCAAAAATGTATAAAGACTTATCAGAATATTTTAATATAAAAATTAAGAGTTATTTTGGATAATATTGATAAAAATTTTATGTTAAAGATATTTAACGATTTGAATTAAAAACATAATTACATAAAATTAAAAAATACATTACAATGTGATGTTGTACCATATTTTAAACATTATATTATTGTACGATAGTTTATTTTTTTTTAATAGTATAATTTTAGATTGTGTGTACTTTAATTATCTATTTATAACTATTTTTAAATATCTCTTAAATTGTTAGATTCTGTCAAAATTACAATTTTCAATTTGTAAAGTTTTTTCATCTACGTATTTCTAACAGACTTATCCAAAATATTAATATTGATGAATAAACTAATAAAGAACTCTGAGAAAATTATTCTGTTTTTGGAAAATAGTAATTATTCCGATATGCGAACTCTAATTATTATATTTTCAAATAATAATTATCTTATTTACTGTTATATAGAACGAGACTGGAGGATAATAGATATGTAGGATAATGGAACAAAGGGATTTTACCTACGTTAAATGGTCACACTTTTGTCAATAGAAAACTGTACACAGTACAAGCATTATGTAATTTTTCCATTAGCTGGTTGCAAGGTAAGAACCAAAACTCTCCATGGGTTTTTCTATGTTTAATAAAAACATGTTTTGAAAAAATATTAACTCTATTTTTTACAGTATTACGGGTGATTATGAAGCTTTTAATCAATGTTATGCATTTTTAATAAGCGTTTCTATTAATGATAAATAGTAAATTTATAACAAGTATAAATGCATTTCAAAATATGAAAGGACTAATTGGACAGGCAGATTCATTGACATATCAAAGTGATTAAATATAAACATTGTATCTAAAATTTATGACACATTTTGTGCACAAAAACGTAATGTACAATCCTGGAAAAAAAGACATAACCCCTATTAACTCACTTCAGCAAAGCATAAAAATAAATTTCAAATTCTAAAACGGCACATTAATCACACTAATGTAAAATTATGAAAAAAAAACACCATAACTTTATCTCAAATCATTGTACAAAAATGTGACTGGTATCAAACTATTAGTAATTACGTATACTAATTAATGCTATTCTTAACGTTTTCTGAGAGGTTGGTCTACCATATAGGAATTTTACGAATATATATATATATATATATATATATATATATATATACAGGGTGTCTCAAAAGGTCGTTTACAAACTTAACATGCTGGTCTGTCATATCATGATAAACAAGATTTACATAGGAACATGTGTTCGAAAATGCAAACTACGACCGCTAGAAGGCGATGAGCGCAGACTTACGGAAGAGTGGAAAGCGCAATCATTTCAGGCGAAGACGTTGCAGGAGAAGGATGAATCGGTTTAGTAACGCAGACTTGGCCAATATGCATTACGTATATGGCGCCGTGGATGGAAATGCCCGAGCTGCGGTACGGATGTATCTTCAGCGCTTCCCAAGCAGACATCAGCCAAGTCATGTTTTGTTTGGACAATTGCACCGCAGATTGCGTGAAACAGGAGCTTTCCAAGTACGTAGCTACATCGGTCAAGAACGCACTACACGCACGCCTGTCGTAGAGGAAACCGTGCTACGGGAATTTGACAGGAACCCGCAAACAAGTCTCCGAGCAAGCGAACGCGTCTTGGGTGTACGTCGTTCCAGCATTATGCGCATACTGCATGAGGACACGAACCACCCCTACCACTTACAAAGAGTACAGGCATTGTGCGTTGACGATTATCCCCAACGCGTTGCATTTGCACGCTGGTATTTGCAACAACGGGTCGCACAGCCGGATTTTCCCATTTTGAACGGGCCCGTGAATTCATGCGTCGACGTTGTGAAGCATGCATTGCGGCGAATGTAATGAATTTTGAACAACTTGTGTAAATTAAACCATGTTCTTTAATAAAAGTCATATTAATACCTCTTTCGATATACTTTCTTTCTTCCCCTCCACACCTACGATCATCGCCCTCTAGCGGTCGCAGTTTGCATTTTCGAACATAAGTACCTATGTAAATCTTGTTCATCATGATATGGCAGACCTGCATGTTAAGTTTGTAAACGACCTTTTGAGACACCCTGTATATATATATATATATATACAGGGTGATTCATAAAAGATGGGCAGAACTTTAAGGGGTTATAGTACACTTAAAGACAAATAATATTAAATAGGAGACTAAGGGTCCCAGACGTATTCCCAAGGAGATAGGGGGCATTAAAGTTTAGGGTCCGAAGTTTCAAATGATTATAAAACATGGAAAAATTGGTCGATTCGTTTGCGGTTTTTGCAAAAAATTTTCTTTATGCCAGTATTTTCTTGAAATAAAATTTTAAAGTTCAATTTCAAAAAATGCCGATAGGGGGCGCTTTAGACTTTGGAGTAACAAACAACTATTTTTTAACGTTATTTTTTGTATTTCTTTAAATGATTTCGAAAGCTTAGACTTAAACTTAAATTTTGATCTAAAAATCTGAGTCCTAACGAGTAGTTAAGTAGCGTAAACTGAAATTTGAAATTTGAAACCCTTCTCCCCCCAGAACAAAAATCAGTTATTCCCGATCTTTGTGTCGTAGATTAGGCTCTAACTACTGCCGCGTTTTGCTAAAATTATTCTTTATGTCAGTATTTTCTTGAAAATAAATTTTAAAGAAAATTTTCAAAAAATTCCGATAGAGGGCGCTTTAGACTTTGGAGTAACGAACAACTATTTTATACCGTTATTTTTTGTGTCTCATTAAATGCTTTCTAAAGCTTAGACTTAAACTTAAATTTTCAGCTCAAAATCTGAATCGCTGAGCGTGGTTCAGTAGCGAGGGGAGGGGGTTCAAATTTCAACTTCTGAACATAGTTCAGTTTGCACTACTTAACCATGCCCAACGATTCTGTGCTGTGATACGAGGCAAAAATACAACTTTCGTCAAGGACTGCATAGTCGGAATTCACTCATAAAGGCACTGGCACAGTTGGAAACGTCGCTCATGCAAACGTTAAAGCTCCATTCCTGACGCTAGTCACCGGGTGAAGAAGGAAACAGAAAGTATGCAAATGTCAAATGGGGAAGGAGAAGAACACGTATGCAAAATTTCGACACGATTCAGGCATAAAAACCACTGAACGGTGAGTCAAGTGTAAGTCGCTGTAGTAATGAATCGGAAGATGGTGCCCTTCACGAATAAGGAAAAGGCTGAGATGCATTTAATTTACGGAGCGGCAGATGGAAATGGTGCAGAGGCACAACGAATGTACGGAGAGCGATTTCCTAACAGGCGGTTGCCTAACCGCAAAACTTTCGAGCGCTTGCACAGACAGTTGTGTGAGACGGGATCATTTCTCGCTTCCCGGTCGAATGCAGGTCGTGCAAAAAAGGACGAATCAGTAGTTGTTGCAGAAGCCATTCTGGATGTAGTAGCGGCGCAGCCAAGTACAAGTACACGAACAGTGGCTAGCCAGGTGGATACCTCACAGTCCACGACTTGGAGGGTACTGAAGGATGAACATTTGCTCCCGTTTCATGTGCAACGAGTCCAGAAACTGTCTCCAGGGGATTATCCAAATCGTATTGAATTCGCCCGCTGGTTTCTGCAGCAGAACGCGCTAAATCCACATTTTGGACGAACTGTGCTTTTCACCGATGAATGTACCTTCACACGTGAAGGTACATTTAACACACACAATGCACATGTATGGGCGGATGTCAATCCACATGCTACGTATCCACATGCTCATCAGAGACGCTTTTCCATCAATGTTTGGGCAGGAATCCTCGGAGACCACCTAATCGGACCGTACCTTCTTCCTGAACGCCTCAACGGTAAAACATACCTCACATTTCTGCAACATGTGCTGCCAGACCTGTTAAACGTTGTTCCTCCACGCATCCGGCGGGTCATGTGGTTCCAGCACGATGGAGCGCCAGCCCATTACGTACGAGACGTCCGCAACTATCTGAACATCACATTTCCGAACAGATGGATTGGTCGAGGTGGTCCTGTTGCTTGGCCTGCTCGCTCGCCAGATCTTTCACCCCTCGATTTCTTTTTTTGGGGACGATTGAAGGCTCTTATGTATGAGACACCCATTGAATCCCCCGAGGAACTGGTCGCCAGACTTTCCGCCGCTGTAGGGGAAGTGCTCGAAAAGCCTGATGTTTTCGCGAATGTTCGCCGTTCCATTCGTCGCCGTTGTTCTGCGTGCATAACCTCTGGTGGTCACAATTTTGAACATTTATTGTGATTACATGTTAATAAATATGCTTTGGTAACATAATCCTAATTTGTGTCTTTTTACCTCGTATCACAGCACACAATGTGTGGACATGGTAAACTGAACTGTGCTCAGGAGTAGAAATTTCAAACCCCTCTCCCCAGAAACTTAACCACGTCTAACGATTCAGATTTTGGGCTGAAAATTTAAGTCTAAGCTTTAGAAAGCATTTAATGAGACACAAAAAATAACGGTATAAAATAGTTGTTCGTTACTCCAAAGTCTAAAGCGCCCTCTATCGGAATTTTTTGAAAATTTTCTTTAAAATTTATTTTCAAGAAAATACTGACATAAAGAATAATTTTAGCAAAACGCGGCAGTAGTCAGAGCCTAATCTACGACACAAAGATCGGGAATAACTGATTTTTGTTCTGGGGGGAGAAGGGTTTCAAATTTCAAATTTCAGTTTACGCTACTTAACTACTCGTTAGGACTCAGATTTTTAGATCAAAATTTAAGTTTAAGTCTAAGCTTTCGAAATCATTTAAAGAAATACAAAAAATAACGTTAAAAAATAGTTGTTTGTTACTCCAAAGTCTAAAGCGCCCCCTATCGGCATTTTTTGAAATTGAACTTTAAAATTTTATTTCAAGACAATACTGGCATAAAGAAAATTTTTTGCAAAAACCGCAAACGAATCGACCAATTTTTCCATGTTTTATAATCATTTGAAATTTCGGACCCTAAACTTTAATGCCCCCTATCTCCTTGGGAATACGTCTGGGACCCTTAGTCTCCTATTTAATATTATTTGTCTTTAAGTGTACTATAACCCCTTAAAGTTCTGCCCATCTTTTATGAATCACCCTGTATATATACAATCATTATTTACAATATTTCAAATTCATTTTATTTATAATGCTTTTATTCGTAATATGTTAAAACTTTTTGGTTATTTTGCAATTTATCTTTTCTTTTAACTCAGAGATGGACAAATTTGGAAATTCAGGCGGTCGATGAAATATTTTAAAGTTGCATGTCTATCGTGCATATTAAATACGTGCTATCAAGTCCACCATATTTCTTATTGGATTAATATGAAACAGAGGGTTTTAAAATTCCACGTCTAACATGCAATGTTAAAAATAATCTGATTCGCGGATATTTTTTTCCTGAAATTCACAGAAAAAGTCCCTTTTCACGTGAAAAGGGCATTTTTCGATAAAAAAAAGAACATTTAATCAGATTTCCTGAAAACAACGGAACGTAGGGGGACAACGGAGATATTTCGTTATCTGCTGCATATTTATTTTCAATGTTTAAAAAACTACATTTTTTCTGCACAGAAATAAAAAACACTCAACGAAAGTATCCTCGCTCTTTTGTGAGATTTGTATCGTGCTGCTGCATTGCAACTGTATTGCTTTCTGTCTTCAGTACCACTGACTATTATATTCTTTGACTGTGACTCGCACGATTTCGTACAGACAAGTTTGTTGTTTGATCACCGTATGAATTCCTTAAGATCTGAAGTATGTGTTTGGTTTTATTTTTTTACACTAGAACGTCCACTGGTGTCATTTCGACATCAAACTGAATTTAGCTTTATCTCTCTATCACATATATTTACCTATAATCTTCAAATTGTATGACTTTTAATCATTTTACGTAATAAGCACGCTGTCGAAATTTTTATTATGTGATTCATTTTTTTAAAAAAATACAGCCCAATTTACCTAGAACGTCCGCTGGTGTTATTTCGACACCAAGCATAATTTACAATAAATCATCGTTCTTTTATGAAAATATAACAATATAAGCTTAAATAAATCACAATAACACAATATAGTGTTAAATTAGAATTTATATCGCCTATTTTTCATAAATAAATTAGTGGTGTCGAAATGACTCCGGCGGCTGTTTTCGGATGTCGAAATTTTTCGCTGTTTTGATTTAATGTATTTTTCTGTAAAATAAAGCATCGTTCTTTTGTGAAAAGTTAAGAATATAAGCTTAATTAAAGCACAATGACGAAATATAGTGTTAAATTGGAATTTATAGCGTCCATTTTTCATAAATAAATTAGTGGTGTCGAAATGACACCGGCGGCTGTTTTTAGATATCTAAATTGTCCGCCGTTCTAGTCATAGTTTTAAACTGAATATAAGTGATTTTTTGTACTAATTTTGATTGTGACGTCTTAACCCTTTATAGCGGAAAGTTACCACTTCTTAAAACAGAGTTTTCCCTTTTTTTTGCTCCCAATATGGAAAGGAAAAAGACCGGCAACTTTGCTGCCAGTAATTTTACCTTGAATTCACGGATTTGTTTTCAACAGTGTGCGATAGTGCAACAAAACTGAACTGCAACAAAGCATTTTTGCATAGGAAATTAGAATCGTAATCCATTTATAGTCTCAAAAGTACAGGGCGTTTCCCTCCAATCCAAACACAACTTTAATTAGTATATAGTATGTATTTAACAAAAAGAAAACTACTTTTAAGAATTTTTTTTAAATGAGAAAACATCATGCAAACTGGAGGAAGTGTACAGTATTTTGGTAACTGAAACCATAAGTACTGTCAAACCATAAGTACTGTACATTCAGAAATATGTGTGACGTACTCTTCCGGGATTTTAACATGAAAGGAGGCTATGACACACATTGTACTAACGCGTAACAATTTATTTATAAAAGCAAACAGGGATTTCGGAGTAGCGCGGACAGATTTTAATGCAGACTGTTAAAAATCGAGTCAATTCCCTGAAAGACCGAGACGAGGAAATTTTTTTTTCTGAATCTTAGGAATTATAACTCATTTAATTCGGCTCTAAATGGCCTCACCGTTCATTTGGCAGGAACCAAAGAAAATCGGTTTTACAGGTAATATATCTATAAAATGGAATCCCGTGTAGTTCTGAATGACTCTTAGTCGAAAGCTCAACTTCTTACCAAATTGGTAAAAACTAACAGCCGATGACTCTATCCAAACTGATAATCAGAAACTACGCTTGAAGTCAACACGTAACTCTAATTTCATTAGAGAACTCAAATTCTCGAAGGCAGGATGCATTCAAAATTTACTGATTGCAACTCCAATCGCACTATAATGGAGGAGCCCTCTGCAACAACAAGGCAAGTGGAGTTACGTTATTTCCTGGAAAACCATGTAAAAAGATGGCAGGTTGGCCTACCTTGCAATTCCTTAGATTCTATTTCGTATTTGAACCGTCAAGGCTTGAAAAATATTTTACAACTCTCACATGTCTCAGTTTAATAATTCTGATAACAGGACTTGAGGGCAGTATTATGACTTTTTTTAAAGATAAAACGCTCCTATTTTGTAAACTCTTGTGTTGCATTCCATAAAAGTTGTAAAATAAAAGTCATTATGTGTTCTAAATGTACTTTTTCTTTCACCCAAAACCATAGGATATGCAGTAATAAGATAAGTGTCCAATTTTCATTTTTTATAATGTATTATTCCGCATATAAGGAAATATAAATTTTATGATCATAACCAAAGAAAGATGCTCTTTTTAATTGGAATATAAGCAAATAAGTTATATTCTAAATTAAAATGCTGAAAGTAAATTAAAAAGTCTTTCAGATGAAAACTCTATTTTTCACTTGCCTTGCTATTTGCACAGGCGCCCTCAATTATGTAATCACAGTTAAGTAATTAACAGTAATCTTAATTAGGAAATTCTTGTTAACGAATTAACATATCGTTGGAAAAATAAAAGTGACAATTCGATTCCCGGTGATAGATATGTAGTGTTAGAAACTGAAAGAAATGACATAATAGGTATCATTCACGCTCAAATGCTAGAATTCTGGACATCATGATCACACGCAAAATCTCAAAACCACCCCACCACTAGAGTACCTTTATAAAAGTGTAACTAGGAACTCTGCCACACATGGAGCGTCTAATGTAGCGCTAATCAGTTGTGAGTGGTGGTCATTTCTACATTTCTCATGTTATCGTTACATTTTACACAATGAAAGGTAAGTCTGTTAAAAACTCCATTAAAATCTTTTCGTAAATGTTAAAGCTATAAAGGAAAATCAGAGTTCTAACTGTAGTGAGATAATGAACACAGGAAAGTTTTATTTTTCAACTAGGTAAATCATATTCAATGGTTATAGTATCCTAGTTGAGATTTATTTCAACAGAGTGAAAAATGCCGGGACCAGGACTCGAAACTGGATACTTTCGCTTGCCGTGCCAATGTTCTCCCTTCTGAGCTATCCCAACGATATCCTGGTTGGCATAAATAAGGAATAAATCTCAACTATGATACTTCAACCATTAAATAGTTGAGATATAACCATAGAATATGTAGACAGATACTCTGTATTTGTGACCAAATTCATCGATTTTCACCCAGGTGAAAAAATATTGTATATAAAAATTGTTTTTTGTAGTATGCTCCACTTTCCCTTCAAATTTGTACCTGGAATGCTAAATCACCTTGTATATAAGAAATTGAGATAATATTTAAAGAAATAAGTGTGAAAAATATAACTTATAAAATATGAGTTTCTCTCTATATTAAAAGAAAGTAATCACCGCCGCAGCAGCCGCTGTCAATAAAGATTTTGTGCCTTGAGCTACTGGACTAATATCCAAAAAACAATTGCATATAAAAATATGAAAATTGGTAGTTTTATAGACAAATGTTTGATAAACACGCTGAAGAAGGCAGTTTTTAAATCGAAGAATTATATTAAGATATATTTAATATTAAATTTGGTCAAAATAGTTCTCTTAAAAAAGTTTTATAGGAGCGATAAAAAAATATGCACAGGAATTTAACCATAATTTATAATGATATAGTTAACAAGCTTGCGGTGTGCATACTGCAATTGTTTTTTAATTTGAATAATTTTTTGAGGTTATATTTAATTTTTTTAAATCCAATTTTCATTATTTTGATGGAGATTTATTTCATATTTCAAAAAGTCCATTATTTGAATTGTTGCCAATTTTTAAAATAGCGCACATAATAATATTTCCTTTCAATTAAAAATTTATTTACACGTGCCTATCAAAAAACAGAAATAAAACTTAAAAAAAAAATAAATAAATGACTACTTGTTAAAGCAGTAAATGTAGAAAATTACAAAATAAAAAGTATACTTGCGCGTGAATATTAAAAAGAGAAATAATTACATTATTGCGCGTTCAAAGCATTAAATGGGAAAACTTACGACATATTTAAAATGCTCAAATAACAATATTTCCAGACAGTTTCAATTTAAAAATATATTTACACGAGATATTAATTTATTTCTACAAAATCTTTTACCTATTACTGCAAATAAAACCGTAAATAATAATATATCCCTTCAATTAAAAAATATATTTTTACGTTTAATAATAGGAAGAAAACTTTAAAAATTACGTCATACTGGAAACGATACATTTAAAACGTCTTACTGAAAACAATTTTCGGTACTTCTCCATTAAACCGTTGACAAATTTCCAGTAAAAAAAAATAAACTATCGCCAAACTATTCGCCAAACTCTAATGTCCAAAAAAAGCAATGGAAGAATGTTGACATTGGAATCTAAACTCCACTCACTAAAGTGTCAACTATCAGTAACTTTAAATAATAAAATTTATAATACATTAATGAAAAGAACAAAAAAATAATGTTACATATTTAGTTACTAGTATTGCAAAAAATCGACTGGACAATTTTTTTTAGAAATATTCAAATACTATTTCATTATACAATTTGCAAAACGTTTTTTAAAAATAAGGAAATATTTTCTTTGAAAACAGTTTTAAAAAATCGACATTTCTTCTTTGTATTTAACAGTTTGAAACAATATTATAAAAGCAGCCTTATGATATTCAAACTACTAGGATATGAAAAAGAAACATAAAATTTTTAAAACGATAAGTGTAAAAAGGTTAATTGCTTTCACTTAAGAAAAGCTTTCTTCAGCTAATATCAACTTGAAACGTATTCAAATAAAACTGAGCTTTAAACTGTAAATAAAGAAAAAAGGCATTTACTTCAAGGCAAATTTACTTTTAATATTTCTTTGACCTTTTTACTGCAGTTGTTAAAAGTTTACGATCTTTAAATTTTTCTTTCAAACGCATTACATATAAGCACTTTTCTTTTAAAGGCTTAAATCTGAGTAAAGATAATGTAGAAAAACTATAAAATCTTTTTTTTTAGCGAAATTTTCATGAAATTGTTACTTTGTTACTTTTTTATGAAATGTACTTTGAAATAAAAACTCGTTAAAGCGATAAATCTTTATATTAGTTTTTCAAAAGTTTCTGCATGAAAATAACAAATTTAAAATTTGCATTTATTCAATGCCGGTAATGGATTAATTAATAGACTATTCTGTATTTTTAACAATCATTATTTTCATACTTTTAGTAAAATTTACTTAACTTTTAATCTTTAACAATATGTATTTCAAGTTTACTTACCGCTGGGTACAATCAAGTTTTAAATACGAAGAGAAAATATTTACTAAATGTTTTTTATATCAAATATAAAACTAAAAGTAATTAGTTTTTAGTAAAAAGGTAGTAATATATTTTTAAAGTAATAAGATGATGAGATGATTTAAGTCTTTTATTCTTTCAAACTATCGGTTTGGATCGTTAAAGAAAAAAAAAGAATAAAATAATTGTTTCATAAATAAGCGACATAATAAGTGAAGTCGCCATGTCGCATATATTGTGACACAATACCGTTAAAGGTTGAGGAGTCAGGTAACCTTTGAACTTACAAAATACATGAAAAAGGGACCTCTATAAGAATGACCATAACTCCGTAACTATTTGACTTTGAATTATAAAATTTAAAATGCATATTAATAAAGGTTTATTTTTTAAATTAAAATTCTCCAAAAATGTATACACTCATATAAAGCTTTTAAATTTATTTTAAAGTATAATAATTTTTTTACGAAAGAATTATTTTTGCATGTACTGCGCGCATGATTTTTCACATTTGAATTGCTAAAACCAGCCAAAATTCTTTTAATGAGTACATATATAATGTGTTCTCAAAATGACCTACGATGAAAAAAATAAAATGTGTAGATCTTGAGAAAACTATTTTTTTAGAGAAATTCAAAATATCGAGTTTTTTTACTACAAAAGTAGTCATAAATTCTAAACTTCTTACTTGAGAAACATAATAGTAGGTCATTTTATGCATCTGTCTGGTTTAGACATTCAGTCAAAATTTCATGAAATTCTAACCAACCATTTTTCTTAAACAGTGCTCGCAATGACCAAAATCATCGTTTTTAGAAAATTGACTTCAAAGATCAAACTGTCCCTTGATCATATAAAAAAAGCTCAGACTGTTTTAGACATAACTCCACTTCTAAAGTGAATTTTTGCATGGGGTTTATTTTAAATTGTTCCTAAAGAATCATATTTAATTATAAGCTAATAAAATATTTTTCGAATTTCTGACACTTTAAAGGTTACCTGACCCCTTAAATGGTATATCAACGTAATACACTGTCCATGTGGGATATTAATATAAACCTCTTAATTGCAATACACTTGTATTTTAAATGGTCTTGAATTAAAATATTTGGTACTTTTTCGTTAAACCAACACCATTGTCGCCAAGCGTAATGATCGACGCGAAATGAAACATTTGAAAAGATAATAACATTGTTGGTGCAAAAATGGTCATTTAAAATGTATAACATTTAAAACTTTCAGACTTTCGCGAGCTATTTTATTATATCAATACAAATATATACCTAAAATAACACACAAGAACGTCGCCACATGAACTCTTTGACATAAGTTTGTAAATAAGACGAACAGTGACGCTTTGTCTTTTATTACGCCATTTTGTGATGCCCCATAATCTCTCAACAGATTGGGTATGACATCCAATGTTAGGGGTTAGGGTAAACAAAATATATTTGTAATTTACTGTGAAATGCTAGTTGCAAGGATCTCGCAAAAAAACTCTCTTTATGTACAAAGACCTGAAATAATTTTATTGCAGCTTTCTCATCATCAGGTAACTGCCAAATGTTAAAATACATCTCAGTGCAACGAAGTTATAACTTAAGTAAGTTCTACCTTCATAAAGTCATTTTCGATTTAAAAAAAATTATTTCAGCACGAGTAGTTTTTGCACGAGTAGAATTAAATAAAAAAAATATTCCTGTTTATTAAATAGTGAGTCACAATGTTTGGCGCGGTTTGTTATAAAAATCCTTTGCACGGTAAGGACTGAAGTAAATGGCGCATTATCATACATTTTGGCATGATGTTGGTATAACGGAAAAGTATCAAATTTTTAGTGTTATAAAACATGATAGGTTTTATTAAAGTTCAGCATGGTTGTTAGACTAATTATTTGAAAGTTTTTCACGCTAACATGAGAAGTAACGAAACTAATTAAAACACAGTCTGAAAAATAGGACTAAAGACTTATGAAAGAGAATTGTGACTAGCAGTAATTATTGATAAATAGGCAGTGTTTATCTCTAAGCAAAAATTTTACTGTCTGAACTAGTCTCACACAAATTACATGTCATCCTCCATGAATCTGAGAATTCGCAACACAACTTTCAGGAATTGAATTTTTTTAAATCTCTTGATACACTAGACACTTCCAAATATTTGTATTAGGAAGATTCGTTAGTTTTTGAAGTATCTTTACCTTTTTAACACTTTCCAACATAGTTGAAAAGTGTATATTAATTCGGTTTGTCTTGTAACGACCGAAGAAATCTATGGCCTAGCCTGACTCGTGAGTTGCTGGCCTAGAGTTGTCCAGTTTTGTCCATGGTTTTGTCGCCTACCTTCGGAGGTTGACTGCCGTGTAAGCCGTGTAATCGAATCGAAAGCACAGTTTTCGATATGCAAAGAGACTGCAAGAGATTTTAGTTGGCAGGTCAAAAGAAGTTAATCGAGCTGAACCGAGGCTAACGAAAAAGACAGGCTACCGCGGTGCATTCCGCTTATCTTTTTTTACAGACCGCTAGAGTGACGTGATGCTCTTTTCGATCACCTGCATTGGTAGATTCGAGCATCACGTGACTCCCGCGGTCTGTAAAAAACGATACGCGTAAAGCACCGCGGTAGCCTTTCTTTTTCGTTAGCCTCGGCTGAACTAAGAGAGATGCAGAGAGAGTTGAACAGACGATGTTGGGCGGAAAGTGGTGTGTGCGAGTGAACAGTATAATATCAAGGCTACACTAGATACCGGGCTTTCTCATTCATTATCATGACGTCACAAAAGGTGGCTGGCCGCGACCAGCGATTGGTGTAAAGCGACGAGCCCGTCGTTTTGTGCCAATCGCTGTATGTCTTTCATTTTGTCGTTTCGCTTTGTACCAATCGCTGGTAGCGGCCAGCCACCATTTGTGACGTCATGATAATGAATGACCAAGCCCAGTATCTAGTGTAGCCCTGATAATATGGATGTGTACGCTGAGGTTTTGATGGCAGAGTGTAATGTTTTTAAATTGTTCATCTTATTTTAACTTGTGTATTAACGATGCCCAATAAAAGTGCTGGATGTAGAGCGTCCCTTGGATCACTGGAGTTCGTTAATTCATTACAGTCTAAGTAGTTTAAATGGAGGCTCCACCGGAGATTGGTTTTTGTGCATGTGAAACCAGGAGGGGTTTTATGAGAGGTATGTCATTTCTCCCTTTTATCCATCGCAGCATGCCTTTGGTTTTAGTGGTTTTATTTGATTATATTTAAGTAGTTATATTTGGGTTTTGTATTAAACTGGTGAATTGAATTATTGTATGTATATAGTGTAAACCAAACTGGTTAAAGTTCTTAAACTGAGTATAAGATAGTATATTGCTACACCAAACTGGTGAATTGAATTATTGTATGTATATAGTGTAGACCAAACTGGTTAAATTTCTTAAACTGAGTATAAGATAGTATATTGCTACACCAAACTGGTGAATTGAATTATTGTATGTATATAGCAAGGCTACACTAGATACCGGGCTTGCTCATTCATTATCATGACGTCACAAAAGGTGGCTGGCCGCGACCAGCGATTGGTGCAAAGCGACGAGCCCGTCGTTTTGTACCAATCGCTGTATGTCTTTCATTTTGTCGTTTCGCTTTGTACCAATCGCTGGTAGCGGCCAGCCACCATTTGTGACGTCATGATAATGAATGAGCAAGCCCGATATCTAGTGTAGCCCTGTATATAGTGTAAACCAAACTGGTTGAAGTTCTTAAACTGAGTATAAGACAATATATTGCTACACCAAACTGGTGAATTGAATTATGGAATGCGTATAGTATCAAAGTTGAACTGGTAATTCTTAAACTAAGAACAGAGGTTGAGGAAAGAGAAAGAGAAAAAGGGGAAATTATTGTCTAGAAATTTTGCATTTGTATTGGTAAACATGTGTGTGGTAGTTGGAATAGTTAAAGGTGATATTGTAAATTGACAGTTGAAGTTTTTTTTTTCTGTTTAATATATGAAATTGAATTTAAAGGTGATTCACAGAAACTGGAAATTTTGTTGTAAGAATTATCAAATTTTGAACTGATGGTGTAAATTTTAGAGAAAGGTAAAATAATATTTCTGGTTGAAACTGGTGTTGTCCAGTTATGTCATGATATATACATGTAAGTGTATAAAAATAATTTATAGATGTGTTGAACTGTTTTGAAAGTTTAATAGAAATATATTGTGAAAAATATATTTGGTTACTGAGTTAGTAAAATTCATTCCATTGAATAAATAGTTTGAAAGTATCAAATTAAATTTAGTTAGTTGGTTGGGTGTCTGTGGCTCTGAGGAAGTGTCTGAACTACGCACTAGAGTGCTTAAATTGAACTTTGAGATGGCGTATTTTGGAAGAGGCCGAAAGGAGGACATGAGAGTTCTTGCAGTGACATGAGAATAATTGATTTGCGTAACTTAATTATGAAAAGTGCTAATTATGAGAAAAAATTTGTAAAGGAAATGTTTATGTCAGTTGTAAATGAGAGAATAAAGCGAGAAGAGGCAGAAGAGAAAGAGAGGGAGAGAGCGGAGAAAGAGAGGTCAGAGGAAAGAAATTTTCAATTGGAAAAACAGAGATTGGAGTTGCAATTAAGGGAGAGTAAGAGCCCTGGCGGTTCGGTTAAATCTAGTACAGGTTTCGAATCGAGAGTGGAAATTCAGAAATTGATGCCGAAATTTGATGCGAAAGAGGATGATATCAGTTTGTTTTTGGAACTGTTTGAACGACAAGCAAGGGTTCTTAAGATTTCACCCGAAAAGTGGTTTACTCAATTAATTGGTGTTTTGCCATCTGAAATATCTCAGTTGATAGCTCGTGAACCTGCAGAAAATGCTGGTGAATATCAGTATGTTAAGTCATTGTTGCTGAAGCGTTTTAAATTGAGTCCAGAAAAGTTTCGTCAGAACTTTGTGAAAACTCAAAAATCACCCTATGGTACTTGATATGATTTTCACTATGAAATAAAAAAATTTCTAGAGGGTTGGTTGAATGGTTTGAAGATAGAGACGTATGATCAATTAAAATATTTGATGATTGTGGATCAGATAAAAAAGAGGGTACCATATGTATTTAAGGAGAGTTTTTTGGATCAATGGACAACTATAATTTCGCCAGTTGATTTTGTGACTAAGATTGAAGAGTTTGAAGATGTAAGAGGGTGTGTTCGTAATAAGGCTTCGATGAGTTATAAGGATGGAAATGAAAAGAAATCATGGCAATTGAGATCCTGGAGGGGAAGTGGCCAGAGAAATGAGACCGCACAGGATGTAGGGGGAAAGGAAAATTACTTTAAAGGTAGAAAACCTAATCCTAATTTTGATAGAAGGAAACCTGATCCTAATTTTGATAGAAGGAATCCCGATCCTAATTTTGAGAGAAGGAAACAGTTCCGTTGTTACGAATGTGGGGATTCAACGCACTTCAGACCTGATTGCCCCAGGCTTAAAACTAGAAATGGTTTGGGAGTTGTGAATCATGTTAAAAATGAAGTTGATGAGCACCATTATTATTAGCACCATAATTATTGGCACCATATACAATTTCGGCAACGATTAATGGAACTAGTATTCCTATTCTACGAGACACTGGAGCAACGGTCGATGTGGCGTGTCAAAAATATGTTTCATCTGAAAGTATGACAGGAGAATATATGTGGGTGCAGCATTTGTTGAACCAACGAAGATCATATTTGCCGATGGCCAAAATTGAGATTGATTGTGAATTGGACCATGTTACCACTAAAGCAGCGGTTCTCAGAAATGAGTTGGATCAAGGGAGATATATCCTTGGAAATAAAACAGCCGTACTATTGAAAGAGATTGAAAATGATTGTGAGAGGAAAAAAGAAATTTTGAGTGCTGCATTGAACCAAGCGCAGAGGCGGACACAGCTTAATGAAAAGTTGGTGAATGGTCAGGAAGAGAAATTTGAATTGACTGAAAAACTGAGGGAGGAGAGAGATGAGTGTTCTAGTGCAGCTTGTGAACTTTTGCCGAAGGTAGTGGAAACTGAGGCCATTTTGGATTTGGTGAAAGGGAATTTGAATAAATTTGCTGAAGAGCAACAGAGGAGTAAAGAGTTGGCTTCATTGTTTACATTGGCCGAAAGGACTGAAACAGAATCAAACGAATTTGGAGTGGTTGAAGAAAAATTATTGGTTAAGAGGGAAGATGATAAGATGGAGAAGGAGGTGGATGTGCTTGTGGTTCCTGATCATAATGATAAAATTTTACTAGACATTGCTCATTTGTTTAAAAGTGTTCCTGTGAATGGCGAAAAAATATGTGGCATGGAAAATATTGCTAAGGTAAATGAAAAAGAGAGTGCGAGTGAAGAGACTCTTAATAACGATTTGAGAGTTTTGGACTTCAGTTGAATATCAGTCGTTGGCTGAGAAACTTTGTGACTCTACTAAGGTTGAAACTGATAATGTTTCAAAAGTGAAAGAGGAGCTTGAATTATCTAAATCTCAAGATCAGGAAATGTTAAGCTTAAAGCAGATTAGTGGAACTGATGAGTAAATCATTGAAGAAGATAGAGAACTATTCAATTTGTCACAAGTTAGGAATTTTGTAAATTTAGATGAAGTTGGTAACGAGACTAATTTTGAATTCGATGTTGGACTTTCTCAAACTGATGTTAATGAATTCTGTGGAGATGGTTATCTTTGTAGTTTGAAAAATAAGGACAATTCAGAAATAGATGATGAGGTTCAAAAAGAGGAGAGTTTTAATACTGATAGAAATGATTTATGTGAAGACCATGAATTCGAAAGTGATGATAAAATTGAAAGTGAGATTGCTGAAATGGCTGAAGAAATTGTGGAGGTTGAAGGAATTGAGGAGGAAGTTGTGGAGCAAAATCCGCTTATGGCTAATTTAGTCTGGAGTGTAAATGAGAAGAAAGATGAAATTGATGGGAAGATTGATAAAGAGAGTTATTCTAATGAACAGAATGATGAAAATCTTGAACCTGATTTGTTAGTTGAAAGATGTGAGGAAAATGTGTCAGCGACAAGAAATACTAGGGGAAATTTATCTAACATAGGACACGCAAATAATCAATGCGCATCAAAAGATGGAAATCTTCGTAAAACAGAAAAAGGAATCACCTGTGGTATGATCAAGAAAAGTGCTCGTAGAAATGGGAGCTATGCTGATGTTAAGGAATGTTACAGAGTGTGTGACAAGAAGATGGAGGGAAAAGTAGTGGTAAAATTAAGGAAAAATAAAATGATGAAGAATCATAAGAAAAGAAGGAAGAGATCACATGCGGAGTTAAAGGTGCATGCAATTAAGGAGTACCAGAAAGAATTTCTGCTGCAAACTGATGCATCGGACATTGGTCTGGGTATAGTTTTGGCACAGATTAGCGATCAAGGGGAGGAGCATCCTATTTTATACATTAGTAGGAAGCTCAAGCAATCAGAGCAGAAATACTGTACCACTGAAAAGGAATGTGCCGCTATAGTGTATGCAGTAAAAAAATTGAGGTGTTATTTGGATGGCCATTTGCCATTATACAAACTGATCACATCCCTTTCGTGTGGCTTAAAACTCATGCAGGTTCTAATCAGAGACTTTTACGATGGGCCCTGGCATTACAACAGTTCAATTATAGGATTGAGCATAAAAGAGAAAAAGATCACTGTAATGCAGACACTCTGAGCCGGCACCCATACACTGAGTAATATTTATTAAGTTTATAAATTCTATATATTAAAATGGTATTATTTGTGTGAAAAGTGTATATTTTTATATTTATTTATTGTCTGTATTAGAATAAGAGAAAAAAATATGGAAATAACTGTGAAATGTTAAATTATGATCTAGAATTTTTTGGTTGCAAATTTATAAATATTTTTGAAATTGTGTTAATTCATATGAAAAGTTGTTTCATTTGGTAGGGAGAAAGTGTCAGATGTTTATTTGTTTTGTATCATGTTAAACGTAGATAAAAAGAGAAAAAAAATCTGTTAATTGTATTGGTATTTGTGTAAAATTACACTGGTTATAATTTTGTCTAGAAGTTGAGGAAATTTTGTGTGTGTTTAAAATCATAGTAAATTAGTGTAAATTTTATATAATGTGATTCATGTATATGTATTACTTGCATGGTGTGAATTCCTGTGTTTTCGCGTACTTCAAAATTTTGTTAGTAAGAGTTTAAAATTTAAGGAATTTTAGTTAAGGTGGCACATTGCTGTGATGGATTAGGAAGGGGGGAGAGATGGCATGTATGTGACAACGTAACAGGTTAATCCTGAACATTTGAATTAAAAGAAAAACATTTGGTGTTTAATGGAACTTGTCACAGATGTAAATTTTCGTCAAGGACCCCGTTTGGACATGTCCAAAAATTGGAGGGGGTAGGAGTCTGTAACGACCGAAGAAATCTATGGCCTAGCCTGACTCGTGAGTTGCTGGCCTAGAGTTGTCCAGTTTTGTCCATGGTTTTGTCGCCTAGCTTCGGAGGTTGACTGCCATGTAAGCCGTGTAATCGAATCGAAAGGACAGTTTTCGATATGCAAAGAGACTGCAAGAGATTTTAGTTGGCAGGTCAAAAGAAGTGAATCGAGCTGAACTGAGAGAGATGCAGAGATAGTTGAACAGACGATGTTGAGCGGAAAATGGTGTGCGCGTGAACAGTATAATATGGTTGTGTACGCTGAGGTTTTGATGGCAGAGTGTAATGTTTTTAAATTGTTCATCTTATTTTAACTTGTGTATCAACGATGCCCAATAAAAGTGCTGGATTGTCATGCAATTGATATATGTTATTGATGTTTAATATAGCGTTTTAATGCATGTATACATGCATTTACAGTTTATTTACAGGGACACTCAAAAGAATTCTGTTAGATTACGGTGTATGGAGAAAAATCGTTTTCAGTGCGCACTTTAACAAAGTTACACTATTTCAAACATTTTGAAAGTGATATATATCGCTGACGTGCACTACAAGATGCTTACTATAGATTATTTCTGATCAGATTGTTATGTATTTTTGTGTTTGTATTGATATGTTAAATTCCATTGAAAAAATTAAATTAGCGTTTTTTTTTTTAATAGACATTTATACATATTTTTAAGCACTAACGTTAGTTAAACTTTGTGTAAATATTCTATTTTTTTAATCAAGTTTATTTACACAAAGACTAATTGAACACTAAACTGTTTAATTACCTATCGCAACCTTTAAAGCGGATAAGTATGATTATACCTTGTGCATTCAAAAACATGCAACAATTAATTCAGCTTTTATATACTTTAATGCTTTAAAATTGTGAAGTCGGATGTTACATTAACGTTTAATGATACTTTCTTAATAGCACTTAATGAATATTAAGAAAACATTTCCAAACTTTGTAAATCCATTAATTTGATCATTATACATTTCATGAAGATATTACGTGATAATTTTAAAAGGGTAAATTACGGTTAAATGTTTAATATAGAACGTTTCGGGCATATTTGTAGCGACTTGTTAAAATTAATAGAACATTTTATGATTACGACAACATGTTATAATTTCCAACATGTTTTATTTCGAAGCATGCATGTAAAAAATTCCAAATTAGGTGGATAAAAAGAAAAAGTAAATGTTTTTTTGATATCTAAGACAATTTGCGTAGTTGTTCTTTAATATCCATGGAATTGGGGAAATGAAACAGTGTCACAATCACTATAGTCGAATATCTGCATAGTTATATGAAGCTTACTCTTCTATGAAATCACCCTTACCACTGTCTGTAGAAAGCAATATATACTTGTGTCCAAAATTTAAGCAACAAACATAAACTGTTAATTTTCGAACACTTGTGTATGCAAAAGAAAATAATATAAACATCAGGTGTAGCAAATATGTACTATTCCTATTTGCTAGTCGACATTTGGGGACTCTATTGAAAAGACACCGTGATTGTTGTTTTGTGACAAGTAACCAGGTGACGTTAAAATGAAGTCGCCTTGTGATTCTCATGTGACAGTCATTGGAAGACTGAATTTTGATATCATCGTGGCGTTTAATTATGACGAGTCACAAATAATGTCCCAATGAAGTCACATGGTGACATTCATGTGACTGAAACTCTACTCTTGCGTTACTATTACGTCCCTTTGTGAAAAGTTACCAGATGATTTCATTTTGCTGTAACTTGGGAACTCGTCACAAAACAACTATCATGGTGAATTTACAATGGAATCTCCAAATGAAGGTCACATGAGAGTCAGAAGAGGACTTCATTGTAAAGTCACCTGGTGACTTGTCACAAAGCATCAATCATAGTGACTTCTCTGTAGACAGACCAAATGTCAGTAACAATGAGACAAATGAAAAATATATCATATAAGTTCATTGTAGTCACCATGACATTTGTGACGTCAAGGAGATATCACATAGGTGGGCAGTGCTGCTAGGGTAGCGCCTATTTCCTACACTTGCCGTTTATGTAATTTTCTTTCGAGCACTTAAGTTTTCGGAAATTAGCAGTTTCTCCGCAGCATTTAAGTACTTTTTAGTTTGATGACATTTGAAAGAAATGAAAATTTTAAATAATACTCTTTGCTGATAAAAATTTCCTTTTGTAAATCTCTCCGAAGAGTTTATAATACTTTACAAGATATTTCAAGTTTTCTCCAGATCTCGTTGTCATTTTTAAAGCAGTCATTTTTAAAACAGATTATGTGTTTTTTTCTCATTCCTCATTTAATTCAAATGATTCATTAAAACATTGCTCACGTTTAATTTGATAATTTGTCTTGAAATTTCCTCATCCGAAGAAGATGGAACAGATTATCGATTTCTTTTAAGTAAGGTTATTTTCAGATGAATCTTTGTAAAGACGAATCGACATCCGTATCTCAGTTTAAAAAATAATAAAAGAGGATAGCGACATTTCATCAGCAGTTTAAATATCCACATACTCTGATTACAGTTTTGTTATTGTTTTGCTAAACTGTTGCAGAATACAACAAACACTGATGTCAGGAATACGTATCTCAATACTCTGTAAATTTATAGGACTATAAACTACACATCTAACCTCACCCAGAAAAAGGAATTGATTAAAACTACAAAACATGTTTTGTCGAGTACATTTTGGTTATTTTAGCAAAATTCAAGTAAAATTGAACCATTTTACTTGAATTAACAAAACATTTTTTGCTGACGATACAATTTTTTTTTTTTGGAATTGCAAAAAAAATTTTTTTTTGCTGATTCAAACAAAATTTCCATTGACCTATATTTAAAAAAAAGTTTTGTTGGGTCAACCAAATTTTTGTTGATTCAACAAAACTTTTTTCTGGGTGCTTTACCCTTTTCAATTTCTAAAATTGTTCTTAATGCAATTGCATTGTTTTTCAATTTGTCTTCTAACTCTTACAACCATTATCGTGCTCACACACTACCGAGTTATTAATAATAATTTCAATGTTATACTTGCAGAATCAAAAAGTTATCCAATATGATCCATATCTCAATATAATAATCAAAGTAGTTGTACAAACTTTATGTTAACTTACCGTATTGCACTTATACAAAATCGTACAGCCAGTTCTCGGCAAAACTTAGCATGGAAACCACCAAAATTGGCATAATTTAAAAGGAAATTCACAGGAATTGTACCGTTATAATTAAGAATATATCTATGTATGATACACTGAATTACAGCAGGTATTTATACATTGTAAATTTTATACAATGTTGACAATACTTCAATCCTTTTCTATTAATTTTATCTAACAATCTACCATGAACAGTTTCGTTAAAAACTTGTGAAGCTATAGTGTTTTTATGCTAAAAATACTAATTTTTCCCCTTGCCGTATTTTTAGAGCTGAACACTGGATAACGACATAGCAACATATGCATGGAAATTGAAAATAATTTATATATTGTGAAATCGGAATTTTGATTATCTGCGCAATGGTTTTTCGATTCCTGATCTCCGAACTCTTCAATGTGAACACGTCTGTATAACATGCTCAAACTAGATTATTTAAGCCAGATTAATTGAGATTTTCAAAGCAGGGTCATATTAAAGAATGGGTACTAATGACACAGGACCCCAGGCACGTAGTACCGCTACCTTCGGAAATCTTTATTTAACACATATTTTCTGTCTTAAATGCAAAATGTACTATTTGGAATAAGTGATGAAAGTGTTCCCTGATTCCCAAAAGTGATTAGTCGTACTCCGTTATAACTTGCTGTACCCGGACTTCGGCGCATCCACTGATTTGAGATCCTATCAACATTCAGCTAAGCTGTTTCTGGAGTTTGGGCTGCCGTAAGTAACGTGGTCTAACGCAACATAGCCATATTTCGCAACCGTTGTGTATTTTAAACGATCTGTCAGGTACGTGGAATGTTACCTTTTCGAAAGTGGTACGCTCATACTACCATACAGTCTCAGTATGAGATCGTCGATCTACTACGCATTTCATCTTCGGCGCATCCACTGATTTGAGATCCTATCAACATTCAGCTAAGCTGTTTCAGGAGTTTGGGCTGCCGTAAGTAACGTGGTCTAACGCAACGTAGCCATATTTCGCAACCGTTGTGGATTCTAAACGATCTGTCAGGTACGTGGAATGTTACCTTTGCGAAAGTGGTACGCTCATACTACCATACAGTCTCAGTATGAGATCGTCGATCTACTACGCATTTCATCTTCGGCGCATCCACTGATTTGAGATCCTATCAACATTCAGCAAAGCGGTTTCAGAAGTTTGGGCTGCCATAAGTAACGTGGTCTAACGCAACGTAGCCATATTTCGCAACCGTTGTAGATTCTAAACGATCTGTCAGGTACGTGGAATGTTACCTTTGCGAAAGTGGTACGCTCATACTACCATACAGTCTCAGTATGAGATCGTCGATCTACTACGCATTTCATCTTCGGCGCATCCACTGATTTGAGATCCTATCAACATTCAGCTAAGCTGTTTCAGGAGTTTGGGCTGCCGTAAGTAACGTGGTCTAACGCAACATAGCCATATTTCGCAACCGTTGTGGATTCTAAACGATCTGTCAGGTACGTGGAATGTTACCTTTGCGAAAGTGGTACGCTCATACTACCATACAGTCTCAGTATGAGATCGTCGATCTACTACGCATTTCATAAGAATAAACTGTAAAATATTAACATCATTTTACTATTAACAATATTTTGCGGTGTTCAAAAATTTTTTCTGGACTCAAAATTTTTCTCCGCTCTACAAATTGTACCGTCCTGCAAATTGTACCGCCTCTGAGCTGTGGCGCATATATATATATATATATCATAAGTATTGCTAGCACACCATATAGAATACAAATGCAGTAAAATATTGGTTTTATCAGATGAAAGAATTTACGAACACTTAAAGAGAAGACAGAGTAGACAGACAATAAAATTTAACTGGCAGTAGAGGAAGTTGGGCTTCGCTGACAGTTTGTCATGAAGAGAAGAAAATGGAAAAATGGATAAAAAAGCATTAATAAGGACAAAATATGTGAGATGTATAAAGTCGAAGAATACTATTGAAATTTATTGGTATCAGTTTCCTAAATGGTGTTGCAATGTTCCATCACTTTGCTTCATTTTCTTCATCTTTCTTTTTGCAATGTACAACTTTGTCGTCTTTTCTTCTTATCAGCAATGTCAGGAAATACCGTTATCTATACTACTAATCTGTTTATGAGATCATGAATTTCTAAAATTTGATTTAATACATCTACTTCAGTCTTTATTTTCTATGTTGTATGCAGGAAAATATTCATCTACATTTTGTTGTTTTACTTTCTTTATCTTTCTTTTCACAGACTATAGTTTTATGTTCTGTCCAGTTATTTCCATTTTCTTCTTATCAACAACGCTAAAAAATACTGTGCTCTTGAGCTGTACTCTTGAGCTGTTTGAGAGATCGTGAATTTTTATCATCTGGTTAAATAAATTTTTTTTCAGTCTTTATATTCTTAATTGTATGCAGGAAAATAATTATAATTTTTTTGTTCTTTTACTTGATTTACCTTACAATATATTTTATCAATTTATGTACATCATTCTTCAAATAAACATATATTATTTTTATATTATAAATGTTTTAGAAATATTTTAAGAAAATTGTAACATAAGGAATATGACATGTATAACAGGTTGGATTACTATGAAAAAAAAATATATTTCACAACATTGCAGTACCTGATATATATTCATATACATATGTATAAATATATAAATTTAACGTATACATACATACATACATATATATATATATATATGTGTGAATATGTGCATTTGTGTGTGGGGGGACGATTTTCTACATATGTATTACCATCACAATTGAAAGTATCAGTGTTATTTCGGAAATTATAAAAGGACTTTACAAAAATCCTTTATAAATATTTATGTCTCATGTTGATATATAAAAAATCTGTGTTAGCTTAATTAAAAGTACTAAATAAATATTCCATTTACCGACATGAATATAGTTTCGTATTTCCTTAACATGTAAAGTTTCATTTTATCAAATACTGTATTTTATTCGTTCAGCTGCAAGTTTGCGACATTTAACCGAACGGAAATAAATGAGCCACAACTTTTAGATAAGTCCAAAGTAACGGACCGGATTACGCCGTAATTTAGATCATTTTCTCCCTTGCTACAATGTATAGCTTTGTGTTCTGTCCAGTTGTTTCCATTATGTTCTTATCAGCGATGCCTTAAAATACCGTGATCAATACCGTTCAGCTGTTCAAGTGTTCGTGAATTCTTTCATCTGATTAAACCAATATTTTACTGCCTTTGTATTGTATATGGTGTGTTGGCAGTATTTATGATATATATACATATACGTATGTACATGTACGTACGTATATACATATACCTATGTATGTATATTATAAAATGACTCTGAAAAAATCCTGTATAAAAATTTGTTTTATTTTAATGTATCAAAAGACAATAGAAATTAAAAAAATTACAAATCTGTTTTATCTTAATTAAAAATAGTAAATAAGCATACCATTTACCAACATAAATATAGTATCGTATTTCCTTAACAAGTACAGTTTGATATTATCAAATATAGTATTTATTCGTTTAACTGCAAGTTTATGACAATAAACAGAACAAAAAAAATTAGCAACTTTTCGATAAATCCAATGTGACGGACTGGATTACGTCGTAATTTAGGTCATTTTCTCCCTTGCTGCAACGCATAGCTTTGTGTTTTGTTCAGTTGTTTCTCTTACGTTCTTATCAGCGATGCCTTACAATACCGTGATCAATATCGTTCAGCTGTTTAACGCTAGTTAAATTTGATTGGCTCGCTACTCTCTACTGATTGGCTAATGAAGTTATCAGTCCAATCCAATACTATTCTTTTCTATTGCAGTACAAATGTGCTAGAGTTATATATTTTTTCCTGACTCCTCTATAATGTGATATATATTTACTCATATACAGGGAATGGTGTTGACTGCAACTGGGAATCCCATTGAAACACTCAACTGTTTACTGTTTTCTGTCCTTAAATAAGATGATTTAAATTTAGTGATGTCATTGGTTCTCTAGTGCGCCACTCTTCCATGACTTAAAACAACAACAACAACAACAACGACAAAAATATGAATATTTTCCTGCATGCAACATAGAGTTTAAAGACTGAAGAAGATTGACTTAATCAGATCAAATAAATTCACGATCTCTTAACCAGCTCAATGGATCAAATAAACAGCGATATTTTCCGGCATTGCTGATGAGAAGAAATTAGAAAGAAGTGGACAGAAAACACTGCTATAAACTGTAAAAATGACGCAATCTTCTAAATTATGGCGTAATCCTGTCCGTTACTTTAGACTATTTAAAGTTACGACTAATTTGTTAAATGTCGTAAACTTGCAGTTGATCAAATCAAATTATGTATGGAATTGAAATGCATTTTCACTTGTAAATGAAGTATAAAACTAAATTCATATCCGGAAGCGGAATATGTATATTTTATTTTCAATTAATATAAAACGTATTCGTAGTTTTTTCGATTTTATTATATTTTCTATTAATGCTTTTTATATAACAAATCTAGATACTCTATTCCATGATCTTTAATATTGTCCAAAATAGCACTGATACACTAGCTGATCAAAAGTATCCGGACACTTTCAATTTAGACGTTTTGTCGAATATATAGAAAAATATTTGACGAAGTCTTCTGGAACTTCAGGATTGTGAAGAACATGAACGACTTCATATTTTACAGCAAAGGTTTATTTAAGCGGGCAAATAGTGGAAGAAGAACAAATTTAAAAAAAAGCATAATACTTGCGATCACCCTGCAAAACAATATGCCCGAAACCTCTGTAGCTGTAGCAGATCACTATGTGTGTAATTTACAATATTTGTATAAATTTGTGTAAGAATAGTACGTATATTCCTGGAAATATATAGAGTTTCTTTAAAAAATGCAAAGCATTTCCTCATGTTTTTTTGTTTATACCATTCAGGGTTTACAACCAAATTTAACGCCACTTTCAGAAAACGTGACAAAATACAGTAGACATAATATATTGCAATTGGAATGTAAATATATTATTTATTTGATGAAATATGAGCATTTGCAAGAAATAATTTATGACTACGCATGCGTGAAAGATACCATTTTTGCATGTTTTAGTAGTCTACTATACAAGGTAGCTCATTCAAAAGGCCAGTTGAATATCGTGAGAATGTAGAAAGGTATCGACGATTTAGGGAGCTGAACCACAGTTGCTTTCTAAATGCAGCTTAGTGATAATTAATTTTCCGCAAATAAATTTTTTTTTTTTTTTTTTTTTTTTTTTTGTTTGCCATTTTCTACTGATTTAGTTCTGCTCGGAAGACGATCCCACTCCAACAAAAATGAATTATCGAAATCAATAATCTGCTAAAATTCTACGCAAGGTCAAACGTGGGTTAAATACATTTTTCCTTCGTTGGATGTCAGTTAATAAAAAATGACAATTTTTGGAAAATCCTTTATCATACAGGTATTTTTTTACAAAACAGATGAAATTCAGCTCACTATATCGTCGATATCTTAATCAATTTTCACGACATTTGGCTGGAATTTTTATACGATTTGCTCAACATAGTTTAATACTAAATTATGAAAAAGAAAAGGTTATCGTTCGCGCAGGTTCCGTTAAAAATCGTGTCATAAAAATGCTCATATTTTATAAAATATGTCTTATATTTACATGTATATTAAATATTTTATGTTAATTGCTGTATATTGTTTCTGCTTCATTTTGTCAAGTTTCCTGAAAATGGAGTTTGGATGAAACCCTGTATGTTATAAACAAAGAACATTGGGATTGTTTTTTTTTTTTTTTAAAGAAACTTTTAATATCTTTATGAATGTACATACCATTCTTACACAAATGAGCACAAATGTTATATAGTACCACATACTGAACTACGTACTACAGCTACAGATCATTTCGAGCATTTTACTTTACAGGGTGATCGCAATTATTATTTTTTTAATCAATTACTTTTTGGTTCCTAATTGCAATTTTGGCTAAACCTTCACTGAAAGATATGAGAAAATCATGCTACGAGTATTTATATTCCTGAAGTTAAACAAGAATTTATCAATTATTTCTGTAGATATTCGATAAAATGTTTAAAACTGTCATATTTTGATCAGATAGTGTACTTTATATTATGAGGATAATATACATGTGTGTACACATTCGCAAACACACACAGTTATATACATACAAGGTGTCCAGAAATACTGATGTGTGCTTTATTTATGTTTATTGTTGCAGATACGTAGGCATCGTAAAATGTAAAATTATTCAAAATAACTCAGGAATTAAATTTATGTTGATGAAATAACCTTGCAAATAATTTTCACAAAATTAAACTTTGTAAATTTTTAAACCCTCCTTGGTTTCCATAAAGTATATTTAGAAAACATTGCTCCATGCTCTGACAAGTAAAACAGTTAAAAATCAATTCTTCTACTAAAAAAATTCAGAAGTTTTCATATTTTGAATTATATAAAGTATCGGAGCTTTCTGGCACTAAACACGGACTGTTTAAACAAATAAATGTAACTTTCAAAAATTAATACCTGAGCTACTTCATCAACATAATCTTAATTTCTACCTTATTTGACACTTTTGTAATTTGAACTGCCTATGTATATTCAACAGATAAAAAAAAGATAAAGGTTTCAATGTTTTGGGTTCACCCTGTATATTTATAATAAGTATTGCAAATTCGCATGATATTTCTTTTTATAACATATTCGACTTGTTTTGATAAAAACTGTAAAAATCTTATATTATAACAGTTCAAAAAAGTATTTTTATAACATTTATGATATAAACATACAATATGTTTCATGTTACAAATAAAATGCAGAAAATGCTAAAATATAGTATTGCAAGAGCTAGAATATAAAAGAGAAAAATATTAGAGGAACACTTTTCTTTGCTACATATAGAATACCGACTGTAAAATATTGGTTTAATCAGATTAAAAGAAATTCACGAGTACTTAAACAGCTCAACGTTACTGATTATGGTATTTTCAGGCATCGCTGATAAGAACAAAATGGAAACAACTGGACAGAACACAAAACGTTATATATTGTAGCAAGGGAGAAAATGATCTGAATTACGGCGTAATCCGGTCCGTTACTTTGGACTTATCTAAAAGTTACGGCTCATTTGTTTTCGTCCGGTTAAATGGCGCAAACTTGCAGTTGACCAAATCAAATACTTTATGTAAGTAAAATGCATTTTCACGTACACAGAAAAAAAAAGATATTCAAGTCGAAAAATGGAGTATCGATTTTGCATTTTCAGTTATTTTGAGGCTGTTTTGCAATTTTTAACTGAATCAGTTTCACTTTCTTCTATCTTTACAAGATTAAAGTATTGAATGCATGAAAATTTTCCACTTTCGGTTTTTAGGGTTTTAAAAGATCCTGAATACGATTTGACAGTTTTTAGAAAATGTCTGTCTGTAAGTCTGTCCATCTGCGTGTATGTCTGTCTGTATGTGACAAAAGTTTTGTCACAAAAACTACAGCACAGAATGTAATAAAATTTTAGGTACAGTTTGATATAAATTGGTGTTGATTATTTTTTGGTGTAAATTATTGAACAGGCAGCTATGCTACATTTTTCATGCTTTTCACGATAGCTATATCTCAAGAACTACTGCATGGATTTGTTTCAAACTTCCCGTTCAGTTAGATGTTGACATAAATTGTTCATTATTAGGTTTTGGTGTAAATCATATAATAGGTGGCGGGACTATGCTGCATTTTGGGATTCTAAAATGCATAATCAAAATAAAAATACACTTTTTGAAGTATTAACATGTATGAGGTAGAAGAAAAGTTTGGGACTGGCACATCCAACTAGTTCTATTTGCATTGTTTTCCCTATTAATATTTTTGTTGATAAAAAAATCAGTATAGATCGTTTTCTAATTTTAATAAATATATTATTGTTTTTACTTTTACCGATCGTTTACATTTTTATCTTAATAGTAAGAAAGCATTTTTTCTCAAATATTGTTTCTACTGGCTTTATCTTTGCTATAACTTGGGCAATACTGGTAATATTTTCATGAAATTCTGCCTTAGCATTGATGTGTTTACATTTTGAAAATATCGCCGCAATATTCATAAAAAATGTTTCGTTATTTTATTGGCAATAATTGTATGATATATTATCGTTTTCTTGCAATTATTTTCATGTAAGCCTAATATTTCTGTAATATTTGGCATTTCATTGTAAATGTTTCCTTATTTTATTGGCAATATTTTTATGTTTTATTGTCGTTTAATTGCAAATATTTCGCATGTAAGGCTAATATTTCTGTAGCATTGGGCATTTCATCGTAAATATTTCCAATGTAATTCCAATTATTTAACCGATTTTTGTAAATTGTTAGAAGTATTTCTGATGAATAGAATTTTGGCATAATATTGGGCTTCAATATAATTTATAATGGTTTGATACTATGGTGCTGAGTTAAAAATATATAACTTCTTAGACTTAATCAAGCGACTACAAAATGCGACATTAGTAGCTGCTTTTAACTGTTTTGCGGCGTTTTTGACCATTAAGGAATTTCAGTAGTTTTATGACCAGTAAATCCGAAAGGTAATTTTTGCTTCATTTAATCGCACAAATTCTGTTAGTTTAAAAAGTTAAAAAAGTTACTGTGTAGCATGCGGGTTCATACTGCACCGGTCTGGTTCAGTCAATACACGGATCTAAGTTTTAACAATGTTTATTTAAAATAAACGGAAGGGGTTAGTGGCAGAGTATCTATCGATTTTGCCTAAACGGAACAGTATCTCCCAAAGAAATCTATTATAAAAATGTATTTCACTTTGGATAACTATCAAAATTACTTGAGAAGAGTTTAATTAATCAAAAATTCACTTGCGCAGAGATTACTGACGAGATACTTCAATATGAAATCCAATACACACAGGATGCTCGTCGCTGAAATGTAGAATCACTAGCAAACTCTGTTAAATACAAGATAAACTTTCAAACAATGGTAGAAATCAATGGCTGCTGAACAACTTTATTGAAGCTAATATGCTTAAACTATCTTACCAATGATGAGACGAGAGCTATCTTTACTTTACTCAATCTCCACTTCTGAATATAAACACTGGCTTTGTGGCTAAAGAGGTCTAAACTTCCTTTAAGGCGAGATCCGACCAAATCCGAAGAAACACACATTCACATCTGCTTATATACGATTGCTGACTGACCAGAGAAGCAAAAATTTGCATAAATACTCTACGAAACGCTAAAACCCCACAAATTCCAAAGGCTACATGCATTCATCGAAAATTAGAGTAAAATAAAGTATAGATGTCTCTGGTGCGCACAAAAATGCTAGCTTGTGAAATCACGTCTACAATCAAAACACTAGAAGGGCTTTATGTGACAGTTGCTAGTCCACTACAACTGGTAGAAAAAAAAATCAGAATTTCTGAGGACGCAATATGTGACGTATATGCGACGCTCGTCACAAAGATATTCAGGGGCTTTTATTGACTGCCAACTGAAATTTGCTGTAATTCCAATATATATGTTTGCCCTTTTCTAACCAATCTGAGCATTAACTTTTGCCACAATAGATCCCGGCACTGCGATCCCAAATCCTTGAGTAAGGAATTTTTAACTGAATCCGTTTCGCTTTCTTCTATCTTTACAAGATTAAAGTATTGGATGCATGAAAATTTTCCACTTTCGGTTTTTAGGGTTTTAAAAGATCCTGAATACGATTTGACAGTTTTTAGAAAATGTCTGTCTGTAAGTCTGTCCATCTGCGTGTATGTCTGTCTGTATGTGACAAAAGTTTTGTCACAAAAACTACAGCACAGAATGTAATAAAACTTTAGGTACTACTTAGATTATATCAGGTTTTGCTACAATAGTTTTTATTTAAATAAGAGGCCAACATCTTGTCTGAAGATTATTGCGCTGGCCATTATTAAAAGTGCAGAGTTTGATCCTATTACTTACCCATCATACGTAGTATAGGGAAAGTCTTGTAATCGTTTTGAAAATCGAAAATTTTTTTTTGACGGATTTACACGTTTCAGACACTGGAGATTCCAAAAATCATATTTTTATAAAAAAAATTTTGCCGTCCGTCTGTGTGTCTGTGTGTCTCTGTGTGTGTGTGTCTGTGTGTGTGTCTGTGTGTCTGTAAACGCTCTATCTCCCGAAAAAATTGAGATAGACACTTGCAATTTGGTATGTACTTATTATGTAATAATGGGAAGAAGCCTATTTCATTTCAATAACCTCGATTAACCACAACTATTTTTTTCGGACTCTCGAAATATTCGTTCTGATAAAAGGTATATAAAAATTTTCGAAATTGTTTATTTTAAGAAATGAATATAAAAGACAATAAAAATACATAAATTTTGCATAAAGCATGAAGTCGATCGGATAATTAGTTGCTGAGATATTTGTAATCCTATTTTCCACACTCTTCGATTTTTCATGACCCTGTATTTTATCCAAATTTCACTTCAAAGATATATTTTAATTGGAAATTTGACGCTTAATCAGATGCAATAAACCGCTAGTTAATAGGATTATTATTTTTGGAGTTATAAGGAAAAACCTGTTTCAAGCAATTCAGTAATCGAGCCTATAAAGTTATGACGTCATCAAGCCACGATTTTATTTGAATTGCTATGCATTTTATAAGTAGTTTACACATTTTTGTTTTAATATTTTACATTATGCATATCCATGATGGGTAAGTATTACGGTGGCCCCCAACGACTAGTTTCCGATTATGATGGTTTGCAATCAGTCAATATCAAACGAGGGTAAAATCAGGACATTTTAAAAACATATTTTGTATTATTGAAATCATTACAAAACCTGTGATGTTGTGTTAAAATCATTATTTGATGACAAAAAAAAAACTTTAAGACGTTACAGAGAAGAATAACATTACACTCGAGAACATACAAAATATTATTTCGGCTAACTTTGAAATAATTTTCGTTGTCAAATAGATTGTTTCTATGTTATGCGTACAGGCTATACATCAGGTTATGCTAAAATAGTTTTTTCTTTAAATAAGAGGCCAACACCTTGTCAAACGATTATTGCGCTGGCCATTATTAAAAAGTGTAGAGTTTGATCCTATTTCCGATTATGGTGGTTTGTAATTAGTCAATATCAAACGAGGGTAAAATCAGGACATTTTAAAAACATATTTTGTATTATTGAAATCATTACAAAACCTGTGGTGTTGTGTTAAAATCATTATTTGATGCCAAAAAACCTTAAGACGTTACAGAGAAGAATAACATTACACTCGAGAACATACAAAATATTATTTCGGCTAACTTTGAAATAATTTTCGTTGTCAAATAGATTTTTTCTATGTTATGCGTACAGGCTATACATCAGGTTATGCTAAAATAGTTTTTTCTTTAAATAAGAGGCCAACACCTTGTCAAACGATTATTGCGCTGGCCATTATTAAAAAGTGTAGAGTTTGATCCTATTTCCGATTATGGTGGTTTGTAATTAGTCAATATCAAACGAGGGTAAAATCAGGACATTTTAAAAACATATTTTGTATTATTGAAATCATTACAAAACCTGTGATGTTGTGTTAAAATCATTATTTGATGCCAAAAAACCTAAAGACGTTACAGAGAAGAATAACATTACACTCGAGAACATACAAAATATTATTTCGGCTAACTTTGAAATAATTTTCGTTGTCAAATAGATTGTTTCTATGTTATGCGTACAGGCTATACATCAGGTTATGCTAAAATAGTTTTTTCTTTAAATAAGAGGCCAACACCTTGTCAAACGATTATTGCGCTGGCCATTATTAAAAAGTGTAGAGTTTGATCCTATTTCCGATTATGGTGGTTTGTAATTAGTCAATATCAAACGAGGGTAAAATCAGGACATTTTAAAAACATATTTTGTATTATTGAAATCATTACAAAACCTGTGATGTGTTAAAATCATTATTTGATGCCAAAAAACCTAAAGACGTTACAGAGAAAAATAACATTACACTCGAGAACATACAAAATATTATTTCGGCTAACTTTGAAATAATTTTCGTTGTCAAATAGATTGTTTCTATGCTATGCGTACAGGCTATACTTCAGGTTATGCTAAAATAGTTTTTTTCTTTAAATAAGAGGCCAACCACCTTGTCAAACGATTATTGCGCTAGCCATTATTAAAAAGTATAGAGTCCTCTTTCGGATCCTCTTTCCGATTATGGTCGTTTGTAATTAGTCAATATTAAACGAGGGTAAAAACCGGACAATTTAAAAACATATTTTTTATTATTGAAATCTTTACGATAGCTGTGATGTTGTGTAAAAATCATTATTCGCAACATTTAACGAATTTAACTGTCAAACTCCAAATATATGCGCTGGATGATATTACAAGTGTATTAAGTATTGAAAAAATGATCTTACTGAAAATTAGTTTAACAGACGAAACAATTTCACACTGCAAAAAATTTTGGTCAAACATGACGGTACATATCCTCTTTCCGATTATGGTCGTTTGTAATTAGTCAATATTAAACGAGGGTAAAAACCGGACAATTTAAAAACATATTTTTTATTATTGAAATCTTTACGATAGCTGTGATGTTGTGTAAAAATCATTATTTGCAACATTTAACGAATTTAACTGTCAAACTCCAAATATAAGCGCTGGATGATATTACAAGTGTATTAAGTATTGAAAAAATGATCTTACTGAAAATTAGTTTAACAGACGAAACAATTTCACACTGTAAAATATTTTGGTCAAACATGACGGTACATATACTGGCAACTTTGTGACTAGTATATATACCATAATTTAACTGGACGGTAAATGTACCGTAAAATATTTAGTATATGTACCCGTTACACTCCCCCCTCTCCTCAGGCATGCACGCATTACGTAACAAGAGCAAGAGCATCTCTTCAGGGGTTGCTGTACACCGAGGCGGACTACCAGCGTTTTCCTGATAATTATTCTACGGTATAAATAGCAGTTTTTTACTGAAAAACAATCATTTTACGGTATAAATACCGTTTCAAATCGAAATGACACATATACGGTTTTTTACGCTTAATATACCTTAGAAGTACGGTACTGATACCGAAAAGAGTGAAAACGGTACAAGTACCGTTAATTTACGGTACATCTACTCAAATTTTACGAAAAGTTTTTACAGTGCATTAGTAGTTCATTTATCAAGTAGATCATCAAAATCTGAAAAAAGTAAGATTAGATACCTGCTAAATTTTAAGGCTAACATTAAATAAAAGAAGTAAAAAGTAGTCGATGTTTAACTGTAGGATTCATATTCCAAGTAAACAATTGTCATTTGCAAAAACAAACGTATGCCGTTCTAACTTTCTGTTTTCATATTCATAAAAATGACAAAATTAATTAAAAAATAATATTAAGTTGCATAATTATCATAATCATAAATATGCATAAATCAAAGCTTATATAACGCCATTATTCTTTTCTGAATAAGCCACCTTAAATGATCTGAAGAATAACTTAATTAATTTTGGCTCAGACAACTGCAATTCCTTGGCACGAGATTCAGTTTCACTTGCGCATTTTATATAACTAAATAAAGCCCTTAAGGGATTCCATTAAAATAATAAATCTTCATATTATAATAAATTACGATAACAACTATTTTTTTGTATTTCACTCAGTAAAGCTTTCAGTCAATTGGAGCAGTTTCTTTCTTAGAATATTAATTTGGTTTATTGTAATAATTATTAGTTTAGAAAATTTGTATAAAAGCTTTTGAATAGTTGGATAAATGTTACTTGATTTAATGTACTGTATATGAATTATAGTGAAATAGGGAGATTATTAAAATGTCATAATTGATTAGTTTATTCATAATAAATATAGGGCTAGTGATAGTTAATGATTGATAAAGGAATTTATTTCACCAAGCAGCTAAATTAAAATAACATGAGAATAATTTTTTATAATTATGTTTCACTTGCATTAAAGATTTTTTTTGGTATTTGCTTAATCTTTATAGACACTGTCGGTTTGTAGTCACATATGTAGAAACAATGCGTTTTAAAGCCTAAATAACAACTTTTAAAGATATCCTTATTTAATACAATTTCCAGTAGTAGTATAAAAGTAATAAACATCAAATTGTTAAAAAAAAGACTAATCTATATATTTAAAACAGAAGGCTTTTTTATTTTAGTCATCTGCCCTGAGCTGTCCGTCACACAGCCAGTTCTCAGAAACTGTCTAACTGAAATACAGTGTCTCACAAAAGTGATGGGACACTTGTGCTTTATAAAAAGAAACTGCAATAAAATAAATAAACAAACATGTGCAAAAATTTTTTGGGCGTGTTTCATATTTAAAGTTAGTAACAATTATTACATAACATATATTTTGTCAAAATATTAAAATATTAATTTAGTAAAAATACAATTGTTCAGAACGGAGCAAAAAATGGCTCACATAAGTGATGGGACACTTACTTTTCCATCAAATATTTATCCAAAAATTTTACTTTTTAAAAGGTTTTAATATTTTGTTGAATTTCCTTTTACTTTTAAAACATGATTCAATCTTTTTGGGATGGATTCGACTAATTTTTTTGTGATTTCTGGAGTGATTTTACCCCATTCTTCTTGAAGCACCGATTTTAGTTGTTGTTTTGAAGAAATGGTGTGTTTGCGAATTCTTGATTCCAATTCTTGCCAAATATTCTCTATGGGATTTAAGTCTGGAGATTGTGGTGGTGTTTTTATTATTTCAGGACAGTTATATAGCAGCCAGAGTCTAACGTTCAGAGCAGTGTGCTTGGGGTCATTGTCCTGGTAGAATTTAAAATCGTTATGAAGGTTCAATTTTCGTGCTGAAGATTTCAAATTTTGCTTTAAAATATCAATATACTTGTACTGATCCATTATACTGTCAATAAAAACAAGATTACCAACTCCAGCGGACGACATACACCCCCATACCATAACTCCTCCTCCACCATGTTTTACTCTTGGTACCATGTTCTGTTTGCGAAATTTTTCCCTGGGTTTTCTGCACACCAAGATTCTACCGTCAGAACCAAATATATTAAATTTACTCTCATCAGCAAATATAACTTTATTCCAGTAATCAGAATTCTTATTTATGTTGGATTTTGCGAAAGCTAGTCTGAGTTTTCTATTCTTTTCACTTACGAAGAATTTTTTCCTGGCTACTCTACCGTGATATCCGGCAGATCGAATTACCCTTCTAATAGTCTCAGGATTAACAATTATTCCATATAATGCTTGTAAATCAGCAGCAACTTTTGAAGCACTAATTCTTGGATTTTTTTTAATATTTCGAACGATAATTCGCTTTATTCCATTGGATAGCTTTGATGGTCGGCCAGGTCTTCTTTTATCCTGAATCATATGATTCTTTTTATATCGTTTAATGATATTGAAAACTGTTGAACGACTTAAGTTAACTGTTTCAGCAGTTTTTCTAATAGATTTTCCACGTTCAATATGCAAATTAATAACTAATTTTCGAATTTCAGGCGAAGTTTCTTTTCGTTTAGCATTCATGGCTACACAGAGCTAAAAAACACAAAAATTCCAAAACAAACTGGAGAGAAATACTGCAGACGATTTTATAAATTATTGCCAATTGCTTTTAAGTAAAAATAAAACCCCAAAAAATATTTTTATTGCTTATTTCAGACGATTTTTGTTGCATATATAATGGTGTCCCATCACTTATGTGAGCTATTTTTTGCTCCGTTCTAAACATTTGTATTTTTATTAAATTAATATTTTAATATTTTGACAAAATGTATGTTATGTAATAATCTTTACTAAATTTAAGTATGAAACACACCCACAAAAAAAATGTGTACATGTTTTTTTAATTTATTTGATTAGTTTCCTTTTGTAAAGCACAAGTGTCCCATCACTTATGTGAGACACTGTATATGAAATTTTGTGTACTTATAGCTGAATATCTACTATGAATCTCAAAATGATAAAATTGGAAAAAATTGTATTAATATAAAGAGATTAAAAAACTAAAAGTCTAACATCCTTTTCCTATTAAAGTTAAACATTTTTCGTTATAGCAGTTGCCAACAATTAAAAATCCACAATAAAATTCTATCTACAATAATTAATTTTATATTGAAAGATTTCCACGTGTAAAATGAAATAAAAAGTTTCACCAACTGAAAAAAAGATTAATATGACGTCATCTACTATATATATAAAACACAAACGGAAATTTCAATCCGTTCCTTTATAACTCGAGTTCCACTGTATGGATTTTGATGGAACTTGCACTGTTCGATAGATAATTTTTCAGGGAAGGTTTTAGTATATAACACAACGTTCTACGTAGATTAGTTATAGAATTATGATGGGAAATTCTGTTATTTTGGCCGAAAAGGTTACCATTAATAATTTTTTGGCGACCATTATCGTTGGTGAAAGAATTAAAACGGCTATACATGTCGAAATATAAAAGAATAAACTGTTACTAATTTTATTTTTTAAAAAAAGGTAAGAAAAGAAAAAAAAAAGAAAAGCAGTTTTGATGAGAGGTAATATTATAAAACGAAAATATTTAATTTAAACATGTTTGGGAATATTCGTAATGCTTAAAAAATTATTCAATGGGCAGGATTGCTATTGAAAAAAATATTTGGCGATTTATCTTTTGTTTTTGGCAATTTTGATTTTACTTTTGACCCCAAATAATTTGATTTTAAGCCAAAAGGTGTTTTTTTGTTGCAGAAAGTATTAAAATGGCTATACATCTCGAAAAATAAAAGAAAAAACTGTTACTAATTTTATTTTTAAAAAAAAAGAAAGAGAAAGAAAAGAAAAATAAAGAAAAATAGTTTTGATGAGTGATTTTAAGCCAAAAGATGTTTTTTCAAGTGTACGACAAAATTTGTGCAATATTTTTTTTTGGTACTTTTTGGTTATCCGGGCACCAGTTATATATATTCATGTATATATATACACGCACACTTTACACATATACATATGTATACATACATATATATATACACTTATATGTATGAAGATATATATATATATATACATATGTATATACATATATATTTATATATTTATATATGTACATATATCACTGGTGCCCGGCTAACCGAAAAGTACCTTTTTTTCCTTCAAATGTAAACGATATTAATAGTAATATACTTCTTTTTGCTTCTACCTTATATTGAAATATTGTTCCGGCTGCTTATAACTCGAGTTCTGCTGAATGGATTTTCATAGAACTTAAATTGTAAGATAGATAATTTTTCAGGGAAGGTTTTATTGTATAACATATCGTTCTACGTTATGGAATTATTATGAGAAGTTCTATAATCACATCAATCTGATTATGAAAGATTAGTCTTTTTAAAAGATTCTGCCGAATGGATTTTTACTGGGCGTATTTTTTGCGACTTGCATTGTTAAATAGATAATTTTTAAGCACGGTTTTAGTATATTTCATATCGTTCTATGTTAGTTTTAGAATTATGTGGAAAATTTCTGTAATCAGATGAACCCGATTATCAAAGATTAGTCTTTATAAAAACTTCTAAAAGATGGCTTTTGTTAGTTAATTTGTTTGCATTGTTAGTTCAATAAGTTTTAGTGATTGTTTTAATATATTGCATATAGTTTTATCGTTCTTTAGCAAACCCTAACTGCAAATTACCAAATAAAATAGTTGGTCCTTAACAGCTAAAATTTTGACTGCACATTAAAAAATATAATAGCGTAATGGCGTCATTTTTCAGTAATGTGGAAGGATATTCCAGGTAAATGTACAAATTGCTTTCAAATACAAGGTCAAATTAAACGATATATTTCGTTTGATTCAAGGTTCATTTGTAGAAACCGACCAGCGCAGCTTGCTAGTATTGGTAATAAAACGGAAATTTTCAAACATTTCTCAATAAGTTTAACGGACTTTTTCAAATGTCTGAGAATAGTACAAAGAGAGTATCAATATGAGTAATAGAGAATATAATTTTTATATAACTAAATAAAGCCTTTAAGGGATTCCATGAAAATTATAAATATTCATATTATAATAAATTACGATAACAACTATTTTTTATATTTACTCAGTGAAGCTTTCAGTCAATTGGAACAATTTCTTTCATAGAATATTAATTTGGTTTATTGTAATAATTATTAGCTTAGAAAATTTGTCTAAAAGCTTTTGAATACGTGGATAGATGTTACTTGATTTAATGTACTGTATCTGAATTATGGTGAAACAGCGAGTTTATTAAAATGTCACAAGTGATTAGTTTCTTCAAAGTAAATATAGGGCTAGTGATAGTTAATGATTGATAAAGGAATTTATTTCAACGAGTAGCTGAATTAAAATAACATAGGAATACAGTTTTATAATTATATTTCCCTTGCATTTTTTTGGTACTTGCTTAACCTTTATAGACACTGTAGGTTTGTAGTCACATAAAAGTAACATATGTGACAAGAAGACATTTTAAAGGCTAAATAACAATTTTTAAAGATTTCCTTGTTTAATACAATGTCCAGTAGTAGTATAAAAGTAATAAACATCAATTGAAACAAAAAAAAGACTAATTAGAATTAATATAACATGGATTTATATAAAACTAATAAATATATATAATAAATATATAGTTTCTAGTAATATAAGGACACAAGCGGTATACTCCATGCGCCAACGTTTTTTAAAACATAAATATTGACTTTTGAAAGTATAAGGTAAAGCCAGGAGAGATGGCGCGGTCGGAGAGATTTCGCACATAGAGGTTTTGGGGGAAGGAGTAGAGTGAGCGCGTAGTGAGCGCGCAGTGACTCCAGGCAGTTGTACAACACCAGTAGTGGAGTGTCTACTTGAAAGTGCAATTTGATTGTTTTGAGCGTCTAAGATAAAGCATTGCTATTTTGTTTTGTTTTCCCAAAGTAAGTGCTTGAATTTTCATAGCTATTGATGAGAATTTCCATACAACTTCAGTAGTACAAAATATTTTTAACTTAAACGATTTCTCTTAAGCTACTAATCTAGACTAACAATGTGAACATTAACGGTTCGTTTTAGTAGCGGCCATGTTTATATAAAAGGCCGCGCAATCTCTCCTACTGAAATTGGAGAGTCTGCTACTTAGGAGAGATGGCGCATTGTTTCCATTAGTTTTCATGCTAGGAGAGATTACGCAGCTTATTGTTAAATTTGCATAAAAAAATGAAAAATGAAAATGGACTAATTTTAAGTTAAACGTGTTATCAAATAACTTAATGTTATTTCGTAATCTTATCTTGACTTGCTTTTTCTGATTCTTTATTTTTTTTCCTTTAATTAAAATTTTTTAATCTTTTTTAAAATTATTTCTTTTTTCTGATTCTTTAATCATTAGGTTGAAATATTCACTTCTAATACAATAATACTTGTTCACAAAAACCTTACAACAATGTCATTTATGTGTAATAATTATTGTTAACAATTTAATTGTAGTTATTATTAGTTACAACCTCTCCTACTCATGTGTGCAATCACACAAACCCTGTAAGGACAGATTGCGCAAAATATCTTTCTTGGTTTTATTACAACTGTTATATTAAATTACAACATAACAACAAAAGAGCAATGGAAATGGATCAAAAACAAATGAAGTAAAAATTATTCATGGATAGTTTAGCAAAAAATTAATATTTATATTTTTTATTGTAATTCTTTTGAATTGTGCGCAGACTCTCCTAGCTTTACCTTATAGCGTCTAATGTCTAGTAATTCTATAAAAGTAATATAAATCACAATTATGAAAACAAAATAATTTAATAAAAAATAACAGAGAATATTTTACACATATGTGTGAGCGGCGTATATCGTACGCCAGTAATGACCTACAAATAAAAGTAGCCATAGTAGTGAGAGAGCACAAAAAAATACGAACATCAACATTAGCTAAACGTTGAGAGGTCTTTAGAAAGAGTGTAAATGTGATAGTAACGGATGGTGGGGTAAAGGCGCATATCTTAATCACATAATTATTTTGGAATTCGAAACATTTTTTTCACTGAGTGGAAAACTCTATAGCAAATACATGAAACAGCTGCCAAAAAATGGAATCTACAGCACTTGGAAGAGCAATCTGAAACGCAAATACTGTCTAGAATTAGTGGAGGCCAAAAAAGAGACCGAACCATGGACTGAAGACATAATCAAAAGATTACGGAATGTGATTAAATCTATTATCTGAGAAAGAAAATTGCTCATGATGTTTTGTTAACATTTGAAAACATACACTTTAAACATTGAAAAGCACAGAAATCAAAAATTTTATAGCATTCTGAAGAATATTTGGAAGTTTAGATTTAGCAAAAAAATCAACTTTCAAAGATACACTCCTTCGCATACGTTTGGTAGAAATGAAATAACAACAAAAGAGCTTTAAGCTTGATTTAGTGATTAAGTAACTGTTTATTTTCGAGGTCGATTTGCCTGCTCCCAATGTATCAATACCACGAGTGAAATTTAACCTACGCATCATTAATCAGTAAAGGTTTCACCTCGCGTTTGCCATTAAGGTAATTAGTGTAGCTCCTATCAGTTAAGTAATGTAGTAAATAGTACACGAAAATGATGGAGAACCTGAAACAAAATGTTACGTTTGATTAGATTTTTTCGTACTTGCTTAAGAGCCTACATCAGTCACGCGAAAAAACGCGCAAGCTAGGGAAGGTTCTTGCGCGATTTCTCGCTCGCATTTTAATATTTTTAAATGATTTTTTTTTTTTTTTTGCTGCATAGGATAGCTGAGGTCGATTTGTAATGTTCTTAGTTTTTACTTCTTTGATTTTGGTTTCAGTTTTTTTATATAAGGGTACTTTCACTTTCAGAACCGGTTCCAACCGGTTCCGAAATTAGAAATGTCCGCTTATAAAAAAACTGTAACTAAAATCGAAAAAGTAAAAACTAACAACATTACGGATCTACCTCAGCTATCCGATACAAAAAAATCATTTAAAAATATTAATGCGAGCGAGAAATCACGCAAGAAACTTCCCATAGACTTAACATTAGCTTGAGCGTTTCTTCGCGTGACTGGCGTAGGCTCTTAAGCTTAAAGACACGGCCGGTTTTGTAGTCACATAAAAAGTCACATATGTTGCAACAAGACATTTTATAGCCTAAATAGCAACTTTTAAAGATATCCTTGTTTAATACAATGTCCAATACTAGTATAAAATTAATAAATATATATATATATTTTAAAGATTAATTAGAATTAATACAACACGGACAGTTTGTAGTAATATAAATACACGAGCGGTGTACTCCATATGCCAACGTCTTTTAAAACATAAATATTGACTTTTGACGGTATAGAAGAATAGCGTCTAATGTCTAGTAATTCTATAAAAGTAATTAGAAATCACATTTATAAAAAAGAATAATTTAATTAAAAAGAAAAGAGAAAAAATTGCACATACGTGTGAGCGGCGTATTTCGTACGCCTGCCAGTGATGACCTACCAATAAAAGTAATGAGAGAGAGCAGAAAAAAATTCTACATTAGCTACACGTTGAAAGGTCTTTAGAATGAGGATAAATGTGATAGTAACGGATGGTGTGGTAAAGGCGCATATGTTAATCACATAATTATTTTAAAATTCACAACTGTTTTTTTCACTGAGTGGAAAACTCTATAACAAATGCATGAAACAGCTACCACAGAATGTAATCTACTGCATTTGGAAGAGCAATCTGAAACGCAAATACTGTCTAGAACTGGTAAATCTGCAGATCAGGAGCATCAACGTCAGCTCTAAAAGTAATTGTTTTTTAATCTCACTTTTCATATTATTTAGCATCTTACAATCCTCTATTTTTTTTTCATATTACATACATATTTATAGGCATATAAAATACTTCGGAGGTTTCAGAAATTAAAAGCGTTAAGTTAAATTAAACACGATTTATGCAATGATATTCTGAAATTCTTATAAACTTCTTATTCATGTAACTTTTTTGATAAAAAAATAAACTTGTATTAAAATTAATTCTTCATTTATGTCAATAGAATACAAAAATAATTTATTTTGATAATAAAATTTCGCAGCCAAATAATGCGAGTTACTTGAATTTTATTATTTTGATATTCTTTGAAATAGGGTTTCTAAGAAAGTAATAAATTAAAGAGCAAAGAAAAAAGAAATGCGTTTTATAATTTATAAAAAATATGAAAATAAAATGTTTTATATTTCCCGAACAGATGCAAAACATTTTCCAATAATTTAAACAATTAATGTCTTAATTCTAATGAATGTATCTTCAAATTTTCAAAGCAGTTGGATATATTTAAAACCTCCATACGAAAATGTAGCATTAATAATTTTACTTTTAAATCCATTATTCAAATACGTGATTTTCATTTCGGTTAAAAATGAAATTTGAAAATCGTCTGCATTCCCATAGGAAAGGATTATGACCCAAAAAGAAATGTTCTATATTTTCGAACGAATGAACCAAATGTAACTAAAAACTATACAGCTAATTACGGGTACCTCACTAACATACCCACCAAAAATCAACCTAATCAGATCATTTTTGCGGCAGTTATTGCGGAACAGACAGACATATAGACAAGCAGACAAGCAGACGGAAACCAAGAACTTTTCGGGTCTCAACAGTGAGCCTCAACTGACGTTTCAGCAATTAGTGGTCGCCAAAACCGAGACCGATCCGTGGACTGAAGCCATAATCAAAAGGTTACGGAATGTGATTAAATTTGTTATCTGAGAAAGAATATTGTTCAATGTTCATGATATTTTGTTAACTTGAAAATATAAACTTTAAACATTGAAAAAAGTACACAAATCAAGAATTTTATAGCATTCAGAAAATTATTTGAAAGTTTAGATTTAGCAAAAAATTCAACTTTGAACAATACACTCCTTCGCATATGTTAAGTATAAATGAAATAACAATAAAAGATCTTTAAGCTTAATTTAGTGATTAAGTAACTGTTTATTTTCGAGGTCGATTTGCCTGCTCCCAATGTATCAATACCACGAGTGAAATTTAACCTACGCATCATTAATCAGTAAAGGTTCTCACCTCGCGTTTGCCATTAAGGTAATTAGTGTAGCTCCTATCAGGAATGTAGTAAATCGTACACGAATATAATGGGAGAACCTAAATCAAAATGTTACGCTTGCTTAATTTGTCATTTAAAAAGGAAACTAATCTTGTTCATGTTATTTTTTGTGAATATTCTATACATTAGATGCTAATTTTGGTGAATATTGTATACATTAGATGCTAATTTTTTGTGAATATTCTACAGATAGATGCTGACAACACGTATTAAAATGCAGAAATTTAAAGCATTTAAAAAGTTTTTATAACTTTCTATAAGGAATATTGTAAAACGCACTTAATCTCACAAAGGATGTGCATTTTTCACTTTGCTACACAGTGTACAACCGACAGAGCAAAAAATGTCCATGCCGGGATCGAACCCGGATATCTTGGTACTGCGCACCAAGTGCTTTACCATTTAAGCAACCAGGATGGCATTTTTCACACTTATACGTTTCCAAGGCTGCAACTTCGCGGCACAAGATGAAAAGTCATACATGAGCACACAACTCAGTGGCAAACCTGAGACGAACAAAGCTCCCATGATCAGAGAATATATTTATATATCTAATAAAATACTTAAATGATAAAGCGCTTGGTGAGCTGTACCAAGGTATCCGGTTCGATCCGCGGCTTGGATATTTTTTGCTCTGTTGGTTGTACGCTGTGTAGCAATGTGAAAAATTCACATCCTTTATTAGTATTAATTTCCGGCGTTGTTTCAGCCCTGCTGAAAAATTTGATTAGATATATATAAGCACTTAATCTCATTCTTTGTATTTAAATGAAATAGCAAAGGCAGAGTGAAATAGCAGTTTTTAGCTGAATTTGCTGGGTAAAGTAACTTTTTTTCTGACGGCAAAATGTTGATCCAATAATATCAATACAGGGTCATTCATAATTCCCTCCGGGGTTTCGAAACGTTATAGTAAAAAAACGAAGACGAATATGAAAAAAAGAAATATATGAAATTATTCCGAAACTATTCAAGTTTTACTTACATACATTACAGGTGTTCTATGTGTGAACCCTTGGTCACACGGCATACATCCATGCGATAGTCCAGTTCCTGCCATACTCCGTTTCTTTAAATCTGAATCAGTGGTGTCAGTTCAACGGACCTTTCGTAATAAATATCGAAAACAGGGACCAACTGACAAAACAATTCATGTGTGGTACCAGAAATTTAAAGAAACGGAGTATGGCAGGAACTGGACTATCGCATGGATGTATGCCGTGTGACCAAGGGTTCACACATAGAACACCTGTAATGTATGTAAGTAAAACTTGAATAGTTTCGGAATAATTTCATATGTTTCTTTTTTTCATATTCGTCTTCGTTTTTTTACTATAACGTTTCGAAACCCCGGAGGGAATTATGAATGACCCTGTACAACATTTGAAAATTTATCTGAGCATTATTAATTAATAGATGGTCTCACCCAGTGTTTTAATTTAAGAGATTAATTACAGAAATTATATGGAATGTAGTAAAATACTACACGCATTGGAAAATTGTTATTAAATATATTACATTAGCTGGCTTAATTTGTCATCTGGTGAAAATCTTGCTCATGATACTTCCTTTAAATTCTAAAATACTCGAGGCAGATAAACAAATTCGAGATTATACAATACGAAATATAATGTTAAGCAAAATAACTTTAAAATTTTGCATATTGTGAGTATTATACTTTTCTTTCATATATTATTTAAATTAATAAAGAAAAAATTTGTTAAAAAATTGTTTAAAATTTTAATGTAGAATTAAATTAAAAGTATATTGTTTATATTATTATTATTGTTTATATATTGTTTATATATTATATTATTGTTTATATTATTTATATTTATATTATTGTTAATGTCTCTTATAAATACTATAATGTTTAATTCTCTAAATTAGTTTTTGGTTTAAAACACATTTTAATGAAGATATTATGAGTTTCGTGAAAAAATACCTTTGAAAACATACATTTTGTATTCTTTTAGCATAGATGAAATAGCCACGATATAGATTTTATCTGATTTGGGACTCCACGTAACTGTTTATTTGGTGAGGATATTTGCTTTGTTCCAAGTGTAGAAATATAACGTTGCAACTTTGTTTATTTATTAAGTGTAGCAATATAACATTGCTATTTTGTTTATTTATTAGTGTAGCAATATAAAATTGATATTTTGTATATTTATTAGTGTAGCAATATAACATTGTTATTTTGTTTATTTATTAGTGCTATACATTGCTACAGTGGAACTCCAGTTATACGTTTTGCTCGGGACAGGAAAACAAAACGTATAACTCAGTAAAACGTACAACTCAATCAATGGTCTTTCGGACCCAATTTTTAAATATATCGTAAAATCTTTGTTCTTCTGAAGAGTTTGTTACCTTTTATATCAAAAACGGAAGTTTTCTAAGTATTACTGTATCCATGACATACATTTTCGGAAACGGGACAGAGTATGAAAAGGTACATCAGAAAAGTACACATGAAGTTATTTGATCATAAAAGCTTTATTAAAAATATTTTTAATACACATAGAGTACTTAAAATAAATCATTGGAATCGCCTTGGCATATAAGTCATTTATCAAAAGACATTTCAGTAGTTTACTGAATCTTGTTGAAATAATCACTAATCTTCGGTTGTTTCTTTTTGCAGAGCCGACACTGAACAACAAACTTTGCATTTATGTTAATGCAGCCACCTTATAGTTACTGCTTTTACTACTGACGAATTGCTTTACTGCATCAAAAGCCCTCAGAGCATCTCCGAAATTTGAGTGCGATCTTTCAAATTAAACTCATCCGACGCGTCTTTAGTGTTTCCGGTTACAAAATGCATAAATCAGACAAAATTTCGTCCGGGAACGCAAAAACGTAACGTATAACTGAGGGAAATGTATAACTCAAAACGCATAACTCAGCTAATTTTTAATGGCAAGCGGTCGGGACAGCTGAATTGAAACGTATAACTGAGGGAAACGTACAACTCAGGTAACGTATATCTGGAGTTCCACTGTATTTGTAAAATGTATCTTTTATATCACGTATGAGTAAAGAGTGTCATCCAATGTTTGACATTAAGATAATTAATGCAGTCACTAGCAGTAATACACACAAATGCTATGACAAATAATACAATATTTAGAAATTATGAAATTGAGCGTTTAAATTAAAAATTGTAGAAATCATAATATCTAAAAGAGCACTATGAACAAGAACAAAGTTAAAATACTAGTGTAGCCGATAATTTAAACTTCACTTCAGTAGATGGCTTCACTACACAAGCTACAAAATTATTATTTTTCCATGTACGTGTTTTTTGTGATGTAGTCGACGCTGAGATTTTGAGATGTGATGGGTGAAGAATATTACTCCCAGAAACGGCATAATTTTTTATCTCGCGCGCAAAAACAACTAATAATGAACAAGAGATCTATCCTATACTAGTTTATAATGGGAATCGGCAACTGAATTAGTTGGATAATTATTACTTTTCCGTATTTTGCTTTTAGTCTTTAGAAACATTGTAGGTGTTTAAATGAAAATAAAACAGTAATTTAAGCTTTAAATTGCATTTTTTAAATACATTTTTTCAGATTCTCCTGCCACAAATGAAATATCAATAAAAGAGCTTACAGATGGATAAGATGATTTAGTATCCATGCAATACAGCAGTGATTATCAGAAATGTACACAAACACTATAAAAACAACACTAATTGTAAAACTGATAAAAATGAAATACCAAAATCAGAGCCTCAATTTTAACACTATCCATAAGGTAAAGCCAGGACAGATAGCGTGGTCGGAGAGATTGCGCACTTAGAGGTTCTGGGGGGAAGGAGAAGAGTGAGCGCGCAGCGACTCCAGGTAGTTGTACAAAAACAGTAGTGGAGTGTCTACATGAAAGTGCATGTTGATTGTTTTGAGTGTCTAAGATAAAGCATTGCTATTTTGTTCTGTTTTCCCGAAGTAAGTGCTTGAATTTTCATAGCAATTCATCAGAATTTCTATACAATGTCAGTAGTATAAAATATTGTAAACTTAAACGATTTCTCTTAAGCTACTAATCTAGACTAACAATGTGAACATGAACGGTTCGTTTTAGTAGCGGCCATGTTTATATAAAACGCCGCTCAATCTCTCCTACCAAAATTGGAGAGTTTGCGCATCTGCTACTTAAGAGATATGACGCATTGTTTCCATTAGTTTCGATGCTAGGAGATATTACGCAGCTTATTGGTAAATTTGTCTAAAAAAATTAAAAATTAAAATGGACTAATTTTAAATTAAACGTGTTATCAAGTAACTTAATGTTATTTTGTCATCTTATCTGGACTTGCTTTTTCGGATTCTTTAATTTTTTTTCCCGTTAATTAAAAATTTTTAATCGTTTTTAAAATTATTATCTTTTTTTTTATTATTTAATCATTAGGTTGAAATATTCACTACTGATATAATAATATTTGTTCACAAAAATCTTACAACAATGTCATTTAAGTGTAATTAGCATTGTTAACATTTTAATTGTAGTTATTATCAGTAACAATCTCTCCTGCCCATGTGCGCCATCACACCAACCCTGTAAAGACAGATTGCGCAAAATAACTTTCTTGGTTTTATTACAACTGCTCTATAAAATTACAACATAACAACAAAATAGCAATGGAAATGCATAAAAAACAAATGAAGTAAAAATTATTCATGGATAGTTTAGAAAAAATTAATATTTAGATTATTTATTGTTATTCTTTTGAATTGTGCGCAGACTCTTCTAGCTTTACCTTATGAATGTTATAAAATTTCAGAATATCCTGGAGAACTTGACTCTATTGATTATGCTAGTTGGATTAATTTGTCATCTTGAAAAATGTCTAGATCATGATATCATTACAAAATTATATAATAAAATCACTTATTAACGTTAAATTGTAAAGATGTAATTAATACTAAAAATGATAAAACATTACACAAAAAGGCTTAAAAATACCTTTTAATATAAAGATGACTAGAGGAGTCTGCCCCCTGCTCGCTACGCTCACCAACCCCCCGTTCTGATTTCACAGTCTCTTTAAAACCTGGTAATGTATCCTGTTTTAAAAAGATGATGATGATGATATCAACGAACGGCGACTATCTTCTGTAATCAGGTTATAATGTTTTTTCATTTAACTGGTTATAATGCTTTTTCATTTAATTCATCTTTTTTATTTTTAATATTCATGTGTAAACACAATTTTTATCACGTAATTTTCTTTATTTCCTGCTTTCAACACGTGATCATTTAATTATTATTTTACATTTTCATTCTTGTTTTTAACAGTCTCGCAGAAATACATTTTTTTATTTGAGATAAAACATAATCCTTTGCGCTTATTTAGAAATTGGCGACACTATAAAAAATGACTTTTTCAATAACAGATTTTTTACTTGATTTTTAAGGATTTTTTTAGTTTTTATTGTCCGACCGTGATCATTTTTTGAATTTTTGATAGCTTGTTATATTTCGCGTCCGGTGGTATGATTTTCGAATCCGTAGGATGGCTAGAAAAAAAGTAATCGCTCCTCAAAAAAGTCCCTAGTAAAAAAGCGATGAGACTAACCCGGAATATCTACGCAGATTTTCATTGGTCCATTTCCAAACCGTTACTTTTTTTTATATATAGAAGGATGCACTCAAACGGCGACATTTTCACGATCGTAAATGATAAATAAAATATTTTCTAAAAATGTTTGAGAATGATAAACATAAATCGCGAGATCAGATTCAAAGAAAATTTAAAACGAGATAAAATAAAATTTAAAACGAAAATAAGATAACATATGACAAATATCAAATATGGCAGAAGAACTACAGCTTTGGCCCGAGTACATGGGATAGAGTCTTCACAGAATGATTTCAAGTTTAGTAAAATAATTTTTCCATTAAGAGTTTATTTTCCAGTATCCATGAATCAATAGAAATATATTTGTGAAACGAGAACGTATGCAATAAATCAGCCTCTTTTGACTTACCTAAATTTTGGATTTACAAATTAAAAAAGCAATAAGTAAAATAAAATATTTCACATTTACAATTTTATCATATTAAGTACCTACTTGCAACATGCGTGTGATCTCGTGATTTTTGCTTATCATTTTCAAACATAGTTTAAATTTATTTAATACTTGGAATTTTTCCATAGAAAATTTCGCACGCCTTGCATTCCTGATATTTCAAATATTAATTGATTAAAAGTCGTATAACCAACAGACTGAAAAAGTAGCCAAGCCAGGACTCGAACCCGGTTCATCAGTATAGCGCACTGACGTTCTACGAACTGAACCACTTAGAACGATACCCACCCTGGAAACATCTCACTATCACATGTTGGCAAGTCTACAATCGTGCTACTACTTGTGCTGCGATTGTAGTCTTGCCAACATGTGATAGTGAGAAGTTGCCAGGCTGGATATCGTTCCAAATGGTTCAGTTGGTAGAACGTCAGTGCGCTATACTGATGACACTGGTTCGAGTCCTGGCTTGGCTACTTTTTCACTCTGTTGGTTATACGCCTTTTAAGCAATTGAAATTTGAAATAGGAAGAAAATAGTTTATTTAACATATACGACCTTGAAGATACGGCCGTTTGAGCATATGAAACATGTCGTCTTTATATTAGAAGGTATTTTTAGGCCTTTTTGTGTAATGTTTTGTCACTTTAAACATTAATTACATCTTTAGTTCATGATATCATTGTTAATATTTGAAACGTTAGCTATTAAGAAAAAGTATTCGAAACCTTAATTTTAACATTTGAAAATACACTTCTTCATATTCTTTTGGCATAAAAAATGGAAAGAAGTGCTTTCAAGTTAAATTGGTGGCTAGATAACTGTTTATTTCCAAAGGCGATGTGTTATTAATACTACAGGTTAAATTTAACCTACGAATCATTTATCAGTAAAGGGCGTAATCCTGTAATTTTGGAAACGTTAGCTATTAAGAAATAGTATTTGAAGCTTTAAATTTAATATTTGAATATACACTTTTTCACATTCTTTTGGCATAAAATATGGAAAGAAGTGCTTTCAAGTTAAATTGGTGGCTAGATAACTGTTTATTTCCAAAGGCGATGTGTTATTAATACTACAGGTTAAATTTAACCTACAAATCATTTATCAGTAAAGGGCGTAATCCTGTAATTTTGGAAACGTTAGCTATTAAGAAAAAGTATTTGAAGCTTTAAATTTAATATTTGAATATACACTTCTTCACATTCTTTTGGCATAAAAAATGGAAAGAACTGCTTTCAAGTTAAATTGGTGGCTAGGTAACTGTTTATTTCCAAAGGCGATGTGTTATTAATACTACAGGTTAAATTTAACCTACGAATTATTTATCAGTAAAGGGCGTAATCCTGTAATTTTTTAAACGTTTGCTATTAAGAAAAAGTATTTGAAACTTTAAATTTAACATTTGAAAATACACTTCTTCACATTCTTTTGGCATAAAAATAGAAAGAGAAGCTTTCAAGTGAAATTGGTGGCTAGGTAACTGTTTATTCCAAAGGCAATGTGTTATTAATACTGCAGGTTAAATTTAACCTACGAATCATTTATCAGCAAAGGGTGTAATCCCGTGTTTGTCATTAGGGCTATTAGTGCAGCCGCTAGTAGCAATGTACCAAAATACTAGAACACAATGGAGAACCTGAATCAAACGATTACGCTGGCTGGCTTAACCTGTCATTTGGAAAATAATCTTGTTCATAATACTTTAGTTCATTTCCAAAACGTTTGATGTTAAGAAAAATTTAAATGCTAAAGCTGGGGTATTTTGAATCAGGTTTCTAAAATGCACTTATTCGAATTGGAATAAATGAAATAACGAAGAAAGAGTTTGTACATGCATTCGATGATTGTGTAATTCTTTATTTCCAAGAGGGATTCCTCAGTTTTACGAACAGTGTATCAATACCACGTGTGAAATTTAACATCATTGTCGCTAATCTGTGGAAAGTGTCACCCTGCATTTGACATTAGGATAATTAATGCAAGCACTAGCATAAATGAAGTAAAATACTAGAACATAATAGAAAATCGGATATAAAGTATACTTTAGAGGGCTTATTTTTTTAAGTAGAAAACATTTTTTTTCTAATTTTGGAACAAATTGATACTGAAATTATCGTATTTAAAAAACAATAGTTTGATTGTAAGTAGTTTTAATTGTAACATTTTTAATTGTAATAAAATGTCTTTAAAAAGGTCGTAGAAAAATATTTTATCACAATAATGTCTAGATAAAAATATGTAAAATAGGTGTTCTTCGTCATAAACATTAAAATATGCCCATTTTTTTTCAAAAATGTGCAAAATAATGTGCTAATTTTTAAAAAAGTAGATACTGCGAAAATAGCACTTAAAAATATATTTTTTTAATGACAATAAATATTCTAATATCTATTTTCAATATTAATTAGGAAGGATAAATTAAATTCGGTCTTATTAAAAACTTTTAGAAATATCTTCAGCACATACCTTCTGTATAGGAATAAACACAATTAATTTTTTTCTAGCTCAATTTGGTGATTGAATAACTTATTTGTTTATTTACATGAGGATTGGACATTCACTCTTCTTCAACTTACATATCATGAATCAACCGAAAATTGTATGCAACGTTTTTCAATAAAATAAACAATCAGTTTAACCGTAATTCGTAATCACTTGTCAGTCCTTGACCGAGAGGAAGTAAAATACAGTCGATCGTCGCGACGATCCACAACGACGCTCCGATGTATCACTCATTTTGATGTACCGTTTATTTTCTGTGTTTCTCGAAAAACAAACATATTCTTCATTAACCGCACTTTTTATGGACTTTAACCTTGCTCTCAGTGAGGAAGCCAGAGTCACATTTTGACAAAAAAATATTTAGCGTCTATGTTTTTAGTATATATGCTAGATTAAATGGCACAGATAATGAAACTGAAAGTCAACTGGTGCACATGCGATGAGGGAGGGTGGTTCCCATAGCAACGTCACACATCTCTCTGAAATGTGAAATGAATGACAAACCAATTATTGATTATATCTCCGAGTCGGACTAACATCAGTAATCTGGTTGCCATTCAATTCAGAATGTAGAAAGCTGTGTAGTATTGCTACGAAAACACTCGGCACTGGTGCAAATCTATCTTATAGCAAAAATTATTTAATGAATTAATTTATATAATTTAATAGATAAATTCAATTGATTAAATTGTACTTAAATTTAACAACTTAAAAAACCTCCATTTAGTTTAATTAAAACCGTTGTTTCTAATAATATACATTCTCAAAGTCCTTAGCATGTCTTTTGTTACAATAAATAAACAATAATTTTAGAAAACTGAGAACCTTAGTTTTGAAGATTTTGAAAATTTTGTTTATTTTCCAGAATAACATGTTTTACTCCCGATGTAGCAAGGTTAAATGGCAATTTAATCTGTGTACCATTAACTATGAATGGTTCTTACGCTGCATTTGCCATTAAGATAATTAGTGTGCTACTAACAACAGAATGGAAGAAAATAATGTAACACAATCGAGTATCAGAAAGCACATGAAGTTAGACCGGCTGACTTAATGCGTCAAATGGGAAAAAGGTTTATTTATGATATGTTTGCTAATTTTTATAACAAACTTATGCTTCATAATCAAGATAAATCAATAAATTTCAGAAAATTTCAGATTATGTTTGAAGAAGAAAAGTATCATGATATCATGTTCGAAAGGAATTATCATATGAACTACCATATGAATCTTACTATATGAATGATCAGTATATGAATGATCAGAATATGAATTTCTCATTGATACCCTTAATTTTATTTTGGAAGAGTTGAAATGTTTACTCCCCGTGTACTCTAAACAAATCGACGTCTAATTCGTTAATCAGAAAAGGCCAGCTTACAGCGTATATTGCAATTAGGCAATTAACGCAGCCATTAACATAAAGTGCAAGAACAAAGTTAAATACTGGGATAAAATACATCTAGTAACATACTAGAATGAAATTCGGAACACCATTGTAGTAATTATGCTGGCTGAGTTAATTTATCAGCTCAGAAAGCATTTTGTTTAGATTCAAACACAAATCTTCGATTACCAAATTTTCTGCTATGAATATTAAGGTGATGACATTAAACAAGTAATAAATTCAAACACAAATGAGGAGGTCAGGGAGAGAAAGTGCCAAGCCACATTTTTGGTGAAATAAACCTAACACTGTGATCTGTTGCTTAATATTGTAAATTATAACATCCAACATATAATTTGTTTCTAATGTCACTTGGTGGCAGCCTATGTGACAGGTTCCTTTTTTGCCGCAGATGTTTATGCCACTATGAAGATAGCTAATTTACAAAAAACGTAATAGTAATATCATTAAAGTAATGCCATATTGTTACTCAGAATATCTCAAATATTACTAAGGCATTGGAGAAAAAACTTTAGGTTATATATCTTGGTTTGAGTATTTGATCAAATTTTCAAATTGAAATATCCCAGAAGCTCAAAAATGCGGCTTGGCACTCTCTTACACCGACCCCTTCAAATTAAATAACTAATTTAGTATATTCTAAAGATATTTTAATATAATTTTCGTAGATGCAAATAAGATTTTATTTTTCAAAAAAATATCTACTTATAATAAAATCCGAAGGCAAGAAACTGTCTGCAACCATTCCAGGCAGGACCACTCTGATCTGCGAATCGACCGTAGTTAAAAGCCATGTTAGGTTTAATGAAAAACATATGCTAACATATGAAGCTAAATGATCATTTATTCTACTCAAAATTATGTCTGTTCAGCATATTTTCGTATAAAACATGTATATTATATCCAGTTATAATCTTTTAAGTTTCAAAATTAAAAATAACAGATTAATCATCGGATTACCTGATGTAAACAAACAAATACTGTTGCCATTCAGAATCATAAATCCCATATCTGGAAAAAAATGAATGACTCTTTGAACGTTTCATTAAAATATCCAATTATGCTCTTAAAATATTTGTAAAAGCATAATGTAGTCTTTAAATATTTAAAGGATTTTTTTAATTTATTTCTGTAAGCATTTTATTCCTGTAAGCATTTTATTTCTGTAAGCACTTTTTCAGAAATAGCGATGATACCTATCGAGGCTTTGTGATGATCTACCAGCATTTTAGATTTCGTTCCTAAATACTGTTCTGGCGCCATCTATTGACAATAAATACAAATTATACCTTTCTGTTGGAAAAAAATATAACATAATAATAAAGTTGTAAAATAATATAAAATGTACATAAGCATATTTTTAAAATAAGAAAATTCAGGATGTATTGATTTATTACAAGATCAACTTTTTTTAATGATTTAAATTATTTTTATTATTAATTTTGAAAGGGAAATATTTGACTTTGTGTAAAAATTAATGCATTCTTTTAGATTATGAAGAAACTAAAAGATCGTTTTCGTATTATTGAGATAGAAAATTAATACTTATATTTTACTTACCATAATTAATTATTGAGACCTTAATTAATTGTTGAGATCGTTATTAGGATTAAGATTTTAATTATTCAGAAAAATATTTGAAAATTTTGATTTGAAAAACAAAAATAAGGAAAAAGATTACGTTTCGTAAAATTTACCATTAACATAAGGTACATAAGGTATGTACATTCAGGATGTATTGAATTATTACAAGATCAACTTTTTTTAATGACTTAAATTATTTTTATTATTAATTTTGAAAGGGAAATATTTGACTTTGTGTAAAAATTAATGCATTCTTTTAGATTATAAATAAACTAAAAGATCGTTTTCGTGTTATTGAGAGCGAAAATTAATATACCTATAATTTACTTACCATAATTAATTATTGAGACCTTAATTAATTATTGAGATCGTTATTAGGATTAAAATTTTAATTATTCAGAAAAATATTTGGAAATTTTGAGTTGAAAAACAAAAATAAAGGAAATGATTACGTTTCGTAAAATTTACCATTAACATAAGGTACATAAGGTATGTACATTCAGGATGTATTGAATTATTACAAGATCAACTTTTTTTAATGATTTAAAATAATTGTATTATTAATTTTGAAACGGAAATATTTGACTTTGTGTAAAAATTAATGCATTCTTTTAGATTATGAAGAAACTAAAAGATCGTTTTCGTATTATTAAGAGCGAAAATTAATACCTATAATTTATTTACTATAATTAATGATTGAGACCTTAATAATTAATTATTGAGATCGTTATTAGGATTAAGATTTTAATTATTCAGAAAAATATTTGGAAATTTTGAGTTGAAAAACAAAAATAAAGAAAAAGATTACGTTTCGTAAAATTTACCATTAACATAACTACCATTTACAGTAAAATTTACCATTAATCCTGAACTTAACGATTCAGTTCAGTTTTCCTTATCATCGATAAACAGTATATGGATATTTTTATCAATTATTTAAAAATTTAACTGAAAACCCCAATTTCTACCCACCGTCTTAGGACGGGAATTTACACTAGTTTTATTGTATGATAACAGAAACAATTCAACCAATGATTTGTTAATGTAAAATTCCAAAAGTGGGCTTTAAGTATTCTAGAGGAATAAATTAAAAATAAATAGCTAAGTTCAGCTTGGATGATTTGGTTGCTGCATTTTTTCTCCGTTGCGCAGCAAGCTTGCTCTCTGACTTTCAACCCTAAATATAAAATGTAACTTCTGCATCATTAATCAGTAAAGGTTCATTCGCCGTGCTTGTTATTTAGGTAATTAGTGTAGCCACTGGAGGAATATAGGAAAACAGTAGCACACAACAGACAACAAAATCAAGAGATAACCGTGAGTGGCTTAATGTGTCAGCTGGGAAAGAAGCTTGTTTATGATATTTTGTTAAGATTTCTTACAAAATAATGTTTATTTAGGTAATTAGTGTAGCCACTGGAGAAATATAGGAAAACAGTAGCACACAACAGACAACAAAATCAAGAGATAACCGTGAGTGGCTTAATGTGTCAGCTGGGAAAGAAGCTTGTTTATGATATTTTGTTAAGATTTCTTACAAAATAATGTTTATTTAGGTAATTAGTGTAGCCACTGGAGAAATATAGGAAAACAGTAGCACACAACAGACAACAAAATCAAGAGATAACCGTGAGTGGCTTAATGTGTCAGCTGGGAAAGAAGCTTGTTTATGATATTTTGTTAAGATTTCTTACAAAATAATGTTTATTTAGGTAATTAGTGTAGCCACTGGAGAAATATAGGAAAACAGTAGCACACAACAGACAACAAAATCAAGAGATAACCGTGAGTGGCTTAATGTGTCAGCTGGGAAAGAAGCTTGTTTATGATATTTTGTTAAGATTTCTTACAAAATAATGTTTATTTAGGTAATTAGTGTAGCCACTGGAGAAATATAGGAAAACAGTAGCACACAACAGACAACAAAATCAAGAGATAACCGTGAGTGGCTTAATGTGTCAGCTGGGAAAGAAGCTTGTTTATGATATTTTGTTAAGATTTCTTACAAAATAATGTTTATTTAGGTAATTAGTGTAGCCACTGGAGAAATATAGGAAAACAGTAGCACACAACAGACAACAAAATCAAGAGATAACCGTGAGTGGCTTAATGTGTCAGCTGGGAAAGAAGCTTGTTTATGATATTTTGTTAAGATTTCTTACAAAATAATGTTTATTTAGGTAATTAGTGTAGCCACTGGAGAAATATAGGAAAACAGTAGCACACAACAGACAACAAAATCAAGAGATAACCGTGAGTGGCTTAATGTGTCAGCTTGGAAAGAAGCTTGTTTATGATATTTTGTTAAGATTTCTTACAAAATAATGTTTATTTAGGTAATTAGTGTAGCCACTGGAGAAATATAGGAAAACAGTAGCACACAACAGACAACAAAATCAAGAGATAACCGTGAGTGGCTTAATGTGTCAGCTGGGAAAGAAGCTTGTTTATGATATTTTGTTAAGATTTCTTACAAAATAATGTTTCGTAATTAAGTTTCAAAACGTTCATCAACTAATTTTTAAGGATTTCACATTACGTTTGGAGAATATTTGAGAAAGAAAGTTTTCAGCAAGTTAAAGAAAGTGGTCTTCTGTAAAAGTTTTAAAAATGTCTATAAATGTTTTGATGTTAATATTTCTAATAAATACAATTGTCGTACTAGACATTTTTGCTTTTGAAATGAATGATTAAATAATATTTTTGTTTATTACAAGATAACAGCATAGTTGCTCCATGTTTTGCTTTAAAAAAAATAAACTTTAACATTAAAACAGAAAAGTATCTTACACCGGATTTGTCATTAGAGTAATTAATGCACTTTCTGTCACAAATATTGTAAAATACTGCGAAACATAGTTATGAACCAGGATTCATAGGATATTTTGGTAAAAATACCCTATACGTAAAGAGTGTAATATAAATACGTTAAGAGTGTTATTAACTTTCCTTACAAAAAATATGTTTTCAAATTAAGTCGTAAGAAAATCTCCTTCTTAAAAACTACTTAAAAATATCCTAAATTTTAACTACCATTCTAAAAACTTTAATGCATGTTAAAATTTAAGAAATAAAGTAAAATCGAAACTTCGAAAAGTAACAATATTTGTTTCGCAATTGTTTCTGAAATTTTAGTCAACAAGAAACAATTAAATTACCTGTGAATTCTTCTTTTTTTTTTAACTGAAAGTACATGCTTTAAATAGTAAAAGAACATTAAAAAATTTTATAAGAATTTCTACTAAACTCAATATAAAAGTATTCTACATCAAGTTTGCCATTAGAGTAATTAATACATTTATGTCACAAATATTCTAAAATACTGCTAGACAGTTAATAACCAGGATTCATAGGATATTTCGGCTGGACTTATTCGGGCTGGACCCTTGATTTTTTTTTTAAGAAGAAACCCATATATGTTACAGTGGTTTGAAACACGTAAACGTCGTACTTCTCCGTGGTAAAGGAGTCATTATGTCAAATGTAAATATATTTCGCTAAATGTAAATACATTTTGCCAAATATAAAAACGTTAAGAGTGTTGTTAATTTTCCTTACAAAACAGATATTTCAAAATTAAGTCTTAAAAAGTAGTTCCTACTTAAAAACTACTTAAAACTATCCTAAATTTTAACTACCATTCTAAGAACTTTGCTGCACGTTAAATTTTAAGAAAAAAGTTTTAAAAAAACATCGAAAAGTAACAATATTTATTTTACAATTGTTTATGTAAGTTTAGTCGACAAGAAACAATTAAATTACTAGTGATTTTTTCTTTAAATAGCAATACAATATTAAATATTTTGATAAGAATTTCTACTTAACGTAATATGAAAGTATCTTACACCGAGTTTGCCATTAGAGTAATTAATGCACTTTCTGTCACAAATATTCTAAAATACTACCAGACTGTTAGAACCAGGCTTCACAGGATATTTTTGCTGGACTTATTCGGGCTGGACGCTTGACTTCTTGAAGACGAAACCCATATTTGTAACAACGATTTGAAACACATATCCATCGTACTTCTCCGTAGTCAGGGGGTCATTATGTCAAATGTAAATACATTTTACTAAATTTAAATACATTTTGCCAAATATAAAAATCTTAAGATTGTTGTTAATTTTCCTTACAAAAAATATATGTTCAAATAAAGTCTTTAAAAAAAAGCTCCTACTTAAAAATTACTTAAAATTATCCTAAATTTTAACTACCATCCTAAGAACTTTGTTGCATGCTGAATTTTAAGAAAAAAAAGTAAAAACAAAACCTCGAAAAGCAACAATATTTGTTTCACAATTGTTTTTGTAATTTCAGTCAACAAGAAACGATTATTTTACCCGTGAATTCTTCTTTTCTTAAACTGAGAGTATATAATTTAACCCTCCTACTACCATGGTGTCACCTGTGAACCCATAGAAACTTTACAATATCTTCCATTACCATCCCTTATCATCCAATTGTATTTTCTCCCAATTTGTCAATTAGCTCACTGCATTGCCAATATCGTTCTGAATTTTCGACCTGTCTTTAAAAAAAAAAAATGTTTGGTATAGTTCGCGCATGCGCAGTGAAAAATTATTTCATACAAATATGCCCGTATCAAATATTCAATATATGAATCTTTTAATTGTAGTATACTGTTTCTACTGTTCTTGAAGTCAAACATGTGTTTTACATCCTCGAAGTTCAAGGATAATTTGTCAAAAATTTCAATAGATATTCGACAAACCATGTGAAAAGGGAAAGCGTCTGGTCACTTCCCATTAACTTTTGGACAGCAGTGTATATTAAGGGGGGAGATCAGGTCAAGCAGCCGGAAAATGACAATAATTTGACCATTACTAATAGCTCTGTAGTTTCAAAACCAATAAATGAAATGCAACAATTTTTTTTCTATACTTTCATAAAATACTAATGGTTTTTAAAAGCCATTCAAATATATATATTTAGCAATATTAAATAGTTAAATTTTAATGACAAAATTAACGTTTTAAAAATATGAATTTTCAAATATACATTTTGAGCGCAAGATTTTAAAAATTCTACTGCAGATATATATTTAATATTGTATTTATATTTACTTATATATATATTTAGTGCAGCTTTAGAATATTCTCATTTTGTTTTTGAAAATGACTCAGAAGAGTCGAAACATGTAAAACAACTAATAAAAGTTATTTTAATTTATATTATAGTTGTTAATTTTACACCTTTAGCATTTAAAAGTAATATAAATAAGCGATTTTTTTTTTATATAAATTTCATAAATATGATTTTTAAAGTCATTAATTGTGCAAATGAATTTGAATATACTTTTAAATTGAGGTTCAGTGTAAAATATAGTAGTATAAGTAAATAAAAATTCAATATTAAATAAATATCTGCAGTAGAAGTTTTAAAATCTTGCGCGCAAAATGCATATTTGAAAATTCATATTTTTAAAACGTTAATTTTGTCATTAAAATTTAACTAATTAATATTGCTAAATATATATATTTGAATGTTTTTTGAGAAACATTAGCATTTTATGAAAGTATAGAAAAAAAATTGTTGTATTTCATTAATTGGTTTTGAAACTACAGAGCTTTTAGTAATGGTCAAATTATTGTCATTTTCCGGCTGCTCAACCTGATCTCCCCCCTTAAAGCATGCATAAATTAACGTCTGAATTCATTAAAGTTACAATTTATTAAAGAAAACGTTATTTCAATTAATGCATTGTTAATTAATTTGTAAGAATGTCTGAAATAACGTGTTGCTAGTGAGAGATTACCGATCTAGGATATCGGCCGGGTTAGAGCAATAGCACGTTACACTGTAGAACCAGGTTTGAGTCCTGGTACCAGCTAATTTTTCACTCGTGTTCTGTATATTGCAGTAATGTGTTTATTGCAGTAAATGTATTTGTAAGTAAGTTTCAAATAACGTTTTTTTTTTAATTAATTGTACCATTAATGAATTCAGAAGTTATTTATGTGTGCTTTAATATAACTGTAAGTTTCAGAAACAAACTTAAAATTTATTAAACAGCACTTATTCTCTCTACATTCTGGGAAAAAGAAATAAAATTGCTTTCGAAACTTATGCTGATTTCTCCAAATTACATCAACGTAACATGTAATTCAATTTCAATCAAAAATTGAAACAGACAAAAAAGCTATTTGATTTCACAATCAGATCGTCAATGAAATCGATTAAACAACGCTTGTTCCTCCTAACTTTCTAGAAAAGAATTAAAATTTCGTTCCAGAAGCTATAATGATTTCTCTGAATTGCAACATGTAAAGAACACGTATTTTTAATTGTAATGCAGATTTGCAATTGAAAAAAGCTCCTTAAATTCATTGATTAGATTGTCAGTGCAGCTTTTATAACGGAACCAAATCATTAATCCTGTATCAGTTTAAATTGCTGCCTGATCTATTCATTATTACTTAAAATTTTTCATTTTCTATTTTCTGTCAGTTAATCAACGTTTTAAATATACTTTTCATTACTTTTTCCCCCAATATCTAGGAGTTTTTAATGAAAGCAATCTCATTTTCGCTCTAGAATATGAAAGTGGTAATTATTTTTTTTCTTTTGAAGAATATAAAAGCTATCTCAGGTTAATTAAATAGTGTCAGAAAAAACAATATTTTGGTAATCATTCTAAATAATGAATAATCCTGTGTGACTTTAATGAGAGTTTTAAAATGGTAAAGTTATTTTGATCACTAGATGTCAACAAGTAGTTTTTCATGATATATCATTTTAAATAAAAAATTACTAACAATCACAAAAAAACAAAAAATGAACCTGCAAAACAAGATTTACCATCTATAAAAACTTTGGAAAACAATTGTAATTACGCATGGTAACTGTGTTGATTCTTTTAAAAGAAGATTTCAGTGTAAAATCCTCAGAAATTCTTTTTTTTTTTAGCGTAAACAAAGCTAAGTTTATTTCCGTTTTCAGTGCCGCTTTGCTCAACGTTTCAATTTTAAATATTTCTCTTCTACAGGATTATATTTCCGTCATATGTCAAACTATAAATAGACCTTCAAAACATTTAAATGCGTTTTTCTCAAAATTGTATTTTCTGAACTAATTGAAATTGCATACTGTTTTTGGAATTCCCACCGCTATTTTTTTAAAGTAATCTCCAACTTACATTATCGCAGAATTTGTAACAATTGTCTGTGGCTAAATAATGTGACGATTGTTGGTGACAAAGTAAAAACCATTCATACACTGGGTAAGCGCGACTTCTCCCGCGTTAAGGAAACCTGAGAGGTTTAAAATGACGAAAATTGATTCTTTAATTGAGGATCAGGAAACCTGTAATTATTTTAGACTATTATATATTTTTTTCTATTTATTGTTTTCTATGTTTTGTATTATATTTTTTGTAGAAAAACAAAATTGTGTTAAATTGTAAAAAATAATAACTAAAATTTTAATATTGCATGACAAAAATAATCTTGCAAAAGTAGTTTTGTCTGGATTTTGTAGTCCAGGTTCCCCGTTTTTCAGTCCCCATATTTTTTTATGCTTATTTCGTTGCCAACTGATTATACCTGAAAATTAAACAATTGTTAGCACTTTCCAACCTAGTTGAAAAGTGCTTATGACTTCGGTTTGTCTGGCCGTCTGGCCGTCTGGCCGTCTGGCCGTCTGTCCGTGCTCTAACTCCCGTAAATATGCTCGGATTGCTCTGCAATTTTTATATGTTATTGTCGTTAGCTATAGCATGTTCCCTATTTCAACGGAAGTGTGTAGCACTTATAGTTTTTTTACAGGGACACTCAAAATAATTCCGTTACTTTGCGGTCTATGGGGAAAAATTATTTGCGGTTTATTTAAATAATGTTTCACTATTTTAAACGCATTGAAATTTATATATATCACTAAGGTGCATTAGAAGAAGCTTAATATGGAATAGGGTGTGCATACCACTTATAGTTACTATACAGGGACAGTCAAAAGAATTCCGTTACATTGCGTCTATGGAGAAAAATCGTCTGCGGTTTATTCAAATAATGTTTCACTATTTTAAACGTATTGAAATTTATATATATTACTAAGATGCATTACAAGAGGCTTACTACAGAATAGTGTGTGTATAGCAGTCATCGTTCATTTACAGGGACATACAAATAATTCTCTACTGTCTGTTAACAATAATTCCTGGCGTTTTAAGTTGCTGAACGCGATTTTCAATTGAACTCACTTTTTGTCTATTACTGGGTGTGTATAAATTCTGTATTTCATATACAGGGTAGCACAAAAGTTCGAGAACACATTTCCGTTTATTGACAGAAACTCCAGAAGGAGAATTTTAAACTGTGCTACGCGTTTCCTAACTAAACTAAAATTTATCATCCTATATAGTATATATACAAATCTATAGATCATATACAGGGTTGAATAAAAGTACTCGGATACTTTTCCGAATATTGTATCTGTTTGAAATTCCTGAAATTATGTTTTTTAATATGTTATGCGTTTTCCAAATTGTTTACTTAGATGTTATCTTTTAGCTTATTAAACGGTATGTTTTGTAAAATTATTTTGGAAGCGTTGGAAAGGGCTACATAATCTATGCTTGGCGCATGATTTTTCGTTCTTGTTTTTTTTTTTTTTTAAGAAAGTATTGTAAGAGAATTTCTATATCTAAAAAAATTGATCATTGTTTGTGTTATAATTTTAATAACAAAATTTGTTTCCTTTTCATGTATATTTTGTGGAGCATTTAATTTACATTATTTAAGAAAAAGAAGCATATAAATCCGTTAACTTATACAAATGTTATCGTGGAAAAACCGCTGAAAAGTAGTGTTTAGATATAATTGAGTTTAAAATTTTCGGTATTTTTGAGTCACCATTTCTTTTTTATGCTGTCTATTTCATTGCCAACTGAGTATACCTGAAAATCAAACAATTGTTTTTTTAAATAAGAAAGTATAGTAAAAAAATTCAAAATCTATAAAATTTGATCACAGTTTATGTATAATTTTAATAAAAAGTTTTGTTTCCTTTTTCGGTACAGTTTGCGGAAGATTTAATTTACATTATTTAAGAAAAAGAAGCATGTAATTCCGTTAACTTATACAAATGTTATCGTGGCAAAAACTGCTAAAAGGTAGTGTTTCTATATAATTGAGTTTAAAATTTTGCATTCGCAGGTATCGCATATGTAATTTTATTTGCATTTCAAAAATTGGAATTGAAGAAAAGTTACTTGATTTTTCTGAATTTGATTGTCAATACCTATAGTAGAAAAAACTAAATCATGAATCTAGTGTTGATTTAAATTACAGTGTATATAATATCCTTATTACTGAAAAATTTCCGCTTTTTTTTCTCATTTTCCGCCAGTTAATCAATGTTTAACAGAGACAATCTATCAGATTATTGAATCGTCAAGTTCTTACGGAGTTAATTTCAGTTTCGTTTTTGGAAATCCGAAGGTAATTATATTTTGTATTAAATAAAATGGAAGCAATTCTAGGTAAATTAAATGGTGTTACGTTAAACTGATAGTCTTGTAAGAATTCTCAATAAAAAAGATTTCGATAGAAATATAACTAACTTTTGAGAATGGTACGGTTAAATTAAAATTTAATCTATAGATTAGAGGAAAAATAATTTGAAATTGTTAGAAGTATATTACAATTTATTTTTCCAAAGAATAAACTAAGAAGTAAGTCTTCGTCTCCCATTAAAGAAATTCTTTTCTTAATTATACTGAAAATAATCAGGTTTGTATCGATTTTTCAAGTAGCGTAGAGTTTAGCAGTAAAAAACATTAAATGTTTCATATGTACATATGGAATCACATAAAAATGAGATATTTACTACAACAACAATATAAAAAGAGATATACAAATTGGAGCATGCAATTTAAATATCGAATTGAGTACAATCCTTGCTTTGATATCAGTTATAAACGATTCTTAGATAAGTTATTCTTTGTTTGTGTAAGTATATAGTAATCCAGAAAGTATGAATACTTTGAATGCTATGAATGGTATGAATACTTTGAATACTTTGAATACTTTGAATACTATGAATACTTAAGGAATACAAAATGAGAGACAATCACATTTATAGGTTCCAGAAATTTTTTATATCAAAATTTGAGTATTTCAGAAAAATAATTTACTTTTCTGTATATGTAAAAAGACAAATGTTTCTAATTTTACACGCACTTGTAAAATTGCATTAGTAAATGTAATAATATACCCTTTAACTTAGCATTAAACAATTAGCATGTAACAGATATACTTTCTAATAAAGTAACGTATTAAGTGGTAGGTGTTGTATTAGGTAGTTAGAAATTCCATGGGGATTAAGAAGCGATGAAATAAAGACATGACGACTGTGATTTGGCTATGTTTGTTAGAAAAGAAAAGGTAATCGATGAATAACGTGTTCTACATGCTAGACAGTTAGGTTTAAAAAATAAGGAATATGTTAAGCAAAGTGCACCATTGCTGATGGTAAAATGTAGAGATTAGAATGTCAGTGGTGTAAGCCAATAGTAATTTGAGAAATGAAGGTTTTTGTGAAATTTGTCGTATTATCTTTGCATGAAGTGGTACAACTTGTTTCGTCCTCTAGCTACTCCCTAAGGAAACTATGACTCATTTGACTGTCACACTGAACAGAAATTAATATATTTTCAGTAAAAATATGGTTATCAAGATTTTTTTAATTTTTGACCTACTTCACTGTCATTCTAACCCCTCAAATGTTTAGCAGGATGGATGAAATTTATTGTTATGTAGCACGTTGGGCGGCAGGAAATGTTTGTGAATGATCCAAATACTTTTACATTTCACAAAAACATAGCGGTATTAAATTGGAGCTGTATGAAAGCTAAACGATACTGCTGGGAAATTGTTGAAGTAAAACTTTTGAGATGATCACTGTGAAACTTCACATATGCTGTTGGCAACTTTTCTACAAAATGAAGAACTTTGTGTCACATATCCGTTATGTTGTAAAAATCCGGTGCCCAATTTGTCGAAAGGGTTATCCGCTGATTATACTTCAATTCTTAACACACTCCGGTATAAGTCCGAGCTATGTGTGGGGTCCCATTTTATGTAGCACGGCCTGATTCCGAGTGTTACTCGGGGTCAAATTTCAACTTTCTTACTAATAATACTAACGAATGTATTCATTCCGCATTCTCACGCAAATGAACTAAAGACGCATTCCGTTAACGGACCATTGCTTGTAAATGTGTGTAACGTGCATGCTGCAATAAACAATGCTTCGGAAGCGTTATTTAAAATTGAAAATGATTGTTTTGTCACCATGGACAATGTTTGTTGTGTTCATATACATGTTTTAATAATTGTGTCCAAACGTAAACAGAAGTATTCATATTTGGTTTCCCATTGGAATAGAAGGAACCTGTTATATTTTCTCTTTAACAATAATACACTATATTGCCAAAGGTGACCGGTCACTTGCGATTTTAGACGTTTTGTTAACTATCTAGAAAAATGCATGAGGAATTAACCTGAAACTGCAGGTGTGTAAGCAGTATAGTATAGGTTATATATTTCCGCGAAGGTTTTCTCACGAAACCCCATAGGGGACTGACAACAAATTGAAAAAGAACGAATATCTTTTGGATAACCCTGTAAAAACGAATGTAGCAAAGGCGTTCAAACTCGAGATTATTAATAAGTGGCTTATTGTAATATACTGTGTTCATTTTTATGAGGATAGCATGTATACACGTAGAGAAATTAAGGTTTTTATAAAAACAGTCCCAAATTTCGCCTAGTTTTTTGCTTATAATTTGCAAAGTTCTTAATATAAAAAAAAGTTTTTTTCAGAAAATTTGACATACAACATTTTACATAATACTCTGCAATAAGAATTAAATAATAATAAAAATTGGATGAAAAATGAGCAGGTTTACTAAAAACTGTTTCACTGCGCATGCGCGAATGCAATCAAAATATAATGTGCATAATTTATTAGATAAATATATAGAGCAACTTTTGTGAAAGGCTCAAAATCATAGCTTGAAAATTCTGAAAATTATCGTCGATAGAATAAGCTCGAAATCCGTTGTTCCCAAAAAGAAGCAAAAAGATGAGGGGTTGTATCAAATATCTGTTGATTAGTGCCAAGATAGCGTTACACAATATTCCACGTACTACTATATTTGAATACAACCCCTCATCTTTTTGCTTTTTTTTGGGAACAACGGATTTCGAGCTTATTCTATCGACGATAATTTTCAGAATTTTCAAGCTATGATTTTGAGACTTTCACAAAAGTTGCTCTATATATTTAGCTAATAAATTATGCACATTATATTTTGATTGCATTCGCGCATGCGCAGTGAAACATTTTTTAGTAAACCTGCTCATTTTTCATCCAATTTTTATTATTATTTAATTCTTATTGCAGAGTATTATGTACAATGTTGTATGTCAAATTTTCTGAAAAAAACTTTTTTTTATATTAAGAACTTTGCAAATTATAAGCAAAAAACTAGGCGAAATTTGGGACTGTTTTTATAAAAACCTTAATTTCTCTACGTGTATACATACTATCCTCATAAAAATGAACACAGTATATTACAATAAGCCACTTATTATTAATCTCGAGTTTGAACGCTTTTGCTACATTAGTTTTTACAGGGTTATCCAAAAGATATTCGTTCTTTTTCAATTTGTTGACAGTCCCGTATGGGGTTTTGTGAAAAAATCTTCGCGGAAAGATATAACCTATACTATACTGTTTACACTCCTGTAGTTTCAGGTTAATTCCTCATGTATTTTCATAGATAGTTAACAAAACGTCCAAAATCGCAAGTGACCGGTCACCTTTGGCAATATAGTGTATTTTCATATCTAGATTTCTGTAAAAATGTATTTATTAAGTTAAGAGATAATAAAACCTATTTTGATTTTTGTATTGTATTATATGTTATACAATTTATGAGATACTAGAATGTCTGTTTAAAGGAAAATATATTTCCTTTTTAATTATATAAATATTCCAAGAGTCAAGTGTTATTGCTTCTTATGAAACATATTTTAATTGCACCGCTTAATATTTTTGCTTTTATCTTCTTGATGCACATAAAAATAGTATGAAAAACGTTTTATAAACATTTGGTATGCGTAAATTTTCTTTAAAGTTATTTTAATAAAACAAAAATTATACCTTTTTAAATTACTTTAGTAACAAAATAACAGATATATATATTAATAATTAATTTATTATTAAATGTAATATATAGTCGAAAAGATTAAAATTTCTGTTATGACGAAATGTATTCTAATTTTAACATAAATACTCTATAAGTCAAATGTTGCAGTTTTGTAATGAAAAATGTTTCGTTTATTTATACTAAGTAGATTTTTCAGTAACTTTTTTATACATTACACAACATTTTAGACAAACATATGTGATATACAAAATCTACATGTTAGTATTTTAATAAATGATATTACGATCCAACCTTTAGTCTATTTTTGAATATATAACAACAAATCTTGCAATATATTTTGCAATAAATATATTTCTACTACAGCATAATCACACAATTTTTTAATTTGACGTAAAATATCTATATCCAACCTAACCGATATGAAACATTGTTGACTAATACGAATTACACATATTTCGACATTCTTGATAAATATTCTCTAATGAGTTGATTAGCCAAGTACAATCTCAGTAAACAATGCAATACACCTGTGTATTCTGAAATCATTTAACAATATTTCTCGCATATGAATTATATGTATCGACTTTTACAAAGTAAATATATTTATTTATTGAATACATAACTTTACTTTCTGAAGATGAAACTGTGCCAATAAAATTTTATACAAATTAATACGAGTCAACATATATTAAAACTGAACCTAATCGAGCATTTCAATTTAAAATCTTCTCAGACAAGCCATACATATCAGATATAACAAGAACCAAAAATAATACGTGAAGCATAGATTATGAAATATTTTCCAACACATCCAGAAAACTAAAACTAAACTTCATCGTTAAATAAGATGAAAGAAGATATGTAAGTAAACATTAGAGGAAACATATAACACATTTAAAAGTCCAGTTTTAGAAATTACCTTTCATAGTCGAAAATGTAGTTGAATTATTTTGTGAACCCCTGTATATAGTTCATACTGTTATATTGTTAAATCAGGAAATAAATTTTAGCACGATTTATCATGAACATTTTTTCATGTAACGCAGTTCTAACTTGCAATACAGAATTCTGAGCGTTAGTAGAAAAATATTAAACAAATTTCGAATAATGTTTTTCTGCTGTACCTGGTAATAAACACGTACTATAGATTTAACTTACAGTACAAATTACATTTCCTTTATGGTCATTGACTACACTTCAACCGCTTTGAACGCAAATGTATTCATTCATAATACGAATATTACAACATTCCAAAGCATTGCCGCCTTTATGCTTGAATAATTTCCTATTGAAGCCATTTTGTGCATTTCTGTCATTTTAATATATGAGTATAAATACCTATTTCCGCCTTTGTGGCAGTGCCTCTATCTGCGTTTCATAATTTTCAAAGGGTCATTTCCATTTTCGACTGTGTGCGTTGTTCATTGAGTTCATTTCTCATGGAGGGAAGAAAGCGTTGACTCTTCTATCGCAGCTTGTTGATAACTTGAGCAACGTAATGAAACAATTTCCTTTTAAAATTCATAATACAGACATTTTGCAAAGATGGGTATTTAATTCATGCTTTCACAAAAGACTCGTCTAAACTTGTAGAATGAATAATTTGGGGGGAAATTATACCAATTTTTCTACAAAAATAATTTAAAGGCGAAAGAAAATGTGGTTTCATATTTCAAAAACTGTATTATATAGACATCACTTATAACATTCAAATACTCGATATCAATTTAAGTTTATCAATGCAAATATATAAAAAATGAAACTACTACACATGTGGCAAAATATTAAAAAGAATATTAAGAAATTCTTTGCATGAATAGTAACTAATATTATTTATATTGTGCCCATTTGCCATATATTTATTATAATGTTTTATATAACTAGCTTCTAGGAAGTAGATCGGTTTATATTTCACAAGTAATTTTTAAGAAAAAAATATAATCGACTTCCTCTTATTGTCCCAAAACTTATTACACTGATGGATACCTACTTATTGCATGGAAGATGGGGTAATTTGGCAAAAGTTGTTTGGTTGCAAGGGTTTCTTGTTGCAACTGTTAATTGCTGTGTGCATTCATTTTTAATCACATTGTTGCCAGTATCGTTCTTGACGCGTAACTGAAGAACATAAATTGAAATTTTTTACATGTCTGTTTTAAAAAAACGAAAAAATAAATCTACAAACGATAAGATTATTATTTTATAAATTAGTAGCAATGTATGTATCTCTTAAGGCTGCTGGTCTATCACGTCTCAAATTCTCTTTTTCAATGTTAATCCTATGAGCTTAGAATGATTCATATTTTTTAAATTTCTTATCAGAAAATTAATACTACGTGAAAATGATACAAACTATATCAAGTTTCTCGAACCCTTAATTCACCTTACTGTAACAAGTCATATATTATTTCGTATTATATCGAAAAAAATTAGCACGTTTTATCGTATGGTGGTGCCTAGTCAGGTGAGGGTCTCGTCACCTGATCAAGGTTCTAAATTACGAGACCTATTAAATCTGCCAATTCAACAAAGTTAAACAGAACCTTGAACCGGCAAACAAAGATAACTGTAGCAAACCACAAGAGAGCAAGCACAGCAGCGATGTGAACAAATCTACAGTCAGGTGGATCACAGCCATGCTGTGATCAGGCGATTTCCGCCCAACACCCAGGTACTAACCCGCCAAGCTAGGCATTCATGCCGGGCAGGTAGGGGCCTGGTTAGCGGTATAAAAAAACATATTTTTTTATATATATAACACATTTCTTAAACAACTATCAATACAAAATTCTAAGATTAACGTAAAAATTTGAAACAGATTTCAAATTAATTTTTCTGCTGTACCTGATAATAAACGCGTGCTATAGATTTAACTTATCTTAAAAATTACATTTCCTTTTTGGCCAATGACTAAACTTCAACCGCTTTGAACGCAAATGTATTCATTCATAATAGGAATATTGCAACATTCCAAAGCGTGGCTGCCTTTACGCTTCAGTAATTCCCATTGAAGCCATTTTGTGCATTTCTGTCATTTTAATATATGAGCATAAATACCTATTTCCGCCTTTGTGGCAGTCCCTCTATCTGCGTTTCATAATTTTCAAAAGGTCATTTCCATTTTCGACTGCGTGCGTTGTCCACTGATCTCATTTCTCATGGAGGGAAGAAAGCGTTGACAACTTGTTGATAACTTGAGCAACGTAATGAAACAATTTCCTTTTGAAATTAATAATACAGACTTTCTGAAAAGCTGGGTATTTAATTCATGCTTTCATAAAAGAATCTTCTGAAATTGTAACATAAATACATTGCTGGAAATTATACCAAATTTACAACAATAATGAATTAAAGGCGAAAGGAAATGAGGTTTCATATTTCAAAAACTGTATTGTACAGAAATCGTTAATAACATTCAAATACTCGTTAAAGAAGCTTCTCTATTTATGTTTTTCAATGGAAATATATTAAAGATGTGAAACTCGTACGCATGTATGGCAAAATATTACAAAGAATGCCTTATGAAATTATTTACATAAATAACAGCTGTAATTAGTAGCAATGTATGTATCTCTTAAGGCTGCTGGTCTATCACGTCTCAAATTCTCTTTTTCAATGTTAATCCTATGAGCTTAGAATGATTCATATTTTTTAAATTTCTTATCAGAAAATTAATACTACGTGAAAATGATACAAACTATATCAAGTTTCTCGAACCCTTAATTCACCTTAGTTACGAGTAGTAATTTTCCAACTGGACGAAAAATGTCCGGGCTAGGATTCGAACCTGGGATCGCTTAGCTGAAGCCGCCATCGCTCTACCACTGAGATATCCCGGTCGAATCTGGAGGGCATAATAAATCCAGTTAACCATATTGATCAGAGAATCTGGTCTGATATTTTAATCAGCTCAACAGAAAAGATCGCAGGTAAAGGAACTCCACTAAACGCTGGATACATGGTTTATTTTTTTACGTGATATATTTATAGTACTTACCTGCGATCTTTTCTGTTGAGCTGATTAAAATATCAGACCAGATTCTCTGATCAGTATGGTTAACTGGATGAATTATGCCCTCCAGATTCGACCGGGATAGCTCAGTGGTAGAGCGTGGCGGCTTCAGCCAAGCGATCCCAGGTTCGAATCCTGGCCCGGACATTTTTCGTCCAGTTGGAAAATTACTACTCGTATTATTTATTTACCAATTTGAAATAATTGTGTTAAAATTAATCTAGAACAGCTAATTTTTTTTATATTATGAAAATTAGCCCTATTTTTATTACATCGTTTTATAAAGAAAGTAGATGAGGTTATATTTTACAAGTACTTTTTAATAAATTATATCTAGCTTCCAGTGATTGTTCCATAACTTATTACACTGACAAGGTAGGTCTCCTTAATGTGCATACTCAGAATATTTTGAAAAAGGAACTACTCATGTACGTCATAAATGATCAGTCAAATTTAGCTGCGGGATCCATGTAGAAAATCTCTAAAAAATAAAATACTTTCGAGTATTTGGCGCAAAAAAGAAGCGACAAATTTTTTTCGTCACAAAATGCAAGCAATTTTAATGTATTTGAAAATTCCTCGTAAAATGAGCGCTTAAATGCGTAATACTTTATGAATTAAAACTTCAATGATTAAATAGTTTATTATTTTTTTCTACAAGTTTTTATAATATATATACAAGTTAAGTATTGCTGAAATTTTACACGGTTTCGACGGCTGGATAAGTTTTAAGTGTATTTTAATACTAACTGTCAGATTAAGAACGTCTCATTATATATTTAGATTTTGATTAAGTCATTGTTTCCACAGCAACAAAACTATTCTCTTGTTATCTACGGCACTAACAATATCGAGGTAAAATTGACGGTACTCAGAATCGTAAAATTAATTTTTAGTTTGATACATTTTTTAATCAATTTAAATTTTGTTCTAAACCGTAGAATGCGATAGTTAATTTTCTTTAGATGGACATATAAATGTATATGGCAAAATATTAAAAAGAATATTAAGAAATTCTTTGCATGAATAGTAACTAATATTATTTATATTATGCCCATTTGCCATATATTTATTATAATGTTTTATATAACTAGCTTCTAGGATGTAGATCGGTTTATATTTCACAAGTAATTTTTAAGAAAAAAATATAATCGACTTCCTCTTATTGTCCCAAAACTTATTACACTGATGGATACCTACTTATTGCATGGAAGATGGGGTAATTTGGCAAAAGTTGTTTGGTTGCAAGGGTTTCTTGTTGCAACTGTTAATTGCTGTGTGCATTCATTTTTAATCACATTGTTGCCAGTATCGTTCTTGACGCGTAACTGAAGAACATAGATTGAAATTTTTTACATGTCTGTTTTAAAAAAACGAAAAAATAAATCTACAAACGATAAGATTATTATTTTATAAATTAGTAGCAATGTATGTATCTCTTAAGGCTGCTGGTCTATCACGTCTCAAATTCTCTTTTTCAATGTTAATCCTATGAGCTTAGAATGATTCATATTTTTTAAATTTCTTATCAGAAAATTAATACTACGTGAAAATGATACAAACTATATCAAGTTTCTCGAACCCTTAATTCACCTTACTGTAACAAGTCATATATTATTTCGTATTATATCGAAAAAAATTAGCACGTTTTATCGTATGGTGGTGCCTAGTCAGGTGAGGGTCTCGTCACCTGATCAAGGTTCTAAATTACGAGACCTATTAAATCTGCCAATTCAACAAAGTTAAACAGAACCTTGAACCGGCAAACAAAGATAACTGTAGCAAACCACAAGAGAGCAAGCACAGCAGCGATGTGAACAAATCTACAGTCAGGTGGATCACAGCCATGCTGTGATCAGGCGATTTCCGCCCAACACCCAGGTACTAACCCGCCAAGCTAGGCATTCATGCCGGGCAGGTAGGGGCCTGGTTAGCGGTATAAAAAAACATATTTTTTTATATATATAACACATTTCTTAAACAACTATCAATACAAAATTCTAAGATTAACGTAAAAATTTGAAACAGATTTCAAATTAATTTTTCTGCTGTACCTGATAATAAACGCGTGCTATAGATTTAACTTATCTTAAAAATTACATTTCCTTTTTGGTCAATGACTAAACTTCAACCGCTTTGAACGCAAATGTATTCATTCATAATAGGAATATTGCAACATTCCAAAGCGTGGCTGCTTTTACGCTTCAGTAATTCCCATTGAAGCCATTTTGTGCATTTCTGTCATTTTAATATATGAGCATAAATACCTATTTCCGCCTTTGTGGCAGTCCCTCTATCTGCGTTTCATAATTTTCAAAAGGTCATTTCCATTTTCGACTGCGTGCGTTGTCCACTGATCTCATTTCTCATGGAGGGAAGAAAGCGTTGACAACTTGTTGATAACTTGAGCAACGTAATGAAACAATTTCCTTTTGAAATTAATAATACAGACTTTCTGAAAAGCTGGGTATTTAATTCATGCTTTCATAAAAGAATCTTCTGAAATTGTAACATAAATACATTGCTGGAAATTATACCAAATTTACAACAATAATGAATTAAAGGCGAAAGGAAATGAGGTTTCATATTTCAAAAACTGTATTGTACAGAAATCGTTAATAACATTCAAATACTCGTTAAAGAAGCTTCTCTATTTATGTTTTTCAATGGAAATATATTAAAGATGTGAAACTCGTACGCATGTATGGCAAAATATTACAAAGAATGCCTTATGAAATTATTTACATAAATAACAGCTGTAATTAGTAGCAATGTATGTATCTCTTAAGGCTGCTGGTCTATCACGTCTCAAATTCCCTTTTTCAATGTTAATCCTATGAGCTTAGAATGATTCATATTTTTTTAATTTCTTATCAGAAAATTAATACTACGTGAAAATGATACAAACTATATCAAGTTTCTCGAACCCTTAATTCACCTTAGTTACGAGTAGTAATTTTCCAACTGGACGAAAAATGTCCGGGCCAGGATTCGAACCTGGGATCGCTTAGCTGAAGCCGCCATCGCTCTACCACTGAGATATCCCGGTCGAATCTGGAGGGCATAATAAATCCAGTTAACCATATTGATCAGAGAATCTGGTCTGATATTTTAATCAGCTCAACAGAAAAGATCGCAGGTAAAGGAACTCCACTAAACGCTGGATACATGGTTTATTTTTTTACGTGATATATTTATAGTACTTACCTGCGATCTTTTCTGTTGAGCTGATTAAAATATCAGACCAGATTCTCTGATCAGTATGGTTAACTGGATGAATTATGCCCTCCAGATTCGACCGGGATAGCTCAGTGGTAGAGCGTGGCGGCTTCAGCCAAGCGATCCCAGGTTCGAATCCTGGCCCGGACATTTTTCGTCCAGTTGGAAAATTACTACTCGTATTATTTATTTACCAATTTGAAATAATTGTGTTAAAATTAATCTAGAACAGCTAATTTTTTTTATATTATGAAAATTAGCCCTATTTTTATTACATCGTTTTATAAAGAAAGTAGATGAGGTTATATTTTACAAGTACTTTTTAATAAATTATATCTAGCTTCCAGTGATTGTTCCATAACTTATTACACTGACAAGGTAGGTCTCCTTAATGTGCATACTCAGAATATTTTGAAAAAGGAACTACTCATGTACGTCATAAATGATCAGTCAAATTTAGCTGCGGAATCCATGTAGAAAATCTCTAAAAAATAAAATACTTTCGAGTATTTGGCGCAAAAAAGAAGCGACAAATTTTTTTCGTCACAAAATGCAAGCAATTTTAATGTATTTGAAAATTCCTCGTAAAATGAGCGCTTAAATGCGTAATACTTTATGAATTAAAACTTCAATGATTAAATAGTTTATTATTTTTTTCTACAAGTTTTTATAATATATATACAAGTTAAGTATTGCTGAAATTTTACACGGTTTCGACGGCTGGATAAGTTTTAAGTGTATTTTAATACTAACTGTCAGATTAAGAACGTCTCATTATATATTTAGATTTTGATTAAGTCATTGTTTCCACAGCAACAAGACTATTCTCTTGTTATCTACGGCACTAACAACATCGAGGTAAAATTGACGGTACTCAGAATCGTAAAATTAATTTTTAGTTTGATACATTTTTTAATCAATTTAAATTTTGTTCTAAACCGTAGAATGCGATAGTTAATTTTCTTTAGATGGACATATAAATGTATATGGCAAAACCGTAGTTATAAAAGTCAATTTATTTAAGTTAAACTTTCTTAAACTAGTCCATTATAAAGAGTAGACAATGTTTTTCCTAAAAGAGTATTTTTCGTAAATACGTATTTTTCTTTTCATTGTGTGGCCAACCAAGCGATAAATCGCCAAAACACGAAGTTTCCATATTTTTTTTATTAACATTATAGCGAGGTTCTGAAGCAAGTTTTTTTATATATTTGTATAAACGTATATATCCTCATACGAAGCATATTCTGTAATATTTAAATTTTTTTCTGAGTATGCGCTTATGGAGTGCTTCTGTGTAAGACATACTTATTGTATGGAAGGTGGGGTAATTTGCCAAAAGTAGTTTGGCGCAACAGAGGGTTTCTTGTTGTAACTGTTTATTGCTGTGCACATTCATTTTTAATTACATTATTGCCAATATCGCTCTGTTTGACACGCAGCTGAGGAAGTATTTGACGTGTCTCTTTAAAAACAGAAAAAAATATCTACACACAATAATATGTTTATTTTATAAATATGTAGTAGCCTGTGTATCGCTTAAGGCTGCTGATCAATCAGATCTGATTTTTCCCGCTAGAATATCAATCCTTTGAATGTATTCATATTTTTCAAATTTCTCATCATACAATAAATTTTTTAAACTTCATTTTGCTGTATACTCTTTTAAAAATGTCCCTTTCTTTTTTAGTTGATAAAATAACCCTAAAATATATACTTAATTTTATGTGAAGTGCATAGTAAATCAGAAGAGGTTATTGTCTATGTATACGTTCGGGGTTATATTATATGTTTATAAATTAAGAAGTATTTTCCTTGTTTACAGTGTATTCAGATTTCGAAATGATGACGATAGAGACTAATCACTTCGAAAATGCGGTGGACAGCACGATTATTTTTAGATCAAGATGTATGTAAATTACAATTACAATTCCGATCTGAACGAAAATGTTACATTTTTTTTTGTCAGGAACAGAATTATTATTAAATGTAAATAATATGTTTACATAACTAGTTATATTGTAGGTAATTTATTTTCCTAACAGAATTCTTCCAAAGCATTAGATTATACGCACGTGTTAATTATTTGCATACCCTTCTGAGACCCCGCGTCCATCCTATTGGACATTTTTATTTCTCGTATAAAATATTTAATTTCAGTTGGAACTGGTCAAAACTTACTGTCCATTATAATGGATAGTCTAGTTTTACTATCTGTATACCAAAAAGGTAAAAAAATTGCTGTAAAATGTGTATTTTAATCATTTGAAAATGGCTGCGAACAGGTGAAAGATTGTTAAAGGTGAATACACAGTTTTAACTCAAATTTCATATATTTTTTTAAAGTATTTTGATATTAATGCAGCATATATCTAATTTTAAATGTTTTATTAATTGAATTAAACCGTAGTTTTAAGTAATCGAATCTATTTTTTGGAGGATAAACGCATGTTTTTATCGATGTCCATTGTATTGGACATCATTAGTTGTCATCAGTTGGACATCATCAGGGTCTTCATCAGTTGTTTCCATTCATATTAGGATCTTTTAGAATACTGAAGGGAAAGATTGTTTTTACTCAAAATTCCATACTGTATTGAAAAAAAAGTAAATACAAAAGTAGACAATATACAATTATATTGGCAATTAAATAATTAATTAAATATTGTCCTAGAAGTGTATAATTCTACTGATAAAATGCTTGTTCCATATTAGTACATTCCTTAATTTTTTATTTCAGTGAAACGTGATTTTTTTGCAGTATTTAATAAATAAAGAGACTTACAAATAAGCTTTTCTTTTCTTGTTCATTGCAAGATTTTCGAATTATGTTTATTTATGTTGTTTCTAATTAAATTAATTAACTTAATCAAATTAAAATAACTAAATTTGAATAAAAATATAATTAAAGATAACATTATAAGATTATGAAAAAACTCATTTTTATTTCTTTTAAACTTCTACTTGGCATTCAATTGCCAACTGTGGTAGCTGTGCCACTAATTAATACAATTATTTTAGGAAATAAAGGGTTGGTGTTGAAATAGATTTAAAACAAAATTCTAATTGAAAAGTATTTAAAATTACACTAAATTGACCTACACTTTTCTATTTGATGATGTAAAACTTGAAATTATGCGATACTTAGAATTGATGGATGAGTAATAAAAACACACTTCTGTAGATTGAAAAGTTTTCAGTGAAAGAAATAGAACTTAGAAATAGGTTGACAGAAACCTGATTTTTGATGGCTCTTTTTTTAAGAGATATTTGGAAACTGACGTTATTTATATCTAGAGAAAGTTATTGAAACAAGTATGAAAGCAATAAAATGAATAGTGATGTGTCAGAGCTTGACATTAGTGATGAAGGTAAGAAGGAGGAAAAGAACAAAGAAATTGGTTTCATGCAAATCCATCCAATTATTATACTTCAAGGTGTTTAGTGCGAATTAGCTTTTGAGGAAAACGAAGTTGCGTTATTCAAGTCATGACGAAAACTCAAGCCCCAACACGTCTCCACCTAGCAACCTAGTCGCCACCAAAAGTTTGGTTGGTTGATTGGTTAATTTTATGACGGCCGATTATCTACACAAGGTATGTAGGCCCTAGGGGGGTGCCCTCCATGGGGGGTCTTTTTAAGGGATTTTAACCCGTATTTACGGCAAGGTTCGCAGAAAAACACGGAAAACTCCGAACTGTTAGGTCGACGAGCGCGACGGGGGTTTGAATCTAACACCTCCCGTCAATCAGCTTTAAGAGCAGAACCTCTCAGCCACTGGTGGGGCCCCAAAAGTTTGAACTTGTGCAGTCTACTCAGCTTTAAAAAGAGTATCCAACAGTTACCTAAAATGATGGACAAATAAAATGCGTTGTGAGGCAAAATCAAATTTTATTTAAAAAAAAAACAATTTTTGTACATGAAGTGCAATTTGTATATCTGTTTAACTACCAAAATAATTGCTTTTCAGAAGCCCATTCATAAATTATTCAATTTTAAGCTCATCTATTTATTTTCTACGTGTAATTAAGTATTTTATAATAATAATAATTATTATTTAAAGTCTAATTAATTTTTTAAGTAATAATTTGTGTCTAATTAAATTTTGTGTCATTATTTTGAGTCTAATTCCGTTTTGTGCCATTATTTTTTGTCCAATATTAAGAATTTTCCATTCAGATTCAAGTAATTCAATAATATGTTTTTCACAAGACAAAGACCCAATGTCCATTTTATTGGATACGCTAAAAAACTATATTTATATAAATATATTATATAAATGAACATCTTTATTGATTTCTAGTTTCAAAAGGAGCAATAATCTCAATTATGGTAAAATTTGTGCGAAAAATACGAGCTTGGGTCTCAAGAGGATAAGCAAATTATACCTCAATGATTTTATAAGAGTTAAAATCACATTATCTGATAGAAGAATCTGTTTTTGCATCATATTTAGCCCAATACCATTTATGTTTTTTCCTGTAATATTTTATTAAAATGGCAAGGATCTTTTAAACTTTTATAGATACAATTATATTTTTGTAAAAGTAAAAAAACTCTAGAAACTTTCATAAATGAGAATCATGATAAAAAACTGATTGAATTGTACTTCTGATTTGAAATTAGGTATTTTTCAAAGCATAAATGATATTTTAATTTAAAAATAATAATAAATCTTTTCCTACAAGAATTTCTAGTTACCAAAAAGTAATTATAAGTTTCTGGATATTTAAAATGTCACACGGTTTATTTCCCTATTTAAAGTTAAGGCTTTCCTTCTTGAAAAAATATCCGATTTTATTGCATTAGACAACATTTTACAACTTTTGGCCGTAAATTTAATTAAATGTTTCCGTAAAATATATGTCACATAAAAAGTCAGTTACAAGTTTTATGTTATGGGAAAACGTTTACGGGCAAGTAGCTTTTGGAAGATTTCGTAGTGATTTTGATAACAGTAAAAAAAATTTATGCGCAAAGAATAATGAAATTGTAGTGTTATGGGCTTTCGTTACATGCATATATATTTGATTTATGATTTTCATATTCGAAGTATTCTGCTAAACATATAAAATAACAATTTATATGTTAGTGATATATTCCAAAACAAATTTAATCATTGAAACTGTTTTGTTAAATATTTGTAAAAGATTACTTAATTAATAAAAGTTTATGCGTCTGGTAATGAAATTAAACAGATAATAAAACAATTGTATAAGGCAATTTATAGTTGAAAAAAATAAACTAAAAGTAAAGAAAATTTTTAATAAAGAAAATTTTTAGACGAACGAACTCGTTTTATTGCTATAACTAAATTTTTTAAAAATAATTTAGATACATTATTAGTTATGATGATAAAATTAGTTATTACATGTGGTAGATCAAAAAATCAAGGTAAAAGTTCATCTGTCTGTACTGACAACTCCACAAATTTTGTTGGAGCCTGTGCAGAATGAAAACGTTTAGGTAACATAATTAGAAAGATTCTGCATCATACCGCTCGGGTCACCCCTCACAATAGAACCCCATTCTCAATTTATCCCAATAATATAATATAAATTTCCTCCCGACTTGACCTTTGGGGTGGAAAAAGCAATTAAAACGAGCGTCGTGAAACGACCCCATTAGAAATCCTCCCGATGATTTGGCTCATTATCTAACAAGTGAGGAAATTGCCTGAATTTTTTTTTTTTTTTTTTTATTGTCTGAAATTTTATATGGTTTATAAGAAACTGGAGTGAAGTCGTTTAAGCATCATCTAAAAAGAACAGTAGGTAACTCGCGATTAACTCTTAAACAATTTTTAAGTTACTACGCAAATTGAAGGAATTTTAACTAGTCAACTTCCCACACCCATATCTTCTGACCCCAATGATTTTGAAGTTCTAACACCAAGCCATTTTCTCATAGGTAGACCTCTTAGCAGTGTGTCTGAACCTAACCTTACTAGTGAACGCGATAATTATTTGCCTCAATGTCAAAAGCTAAGCAAAGTGGTCCTATTTAAATGACGCAAATGGAAACGGGATTATCTAAACAACTCACAAACCAGGCAAAAGGGCAATTTGAAAAGAAAATTTTTAATCCGAATTCAATGGTTCTCTTAAAGGAGGACAATCTTCCGCCGACAATGAGTAGAGTTGAAAGGGTAGTTAATGGACCAGATGGTAAGGTTAGAGTGGTTTTTCTAAAAACCCCTCAAGGTATTTCCAGAGAGGTGTAGCTAAATTATGTTTACTACCATGTCAGTAAAATTCACAAATTATCATTAAATGTAGTTAAATTAAACATAGCTTAAACATTCAATTGTAAATGTATTATTGTATAACAGTGTTTAAAGTATATTAGTATTTTCTTTATTATTCTATTATGCGTGTTATATTTGTATTGTATGTTAGTCATTGTATATTTAGTTAGGGTATATTGAAATGTTATTTCAACGTGGGGGGGGGGGGGCATGTTGGCGTGTCAGTATTTGAGGTCACGTACCTCGTTATGTATCTGGCCACTCTCAAATGTTTCTTCTTGTAATGAGTCAGTGTACATGTAATCCAGATACCAAGGCATAGTAATTCACAGCTCTCTAAGCGACGCATTAATAAAACCAGTACAGTCTACTTAAAGTTTGTTTGAAATCATTTCAAGCGCATTTCGCAAAACTCACAAACAAAGTGAACTTCACTATATGTTTATTTTTATTAAAAACGAAATATCAGATGATTTTTATATTGTTTTAGAATATTCTCCCGAGTATAATATATATATATATATATATATATATATATATTGCAACAGAATGAAAAAAGTGAATTCAATTATTTACATATTTAATATACAACTACTAAAGAAAAACAAGAAAGACAATCATGTATAGAGTTTCATAAAAACTTCACTGTTTAACAAAGTGAAAGATGATAGCTAAGTAAACAATGCAGAAAAGGCATAACACAGTTGAAAACACAATTTCAGCAATTGCCATCAACAGTCGGAAAAACATAATTTTTCTGTGAAACCTTAACTAATAATTTTAGGATAAAATAATCAAATTAATTAATGGTTTGGATTATATACGCAAGTTTCAACATTATCTGGTGCAGACAAATTAAATTATTTTGTGTTAGTTATTTTTGTGTATTTTGTGTAAATAATTCGTATAAATACAAATTTTAATTACACTGATCTGCATATTGAAACTTTTTTTTTTATGATTAAAAATGAATAGGTGATTTTAGATCAATTTTTTAAGCTGATTTCAAAAGTAAAGTCGAAATTTGCGTATCACGTCAGGATTTTTTACAAATTAACAATTTGTAAATTTATAAAAACATATGATTTTTTAACTTTCACTTATATAAATTTATAAAAAAAAATTATTATTCAAAGGTAAATAATTAATACAGACTAGGATATGTATTAAAAAATTAATGTATGAAAAATTAAAGTATAGACATAATAATTATACTTACAATATATTTAAATATGGACAAATTTGATTAATATTAAAAAAATCAATTAGTTTGAGAAAAATTCCTTTTAGTTGCTTTTCGTCCACTAGCACAAAGATCTCTCTTTAACATCCAGCAGTAATCTGCCATCATATTTTTATTCCACTTGCCTTGGTACCGTTTTTCCATATCTTTGATGTCTTGGTGAAACCTTTCACCGTGTTCCTCACTCACTGCTCCGAGATTTTCGGGAAAGAATTCGATATGTGCATGTAAAAAGTGTATTTTTATACTCATGTTGCAACCAAGTAATCTCAATTTTTCTAACATATCTGCAACTATAATTTTGTAATTTGGGTCTTTCTTATTTCCTAAAAAGTTCTCCACTACACATTTAAAGCTCAGCCATGCTTCCTTTTCACAATCATTCATTGTTTTTTCAAATTCACTATCTGTCAGTAATTTTCGTATCTGAGGCCCAACAAAAATACCTTCTTTAAGCTTAGCATCAGTAATAGAAGGGAATTTGCTGCAAATATATTTAAAACATTCATTTTCTTTATTTAGGGCTTTCACAAATTGTTTCATTATCCCTAATTTGATATGCAGAGGTGGAAGCAAAACATTTTTAGGATTGACTAAGGGATCTTTAATTACATTTTTTGTTCCAGGGGATAATGATATTCTTGATGGCCAATCTTTCTTTTCCCAATGATTTTTTGGTACTTTTCGGTTAGCCGGGCGCCAGTGATATATGTACATATATAAATATATATGTATATGCATATATATGTATATTCATACATATATGTGTGTACATATATGTATGTATATATATGCGTATGTAGATATTTTTGTAACTATATATATGTGTGTATATATACATGTATATAAATCACTGGCGCCCGGCTAACCGAAAAGTACCGATTTTTTTTATCCCGGCTGTCCCACTCACACAGAAAACATGGGAATTTTGTGTATCCTGATTGTTGTCCAAGTAGCATTCCAATCACTTTTAAATCACCACATAACAACCATTCATGATCTTTATATTTGACCTGGTCTAGCAAAAGTTCAAGATTTTCATATGTTTCCTTTAAATGAACTGAGTAGGCTATAGGTATTGATGCATATTGGTTTCCATTATGCAACAAAACCCCTTTTAAACTTGTCTTGGAGGAATCAATAAAAAATCTCCATTCTGATGCATTATAAAGGATACCGTAAAAATTCATTATTTCCTTTATGTTATTGCAATATACTAAATTATCCTTTTCAGAAAAGTATGGAACAAGTTCTTTTTCACGATGCCTGTACCAAGAGAATTGTGTCTCTGGTAATAATAAGTTCTTAGATTTAAGCCGAGAACCAAGAAGTTCAGCTTTTATTTTTGGCAAATTTAAATCGCGCACCAAATCATTGAGTTCATGCTGATTAAATAAAATTGGAGCTTTATCATTTACTTCTGGTTTATAGACATCTTGTTCTTGATTTTCATCATCTTCTGAATTATTTGGTTCATTTATGCTTTCCAAATTGGTTGGAGGAGAAGGAACAGGAAGACTTTCATTATGCAATATAGGTCTTATTGCAGAAGGCAAGTTAGGATATATAATTCCTTTTTTATTTTTCGAACTATACCCATGAACATTAGCTAAGCAAAAATAACAATCGTCATGATGATTTCTAGGTTATCTCCATACCATGGGAATAGCAAAAGGCATACATTTCTTTTTGCCTTTCAACCAAAGTCGTAATCCTTCAACACATGTTCTACACACTTTATGAGGGGCCCATGTCTTATCTTGGTCACCCAGTCTCACACCAAAATAAGCATAATAAGCATTTTTAACAAAATCTGTAATATCCTGCCTTTGTTTTACTACAGTATAATTTCCACAAATGTAACAAAATATATCTGTATCATTTACACATTTACGTGAAGCCATTATTCAATTAAAGAAGATGTGAAATATATCACATATTTCAAATCGAAAGAAACAGACGTGAATAAACAAAGAAATTTATTGTTGTTAAAACCTATGCATTAGATCAAACATTGTTTGGTGCTGCCACCTAGCAAGTATTAATTTAGATATTTTTTACAAAATTAAATTTATGGATTTCGCTTTTTCTTTTTAATTTTACATAAATAATTTTTTTTATTATTATTAAATCATATTAATAAATAATTTCAGCTTCCTAAATACAGTTTCTCATTTATTTAAATTAATGTAATGTATATACATATGGAATCAATTCCTAAAAAATTTGGTGGCGCCATCTAGTATTACTATTATAAAGTAATTTATGATTTAAGAATAAAATTAATTAAAAATAATATTTGTAAAAAAAGTGTACGTGGTGTGCAAAAATGCTTTACATTTTTGAAATCAGCATAAAAAACACTTTCAGAAAAATATATATTTATATGATCATCAAAATGCATGCTGATCAGTGTTATTAATTTAATTTGTGTCTTTTATTTCCTTTGCATAATGGGTTAATTTATTTTATATGATGGCTTAGTTTACTGCTTAGAGTATTTTTAATGCTAAATCTTCTAATAAAGGTATTAATTATTAAGGCTCATAAGTTAGATCTTTTCAAAATTACACAGTTTTTTTAATGCTTTGGTTAACTTGTATTTATGTTAGCTTTATAAGCACTAACCAGAGGAAAACGATCACGAATTATGCATCATTTAAAGTATAGCCATAGATGTCTGGGGAGGATATTAATATCTGCAGTGAATTTTTATAGAATGTCTCCTTCTCCCCAACAACTGCTATTTATAATTCATTTTGTAATTTACCTCTTTTATTATTATTATAAAAATCTTAGTAGCATAACTCAACAAAATACTGGTACTTACGTATTATCCGGGCCAGGTCAGATACAACTGAGCCAAGCATGGCGCCAATTGCATTAAGTACAGTAACTCTTTTTTTTAAGAATATAGTCTATTTATTTATTATAGTGTATAGTTTTTTTGTATAATGTATAGTTTATTTTTTAATGTTATTACAGTTTTTTGTTATTTTATTGTTTATTTTTATTTATTTATTTGTTTTATAATATTTACCATTTTCAACAATTTTATGTATTTAACAATATTAAATTACTGTTTTGCACATTATTGTCAACGATAAACAAGATTGGCAATTTACAACCCTTTTTGGCGATCTATCTCCTGGCCCGGATATTGCGTAAGAACCAAAATACTTATGTCGTAGAAAGAAGGACGCGTGTCCGGTTGTGTGACAAAATATAAACGCCGAAAGGTTAAATATGTATTTGAAGTTAACTTTTTAGGGTATTAACTGAATTAAAAAGGTATGATTATAAGAATGTACAGGGTGATTTTTTTTAAAGTTGTGAAAGTAAAATCCTATAACGAAAGAACTACTGATCCAAATGACCGGAAATTTCACCAGTATGCTCCCAAAGCAATGGGAATTTTTTTGGCATGGTTAAAAAAAAACTTAAAATCTCACCGACAGATGGCGCTGTATATGCAGTAAAGTCGGGAGAGGAGCTTGTGCAAGACACACGCACAGTGGATACTCTTCACTCTGTTACAATTTTCAGTGTGCTGCCCAATGTTTTCAGCTACGAGTTGGAACGCATGTTCCACATCAGATTGAAGTGTATCCACTGTGCGTGTGTCTTGCACAAGCTCCTCTCCCGACTTTACTGCATATACAGCGCCATCTGTCGGTGAGATTTTAAGTTTTTTTTTAACCATGCCTAAAAACCCCATTGCTTTGGGAGCATACTGGTGAAATTTCCGGTCATTTGGATCAGTGGTTCTTTCGTTATAGGGTTTTACTTTCACAACTTTAAAAAAAAAATCACCCTGTATATAATGTGTTATATATGTGACTGAAAACTATATAGTTCAACTCAGACAGAGTCAGGTGAATTCGGAGAGCCTAAAGGTTTTGCTGAACTGTAAAAAATATGAAGAAATTTTATCTGATGCTCGTGATGCAACAAATAGATTTATGAAATTTAAATGTAACCTTATATTCACGTACGATTCTGAAAACCTATCTTTTATTTTCAGAAACCACTTGTAGAAGAATCAATCAGAAACTCAGAAAAATAATTTTGATGTGTTTATGGAAAAAGTTTTCTAAAATAAAAATCCGATAACCCATAAAATATTTTCACCTCTAAATGAATTTACAAATAACAATGAAAATTATATTTATATTTATATTTCTCCATATATATATTAATTATATACAAATAGACATATCAATCTTTTATACTGTAATGATAGTTTTTTAAATGTGACTTTAAAAATTAATTGATATGGCTTTGAAGAATTTTACTGGGTAATGTTATGTGCTATTTAAAACTCACATTTCGCCAACAAATTAACTATTTTCAAAATTTAAAACTGAAATTTAAAACTTTATTAAATAAAAAATCACAGCAGTCAGTACATACATTCAGTAATACATTCAGTCAGTATTGCAAATATCATTTTATTCTTAGGAAAGTTTAAAATACAAAATTTTAAATTTTACCAATTGTGCTTAATTTATTTAGTTTGAGAGAGGTAAGCAGTTTGACGTTTTGAAAACACGTGTCCAAATTTCAAGCAAAATATCAGATACACATTTCAAAAAAGAATTTTATACAAAAAATTAAAATAAATAAACAAATACAAATTTCAACTAATTTCGTGTACTTTGAAGAGCAGAAAAAAGAAAAATATGTAACTTTAAGCAGTTACTTTGACGTGTTAGTGTTAAACATGTCGTACTTCCCATTTTAAATTCACTATACAAATTTCTTTTAATTGTATTAAAGTTTTTGGAAAGTAAGTTATAAAATATGAAAAGCAAGAATTAAGCATTCAAAATGTTTTTTTTTATGTCTTTTAGGTATATTTCTTTTTGTAAAATGTTGATTTTTAAAATATTGTTCAAAATACCATGTTGATAATTCAATGAACGTTAGTAAAACTTTAAAACAACGGTAAAAACTTTTTGACATTTGGGTTTTTACGTCTTAAATTTTGTTTTGTATTTGTTTTTACCTTTTCTCTGTTTTCATATTTTCTTTTTTTTTCTTTTTCTTTCTTTTTTGTGAGATGTATTGCAGAGTTCCAAAAATCTATAATATCTTATCACAAACATCAATATTTATATCGATTATTTGTTTGCTTTTACGAAAATGCGCTTTACTGAAACGTAGATTAATTTGTAACTAAATTATATATAATTTAAATTATTATGTAAATTATACAAGTAATTTTAATGAATTATGTACAATAGAAATGCATAATAAAGGAATATATAATATGTAGTACCATGGTCTTTCTACAATTTCTAGCTACAAAGCGCCCAAGTAATTCTAGTGACACACGTATAGCTACGTATTTTTTTAATCAGCTGACTCTAATTTCATTTAAAAACATTCTGCTTTATCAAATTCAATCAAAATAATATTATATGATCTCTTTTAAAGATTTATAGAGGAAAATAGGGTAAAAACATATAGTTGGGTGAAATCCCATATCTAAGGTTTTATTCAATTGGAATAGCCCTTAAGCGGGTAATGGAAATATTTAGCTACAGGCAAGAAGAAAAAGCAGCATTTACGGTATTTTCATGCTGGTATTTGTGTAGATTCTGTGTTGCAAAGCTTATGTTATCATATTTTGTTTTAACGTTCGCTAGTATACAAAATTCTTACATATGAACACATTTAAAATTATTGATACTTTTGATATCCTACTGTGTATAGTATATTTAATAAGGATGTATTTGGTACAATGAAACTGTTAATATTATTTATAGGCATATCTTTATGATTTGATTTGTGATATTCATTCTCTTGGATTAAGACCGGCTATCCTACGTGGAAAAAACCGGCTATTAGAAAACAATGTATGAAAAAAGGCAGTCAAAATCACAAAAGTAATAAGGATTTTTCTAAATCCGATTTTTCAGATGCCAACTTTCTTTCTGCAGTTACTCAAATTGTAATAAGATTAATTAAACTTTTGAATTTAAATATTAATTCATTAAATTCATAATTAAAGTATTGTGCATTAAGTTATTTTTAATTAAAGTTGCAAAACAAAATATTGTGTTCCCTTTCAAAAGAAATTCTAAGCCAAGTCTAACGACTAAAAGAAAATCTATTTCCTGTAAGAATAACGGTTTTACACTACAAGCTGGGCAAAACCGTATGATTCGACTTTTTCTAGAAAATCGCTTATTAATAAAAATATGAAAAACAATCATATATTTATAATGATATTATTGTACAAAGGTAAGTCAGAGTGTTTACACAAAGTCTCGTGGAATTCTGTTGTAAACTGCATATGCATATTGCACGCATTGTCCCTATATTACGTATACATATACTGTTTGTCGACCACAAGAATAGCTCCCGCCAAGAAGTCTGGTTAGTGGCGGTCGCTATAGTAACAAGACCTATCCATTTCGAATGGGGAATACGCGTGTGAGGAATTGGCGGAATAGAAGGTTACCTCATGTCATTCTTCTTCTCGGATCAGCAGTTGCACGCTTTATCTTATTTTTGATTTAATTTTGCTTTTGCTTTTTAAATTATTTGTTCCCATTTGTTTAAATAATTTTGATATTTTTTTAAACTGGAAAAAGACCCTCAAAGATCTTACTTAGAAAAAGAATAACAAAATTCTATGTTTAAAAATAATCTAATAATGCAAGTAACTTTCTCCTAACTTGCTTCATAATTATTTTATTCTATCAACCTAAAGATGAAAGGTACATTTTAAAAACTTTTTAATGCTCAGAAAGTCGCACTGGATCTGACAGATACATGATATGTTTTGTTTGTAGTATTTCAGGTCCGCTTGAGTTGTCTCAGCTCCATATTTTCTTGACTTGTGAGGTATCTCCTCCTAGTAGTTTGGTGGCCATGGCCGCGTGCTGCACACTTTCTAGTGAAGTGAAGATTATCTGTCTAGCGACCTAATTTGTTAGAATTTTTGTTTTTCTGATTTAATTTTTTCTTTGCATATTGTAATATTTTATATAGGCGTATTCCTTTTGTACAATAATTTTCACTAAATTTTTATTATTTGTTTATAAATCGAGAAAATAGGTCTTAATAATCCAAAAAGATACTTTTTTTCGGAAAATCCGTAAGGATCCCGCTCCCACTCTCCTTCCTTCTCCCCCCCACCCCGAAAAAATAAACTAATTATAAAGCAATGATTTATTTTTCATCTAAATGTACACAAATTCGTTAATTATATTCATAAAAACCTTCTTCTTTCAAAGATACGTTTAGGGCGGTATTCAAAAAAATATTTTTCCACGCTCAACTACTCAAAATTTTGAGACACATTTTCAGACTCATTTTCAAAAGTAACAACAGGAAACTTGGTGTCGTAATTTATGAAGAGATTTTTAAGGGACCCATGATTTTATTTTTCGTGCAATTAATTAGAAATTGATTTACAAACAATTATTTTCACAATACGATAATTTTTTGTTTCCAGCGCAATCGCTTCGGGAAATTCGGTTCAAAATGTCCAGTTTGACAGCATTTTTTGAAATATATTCTACCTTTATAACAAAATCGAGTCAATACGGACATTATAAAGTTTCTGAATAAAAGAACCTGCCAATTGGATGCATTTTAGAGCAAAAATGAATTTTAAAATGTTTCTCAAAATAAGCAGTTTGGATTTGAATATCACCCCTATATCATATTTTGAATCCTATATCATATTTGAATATCACCCTTAATATCATATTTTTTATGTGTATTTTTTAATCCAAATTTCTACTTTTTCAAATAAGCCCACTACTGCGAGAATTTTAAATATTTTCTTCTTATTGAAATTTCCGCAAAAGTGTTATAATATTCAACAAAGAACAAGAGAAAGATTTTTAAGTTTTCTAGATATTTTAATAACCATTTTTTTCCTACATAAGTTAAATACTAAATCAAGATTTAAAAATTGTAAACACATTACCTCTGAGTACATTAGTAGATAAATTTGACGGCTGTACATTTAAACGTTTGTAAATGATTAGAAAATGATCAATTAGAGCACGTCCCCAAAATTAAGATATTCCCAAAATCTGTAATTACGTATGTAGATAAAAGTATTATGCTAAGAGAAACAAGTTGGAAATTGTACGTCAAAAGAGACAAATGAGGCGAGTTCGTACTGTAAATAGTTTTAATAAATATTCAGATCATAGTGCTATAACTTTTTCACTCTTATGCAAAAAGGCTTGAATACATAATTTATTTTATGTGCAGATTTTCATATTATAGATATTAATTTTATTTTATGAAGTAAATTTCAATACACTTTTACAAACAACTAATTAGAATTCTGTTACATTGAAATTATATTATGCACAGATATCCAATACAAGACAATGTAAAAAAATATCTTCGTTATTATTTCAGTGAAATAAATTATTTATTATAATATGATTATCTGTTATTATAATATGATTAATTTCCGTAATAAAATATGTACATTTTAAGTTGGCAACATTTTAACGTTTGTTGACATTTACTGAAAATGCCAATGGAAAACTTAAGTCTAGCTTTGAAAATTTCAGAACTTGAAATTTGTATTTAGACACTTTTTTCCATTTAATATCGATTTCTCCGAAAACATCTATCCAAAAAACTGTCAGTAGATTATAGGATTGCTATAATTAAACAATTTTTTTATACAAATTCGGTTTTTAAATTCAGTAATACGGAACTAATATGTCTCCATCTTAAATATGACGTATTCACCTTGGCAACTGAGAATCATTACCTATCATGGCATATCATTGAATTAATTACGTATGATAGGATTTAATAGAATGAAGAATGTAACTATAACTTGGTCACAGAGGTTATAAAATGTCATATACGTCATATAGGACTAAAACGTCATACATGTCAGATAAGTTGGTGATACATCTCGGTCGCTTGACGATTTATCGTCGGAAGCTGCTATAACAAGGAAGTACCGATTTAAAAAAATTCAAATTACTTAATAAATGTTTTTATTAATATCTTTTTAAGTTTTGATTCGATTTTTATAAAATTTGAAATGACTCGACAAAATTCTGAAGCAATTGTACAAGAGAAATTCATTAAGTAAGTCACAAAATATAATTAAATAATAACTTACAATGATATTCACTTCAAAACCATTTTTATTTCTCAACATATTATCTGCCAACATTCATACACTTATATCACCGTTTTATCAGTGCCCCAACACTATCTGCATAACAAACATTCTGTGGGTTTATGTCTCAGCCAAATTAGGACTTCAAGTTGAACCTTTTTAGCATCTGTGAACATCATGTTGCTTCCAAGATGGATTTTTAATGGACTAAACAGATAAAAATCGCTTGGGGCTAGGTCGAAGCTGTATGGTGGATATTGAATAAGTTGCAAGATGATGTTCACAGATGAAGAAAAGGTTCAACTTGAAGTCCTAATGTTGCTGAGACAGCAACCGAAAGAATGTTATGCAGCTGATGTTGGGGGACTGATAAAACGGTGATATAAGTGCATAAATATTGGTGGAGAATATCGTGAGAAAAAAAAAACATTTTTGAAGTGAATATCATTGTAAGTTATTATTTAATAATCTTTTGTGACTTACTTAATGACTTTCCCTCGTATATATTAAATTTCAAGCTATTCTGCTGGGTAGTTTTATGCGGACTGTTATATGCGGACAGACGGACGGACCAGACGACGCCTACATGTGCTATGTATTTATATAATTACGAACGCACCTAAAACAACACATTAACATCACATAATAAATCAGAAATAGTAGACGTTTCAAGCTTTAAACAACCTACTCATCGATGCAAATGTCAATCGATACAGATGCTGTTGTTTACACACGTTCACGTTCAAGAATATGCCGTTTAAAAATATTAACCCATTGTGACTCATCAAACTCCGATTTGAAAAAAATATATTTACTCATGTATTAGAATACATCATTAAAACACATAAAAAAATTAAGAATCTGGAAAAGAAATTTTAACTAAAAGGTACCTTTTTCAAATCTGAAATAAACAGAAAATTACCCATTTTCACAAATATCGTCAATTTTCTGATACAAAATTATAAAGTATACGAACTTACTTTTATAAATAAAATCCCTGACTGCTCGGCCTACAGGCACAGGTAGATTTCCAAGATGCCGAACATGGGGCACCTGTTTATTGGGAATTGCAGAAGATAGAGCTATTTGCATGATGTGGCAGTTGGGACCACCCACTTTGAAATATGCCGCTGCCTGTAGGTGGAGCCAGCAGGGATTTTTTTTTTACCGTAAGAGTTGGTCTTATAAAAAACTTGTCAGTATAAAAGTTGTAGATAATATTAAGAAGATTTATAATAAATTTAAGTGAATTTGTTATCTTGGGAATTGACGAAGTTATGTTTTTTTTCTTAAACTCCTCTTTTATTCGCCCCTTGAGGCCATTTTTAATGATATCAGAAATCTGTCATACATAAATTTTTTGGCCTTTTCCTAGAAGTAATAATAACTTTAAACGAATTTGAAGTGTATAAAAATTAATAAGTTATATTTTTTTTCTGTTTTCACAAAAAGCCCCGTACATTTGCCCCCCCCCCCCCCCCACCCCTTGTTTCGATTTTCCTATTAACGAACTTGACCGATATTTTATGCCGCTGTATTTTATGTATGAGTCGGGAAAATATTTGTGCAGAATTATGGGAGTCATCATGTCCATAAAAAAGTGACATAGATAGATAGATAAAGTTTTAAACCTGGGGGTGTGGGGGTCTACGAGTCATGATCGGTGTAGATCCACAAAAGCTTTTCAGGAATTCCAACTTAGGGGACAATGTAATAGGTAGTAATTATTACGAAATTACCTAAAAAATCTGTTTTTGGACGTCTTTAAAAACATTTCGATTTCAAAAACATAAAAAAATTAAAATAACCCGTCAAAATTTATTTTATAATTCAAACGAGTGTTAAACACTCAGTTATTGACACCCAATCAGTAACTGATACTTGAGCAAAAATGTAACTCAAATAAGCATTTTTGTTTGTGAAATTCTGCAAAGTAATGTCATCTAGTGGTAAATGGGATACTCATTTTTTCACTCAATTTATTCACCACTAGAAGACCAAAAACATATTCAATGAGGAAGAAAGTTTTGAGAACTCAAAAAGTGCCATTTTGAAGCAAACGTCTTACTTCTAATATTAAGGAAGTGTTTTTCTAATCTATTTGTAATGCAACCATCCTAAACTTTTTTCTTGAAGTTGTACTTGTTAGAAATTAGTTCAAAGATGTATACGATATACTATAACCATGATTTAGGGTTTATAGTTATTTAATTTAGCTTAATGGGGGGGGGGGGCTTGCCAGTTATTGGTTACTAGAATTTCATTTCACCAATCTCTGACAGATGTGTTAGTTATTGGTTATATTAAAGAAAGTTGAAATCTATTATTTGAACTGTTTAAAAATGCATAATAATAAATTAAATTTATCTTATAGTAAACACCATTAAAATTTAAGCCGTTTTACCAGTTTCTGACCCCAGATGACAGTTACTGGTTCGTAAATGATTGGATAACTGCATTACTAATAATGCAATGCTAAATATTATATCTATATACACTTAATATATACTCTACGTTACTCATAATGCAGTACAGCTTACTATATCTTACTTTTTTATAATAAATATTAATGTATTTGGTTTTTATAAAAAAGAATAATTAAAAAAAATCATTTTAATCTTTTAAAATAAAATGTCAGTTACTATGGTTTTCACCCTCGTTCATTATTATATTTAATTATTCAATTTTATCAACCTTAATACTAGTAAAACATTATTTTATTTTAAAATTCTTTAATCGAAACATTAATAAACTGAAACCTATTTAAAGTGTCAGGCTATTCCCCATTTTAAATTAATGTATGTAGTTGAAAGTAACTGAAAAACGTTTATCATCAGCTGTCACTGATACAATTTAAAGACACGTTTCATTATATTACTTTGAAAATTAATTAATTAATTTTGATGTTAAATAAAATATCGATGTAGATTCCTATTCAGAAAATGTGAGTTAATATCAACTTAAAAAAGAAACATTGTTAATTATATTAAATGTAATAGCCGAAAGTTTTTAAGGCTTCAGGAATGAAATTATGCTATGAATTTTATATATTTATCAAAATGGAAATTATTTTATATTTTTAAAATAAGTTTTTATTATACTGTTTAGAATAATTAATAAATAAAAATATCGACCATGCACACACATAGCATAAAGTATATGACAAATAACCCTAAAATTTAATAGTTTGTATTCCACAGAACAAAAATTCATTGTAATGCTTAAATGTACTTTTTAAGACACAAAAATATTTCAAAAATTATAAACTAATTTGAGTAGCAATAATCTTACCGTCGTTAGTGCAAAAATGAGGTGAAATGTCGCTTACATGTAACAGTGGTTTGAAGATGAGATACATCGACCAATAGAGATTCATAAAGAGAAAACGAATAAACCAATACAATTTAAACGATGGAATAGAAATATCTAGTAAGAAATTAGCAGAATGAAATTAAGAAAAAGTGCATTTCGTTTATGATTTTCGAAAATATCACAGAGAAGGAACAAGGCGGTCACAACTAACAACACTCCTATAATTTTTGTATATGTGAAAATTCTTTAGAAAATTTAGGTAAAATGTGCAAAAGGCTTAAAAAACGTTGTAATAGTATAAAAAATTAAGGTGTGTTTCACGTCCCAGCACTGTTTTTCAGTAGCCCATTGATTGTTTTTTTTGCTTCAGAATATAGGATATCTCTTTTATGTTTAAATTCCCGCTACGTTTGTTCTGGCCGATATAAGAAAGTCCACACTTAGAAGATATTCTATTTGTACCCCTTATTATCCAGAAAGAGAGTTTATTAGTAGAGATAAAAAGTAGGGTCAGTTCGGGTAGTCGGAAGCAGGTGTCATGGAGCAGTCTAAGAAAGTTCCATTAAACAAATATGCCAGTAATCTTTGAGAATGCAGGAGAAGACGGTGTTTCAACTGTTGTAATTTTTTATAGCTTTATCTTATTAGTTTTGATGACGTTTGATAAAAATTGCATCACACAAGTCTGAGAAGTAAAATTTTAACTTGTCTTGTTGTATACTTCGGTGCGCAGACAGTGACGATAAGTACCAATAGTGTTATATAATTTTCATTTGTAGACCATCACTATTATGCTTAATTACTTTTAGCTCAAATTGATTTGTAAAGAATTCATACATATTGCAAATTTTCCAATTGAGTGCAAAAGGTGTCCAGACCGGGAATAGAACACAAGATGTTTGGATTAAATTGCAAACACTCTGCCTGTTGAGATGCCTGAACCGAAAACTGCCCGACACATTTCACTCAGATAACTTTATTGCATCTGGTCTGACATGTAAACAGCTCAATATAATGTACAACAGATAATGGAACGTCATCACTATTATAGTGATATTTGACGATCCAAAATTCTGTGTTTAAAATTACGTCAGAAGATTTCTTATGCGCGGTAATTGGAAACAATTTTTATAACTAGATTTTTCTATTTCAAAGGATAAAATTGTATGTAATTTTAGAGTTTTGATTGCTGCAATGATTCATAACTGTGCTACCTTCATTTTTTGCGTTGAAAGAGGAAAATATGTCACAAGACTACGTAAAGGAAACGAATTCATTTGAGGACTTGCACGACGCTGTTTCTGATGTTACGTTCCGAAATATGACATGCAAAGAACTAAAAAGAAAAGGGGAGAATATACTGATCAGAGCAATAAGCGTGGAAAACGTCCAAAAAATTATATCTGCGAAAAAACACAAAACGAAAGAAAATGAACATCACCAGTAGTAAAAGTCGAGTGAAGCAAAACGAATTGATGAGTTCAGAGGACGAAGTACGTATGGCAAAGCACAGGGGTTGTTTTAAGATGAAGGGTGAGGGAACTTTAATCAACATCACGGAACAAAGAATACCTGCCGAAAACAGTAGGAATAAAAATCAGTAGTATCCACTGAGAAAAATGACACTTTCAAATCTGAGTAAATCGATGTTTTCATTTGGTTATGAAATTTTGGTTTCAAATATGACGATCCAATGCTTTCAATTCTGAAATACCAAAAATACTCAGAATATTGAAGCATGGACGTACTCAAAACTGAGCACATAAAGGCAAGTTCATACTCCTTTTTGAAAAATGATTAGAATCAGTTCAAACTCATTTATGAAACATGGAAATACTCAAAAATGAGCACAAAGACGTCCGTTCATACTCATTTTTGAAACATGGACATACTCCAATATGAGCACATGATGTTTTATTCTTGAATGCGTACATGTTTTCAGAAATAAGTATATACATGTTTCAAACTTGAGTAATTTGGATTCGGAGCCCTTTTGACTTTGCGACATACTCAGATTTTAGTATTTTTTGCTCAGTTTTGAAAATGTCGTTTTTAGAGTAGGGTAATAAGAAAGACGATATAAATGAATAGGAAAGTAATTTTCATTCCTCATCGCGTTTTTGATTCAAGTATTAGTAGAATTTTAACTGTTGCATTCAAAGTGTACAGATACAGGAGTAAAACCATTTTGCAAAAGGTAGACTTATCATAATAGGTCTATACCGAGTCAAACATCATGTTCATATAGAAAGAAACTATAGTTTGGCTTTACGTACATAAATTGTGAATATAAGCAAAAATGTAATCCTGGTAATAAAAATAATGCAAAGCCATACGTACTAACTTTCTGGTATTTTAAGTAACACTACTTTAGAATAGAAATGTTCGCATTATTTAATGACGCAATTTCTGTGATTAAATAAGACGCAGATTTTGAAAAAATGGTACTCAAAAATAGAATACTTGGTAATGTATGGAAATCTGTACTATATATATGTAATTTAAAACCAGAAATTACAGAGATTCTATTTAAATAATAAACTACTCCATAATAAACTTTTTTTAATAAAAATTTGAATAAAGAAATAATGCATAAAAAATAAGCAACACAGCCATTTTAATTCATTTTTTGTTGCACGTCTTGCTGTTATAAAGTTACCATGATTAAAACATTATTTAATTACCTAAAATAATCAATATATACATATTTTCTAAAGTATATTAAAGGAGTAGTACAAAATAACAGAAGCAGAACCAATTTGTTGTTGAATTAAAGTTTTTGTAAAAAATCGCCTTAAACAAATTAAAGGCAGTAAATATTAAAGGTTTCATGTTTTGTGAAGTATATTCTAAATTTAAAAGTAGAACTGAGAAATATTTTTAACAATATAGATAAACTTCTTCTTTGAAAAATAATGAATTCTTTTTTTTTAAGCAACTCTTCTTATTTGTTGAATACATTATACTACCTTTTTAAATGCCTGAAACTTAATTATAAGTGAAAAAAAAACTCAAAATCTTCAAAACCAATATATATTCATTCTTTAAATATTAAAGACAATGAATAAATTTTCTTGCCTTATTTTATTAATAGTCTATTTTTATCAGCTCTGAAAGGTTATTTTCTTCAAAGACTCTTTAATCATATAATTAATAACGTGAAACTAGTTAGCGTTGTCAGGTTATTCACCGATTTAAATTAATACGCTTGTAGTTGAAAATAATTGAAAAATGTTTATCATCGTCTGTCACCGATCTATTTTAAAGAAACGTAGAATTGTGTACATGTAAAGATTAATGGATTTTGATGTCAAAGAAGCTATTGCAGTCGTTTTACGCGTGCTTAAAAGAAGCTTTTATTTACATTAAACAAACTTTATGATAAATGTATTAAATTATAAAAGATGAATTGTTCAAAGTTTCGGTAGAAATAGTGTTTTTAGTTTTATACATTTTTAGAATGGAAATTACGTTTATATATCCCATTCAAATAACTTTATCGTGTTGTTGTTATATGAAAACATCATTGGTATACAGTCTGAAAACAGAAATGCATCTACACTTTGTAAAATTCAAATGTTTCTTAATCTAGGGAAAAATAATATAACCATGAATGAAAATATACAATAAACTCTTCCATGTTACCCGTGATTCCTTAAGACTTTCTTTACCTTTAGAAAACTCAGAAACCAATATAATTTCGAGAGTTAAATAAGCATTTATGAAAACAAAGTTTATTTTTCTGCCTCTGATTTTCGGAACTGTTTCGGAGCTGTTTTATAGTGTATTAATCCGTTTTCTCATACCGGAACATGTGTTTTTCGGATACTATCATTTCTGAAGTAAACATGTTTTACATACAGACATGATAAATTAACAGTGTTAACATTAAAATAATATTAATATTACTTTGTCAATCATTGCATGTATAAATTCAATTATACATTCATGTATAAAAACAAAGTTTATTTTACTGCCTCTGATTTTTTAAAACTATTTCCGAGCAGATTTATAGTGCATTAATCCGTTTTCTTATACCGGAACGTGGGTTTTTCGGTTGCTATCAATTCTGAAGTAAACATATTTTACATACAAACATGATAAATTAACAATGTTAACATTATTACTTTGTCAGTCATTGCATGTATAAATTCAATTATGGAGATGAAAATGCTTAAATGAGGATTAATAGCATCCTACAAAACAATATTTTGATTTTAGAAACCTCAATTATACACTATACTAAAAATAAAAGTGCCCAGTTACACTGATGTCATTCAGTTCACAGGCTATTCGCACTAATTGTATATTATACTCACACAATTATATAATTCTACATGAAATAGCCATTTGGTTAAATTAAGGGGGATTAGCTCCCAGTTTCCTGTATTTATACTTAACCAATGAACCTCCAAAACTAATCTAGGAAGCGCCGTATCAGAATAAAACTCTACACCAAATTTGAAGCAACTCGGTTAATTCTGCATGGAAAACACATTTAGCTAAATTAAGGGGGGGGGGGGATAGCCCACCGTTACCCCTTTATACTTAACCAATGAACCCTCAAAACTAGTGAGGGAAGTGCCTTATCACAGTGAACCTGTTTACAAAATCTGAAGCAAATCGGATAATTCTGCATGAAAAACCCATTTATCCAAATTAAGGGGGGATTATCCCCCGCTCCCCGCCTTTATACTTAACCAATGAACCCCCTAAAATAACCAGGGAAGCGCCTTATCAGAAGGAACCAGCATATCAAATTTGAAGCAAATCGGATAATTCTATCAAGAGTTATCGCGTTACGTGCATGCATGCATATATACCTATGTACGTACATACAGAACTTGCGGGAACATTATCTCTCAGGTTTTGATAGCCCGTGAGCTCAAAACTACTAGGAAGCGTTTTCGAAAATAACGGGCAGCAAAAAACATTGTATTTATAAATTGTTCATTAAATGACGAATGTACAGGGTGTATCTGAAATTATTCAACAAACTTAGAGGGATGATAGTTCTCATGAAGACGAACAAAAAATGCAATAGAACATGGGGTCGCAAATGATGTTTAAATGATGAAAATTGAGAAAATGTGATTCAATTACGAGAAAATGCGATTCACGAAAATTTCAGGCATCATAGATGTATATAGTTTCTAAAGATAAAGAACTCTTTTCGGAATCGTCGGTAACTAGGAAGAGGTATTTTATTTTTTCTTTCGTTGTTTTATTATATTTTCGTAGATTAAGGAACATGTATCTTTTCTTTTTCTTTTTTTTTTACAGTGTACTATAGGAATGCAAAGTGTTAATTGAAAACTTGAATGGAAGCTCTTTCAAATTTTCCGTGAAACAAATTTTATGTGTGAAGGCGTTATGAGGTAATATATCATACTATAAATTACTAAAATTTTAATTTATCTTGAAGATATGCAGCATTACTTTTTAATATTTAACATTTTGTATTTAACAATTTAAATGATGTTTAATTCTTTAAATGATGTTAAATAATTCTTAATATTTAAAAATTAAATGCTAATAAGTTTGACTGAGAAAGCATTGTACTACCTTTTACCGTTTCAACAGAGCTGCCCTTAGTCCAAACGAAGCTCGGTGCAAGAACTTTTGTGTAACTTTTTCCTTCCAAACTAGTTAATACCACCCACCCCTCACACAAGCATTACGAATAATCATTGAAATAATGGTTAACATTTATCTAAAATCATCAACAACACCGTCTTTTAACAGCTGATATCATAACTTCAAAATTACAAGTGAATCACAAGTATGTATCTTTGGTTATATCCAGAAGTATCATCACGGAATCTGCAGCTTAGTTTGATGCCTCAGACTGCAAACAGAGACATCTTAAATTCAGACACATGTGTATTTGAAAAAGAAATTCAGACACTTAAGTGTCTGAATGTGAAATTTCAAACAACCATGATGTCTGAATTTAAGACACATATGTCGTACTATGATCATGGTATATAAGAACTATGCAAAATGTTTAAATAATGGTGATATATCAGAAATTAAGAAATTTAGAAACTTAAATGACTGAATGTGATTAAATGGTATAATAAGCGCTAAAACCATGACACAATCATGCCACTATACAGGGTGTCCCAAAAACATTGACCTATGCTTTTATTCCTTAAATATTCATTATAGACATACATTATAAATTACAAAGTTACGTAAAAAAATATACATAGTTTAATGAAATCGATTAAAATTTTCAGAGAATTAAATTGGAAGAAATACAAAATTTAAATTTTTATACAGCTTCCGTACAAACCTCGTACCAACATATGCTATCAAGAAAATAAACTAATTAAAACTACAACAAAAGCATTTTCTTCAATTTTCTCAAAACTTAATGTTTGTTACATAGCACAAGGAATTCTACTATGCTTATAATACAGCATTTTGTATTGTTTCACACTGTGCATCTACAAGAAATGTGCAAAAAGCTCCCGAACTTTATATTTTATATTATTTTGGTTGGACCTATAAGTTATTTAACTTGACAATCTATGAATTAATGTCATTATTTGCTGATGCTTCGCTCCCAAATCTGGCCTTTTCGAAATAGTGAAGTGGTCATCGTAAGCTTAATTTGAGATTGCTCGTAGTTCACTTTACGATTTTTCTTTTATCTCGTCGATCGTATCGAACATTCATTCTTTCAAAATGAGGTTCAATTTTGTGAATAGAAGAAAGTGAGTGGGTGAAAAGTCAGGATAGTACGGTGGCTAGGTAAAAAAAAAAAATATTTTAACACAAAAATCACAAATAAACGAGATGTATGTACCGGTGTGTTGTTTTTGAAGACAGAACAATGATTCGTTTGTCCGTAGTTGGGATCTTTTTCTCGTATTTGTCTGATGATTTTTCCATAATACCAATTATTCCCTCTCTGTCCCGAATTCTGTCTCGTTTCCCGAATTTGAGCCACATGGGTTTCGTCAGTTGAGGCAAGTGGCTTCTCTCAACGAAAATCATCATCTGTCGCTTAACCCATTCATAACAGTGAATACCACTTAAGCAACGATCAGAATAAAAGCAGAATTTTATAACATTACTCTGTTCATCAAATTGATTCAGTTTTAGAAATTGTAGAAAAGATACAACAAGCAGTTAAACAAAGCGTGTAAACACAACGAATAATAACAATTTAAAAAAACGATAAAAGCAAAGAACCTTGCCACTATCAGAAATATGCAATGCCAACTGCGGACGACAGCTTTATGAACAGCCCTGGTATAAAATATTAATTATATTAATTTTCCTTCATATATATTTATTGTCAATGACTCATTTTTATAGCATTGCGAAATTTGGAATGCATTCAGGAACGACATTTAAAGATATAACCAGCCTACATGCGCATATCATTTTTTCAGACACAGATTTTACTGATTTCTTTAAAACAAATAACGTTCAATGAAAACCCAAACTTATTAAAAAAGTATGTGATTGAGTATCTGTTTATGCATTCTTTTTGTCTGATTACTTTAAATTTGGCCTGCAATTTAAAATAGTTAAATCTTTCAAAGAAACAAAACTATGTAAATTTAAGAATAACACTCACTAATACGTATTAAAATTTAAATGCATCTGAGATTGAATACTTATCTCTGAAAATTAGACTGCTAAAAGTGCAATAATTTTTTTTTATGAAATATAGATTTTCCCTATATTTTGGCAAATGAAATTATAATCAAAAGCTTCCTTTACCGGGAACAGATCGAGTGGTTGTTTTCTTTACTTCCGAAAAGCAGCTTATTCATTTCATGGTGTTTCTGTCTGTAATGAGAAGTTTAACCTATGTATCATTAGTCAATCATGGAACTAAACCACGCCTTTTCCATTAAAATAATTGCTGCAGCAAATGACAGGCAATATAAACAAACGGTTATAACACAGTTGAATATCAAAATAAAGAGATCACATTAGCTGGCTTAATGTTTCATCTTGGCAGCTACGTACTTATGATTATTTACAGGGTGTCCCAAAAACATTGACCTCGGCTTTTATTCCTTAAATATTCATTATAGACATATATTATAAATTACAAAGTTACGTTAAAAAAAGATACACAGTTTTATGAAATCGATTAAAATTTTCAGGGAATTAAATTGGAAGAAATACAAAATTTAAATTTTTATACAGCTTCCGTACAAACCTCGCACCAACATATGCTATGAAGAAAATAAACTAATTAAAACTACAACAAAAGATTTTTATTCAATTTTCTCAAAACTTAATGTTTGTTACATAGTACAAGGAATTCTACTATGCTTACAATACAGCACTTTGTGTTATTTCACACTGTACATCTATAATAAATGTGTAAAAAGTTCCCGAACTTTATATTTTATATTATTTTGGTTGGACCTATAAGTTATTCAACTTGACAATCCATGAATTAATGTCCTCCTTTACTGATGCTTCGATTCCAAAGCCAGCCGTTTCAAATTCGTGCAGTGGTTCTCGTAAGCTTAATTTGAGATTGCTTCTAGTTCTCTTTGCGATTTTTTTATATCGTCGATTGTATCGAACATTCATTCTTTCAAAATGAGTATCAATTTTGCGAATAGAAAAAAGTGAGTGGGTGATGAGTCAGGATAGTACGGTGGCTCTGAGAAAACAAATCTTTTTATTTTGACATAAAAATCACGAATAAATGAGACGTGTGTGCAGGTGCGTTGTTTTTGAAGAAAGAACGAAGATTCGTTTGTCCAAAGTTCATATCTTTTTCTCCTATTTGTCTGATGATTTCTCCATAATACCAACTATTTTCTTTCTGTCCCGATTTCCCGAATTTGAGCCACAGGGGTTTCGTCAGTTGAGGCAAATGGCAGTTCAGGCAATGATTATTTTCTGAACGAAAATAATCATTGGTCGCTTAAACCATTCATAACACTGAGTACGACTTAAGCAACGATAAGAATAAACTTGTTTCAACTACTCATGTGGTAAATCTCCTTCCTAGTTTAACGCAAAATTTTATATTAATATGTTCATGAAATTGATTCATTTTTAGAAATTGCAGAAAAAATACAACAAGCAGTTAAACAAAACGTCTATACATGACGAATAATAACAATTTAAATAAGCGATAAAAGGGACGAATCTTGCCAATATCAGAAACATGTAATGCCAACTGCGGACGACCGCTTTATGAACATCCCTCGTATATAATATAAAATATATTAATTTTCCTTCATATATATTTATTGTCAATGACTCATTTTGACAGCATTGGGAAATTTGGAATGCATTCAGGGATGACATTTAAGGAGATAACAAGCCTGCATGAGGATATCATTTTTTCACACGCAAATTTTACTGACTTCTTTAAAACAAATAATGTTCAACAAAAGCAAAACTTATTCAAGAAGTACGAGATTGAGTATATGTTTGTGCATTCTTTTTTTCTGATAACTTTAACTTTGAGCTGTAATTTAAAATAGTTAAATCTTTCTGAGAAACAAAAATATGTAAATTTACGAATAACACTCCCTAATACGTACTAAAATTTAAATCCATCTAAGATTGAATACTTGTCTCTGAAAATTAGACTGCTAAAAGTCTAATAATATTTTTCTCCGAAAGATAGATTTTCCCTATATTTTGGCGAATAAAATAAAATAATAATTAAAAGCTTCCTTTACCGGGAACAGATTGAGTGGTTGTTTTCTTTACTTCCGAAAAGCAGCTTATTCATTTCATGGTGTCTCTGTCTTTAATGAGAAGCTTAACCTATGTATCATTAGTCAATCGTGGAACTAAACCACGCCTTTTCCATTAAAATAATTACTGCAGCAAATGACAGGCAATATAAACAAACGGCTAAAACACAGTTGAATATCAAAATCAAGAGATCACACTAGCTGGCCTAATGCTTCATCTTGGCAGCTACGTACTTATGATTATTTTTTTTTTTAGCTTTTGATGTGAATTATTGACTTTTAATAAAAGACTCGAGACACTAATTGATAAGTCCTTGTGAAATTACAGATTTTATCTGATGAGTTCATTAGTGTCACATTTTATATGCTGCCTCATCATGATCAACTTGTTTTCGCAAAAAATGCAAACTTTACAAACGTTTGATGATAAATTAAAAATATGCAAAATGCTAAAATATATTTGTATACATTCAGAAATTATTCTTAGCATTTCGATGGAGTAATTTTGTATTTACAAGTATTTAAATCTCTCAGGATTTTTCATAATAATGTGTTATAATGTAATATAATCAATCATACCCTTAAGTTAAGTTATGAAATATAAAATGAAAAAAGAATTTCTTGAATATTTACTGTTTAAATCTCTAGTCAAAATTACTCAAATCTCCTGATATAACTGGAAATATTAAAAGTCTTCCATCGAAAAAAACTATGCATTTAATAATATATTTGAATACAAGACATTATTTAAAGAAATCATCTGAGGTTTAAATACTTTTAAAGAAAAAAAGTCCATCGAAATGCAAAAAATAAATTTTGCAAGAATAGATTATTCCGTATTTTGAATAAACAAATAAAATTATAATTAAAGACCATGCTTTTCCAGGAAGAGATTGAGTGGCTCTTTTCTTTATTTCCGAAAAGCAGCTTACTCACTTCATGGTGTTCCAGTCTTTAATGAGAAAGTTAACCTCTGTATCATTTATCAATTTTAGGATATACCCCGCTTGTGCCATTAAGATAATTAGTGCAGCAACTGACAGGTAATATATACAAAATTTTAGGACACAGTTGAATATGAAAATAAACTGATTACACTAGCTAGCTTTATGCGTCATCTGTACAGCTTCGTGTCTATGATTTTTTTTCTTTTTTTTTTTCGAATTATTGCTTTTTTACAAAGGACTCGAGGCGCTATTTCATAAGTCCTTCTGAAATTTCAGATTTTGTCTGATGAGTTAATTAGTGTCACATTTTAAACGCTGTCTAAATATTCCCTTAAATTATGTTGTGATATAAAAAATGCATAACAAAGACCTTGAATATTTACAATTTACATTTCTGTTTAACATTACTTTAATCTTCTGATATAATTGAAAATATTTAAATCTTTCCAGAAAACAAAGCTATACTTTTAATAATATATTTCAATATAATAAATTATTAGGAAAACTCATCTGAGATTTAAATACTTGTAAATGAAAAATATCTCCATCAAAATGGTAAAAATAAATTTTGCAACGATTCTGTATTCTGACTAAACAAATAAAATTATAATTAAATAGCATCCTTTTCCAGAAAGAGATTGAGTATATCTTTTCTTTATTTCTAAAAAGCAGCTTACATACTTCATGGTGTTTCACTCTTTATTGAGAAATTTAACCTCTAAATTGTTAATCAAAAAAGTGGGATATACGTCACTTTTATCATAAAGATAATTAGTGCAGCCACTGACAGGTGATATAAGCAAAATGCAGGAACACATTTGAATATCAACATTAAGAGATTATACTATCTAATTTAATGCGTTATATAGAAAGCTTCATACTACGATAATTTTTTTTGCTTTTGATGAGAGTTTTTGCATTTTCATAAAGGACTCAAGGCACAAATTTATAAGTCCTTCTGAAATTTGAGATTTTGTCTGATGAGTTAATTAGAGTCACATTTTACTTGCTGTCTAAATACTCACTTAAATTACGTTGTGAAATACAAAATGCATAACTAAGATGTTGACTATTTATACTCTTTACATTTCGGTTTTAAATTACTTAAATCTTCTTATATAATAGAAGATATTAAAAATTTTCATTGGAACAAAGCTATGCATTTACTAATAATATATTTCAATATAACACGTTATTAACAAAAATTATCTGAGATTTAAATACTTGTAAATGAAAAATACTTCTATCGAAATGCTAAAAATAAATTTCGCAAGAATAGATTATTCCGTATTTTGAATAAACAAATAAAATTATAATTAAAGACCATGCTTTTCCAGGAAGAGATTGAGTGGCTCTTTTCTTTATTTCCGAAAAGCAGCTTACTCACTTCATGGTGTTCCAGTCTTTAATGAGAAAGTTAACCTCTGTATCATTTATCAATTTTAGGATATACCCCGCTTGTGCCATTAAGATAATTAGTGCAGCAACTGACAGGTAATATATACAAAATTTTAGGACACAGTTGAATATGAAAATAAACTGATTACACTAGCTAGCTTTATGCGTCATCTGTACAGCTTCGTGTCTATGATTTTTTTTCTTTTTTTTTTCGAATTATTGCTTTTTTACAAAGGACTCGAGGCGCTATTTCATAAGTCCTTCTGAAATTTCAGATTTTGTCTGATGAGTTAATTAGTGTCACATTTTAAACGCTGTCTAAATATTCCCTTAAATTATGTTGTGATATAAAAAATGCATAACAAAGACCTTGAATATTTACAATTTACATTTCTGTTTAACATTACTTTAATCTTCTGATATAATTGAAAATATTTAAATCTTTCCAGAAAACAAAGCTATACTTTTAATAATATATTTCAATATAATAAATTATTAGGAAAACTCATCTGAGATTTAAATACTTGTAAATGAAAAATATCTCCATCAAAATGGTAAAAATAAATTTTGCAACGATTCTGTATTCTGACTAAACAAATAAAATTATAATTAAATAGCATCCTTTTCCAGAAAGAGATCGAGTATATCTTTTCTTTATTTCTAAAAAGCAGCTTACATACTTCATGGTGTTTCACTCTTTATTGAGAAATTTAACCTCTAAATTGTTAATCAAAAAAGTGGGATATACGTCACTTTTATCATAAAGATAATTAGTGCAGCCACTGACAGGTGATATAAGCAAAATGCAGGAACACATTTGAATATCAACATTAAGAGATTATACTATCTAATTTAATGCGTTATATAGAAAGCTTCATACTACGATAATTTTTTTTGCTTTTGATGAGAGTTTTTGCATTTTCATAAAGGACTCAAGGCACAAATTTATAATTCCTTCTGAAATTTGAGATTTTGTCTGATGAGTTAATTAGAGTCACATTTTACTTGCTGTCTAAATACTCACTTAAATTACGTTGTGAAATACAAAATGCATAACTAAGATGTTGACTATTTATACTCTTTACATTTCGGTTTTAAATTACTTAAATCTTCTTATATAATAGAAGATATTAAAAATTTTCATTGGAACAAAGCTATGCATTTACTAATAATATATTTCAATATAACACGTTATTAACAAAAATTATCTGAGATTTAAATACTTGTAAATGAAAAATACTTCTATCGAAATGCTAAAAATAAATTTCGCAAGAATAGATTATTCCGTATTTTGAATAAACAAATAAAATTATAATTAAAGACCATGCTTTTCCAGGAAGAGATTGAGTGGCTCTTTTCTTTATTTCCGAAAAGCAGCTTACTCAATTCATGGTGTTCCAGTCTTTAATGAGAAAGTTAACCTCTGTATCATTTATCAATTTTAGGATATACCCCGCTTGTGCCATTAAGATAATTAGTGCAGCAACTGACAGGTAATATATACAAAATTTTAGGACACAGTTGAATATGAAAATAAACTGATTACACTAGCTAGCTTTATGCGTCATCTGTACAGCTTCGTGTCTATGATTTTTTTTCTTTTTTTTTCGAATTATTGCTTTTTTACAAAGGACTCGAGGCGCTATTTCATAAGTCCTTCTGAAATTTCAGATTTTGTCTGATGAGTTAATTAGTGTCACATTTTAAACGCTGTCTAAATATTCCCTTAAATTATGTTGTGATATAAAAAATGCATAACAAAGACCTTGAATATTTACAATTTACATTTCTGTTTAACATTACTTCAATCTTCTGATATAATTGAAAATATTTAAATCTTTCCAGAAAACAAAGCTATACTTTTAATAATATATTTCAATATAATAAATTATTAGGAAAACTCATCTGAGATTTAAATACTTGTAAATGAAAAATATCTCCATCAAAATGGTAAAAATAAATTTTGCAACGATTCTGTATTCTGACTAAACAAATAAAATTATAATTAAATAGCATCCTTTTCCAGAAAGAGATTGAGTATATCTTTTCTTTATTTCTAAAAAGCAGCTTACATACTTCATGGTGTTTCACTCTTTATTGAGAAATTTAACCTCTAAATTGTTAATCAAAAAAGTGGGATATACGTCACTTTTATCATAAAGATAATTAGTGCAGCCACTGACAGGTGATATAAGCAAAATGCAGGAACACATTTGAATATCAACATTAAGAGATTATACTATCTAATTTAATGCGTTATATAGAAAGCTTCATACTACGATAATTTTTTTTGCTTTTGATGAGAGTTTTTGCATTTTCATAAAGGACTCAAGGCACAAATTTATAAGTCCTTCTGAAATTTGAGATTTTGTCTGATGAGTTAATTAGAGTCACATTTTACTTGCTGTCTAAATACTCACTTAAATTACGTTGTGAAATACAAAATGCATAACTAAGATGTTGACTATTTATACTCTTTACATTTCGGTTTTAAATTACTTAAATCTTCTTATATAATAGAAGATATTAAAAATTTTCATTGGAACAAAGCTATGCATTTACTAATAATATATTTCAATATAACACGTTATTAACAAAAATTATCTGAGATTTAAATACTTGTAAATGAAAAATACTTCTATCGAAATGCTAAAAATAAATTTCGCAAGAATAGATTATTCCGTATTTTGAATAAACAAATAAAATTATAAGTATAGAGCATACTTTTCCAGGAAGAGATTGAGTGGCTCTTTTCTTTATTTCCGAAAAGCAGCTTACTCACTTCATGGTGTTCCAGTCTTTAATGAGAAAGTTAACCTCTGTATCATTAATCAATTGTGGGATATACCCCGCTTTTGCCATTAAGATAATTAGTGCAGCAACTGACAGGTAATATAAACAAAATGTTAGAACACAGTTGAATATGAAAATAAACTGATTACACTAGCTAGCTTTATGCGTCAACTGTACAGCTTCGTGTTTATGATATTTTTTTGCGAATTATTGCTTTTTCGCAAAGGAGTCGAGGCACTAATTGATAAGTCCTTCTGAAATTTCAGATTTTGTCTGATGAGTTAATTAGTGTCACATTTCAAACGCTGTCTAGATATTCCATTAAATTAAGTTGTGAAATATAAAATGCATAACGAAAATCTTGAATATTTACACTTTACATTTATTTTTAAAATTACTTGAATCTTCTGCTATAATTGAAAATATTTAAATCCGTCCAGCTATACCTTTAATAATATATTTCAATATAACAAATTATTGAGAAAAGTCATCTGAGGTTTGATGACTTCATAAACTTTAAATTCTCTATTACTGAGTTGCGTAAATGAAACATCCTTATAACTCCAAAACTGATAATCATATTAATTAACTGTTTACTGCGTCGGATTAAGCGTCTCATTTCTAATTAAAATGTATCTTTGAATTGAAATTTGAATGAAATACAGGGTCATGAAAAATCGAAGAGTGGTGAAAATAGGATTATATATATCTCGGCAACTCATTATGCGATCGACTTCAGGCTTTATGCAAAATTTGTTTTTTTATTGTTTTTTATATTCATTCCTTAAAATAAACAATTTCTAAAATTTTTATATACTACCTTTTATCAGAACGAATATTTCGAGAGTCCGAAAAAAATAGTTCCGGATAATCGAGGCTACTGAAATTTAATAAGCTCCTTCCCATTATTACATACTAAGTACATACCAAATTTCAAGTCTCTATTTCAATTTTTTCGGGAGATAGAGCGTTTACAGACACACAGACACACAGACACACAGACATACAGACACACAGACGGACGTCAATTTTTTTTTTCTAAAAATATGTGTTTCGGAATCTCCAGTGTCTGAAACGTGTAAATCCGTCAAAATTTTTTTTTCGATTTTCGAAACGATTACAAGATTTACCCTATACTACGTATGATGGGTAAGTAATAATCACCTGCATTTGAGGATAGTACAATGTTTTGTTTTACATGAGATATTTGATCAGTAACTTTTTCATAACATTCTGCAGTGGAATCAGAACCACTTTAATAATTTTTACGTATCATATTTTGCTTTTACATATTTTTTCAGTTTTTAAAAGCTTATATCCATGCTTTATTTTCTTCTGAACTTCGGTTTATTTTCGTATAAGGAAGGATTAGAATACACTACAAAAAAGATAAATTTGTCTTAATCTATGAAAATATTATATAACCAGGAACGAAAATATACAATAACCACTTCCAAGTTACCCACGATTCAGAAAAGCATTCTTAATTTTTATAAACGTCAGAAACCATTATATATTTAATATTTCAAGAACCTTTTTAAAAAACATAGTTTCTTTTGCTGCCGCTAATTTTCGGAAACGTTTTTGAGTTCTTTTTACAGTTTCTTAATCAGTTTTATCAACCTGGAATATAGTTTTTTCGAAATCTTTCAATACTCAGGAAAACATTTTGGTACTTAACAAACACGTTTTACTGACATACTTGATAAATTAACAGCATTGACATTAAATTTAAGATTAATACAGGGTGTTTCTAAATGAAAATCGGGGTTTTAACGTTTTGTAGTATCTGTTATATAAAACTTAAAATTATACTTAATACATAAAATGAAAGAGCAACTCAAACAGTTTGTTGGTACCTGTACATGCGCATGCACACGCAATGTTTCTTCCGTCATCTGTTAGAAAGCGCTAGTAGCAAAAATGGCGACTAGTGAACGAAAAGCATTTTGTGTTCTGAAATTTGCAAAGACCGAATCTGTCGTTACTGTGCAACGTGCGTTCCGAATAAAGTTCAGATGTGATCCCCCAAATTGAGGCAGCTGTTGCAACAATTAGCCACAAACACTAATTAGCGTTTGGGAAGAACTGAGCTATCGACTTGATGGTGACGTGACGACTTGATGGTGCCGTGTGACGAAAGGTGTTCACATTGAACACTTGTAAGCTTGTAGGTAAAACTGTTTGAGTTGCTCTTTCATTTTATGTATTAATTATAATTTTAAGTTTTATGTAATATTTACTACCAAGCGTTAAAACCCCGATATTCATTTAGAAACACCCTGTATTATGTTGTTACTCTTGCATGTATAAATTCAATAACGCAGTTGAACATGTTTAATTGAGAATTGATAGCATCATAAAAACAGATATTGTGTGGGAAAACTGTTTGTTAATATTCTATGAAAACTATTTGGAAACGTTTCTAGAAATCACTGGTAGCAAAATAAGATTTGCTTTATTAAATGTTTAATTAAATCTCGAAAATATGTTTATTTCTGAGGTTTCTAAAGATAAAGAGCCTTTTTCGGAATCATGGGTCACTTGGAAGAGATCATTGTATATTTTCATCCCTTTTTATATTTTATTTTCGTAGATAAAGAAATATTTCTCTTTTTTTACGGTGCACTGTGCAGAGGCAGAAGGCTGTAATTTCTATTTCAAAGAAACATTTTCGCAAAATATAAATTAGAATCATCTAACCTCTTTTTGACTTTTTCATCTCAGGTTTGATTTCTACATACTTTCTCCCTATAGAATCTTCTTTCTAATATTAAGGAATATATCTATTTTAAGCTGTTTTAATTTTATTTTATAGTAAGAAAAATCTACTCATTTGGTGGCATTAAGAACTTAACAATATATATTATAAAATATATAATTCAAGTTTATAAAATATATAATTGCTACAGAAATTTGAAAATTTGAAAATCATAACAGTTGCCAAAATTTGAGAGTAATTAATAAAACAGAAAATTTATCTTCAAAACAATTTTTAACATTGGCATGATAGGAATTCCACCAATTTTCCTAAATTTGGCGTAAAGAAGATATTTTAGCTGTTTTAAACCAATATTTTATCTATTAAAAATTCAAATGCACCAACCGTTCAACTGTAGTGTTAAAATGGTGTAGTAAAAAGCTGATTGATATTTTTATAATGATAAAAAAGAAACAAAATGTGAAAGTTAGACCTGAATTTTTTAAAAAAAAGATAATGCATTTAAATTTGTGTGAAGTAAATACTATTATCATTAGATATATATTTTTTTTTAAGTACCCATCACTATTTGCAAAGAAGCAACTTCCAAAGAAGTAAGTTTAGGCATTTTGTTTATGCATTTGTTCAAATATAATCATAAAATTGGCTTACAGTAAGTTTATTTTAATGTATTAAGATATCAACTGGTAATATTAAAGTTTGTTCTTTGAGGAAAATTATGTTAAATTTTATTTAATGGTAAAAAGCGTTTATAAAATTAGTAATCCTTTGAAATGCAAATTTAAAGAAATATTTAGAAATGATGTAAAATCTAACACTAGTTAAATCAACAAATGAACTCCGAATGTGTAAAATTACCAGCAAATCAAGTAGCTTTGAAATAAAGATGAAAGAATAATAAATTGCACTAAAAGCTAAAAATATATCATAAAAAGAGATATTTTACATTGGAGTCACATGTGCACATGTTCAAGAATGCATTTTCATTAGACTGGTGTTTATTTTTGCGAAGAAACAAATACTTTATTTGTTGAAGATTGATGATAAATTAAAAATCTGTAAAATGCTTATGTATATTTTCAACTTTATTTAAAGCAATATTTAGACAACATCTAAAATCTGACACTAATTAACTCATTAGACAAAATCTTGAATTTTCACAAGAACCAGTTAATTAGCGCTTTGAAGTCCTTGAATAAAAATACAATAATTTGCAGCAAAAGCTAAAAAATTATCATAAGTACGAAGCTGTCCCAGATGACGCATTAATCCAGCAAGTCTAATCTCTTGATTTTGATACTCAACTCTGTTCTTGCATTTTGCTTATATTACCTGTCAGTGGCTGCACTAATTATCTTAATGGTAAAGACGGCGTAAATCCCACAATTGATTAATGATACAGAGGTTAAATTTCTCATTAAAGACTAGGAACACCATGAAGTGAGTAAGCTGCTTTTCGAAAATAAAGAAAAGAACCATTCAATCTCCTCCTGGGAAAGGATGCTCTTTAAATAAAAGTTTATTTGGTTAGTCAAAATAGGAATCCTTAAAAAATGTATTTTTAGCATTTCGATGGTCTTAATTTTCATTTAGAAGTATTTAACACCTTTCATGACCGATTGGTTTTAATTTTGTAAAAAAACAACTTTTAGAGTTATAAAATTAAAAGTAGCTATTCAAATCCCAAATATTCAGGTCTGACGAGATGTAATGAATATAATGTCATTAAATGAAATTTAACGAATTTAGTTATTTTGCATTTTATTAATATGGCAATAGGTTACGGGAATTTTTTTCAAGACGTTTGTAAAATGTTAAATTACAGCAATATTAAATGGACTTAAGAACTTTTCAGTGTTTTATATTTTTTATCACACATTTTATTGGTGCGGAAAAGTAGCATTCATTTTAAATTCAAAGAATGAATCGTGTGCTTAAAATTAAAGAGTCCCAACGCTGGAAAGAAATGTAAGGAAACGTTCTATTTTCGTTTAATTACTAAATCCAGAAAGATAAATGAAATGATTATAAAGTATATATAGACATATACTAACATTACTGCATGCAGATAACGACAAATATAATTGTTAAGACAAAAGAAAATCATTTTAAATTGACCGGTACTTTTAAGTCCCATTAATAAAGGGTTAAATCTCAGATGATTTATCTAAATAATGTTTATTTTTATTATGTTAAAATATAATATTAAATGCATGGCTTTATTCACTTGAAAAACTTTAAGGTTTTTAATGATATCAGAAGATTTGAGTATTTTTAAACAGGAATTTAAAGAGTAAATATTCAAGATCTTCTTTATGCATTTTATATTTCACAACTTAATTTAAGGGAGTATTTAGAGAGCATATAAACTGTGACACTAATTAATTCATCAGCAAAAATCTGAAATTTCACAAGGACTTATCAATTAGTGTCTCGTGTCCTTTGTGAAAAAGTAATAATTCGCAAACAATTATCATAAGCACGAAGCTGTGCAGATGACGCATAGAGCTAGCTAGTGTAATCACTTGATTTTCATATTCAACTGTGTTCTAGCATTTTGCTTATATTACCTGTCAGTTGCTGCACTAATTATCTTAATGGCAAAAGCGGGGTAAATCCCACAATTGATTAATGATACAGAGGTTAAATTTCTCATTAAAGACTTGGAACACCACGAAGTGAGTAAGCTGCGTTTCGGAAATAAAGAAAACAGCCACTCAATCTGTTCCTGGAAAAAGGATGCTCTTTAATTATAATTATATTTGTTTAGTCAATATACGGAAAAATCTATTCTTGCAAAATTTATTTTTAGCATTTCGATTGACGTATTTTTCATTTACAAGTATTTAAATAAATGATTTTTTTTTTTTAATAACGTGTTATATTGAAATGTATTATCAGTAAATGCATAGCTTTAATCCCTTGAAATATGTTAATTTCTTCAATTATATAATAAGATTTAAGTAATTTAAAACAGAAATGTAAGGAGTATAAATGTTCAACATCTTCGTTATGCATTTTGTATTTCACAACATAATTTAAGAGAGTATTTAAGCAGCATGTAAAATGTGACTCCAACTGATCCGACGAAATTTGAAATTTCAGAAGGACTTATAAGTTTGTGCCTCGATTCTTTTATGCAAATGCAATAACTCGCATCAAAAGCAAAAAAAAAAAAAAAAAAATCATGAGGAAGAAGCTGTCTATATGATGCATTAAACTAACTAGTGTAATCTCTTGATGTTGATATTCAACTGTGTTCTTGCATTTGGTTTATATTACCTGTCAATGGCTGCACTAATTATCTTTATGGTAAAGGCGGCGTAAGTCCCACAATTGATTTACGACTAGAGGTTAAATTTGTCAATAAAGACTGGAACACCATGAAGTAAGCAAGCTGCTTTTCGTAAATAAAGAATTTCCTGGAAAAGAATGCTCTTTAATTTTAATTTATTTGTTTAGCCAGAATATGGAATCCTTGCAAAATTTATTTTTTCAATTTTGAAGAGGTATTTTTCATTTAGAAGTATTTAAATCTCAGATGATTTTTCTGATTATTTTGTTATATTGAACTATATTATTAAAGGTATAGCTTTGTTTTCAATTATATCAAAAGATTTAAATAATTTTAAACAGAAATGTAAAGTACAAATATTCAAGATCTTCGTTATGCATTTTTTTTTCACAACTTAATTTAAGGGAGTATTTAGAGATCATGTAAAATGTATCACTAATTAACTCTTATTCGAATTGCAATGCATTTTATAATTTAGTTTACACATGTTTTATTTTCATATTTTATATTATGCATATCCATGATGGGTAAGTATTACGGTGGCCCCCAACGACTACTTTCTTTAGCATCAAAGCATGCAAAAAAATTATATCACACACGGATCTATTACAATAAGACTCTTAAAATTTACATATAAAGAAGGATCAAAATTCACTCAGTTTTTCATCTGTATTCTTTTTAGTCAGCGACACGCTAGAATTGTGGTTCGCGTTTTGAAACTGTAAAGTTATTTTCATCGTACTTACAGTTTGAGACAATGCACCGCTATCTGTTGCGCACATTTGGTAATAAGAAAGAAGAAATATAAAGAATTTCTTGACTTCCTAAATCAATCTACTGCATGAATAGCCTTCAAACTTACAGATAAAGAGGGGTGAGAGTTCATAAAGTTTTCATTAGCCATTCTATTTAGTTAATGAAATGCTAAAATAGTGGATTGCGTTTTGAAACTCTTAAGATATTTTTAGAATTTTTACAGTTTATGACTGTTTAGTGCTATCTGTCGTTGACATTTGATACTAACACATGGAAGAATGCTAAAGGAATTCCTGACTTCAAATATTAATTTCCAGCAAGGATAGTGTTCAAATTTACATAAAATGAAGGATAAAAGTTCATCGAGTTTTCAATCGCCATTCGGTTTAGCTAATAAAACACAAAAAGAGCTGTTTTCGTTTTGAAATTGTAAAATTAATTTATGAGTTTTTATAGTTTGCGACTGTGAAGTGCTATTTGTTGCTAACATTTAGCACTAAAGCAAGAAAGAATGCTAAAGCAATTTATGACTTCACAGATTAATTTCCTATAAGAAGAGTCTTCGAATTTACATTTAAAAAAAACGTTCAGAGTTCTTCCAGTTTTCAATCGCCACAATCTTTAGCTAATCAGATGCAGAAAAATGGTTTGAGTATTGAAATTGCAAAGTTATTTTGAGAATTGTTACAGTCTGCGTCTGTACACTGTAAAAAATGACCAATGTTTCTTATTTTATGAAAATATGCTATAACCACGAACGAAAATATAATATAATCTTCTGAGTTATCCAAAATTTCAAATAGCATGTTACATTGTCTTTTGAATCCCCAGAAACGAATACATTTTCAAAATTTAAAGAATAATTTATAAAAACAAATTATTTTTAGCTGCCCGAATTTTTCAGAAACGATTCCGAAGGGTTTTTATAGTGTATTAATTAGTGTCCTCAGCCTGGAATACCTGTTTTTCGAATGTTATCCATTCTCAAGTACACGTTTTCAGCCGCATAAGTTAATTTATACATTAAAGAGTAAAGAAATAATCTTAATTTTAATGCTATTGTTAACGCTGTTAATTTTGTATGTTTGTCTGTTAAACATTTTTTTTAGCATGAAAATGTTTACTTCGTAATTGATAACATTCGAAAAACAGGTATTCCAGGCTGAGAACTATAATTAATACACTATAAAAACCCTTCGGAAACGTTTCTGAAAAATTCGGGCAGCTAAAAATAATTTGTTTTTATAAATTACTAGATAGAACCCGTCAAAATTTGACGGCAAACAACTTGATACTACCATAAAAATAAAATTTATAGTTGCTTTAACTTGACAAATTTCATAGTAGGGAGCACAATATGATTAAGCGGTCACAGACCTTTCCATCAATATATCACATGAAGGGTGTGTGCAAAATTTAGAAAGTACCCCTTGGGGGGAGGGGGCAAAGTGGGGAGATGGACACCGGAGATGCATAATATGATTAAGTGGTCACAGACCTTTCCAATGATATATAACATGAGGGTTGTGTGCAAAATTTAGAAAGTAAGGGGGGAGGGAGGGCGGGGGCAAAGTGGGGAGATGCACATCGGAGATGCATAATATGATTAAGCAGTCACGGATCTTTCCAACAATATATGAGATGAGGGGTGTCAACAAAATTTAGCAAAATTTAGAAAGTATCCCTTGGGGGGGTGGGGGGGGCAAAGTGGGGAGATGGACATCGGAGATGCATAATATGACTAAGTGGTCACAGACCTTTCCAATGATATATAACATGAGGGTTGTATGCAAAATTTAGAAAGTACCCTTTGGGGAGGAGGGGGGCAAAGTGGGGAGATGGACATCTGAGATGCATATGATTAAGCAGTCACAGACCTTTCCAACAATATATGATATGAGGGGTGTCAACAAAATTTAGGGGGGGGTAGTGGCGGTTTGGACCCCGGAGATACATAACATGAATAAGTGGTCAAAGACTTTTCCAGCGATATATCACATGAGGGGTGTGTGCAAAATTTAGAAAAGTGTCCCACTTGTGGGGGGGGGGAGTGGGGGGATGGACCCCAGAGATGCATAACATGAAAAAGAGGTCACAGGCGTTTCAACTTGCAACTTTTTTCTTGAAGGCATTTGACAATATTAATTTTTTTTTTACCTAAGACAATTTAACGATATTCTTAATATTTTTGTACAATTCGTCAAATGTTCATGGAAAAAATCATGAAATTCGCTAATCAATAGTTGATAAATTATAAAATTCAACAATCGATAACGGAAAAATCACGAAATTCATCAAATGGTCTGCTTACTGATGTGATGATCAAAAGGGTTTTGAAGTATAGGACAAAATTAGCTTTTGCCAAACAGCGAGTAATACTGAAAAATTGGCAATGGACTTTATTGCCACCACTGGTTAAACATAATAGTCACACTCACCAATTACGATGATTGAATGGAAAAAAAAAATTTTCTCTGCTGTCGCTCAACAAATTTCGAAACCATTTGGCGAATTTCACGATTTTTTCCCCGAAATTGACGGATTGTGATTTTTTTTCTCGAAGCCATTCGACGATATTCGAAAACTTTTCCCCCCAAACCAGTTGATGAATTTTGCGATTTTTACACTGTCGATTAATGAATTTTGCAATTTTTCTACTATCGATTGACAAATTTAGCAATTTATCGACTATCGATTAACGAATTTCACGATTTTTTCCATGAACGAACAAATTGCGCACTTTCTTCCCGCTAATGTTTGACACATTTCGCCCTTTACAATTCAGCCAATGAGTTGAACGTTGTTTCTTTCCAGAAATGTCAGGAATGAAACAATTATTCTTTAGGATGAATTCCCTTCGTTCGATGCCCCATGTGTGCGATGCAGCAACGGACGTCACAGACTTTTTAGGGCACCTGCAGACTAAAAACATCTAACCAATCTTCGCGGGTGAAAAAATCACAGATTTCGTCAAATGATTGAGGAAAAAAAACTAAATTCATCAAAGGATCATGGTAAAAGATGACTTTCGTTAAAAGACCACAGAAAAAACCTGAATTATGCAAAAGGATCGCGAAAGATAAGCAAATTTGTTCAAAGAATCGCAAAAAAGGAAATTTCACCAAAAAATCACGCTTTTTTACTAAATTTCGTCTAAAAATTGCAGAATAAAATGTATTTTATCAAAGAATCGCTGGAAAATGCGAATTTCGTTAAGGATCGCGAGAAAAATGCGAAATTCTTCAAAGGATCGCTGAAAAAACATGAATTTCGTCAAAGAATTTCTGAAAAAATATGAATCTCGCCCAATAACAGAAAAATCATGGTTCATAATCATTATATCATGCATTATCAAAAAAGGAAATTTCACCAAAAAATCACGCTTTTTTACTAAATTTCGTCTAAAAATTGCGGAATAAAATGTATTTTATAAAAGAATCGCTGGGAAACACGAATTTCATAATCGATCGTGAGAAAAATGCGAATTTCTTCAAAGGATCGCTGAAAAAACGCCAATTTCGTCAAAGGATTGCTGAAAAAACATGAATCTCCTCAAAAGGAAGCAGAGAAAGTGCGAATATCGTCAAAGGATCACAGAAAAACGCAAATTTCGTCAAAGGATAGCGGAAAAAACGTGTATTTCGTCAAAGGATTGCAGTTAAAACATGAATTTCGTCAAATGATTGCTGAAAAAACACAAACTACGTCATAGGATCGCTGAAAAAATCATTAATTTCATCCATCGGCACATAAATATCATGAATTTCGTCTATCGGGGGCATAAAAATCCTTAATTTTGTCGGTCGGGTAGAGAATTTTTTTTTTCATCAATCGGGCGTGTAAAAATCATGAGTTTCATTTATCAGACACCTATACACAAAATTCTTCATACGGGCACATAAGAATCAAGAAATCAATTGATCAGGCACGTACAAATCATTAATTTCCTCTATCGGCACATAAAAATCATGAATTTTGTCTATCGGGTGCATAAAAATACTTAATTTCATAATCTTTTACCAAATTTCGTCTAAAAATTGCAGAATAAAATGTATTTTATAAAAGAATCACTGGGAAACGCGAATTTCATAAACGATCATGAGAAAAATGCGAATTTCTTCAAAGGATCGCTGAAAAAACACGAATTTCTTCAAAGGATCGCTGAAAAAACACAATTTTTTTCAAAGGATTGCTGAAAAAACATGAATCTCGTCAATAGGCAGCAGGGAAAGTGCGGAGATCGTCAAAGGATCACGAAAAAAGAAAGTTTCATCAAAGGACCACAGAAAAACACAAATTTCGTCAAAAGATAGCAGAAAAAACGTGAATTTCGTCAAATGATTGCTGAAAAAACACAAATTACGTCGTAGGATTGCTGAAAAAATCATTAATTTCATCCATCGGCACATAAATATCATGAATTTTGTCTAACGGGTGCAGATTTTTTTTTCATCAATCGGGTGTGTAAAAATCATGAGTTTCATTTATCGGTCACCTAAAATTCACAAAATTCTTCAAACGGGCGCATAAAAAGCAAGAAATTAGTTGATCGGGCACGTAAAAGTTATTAATTTCCTCTATCAGCACATAAAAATCATGAATTTGGCAATCGGGTGCATAAAAATACTTAATTTCGTCGGTCGAGTGCAGAAAAAAAAATCGTCAATCGAGTGTGTAAAAATCATGAGTTTCATTTATCAGGCATGTAAAAATCATGAAATTCTTAAATCGGGTGCATAAAAATCATGAATTTTGTAGGACGGGCACGTAAAAATCACAAATTCATCAAGTGGGTGAGTGAAATCACGAATTAGTCAAGTGGGCACATAAAAATCACAAATTTCTTCAATCGAGTGCATAAAAAACGTAAATTTTGTCCCTCAGATGCAGAAAAATCATTAATTTCATCGATCGGGTGAGGAAAAATCCTGAATTTTGTCAAACAGATGCAGAAAAAACACAAAAAGAAAAAAGAAAATCAGAAAATCCTGTATTTGGCCAGTTTTTTTCATATTTTTAATCGCTAGTTTTCCAAGTTTTATCGCCGAGTGCTTATTTTCACCTTTAGTTGGCAATAAAGTCAATCGCCAATTTTCAGTATTGCTCGCTGATAGGCAAGTGCTAATTTTATCCTGACAAAATGGTTATCGTATCAATGGACGGAAAAGGAAAAGTGTGTAGTGTATATAAATTAATTCTGCATTGACTGTCACCTTGTATAATGACAATTGTGTACAATTTATCGCGTTTGATGGAGTTTTTAAGTTTCAAGTTTAGATTATTATATTATTAGGTAGTTTTTCATTTTATCTTTATTTTATTTTATTGAATCATTGAAGGTAAAACAGATATCTATTTCTGTGTTTATGATTGAGTTCTTTAGATATGTTTTGATTCTTCGTATATTGTTAGCAAAATTATTTAGTGCACATAATATAATTGTAAAGCATGCTTTATATACATTCTGGTGTATTTTATTAGTTGAAATTTGTTACATTTTTCGAAATGATTGTTGAATTTTGTCATCTTTTTTCCCGCAAGCAATCAATAAATTTCATGATGTTTTATTGGTGATTGGTTGCGGGAAAGTATTGTGAAATTCAACAATCATTCAAGAAAATGTAACAAAATTCTACTAACAACAGGAGCATCTAAACAAACCAGTTCAAAATATGCATTCATATACATTAGATGCTGTACCATCTGTCCATTTACATATTAAAATGTGTACTAAATGATATAAAACATTTTAAAAACTGAAATTTTACACTTACATCTTAATTGTAAGTTTCATTGTTTACATGAGTGGATTTTAAGGAGTCTACTGCATATATATACACATATACTAAAATTATCTATCTAAATCCATTTGAATCATTGAAAGTTTTGTTAAGATTTGATCGTATTTCAGTCTTTAGAACGCTTTTCTATTACCCGACATAATACCAATAAATTGTCATACTAAAGTTCCAAAACCTTTAAAAAAATTGTCAACAAACCAAAAAATTCCATGCAAAACACATCCATACACACTATCATAACAAAATCATCAAAATGCACAGGTGGTAAAGCTGTTTAGAAGCTCCTGTTGTTAGTAGAATTTTGTTACATTTTCCCGAATGATTGTTGAATTTTGTGATCTTTTTCCCGCAACCAAAAATAAATTTCACGATGTTTTATTGTGATTAAACTATGAATTTTGTTATTTTTTTACATATAAACACAATTGCCGACTCAGCAAGTTTCTGGATTTGTCCATGTTAGTGAAACTTTTTTTTTTCATGCAACTGCTGGTCAAATTTTTAATCAATTTTTACAGCCGAATGCAACTATTAAAACATCTGTAGTATTATATTCAAAAAGGTAAATTTCAGCTTTATAAATCCTAATAAAAACTCGACCATTACTTTTTGGTTTAAGAAATTTAAAGTAGCAAAATATACATACGACATATCCAAAGAATTCAATCATGAACACTGAAATACATATGTGTTTCTATGTTCATAAGCTCAATATAACAAAATAAATAAAGATAAAATGAAAAAATACCTAATATTTATAGTAATCCAAACTTTGAAACATGTTGCTTACGCCGACTCCCGACTAAAGATCTCTAGAGACAGGATATGCCCTCACCTCATTGGCTGAAACAAATCTGTCTGTAGAGAGTAAAAGCCTCTAGCTGATTGGCGGAATGCTCGCGCACGCGTTTAAACGTCATATTTGCATGGAAAACGAAATACCAGGTTAGCTTTAAATAGATGGATTCTTTAAATTTTGAAAATGTATTTGTTTCTGGTGATTCAAAAGACAATGTAACATGCTATTTGAAATTTCGGATAACTCAGAAGATTATATTATATTTTGGTTCGTGGTTATAGAATATTTTCATAAAATAAGAAACATTGGTCATTTTTTACAGTGTACAGTGTTACTTGCCGCTGAAATTCGGTAGTAAAACAAGGAAGAATGCTAAAGAAGTTCCGGACTTCACACATAAATCTACTACAAGAACGGTCTTCAAATTTACAGAAAAAGAAGGATCAAAGTACATTTAATTTTCATTCGCTATTCTATTTAGTTAATGTAACGCAAAAAGAGTGGTTAACACTTTGAAATTGTAATGTTATTTTGAGCCTTATTACAGTTGGAGAAATTTCAGCACGATCTGTCTCTGACATTTGGTAGTAAAACAAGGATGTATTCTAAAGGGACTTCGGACAATACACATAATTCTCCCTCAAGGATAAATCTAATAGCTGTCACCGGTTGCTTGATATTCCATTTTAAAAATTCTCATTTCGGGTCATATCTAAACAAGTTTAAAAGGGCCCGCACTCCCACCTGTAAGTATGGCGCAGATGCATCAGCCTCACACTTCTATTTTAATTGTCCCTTACATCTCGCTGGCACATCCGTCGCCCCTCTTCTCCCTCTAGTGGTTGGCTGCATAATATCCTCTCCCGCCCAGCACTTTTAAATATTATGAAAAACATCTTTAAGTTCTTAATGGATCTATCTAACTTGACCCGCTTCTGATCTATGGACTTCATTCCTGGTATGAACATCATTCATTCATGAAACATCATCTTCACTGCCCAGTGTCGCGTTGGAGGTATGTTTCTGGCAGTGAACTTCCTGTAATGTAAATTAAGATAGTTTCACCTTAGCATGTCTATTTCCACCCCGCCCCCTGTCGTATTTTCTGGTGGGTTCAGCTCCGGCTGTAATATGTATTAATTTTTATTATTATTATTATTTTAAGACCTTAATAAAGGGAATGGAAGGGACATATATACTCTACAGATCTGGTTCACAGTCTGAGCAGTCCCTCCTAGGCATTCAGAAATTCATTTTACAACAAACTTTAGCTTCTATGACAAGCGCCTTGCAATCAAAACATTATTTTCTATAAGACAAGTCCCAAGTTTTCATAGCCAAATAGTAGAAAAATTATTCTTTCGTATAAATGAAAGAATTGGTATGAATTCCTCTCAAATGTACAAGGTTATATATTTTACAGACAGACTAAAAATATTCAAATTTCTTAATTAGCCTTCTGTAATCGATTCATCAAAAAAAATTTCAAGTTACAGTTCTCAATAAATCATAAATATTTGATAAACAATTGTTCCAAACTAAAACTAGGTAGAAAATTATACAATTTTTGCTCAACAAATTTGATACATTTAATTTCGATATATAAATAACGTTTGCATTTGTTAGCGTAATGGGAGGAACAATGGACAAATATGTGAAATTACATCACTCTAAATTAATCTAAAACCTGATGGTACAACTTTCGTTTTCCATTCTCTTAAAAATCACCTAAACCTTTTTCTTTAAATTCCTGAGCGCTATGATTATCATTAAGTAAAGGTTTACATGTAAATACAAATCAATTTATTAGAATTAACAATCAACACTTGTTTGTTCATGTCATTTCATGTACATGTTGCTGTGTCTAGTAAATATTGGAATCAGTTAACAGGCAACATGTCTTATGAATTAGATTAGCTTAATTCTACACTCTATAAATAGGCACATAACACAAAAGCATTAGAATATTAATTTTAAGAAATGCTATTGTTTAGATTCAAGACGATTGCAACCAAAGTTAAAATTATGTTTTATTTTAATGTGCATATTAAATCTGTTTTTAATTATTTATAAAAAGTATCTTTTTTAATAGAATTTATCATTAATTTACCAAAATCTCATTTTGATGAATATATCACTCTAAAAGTGCAGGTTTAAATTTCAATCTGATAAATGTACTTTAAGAAAAGAAATGTATACAAACAAATTACATTATTGAAGCTTTTTTCAAAATTTCATAATGTAAACTATGAATTTTGATACCAATTAAATTTATGTAATTTCTTGTCTAATACAATTAGTAAATTAACATCTTTAGAAACATCATAAACATAATTTATACATTTATAGAGTGTATTCTGCTATTAACACATCAAAATCTAGTTATTTCCTCTTACATGCTTTAATTAGTTTACTGTTACATGTTTTTAGATTAGGATGATGGAAATACTCATTATGTATCATGTGTTTCCGGTTTACTCTTAGATTCTCACTTTTTTGTCTTCCTTCCTAATTTAGCGGCAAATGTTTTTTTTCTCATTTGTCTTTCATTAAACATAAGGAAAATTATATTAACATTTAATTTTATTTACATTTTGTTAGACATAAAATTCTCTAAATGAAAACAGATTTTATTTGTTTTCGTTTAGAAAACTCTAAATTTAATAAAAGTTTTGACGTTTATTTATATATAGGTGAAGGTGGCCTAAAAGGATTCCCTTAAGTGAAAAACTTGTTTAAAATAACATAACTGTTTAAATAAAACTTTGGCCCTTTGCTAGTATGTTTTACACTATATTTTGCATTATAAATATATTTTAATAATATTTTAATCCCAAATTTCTGTAATGAAAAAAATAGATTTTTTAAAAAGTGTCAAAAGGATTATTTTACCCTCACCAAAGGGCAAAATGGTCCTTTATATAAAAATAAAAATAATTTTTTTTTTATTGGCAAAGAAAGGATATAAAAGTAATTATGGCAATACATAAGTGTAATTCACATCTAAAAACATACTACATTAAGTAAAACAAGTCATATTTCTGTACATGAAAGACTGTATATCTAAATAAATATAAAAGTTAGTGTTTACCTTATCACAAATGTTATAAAACTCAATTTTTTAAAGAATTCTTTTCAGACGCGTAATTCTGTGATCGCGTGAATATCGCCATTGCTTCTTCTTCACTTATCACAACTAGTTTATATGTTACCCTGTAGATAGCGCAACCTGTCTGGAAGAAAACATATGTGGATCGTTTTGCCCGTTAGGATCAGTTTAGGCCACCTTCCCCTACTTCGTTATACTATACTTCGTTCGCGTAACATTTCAAACTGGGTCGAATGAACATTTTGCGCTGCAGTAACTGCAAACATAAAATGGTAAAACCTCGTTCAACATATGGAGCTATGGTTCAACTGGAGCTCCAAATGTTGGAACAAAATTTCACCATCTTAGGGTTTCACCTACTGCAGCACTAAATTCTCATTCAACCAAGCACAAAATTTTAACAGTGTAGTGTCCGTACTTCATGGAATATTAATTTAAAAACAAGAAAGTAAAATTAGGAATCAAGCATAGTTTATGAAACACTTTCCAACACTTCTAGAATACTTTAACAAACATTCGCTGTTTAATAAAATAAATAATAAACCTAATTAAACATTTTTGAAAATGCAAACCACATTCGAAAATTAGATATCAGCAGTTACAGACCATAGCCAGAAAAGTACTCCAATTATGTTGTGCAGCCCTATATATAATCTATAGATTTTTATATACTCTATATATTATACTACAGTTTAGTTTAGTAAGAAAATACATGACACAGTTGAAAATTCACCTTCATCAGTTTCTAACCATAGACGGAAACATATTTGAATTTTTTTGTACTACCCTGTATATTACCTTAAGATTTTTATACACGCTTCATATTAGATAAAGTTTAATTCTGGCTAAAACACGCTTTAAACTGCTGAAATCACACTTCCAGAAATTATTATACATAAGCGGCCATGTATTCAGTTCTTTGCTTGGCACTATGTATGGTTTTATTTATATTCTACAAAAATCTTTTAGTATACTAAATATAGCTCAACTTAAACATGCATAAGTCGATTAAAAATCCCTTTAAGAAATTCGTGTCCATACAAAGTAATGCTTACGAATTCTTTTGTGTAGCCCTGTATATGATCTATAGCATTTATACATGCCACATATCATACAAAAATTTAGTTAAACACATACCTAACTGAAAGCGCACTTCCAGCAATTATCGCGTATAGACAATATACTTCGGATACCGTACTGCATCCGAAATCTTTGGTGTGCCCCTGTAAATGAACGATAAATGCTATGCACATCATATTATACAACAGTCATCTTGTATTAAACCTCAGTTATGCATAGAAATTTAATTATATTTCAGATAGTGTACAGTAATTAAAATACGCTGCAAACAGTTTTTCTCCGTAGACCATTATGTAGCAGAACACTTTTGCGTGGCCCTGTAATTGACTGATAAATGCTTTACACTCCATATTCTACAACTGGTTTTAGTGCACCTCACAAATTTATATCAATTTTATTATGTTTGTAATAGTATAACATGATTAAAATGTACCGCAAACGATTTTTCCCCATAGACCAAAATATAATGGAATTGTTTTGAGTTTCCATTTAAATTAATTATTTATAAGTGCTCTACCTGACATATTGGATGGTAAGCATCTTGTCGTACTTTTGTTGTTGGTATTTTACTTAATAGAGCATGGAGGAGTTTTTTTTAAATACAACTTACAGAGTTCAAGGACTTTATAATTTTTATTATTTCGTTATATTGTTTAATAAGATTTGGAACAACATTTTAATCCTTGCAATTAGAGCTATACCTTTATAACTAACGATAAAATTAGCTAATATACAATCATAAGAAAAGAAAGTCTTTATAATGTGTGGATATTACGGAACATATTTAATTTTTTTCGTTTAATATACATTAAAGCTTTCTAAAATGATGTACTTAATACAGCATGGCGGGTGTTGCTTTAAATACAATTTGAAAGTTGCCTGGACTTGCATGGACTTCATTTACAATTTGTAGGTTGCATGGAACTTTTAACTTTGTAATATTTATTAAAATAAATATTTTGATGTAGATAGTCTTTAATAGGATATAGAACAGCATTTTAAGCACTGTAATTCGACCTATACCTTTCAAACTAACGAGAAGAATTAGCTATTAGACAATCATAAGAAAAGTCAGTCTGTATAATGTGCAGATATTACGAAAGGTATTTATTTATTTTATTTTATATACATTAAAGCTGTTAAATTTCTAACAAAGTTTTCAAACTTTCCCACAAAGTGAGTGTTAATTAGCTTGCAAAACTTTTAAACTTAAAGTGTCTTCAAGTGCATGTATACTTTTAATTAAAAACTTCACTTTGTAAAACGAATGCTCCTAACTCGTTTTTTTTTTTTTTTCACAGTCATTTATTTTTACTGAAATGAAATTCATTCTCTATGTTTGCGCATGCTTTAATCAAATTTACAGTGCAGTTCTGACAACATCAAATGTAGAATGAGACATTAACAAGTTATATTTTGCGAGTATCGAATGTAGAAAAAGAACAGTTAAATAAACTTAGTTTATATATAATGTTTCTAAGATAAAATGCGTAATGAAGTACATAATGTATTTGTATCGCCTGTTAAATTAAGATAATTTTTTAAGGCTGTTTAAGGAAATTTGACACGTTATTTTCAAATGCAAAAATAACATTAAATAACTTTTAAAAACAAATACTATAAAAAAGTAATCTGATCATCAAATGTTCAGAACAAGAAAATAATTTGTAGGTCTCCGCCACAAGTGTTTTTCTGACTGGTAGTCATTTCTGCTTCGTAGCAGAGGTTCTGTAAAATAAAATAGAGTTTACAACTTTTAAACTGAATGTAAAAATCTGGAAAAACATGCATTTATTAACATCATTTATTAGGAAAATTTTCGTGGCACACCTGAGATCCTCTCACGGCACTCGGATTGATAACAATTCACTTATAAAATCATTCATTAGGAAAATTTTCGTGGCACACTTGAGATCCTTTCACGGCACACCGATGGAGAAACACTGGCTTATAATATAATGTATTACAAAAAATTTCGTGTGACGTCTAAGATCTTCTCCCGGCACACATATTAAAAAGAAAACTGGCTTATAATATCATTTATTAGGAAAATTGTTGTGACACAGCTGAGATATCCTCTCACGGCACACCTATTGACAGCGATTGGCTTATAATATAATTTATTAGCAACAATTATTGACAGAGATATGAGAGCAAACCGAAGTAAAATCCTAATAAACATTTTTTGTTCCTTCGAAATCAGATTAAATTAAATTTAAGCAGCGTTTGGAAAATACGTGACCTCATTTCATTTAAAAATTGCCAGAACAGATTTTAATTACATTTCGTTGGAAAGTCATTTAGTTTCATAGATTGGCATTGTAGTTGGACTCCCATAAAAAAATAAATCGATAATAAAGAATGTGTTGAAATTCCTATAGTTCTGTTAATTTATTTCTGAATATTTTCTGGTTTCTATTTCCCCTTTTTCTTCAGTTAATTAATATTTTTGCTTGATTTAGTAATCGTTTTATAAATCGCAGTGCATTTTGCAATTGCGATTTAGAAATTTATTTTGGTGCTGAAAGAAATTATTTTTCGTATTATTGAATATAAAAGCAGTCTAAGTTTTAATTAAATGGCGCCGTAAAAAAATGGAATTAAGGTAATAATTTTAAATTATAAAAGGGAAACAGAAAATGTAATCGACTTTCACAAAATTTTTAATTTAAATAAAATGCAATCTATTAAAGAGTATCAATTATTAAATTGCTTGCGTGTTTTTCTATTATTAACTTATTTTAATATATTCGTCATTCAAATGTTTGAAACTACGTGAAGCCATTTTTCACGTATATAATGCATTAACCTTTACAAAAAATATGCAAGTTTATTAATAAATAGGTTTAAGTGCAAAAAGGAAGTTCTCGAGAAAAACTATATAATTGTAACATCTCTAAATGCTCGATATATTTTTTTTATGTAGATATCTAAAGGGAGTCCTAAATTTGGTTGAATATTTTTTTTAAATTCAGTAATAAGTCAGTAATAACCGAGCTGTTGAATTTATACTAGTGAATGTCTTTTCCACGTTTAATTAATTTAGTTCTAAATATCATCAATAGATGGACTGCACTGTCTGAAACTGCAATATTTCTAAATTTAACCTTATAAGTTTAAACGAAAACCCTGATTCTTTTTTTCGTTTCAATTTCTAAACAGAATGAAGATTAAAATCTCTGTAAACTTTGAAACATTTTTATATATTATTTTATCGTGCTAATAGATTTTAAGACAGCAGCGTTCTATCGGTGATATTTAAACTGCACTGTTGTCATAAATTAAGGATATTTGAGAATTGTTAAAAATTATACACTAAAGGTATAATTTCTCATAGAATATAACCACCCATCTTTTCTAGAATAAAGTAGGGTAAATCGGGGAATTTTTACACACTTGTTTTCTTTGTTTTTCGTAATTTTTGTGTTTCTCTTATTAACCAAGTATTAGTATTTATACAGCAAGTGGTCCTTAGAGTATAGTTTGGCATTACATATTTAGTTCAGACCCATTTTAAACATTCTGAAAATCTAATTTTTACCATTATGTCGAATGTGTAAAATTGCACCATAACCGGGGCACGATTACACAGCTGTTTAGAAACCTTAATAAAGAACCCCCTTAATAAAAATCGCCAAAGGCTATTATACACTGCTCAAAACAATTAAAAGATATTGCAGTTTTAGGTGGATTTTGTATCTGGGAAACTTTTTAGCTGATTGATACATGGTCGACAGACATAGTAGGTTATATGAGAATAAATTACACATGTTTGGCAGAAAAAAATGCATTTTATTGCGCATTTGTGTACAAAAGGAAAAAAACACAATTTGTGCATATGAGAAAAAAAGAATAAGAAAAGGTGTTTTCTTCAAAGAAAATCCTTTTCAGTAGGGGGTATGGTTTCCACGGGCGGCCAGCAACGTTGAACACCTTTGAGGCATGGACTCAATGAGGCTATTAATGACGAGTTGGGGTATTCTGCCCCACTCTTCCAGAAGAGCTCTTTCCAGTTCTTGGAGAGTTTGTGGGGGTTGTTGGCGGCCAGAAACTCGTCTTCCTAGAGCGTCCCAAACGTGCTCGATTGGATTCATGTCTGGAGAACACGCTGGCCATTCCATTCGAACGATTCCTTCCTCGAAAAGGAAATCCTCCAACAGGTTTGCACGATGTGGCCTGCAGTTATCGTCCATTAAAATGAAGTTATCTCCGATCGCTGCAGCGTAAGGGACTACAATAGGTCTGAGGATCTCATCCCTATATCGGCGACCAGTCAGAGCTCCATCTCGAATGATGTAGAGGTCACTGCGCCCGTCAATGGAGATGCCACCATACACCAACACTCCTCCACCGCCAAATCTGACACTTTCGTGCACGAACGCAGGATTATTCCTACTGCCACGGTCCCTCCAGATGAAAATACGCCTATTATCCGGATGCACAGAAAAACGGGACTCGTCAGAAAACAGAATATTGCTCCATTCATTTCTCCTCCAGTTGACATGCTCGGTTGCCCACTCCCTGCGGTCGCGACGATGCCTTGATGTTAATCTAACACATACCATCGGTCGGCGAGCATACAGACCTACAGCATGGAGCCAGTTTCGGACAGTCTGAGTTGAAATCGTGGTGCCTGTAGCCGAGCGAAGGTGTTGTTGGAGAAGAGTAGCGTTCATGTTTCGGTGTCTCCGAGCTGTTAACGCTAAATACCGATCTACATTGGGCGTTGTTGCCCGTCTACGACCTTGCCCTGGTCTTCGGCCTGCACATCCACTCTCCAATAAACGGTTCCAGATCCTGGAAATGACACTTTGTGACACTCCAATGACTTGCGCTACTTCGGCTTGAGTTTGGCCCCCTTCTAACCTACCAACAATTCTCCAAGCTACTGAATCTGTCAAATGACTTCGCTGAGACATCGTACTCATCGAAACAAAGCAATCACTGAATGCCGATCATCCTTGTCTTCATTCTCTTTTATCCAGTTGAAAGTCAAATTTCATTCGCTGCCGCTGAAGCGACGTTTTTGACGTCGAACTCAAAATTTGCATACTCCACAGTTTGAAAACCAGAAAAATTTGCATTTGTGATTCTCTTCTTCTATTTTCGGCAAAAAAAAATTCGTTTATATCTTTATTTTATATAAAACTTCAAATATCCTTTAATTGTTTTGAGCAGTGTATTAGCAAAGTTTATTAATATAGTTTATTTTTCTTTAAAATATTTTTAAAACAACATAGCAGCAATATGAACGGACGTAGAAGATTTGGACACGTTTACACGCTGTGTAAATGTGCCCCAGTTTTATGTATAGAATTTTCCCTGGAGCCATTTTTTTTAAACAAACCTCGTTTCCAAGCATCCTCGTCCAAGCATCGTTTCAACTGTATTCCTTCAATTAGATAGCCTAATATATAGAGGAAAAAATCGTCTTTCAGAACACAATAATACTCTTAAAGTTTAATACTAAACAACAAACACTGTATGACAGAATATGTAAGCATGAAAAAAATTACTCATATTTTGAAGAATCACAACAGTTGATCTTCTAATGAAAATATCGCTATTCTCTAAATGCAACCAAAGTTATTTTTTCCAATAAATTACGTGTCCTCTTCCAGTTTAAGTAGGGGTGCCATCTATCGTATAGTTTGTGAACTAAAATCAGTGTGTAAACTAGCCCCGGTCTTTCCTACTTGTGTTTCAAGCATAAATATGCACAAAATGGCACAAAAGACTTGCCAGGAGAAAAGGACTCAGGAGTGTATAAAAGGAAACATGGCCGTAGTGAAGTGTAGTTAAGAATCGGAATGAAAGAATATTGCCGTAGACGAATAGATATGGCTCAGAGTACATATATGGATGTTTTCTTAGCAGAATTATCGATAGTTTGGAATGTCGCCGCATACAAATGAAAATATCCAGGAAATTGGGAATAGCACACAGTGTCATATTGAAACTGTAGCAGCGGTTCCAAAAGGATAAATAGGCATTTAAGGCTAGGTCATCCCCATGCCGATCGGTAAAAGTAAGGTGCGCCACAGGTGCCCTGAGGGAGTCCTCATCGCGTAGACGACCACCGAACCCAAGTCCTGAGGGACTTTTATCGCTCCAGCACGTTTTTCTCTCTGCGGCGCTTCGGCCGATCAGAGGACCGTCACCTACGGAACCTCTAACCTTGAACCCACGTGTCGACGACGTAGGCCGTTGCAATACGTGGTAAAACCACGGGTAGTCACCACGAGACACTTGGAGACGGGCCGGCGTCCCCCAACAGCTTCGAAGCTGGAAACCCAGAAGGGAACCAGGCCCTACGCCTTAAGTCGGGATATTCCAACCCGTACTTGCTCAACCACAACTCGAGGGGTGTGAAAACCTACAGAGGTAGTCACGGTTCCCTCTCGTAGAAACAGATACAATGAAGCATCCGCAGATACCAGGGTTTTAAAGCACATCTTGAGTAACTATTGCAAATAAGTTTCATATTATTAATAAAAGAAATACCCTAGGACAGCTATGCAACTAAATATTGCTTACTAAATTTTACACAAAATTTTAACCAATATAAAATTAACTAATTATCATTTGTATGCAAATACATTTATGCATGTTAGAACTCACACTCATGAGATAAATTAAATGTATGTAAGATTTTGTTTCAAATGTGAAATTTTGTAAAATTTGTAATAACATTTTAAAGTGTAAGACAACTATATATGACAAGATTATGACTATATGTGTATATATATATATATATATATATTCTTTTTAACAAGTTAAAAATACTGAAAAAATATTTGTATTTTTTGTCAATTTTTATTTATTTGACTGTTTACAGTCCACTTAAAACCGTAATATACAGGGTGATTATAATTAAAGTTTAAGTTTTAAAACGTTCTAAAAACGAACCACTGATTAGAATGACATCAAAATTGAATGGCGTATTATTAAAGAAGGGGGAAAGAACATAAACCAAAATAAAAATTGTTCCAAATTTTAGTGACAGATGGCACTGTAAGCGTCAGAAGATGTAAATTAAAATACCTGGCATACGCACGGCCATTTCCGGTGTTATAAAAGCGTTGGGTAAACGGCTTTTCCTCATTTCGCGTCTCAGACGTTCGCCATGAGTGTCTTAATGAAGGACCGCGCTCTGCTTGTAAAGCTTTATTACAAGAACGGTGATTCTGCACCAGTAGCTCTGCAGAAGTTCAGGACCCTCCAGGGTATGAAAAAAGGCGTTGGACCGATGACCGCCATGGATCTGGTGAAAATGATGAAAAAATTCAAAAATGCAGGTTCGTTGGATGTGCAGTCTGGTAGAGGAAGGAAAAGATGTGATTCGGCGGTAGCTGAAGAAGGGGCTACAGCAGTTCAGGAGGAGTCGAGCGGTGGTGTGCAACATACAGTGCACGGAGAATTGCCCGAACATTGGACAGGCTTGTGAGTACGGTGCATAACATTCTACGAAACATCCTGCAATGCTATCCGTACAAAATTTGCCCTGTGCAGGAGTTGTTTCCTTCGGACCTGCCAGCATAAGAGGGTTTTGCTTTGGAATTTCTTGCTCGCATGGAAGTGGACAATGATTGGCCGTGGAGAATTCTGTGGACAGACGAAGCCCATTTCCATCTGACGGGATATGCCAATACACAGAATTGCCGAATATGGGTAACAGAAAATCCACTCGCAACGAACCCAGTACCACTTCATCCTGAAAAGGTCACTGTATGGTGCGGATTTACGGCATCATTTATCGTAGGGCCATATTTTTTCGAGGAGACGGGTGTTTTCGGTCCTGTTACCGTTACCGTCAATGGTCAGCGCTATGAGTCTCTTTCGCGTAATGACGTCATTCCAGCTCTGCAACAGCGCGGATGTCTGGATAGTATCATTTATGCAAGATGGCGCTCCTGCGCACATTGCAAATCGAGTGAAGCAGTTGTTGAGGCGGCATTTCGGAAATGCTAGAATTATCAGTCGTCATTTCCCTACAGCCTGGCCGGCCCGATCACCTGATCTTAATCCGTGTGATTTCTGGCTGTGGGGTTATCTGAAAGATGTTGTGTTCAGTACTCCTATTGCCAACGTTGCTGAATTGAAGACACTCATTGCGCAACACATTCTGAACTTGACCCCGGTGATACTTCGATCGGTTGTGGAACATGCTGTTTCCCGATTTAATCTTGTTGCACACAACGGTTGACAGCATATTGAACAAACATGTTTTGCGCCAGTCTCGCGAAACTTAATAAACGATTGGATGGATGCTTTTTCTGCTGTTTTTGGCTTCAGGATAATTAAAAACCGATTTTTCCCATCCGATGTGATACGACATTGCCGTGGTGTGGGTTTACGTAGCTAACAGTATCACACCTGTACAGTAGTCATGCACCCTGAACAGTACAGTTGGTTTATCGTACGTACGCCTTAGCCGTTGTTTTACGATTTGTCATTTGTAGTCGAAATTCTGACGCTTACAGCGGCACCTGTCACTAAAATTTGGAACTTTTTTTTTGTTCATGTTCTTTCCCCTTCTTCAATAATACGCCGTTCAATTTTGACGTAATTCTAATCAGTGGTTCATTTTTTAGAGCGTTTTGAAACCTAAACTTTAATTATAATCACCCTGTATTTTGAGAATTCTGCTGTTAAAAATTTTCCTGTCTTCTCCTGAATAACTTTGCACATCCATCTTTCATTATGCTACAGTATTGATGAACATAATGCGGTATTATTTTTTTAAAAGATTAAGATTTTGTGCATTTTTAAATATTGTTTTTCAAACATAAAGTTGAAAGTTTTATAAGAAAAAGTATACTTTTCCTTAAAGTTAAACAGTGAGTGAACCCGATTTTGCAATTAAAAAATTTAAAATAAATATCTTATAACAGCTTTTTGAATGTAGTATAAGTATGTAATTAGTAACTATCACTATTGTCAGTCTCTGAAAACTTTATTAGAAATACATTAATTATAACAAGCAGAATGATCTATTTGTAATGGTTGGAGTATCATCGTTGAGGTTTTTTTCAACAGAGCAAAAATATGCCGGGACCAGGACTCGAACCTGAGTACTTTGGTTTGCCGTACCAACGCTCTCCCTATTCAGCTATCCACACGATATCCTGGCCGGCATATTTCATGCTTTCCTCTATTCATTATGATAGAATGATCTATTTTCAGCAATTTTAAATGTTATTTAAATGGAATAACTATTTTTATTAGTTGTTTAAATGTATTTAACCCCTTAACGGTCGTGCTCGTGATATTCACGAGCTGTGTAGGATACTTTTTAAAAATTCAGATTGCTTGATTCCCACCAGTTTTTTAAAACAGTGCAATTGGCTTTATTCTATCATTATTTTATCTGCTATTAAATAAGGTGAATATTTCTACTTCAAAAAATTGGGACAATGAAGCAATTTGAATAATAAAAAAAAAGTAGCCTACACTTGTCGAGCGCGACTGTTAAGGGGTTAAAAAAAATAAGGAAATTGAGAATATAAAATGATTTACTCATTCAAGATCCAATATACCAAAATTTAAGGTATGTGTGAAAAAAATAAAACAGTGCGTTTTTTTACATATTTCACAAAACTCCTCTAGGCAAAAGTTTACTTTATACCATATTATACACGTATGAAAAACTACTAGAAAATAATGCTGCGTCGCTATTGTTTATGATGATTAAACCATTGCATATATTAGGCAATATTTGCGATATGCGTGGTAACATTTTGTCAAGAAATACTTCGCAGTTTCATTTCCAATATTTCTGCAGTATTAACGTTTCATTTTAACCACTTCTAATGTAATCTAATATTTCGGTATTACAGGAATTTCACATTTCAAATATTTCTAATGTATAGTTAGCAATGTATGGTCAAATGTTATGTTAATATTCAGAACAAGTATTTTGCTATATCACTGCCAATATTTCCGCAAGCATTTTAAACATTTATAATGTAAAGCTAATATTTTGGTGATACAGACATTTTATTGCAAATGTTTGTAATATATAGTCTATAGACCTAGTTCATTTTCTACACGATAGACACTTTGTCGAAAAAAGCGTGTAAAATAAGTTCGTGCAAAAATGTATTGCATTTATGGCAAAAAAGAAGGTTGGTTTGGGAACTGAAAAATCTTCCAAAATAATTCAATATAAAAATCTAAAATTTTCTGGATAATACATTTTTGAGTTCTGCACTTTAACTTTGCGTTTAACATGTAAAAAAAAATAATTTAAAAAAAGTAACAGTAATACATAAACACAAAATTTATACAGAAAATTCTGCAATACACGTCATAAGATATTATTTTTTATCACTTTTTTTCAATACACGTTTCTTAAGATGATTGCGTATTAGTGCTATTACTCAAAATGTTTTGTTCATTGTACCGCTTCTCGATTGGTGAAATTTATTCGCTGATCTTTTGAACAAAATTATCCCTAGTGTCGTGTAGCTTTGATGTTTCATTGTTTTAAATAAGGAACTCAGGTATTAACTATTGTGTTAGTATTATGACTAGGTATTTATATAAGTCTCTGTAAGAAGCTATTAACGATTTTAGGTAGCGTTGAAATTTTCTAGCTAGTGAAACATTTCGATCATATTTAGAAAATGATTACGCAGCTTACTAATTAATTAAAAACTTTATTTAATTAAGTATGCATTTAGACAAGTGGTCTGATTATAAGAAGTAACATGATTAGATATTTTTTGTCAAGAGTAACTTCTTAGAAAATGTCACTTTTAATTTATGGAATCCTGTTCCATCTAGATGTTTACTAATATGTAAAAAATTAATACGATAAATAAATAAGTAAACCAACATTTACTATTGAAAACCAAGAAGATATCGCAGCTTAACTGTCGACGAGATAAAACTTCGCAGTATAATTTTATACGCCACCATCGAAAGTAAATTATTTCGGAGCATAGCTCTTGATGCATCCAAGATTTTGTAGTTCCACCACGCGACTGTAACTGTATTAAAAAATTTCGTAGCATCCATATATAAAAATCAGTAATTGTTAATGCTGTTTAAAAAAAAAATCCCCGGCTGAATAACACTCTTAGAAAAAACTGTAAATTTATGAGCGTTTGCCCTTCAATTTTCACGGGCAACAGCCTTATTTGATGAAAAACGGTTTGATCCACTAAATAAGCGGCTTTATCCCTTAGATACTTAGAAAATTAAGAGCAATCCCCATATTCTTACAGTTCTAGCCCATATGTTAGCAAAAATACGGTACGACCCCATACATTGTTCTCCGCTAGGGTGTAACCCTTCATTTTACTCGTGTTTCGAAAATTTTAACCCGCCAAAACAGCGATTCTGTGATGATTATCTAACGTGCTACGTGCTACGGAACAGTAAGCAAAGTGTCATTGTGTTTTAAAGTACATTATATCCTGTGCATTGTAATGCTATATTACTTTGCCCCGTAAAATTACGGGCGTCACAAAATGATGGGCATGGACTTTTTTTTTTACGGGGTATGGCTGGAATCTCTGCTGCCGGCCTCTGCCCGTAATTTTACTGCAATTTTTTTTACAGTGAACACGAAACTTCCTGACACATTTTTGACTCATTTTTAAACTAAAAAGCATGATACTTCCAGGCTGTTTGTGTAAATATCGTCTGCAGCGAGCTAAAGCTGCATGTTACTTGGTTTATGTGCTCCGAATTTATGTAAGCTTCTTTTTCTTACTTTCCGCGTTTGGCAACACTCAGTATTTTGTTTTGCTTCTTGTTTTTGGAATGTGAAAAAGAATGTTGTGTAATAAGCCGTGTGATGGCTCGCATTTTGTTGCTTGTGAATAAAACGCATTTATACAGTCCATTGCATTTGTGTTTTAGTTAAGAACCAGCAGTGTGTATGTGTATAGTTTAAGATGCAATAACATTCTTGGTACAAGTCTAGTCGGAGCGCTAGTGAAAGAAAAAAAATGTAGACTCGAACATTTTTCTCAACTGCCGTGATGTTGGTTGTGACAAAAATTACCTCAGCTTGTGAGGTAAGTTAACTTTGAGCATTATATTTCGTGTGTAAAAATAATTGCTATTTAAAACTGTGAAATTGTGATGAGAATAATGGTATAGATTTAAGCTGAATTTCGTATTAACGTATTTTAGAACTAGTTTTGGATTTTATTAAAGTCAAAATGAGTGAACTAACAACTTTTAAAACAAAAAGAACTGCTCTACGGAGAAGTGTAACGAATTTTATTAAGAAAATTGAAAGTATAATCGCAGATGGTGAGATTAATTTAACAGAATTAGAAGAAAATATTGAACTGTTAAAACAGAAAGAAACGGAACTAAAAAAACTTGATAGGGAAATTGAAAGTTTAATTACAGAATCTAAACAATTAGAGTGAGGTAGATACCGCACAGGAAATTTCAGATAAAATTGATTTGTGGAAATTTAAAGGTGAAAAAGTATTGAAAATCGAAAATGCGAAGTTAAATAAGAGTGAAAATAAATCGGATAGTGTAAATTCCGAAAACATTTTTGAGAATATTAAATTACCTAGGTTATCATTACCTACTTTTGGAGGCAATATCACTGAATGGATAGCTTTTAAAGATCTTTTCAATGCATGCGTAAACAGTAATACGACTCTATCTAATGCTCAAAAATTGCAGTATTTGAAGGCTTCATTGAAAGGTGAAGCGTATCGCGTCATTCTGTCTATTCAAATTTCGGATTCTAATTTTGAAATTGCATGGAATCTACTAGACGAAAGATATTCAAATCAGAGAGAAAAATTTTTTGCATATATTAAACGATTTCTAAGTTTACCAGCAATTCAAACAGAATCAGCTGTTGCTATTTTAAATCTAGTTGATAACATTAATGAAGTTATTTGCTCGTTAGAAGTATTGAATCAAACCATTGACAAATTTGGGGATACATTAATGACTTATTTAATTTTGCAAAAATTGATCCTTCTACAAAATTGTGGTGGGAAGCTTAAAAGCAATGAAATTCCGAAACTTAAGAACTTAATTGAATTTCTTAAGAACTACGCAAGAACTCTTCAAAGTAGCAAGTTAGTGGTAAATAAGGTACCTAAATCTGTACTTCCAAATAAGAGTAATGCTTTTGTAGATACTTTGGGTTGTGGTTACTGTAAAGAAGAACATAGTTTAGCTAAATGCTCGAAATTTCTTAATTTGCCTGTTCAACAACGAGTAGATTTCGTAAAACATAATCATTATTGCTTCAACTGCCTATCTAATATGCATTTTCTCAATAAATGTAAGAGTCTAAATACGTGCCATCATTGCTTTAAGAAACATCATAGTATTTTGCACATGGTAAACAATTCAAGGAATAAGACTCAGACGAATAGTATGTCCCCACACGCACAAGAATTTATCCCTAAAAAAGTTGAGTCAGCGAGTGATAATGTTTCGTCTACAGTCTGTGCCTCTCATTATGAATCAAACGCAAAGAATAATCAAAAGAGTCATATTTTGTTGTGTACCGCATTAATAAAAGTTCAAAATTCTAAACAAGAATTTATAAAATGCAGATGTTTATGTGATACAGGCTCTCAGAAGTCATTTATTTCTAGAAAATGTGTAAACAAATTAAGATTAAAGGTAAAAGATAGTTCTATTTCTGTGTCATGTTTGGGAATATTTAATACTGTGAGTAATGGGGGTCGATTTATTATTCACTTCTCACTTCAAAAGTGATCTTAGAGTATCAACATCAGCATTCGTGATGGATAAAGTGACAGATAATATGTGTCTTTACCTTCAGTCATTTGTGATAATTTCAGTGATTTAGTGTTAGCTGATCCATTGTTTTACAAGTCACAAAAAATTGACATTTTATTTGGTGTAAATGTATTTATGCATTTAATGACTGGTGAAATTGTCAAACGTAAACCTAACCTTCCATTTGTCTTAAATTCGAGACTTGGGTGGATAATTTCGGGTACTACAAATTTTGAAACGCTGGCAACTGATACAGTACATGTAAATCATTTAAGTACAAAAACTGATGAGTTAGTAAATTCATTCTGGGAATTAGAAAAAATTCCAAATGTGCAACCTTTAACAGTTGAAGAAAAACATTGTGAAAAACATTTTGAGAGTTTTCATTTTAGAGAAAAATCAGGCCGTCAGTCGCATTACCATTTAAATAGGATCGAGATATTTTAGGTGATTCACGCCAAATGACGCACAGAAGATTTCTTTATCTGGAGAAAAGACTAATATCCATGCCAGAAATTTACAACCAATATGTTTAATTTATGAATGAATATTTATCTCTGGGCCACATGGATTTTGTTTCGAATACAGATCGTGAATTAGAAACTAAACATTATTACATCCCACACCACTTCGTCTTAAACAATTCTAGTTTAACTACCAAATTAAGAGTAGTTTTTGATGCGAGTGCTAAAACAACAACAGGTGTTTCTTTAAACGACACTCTAATGGTAGGTCCCAAAATACAAGATGATTTAATTTGAATTTTATTAAGGTTTAGATTTCATAATATTGCCATAACAGCTGATAAAAGAATGATGTATAGGCAGGTAAAAATTCATGACAAAGATAGAGATTTTCAGAGAATATTATGGAGAGATAGTCCAGATAAACAAATACAAGTCTTTCGCTTAAATAGTGTCACGTATGGAACTGCTGCTGCTCCATATCTTGCAACTAAAGCTTTGAGTCAGTTAGCAATTGATGAGGGTCTTAATTTCCCAAAAGCAAAGTCTATAGTTTTAAGAGATTTTTATGTCGACGATGTTTTAACTGGTGTTGAGAATAGTCAGGAAGGTACTGAATTGATATCTGATTTGCAGAAAATGCTAAAAAAAGGTGGGTTTGAGCTACATAAATGGTCCACAAATGAACCATCACTGTTGAAAAATGCTGGGTTAGCAAACACAATTAACGATAATATACATAGTGTAGTGAGCAATAAGGCCACAAATGTTCTAGGAGTGGAATGGCATCCTGATAATGATATGTTCAAATGTAATTTCAGTGATATAAATTATCAAGGTGTCCCTACTAAAAGAATTATTCTATCATTTGTATCAACGCTGTACGACCCATTGGGGTGGATTGCACCTTTTGTGATTCTAACTAAAATGATCCTCCAAGAACTGTGGAAATTACAATTATCATGGGATGACCCAGTACCATCAAATATTGACCAAAAGTGGAAAATTTTGTGCTAAGAAGTCAAACTCTTAAATTCCATATATATACCTAGAAAAGTAATCTTGCCCAATTATTCTCGATGTGAACTTCACGGATTTTGTGATGCGTCAGAAAAGGGTTATTCAACAGTTATTTACGTTAAAACTTGTGATAACTCTAACATTGACGTGAAACTTTTAACAGCTAAAACTCGCGTAGCACCACTAAAACCTGTCACGATTCCAAGACTGGAATTATGTTCTGCAGTATTACTGGCACACTTAATACAGGCAGTCAGAGCTGCATTACATATAAAACCTGATTCTGTACACGCATGGAGTGATTCACAAATTGTATTGTCATGGCTAAGATCAAATCCTAAAAGATGGCAAGCCTTTGTAACCAACAGAGTATCTGAAATCCAATCCATTTTACCAGCTGAGAATTGGAACCATATGGACGGAAAAGAAAATCCTGCTGATTGTGCATCACGTGGGTTACTTCCTGCAGAACTGCTGTCGCATGACTTGTGGTGGAACGGCCCACTATGGTTAAGAAGTAGTGAGGTTCCAGTGCATGAACCTATTCCCATAAATGAAGAAGAATTACCAGAAGCACGCAAAACCTTATCATTTGTAGCTTCTGAAACTGTAAACGAGCTTGATGTTATATCAAAAATATCTTCGTTTTCCAAATTGCAACGCATATTTGCTTGGATATTGAGATTCATCTCCAATTCAAAGGTAACACGTGTAGAAAGAAATACATCCTTTTTATCAAGCAGTGAAATTCAAGCCGCAACACGCTGCATTATTCGGATAGTTCAACAAGTGAACTTCAGTAAGGAAATTCAGTATTTAGAAGCTGGAAAAGAGCTACCTGCAAATAGCAGTCTCATGTGCTTGTGTCCAATTTTAGATGATAACAAAATATTAAGAGTAGGAGGAAGATTGAAAAACGCACAGCTTTCGGAGAATGAAAAGCACCCAATCTTATTACCATCAAAGCACCATGTGACTAAGATCATAATTAAACATTATCATGAAAAATACTTACATGCAGGTCCAGAATTTCTTCTTTCTTTAATTAGACAGCCATTTTGGATCATTAATGCTAGGTCTGTTATTCGGAAAATGGTAAGAGCTTGTGTTACGTGTTGCAGATATAAAGCTCAAACTGCAAAACAGAAAATGGCTGATCTTCCAGCATCCAGAGTAACACAATCACGACCATTTCATCGAGTTGGAACAGATTTTTCAGGATCATTCATGATTAAATATCGTGCAGGACGGGGAGTAAAATCATTTAAATCATATGTGTGTGTATTTGTCTGCTTCGTCATCAAAGCAGTCCATCTTGAAGTCGTCGAAGATCTTTCAACAAAGGCATTCTTAAGTGCATTAAAACGATTTATTGCAAGAAGAGGGAAACCTTTTGAGATTTTTAGTGATTGTGGAACCAACTTTAAAGGTGCAGAAAAAGAAATTAACAAATATCTTTTGCAGTGCAAGCAGAATGAAGAAATTTGCAAATTTTTGTCGTCAGAGGAAATAGCCTGGACATTTAATCCGCCTTCTGCTCCACACTTTGGTGGACTGTGGGAATCTGCAGTAAAATCCATGAAATCGCATCTGAAGAAAACCGTTGGTGACACTGTATTAACCTATCCTGAGTTCCAAACCTTGGTTACACAAGTTGAAGCTTGCCTCAACTCTAGGCCACTGTGTCCCATATCATCTGACCCAACAGACTTGACTGCTCTAACGCCAGGTCACTTCCTAGTTGGAACTTCTCTAACTGCCATACCCGAACAAGATCTAAGTCACAGTTCCTTGAGTCACCTCGATAGATGGCATGTGAGACAGTTCATCTTACAGCAATTTTGGAAAAGATGGAGCCGGGAATATTTGGCTCAACTTCAGCAAAGACCTAAATGGCAGAAAAGTCAGCGAAATTTAGACGTCAATGACTTAGTTCTCATAAAAGATGACAATCTTCCACCAATTAAATGGAAATTAGGGAGAATACTAACTGTTCATCCAGGTTCAGATAATAAGGTCAGAGTTGTGACGATCAAGACTAGTAGTGGTGTAATCGATCGTCCAGTAGTGAAACTGTGTCCACTTCCTAAAGCAACTATAAACTGTGAACTAAAAACTGTTTAACATTTTTCTTTTTTTTTGCATTAATTTGTTTATGTTATTAATTGTCTTTTTTCATTATAGTTAGAAATTGTAAGCAACTAACCACTTGTTGAAATCCCAGGGGATTTCAACGGGGGCCAGAATGTTTGTGTAAATATCGTCTGCAGCGAGCTAAAGCTGCATGTTACTTGGTTTATGTGCTCCGAATTTATGTAAGCTTCTTTTTCTTACTTTCCGCGTTTGGCAACACTCAGTATTTTGTTTTGCTTCTTGTTTTTGGAATGTGAAAAAGAATGTTGTGGAACAAGCCGTGTGATGGCTCGCATTTTGTTGCTTGTGAATAAAACGCATTTATACAATCCATTGCATTTGTGTTTTAGTTAAGAACCAGCAGTGTGTATGTGTATAGTTTAAGACGCAATAACACAGGCATCACTCATTGAGGTGATATGTAATCGAAAAGCGTTTTGCATTTTAATATAAATGAATTATATCTTGAATTATAAGCGATTGTTGTCTCAAAACCACACAGTTTAACCTTTTCTGACCTTTGACCGAATTTTCCAAAACATTTTCTGCCTTTATCGAGCTCCTTAAAAAGAGCACCTGTCAATTTGGTACGTTTGCAAATAAAATGAAATCATAAATGTGTCAGAAAGTAGCCAGTTTGAGTTTGATAACAGCCCTAATACTAGAACTACAGTGTTTCTTGTATATCTAGAACTACATGGACTTTAGTGATATTATTCTTTTTTTTTTTATGGGCGATACAGACACACAGTAAGTTTTATGTTTAATACAATGATTTTTAATTAATGATTAATAAAATTTAGTTTCTAGAATATAACATAATATGAAATATATAATGATCAGATACCATGAAAAAAAATTTAAATTTCTATTTCCAGAATAGGTAATTTGAGATTTTTTCAGCTCATATATGAAATGAAAAGTAAGGAAACCTTTTAAATAATATACATTTAATTATTAATTTGAATTTCGTAATAATTTTCCTACAGAATAATAAGAAATTAAAACTGAATAAAAATTAAATATGTATAACTCCATGATTGTTTACTTATATTTTGCGCAGGGTAATTCTATGTATACAAACCTGTAGATAAAAAAATATTCGTCAAATTTCAACTAAATTCGTGTTAAGACTTTATACTGTATATTTAGGAAAAGGCAAGCAATTTCAAATTTTTAGTCCGAAAAACAACAGTGATACCAGCAAAAAATCACGTCTTGGGTCATAGATGACACGACTCAGTAGTTCTAGAGTCAAACAAACATAATTGCATTCACAGGTTAAAAATTCAAATATTAAGTAGTAATATGCGTTTAATTTTTCAGAAATAATTCTTATTAAACGTTTCTATTAACTTTCAGCATTATTACAAACTACACTTTTCTATTACAAGTATCTTAAAATGATTAACTTTTTTCTTCTTTTATTAAAAAAGGGATCGAAAATATTAATGGCATTTCTCACATTCTTTATGTTCAACTAAATGTTGAATTCACCAATTTCGTGTCAAAATCATTTTTCTTCTTTTTTTTATATAGATAAACTTTTCACACTGAAAACTGAAAATGACTTTTAAATAAGTAAAAGGAAAAAGAGAGGGGAAAATCATCAAGAAAATGGTAATTGCTCCGAATAAGGAGGGGGGAATAATAAAAAAACTGAAAAAAAAAGAAATACAAAATATTCAGTGTAGATTAACTTTCATTGTAAGGCTATACTCGTTTCGTTATTCCAAACTACAGTTAATGATTGGGGTAGAACGAATAATTTGTGTTGGTATTTCAAGTATATGAAACATTTGATGCATTCTTTGATATAAAACTGCATGTAATTTGTTAAGTTATTACTTCTGGATTCTTAAAATTTTATGTTTAAATTGCAGATATGAAAAGTTTTCTTTTTTTTTTCATTTATAATTATGTATATTAAATATATTTCATATATATTTTTAATTCTATATAAAGTTTTTAATTATTTTATAATTTTAAAACCGTATTTAATTTCTCCTTCAAATATAAAAATGCTAGAGCATCCATTATCTATAAAATCAGATCACTAAAGTTATCAAGATGTTTGTTTTTAGTAATCTTGAAATAAATTTAGATATATTAATTATCTTCATGACATTTTGGCTACTATGTTCCAAGCTGTAGCATTTGTATTATATTTTCACTCAAGTAAGGGTATGCTTTAAAGGTCTCTCGTCTCCTGGTTTGCTTGGTCAAAAAACCTTATACAGTGATCAAAATAAGTATTCGACATACATATAGTTTTCAATGTTTTGTCTTATATCTTTATTAAAATAAACAAAAACAAATACATTCTACCAGTGAAAATTTAGTTTATGACATAATGAACAGATGAAAGTATATTCGAGTCCTGGTTTCGGCATATTTTTGCTCTGTTGGAAAAAATCTCAAATATGATACTCCAACCATTGGATATAATTTAGTTTATGACATCTACTTTTTATCGCAATTATTGGTTTGTTAAAAACTTTTAACAATAATAAAAATGAGCATTTAATACATTAACATTTGTAATGACAGAACAAAAAAAGTATTCGACACGTAACTTTGAAATTATTTTTATTTATATTAAATAATAATGCTAATAGTACCTTGTGGCTTCTCTTCGGCAGCGAATTACATCTCTTAAACGATTTGTCATCGATTTGACTAACTGAAAGGTAACATTTTTGTCATTTTTTTCCATTCTTCTATCAACACTTCCTTCATCTGTTTTAGAAGAAAAATGACGTTCGCGTAATTTATTTTCCAAATGACGCCACAGGTGTTCTATGTGGTTTAAATCTGGAGACTGAGTCACAAATAAAGTCAAGATGGGACGCCCGGCGCGGCAACCGACCGCCGTCCCCAAATCCTCGCGGATTTTTAACGCGCACATCGGCGATCATCGAGTGCGCTACGGCCGATCCAGAGTATCATCATCCAACGAAACCTCCCAATCTTTTACCCGAGCTCGCGACGACATAGGTCACTGCGATACGGCGGAAGTTCCAACTCTTAGAGACTTCCACACATGACACTCGATGAACCATAGAGACTGCTGAGCGACTCCGTAGCCGAAACCCCAAAAGGAGCGTCGGTCCCTCGGCCATGTGCTTGACATCCCTACGGCATCCGATCGTAGACAGGTAGGGAAGGACCAGCTACTGGGCTCATCTTCCGTGGGGGACTGAGCCGGAGATATGAGAGAGATTAGATGAGTGATTTTTGTCCATTTTTATAGGTTTGTTTGAACTTTCTAACAGCTAAATACAGCACAGTGAAATTTATTGATCATATTTGGAATTCTAACTGTAAAATAATAATAATAAATTTCGCGACTTAACACACTAATATTCAACAAGAATAATTACTGCCACACTTTTCTCGTTATAGAATTTTAAAGAAAAACGAAAAATCATGCATCAAGCATGGATTAGGAAGTACTTTCCAACACTAGCAGAATAGTATTAAGAATTTTTTTTTCATCAAATGAAATGAGATATCTCAATACGCAATTTTTAAAAAATGCACTGCAAACGATTTTTCCCATAGACCACAATGTAAAAGAATTATTTTGTGTATCTTTGTGCTACACATTCGTATAAACATTTTACACATAAAAATTACATGTCAATCCTCGTACATTTACGCGATTTAGAGCAAAGAGACATACATACAGACAAACAAATTCATAAACTCGTTGCAAGGATGTTGGAAAGTGTTAAAAATCATTCAGACCACTTTAGATCACCCTGTATCAATAGATTTAACCGATATTATACCGATTAATATAAAATATTAATTGATGGTAATTATTTGAGAGGTATAGAGCATCACACATACAGAATTAAAAATTAGTCGCTGATTGCTTAAATAAATAAAAAAATAGAATTTTGTCGCTATCGTAAAAATAAAAAATTGAATAATTATAAATCGCTGTTCATGGTTTAACAAAAATATACACAAGAAAACAACTCGTTTCCTTTTAAATAAATGAGAAATTTTTTCACCAGAGCCAAATGTTTCATTAGTGCTTTGTTTCTCTTGTAACATTATGATTATTTCTTTCAAATGGAAACTTAATGGACCTTCCAAGACGTATTAATTCTGTTTCTTTCTCTTTCAATAAAAGGTTTTGCCGTTTTTACACACTAAAATTATTTTAATCAATGATTTTGTTTGCATTTTTATGTTTTTATGTCGTTCTAATTCGATTTTCTCAGCATGTTTTAATCATTCATAGAAAAAAAAAGTAAATTAATTAAATGATTAAATTGAATTAAAGGGAAAATGAGATAAATAAACAAGCATTTATGCGAAAAGAAAGATAGAAAGAAGTTTGCCATAAATTTCTTTTTAAATAATTTGCATGTATTAACGTTTCTAAATGAATCTTTGATAACATTTTATATTTTTCTGCTGTTCTTTGCTGTTTTACTTATTATTATACGCAGAGAACTTTCATTGTTTAAAAAATATGTATCTTATTTTATCTCACAGTTTATTTACGAAAATTGTGTTGCGTATTAAAGATGATTTTTATTGATGATTTAATATTTGCAAAGTATGTTCCCTTGTTTCGTTAAAAAAGATGTACGTATTTTATATATAACTTAATCCATAAAGCTGCTTGACAGTAAATTTCCCGATTCCCCTCGCTAATGTTAATCCTACGGGCGTAGGATGCATTCGTAATTTTTAAAATATCTTCTAATGAAATTAATCTTTTTAACTTCTGTTCTCTTTGTACTGTTCTTAAAGAATGCCTCTTTTTTTCTTAGTTGTCAAACTTTTTCTAAAATATATACTTCATTTCATTTGATTTGTTAAAATTTTTTAACAAAGATTTTAACGTAATATTTATTTGACTGTCATGGCCCACCCACCTTACAGTACGGACCTCGCACCTAGTGATTATCACTTGTTCCCCAAGTTAAAGGAACACTTGGGTGGCCAAAGCTTCCTGAGCGACGATGACGTCAAAGAAGAGGTGAAACGCTTCCTCAATGGGTTGGCGCCGGAGTGGGATGCAGAAATGACATTGGGATGCAGAAATTGGAGCACCGACTACAAAATGTATAGAAAAAGATGGCGATTATGTAGAGAAATAGAGCAAACTTTCTTCTTTCCAACGATGTAAATTTCTATGAGAATAAACAATGTTGTCTATTTGTAAATTTTATGGGAACCTTATTTCTGGTTCGACCCTCGTATATTCATAATTTCATTAAATAATCTTTAAAGTGTATTTCAATATTTCATCTTGCGTATTGTTGATAGCTTTCACTTCTCTTCAGAAAGGAAGAAGTATTAGTTTTTCATTTCAACATGTTAGAAATGCTTGAAATCTATTGGGATATATGTGAATTTTGGTTTATTAAATTGAAGGAAAATATCTCAGCATGTGGAAATCGTGGGATGCACAAAATGGAATATTTTTCTATTCTCCATGGAAATCGCTGGATAAACAAATCAGAGTGTTATAAATACTTTCACCTGCAGAAACATGCGGAATATTTCAATCCATTACATCCTTCTTTAAAACTTTCATATTATTATCAATATCACTCTTTTAGTATATATACAGGGTGTTTCACAAAGGACCCCTAACTTTAAAAATCAATAACCCGGAAACGGTGATAAATAGAAGTATGAAACCAGTGGTATGTTTATTAAAAAAATCGTAAGAATCTTATACATAAATATCAAAATTTAGTTAAAAATAGCACCGATAGATGGCCCTGAGAGCGTTAAGAATACTTCTAAAGAGAGTTCAGAAGCATAGAAAGACTAGCCGTCGAAGATTTCGCCATTGAAATCTGACCACTATTAGCGTATAGTGAAAATAATTCGTATCGCCACGTTGCCTGTCTGTTGAAATTTTTTGAAAAGCTCACGAATTGTTTTCCCTTCTGTGCCTTTTGCGACCTGAAATCGCGTTTGAAAACTTATCCTTGTGGCAGTAGGACTCTGATTTAATCAGTGGTACTCCAACACAATAAACACATGTTCATCCACAGTGTACATCATTTTCGGAATTATTTTCACTATACGCTTTCATTTCTCTTCAGAAAGGAAGAAGTATTTGTTTTTCATTTCAACATGTTAGAAATGCTTGAAATCTATTGAGATATATGTGAATTTTGGTTTATTAAATTAAAGGAAAATATCTCAGCATGTGGAAATCGTGGGATGCACAAAATTGTCTATTTTTCTATTCTCCATGGAAATCAGTGGATAAACAACTAGAGTGTTATAAATACTTTCACCTGCAGAAACATGCGGAATATTTCAATGCATTACATCCTTCATATTATTATCAATATCACTCTTTTAGTATATATATATATTCATAATTTCATTAAATATTCTTTAAAGTGTATTTCAATATTTCATCTTGCATATTTTTGATAGCTTTCACTTCTCTTCAGAAAGGAAGAAGTATTAGTTTTTCATTTCAACATGTTGTAAATGCTTGAAATCTATTGGAATATACGTGAATTTTGGTTTATTAAAGTGAAAAAAAATATCTCAGCATGTGGAAACCGTGGGATGCACAAAATGGAATATTTTTCTATTCTCCATGGAAATCGCTGGATAAACAATCAGAGTGTCATAAATACCTTCACCTGCAGAAACATGCGGAATATTTCAATGCATAACATCCTTCATATTATTATCACTATCACTCTTTTAGTATATATATATATTCATAATTTTATTAAATAATCTTTAAAGTGTATTTCAATATTTCATCTTGCGTATTGTTGATAGCTTTCACTTCTCTTCAGAAAGGAAGAAGTATTAGTTTTTCATTTCAACATGTTGGAAATGCTTGAAATCTATTGGAATATACGTGAATTTTGGTTTATTAAAGTGAAGAAAAGTATCTAAGCATGTGGAAATCGTGGGATGCACAAAATGGAATATTTTTCTATTCTCCATGGAAATCGCTGGATAAACAAATCAGAGTGTCATAAATACCTTCACCTGCAGAAACATGCGGAATATTTCAATGCATTATATCCTTCTTTAAAACTTTCATATTTTTACCACTATAACTCTTTTAGTATATGAAAAAGAAAAATTTATTTATTGCAATAAAAACATAATTTCATTAAATAATCTTTAAAGTGTATTTCAATATTTCATCTTGCGTATTGTTGACAGCTTTCACTTCTCTTCAGAAAGGAAGAAGTATTAGTTTTTCATTTCAACATGTTGGAAATGCTTGAAATCTATTGGAATATACGTGAATTTTGGTTTATTAAAGTGAAGAAAAATATCTCAGCATGTGGTAATCGTGGGATGCACAAAATGGAATATTTTTCTATTCTCCATGGAAATCGCTGGATAAACAAATCAGAGTGTCATAAATACCTTCACCTGCAGACACATGCGGAATATTTCAATGCATTATATCCTTCTTTAAAACTTTCATATTTTTACCACTATAACTCTTTTAGTATATGAAAAAGAAAAAATTATTTATTGCAATAAAAACATAATTTCATTAAATAATCTTTAAAGTGTATTTCAATATTTCATCTTGCGTATTGTTGATAGCTTTCACTTCTCTTCAGAAAGGAAGAAGTATTAGTTTTTCATTTCAACATGTTGGAAATGCTTGAAATCTATTGGAATTTACGTGAATTTTGGTTTATTAAAGTGAAGAAAAATATCTCAGCATGTGGAAATCGTGGGATGCACAAAATGGAATATTTTTCTATTCTCCATGGAAATCGCTGGATAAACAAATCAGAGTGTCATAAATACCTTTACCTGCAGAAACATGCGGAATATTTCAATGCATTATATCCTTCTTTAAAACTTTCATACTTTTACCACTATAACTCTTTTAGTATATCAAAAAGAAAAATTTATTTATTGCAATAAAAACACTTATAATTTCATTAAACAATCTTTAAAGGGTATTTCGGTATTTCAGCTTACTCTTTGTTTATAGCTTTCACTTCTTTTCATAAAGGAGAAAACAAAATATTTTTTTATTTCAATATGTTGGAAATCTTTGAAATCTATTCGAATATAATTGAGTTTTGACTCAAATTGTTTAGTAATTATATTAGAAAAATTATTTAAGATTTGCTTTCATAAAAATATATTGTTTTAAATATATAAAAGGAATGAATACACATTTGACTATTATAATGCATGAAATTAAAAATGTATATAAAGTGCGATTTACAAAGACATGTTACGCAAAACGCAGAAGTAGCTTATAGTGAAGGCTTTCAAGGAAAATTGTAATATCCTTTACCGATTCATCAGTAGAATCACCATAAGCTTAAGAATTTTTCAACAAACGCTTATTTTGCAATAATTCCCATTAGAGAAAAATTGAGCATTACAGTGTTTTAAATATTTAAACATCCCTTTCACATCCTTCTTTCCCTTTGACTTAAATTACTTTCGTTTCATTATAATAATTTTCAAATTCATTTCTACTTTTCATTTTGCATGTTATTAGAATCATTATTGCCTGTTTGATCTGCAAGAGGTGTTGATATTTTATTTAGCTTGTTGAAATTTTAATTAAGTATGTTTTTGATTAGAGATACAGAGTTTCGTTCAAAATAATTGTTCGGAAATTCACGACTTTCACAGTGAAAAAGACAAGCATATCTTAATGAAAATATAATACAATCATCAACGAAAATATACAATAAAACCTCTCGGGAGTTACCCATGATTCCGAAAAGCGTTCTGTATTTTTTAGAAACTTCAGAAACCAATACGTTTTCAAGATTTAAAGAAGCAGTTATAAAAAATAAATTATTTGGTACTTCTCCATTATCCCGTCTACCATTTCTCAGAACAAAAAATTATCGCCAAATTGTAACGTCAAATAAACAAATGGAAGAATATTGCCATTAAAAACTCAAATAAAATAAATAAATAAATACAGGACATTTGGAAATGTCCCACTCATCAATGTGTCAACTTAGTAAGCTTAAACAATAAAATGTACAATATATTAACGAAAACAGAACAAAAAATCTTAGATATTTATTTATTTATATTAGTTTTCTTAATTACATCCCTCTCGGCTCGTGAATAAATGTTTGTGACGTCAGTTGAAACTGATTTGCTGTACGTAATTATGCATCGCAACATTTTTTTCAATGCTTTTTATCTTTTTAATATCATGACACCACCGTTTAAGGACACGATTCTTATTTTAATTAACGAAATAACTAATAAATCAGTAAAACATGAAAATTAGAGATAAATGTCGAATTAATAACCACTTGTTGACATAGCAGACACATGTAACGCTTCTGACGTCAAGTGAATGTGACGCAATGGTCATGCATTTTTGGCCTTAAATCCTATATTTTGGCGATATTTTTTGTTATGTGACATGGTCGACTGGATAATGGAGAAGTACCAATTATTTTATTGCCACTGATTTTCGGAAATTTTTCAGAGTAGTTTTTATACACTATATTGCCAAAGGTGACCGGTCACATGCGATTTTAGACGTTTTGTTAACTATCTAGAAAAATACACGAGGAATTAACCTGAAACTGCAGGTATGTAAACGGTATAGTATAGGTTATATATTTCCGCGAAGATTTTTTCACGAAACCCCGTAGGGGACAGTCAACAAATTGAAAAAGAACGAATATCTTTTGGATAACCCTGTAAAAACTAATGTAGCAAAGGCATTCAAACTCGAGATTATTAATAAATGGCTTATTGTAATATAATGTGTTCATTTTTATGAGGATAGCATGTATACTCATAGAGAAATTAAGGTTTTTATAAAAACAATCCCAAATTTCGCCTAGTTTTTTTGCTTATAATTTGCAGAGTTCTTAATATAAAGAAAAAGTTATTTTCAGAAAATATGACAAGCAACATTGTACATAATACTCTGCAATCAGAATTAAAACATAATAAAAATTAGATGAATAATGAGCAGGTTTACTAAAAAAATTTTCATTGCGCATGCGCGAATGCAATCAAAATATAATATGCATAATGTATTAGCTAAGTATATAGAGCAACTTTTGTGAAAGTCTCAAAATAATAGCTTGAAATTCTGAAAATTATCGTCGATAGAATAAGCTCGAAATCCGTTGTTCCCAAAAGGAATAAAAAATATGAGGGGTTGTATCCAAATATAGTAGTACGTGCAATATTGTGTACGCTATCTTGGCAATAATCAACAGTTATTTGATACAACCCCTCATCTTTTTGCTTCTTTTTGGGAACAACGAATTTCGAGCTTATTTTATCGACGATAATTTTCAGAATTTTCAAGCTATGATTTTGAGACTATCACAGAAGTTGCCCTATATACTTAGCTAATACATTATGCATATTATATTTTGATTGCATTCGCGCATACGCAGTGAAATATTTCTTAATAAACCTGCTCCTTATTCATTCAATTTTTATTATTTTTTAATTCTAATTGCAGAGTATTATGTACAATGTTGTTTGTCATATTTTCAGAAAAGAACTTTTTTTATATATTAAGAACTCTGCAAATTATAAGCAAAAGACTAGGCGAAATTTGGACTGTTTTTATAAAAACCTTAATTTCTCTACGAGTATACATGCTATCCTCATAAAAATGAACACAATATATTGCAATAAGCTACTTATTATTAATCTCGAGTTTGAACGCCTTTGCTACATTAGTTTTTACAGGGTTATCCAAAAGATATTCGTTCTTTTTCAATTTGTTGACAGTCCCCTATGGGGTTTCGTGAAAAAAATCTTCGCGGAAATATATAACCTATACTATACTGTTTACACACCTGCAGTTTCATTTTAATTCCTCATGTATTTTTCTAGATAGTTAACTAAACATCTAAAATCGCAAGTGACCGGTCACCTTTGGCAATATTGTGTAGTGTATTAATCAGTTTTCTCAACAAAGAATGCATGATTTTCAGATGCTATAAATTCCCAAGTAAATAATTTTACAGCCAACCATAAAAAATTAACAGCATTAACATTATAATTAATGTTCTGTTGTTACTCCTGCATGTATAAATTACGCTAAGCAGATGAAAATGTTTAATTCCGAATTTGTAGCATCCTAAAAACAGATATTCCTGTTTAAGAAAACTGATTAATACACTACACTGTAAAAAAAGACCAATGTTTCTTATTTTATGAAAATATACTATAACCACGAACGAAAATATAATATAAACTTCTGAGTTATCCGAAATTCCGAATAGCGTGTTCCATTGTCTTTTGAATCCCCAGAAACCAATACATTTGCAAAATGTAAAGAACTATTTTTTTTTAAAGTATTTTTCGCTGCCCGTATTCTTCAGAAAAGTTTCCGAAGGGTTTTTATAGTGTATTAATTAGTGTCCTCAGCCTGGAATACCTGTTTTTCGAATGCTATCAATTCTCAAGTAAACATTTCCCTGCTCAAAAAATGTGTTTAACAGACAAACATGCAAAATTAACAGCGTTAACAATAACATTAAAATTAAGATTACTTCTTTACTCTTTCATGTATAAATTAACTTATGCGGCTGAAAACGTTTTCTTGAGAATGGATGACATTCGAAAAATAGGTAGTCCAGGCTGAGGGCACTAATTAATACGTACACTATAAAAACCCTTCGGAAACGTTTCTGAAAAATACGGGCAGCGAAAAATACTTTGTTTTTATAAATAATTCTTTAAATTTTGGAAATGTATTGGTTTCTGGGGATTTAAAAGACAATGGAACACGCTATTCGGAATTTCGGATAACTCAGAATATTATATTATATTGTCGTTCGTGGTTATAGTATATTTTCATAAAATAAGAAACATTGGTCATTTTTTACAGTGTATGAAAGCTATTTGGAATCGTTTACGAAAATCAGTAGCAGAAAGACAAACTTTGATTTCAAAAACGATTTTTTAAATCTCTACATTATGATGCATTATGACGTTTCTAAAGATAAAGAACGCTTTGCGGAATCATAGATAAATCGGAAGAGATTGTATATTTTTATAAAGAGCGTTTTCATACACTTTGTAACGATTTTTTGAAAAATAAACATACAAACAGATATAAAGTTTTCTTTTCCAATGTGCTCAATCTGATAGCCTTTTGTTGAACAATCATATTACATCTTTATTTCTAAGATAAAAGAGTTTTTATTAAAATATCATGGGTGATTTAGTTCCACACTTGAACTATAATCTTCCAGAGTCCGTCCATTGTTTTGGGATGCCGCTTATAAACAGCTTTATTTAAGACTTTTTATCCTGACGGTACTTATAAGTACCACTTTAACCCCTTCGCGACTAGCGTTTTTTACAGAATTTTTAATCTGTTACTACCAGTTTTTCAAATGAAAAATGTTTACCTAATTGAATCGCAAAAATGCTATGATTAGATAAGGAAAACTTTACAAAAAAAAATAACTGGTGGGAATAATCGATGATTCTAAGCATGTAAAAAGTAGCTGGAAAATTAATTCAGGATATAAAGGGTTAAAGTCCAAATGCACAGTAATCCATAGTAGATATGTCAGGAGAGTTGAGTGAAATTCAGTTAAATGTAATTGCATCAATTCTGGTTTCATTTTTCATATAATTCAAAAAATGTAGCGGTAGATGTAGAGGTATGGTTAGTAGCCGTATCCTGGTGGAACTTAACACAACGGAGATTTTTTGGTTAAATTGGTGGAATGTCTTCTTGGAAAACAGGTTTTAAAAGAAATTTCTGATGGTAATCCGAGTTAATTTTGATTGGTTAAATTGGTGGAATGTCTTCTTGGAAAACAGGTTTTAAAAGAAATTTCTGATGGTAATCCGAGTTAATTTTGATTGGTTAAATTGGTGGAATGTCTTCTTGGAAAACAGGTTTTAAAAGAAATTTCTGGTGGTAATCCGAGTTAATTCTGATTGGTTAAATTGGTGGAATGTCTTCTTGGAAAACAGGTTTTAAAAGAAATTTCTGATGGTAATCCGAGTTAATTTTGACCTTATTTTAAATTCTCCGTTGTAAGAGCAATAACCATAAAACGTTTAGCAAAATTTTCCGTGTTGTCTCTGTACCAATATTTTAGATATATAATTAATTTTTCAGAAGCGCTGAAATTAAGCTCGAAATCAGTGAGTATATAACAAAGGTGTAAATAATCACTTGATACGAAGCGTACCACCAACAGAGTGAAAAATGTACAAACCGGGAATCGCACCCGCACCATAGCTATAACGCACCAATGCTCTACCATTTGATCTATCTGAACAACATCTGGCATTTCTGAAGAGAAATGGTGAGATGTCTGGTGAGAAATGGTGAGATGTCTGGTGAGAAATGTCAGACTGGATGTCGTCCTGATAGCTCAAATAGTAAAGCATTAATGTGTTATACCAATGGTCCGGGTTCGATTTCCGGTCTAGACAATTTTCACTCTGTTGGTGGATACAGACGATGAATAAACCCTATTATGAATTGATGCCATATAGGTTTTATTATTTTTTATATAAATTTAAAACATAGAAAAAGTCAAAATCGTACCGAAATTGTAGGAATCCCCTGTGTTTTATATTTTTCGCAGACTAAGAAACATTTATATTTTTTTACAGTGCATTATCTCAATAAAAATGTTTAAAACTAAACTATAATGACTTATCTAAACAATCAGACTAGGAACAAATAGGAATACCCTTTTTAAAGAGATGTATCTGAAATGAGTGTAGAAAAAAAAATAATTTTAGATATTACTTTTTGATATATTTTTTTTTACAGGGATTTTTTTACAGGGTAGCGAAAAAGAATAACTCTTTTGTAAAAATAAACTCGTCGCATTTGTCTTTTAAACAAACAATCGAAACATTATACATATATGACGGTTATAAAGAATGAATTTAAAAAAGTGGAAATTTTAGATATTACTTTTTAATATCTTTTTCTTACAGGGATACTATCTCAATGAAAATGTTTAAAACTAAACTCTATATCCTAACAATCAGATTAGAAACGAATATGAATTCTCTTTTTTGAAGAGATGTGTCTAAAATGAGGGTAGCGAAAAAGAATAACTCTTTTGTGAAAATAAACTCGCCGCATTTGTCTTTTAAATAAATAATTGAAACATTATACTTATATGACGGTTATAAAGAATGAATTAAAAAAAATGGAAATTTTAGATATTAATTTTTAATATCTTTTTCTTACAGGGATACTATCTCAATGAAAATGTTTAAAACTAAACTCTATATCCTAACAATCAGATTCGAAACGAATATGAATTCTCTTTTTTAAAGAGATGTGTCTGAGATGAGGATAGCAAAAAATAATAAGTCTTTTGTAAAAATAAACTCGTCGCATTTGTCTTTTAAATAAATAATCGAAACATTATACTTATATGACGGTTATAAAGAATGAATTTAAAAAAATGGAAATTTTAGATATTACTTTTTAATATCTTTTTCTTACAGGGATACTATCTCAATGAAAATGTTTAAAACTAAACTCTATATCCTAACAATCAGATTAGAAACGAATATGAATTCTCTTTTTTGAAGAGATGTGTCTAAAATGAGGGTAGCGAAAAAGAATAACTCTTTTGTAAAAATAAACTCGTCGCATTTGTCTTTTAAATAAATAATCTAAACATTATACTTATATGACGGTTATAAAGAATGAATTTTAAAAAATGGAAATTTTAGATATTACTTTTTAATATCTTTTTCTTTCAGGGATACTATCTCAATGAAAATGTTTAAAACTAAACTCTATATCCTAACAATCAGATTAGAAACGAATATGAATTCTCTTTTTTGAAGAGATGTGTCTAAAATGAGGGTAGTGAAAAAGAATAACTCTTTTGTAAAAATAAACTCGTCGCATTCGTCTTTTAAATAAATAATCGAAACTTTATACTTATATGACGGTTATAAAGAATGAATTTAAAGAAATGGAAATTTTAGATATTACTTTTTAATATCTTTTTCTTACAGGGATACTATCTCAATGAAAATGTTTAAAACTAAACTCTATATCCTAACAATCAGATTAGAAACGAATAGGAATTCTCTTTTTTGAAGAGATGTGTCTAAAATGAGGATAGCGAAAAAGAATAACTCTTTTGTAAAAATAAACTCGTCGCATTTGTCTTTTAAATAAATAATCGAAACATTATACTTATATGACGGTTATAAAGAATGAATTAAAAAGAATGGATATAAAGTATTACTCACAAAGACATGTTACGCAAAACGCTGAACTAGAAGTACACTCTAAAAACGAAAGATTCAAAACTGAGGAAAAAATACTCAAATCTGAGTATGTCGCATTGTCAAAATGGCTACGAATCGAAACTACTCAAATTTGAAACAGGTATATACTCATTTCTGGAAGCATGCTCACACTCAAGAATAAAACATCATGTGCTCATATTTGAGTATGTTCATGTTTTGTTTAAAAAAAGAGCATGAACTGACTTCTATGTGCTCATTTTTGAGTATTTCCATGTTTTTCAAAAATGAGTTTGAAATTATTCTAACCATTTTTAAATAAGTCAATGTTTCCAAATTTAGTATGAACTGACCTCTACGTGCTCAGTTTTGAATATGTCCATGTTTCAATATTCTGAGTATTTCTGGTATTTAAGAATTGAAAGCATTGGGTCGTTATCTTTGAAATAAAAAGTTTCATAACAAAATATAAAGATCAATTTACTCAGATTTGAAAGTGTCATTTTTCTCTGTGTAGCTTAGAAGCCTTAATTTTATATGTTTAGAAAATTGTAATAGGATTTTCCGTCTCATTCGTTAGATATAAGAGAAATAGTTTCATTACAAACTTATAAATAATGAGCAGTTTCCACTCCACCCTTGTTTTGCAAAAACTCCTCTTGAAGAAAAATTTTGTGAGTTATCTTTTGAATGTACGAAATGAACAGCTTTTTTCTGCTTTGCTGAAATTAATTTTATTTATTTATGGTAACTTTCAGAAGCCAATTTTCTTTTACAATTACACGTGTTTTCAGAATTATTTTTGGGTGTTTGGATTGATTAAAGAGTTGATATTTTGTGAAAAATTTTGAAAAGTAAATTAGGTATATTTGTAATTAAAATTGTTAATGCTTCTGTCAGTATTTCATTACTCATTGTCTTAGAAAATATACGCAAAACCTAATGATTTAAGGAATGAAATAAAGAAAGATTGCATATTTTGATTTTTAAACAGATATTTCAAGAATGTCCAATAATGTAGTAAGAATTTCAAGAATGGCTAGCATAAATTAGCTGGAAAGAAATATTTTTAGCTATTATTCTTCGGTAATCTTTTCAGAAAGTAAGCTCATTTAAAAGTTGCTTTCAAGGAAAAACAGAATTGTTTTCTCCATAAAATTGTTGTAACTTTGTAAAAATATATTGTAATGAAAATATATTTTGGTTCGAATTGTACAGCAATTCCCATAAAGTAATAATTTTATATTTGCTTTCCTAAACTTGACTTGCCTTTGAAATAAATAAACGGAAAGTATACTTTATTTCACTATCATAACGAATGGAATATTCGTAATTAAAAATGTAATGTTTCTCTTAGTATTTCATTACTGATTGTATTAGAAAATATGCACAAAATATAATGATTTTTAGAAAGAAATAAAGAACAATTGCATATTTTGATTTTTAAACAGCTATTTCAAGAATGTCTTTATAAAATAACATAATAATATAATATAATATAATATAATATTAATATATATAATAATATAATATTAATAATATAATAATAATATATTAATATAAAATAATATAGTAAGAATTTCAAGAATGGCTAGTATAAATTAGCTGGAACGAAATATTTTTAGTTATTATTCTTGGGAACCTTTTCAGAAAATAAGCTCAATTAAAAGTAGCTTTGAAGGAAAAACTGATTTGTTTTCTCCATCAAAGTGTTGGAATTTTGTAAAAATGTTATAAAAATATATTTTGTCTCAAATTGTACAGTAATTCCCATAACGTAATAATTTTAGATTTGTTTTCATAAACTAGACTTGTCGTTTAAATAAATAAACGGAAAGTATACTTATTTGACTATAATAACGAATAGAATTAAAAACGGATATAAACTGTGATTTAACAAGTCATGGTATATAAAGCACAGAAGTAACTATCAAAGAAATTGGTATTATGTTTTTCCGTTCCATTCATTAGCTGTAACAAAAGTATTTTCATCATAAACATACAAATAATGAGCAAATTCTAAACAATCGTTGTTTTACAATAGTAAGTATTAGAGAACATTTTGAATAAGACATTCATTTTAATATATGAGCAGAAATGCTTCCTTCCGTTTTATTTAAACTACTCTCATTTCCTTATTATAATTTCCAAGCGTCCATTTCCACTTTAAATTTTATATGTTATCGGAATCACTACTGCCTGTTTGGTATGAAAGGAGAACTTCAATGAACTTGTTGAAAACTTAATTAAGTATATTTATGATTATAAATGCGGTGCTTCCTTCAGACCAAATTTCCAGTATTTATAACTTATTGTTTCAATAAATATGCGTAAAACATACATTTTTTGAATAATCTAAGGAATTATATTAAGAATAAATGCAAATTTTGAATTTAAAATAAATATTTAAGAAATACTTAATAGTCAGAGCCAAATATTTTTCGCTATTATCTTTTTATAATATTTTTAAAAACGTAAACGCATTTCAGAAATGAATTCATTCAAAAAGGGCCTTTGTTTTGGAATAATTCCTAATATAGAGGAATTTTATTATTACTCTTGCTTTAAAACGTGGATAGAAAATTTTCTTTCTGCTTTATTTAAACTACTTTCACTTACTTATTATAGTTATCAATTATCCGTTTCAATTTTAAATTGTATATTATCATCAGTATCATTATTGCCTTCGTGATTTTTAAAAAGTACTGACATATTATTAAATTTGTTGAAAACTGCATTAAGTATGTTTATAAATACACTAAAAAATTGTTGTTTTAACAAATATTCTGCAGAACTTTTAACATATCTCCATTTTATGTAAAGTTCTCTCTTACCCAGCGCAGATATCGTTTTCGCCCTCTGGTGGAAAGCTTTATAGTCATGCGATTCTTCGCTTTGAACTTGTATTGCCGGTAAAGTTATTCGTCTACGATCTTCGGATCTCTACTCTAGACTAGACATTAAAAGATTTTCTCTGTACAAACTACAGGCGTAATTTGGTAGCATAGTTAACAGATATTTTCCGTTAAATCTACAGGTGTTGTTTAGAGTGTACAATATTTTTACCAGCTTGTTGATATTTTATTGGCCGTGTGGAAAATTAAATGAAGCATGTTCATGCTTAGAAATACAATGCTTGCATTAGCTGAATGTTTAGATCAGTGTTTCATTGCTTATTATCTCAATAAATATACGTAAAACCTATGTCTATTGTTTCATTCAAAAAATGAATTTAAGAACGAATGAAAAATATAACGTTTATAAAGAAATGTTTCTGGAATGACAGTATCTAAAAGCAAACATATTTAGGTATTAATTTTCGATAACTTTTCAAACAAATAAAGTCATTTTATTTGCCGTTTATACATAAGCATGTGGTGTTCTAGTTACTAATACATTTTTGACTGATATAGTGAGATGAATTAAAAGCGATATAAACTCTGATTTTAAAAAGACATGTTACACAACGGTTTTTTCCTCATTACTTAGACTGTATTCATTTCTTTATTATAAATTTAAAATATTTATGTCCGCTGTCAGTTTTATATGCTATCAGAATCATTCTTGCCTATTTGGTTTGAAGAAAGTGTTGATATTTCATTGACGTGTAGTAAATAACATGATGTATTTTCATGTTTAGAAATGCAGTGCTTGAATCACACCAAATGTTCAGCATTACATTACTTATTATCACAATAAATATTCCTAAAATCTATATTTATTGAATAATCTAAGGAAAATTAATAATAAATGCAATTTCTAAATTTTAAAAAAGATATATCAGATATGATCAGTAGGCACGTAGAGATGAGACGGGCTCAGCCCGAGCCCGGGCCCGACACGGGCTCGGGCTCATTCTTTCTGAAACTAACAATTTTATTTATTCTCATATAGAAAAAATAAAAATAACTTTTCCCCCCTAAAAAATTACGTATTCCGTTTTAAGTCATTTTAATGCTATTTTGATCAGAATGAATAAAAGGGGAAGCAGAAATCTTATTTTTCTTTTCCAGTTTTAGAATGCTACTTTAAAAGAAAATTTGCAATATTTGCAAATTTATGTGCGCATTGACGCGTCGACTGGATGATACGGCGCCAATGGAAAAAAAGGCGCGAATAATTTCGATTTTCGTTTGTAAAAGTAGGATATTTTTTCAATTGGAACGTTTATTTATTTATTTATTTTTAAATATCTAAAAGTGAAGTGAATACTTTCTTTTGCTTATAGTTAATCAGCACTTGCTTAAGATTTTGAAATTTGTAGTCTTTTATTGTGTGCGAGTTATAATGGCTCTTCATATGAAAATAACGTTAGTGATTCTATTTTTCATTATGAACTCTGCTCATGTTTAAGCTCTGCTCTGAACATTTACAAAGTCACTCACATTCGTAAGTCATAATAATTGTCATATATTGTTATTCCGATAAAAAAGCAACCTAAAAGTGTTTCCCCTTTGCCTATAAAAGCATAGAATCTTTCAGATAACGGTGCCAAATTTTAAATTTAAGCTGATTTTCAGTAACACGAAATATTGTTTTAATTAAGGAATCTTAATTTACGAAATATATCAATTATAGGAAATAGAAAAATGGCATAGGAATAGTAATTTCTGCAAATTTTATTAATTTATTCATAAAATGCACTTCATGAATGTGTCCATCAGGTTTGCTTATTGGGTGAGAAAATTATGAGAATCTTTTAATGAAGTATATTTTTATTTCATCCCAAACTTCTCTTTTGAAACGATTGAATGTAAATTCCCTTAAAATTTAGTTATGTGCTGTAGATTAGCGGTTATTTTCAAGTAAGAAGTTTTTTAAATATCAGATATTACTGTTAAAACTTTTTTTAATATTATGCATTTTTTTTTCGATATCGGGCTCGGGCGGGCTCGGATTTAAAATCGTCGGGGTCGGGCGGGCCCGGGCTCCGAAAAGAGAGCCCGAACTCATCTCTAGTAGGCAGAACCAAAAACTTTTTTGCTATTACGTTTTATGACCTTTAAAAAACGTAAACGCATTTCAGAAATGAATTCAATCAAAATGGACATTGTTTTGAAATAATTCCTAATATAGATAACTTTTCTTGTTATCTATAATGTTACTTGTACTTTAAATTGTGGGAAGAAAGGCTTCGTTTTGCTTTATTTAAACAAATTTCGACTTCTTATTATAACTATCAATAGTCTGGTTCAATTTTCAATTTTATATGATCAACACTATCACTCTTGCTCGCTTGGTTTGGAAGAAGAGCTGGTTATATTTATTATTAAATTTGTTGAAAATGTCATTATATTTATGATTATAAATGAAATGTTTCGCCAGCTTGTTGATATTTCATTGGCTGTGTAGAAAATTAAATAAAGCACACTGTTAAAAATTTGCAGCAAACTGTCCAGTCATTCGCACGTTTTTATAAAAAATGGTTACCTAACCGCTATTAAACCCTATTCTGACCATAAAATAGGCAATAATATGGTCAGAATAGCATTAAATTACTGCTTTGTAACAGTTTTTTATAAAAACGGTCGAATGACTGGAGAGTTTGCTGCAAATTTTTAACAATGAATGTTTATATTCAGAAATGCGGTGCTTCCGTCAGCTCACCATTCAGTATTTCTGTACTTATTATCTCAAAAAATATGATTGAAATCTATATCTATTAATTCATTCAAATAATGATATAAAGAACGAATGAAAGATCTGATATTTAAAGAGATGTTTCAGAAATGACAGTAGCTAAAACCAAATATATTTAACAATTAATTTTCCATAATCTTTTAAAGAAATAAAGTGATTCTATTTGTCATTTATAGCTACGCACATGTCGTTATAACAACTAATACATTTTTGACTAATATAATGAATGAATTTAAAAACGGATATAAACTGTGATTTACAAATACACATTACGCAAAACGCAGAAGTACTTTTGAATTACCCTTTTCGAAGAAAATTTTAATATCCTTTTTCGTTTCATTCATTAGCATTTTCACCCTAAATTTAGAATTCTAATCCACCTTTGTTTTCCAATAATTCTTATTAGATAATTTTGTATATACTGTATCTTTGACGGATGAGTGGTAAACCTTCTTTCCGTATGATGTAAATTGTATTCATTTCCTTACTATAATTTTCAAATGTTCATTTCCGCTATCAATTTCATATGTTATCAGAATCATTCTTGCCTATTTGGTTTGTAGGAACTGTTGACATTATACAGATAGTGTAGAAAATTAAATGAAGTTGTTTCAAGTTTAGAAATACAGTACTTCTCTCAAACGAAATATGCAGTATTTTATTACGTATTATTCCAATAAATATTCCTAAAACCTACATTTATTGAATAATCTAACTAAAGAATGAAATTAAGAATAAATACAAACTCTAAATTTTAAAGAGGTATTTCAGAAAGATTAGCAGGGAAAAATATATAGTTTTTGCTATTCTTTTTCAATAATCTTTAAAAAACAAACACATTTCAGAGAGCCTCTATCTTTTTTCACAAATCACGGCCCATTCCAATCTTATCTATTCAAAATAAATCAGTTTCTCCTCTGTGTGTCTGTAGTGCTTTAGCGACTTCCATTCATTACATTACATGTTTCCCCTAACATCTCATTTTCATATCCGTAAATCACCTATTATGTCAGATAATTCTTGTATTTCATACATCATTAGCAAACCTTTTCCTGTCATCAAAATTATCAGCCGTATGAGGTTTTTTAAATATAATCTGTATGTTTTTGAAAACTCATCCAGCTATTCATCTTCTATAGCTTATCTTCTATAGCCTTGTTGAAGATTTTTCTGATTAATCTCATGCTTTTAGTATTTTGAATTTTGTACTTTGTAATTTTTTTCCTTACAGTTTTGTTTATTGTTTTGTATTTTATATATCTTTATGTATTATATGTACTACATTATTTTTTTCTGTATAAAATATTGTATTTTTTCACAGTCATAAACGTCCTTCCTTCCTGAGTAAAGTCTATCTTAGCAAGAGCTGGTAGTACATACATATAACATATTTATAATAATTACCCTATCTTAAAATTATTCTAAATATTCTTGTTTAATTTATTATTTTACATCTTTGAAAATGCTGATATTATTTTATATCATTTCCCCTTTTTAAAAATTTAATTGATTTTCTACGCGTAATTTTTTTTTCATTTTGGTATTGCACCAATAAAATTTATCTGCGATGTATTTTGATAGAACGTTTTCTTTTTTTATCGACACGATTCTAGAAGCTACTAGAATTTGTTCTTCTCGATTTTATGGGGGAGCCTAATCACTTACTTTTGATTATCTCTCCGTTATTTCAAATTTTGAGGTTTTGATTGGGTAAAATCCATTTATAGTTCGCATTTGTAGTTTTCCGTGAATGGGTTTATAACCATTTTCACGACTTTGTACCAGAACTTTTCGAGTGATATCGTCTGTTAAAAATAGCCGTAGCATAAAAAAATTAATCTTTTAGAACTTCGCCGTAAATATGTATTTCATTAAATGCAGTGATGACTAATTTTAAAGTGCAACAGTTTGATTGACGATTATGTAAATAAAGAAATTGAACTAAAACTCTTTGATTCTTTATCAGATAAAAGACCCAGGAATTTTCCACGATTGTCCTTATTGTTTTTTATTCACTCGGTTCTACGCTGACATGTCTGCACTGTTAGTAATTATGTTCGCTCATTTAATTGACTGTATGTATTTTTAGTTATGCTATCTACGCTGATATACCTGCAAATAAGAATATTTTTCCTCTCCAAAGTCATTGAACATTTGATTATTTGTACCATCCTAATTCATTGTCTGCTCATCGAAATAAAACAACTTCTACAAACAAGTAATTACTGTACACTGCTTAAATGGAATCTAATCGTATACATCTTACATATATATACAATGTATATAATATATATGTACTGTAATTGTTTAAGCAGCATATCTATACAATGCTATCTGATCCTGAGGATTCACTGACTTGGAATTATTTTTGCTCTAAAGAATAAAATTTGGCTGCGCAGGTATCTGAGCCATAAACCACTCGGTGGTTGATGCCTACGTGGTTGACTTATTAACTTAATAAATTCGAAAGAGAGCGGATGTTATTTTGCTATAATAACTATTATAGAAGATTTAAAAGATTACCTTTGCTTTAATACGTGTGTAAAAACGCTCTATCAGTTTTTAGCTCACAAGCTATCAAAGCCTGAGAGCTTATGTGCCCGCCGGTTCTGTATGTATGTATGTACGTATGTACGTACGTATGTATGTACGTAACGCGATAACTCTTCATAGAAATATGCGTTTTCCTTCAAATTTTGTTTGTAGGTTCACTGTGTTAAGGCGCTTCCCTGATTAGTTTTCGGGATTGATTGGTTAAGTATAAAGGGGGAAAACGGGGGGCTAATCCAAACCCTCTTAATTTATATAAATGGGTTTTTCATGCAGAATTATTTTAAACTGCTTTCATTTACCTATTAAATGTTGCAAAAGTCTATTTCAACTTTTCATGATTAGAAATGCAGTGCTACCGTCATATTAAAAGAATAGTATTTCAATGTTATTATCTCAATAAATGTGCTTAAAATCTTTATCTATTGATTAATATGGAGAATGAAATTAATAGTTAATGGAAAGTTTGATTTTTAAGGAGATATTTATTAAATGACTGGTATTTATAACCAAGTATTTGTAACTATTATTTTTCGTTTACCTTTCTAAGTGAACGCATATCAGAAATGTACTTAAAAGAAAGTGGAGATTGTTTTTGCAATAATCCCTATTAGAGTACATTTTGAGTATTGCTGTCGTTTTGCCTTATGAGGTGGAACACCTTTTTCCGCTTTACTTAAACTACGTTCATTTCCTTATTATACATTTCCAAAGTACATTTCCAAAGTACATATCCATTTTCAGTTTTGAATATTATCAGATTCATCATTCCCTTGTTGGTTTGAAAGAAGTGATAATATATTTTTCTTTTTTGTTGAAAATTTTATTAACCGTTAAAAACACGAGCGGTTTCTATTAACACAAAGACACGGGTTGCGCACTCTATGCGCCATCAGTTTTTAAAACTTGTCTAATGCAATGTCCAGTAGTAGTATAAAAGTAGTAAACATGAGATTGTTAAAAAAACTAAACGAGGCGGTTTTTGATAACATAAAGACACTGATGTCGCATACCATGTGCCAATGCCTTTCAAAGCCTAAATATCAACTTTTCATGCTAAAGAAGAACATTGACTAATGTCTAGTAATGGTATAAATGTAATAGAAATCACATTTATAAACAATGTTTAATTAAGAGATAAAATAAAATATATTTACACAAATACACAGGCGATATATTCCATACACCAGTGGTGACTTACCAATAAAAACAATGAAACAAAGCATACAAATTTGCAAACTTCAACTTAAAACATTGGTGGAACACTGAAGGGTCTTTCGGAAAAAGGTAAATGAACCACAAATGTTAATCACGTAATTATTTTAGAATTCAGAAATGTTTGTTTTCACTGAATGATGCACTGTGTACGACGCCCTTGTGTTTAAACGTCTTTAAATGTGTGCCAAGGACGAACTCTGACTGCTGTGAAATATCTCGACGAGATCCTTGCTACGGTTGTCATACCGTATGCTGATACTATTGGTGATGAATTAATCTTAATGGATGATAAAGCAAAAGTCGCTGATGAATATCTTGATGATCATGGTTTAGAGCAAAAGGAAAGGGTCAGCTCAATTTTCGGGCCTTAATCCGATAGAGCATCTTTGGGACTATCTAAGCAGACAGGTGACTGCCGTAAGTATCCCGTCCAAAGTCATTAAATTGGTTAGAACAAGCGTTTCTCCATGTATGGACGTTATTTTCCATTCCACTATCCTACTACTTAATTGACAATATGGAAAGTCGATGCCACAATTGCATAGTAGAGTTGGACACAAGCCATATTAAAATACGTTTATCTAATTTTTTTCACGAAAAACTGCCATTTATATTTTTTTACAAACTGTGCACTTTTGCAAGAAATGCAATTTTTTATTTGTATATCATGCTTGACGTTTAAATTAAGTACAATTCCATAAATAACTGTTTAAAGCGCAATTCCATAAAAAACTGTTTAAAGCGCAATTTTTTTAATTTAATGTTTTTATGTTCATTTCCTTTCAAATTAGATACAAATTACTGATTGTATTTTACACGATTCTTTTTATTGAAAATTACGTATTTAACTTAATTATTTAATTTATTTCTGTGTAATATATTTTATGGAGAGATGTCTTGTTCGAATAGAAATATATTAATTTGGTACAAGTAAAAATAACCGCTCATGGCCGTTCTAGTGTTAAACTTTAAGGTATGTAGGCGGCTTGAAATTTATAAATTTGAAATAATCCAGTAACCCCTTAAAATGCATTTTTATTTATAAAAAATGAAACACATTGGAAAAAGTCAAAGCAGCACCAAGAAAACCTCCAAAGGCCACCATGACACCTGCAAGTGCTGAATTGGACAGGCCTTATTTAGATGTTTTTCGTAGAATAAAGATGAACACAATTAATTTTATTTACGTAACTGAAAGAAAAATATTCATTATATAATTAAATTTATATAAAATCACAATGTAAATGTAAAATTATATTTTAAAGTTATTAAAATATTTTAAAACTAATATTTGTATAAACTTAATAGAAATTTCTCAAAAATATTGGCTTTTAACTAAATGTGAAATAATTAATTGTTAGCAGCTCAATTAATTACCCACTAAATTTCGGCAATCTATTGCTCAATATATAAAATAAAAATAAATTAAAATACCCGCCTAACTCTTAGACATATATATTCGAGTCGGTTATCTGGCGAATTACTTTCAGTTTTTGAACACAAATCTTTCCTTTCAAACTGAAACAAAGTAGTACTCAAAGGATAACAAAGTATACAATAAAGGATACTGTGTTATTTGTTCCCTGTGTTATTTTATAACAATTTAACAACACGTAGCCATAAAAGGATATTATGTCATTTTAGCACGTTAAATGGTTGTTGTCAACTTTCGGATGTATATTTATATAAACTATTCAATAAAATATATATAAAATAAAATAACTGTTGTATGCTATGAGAAAATATTTATTGGTGATAATAAAACTTTAGCAGTGCGTTTTAGTTTTTATGTGGGTAAATCGATTAATGGCTTTATTTGCTAAAATCATAAATATTTTTGTATAGTGTACATATTTATAAGGCTCATATCTATCCTGTACGATAAAATCTATTTAATCCACTTACGCATAAATTTATCCCATGTTTGAGGGTAAAAATTCTTATTTAAAAAAAAATATATATATATTTTTAGAAATAAGTACTTTTTAAAAACTATGATAGTACCACAGGTATACCATTCTTTATTAAAAAAATAAAAATATATATACTTACCTGTAAAGTGAACATTTAGTTTGTTTTATCTGCTTGAATCACACTTGAATAAAACCAGGAAATTGTTAAAAAGAGAGTTTGAAAAATCTTTGATTTTTAATGGAAATTGTTAACCTTTTGGTAACGTTTCAAATAGTAAATTTTACAAATAGCTATGCGCTACTCTTGCTAGTTTATAATTACAATTAGCAGGAGGTGGATCCGGTATTTTCAGAACTAATTAATAATTAATTTATTTTTAATTTTTTCCTCTCTTCTTTGAAGTCATTTTGCTTCAATTTAAACACTGGTAGAGCACAACAAAAATGACAAGAAGCGTGATTCGACAAAAATCACACGAGGCCTTTTTCAAAAAATAAGACACGCAACTTTAAACGAGAAACATGACATGATGTGTAGAGCCATTAACTATATGCATGTCTGGATAAGACACATTGTTTTAAATTTTTAATATTCAGCTGTAAACATGTGACACTTTCTTTTAAAAAATATTTTTTTATTGGGATGAAATGAAGAATTCGCAAGATTAAGTTACGTAAATAAATTTTAAATGAAAATGAAACTTAAATTTATTACCTATGATTCATTTACAAAATGAAAAATAAAAATATAATCTGATTAATTAAATGCCCAAAATATTTTCATATTTAAAGCACTCATGTGAAATAAGACATACAAAAGAAAAAAGAAATGTCTAACATTTATAAATAAATGATAGTGCAGATACCTTTAGGTAGATTTCGTAAGAAATACTACCTATTACATTCTTCCCTAAGTTGGATTTTTTTTTTAATTTTTGCAAATCTACGCCGATCATGACTCCTAAAACCCAAAACCACCCCCAGTTAAAAACTTTATCTATCCATCTATCTATCTGTCTATCTCTCTATCTATCTATGTCACTTTTCTATGGACACGATAACTGTAATAATTCTGCACAAATATCTTCCAAACTAATACATAAAATCAAGGGTTATAAAATCTCGATCAAGTTCATTAATGGGCAAAATCGAACTAAGGGGGGGGGGGGAAGTTTTTCTGTTTTTTTTTAAACAGAAAAAACCCATAATTTTTAAATTATGATACGTATCGAATCCGTTTAAAGTTATTATTACTTCAAGGAAGATTATATTACTTCAAGGCCAAAAATATATGTATGACAGAATTTTGATATCATTAAAAATGACCTGAAGGGGTGGGGGAATGGGGTTTTAGAAGAAAAAAATCATAACTTCGTCAACTCACAAGATATCAAATCCGCTTAAATTTATTATAAATACTATTAATATTATCTAAAACTTTTACACAGACAAGATTTTTATAAGACCAACCCTTCTAGCAAGAAAAAAAAAATCCCTGCCAGCTCCTCCTGCAAACAGGTTTCGAAGTGGGCGGTTCGAACTACTACATCATGGCAAAAAGGTCATTTCTTCCGCAATTCCCAACAAACAGTCACCCCACGGTCTGCGTCTTCGAAATCTACCTGTGCCTGTAGGCCGAGCCGTCAGGGATTTTTTTCATTATAAAACGTTACTTTAAGAACAACAACAACCAATAGAATAGTGAATTAAACAGAATATTAAATATATCGCTGCTCAATTTGTATATTTATATATGTTTTCTTTAAGTAAGATATTTGCTTTGTTTTCGTTGTCAAATAAGAATTTCATTACTTTGGGATGAAAATCCGGGGAATCGTTAACTAAAAATGTATAAGAAATCAACACGAAATATAAAGGAATATTATGTTATATATATATATATATATATATATATATATACAATGTGTCAATAAACAACAGTTTTTTTCAAACGTTATATTAGAAATGACAATTTATGTTATATAAATATTTTAATATCATAATGCTGAAAAGTGAAAATGAAGCTGCAATCAGTGAAGGTATTTTATTGCATTCAATAGATATATATTTATTGTTAAATTATATTCAGAACTTTATTAAAATTTAAAAAAAGAAAGTTTATGTTATATTATTTTTTATTACAATATTGTTTGTTTGAGGAGTTCGGATGGAACGAAAATTAATGTCTGATTTTCCTTTAAATATTTTTTGTGAAACATTTTCTTTCAGTAATTGTTTTTTTTTTAATAGGCATAAGCTTTGTATATAACTTCTAATTTTAAATACAGCAATTTTATTAATTGAAATTCAGGAGAATATAGCTGTAAATATGTCTTAATATTAGATTATTTTGTTGATAGATTTTTTCAGGAGAACTATTTCTTTAGAAGACAAGGAATATTTTAAATGAGGAAAACGGACTGAAGTTTCATCGCGGATTAAGAAGTCTGTAACTATTTTAAACAATTACTTCTTTTTTGCATTTATTAATTTATATTTTAGAAAAAATAAAAATATATTTGTTACATTGAAAATCAATAAATGAAGATTTAAGATTGTACGATAAAATTAATTTTGCAAAAGTTTTGTCAGGATCTTGAAGTGCAAGTTCCATATTTTTGAGTCGTCATTTTTTCTTTAAACTACTTAATTACGTTCTCCTTCAATTATAGTTGAAAAATAAATAAATAAATAAAATCCATAAAAATTTCGCATAATGTTTTTGTTATAACTTGATTTTTTTTTCAGGTATTGTTTGTAGAAAATTTACTTTTGTGTAATTAAACAAAAACTCAACGTGCTAATCTGTTAACATGTTCAAAAGGTATCGTGGCAAATCTCAGAAACGTGTTTCCAGATTGTTGAGTTTAACGGGACCAGAAATGTTTGAAATGGCAAAAACTGACTGAAGTTTGATTGCGGATTAGGAAGCCTTCAATTAATTTAAACTATTACTTATTTGTGTATTTATTTATTTATTCATGTTTTATAGAAAAAAAAAAGTTTTAATATTGCACGCCAAAATTAATCAAAATATCCATGCTCAGTATTTTTGATTATTCATTACTTTTCTTCTTTATACTGCTTATTACGTTGTATTTTGATCATACTTGAAAATAAATGTTATAACAAAAAATACGACTAAGTTTTATTAATTTTTAATTTTATTATAACATTTTTAATTTTTTACACCTTTTTGTTTGTTTTTTATCTATAATCAAGAGCAATCGTAATATGAAGAAACGAAGTCTTCGTAGTACATTAAGAAGAAATGACAACTCAAAATATAATGAAGTAAAAAGTGCCCAGTTAAACTGATAGCATTGGGCTTACAAGCTATTCACACTAATTGTATATCATACTCTTATTTCAAGGAATAGTGCCCCTAAAAAAATATAGAAATCGACAACAAACCTGCATACCAAATTTGAAGCAAATCGGGTAATTCTGCATGAAAAACACATTTATCTAAATTAAGGAGATTAGCCTCCCGGTCTACCCTTTATACTTAACCAATGAACGTCCAAAACTAAACAGGGAAACGCCTTATCAGAATAAACCTGTATACAAAATTTAAAGCAAATCGGATAATTCTGCATGAAAAACCCGTTTAGCTAAATTAAGGTTTATTAGTCCCCCGTTGCCCCCCTTTATACTTAACCAATGAACCCCAAAAAACGAATCAGGGAGGAACCTTATCAGAATGAACCTACATACAAAATTTGAAGCAAATCATATATTTCTATCAAGAGTTATCGCGTTACGTACATACATACATATGAATATACATAGGTACATATATACAGAACCTGCGGGCACATTAGCTCTCAGGTTTTCATAGCTTGTGAGCTAAAAACTGGACTTTGAAATTCATGGCATAACGAACTATTTGTTGTACAATATTAAAATTTTCGTCATTGTTTTTTTGCGATTTAGCAAATATACATTTTTATTTCTATAAACATAAAGAAATATAAAATGAAGAAATATAAAAAACTATTAGACCAAATTAATTACAGGCGTCCAAATCCTCGATCACATTTAAATCAATTTTCGTCGTTTAAATTTTTTCTTCTCTTCTTAAGAGACAATGTCTTAGTAGTAAACTAATATTGGTTTCATTGTTAAGTAGTGTTGCACCAATACTTTATTCATGAGATGTATTTTCAATGACATACCGCTCGCTATAGCCAATATTGATTTAGACAATATTATCAGTACAATATACATACAACACAAATAATATTGGACCGATAATGTTTTACTACTAGAACAACTTGTAAATTAAATGGATTTTAAGAAAATGCAATAAAATAAAATCAAAATCCATACGATTGCAATCTTTTTTAATTTATTTGAATGATAGACATAAAAAATGATACTTATTGCATTTTTATATATTTCATTTTTAAAGACATAAGTGACAGTGATTTTGATGACAAAATATCTATTTCATATTTTCAAATTATTTTTTTTTCTTTTCTATGAAACGAAATGAAACATTATTTGATATTATGTATTTTGAACGTAAGCGTAGATAGTTTGAAAAATTTTCATTAAAAGTAAAGATGATTATTTTGAATTTTTGTTTTTTCAGAATAAATGTTTAGAAAGTGAATGAAGTTTATAAATAAAACAGACAGAGCACAGTAATGAAACGTCTGAATTTCTTCATAAATAATCGTAGAAACATAATTTCCATCGAAAGCATTTTATTAAAGAAATGTCATTATTATTTGATTGTGATTACTTTGAAAAGAAATATCCATTACATTTTATAGCAATCGTGATGTATGGAATCAAATGATAATAAATATGAGCATAATACACTTTAGTGCAGTTCAATGACAGACATTAGAAAATGATTTTTATTACACTATGAAATATTTAATTAATAAAACAAATATGCGATTTCCCGGTTTTAACGAAAATATTTCCATTTCGCATTATGACATGTTTCATTTCTCTGCAACTAAATGAAACATATTTTAACTAGTCTTACTGTTTTGATGAACATAAAATATATGTTCCTTACCTGTAAATATGTCTATTTTGCAATTATGTATTTTTATTTCTGGAATAAGCATTTGGAAAGATAATAAATTTCAGAAGTGAAACAATCTTGTTAATATTGGTGTTAATAACAAAGAGTAAATATCGCACTATTAGGGCACGTTTTTATGTCAGTATTGCCTGAGCTATAGCCAATACTGGAGAAGATAAGAGTATCAGTACAATATATATATATATATATACAACACAAAAAATAATCCGATATATTTTTACTACTACAAAAAGTTTTAACCATGTAAATTTAATGGAATTTAATGAAACACAATAAAATGAATTCAAAAATTCATACGATTATAATATCTTATTATTTAGTTGATTGATAGCCATTAAAAATTATACTTATTACTTTTTTAAATATTTAATTTTTAAAGATGAATACAGCGATTTTAATAACAAGATTTTTATTTCATATTATCAGATTATTATATTTTGTTTTCATTTCTATGAAATTAAATGAAACATCCTTTGATATTATGTATATTGAATGTAAGATTAGATAGTTTGGAAGATTTTCATAACGCATGAAGATGATTATTTTGAATTTTTATTTTTTCAGACTAAATTTTTAGAAAGCGAACGAAGTTTATAAATGAAACAGGGTACATTAACAGAATGTCTCGATTTCTTCATAAAGGAATCGTAGAAACATGATTTACAACGAATGCATTTTATCAAAGAAATTTCATTTATATTTGATAGTTATTACTTTCAAACGAAATATCCAATATGCTTTATTGTTTGTAATTCCGCTAAATAAAATGAAATGATCATAACTATGATCATATTACACTTTAGTACAGTTCATCAATGACATGCGTTAGAAAATTATTTTTATTACACTATGTAATATTTAATTAGTAAAACAAATATGTGTTTTATACCTGTTTTGATGAACATATTTGCATTTCATATTTTGACATTTTTCATTTCTCTGCAACTAAATTAATCATATTTTTAAATTAGTCTTACTGTTTTGATGAACATAGAATATTTGTAAACGTAGAAGATTTCATTACGCGTAAATACATCTATTTTGCAATTATATTTTTTTCTGCAATAAGCATTTGGAAAGAGAATAAATGTCAGAAGTGCAACAGATTAAAATAATGAAAAGAGATATCTCACCTATACGTTTATGTAGCTTAAGTTATTAATAAAGAAATTCCAAAAGTATAAATTTATTAGAAAGAACTGTATGAAGCAATATAGTTTGAATTTTACTGTGAAAAAAATAAACTTAAATCTTCATAAATGTAATTAGTAAATACGCATAAGCTTTATTATCTGTATTTTGAAGGACAAACGTGTCCGTGCGTAACGCTGACGTCATTTTACGAATGGCAATACTTCACGATGAAATATCGGTCTTGCGATTTTTGTTACTGCAATTTTTTTAATTTTTAAACATCGCACATTTTTATTTTTTACACCTTTATATAGGGAGAAAAATCTACTTTCGAATGTTTTTTTTTTTTTAACTATATGTTATTTGACTCATTTATTATAGCATTTAAATTAAATTTCAAGCATGAATTAAAAAAAAAAATCTATCTCTATCGCTTGCAGACGATTACAAAATATTAATCCGTTTGCAATTAAAACAATATAATAAAAAGAAAACTGCCCAGTTAAACTGAGGGCATTGAGCTCACAGGGTATTCACACTAATTGTATATTATACTCTTATTTCAAAGAATCTGAAATAAGAAAAAAATAAAGAAATCAACAATATATTAAGGGGGTCATCCCCCCGTTACCCCCCCCCCCTCATAGTTAACTAATGAACCCCTTAAACTAATGAGGGAAGTCTCTAATTACAATGAATATATATACAAAATTTGAAGAAAATCGGATAATCCTGCATGAAAAACCCATTTATCTAAATTAGGGGGGGATTACCCCCCTCCCCCTTATACTTAACCAATCAATCCCGAAAACTAATCAGGGAAGCGTCTTAACCCAATGAACCTATAAACAAATTTTGAAGCAAATGGGATAATTCTGCATGAAAAACCCATTTATATAAATTAAGGGGGAATTAGATCACCGTTCCCCCCCCTTTATACTTAACCAATCAATCCCGAAAACTAATCAGGGAAGCGCCTTAACACAGTGAACCTGTAAACAAAATTAAAAGGAAAACGGAATAATTCTGCATGAAAAACCCATTTATATAAATTAAGGGGGGGATTAGCCCCCCTCGTCCCCCCCCCTTTATATTTAACCAATCAATCCCGAAAATTAATCAGGTAAGCGCCTTAACACAGTAAACCTATAAATAAAATTTCAAGGAAAACGGAATAATTCTGCATGAAAAACCCATTTATATAAATTAAGGGGGGGATTAGCCCCCGTTCCCCCCCTTTATACTTAACCAATCAATCCCGAAAACTAATCAGGTAAGCGCCTTAACACAGTAAACCTATAAACAAAATTTGAAGGAAAACGGAATAATTATGCATGAAAACCCCATTTATATAAATTAAGGGGGGGGGATTAGCCCCCCGTTCCCCCCTTTATACTTAACCAATCAATCCCGAAAACTAATCAGGGAAGCGCCTTAACACAGTGAACCTATAAACAAAATTTGAAGGAAAACGGAATAATTCTGCATGAAAAATCCATTTATATAAATTAAGGGGGGGATTAGCCCCCCTCGTTCCCCCCCCTTTATACTTAACCAATCAATCCCGAAAATTAATCAGGTAAGCGCCTTAACACAGCAAACCTATAAACAAAATTTGAAGGAAAACGGAATAATTCTGCATGAAAAACCCATTTATATAAATTAAGGGGGGATTAGCCCCCCGTTCCCCCCCCCTTTATACTTAACCAATCAATCCCGAAAACTAATCAGGGAAGCGCCTTAACACAGTGAACCTATAAACAAAATTTGAAGGTAAACGGATATTTCTATGAAGAGTTATCGCGTTACGTACATACATACATACGTACGTACAGAACCGGCGGGCACATAAGCTCTCAGGCTTTGATAGCCTGTGAGCTAATAATAAAAAGAAAACTGCCCAGTTAAACTGAGGGCATTGAGCTCACAGGCTATTCACACTAATTGTATATTATACTCTTATTTCAAAGAATCTGAAATAAGAGAAAAATAAAGAAATCAACAATATATTAAGGGGGGGTCATCCCCCGTTACCCCCTCCCTCATAGTTAACTAATGAACCCCTTAAACTAATCAGGGAAGTTTCTAATTACAATGAATATATATACAAAATTTGAAGAAAATCGGATAATTCTGCATGAAAAACCCATTTATCTAAATTAGGGGGGATTACCCCCACCCCGTTTCCCCCCCCCCTTTATACTTAACCAATCAATCCCGAAAACTAATCAGGTAAGCGCCTTAACACAGTGAACCTATAAACAAAATTTGAAGGAAAACGGAATAATTCTGCATGAAAAACCCATTTATATAAATTAAGGGGGGGGGATTAGCCCCCCGTTCCCCCCTTTATACTTAACCAATCAATCCCGAAAACTAATCAGGGAAGCGCCTTAACACAGTGAACCTATAAACAAAATTTGAAGGTAAACGGATATTTCTATGAAGAGATCGCGTTACGTACATACATACATACGTACGTACAGAACCGGCGGGCACATAAGCTCTCAGGCTTTGATAGCCTGTGAGCTAATAATAAAAAGAAAACTGCCCAGTTAAACTGAGGGCATTGAGCTCACAGGCTATTCAAACTAATTGTATATTATACTCTTATTTCAAAGAATCTGAAATAAGAGAAAAATAAAGAAATCAACAAAATATTAAGGGGAGGTCATCCCCCCGTTACCCCCCCCCCCTCATAGTTAACTAATGAACTCCTTAAACTAATCAGGGAAGTCTCTAATTACAATGAATATATATACAAAATTTGAAGAAAATCGGATAATTCTGCATGAAAAACCCATTTATCTAAATTAGGGGGGATTAGCCCCCCCCGTTCCCACCCCCCTATATACTTAACCAATCAATCCCGAAAACTAATCAGGGAAGCGTCTTAACCCAATGAACCTATAAACAAATTTGAAGCAAAAGGGATAATTCTGCATGAAAAACCCATTTATATAAATTAAGGGGGGGATTAGCCCCCCGTTCCCCCCCCTTTATACTTAACCAATCAATCCCGAAAACTAATCAGGGAAGCGCCTTAACACAGTGAACCTATAAACAAAATTTGAAGGAAAACGGAATAATTCTGCATGAAAAATCCATTTATATAAATTAAGGGGGGGGGGTTAGCCCCCCTCGTTCCCCCCCCCTTTATACTTAACCAATCAATCCCGAAAATTAATCAGGTAAGCGCCTTAACACAGCAAACCTATAAACAAAATTTGAAGGAAAACGGAATAATTCTGCATGAAAAACCCATTTATATAAATTAAGGGGGGAGTAGCCCCCCGTTCCCCCCCCTTTATACTTAACCAATCAATCCCGAAAACTAATCAGGGAAGCGCCTTAACACAGTGAACCTATAAACAAAATTTGAAGGTAAACGGATATTTCTATGAAGAGTTATCGCGTTACGTACATACATACATACGTACGTACAGAACCGGCGGGCACATAAGCTCTCAGGCTTTGATATCCTGTGAGCTAATAATAAAAAGAAAACTGCCCAGTTAAACTGAGGGCATTGAGCTCACAGGCTATTCACACTAATTGTATATTATACTCTTATTTCAAAGAATCTGAAATAAGAGAAAAATAAAGAAATCAACAATATATTAAGGGGGGGGTCATCCCCCGTTATCCCCCCCTCATAGTTAACTAATGAACCCCTTAAACTAATCAGGGAAGTCTCTAATTACAATGAATATATATACAAAATTTGAAGAAAATCGGATAATTCTGCATGAAAAACCCATTTATCTAAATTAGGGGGGATTAGCCCCCCCCGTTCCCCCCCCCCCTTTATACTTATCCAATCAATCCCGAAAACTAATCAGGGAAGCGTCTTAACCCAATGAACCTATAAACAAATTTGAAGCAAAAGGGATAATTCTGCATGAAAAACCCATTTATATAAATTAAGGGGGGGATTAGCCCCCCGTTCCCCCCCCCTTTATACTTAACCAATCAATCCCGAAAACTAATCAGGGAAGCGCCTTAACACAGTGAACCTGTAAACTAAATTTGAAGGAAAACGGAATAATTCTGCATGAAAAACCCATTTATATAAATTAAGGGGGGATTACCCCCCCCCCGTTCTCTCCTTTATACTTAACCAATCAATACCGAAAACTAATCAGGGAAGCGCCTTAACACAGTGAACCTATAAACACAATTTGAAGGTAAACGGAATAATTCTGCATGAAAAACCCATTTATATAAATTAAGGGGGGGATCAGCCCCCCTCGTTCCCCCCCCCCTTTATACTTAACCAATCAATCCCGAAAACTAATCAGGTAAGAGCCTTAACACAGTAAACCTATAAATAAAATTTGAAGGAAAACGGAATAATTCTGCATGAAAAACCCATTTATATAAATTAAGGGGGGGATTAGCCCCCCGTTCCCCCTCCCCTTTATACTTAACCAATCAATCGTGAAAACTAATCAGGTAAGCGCCTTAACACAGTGAACCTATAAACAAAATTTGAAGGAAAACGGAATAATTATGCATGAAAAACCCATTTATATAAATTAAGGGGGGGGGGGATTAGCCCCCCGTTCCCCCCTTTATACTTAACCAATCAATCCCGAAAACTAATCAGGGAAGCGCCTTAACACAGTGAACCTATAAACAAAATTTGAAGGAAAACGGAATAATTCTGCATGAAAAATCCATTTATATAAATTAAGGGGTGGATTAGCCCCCCTCGTTCCCCCCCCTTTATACTTAACCAATCAATCCCGAAAATTAATCAGGTAAGCGCCTTAACACAGCAAACCTATAAACAAAATTTGAAGGAAAACGGAATAATTCTGCATGAAAAACCCATTTATATAAATTAAGGGGGGCATTAGCCCCCCGTTCCCCCCCTTTATACTTAACCAATCAATCCCGAAAACTAATCAGGGAAGCGCCTTAACACAGTGACCCTATAAACAAAATTTGAAGGAAAACGGAATAATTCTGCATGAAAAACCCATTTATATAAATTAAGGGGGGGGATTAGCCCCCCGTTCCCCCCTTTATACTTAACCAATCAATCCCGAAAACTAATCAGGGAAGCGCCTTAACACAGTGAACCTATAAACAAAATTTGAAGGTAAACGGATATTTCTATGAAGAGATCGCGTTACGTACATACATACATACGTACGTACAGAACCGGTGGGCACATAAGCTCTCAGGCTTTGATAGCCTGTGAGCTAATAATAAAAAGAAAACTGCCCAGTTAAACTGAGGGCATTGAGCTCACAGGCTATTCACACTAATTGTATATTATACTCTTATTTCAAAGAATCTGAAATAAGAGAAAAATAAAGAAAACAACAATATATTAAGGGGGGGGGGTCATCCCCCGTTACCCCCCCCCCCTCATAGTTAACTAATGAACCCCTTAAACTAATCAGGAAAGTCTCTAATTACAGTGAATATATATACAAAATTTGAAGAAAATCGGATAATTCTGCATGAAAAACCCATTTATCTAAATTAGGGGGGATTACCCCCACCCCGTTTCCCCCCCCCCTTTATACTTAACCAATCAATCCCGAAAACTAATCAGGTAAGCGCCTTAACACAGTGAACCTATAAACAAAATTTGAAGGAAAACGGAATAATTCTGCATGAAAAACCCATTTATATAAATTAAGGGGGGGATTAGCCCCCCGTTCCCCCCTTTATACTTAACCAATCAATCCCGAAAACTAATCAGGGAAGCGCCTTAACACAGTGAACCTATAAACAAAATTTGAAGGTAAACGGATATTTCTATGAAGAGATCGCGTTACGTACATACATACATACGTACGTACAGAACCGGCGGGCACATAAGCTCTCAGGCTTTGATAGCCTGTGAGCTAATAATAAAAAGAAAACTGCCCAGTTAAACTGAGGGCATTGAGCTCACAGGCTATTCAAACTAATTGTATATTATACTCTTATTTCAAAGAATCTGAAATAAGAGAAAAATAAAGAAATCAACAAAATATTAAGGGGAGGTCATCCCCCCGTTACCCCCCCCCCTCATAGTTAACTAATGAACCCCTTAAACTAATCAGGGAAGTCTCTAATTACAATGAATATATATACAAAATTTGAAGAAAATCGGATAATTCTGCATGAAAAACCCATTTATCTAAATTAGGGGGGATTAGCCCCCCCCGTTCCCACCCCCCTTTATACTTAACCAATCAATCCCGAAAACTAATCAGGGAAGCGCCTTAACACAGTGAACCTATAAACAAAATTTGAAGGAAAACGGAATAATTCTGCATGAAAAATCCATTTATATAAATTAAGGGGGGGGATTAGCCCCCCTCGTTCCCCCCCCCTTTATACTTAACCAATCAATCCCGAAAATTAATCAGGTAAGCGCCTTAACACAGCAAACCTATAAACAAAATTTGAAGGAAAACGGAATAATTCTGCATGAAAAACCCATTTATATAAATTAAGGGGGGAGTAGCCCCCTGTTCCCCCCCCCTTTATACTTAACCAATCAATCCCGAAAACTAATCAGGGAAGCGCCTTAACACAGTGAACCTATAAACAAAATTTGAAGGTAAACGGATATTTCTATGAAGAGTTATCGCGTTACGTACATACATACATACGTACGTACAGAACCGGCGGGCACATAAGCTCTCAGGCTTTGATATCCTGTGAGCTAATAATAAAAAGAAAACTGCCCAGTTAAACTGAGGGCATTGAGCTCACAGGCTATTCACACTAATTGTATATTATACTCTTATTTCAAAGAATCTGAAATAAGAGAAAAATAAAGAAATCAACAATATATTAAGGGGGGGGGGGTCATCCCCCGTTATCCCCCCCTCATAGTTAACTAATGAACCCCTTAAACTAATCAGGGAAGTCTCTAATTACAATGAATATATATACAAAATTTGAAGAAAATCGGATAATTCTGCATGAAAAACCCATTTATCTAAATTAGGGGGGATTAGCCCCCCCCGTTCCCCCCCCCCTTTATACTTATCCAATCAATCCCGAAAACTAATCAGGGAAGCGTCTTAACCCAATGAACCTATAAACAAATTTGAAGCAAAAGGGATAATTCTGCATGAAAAACCCATTTATATAAATTAAGGGGGGGATTAGCCCCCCGTTCCCCCCCCCCTTTATACTTAACCAATCAATCCCGAAAACTAATCAGGGAAGCGCCTTAACACAGTGAACCTGTAAACTAAATTTGAAGGAAAACGGAATAATTCTGCATGAAAAACCCATTTATATAAATTAAGGGGGGATTACCCCCCCCGTTCTCTCCTTTATACTTAACCAATCAATACCGAAAACTAATCAGGGAAGCGCCTTAACACAGTGAACCTATAAACACAATTTGAAGGTAAACGGAATAATTCTGCATGAAAAACCCATTTATATAAATTAAGGGGGGGATCAGCCCCCCTCGTTCCCCCCCCTTTATACTTAACCAATCAATCCCGAAAACTAATCAGGTAAGAGCCTTAACACATTAAACCTATAAATAAAATTTGAAGGAAAACGGAATAATTCTGCATGAAAAACCCATTTATATAAATTAAGGGGGGGATTAGCCCCCCGTTCCCCCTCCCCTTTATACTTAACCAATCAATCGTGAAAACTAATCAGGTAAGCGCCTTAACACAGTGAACCTATAAACAAAATTTGAAGGAAAACGGAATAATTATGCATGAAAAACCCATTTATATAAATTAAGGGGGGGGGGATTAGCCCCCCGTTCCCCCCTTTATACTTAACCAATCAATCCCGAAAACTAATCAGGGAAGCGCCTTAACACAGTGAACCTATAAACAAAATTTGAAGGAAAACGGAATAATTCTGCATGAAAAATCCATTTATATAAATTAAGGGGGGGATTAGCCCCCCTCGTTCCCCCCCCCCTTTATACTTAACCAATCAATCCCGAAAACTAATCAGGGAAGCGCCTTAACACAGTGAACCTATAAACAAAATTTGAAGGAAAACGGAATAATTCTGCATGAAAAATCCATTTATATAAATTAAGGGGTGGATTAGCCCCCCTCGTTCCCCCCCCCCTTTATACTTAACCAATCCATCCCGAAAATTAATCAGGTAAGCGCCTTAACACAGCAAACCTATAAACAAAATTTGAAGGAAAACGGAATAATTATGCATGAAAAACCCATTTATATAAATTAAGGGGGGGGGGATTAGCCCCCCGTTCCCCCCTTTATACTTAACCAATCAATCCCGAAAACTAATCAGGGAAGCGCCTTAACACAGTGAACCTATAAACAAAATTTGAAGGAAAACGGAATAATTCTGCATGAAAAATCCATTTATATAAATTAAGGGGGGGATTAGCCCCCCTCGTTCCCCCCCCCCTTTATACTTAACCAATCAATCCCGAAAACTAATCAGGGAAGCGCCTTAACACAGTGAACCTGTAAACAAAATTAAAAGGAAAACGGAATAATTCTGCATGAAAAACCCATTTATATAAATTAAGGGGGGGATTAGCCCCCCTCGTCCCCCCCCCTTTATATTTAACCAATCAATCCCGAAAATTAATCAGGTAAGCGCCTTAACACAGTAAACCTATAAATAAAATTTCAAGGAAAACGGAATAATTCTGCATGAAAAACCCATTTATATAAATTAAGGGGGGGATTAGCCCCCGTTCCCCCCCTTTATACTTAACCAATCAATCCCGAAAACTAATCAGGTAAGCGCCTTAACACAGTGAACCTATAAACAAAATTTGAAGGAAAACGGAATAATTATGCATGAAAACCCCATTTATATAAATTAAGGGGGGGGGATTAGCCCCCCGTTCCCCCCTTTATACTTAACCAATCAATCCCGAAAACTAATCAGGGAAGCGCCTTAACACAGTGAACCTATAAACAAAATTTGAAGGAAAACGGAATAATTCTGCATGAAAAATCCATTTATATAAATTAAGGGGGGGATTAGCCCCCCTCGTTCCCCCCCCTTTATACTTAACCAATCAATCCCGAAAATTAATCAGGTAAGCGCCTTAACACAGCAAACCTATAAACAAAATTTGAAGGAAAACGGAATAATTCTGCATGAAAAACCCATTTATATAAATTAAGGGGGGATTAGCCCCCCGTTCCCCCCCCCTTTATACTTAACCAATCAATCCCGAAAACTAATCAGGGAAGCGCCTTAACACAGTGAACCTATAAACAAAATTTGAAGGTAAACGGATATTTCTATGAAGAGTTATCGCGTTACGTACATACATACATACGTACGTACAGAACCGGCGGGCACATAAGCTCTCAGGCTTTGATAGCCTGTGAGCTAATAATAAAAAGAAAACTGCCCAGTTAAACTGAGGGCATTGAGCTCACAGGCTATTCACACTAATTGTATATTATACTCTTATTTCAAAGAATCTGAAATAAGAGAAAAATAAAGAAATCAACAATATATTAAGGGGGGGTCATCCCCCGTTACCCCCTCCCTCATAGTTAACTAATGAACCCCTTAAACTAATCAGGGAAGTTTCTAATTACAATGAATATATATACAAAATTTGAAGAAAATCGGATAATTCTGCATGAAAAACCCATTTATCTAAATTAGGGGGGATTACCCCCACCCCGTTTCCCCCCCCCTTTATACTTAACCAATCAATCCCGAAAACTAATCAGGTAAGCGCCTTAACACAGTGAACCTATAAACAAAATTTGAAGGAAAACGGAATAATTCTGCATGAAAAACCCATTTATATAAATTAAGGGGGGGGGATTAGCCCCCCGTTCCCCCCTTTATACTTAACCAATCAATCCCGAAAACTAATCAGGGAAGCGCCTTAACACAGTGAACCTATAAACAAAATTTGAAGGTAAACGGATATTTCTATGAAGAGATCGCGTTACGTACATACATACATACGTACGTACAGAACCGGCGGGCACATAAGCTCTCAGGCTTTGATAGCCTGTGAGCTAATAATAAAAAGAAAACTGCCCAGTTAAACTGAGGGCATTGAGCTCACAGGCTATTCAAACTAATTGTATATTATACTCTTATTTCAAAGAATCTGAAATAAGAGAAAAATAAAGAAATCAACAAAATATTAAGGGGAGGTCATCCCCCCGTTACCCCCCCCCCCTCATAGTTAACTAATGAACTCCTTAAACTAATCAGGGAAGTCTCTAATTACAATGAATATATATACAAAATTTGAAGAAAATCGGATAATTCTGCATGAAAAACCCATTTATCTAAATTAGGGGGGATTAGCCCCCCCCCGTTCCCCCCCCCCTTTATACTTATCCAATCAATCCCGAAAACTAATCAGGGAAGCGTCTTAACCCAATGAACCTATAAACAAATTTGAAGCAAAAGGGATAATTCTGCATGAAAAACCCATTTATATAAATTAAGGGGGGGATTAGCCCCCCGTTCCCCCCCCCTTTATACTTAACCAATCAATCCCGAAAACTAATCAGGGAAGCGCCTTAACACAGTGAACCTGTAAACTAAATTTGAAGGAAAACGGAATAATTCTGCATGAAAAACCCATTTATATAAATTAAGGGGGGATTACCCCCCCCCGTTCTCTCCTTTATACTTAACCAATCAATACCGAAAACTAATCAGGGAAGCGCCTTAACACAGTGAACCTATAAACACAATTTGAAGGTAAACGGAATAATTCTGCATGAAAAACCCATTTATATAAATTAAGGGGGGGATCAGCCCCCCTCGTTCCCCCCCCCCCTTTATACTTAACCAATCAATCCCGAAAACTAATCAGGTAAGAGCCTTAACACAGTAAACCTATAAATAAAATTTGAAGGAAAACGGAATAATTCTGCATGAAAAACCCATTTATATAAATTAAGGGGGGGATTAGCCCCCCGTTCCCCCTCCCCTTTATACTTAACCAATCAATCGTGAAAACTAATCAGGTAAGCGCCTTAACACAGTGAACCTATAAACAAAATTTGAAGGAAAACGGAATAATTATGCATGAAAAACCCATTTATATAAATTAAGGGGGGGGGGGATTAGCCCCCCGTTCCCCCCTTTATACTTAACCAATCAATCCCGAAAACTAATCAGGGAAGCGCCTTAACACAGTGAACCTATAAACAAAATTTGAAGGAAAACGGAATAATTCTGCATGAAAAATCCATTTATATAAATTAAGGGGTGGATTAGCCCCCCTCGTTCCCCCCCCTTTATACTTAACCAATCAATCCCGAAAATTAATCAGGTAAGCGCCTTAACACAGCAAACCTATAAACAAAATTTGAAGGAAAACGGAATAATTCTGCATGAAAAACCCATTTATATAAATTAAGGGGGGCATTAGCCCCCCGTTCCCCCCCTTTATACTTAACCAATCAATCCCGAAAACTAATCAGGGAAGCGCCTTAACACAGTGACCCTATAAACAAAATTTGAAGGAAAACGGAATAATTCTGCATGAAAAACCCATTTATATAAATTAAGGGGGGGATTAGCCCCCCGTTCCCCCCTTTATACTTAACCAATCAATCCCGAAAACTAATCAGGGAAGCGCCTTAACACAGTGAACCTATAAACAAAATTTGAAGGTAAACGGATATTTCTATGAAGAGATCGCGTTACGTACATACATACATACGTACGTACAGAACCGGCGGGCACATAAGCTCTCAGGCTTTGATAGCCTGTGAGCTAATAATAAAAAGAAAACTGCCCAGTTAAACTGAGGGCATTGAGCTCACAGGCTATTCAAACTAATTGTATATTATACTCTTATTTCAAAGAATCTGAAATAAGAGAAAAATAAAGAAATCAACAAAATATTAAGGGGAGGTCATCCCCCCGTTACCCCCCCCCCCCTCATAGTTAACTAATGAACCCCTTAAACTAATCAGGGAAGTCTCTAATTACAATGAATATATATACAAAATTTGAAGAAAATCGGATAATTCTGCATGAAAAACCCATTTATCTAAATTAGGGGGGATTAGCCCCCCCCGTTCCCACCCCCCTTTATACTTAACCAATCAATCCCGAAAACTAATCAGGGAAGCGCCTTAACACAGTGAACCTATAAACAAAATTTGAAGGAAAACGGAATAATTCTGCATGAAAAATCCATTTATATAAATTAAGGGGGGGGATTAGCCCCCCTCGTTCCCCCCCCCTTTATACTTAACCAATCAATCCCGAAAATTAATCAGGTAAGCGCCTTAACACAGCAAACCTATAAACAAAATTTGAAGGAAAACGGAATAATTCTGCATGAAAAACCCATTTATATAAATTAAGGGGGGAGTAGCCCCCTGTTCCCCCCCCCTTTATACTTAACCAATCAATCCCGAAAACTAATCAGGGAAGCGCCTTAACACAGTGAACCTATAAACAAAATTTGAAGGTAAACGGATATTTCTATGAAGAGTTATCGCGTTACGTACATACATACATACGTACGTACAGAACCGGCGGGCACATAAGCTCTCAGGCTTTGATATCCTGTGAGCTAATAATAAAAAGAAAACTGCCCAGTTAAACTGAGGGCATTGAGCTCACAGGCTATTCACACTAATTGTATATTATACTCTTATTTCAAAGAATCTGAAATAAGAGAAAAATAAAGAAATCAACAATATATTAAGGGGGGGGGGTCATCCCCCGTTATCCCCCCCTCATAGTTAACTAATGAACCCCTTAAACTAATCAGGGAAGTCTCTAATTACAATGAATATATATACAAAATTTGAAGAAAATCGGATAATTCTGCATGAAAAACCCATTTATCTAAATTAGGGGGGATTAGCCCCCCCCGTTCCCCCCGCCCTTTATACTTATCCAATCAATCCCGAAAACTAATCAGGGAAGCGTCTTAACCCAATGAACCTATAAACAAATTTGAAGCAAAAGGGATAATTCTGCATGAAAAACCCATTTATATAAATTAAGGGGGGGATTAGCCCCCCGTTCCCCCTCCCTTTATACTTAACCAATCAATCCCGAAAACTAATCAGGGAAGCGCCTTAACACAGTGAACCTGTAAACTAAATTTGAAGGAAAACGGAATAATTCTGCATGAAAAACCCATTTATATAAATTAAGGGGGGATTACCCCCCCCGTTCTCTCCTTTATACTTAACCAATCAATACCGAAAACTAATCAGGGAAGCGCCTTAACACAGTGAACCTATAAACACAATTTGAAGGTAAACGGAATAATTCTGCATGAAAAACCCATTTATATAAATTAAGGGGGGGATCAGCCCCCCTCGTTCCCCCCCCTTTATACTTAACCAATCAATCCCGAAAACTAATCAGGTAAGAGCCTTAACACATTAAACCTATAAATAAAATTTGAAGGAAAACGGAATAATTCTGCATGAAAAACCCATTTATATAAATTAAGGGGGGGATTAGCCCCCCGTTCCCCCTCCCCTTTATACTTAACCAATCAATCGTGAAAACTAATCAGGTAAGCGCCTTAACACAGTGAACCTATAAACAAAATTTGAAGGAAAACGGAATAATTATGCATGAAAAACCCATTTATATAAATTAAGGGGGGGGGGGGATTACCCCCCCGTTCCCCCCTTTATACTTAACCAATCAATCCCGAAAACTAATCAGGGAAGCGCCTTAACACAGTGAACCTATAAACAAAATTTGAAGGAAAACGGAATAATTCTGCATGAAAAATCCATTTATATAAATTAAGGGGGGGATTAGCCCCCCTCGTTCCCCCCCCCCCTTTATACTTAACCAATCAATCCCGAAAACTAATCAGGGAAGCGCCTTAACACAGTGAACCTATAAACAAAATTTGAAGGAAAACGGAATAATTCTGCATGAAAAATCCATTTATATAAATTAAGGGGTGGATTAGCCCCCCTCGTTCCCCCCCCCTTTATACTTAACCAATCCATCCCGAAAATTAATCAGGTAAGCGCCTTAACACAGCAAACCTATAAACAAAATTTGAAGGAAAACGGAATAATTCTGCATGAAAAACCCATTTATATAAATTAAGGGGGGCATTAGCCCCCCGTTCCCCCCCTTTATACTTAACCAATCAATCCCGAAAACTAATCAGGGAAGCGCCTTAACACAGTGACCCTATAAACAAAATTTGAAGGAAAACGGAATAATTCTGCATGAAAAACCCATTTATATAAATTAAGGGGGGGGGGATTAGCCCCCCGTTCCCCCCTTTATACTTAACCAATCAATCCCGAAAACTAATCAGGGAAGCGCCTTAACACAGTGAACCTATAAACAAAATTTGAAGGTAAACGGATATTTCTATGAAGAGATCGCGTTACGTACATACATACATACGTACGTACAGAACCGGTGGGCACATAAGCTCTCAGGCTTTGATAGCCTGTGAGCTAATAATAAAAAGAAAACTGCCCAGTTAAACTGAGGGCATTGAGCTCACAGGCTATTCACACTAATTGTATATTATACTCTTATTTCAAAGAATCTGAAATAAGAGAAAAATAAAGAAATCAACAATATATTAAGGGGGGGCTCATCCCCCGTTACCCCCCCCTCATAGTTAACTAATGAACCCCTTAAACTAATCAGGGAAGTCTCTAATTACAGTGAATATATATACAAAATTTGAAGAAAATCGGATAATTCTGCATGAAAAACCCATTTATCTAAATTAGGGGGGATTACCCCCACCCCGTTTCCCCCCCCCCTTTATACTTAACCAATCAATCCCGAAAACTAATCAGGTAAGCGCCTTAACACAGTGAACCTATAAACAAAATTTGAAGGAAAACGGAATAATTCTGCATGAAAAACCCATTTATATAAATTAAGGGGGGGGGGATTAGCCCCCCGTTCCCCCCTTTATACTTAACCAATCAATCCCGAAAACTAATCAGGGAAGCGCCTTAACACAGTGAACCTATAAACAAAATTTGAAGGTAAACGGATATTTCTATGAAGAGATCGCGTTACGTACATACATACATACGTACGTACAGAACCGGCGGGCACATAAGCTCTCAGGCTTTGATAGCCTGTGAGCTAATAATAAAAAGAAAACTGCCCAGTTAAACTGAGGGCATTGAGCTCACAGGCTATTCAAACTAATTGTATATTATACTCTTATTTCAAAGAATCTGAAATAAGAGAAAAATAAAGAAATCAACAAAATATTAAGGGGAGGTCATCCCCCCGTTACCCCCCCCCCCTCATAGTTAACTAATGAACCCCTTAAACTAATCAGGGAAGTCTCTAATTACAATGAATATATATAAAAAATTTGAAGAAAATCGGATAATTCTGCATGAAAAACCCATTTATCTAAATTAGGGGGGATTAGCCCCCCCGTTCCCCCCCCCCTTTATACTTAACCAATCAATCCCGAAAACTAATCAGGGAAGCGTCTTAACCCAATGAACCTATAAACAAATTTGAAGCAAAAGGGATAATTCTGCATGAAAAACCCATTTATATAAATTAAGGGGGGATTAGCCCCCCGTTCCCCCCCCTTTATACTTAACCAATCAATCCCGAAAACTAATCAGGGAAGCGCCTTAACACAGTGAACCTGTAAACTAAATTTGAAGGAAAACGGAATAATTCTGCATGAAAAACATATTTATATAAATTAAGGGGGGATTACCCCCCCCCGTTCTCTCCTTTATACTTAACCAATCAATACCGAAAACTAATCAGGGAAGCGCCTTAACACAGTGAACCTATAAACAAAATTTGAAGGTAAACGGAATAATTCTGCATGAAAAACCCATTTATATAAATTAAGGGGGGGGATCAGCCCCCCTCGTTCCCCCCCCCCCTTTATACTTAACCAATCAATCCCGAAAACTAATCAGGTAAGAGCCTTAACACAGTAAACCTATAAATAAAATTTGAAGGAAAACGGAATAATTCTGCATGAAAAACCCATTTATATAAATTAAGGGGGGGATTAGCCCCCCGTCCCCCCCCCTTTATACTAAACCAATCAATCGTGAAAACTAATCAGGTAAGCGCCTTAACACAGTGAACCTATAAACAAAATTTGAAGGAAAACGTAATAATTATGCATGAAAAACCCATTTATATAAATTAAGGGGGGGGGATTAGCCCCCCGTTCCCCCCTTTATACTTAACCAATCAATCCCGAAAACTAATCAGGGAAGCGCCTTAACACAGTGAACCTATAAACAAAATTTGAAGGAAAACGGAATAATTCTGCATGAAAAATCCATTTATATAAATTAAGGGGGGGATTAGCCCCCCTCGTTCCCCCCCCCCTTTATACTTAACCAATCAATCCCGAAAATTAATCAGGTAAGCGCCTTAACACAGCAAACCTATAAACAAAATTTGAAGGAAAACGGAATAATTCTGCATGAAAAACCCATTTATATAAATTAAGGGGGGCATTAGCCCCCCGTTCCCCCCCTTTATACTTAACCAATCAATCCCGAAAACTAATCAGGGAAGCGCCTTAACACAGTGACCCTATAAACAAAATTTGAAGGAAAACGGAATAATTCTGCATGAAAAACCCATTTATATAAATTAAGGGGGGGGATTAGCCCCCCGTTCCCCCCTTTATACTTAACCAATCAATCCCGAAAACTAATCAGGGAAGCGCCTTAACACAGTGAACCTATAAACAAAATTTGAAGGTAAACGGATATTTCTATGAAGAGATCGCGTTACGTACATACATACATACGTACGTACAGAACCGGTGGGCACATAAGCTCTCAGGCTTTGATAGCCTGTGAGCTAATAATAAAAAGAAAACTGCCCAGTTAAACTGAGGGCATTGAGCTCACAGGCTATTCAAACTAATTGTATATTATACTCTTATTTCAAAGAATCTGAAATAAGAGAAAAATAAAGAAATCAACAAAATATTAAGGGGAGGTCATCCCCCCGTTACCCCCCCCCTCATATTTAACTAATGAACCCCTTAAACTAATCAGGGAAGTCTCTAATTACAATGAATATATATACAAAATTTGAAGAAAATCGGATAATTCTGCATGAAAAACCCATTTATCTAAATTAGGGGGGATTAGCCCCCCCGTTCCCCCCCCCCCTTCATACTTAACCAATCAATCCCGAAAACTAATCAGGGAAGCGTCTTAACCCAATGAACCTATAAACAAATTTGAAGCAAAAGGGATAATTCTGCATGAAAAACCCATTTATATAAATTAAGGGGGGGATCAGCCCCCCTCGTTCCCCCGCCTTTATACTTAACCAATCAATCCCGAAAACTAATCAGGGAAGCGCCTTAACACAGTGAACCTGTAAACTAAATTTGAAGGAAAACGGAATAATTCTGCATGAAAAACCCATTTATATAAATTAAGGGGGGATTACCCCCCCCCGTTCTCTCCTTTATACTTAACCAATCAATACCGAAAACTAATCAGGGAAGCGCCTTAACACAGTGAACCTATAAACAAAATTTGAAGGTAAACGGAATAATTCTGCATGAAAAACCCATTTATATAAATTAAGGGGGGGATCAGTCCCCCTCGTTCCCCCGCCTTTATACTTAACCAATCAATCCCGAAAACTAATCAGGTAAGAGCCTTAACACAGTAAACCTATAAACAAAATTTGAAGGAAAACGGAATAATTCTGCATGAAAAACCCATTTATATAAATTAAGGGGGGAGTAGCCCCCTGTTCCCCCCCCTTTATACTTAACCAATCAATCCCGAAAACTAATCAGGGAAGCGCCTTAACACAGTGAACCTATAAACAAAATTTGAAGGTAAACGGATATTTCTATGAAGAGTTATCGCGTTACGTACATACATACATACGTACGTACAGAACCGGCGGGCACATAAGCTCTCAGGCTTTGATATCCTGTGAGCTAATAATAAAAAGAAAACTGCCCAGTTAAACTGAGGGCATTGAGCTCACAGGCTATTCACACTAATTGTATATTATACTCTTATTTCAAAGAATCTGAAATAAGAGAAAAATAAAGAAATCAACAATATATTAAGGGGGGGGGGTCATCCCCCGTTATCCCCCCCTCATAGTTAACTAATGAACCCCTTAAACTAATCAGGGAAGTCTCTAATTACAATGAATATATATACAAAATTTGAAGAAAATCGGATAATTCTGCATGAAAAACCCATTTATCTAAATTAGGGGGGATTAGCCCCCCCCGTTCCCCCCCCCCCTTTATACTTATCCAATCAATCCCGAAAACTAATCAGGGAAGCGTCTTAACCCAATGAACCTATAAACAAATTTGAAGCAAAAGGGATAATTCTGCATGAAAAACCCATTTATATAAATTAAGGGGGGGATTAGCCCCCCGTTCCCCCTCCCTTTATACTTAACCAATCAATCCCGAAAACTAATCAGGGAAGCGCCTTAACACAGTGAACCTGTAAACTAAATTTGAAGGAAAACGGAATAATTCTGCATGAAAAACCCATTTATATAAATTAAGGGGGGATTACCCCCCCCGTTCTCTCCTTTATACTTAACCAATCAATACCGAAAACTAATCAGGGAAGCGCCTTAACACAGTGAACCTATAAACACAATTTGAAGGTAAACGGAATAATTCTGCATGAAAAACCCATTTATATAAATTAAGGGGGGGATCAGCCCCCCTCGTTCCCCCCCCTTTATACTTAACCAATCAATCCCGAAAACTAATCAGGTAAGAGCCTTAACACATTAAACCTATAAATAAAATTTGAAGGAAAACGGAATAATTCTGCATGAAAAACCCATTTATATAAATTAAGGGGGGGATTAGCCCCCCGTTCCCCCTCCCCTTTATACTTAACCAATCAATCGTGAAAACTAATCAGGTAAGCGCCTTAACACAGTGAACCTATAAACAAAATTTGAAGGAAAACGGAATAATTATGCATGAAAAACCCATTTATATAAATTAAGGGGGGGGGGATTACCCCCCCGTTCCCCCCTTTATACTTAACCAATCAATCCCGAAAACTAATCAGGGAAGCGCCTTAACACAGTGAACCTATAAACAAAATTTGAAGGAAAACGGAATAATTCTGCATGAAAAATCCATTTATATAAATTAAGGGGGGGATTAGCCCCCCTCGTTCCCCCCCCCCCTTTATACTTAACCAATCAATCCCGAAAACTAATCAGGGAAGCGCCTTAACACAGTGAACCTATAAACAAAATTTGAAGGAAAACGGAATAATTCTGCATGAAAAATCCATTTATATAAATTAAGGGGTGGATTAGCCCCCCTCGTTCCCCCCCCCTTTATACTTAACCAATCCATCCCGAAAATTAATCAGGTAAGCGCCTTAACACAGCAAACCTATAAACAAAATTTGAAGGAAAACGGAATAATTCTGCATGAAAAACCCATTTATATAAATTAAGGGGGGCATTAGCCCCCCGTTCCCCCCCTTTATACTTAACCAATCAATCCCGAAAACTAATCAGGGAAGCGCCTTAACACAGTGACCCTATAAACAAAATTTGAAGGAAAACGGAATAATTCTGCATGAAAAACCCATTTATATAAATTAAGGGGGGGGGGATTAGCCCCCCGTTCCCCCCTTTATACTTAACCAATCAATCCCGAAAACTAATCAGGGAAGCGCCTTAACACAGTGAACCTATAAACAAAATTTGAAGGTAAACGGATATTTCTATGAAGAGATCGCGTTACGTACATACATACATACGTACGTACAGAACCGGTGGGCACATAAGCTCTCAGGCTTTGATAGCCTGTGAGCTAATAATAAAAAGAAAACTGCCCAGTTAAACTGAGGGCATTGAGCTCACAGGCTATTCACACTAATTGTATATTATACTCTTATTTCAAAGAATCTGAAATAAGAGAAAAATAAAGAAATCAACAATATATTAAGGGGGGGCTCATCCCCCGTTACCCCCCCCTCATAGTTAACTAATGAACCCCTTAAACTAATCAGGGAAGTCTCTAATTACAGTGAATATATATACAAAATTTGAAGAAAATCGGATAATTCTGCATGAAAAACCCATTTATCTAAATTAGGGGGGATTACCCCCACCCCGTTTCCCCCCCCCTTTATACTTAACCAATCAATCCCGAAAACTAATCAGGTAAGCGCCTTAACACAGTGAACCTATAAACAAAATTTGAAGGAAAACGGAATAATTCTGCATGAAAAACCCATTTATATAAATTAAGGGGGGGGGGATTAGCCCCCCGTTCCCCCCTTTATACTTAACCAATCAATCCCGAAAACTAATCAGGGAAGCGCCTTAACACAGTGAACCTATAAACAAAATTTGAAGGTAAACGGATATTTCTATGAAGAGATCGCGTTACGTACATACATACATACGTACGTACAGAACCGGCGGGCACATAAGCTCTCAGGCTTTGATAGCCTGTGAGCTAATAATAAAAAGAAAACTGCCCAGTTAAACTGAGGGCATTGAGCTCACAGGCTATTCAAACTAATTGTATATTATACTCTTATTTCAAAGAATCTGAAATAAGAGAAAAATAAAGAAATCAACAAAATATTAAGGGGAGGTCATCCCCCCGTTACCCCCCCCCCTCATAGTTAACTAATGAACCCCTTAAACTAATCAGGGAAGTCTCTAATTACAATGAATATATATAAAAAATTTGAAGAAAATCGGATAATTCTGCATGAAAAACCCATTTATCTAAATTAGGGGGGATTAGCCCCCCCGTTCCCCCCCCCTTTATACTTAACCAATCAATCCCGAAAACTAATCAGGGAAGCGTCTTAACCCAATGAACCTATAAACAAATTTGAAGCAAAAGGGATAATTCTGCATGAAAAACCCATTTATATAAATTAAGGGGGGATTAGCCCCCCGTTCCCCCCCCTTTATACTTAACCAATCAATCCCGAAAACTAATCAGGGAAGCGCCTTAACACAGTGAACCTGTAAACTAAATTTGAAGGAAAACGGAATAATTCTGCATGAAAAACATATTTATATAAATTAAGGGGGGATTACCCCCCCCGTTCTCTCCTTTATACTTAACCAATCAATACCGAAAACTAATCAGGGAAGCGCCTTAACACAGTGAACCTATAAACAAAATTTGAAGGTAAACGGAATAATTCTGCATGAAAAACCCATTTATATAAATTAAGGGGGGGGATCAGCCCCCCTCGTTCCCCCCCCCCCCTTTATACTTAACCAATCAATCCCGAAAACTAATCAGGTAAGAGCCTTAACACAGTAAACCTATAAATAAAATTTGAAGGAAAACGGAATAATTCTGCATGAAAAACCCATTTATATAAATTAAGGGGGGGATTAGCCCCCCGTCCCCCCCCCTTTATACTAAACCAATCAATCGTGAAAACTAATCAGGTAAGCGCCTTAACACAGTGAACCTATAAACAAAATTTGAAGGAAAACGTAATAATTATGCATGAAAAACCCATTTATATAAATTAAGGGGGGGGGATTAGCCCCCCGTTCCCCCCTTTATACTTAACCAATCAATCCCGAAAACTAATCAGGGAAGCGCCTTAACACAGTGAACCTATAAACAAAATTTGAAGGAAAACGGAATAATTCTGCATGAAAAATCCATTTATATAAATTAAGGGGGGGATTAGCCCCCCTCGTTCCCCCCCCCCTTTATACTTAACCAATCAATCCCGAAAATTAATCAGGTAAGCGCCTTAACACAGCAAACCTATAAACAAAATTTGAAGGAAAACGGAATAATTCTGCATGAAAAACCCATTTATATAAATTAAGGGGGGCATTAGCCCCCCGTTCCCCCCCTTTATACTTAACCAATCAATCCCGAAAACTAATCAGGGAAGCGCCTTAACACAGTGACCCTATAAACAAAATTTGAAGGAAAACGGAATAATTCTGCATGAAAAACCCATTTATATAAATTAAGGGGGGGGATTAGCCCCCCGTTCCCCCCTTTATACTTAACCAATCAATCCCGAAAACTAATCAGGGAAGCGCCTTAACACAGTGAACCTATAAACAAAATTTGAAGGTAAACGGATATTTCTATGAAGAGATCGCGTTACGTACATACATACATACGTACGTACAGAACCGGTGGGCACATAAGCTCTCAGGCTTTGATAGCCTGTGAGCTAATAATAAAAAGAAAACTGCCCAGTTAAACTGAGGGCATTGAGCTCACAGGCTATTCAAACTAATTGTATATTATACTCTTATTTCAAAGAATCTGAAATAAGAGAAAAATAAAGAAATCAACAAAATATTAAGGGGAGGTCATCCCCCCGTTACCCCCCCCCCCTCATATTTAACTAATGAACCCCTTAAACTAATCAGGGAAGTCTCTAATTACAATGAATATATATACAAAATTTGAAGAAAATCGGATAATTCTGCATGAAAAACCCATTTATCTAAATTAGGGGGGATTAGCCCCCCCGTTCCCCCCCCCCTTCATACTTAACCAATCAATCCCGAAAACTAATCAGGGAAGCGTCTTAACCCAATGAACCTATAAACAAATTTGAAGCAAAAGGGATAATTCTGCATGAAAAACCCATTTATATAAATTAAGGGGGGGATCAGCCCCCCTCGTTCCCCCGCCTTTATACTTAACCAATCAATCCCGAAAACTAATCAGGGAAGCGCCTTAACACAGTGAACCTGTAAACTAAATTTGAAGGAAAACGGAATAATTCTGCATGAAAAACACATTTATATAAATTAAGGGGGGATTACCCCCCCCCGTTCTCTCCTTTATACTTAACCAATCAATACCGAAAACTAATCAGGGAAGCGCCTTAACACAGTGAACCTATAAACAAAATTTGAAGGTAAACGGAATAATTCTGCATGAAAAACCCATTTATATAAATTAAGGGGGGGATCAGCCCCCCTCGTTCCCCCGCCTTTATACTTAACCAATCAATCCCGAAAACTAATCAGGTAAGAGCCTTAACACAGTAAACCTATAAACAAAATTTGAAGGAAAACGGAATAACTCTGCATGAAAAACCCATTTATATAAATTAAGGGGGGGATTAGCCCCCCGTTCCCCCCCCCCTTTATACTTAACCAATCAATCCCGAAAACTAATCAGGGAAGCGCCTTAACACAGTGAACCTATAAACAAAATTTGAAGGTAAACGGAATAATTCTGCATGAAAAACCCATTTATATAAATTAAGGGGGATTAGCCCCCTCGTTCCCCCCCTTTTTTATACTTAACCAATCAATCCCGAAAACTAATCAGGTAAGCGCCTTAACACAGTGAACCTATAAACAAAATTTGAAGGAAAACGGAATAATTCTGCATGAAAAACCCATTTATATAAATTAAGGGGGGGGCATTAGCCCCCCGTTCCCCCCTTTATACTTAACCAATCAATCCCGAAAACTAATCAGGGAAGCGCCTTAACACAGTGAACGTATAAACAAAATTTGAAGGTAAACGGATATTTCTATGAAGAGTTATCGCGTTACGTACATACATACATACGTACGTACAGAACCGGCGGGCACATAAGCTCTCAGGCTTTGATAGCCTGTGAGCTAATAATAAAAAGAAAACTACCCAGTTAAACTGAGGGCATTGAGCTCACAGGCTATTCACACTAATTGTATATTATACTCTTATTTCAAAGAATCTGAAATAAGAGAAAAATAAAGAAATCAACAAAATATTAAGGGGAGGTCATCCCCCCGTTACCCCCCCCCTCATAGTTAACTAATGAACTCCTTAAACTAATCAGGGAAGTCTCTAATTACAATGAATATATATACAAAATTTGAAGAAAATCGGATAATTCTGCATGAAAAACCCATTTATCTAAATTAGGGGGATTAGCCCCCCCCCCGTTTCCCCCCCCCCCTTTATACTTAACCAATCAATCCCGAAAACTAATCAGGGAAGCGTCTTAACCCAATGAACCTATAAACAAATTTTGAAGCAAAAGGGATAATTCTACATGAAAAACCCATTTATATAAATTAAGGGGGGATTAGCCCCCCGTTCCCCCCCCTTTATACTTAACCAATCAATCCCCAAAACTAATCAGGGAAGCGCCTTAACACAGTGAACCTGTAAAAAAAAAATGAAGGAAAACGGAATAATTCTGCATGAAAAACCCATTTATATAAATTAAGGGGGGATTAGCCCCCCGTTCCCCCCCCCCCTTTATACTTAACCAATCAATCCCGAAAACTAATCAGGGAAGCGCCTTAACACAGTGAACCTATAAACAAAATTTGAAGGTAAACGGAATAATTCTGCATGAAAAACCCATTTATATAAATTAAGGGGGATTAGCCCCCCTCGTTCCCCCCCTTTTTTATACTTAACCAATCAATCCCGAAAACTAATCAGGTAAGCGCCTTAACACAGTGAACCTATAAACAAAATTTGAAGGTAAACGGAATAATTCTGCATGAAAAACCCATTTATATAAATTAAGAGGGGGGGCATTAGCCCCCCGTTCCCCCCTTTATACTTAACCAATCAATCCCGAAAACTAATCAGGGAAGCGCCTTAACACAGTGAACCTATAAACAAAATTTGAAGGTAAACGGATATTTCTATGAAGAGTTATCGCGTTACGTACATACATACATACGTACGTACAGAACCGGCGGGCACATAAGCTCTCAGGTTTTTTTTACCAGCACGACGCATGTCATCAACGGTCCAGCAAGTTGTGCACCATGACACAGTAAGAAGCTTATAATAGCCCCCGGCACTGTTTGTCCGTCCTTGTGTTAAAAAATATTATAAAAAGAAGGGGAAGAAGACAGATGAGAAAGAAGAAGAAGAAGAAGAACTGGAAGGAAAGAGGTGATAAGTATAAAGGATAAGTATGGAAAGTAGACCGTGTACGTTAATGGGAGCTGGTGCACGTTAAATCTGTTCGTGGCTCTAATGTCCTCCAAGTTCTATATAAGCGCTACCTCTGGGGGTGCCAATCCAGATGCAGGTCTCTCATCTGGAATTGGTTCAAAATTAGGAGACTAGTTTCACAGTTATATGGATCATGTCAGCTATATAGAAATAAAAAGCTGCAAAACCGGGCTCTTGGGCCAAACCAACAACAACAACAACAACCAATTATGGTTTAGTCAGTTAACGGCAATAGTACATATTTTAAATTACAAATTGTTAATTATTTAACAACCTTTCATGGGCCCAATGGACGGGTAGCCAAGTCAATTAGCACAATAAAAGTAAATTAATTTCAATAATGTAGTTAAAGTGTAATTCAGAATAAGTTCAGTTTAAAATGTAACATTCTTCTCTTCCAGGTTCCCCTTGCAGTTCCTCGTGCTGCCGGTTGGGACGAGCCAATGGCTGGCCCCAACTGGTAGCACAAGGGGTTTTTTTTTAGCAGCAGTTTTTTTATTCATTTTATTTTTGACTGTTCGCCTCTTTATTAGGTGCAATTGGACATTGTCCGCAAAAGCTACCGGACCCGCTCTAATGGGACAGCCCACGGAGCCAGTTTTTACCAGGTGGGGTACGGTAGAAAGGCGCAGTCCCGTCAGCCCCCGCAGCGTTTTCGTCTGCCTTGCAACTCGGCCCAAAAATTTTCACCGATGGTACGACTTAGCTATTGGCTGATTATATTTTCATTTCAGTGGTTTCATTATCTAGTTAATTTCTTTATTTAGTTTCCCTCAAAATTCTCTCCCCTTTTTCAAGCTAAGTTCAGTACCAACGTTTCGGCACTAAATTGTCCAGCCCCATTTCAACTGTCATGACGAGTACGTGGTGTGCGGCGTCAGATCTCAGAACATTTAAATTTAGGAGTGAACAACACAGAAAAATCCGGACTCAGTTGATTGGCCGAACTGGGTACTTGTCTTTGTGGACCGCCCCAATAGGGCGATCAGGCGAATTTCGCCCCAATGACCAGGCACTCAAACCCGTCAAACTGGGTCGAATCCCGGTAGGTAGGGGCCTGGTCAGTGGTCTCCAAGCTCTCAGGTTTTGATAGCCTGTGAGCTAAAAAGCTAAGCATTTGTTTCCAGCTAATAATTCATAACGAAATTAAAACTTCATTAAGCAATAAATAAAATAGTACAAATAAAACACAAATGTAAAAAGACATGTAATCGAAATAAGCGCTTAAAACAACTCAAATTATCAGAATTAAAAAAAAAACTAAAAATCAGAATAAATTAAGTAATTTTTAGCGATTTCTGGGGCTTTTAACTTCTGGCATGAGGTCAATACGAAATTACCACTTTTAATAAATTTCATAACTTTATTTGAATACATAATTGATATGTTTCATATAAAAATGTTTTTTGGTGTTGCTAGGGGGATAGTCTAAAAAAATATATTAAATGTAATAATCTATTAGAATTTTCAATAAACAAATAAATGGTTTTCACATATATTCTCTATCCGCGGAAGCCGGGGTTGGATGCCCTAGTTGTTGATAATGGTCAAATTGAAATAAGTATTTGCATGAAAATTTCCAAATTTACAAAATACGTATACTTCAGATTATATATATTGTATTGAAATGTAAAAAATGAGTTGCATTTAACATGTAATTGTTAAGAACAAAAATAAATCTGACGTCGAGATATTGTTTCCTACATTATTGCACGGATAATTGCTTATTGCATGCTAGTAGGCGTAATTTAGTAAGAGTGATTTGATGCAACAGAATGTTTTTTGTGTGACAACCCTTTATTATTATACAGACTCAATTTAAAACATAATGTTTTGATAACGGTCATCTTGACGCGCAATAGAGGGGCATATATGAAAAATTTGGTACTTCTCTATTATCCCGTCGACCATTTTTCGTAACAAAAAACTATCGTCAAACTGTAAGATTAAACGCCAAAAATGCAGTCCAATTTACTTGATGTCAGAAACATTATATGTGTTTGTTATGTCATCAAATGGTCTTTAATTCGACATTTGCGTGTATTTTTCATTATGTTTTACTGACTTATTAGTTATTTCATTAATTAAAATAAAAATTGTGCTCTTAAATTCTTATATTTTATTTATTTATTTATTTTGATATTCCAATGGCAACGTTCTCCCGTTTATTTGGCGTTACAGTTTGGTGATAGTTTTTTGTTATGAAAAGTGGTCGACGGGATAATAGAGAAGTACCAAAAATTTTCATCTCAAGACAAAGAACTGCATAGCATACCACGGGGTTATTCTCAAAACATAAATTAGTACATTATGAACTTTGGCAAATTTCGCCAACTTTTACGAAAGTAACAGCATTGAAAGTAAAATAAGTTTAAAACAAACTGAAAAATACACAAAACACAACTTCTTAATCCCAACGAAATCTACACGTAACTATCCACAAAAAGTGTCCTTTCAACATTTTTTTATGTCAAAATCAGAGCATGTTTTTAAACTGTGTATGTTTGTATATTCCATACGTTGTAACGAATTGTATAATTTCCTTTGTTAGAAGCCGGTAAAAATAGTTTCCGAGCACATCTAATTCCTTCTTATTATTATGTTTGTTTTGATAGATATGAAAGCAGATCTCAAAGTTTTTGAACTTAAGAAACATACTTTAGATTATAAATAAAGAGATCATTAATAAAAATTGAAGAAATTTTAGTTTTATCTATTGAGTTGAGTTCTTTGCGTCCCCTCCAGTAGTAAGTTTTGTAACGCTACTTATACTTAACACTTAGGCCGATGACCCTCCAATTCAACGTTGTGATACCTAACATAATTGCCATGGATCGGGTAAAAATATCTGACACAAATCGAGGAGTAATTATAGATCCTAAATTGAGAGATATATCACAGACTTATGTTAAAAAGTAGCCGGAAATCAATTTACCCTCTTTTTTACGCTTTAAAGATCATAATTAACGTTAAAACGTACGTGGAATTCAATTTCAGTTTTCTTTTCATGCTTTAAACATTATAAATGACCGCTTATGTTAAAACGTACGCAGGTTTCAATTTATATTTTTTAATAGTTTTCAATTGCATTTTTACTATACAGCTTTGAATAAGTTAGCTCAAAAGGTGTTTGCTATGAAAGATTCAGGTTTTATTAATGTTGTGGCAGTTTTTTGACAGCTATGAACTTTACCAAAGCTATTGAAGATATGTTGTGTCTTTACTAAACAAAAAAGGGTGGTGTTAATGGCAACTGGTCTATCGCATAGAAGTTGAATTTTTGAGAAATTCACCGTCGACGATCACTCTGCAAAGGTCACACTATATACATTGTTTCATTGTCAAAGCATTGAAACTAAAATTGGTTAGTGCCAGTGACAGCATTGTCTATCGCAGGGCTGTCCAACCTTTCAGTAAGCCCGGTCGTACGTCTATTGGTAGCAGATAATGCAGGGTGCACCACTGTTGGGACCAAATGATAAAGGGCTCACCTTAGTTGGTAGAAAAAAATGAAATGCGTCATAATTCACGAGATTGAAAACATGCAGCAATATCATCTCGCCGTAGTAGCGGAAGCAATACACAAGCATCTACATACAGAGTGATTATAAAAAAAAACTATCCCGATATATGAGACCCTAGTTATCATACCGTTCACACAAAATGAATAAATTTTTGGTTTAAATTATTTTGAAGTATGCGCTCTAGAATCATACGAAAAAAACAGTTAAACGCCAACAGTTATGGTTACAGTGACAAAATTTCAAAAAATTCAAATAGTAACACCTACTTATATTTTTATTGGAATGTGATCTTCGTAGTGAAAAACCATAAAAAGCGTTGGAACGATACCTGCAGCATGAAATTCGCCGGAGTTAGACACACTAAAAAGAAAAGAGAAAACAACTGTGGCGCAACCAGAGCACGACTTTCTTTTCTAATAACGTCACATCTCTAACAAAAAAACCCCAAAACTTAACATCAATCCAAAGTACATTCCTACTACAACTGTCAAGAGGTTATAAAACCATCTCAACCGATGCACTAAATGTAATTACAGGTACATCACCCATTACCTTAACATTAGAATATGAATACAACAAGAGCAAAATCTACACCTTTCATATAGACAAACAATAGAACAGCATTTTCCATCCAAAAGCATCGAACGAATAGTCGATATTTGGCAGTTGCATCCAGCAGAAGAAACTTTACACTTAGAAGTAAATACAGATCGTAACACGTACACACCATCCACACTGCCAACAATTTTTACTGATGGATCTCGAACAGCAACCGGCGTGGCATCAGCTTACTGTGTCACGGAAGGTGCCTCGATAATTCACCATTTTGCCTGCAGACTGGACGAAAACAACACGGTATATCAAGCCGAGGTATATTCCATCCTTCAAGCACTCGAATGGATCCACGCACAAACAGGCACAAACCTGCACTTGATATATAGTGACAGTCTGTCTAGTCTGCAGGCAGTTAATTCCCACAGAACCAAACACCCACTAGTTCTTGATATAAAGAAAAGGCTATTAACTCACGTAAGCCAAGCTCGAATTAGTCATGTGCCCGCTCACAAGGGCATGTTTGGCAATGGGTTGGCAGGCACTCTAGCAATAGAAGCCACAGAAAACCCATCATCGATCACCACCTTCCACTCCCATCTAGCTACATCAAACGATCATTAAAAACAAATATTTTAAAAGACTGGCAAGTACATTGGACAACCTCAACAAAAAGCCGACATACTCGTACGCTAATTCCAAAGTCTCCTACACACTATTTTACCTCACCCCTCACACTACAGATTTTCTTAATGGTCATGGACCCCGTTCCGCCAGTATCTACACAAATCCAAACATGCATCTTCATACCGATGTGACTGCGGTGAACAAGGTATAGAGTCACAGCCGTATTTTCACTGCACACTGACAAGTCAATGGCATCTCAGGTGCACTCAAGACCCTCCAAAAACTTGGCTCACTCCTCAATCTCCCATTTCTAAATAGGAAACTAAAAAGCGTATTTGACCACCTAACTTAGTTTACAAATTTAACTTAGGGAGCCCGTCTGTCAGATCAGAATTTTTCAAATATCTGTCTTTCGTCGTGCCCACACAGCTCTGGAAGAGAAACGCGCGCTTGTCGCGAAAGAGTTTTTCGACTCAAAAGTTTCCACCACCGACTGATGCCCGTAACTGCACAGTGTTGCGCCGGAAAATCTGTTTTTCAGAAGTGATGGACCACTCTTGTAAAAGCCTTAAGCTGTCCCTATCACTTGCTCGTTATTGGGGCTCCCCTGGCGGATCCGGCCGATTTCCTTTCTTTCTTATGTTTATCTTTTGTCGCTCATTGTCGCGTTTTTTGGCGACTTCAGCTGACGCTGAACACTAAGTTTTTAAAAACCTTAATAAAGGGTCCTGGAGGGATACTATGCTCTACAGACTTGGTCGCGACAGCAGTTTTTTTTTTGGCCATATAAAACCGAAAAACACCTCAGCCGATGATAAATTAATGGCAACCTGGTTACAGAAGATAGCCACAAGCTGTTTATTTATACGTTAATCTTCCATAATCTTTTTTTAAAAAAATAGTAAATTAGCGTGTTTTTAGAGCCTGTGGTATCTGAACGGATATTGGTGAACATAGCTTTTAGGGAGCAGAGCCCCATAGTAGTATGTTAAAAATAATTTCACTTACTTAATTTAATAAAACAAATCATTTAATTACGTGACGAATAATGACAAGCAGTTAAATGTTGAACATATTCTAATTCTAAGGAAGTATGACAACATTTGTAGAAATATTATTTTATGGAATGGAACAATAGAAATCTGCATTTGGGTTATGTTGATTTTTTTTAAAGTTCAAAATATTATTCATGAATATTTCTGTGGTTTTAATACATGAAAACTTACCACGAAAGAATATGTTTATAGTTATTAAAAACTAGATATATTACTTTATCAACAGTGAAAGACAAACATGAAATTGGTTTAATTATTTCTGAAAGCAGTAATAAACTCGTTTCATTCGACTAGATTGTGTTTTTAACGCAAAATCTTAAGATTGTTTATTTTATGAATCCAAATTCTTCACTTATTTCTAAGATAATAAAAGTCTTACAAATGTTTTAAGGATAGGATAGGTCAATATAAAATGAATATTTATTTTAGATTTTGTTTCGTATCTAGAAAAATTAAGCAGATGGTTAGTTTAGTTATTATTGAAATAAATATTATTTTAACTTTTACGTTCTGTAAATTATAAACGTAATATTCAACTGCTATTTTTCTTTCTATATTAATATTTTGGAAGCTAATAAATATACTACAGATGATTTCAAAATTAAGTTAATGTTATAAACAATATCATATTTAAAAAAGGTAGCTTATTTTAAAAACTAAATTTACCACCTTATAGAATATTTTTAAATAATTGACAGTATTTGTAGCTTAAAAAAAAAATCATAAATATTTAAAAAAAAAAAAAAATATAAGAGACACTGCATACAATTGTTTAATGCATACATTTAAATTCATTTGAGCATGAAACTTCGAATTCATCTATATTTTATATAAGAAATGTTTTTATTTGCTACTAACAGACTCGCCAGGCGTTGCCCGGTCCATTGATTATTACCGTAAACAATACTAAAATCAGTGTTGAATGATTTTATATTTTTAAACGAAACTCTTGCTAAACAAACATAATCTAGGGGGAACAATTCCTACGGCACTGTGCATATACACCCTCAAGTTTGTACGATTTTATATTTTTAAACGAAAATCTATCCAAAAAAACCTACAGAAAGGGCGGCATTGCCTTTGGCAGCATAAACAGGGCGTCCTACACAACCTTCGGTCTCTTTTGATTTTTATAGTAAAAAAAATCATTTCAAGCGAGCATAATGTTGTTGGTTTCACTGCCTTCAGCAACTTGCACCCTCGAATTTCTATGATTTTATATTAAACAAGTAATATAAAAACTTTCTTTTAAAGTCAATTCCTACTTAGGTCAGATAGAAATTTTTTTCCAGCGATCTACACGCTTCGCCACTGACGGTATTTATTCCTAAATTTATATCCTGCTAAATATCTTACATAAGAGAAATTTTTGAAATGTATTAAAAATTAAATAAAAAATAAATAGCTAAAATACCAAAAATTAATAGCTCGAAAAGTATTTCTCACAAAAATGTTAGACAAACTGCGTTAGAAAGGTAAAAAAATGATGAAAAAATGAAAGGTAATCTAATGATTATGCCGTTTTTCAAATATTGAATTTCAAAAATTACCAAACTTCACAATAAAGTGCCATAGCGATATTACAGTTAGCGATAATACAGTTTTTTTCAAATATTAATTAATTAATTAAATTTTATTCTTTAATTTTAGTTTTATACTTTATTTCTGTTCAAAAGTATAGACTCACTCCACATTTATAGTCTCCTTCGCCCGCGAGCCGCCTGATCTTCATCCGTGAACAGCCCCATTAACTTTTTACGTGTGAAGGTGGGGCTATAAATATGGAGCGAGTCTATACTTTTGAACAGAAATGAAATATAAAATTAAAATTAATTAATTAAGTTTAATTAATGAATTAATATTTGAAAAAACTGTATTAACATCAATTGTCATCCAGTACAAGTTTAAAAAATTTTATTTGAACTTGAATGGATGAATAGAAAATATTTTATTAACGATTGGAAATTCCAACAAGATATATATAGAGAGAGTCTGAGCTAATAGTAGGAATTTAAAAAAAAATCGATTCAAACGAGTCTATATTTGGGTGCCCAAATGCCTTCGGCAGCGTTCACGAGGCTTGTAAGGGGAACAATAATCTAGGGGGAACAATAATCTAGGGGGAACAATAATCTAGGGGAAACAATTCCTTCGTCAGTCTATATCCTCAAGTTTGTACGATTTTATATTTTTAAACGAAAATCCTTCCGAACGAACCTACAGACAGGGGGGGGGGGGGGTCATTGAATTTGGCAGCATAAGCACTGTCCTACGAAACATTCTGTCTCTTTTGAGTTTTAAATTTAAAAAAATCATTTCAAGCGAACATAATGTTGTTGGTTTCACTGCCTTCAGCTACTTACACCATTGAATTTCTATGATTTTATATAAAAAAAATCGATTCAAACAAACTTACAATTGGGTGCCCAAATGCCTTTGACAACGTTCGCGGGACGTGCTACGCATGCCCGGTGACCGTGTTGTGTTGCCGAAGAACGCAATTCATTTGGTGACGTCTGCTTCCTTGGACGAATGGGGCTATGAATATTTTTCCCTTCTCTTATTCCAATGTCAAATTAAATGATTCGTCTTTTTTGAAAATATCATACATTTAGTGAAGAATCACACAAATAGAAATTAGAAAATTAAATTCCTGCTAGGCGTTAGTTTCATTTAAGGTTAACAGTCACAAAATTTACAGCTTAGACACCGGCGGACAAGTTTGTCACAAAACAAATATGAAAGTTTATCTAATACAAAAATAACAAAGGTGAATTTAAAAAGGTTCAGTATGTTCATATGTATATATATTGAGAAAATGGCGTTAACAAAAAGATTCGATCACCCTCTCAACCATGGATTAGCTGGAATTTAAAGGAATTCATAGAACATATTTTTTGAACGAAAAAAATCGCACAAACGTTTGATTATGTGTATGTACTTACTCCCAATTTTAAAAAAAATAGTAGTTTGATGATATTTCCGAGAAGAATTCTTCAATAAGAATATTTGATATAGGTTTTCTTATAATTTCATCCATGATTTTCCAATAAAAATACTTAATTAAGAATGTTTGATAAAGATTTTCTACTGAGTTGCCTAAAAAAATATTAGCACAGAAATTAAAAATTACTGCTATTATTGTTTGAATAATAATTCTTTAGTATCGCCTAAATGTACAGAATGAAATAACAAACATATCCCTTACAAAAAAGAATATTGAGCGATGCTGTATTTTTTATGTTAAATGTGTATTAAATAGTTTTCATTGCAAAAAGTAAAAAGCTAGCTATTGCAGCCGTTCGGTGGAAAGCAATTCCGGAAAATTTCTGTATATTTTCATCGATCATGACCCCTAGACCTCAAAACCACCCGTTGAAATGTTGATTTATATATATATATATATATATATATATATGTGTGTGTGTGTGTGTGTGTGTGATCTATGTCATACGATAGCACTCGTATTTAAAAAACAATTTCGATAAAACGAATTGTGTGTTTTAAGCTCCCCAATGTCCCGACATAGTTCGTTGACAAGCTTGGTGCGCCATCTTGTTTCAAAATGGCGGCCACTAAACGATTTAAAGCTAAAACAATGTACAAAAAATTTCGAAATTCTAATTTATTTTTGTTTAAGCGTCAGGCCTGGATGCAAGGATTCCGGAGCATGTTATGTTTTTCCTCTATCTTAAAAAATGGCTGAGATAGAGCAGTTTGAAATTCTACGGTAGCTGACATTTTGAAACAAGACAGCAGATTACTTTAAAACCAACGATTAATTTATGAGTTTTAGTAAACGTCATTTCTCGCAAATTATTATCTTTCATTGTTGAAATCAGTTTCCCAATCATACGCATAAAACTATATATTCATATCCGTTAGCCTCAATTTCTCGCCAAGCTTGACAGCATTTGGCGAAATATCTCCATAAATGGCGCCAACATGGTTATAGCTGACTAATTTGTATATTTCTTATTCAAATTCAATATTAACGAATCGTCTGTAAACGGGTTCTTCACATTTTAGCTTGGTGTTTTTAAGTAACATTACATAAAGTTTTAAAACGAAGATACAGAAAAGCTCCCTTTTTCTCCCAGTACAGCCGAAAGTATTTTTTACTTACCCATCATACGTAGTATAGGGTAAGTCTTGTAATCGTTTTGAAAATTGATTTTTTTTTTTTGACGGATTTACACGTTTCAGACACTGGAGATTCCGAAAAACATACTTTTAGAAAAAAAAATTGTCGTCCGTCTGTGTGTCTGTATGTCTGTGTGTCTGTAAACACTATATCTCCCGAAAAACTTGAGATACAGACTTGAAATTTGGTATATACTTAGTATGTAATAATGGGAAGAAGCTTATTGAATTTCAGTAACCTCGATTTACCAGAACTATTTTTTTCGGACTCTCGAAATATTCGTTCTGATAAAAGGTACATAAAAATTTTCGAAATTGTTTATTTTAAGGAATGAATACAAAAGACTAAAAAAACATAAATTTTGCATAAAGCATGAAGTCGATCGGATAATGAGTTGCCGAGATATTTGTAATCCTATTTCCACACTCTTCGATTTTTCATGACCCTGTATTTCATCCAAATTTCAATTAAAAAATATATTTTAATTGGAAATGAGACGCTTAATCAAAAGCAATAAACCGCTAGTTAATAGGATTATTGTTTTTGGAGTTATAAGGAAGTTACTTTTAAGTAATTCAGTAATCGAGCCTTTAAAGTTTATGACGTCATCAAGCCACGATTTTATTCGAATTGCAATGCATTTTATAAGTAGTTTACACATTTTTTATTTTAATATTTTACATTTTGCATATCCATGATGGATAAGTATTACAGTGGCCCCCAACGACTAGGGTAATTTTTATATATATCAAAATAGTCAATAATGTGATTAGTATCTACGCAAGCACTTTAGGATTATCAAAATATACATATATTCTCAATGTAAGAAAATAAATCTTCAAATTATCTTAAATGAATGAGAATAACCCCATCTACGATTGCTAAATTTTCATGCATTGAATAATTAATAGATACGAGGCACTTCAAGGAAAACAGTCTTTGTGAACGACATAATAAATATATATAATTTTATTTTATGAAATAAAACGCAAACTCAAAATTTCTCGGAAATATAAAACATGCTAAAAATATCGTCATTAAAGATAAAAACCGAAATGTACACATTAACAGCAGTCTCGGAGTCCTGCATAAATGATAAACATTTATTTTCAATAAGCGAAATCCTGATCATTAATGACTTACATTTAAATCTCGTGATTGGAATCCTAAGTATTAACCCCTATTAATCTTTCAATTCAATTCGTGCATTCCGATAAGCTGTGAATAATATTTCAAGAAGAGAAAAAACTATTCAAATGTCCTCTACCATTTTTAGTTTTATTTATTCCCTTCAAAGCTAATTTCAAACAATATTGATCAGTCGAAGTACGAGAATTCGTATTTAAAAGAGGACAATTTGGTAAGGTAATTTATGTATTGCTTGAAGATAAGCAAATACAGAACTTGTTCGCATGTTTTAGAAAAATACTGATCTTTGAAAATTAGTTTTTTGCAGGTAATTTCTATCATTTAATTGGATTTCTTGATCTTGTCGTTTCGTAGCCCTACATAAATGATAAACATTTATTTTCGATAAGCGAAATCCTGAACATTAGTGACTTACATTTAAATCTCGTGATTGGAATTCTGAGTATTACCCCCTATTAATCTTTCAATTCAATTCGTGCATTCCGATAAGCTGTGAATAATATTTCAAGAAGAGAAATAAAATATTCAAATGTCCTCTACCATTTTTAGTTTTATTTATTCCCTTCAAAGCTAATTTCAAAAAATATTGATCAGTCGAAGTACGAGAGTTCTTATTTAAAGGAGGGCAATTTGGTAAGGTATTTTATGTATTGCTTGACGATAAGCAAATACAGAACTTGTTCGCATGTTTTAGAAAAATGCTAAATACTGATGTATTGAAAATAAGGTTTTTGAAGGTAATTTCTATGATTTAATTGGATTTCTTGATCTTGTAGTTTCGTAGCCCTACATAAATTATAAGCATTTATTTTCGATAAGCGAAATCCTGAACATTAATGACTTACATTTAAATCTCGTGATTGGAATCCTAAGTATTACCCCCTATTAATCTTTCAGTTCAATTCGTGTATTCCGATAAGCTGTGAATAATATTTCAAGAAGAGAAAAAAATATTCAAATGTCCTCTACCATTTTTAGTTTTATTTATTCCCTTCAAAGCTAATTTCAAACAATATTGATCAGTCGAAGTACGAGAATTCGTATTTAAAGGGGGGCAATTTCGTAAGGTAATTTATGTATTGCTTGAAGATAAGCAAATGATTGGAATTTTAAGTATTATTCCCCTATTAATCTTTCAATTCAATTCGTTCATTCCGATAAGCTGTGAATAATATTTCCAGAAGAGAAAAATAATTCAAATATCCTTATGGTGTTGGAAAACTACGTGTTTAAAAGTACATTGCGTGAAGAATAATCCTAGTCCGATGTGCATCCACTGAAATTAACATAAAAAGGCAGTAGGCTGTAGAATTAAATGCTCTGAAAAGATTCTTTACGATATTAGTTTATTAAACTTTAAATTATAAGCGTACGATTACAAAGTACGTACATAAAGGGATGGGATGGTGCCCGAAGGCATTGTTTAGCAGTGAAAGCTTACATTATTAACTTCTTATCCGAGGCCGTGCGAGAGAGTGATTGAGCCCTCCGACACATGTCGATTTTCGAGCCATACACATATTGGCAACATGAAATTGGCGAAAGAGCATATGAAAATGAATGATGTCATATAAGCTAAAAATTATCAGTTACGCATTAGGCAATTAGGAGAATTTTTGAATTACAGGACAGGGGTACCAGAATAGCAGTCCTAAAAAGTGAGCCAACAAGAATGTGAATGCCAAAAGTACGTTGAGAGCAAAGTTTTGGGAATCTAGCTGAAGTAGTCAAAACAACTCTCATGTACTGGAAAATGTTTAGGATTTTACCGAAAAGGCTAAACTCAAAAATTAAGCAGACACAGACATTTCTAACGAACGTTGGACGGAATGAGAAATAAAATGCAAACCGAATACAAAGTCAATCTTTATCTCTTTTCTTTTTTTTTGGATATCTAGTGAGGGTGATTAATCGTTTAAATGAATTCTATCTATGTGAGAAAGTTTTATTGATAAAGGGTATATGTTAAAGATATTTTCTTTTAATGGAGGAAAATTACGGCGGGAGCTGAAATAAAAGTTAGGATAAAATGACTAAGTATTTAAAAGTTAGTTTAAACTGAAAATTAAAGAAAGGGATTAATTTAAGAAAAATATATGTGATACCACATCACATATATCTCCCCTTAAACCGACAAAAAAATTAGAATTGAGGACGAAAAAAAATTTTTCTTCATATGCTCTTACGACTACACCAATTATAGCAGATACATGTAAATAAAACTAAACATGACAAAAAAAGCAAACAGCAATTGAAGATCTCTCTTAGCAGGCATACATCCAAAAATAAAAGTATATCATGATATAATTATATTGGTACCATAAATTTGTCATACAGGTGACATCATATATTGTTTCTATTTAGAAACAGCTGCAGCAATTTTAATAAAATTCGGGATCACTTTTTCAATTTGCCTTAGTGAGACGTTGACCTGTATCAAATTGTGCACATACAAATAAAACAAACATTAGGCCTATGTTTACAGGTCAGTTACCAGCTGGCATTAATTTAAAAATATGCTTGTATTATAATAAGCATTAAATGTAGCTAAATATGGGTATTGATCAATACTATAATCATTATAAAATACTGGAGTAATATGATATATATAACATATATAATATACGGGTAAACAGAAATACAGCATAAATTTACCCCCTATTAATCTTTCAATTCAATTCGTGAATTTCGATAAGCTGTGAATAATATTTCAAAAGAGCAAAAAATATTAAAATTTCTTCTACCATTTTTAGTTTTATTTATTCCTTTCAAAGCTAATTTCAAACAATATTGATTAGTCGAAATACGAGAATTCGTATTTGAAGGAGAGCAGTTTGGTAAGGTATTTAAGCTAAACAGAACTTGTTCGCATGTTTTAAAAAAATATTGATGCATTGAAAATAAGTTTTTTGCAGGTAATTTCTATATTTTAATTGGATTTCTTGGTCTTGTCGTTCCGTAGCCCTACGTAAATGATAAGAATTAAATTTCAATAAGCGAAATCCTGAACATTAATGACTTACACTTAAGCTGCGAATAATATTTCATAAAAGCAAAAAATATTCAAATTTCTTCTACCATTTTTAGTTTTATTTATTCCGTTCAAAGCTAATTTCAAACAATATTGATTAGTCGAAGTACGAGAATTCGTATTTAAACGAGGGCAATTTGGTAAGATATACCATACACTATTTCTCTTGTCAACATCCCTTTTCCTACACAAATACAAAACGCAGAACGATAAATGATATATCATATGAAAGGATTTTGAATAGGTTTTTTACATAGTTAAAACATGTTTTTTGATTAAAAATTGCAGTTAATTAAAAATTAAATCGGCATTGTTTTCATAAAAGAAATGAAAGGTTTTTCTCAAATCATTGTTGCCACAAAAATATAATACCGTAAAAATAATTATAAAAAAAAGCACAATAAAGATAAATTGAGGCATTGTTGCTGCACGGGTTTATTTTTTATTCATGATTAAAAGCAAAATTGTAATTCAAAGGCTAAATTTACTTTTCTTTATTCCCTGTTTTTTTTTCCAAAACAGATGCTATTTTCTAAAGCAGTTAAAGTACGATTGACATTTACTTTTTGTCTTTCAAATCTGCGATCAGTATTGAGTGTGACTTTGATACAATAAATTTATTCATAGTCTGGCTTGACTAATGTTGTTTTCAGATATTTTTAGTCTTTAATTTTCTTTTAGAGATGCTGTATCAACTGCATACAGTACAACAAAAGATGGAGCACTCGCTTTGACACATGTCACAGGCGTCGGACCCCTCATGCGCCACATACAGAAAACTATATACACACACCCGAAAAGCCCTAGACATAGTTTATAGCCTCAAATCACAACCAGCGAAGTTATCAAATTATAGTCATCATTTGCCTCACACACATCAACCACAACATGCACAAAACAACCATTCATTACACAAACGTAACTTAAGCTTCTCAGACACACACGCACACACATTGCAGGATGATTTGGCCTCCTCCAACACCAGTCAAGCAAGCTGGGGAAACTCATGGCTCCCCTACTTCAACCCGAGCCGGTACCATCCTTTCAATCTCAACAACTCGTTACAGCATTCCTGGCCTCATGCTCAGTACTCCATGTCCAGCTACTAGCAACTACCCATCCCCGCCTACAGTCACCTCCTCATCAACAGTCTCTCACCTTTGAGCTCCTCACCTCTCACGCCATCCCTCACAGCCTCACACTCAATGCTCCAGTCCCTCTTCCACAGCTGCATCATGAACTGTTCAACTTGGCACAGTCGCTTCAGTCTGTCGCTGCCTGGCGCGAGGTGACGCTGGTCACAGCGACGGACATACTTCATGTCACTCCCCTTCATTCTTTTACTGCTCCAAGTTCCTGCCCTCTGTCACGTGGGGCTGTGGCCCGGCAGGACCGGCCTCCTGGCCTAGTATGTACCACCATCAGTTATTATCATTAAGATAGTATCACCTTAGCATATCTATTTCCACCCCGCCCCCTGTCGCGTTTTCTGGCGGGTTCAGCTCCAGCTGAAATATGTATTTTTTTAAGACCTTAATAAAGAGACCGGGAGGGACATCTATGCTCTACAGATATGGTTCCCAGTCTGAGCAGTCCCTCTTAGGCATTCAAAATTTTCTTTTAGAAAAATAAACCTGCATCTAAAAAATATTAGATATTGCTGAAACATATTAGACTGCAGTGCGAAATTTTCATACAGATCCACTGGTTTTATGTATTGCTTGAAAATAAGCAAATAGAGGACTTGTTCGCATGTTTTAAAAAATATATTAATGCATTGAAAATAAGTTTTTTGAAGGCAATTTCTATGTTTTAATTAGTTTTCTTAACTATCATTTTACCAATTTTATAAAGAAATATAATATTTTATAGGGTTCCGTACTTAAAAATCAAAAACGGAACCATTATAAGATCACTTATAAGATCTGTGCCTGTCCGTCTGTCTGTCACATCTCTTTTTCTCGTAAAGTATGGAACGCGAAATGTTCAAACTTGGGAAAGTTATAAAGTCTTTTTACCCACATATTTTCAGATTATTAGCCCCCAATAAATATGTTCAGGAAAAATCTAGGGGGCTGATTAACTTATTTGAAAAAAAGTTTTCTTTTGTATATCGTGTCAAAGATCTCGTAATAACGAACTCAAAAATATAATTTGTTTAAATTTTAGGTATTATATTTTCAGAGAAATTGTGGAAAATGCACTGCAAAAGTATGCCCCCCCCCCTCTCTTTCCGAATCTATTGAAACTAAAATTATGAAAAAATTAGGAATAGTAGGAGTTTATTAATTAATAAAAAATAATGTTCGGAACCCTTTGAGCGCGAGTTATACTCACACTTGGCTGATTTATTTTATTTTTATTTTACATTTTCATGTCATTTTCACATCAACACATAAGTATTCTGTACTTAACATAATTTGGAGCACCTTAAACTTTATCTCTCATTTTGTATGTCAGGAGTAATAAACTTAAAATTATTCAGAAATAAACATCATACCGTTACAAATCTGCAGAAAACTGCACAGTCATTCGAACGTTTTTAAAGATAACGACAACGTAACCATATTATTAAGCGTATCTGACCATATTATAGACAAAATAAAGTTAAATTATGGCTATGTAATCGTTTTCTATAAAAACGGTCAAATGATTGAACAGTTTGCTACTATTTTTTAACAATGCATGCTCAGGACAACAAAATTAAAGTTAAAACAGAAATATGTATTATGATATGTATTGAAACTTAATATAAATATTAAGCAATTATTCATGATAAGGAAAACTCGAAAAACCCACATTTAAATCTTCCATGTTGCATTTAAACGACTATACTCTTTCAGTATACCAATTCTGATAAGTTTTAAATGGTACTTAAAGTTAAAAGAAATAAAAATTTTCTTTATGCTTTTTTGTTTTATCTATTTCTTTAAAATCTAATTTTAAATTTTATTCGTTAATAACAATGACTAGAATTCATATTCAAATGAGGGCATTTCGGCGTTAGATTTTATAGTTTGATTGGAAATAACGTAGAATTCTTCATACTTTTTTATGAAGGGAAGGACCATCTAAAAATTATTCAAAAACATGCAACATACCAAGAAAATTGTCATTCAAAATAACAAGTTGGAAATTGTACGTCAAACGTGACAAATGAGGAACATTGATCCACACAGACTGGAGCGGTCCACCTTACTTTTGTTCTCATCGAAACACATTTATCGTTGTTAGCGACCATGTTCTGTTTCTTTCACTAACGGACCTTATTTCACATAGAACATTCCAACTAGCCAATCAAATTTGAAGACATAGATATGTGTCATCCCTGGATCAAGATCTGTCTACACTGTAAAAAATGACCTATATTTTTTATTTTATGAAAATATACTATAACCACGAACGAAAATATAGTATAATCTTCTGAGTTATCCGAAATTCCGAATAGCGTGTTCCATTGTCTTTTGAATCCCCAGAAACCCATACATTTCCAAAATTTAAAGAATAATTTATAAAAACAAAGTATTTTTCGCTGCCCGTATTTTTCAGAAACCTTTCCGAAGGGTTTTTATAGTGTATTAATTAGTGTCCTCAGTCTGGAATACCTGTTTTTCAAATGCTATCAATTTTCAAGTAAACATTTTCATGCTCAAAAAATATGTTTAACAGACAAACATGCAAAATTAACAGCGTTAACAATAGCATTAAAATTAAGATTATTTCTTTACTCTTTCATGTATAAATGAACTTATGCGGCTGAAAACGTTTACTTGAGAATGGATGACATTCGAAAAACAGGTATTGTTCATGTTATGTCTTTCGGTATAAATATTGCTGAGGACAGTAATTAATGCACTATAAAAACCCTTCGAAAACGTTTCTGAAAAATACGGGCAGCGAAAAATACTTTGTTTTTATAAATAATTCTTTAAATTTTGGAAATGTATGGGTTTCTGGGGATTCAAAAGACAATGGAACATGCTATTTGGAATTTCGGCTAACTCAGAAGATTATATTATATTTTCGTTCGTGGCTATAGTATATTTTCATAAAATAAGAAACATCGGTCATTTTTTACAGTGTATAGCGATGAAAGTCTTGAAATAGAGGAACTTCGAGTATTATGGAATAATATTTATGTTTGCGGCAATATCACAATTCCATATTGTTTTAAAGATGAAAAGCGAATACAATCAGAAAGTTCCACTATATGTGATTAGTTATTTGTAGACAAAAATCATTTTACGAAATTCCATTACATGCAAACAAAGAATAATAATGAAAAAAATTTTAGAGGCTATAATGAGATAGTCAGTAACTATGGAATAGGTGGTTAAAAACGAAGAAAATGAACAAAAATTGGCAAAAACACAGATGTAGCGCTATCACGAGAGCATGATGAAAATCGAGTGTCTAGATATCAAATAGAACATTCCAACCAGCCAATCAAATTTGAAGACATAGATATGTGTCATCCCTGGATCAATATCTGTCTATAGCGAAAAAAGTCTTGAAATAGAGGAACTTCGAGTATTATGGAATACTATTTACGTTTGGGGCAATATCACAGTTCGATATTGTTTTAAACATGAAAACCGAATACAATCAGAAACTTCAACTATATGCGATTAGTTACTTGTAGACAAAAATCATTTTATGAAATTTCATCACATGCAAACAAACAATAATAATGAAAAAAATTTTTAGAGGCTATAATGAGATAGTCAGTAAATATGGAATAGGTGGTTAAAAACGAAAAAAAATGAACAAAATCTGGCAAAAACACAGATGTAATGCTATCACGACAGCATGATGAAAAGAGAGTGTCTAGATAATCAGCCAATATATTTCAGTTGATACTTCAGATTTGCACAAATCACAAATATAAGGATCTGTTTTTACGCCACCATAATCATGGAGTATTATGAAATATTGGTATTCCATATAAACAGACACGACCGGTTTGGGAAAAAAAAATATTCATGTTTTTTGGTGTGAATCGTGAGCTAAAAAACGAGTATTACATCATAAACTGTTAGTATATCGGTGTGCATTATGCTTAATTTCAATTTTAAAAAAATCCTTCCGGCCTGTACCGGGAGGAAAAGGTAGCTTTGCTATATCTTCGTTTTAAAATTTTAGCTAATGTTACTCGAAAACAGCAAGCTAAAATGCAAAGAAACCGTTACAAAAGATTCGTTAAAATACTGAATTTGAATAAGAAATTTACCAATTTATTGAGCTATAGCCAAGTTGGTTTCATTTATAAAGACTTACTTTAGTTGCCAAATTTGGCGATATTTCGCCAAATGTCGCCAAGTTTGGCGAGAATTTGGCGCTAACGGATATCAAATAGTATATAGTTTTATGCGTATGATTGGGAAAATGTGAACAATGAAAGGACAATGAAAGGGACAATGAAAGAAAATAATTTGCGAGAAATCGCGTTCACTAAAACTTATAAATTAATCATTGCTTTTAGGTAGCTTTCAATACAAAAAAGTATAAAGCTACCTATTGCAGCCGTTCGGAGGAAAGCAGTTCCGGAAAATTTCGATATATTTTCACCGATCATGACCCCCAGACCTCAAAACCACCCTCCGTCCAAATGTTGATTTATATATATAGATATATCCATATATATATATATATATATATATATATATATATATAAAAATATCTGACCTATGTCATACGATAACGCCCGTAATTATGAATCGATTTTGATGAAACTAATTGTGTGTATTAAGGTCACTAATGTCTCGACCGAGTTCGTTGGCCAGCTTGGTCCGCCATCTTGTTTCAAGATGGCGGCCATTTAAAGATGTAAAATAACGTAAAATCTAAAATAAATATACAAAAAATTTAAAAATTCAAATTTATTTTTTAATTACGTGTTAGGCCTTGATACAAGGATTCCAGAGCTTTTTTTGGTTTACCTCTATCTTAAAAAATGGCTGAGATAGAGCAGTTTGAAATTCTAGGGTGGTTGACATTTTGAAACAAAACAGCACATTAACGCGATTACTCGCAAATTATTTTCTTTCATTGTTGTAATAATTTTCCCAATCATACGCATAAAACTATATATTCATATCCGTTAACGCCAAAATTGGCGACATTGGCGACAAAATTGGCAAAATTGGGCGACATTTGGCGAAATATCGCCAAATTTGGCGATCAAAATAAGTCTTCATAAATGAAGCCAATTTGGCTATTGCTCAATAATTTGGCGAATTTCTTATTCAAATTCAGTATTAACGAATCTTTTGTAAACGTTTCTTTGCATTTTAGCTTGCTGTTTTCGTGTAACATTAGCTAAAATTTTAAAACGAAGATATAGGAAAGCTACCTTTTCCTCCCGGTACAGGCCGGAAGGACTTTTTTGTAATGTGCTGTCTTGTTTCAAAGTGTCAGCCACCCTAGAATTTCAAACTGCTGTATCTCAGCCATTTTTTAAGATAGAGGTAAAACGAAAAATGCTCTGGAATCCTTGTATAAAGGTCTAACACGTAATTAAAAAATAAATTTGAATTTTTAACTTTTTTGTTAATTTATTTTAGTTTTAAAATTTTCAGTGGTCACCATCTTGAAACAAGATGGCGGAGCAAGCTGCCCAACGAACCCGGTCCAGGCATTGCTGAGCTTAATACACACAATTAGTTTCATCCAAATTAATTTATAAATACGAGCGTTATCGTATGACATAGATCAGATATATATATATATATATATATATATATATATATATATATATATATATATATATATATATATATATATATAACCATAAATGAAACATTACCATAACACCAACTTAAACTATATATATGGATATATATCTCTCTCTATATATATAAATCAACATTTGAACAGAGGGTGGTTTTGGGGTCTGGGGGTCATGATCGGTGAAAATATATCGAAATTTTCCGGAGTTGGTTTCCTCCGAACAGCTGCAATAGGTAGCTTTATACTTTTTTGTATTGAAAGCTACCTAATATTACTTCTAACAATGAATAAAAAATAATGAAAATTTATCTCCTGAAACTTCCCAAAAACGAAAAACAAATATTTATCCACACAATGTGCCCTGACGCTGACCAACGAACTACGCATTCAGGAGGGCATTCTGAAAACTTAAGTGATTTATGATATTACCGCTTGGCGGCAGCACTTTACCAAATAGAATCCTTGGTATTCCATGTTACGCGATTATTCCATATTACCCGAAATTCCTCTAATCCTTGAATGTTGATGAATCAACCACCAGCAAACAGTTGAAGTGAATAGGAATTATATATAAGCACGGATATTGGATGAACTAAAACCATGTGCAATATTAAAGTACCTTTTTACAATGCTGAAAAAAATGTGGATTAAAATGTTTTCTGTTTTAGATATTTCAACGAGTTAACATTTTTTACACAGTGCAAAATGTATTTTCAATCAGTCGAACATAAATTCTTCTAAAAATGAAAAGTTCGCACATTGCTATCATTCTGTTTCTATCTATTCAATTATTTTATGAATAAAAAATTTAAAAATAATCTTGTCAAACTTTGCTTGTTTTTATAGAATTACTGTTAGTTTTCTAAAGTAATGTGTACTGCATCGTGTGAAAGATTTGCTTAAAAATTGATTATAAAACGGAAAAAGGAAAAATATAACAAAGGAAAGGGGAATTTAAATGCATCACACGTAAGAATACATAAGAATATTTATTTTCTTTCTCTTAAAAAACGAAGAATTTTAATTTTCTTTTCAAAATATGACTCTCATTTTTTTTTCTAAAAAAATTCTTTTATTGCACTAAATTTAAAAAGAATGGCATTGTTTTTTCAAAAAAAAAAAAAAAAAAAAAAAAAAAAAGAAAAGAAAAAAAAAACCTTAAAGACATCTAGCGACAAGGATACTTTTATTTGAATTATTCTAATAAAAATCTAAATATTTTTTAATGTTTTCTGTCAGTGTCTAACATTGTCGCTAGAATAAACCGACAAAAGAAATTTTTTCAGCTGTATATTTTATTTTATTTACATATATACGGATGCACTTTTGTTTATAAATTATCTTTAGATAAATATTTTTTCACCTGTTTCATTTTAAGATTATTTTTCATAGGCTGCACATAGTTTAACATATTCAGTAATGGTTATTTTGCTCTTATTTTAAATTCTTCGTTATATTAGAAAATACTTCTGCCAATAAAGACCGAATTTCAATAGTATCTCTAAAGTTTGTTTTTAATTCAACATGAACAACCTCTAACTCAAAAATATATACTATTACATGTATGTAATTAGCTGAGTAAACTAATAATCTCCACGTGTTGTGAACGATGGAAAGAACGCATCGAACATCACTCAGTGTATACTTGTAAACATCGCAGCGAAAAACACTAAATGTTAAAAACCAGACACCAATTAACTCTAGTACCTCAAGTGATAACCGCAGCTGCGAACCATACTGAATATAACCAGATGGACCTTATGTCGAAACTAATCAACCCAGAAATACTCCATACTGTCCCTCTTCAACCTTCAACTGATACCGCGCGTGTGCACTTAATATAAACTTTTTCAGTATGTAAAATGTAACTGTACCGCCAAGACGCCCCTGTTAACATGTGTATATAACTTAAATTTAATGTAAAAATGGAGCATTTTTAAGCAAACTCCAAACGCGAAATAAATATATATGTAGTCAAGAAATTGAATAATATTATATTCAAACCAAAATCGATACCTACTTACTACATGCCAATTTGTTATCTACTACTAATATTACTTCTTATCCCAAAATAGGGATACGACGATGAATCAAAAGGATAAGTGCTAGGATCTTACTTTGGATATAAATTCTTAGCGCGATGGTAAATTTCAGGTAAGCTGAATTAACCTGTTTACTGATATCAAAAGATGAAAATGAAAATGAAAATATAAAAACTGATATAACAATTTATAAGAATAGAAAATCATTATGCTACCGAAGGTTCTAACAGGTTGCACATAATTTAACAAATTTAGTAATGTTTATTATTGCTCTTATTTTAATTTCCTCATTATATTAGAAAATACTTCTGCCAATAAAGACCGAATTTCAATAGTATCTCTAAATTTTGTTTTTAATTCAACATCAACAACCTCTAATTAAAAAATAAATACTATTACATGTATGTCATTATCTGAGTAACTGGCTTTGAAAGGCCATAGAAATCCAAAAGTGTTATACATATTTATACAAAAAGTAGTTTCCTACAGTTGACCAATAAGTAATTCGTAAACTATTAGTTTTAGAAATACTGTTCTAATTGCAAAAGTGTTTCAAATGTCATTAACGTACACCTTCTTAGATATTTTTAGCTCACAGGCTATCAAAGCCTGAGAGCGAATGTGCCCGCCCTTTCTGTGTGTATGTATGTATGTATATACGTATGTACGTATGTACATAACGCAATAACTCTTGATAGAAATATCCGTTTTGCTTAAAATTTTGTTTATAAGTTCATTGTGATAAGGCGCTTCCCTGATTAGTTTTTGGGGTTCATTAGTTAAGTATAAAGGGGGGAACGGTGGCTAATCCCTCCCCCTTAATTTAGATAAATGGGTTTTTCATGCAGAAATATCCGATTTGCTTCAAATTGTGTATATATGTTCATTGTGGTAAGATGCTTCCCTGATTAGTTTTGGGGGCTCATTGGTTAAGTATAAAGGGGAGGAATGGGGGATACACCCCCCTTAATTTATATAAATGGGTTTTTCATGTAGAATTATTCGATTTGCTTCAAATTTTGTATATAGGTCCATTTTAATAAAATGCTTCCCTTTTTAGTTTTTGAGGTTCTTTGGTTAAACATAATTGGGGGGAACTAAGGGGGCTAATCCCCCCTTAATTTAGATAAATGGGTTTTCCATGAAGAATTATCTGGTTTGCTTCAAATTTTGTATATAGGTTCAAATAGATATTAGTTTTGGGGGTTCATTGGTTAACTCTAAACGAGTGTAACGGGGGCTAATTCCCCCTTAATTTACTGTCGATTTCTTTATTTTTTGAGAGACATTATTCTTTCAAATAAGAGTATAATATGCAATTAGTGTGAAAAGCCTGTGAGCTCAATGCCATCAGTTTAACTGGGCACTTTTCTTTTTATTTATATAGTAACGAATTAAAAAAAAAATACAGCCTGTTAATTATATTTAGAAAAACTTTCTCAGTGCTCTAAAAAGTAAATACGTAAAAATTCCATTTTTATAAGACCAAAATTTACCGAACTGTGATACTGTGTGTTTTATCAGTTTAGAGTGTTTCCTGGCACTAAATCCATTTTTAGTGTCATAAATGTCAAAAATTTAAATTATCATACCTCGGTAAGTTTTGATAGTTGAAAATGGGATTTTTACTGGTTTACTTGGTAGAATATATATAAATTACAGAACAAAGGGAACCTAAACATATTTAAATTTTGTAACTTTAAAAAAAATAACTATTTTTGACAGAAAAGGATTTTAAAATGACGGAAAACAACATCGGAAACATTCTTGCATTTGAGACTAAAACCACCGCCCCTTGAATAATTAGCCTGAGCTCTGACACAAAAATGGCGGCTGTCGTAGGAGAATCTTTTCACCGTGTGTACGGTCCCTTGAAATTGAAAACCAATAATTTCAAAAAGTTTTCTTCACCTTACTTTTCTGAGATTCAATAAGTCAAAGAAAACTTTTAGAAAATACTGGCGTGTAAAATCAGGGGACCAAAAAAACCGGTTAAAAAATTCTGCCTACGAGCGCCGCCATTTTAATGTCTGCTCTCAGGCCTAGTATTCAAGGGGGGGGGGATGCTAAAACTCTAAAACTAACTGTTTAGAAATTAGCTGTTGCTCAACAATAAGAAGGGACAACCTGTATAGTATTGGTTTTTTTAAGAAAATCATTTTTCCCATTACGTTTAGAAATATGGATCACAATTTCCATCAAAAAAATCAGTTCAGCATACGATATTTTAATTGAATTTCGTTCTTTTCTATTAAAGAGAAATAAAAGCATCAGAATGTAACGCCAACGGTGCTTTTCATTAACGATTTTCTGATGAAAATATAAATCTTTTTTAATGTGTATTTTCAGTATCTGACATCGTGGCTGCAAAAACTGATAAACGAAGAGGGGGACTGAGAGATTTGTTATTTCTTAATATTTTATAGTAATTTTTTTTTATAACTGATGGCTGCAGATTACCATCTTGTATTGCAGACAATCCTTTACATATATCTTTTAAAGTTAATGTGTAATTTGGATGGGGGATGTTTCACAAATTACTCACGGGTTAAGAAAAGGATATCTTTCGTGATTGAATATTGATTATTATAAGGATTTTTTTTTAATGCAATTGAAAAGTAATCTATATCGCAAACAAAAAAATGACATATTGATGTTATGCTGAAAGTTTTACGTTTCGTATTGTTACGAAATCTACGGCTTTATGTGCCGTGAAAATAGATTGGTAATTAAAAGTTTGTTTTTTAGTCAATGAATGTAATTTGTTTGACGAATATAAAAACAAAAACAAGAAAACAGCACAATAAATCTCAGCAAATCACAAATATCGTTGGTCTTCCGTTGCTCTCAAAGTAATATTTCTTGAGAATAGAAGTTACTCTCTTTGTATTTATACAAGGTAAGTTTCGTCTAATATGTCGAACGGAAAGGGATGATTCAGAAAAATCTGGAATTTGGGTTTTTCACACATCAAGCATGCTTGACACTTTTTTCTGCTATCCGTCATAGCTCGCGAACGGTTACAGATAAAACAAGATTGCTATGTTGCTCCAAAAGGGTTCTTCTATCATCCTATTTCGCAGATTAGATAAATCCAACCTCCATAGCTTTTGTTAGTGATGGTTTCAACAGTGATTATATATTTCTAATGTTAGCAAAGTACAGAAATTGCCATCATAAAGATTACTTTTCTAGAAATATCCCTATAATTATTTGAAGATATAAAATGATCACCGAAGTCGCTAAAAGATTGCCAAATTCATCTGCAAGGTTGACTATTCAATAGCATATTATATGGGATTTCCTTTCCTTGTGAAATACTATCATTATTGGGATTTTTGTAATCGTACAGATTTATAATTTTTGGTTTAACAAAAGCCCACGTTAAGTTAGGATTATTATATTTCAAGTGAAAATGTGTCATTTTTTGCCTGAGAAACCGAAGAGAAATTAAACAGATATTCTTCTTTCGACCGTATCGGAAACTGTTCAAAGATAATAGAAATGACACGATTTAGTTCCTTGTTATTCAATAAATGGCAATGGGTATTTTTTTAACTGACAAACTAAGACATTTATTGTTCATGAACATTTATAAGTGAGTTTGTGAAACATATAAGTTTATGTTATTATGTGTCAACACTGTTTATATTTTGATTAAAAAAATATATACATATGTAGGGGTTATTTTGCTTTTTTGGATCCAATAAATATGACATTTGTAAAGATATATCTGTTGAATGCACTATTTAGCCTTCAAGATAATTGTGTTTATATCATTTGGGCTACTTGATTTCCTTCGTAAATGAAGGATTATGCAGTTAATCCTTTTGCAAGGAGTGTCCCTTATATGTTTTTTAGTTTTTATTCGCCATTCGTTCAATAATCTAATTTTTGCCTTATTTAATTGCTGAAATTTTGTGAATAGATAAAACGAAAATTACTCTTCGGAAATAGTGGGTCTGAAATTCATGGGTTTGTACGCCCTATATGGCACGTACATGTGCCGCTCGTAGGTAAGGTGTTAATGCATAATGCTTATTATAATTCGCTTACATTTATATTTAGCACTGAACAAATTCATTCGTGGATATTAAATTAAAATCATCCAGTATGCTAAAAATTCATTCTGATCATCAATATCGTTAAAATAAATGAGAATACTATTTATTTTAGAACTGTGTGGGATTGTAAAAGAAATAATAGAGATTATAAATCACGCCATTTAATATTCAAATATTGTACAATAAAAAATACAGTAAACTACATTAAAATTTCAGTTAATCACTATCATTTCAAAATATACGAATGCTAATATTATATATATATATATATATGTAATAATAAAAATTTTTCGCCATTTTTCCTTAGTTAAATTATTCCAAATTCTTACAATTCTAAATTTTCCCTCTCTTTTAAAATATCTCTTAAATCTATTTTATATTTTATTCCATAACTTAATCAAAATATTCTTTTATTTATCATTCTAAAAATCTTAATCTGTTAAAAGCTACAAGTATTTATTAAAACCTTATTCTATTAAATTGCAACACTGCCTCTAAAACGCACCTGCCTAATTTCTTCTTTTGAGACATTGAATTTTTATTCTTTGGAACTTTTGTAAAACAATTTTATTTATTTAATTCATTCGGCATCCCAGAAATCCTTGCGTCTTCGCGCCCAAGGCTTTTTACCTTTTTAAATTGCCGCTTCTGATAAAGAGTTTTGGTCATACGTCAGAGACACACCCTCGTGGCCTCATTTTTTCATCCATTAGCGAGCAGGCCCGCCTTTTCTGCCCCCCTTGTTTCCCGACGAACATGGCTGTCAGTGGACTAGTATTTCGCGCGTTTGTAACTTTGAGCAGAAATCTCGGAATATTTATATTGTTACATTGGCTTCGGACACAGATTTTTGTACGTTTTTCTTCTGTCAACTAGGCCCTGTCACTAGGGGGTCAAAATACGTATTCATCGGTAGAGAGTCTTCAAAAAACATAGCTTTGTGCTGTCATCTAATGTATTAAATATCTTCGAGTTTTTGATGAGATTTAGTGGAGTTGTTACATCAACGTCATCTAATAAACAGTTGTTTCGTCTATACCATTTGTCTTTCTTGAGTGGGAAACTGCCTGGATTCATTTACTTAGCCTGTTCTCCGGTCACATGCGACTGCCTCTAAGAAGTATAATTCGTCATCATATAGCATGGAACAGCGTTAGTAATTTGTGGCTGTGGAATAATAGTTCTATGATCTGGTGTAAATTTATAGAGATCGTGGCTGGCCTGTCAACAGTTGCTGGATCTAGAAATTTTTATATCAATTAAAGCCGGCAGGATTCGAACCTGCGCGGGGAAACCCCAATGGATTTCAAATCCATTAATTGATATAAAAATTTCTAGATCCAGCAACCGTTGACAGGCCAGCCACGATCTCTATAAATTTACACCAGATCATAGCACTATTATTCCACCGCCAGAAATTACTAACGCTGTTCCATGCTATATGATGACGAATTATACTTCTTAGAGGCAGTCGCATGTGACCGAAGAACAGGCTAAGTAAATGAATCCAGGCAGTTTCCCACTCAAGAAAGACAAATGGTATAGACGAAACAACTGTTTATTAGATGACGTTGATGTAACAACTCCACTAAATCTCATCAAAAACTCGAAGATATTTAATACATTAGATGACAGCACAAAGCTATGTTTTTTGAAGACTCTCTACCGATGAATACGTATTTTGATCCCCTAGTGACAGGGCCTAGTTGACAGAAGAAAAACGTACAAAAATCTGTGTCCGAAGCCAATGTAACAGTATAAATATTCCGAGATTTCTGCTCAAAGTTACAAACGCGCGAAATTTTAGTCCACTGACAGCCATGTTCGGCGGGAAACAAGGGGGGCAGAAAGGGGGGGGGCAGCTCGCTAATGGATGAAAAAATGAGGCCACGAGGGTGTGTCTCTGACGTCTGACCAAAAATTCTTTATCAGAAGCGGCAATTTAAAAAGGTAAAAAGCCTTGGGCGCGAAGACGCAAGCATTTCTGGGATGCCGAATGAATTAAATAAAAGAAATGGTATTACAAAAGTTCCAAAGAATAAAAATTCAATGTCTCAAAAGAAGAAATTAGGCAGGTGCGTTTTAGAGGCAGTGTTGCAATTTAATAGAATAAGGTTTTAATAAATACGTGTAGCTTTTAACAGATTAAGATTTTTAGAATGATAAATAAAAGAATATTTTGATTAAGTTATGGAATAAAATATAAAACAGATTTAAGAGATATTTTAAAAGAGAGGGAAAATTTAGAATTGTAAGAATTTGGAATAATTTAACTATGAAGAAATGGCGAATTTTTTTTATTATTACATATATATATATATATATATATATATATATTATAAAGCTTAAGAATAAAAAAGTTATTTGATGTATATAAATCACACATTTTATACCGCAAATATCTTGTTCTATAACGAAGTTATAATTCATCAAGGTCCTTAATAGTACGTATGATTTTTCTCCGTTTTTTAAATAACAATTTACAGATGTTAAGGAATATGAATTCAGGAAAATATTTTAATGAGCATAGCTGGTGATATGGAACCATTTTATCTTTGAAGCTAAAGGAGATTTCTCCAATAGTACCGCTTACAAACATAAAAATATTGTCTTAATTCCCCCCGGCCCCTACAAAAACACTCACAACTTATAACTATTTATGTAAGTTTTGAAATAGAAAGTAGGTATAAGATTGTAAGAAATATATATTATAATACGAAAGTAAATAATCAAGTCTCATTCATTGGCAGTCTCGTTAAATATTATTTTCGTTTCTGTCCTCCTGGGGAACACAGAAACTTATTTCTTACATAGAAATTATTATGTAAGTTAATGATTATTTTGATTTAGGGAGTCTGCTATATTTTTATACAACATACAATTGAACAATAAACAGAACAATAAACGAAACAAGAGTGGCATGTAGAGACTTTAGAGAAAACAAAAAGTCAATTGTAAACAGGGAATACAATCAATTAGGCTGATGTTCTGAGGTCCTCATTAGTTCCCTAGCCTCCCAATATCTGCCAGATATACTGTTATAATATTAATTTCTGAATATTTTGAATATAAACATTAATTTAAAAACTTGGAATATATTTCAATATATTTTTTAACTTCATTTATAAAAATATTAAAAAAAATGTTTTTGATCTATGCAATTGCCTTTGGTTTACTTTCCTTTATCCTTTATGCCTAATCAGTATTTTTTGCTTTCTTCCATTTATTAAATATACATAATATATTGACAAATTTACAACATGCAAAGGAAAACTCCTTCTTTCAAGACGAAAAAAAACTAGTCGTTGGGGGCAACCGTAATACTCACCCATCATGGATATGCATATATAAAATATGAAAATAAAACGTGTGTAAACCATTTATAAAATGCATTGCAATTCGAATAAAATCCTGGCTTGATCACGTCAAAAACTTTAAATGCTCTATTACTGAATTGCGTAAGAGAGACATCCTTATAACTACAAAATTGATAATCATATTAACTAACAGTTTACTGCGTCGGATTAAGCGTCTTATTACCAATTAAAATATATCTTTGAATTAAAATTTGAATGAAATACAGGGTCATGAAAAATCGAAGAGTGTGGAAAATACGATTACAAATATCTCGGCAACTCATCATCCGATCGACTTAGTTCTTTATGCAAAATTTATGTTTTTATAGTCTTTTATATGCATTCCTTAAAATAAACAATTTCGAAAATTTTTATATAACTTTTATCAGAACTAATAATTCGAGAGTCCGAAAAAAATAGTTCCGGATAATCGAGGTTACTGAATTTCACTAAGCTTCTTCCCATTATTACTTACTAAGTACATACCAAATTTCAAGTCTCTATCTCAATTTGTTCGGGAGATAGAGCGTTTACAGACACACACACAGACACGTAGACACGCAGACAGACGGGGACGGCAATTTTTTTTCTAAAAATATGTTTTTCGGAATACCCAGTGTGTGAAACGTGTAAATTCATCAAAAAAAAAAAAATTCGATTTTCAAAACGATTACAAGATTTACCCTATAATACGTATGATGGGTAAGTAGCAACAACAACAACAACAACAACAACAACAACAACAAAAAAAAAAAAAAAAAAAAAAACATGATCACTGGTTTTAAATTCCAACATAAATGATAAGCAAATTTTCGCGATAAGAAAAAACGGTACATTAATGGCGCACATTAAAGTCTCACGATTGGAATCCGAAGTATTACCCCATTAATTCTGTAGTTCAATGCGAGCATTTCGATAAGCGTGAATGGCATTTTAAGCTAAGAAAAAACATTCGAAATTCCTTTATCATTTTCTGTTTTATTTATCACTGCAAAAGCTAATTTCGAATGCTATTGATTAGTTGGATTTATGAGAATTCGTATTCAAATGAAGGCAATTTAGGGTACGTTTTTAAAGTTTGAATGAGGAAAATAAAATAAATGGAACCTTTTTGCAAATTTTCTAATGATATTGATTAAATGTATTTTAGTTTTTAACGCAGTGAGCTTTTATTATGCAAACCTCAAGGGAATAGCTGCAATGTTCGAACTATAAAAAGGTTACTTAACAAATTATTCATTTAAAAAAATTAAAGGAGATAGAACATTATGAGTTAAATTAAACAGCATGATAAATAAATAGGTCTTTAACAATAGATTCAGCTTTAAAACTGTCATGACTTACGTTATTTAAAAAGGCAGACAATTATGAATAAAAATAAATAAACGCTACATCAAATATTAGCAACTGATTTCATAGCAGACTGTTTTAAATAACTTTTAATAGGTTAAGTTATTTGAGTTAAATTAAACAGCATGAAAATTAAATATATCTTTAACAATATATTAAGCTTAAAAACTGTCATGATTTACGTTATCTAAAAAGACAGAAAATTCTGAATAAAAAGAAATAAACGTTACATCAAATAATAGCAACTGATTTCATAGCAGACTGTTTTAAATAGCTTTTAATAGGTTATGTTGTTTAAGTTAAATTAAACAACACGAAAATTAAATATATCTTTAACAATATATTTAGCTTAAAACTGTCATGATTTACGTTATATAAAAAGACGGACAATTATGGATAAAAAGAAAAAACTGATTTAATAGCAGATTATTTTAAATAGCTTTTAATAAGTTATTTCATTATTAGTTTGTTCATAAAAGGTTTTAGAAAGATTATATTTATTTTATAGATTCCCTGAAATGTATTCACATAATAATAGAAATACTGACATTTATATTATATACTTTCTTAAAATAATACATTATTTCTTACTCGCTTACAGAATTTCTGATGTTTAATTGTACCATTCTCTTTGTTAAAAAAAAATTAAGAGAAAATTTCCCATACAATATTTTTTTCTTTTACATATTCGTTTAAATTCGTCAATAAAATTTAAAAACAGGATGTATTATAAACATAATATGCAAATTGTTGTTTTATAAGTAAATTAAATACGTAAGTAAGAAAAAAAATTTAACTATATAACATCAGTTCCAATTGATGCGGGAAGAAAAAGTTTGGTTCACATATATTCTTTAATAATCGTATGCTATATTAATGTCATAAGTGGTTACCTACATATCAAAATTGAATTTTACTTTTCAAAGTGCAATAGCACCACAAAACTTTTAAATACCAAAAAACGTAAACATACAATTTTTTATCAAATTTGAATGATTAATTATTGAGATATAAGTTAAAAAATGAACAAATCATTATGGTAAAGAAACAGTGATTTTTTAGACATAACCTGAAGAACAATTAATGTACAGAGTGTCCCATGTGAAATTCATTCACATTTCAGAAATTGATGAAAAAAAAATAACAATTTGTTGTATGAGCGTGTGATTTGCATCACAAGCTTTTCAAAAATCGGATATTTTTTGAAAATAGAAAAAAAAAAGAACAGCTCAATGACAACCATAAGTAAGTTCAGAATTCAAAAATGGATACAAATTAATAAATTGTTGTATACTTTTATGGTTTGCTCCATAAGGCTTGTCAACAAGTCAAAGATTTCGTGACAATAGAAAATGACAATAGAAAACATGATTGTTTGATCCGCGGATTACTGACCGAAAATTACGTTATTTAAGTTGTGTTATAATATTAAACCCCCTATTTCTCGAGAACTAAGGAGTGTTGTATCAAATCCGTTGAACCTGAAGACTGAGGGGCTTCTACATATATAAAAATAATCAAAATCTAAGATTACCAAGCTTGGCCCTCTCCTTGTAAGACTATAGTTACGCTCTTTTTTAATTTAATAAAAGCCGCAATAATACGATAAAAATGTATTTTCAGACAAAAATTTAATTGATACGAAATTGGATAACATCTTTTGTTGGAAGTCGGTTAATAAAAAAAAAAATTAAACACTATGGCGCATATAATAAATTATAACACCCTGTAATAATATACTACTTTTAATTATTAAAAGGTGTAAAAGTAAAAATTAAAAAATAGCAAAACGTTTTATTAGGCTGTTTACAGGTTTCGGCTCCATCGAGAATATTATCAAAACAAATAAGAACATTATAAAATTGCACGATCTATGATGCAATGATTTGAAACGGCATCATTCAATTTTTAACGTACTCTCTCTGATTACGCATGTTATTTCTTTTCTTTTTACTTGGATGTTTATTTCCATATTCGTAACTATGGAGTAACTAGAGACATAATTTTAGAAAGTTAAATGATGCTGCATTTCTTTCTTTTTACTTGAATGTTTATTAACTTACCAAAACTTTAGCTTGAGTTACACCATGTGTCCGAATATGGAAATAAACATCCAAGTAAAAATTTAAAAAAAATACAGCAGCATGTAACTTATCAAAATAAACATCTAAGTAAAAATTAAAAATAACGTACACAATCTAAGAGACTACGTGAAAAATTGATTGGTGGAGTTTCAAACCATTACATCATAGATCGTGCAATTTTATAATATTCTTAGTTGTTACTTTCTTCTATCTTTACAAGCAGAAAGTATTGGTTTCTTGAAAATTTTCGACTTCCGGTTTTCGACGGATTTATACGTTTTACAAGGTCCTGAACACGATTTGACTGTTTTTAGAAAATGTATGTCTCTGTCTGTGTGTGTCTGTCTGTCTGTCTGTGTGTCTGTATGTGATAAAACTTTTGTGGGCGCTCTATCTCAAGAACTAATGCACGGAATTTAATAAAACTTTACGAGTAAATTCAGTTAGACCTTCATATAAATTGGTGCCGATTTCTTTTTGCTGTAAATCGTCCAGCAGGTGGCACTACTATGCTGCATTTTTCCCGATTTCTGCAATAGCTCTGTTTCAAGAACTAATGCATGGATTTTCATCAAACTTCAGATTTCGGTTAGACATTGACATACACTGTTAAAAATTTGCAACAAACTGTCCAGTCATTCAACCGTTTTTATAGAAAACGGTTACATAACCGGAATTTAACTCTATTCTAACCATATTATGGGCAATATTATGATCAGAATAGAGTTAAAATACGGTTATTACGTTTTCTATAAAAACGGTCGAATGACAGGACAGTTTGCTCCAAATTTTTAAATGTGCAAGTTGGTGCGGATTAGGCTTTCGTATAAATCATATAACTGGTGGCGCTTCTATGCTGTATTTTCTGATTCTAAAATGCATAATTTAAACAAAAACATGCTTTTTGAAATATTAAAATGTATGACATAGAAGTAACTTTTGGAATTGGCACATCCAACTAGTTTGGATAATGCCTTCGATGAAGTCAAACTATGTAAACAGTCTAATAAAGCTTTTTTGCTGTTTTTAAAGATTTTGTTTTACACCTTCTATCAATTAAATGTAGTACACTATGATATATTACCAATTTTCTAGTTCCCTTTTTTATTATTTTATCAATTTTTTCAGCCACAATGAAAGATACTGAAATGGCACATTAAAAAGAGTTGTATTTTGATCAGAAAATCATTAATGACTTCTGGCGTCATATTTTTATGGTTTTTCCCTTTCCCTTTTTGAAAATGAGAACGCAATCTATTTTAAATGTATGGGGATTATTGCTCAGAAATTCTGAGTCCTATGAGTCATATCAGGACACAAGTAGGAAAAATATATTATTTCTAAGTTGTAATATCTTGTTGTCAGTAAAAATATTAAAAATATGCATACGTCTGGCTGCATTTTGATATAAATGTATAATTATTATTTTTTTAATATTTAATATTTTTTCTTTTAGGTGATATAGTGCACCTTATTTTAGAAATTAGAAAAAAGGATCTAAATTATACTGGAAAATGTCAAAAGATATATATTTTTGATAAGAGTATTTTCAATAAATGAAATGCGTAAGAATATTTATTTTTACTAAAAAGGTGCAAATATTCATATAAAGTTTTTTAAAACATAAAAACCCATCGAAAGATGTTAAAAACCCAAGCGCTTTCAACTGGTCTAAACAGTCATCTCTCAGGGGAAATTCGGAAAGTGTGAAAGTTCATGAGTGTACGTGGGTTATATAGCCAGAGTCGAGTCTATTCCAAAGGAGGGGAGGATAGAAGGAGGAGGTGTTCGGGGGTGATATTATAGTAAAGTTCCAAAATTGCCAGAGACATTTAGTTCACTATACCAGATCCCGGATATATTACAGGAGAGCACATCATTGCAAGTGTTATTTCGAGTGTTTAGAGCCAACATCAGTCATGCGAAAAAATGCGCAAGCTAATGTAAAGTCTATGGGAAGGTTCTTGGCATATTTCTCGCTCGCATTTTAATATTTTTAAATGATTTGTTTTGTGCATAGGATAGCTGGGATCGATCTCTAAAGTTGTTAGTTTTTATTTTTTCGATTTTGGTTCCAGTTTTTTTATATAAGGGTACTTTCACTTTCAGTTTCAACCGGTTCTGAAATTGAAAATGTCCGCTTATAAAAAAAAAAAAAAAAAAGCTGAATCAAAAAACTAATTAAAATCAAAAAAGTAAAAAGTAACAACGTTAGCGATCGGCCTCAACTATCCTATGGGAAAAAAAAATTAAAAATGTAAAATGCGAGCCAGAAATCTGTCAAGAACGTTTTCATAAACTTAACATTAGCTTGAGTGTTTCTTACCGTGAGTAGTGTAGGCTCTTGGTTGTAACCGGTTCTGAAAGTGAAAGTACCCTTATTTAAAAAAACTGGAACCAAAATCGAAAAAGTAAAAACTAACAACGTTAGAGAGCGACCTCAGCTATCCTATGCAAAAAAAAAAAAAAAAAAAAAAAAAAAAAAAACATCATTTACAAATATTAAAATGCCAGCGAGAAATCTGTCAAGAACTTTCCCATAGACTTAACATTAGCTTGCAAGTTTTTTTCGCATGACTGATGTAGGTTCTTAAGGCTATTTAACTAACGTACACTCACGAACTTTCACACTTTTAGAATATTCCCACATGATGACTGTTTAGAGAAGTTGAAAGCGCTCGGGTTTTTAACATCTTTTTAACATCTTTTGATGGGTTTTTATGTTTTAATCGGTTTTAATGCCTTTATATTTCCACCTTTATAGTAAAAATAAATATTCTGACACATTTAATTTAATATTCAAGGTGAACATGGCGTTTAAAATTTATACTATATTTTATATGAATATTTTCATACTTTCATTAAAAGCTATTATGGAGAAGTTCCGAACTCATATAATCACACACACACCCTTATTAAGGACGAAATGACAGACAGTTTATATATACTCCTGTATATGTAAAATGTACAAACTCACATTTAAAGACACTTTTTTCTTAACAGTTTTGGAAATGTATCTTAAATGTTTCAAATCTATTTTATTTATGTTTATACAAATATTTATAGGCAGCTTTTGCATAGAATTTTGAAAAAATGAATTTTTAGTTAGACAATTTATGCTTTTAACTTTGTTTGAAGTAAAATAAAGTAAAACAAAATACACAAATAAAATGAACTAACGGGAATACAGAATAATGGTTCTCAAACTTTGACTTAAAACCTATCAAACTTCTAGAATTTCTATTAAAATATGCTGGAAATAAATGCTATGAAATATTACTGTAATATATTTTTATTATACAAATGATGAATTTCTGTTCAATCAAGTAAATTATATGGAAATATTTTGTTAATATTAACACATTCACATCCTGTAATTTTTCCTTTAGCTTTTCGATACTTTAATGATATTAAAACAATGGTAGCTCCTCCCTCTTCTGAAATGCTTTCGTAAATTGTTTCCTAGATTGTTTTCTCAAATTTATGCATAAGTAAATATCATTGAATAGACGGATTTATTATAAAATGTCTTACAATCTAAAAAAATATATGGGCAACATTATATAAATGCATTTTCTGTAAGGTAGAAACCACGCCCGCAGTCAATGATGTTTTTTGAATGAAAACCAGGATTCTCTTTTCCCTGTGACAACGCGTATTTTTTAAAAACGAGAATCATTAAATTCTCTAAATAAATTTTCATAGTGATTGTATTTATAAAAATATATTTAAAGTTTAAATAAATGACGTAATGTTTTTTTTTTTTTTTTTTTTTTTTTTTTGATAATGCATCTTTTTAATATTTAAAATAACCCTGTTGCTTTTATCGTTAAAAAGATGTTTTTTTCTGTTTTTTTCCTCTGTTATGTTTTCTAATTTTAATTTTTATATAGAGAGGGTAAACAGACGTAATTGCTGTCCTGATACAATGTGACGTATAGTTAAGAATGTAACCATTAAATAAACTACAGAGTATCAAATATATTTAAAACAATATATAATTAAACAGAGAAAAAATCCATGGATTCCTTCCACATTTTTATATAAAAAACATTTTATTGCGTAACAGACATATATCCACATTTCCTAAGATATTATACTATCTAAAAATACATATTTTATCTTTTCTTCTCATTGTTTTAATGCCTACATTTTTTACCCACAAAAATTGCCACGTTGGAAATTATGTTTAAGGAAATTATTACGAAAATTTCTTCATTCCTAATAAAGGCTGAGTCATCCTTATATATTTCGCATATTTTCTTTTAAATGCTAAAAACTAAAAAATATTTCTATGATGGTAATTAAATTATAATGGAGAATGCCTTATTTTTTTTTCGAATATAAAAAAAAAAGAAAAAGAAAAAAAAATTATGTTGATTTGCAGTTTAAAAAATCTTTTCTAAAAATACTGAAGTATATATATTTTATTACAAATCATTTGCACGATATTTACAATACAAATAATACAACTGCCTTTGCTGTTCGTTTCCTACTAACGACTTATTTGATGGACTAACAAAGATTAACAATGGACCAACAAAGTCAACTTTTTTATTTACGAAAGATTTCTTTTTTTTTTGAAAATTACAGAAAATGCTAATACTGTTATTAGATATTGGTATGCAAATTTTAGTTGAAATATTTTTTATGATTCTTGAGATAATTAAAAGTTTATATTTTAAAATAACAAATAATTTGCAATCCTCAAAATATTGCATACGCATTACTTTTTTACATACAGGTTAAACATTCTTCCACCATTATCACTTTATACATAAAAATGAAAGTTACTACAATTGCTTTGTTTATTTTAGACATAAATGCTTTAAAAATAAACTTGAATTCTCCAGGTTTTAATTTTAAAAAATGAAGAAATTTTTATTAAATATATATTTTTAATTTAATTACTTTTAAATGATATTATTTTTAGTAACTTAAGTTTACGCATATATAAAGAACACTAGTGAGGAATTTAAACAAAATCAGAAGACTATGAAACGTGCATGGTGCAATTTAAAGTCATGAAAATAATAAAATTTTCAACTTGCAGAAAACAGATTTTAATCAATAAATGAGTTTATAAAAACGCAATATCTTTTTATTTAAAATCCTTTTAACTATTATTTAAGATTTTAATATTATTTATGACTCATTTCTTAGATTTTTATGCATTTAGGATAAATATAGCCATTTTATAGGTCCACTAATAAATCATTCTATAACGCATGAAATATTAAAATTTTGACACGCAATACACACTCATCAATATTACTCATTAATAAGGAAAATGCATCTACCGGATCTGTCATGAATTCGTTACAACTTTAAAAAAAAATCATTAAAAGAAAACAAATGATGCTAAAAAATTGTAGTTTGCACGAATGGGATTAGAAGGAGATCGGATTTTTTTTTCAATAACACAAAAGTTGTGGTTCGAAAAGTTATCAACAGATGGCACAGGCATGCATAATAGGAAGCAGATTTATGCAAATCAAGCTCTCAATAAAACACCTCGATGCAGATAGATTTTTCATTCGATATCATCAGTATGCTATCGTTACCAAATCAAGCGTTTTTGATTAAGCTCTTTTACAACAACAGACGCATTGCGAAAATTCCGCACGGCAAAAGTACTCAAGACCAGAAAAGAGTCGCTTTCAAGTGCTGGTACATTTAAACTGGTCAGTCACTTCGGAGAAACAGGACTTTTATTTCAAGCCTAATTTGTATAGATATACTTCATATTATGCATCAAGCGCCATCTATTGGTAATTTCTTGAACCACAACTTTTTTTGTTATTAAAAAAAGTCCGATCTCTCTCTAATCCCATTCCTGTAAACCGCAAATATTTAGCATAATTTGTTCCTTGTTAATGAATTTTTAACAAATTAACAAATTTTTGGCGCAACCGGTATATTGGACTATGTATCTGTAGTGGACCACTGATTTTTGAAGTTGGAAAATAAAACCGCAGCATATTTTTGAAAAAGAACAGAAAGAAATCTGATTGGATAAAACTCTAAAGTGGTTGAAAGTGGTGAACCGAGCTTATTCGTCCGCGTCACTGCGGGACACAGTGTAGAGTACAATGTCAAAAAAGACAAAAAATTCTTAATCTAGAAAAATAAATTATAACCACAGACGTAGCTATACAATAACCTCTTTCCACAAACTGCCGATTCCGAAAAGCTTTCTTTATCAGAGAAAACTGAGTGATGCAGTATAAAAACTACTTGGGAAGCTTTATGAAAGTCAGTGGCAGAAAAAAACTTTGTTTTTATAAATGTGTCATGAAATTTTGAAAAGAAACGGTTTCTGAGGTTTCTAAAGGTAAAAATCGCTTTTTTAAATCGTAAGTCGGAGTAGTTTATTGCATATATCCGTTCACAGCTACTTTATATTTTCATATATTAAGAAACATCTGTCCTTTTTTTCAGTGTAATATTGATTGTAGAAAAACATTTTAATAGAATTAATTTTTAATATACGAGGTGTGGCTATTAAATAACAAGACTGGTGTGAGAAATGATATTTTTTCCAAATAAATTTATATTTAAGTTTTATTCCCTTCAACATAGATTCCTCTTCTATCTTTACACCGCTACAGAAGTGTCTTACATTGTTCAGAACAATGCTGCAAAAGCATGAGCAATGCTCATCAGTTGTAAACCTGTTTGAACAACTTTGCCTTATTTGCGTTTAACATTCTACATTTTATTAACACACATCTGACCTGTGTGCTTGGCGTTGAGCGCCCGCTTATAAGTCATCGTCAATATATACAGGGACGAGATAGCACACACAAGGAAATTTACAACACACAGAAATACAGCCGAGAGCTCCACAAAGAGTGTGCAACGGAGCCAGCGGGATTCGAACTCGCTCCAACCTACACTCGCAAGCGATTAGCGGTGTGATGCCTTGACCACTCAGCCACGGTGGGCCCTTTTTGCGTTTACTGGTTCAACAGATTGAAATGGAAGCGTTCAAAAGTCACCAGGGGAATGTTTACAAATGTTAAAGGAAGTGTTTGGTGATAATGTTAACTTACTTGAGTGAGTTTTTGAATGGCACAGATGGTTTTCTGAAGGTCGAGAAGAGGTCGAAAGATGATGAACGTCCTGGTTTACCTGTGATTGCAAGAACTGAAGAAAAAGTTCAGAAAATTAATGAAACTGTACGGAAAGACCGACGTCTTGAGCATTCGAATGATCTTTAAAGAAGTACTAATCAAAAAGATAGAACTAATAAGAAAGAAAAGACCGAATTTATGAATGGATTCTGCATCTAGACAACGCGCCAGCTCACAAAGTCTTATCTGTGATGCGGTTTCTAGAAGACAAGCGCATTCCTGTGGTTGATCATCCTCTGTATTTGCCAACTTGTGACATCTACCTGTTCCAAAAAGTGTAAAGGAAATACAGGAGAAAGGGAACATTTGAGGGGAGTACATTTTCAGTCTGTTGAACAAGTAAAAGCAAAAACGGCAAAGTTGTTGAAGAGGCTTACAGCTGATGAGCTGCAGCATTGTTTTGAACGATGGAAGAGACTTATGCAGCTGTGTTCAGATACAGGAGGGATGTATGTTAAAGCGGATAAAAGTTAAATATAAATGTATTTGGAATAAATATCATTTCTCACATCAGTCTCTTTATTTAATAGCCACACCTCGTACACCAAACTTCTATGCATTTTAGGGAAATTAAGTTTTAAATGACTCATTAGAAGATTTCAGCTACATTGATTTTTTAAACGTATAAATCGGAAAATGAAATCTATTTTCTCTAAACTGATTACATGATTAAAGTGAAATTTGTATTCCCACTTTCTTGCCATGTGCATATTTAATTAATATTTCTCCTAGAAAAACAATCCTACTGAAAACATTAAAATATTTCATTTCATTTTGCTCTAATACAAATGTAATAAGTATTCTGTAAATACCCCCTTTTTAATAACATGCACTTCATTTTTATAAAATGCAATAAAATGAAAAATCTGGATAAGTTATTGCCGCTTTTAAACTGGTTGAATGTCTTTTTAAATAAATATATCTCAAAATGAAACTTTTTATCTTTTCGAAATGTAGCACTTTATTTTGGCCGGGATCCAGATATGAGAGTGGAAAAGAGATGACATGTTATTTATACGTTTTTCTTCATGCATAATTTACTGTTCTCAGAAAATTGTCATTTTATGCAGATTGAAGATGTTCTATTATTGTTAAAATGACACGGCACTCGACGTGTAAAAAGAAATTTTTACAGGTTGTTTCCTAAACATATTTCACACTTGACTTGGAAGTATTTTAGCATGGTTGATATTATAAAGAGAAAATAGTAAAGACTCAAAACACTATACACAAAGTTGAATTTGTTAAAGATGTCCCGGAAGTAAATTATCTTTTTGTAAATAAAATTGAATTAATTTCAATGTTTTAACAAAACAATAAAAAAACATAAGTTTTTTTTTCTCTTTTCTTTTGTTCCACTCATTAAGGTTAACATTACGTAATATATATATATGTAATTATAGGAGATGCGAGGAAGGCATGTTTGTAAAGCCGTTAAATACCCAAATTAACTCTGCAGCTTTAATATAGTTGGGTGTGGAAGGATGGCGAAGAAAAACTAGAGTGATGTAGGTTAAACTAATATATTATATTAATGTAATAAAAACAAAATGGAGAATCATAGAAATAAAAGTATATTACGCTTCGCGCTGGAAGCATGCACTAAAAATATATTGATTTTTTAAAGTTGGTCTTCATAGCGAACATTTGACATTTCACATAGATTCCTTTGATACCTATAAGTTCATAGCGAACATCCCAGCTTAAATACAAGTCCTTTAAAGTGCTACCATTCAAAAAAGAAACCAAAAGCCGCCACCAGTCCGAAAGATCTTCCATCTTATAAATTATGCGGATTCAGCATCTGAAACTTCACATCAAAATAGGCATCGAAACAGGGGTCGAAAATTCGGTTGTCAACCGTCATGAGATAGTAAAGAGCGTTTATGCTAATATATATAGTAGATTGAGCTAGTGCGAATTGTCCACAGCCGAAGCGGCTAGAGTGCTTGGACGAATGAGTTTCCACAGGTACTCAGATATAGAGTGCGACCTACGTTATACACGGCCGGTTCATGACATTTAAAACGTCACACGGTGTGGATAATCTTTACATGGCGATTGGCACAAAGTGTAGCGCCCATCGTTTTGTGCCAATCGCCATGTAAAGATTATCCCCTCCGTTTGACGTTTTAAAAATCATGAACCCGCCGTGTATCGGTTCTAGAGTAGGTTGAGCTTATGCCAGACTGTCCACAGCAGTAGCAGATAGAGTGCCTGAATGAATAGGCTGCCGCAGTTATTTAATAAAAGATTAATACAATGATTACTTTTACGCAACCAATTCTTTTTTGCATGCCAGTCAGCGAATTTAAAAAATACTTTTATCTAACGTTATAATTGCATAATACATAAATGAAGGGAATAGATAAGCTAAAATGATTACATAATCAAAAAAAGGGGCCTCCGTGGCCGAGTGGTTAAGACACCATTCCGCTAATCGCTTGAGAGCGTTGGAGTCAGGTCGGCGGGTTCGACTCCCGCCAGCTCCATTGCACACACTTTGTGGAGCTCCCGGATGTAACTCTCTGGTGTTGTAAATTTCCTTGTGGCTATCTCGTCCCTGTATATTGACGATGACTTATAAGCGGGCACTTGATGTCAAGCACACAAGTCAGATGTATGTTATCAATAAACAAACAAAAAATCAAATAAAAAAGAAATACTAGATTCTACTCGTCAAAACTTGACGTTAAAGAACTTACAGGTTCCACGGAAAAAGATCCATAACATCATTAAAACGTCAGAATTTTATATACAATATTTGTTAAAAATAGTTAAAAGAAGCATACCCCTCTTTTTATAACCGGACAAGGGACCGGCTGAATATTACCTTTCTTAACATATATACAGGCGACAGAACATTTTACAGAGAATTTAGTTTTCAGATCCAAGAAAGAGCAACGCTAATTTTTTTTTAAACCATTATAAATAAAGATATTTTGAAGATAAATTTTATTAGTTATCTCAAATATAAACATTTAACTGCATTACAATACCAATAGACGAGACCACAGTTTTCTATACAATTATTTATCCTTCTTTATGTTTTTAAATATACCAAAAATTGTAGACCATACACAGAAAAAAATAAAAACCCAATATGAATGGAAATATTCTTAGGTATGAGCCCAAATTGGACCACTGTGTATCAATTTCGTTACCACTTTGGGTTACCACTGTGTATCAATTTTGGGCGCTGTTTAAATACCTATTTTGAAAACGGGTATTTAACAGTGCCCAAAATGGATACATAGTGGTAACCAAAAGACCATTGGTCCAATTTGGGATCATAACTAAGTTGGTTACCACTGTGTATCAATTTTGGGCACTGTTAAATACCCATTTTGAAAATTGGTATTTAACAGTGCCCAAAATGGATACGCAGTGGTAACCAAAAGAAGCATGGTCAAATTTGGGCTTGTGGCGACTCATCCGTGCAGTGCTCTCTAGCTGTTGCCGCTGTGGACAAACTCTAGAATCTAACTACCCTAGATTCGAGAAACTCATTCATGCAGTCACTCCAGTTGTTTCGACAGTGGACAAATTTCACCAGGGTGACCTACTGGTACTGAGATATGGAAGTACTCTACTTCTCGACACCCACTTCGATGGCTCGGCTTTCCGATACGAATTATCTGATGACGGAATCGGAAGGGTTGATAAGATGCAAGATCTCTCAAACAGGACTGTATTCATTAATTCTTTTCACAATGGCAACAGGCGAATGCTCTTGTATTTAAACTGGAAGTTATTGACAAGAAGAGAGTCTAATGAAGTCGGGAGAGCATGACAGTGCCTTCTAAGCAAGCTGGCTATTATAGCCTTATGTGTGTCTTTAGCAGTGCAAAAAGCACGTTACTTTAATTTATGAAATTTCTTAACTTATGTTTGTTAGGTTAATAAAAGAATTGGTTAACCTTCATTGTTCTAGCTATTCGTCTACATACTTTCACACGCAACAATATTAAGCTGACGGCTGACCCCTCTACAGGCTCATACCTGAGAAACTTTCAACCCAAATTGGGTTTAATTTTTGTTCTGTGTATCAATTTAATTAACAAATAATTACATGCTAAAACTTTTAACTGAAAATAATAAATACAAAATCATTAATTTACTAAAATATCCGGAATGATAATGTTACTCGATAATATTGAAAAAAAAAAGTCAAATCATATAGTTTTTTTTTCTCCAGATAAAATATAATTTACATTATTGAACATAGTTATCTGAAAAGTAACAGTAGCAGAGAAATATTTTATGCCAGGAGCTAAGATCGAACCAAGATATCAGCTTCCTTTAGAGATCTAGAATTTCTCTTCTGGAACCTTAAGCCAATCAACCAACTTGACTTCGCTCATCGTTCCTCTGAAATGAAACCAATCAAAACTGATTTCCCACTCCGTTTAGTAATAAAAAAGCACCCTAAAATGTTCTTGCGCATGCTCAGATCAGTTGAAATCGGTCTTAAAAATTCAGCTTTGCGTTTTAAACATATAAAGGTGTACCTTTTGACCAGGTCATTAATATTTCATTAATATTATTCTTTAAAATATTTTCCCAAACTTTTATGTAAATATTTTGTTTTGCTACACATTAAATTTAATAATCATGCTGAAAAAAAAAAACATTTATTCAGATATGCACTTCACGTTTATGAAATGCAATAAAATGAAAATTCTGGATAAATTATTACCAGCTGTAAACTGCCTGAATGATTTTTAACTAAGTATATCTCAAAATGAAATTTTTTGTCTTCCGAAATATAGCACCAGTTTTTTGGCTGGAACCCAACTGTGAATGGGGCAAAGAGATGATACATTATTTATGCATTTTTCTAACTGCATAATTTACTGTTAAAAAATTATTTTATGCAAATTGAAAGTGTTAAAATGACACACCACTCGAAGTGTAAAAAACATTTTTACAGGTAGTTTCCTAAAAATATTTCATAGTTGAGTTGAATGTCCCGGGTGCGCTATAATTTCGTTAAACTTTAAAAATTCATTAAAAATAAATAAATGAGGCTAAAAAATTGTAGTTTTTAGGAATGCGATTGGAGGCATATCGGATTATTTTTTAATAACAAAAAAAAGGGAGTTCAAATGTTACCGATAGTTGGCGCTGCATGAATAATATGAAGCAGATTTATGGAAATGAGACTATCAATAAAACTCCTCAATGCACACAGATTCCCAATTCGATGCCAGCAGTATGCTATCGTTACCAGTTCAAGCACTGCTGGTTAATTTGTTTACAAGAACAGAGAATCAGCAACTGGCGCATTGCTAAAATCCGCATGGCAAAATGACTGAAGACGGGAAATGAGTCTGTTATATGTACTGGGATACTGAAGCTTACCAGACGCTTCACAAAAATTGCTCTTTTACTATAAGGCTAATTTGCATACATCTGCTTCATATTATGCATGTCAGCGCCATCTATCGGTAACTTTTTAACCGCAACTCTTTTTGTTATTTAAAGTACTCGGATACTTCTCTAATCCCATGACTGGAAACACCAATTTTTTAGCATAATTTTTTTCTTTTTAATGAATTTTTAAAGTTTAACAATCTCATGGTGCACCCGGTATTATAGCACAGTTGATATTATGAAGAAAAAATAGAATACACACAAAATATGATAAATAATGTTGAATTTTTTAAAGATTCGTAGGAAATTATAAAGACAGTTGAACTGATTTCCAATATTTTAACGAAACAAGCATGAATCCATGACTGGAAACACCAATTTTTTAGCATCATTTGCTTCTTTTTAATGAATTTTTAAAGTTTAACAATCTCATGGTGCACCCGGTGTTATAACACAGTTGATATTATGAAGAAAAAATAGAATACACATAAAATATGATAAATAATGTTGAATTTTTTAAAGATTCGTAGGAAAGTATAAAGACAGTTGAACTGATTTCCAATATTTTAACGAAACAAGCATGAATCCATGACTGGCAGGTTTCCATGACTGGAAACACCAATTTTTTAGCATCATTTGTTTCTTTTTAATGATTTTTTAAAGTTTAACAAACTTATGGCGCACCCGGTATTATAGCACAGTTAATATTATGAAGAAAAAATAGAATACACACAAAATATGATAAATAATGTTGAATTTTTTAAAGCTTCATAGATAATTATAAAGACAATTGAATTGATTTCCAATATTTTAACGAAACAGGCATGAATCCATGACTGGCAGGTTTCCATGACTGGAAACACCAATTTTTTAGCATCATTTGTTTCTTTTTAATGAATTTTTAAAGTTTAACAAACTGATGGCGCACCCTGTATTATAGCACGGTTGATATTATGAAGAAAAAATAGAATACACACAAAATATGATAAATAATGTTGGATTTTTTAAAGATTCGTAGGAAATTATAAAGGCAATTGAATTGATTTCCAATATTTTAACGAAAACAGGCATGAAAAAGAGTTTCCGTTTCAACCGGAAAGTAGAACATTTTTCTTTTTTTTTTTTTTGTTTAATTCCATACCGGACCCGGCGATTGCAATTTCAAAATGCAGAAAGGTCTGCGCTTGAAATACCATGGATTCTGCAAAGTTGCGCGGCAGCGATCTTAACGCCAGCAAAAGTTCGAAGGTGTAAGTAAATCAACTGCGTGTCGGGGAAACCGGTCTAAGGCCTAGGACCCGGTTCCCTTTTGGGCTTCCGGCTCTGAAGCTTCTGGGGGACTCCGGCTCGACCCCAAGTGCTATGCGGCAATGGACCTTATTCACGTGACGTCAGACGCCAGAGCTGACGGTATGTCGATCTGTTATTCTCGCCACTGTAGCGACAGAAATGGCAGTATGCGCAGGCGGAAATACCATTAGCAGACGACTTTAGCCTTGACCCAGGTTAAGTGCAAAAATTTTAACCGAAATTTTGAAAATTTAGGGAATTTTCTGGCATGCAGAACGCCATTTTGAATTCATATTACAATATATTAAATATATACAGCTACAACAAAGAATTATTTTGCGGTATTTTTAACAAATAAGCATTAATAACTTACACTCCATAGACTGCTATGCTAATGTTCAACAGTAAATACCGCCAGCAGACGAATTTTAGCCTCGACCTCAGGTCGTGTGCATAGGGTCCATTCTTCTAGTACATAGGCTCTGCTGTTGTAACAACCTTGGACAAAGTCTTGTGTACAGAGGTGTGATGGCCGTGTGACGGTGTTCTCTTGGGCCCGCCTGTGAGGTACTCCGGGTAAATCGGGTCCCTCCTGGCGGATTACCCGAAAGGGTTCTGAGAACTTAGAACAGGCGGTGAAGTACGTTCGCCTTGTGGCGGCGTAGCTTGGTTTAAACGCCAGAAAGCTGCCGAAAATATAAGTGCTTTTTAAGTGCCATCCCAAAACAAACAAAATGAACCTTGATATTTTATGAAAAGCTCTTTTATCTTGCAAATGAAGAGGGATTGGGAAAGTTCAACAAAAGGACTGCCAGATGGAACATATTTGAAAATAAAACTTTTATCTTTATTTATGTATTTCTTTTTCCAACATCGTTAAAAAAATGTGTGAACACCCTCTGTATTTAGAAATACCGCAGAAGAAAGTCAGTTAATATAGTTAACAAAGATACAAATATTAGTCTTGAAAGTGTTGAACAATAATTAATAACTTTCGTTGGATTTCTCAAGGTTATTTTCAAGGTTATTTCAAGGTTATTTCAAGGTTTATAAATGCTCTTATAGCAAGTGAAATAATACATATAATAGTTTTCATCATGTTTTTAATTGGAAATTTTATCAAATACTAGCTGACCCGCCCGGCGTTGCCCGAGCCCTTGTAATAAACTTAAATCTCTTAAAAAACGGAACTCTGGCCACGGTCTACGATGGCTTCGGAACCGTATACCAGGCATGCTCGTACGCTCTAGAAAATCTTTTATTTCCCCCTACCACCGCCAGGGGAGCATTCTGTTCTAAACAAACCTCTTTCCGAACGAACTTCTGAGACAGGTCCCCGCTGCCTATGTTACTGTATAGTAGGCGCACTACAAAATTGAGCTGGTTTCGAGAAGATTGGAACATTATTAGCCCAGTTATTGCAATAAGGCACAGTTAGAGAAAATAACTTCAGTGAGGTGCCGAAGGGAGGAGATGTTCGAGTATCCTTCTGAAAATGACTAATTAGGAGGCCCACTATGCATGCATAAATATTCGTTCGTTTTGTTAAGCCAGGAACTTAATTACAAAGTTGGCTTAAATTCGTATTTGTAAATAGTGGTAACCGCTACTCATAAATTTAAATTAATGTTATAAAGGGTGACTATTAAGTTAAATATAATGTTTGGAATCACTTGCTTTGAAATCGGAAAGATAGTTGCTGATATATAGAAACAGGGCATAGTTAGGGAAAAACCTTGAATGAGGGGCCGGGAGGGGAGAGTTGTTCAAGTACCCTTCAGCAAATGACTAATTAAGAGGAGCACTATGCATCTTTCGAAATTCGTTCGTTTGCTTAAGCTAGGAACTTAATTACAAATTTGGCTTACCCAATTATTCGGAAATAGTGGTAACCGCTACTCATAAATTTAGTTTAATGTTATAAAGAGTGACATTTAAGTTAATTATAATGTTTGGAATCACTTGTGTTGAAATCGGAAAGATAGTTGCTGAGATATGAAAACGGAGCATAGTTAGAGAAAAAAACCTTGAAAGGAGTGCCGGTGGGGAGGGGTTGTTCAAGTGTCCTTTAGCAAATGACTAATTAGGAGGACCACTATGCATCTTTCAAAAATCGTTCGTTTGCTTAAGCTTTGAACTTAATTGAAAATTTGGCTTAAACTATTATTCGTAAATAGTGGTAACCGCTACTCATAAATTTAGTTTAATGTTATAAAGAGTGACTATTAAGTTAATTATAATGTTTGGAACCACTTGCGTTGAAATCGGAAAAATAGTTGCTGATATATGGAAACGGAGCATAGTTAGAGAAAAAACCTTGAAGAACGGGCCGAGAGGGGTGGGGTGGGGGGGATTGTTCAAATGGCCTTCAGCAAATAACTAATTAGGAGGACCACTATGCATCTTTCAAAATTCGTTCGTTTCCTTAAGCTTTGAATTTAACTACAAATTTGGCTTAAACTGTTATTCGTAAATAGTGGTAACCGCTACTCATAAATTTAGTTTAATGTTATAAAGGGTGACTATTAAATTAATTATAATGTTCGAAATCACTTGCGTTGAAATCGGAAAGATAGTTGCTGAGATATGGAAACGGAGCAGAGTTAGATAAAAAACCTTGAAGGACGGTCCGGGAGGGGTGTGGGGGGGGGGGTTGTTCAAGTGGCCTTCAGCAGATAACTAATTAGGAGGATCACAATACATCTTTAATGATTGATTCATTTGGTTAAGCTAGGAACTTAATTTGAAATTTGGCTTACTACTTTTACACTACTATTCAGAAATTCTGGTAACTGCTTTCTAGAAATACATCTTGAAGCTTAAATGTAATTAGACCCTTGTCCCTCTTAATTCCCGCAAATATAAAAAAGAATCTGTTAAATAAAGTTTTCTGTATTGACAATCTCCATCATAATAATAAATGTCATGTAAAAAAAGACTTAAACCCGACTAATTGTCATGAAGAAAAATATGCCTGCAAAATATTTCAATCAGTGGGACGTATGTGTAATTTGTCATGTACAGGTGGCGTGACATTTGCAAGGCTCCTCTACGCAAATAACTTCAATCCATGTTGACTCTATTTAGTTAGAAATCCTTATTTATGCATCGCTACTCTGGTTTATTTAATTACTTCTGTGAAGAATCGATGCAACCAACCAGTGAACCAACCAACCCAAGAGAATAAAAGCGTATTTTTAATGAGAGTTCTTTGTGCATTTTAATTAATATTTCAGAAAGTAATTAAAATATTAAAATTCTGAAGTAATGGTGCAACAGAAGAGGGTTTGGACTACCTATATCTAAATTTCCAGCCTTCTAGGTCGGCCAGATTTTCCTAGCCATCGCCAACAGACACACACACAGGCACACAGACACACAGAGCGAAACTTTCTTTTATTAGTTTAGATATGCGTTTTGTTTTCTTTTATAAGATTTTTTAAAATAAAATGTGCTAATATAATTATCCAAACTTATGAGACTACTCTAAACTTAAAATGAATCTGTCCCATTCGTAACTACAGCACTAAGCATATAAACAAATTCTCTCTATTGTAGTAATTACGATATTAATTCAACCAAAATTACTATCTAGACTGAAAATATCATAATGAAATATTGCGGTTTCGAATCACAGTAAATCATTAAAATTTTATGTATGAAAGACAGTGATGTATATTTACATAAGAAGAACGAATAAATGATACAATTATTTCTAATCAGTCAGGTGCAAACAATCTGTTTAGAAATCTAACAGTCTCATACAATAGAATCACTTTTAGAAAAAGTACGTCAAAATTACTTAAAGCAAAAAAGCACTTATTTACAATATGCGAAGTAACTCGTATATCTTACAGAATTTATTACAGCATTAGAATTTGTATAAACATTTCTGGGATGCAATATTTGGCTACTATAAATGTATTTAGTGGTGAAACAAGTAATATAATTTTTTAAGTCAATTCCTACTTTTTAATCATAAATATATAAAATAAACACGTGCAGCATTAATTTCCCACGTTATCTTTATTGAACATTATTTTATAATCTCGTTGCGGTATTTTATTTCTGTGGCATCACTAATTTGAGATAAATCCTTCATTTCATTTATGAAAACAATGGGAGGAATTTTTTTCTCCCATTTAAAACTAAAATTAATTAATTAAATTGAATTAATGAATTAATATTTGAAAAAAACTGTGTTAACATAAAGTGTCATCCACTACAAGTTTAAAAAAATGTATTTGAACTTGAGTGGATGAATAGAAAATATTTTATTAACGATTGAAAATTTGAACAAGATATATATAGAGAGAGTTTGAGCTAATAGTAGGAATTTAAAAATAATATAAACAACAGCATTCTTAAAAGTAAAGCTCTAAATTTCTTCGCTACATTTTCGTCATATATGATGTATAACTAAAGAAGCAATTTCATCACATTTTATAGTTTTAGACAACAGATTATTTATCTGCAAGGGGCATCATAAAAATAACTTCTTATTAAATGCATTTATGGGTCATAAAATCGAAATATCTGTTCAGTTATTTAAGAAAGTAAAGGAACAGGAATCGATGTTCATAAACCATAAAAAAATTTATAAACTATAGCATCAGAAACAAAGACTCCTAGCATAAAACATAGACAAAAAATATCGACAGTACATCTTTACAGAACGGCTATAAAAATATTTATATCATAACCTCCATCATAAATAGAGACATTTGATGTTTGTGTATTTCAATAATATTTTCAAAAAAAAGGTTTTTTAAATCTAGGGAAATGCTTAAGTGATACTAAAAAAAACAACAAAAGGCTTATTAAAAAACCTTTTCAATGATCAACATACGTTTCAACGCTCACTACGGCGTCATTTTCAAGAAATATAATGATAAACAAAGTATTCTTGCAAATTTTGAAAAGTAACCTTGAAAACACGAATCACGAGATCCAAATATGTAAAAAAAAAGAGAAAAGCAGGTGCTTGAAGCAGCCAACTGTAATCGTGAAAATTATATTTCGTTATTGCTTTTTAAAACGGAAAAGTACCTCGTGCCAAATTTTAGGCAATTCAAATGAGGCGGATTCATTGCAAATGTTTACGTTACGCATGTAGATTTCTATTGATTCATGGATAATGGATGGGAAGTAGACTCTTGATGGGTAAATTATTTTACTATTTTTAAAATCAATTTCTATTGCCTCGGTTCTATGTAGTCGTGCCAGTGCTGTAGTACTCCTGTCATATTTGATATCTGCTATATGCTCTTTTAATCTTGTTTGAAACTTTCTCGTGGTCATTGCTTATAAAGAGGTTATTTGTTCGAGATAGTTCACATTCTCAACGGCTGTGATCGAGCAAAGAAATCATCCAGGTTCATGTCCAATGGGAAAAGAAAAACTCCAGTATAACTTCAGAATTTTTATTCAGTAGACATAAGATGTTCGAAGGCAGAAGAGGGGTGGAAACATGAGAACCGTTCTTAAACGGTCATTATAAGCCGAAGACAGGAGGCGAAGTAAGTGTTGTTTCCACGACACAACTTGGAATTGCACTGACTCTCGCCAAAATAGGGTTGCTACAGAGTGTCTAGGCGTGAATACTTTCAGACGGAATGCGGCATAACTAATGGTATTTACCGAGCCGGGTTACTAGATTATTGGCATAAAAATGCACTTCACTTCAAAATTTAATATCGCCATGAAGATTATAACAGACACATATTTTCTCATACGAACAGAATTTTGAGAGACAAAACAACTTGTGCATTTAACAATCATAATATATTTTTAGACATGGGTGTGAGTGATTGAGTTATTATTAAGACCAAATATGGACATGTATCTGAGCAGAATGAAAAGATAGACACAATTTTAACTGACACTGTGGCCACAAAAATGCAATATGAACATATTGTGTTATAAGCTTGGTTTCGGAAAGTAAATTACGAAAAGGCATCTGTGCTGATTTAAATCTTTTCTTTTTTTTATTTTTATCGAAAAGCCGTGAGATATTAGTGATCGAGCACAAGTGAAAATGAAAAGGAAAGTGTGTAAATTACAGCGGGATTATTGTTTGTAGTTAAAGATAACTCAATTAAATTTTCAAAAAGGAAGGGGAAAATATAATTTAAATGAATGCTATATAATATTGTAACGTTCCATCCGCTCTGGTGATGTTATAAATGTCGATGTGATAAAAATGTTTTAGTTTATTTTTTCTTTAAAAACTGTTTTTATAAGAAAATAATTAAGCGGGTTTTTCATTTTAACAAAGCAAAACATCCTAAAACGGAACAGGTGTATAGCGCAATACTGCTTTATATTAAAACTTTCATGGTACTGATGATAGTAATAAGTTAAAATTTAAATAGACAGAGTACCAGCTAAGGTGGATACTTGTTTAAAAGGGAATTATCATAAAACCCTTGCTATTCTGACTTAGCTGATTTTACTATAGTAAACAGATTTCAAACCACCGCATTATATTTATTAAAATTGTAAAGGAATATTACAGTTCAGTACAGTTTTGAATTTGCATGTATCATGTGTAATTAACTTGAATTTCTAAATAAAAAATCGAAAAATCGAAAAAATACACTTAACACAGTTTTAAAACTACTGTAATAGTAAAGCCCTATATGTTTTACTGCTCATAATAGAGCTCAATATTTTATCATCATTCCAATCATCATAAATACTTGGAACGTTTCACTACAAACACTAAGAGCATTTCAGCAATAATATTTTTTCTAAGAAACTCTTTTAATTAGTTCCAATGACATTAAACTTATACTGTAATTGTTATTGGCTTTGTCGTTTGAAACATTGTAATGCAGTGTAAGCTTGTTATCTTAGAATGTTGTATTAAAATAGAATATATGTACTCTGTCCTAAAAAAAATAATAAAATTAATCGTCAGTTCTAGGAAACAATATATTAACTTTCTTGCTCTTCATTTTCGCTATATCTAACATGTAACCAAACAAAATCATCCTATCGCATTTTATGGTTTTTGACAAAATATTATTTATCGTTCAATGTCATAAAAGTAACTTGTTTTTAAAAGTATTTATGGGTCATAAAACACAAATGCCTATTCAGTTATTTACGAAAGTAAATAAATGGGAATCAATGCTTATAAACTATATCAGAAAATACAAACTCTACCGTGAGACACAAATCCTTAGATCTCATAAAATATTGGTATCAGAAAAAATATCGACAGCATATCTTTATAGCGTAGCCATAAAATTATTTATAACACAATCTTTATCATAAAGATCGCCATTTATACATTTTGTGATATTAGTAAAGTTTCTGAATACAACTAAGCGTTAGAAATTTCAATTCATTAAAAAAAATATTTTTAGCAAAAAAAATAATGTACAGAAATCAACTTGTTAAAACTGTAATATAATTATAAATCACTAAATTCTTAATTGATAAACTTAATTATGAATATTATACTTGCAATTTTAGTATCTGCTACGACTTTTGCTTCCAAACATTTTTCTCTCTTGTACCACTTACTTGTCTTTTTGTACTCTTATTTTACAATTATGTATGTATGTGGCAGTCGAATATTGTCAGTCATTTTTCACCCACTTCCTGTTGACATAGAGCTTTAAAATTTGGAATATATATGTGTTTTTAAGGGCAATATATGAATTGGACATTGTTTTTTTTTTAATTTGATCCCTAAGGCGGGGCAACGATGGACCAAAACTTGAATTTTCCCCATACAAATAACGTTGGAATTGTTAATTATTAATTGAAAAAAAATATAGCTCCATTATTGCAACATTCATCCATTGTTGCAACATCGTTGCCCTCATCATTATGTTACTTTAAAACAAATCTTCTCCGGAAGGCGCAAAGTGACTTGCGGTCGCGAATATTTTGAAAGGATTAAAAGTAAGGCTTAGCGTAAGAAAAGTTATTAGTTACATATTTTCCATATTGGTCTGAATTTATGTGTAGCAATTTCTTTATATGTGACAATCACGTCTTCTCTCAAATTTGTATCCGATATATGTAAAATAACTTTAAAAAATATTACGAAAACTTCTATCTAATTTATCTTTATGGCAGTTTATATACCGGATTAGGAATCTGTTTTCTCTGCTTTTATTATTAATAAGAAATACTTGTGACTTATAATAGTTTAAAGGTATTGGGGGGTCTCCTACATATATATATATTTACAGGGAGTCCCAGCTAAGATGTTGTAAGTTTCTAGGGGAGGTAGGGTACACCTAGAAGACTAGGAATCACATAGGAATGCCGGGTCGGAAATGCATTCCTGACGCAGAAGAGGGCATTGAAATAGGCGCAGGTGTTTCGAGCATGCTTGCTTTGAAATTTCATTTAGAATTTCACATTTTTTAGACATGAAACACAAGAAAAGGAAATGACACAAGATAGGAGAAAAAACTGAGTTTGTTACTCGCTGTTCATAAACATAAAAACAAAAGTAACAAAAGGAAAGTACAACTCATATCAAAGGATGTGTTCGAATTGACGACCCCCGCATGTGATGTAGGCGTCACATCTTCGCTGCATTGAAGTTCGAACACCAGCAAACATTCCAAGAGTGTCTTGAATTTCCCCGGCACCTGCAACTCTACCCGTCTTATTCACTGTGGTACCATTCTTGTTACTCCAGGGCTAAATATCAGCTTTGTGTGATCTAGTCTTTTCAATGGCCTTATTGCGAGAGGAAGGCATTTTCGACCCGGCATTCCTATGTCATTCCAAGTCTTCTAGGTGTACCTAAGACTCCTATAAAGGGAAGCTGACGCATATCCATCTTGTTACCCAAATTAACCGCCATATTGTAACCCAGTTCAGCATTAGGAAACCATCCGAGCAGGTGTTTGCCGTCCCAGTCACTGTCACCTCGCCGTCCACTACTATGGTAAGCTAACCGGTTTTAGCTTGGTTTTTGGTCCGTTAGGTTATTAAATGACGGCATGATTCAGCCTGTAGTATAGGAGCTCTAGGTGTACCCTACCTCACCTCGAAGTTTGTAACATCTTAGCTGGGACACCCTGTATATACACTGGCGAGAAAAATTAAAGGAACAACAATAAAAAGGTGATTTATGTTAATTCTATTGCGGGAACATCAATGAAAGGTGACTGGTTGGTAACGCAATGTTAACGTGTCACGTAGTCCTATGGGATTAACTTTTGCTACATAAAAATGTGCAGATTTTGGATCCCGTTCTTTCAGCACGTTTGAAAAGGGGTGCACATGGGTGATTTGAAGTCTAATTTCAAGAATTTTACGTGTAGTTGCATAAATTTTTCAATTGTAGTAGGTTGAATATGTCATCTAGAAGACATTTGACCGATTGTGGAGAATGACGTTCGATAGGGAGAATTTAAGCAGGACAGACACTGACAGGGGTCTGTAAAGACTTAAAAATAGCCAAAAGCGCCATGTCAAGAATCTGGAAACGGTTTAAAGACACTGGTAACGTGTAGAGACAACCAGGTCAAGGTCGAAAACGTGCCAGAATAGACTGGCAGGACAGTTATTTGGCAACGATTGCTGAATGAAAGAGGCAACTGACGTCAGTTCAGATTGCAAGGGAGTTCACTGCAACAACAGGAACTGGACTATCCAGATTTTCCGTGAGTGACAGACTGCATTAAAGAGGGCTGTATGCAAGAAAACTCATGATTTATATTCCACTAACTCCGACAGCGAAATGCGCCCGGTTAAAGTTGTGCAGATATCATAGTCATTAGATTACCACGGACTGGATCCGAGTTCTCTGTACCAATTAATGCCGATTTTGTTTGGAGAGTGATTTCAGGCGTGTTACCATATAGAGGGAGACAAGAACACACAAAAAGGCTGCAAAAATCCGTGAAAGGCATCGATACAATTGTCCTGTAATCATGGTGTGGGCGGGCATCCGTTTGAATGACCGCACCGACCTACATATTTTTACCAGTGCAACTGTGAATGCTGAAATATACAGAAATGAGGTTCTTGATCCTTATGTAAAGTTGGTTAGGGATGCAATCGGTAATAACTTCCTTGTAATGGATGATAATGCGCGACCTCATCGTGCTGCACTATTGACTGGTTATCTTGAGGGCGAAGTAATCCAGCGGATGGAGTGGCCTGCATATTCTCCGCATTTAAATATAATAGAACATGTGGGGACGCACCAGTACGCAGACTTGCATCTCGGCAACTCACACCTAGTACTCACCAGGAGCTTCCGATAACTATCCATCTTGAATACACTTTGTTACCGCAAGCACTTCTGGTTAATCTAATCCACAGTAAGAAAAATCGCTGTAAAATTTACATTTCGGTCTCGGGTGACCACATACCTAATTGATTTTTCCTGTGTGTCTCTAAAATATTGTAACAGTACAATTTCTTTATCCCCTCTTATATCACACATTCCAATGTTTTTATGTAAATTTATTTTTTTGCAGAAATAGGCAGTTCTGCATTTTGAATATATGTCATGCATGACAAAATAAAGATCGTGTGTACGTTTCATGTTATTATCTGGAAAATTATTCAAGTTCGATGAGTTTTTATAGTTGTTCCTTTAATTTTTCTCGCCAGTGTATATATATACAATATTTAATACCCTGGCTCTTTAACTATACATTAATAAATGTCCGATTAAAAATAGTTTATTTAGGCGTATTTTAAATATCTAACAGTATCGTTTCAAAAACTGATAAGAATCTGAAAATTTAATGGATTTATATTTCATACAGTATTTAATCTTACTTTTTAAAACACTGATTACACACTTTTAAAACACAAGATAAATTATCTCTTGTTTCTCGAAGAACACTCTTTCAAGCCTATCATTTTCATCTGGTGAATAATTTTCAGAGGGATTATGCATAAATTATTCTCGCAATTTCTATCAATAATGAAAGGGATTAACACATATTGGAAATGAAAATTTTCAGCAGGAGAATGCAACATTTTCTCTTAACTCATTTAAAATTTAGCATAACACTTTTATTTTTGATATCATTAAAACAGAACAATGTAATTCACTCATAGAACGATTTTATTAATAAATTACTACTGATGAATAAATTTATGTATTTTTTGCGACTAAAATAAAATTTTATTTTAAAGAATAATGACGAATTCCATGTAATTAATGTATTTGTCTGTCCATATATTATAATACGGTCATATGTTTGATAATTAATACGCAACACTTTATATACTTAATAGCTGACCCACCCAGCGTTGCCCGGGTCCGTGATAAAACCTTATATAAACCCCAAATTTGTATTATTTTATATATTTTACCCAATTTTGAATGGATTTATACCTTTAATGACAAAATCGCAAAATCGTAAAAAAAAAAAAACATTTACTTCTTACCATGACTCTTTAACCATACATTAATAAATGTCCGAATAAAAATAGTTTACTTAGGCGTATTTTAATTATCTAACAGTATAGTTTGAAAAACTGACAAGAATGTGAAAATTTAATGGATTTATATTTCATACAGTATTTAATCTTACTTTTTTAAAACACTGATTAGACACTTTTAAAACACAAGATAAATTATCTCTTGTTTCTCGAAGAAGACTCTTTCAAGCCTATCATTTTCGTCTGGTGAATAATCTGCAGAGGGATTATGCATAAATTACTCTCGCGATTCCTATCAATAATGAAATAGATTAACCCACATTGGAAATGGAAAATTTCTGCAGGAGGTTGCAACTTTTTTTTTAAACTCAGTTAAAATTTACCATAGTACTTTTATTTTTGAAATCATTAAAATAGACTAGAGTAATCCAATGATAAAACGGTCTTATTAATAAATTATTACTTATGAATAAATTTATGTATTTTTTGAGACTAAAATAAAATTTAATTTTAAAGAATAATGGAGAATTCTATGTAATTAATGTATCTGTCTGTCCATATATTATAATACGGTCATATGTTTGATAATTAATACGTAACACTTTATATACTTAGTAGCTGACCCACCCAGCGTTGCCCGGGCCCGTGTAAAAAACCTTAAACTCCAAATTTGTATTATTTAAATATTATTCCCGATTTTGTATGAATTTATATCTTTAATGACAAAATCGCAAAACCGTGAAAAAACATTTACTTCTTACCATGGCTCTTTAACCATACATTAATAAATGTCCGATTAAAAATAGTTTACTTAGGCGTATTTTAATTATCTAACAGTATCGTTTCAAAAACTGATAAGAATATGAAAATTTAATAGATTTATATTCCATACAGTATTTAATCTTACTTTTTAAAACACTGATTAGACACTTTTAAAACACAAGATAAATTATCTCTTGTTTCTCGAAGAACACTCTTTCAAGCCTATCATTTCCATCTGGTGAGTAATTTGCAGAGGGATTATGCATAAATTATTCTCGCGATTTCTATCAATAATGAAAGGGATTAACCCATATTGGAAATGGAAATTTTCTGCAGGAGGTTGCAACTTTTTTTTAAACTCATTTAATATTGACCATAATACTTTTATTTTTGAAATCATTAAAATAGAATAGAGTAATCCAATGATAAAACGATCTTATTAATAAATTACTACTTATGAATAAATTTATGTATTTTTTGCGACTAAAATAAAATTTAATTTTAAAGAAAAATGAAGACCTTCATGTAATTAATGTATTTGTCTGTCCATATATTATAATACGGTTTTATGTTTGATAATAATACGATAGACTTTATATACAAGGGAAAGTCATTAAGTAAGTCCCAAAAGATAATTAAATAATAACTTACAATGATATTCACTTCAAAACTACTTTTATTTCTCAACATATTCACCACCAATATTTATGCACTTATATCACCGTTTTATCAGTGCCCCAACACAAGCTGCATAACATTCTTTGGGTTGCTGTCTCAGACCCATTAGGACTTCAAGTTGAACCTTTTCATCTCTGAACATCATCTTGCTTCAAAGATCGTTTTTTAGTGAACTAAACAGATGAAAATCGCCTAGGGATAAATTGAAGCTGTATGGTGGTTGTTGAAGAAGTTGCCAACCAAACTTTTGAATTGTCTCCTGTGTTCAACTTGATGTCCTAATGTGTCTAAGACAACAATCCAAAGAATGCTATGCAGCTGGTGTTAGGGCACTGACAAAAACGGTGATATAAGTGCATAAATATTGGTGGAGAATATGTTGAGAAATAAAAATATTTCGGAAGTGAATATCATTGTAAGTTATTTTTTAATAATCTTTTGTGACTTACTTAATGAATTTCCCTTGTACTTATAATACTAAAAATGCATTGAGGCATTCTTAACGTCTATAAATCATTGTGGGAATTCCCTTACTGTATAACTTTTGATTTAAGGCTTTTTGTTTAGAAACTCATGAAATTGGCAGATGTTTTCATTCATAAACTAAGTAATCAAAATATATTTTTCGTTTTTTGGAAAAGTCCGTAGATCTTTCAGAAAATACTATCAAAGTCAGTATTTTGAACTGAATTCTCGATGGGGCAGCACCAGAAAGGGGAAACACTTATCGTCAGTTGACAAGAATTGCTTATAACACGATAAGATAATTTATTTATAGAAAAATGTAAAACGCTATTTAATTCCAAATTGCTTCAATAGTCAGGTCTGCCAATTTTATGCCTTTACGTTTAACAAGTCAGAAAATTTTGGGTTGTTGAGCAGGGAATTTCAAAACTGCCTTAAGTACATGACGAAATATATTATTACATATGCAGCAAAAAGGAACTCTTACCAAGGAACTTTTTACCACTGCTTCGATAAATCCTATGGTGTTATTTTTTTTAAAACATTTCAATTTCGCTTTTTAATCATAAATATACCCGTGTGCAAACGTATCACTACCTTTTTGTATTTTTTTTAAATATATATAATCATCGCTGAGCGTGATATAATAAGATATTTTATTTTTGTGGCCTACATTGATTTGAGAAAAACTTTTAGTTTCATTTATGAAAACAATGCTGATTTAGTGTTTTATTAACTGAAATTTTTAATCAGTTTTAACGAAAGGTGAATGTACTATGTAAGAAGCCGGTTCAAAAACCTTTCGAATGATATCCCATTCATTGTAGCGCGTCTTGTAAATGTATAGAAAAAGGGATGTTGACAACAGAAATAATATATATGATACATTATACACGCATATGAATTTTTAAAAAGTACAAGAAAATTTAATAAAAAAGAAAACTGCCCAGTTAAACTGAGGGCATTGAGCTTACAGGCTATTCACAATAATTGTATATTATATTCTTATTTCAAAGAATTTGAAATAAACCCGTCGAAAAATAAAGAAATCGACAATATATTAAGGGGGGGATCATCCCCTCGTTCCCCCCCCTTATAGTTAACCAATGAATCCCCAAAACTAATCAGGGCAGCTTCTTACCACAATGAGCCTATATACAAAATTTGAAGAAAATCGGATCATTCTCTATGAAAAACACATTTGTCTAAATTAAGGGGGCGGGGTAAGCCCCCCCTTTTACCCTCTTTATACTTAACCAAAGAACCCCCAAAACTAATCAGGAAAGTGCCTTATCACAATGAACCTATATACAAAATTTCAAGAAAATCAAATAATTCTCCATGAAAAATACATTTATCTAAGTTAACGGGAGGGGGGTAGCCCCCCGTTCCCCCCTTTATACTTCACCAATGAATTCCCAAAACTAATCAGGGAAGCGGCTTACCACAATGAGCGTATATACAAAATTTGAAGAAAATCGGAGGATTCTGTATGAAAAATCCATTTATTTAAATTAAGGGAGGGGGATTAGCCCCCCGTTACCCCCTTTATACTTAATGAATCCCCAAAACCATTCAGGAAAGCGCCTTATCACAAAATTTAAAGAAAATCGGATAATTCTGCATGAAAAAACCATTTATCTAAATTAGGGGGGGATTAGCCCCCCTTTTCCCCTTTATAATTAACCAATGAACCCCCAAAACTAATCAGGGAAGCGCCTTATCACAGTGAACCTATATTCAAAGTTTAAAGCAAAATGCTTATTTCTATCAAGATTTATCGCGTTACGTACATACATACATACATACAGAACGGGCAGGCACATTAGCTCTCAGGCTTTGATAGCCTGTGAGCTAAAAAGTGAAATAAATAAATGTTATGCATGGATATTTAACACTAAATTAATGAATTTTTGATTACAAATATTTATCGAACGCGTGCGTTCTGCATCCGACAGTATAGCTCCAACAATAGTTAAGAAGATGAAAATTGGAGGGATTTAAATATCATACTATGTTTAATCCTATTTTATTAAAGACTGACGGATAAAGATAACTTATCTCTTGTTTCTCGAAGAATCTGTCTAAAGTCTACCATTTTCATTTGATCAATAATTTTCGAAAGGATTAGTGATAAATTATTCTCGTTATGCCTATCAATAATGAAAGGAATTTACCCGTACTGGAAATTAAAAAATCCGCAGAATAATGCAAAATTTTAACACCTATATAAAAAAAAATTCTACGACTTTTATTTTAGATTTACTTAAAATAGGATAATATAATCCAAAGATAAAATATGTTTTTGAATAAATTCTGTATGTAATTTTTCTGCTGAAATTAAAATTCAAGTGATAATATAATGAAAACTGATGCGTAAATTATGATTTTTATCACTCCGTTACAACAACGGTTCCCTTACGTTGCAAAATAAATATGGAATACCATACATACATTTAGGATTTTAGAAAAGAGCAACAAACTTAATAATGTAATAAATAAATGTAATAACATGGATACTGTTTTTATTTTATTTTTTTTGAGAACATACATCTGACTTGTGTGCTTAATACAAATCATATATTCTAATACGAGCAAATCTTGTATATATATATATATATATATATATATATATGCAAATTTTATCTTAAAAACGTCTCTAACGATTTTGACGAAATTTTGTATCCTACTGTTTTGGGGCACCAGAAAACCATTGAGCTAGGTCACATGTTCGAGAAAATTCGAATAGTGGGTAATTTTGGGTCACCATGGGTCAGTGTCAAGCTAATTGTATACAAAAACGGTTCAAACGGCTGGGTCACATGTTCGAGAACTTTCGATTTGTGGATAATTTTTGGGTCAACGCGGGTCAAGTTAATTTTATCTAAAAAGAGCTCTAATGATTTTGATTAAATTTTGCGTTTTACGAGTTTCGGACACAGGGAAAATCATTGGGCTAGGTCACATGTCCGAAAAAATTCGATTAGTGGGTCATTTTCGGGTAACGGTTGGTCAAGCTAATTTTATCTAAAAAATGCTCAGACTATTTAGACTAAATTTTGCATCCTATGGTTTTCGGGCACGAGAATGCTGTTGGGATAGGTCATATTTTCGAGAAAATTCAATTAGCGGGTCATTTTGGTCATGGGTCATTATGGGTAAAGTTATTTATATCTTAAAAACGGCTCAGAGGATTTGAACTAAACTTAGTATTCTACAGTTTTAGGGAAAGAGTCTCCAACACAACCACAATTAATCAACCACAAGTATGATTACAATGCATTACAGGTCAACATAAGAAAGGAGACGATGAGAAATTTTTATAGGAATATTTTTTAACGCGTCCAGAAATCCTTCGTCCTTCGGTGTCGGCTGTGCACATTGACCTTTTGTGGCCGCAACTTCAAACAATTTTCTTGAAAAATGTGTCGTCGTCTCCTTTCTGACGTACAATTGTAATGCATTGTAATCAGGCTTGACGTCATATAAATGTTTTTTCTAATTATTATTGGCCCTTTTTGGTCTACTTGACGTCATACCCTTCATAACTGTATTTGCGGTTTTTCTCCCACTAAACTTGTTTGCGACCCCATGCTCTATAGTACGTTTTCATCCACTTGATGACTTCTATCATCCCTCTAAATTTGTTGGTCAAGTAATTTCGGAACACCCTGTATATAGACAGACGATATATTAATTTAATATCATGGATAGTTAACGTTACAATAATGAATATCCGAAAAAAAAGTATTTTTAACACGTTGACGGACACTTGCGGCTATAGCTGCCAAAGCGAAGTTCACAATGTGGCATGACGGCAATAGCCGCCCAAAACGAAACGGTCGTTTTTAGGCTATAGCAGCCGTACGGCTATAGCAGCACAAATGTGCATTTACCGGCGTACAAGTAGAAGCCCAGTGTCATGTTTTGGAAACAATTTTTTATGTTAAAGTTCGTTTTCCACCTGTTATACGAGTTGAAGCTTCAGTATGTACGTGCAGGGTGGTTAGTGGTCAGGGAAAAATGCAGTAAAAAAATGATAATTACCAGGATATTCTTATAGAAAATTTCAAATTGATTATTTGATCGAATAATCAACATAAATTTTTCTGTAAGACTATACTGGTGTTTATCACTTTTTTTGCCTGTCATTTTCCCTGACCACTAGCCACCCTGACGTGGTTGTGAAGGGAGTAGTGCAACCTAATTAAAGGTGCTGAATTAATCAAAATTAAGTTTATTTAAGCAGAAAGAGTAAAACTATACTTCTAATATTCTAAAAATTACAAAAACATATAGCGTCAATTTTCGAACTTCACTTGTTCCTACTGTCCGTCAATGTGTTAATGCGTATTTTATGGCAGTATACCTCGGAAAATTTAATGGATTTACATTTCATACTGCATTTACTCAAGGTTACTCAAGGTTACTCAAGGTTACTCAAGGTTACTCATGGTGACTGAAAATAAATTTTCACGAAGAGTCTCTCTCAAGACAAATATTTTCATCTGATAAAAAGTTTGCTTACGGATTATAGATGAATTATTTAGTGATTAATATAAAATATTAACAGAATTAAATCACAATAGAAATGAATGATTTTATACGGAGAATATAAATGTTTCGACGGCTTAAAAAAATTGTATGATGTTTTTATTTTGGATGATTTTTTACAATTAGATAAGGGAATCCCAAGACAGAACAACCTTACAAAATATATTTCATGTGTAATTTCTCTATAGAAATAAGGTTATGACTTTTACATCCAAATATCTTATCTAACATGATAATATAATATAATTTTACATAATTGACATTCTTTTTTAGGAGTGTTCGTAATTATATAAATACGTAGCACCTATTGTCGTTGTCTGGTCCGTCCGTCTGTCTGTCCGTCTGTCCGCATATAACAACGCAAAAACTATCCAATCGAATTGCATGAAATTTAAGATGTATTATTTTTGCAGAATTTTGTCGAGACATTTCAAATTTTATGAAAATCGAATCAAAACTTAAGAAGATATTAATAAAAATATTTATTAAGAAATTTGAAATTTTTAAAAAGAAATTGGTGCTTTCTTGTTATAGGAGCTTCCGAGGTTTAACCGTCGAGTGCCCGAGATACTTATTTTATTACAGAAATTAATCTGGAGACCATATAATTCATTTTACAGAATTAAAAATCCTCAAGATCTGAATATTTATATAACTAGCTATAGTACGAACGCACCTCATTTGTCACGTTTGACGTACAATTTCCAACTTGTTTAATATCTGATAACATTCACCAATTATTCAATATGTTGATTTTAGAATATGCAAATAGGTTCATTAAAAATTTAACACTTTAAATGATGTATTATTTCGTTTACATAACTTTTCCAGAGTACAGCATTTCAAAAATTGCGTGAGTTATAAATTGTGCGTGTGCAAAAACCATAAACAACATGCCACTCCTTTCACACTTTCATGTTTGCATACGTCTTATTTGAAGAGAAAGTTTTCTTAAAATGTAAGATTTCTTTGAACAAAAAAACTTTTGAAAAGTATTCAAGCTGATTTAAAGCTAATAAATGCTTATTGGATTTTTAGTTTTCTAAACTGCACAAAGTTGAAATTAAGGAATACTTAAAAAACTTTCTTCTGGTAAACTCATTAATTTTACCACGTGGCTAAATTAAAAAGACGTATTTCAAACTTTTAATGAGAAAAAGTTCTTAAATTTGAATATTAAAAAATATATTCAAATAGCATTATTATAAATTTCATTTGTTTCGTTGTTGTCATATCAGACACAGATTTACTTTAAAATTTCTCTAATATTTGATTCTTCGCCAATTTCCGATTATTTTGCTAAGCTGAATATCTATATGCGTAACTAAGCGACATTCAAAAAGTGTTTTCTTTTATAATTAACTACATTTTATTATTAAAAATAAGAATATCTTTAGTATACATCAGCGTACCCCAACCGAGGGTACGTGAAAATTACATTGGTAATGATGGCTAACGTAAAATGAAAACAGAAAACAGAAAAACAAAACTGTAAATTTTTCGTTTACAAATGAAGACGTGTGTAAAAGTAAAATAGGCTATTTGCATAAAATTAAGGAAAATGCCTAAATTTCGTAATTGGTTGATCATTTGTTGCCATTATTTCCGCCCACTTCTAATAACACCTTGCGATTTCGAATGTGTCCCGCCTTTTCGTTTATTGTTTTTTTATTTCTAGTAATTCTAGAAATATTTAGAAAAAAAACATGAATCGTATCGGGTCTTCCAGTTTCGACAATTTTATTTAAAACCAATTTAAAACCAGGTCATCATTTTACTGTTCGACACGATAGCATTAGTGAAAACGCTATTAATAGGTTTATTATAATTAATAGGTATTTATTAACCCCTTGGGGACGAGGGACACGTATACGTGACGCATAAGATGCTCAGAATCCTCGATTATTCCCACCAGTTATTTTTTATTGTAAGCTTTGCCTTATGTAATCCTAGCATTTCTGCGATTCAATTAGGCGAAAATTTCTGTTTTGAAAAACCGGTGGTAAAATATTAAAAATTCAGTAAAGGACTCTCGTCGCGAAGGGGTTAATAGATGTAGCTTCATCCCTGTTTTGTGTGTGTTTAATTTGAAATACTTATCTAATATTTCGTGTTTTGTCTGACTTTATGTTGATATTGTATTGTGGTTCAAAATGGATAAGTGTTTGAAAAGTGTTTGTAGTTTTCTGTCTTCATTAATTACTGAATTATTGATTTTTAAAATGCTTCTCGACTTTTTGGATCACTTATATCACTTTTAGAAGTACTTTTTATTAAGAACATTTATATTTTGAATTTTACACTGGATAATAAGTGGTCCGTTACTGAGTCCAGGTGATCAATTTATTGGTACATTCTTTTTTTTCCAATTTTTATTGTGAATAATTTAAATTGAAAAAAAAGAAAATGGGATTTTTTTTAAAAGTTGTGTATCCTTATACATTAATTGGTATTCACGCATATTTGCAGAAAAATGTGTCAATATTTATGCATAAAAACATAAAAATTGAAGCAAATACCACTAAATGGTCAGTTATTGGTACACCTTATATAAAAAAAAAAATTTTATCGTGTTATTTAGATTATTCTTCTAATGCCCATATTAGAGTGACTCGTATAATGAAATTTAGTCTATCATTTTGACATATGTTGTACAGCTATACTAGATCACCGCCCCTTGAATACTAGGCTTATTCGCTGACACAAAAATGGTGGCTGCCGTAAGGCGGATTTTTTTAAGCGTTTGTACAGTCCCCAGATTTTACACACCAGTATTTTCTAACTGTTTTCTTCGATGTATTTGATCTCGGAACGATAAGACGAAGAAAACTTTTATAAATTATTGATGTTCAAATTCGAGGAATTGTACAATTGCTCAAAAAAAAATCTGCCTACGACAGCCGCCATTTTTGTGTCAGCGCACAGGCCTAGTATTCAGGGGGCGGTGACTAGATTTACAATGCCGTCACTGCATTGAACCACGAGGCTAACGAAAAAGACAGGCTACCGCGGTGCATTCCACTTATCCTTTTTTACAGACCGCTAGAGTGACGGGATGCTCTTTTCGTACACCTGCATTGATGCATTCGAGTATCACGTGACTCCCGCGTCTGTAAAAAAAGATACGCGTGAAGCCCCGCGGCAGTCTTTCTTTTTTGTTAGCCTCGATTGCACCATTAGAATTTTAATGTTACTTTATTTGTTGAAATCTATTCACAACGTCTGCAGGATCCTCACTGATACAAGACAATAAATTTCAGGTACAATAAATGTCAGATTGAATTACGTTTTATAGATTATGACTACTGCACCATTTGTTTCAGATAAATGTCGCAGTCTGTATATTCGTAACATTTAGCCTAATTTGCATATTTTTCACTGGTGTATTGTTTACATAATTATCAACTTTAAAGTAGTTGCCACAGAATTGACGTATTTTTTTTCCTAGACTAAATTTTTATGTTGATTTCGAATCTGTAATCCGTTTCCTTCTATCACATCTAGTGTTTGAGTAAAATGAATATCTCCGTTTGTGTAGTATTAGCACACGTTTGATATATAATGCTTTTTAGGGGAGTGTACCTCCTTGTTAAAACGGTTAACAGTGTGAGATTCCTATCAGGGACATAATCACCAATGGGTATAATCGAAAAATAATTGATAAAAGTAATAGAATCTATCCTAAATAGCTGAATTAGATCACAAAGTAGCAGAACAGCGTTTCTGGCTTTTTTGACCAAAACATAAAATTTCCGTTTTTTTTAACACCTAGACGTGATAGGAAAAAACGGACACCGGATTTTAAATATTCGTAAAAAACTGATTTAGAAACATGTTAATGTACTTATATGGCAGAAATATTTGGACGCCAAGAAACGTTATTAGAAAAATATGAAAAATGTGCAAATTATGCTAAATATTTCACGGTCTCACGTCAGTATAATCTCGGGCACAACATTTTTGTAAAGTAAACTGGCCAGTAATCATAACATAAAACAAGAAAGCCAGTCTAATAATGCTTTATGCCTTAAATTTCAATATAATTGTACACAAATTCCGAAATTTTCATAAATAGAAATATGCAAATACCTGAAAATCTGAAACTGGGTTCAGAATCAGCGCAAAAAACGGAATAAGAAACAAATTATTTCAATTTTGGGACAGAGAAAAAGTTAAAAACTGTTGTCCAATGATAATCGCTTATTAAATCATTCGCACTTGAATAATCATACGCATTGTTTTTTCGCAAATCATAATTTAAAACTATTAGTGTTATCATTTATAAATAGTGAGAAATATAAACGTTAACTATGATAATTAAGTAATAATAAAATCAAAAAAATATTGCAAAAATTTTAATTATACACTAGATAATATTTTGACAATAAATATTTATTCAGAAATTCTAATATACATTTCAGTATTTCATTTATTTTTTGTCAATAGTTATTTATGGCTTTGAGCAGTGAAACTGAATTTTTCTACAGTTTTTATAGGCCATAAAACAAATACTTCTGTTGCGTTACTCCCAGCAAGCAAATAAATAAGAGGGAAGTGTTTGTAAACTATCAGAAAAAGTGTAAATACTAAAATCAAGACACAAACTGGAAACCCTCATAAAATAGCCTTTTTTAAGATAAAAATTTGTTCATGCTGATAATATTTTATAACGCAGTCATAAAATAATTTTTATTATAATTTTCTTGGAACAAAAAGCCATTAGCTGTATCGAACTTTCAGTTATCTTTCTTAGAACAAGTGAAATGAATTTTTAACCTCCTTCTTTTATTTTTAAAATTAAGTTATATTGAGCTTTCAGTTCTAATTGCCGAAACGTCAGTTGAAGCTCACTGTGGTGACCCTAAAATTTTTTGGTTTCCGTTTGTTTGTTTGTTTGTTTGTTTGTTTGTTTATTTCCCTGTCTGTCTGTTCCGCAATAATTGCCGTAAAAAACATTTGATTTGGTTGATTTTTGGTGGGTGTGTTGGTGAGGTACTCGGAATTAGCTGTATAGTTTTTGGTTACATTTGGTTCATTCGTTCTAAAACTATAGAACATTTCTTTTTAGGTCATAATGCTTTCCTATTGGAATGCAGACGATTTTCAAATTTCATTTTTAACTGAAATGAAAATCGCATATTTGAATAATGGATTAAAACGTAAAATTACGGATACTAAATTTTCGATATGTAGATCTTAAATATATGCAATAGCTTTGAAATTTTGCCAATACATCTATTAGAATTTAGAAATTAATTGTTTAAATTATTGGAAATATTTTTGCAACTGTTCAGAAAATATAAAACATTTTATTTTCCTATTTTTTACAAATTTAAAAATGCATTTCTTTTTCTTTCCTCTTTATTTTGTTAGTTGCTTAGCTACCATATTTCAAAGAATATCAAAATAAGAAATGCATTTTTTATCTAAAAAATTAAGTGAGATAAAAAAAAAATAATGACTGTCAGAGCTGACGTTGAGGCTCCTGTTCTGCCGATTTACTAGTTATTTAGCCTGCAGATAAGAGAGATATAATTTATAGCCATTAAACATAGACAAATATAATATAAGAGTTGTAATTTTATCAACTGAATGAAAAATGTATTCAGGCCAGTATTTGAACCCAGTACATTGGCTTATGCTGGCAATGCTTTACCAACTACGCGATGCCATAGCAGAAAGGCTAGTGACTATCTCTATAGATTTCAACACCCGGAACCGCTATTAAAGCAGATACGTGTCTGGGAAACCGATGAAAAACCAAGCGCCAGGTGCTTCTATGGGTGTCTGGTTACCCAAAGCTCCTGGGGGACTCAGATGCACCCGAAAGTGTCATGCGGCATTATCCTTTAGTACATTGGCTCTGATGTTATAGCTAGAGCTCCTATACTACAGGCTGAGTCATACCGCCATTTAATTACCCAACGGACCTAAAAACCAAGCTAAAACTGGTTAGTTTACCGTAGTAGTGGGCGGCGAGTGACAGTGACAGGGACGACAAACACCTGCTCGGGCGGTTTCCTAATGCTGATCTGGGTTACAATATGACATATTATACGTTATTTTAGGCAACAAGATGGATATGCGTCAGCTAACCTTTATTTTGTAGCGATCTTAGTTGTAGCGACAACGTCGTCAAATCGTCGGTGCAGGGGGCAGTGACGTGCATTTGACAGTGCTCCCCCTTGCCCGTAGAGCGTACCTATGTGGTGTCACGGATAAACTAGGCCCACATGGTCGCGCACGATGTAAGCTCACGAGAGCTTAGGAATGGAGGATGGGCTCGCCTAACGGCTTTAATAAATACGCTAACCTGAAAGATCGGGCGGACACAATTCCCTTAATAAAACTTTTGACAATGAGACATCGTCTGTTATCTGAAACAGCTCAACAAAAAAAGTTGGGGGGTAAAGGAACTCGAATAAATGTTTGATACGAATTATACTAAGTTACAAATCCCGTCCGGGACACTTTTACACTCAGTTGGAAAAATTACAAGTCGTATAATTTCTTTACCGTTCTGAATGATTGTGTTAAAATAATGAAATATAATGTAACCCAGTGACTGCCAACGTCTGAAACGCGTGCCATAAGTGGCACGTGACAGAATATTTTCGACACGGGACTGATTGAGGTTCTAAAGAAAGATATAGTGACGCACACCCAGAGAAAGGAATTGATTAAAACAACAAAACCCGTTTTGTTGAGTACATTTTGGTTGTTTTAGTCAAATTTTTAGTTCAAGTAAAAAAATTGGTTTTGTTGCTTGGACAAAAAAATATTGTTAACACTCGTACAAAATTTTAACAAAATTTCACCAATTTTACTTGAACTAACAAAATTTGTTTCTTTTAATTTTACAATATTTTTGTAATTCCAGCAAAATTTTGTTATTTTTGAAAAATTTAAATTCTTGTGTAGTAGCCATATCTCTCTTACGTAACTTGATTTATTTGACTTATATAGCTATATAATTACATGATTAACATAATTTTGGGGTAATTAAAACTTTTTTTTCACTGGGACGGACAAAGGTAGCTTTAAAAATCCCCCTGTCCCATTTATTACCGTCTTCTATCTTTGCAAGAAGAAAGAATTGGATTCATGAAAATTTTCGATTTCCGGTTGTCCTGAACGCGATTTCGCTGTTTTTATCTCAAGAACTAATGCACGGAATTTAATAAAACCTTTTATTCAGTTACTTTCTGATATAAATTGTTGCTGATTACTTTTTACTTTAAATCGCGCAACAGGTGGCGCTGCTATGTTGCATTTTTCGTGATTTCTGCAATAGCTCTATCTCATTTTCAGCAGTCAAATACGCCTGCAATCTTTGAATAATAACAAGGAAATTTTTATCCTGCTTTTTACAGGCGTAATTCACTGCTGAAAATGAATAAAAAATTAACTATGTGTTGCCGTATGCTGTGCTTTGTACTGTCGTCTCATGATTGCCGCAGAAATTTGCGTGCTCCTTATGACATTCCATCTTGTGTTGCGATTGCAGCCGTTCCGACATATATAAGAGTGAGAAATGCCGAACTCAGATATCGTTCCTGGTAGCGCAGTGGTAAAGCGTCAGGCTGCTGTTCTGAGGACCCGGGATCGACTCCCGGCATGGGCAATTTTCATTCTCTCGGTTTGCGTTTGAAAAAAAGTCGGATTAAATTCACTTATTATTGTTCAAGGTTTACAAGCGTAATTCACTGTTGAAAATGAATTAAAAAATAGTTAAAATTGCATATGTAGATTGGTTCATTTAACAAATGTTTTTGTAGTATAAACCAAACAAGTTCGTAATATAACATATTTTATTGATTAAACAAACAAAATATAGTTTGTTGAAAAAAGAAAATAGATTGTTAAAATAATACATAGCATATATCTATGTAACAAAAATAATTTTGTTAATTCAAGTAAAATTGAACCATTTTACTTGAATTAACAAAACTTTTTTTGCTGACGATACAAATTTTTTTTTTTTTGGAATTGCAAAAAAAATCAACAATAATTTTTTTGTTGATTCAAACGAAATTTCCATTGACCCATATTTAAACAAAAAGTTTCGTTGGGGCAAACAAATTTTTGTTGATTCAACAAAACTTTTTTCTGTGTGCAATGCGAATTTAAATAAGTTGAGCTCGTCTAAGTTTAATTGATTGGAAACGAAATCTTAATTGTGTCTTATTGAATTTCAATACGTTTCAATAAAGTGTAAAAAACTTGTAAAACTGAAACAAGACATGGATATTATTGAAAAGAAAATTGATTGTAAATAAAAATTTCTATGATAAAAGGATTGCAGCTTGGAGATTAATTTCAAATTCAAACAAGCAAATTTGATATTTTAACCATTTTTCGCCTGTCTATGTCTGCAAATCACTTTTTTCTAAAAAATATATTTAAAAAATACGAATTTAAATAAATTGCACTTGTCTAAATTTAATTGATTGAAAACTGAATTTTAGTTGTATCTTATATAATTTCGATATGTTTTAGTATGGTGAAAAGATATAAAAATGAGACAAGTTTGGATGATATCGAAATGAAAATTCATTATAAGTAAAAATATCGGCGATAAAAGGATGGCAATTGAGAAGTTGATTTCATACCTATTTCAAGAAGCACATTTGTCATTTTAGCAAATTTTCGTCTATCTATGTCTGCGACTCGTTATTTTCTAAAAAATATATTTAATGAATGTGAATTTAGATAAGTTAATCATGTCTAAAGTTAATTGATTGGAAACCGAATATTAATTGTATCTTATTGAATTTAAATATGGTCCATTATGGTGTACGAATAATTATCAAACAGAGACAAAATTTGGATACTATCGAAAAGAAAATTTTGTATCCATTTAAAGGAGTATACTTGAAATTTTAGCAATTTTCTATCTATGTCTGAGACTTAATATTTTCTGGAAAAAAAAAACTCAAATAGATACTGCTTGTCAGATGACTCCAGCTCATCTCGCATTCTGTTAAAAGTAACTAAGTATGAAGCGGAAATTAATTATTTTTCCTCGAAGATTAAACAATATACATAGTATTTTTTATTAACACATCGGCTGATAAGTACCCGGTCTGACACACACATGGGGTTGCAATCGCCGAACCGATGCTTTTTTTTAGTAAATACTAACCTTTAAAAGGTAGCAGAAAAATGTCATGACGATTCGCCGTGTGGTTAAAACATTACAGTGGTTTTAGGTGAACGACTTTGTTGATAAACAAAAAAAATAGATAAACAAGAATTTCAAGAATTGTTATTTGATGGGGGAAAACCCAGTTCAAACAAAAGCTTGGCTTGATAAGCGTTAACCGGATACTGCACCAGGTAAATCAACCATTATTGACTGGTTTGCTGGATTTAAACATGGTCGCACGGACACCAGTGATGCACCATGCAAAAGAGGTGGTTACTCCGGAAAACATAAAAAAAGTCCACAAAATCGTTTTGGGGAACCGTAAAATGAAGTTCCAAGAGATAGCGCAAACTCTGAAGATATCCAAGGAACGTGTAGGTTTTATTTTGAAAGAACATTTGTCTACGAAAATGCTTTTGTCAAAGTGGGTGCCGCGCGTGTTGACTTTTGACCCAAAACAACAACGAATTGATGATTCTGAGCACTGTTTGGAGCTTTTTCGTTATAGAATTATGTTATTTATTATAAAATTATTATTATTATTTATTTATTAAATTATTATTATAATATTATTATTATAAAATGATTATTATTAAATTATTATTATTATTATTATTATTATTATTATTATAAAATTATTATTATTATTATTATTATTATTATTATTATTATTATTATTATTATTAAATTATTATTATTATTATTATTATTATTAAATTATTATTATTTATTATTAAAGTTATGATATCTATTAAAGTTATAAAGTTATAAAGCTATAAAATTATAAAGTTATGTTAAAAGTTGTGTTTTCTTTACTAGACCGGGAACTTATCAGCCTATGTGTTACTTTCTAAAATATAATTGTTTCTATAATTATTACTGTATAATGTTTATCTATCTCTTGTTGTTACTTATATTTTTTAAATCCCCAAAAAATTACGAAGTGTGGCTGTTGAAAGGTTCACTAAAATGGTTCAATTTTGATTTTGGTGTTATTTGGTTTTCATATTACCAAAGGATGTAGTGTGCATTGAGAATTGTAGCAATTTTCATATGCAAGATTTCTAAAGCTATTATGCTAATCATAAATCTTTAAAAAATGTTAGCACTTACCATTTACAGGTCAAGGCAAACACAAAGCTGAGACAAGTCTCACGTTTCAAATTTCAGTAAGAATGCAGGTTCTTTTCATGTCGAATATCTTTCAAAACATTCCTTTCATGAAATCAATCGCGTAACCAAACATCGTTAAGATATAAACACACAGCATTTAAGATCGAACAAACATCTTCTTAAAATACTTAAACTATTTATTTACAGATTAACAGGTTATTATTATTTTATCACTCTTATTTCAGAGTTCAAATTATTACCGACAATCGGTTCAAAATCAAAGTTACATCATCTCTTACAGAAAGAGCAAAATCAGAGGCAAAAAAGAGCCGTTGCCACTGGCAACAGACAAAATATCGTCTGACTCGCGCCAGGGAGGCATTCGTAACACAGGTCAAGGCAAACACAAAGCTTAGACAAGTGTCACGTTTCAAAAGTGTACAGAGACGTTTTGAAAAGGATAAAAAGTATCTGGTTATAACAGAAAAATTTGATTAGATATAAACAACTGCACTAATTCGTCTAGGAGCCAATAGAATGGTCTGAACTTACCTCGGGCATTTTTTTCAAAACTACTAAATAAAAAATGGTGCATTCTGAAGGAATCATTACGAATAGGAGATTAAGTTAAGTTAAGCAACGTAGAAGTGTCACGTTTCAAAAGGGCACGGGAATGTTTAGACAATTATGTGCCTGGAGCATTTTTTTTCAAAATTTCAAAACAAAAATGGCACACTCTGGAGGAATCATGAGAAAGAATGGAAGCTTCATTCTGAATAGATGCTTAAGTTAACTTAGGCAATGTAGAACTGTCATGCTTCAAAAGGGCACGGAAGTGTTTTCAAAATTATAAAAGAAACATTATCTGGTTATAGCAGAAAGTGTTGATTAGATATTAGCAACTGCATTATTTACTCTAGAAGCCAATAGAATGCTCTGAACTTGCCAGGGGCATTTTTTTTTCTTTTAACTGCGAACCAGAAATGGCGCACTCTGGAGGAATCATTGTGAATGGAAGATTAATTTAACTTAGGCATTGTAGAACTGTTCCATTTTTTAAGCGGACTGTACAACTGGTGCAGGCGCACCTTCTTCATCATCCTGTCTGTCGCTGCCTGTCGCGTAGGAACGCTAGTTCCAGCGACAGACCCTGTATTGTAAATTCTAAGTAATATTTTTTTGGGGGGAGGGGGTTATTCTTAGTTCCTGCCACATGTCGCGTGGGGCTTTGCCCGGCAGGACCAGCCATTTGGCGAAGTTTGTACTACAACCGTTTAATCCCTGTGTGCCGGGGAGCTAGCTGGGGAAGGCATTAAACGCTCAACGGCTGGGTTCACCCTCAGCCGAGTGGTCTTCCTCAGGAATTAAAAATTAAAAATGTAGAACTTTTATGTTTCAAAAGATCACGGAAATGTTTAGAAAATTATAAAAAAAAGTATCTGGTTATAACAGAAAGTGATGATTAGATATTAGAAGCTGCATTATTTCCTCTATAAACCAATAGAATGATCTGAACTTGCCTAGAGTAATTTCTACAAGAACTACGAAACATTAAATGGTTCATTATGAGGAATCATTGTGACTGGGAGCTAAGTTAAGTAAAAGCAAAATGTATTACTCAAAATTAAGTATGCACTATATAAATATTGAATGATAAATATTTATTTAGTAATTCTATTATACATTTCAGTATTTTATATTTTCAACAATACTGATTTAAGCTTTGAGTATAAAAAATGGTATTTTCTAAAGATTTCTGGGTCGTAAAACAAAATTTTCTCTTGAGCTACCTCTAACAGTCAAACAAACAAGATTACAGTGTTCGTTAACTACCAGAAAAATATTAGATACTAAAATCAAGTAGAAGTTTAAAATCCTCATAAAATATCGCCATTTAAAATTTGTAATAAACACAAAACTTAAGAACGTCCAAAGGCACGGAAAAGTTCAGAAAGTTGTAAAAAGCATCTGATTATAACAGCAAATGATGACTGGGCATCGATACTTGCATTAATTCCTCTAGAAGCGTGTAGAGGATAGAAGCCTGTAGAGATATTTTCATAAACTACTGTGCAAAAAAGGGACACATCCTTGAGGTTCCATGGGGAACTGGAGGATTAATTAATAACAAAAAAATGTACGGCTCAAAATTTAAGAATGCACTAGATAATATTCAGGTGATAATTGTTTTTTCAGAAATATACAATTGAATGTTTAATTTTTTACCAATATATATTTTATGACTTTGATCAGTAAAAATGAAATTTTTCTAAAGTGTTTATTCGCCGTAATAAAACAAATACTTGTGTTGAGTTACTCCAAGCCAGCAAATAAATAAGTGTGCGGTGTTTCTAAACAACAAGAAAAACTTTAAATACTACAATCAATACACAAGTTCTTAATCCTCATAAAAAAAAAAGTGATAAAACATGATTCAAGTTGATAATTTTTACTTACCCATCATACGTAGTACAGGGTAAGTCTTGTAATCGTTTTGAAAATCGAAAAACATTCTTTGACGGATTTACACTTTCAGACACTGGAGATTCCGAAAAACATATTTTTAGAAAAATAACTGTGCCGTCCGTCTATCTGTGTGTCTATGTGTCTGTGTGTGTCTCTGTAAACACTCTATCTTCCAAAAAAATTGAGATAGAGACTTGAAATTTGGTATGTACTTAGTATGTAATAATGGGAAGAAGCTTATTGAATTTCAGTAACCTCGATTATCCGGAACGATTTTTTTTCGAACTCTCGAAATATTCGTTCTGATAAAACGTACCTAAAAATCTTCTAAATTGTTTATTTTAAGGAGTGAATATAAAAAACAATGAAAAAACATAAATTTTGCATAAATAATGAAGTCGAATAGGATACTTAGTTGCCGAGATATTTGGAATCCTATTTTCCACGCTCTTTGATTTTTCATGACCCTGTATTTCATTCAAATTTCAATTCAAGGATACAATTTAATTGGAAATGAAACGCTTAATCAAACGCAGTAAACCGTTAGTTAATATGATTATCAAATTTGGAATTATAAGGATGTTTCTTTTACGCGATTTAGTAATAGAGCATTTAAAGTTTATGACGTCATCAAGTGCGGATTTTATTCGAATTGCAATGCATTTTATAAATGAATTACACATGTTTTATTTTCATATTTCATATTATTCATATCCATGATGGGTAAGTAATACGGTGGCCCCCAACGACTAGTTTATAACGCTGCCATAAAATTATTCTTATCATAACTTTCTTCAAACAAAAGAAATTAGTTGTATCTAACTTTCAGTGATTTTCTTAAAGCAAATGAAGTGTATTTTAAAATTCCTTCTGCCACTTTTAAGATTAAATTTTATTAACCTTTCTTTTCTCACATAGGATCTGACTGAACATTTTCCTTTTTTCCAATGTTTTTTAGATATTTAGTTTATAAATAAGACAAATATATGCATTTTTTTTCATTTTCTTTTTATAGAAGCAATAATTCATTGACTATTTCTAGATATTGAGTTGAGGTTCATTAAAGTTTTCTCATATTCTGTACATTGGCTATTGAGTGAAGGTTGTTCACCAACGTTTCTTTTACCATAACTAGGCCCTGCCCCTACGAGGTACGCTCGCCAATCCCCTGTTCAGATACCATAAGCTCTAAAAACACACTAATTTGCTCTGTTTTAAAATTATTCCAGAAGATTGTGTTATCATTAAACGACCAGTGTCAACCTTCTACAATCGAGTTCTCTGTAATTTCACATTTTTTTTTAACAGTGCAATGCGTTTTATTTCTGCGCAAATGTTTAAATAAGAAAAAAAAGACTGATAAATTATCCCTAAACCTAATACACTTCTAAAATTATTACATAAAGATAAACCTAAAATTTGTCAGCACTTTTCACTTAAATGTCATAGTAACACACAAATTTAGGCAACGTCGAAATATGCGGATTAATTTTTTAAAAAAGCATCTGATTATAACAGCAATTGTTGATATCGGCACTTGCATTAACTCTTGTAATACCTAAACGCTGGTCCTTAACTGTAGTGTAGTGATATTGCCATGACTACGGAGCAAGAAAGAGTCACACCCCAGAGTGTGCATTGAGATCAGGAGGATTTTAATAACAACAAAACAAAATGTGTTGCTTAAACTTAAGTAGTATGCACTATACAATATTTTGATAATAACTGTTTCTTCAGAAATTCTAAAATACATTTCAATGTTTCCTTTTATCAATCAATAGTATTTAAAACTGAAAAACTGAAATTTTTTCCAGAGTGTTTATCCGCAGTTTATAAGTGTTTACAAAAGTTATGTTAAAACAAATACTTTACTCCAACAAATACTTTACAAATACTTTACTTAATGTTGAGTTACTCCCAGCAAGCAAATAAATGAGGCGACAGTTCATAAACTACACGAAAAAAATTTCAATACTAAACTCAAAACACAAATTCGGAACCCTCATAAAATGGCATTTTTAAAGATAAAAGATGATTCAGGCTGATAATTTTTTATAGAGCTGTAATAAATTTATTTTTATCATAACTTCTTTCAAACAAAAGGCCATTAGTTGTATTTTGCTTTCAGTGATTTTTCTTTAAGCAAGTGCAGTATACTCTTAACTCCCTTCTGTTATTTTTAAGAATAGGTTTTATAAACCCTTCAATTTCCACATATGATTTACCGGAGTAATTTTCATTATTCAAATGGTTTCATATAAATAAGACAAACATATGCATTTTATATGCATACATATTTTTAGGTAGCTTTCATTACAAAAAGTTACCTATTGCAGCCGTTCTGAGGAAAGCAGTTCCAAAAAATTTTGGTATATTTTCACCAACCGTGACCCCGAGTGCCCCAAATCACCCCCCGTTCAAATGTTTATATATATATATATATATATATATATATATATATATAGATCCATATTTATATATCTGACATTTGTCATGCTGCAACTGTCTTATTTATGAACTGATTTGGATCTGACTGAGTATGTGTATAGGGCATACCAAGGTCTCGACCAAGTTTATTAGCCAGATTCATCAGCTATCTTGTTTCAAAATGGTGGCCAGTTAATTGTTTTTAAATTTTTAAAAATTCAAAAATATGTACACAAAGATTATATATTGCAAAAATTGTTTCCGTTAAGTGTTAGAACGTGATACAAGGATTCTGGAATTATTTTTTGTTTTGTCTGTACCTTCAAAAATGGCTGAGATACGATAATTTATAATTCTAGGGTGGCTTAGACTTTGAAACAATCTGATATATGTTATGCTGTAACTCTCGTATTTATGAACCGATATGAATGTGACTGATCATGTGTACAGAACATACAAATGTATCAACCGAATTCGTTGGCGAGCTTCATCCGCCATCTTGTTTCAAAAAGGCTGCCAGTTAAAAAAATTTTAATTTTGTGCAAAAAAATTAATTTTTTTTAAAGTTGTGCAAAAAATTATAAATTGAAAAAAAAAATACGCTATGTGTTAGACCGTGATACAAGTATTCTGGAACATTTTTTGTTTTGGCTATATCTTAAAAAATGAATGAGATATGGCAGTTTGAAATTCTAGGGTGGCTGACATTTTGAAACAATCTGATTTTTGTTATGCTGAAATTCTCATTCAAATTCAGTATTAACTAAATCCGGGATTGAATTTTCTATAATCGGGTTCCAAGCATTTTAGCTTCGGGTATTTGAGTAAAATGAGTATAATTTTTTAAAATATTGACTATGAAAGCTACCTTTTCCTCCCGGTACAAGCCGGAAAACTTTTTTGTTTGCATTTTCTGGTAACAGAATATAGTGTGATTTTGCACTGATCATAAAAACAATTATTCATAGGCAATTTCCAAATATTGAGTTGAGGAATAATTCGTGAATATATTTCTCACATTCTCACATTCTGAACCTTGTCCATTGAGTGGTTGTTCCTCGTAGTTTTTTTTTTTTTTTTTTTTTTTTTTTTTTTCACAATTTATCTACTGCGGTCGATGTTAATTTTCGTGATGAGGTCATTCAATCACTCCTCATCGAAATCAGTAGGTCGACCAGTGTGTGATCAGTCTTTGAAGTTAAAATTACCATTTTTGAAGCACGGAAACCAAGGGCGTGGGGATTTAATTATTATTTTAAAGTTTTATTTATGTTTTTAATAGTCACGTGTAAATACATTTCTAATTGAAATGGAATGTTATTATTTGCGCTGTTTTTAGGTGCGTTCGTAATTATATAAATACGTAGCACCTATTGTTGTCGCTTGGTCCGTCTGTCGGTCCGTCCGTCTGTCTGTCCGTCTGTCCGTCCGACCGCATATAACAACGCAAAAACTACCCAACCGAATGGTTTGCAATTTAAAATATATTATCTTTGCAGAATTTTGTCGAGACACTTCAAATTTTATTAAAATCGAATCAAAACTTTAGGAGATATTAATAAAAATATTTATTAAGAAATTTGATTTTTTTTTTTTAAATCGGTGCTTTTTTGTTATAGGAGCTTCCGAAGTTTAATCGTCAAGCGACCGAGATACTTATTTTATGACAGAAATTAATCTGCAGACGATATAATTCATTTCACAGAATTAAAAATCAGAAAAGATCTAAATATTTATGTAACTAGTTATAGTACGAACGCACCTCATTTGTCACGTTTGACGTACAATTTCCAACTTGTTGAAATTGGCAACGATATAGAAAAATGGCCTTTTCAAAATATAAATTAAATCTCAATTAAAATAATGAAAAATTGAATACAAAAATTTAAAAAAATAAAACAAAAATTAGTCAAATTAAAAAAAGTAATAACCTTTTGCCCACCGCATGCTTGTCAAGTACGTCCCTGTAGATTAACACCTTTCTGCATCCATAGTAATTATTACTGTCATTTGTACGTGTATCTGCCACCTTAAAACAGAGTCTATTCACACATTATTGCAACAATTTTGGAAAATTATATATATAAACAAAGATAAGAATTTTATTTTCTAATATGCTCAATCTGATAGACCATTTGTTTAACTATCATATTACATCTTGATTTCTAAGATAAAAGAGGTTTTTTTAAAGGTTTCGTTCGTCTCGCGAAACCCCATTACTCTCGCTTTATTGTCTGTCCGTCACAGAGCCGGTTCTCAGAAACTACATAACTTACAAGCATAAAATTTTGTGTATATATAGTGGAATACCTACTATGAAGATCAAAATCATAAAATTTGAAAAAATCGTATTATTTTAATAAATAGAGATAAAAAACAAAATTCTAACAGCGTTTTCAGATTAAATTTAAACATTTTTCGTTATAGCAGTTGCCAAGAATTGAAAATCCACAATAAAAATTTTTCTACAATAATTAATTTTCTATTGAAATATTTCCACATGAAAAATGAAAATGAAATAAAAAGTTTCACCAATTGAAGATATATATATATATATATATATTTTAATATGACGTCATATTGGTAATAAAACTGAAATTTTCAAACATTTCTCAATAATACAAGGAGTATGAGTATGTTTAAATACAGGAAGCAGCTTAATAAGACGTCATTAGAGATTTAAAAAGAAAATTATTTGGACCTCGTATTGGATTTTTAACGGATATTTCAAATGTTTGAGAATAATACAAGGAGAGTACCAATATGAGTAATAGAGATGACACTTTGGCAGTAAATATATGAGTTTTAGGAACGTATTGAATCAGGACAAAAACCCGATTATAGAAATATTAGCATGTTTTAACATTTTGATTGTATGTTAAATTTCGAAATTGATTGTTTTTTAAATCGCATTTAGTTCACATGACAGATTATAATAGCGGGCTTAGCCCGCTATCGGACCGGTTCAGATTTTCAAAAAACCAGAAAAATACCGGTAAAAAATACCGGTAAATTTTTAATTTACAAAAAACATTTTTTTTTTTTTTTTTTTTTTTTGAAAAGGAAATTTATTTGGATTTATTAAAGAAAGTATAAAGTGTTTAAATGGAATATTAAACGAAACCCTTTGTGTAATCTTCGATCACACTTACCCACTTGTTTAATATATAGGTCGATTTTGTTTGACTCTTTCCAGCGTCCATGCAATGTTTTGGGTTGCCACTTAAAAAGTGCTTGTTTTCCACCTGTGCTTGTAAAAGTCCAAATTCACAGTAATCCATAGGAGACACATTGAGCAATTTGATGGGACGCATTAAATGGAATAGCCTCATTTCCGGTGTTATTTTTCCTTTTTCAAAATACAGTGGAAATTCCCTTTAACGAAGTCCCTATTTAATGAAGTTTGCTACTTAACGAAATTTTCTGCAGAACTTTGACTTTGAACGTGAATAGCATGTAAATTAATCTCCATATTACGAAAAATATATTCTATATAACGAAATTTATTCCACTTTTGTACGTGTACAGAATTCAAACTAATAGGTTGCTGTTGCGATGGATATGAAAATTTATTTCACCGGATTGTATAAAAATGAACATATTTAAATAATTTCCATTTTGTTTGGTGCTAAATAAAACAATTTTTTTTTCACACTAAGAAAAACACTTTTTACCATTACTCTCCAACACCAAGACTCCAGCGCTGACAGTTAGGGGAAGTCAAAATCCCTTTTTTACATTCAATGATATAGAAGATGCAGTGACACAATGGCGTCTGATGTATTAAAAAAACATATCAATTAAAGTCAGACAGTTACCATTCTCATCTTCCATTGCTGATAGACAATTGCTTTGTACATCCACAAGAATGTGCTTCAAAATACAAATCGAAGAACATGAAAGTTATTTTTGTTCTGCCAATACAATTCCTAAACTTCAATCATTATTCTAAGGAATAATAAAAAATCTTGAAGCACATTATCGAATAAGACAGAAAAAAGCTGATGTAGTGAAAACATTAGTTTGAGAATCTGTGTATCAGAGCTGATAAAAGATTGGGAATGTGCCGTGATTTCATCGACCGTACACAACTGTTTTGTAAAAGACAGCTTCATAATTAAAACTGAATCAAGTGCTTCAAAATCCAATAACCGTTTGTCATATCTGAAGGAAAAATTTCATGAATTTAAGTTGATAATATTCATTCTGATAAAAGGTTTATAAAAATTTTCGAAATTCTTTATTTTAAGGAGTGAATATAAAAGACAATAAAAAAACATAAATTTTGCATAAAGCATGAAGTCGATCGAACAATGAGTTGCCGAGATATTTGTAGTCCTATTTTCCACACTCTTCAATTTTTCATGACCCAGTATTTCATTCAAATTTCAATTCAAAGATATATTTTAATTGGAAATGAGACGCTTAATCTGACGCACTAAACCATTAGTTTCTTTTTTGGCGTTATAAGGATGTTTCATTTACGCAATTCAGTAATAGAGCATTTAAAGTTTATGATCAGGCCACGATTTTATTAGAATTTCAATGCATTTATAAGTAGTTTACATATGTTTTATTTTCATATTTTATTTGATGCATATCGATGATGGATAAGTATTACGGTGGCCTCCATCGACTAGTTTGGTATTGCAGACGATTAGTAGCACTGCTAGAGCAACTTATTCTTTTTAAAAAAAGAGGAACGAGTGACATTTTCTTGCAACTTGTTGAAAATTAGAGCAATATACTGAAATGATCCGTATTTTGAGTTTAACTAAGAAACAGTTCGATCAGGCATAAAGTTTAACAATTTGGTATAATGAAGAATATTCTTTTATTAAACAAATAAGAGTAAAATTTATAACACTGACTGTTAAAGAAAAAAATATCGAAATAACTCATATGTGGATCGACAGCACAAAAATTAGATTTAAAACAAATTCAAGCTACATGAACAAGACACTTCAATAAATACACGTTTATATTTTGTGTAATCAAAACACGCAGTTGTAAAGAGAAAAAAAATCTTCAAAACATAATGAATAATTCAATAAAACATAAAAAAGTACGAATGATGCAATTTAATTATTTATAAGGAATATAATTTCAAACGTTATGATAGAGGAGAAATAATTATAATTTATAGCATTCATTCACACGATTGTTTTAAAATACTTGTAATATACATTTTGAAACTAATATGTATATATATAGTAATAGAAGGTAGTCATAAAGTCTTTCCCTGATTACAATGATATATTTTATGAATGATGCGAATTAATTATTGATAATGAATATAGTTTTAATACATTATGATAGAATAATGTTAAAACTATATTCGGAGAAATAATTACCATTTATAGCATTCATTCACACGATTGTTTTAAAATACTTGTAATATACATTTTGAAATTAATATGTATATATATAGTAATATAAGGTAGTCATAAAGTCTTTCCCTGATTACAATAATTTATTGCAGAAAAATGAAAATAATTAGGTATATGCTTCTTTTACTACATTGTAAAGACTTTTATGAAGTTTTTAATACACGTACTACAACTATACACATACACGAACTATACACAACAATACACGTACTAACGTACTACGTCAGTAAATTTCGATGTGAGCACCCTTGGTATCTTGAAGAATGTTAAGGTGGTATTCCATTTCTCGCCAAGTATTGCCCAATATTTGGGCTGTCAAAATAGACACAGAATCTGTTATCCCTTACTTGTGTTTCATATCTTTTACTGGTGTTGCAAACATTCTGTCTTTTATGTACCCCCGAAAAAATATATCAAAATGGGTTGGTCCATCCTGTCCGATCCATCTTCCAGGAAACTTGTCATCAAGGAACTCACGAACGACGGCAGAGACTGGACTAAAAACAACTTAAGAACATGAATTTTCCATATAAAAATGTTACAGTATTATATACAATGGTTATTTCGTAATAAATTTTTGTAATCAAGGAAAGACTTTATGGCCACCCTTTATGTCACAAACATTAACACTTCCTGCTTCCGTAGTTCCCATTACTCTCACTTCCACGAATTTATGAAATTTTAATTTATGAGCAGAAATGCGCGTTTCCTCTTTGGTTGAACTACTGATATTTTCTTATCATAATTTTCAAAGGGGTATTTACATTTTCAATATCGCAGACTATTAGTAGATATACTAGAACAATATATCTTTGAAAGACAGACAAAGGTGACATTTTACTACAACTTGTTGAAAATTATAGCAATATGGCGAAATATTCTCCATTTATGTTGGCAGTATATAAAACAATTCTAACAGGTTTGAGGTTTGATAATTGTTCAAGAAATTCCTTGTTTAAGCAGAAAATGTTTATTCCTTGTTTAAGCAGAAAATGTTTATTCCTTGTTTACGCAGAGACTGGACTAAAAAAACTTAAGAACATGAATTTTCCATATAAAAAATGTTGCAGTATTATATTCAATGGTTATTTCGTAATAAATTTTTGTAATCAGTGAAAGACTTTATGACCACCCTTTATTTTACAAACATTAACACTTCCTGCTTCCGTCGTTTCCATTACTCTCACTTCCACGAATTTCTGAAATTTTAATTTATGAGCAGAAATACTCGTTTCCTCTTTGGTTGAACTATTAATATTTCATAATTTTCAAAGGGCTATTTCCATTTTCAATATCGCAGACTATTAGTAGATCTACTAGAACAATATATCTTTGAAATAGAGACAAAGGTGACATTTTACTACAACTTGTTGAAAATTATAGCAATATGATGAAATATTCTCCATTTATGTTGGAAGTATATAAAACAATTATAACAGGATTGAGGTTTGATAACTGTTCAAGAAATTCCTTGTTTAAGCCGAAAATGTATACGTACTGACTATTAAGCTTAAAGAATGTTTAAATATTTTCCAAACTAAATGCTTTTGAAATGATAATAAATAAAGGCTTGAGTTTTATATAATTAATATATGCTATTGTGATGAAATGATGGAGAAATATCTGCTATTTCCATTTTCAATATCGCAGACTATTAGTAGATCTACTAGAACAATATATCTTTGAAAGAGAGACAAAGGTGACATTTTACTACAACTTGTTGAAAATTATAGCAATATGGTGAAATTTTCTCCGTTTATGTTGGAAGTATATAAAACAATTCTAACAGGTTTGAGGTTTGACAATTGTTCAAGAAATTCCTTGTTTAAACAGAAAATGTATACTTATTGGCTGTTAAGAGTAAAGATTGTTTAAATGTTTTCCAAACTAAAGGCTTTTGAAATGATAATAAATATATGCTTGAGTTTCATATATAATTAATTGTGATAAAATGATGGAGAAAATTCAGTTATTTCTTTATATATAGAATGTCCCAAAAAGTGCATACATGCACTGCTTAACGTGTCGTAACTTACTGTTTTCTCTTTCTTTAGAGGGTGTAATTAATTAGAAATAATGAATGAACCAAGATTAACTTTGAAAAAACGAAATTTATTTTAAAATAATATTCGAAATATCAAAATGTAGCGGAAGTACAAAGACAATATCGCAGGGGTATGCAGGAAGATCCACCTATGCGACTTACAATTAATATGATAAAACATAAGTTTGAAACAAATGGATAGACATCATAGGAAACGTTCCGGAATCGCAATTGAGCAAAAATTTGCTACAAAATCAAATGAGATGCTTGTTGAAGTTTGTGAATCAATATCCCGTCATTATCAGCAGTATATTGATCAGAACGATAATACTTTTGAACATCTGTGGTAAAAGGAAAACTTACACATTTCCTGTATATACTTTTGCAATTTAAATATTAATTGTATGTGACAAAAAACTGAAGTTATATTCAATCTGCGGATACTTTTTTGGGACACCCTGTATATGAGGAGTTTGAAATCATAATAAAGTAATTTACACTCCTTAACAACTCTGAAACAGGCATCTTTTGGTACGTTACAATGAATTTCAAAGTGGTAACTTATCTTTGAGTTCTATCTGTTGGCAATTTTATGAAATTGCAATGAATTTCAAAGTGGTAACTTATCTTTAAGTTCTATCTGCTGGCAATTTTATGAAATTAACTTTTATATACGTGGTACGATCCAAAAATTCGGGGACTGTGGCCATTCCCGACGACGGAAGCAAGTACCTAAAGTTAACCCACTGGAAATGGATTCTCTCCCCTACCTGCCCAGGTTGGTTTATCCTTTGTCATGTGACCGACCCTCACGCGCAGCTGTTGTCTTCCATAGTTAGTTACCTTGAACCGCGAAGTAAGAAAGGTGGCTTTTCTTGAACATCGCTGCAACATTAAATTCTGTCAGCGCTTTGGTAAAACACCAATGGAGACTTTGGGAAACTTTGGACTCACCACGATCGAAAAAATTCCGGCTGGATCGGAGCAAAAGGAAAGTAATAATGGAGGTAATTTTTGATTCTCAAGGAATTGTGCATTCATAATTTATTCCCGAAGGTCGAACAGTTAACAATTAGCATTATTTATGATTTTTACGTCGTTTGAGGGAATCCATTCGTCGTAAACGGTCTTAGTTCTGGCAGAGTGGCGACTGGTACCTTCTGCATGACAACGCAACAGCACATTGATCTCAATTGGTAAAACAGTTCCTCGCCAAAATTCGCACTAATGTGTTTCCATATCCCCCTATTCACCGGACTTAGCTCCGTGTGACTGTTACCTGTTCCCATCAATGAAAAAACATTTACAAGGACGCCGTTTTGTGTCGTTAGATGAGGTGAAAGCAGCATCGCAGGAGGCCTTACAGGAGGTTGTGAAAAATTGCTTACAGCAGTGCTTCCAGAAGTTATACGAATGCTGGCAGAAGTGCATCGTCGCCCAGGTGACTACTTTGAAGGTGGATGGGCTTCGGTGCTGTGAACTATTCAGGGTAAGGTTTTTTACACCTCCCCGAACTTTTGGATCATACTGCGTAGATCTTTTTGTTAAGAGCTTACACTAGTCATATGAATCATTTGCAAGCTAATGTTAAACCTATGGGCGCGTCCGTTTCAAGTTTCTTTCACATAAAAATTTTATAATGTGCCCACTGGATATCCGACGTTGGTCTAACGTTGTACATGTGTACTTTTCCGATTTTTGTTTCAGTTTTTTTATGAGGGCACTTTCACTTTCGGAACCGGTTCTGAAATGTAAAAGGACCTCATAAACAAAAATGTGCTACCAAAATCAAAAATATGAAAGAAGGACCGTTTATAGTTTACCTTTAGGTTCTCTATGCACTAAAAAAAATATTAAAAATAAATTAAATTCAAAGTCGAAATTCAAAAAGGACGCTACCGTAGCTTTAGCATTAGCTCGCTAATGTCTTCACGTGACTTCTGTAGGTTCTTAATAGTTTGATACACTCCAAACATACACTCCAAATGTGTGTGTGTGTGTGTTTTTAGGAATAGAAAAAAATCGTAATAAATATGAACGTTTCGTAATAAATATATGGATATATATTATTATTTCGTAATAAATAATATATGGGTGGAATATTTCATCTAAAGAAAGACGAAGTCGGCTTTAAAATAAAACTCGGCTGACTGAGATTAAAAGCATCATTTTACACTTAAATATGCATATAAAAAATAGAGATCAATAAATATTCTAATAAGTAGAATAAACAAAATAGACAAAATTGTTCAAAAGCGTATAGTCCTTATTATCGGGTTAGGCTCTTTTAGCATTTAACTGAATTAATTTTCGTCTTTTAAAGTAAATTAATCATAATCAATAATAAAGGAATTTTTTGAAAAACTGACTATGCAAAATTGCATCAGAATTTAATGTCTTCTTTTAATATAAGAGACATCTACAATACATAAAACCCATTACATTCCTGAATACAATCATATTTCATTAAAGTTATTGTTAATAACTTTGGCCTCATGAAAAAGATTTGTTAGGGAACATTCTACAGAACGAATTCTTAGAAAAGTAAGGTTTACAAGGTGGAAAGTACATAAGTTACCCAGCCAAGCCACTTATTTTTTGAACGGATGTCGGATTACATTTTTATAAAAATGGTATATATACATTGATAAGTAAGTATACGCAACACAATGAGACTACTTTCAGCCCCAGATGCGGAATATGTAACTTAGCGATATTATTTCTAAAACTATTGGATATATGAGACAAAAGTCAATCATAAAAATTTTCAGTGTCATTGTTTTAATTGGAAATGACACCTTATGAACATGAGCAACCTATATCTGAGCAAAATAATAATAATTTGTCCGATTCAAGTGTATACTATAACGTTGATTTCGATACAGAGAAAAGCAATGCACCAACTAACAATCGAACTTTTCGATTTTGGTTTTATATCTCAGGCACGTAATGGTATCATTTCATACTAATGAGACGAGGCTGAACAATTTCTGATTGACTGTTGTTTCATACCTCCAGTGTTTCTTATATATATTTACAAGAAGAAAGTATTGGATTCATAAAATTTTCGACTTCCGGTTTTCGACGGATTTATGCATTTTAGAAGGTCCTGAACACGATTTGATTGTTTTTAGAAAATTTATGTCTGTGAGTCTGTGAGTGTCTATCTGCCTGTCTGTATGTGACAAAAATTTTGTGGGTGCTCTATCTGAAGAACTAATGCACGGAATTTGATAAAAATTTTTATTAAGTTAGTCCCTGATATAAATTGGTGATAATTAGTTTTTGGTGTAAATCGTCCTACAGCTGTCGCTGCTATACTATATTTTTCACAATTTTCACGATAGCTATACCTTTTGAACTAATGCGCAGAATTTCATTAAACTTAAGATTCGGTTCAATCTTGACATAAATAGACGCTGATTACGTTTTTGTGTACATAAGGTACAGGTGGCACTGCTCTACTACTTTTTGATGATTCGCACGATAGCTAGCTCAAGAACTAATTCACAGAATTTCATCAAACTTCAGATTCTGTTAGACCTTGACATAAATAGACGCTGATTACGTTTTAGTGTAAATAGCGCGGCAGGTGATGCTACTTTTTTCATCATTTTCATCATAGCTATATTTCAAGAACTAAAGCACAGATTTTCATCAAACTTCAGATTAAGTTAAATGTTGACATAAATTGTTGTTGATTAGGTTTTTGTGTAAATCTTCAAAGAGGTGGCGCTGCTATGTTGCATTTTTCAGGATTTACACGATTTTTCAGGTAGTCATATCTCAAGAACTAATGCACGGAATTTAATAACATGTTAGATTCAATCAGACCTTGATATAAATTAGTGCTGATTCGTGTTTCGTGTAAGTGAAACATGTATGAGATAGAAGAACATTTTGAGATTGGCACATCCGACTAGTTTTGGATATTATCGTTAAATTTCACATTTCGCTGCTAGAATCCCTGTGAATGGTTTAACTGTGAAGCACGTCCTCACTTGCCTAAGTGCAAACAGCATTTATATAACTCTATTTTCAACCTTGTATAGCCTGTGAGTTTCAAATATAATTTAGAAATTGTGTATTTAAGAGTGTGTATTAAAAACGGGTTTCTACCATGTAATTTTTTATTTCGCGGAACATTACAGTACAGTTCGTAAAAACTTAATCATATTTACTTATCCGTTACACTGCAAAAAAAGTGTTGATTTTACAGTATAATACTGGCATCCCAACTGCTAGTATTATACCGTCAAATTAACAGTAATAAACAGTAGAATAAGCAGTAATACGCTACCGCGCAGTATTATACTGTGCTAGTATTATACGACGGTGCTAGTATTATACTGTAAAATCAACACTTTTTCTTGCAGTGTACATAATGCTAAATAAATGTGTTAGAAATATTTATTTATTTCGTCCAAGACCTTCACGATCACTTAAACAGGAAAACGTTTGATCAACAGCATTTTCAAACATTGCTGATAAGAACACAATGGAAATAAATGGAGTGAACGGAAAGATATATTCTGCACAAAGGGAGAAAACGATCTAAATTGCTACATAATCCATTTCGTTAGTTTAGACTTATCTCAGACTTGGGCTTCATTTGTTTTCGTTGGACTTACTACTATAAACTTGTATTTCAACAAATAAATTTTCGAGTCCTAGTATTATTTCTAGGTGTTTCATGAAGTATATATTTATTTTAAAATCACTTATATCTGCTTTATACACTATTTCAGTGAGTAAATGATTCTATGTAATTTTTATTTCGCTGAACATTACAGTACAGTTCGTAAAAACTAAATCATATTTACTTATCCGATACATCATGCTAAATAAATATGTTAGAAAGATTTATTTCTTTCGTCCAAGACCTTCACGATCACTTAAACAGGAAAACGTTTGATCAACAGCATTTTCAGACATTGCTGATAAGAACACAATGGAAATAAATGGAGTGAACAGAAAGCTATATTCTGCACAAAGGGAGAAAACGATCTAAATCTTTACATAATCCGTTTCATTAGTTTAGACTTATCTCAGACTTCGGCTTCATTTGTTTTCGTTGGACTTACTAGTATAAACTTGTATTTCAACAAATAAATTTTCGAGTCCTAGTGTTATTTCTAGGTGTTTCATGAAGTAAATATTTATTTTTAAAATCACTTATATCTGCTTTATACAATATTTCAGTGAGTAAATATTAGACTGAACCCTTTTCTAAAAAAGATATTGTTACATTAAGTTTAGCTGTATTCGCTAAACGCATTTGTCACTTTTCCTTCATGTAAAAATATATGGTATGCAATATATTTGTAGTTTAATTGTAGTTATTGGAACGCTATATATAGTAAAAAGATTTCAGTGAAATACAATGCAATTTTCAAATACATTTAAAGCATTACAGTACAGTACACATTTTACATTAAATACGTTTTACATTAAAAATAGTTCCCAAATTACTTGACCAAATATAAAATGATTTTGTAGTTCACTTATATATATATATATATTCTTTAAAGAGTATCTCGAGAAATTTTAATTATTTAATGCCTTTTGTAATTAAAATTATGATCAATTTGTAATTTCCTTAATATTTGAAATTTAAAAAATATGTTTTACTTTTTTGAAAATACATTGCAGATACAAATGCCACGGAAATAAACAACAGAACATAAAGCTACATTCTGAAGAAAATTAAAATTGATCAAAATTATCTTTTTCTTTTGATTTATAAAAGACATTCTTTTTTTCCACTTATATTCTTTTAACGCAATCACTCATTGGTACATAAATCCTACTAGTAGTAATTTTTCTAACTTTTGAAAAATTGTCTCCGCCTTGACTCGAACTCTGAACCTTTGACTTTAATCGCCAAGCTCTTCCAATTGAGCTATCTGGACAACATCCCAGCCAATACAATTCACTAAGACAACCATTTAGTAACGACATTTGGTTTGTTATGTGAAACATAACAACAGAATAAACCATAGATAAAGGGACTCATTAAACTTCGGATACGTAATTACACTTATATTATTTTAAAACGATCAAACTGATTGGTAAATAAATTATGTGAGAAGTAATTTTTCAACTTGTGAGAACTGCCCAGGCTGGGGCTAGATGTTCCAAAATTTTTCAGCGATAACTTTATAAAATATCGGCAAATAGAAGCAAAAGTAAGTTGTGATCTCGCACTTATATTGTATTTTTGTCAAAAGAGAGTTCTAAGAGAAATGTCTGTCTTTACACCTAGAATTTTAAGTATGATAGCATCTGTGTTATTTCCCATGAGTGACAGCCTGCAAATTTATCACAGCCAAAATAATGAAACGACAAAAGTGAATGTTTGGGTTACACTTAGAAAATCGTCCATAGAGATTTTTACAAGGCTTATGCGAGCTTATGGCGAAAGAGCAATGGCTCGTTCGTAATGATGCGCTTCAATGTTGGGAGACAAGGAGATATATCTGTAAATTTCTGCATAAAATATTTTGAAAGCACAGACACTTCAAAAATGAAACAAGAATCTTTGTAAAGGCGAGCAGACTGGAAACTGTCATATTCAATGAATAGTTTGTCAAATTTAGTGATTTTATCCCATCTATATAACGCCTCTCTTCCTATGTAACGTCGCTCGAGCTATTATAGTTAAAAGAAAAAGAGGAGGTTCAAGTTCTAAACTGTAAATTCCTCTATAAAATATTTCAAAAGCACAAACACTTCAAAAGTGAAATAATAACCTTTATAAAGACGAGCAGTATAGAAACTGTCGTATTCAATGAATCTCTTGTCGAATTTAGTGATTTTATTCCACTTATATAACGCCTCTCTTCTTATGTAACGCCTAATGTAACGTCGTTCGAGCAATTACTGTAATTTCCGGCGTGTAATCCGCGGATCAAACAATTCTGCTCGGACCAGAAATTTTATTTCATAATTGAAGTCAAATATTTACGACGATGAAGAAAATTACATTCTATAAAATAAAATTTCTGGGTCGAAACATGATTGTTTGATCCGCGGATTATACGTCGGAAATTACGGTACATTTAAATCAAAACGCGGAGGTTCAAGCTCTAAAATAGACTTTTTAGCACACATTTTCCCAGTGTATTAAACTTTTAATACAGATACATATTGTTACATGAAGTATATTTGTATATTTATTATCAATAAAAGTGCGTTATTTAAGAAAAAGTTTGGCATCATAAACTTTATTATAATGCTTCTCAAATGTTTCTATGCTTCATATATCTTCATAATATAGTTGATGTTAGGCAAGACTATCTTACCAGAAGTTGACTTTCTAAGTTTATATATTTTATTTTTCATCTCTTAAAACATACTTCAGATGCATTTTTAGAAATGCGACTATAATCACAGCAAAAACTGCAGATTCTAGCATATTTGCTCGGTAAGAAAATAATACAACTTGATTTAGACTCTCAATTTTATGAATTTGTGAAACAATCCGAATAGCAGAATGGACCATACAGAACTAGTGGAGAATGAACATATAGAACATCAGACTACTGCTTCACATACAAGAAGTTACTTACAACTCAGAATAACGACAATTTTTTGTTTCTCAAATATTAACTCCATACATCTATAGTAAACATTTCATATTCGATACTTTTAGAATAAAAATTAGTGTATTAGACAAGTGTTTATAGACATTTTTTAACAAAAAAATATGTTAAACTAAAGATATAATTAATGCTTAATGTGATTAAAAAATAACACAAAATGGCTTAAAATATGTTTTAACATAAAAGTGACATGTTTCGTACACTCAAACGGCAACTTCTTTAAGATCGAAAATTATAAATAAACTATTTTGGCAAAGTTTTGAAAATGATAAACACAAAACACGAGACCACGTGTATAAATGAAAGCAGGTGCTTAAAATGGTTAAATTGTAAACGTGAAAATTATTATTTTATTTATTGCTTTTTTAATTTGTAAATCAACTCGTGCCAAATTTTAGGTAATTCAAAAAAGGCTAATTCATTGCATATGTGCTCGTTTCGCAAATATATTTCTATCTAACGGTTAATGTGGTACATGTACTATCGTGTTTTCTTTTTATCATTTTCAAAAACATAGCGAAAATGATTTATTTATAATTTTCCATCTGCAATAAGTCGCCGTTTCAGTGTACGAAACATGTCATTTTTGTATTAAAATGTATTTTAAGCATTTTTGTGTAATGTTTTTATTACTTTAAGCATTAATTAATCTTTAGTTTAACATTAACAAGTAATTTTATTACATTATTGTGGGAAAAAATATGTTTCAAAAATAGTTTTGTTTTCTTTTAACAAACAATAGATTTCTACAAATTGACTGTCTAAAGCTTTATTATTATATTTAAAAATGGGTACTTAAAAAAATAAGTAAAATGTATTCATTTCTGACTATTTTCATAGCTAATAACAGTTCCTAATATTTAAGCTTTAATTTAAAGAAGAAAAAAAAAGTACTCATTTTGTTGTATTCCATAAAAAAATTAAAATATGACACATATTAATACACAGTTGTTGCATTCCTTAGTGTTGATATGGAATTTTTTAAAGACGCGGACTAAGCAGATAGGGAACTCTATTTAAATTGAAAACAGCTACCAATAGATGTAAGTAGATCTGAAATCTAAATTTGAACCCGTCATATATTTACTTGTGTCCGGAGCCCTATGCATTAGGCCATCCGCATGCGGATTTGTTATTTACACCACATTATATACTTAGTTAAATTTTCTATACGTAACTTTTATTTTTGAAAATATTCGAAAAATATATTTCCGAATTGTACATGTACATTTAAAAGACAATTTATTTTGAAATCAAGAATATTCAAAATGATGTAATGCCCTATTATGTTTGTACTGTTTCATGCTATATGTTCCAGCAATTACAGTTTTAAAAAATTAGCAGGTTCATGATCTAAATATTTATTAAATTAATTTAACTGTGTATTAAACAACACATTTAAAACAAGTTTTTCATGCTCACTACTTTTTAATATAGATTACTTTTATTACATGAAGTATTTTTATATCTTTTTAACAAAGGAGGTGTAATGTTTCAAAAAATCCTATGCTTTATGAATGTTTGATAATAATTCGCAAATGTTTATATGCTTCATAAATCTTCGTAATGTATTTTATATTAATCAGGAAATGTTTACCTGAAGTTGACTTTCTAATTTTTAATATTTATTTTTCATTTAAAAATACATGATATGCACTATTGGAATCGCGAATGTAATCAAAGAAATAAACGCTGAAAATTCGTTTTTCAGCATATTTTGGGACAAAATAACAACAAAATATACGATAATTCGTTTTTTCTTTACTTGTTTATACCATAAATGGCTATAAAACTGAAAATTTCTACTGAATACGTGCTGTAATCGGAACTGCTAGCAGTTCTTTTTGTAATTTGCTGCGTTTTATATTAAAATATGTTTTCAATAATGTTTTAAAAAACTACAAGTAATTATATTTAAAGCACGTGATTTAATGTATATGTTTCACTTGTATTTTTATAGGGATACACCGGATATCCGTCTCCTGCCGGATATCTTGCTTGTCGGCACACAAACCGGATATTCGGTCCGGCCGAATACTGCAGTATTCGGTTGTCGAATAGTGACTCATTTTTTAAATCCATATTTTTAACATTATCGGAAAAAGTTAGTGCGAAATTAATTTGCTTTTCACCAACATTATTCCGTTAAAATAATATTAGTAGAAATAAATATTCATATTTTCACAAAAAATGAAATTGTAGGATTTATATATAAATGAAAATATAATATTTAAAATATGACAACTATTTATAATTAAAGGCAAGTTATGGTTCTCAGCATTTTCAGACTCTGTTACGTTTTTGATCACTAATATTTTCCTTCTTCTGAGAAATAAGCGTTCACGCCTCTGATTGTCTCTTTTTCTCTTTTTCTTGTGTTTTCAACAATTCTAAAGTAAAAATGATTTTATTGAATATTTTCTGACCATTTTGACTATGAATAGAAGTCCAGCCGTGGTAAAATAACACTGATTATGAAAAGAATTGTCCCACTTTTTTGTATACTTCACTGTACCCTTTATACTACAATAGATGATACTTGCAATGAGAAGCTTCTCTATTTAAATTCTGTTAGAAAACATTTGTCATAGCAAAAGTAAATAATATTATCTACAAGTATGTAGGAAAAGAAAAATCCGCTTCAATAACATGTTTAGTATTTATAAATAACAAAGATTTATAAGTATGAAAAACAGAAAAATTACTTAATTTTTTATCTTTTTATGTTCAATGACCCTGAATAAAAGAAACAAAAACTACTATTATGTATATTAGAATAGGCAAAAGACAAAACATGATTAAATTTCAATACTTAATACTTAAAAGGCGTTTGTTTTTAATCAACTTTAACTTAATAAATGAGTTTAAATCTCTTATTAACATTTGAATGACAAAATTATAATAATTTAAAGTTTTCTTCTTTAAGCAAGCATAAAATAGATATATTAATATTGAAATTAAAAACAAAAAATATTCGGCTGGATACCAGATATTTGGTAAAATTTTGTACTGGATATTCGGTATTCGGTATCCGGCAAAAATTCACATCCGGTGCATCCCTAATTTTTTACATATTTTATGAAAAAATGATTTACCATTAGTGTTAAAAATATACTTGTCTTAATATATTTATTCAAAACAACGCATATTAACTGCTATTAATCTTTCCGAAAGTGGACAAACTTAAATGACCCCGAAAATAATTGAATTAATTTGGTGCAGACGGTACTAATCCCTTGGCACAAGATAACATTTCATTTGCTCATTTTACATAATTAGAGGAAATCCTTGAGTGATTTGATTAAACTCATAAATCTTGAGGTTATTATAACTTAAGACAATGAATGCCTGCACTTTGTTTATCAGAGATTAACTCTATCAATCTCGTGTAGTGTTCTCTAGTTTTATAACTCTAATTATTATTTTTATTTTTTTGCATTATGTGTTTTTATATATTTTTCAGATATAAATTTAATGGAATGTTCGACCACGATTTATAAAGCATAATTTTGACCCATTTTGAAAAAACAAATATTATTTGAGAAGCTGTTTCCTGAGTATACCGGGTGGTTATAATATCTCTATTTGTAACTGTCTGTAGCTTGAAGAAATAACCGAAATGACGGTATACTTACAATTCGAGAAGGGAGAAGAAGAATGGAACAATAAAAAATTAAGTGCAATAATCGCCGACAGATGGCGCTTTTGAGTGTGAAATGAAGTGCGTAATATTATGTACCGTGGAGGTGTCACAAAACTCATTGACTTTACCGCATATCACAACGTGTGCGAAACATCACTCCTGATGCGCATTCTGCAGTTGAGCACGCCGTGCATAGCCTGGATTGTGTCCTCCAGCACAATGTCTATGTGGAACCTGAACGTAATCGGCACCGCCATGCGAAAGTGTAACCGCATTCACTGTGACATTTTCCAATAAATTATGTGTGCCTTCCGGTTTGACGCCTTAATCCTTTGTTCTTGTATTACACATTACATTTCACCCTCGGTAGCGCTATCTGTTGGTGATTATTGCAATTATTTTTTTATTTTTCCATCCTTCTTCCTCCTTTTCGAATAGTAAGTGTACAGATTTTCGTTTCATTCGGGTCAATCCTCCGAGCTACAAACAGCTCCAAATAGAGATACTTATATTATAACCACCCTGTATAGTTATAAATATTTCTTTTATCTTTTTAGTCAGTTAACGAGAGAAATGAAATCCAATTAATTATATATATTCTTAAATAAAATGGCATTTATTTTAAACTTAAATCAGGTCACAAGTTTTTCAAATATTACTGCAATATAAATGATAATTTTTATGCTACTAAGGAACTTGTACAAATAAACGACTTTCCTTGGACCGCTGATAATGTTATGGGATTTCATCTTTAAATATTTAAAAGTTAATAGAGAGTCATCTTACTTCTAGAATGTTGCAAATGAAAATTTCAGTTACTCTCTACGAAGCAAAAAAAGATATTACTACACACACACACACATACATATAACACATGGGATGATAAGTTCCCGGTCTAATAAAGAAAACACAACTTATTAACATAATTGTATAACTTTATAACTTTATAACTTTAAAACTTTAATAAATAACATAACTTTAATAATAATCGCCAAATCTAGCCACAGTGGTTTTGTGTGTTCAGAGTACTTTAAAGAAGCAATAAAAGGAAATGACACCAAGAGTTCTGAAGAGGGAGGAGGAGGGATGCAGTGCACAGTGGTTGTACAGCCAGAACGAAAATAATTATTTTCTAGATATATCCACGCATTTCTGAAGCGCTATAACACGAGTTCCACACGTCATACTGCGGTGTGTCAAATAGTATGTATGAATATTTTTTACATTTTTTTCTCGTAAAGTTTTTTATTAGCTCACAGGCTATCAAAGCCTGAGAGTTAATGTACCCGCCGGTTCTGTATGTACGTATGTATGTATGTATGTACGTAAAGCGATAACTATCTTGATAGAAATATCCGATTCGCTTCAATTTTTGTATATAGGTTCATTGTGATACGGCGCTTCCCTGATTAGTTTTGGGGGCTCATTAGTTAATTATAAGGGGTAATGGCGGCTAATCATCCGCCCTTAATTTTAATAAATGGATTTTTCATGCAGAATTACTTGAATTTCTTCAAATTTTGTATATGGGTTCATTGTGGTAAGGAGCTTTCCTGATTAGTTTTGGTGGTTCATTGGTTAAGTATAAAGGGGGAAAGGGGGCTAATTCCCCTTAATTTAGATAAATGGATTTTTCATGCAGAATTATCCGCTTTGCTTCAATTTTTTTATATTCGTTAATTGTAATAAGGCGCTTCTCTGATTAGTTTTGGGGGTTCATTGGTTAACTATAAGGAGTTTACGGGGGGATGATCCCCCTTAATATTTTGTCGATTTTTTAATTTTTCGTGGGATTATTTCAAATTCTTTGAAATAAGAGTATAATATACAATTAGTGTGAATAGTCTGTGTGCTCAATGCCCTCAGTTTAACTGGGCAGGTTTCTTTTTATTTTTTACCTGAATGCCTAATAAAGGATAATTGAAGGTTTAATTTCCTCGTAGTACAGGATTCTCTAACAACTTGGAAATCTAAAAAGTTAAAACTATGCAATATTTACAAAGGTCCAAGGAAACTCATTTGTTCTTACATGTTCTTTTGTAGTATAAAAATAATTATTTATAATTTTTATATTATTTATATTTAAAGAATTTATTATCTGATTTTAGGACTATAAAAAGTACTTTAAACTAAATGTCATTTTATTTATTACATCTAGTTATTTCTTACTTCCTTACATTAACTGATTAAAGCTAAAAGGAAAAAATATATATAAAAAAAGGATTTACAAAACAGCTTCTTAAAAATAATGTCTTTTCAAAATGGAAACAATTATGCTTTATACATTTTAGTGAGACTTTCCACTAAATTTATTTCTGAAAATTATCTAAAAACAGATAATGTAATAAAACAAAGAAGGATCATAAAAATAAAGAATACTACTCCAGCTTCATGGAGTAAAGCTGTGATAAACAAAGCACAGTTATTGTCTTAACTTATAATAATCTTAAGATTTATAAATTTAATCAAATTACTCAAGGAGTTCGCTTTAATTATGTAAAATGAGCAAATGAAATGTTATCTTGTGCCAAGGGATTACTGTTGTCTGCGCTAAATTAATTCAATTATTTTCGGGATCATTTCAGTTTGTTCAAGTAAGGGAAGATGAATGTAGTTAATAAGCCTTATTTTATATGAATTTATTGTAAGGAGTATTGTACTTTTAACTTTAATGCCATTTGTTTAGCAAATGCATAAAAAACTAGTCGTTGGGGGTCACCGTAATACTTACCCATCATGTATATGTATAATGTAAAATATTAAAATAAAAATGTGTAAACTACTTATAAAATGCATTGATATTCAAATAAAATCGTGGCTTGATGACGTCATAAAAAGGCTCGATTACTGAATTGCTTGAAAGAGGTTTTTCCTTATAACTCCAAAAATAATACTCCTATTAACTAGCGGTTTATTGCATCTGATTAAACGTCAAATTTCCAATTAAAATATATATTTGAAGTGAAATTTGGATGAAATACAGGGTCATGAAAAATCGAAGAGTGTGGAAAATAGGATTACAAATATCTCGGCAACTCATTATCCGATCGACTTCATGTTTTATGCAAAATTTATGTTTTTTTATTGTCGTTTATATTTACTCCTTAAAATAAACAATTTCGAAAATTTTTATATACCTTTCATCAGAACGAATATTTCGAGAGTCCGAAAAAAAATGTTCCGGTTAATCGAGGTTATTGAAATGAAATAGTCTTCTTCCCATTATTACATACTAAGTACATACCAAATAGCAAGTCTCTATCTCAATTTGTTCGGGAGATAGAGCGTTTACAGACACACACACAGACACACAGACACACAGACGGACGGCAAAATTTTTTTTCTAAAAATATGTTTTTCGGAATCTCCAGTGTCTGAAACGTGTAAATCCGTCAAAAAATTTTTTTCGATTTTCAAAACGATTACAAGACTTACCCTATACTACGTATGATGGGTAAGTAAAATCAAGTGAAAAAGATAATCATATGCTTCAAGTTTAAAATATGTGCAATTTTTAAAGCATGATTTAACATAGAATATAAGATAAAATAGAGAAAATAATAGAAAACTTTGCTGGGAATTTAGTTACAGTGACCCTTTATTAATAAAAAATTGCATGATTATGTATGATTCCTTTGCTGTAAATAAAAAAAAAGAGTTTAAGCATATTGCACAAAAACATATTCTGGCATTACATTTGACTGGAGATTTTGTTGTAATTATGTCTTACAGTTCACCTAATGCATTTTTTTAATTTCAAAAATACAAAATAGAACATGAGACGAATACAAAAAATGAAATCTAAATTTAGGTAAGATATTCTGGGTTATCCCAAATACAAATATTTTTCACACATAACTTTTTCTGAAACAATCTACTTTTATTCCTGAGAAACATCTACAAACACTTCATGTAATAAAAATAATATAACTATATATATAAAGTGCGTCTCAAACGTTTATAGACAACCATTTGTTTTATTTAAGAGCTAACTAAACGAGTAAGAAAGACGAAATAAATTATGAAAATATATAATGATGAAATAAAAATATTAAAATACTCAAACAACTTTTAACAGTCATAGAATTAATGTAAAAAAAATAAAAACAAAACATTTCTGTCCCAAAAATATATTGAAAACCGGTGTTAAAAGCCGATTTAAGTACTGATATCCAAAATTTGAATATTTCAAGGTCATGTACTTATATCGAAATAGTTTTCTAAGATAAAACCGAATGTGTCTTTCCGTTTCCGAATGATTGCAAAGATGCCTTGCACTGTGCATTTTCCCAAAAAGGAAATTTTGAAATCTATATTTTAAAGGCTCGTCGATGGGAAGTTGGGGACATTGCAAGAAAAATTGGACGCAACAGGGCTGGCATTTACCGAATTCTGTCAAAAGTTAACAATTTTGAAATAAAATCCCATTCTGGACGATAAAAAAAAAAAAAAAAAAAAAAAAACTAAACGACACGATAGAGAGATTTTGAGATCAGTTTCAATCCAGAACCTATCTATACGGCTTGTTTCTAAAGAAGTAAGATTTCCATTATCAAAATCCACAGTCCATCGACGGCTGCAAGCAAGTACATTTCTTGATTATAGTAAAATACGTCGTTTGCCAAAGTTTTCAAAACGGCATGAAGACTCTCGTGCTCAGTGGGCCTGAAATCACATGAATTGGACAGATGAATGGTTGAGTGTTCTTTTCAGTGATGAAAAGAAATTTAATTTAGATGATCCTGATGGTTGGGCATATTACTGGCATGATATTCGTAAGAAACCACGAATTTTTATCCAGCATACAATAGGTGGGGAGGAGGGGTCACTCATGGTGTGGGGAGCATTTTCTTATAATGGAACAACTTATGTTGTTTTTTTGAAAGATCGTCAATGTTCCGAAGATTACCAGAAACGCTTTAAGTACAGTAACTTCCATTTGAAAAGTTGCTATGTGGGAACAAATATATCAGCAAGACAACTGCTCCATTCACGTGTCCACCTCTACAATTCAGTGGTTTAGATAAAACCAAGCAACTGTTATAGACTGACCAGCCATAAGTACTGACCTGAACCCCAATAAAAAACCTCTGTAGAATAATATCTAGAGACGTATATACTAATGAACGTCAATTTGAAATGGTTCACGATCTCAGACTGCAAATTGAACGAAGTTGGTTTCCTTTAAAGATAGATTTTCTTCAAACTCTTCTTTTGAGTATACTTAATCAAGTTTTTGAAGTGATTAGAAAATACGGCTTAAAAATTTGATCGTTAAAGGAAAAAGAATTAAGTTGTATATAAACTTTTGGGTCAGTAAAATTTAAGTAATAAATTTTCTAACAAAGTCTGTGTTTGTGTAATATTATTTTTGTATTGTAATATTATTTATATAATCATAAATTGTTTTGAAATTATTACTCCTCTTTTTCAATTGTAAAATAAGAAAACCCCGTTGTCTATAAACTTTTGGGACGCACAGTATATTACAACAGTGAACATGAAAACCTGTGTTGTTAATTGGGTGTTTTTTTGTTTTGTTTTTCAGTTTGCTGGATTGTGATCCCTTTAAAAAAAACTAATATTCGCTTTATTAATTCTGTCAATATGGCGAATATTATAACGAATATTACTATTTAATAATAATAATAATAATAATAATAACTGGTAGAAATCAAGCAACTTGAATATAAAAAAAACCGACCAACATTTAACACTGATCAAAGCCCGTTAAACATTACAAAAATGGAGTTAGTACTTGGTTTAAAAATTGACGCTCACGATTGAGAACTTGAACCTACTTGGTTTACTTTAATCACAAATGTACCAAAAATTACAGACTTTATAAAGATCTCATCGTGAATTGAAAATATAATCTTGCATTATTTCATTTTGCATAATGTATATTATTAGAATTTCTTTTTATATAAATGCACATGTACAGTAAGAAAATATTTCACCCGAATAGTTTAGTATTTCCAATATAAGATACATATTTCAAAATTAACTAACTATGTCTTACATTGGAGATGTGAAATACATGTGTGAACTATCTAGTGATAGTAGCTCTAGCTACAAGATAAGATGTGATGCGTTGGAATTCCTTTTCTGACTTGTTATAGTGGGGCTTTTTAATTTATTGTAAAAAAAAAAAACAGCGCCCCAATTAAACTGACCAGTCGCATGCAATTATATATCTTGGGGATACTTGAGCATACTTGACATATATCAGTACTTGTGCTTTTTTAATTGCTTCTTAAATATTAGGAGCTTTAATATTCTTGGAAAACACTCAGAAATGAATATATTTTCAACATTTTCCTGTATCCATTTATATTATGTATATAAATAAAAATGTAAATGTTCGTTTGTTGAAAATCTTGAATCTCCGAAAGTTCTTCACCGATTACTTTTAAATTTTGACTCAACGGTGCATTGAAATACACTCGTGTTATATATATATATATATATATATATATATATATATATATATATATATATATATATACGATTCCCTCTCCCCGAATTTGCATCCGGTGAGTGCACTTTTAACTTTTTCTAGCACCCATCATGTAATATATCATTAGAAAGCCTTTAGACCACTCTTTCATATAATGAACCTCACTTTTCCCCTCCCAGCAATTTTCCCCCCGGGACAATTTTTTATTTTTTTTCAGCTACCCATCATGTGATATATCATTAGAAAGCCCTTTGACCATTCTTTCATATCATGCACCTCCCATCCCCTCCCCCGCTTTGCTGCCCGGGCGGCACATTTCTCAAATATTTCGTTAGTATTTTTTTATTTATTTTTTGTTTGTTTTTTAGTTCGTGTTTTTTTCTGTTTTAATGTTTTGCAATTTTATATGTGTTTGTTATAGATTTCTTTCTTCTTTTTCAGTGCAATCGATCTGCTTTAGTTCATCCAAATCATGCCTCGCAAAAGATCAAACTTAGCTCGTCGTACTCGCGGAGCGGAAGCAGTGCGACGAGTAATTGCAAATCAAACTGAGGAAGAACGGGCAGCAGCGAACAAGCGAAACATACAAAGAATGGCTCAAATACATGCCGAGGAAGAAGCAGAGCGACGTACAGCTAGACTTGAGGATACAGAGTTACGAGCAAGACGAGCGCGTTCTGCAACTTTAGATATGCTTCGTTCTCAACAGAATGAACGCGACAGGCTGACAGTAGCTGAAAGACGTCAACGAGAATAAGAAGATCAGCGTCAAACACGACTCCGTGCTCCGCAATCACGCGATTGCAAACACGTTGCATTCCGGTACAGCACAACTGATGATTATAGTTTGAGCCGGCATGTTCTCATCGGTACTATGACTGAAGTCTATCCTTATTGCAAGGCTCTGAAATTTAATGGAGAAACGAAAGGAATGTGTTGCGTCGCTGAGAAAATTAAACTGCCTTAACTTGAAGAACCCTCAGAGCCATTAAAAACTTTGCTTGCTGGATTTATCGCCGAACCAAAGCATTTCATATCTAACATCAGGAAATACAACTCATGCTTCCAAAAGACTTCGTTTGGCTCAAAAATCGTAACAGCTCAATTCATGCCAATATTCAAATTGAAAGGACAAATTGATCATAAAGCCGGCTCCTTGTTTTCGTTCCCACATGGTCAACATAAATTCCAACAAATATATTTCATCGGGGATGACAATGATGAATTGAATGCATTCTGGGGAATTTCTACCGGTATTAAAAGGTCCATCGTATCCAAACTGCGTGCGCTTCTTCACGAAAAAAAATAGTTTGGTTGTTCAAAACAGCAATTGACATGATGTCATTTGATATAAATAAGATTGTTATTCATGCTGGCAGTCTTCGTGAATATCTTGAAGTAAAGAAATAAATCCTTTTTTATACTTTTATGTAGCACGATATATTGGATAGACAAACATGCGTTCTGCCAATTATGTTTCAATGCTCAGCCAAATGAAAATTGAAGCATATTTTTTCAACATACTCTATACCAAATTTTATAATATAATACCAATTTCACACTATTACCAGATATCATAAGATATGCTTAAGATTAAAAAAATATATATATGTCTTACCTCTAATTCTGAACCTTCTATTCATTCCATTCTGAACATTATAAAAAGGAAAATCTGTTAGATCACACTTAACCAATAAAGCTAAAAAAAGTTTTGCTTTCGAAAATGGTTTATTCAGGTGTTTAGCAATCAAATTATCGCATAAAGTATATTTAAACGATTTTGAAGTAAATACATACTTCAGAAAACACATAGAATGCTTCAGAAAAATTGACTTGTTGAAATACAAGTTTATACAAATAACTCCAACGAAAACAAATTAAGCTTAAGTTTAAGATACGTCCAAATTTATGGACTGGATTATGTAACAACTTAGATCATTTTCTCCTCTCCTACACAAAATAACTTTCTGTTCTCACCATTTGTTGCCATCGTTCTTATCAGCAATGTCTGAAAATGTCTTTGATCAAATTGTTTACGTGTTTAAATGATCGTAAATATCTTCACGTGAAGAAATAATTCTGTTTTACCGTTATATATGTATATATATAGCACAATGTGTCGGATAGAAAAATATGATTTCACCAATTATGTTATAATGCTCAGCCAAACAAAAAGAGAAGCATAATTTTTCAACACACTCTATACCAAATTTTACAATAAAATACCGATTTTACACTGACACCAAATTTTATAAGATATACTTGAGAGTAATTATAAAGGGTGTCCGAAACGTCTAGAAAAGGTCAAATAAATCGAGGAATATACATCGGATTGAAAAACGGTTAAATGCATGTTTAATATTTTTGAAAAATCTATTTAGGAATATGAAAGTTGCCCCCCCCCCAACTTTCCCCCCCCCGGAGGGGTAATGGGGACAACTTTGAAATCTTAAATGATGACCCCCATTTTTTATTGCAGATTCGGGTTCGACGGGAAAAAATACGTAACTTTTGTATTGAACATTTTCTTCGAAACATTGTAGATGGCGCTGTAATCGAGTGTAATGCTGTGAGAATCGTTACCATTGCAATGTCTGGAAACGCTCGAATAACTTGTGAAATATACATCAGATTGAAAAACGGAAAAATATGCGTTTAATATTTTTAAAAAATGACAACTTCGATATCCCTAAATAGATTTTTCAAAACTATTGAACATGCATCTTACCGTTTTTCAATACGATGTATATTTCTCGAGTTATTCGAGCGTTTCCAGACACTGCAATGGTAACGATTCTCACAGCATTGCACTCGATTACAGCGCCATCTACAATGTTTCGAAGAAAATGTTCATTACAAAAGTTACGTATTTTTTCTCGTAGAATCCGAATCTGTAATAAAAAATGGGGTCATCATTTAAGATTTCAAAGTTGCCCCTCTTTCCCCCCCCCCCCGTTTTGCAAAGTTGGGGGGACAACTTTCATATCTCTAAATAGATTTTTCAAAAATATTGAACATGCATTTTGCCGTTTTTCAATCCGATTTACATCTCTCGAGTTGTTAGACCGTTTCCAGACTTTTCGGACACCCTGTATATATCTTACTTCTAATTCTGAAAATTATTTAATCCGTTATGCTCCAACGGTACTTTAAAGTATAATTAAAAGAAACCTATTATAAAATTTATTTAACACATATATTGTCAGTAATGATAGTTAGCATGAGTTCTAAACACTTCGTTTATCATGTTTCAAAAACATTATTCGCTGTACAAAGCAAAAAATCTTTAAGTGAATATTTTCTTTTTCCAACTGTAACTGCTCAGCTTTTTTGATGTTGAAAGAAATATTTTCAAATATTCAGAAGAAATGCTTTGGAAAGCGAAATTTTCATTAATTCATAATTTGGTACATGAAGGGTTAATTTACTGTAAGAAGATTCTTCTTCCCTAATGGTACGATTTCAGTAATTCTGTTTTCGTTGCATAAGGATTTTTTAAAAGGCTTTTTCAAGTCATCTTTTAATTTTAGCACAACTCTTTCACCACTAGAGGGACTTTTTAATTTCAGTTTCATGTTGTTTTTTCCTAGTAATAATTCTCGGATTTTCCGAAGAATTGGTACATAATTCCATCATAATATTTCCATTCCATTCCATCACGTTTGGTCGCCTACAGATAAGTTGTATCACCACCATTTTCGAATAAAATCAAATTATTCTACAATTTAGTCCTACAGCTTTCCGATTTTATTTTCGTGTTCTAAGGTCCTTTAAAAGCCTAAAAGTGTAATAATCTCCGTCCCTTATTATCTTTATATGGTGCCGTAGTCAGCGGGGAACCGTACCGGAGGTTCATTCGAAAAGAGGTTTGTTTAGAACAGAATGCGCTTCCTGCCCGTCGAAGATGGGGTTAGGACATTTTCCACGCAACAAGCCCAGTGTACGGGGCGAAAACAGCGGGGTTCCGTTCCTGAGTTTCGTTTTTAAGAGATTTAAGGTTATAAACACCTTGTAATTATATACTTATTTTTAATTGCTGAAAGGTGTAAAATAAAAAGACAATAAGCAGGTTTTATTAGGCTAATGATATTTGTTTCAGCTAAATCTGAGCCATTTTCAAAAGAAACACAAATATTCTATAAATACACGGTCTATGAACTTATTTGAAACACAGTCGTTTGATTTTTCACGTACTTTTTAAAATTACGCACGTTATTTTTATTTTTACTTGGATGTTTATTTCCATATTTGTAACCAGGGAGTAACTCAGGCTTGAATCAAAATTGTGGCTCCAGTTACTCCATGGTTACAAATATGAAAATAAACATCCAAGTAAAAATTAAAAATAACGAGCGTGATTTTTAAAAAGTACGTGAAAAATTATATGATTGCGCTTCAAGTAAGTTCATAGACCGTGTATTTATAGAATATTTTTGTTTGTTTTGATAATTGCCCAGATTGAGCTGAAACATATGTCATAAGTCAATTAAAATCTATTTTGCAGTTTATAATCTTTATATTTGACACCTTTTAGCAATTAAAAAGAAGATTTAAGATTATTACACTGAACCGGGCAACGCCGGAGAGGTGAGTTTGTAACATATACATTTTACCTGTAAGGCTGAACATTCTTTAATTATTCACTTTACGTAGTCGCATAATACGCACAGTTATTAATAATAACTAGGCTGAATAAAAGATTCGTAACTGAAACACATGAGGATAGCCTGTGTGCATAAAATTCAAAGAACTTATCGTACCACAAATGAAATTAACTTCTAATAGAGAAGAACAAATTCAAAAAAATTATACTGTGTAAAAAAATATTTAAAAAAAAAAAATACCATTCACGTTTCGAAGTATTGTGTGCGCGATTGCAATTGCTGAAGATTCTCTCTACATTAAAAAACAATAGAAAAAAATCTTGCATTATGCATAGGTTATGAAACACTTTCCAACACTAACAGAATAGTGTTAAGAAATTTCATTTTTTTATAGGTTGAAATGATATATCTAAATAAGCGATTTAAAAGATACATAACTCAGTAAATTCATTTTCAGCAATTGCTGCCCATATTCGATGCCTTTCTTGCAGACCTGTATAGGATCTACATAATTTGTAAACAACACGTACTACACTAAAAATTATATAAAATTGGATATCGCAGCGTAAAGAGCTCTTCCAGCAATTAACGATCATAGTCAGTTCTTTAATTGAATTACCTTGTACGTCTCTGTACATGAACGATAAATCTTACGCACTCCATAATATATAGGAAATAAGATGTATTGAACTTTAGTGATCCTTTTCAATTTTATTTTATCACAACATGTTCAAAATGCACCGCAAACAATTTCTTCACATAGATCATAATGTAAAGGAATTAATTTGTACGTCTCTGTAATTGAACTATAGATGCTACTAATTGTATACTCCAGTAAAAGCATGCTTCAGTCCGCCTCAGAAAGGTACATTAATTTCATTATGTTTGAAATATTGTAACGTCAATAAAATACGCCGCAAACGATTTTTTCCCATATACCCTAATGTAATGGAATTATTTGTGTGTCACTGTAAATGATCTATTAATTCTTCATTTTCAATATCGAACATTCTATAGTAAAATTCAATATTGTATAAAAATTTCATTAGACCCCGAGTATATTTCTGAGAAAAAGAGCACGGGCAAACTGAGAGACAAACCGAATTCATAAACACTTTTCAACTATGTTGGAAAATGTGTTAAAAAGTAACCTCAGCTGTCACCGCCGACAGTTATTATTATAATTTTTTTTTGTCTGGAGGTCTTTCTAGGCTAATATTAGAAAACTAATGCATGTAGAAAAAAAAGAAAAAGAAAATTCGTAGATTTATGGAGAAATGTTTGATAAATACGCTGAAGCAGACAGTTTTTAAATCGAAGAATTATTTTAAGAGATATTTAATATTAAAGTTGGTCAAAATAGTTCTCTTTAAAAAGTTTTATAGGAACATAGGCATTTAATAGGTTTTTATTATACATAAGAATTTAACCATTTATTCAATTTGTCAAGCCTGCGGTGTGCAGTGTGCAATTATTATTTTTTCTTTAATTTGACTAATGTTTGATTGTTTTTTTTTTTTACAATTTGTTAATGAAAAGTTCATAATTTTAATTAAAATTTATTTCATATTTCGAAAAAGCCAATTATTTGAATTGTTGTCACTTTGTAAAACATCCCAAATAATAATAGTCCCTTTCAATTAAACAATGTATTTTTACACGTGACTATTAAAAACAGAAATAAAACTTTAACGTAATAATTAAATGATCATGTGTTAAGAGAAATAAAAGGAGAAACTTATGCCAAAAAAAATGTGTTTATACGTGAACATTAAAAAGAGAAATAAAACTGTCCCGACAGCAGTTGATTCGGCCTTAAAATTTCTCAAGCAAGGGGAAATGAATGGGAACCCGAATACAGGAGTTCGCCGTAATCGTTTTAAAGCTATAAAATTAGGTCAAATTAAACGTGTTTTTAGAATTTGCGGTTTCGGAACGGAGGTTGGCGAGATTAGTTCGTAGGGGGCAGAGCCGTCTAGTTATTTAAAAAATATTCATACGATATTTATTCTAAATTAAAAAGACGCTGTAATGCTAAACATTTTGGAAACAAGTACTTATTTGAATTAATTAGGGAAAATTATGTAATTTGTTTTACAACCGCAATTCGCGTAATTCAGCGAGTGTAGCTAGACAGAAATTGATTTCACTATAATTATTATACATATTATAAAGTAGAAAACTGTATTTTATATTTCAAAATGGCGGCTTGACAGCTGTTAGGCGAGAGTGCATCCAAAAACGAGGGCCAAACAGTGGACACAATATAACCCATTCTAGATTTAACTTATAATAATTCGAAAAAAAAATCTTAATTCACACACTCACACATACATTTACAAAAAAAAAAAAAAAAAAAAAAAAGGAGCGAATTTTTTTACCGGCCAATGTGGTGTTATCCCTTCCGGATATACTATTTTAAGTGCTAAAATTATTACATTTTACCAATCGAGGCTCTGTATGTAACTTTTGATTTGATCTAAAACATATTATCATGAATGGGAAATTTTTATCTACTACTAACAACGACTAAGCTCATAAATTTCCATAACTACTTCATTTTACTAATTAAGATGTTCCATGCAACCTTAAATTCAGTCTCTAAAATATATTTCAACAAAAATACAGTTTATGACAATATTTATTAAGTTAAAAATCAGGTTTTTGCTTTGAAAATCGAGATGTTACATCTCTTCATTTAAACTTTATAACAAAAACGCATGTTGATTGCATTTAACCCCTTTTCTTGTGTATTTAGCTTTAATTTGTTTAAAAACTACTATTTGTTCTTTTAAGTAAATATGTATACCTTTCCCGTTTATTTGTTTAAATTACAATTGCCTTTCACATGCACAATTAATGAACTCGAAACCTATTACAATGATTTTATTGTTCCACCCAAAATAGTGACAATTTCATTATATTACTCTAATTTTCAACAAGTTGAAGTAAAATGTCACCTTTTCTCCTTTACCAAAGAGAAATTGCTCTAGCAGTGCTACTAACCGCCTGCGATATCGAAAATGGAAACGGCCCTTTCAAAATTATGAAACGGAAATGAGGGTAATTCAACCAAAGCGGAAAGATTCATTTCTGTTCATAAATTAAAATGACAGAAATACACGGAAGTGACAGTAATAGAAACTATGGAAACAGAAAGGTGTTAATCTGTAGGATATAGTGTTATACTTGCATATTAATGTTAGAATTTATACTTCAAATATTTCCAAACAATCATGTGCATGATTTAGAAATACTAATTATTTTTTCTGTACATAAAGTTAGAAATGGCATTCATTATGAATAATTAAACCTAATTAAAAATGCTTTCATAGCTTTTGCTTTATTTTTGATGATGTACAATTGTATTGCAACTGCGTATGTTGATTACACAAAATATAAACTTATTATATCCGGAGCATTTAGTTTGTATTACTTTAAATACTAAAGTTTGCTCTCATTATTTACTACATATATATATAGTCTAGTTATTTCATTAAACAAATACGATTATTAAACATCAAAGAGAACAGTACGTTAAAATTGTTTTATGTATACAAGAAAAATGGTGATTATTTTATTATATTACTCTAATTTTCAACAAGTTGAAGTAAATTGTCACCTTTTCCTTTTTGTCAAAAATAAATTGCTTTATCAGCGTTACTAACAGCCTGCGATATTAAAAATGGAAACGACCCTTTGATAATTATGAAACGGAAATAAGAGCAGTTCAACCAAAGCGGAAAGATGTATAATAACTCATATTAGTATAGGTGAAATAGATTAAAAAAAATGAGTAAAATACAAAAACTAGTCGTTGGGGGCCACCGTAATACTTACCCATCATGGATATGCATAATGTAAAATATTAAAATAAAAAATGTGTAAACTACTTATAAAATGCATTGCAATTCAAATAAAATCGAGGCTTGATGACGTCAAAAACTTTAAAGCGAGGCTAACGAAAAAGACAGGCTACCGCGGTGCATTCAGCTTATCTTTTTTTACAGACCGCTAGAGTGACGTGATGCTCTTTTCGTACACCTGCATTGGTGCATTCGAGCTTCACGTGACTCCGGCGGTCTGTAAAAAAAGATACGCGTAAAGCACCGCGGTAGCCTTTCTTTTTCGTTAGCCTCGCTTTAAAGGCTCGATTACTGAATTGCTTGAAAGAAACATCCTTATACCTCCAAAAATAATAATCCTATTAACTAGCGGTTTATTGCATCTGATTAAGCGTAAAATTTCCAATTAAAATATATCTTCGAAGTGAAATTTGGATGAAATACAGGGTCATGAAAAATCGAAGAGTGTGTAAAATAGGATTCCAAATATCTCGGCAACTAATAATCCGATCGACTTCATGCTTTATGCAAAATTTATGTTTTTTTATTCTCTTTTATATTCCTTTCTTAAAATAACCAATTTCGAAAATTTTTATATACCTTTTATCAGAACGAATATTTCGAGAGTCCGAAAAAAATAGTTCCGGTTAATCGAGGTTATTGAAATGAAATGGCTTCTTCCCATTATTACATACTACGTACATAACAAATTGCAAGTCTCTATCTCAATGTTTTCGGGAGATAGAGCGTTTACAGACACACAGACACACAGACACACAGACGGACGGCAAATTTTTTTTCTAAAAATATGTTTTTCGGAATCTCCAGTGTCTGAAACGTGTAAATCCGTCAAAAAAATTTCGATTTTCAAAAAGATTACAAGACTTACCCTATATTACGTATGATGGGTAAGTAACACGTCATTCAAGAAAATTTGGGAAGAACTTCGTTTTGGCACTAGAAAAAGAGATCCAAAGAATCTCCAAAAAATAAAATTGCTTTATGGTGTTTAAGGTGGCAGAGGAGGGCATTTTAACTCAGTGGGGATAATTCAATATTTTTAAAAACAGGTCATGTTGTATATCGTTTGTTATGTATTTTTAGCACTTTCTAACCTAGTTGAAAAGTGCTTATGACTTCGGTTTGTCTGGCCGTCTGGCCGTCTGCCGTCTGGCCGTCTGGCCGTCTGCCGTCTGCCGTCTGCCGTCTGTCCGTGCTCTAACTCCCGTAAATATGCTCGGATTGCTCTGCAATTTTTATATGTTATTGTCGTTATCTATAGCATGTTCCCTATTTCAACGGAAGTGTGTAGCACTTATAGTTTTATTACAGGGACACTCAAAAGAATTTCGTTACATTGCGGTCTATGGGGAAAAATCATTTGCGGCTTATTTAAATAATGTTTCACTATTTTAAACGCATTGTAATTTATATATATTACTAAGGTGCATTAGAAGAAGCTTAATATGGAACAGGGTGTGCATAGCACTTATAGTTACTTTACAGGGACAGTCAAAAGAATTCCGTTACATTACGTCTATGGAGAAAAATCGTCTGCGGTTTATTTAAATAATGTTTCACTATTTTAAACGCATTGAAATTTATATAGATCACTAAGGTGCATTACAAGAGACTTACTACGGAATATTGTGTGTATAGCAGTCATCGTTCCTTTACAGGGACACGCAAAAGAATTCTCTACTGTCTGTTAACAATAATTCCTGGAAGTGCGTTTTAAGTTATTGAACGCGATTTTAATTTTAACTTGCTTTTTGTCTATTACGTGGTGTGTATAAATTCTGTAGATCCTATACAGGGCAGCACAAAAGTTCGCGAACACATTTCTGTTTATTGACAAACTCCAGACGGAGAATTTTAAACTGTGCTACGCGTTTCCTAACTGAACTAAAATTATCATCCTATGTAGTATATATACAAATCTATAGATCCTATACAGGGCTGAATAAAAGTATTCGGATATTTTTCCGAATATTGTATATGTTGGAAATTCCTGAAATTATGTTTTTAAATATGTTATGCGTTTTCTAAATTGTTTACTTAGATGTTAGCTTTTAGCTTATTAAACGGTATGATTTGTAAAATTATTTTGGAAGCGTTGGAAAGTGCTATATAATCTATGCTTGACGCATGATTTTTCGTTCTTGTTTAATTATAAATCGAATGAAACAATCCTCAAGTCAATATGACCATTTGTTACAAAGTTACGGCAGTTTTTATAAATACACATTCGATGATTTTATTTAAACACCCCTGAATTAACATGCCCCCCTTTTACCCCCCCCCCCCCGAAAAAAAAAAAACGCGGAAAATTAACTTTAATTTTTGGGTGCTCATCGGATCTTCTTTTCTAGTGCCAAATCAAAGTTGCTTCCAAATTTTCGTGAATGGCCATCGGTTGTTTCTGTAAAAACCTACATTAACTGCATTGAAATAAAATCGTCTACTTGGTATTTATAAAACCTTTAGTAACTGTGTAACGAATCATCGTATCAACTTGCGGGTTCTGTCGTTCGATTCAGAATTAAAAATACGTAGTAAACGATACCCTACTGGACCTATTTAAAAATGTTTGAAATCCCTGAGTTAAAATGCCTCTCTTTGACACCACCCTAAACAACGTAAAACAACTTTATTTTTGGGGAGCTACCGGATCTTCTTGCCAAAAGGAAATTCTTCCCAATTTTTTGTGAATGGTCATCAGTTTTTTCTGTGAAAACCTACATTAAATGCACTGAGGTGAAATCGTCCACTTTGTGTTTGTAAAACTTGGTGTAACTTTCTAATGAACTTTGTATCAATTTGCAGATGGTATCATTAGATTCAGAATTAAAAAATGCATAGCCAACGATACCAAACTTGACGTACTTAGAAAAATGCCACCACCCTAAACAACGTAAAACAACTTTATTTTTGGGGAACACATCGGATTTTCTTTTCTAGTGCCAAAACGAAATTATTCCCAATTTTTGTGAATGGTCATCAGTTTTTTATGTGAAAACATACATTAAATGCACTGAGGTAAAATACTCCACTCTGTGTTTGTAAAACTTTGTGTAACTTTATAACGAACTTTGTACCAATTTGCAGATGGTATCGTTAGCTTCAGAATTAAAAAATGCATAGCCAACGATACCCAACTTAACCTACTTAGAAAAATGATCCCCCCCCCCCCTCCCTGAGTTAAAGTGGCATAAATGCTAAACAGCAATTTTATACAAAGTTTATATGCTCGACAACAAGTGTTCGAACATCGTTCTACATTGTCTTGCGATTTGTGCACGGGTGCATTCTGCTGCTTTCGTTGCATTATTCAGCTTTTTGCCTGAATTAACATTCCATCTTTTCCATCTGTCTATGTGGGGGTAAATCAAATCTAAACTGCTTATTTTGTGACACATTTTTAAATTCATTTTTGCTCTAAAATGCATCCAATTGGCAGGTTCTCTTATTAAGAAACTTTATAATGTCCATAGTGGTCGATTTTTTGATAAATACAGAATATATTTCAAAAAATGCTGTGAAAGTGGACATTTTGAACCAAATTTCTCGAAGCAATCGCGCTGGAAACAAACAAAAAATTATCGAACTGTGAAAATAATTGTTTGTAAATCAATTTCTAATTAATTGAACGAAAATTAAAAACAATTGTCCCTTATAAATCTCTTCATACATCACGCCACCAAGTTTCATGTTTTTACTCTTAAAAATAAGTCGGAAAATGTGTCAGAAGATTTTGAGTTGTTGAGCGTGGAAAAAAAAATATATATTTTAATACCGCCTTCATTTACTTTTTCTTTCACAAATGTCAATGTTTTCGAATGACATAGAATATAATTTAGAAACTTTTGCTGCGTGCATTAAAAGCTTTTTTTTACATGTCGTAATAGAAGAGAAAAGTTTCAGCAATTATTTCATGAATTTTGTCAAAATTTTATAATATATTGTCTGCTCAACCATGTGTTTAGATTCAGGAATCATTTAAATAAGATGAGATTGTTTATCTTCTGCCCAACTTTGGACCGTTTTCTATAAAATCTGTAGAATGGCTGGACAATTTGCTGAAAATTTTTAACAGTGTGCTCTGTTCTGCAATCTAATTCTTTTGTAAATCCCTATAAATGAATATTAAATTACACGCACTACATAAAATATAAAAGACAATTTGTTGTCTATATCAGTGATTCATAGCAACTTCATTATGTTTTGTAATATCATAACATAATTCCAAATTTGTCACAAACGACTTTTTCACATTGGCCATAAGGAAACAAATTCTTTTGTGCGTCCCTGTAAACGAATTATAAATGCTACTCACTCTATACTCTTTAGAAAGTATATTATAATCTGTCTCAGTGATACAGATTATTTTATTATGTTTGGAAAACTGTAACATCATTAAAATGCACTGCAAAAGATTTTTCTGCTTAGACCGTAATGCAATGGAATTATTTTGAGTGTACCTGTAAACGAATTGTAAAAGATTTCTGATAGTGAACATGCTATATTAATCCTCAATAAAATATATCAATTACATGACGATCCGAGGATATTTTAAAGAGTTAGAATTAGTCACAGACAAACGGCAGACACACAGAAACCGAAGTCATAATCATTTTTCAACTATGTTGGAACGTATTAAAAATGCGGAATATAATATTTTTCATTTCATTTGTATATCATTACATTTCAAGAAAAAAATGTGTTATAGCAGCAAATAAATAAAATAAAACTATGTTAATAGCATTTGCTCTTTGGACATTAATACTTTTTTCCTTCATTAATTCAGTTTTATCCTTTAATTAGATTTTTTCGTTAAGAAAATGCAAAGTAAATGGATACAAACGTATTAATATGACATAAAAACTTGAAAACCGAAACAAAATCTTTAACAGAAATATTCTTAGCCTAGAAAAATGGCTAGAATTACTTTTTCAGGGAAAAAATAATACTTAATGAAAGATTCATTTAGTGGGTACTTTGAAAGAAATAATCATTATGTAAAAAGATAAATAAAACATTAGAGAAACAATTAATACTATAAACAAAGTCTGCATTTGTTTTACAAGGGAATATCCTAGTCTTGTTTTACTTATAATTGCATATAAGTATAGCAATTAGTCATCTTCTGCTGATACAGAGATATATTTAGGAAAATATCACAAACATTCGCTGAATAAAATGAATGATTTTTAAGATATTTTATGGTGAATTTAATTTATCAACGTAGAAATGCAATAATAATCTGTTAAAGTACTTTATTACACAAACACTTTTATTTTAATAGTAGAGTTTGATTTAAATCATATGTGTATAAATATGGTTATACAGTCAATCCTCTAAATTACTGACACCTCGATAACATGAAATTTCTCCGCTATTAGGTGAAACTTAGTGATCACTTCACTAGGATATCACTTTTCTTTTTAAACTGTAAAAAAAGAAAAAGAAAAAATACAGCAATATCTGCAGACAATTTAATTTCCAGAATTTTTTTTTACTGCAAATCGACAGACAGCAAAATGTTACAGGTTGTCCCAAAAAAATCTGTACTACTTCAAAATTTTCCAAATATCTCGGCAACTAATTATCCGATCGACTTCATGCTTTATGCAAAATTTATGTTTTTTTATTGTCTTTTATATTCATTTCATAAAATAAACAATTTCGAAAAGTTTTATATAGCTTTCATCAGAACGTTTTATATACCTTTCATAAAAAATAAATTGCTCTATCAGCGTTACTAACAGCCTGTGATATTGAAAATGGAAACGACCCTTTGAAAATTATGAAACGGAAATAAGGGTAGTTCAACCAAAGCGGAAAGATGTACAGTAAATCCTCTTAATTACTGACACCTCGATAACATGAAATTTCTCCGCTATTAGGTGAAACTGAGTGTTCACTTCACTAGGATATCGCTTTTCTTTTTACACTGTAAAAAAGAAAAAGAAAAAATACAGCAATATCTGTAGACAATTTAATTTCCAGCATTTCTTTTACTGCAAATCGACAGACAGCAAAATGTTACAGGTTGTCCCAAAAAGATCTGTACTACTTCAAAATTTTATAAAAAAAAAAAAAAGAATATACTTACAGCAAAACTAGTTACAACAATAGATAGAATAACCGAAATGACCGTGTGTCCGTGTGTCTGCATGTTCTCAATGTATCATCGAAAAGTGCATGAAATTATGTACAGAATTGAACTAAACTTCATATATACGTTTTTGACTATGGCCAGCAGGTTCCAGTGAAAATTGGGGTTATTTCGCGGAAGGGGGCACTGTGGTAGCGATATTTGCGCCATTTTTATTATTATATCACCGAGAAAGTGTACGAAGTTATGCATAGAACTGAACTAAACTACGTATGAATGTTGCAGAATACGGCCGTCAAGGCACAGTTGAAATTTTAGATATTCCCTCGGAAGCGGGCGATTTGATATTGATTTTTTTCGCGATTTTTCTTTTGTATCTTCGGAATATGTGTGAAATTATGGATAGAATTAAAAAAAATGACTATGGACGCTAAGTCATAGTTCACATGGGGATATTCTCCTGGAAGGGGTCGTTGTGATGCGATTTTTGTCCGTGTGTCTGCGTATTCTCATTGTATCATCGAAAAGTGCATGAAATTATGAACATAATTGAACCAAACTTCATATATACGTTTTTGACTATGGCCAGCAGGTTCCAGTGAAAATTGGGGATATTTCGCGGAAGGGGGCATTGTGGTAGCGATACTTGCGCCATTTTTATTATTATATCACCGAGAAAGTGTACGAAGTTATGCATAGAACTGAACTAAACTTCGTATGAATGTTACAGACTACGGCCGTCAAGGCACAATTGAAATTGTAGATATTCCCTCGGAAGCGGGCGCTTTGATATTGATTTTTTTCGCGATTTTTCTTTTGTATCATCCCAGACGACATTTCCATGAATCTCGAATCCAGAAAATTGGTTTAAAATGTGAACTTTGAGCACATTTTCTGTACAATTCTTTGCATTTATGAGAATATGGAAAAATCTGATTTCTTGGAATTTGAATAGAACCTGAAAATTGGACAAACATTACGAATATAGTACATGCAAAGTTCATGCATTTCCGGATGAAAATAAATGTGGGTCTATGTCAGAAAAGAAACAAGTTGGATTTAAGATATAAAAACTGCTAGTGCAGACACGTGACCTCCCTTTACCCCCAAAGAAGAGGTATGGCGCCCTTCTAAATGGAAGGCTGGATCCGTTTCTGCTTTATTTCGAGGAAGCATTATAAGAGGGCATATTTGTTGTCAATTAGACAATTATCATGTGTGTCTGAATTTTAATAAATAAATAATAAGGTTCATATAAAAAAACTATTAAATACTACATGATGGGAAAAACTTGTGATTTAGATGCCTTCGATGGATGACAAATAAACTACAGTTCTCACCACATGGGTACTGTTCCAAAGTATCAAAAGTCTCGCGAGAATACAAGAATAGCGGAAAATAGAGTAGTAACTAAGTAAACTACAAGAAAAATCAAAACGTTTGATTGAACTTGAACTTTTAAGATTCAGTTGTATCGTATGTAGGCAGTGATAGCAATTTTTTTATTTTTAATAATGTTTGAACCTTTAAAAATGTTACCGAGTTCGTCCGATAGGAAAAAACTTAAAATTACGGACGTATGAGCAATAAACAACTTAACAATACTCGCCTTCCTCGGTTAGATTAAACGGGTGAGGATAGATATATGAGCATTGTTAACTTCTGGAATGTGGGTTGCCATAGATTGGACAAAAACTGTTCAGACGCATTGTGCGACTTTCGCCATTGTTATGTATAAAGGCATTGCACTTATTCGATGAATTTTCAGAAGCAGCGCCATCTATCAGAAAATTTTCGAACTAATTTTTTATTTGTTTAAACAACATTTCAGATCATAAGAAGCAATTTCTTCAAAACCGTACTCTTGTAGGCCAATTGCTTGATCTTTTATTGTACATATTTTAAAATGTGCCAAGAGCTTTTGGGACACCCTGTATATATGCATGGAATATTTATTAATAATTTGAGCTTTACAAATGTTGGCTTACAGAACAGTGTCTTTGAGAGCAGATGTTAAACATTTCCACACAATAAAATTTCTTTAAATGTAATTTCATCTTTGAAGCTCGCTTATTTATTTTTAACTTTTTCTTTAATTCAATTTACCATTTAATTAGTTTATTTTTATTATAGGGTAATCATAAATATTTTTTAAGACAGCGTTAAAACATCAGATCGCAAATAAAATTCTTAATTGAAATGTTTCTGCCTCTAAAAATGCTAGATCATTTATTCAGGAGAAATAAACTGTTGTTTTTAAAAGATCCATTAAGCGGCCATTTGAAAAAAGTAATTACATTACCACAGGATGAAAAAATACACGTATAAAATGGTTTGCTTTTTAAAAGGAACTATATTTACGTTTTATTTGGAACTCTTGTACAAGAACAAAAATATACACATTTGCGACATTCAGGAACGTTTTACGCATATAAAAATATGTTTTTATATATTTTATTAGAATTATCTATTAAAGAAAAAACGTATATTTTCAGATAAGAGATTGAATTAATTTTAAAATGAAAAAAATAATAATAAATTGTGCATGAAAATGTTATTTTGCGTTGCAGCCTTTCTTTAATCGTGTTCAATTTCTTTTTTTTATACTTTAATTAATTAATTTATTTTTTCTTCGAGGAAAATCAAAAGAACTTAAGAAAATTGTATTAAGATAGCGTAAAATCGTGAAATCTCAAATAAAACATTTAATCGAAATGTTTTTGCTTCTAAAAAAGTTCATTCGGATAAATAAATTGTAATTTTTAAAACACCCATTAAGTGTCCATATGAAAGAAGTTATCATAATAATAAGAAAAGAAACGATGTACTAATTAAACATGTTGGCATTGAAAAAGAAATTATATTAACATTGTATTTTGCATTGTTGTAGGAGAAAAAAAGTTTATTTGTTTGTGACATTTAGGAACCTGTGGTATCGTGGTCACATATATATAATTAAACACATCACTTCGTATTAAACGAAAAGTTTTATTTCAAAACTACAATTGTGAAAAATGACATGATAGTGAAAATTTAGATGATATTTACAAGACATTTTTGTCTATCTCAGGAACCCGACAAAACAAGGTCTGACTCTGCAGAACTCAAAAACTAGACTGTCTCTTTAATCGCGAAAAACTCTAACCTCTTCCCCTGTGCATAATCCACTGATCCTTCTTGATTGAAACACCTTTCTTCCACCCTCCTACCTCTTGGTATCCAGGGTTCTTTGAAATACCTTTCTTCAAAAATGCCATTCATACAAATACCTTCCTGATACATTTTAAACCCCTTCTTATAGATAATGTTTACACACATTTAGCAAGGCTATATAAAGCATGTAAGCTTTTCAGTCTTATTTGAAAAGAATTAAAGATTTCCTCTCTCAAGGATAATCCTCTTACAATAGTTGCCAATCAAGACCCATCATTCAATTTTATTCTGGGATTATTTTAGTTCTATCAGAATGAAATATGTTGATGGACCTCAATCCATCACAAACCGTTTAAGACATTAAAAATTTTAATGTCTTAAACGGTATTTATATATAAACGAAATGTATTAAATTTAATAATGTATTAAAATGTATGTAAAATATTTTTATACAAGTTTTATTAAAGTTTCCTGTTAAAGAAAACACGTAATTTTCTAAATGATATTTTGATTTAAAGAACAGCATTTCTATGAACATATGCAATATAATTCTACATAAAAGGCACTATTGATTTTGAGTCTCTTTATATGTCACTAGGGGCAAAGCCCCTGAGCCATTCGTGCGCCAACCCGGTAATTTTCAGCACACTTGCGCGGTAAATATTTGTTCCAAATTCAACCATTGGTGGAAACACGTTAAAATCAACAATAATAACCAATTAAAAATTCTTGTATTAAGAGCATTTTAAGAAATTTAAATTGCGTATAGATGGACAGTCCGGCAGACAGATTTATGTGATAAGTCTTGCATTTATGTGTTTTATGTAACAACTTAGTTGACAGTTTAGTATCAGTAATGAATGGCGGTTTCCTATTTATTTACATATTCATAATTTAAAATTTTGTTGGCATTATAAAATGGGTTTAAATTAAAATTAATCACCTTAAATATATTCATACAGTAAAACATAAAACATTAATTTTATTCAAATTCTTTAAACTTCAAAAGATAGCTATTGTTAGCTACAAACGCAAAAGAAAATCGTGTTAAATTATTACTACCTATTTTTATATTGAGTACGGCCGTCATACAGTGAAACATAAAAAAAAATACACTTTAACTTAAATTAGTTTAAAATATTTCTTGCTGGTGACCGTTATTGGCGCTAAAACAAGTTGGCGTTTAAATTACCCTACCTTGTTTCAACTTGGAATATGGTTGCCACAGGAAAAAAACATAAAGAAATCCACTTAAAAATTTTAGTAATGCAAATTCCCACCAGAGGCATTACCATATTATATATATATATATATATATATATATATATATATATATATATATATATATATATCATGTATTTTTTTTTTCAAAACATGAAATTGACACGTCAGAAATTTATTATAAAGATTTATTAAAAATGTATATAAATAAATTTTATTTAAATTTAAATACCCAATTCGCTATAGGTTTCGCTATAAACGAAAAAGATTGTGTTGAATCTGTATTATCTAATTTTTCCTTGGAACATATTTGTTATATGAGAAACATTAAAAAAATTCATCAAAAATTTTAGTTATGCAATTTTTAATCAGAGGCTAGCGTAAAAAAAAGTTTAAAATATCCTATCTACATTTAAATTGGGGTATTAGTTGCTATATGAAAAATCATAAAAAAGAGAAAGAAATCTGTTTTAAATTTTAGTTATGCAATTTTCGATCAGAGGCTAGCGTAAAAAAAAAGTTTAAGTTATCCTATCTACATTTAAACTGAGGTATTTGTTGCTATATGAAAAATCATAAAAAATAGAAAGAAATCTGTTTTAAATTTTAGTTATGCAATTTTGGATCAGAGGCTAGCGTAAAAAAAAAGTTTAAATTATCCTATCTACATTTAAATTGGGGTATTAGTTGCTATATGAAAAATCATAAAAAAATAGAAAGAAATCTGTTTTAAATTTTAGTTATGCAATTTTCGATTAGCGTAAAAAAAGTTTAAATTATCCTATCTACATTTAAATTGGGGTATTAGTTGCTATATGAAAAATCATAAAAAAATAGAAAGAAATCTGTTTTAAACTCCCACCACAGGCGCTACCATCGTAAAAAGTCTTATACGATTTCTTTTATCACGATATACATATATACAGATTGCAGAAACTTTTTCTCAATATTTGTGCGAAATTCGTTTGTGGTAAGCGAGCTTAAATGCGTTCAAAAAGTTAGCTGAAGACACACAGAAATATACGAAACATCATAAATAAAATAAATGTCGTAGATAATAGCTCTACCAACAATAATTGTTGATAATGTATAATGCATCTATAATATTTCGTGTTATTAAAATTGTTGCATTCTATATTTCCAGTGGAGAACATGCCACCGTCAGCCTTAGTAATATGCATACATTTCGTAGAATTTCAAATAACAAAAAAACACTAAAATTCATTTTGAATAATTACGTTAATATTATGGAATTCTTTCGTGCAGCCCTGTACAAAATTATTCACCCTCTTCTGGAAAATAACATGCTGTAGGTGACTGTAACAACATACTGAAATTGCATGATCATCCACGTTTTCGAAACCTCGCGTTTTACATATATTTTATTCATAAAATCTTGCCATATGTTCGTATTATTTTCTTTAGACAGGTAAAAAAACTATAAATGCTTTATACACCTTCTTCAAGAAACAAAAAACATGCTGTAGGTGACTGCGACAACATACTAAAATTAAATTACAGCCAGCGTCCCACAAACATTGCATATAACATATATTCGTTTCATACATTCGTATTCTTTAGTGCAGCCCTGTAAAATTATGATGTATCGACTACTCTGATCATAAGAGTAGGCGAAGTTTTGATTGTGAACGTATTTTTTGTCCACTAATTGTCAATGTGCGTAGAAGTAATGGAGGCTATATTTCTTTAACTTTCAATGAATGAATGTGAAAATCTCGGAACTTGTGAGTTTTTGTTTCGTATCGATATTTATGGAAATTTTTACATCTGGTCAATCGATGTGTTAGTATTTAAGCATTGGCATACATTGGGAAAGTGGAACTTGGATCGAGTTTCTCCTCCCTGTGAGCTGCTGTTAGATCCGGCTATTATGCTCAACTATCCGAAGCTGAGAAAGGAGAGTAGCAGTTGGTAAGCCTATATTACGTTACTTCTTGCTAATTTAAATAAAGTTAATTTGGTGCTCACGGAGTGCCACTTTCAGTAGTAGCCTAAGCGGGCATCTTTACATAGGAGTTCAACTAGCTTCCATAGTGGAGAATTGGAATATACTGAAGGTATCTTGACTTCCTGCATTGCCAAAGTTGTAAGTTTCGTTTTCAATTCTTTCTAATTGATATTTGAAGTTGTAATTTTGTTGAGCGAAGTTTCGTGGGATCTAATTTGTTTTAACCTAAGGAAAAATAGTGGAGTCCTTTTTCAAAATCCCTACCCACTTAAAATTTTAATAAACTTGACTTTAAATTTTATACGTCTTGTGCTCTCTTTCGACTGACTAGCCTTGTTCACTATCACTAACAGCGACATGGCTGTTACAAAATAACTATAAATTCTATAGACAAAGACTTCCTCTTCAAGAAAAAGATCATGCTGTAGATGACCGTAACAACATACTAAAATTATATTACCGTCAGAGTTCTACAAATTCCGCATTTAACATATATTCCTTTAATCAGTCATTTTATTCATTTAATCAGTCGTTTAATTAGAAATTTATACATATAGGATAGATTTAAATATCTAGTCTCTGTTATATAAGTTTCATTAAAGTTTCTTATTAAAGAAAAAAAACATAGTTTTTAAATAGTATTTTAAAGAACAGAGTTTCTAGGAGCGTATGCAATAGAACTCTACATAAACGATAATTTTAATTTTCGTCTCTCTTTACGCTTGACTATTGTTATTTTTTCTTTCCTTCTTTAATTTAATTTCCTTCTTCAATTAGTTTATATTTTATTCGACGATAATAAAAAGAATTTACAAGAACCGTATTTAGAAAGCGTAAAAACATCAAATTTCAAATAAAATCCTTAATTGAAAAGCTTTTTTCTCTAAAAAGGTTACAATTATTCCGTGAAATAAACTGTACTTTTTAAACACCCATTAATTTCCAAATTGAAAGAAGTAATCATACTACAAAAACAGAAAAAAAAAACGAATGAAACATTTTGCATTAAAAAATAATCAGTATTTATTTAGAATTTAAATTATACTGCCCTATAAAAATAAAAATTTTAAGTTCGTGTGCATTTACGAAAGTTGGGCAGTTTAAAAATAATTCCTGAAAATTTTCATCGAAATTTTCTATTTAAAAAGGGAACAGTTTTTATACAATATTTTACGTGGCAGAAAATAATTAGTTCTATGAACAAAAATCATAAAATTCTACATAAAAATACACTTTTAATTGTGTTTTCTTATTTCTTTATGCTTGAGTATTTAACTATTTATCGTTTATTCTTTAATTAATTTTATTGTTTAACTAGTTTAGTTTTTTCAAAGTAGGATACTAATAATACTAATAAAAAAATCCTTAAGATAACTGTATTAAGCACACAGTAAAAGCACCCAGTCTAAAAAAATTCCTTAACTGAAATATATTTAATAACCAAAAATGCTACAATAATTTATTCAGAAAAAGTAAACTGTAGTTTTTAAGGTTAATCAGTATCACATTAAAAAAAAAAAGTAATCATAATATAATAGAAAATACAAAGGATCAATGGAACATTCTTTATTCAAAAAGCAAATGTATTTATTTAGTATTCATAGGAAATGTACTAATTTAACATATTGCTCTACATGAAAAAGGTTTATACGTTTGGAACATTTAAAAAGATTTGAATGGTTTAAAAAATATTTTCATATAAATTCCAGTTTACAAATAAAAAAAATCACAGCTTTTTTATAAAATTTTATGCAGGGGAAAAGTATTCCTGTGCACGCAAATAATAAAGTTGTATATAAAAACTACTTTTATACTTTTCTTTTCTTTAAGCATAAATATTTGCACTAATAATACATTGTGCATTCAAGAAAAAACGGCATTTATAGTTTAATGTTTGTGACACTGTGAGTATTTTACGGTTTTATTTTATTTTAGTTATTTTTTGTTTAACTTTCATATATGTTTTCTAACTAAGCAGATAACTACATTTTTTAATAATATTTTATGTTACAGAATTTCTAAAAGTCTGTATAAAAATACCCCATTAAGCATTAATACTTATTTATTTGTACTTTTTTACTTTTATTCAGTATTACTATTTAATTAGTTTACTTTTTTCCAGAACGATAATTAAAAGAATCTAAGAGAATCCTATTAAGACAGCGTAAAAATATCCAATTGCAAACAAAATCCCTAATTGAAATGTTATTGCCTTTAAAATCGAAATGATCACCTTCTTTTAAAGGGAAACAAACTGTATTTTTTTAAGATCTATTAAGTGTCTTTTGAAACATGTAATCTTAATAAAAAATAGAAAGAAAGCCCTAATGAAATATTCATATTAAAGAAGAAACAACTTTTCATTTTCATTTTATTTTCATTCATTTACAACATCTATATATATATATATATATATATATATATATACAGGGTGTCCGAAAAGTCTGGAAACGGTGGAAAATACGTGTTTAATATTTTAGAAAAATGGCAACTTTGATATCCCTAAATAGATTTTTCAAAACTATTGAACATGCATTTTTCCGTTTTTCAATACGATGTATATTTTCCGAGTTATTCGAGCGTTTCCAGACATTGCAATGATAACGATTCTCACAGCATTGCACTCGATTACAGCGCCATCTACAATGTTTCGAAGAAAATGTTCAATACAAAAGTTACGTATTTTTTCCCGTAGAATCGGAATCTGCAATAAAAATGGGGGTCATCATTTAAGATTTCAAAGTTCCCCTCCCCTTTTTTCCCCGGGGGCAAAGTTGGGGTGGGGCAACTTTCATATCCCTAAATAGATTTTGCAGAAATATTGAACATGCATTTTGTCGTTTTTCAATCCGATGTATATTTCTCGAGTTATTTGACCGTTTCTAGACTTTTCGGACACCCTGTATATGTGCATGTGTGTATTGAATGCAACTAATAATACATATCAGATTGTGTAAGAGGCTATGAGTACAATATTTTTTTTTATCATTATTAGATTATCTATGAATTCTTTTTTATTATTAATCGTTTCTCTTATGTCTTCATGTTTTATTTAAATTCAATGCATTATAACGGCAGTGCTTCGGCAACTTCGCCTGCCTATTGCAGGAAATAATGCATTTTTGAGACACATGGATCTTTGTGCTGAATGATGATTGAACACTTACGAGTTACTTAGTTTTTCCTTTTCTTTTATCATATTATTGCTATATTCAATTTGTATTTCTATTTCTCATTAAATCTTTAGATTTCATTTTTGTTTGGCATCATCTATTTTTAAAATGTTTTTTTTATGATTCTGATAATAAAACTTTTGTAAATAATAACCATTAAACCACATAAATAATCGACAATAGATAACCCGATAATTACAATACAATATATAAATATATCCAAAAATTTAAGAGTCTCCAAATTAAAGTAATTGAGAAAAATTATTTAGAGATATGTAGAGAAAAAATCCAATATGCAGAAAGTGAAATTTATTACAAGAAGCAACTGGAAACTTCTATAGTGGAACAGTTTTTCAACGGCAATATTCCACTAATATAATTAAAATGTAATTGATTTCTGTTTGAGTTAATAGCCTTGAGCCAAATTTATTAACTCTAATTGGCCGATCAATTACGGAGTCAAATTTAAAGTAAGAGAATTGAATAAAAATGGACAAATTTTGAGTAACTGAACATGATATGTGCAAAAACCTATTAACAGGGAGCATTATTAAATACAAAAATGTATTTAATAAAGAATTGTTAAACAAAATGAGAAATAGCAGTAAAAGCATACCGAACCAGTGACATTTTAGCTATCAAAACCACGCTATCTGTTACAAATGCACGTTGCATATAATCGTTGCATTGACAGTTAATAAAATAAACTATTTTTATAAATTTAAAAATAATTTATATACACTTATATATTATTTTTATCTCATTTTAGAACAATATCCAATCTTAATAATGATGAAAATAATGAAAGGAATTTTGAAATTGAAATATTTACAGCAGAAAAAAGAAAAGAAAAGAGGAAATGATACGATATTTAATGATATTCAAATATTGACTACGATATGTGAATATATATTTATAAAAGCGTCATCTGAGAGGAAGAAAAAAAAATAGCTTTACAATTTATTAATTTATGAATTTGTAAAAAGCATAGAATAATAAAAATATTTAATAAAACAAAAGTATAAAAAATTATGAAACAATTACATTTATTTCATATTTTGAGAAATTATAAATTCCAATCATTATTAGAACATATTACAATCTAATTAAATACCAAATCTTTAGATTCGAATTGAGAATTTTAAACTAATTATTTTGGTGCTGTCATCTATAATGAAACTTATGTAACATTTACGTAATTTAAATGAATTATAATGTTAAAATAAAAATGTTTGCATCATTAAAAAAGAGAGGATCTTTAAATAAAAATAAAATGAATGAGTTAATGTTAAAATTAATTATTAGCAAATATAAAATTTAAGATTTAAAATATAATAATAATAATAATAATAATAATAATAATAATTTAAGAATTTGTCTAAAATTGAGTTTACTCTTACCTAATGAAAAATTATATTAAACAATTTACAAGTAATATAACAACGGATAAATCTAGAAATTAAGTTCTTAATAGTAATTTGAGAATGCAACCTAAATATAAAAATATTATATTTTAGGTAAAATAGAACAAATTGAAAATGTATATTGCTATATCAACTTTTGCATAAACATATCCCTATAATAACCTTATAATTGAACATAGTATAATAATGTTAGAAAAATATTGCAGATAATTTTAATTATCTAGTAAGAGTTTAGATAATTTATAGATTAAAATATGTTGATATATATATAACGTATTAACTGTAAGAACTAACAACTAATGATTATTCCTATTCTATATCATAACTACCGTTTCCATAAAGTACACCAAATATTATCCACAAGAAATTAATAACCAACAACATAACCTTCCCCTTTTATTAATATAATAAATAATTAAATAAGGTAAGTACAAAAGTATAACCAATTTTATGTACGTATATACCAGCGTATTATATATATATATATATATATATATATATATTATATATATATGAATGTTTTAAATGAGATAAAAATGGTTTTATAATTCCCTTGGATCAATAAAACATTTCTTAACGAGTTACGAAATTTAATTTTTCATAAGGTACCCTGGTCCTATAAGTGATATTTAGTAAAAATTTCATATTAAAACTAAGACAAAAAAAAGGTCACGTTCATCTAACACTGAAATTGACCGAGTTATGAAAATTTCAATTGCATGACTTACACTAATTTCCTGCATCTGAACACAAGATGAGTTGGGCGATGCTTCAAAAGATCGTACAAAGAGCACTTAAAGTATTGTAAGATTTTATTTCGCGTGTATCTGCACTTTAACTGAAAGTAGTCACATCGTACAAGTCTAACGATAGTGTTAATTTTTATTAATTAAGATTCAGATTGTTAAAAAAATTGTATTTTAACATATATCTTATTTTGTAAGGAAATGAAGCTGCTTCTTTTCATGATTTCTTTTAACAAAACTAGTGATATTTTTATAAGCTTTTATTTAACTTGGAACATTCGTACGTGTATGTCTTCCAGTTCAAAATTTCTACTCAAGTTTTAACTCATTTCCAAATATCCGATCGAGGCATAATTTTGCATACTCATGTAAATCCGATGACAATGTAATTTTATTATGATTGTTGGTGCGTACCATTTATACTAATTTTATGGGACCACACAAGATATTACGGATACAATACTGCATACAAGCAGAAATTCTAAATCAAATTCAGTAAAATTTATGTAAGATATTCAGAGGCACAATAGCATTTTTTCGAAAGGAAAGTGCTTTGCATTTATATTTCTTTTACAGGGCGACACAAAAGAAGTGGGAAATTTTACGATATATAAGCAATGATTGCTTAAAGTACATTTTAATTATTTATGCTTTTTAGGATTCCGTACTTAGAAAGGTAAAAACGGAACCATTATAAGATCACTCTTATGTCTGTCAGAGCTCTTTTTCTGGTAAACTATGGGATGTGGAAAGTCCAAACTTTGGGAAAGTTATAAAGCATACAAGTTGTAATTTTCCAACTGGACGAAAAATGTCCGGGCCTGGATTCGAACCTGGGATCTCTTGGCTGAAGCCGCCACGCTCTACCAACTGAGCCATCCCGGTCGAATCTGGAGGGCATAATTCATCCAGTTAACCATATTGATATAAAATAAAGGCAAGCTGATTTTCTTATCTATATTCCTTTAGAAATTTTATATTTACCCTAATTGCTTTAGAGAGCGGCTATTATACTACTGCATTACCTAACAGAAACCTTAAAACTTAAGATGAACAATAGAAGAAAACGCTATTATTTGAACGGATGAAAGCACGATTCCAAACGCTTTCTGGGAATTCAAGCAGATAGGCTTGACAGCAGCATATGCCCTCGCATTGCATTGCATTCATTTCTTTGTGTTTTTAATAGCTATTATACCTTTAACACCTTCAGGACCGGCGGCTTTTACACAAATTTTATTCGATTGGCACCACTTTTTTTTAAAAAGCTACCTTTACTTAAACTATTACAAAAATGCTCTAATTAGAGAAAGCAAATATTACTTTTATTTTTTACTAGTGCCTAAAACAAATTCTGTATGCTCTTTTTGAGGGTGCATATATGCACCCATGGTCCCGAATGGGTTAAATGCTCTTTATTATTTTTATGCTACATTCTCATGAAAGTTTATTTGTAAAAAAGGGGGTATGGATATGCATAACGTTGAAAATACCTAAAAATACATACTTTACGTAAAAATATAAAAATACGTTAAACATAACGAAAAGTAGAAAATATAGTTTCAAATCGCCAGGTATGCGATATACTGAGGAATATGCAGTAATTATATTATGATATATTTTTATAATTATATTAAGAGAAACAAAGTTTTAATCATGCATTTTCTACATGAGAAAAAAATGTATTCACATTTCATTAAGTTTATAATATTGCACAAAGCGTTAAAAAAAATTATATATACTTAGACCGGGAGGCGACAGCACAGACAATCACCTCATCGAGTTCACGGCTGAAATTCCAGAATTAGTTAAAACTTGATTCGCATATTAAAACGCAATCGGGCTGCCAAGTCATACCCTGGTGGAAAACACCCGAAAACCCGATTTTAGTGGTTGGCTCGTAGGTTTACCATTGTGTGTTCCTGCTCCCAGTCCTCCATGTTCTCATACTTTTGGGTGCAGGATAACACAATAATAAATCTACGAGTCAATCGCTAAAATCGGGTTTTAAGGTGTTTTCCACCAAGATATGACTTGGCAGACCGATTGCGTTTTAATATACGAATCGAGTTTTAACTAATTCTGGAATTTCAGCCGTGAACTCGATGAGGTGATTGTCTGCGCAGTCGCCTCCCGGTCTAACTCGCTTCTGTTTCCAAATGGTTTACAGTAAAATCACATGGAAGTTCTCATTAGTCTTGGAATGACGCTTTGGAATGTGAAAGCAATATTTGAAATAGGTATTTTAAACATATTAAAAATTGTACCAATTTTAATTTTTCAAATGATAACGCCTACTTTCAACATTCTGTTTAGTTCTGTGGATCGAAGCAGCCCTGAAAAATATATGGTTCATACATTTTTATTTTTTATTTTTAGAGAGTTAGAAGGTTATCACAATTTCAAGTGAAAATGCATAAAACGTGACAAACTTTAATATTCCCAAAAATATCATTCGTTTGAAATGTTTATTTTTTAATGAAGTGCATTTTTTAACACAAATATATTCCTGGCATTTTAGTTTCGAAAGTATTTTCAATTATGAAAAGTATAACAAATATAATCCAAACACATTTTTTTTACAACTCTGCGATGATTTAAGAAAAAGTATTTAAACTCTTTTCTTACTGATTTGAAACAAGTTACTCAAATTTAGTGTTCATAGTGCTTCTACCAATTACAAAAAACAAGTTCGTAAAATTTTATACATATTTATGACGTTTAGATGTTGTATGCTTTACAATATAATTTTATATAAGTTTCAAATAAGTTTTGGGTTTGATTAGTTGTTTATTTCACTTTAATTTCCTTAATTCAATTTTTTTTTATTTAATTAGTTTATTTTTATTCGAGAACTGTCAAAAGAAACTAAAAGAGTCGTATTAAAACAGAATAAAAACATCAAATCGCAAAAACTCCTTAACTGAAATGTTTTTGTCTCTAAATGCACTGCAATTACTTCTTCAAATAAACTGTAGTTTTTAAAAGATCCATTAAGTGCTGTTTTGAAAGAGCTAATCATAATATAACAAAAGAAACAAAGAAGCACAAATGAAATGTTTTGGACCGAAGAGGAAACTGTTATAATTTGCATTCGTTTTATATAGGCTTTATAAATTTGATAAAATCTGGTAGCCAGGAAAATTTTTTTGTTGAATGTAAAAACATTTACTCCCACCCCCTTCACCGACATATGTTTTCAAAAAATACAAAAGTTTTTTATGAATCAATTGCGAAAAAATAATAACAAGCATATAGTTTAGAATTATTAGTTATAGTTTAGAATAGTTCATAATTTAGAAAGGTAATATAAACTATGTTTTCTAGTGAATCTTATCAAAATTATAATCAATTATCTTTTGACAACTTACATAAGCACAAAAAACTGATTTGCAATTCTATAGCATTTTTTAGCACTGTATTCAATTTTAGATGCCACAGAGGCTGTATTGACACTATTTCTCATTGTTTTATTGAAATCCCCCTCCTCCTACATTCTAATCACGTTACATATGCTAAATAGCTAGAGCTGAAAAGAATGGAGCTTTCTGTGCATGAGATAGAAAATGCCCTTTAAACCTGGTTCTTCCATTAAAAGTACGAGAAAAGAGGAAGACCACTGCTTGCCGCGCACGAGTAGGAGTCGGGGATAAAAAAAGGCAGAATTTGATAAAATCTGGTAGCCAGGAAAATTTTTTTGTTGAATGTAAAAACATTTACTCCCACCCCCTTCACCGACATATGTTTTCAAAAAATACAAAAGTTTTTTATGAATTAATTGCAAAAAAATAATAACAAGCATAGTTTAGAATTAATTGTCGGGGTAATAAGTCGGGGACAGAAAAAGGCCGTTTGTGCTCATTTCTTTGGGGTTTTTTTATAAAAAAATCCCCCGCCAGATTAAATAACTTGGTCGTCAGATTAAAAAACTTCTTCGCCAGATAAAAAAAAACCCTTGGTCGCCATATTAAAAAAACCTTGGTCGCCAGATTAAAAAACTTTGTCGCGAGTGGTGACATGGCGACCTCATTTGTCAAGACCTGTATATTGCTATGTGGTAAAAAAAAAAAGATTTATATATTTTTAACATCTAGTAACGATTAAAATATGTGTCATAAGCCGTATATTTCGGTGGATGATAATCTACTTGTATTCTGAAAAAATTGTCATTTTAAATGTGTAATCGTCTTGGTTATATCATAATTTCGTACATTAAGAAACATTTCTATTTTATTTCCAGTGTAGCTTACTATGAAATTACATGAATTTTAAAATAACATTATAATATTTTAAAATAACGTTCTAGAATACGAGCGCAATTTTAGGTAGCTTTCAATACAAAAAACTATAAAGCTACCTATTGCAGCCGTTCGGAGGAAAGCAGTTCCAGAAAATTTCGATATATTTTCACCGATCATGTACCCCAGACCCCAAAACCACCTCCGTTCAAATGTTGATTTACATATATATATATATATATATATATATATATATATCCATATATATATATATATATCTCTGAGCTATGTCATACGATAACGCTCGTATTTATAAAACAATTTCGATGAAACCAATTGTGTGTATTAAGCTCACCAATGTCTCGACCGAGTTCGTTGGCCAGCTTGGTCCGCCATTTTGTTTCAAGATGGCAGCCATTTAAAAATTTAAAACTAAAATAAATATACAAAAAAGTTAAAAATTCAAATTTATTTTTTAATTACGTGTTAGGCCTCGATACAAGGATTTCAGAGCATTTTTTGGTTTACCTCTATCTAAAAAAATGGCTGAGATAGAGCAGTTTGAAATTCTAGGGTGGCTGACATTTTGAAACAAAACAGCACATTAACGCGATTACTCGCAAATTATTTTCTTTCGTTGTTGTAATAATTTTTCCAACCATGCGCATAAAATTATATATTCATATCCGTTAGCGCCAAATTCTCGCCAAAATTGACGTTTTTGAAATAGCGATCATCTGCATGTTACAAAATGTACCAAATTTTGCATGATTTTGAAGTTTTTAAAATCTTTATACAGTTAGAAGTTTGTCAAAATTTGAGGATGCTAATGTTAAATCCACGTGACAAGCTTTAATCTTCCCCCTTCCAAAAAATCATCTGATTGAAATATTTCTTTTTCAATGAGATACAGTATATAGACACAATCATTTTCTTAGCGCTTTTTTCCATTCTAATATGTATTTTCAACTATGAAAATTATAATAGCTAATCCCTAACACATTTATATTTATAACTCTCTTTATGAATTTATGAAAAAGTGCATAAACAGTTTTCGTGCTGATTGGAGAAAAGTTATTCGAGTTATAGTGTTAATAAAAGTATTAACATTTTTAAAAAGTTCAGGAATTAATATTCAAAAGTTCCTACAATTTTTAATATGCAAAAATCCTATTTCAACAATTGCATTCATATGCTAAAAGAAGACATTATTGTAAGTCTAATGAAACCTGTTTTTAACACTTTCCAAATAGTTGGAAAGTGTTTGTGTATTCGGTTTGTTTGTCTGTCTACCATCGGTCGGTCTGTCTGTCTGTTTCTCTGCCGTTTATCTGTCTGTCTGTCTGTCCGTGCTCTAACTCGCGTAAATATATTAGGATTGTCATGCAATTGATTTATGTTATTTAGGTTTACTATGGCATGTTCGGTATTGAAATTGAAGTATGTAGCGTTTATAGTTTTTTTTTCTTTTTGTACAGGGTCACTCGAAAGAATTCCGTAACATAACGGCCTATGGGGAAAATCATTTTCCGTTTATTTTATTAATGTTACACTATTTCAAACATAGTGAAATTGATATATATTACTGAGGTGCACTAGCACTTATAGTTCCTTTACAGAGACACTCAAAATAATTTCGTTACATTACTGTCAATGGAGAAATTGGTCATTGGACGTTTTCCAAATTGTTTATTTATAGATATCATCTTTGACCTTATTAAACGGTAAAGATTTGCAAAATTATTTTGGAAGTGTTGGTAAGTGTTACATAATTTATGCTTGACTCATGAATTTTCTTTCTTGTTATTTTATTGGAAACGATATGCGAATAATACATGGTGTATTTTTTTTAAAAACTCTATACAAAAAAAAAAAGGTTTTATATGTTTGTGACACTTCGAGCGTCGTGCGCTTTTAAAAAATAATTTTATAAAAGTTTCAATTAAGTTTTCATTTCAATAGTTGCTTATTTTAATTTCATTTCCTTAAATAAGTTTTTCTATTTAATTAGTTTATTTTTATTGGAGAATTGTCATAAGAAACTAAAAGAATCGTATTAAGTACCGAATAAAAACATCAAATCGCAAACACCCTTTAAATGAAAGGTTTTCGTGGCTAAATGCACTACAATCATTTATTCAAACGAAATGTAATTTTTAAAACATCCATTAAATGCTCTTTCGAAAGAAGTGATCATAATACAACAAAAGAAACAAAGAGGCACTAATGAATTTTTTTGCATTGAAGAAGGAACAGCATTTTTTACATTTGTTTTTTATAGTTATATCGAGAAATTTTTTATATATTTCTACTATTTAGGAATGATTAAAAAATATATCGTAAACTGCATAACTCGGAGTATAATAATATACTTGCATTTTGAAAAGTTGGCCGTTGTAAATGGAGAGTTTTCTTACATGAAGAAAATTTTAAAATGAATTTAAAATTATGCTTTATAAATAGAAAACATACAGACATTTAAATTAATGTCCAATAATGCTTAAAGTGATTAAAAAAAAATAACACAGAATATTTTAAAATACCTTTTTCTTTAATGTAGATAGCATATGTTTCATGCTCAACTATCGGTGACATCTTCAGATCTTAATAATAAATACATTATTTATTATTAAGATCATCATTTTATTATTACATTTATTTATTATTAAGATCTGAAGATGTCACCGATAGTTGAGCATGAAACATATCTTATCTACATTAAAGAAAAAGGTATTTTAAAATATTCTGTGTTATGTTTTTTTTTATCACTTTAAGCATTATTGGACATTAATTTCAAGTTAACAAGTGATTGGATTACATTATTCATACAGACATTTATTTTCTAATATATATAACTCTACTAGTAATTGATAGATAACAGCCTCATTCTTTCTCATTTCGCTGACATGTTCTCGAATGTAGGTTACAAGCGTTTTAATGCAGCACAGATATTAGATTCAATGTCGATTTAGATTAATTTTATTTTTCTTTGGAAGATGCATAATTACGGCTAAGATCACAACCGAAAAAGAATTTCGTTACATTACTGTCTATGGAGAAAAATTGTTTGCCGTTAATTTTAATAAATTTTCACTATTTCAAACATATTGAAAACTGATATATAGTACTAAGGTGCATTACAAGAGGTTTACTATAGAATATTGTGTGTATAGCATTCATCTTTCATTTACAAGGACACACAAAAGAATTTGATACTGTCAGTTAAGAATAATTGCTGGAAGTGCTTTTTCAGTTGCTGAACACGTTTTTAAATTTAACTCATTTTTTATCTATTACTTGGTGTGTATAAATTGTACATATCGTATACAGGGCAGCACAAAAGTTCTGGAGTACATTTCCGTTATATGCGTTTTCCAAATTGTTTACTTAAATACCATCTTTGACATTATTAAACTGTAAAGATTTGCAAAATTATTTTGGAAATGTTGGAAAGTGTTACATAATCTATTCTTGTCACTGGATTTTTTGTTTTTCGGATTATATTGGAAACTATCTGCGAATAATGTATGGTGTATTTTTTTAAAACGGAATATACACGAAAAAAATGTTTTATATGTGTGTGACATTTCGGGCGTACATAGCTTTTAAAATTAATTTTATATAAGTTTCAATTATGTTTTCATTTCAATAGTTTGTTATTTTAATTTCATTTCCTTAATTAAGTTTTTCTATTTAATTAGTTTATTTTTATTGGAGAATTGTCAGAAGAAACTAAAAGAATCGTATTAAGTACCGAATAAAAACATCAAATCGCAAAAACCCCTTAAATGAAAGATTTTCGTCTCTAAATGCACTACAATCATTTATTCAAATGAAATGTTGTTTTTTAATGGTCCGTTAAATGCTTTTTTCGAAAGAAGTGATCATAATATAGCAAAAGAAACAAACAGGCACAAATGGAATTTTTTGCTTCGAAGAAGGAACTGCATTTTTTTTTTTGCATTTGTTTTATACAGTTATATCGAGAAAAAAGTTACATATTTTTGTATCTAGGAACGATTAAAAAATATATCATAAACTGCATAACTCGGCGTGTAATAATGTACTTGCATTCTTAAAAGATGGCCATTTAAAATGGGTCTTACATGAAGAAAACATAAAAATGAATTTACAATTATACCTTAAAAGTATGAAACATACAGATATTTATCTTCTAATATACAGGGTGTTTGCTACCAGACCGACAAACTTGCAGGAGGTGTAGAAGGCACAGAGACGACTCAGAATCACATAGCAATGCAAGGTCGAAAATGCCGTAGTTGCGAGCTATGGTTCAAAGAAGCAGAGAAAAAAGAACAGAAACAGCAACATATTAATGCAACAGAAAACATTTTATTGAAAGGTTGTACTACAGAAGATGTTCGAAATTACGACCAGAAGTCGTCTTCTTCTTCTGTGGTCAAATGAAGAGTTTGGTGAACGAGATCCCCGTTCCTTCAGTTGAAGACCTCACCGATCGAATATCTGTAGTCCCGGGAGGATACGCCAAGAATCTTCCATAACGCAAAGGAATCCATGCAGCGCCGCTGTCACGCCTGCCTGACGACTTCTGGTTGTAATTTCAAACATCTTCTGTAGTACAACCTTTCAATAAAATGTTTTCAGTCCCATTAATGTGTTTCTGTTCTTTTTCACTGTTTCTTTGAACAGTAGCTCGCAACTACGATATTTTCGACCCTGCATTGCTATGTGATTCCGAGTCGTCTCTGTGCCCCATACACCTCCTGCAAGTTTGTCAGCCTGGGAGTGAAACACCCTGTATGTAACTTTACTAGTAATTGTTAGAGAACGGCCTCATTTTTTCTCATTTATCTGACATGTTCTCGAATGTAGGTTACAAAAGTTTGATGCAGCACCGATATTAGATTCATTATCGATTTAGATTACTTTTATTTTTCTTTGGAAGATCTATAATTACGGTTAAGAGAACACTTATCGTAGTACATAGTACATATCGTAGTACATAATACACTTATCTTATATGGTACTAACTGTCAGATTTAGAATTTTAATAGATAACAATTCCGAAAATTTAGAATTTGCTGTGATCCCCAATAATCTACTATCGGACAAGTCAAAGTCATAAACTAAAATTAAAAGTATTTTGCAAATTACCACACGTTTATATTAATGCTATGAATTATTAATAATTTTTAAATTATTTTTTCTGATGTTAATTAAATAAAAAAGATGTTGCTCACATGAACCCTTTTTTAGTACACTTTTTCCCTTATGCTTATTCTAAAATTCAATGTTCAGTCACAAAATGTTTGAGACTCCTGTCTGTATTGCTACAGTGACCCAAGTTTATTAGAGTTGATGTTCAATACAAAAATAAATAAATTAATTTAACACTCTGAAATATGCATGCGAATAATTGCATGATAATTTTATAATGTGGTTGATTATCGTTCAAACATATGAATGTACACTGAACTTCCAATTTACCGAACACCAATCATCCGGATCTTCACGTTTCTGGATCGATATCAGGAAACAAATAATGCATGAAAAGGAGAAAAAAATCCATACTAAAAATCGAATTTATGAATTCGTTCGTAAAAGTCCAATTTCCTTAAAATAACTATTTAAACAAGCGGTAAAATGTATATTTAATTGGATTTTCCAAATTTTTTATTTGGATGCTTCTAAATCGACTTTTCGGTCTGCGAAAAAACAACGAACTTGGTGGACATATTAATCTAACACATCTAAATGTATTTTTTTGTAGGAAGGCCTAATTGAACTATAAAACATTAGGCATATTTTTTACTAACCATCTCACTGACAAGCCCATGTTAATACGTTCACTAAGCTCCAGGTTTCACTGCAATACAAGCATTTTTATAAATTAATAGAATTCTTCGTATATAGTGCAGTTTTAATGCATTGAGTAATGATTGATACCTTCAAGGTTTACATTCATACATATATACAAACTTAATGTACAATTAATCCATTGAAACAAGATATTGACCATATACAATGAAATCACAATACCACATAGCAGATTCCTAATTACAAATTTAATGATGTAGTCCTAAGAAATGAAATAATATAAATTCAAATGAAAAAACAAGAGTATAAACTCAAATGAAAGCTTATAATGTAAATCACTTTATATATATATATATATATATATATATATATATAGGTAATATTATGTTTGCACATGTTAATTATTAGCTATGTGGTATTCTGTATACACAGTATCATTGATTATCTCTTTGGAGATTTATGTAGAATAGAACTTGATATGTTTTTTGAAATTCATAGATATTATAATTATATATATATATATATATATATATATATATATAGGTTAGAATCTTTGAAATACTATGTAAGATAAATTTAATTCTGGTTAAATTTAATTCATATAATAGGATTTTGTCCGATGTTAATGTAAAACTACAATGATATTATTATTTTATACTATTTATATATATTATAAAATCTAATATAATAAATACGTAAATCAAACTTAATTTTGAATAATTATTAATCCAATAGAGGACAGCACATTACTTGTCAAATAAATGTTAATAATATTTTTAATTTACCTATAGAGGACACTTATCGCTTGTGTATTTAAATTTTACTTTTAAAGATTAAAATTAAATGGAAAATTTGTATATTCACAAATATAAATTTGTTTTTGAGTGTATTTATCACAAAAATAAATTTGTGTGTTTTAAATCAATTTTTGTTAAGATGTAATAATTAAGGTGTTGTTTCAAAATATGTTCTCTCAACTTAACTATCAAATAATTTCTCTCAACTTGACTATATCTTCAATTATATGATATTTCCTGATGTGTGCCGTGTGGTCGTATTGGTATAAATGAAGACCTTGTGTTGTTTAAGGATTTTTGGATAATTATTGTGAGTAAAAGTTTTCTCTGTTCTTTATAAATTTTTATTTCCAATTTTATTGTTTCCAACTGTTATCTGGTAATAATTCAGTATAGTGTTGTTTACGGATTTTTGGATAATTATTGTGAGTAAAATATTTTATCTATTCTTTACAAGTTTTTTATTTCCAATTTTATTATTTCCAATTGTTTTCTGGTAATAATTCAGTATACTTGGATGATTATACTGATCTTAGCATATATGCCAGTATAATTATGAAATACTGAATTATTTTTAAAACACGTGTGGATACATCTGTAACGAAGTTTATTGGCGTAGTGGTTTTACGTCGGTTAAGCTGCAAAAAATAATTTGTTAATATCCAGGTAAACAGGTCACACAGAGTGAATAGATGCGAACTCAGGTGTTTCTTGATAAACAAATATTTTTATTCCAGGTTGCAGTTGACCATGGGTTCAGGTACAAGCATCCATAGGCATGAAAATGCCGAGAGCACTGGAGAGGAGGCACGGACAATTACATATATTTAATCACCGACAAGCAGAGAGAGAATGTCTACAGTTACATGATTTCTTTTCGTGGTCCCCGTGCAGCGATGGCGATAATTACACATGCCAATCAGCCAGATAACGTACTGTTTTGGCGAGAACAACGTGAAAAGAAACAGGTGATGTCTGTCCGTTAATGATAAGCCTATGGGGGAGAGATGAATGTAAAATATGAATTTATGCGCCAGAAGGAGATATGGAATTTTGGTAAACCAGACAAAACCGCATGGAGTCCTTTCTCATGGGGTTAGCTTAAAGAATTAAGAACTGGGGTTAAAAATAGAATTGGCACGTTAGATATATTATACATTAAAGGCAGCTGGGCAATTGGGAAAATAATGAAATACGTTAAAAGGAATGAAACCTTGACGAGCAAAGTGTAGGCGTAAAAATGTAAGTAAAGTTTAGACGCTGGAAGAAAAGCGCGGATTATAATGGGAATAAATTCTTTTTCTTTTTTTTTTATAACGACATGATTTATGCGGTGAGGAAAGAGATGCGAATGAATTAAAGAACGCATAATAAAAGAGAAATACAGGGAGCAGATAGATTTTATAACACGAAAAAACATAATTTTAAAGAAAGATAATTTTTAGAAAAAGGAAGGGGCTGTAGGAATTAATTTTAAGAAAGTGGAATATGTGAAGTTAAATCCACTTCACAACATCCAGGCTGAAGATTATATCTACACTTGTTTCTTCATATCCAATTCTAATTTAAATCTTTGTTATTCAATTTTCCATTATATTTAGTTCATATTTCATTTCTTAATACATTTGTATTCACTTGATATCAACTGTTTATTAATATTTTATGGTTTATTATATATATATATATTCCTCTCTCTCTCTTTTTAAATATTCTTCTTATTTTCAGTATTTTTGGCCAACTACTAGCACTGAAATTCAAAGATATTATAATATATATATATATATATATATATATATATATATATATATATATATATTATAATATATATATATATATATATATTATAATATCTTTGAATTTCAAAAAACATATCAAGTTCTTGTAACATTCTAATTAAATCTCCAAAGAGATAATTAATAATAATGTGTAGACAGAATACCACATAGTTAATAAATTAACAAGTGCAATCATAATTTTACCATAGCTTGTGCTTCAATGGTAATGGCCAAAAATACTGAAAATATGAAGATTATTTAAAAAGAGAGAGAGAGAGAAAAAAAAAATTATAATAAACCAAAAAATGTTAATAATTTGGAGTTGATATCAAGTGAATACAAATAGATTAAGAAATGAAATATGAACTAAATATAATGGGAAATTGGATAACAAGAGCTTTAAATTATAATTGGATATGAAAAAACACGTGTTGGTATAATCTTCAGCCTCGATGTACCCACATGTGTTTTAAATAATAATTCAGTATTTCATAATTATACTGGCATATATGCTAATATCAGTATAATCATCCAGGTATACTGAATTATTTCCAGAAGACAATTGGAAATAAATTATTTTTACCAGATAACAGTTGGAAATAATAAAATTGGAAATAAAAAACTGGTAAAGAATAGATAAAATATTTTATATATATATATATATATATATATACATAATTGAGTTTTTTATATCATTTTGAAATAATCACCTTTATTTAGCATTTAAAATAAAATATAGAAGAAACAACATTACAATTTTGTGCTTTTGCTGGACACTCAGAGGGTTTTAAACAAAGGCGGTTTTAGAGAATTTTATTTTCCCAACATTATCTTTTTAAAAATATAAATAAAAATATAAATTCTGAAAATGATTGCAGTACGCATAAAGGCTTAAAAACTTTTAAAAAATTAGTTTTGTAACCTATTAGTTTTGTACACACAATCGGTGACATCCTCAAGATAAAAAATGATGAATCAAATTATTTTCGCAAAACAAATTGATATATGAACTTGATATAGAAACATCAGGAAGCTTCGGATATCATAATATGTATAATTCTATGACCCTTTTTCTATAATTGCCCAAATTATCCAAATTTCTGCATATCGTATTTACATCTAAAATTATTATTCTGGAGTTTCAATGTATCATATTCCTATTTGCGCTCCTTAATAAACATTATTTATAGACAAGTTGGAAGTTTAAGGGTAGACTAATAGCGTAGGCAGAATCTGAACCCACAAAAGTTTAACCGGTATAATGTCTCATATTTTCTGCCAAAGTACAGGATAAAATTTTGCATTAAAGGCGAAATATAATTCCTTAGAATACTCATTCTAAAGAACAGTATTTATATAAATATATTCTTCAGAAAAATATTCTTAAGTTTATTTTCTCTTTCTTTACGCATGGATACTTATTACTTGCCCATCATACGTAGTATAGGGTAAATCTTGTAATCGTTTTGAAAATCGAAAATTTTTTTTGACGGATTTACACGTTTCAGACACTGGAGATTCCGAAAAACATATTTTTAGAAAAAAAAATTTGCCGTCCGTCTGTGTGTCTGTAAACGCTCTATCTCCCAAAAAATTTGAGATAGAGACTTGGAATTTGGTATGTACTTAGTATGTAATAATGGGAAGAAGCCTATTTCATTCCAATAACCTCGATTAACCGGAACTATTTTTTTTGGACTCTCGAAATATTCTTTCTGATAAACGGTATATAAAAATTTTCGAAATTGTTTATTTTAAGAAAAGAATATAAAAGACAATAAAAAAACATAAATTTTGCATAAAGCATGAAGTCGATCAGATAATGAGTTGCCGAGATATTTGGAATCCTATTTAACACACTCTTCGATTTTTCATGACCCTGTATTACATACAAATTTCACTTTAAAGATATATTTTAATTGGAAATTTGACGCTTAATCAGATGCAATAAACCGCTAGTTAATAGGATTATTATTTTTGGAGTTATAAGGAAAAACCTCTTTCAAGCAATTCAGTAATCGAGCCTTTAAAGTTTATGACGTCATCAAGCCATGATTTTATTTGAATTGCAATGGATTTTATAAGTAGTTTACACATTTTTATTTTAATATTTTACATTATGCATATCCATGATGGGTAAGTATTACGGTGGCCCCCAACGACTAGTTTTTATATTTTTTCCATTTAGTTTAGTTTCACCAGTTAGTTAGTTGATTTGTTATAAATGCATAATTGAAACAGTTAGAAATAATTGTGTTAACGTGCTGTAAAAGCATCGAATGGCTTATACATCCGTTAATTAAAATATGTTTAGCATTGAATCATTTATTCAAGAAAAACTAAACTGTAGTTATATATATATATATATATATATATATATATATATATATATATATATATATATATATATATATATATATATATATACTGTAATAAGTAATCATAATATAACAAGAGTGGCAAAGGACCACTAAAACTAGTCTTTGAGGGCCACCGTAATACTTACCCATCATGGATATGCATAACATAAAATATGAAAATAAAACATGTGTAAACTATTTATAAAATGCATTGCAATTCGAATAAAATCGTGGCTTGATGACGTTATAAACTTTAAATGCTACTTCACTGAATTGCGTAAGAGAAAGTCCTTATAACTGTAAAAATGATGATCATATTAACTAACAGTTTATTGCGTCGTATTAAGCGTCTCTTTTCCAATTAAAATATATCTTTGAATTGAAATTGGAATGAAATACAGGGTTCTGTAAAAATCGAAGAGTGTGAAAAATAGGATTACAAATATATCGGCAACTAATTATCTGATCGACTTCATTCTTTATGCAAAATTTATGTTTTTTTATTGTCTTTTATATTCACTCCTAAAAAAACAATTTCGAAAATTTTTATATACCTTTTATCAGAACGAATATTTCGAGAGTCCGGAAAAATTAGTTCCGGATAATCGAGGTTACTGAAATTCAATAAGCTTCTTCTCATTATTACATACTAGTTACATATCAAATTTCAAGTCTCTATCTCAATTATCGGGAGATAGCGCGTTTACAGAGCCACACACTCTCAGACACACACAGACAGACGGCCGGCATTTTTTTTTTCTAAAAATATGTTTTTCGGAATCTCCAGTGTCTGACACGTGAAAATCTTTCAATTTTTTTTTTTCGATTTTTAAAACGATTACAAGATTTACCCTATACTATGTATGATGGGTAAGTAAAAATATTTCACTAAAGTTGAAACTTTAATTCAACTGTGTGTAAAAAAAATCCACAACATTTTATACTATTGAAACTCTGCTGTAATTAAGATGTGTATACGAAATTTCAAATTCATATTTAAAATAGATTTTTCATAATGCGTATAAAACATAAACGTTTTGTGCAATTATACTCATTTGCTGTTTACTATGTTTAACATGTCGTGTGTTTCAAAGAGAATTTAGATACAATTAATCTGAAAAGTATTTGATTTTGAAATTAAAAATTTAAAAATTTCATAAAACTAGAAAAATGTCAAAAACTTTTCTCATATTGCAACTTTTCAGAACACTTAACTTGGTTTACTTTTAAATTCAAAAGACACAACCGTACTAATTACTTTTAAACAACGTGATAAGTAATTAAACTTTATCTTGTTTAATTTCCTTTTAAAATAGATACTTTGAGTTCAAGGAAGGAAAAATTTACACAAAGCTTAATTGCTTGTTAACCTTTATATTATGTGTAAAGTTTCGTGAAGAGGCTAATGTTAAACTTTCTCGTTTTGTTTAAAATTTAACATGCGCACAAGATTTAATTACAGGATAGTGTTAGAATAGTTCTGAAGAAAACATTTTCTTGTAATTTTGTTCAGTATCGTGATAAAATAATTATGCTAATGTCAGATTATATTTGTACTACAATATTAAATGAAAAAGACGCACTTGGGAACTAATAACCACAAAACTTTATGTTAAAAATGGTATAAAATTAGTTTGAAACACAGTTTTATTCGAATACCTTCTAAGTGAATGTTTGTTTGAAACATATTTTATTATGACATATAAATTAACCTATTCGATAAAAACAAATTAAATAATGTGGTGCAGTTGTCGACAACTTACTGTTCATGGACCAGATGTGACAAAATAACAGTGTCGTGATAAAATAATTATGCTAATGTCAGATTACATTTGTACTACAATATTAAATGAATAAGACTCACTTGGAAACTAATAACCCCAAAACTTTATGTTAAAAATGGTATAAAATTAGTTTGAAACACAGTTTTATTCGAATACCTTCTAAGTGAATGTTTGTTTGAAACATGTTTCATTATGACATATAAATTAACCTATTCGATAAAAACAAATCAAATAATGTGGTGCAGTGGTCGATAACCTACTGCTCATTGGCCAGATGTGATCCACGATTAGAAACAGTCGGATTCGCGATTGCCTACAGCAGGGATTCTCAAACTTTTAGGGTTTATTACCCCTCCCACAAAGTTATGTACACTGAGAAAAATGACGCTTTCAAATCTGAGTAAATCGATGTTTTCATTTTGTTATGAAACTTTTTGTTTCAAATATGACGACACAATGCTTTCAATTTTGAAATACGAGACATATTCAGAATATTGAAACATCGGCATACTCAAAATTGAGCACATAGAGGTCAGTTCATAATCATTTTTGAAACATGGACATGCTCAAAAATTGTTAGTATCAGTTCAAACTCATTTTTGAAACACGGAAATACTCAAAAATGAGCACATAAAAGTCAGTTCATAGTCATTTTTGAAACATGGACACACTCAAATATGGGCACTTGATGTTTTATTCTTGAGTGTGTGCATGATTTCAGAAATCAGTATACACGTGTTTCAAATTTGAGTAATTTTGATTCGGAGCCATTTTGATTACACTCTAAAAAAAACCCTGTAGATTTAACAGAGAAAATCTGTCAGCTATGCTACCAGATTTTTCCTGTAGTTTGTACAGAGAAAATCTGTTAAATTGATACAGACTTTCCCTGTTTGCAACAGAATTTCTCCGTAGTATAGACAGAGGAAACCTGTTATTTTGTACAGAATTTATCTGTAGTATAGACAGGGGAAACCAGTTATCTTGTACAAAATTTATCTGTAGTATAGACAAGGGAAACCTGTTATCTTGTACAAAATTTATCTGTAGTATAGACAGGGGAGACCTGTTATTTTAATTTTTAATGAAACTAATCAAATTATGTATTTATTTAAATTTTTAATCTTTGTATTTTCTGTTTACTTTTTTTAATTTATAATGGCGTGAAGAATACAAATATTTTAAAAGAGATTATTTTCTGAAACAGTGGATATCCCTTTTTTTTTAAAGTTTAATGTGTTCAACAATTTCATTTAATTAAATATTTATTATGAGGTTAATATTTACACAATTAGTTTATTACAAAAACATTCGTATTCTTAAGTTGTAAACAGAAAATAAGATTAAATGTTAAAAGAAATAATCTGTTTACTTTTCATTAAAAATTAAAATATTTCATCACTCTGCGAGTTTGTTTATGACAGGATTGGAAATTTTTGATTGACGTTACTGTCAAAATAAAACTTTTTTAATTACTTAATTTAAAATGTACCCTGTTTATAAAACCCCTGAAATAATTGTGATTTTCTTTCTTTTCTTTTTATTCTTTTTTTTCTGTTTGTTTTTTTAAAATGTTAAGTCTGTCATAAATATGCTCAATTGTTTAAGTTTTATTAAATCCACAACAATCTTAAGCAAGTTAAATTTTTCTGCATAATTTTATTTCGTAAAGTTTTTTTTTTTAAAGAAATATAAACAAAATTTTCAGTTTACAAGGGTCAATCCAGGCAAAATTGGGGACCTATTTAGGGTCCCTTCACAAAAATCTATTTAATAAAATGGGTCCCATCACAAAAATATATTTAATAAAATGAACCCCCTTCACAAAATTCTATTTCATAAAATCTTACTATTTATTAATTATTTATTATTTTGTTACTTTGAAAATGTGTAATTTGTAAACAAACAAGTGCACCAGAGAGGAAAACTTGAGCAAAAGGATTTAAAAAAGTTTTTGTTAATAAATGCTTGGTTCGAATTTGAGTAACTGGATTTCAACTTTCGTTACAAAATGTTATTTTTCGCAAAAATATAATAATTTTCACAAAGTAACCTTTACTTCACAAAATAGACCCCAAGATAAAAAAAAAACCTTCATCGACCCCTGGTTTATATATTTTCTGTACAAAATTAGAAAAATACATTTCCGCAGCACTATTAAAAAATATTTTTATATAATCTACATGTTGCATATTTTTTATTTTTTATTTTTATTAAATTCTCTAAATATATTTTCATTTAAACAGAAGGGCAATAAATTTTTCAGAATCCTTTGCATCTTACATTATATCTAATTTGATGCTCCATAACTTCATTCTTATTTAAATCAAGTAACATTATTTACGTATTTTTCTTTCTAAATCTTTCATTATCAAATATAAATAAACATTTTCAAAATCTCTCATGTATATTATTATGTACATTCAAAATGTCAAACATTTAAATAGATTTATTTAATCAAAATTATCTTATATTAAAGTTCATAGAAATAAAATGTCTTGAACAAATTTAATAATACTTTAAAATTCAAGCAATTTGTACAACAAAAATTTAATAAATTAAGATTTCGCATACAAAATTATCTGCAGTTGAATGGTATCATTAAATGGTATCATTAAATGAAAAATTATACAGATCAAAGAACTAGGATACGGGAAAAAAATGGTTTAAATAACTCGAAATATAAATGAATTAAACTTTGAATAAGTTAAAGTTCAAATATTATAAATTATTATTATTAAACAATCGAAATTTTTGACGATTCGCATTGTCACGAAGCATTCGCACTAATTAAAAAGAACTAAAAATATAAAAATATGCCATATTTCATAAAAGCTTAAATAATAAAGATGCAGAAACATATTTCCCTAATTTCACGACAACTATCATTTTCTACAACGAAAATATCAACGCAAATTTAATTCTTTAAAGATATTATAACTTTACGAAATAAAATGTATTAAAAAATAATGAAATTTATAAAGATTAAGGTGGATATAACAAAACAAATTAACGAACATATTATGAAAACAAACTTAACAAAATATTACTACATAATATGTTTTCTGCTTTTCCGTCTATCCAGTTATGGCGGCGACCACGAGGTAAATATACACACAAGACCAGCCTAGAGTAGAGATACTAATACTACGATCGTAGAGAAGCAACTTTTCCTATAATACACGTTGAAAAAGAAGAACCGCGTGACTTTTAAACTGTCCGCCAGAGGGCATATACGATATCTTCCCAGGATTACAGAGAAAATCTGTACTTTGCATAAAATGAAGATATTCTGTTAAAAGTACTGTAGAATATCTGTTAAAACAACAGGTTTTTTTAGAGTGTATGCAACATACTCAGATTTGAATATTTTTTGCTCAGTTTTGAAAATGTCATTTTTAAAGTGTATTTTTCTGGCCCCCATTAAAATTGGCGAAGAGTTATGATATACCTTTTTCAAGAAATTAAATAATAAACATTATGGTCCAGTATAAAACTACGTTTTTCAAATCATAGGTTTCTTGATGAAGCAAAAATAATGCTATTTTTTTTGGCCAAAGATAAGGCGATATGTATACTTGCATTAATTATTTATTTCGGATCAAAGGCATATTATTTAGAAATAAAGAAGAAAAAAAATCTCAGAGCTTCTAAATTAAACATTTCGTGAGATTTGTATACTAAAATACCAGAATAATGAATGAGTTATCTGTATTTGATTGTTAATTATTTATGTTAGATTTCATAAATGTGAGCCGCAAATGCAATTTACTACATTTAGTATTTTGTAACTTGTAATAACATATCTTAATTTAAATCCATTGACAGAAACGTTTAGGTTGTAGTGTAATTTCCCTCAACTAAACAATTAAAAAACAAAAGCAATGAAAGAAATTTTCATCTACTTTTTATAATTCAGAGTACATCGCAGTTCTTTCATTTCTTGATATACGTATTTATAACTACTTAAAATTTAATTTTTAGTTTCCTATTAGTCAATTCGATAAATTGTTCTTGAATCTGAATTTTGTTTTTCCTTTAAAGTAGAAAATTAGACAGTCCAAATTAGAATTTCTTATTTCAAATGTTGTGAATATCTTAAAAACGAGAAGTAAAAACCTTTGGAAAGGGTATCCAAATGTTTGCAACATATTACGAGTTTTTTTTTTCTGCTTTAGTCATTGACTGATAGTTTTGTAAAATGCCTCTCGATGCTACTTGGGGCTTACCCCATGATATTTCCATTATAACATTTTATACTATCCATTTCTCATCTCCAGTAATGAGCAGTTTCTTCATTTCGTTTCCGCAAAGAATCACATGCTGAAATTCGAGCAAAAATATTTTGTGGTATTAAAGTATGGAGTACCCACACATCATAGCAGTTTACATACCCAATCTTCTTCTAATAATCATTCACTGTACTTTTTGGAATATTTAGTCTGTGTGACAACTCCTGAACTGTGTAACGTGGATTTTCAACGATAGCGTCTTTTAAGAGGTCATGCTTTACAGATGATGGTAGTTCAAAGCGGGCATCATCTTCGAGTCTGAGCTGTGTTATCTGAAACAGCACTTTGTCCATACAGAGCACACATTTTACGAGCAGTCGGACTAGTATTTTTACGTTTGACATAAAAGAGCATAATATGGCGAAAATTAACTTTTTGGTTCTCCATTTGTAGCTCTGCAATGAAAACAAAATTATGCCATAAAACAAGCGAGAATTATGCAGTGCAAGCAGAAAAGATCGAATGTACATATCTGGGTCATTCAAGGTCACCTTTTATGAGCAGTAGCTAAATAACCAAATGAAACCACGCTTTGCTTTGAAACACTGCAGAACTTTCAGGAGGACCCAATATTTTTTAATGTAATATTTGCTTTAATGTATTAATATCCATAAATTATATCCGTAATTTATAGCCATAATACTTTTGGGATGAAACAAATTTATTAATATGTTAAAATAAACTAATTACATTTTTTAAAAGATTGCTTTAAACAAACTCTGTAAATATTTTTAAAATTTATTTATCTGCATTCTGAAAATATTTCATGTCAAATAGTATTTCATGCTTCAATGAACTGTTAAGAACGAATGACGCTGTAGACGATTATGCCGAAAGGTACATCATTTAAACATACAGGAACATTAAATAAAAATAATGACGGATAATCAATGACTAGTAATCTGTACGAATGACACACGTACTACTTAAGAAGAAAAAAGATTTTGTGTCATATGTCACTCATGACACATTTTATAACATCCTTTTGTTTTCGGCGTTTTTAATAATTCATATTTTATATATTCTTAAAATAATTATCTTGAGCAACATTTTTGAAACTAACATTTTCTAATGAATTATTCAAAAAACTTTTAAGCTATTAATTGTAATGCATGTTAATAGATTTGTTTGTTTCGCTGAATTTTTACCCTTAGGTAATAACGAATTTATAAGTGTGCAAGCCTCGTAAAATAGCCATGTGACCTCATTAAAAAATTTCTGACTGTTCCAGTGTAATGTAAAATATACAATTAAATATACTTCAGGATTCATGTATTAGAAAAATGATTTTTCCTTTAGATAGTGTTCTTTAAATTTCTTAAAATGGACAGTCGTCCGAAAAAAAAAAAAAAAAAAAGAGAGAGAAAACACGCTCTACAAACTCTGACGCACATCAACATATAAAAATTTAACTAGTACCAATCGTTTCGTAATAAAGTTTACTTAATAATGCTATATATATATTTTGCTTAGGGGTCGTCTACATATAGAAAATGCACCAAACTCTAAAGTTTCAATACTAATACCTAACTTCGACATTGTATTTCGATTTTTCGGTTAATGTTACCTTGGAATATCAAACAGAAGTAATATTAGTGATTGTTAAGCTTCAAAGTGTAGAACTTCTAATGTTAAATTCATTTTTAATGATTGCAAAACAGATTGCAATGCATGTAATCTGTAAGCATAATTCAAAACTATGTGTCGGAATGAGATATAATTCATAGGCTAAAAGGTTCAGGGGTTACAATTTAAATATTTTTCAAAAATTAAATATATATATATATATATATATATATATATATATATATATATATATACTAGAAGGCTACGCCCGCTTCTCTGGTCGATTTTCTAAACGAACCTCGAATGATTAAAAATCTCTTAGTTCCACCTTCCACCGCCAGGGGCTCATTCTGTTCTAAACAAACACCTTTCCGAAGGAACCTCCCGAAATGGTCCCTGCTAGCCATAGCCTAATTTCAGTTGAGTGTTCATTTACGATTATTGTTATGATTATGGTTGCAGAAAGGAAATTACGAAATCTAGAAACAATAATCATAAATGAACACAAAACGTAAACTTAGATACGTAGACGACATATTCATTATCACAAATAAACGTATTAATCTAGATAACCTTCTTGACGAAGTAAATTCGTGTGACAAGAATATCCAGTTTACAATAGAAAAAGAAATAAATCATTCGATCAACTACTTAGATGTAAAACTAACTCATGAAACAACTAAAATAAATACTACAGTATATAGAAAACTCACAGAAAACTTAAACATAATCTCCTACAAAGCTGATGCTCACTACCGTACAGATTAGCAGCCATGAATACATATATAAATATAGCCCTACATGTTTGTTCAACAGAAAAATCACTGAAAGATGAATTAAAAATCATACAAAACATAGGTTTAAAAGCAGCACATCTGAGAAAAACGATATTTAAACCAATTGAAAGAGGAAAAGGAAGAATTGTACATATATACAACCAGCACAGAAGAATTTAACAGACACACCTCCCATTCCACATATAAATGGTGTATCTTTGAAAATAAAACGTGAATTAGAAAAATTTGGAAAAATAGTCCCAATAACCCCCAATCCATCCCTCTGCAAATCAATAAGAAATGAATTAGTAAAATATGATGAAATACAGACAGCAGGAATATACAAAATCAACTGTTTAGATAGCAGAAATGAAAAGTTTACCTACATAAGAATGACAAATAGAAAAATTGAGGAAAGAATGAAAGAACACATAAGTGATATAAAACTAAATAAACAGTCAACAGCGCTTGCAAGATTAAACATAAAAACCCCAATCAAACTTGAAACTCTACAAATACAAAAAATAGCGAGCTATGAAAATCTACATAATGCTTTAATAAGAGAAGCAATAGAAATTAATACATCCAAAGACGTTTGCAATGATATGGTTCACGCAATCATTGATTGCCGCTGGAAAAAGATGTTAGAAGAAGGGAAGAAAAAGAAGGAATAGAATGTCAATAAATGGAATTTTTCAACCCCCAGTCGTATATATAGTGAAGAATCAGATGCATAAGAGTTAACAACTGGTGATGCTCTAGCCAGGGTGAAAGCGCTTTTGTGTAGTGGTGACAGTTTTTATTTGAAACTTTTTAACATTTTTGATAATGTAGGACGTTTTTAATGGAACTTTTAACCATGTTTTTAGATAATGTCTGAATGTAAATTAGTAATATGGAGAATAAATAGTAAATGTACAGACATTAACAAATGAATACCTGTTTTAACATTAAATTTCTGTTTTACGTAAAATGCTAAATATTATCAATATGTTTTAAATTAATATGCTATACAGTGTTAATTAAAGATGTAATATATTTTACATTATGAAAGTTATAATTTATGTCGAAAAGGTTTGTAGGGTTTTCTGAATTGCGAAGTGTAGACGACGCTGCATAGACGATAATGCTATAATAATTATCTATTAAACCGGAAGGAATCAATTTAATGCATTTTAATGTCATTGCAACATAATTAAAGCATCAACATATATTTCCAAATGAATTTTTCCATGAAGCTTTCTCAGTCAAATATTTTTCTATTTTTCAAACAGTTTAACTACAAAAGTGTGTACTGTTGTTTAATCTGTATATAATTTAAATGTTCTGAATTAGTTTCGTATCAAGCATTCAAATACGAAAATTGATCTTTAATTTCAGGATTTGCTGGAATATACTAGAATACTACCCCTGTCGTATCTATTAATACTTCAGTTTTATTTATTTTACATACATATGTAGATTGAATACATTTTCGGTACTTTCATGTTATAGCCCCATAATTATGATTATGCCAAGGTCGTAGCTATGATTTCACCAACATCATTGCAAAGCTTATATATGCATATATAAGGTCTGTCTCAAAAGTTTAAGCACAAGCATAAAATGTCGATTTTCAAAGAATTATAAAAAGTTAGAATGAATAATATTTTTTTTTTATTTGCAGATTTCGCAACATTATTTAAATAAATGATATCAAAAATATAAAAAAAATAAATTACATAATTGTAAAAAATATAATTAAAAAAACGTAAAAAAAAACTGTCTCAAAAGTTTATGCACAATGTTAAAAACAATCAGATTTCCAACTTTTACAGAACTTTTACTTACAAATTATTTTTCCGTGATTTCGGATTAGTTCAAATAAACGTGCGTCCTTTGAAATGATTAGTTTTTGTAGGGTTTCTGGTGACAAAGAGCACCATGCTTTCTCAATAGTCTCTTGGAGTTCTTCAATAGAGTCATACTGCTTTCCATTGCCGTAAACCTGGCGGGATAAAATACCCCAGACATTCTCAATCGGGTTTAATTCTGGACTTAAAGCTGGCGAGTCAAGAACTTCTGAGAAAGCCAAGGTTTTGCAGAATGTGATACGTGGATTGAGGCTTTGTCTTGTTGGAAAGTCCATTCAGGACCCCCCAAAATGTCACCGAATGGAAGCAAATGTTGGTTTAGCGTCTCTTGATACTTTTTTTAATATTGTCTTCCTTTTAGAAAAGCCAAAGAGGTCTGCCCATTGAATCCAAATGCCCCCCAAACCATAACAGATTTACCGCCTTGCTGCCTGCTGAAAAATGTCATTGGTTCCTTTCGTAAATCATGCCAATACGCATTCCAACCATCAGGGCCACCTAAGTTCCACTTTTTCTCATCGCTGAATAAAACAGTAAGCCATTTTTCCCCGTAGGACATGTGTTTTTTGTCCCAGTTCATTTTTGCCTGTTTGTGATGTAATTTGAGAGATGGTTTGCGATCCATTTTCTTTAGTATGATGTAAACACACAAGCCACGAACACCTGTGGACCTCGTTCACCCTGTCTGTCGCTCCTTGTCGCGTAGGAACGCTGGTTCCAGCGGCAGACCCTGTAATTTTTTTTTTTTTTTTGTATGTCTTTAGTTCCTGCCACCTGTCGCGTGGGGCTTTGCCCGGCAGGACCAGCCATTGGCGAAGCTTGTACTGCCACGTTTAATCCCTGCGTGCCGGGGAGCTAGCCGGGGAAGACATTAAACGCTCAACGGCTGGGTTCGCCCTCAGCCGAGTGGTCTTCCTCAGGCATTAAAATTAAAATTAAAATTTGCCGTATGAACATATTTTGTCTAGATACCAATCTCCGTTTTTTCCGATCAGTCTGAACAGTCGTCATACGTGGTCGTCCACATCTTGGTTTCCGCTTAAAATTATCATTTCTAGAGTACTTGATATGTACCTCGCTTTGATCGATTTAAAACTTTTGCAATTTCAGAAACAGTTTTATTTTGCGATTTCAATTTAAAAACTTTCAAAATTTCACATTTTGTGAATTCTTTACCCTTCGGCATTTTTAAAACGAGAGGAAATAATTTCTCCACCGAATACTCCGACTTTTTATACTTTTATAAAAGTGCGATATGATGTCATACAACGTCATTACACACGGCCGATCCCGTGTTTCTAAAAAAATTTGCATAATGTGCTTAAACTTTTGAGACAGCGTTTCTTCAAAAAAAAAGAAAAATTAAATAAAAATAAATATATTTTTTATTTTAACCACCCAAAATGGCTTATTTTAATTAAATTTCGAGTATTTATTTAAATTAGCATAAATTATTTTCTTCTTTAATTATTTTAAACCAGATTTGCAGAGTGCTTAAACTTTTGAGACAGATTATATACTCTAATCCCTCATATGTATGGCATATACGTTATTACATACATATTTATATTTGCGTCTTAAATGTCATATATACATCATACATGTCGTATGTGCATGTCATACATATACATCATATATGCGTCATATATTACTATAACTTGCCCATATACGTCATAAAATGTTATATACATCATACATTATTATAAAGTCATATATGCTTTATAATTTGGCGTTAAATCTTAGTCGCTTCGAGATTTCTCGTTAGGTGCACCTTGTCGTATAACACGAAAGTATCAAATTTTCTTTTTCACTATTCATCTAAACACATTTCTGAAAATGGCATTAACAGATGACAAAAATAACTTTTAAATCTTTATTATTATTTATTCAAAACAATTCTAAAAAACGTTTTCTGAATTTGGTTACAAAAATGACTATTAATTATTAAAGAATGGAACATATTTCAATATGAACGTTTTTTTACATCATGAAAATAGTTTTTTTCGTCTTATTATATATATTTATGAATATAAATTTTCCATAAAATAATCATGCTAATAATATGAGATGTCTCATTGTAATCTACGTTTTCTTCCGTAGGATAAGATACATTTCGCTTAATCATATTTTATTTTAATCCAATTATAGTGTGCCAGTAATTATGAAAAAAAGAACAAACTATCAGTAATTAAGATTCAAGACGTCTTATGTAATTACAATAGAATTATTTGTTCATTCTGCAACACGGTATCAAGTTTCTTTAATGATTATTTAAAACTGGAATTTTCATTAAGACTAATGAGTGAATCATAAATAATTACAATACATATATTAATTAATAATTTACTATGACTCGGAATTAGTTTGCTTACGATAAAGTGAAAAAAACATCTATTATGAGAATACTGAAATTTAACTTGATTTTAAAAGGTAAAATTATGTATTTCTTTTCCTAAGAGCTATGTAATATGATAATCTATTTTAATTAATTTCTAAATATGTTTATGCATTAACTGAAAAAAGTAAAATTACATGCACATGCTTAATAACAGGCAGATAATAATAAGAATGTAGATTCCCTAAAAACATTTTTTAACGTGACACAATAATTAGAGCATGAAACAAATTTGTATACCTATAATAAAAGATGCTTGGAAATATTATTCAAATGACGTAAGATCTTTCATTACCGTTTGCTTTTTCACCTGAAAAATGTTTCATTAACTCAGTCATAATTGGTTTTAATCCAATTATAACACAGCGGAGAATTAATAAAAGAAAGTAATCATCATTAACCAGGGTATATATTTCGTTATATATTTATAATACATTTTAGTTTACATTACAGAGTTTGAATATATCATTTTATGATAATTGTTTAACAAAAATAGATCGTCAACTGACATTGTGTTGATATTAAATAATATACTTGTGTTAGTTTATTTACTCTTTCGTAGAAAACAGAATAATTTTTATTTCGTCATAATCAATTGACTTAATTGATTTAATAGTTATTTTAAGTATCCGTTTGAGAATAAAATCGCAATTCTTAGGAAGTGTTAAAGTTAAAGGCTTCTCTAAATATATTTTTAAACGTGACACAATAATTAGAGAATTAAACAAATTTGTATACATATAATAAAAAATGCTTGTACATATTATTCAGATGACGAAAAATGTTTTGTTCTTGTTTGCTTTTTCACCTGAAAAATGTTTCATTAACTCAGTAATAATTGATTTGAAGTAATGATCATTAACCAGGGAATAGTCGCCATTCTTACGTAGTGTTAAAGTTAGTATAAACAGGAATTTTTAAGTTAATATTTAGATGTTAGCATTATATAAACTTTCCTCTTTTTGGCCTCGCCACAAGGGCTGATTCTTTTAAACACTTTATTACCTACCCATCATACGTAGTATAGGGTAAGTCTTGTAATCGTTTTGAAAATCGAAAAAAAATGACGGATTTACACGTTTCAAACACTGGAGATTCCGAAAAACGTATTTTTAGAAAAAAAAAATTGCCGTCCGTCTGTATGTCTGTGTGTCTGTGTGTCTTTGAACGCTCTATCTCCCGAACAAATTGAGATAGAGACTTGAAATTTGGTGTGTACTTAGTATGTAATAATGGGAAGAAGCTTCTTGAATTTCAGTAACCTTGATTAACCAGAACTTTTTTTTTCGGACTCTCAAAATATTCATTCTGATAAAAGGTACATAAAATTTTTCGAAATTGTTTATTTTAAGGAGTGAATATAAAAGACAATAAAGAAACATAATTTTTGCATAAAAAGTGATGTCGATCGGATAATCAGTTGCCGAAATATTTGTAAACCTATTTTCCACACTCTTTGATTTTTATTGGCCCTGTATTTCATTTAAATTTCAATTCAAAGATATATTTTAATTTGAAATGAGACGCTTAATCCGACGCAGTAAACCGTTAGTTAATACGATTATCAATTTTAGAGTAACAGAGCATTTAAAGTTTATGACGTTATCAAGCCACGATTTTATTCGAATTGCAATACATTTTATTTATGCACATGTTTTATTTTCATATTTTATATTATGCATATCCATGATGGGTAAGTATTACGGTGGCCTCCAATGAGTAGTTTAAATAAGTTATAAAAACTTGCTGATTTTTAACACTTTCCAACATAGTTGAAAAGTGTTTCTAAATTCAATTTCTCTGTCCGTGTGTCTTTCCGGATTCTAACATGTTTAAATATACTCGTATTTCCATGTAATTAAAATATGTTATTGAAGTGTACAGAGAGAAGTGTGAATCGTGTACAGAGACACTCAAAAGAATTCCGTTACATTATGGTCTATGGAGAAAAATATTTTGCAGTGTATTTTAATGATGTTACACTATTTCAAACATATTTAAATATTCATACTACTAAGGTGCACTACATGATGCTTACTATAGAATATGGTGTGCATGGCATTTATCGTTCATTTACAGGTACACACAAAAGAATTCGGTTACAGCAATGTCTATGAGCAATAATTGTTGAAATGATGTTTTCAATTGTGACATGCATTTTTAAACATAATTTTTTCCCATATAGATCTAATTCCATAGACCATATACAGGGCTGCACAAAAGAATTTGAGTACATTTACGCTTATCGACGGACATTGCTGATTTGTGTTTTTCAAATATGTTATACGTTTTCTCTAATTGAAATAAAGTTTTGGATACTCTGTAGTATAGATACAGTTGGCAAGATCATATACACGGCTACGCAAAAGAAATCGGATAATTTTCCGACTATAGATGGTAATTGCTGAAATTCGGTTTTAAAATGTGTTATGTGTTTTCCAATGTTATGATATTTCATTTTATTAAACGGTAAAGTTTTGCAACAGTTCGAAAGTGTTTCATAATCTATGATTCAGGCATGATATTTCTTTGTTGTTAAGTACTCATACTATTCTGTAAAACATATCACAGTATTATAAAAATATTTCCTAACGCAAAGCAAATTATGCAAAAAAAAAAAAAAAAAAAAAAAAACGATTTATATCAACAACAAATACCAATTACAGACTTTTTAATTAAATTTCCTATCATTAATTAAGCATAAATACCTGTTTATTTACTTCTTTTTCTCCTATTCAATTAAACAAACTATTTAATCTATTTTTTATGAGTACATAAGTAAAAGGTTTAAGAAAATCATCTTAAGACTACATAAAATTATGAAAAAAAAAAAGAATTGAGATAGATTGTTGAAATATTTATATCTTGAAAAAATAGAACGCTCATTTAATGGAGAAAAACAAATAAAGTGGATATCTAAAGGTTTATTAAGTAACTACTTGGAAAAAATTAATAACATCGTTAATAGATAAATAATGTACTTAGGCAACATTTTTGCTTTCGTAACATAAACACTGTATCCATTTATATTTATGGATAGTGATTAATATTTGCATGTTTTATCTTTTTCAAACACAGTTGATAAGTGTTTATGAATTCAGCTTGTCTGTTCGTCTGTCTGTACTCTAACTCGCGTAAATATTCTCGGGATGACATGTAAGTTTTATATGTTAATGAAGTTCAGTATCAAATGTTCGCTATTGAAAATTAAGCGTGTAGAATTTATAGTTGTTTACAGGGACGCACAAAAGAATTCAGTGTTATTATGGTCTGAGGGAGAAAGTCGTTTGCGGTGAATTTTATTTAAATAGTTTATTTTGATGTCTCGTTTCATTGTATGAAAAAATAAAATTTCTTTTAAATATTTCGTTATTTTTGGAAAGTGTTTCATAATATATGCTTGATACATGATTTTCACTTTCTTCTATCTTTACAAGAAGAAAGTATTGGATTCATGAAAAATTGCAACTTCCGGTTTTTTGACGAATTTATACGTTTTAGAAGGTCCTGAACACGGTTTGACTGTTTTTAGAAAACGTCTGTCTGTGAGTCTGTGACTCTGTCTGTCTGTGTGTCTGTCTGTATGTGACAAAAATTTTGTGGGCGCTTTATCTCAAGAACTAATGCACGAAATTTAATAAAACTTTAAATTCAGTTAGTCCCTGACATAAATTGGCGCTGATTAGTTTTTGGTGAAAATAGCCCGAGAGGGGGCACTGTTATGCTGCATTTTTCGCGATTTTTACAATAGCTCTATCTCAAGAACTAATGACTTATTTTCATCAATCTTCAGAATCATTTAAACCTTGACATACATAGACGCTGATTTCGTTTTAGTGTAGATATCCCAACAAGTGGCACTGCTAGACCACTTTTTTCATGCTTTTTATGATAGCTATATTTCAACATCTAATGCATGGAATTTCATCAAACTTCAGATTCTGTTAGACCTTGACATAAATAGATATTGCTTATGTTTTGGTGTAAATCTCCCAACAGGTGGCGCTGCTATGTTGTATTTTTCAGGATTTACACGATTTTATCGATAGTCATATCTCAAGAACTAATGCACAGAATTTACTGAAACTTTAAATTTTTACTTGAAACTTTAACTTAAATTGAAACTTTAACTTTCCAATCGTTCTTCTTCTGCGGGCAATTAAATGGCGGCATGAGTCAGCCCGACTAAGAGTGTTAACTAAGAGCTGAGTTTTGGCGTCACGGCAGATCGGACGATCAACACCAGTGTTGGACTGATTACATGTAACCATCCTGAAACTTTCGTAGTTGTTTACTATTTATCTAACATTTTAAGAAGTAAGTTCAATGCTTTTTTAAGAAGTTAGCATTTTAAGAAGAAATGTGTAAAAAATAAGTAAAATAAAATCTATTAAAATTATTTAAAACAAGCCAAATTCTGAAACATATATCAACCGATATGGCTTAATAATAAGTTGATATATATTTGGAATAAAAAACATAGGTATTTTAAGACACAAAAGAATGCTTTGCTAAAAAAATTGGAATTTTTAGTCTAGCATAGTAAGTAAAATTTCCTCGTTATAAATTTTGAAATTTATCTTACAAAACTCATAAAAAAATTACATTTTTATCACTGCCACAAAAAAATTCATGCTCAATAATTAAATGTTTGTCTTTTCATCTGCATAGCATGAAGAGGTGTTACAAATATTTTTTATTTTTCTAAATATTTTTCACACAGTTAAATATATATATATATGATTAATATTAGATGCTCCATTTATTCAGTTATTGTGATTTTTAACTTTCGCTTTTTGTTAATAAAATAAACACAAAAACGAAAATTTAAAACTCATAAATCACCAATAAAAAGAAATCCCAGATTGTTTGGTTGGAAAATAACTTTCTGATGACTGAAGACTACCAGCAGTCTGTTTCATTTTCAGTTCTTAATTTTTGGAAAGCTAAAAGTGACTACTTTAGGGTCTATTTTATAATTACTGTTACAAAAGGGCTTACAACACATTTGTGCACCGTTTTAAGATTTAGAATTACATATACAACTTCTCACAATGTAATTACAAAGCTGATATATAGCAGCGCTAATGTATGTATGCCGTAAAAAGTCGGCTGATCGACAATTACGTCATAAAATTTAGCGTTGCCAGTTCTGACCCATTATATATAGGATGTTATTGCTTTACGTACAGAAATAAAGGCTGGGAACTAAATATTTTCCTTTGTATTTCGATATGAAATACATATATATTTTTCGAAAATGACATCATTTTCATCATCCCTCAAGAGATTTGGGAGTCATTAGAACATTTGTTTAAAAATATTTTAGTTTCTTCGAATACTTATTATAATTAAGTGGAAATGATGTAATTTTTAGAAATGTTTTATTTCGTGCATATCAAGGATCAATAAATTAAAAAAAACTGAGGCTTCAGACTATTTAAGTTCAGAGATAAATGCCAGTGAATATGACGTCATATCGACTCAATGAGAGCAAATTATTTTATACTTAGTGATGAAAATGCATCTTTTATGTTTCGAGAGGTGCCATCCGTAATTCATCGGAAGTATTTCGCTACACATATTATAGATTACTTAATGTTATTTTATTTACACTAGTTATTTAATATTATTTTCTCAATAAGTAATCTGTATTCTGCTCTTCCGAGATTCGTACATAATTTATCGCAATCATTTTAAAAAGTATCATTTTTTAAAATCAATTACAATTTTTCTTTTAAATGTGAGGATGGCTATAAAATTTAGTCGAAACTGTTGGAAGAATATGACTTTTAAATAAGTTTTAATATTTCCATCCTACACTGCTTTTAACAAAGTACAAGTACAATTATGTACTGTTTAAAAGTTTAATTTGTGTATTTATCAACGGTGTAAACCCCCATCTTTAACGCTTTATTGTAAAATATGTCGTTTTTTATACATTGTGTCTTCTTTGAAAAGCACATGAGAAGCTAGTTAAGAAAATGAGATTTTTGCATTTCCTAAGAAAAGATTTATAAACAAAAATTCTTATTAAAAAACATATATATATATATTTTTACATTAAAAAACACGTTTATGCATGTAAATTCATGTAAAATGGTGCAGAATAGTAAAATATTTTTAAATTATTTATTTATACATACTTCAAAATGCTGTATTATGTTTCAGTTAATTTAATTACAAACAATAATATATGAAACTCATCACACTTTATTGAATTTTCTTTTATATAAATTTAATTGAAGGATTAAATTTACTGTTTCAGAGATATGAAATATGTGTGTGGGGAAAGCGTATCTTGTAAATCAAACACAATATCAACAAAGCTTTATTAAATACTAGCTAATCCGCCCGGCGTTGCCCGGGCCCGAGATAATTACAGTCGCGGAGAAAGGCGTTAACCCCTCCCTCCCTATACCCGCAAATATAATGAATAATTTGTTCAAGAGAACCACCGTCACCTACATTAACGCGATCATTAAAAAAAGAATTACATTTCTCTGATAATTAGAACATAACGAAGACGCTACGCTAAAATAGCCAGCAGATGACACCCCTTCCCGACCTCAATTTCAAATCTATATCTTAATTAGTTACCTAAATTTTCTTCATTAGTAAAAATTGGCAATTATTTCCTTTCACTTTCGCAAACTAAATGAAGGGATCGGCCAGAGAAACAAATCTCTTTGTAGTTCAGTTTTTAATGAAAGCAGATCCCTGTCTGAAACTTTCTCGGATTGTTTTCATTGGCGCCGGCAGTTTTTCGACAGTTTTTTGCATAAATTAAGAAAAATTACCGACCGAATTTTTCAAAAATCACATAGTCAGATGTAGAATTTTTTTTTACATATGCTCAGAAATTTTCAAATTGATATCTCAATTAATTTTCTTAAAATTCGCTAATTAGTAAAATAATTTCGAATTCGTTCATTTCCGCTTTCAAATCCAATGCGCCTGTTCGTTTCTTTCGCCATTTTGATGTAAAAGATGTCATTTTAGAAACGATGGTTAATGAGAATCTAATTAATATCTTAGGTTATTATCAAAATATTAAAATTCTGAGACTCAGGTGCACATGGCCAGACCTTGGACTATCCACGCCTAAATTTCCAGACTTCTAGGTGGGCTAGATTTTGCTAGCTATCGCAGAGAGACAAGCACACACACAGAGCGAAACTTTCTTTTATTAATATAGATTATTAAAATAAAATATTATTCTACTAAGTTTCAGTTATAGTATATATATATATATATATGTCATTTCCTAATAGTTTTAGATTATTGAATACTTCTGTAGCTTTTAAAAAAAGAACCAGCTTTCAAACTCTTCTTAAGAACAAAAAATATCCTGAAAAGATGAAAAATATGAATTCACACAAGCGAAATACTTTAAATTATTTATTTTTGTTCCTTATCAAATCCTTTATTTTCTAAATCAATTATGCAAAAATTTTGCGTAGGAAAGATATGAGATTTATGCGAAGCCAACAAAATTTTATAAAGCAAACATGCTGATACCAATATTTGATATTTTTGCAAATTTGTTAAATGAAATTCTGAGTTTAAGAAAACATCCAGGTTTAAGATATGTGCAAAGCTTGTTATCGGATGCTGTAGAGAAAACACGCTTGTCTCGGGAAAAATAAATAAAGTGGATCGATTTTAGCTGCAGAAGATTAAAATTCATTGTCTTGTTTTCGGATATTTTTCAAATTTCAACATTGAAAATATTGCAGTGTCTTTCTAATTAAAATTTGTTATATGTTTCATCACATCAGTCATATTTCTCATTTATATTTATCATGTAATGTTGATTACATGTATTTAAAGCATAATATATTTTACGTTTTACTTACCCATACGTAGTATAGGGTAAGTCTTGCAATCGTTTTAAATATCGAAAAAAAATTGACGGATTTACACGTTTCAGACACTAGAGATTCCGAAAAACATATTATCAGAAAAAAAAAATTGCCGTCCGTCAGTCTGTGTGTCTGTAAACGCTCTATCTCCCGAACAAATCGAGATAGAGACTTGAAATTTGGCATGCACTTAGTATGTAATAATGGGAAGAAGCTTATTGAATTTCAGTAACCTCGATTATCCGGAACTACTTTTTTTCGGAATATTGAAATATTCGTTCTGGTAAAAGGTATATAAAAGCTTTCGAAATTGTTTATTTTAAGGAGTGACTATAAAAGACAATAAAAAAACAAATTTTGCATAAAGAATGAAGTTGATCGAATAATGAGTTGCCTAGATATTTGGAATCATATTTTCAACGCTCTTCGATTTTTGTGACCCTGTATTTCATTCAAATTGCAATTCAAATAGATATTTTAATTGGAAATGAGACGCTTAATCCGATGCAGTAAACTGTTAGTTAATATGATTATCATTTTTGGAGTTATAAGGATGTTTCTTTTACGCAATTCAGTAATAGAGCATTTAAAGTTTATAACGTCATCAAGCAACAATTTCATTCGAATTGCAATGCATTTTATAAATAGTTTACACATGTTTTATTTTCATACTTTATACTATGCAGATCCATGGTGCGTAAGTATTATGGTGGCCCCCAACGACTAGTTTTCACTGAAAATTATTTTTCGTTCATGAATTTCATTAATGCAAACTAAAATAAAGTAAAAATAAATAAAAGGAATAAATAAATAAAAGTTGTCGATGTGAATTGCCCTACACAAGTATTTTCAGATTTCAGTTTCGTTCGTTACTTAAAATTATTAAAACTACAATCTAAAAAATATCCTGTAGATTTCAGAGAAAAATCCTGTCAACAATGCTACCAGTTTTCTCTGTAGTTTGTACAGAGAAATCCTTTTAATCTAGTACAGATCTCTGTATGAAACAGGATTTCTTCTTGTTACAGACAAGGAAATTCTGTTAAATCACAGATTTCATTAGTATGAAAGAAAATTTCGTCATCTTATAGAAAAGGTAAACTTGTATTTCAGGAATGGAAATCTTCTGCATTAATCTGCATAAATCTTCTGCATGTTTTCTGCTCACCATAACAAAAATCTTGCTTATTTAAAACTGAGTGCCTTCGGGGTTGGTACACTTTTACCACAATCGTTTAATATAATTTTTCGCCTCATTTAAATTCAGAAAAGTATTACACATCTTGCAATTAAACGAAGCGTGTAGAATTTCTGCACTCTAAAAAAAATCCGTGAAAATACAAGAGATTTTCCGTTAAATTTTACGGAGACGTTTCATTTTTCCAAAACAACAGTACAATTTCCGTAAATGACATTAGTTCCGTAAAGGAGATTTCAAATCCGTAAATATGCAGAAAGTTTTCCGTAAATTTAATTTTTCCGTATTTCCTCCAAAACAGCGCCATTTCCGTAAATGACGTTCAGAGGTTTGCGTACAGAAATCGCCTTGTTTGAAATGCGAATTAAGATTGTTGTATTTACTAAAGTTCTTATAGGATCCAGGTTTGAATCAGTCCTACCCGTGGGCCTATTTTCTGTCATTAGACTCGGGCCAATCCTGGAACTCATTCTTACTGGGGTTGTGTCTGGGCGGTAATTTTTTGTGAAAATAATAGTGATATTTTTATTTTTTAGTGAAATCTTTAGAAATTTATTTTATTTTCCTAAATTACAGAAAAATATTTTTTTAATCTACTTTTTTTTCTTTATAGTGCTTTAAACTGTGATTTTTTTCACTGACTTTTTAAAATTTTATTTTAATTTTATTAACGTGAGGCAATATTAGGTTATTAAAGGTTTCATAAAATAATATCTTTGCAAATTATCGATATGTATATTGTATTGAACAAAACTGATTTGTCTTATAAATTTGTGAATTTGAAACTAAAATTTATTATTTTATAGGTTATAATTCTTTACAAAGTTTATATTTTTTTCTAAAAATTAAAAGTAATTAGTCATTTTTTCTTTACTTTCATAAAAATGAAGTTTATGATTTTATAAAGTTTATAATTTATTTCGTTAGTTTATAATTTTATAAATTAGACTAAATTAATAAATCCAAATTTAAACTTACCTATCCCAAGGTCATTAATTTCAAAATTTTCACTAAAAATCTATTTTTCTATTTTATTATTTTTAAGGTTTCATAAAATAATATCTTTGCAAATTATCAGTATGTGGGTATTAAACTAAGCTGATTTGTCTTATAAATTTGTGAATTAAACTAAAATTTATTATTTTATAAATTATAATTTTACAAAGTACATAATTTTCTCTTTAAATTTATAAAAAAAAATAATACTTTTTGTTTACTTTATAAAATTATAAATTTCATTTTTATAAAAGTTTATAATTTATTTCGTTAGTTTATAATTTTTATAAATTAAACTAAATTAATTTAAACTAAATTATTAAGTCCAAATTTAAACTTACCTATCCTAAAGTTATTAATTTCAAAATTTTCTCTAAATATCTATTTTTTCGTTTTGATATTTTAAAAAATATTCATTTTAACAGAACGATACGCAAAAGCTCGCAGCAAAGCTTAAATATAATAATTTAATGTATTATAAAATTGTTTATTCCCATAAGTTTTTAAACTAAGAGATAAAGAAAATTTACTTTAATAGCATGTAATAAATACGTCTGCTTAAAATAATTATTGTTTTTATTGGAATTGATAAATAAATCAACAGACAAATTATTTTAAAAAGTATATGTACTATTGCAAAAAGAAGCAATCATTACAGTTAATACAATATTTTACACATATAATACATAAAAAATTTAAATTCATCTGTTATAAAGCATCAAATAATAAAGCAAAATAAGAAAATTATGTAAAGAAAATATTAAAAACATTGGAACTGTGAAAATATCCATCTAACTATGAAACCTTCAAGTTTTTGCATCATTAAAAGCATCTAAAATAAGTAACAACATTTGAGTTAGTGTTGTGTCCAACCGTAGCGTAGTTGTCCAGCCTGCTGGTTTAGTAAACGCAAGGTCCTGAGTTCGATACTCTTCGTGACAAGTGGTGGTTGTTTACTGAAAACTCGCTCAGAAATGAACGGGAAAAAAAAGAAGTGTATCTATCCCTTATAAGATGTTTCTTGAGAGGAAACTTTTTTTTTTTTTTTGGTCCTATAAAATTAATTTTAACGACATAAAATTTTCTAAAAAATACGGAAGATATCTGTTATAAAACGGAAATTTAAAAACGGATATTTGAGAAATCATGGAAAATTTCCTGAAATTTACGGATTTTTTTTCCGTTAAAATACGAAAATAGTACTGGCGTCTCGATTGCCAGTACAATTTCCGTTATTTTCAGGATTTTTTTTTTTTACAGTGAGGTATTAAAATATTAAATAGAAGCATTCTATTAAGAAATTGTAGTAAGAACGTACGAACCATGGCCTTGGCTTTTACTTTACAGAATGTCTAGCGTAATTGGAATAATGAAAACTAAGTTCTTTGTGAAAAATCGCTTCAATTTTTTTTTACAGTATGTCTGGTATTTTCAAGTTATTTTATTTGTAAAAAGTGAAGAATCGTATAACTTTCAAATTTCCCGTTAGAGATCAAAACGATATATATGCGTGATAACAGAGAAAATATGTACTTTGCATGGAAATTGAGATTTATGTTTAAAATACAGTAGATTAATCTGTTTAAACAACAGGTATTTTAAACAGGGTATGAAGATTGCTAAGATATGAATTTCTCTTTCAAAACGTAAACTCCGCGGAGGTACACAAAAGATCTAACTCATGGTGTACAACTCTATTTTCTTGATCTACAGTATGGGTTCAGGGTAGCTGTGCATTTTTACTATGCAAATTAATTGGGAAAAGCTTTTGAGGCGTGTTCGTAATTATATATTGTGCTGTCCTCTAAAAAAATCCCATTTTTTGAAATTTTCTCTATATATAGTCTAATAAAGAATTTATAAAAATTGAACATGGCTAAATAATTACAGCTTGTTCTAATTAAGATTTTATTGTTTAGCATTTTTCATTTTATTACTTTATTACAAAAAGGCAGCCAATTATACGATAATTTGAAAAAAAAAACCCACTTTTCCAAAAAATGACCTATGTTACCTGAAAAGAACCCACACTACTGATAATTATTTTTACTATACAGAATAACTATTACTGTAACTATTACTGACATAATCAGCAGAAAATGATGCATTTTATTACATATTAATGGTTTAACATTAAAAAATGTATATATATATTCTAAAATTTTATTATAAAAAGAAAATCTGTAAAAATGAAGCTCGCATTTTGCCAGAATTCTGCAAGTGCTAATTTAAATTATTTTAAAACTAAATAAGGACTCTTTAGGTATTTTTAACTATTTTTGTTATTCTAAATGGTGCATAAAAACAGAAAAAAAATTGACTTTAGTAAAATATTTGGTGTAGTACTAGGATGAGTTTTATTTTAGGAAACATTTCAGTGTAGGTCTTTTTAGAGGACTGCACAATAAATACGTAATACCTATAACCATCGTCTGGTGCGTTCGTCTGCCCCTGTGTCCGCATATAACAGCGCAAAAACTACCCAAACGAATGGTTTGAAATTTAATATATATAATCATTGCAGAGTTTTGTCGAGTCATTTCAAATTTTATAAAAATGAAATTAAAACTTAATAAGATATTAATAAAGTTTTCTTCATTCTATTAAATTCTATCATACGTGATTAATTCAATGACATCCCATGATAGGTAATGATTCTAGGTTGACATGGTGATTACATCATATTTAAGATGGAGTCATATTATTTCCGTATCATTGAATTTAAAAACCGAATTTGTATACTAAAATTGTTTAATTATAGCAATCATATAAACTACCGCCTGTAAGCACAGATTGCGCAAAATAGCTTTCTTACAGCTGTTACATTAAATTACAGCATAACAACAAAATAGCAATGGAAATTCATAAAAGACAAATGAACTCAAAATTATTCATGGATAGTTTAGCAAAAAATTAATATTTAGAATTTTTATTATTGTTCTATTTAGTTGTGCGCAGACTCTCCTAGCTTTATCGTACACATCTTAACATTTAATAATAATAATAATAATAAAAATGAATCATTATTATTGAATACATTTTGCGTGAAGCTTATTCTAATAAAAAAAATTTTTTTAGTGTGATAAAGTAATTAAAATCTTTACCAATGGAAGGCGCTAGTATAAATAGTATTAAAATCAAATTCTGTAGTAAAACAAGTTCGTTTGTATTCAGATAAAAATTTATAAATATTTTAAAACACTAAATGCTAAATGTGTATTCCTGATAATAATTACACTTTTTAGGCAAGTGAGAACTGAAGTATGTATCTTATCTGCATTGATGCAGTAGAATTCGTTATGAATAGCGTACTTCAACACCTACCAGCGCTAATGGCGCAATTTCCTGAATTTACATGCATATTCAACATTTGTTTCTGTGACATGTTTGTATAGATTTAAGTGATTGTAAATAAAAGTTTTTATTACATTATTATTTGACATTAATTCGCATTTGACATTACCTTGATGGGTAAATATTTGAACTAAATTTCTTTATTTAACTAAACAAATAACTTTTTATTATAATACGTTTCCGGCAAACCATGTTCAATTAAAACGTCCCTTGTATTATCGTCAAGATAATGTTTGTTGACATGTCTCACTCGTCTATTGGAACTTGCCCAGGCAAGTATCTCAAAGTTCTTAAAAATGGTTTGAAATAGTTTGTACGAAACTTGCAGTCTGAGCCTGTGTCGCCACTCTTATATAGAGGTATCCTAGTCACTAGTATGTTTATAATACCAAACATTATTAACTTAAAGGAATGACTAAATCCTTAATTCCAGCAACGCATTTTTTCTTTTTTTTTAAATGTTGGCAAGCTTTAATAAGAAACAATACGTATTTTTATTATATATTTAGCCATGTTTTGTTAGATTGCAAAAAATTGTAATTAAAATCCATACATTGCAAAATATTTATTAATGCATAAACTCAAATAACCTATCTGGGAAAACAACCTTCCAAAGACTTTCAGAAGAAGTTGGGGCTCTTGTTGTTTAAAAAGTGATTTTTCATAGGAAATTTCCGGTCAAGAATGTGTCAGCAAAGTTATAAGACTCCCAGTGTTTGAATGGTTATAATACTGATTTTTGTTGGCTCTGATTTCAAAATCTTAAAAAAAAATTCAAATCGTAAAATATTTAATACTTAGAATTCATGATTTTTTTTTAATGTTCACTAAACTTTCTCTCCGTAGCGGGCGTGCGTCAGATACATTGACATTTATATCAGCTTATCTTCTGTGGGAGGTTCGGGAAGGGTTTGAAAAGGTCACACAATAAAAAGATGGATTTAGCTCGATAATTCGAAGCATGAATATAATTTTATAGAGACACAACAAAATTGATTATCGTTATGGCCAGTGTTTTTTTAGATTACGTTTGATAGGAATGTTACAATAATCGCTTAAAATATCATTATGGGTAGATTTATCGTATAAACAGTATCGTTCTATAGGCAGGCTTTACTCTAGTATTCTTATAAAAAACAAATCGCACTCAGATTCATAATTATTTGGTAGAATATTCTAAAATAGTCGTCGTGTTTTTTTAATACGATAAAGTTCGATAAGCAATTGAGGGGCCCTATGCAATAACAAGGCAAGTGAAAAATAGAGTTTTAAGCACTCTCAGAAATAAAACACTCAATTTTGGCGATTCCGCAATCTTCAGGCCTCATTTCGTTATTTTTGACAATCATTTCGTCACAGAGTCACGTGGTTTTTGACGAAACGCGAATCCTCAAATATCTTGACGAAACTGTTTCCTCGCTGTCAAAAATAAAACTCTCACTTTTGACGATTGCGCAATTCTTAAGCTATATTTCGTCATTTTTGACAATCATTTCGTCTCAAAATTAAATGATTTTTAATGCAATGGAAAATCTCAAATATTTTACAAAAATGTTTCCCCATTCCCGGCCAGATGATTTTTGTTACAAAATCGTTCAAAAAAAATTACACGAAAGTATTAAATTTACGATATATTAATGAAAACAGAAACAAAAATATTTCATCCTTGGGGGCCGCTATAAGACGAATGTACCAAATTTCTACTTTATTTTTTATATCTGATAATTTGCGTCTATCCTTTTTGTAACAATTTTATGCATTTCTACTGCCTATTCAAAGATAAATTCTTCTAAATTTTACAGAATTTCGTTAAAAACGGTTAAAATAGTAAAATGCGAACATCATTTGGTCCATTTTCGACCGAAAGCATCAACATTTTCCCAATGGTTTAAAAAAAAAGTCGCAATTTTAGGAGCTTTTTTTTAATTAAGAAATATATTCATATAACAATCAAATTTAAAATATGTATAACTGTTCCCTTCCCCTCTATAAACAGTAATCTTATCCGCTAAAATTGATGAACTCGCCTCCAAAATAAGCACTTCAAAATTAATTATTTCTGATCCATATTTCTGATCCATCTATCTAGACCATATTTTAATCATTCATTAAACAAAGGAAATTTCTCAAATAAATTATATTAATCAAGCCATTTTCTAATTATTTATTAACCATAGAAAAACCATAATAATAATCCAGCCTTATTAATTAAAACATGCAGAAGTTATGACAGCACCGATAAAAATACAATCTGCTTTCTAAAAATATAAACACACATCAACATCCCGTAAATACATTTAAAATCAAATAAATCTGAAGTCCCGTAGGCTAAGTGGTCAGCACGTTTGTCTGCTAAGCTAAAAGTCGCTTGTTCGAACCCCTTGAAGAGTAATCTTATTTTACTCCTAGTCAATTAAAAATGCTTCTAAAAACTCCGATAGATGGAACCACCAACCTTTTTTTGGAACTTTCAAAAAAACAATTTGACGAAACTAATTTCTTCGTAATTTTGAGGATGCAAATTTACTCGATTTGGCGAAATATTTACTCGGAGCATTTCCCAGGAAACCGTTTCGTCAAAAACGAAGAAAATTTCTTGAAATCTGAGTATTCATTTTTGAGAGTGAGCAACGCGGCTTTTATATTTGCTTTCAACATTTTAATTTAGAATATAATTTCTTTGCATATATTCCTATTCAGAAGAGTTTTCTAGCATCTTTTCGTTACTTGTGATAATAAAATTTATAATTCCTCATATGCCGAATAATGCATTACATAAAAATGAAAATTGAACACTTATCTTATTATTGCATATCCCACGGTTTTGAGTGAAAGAAAAAGTACATTCGGAACAGATAATGACTTTTTTTTTACAACTTTTAAATGGTGGACACAAGAGTTTACAAAATATGAAATCATCTTAGGGTTTTAAAAAAAAAAAACAATCCTAATACTGCCCTCAGCCCTGTTATCAGAAATTGGAAACTGAGACACGTGAGAGTTGAAGTGTTTTTACCAGCCATGGCGAACGGTTCGAATACGAAATGAAGCCTAAGGAATAGCACGGTAGGTCAACAAGCCTTCTTACATGATTTTTCAGGAATTGAGGTAACCACTTTCCTTATTATTGCAGAGGGCCCCTGAATTACACAACAATAATGGAAATTTACTTATTATAATATTTACTCACAGAGAAAAATATCCATAAATATACTTCTAATGCATTAATGCGTACATTGCACTAATTTTATTAGGTTGTCACCACTTTTTTTTAACAGTTACTTTCATTCATTTAATCATGAAATGCAATACCTCTAATAAGGCAAACATTCCTTTTTTTATACCAAAAACAATTGAGGGGATCTCTGCAATAAAAAGGCTAGTGAAAACGGAGTATTCATCTGCAGTGCTTTTTAATTTATTTTCAATATTTTAATTTAGAATATCTTTTTTGTATATATTCCTATTGAGAAAAGATTTCTAGCATATTTTCTTTGGTTATGATCATAAACTTTATATTTCCTTATATGGTGAGTAATATATTACATACATCTGAAAATGGAACTACAAGGTAACTTGATTTGCCTTGTTATTGCAGAGGGCCCCTTAATTACACCATGCACCTTTTGTAGATGCATATATATGCACCCTTTGTAGATGCATATATATGCATCCATGTTCCCATAGTGGTTAAACAATGTAAGTACCACTTATTAATCATGAATTACCGGTTGTTAATCATGAATTACCAAATAATAATCATGTACTATTAATTATTCATGAATTACCAATTATTAATAATGCTTCTTTTTTTTACCTCATACTTTATTCTATTTTATTCTATATAGCTTTATCCGTATACATATCAAATTATTTACTTTCGATTGATTCTTCTGGATCGTCGTGGGTAGGTATTGAATATTTACTGATTTTTCCAGTTTGGGCAAAATTTTTGTTATATGTTTTTCGTTTGACTTTGTGAAATAAAATAATAACTCGGTGTAAAACATATTAATTAGATTATTGCAGAAATAAATCTTTAAAGCGTGATAAACTTGAGACAGCACCCACACGAAACAAATTTATCAAACACCTACAAAACTGCGTTTGAAATCGGTGAAGCTGGTTTTAATCCAAATGTGAAAAGGCAATTGAGGATACAATGATTGTTCAGCAGTTTCAGTACGGTATTTCAGAACGGTTTAAAAAATAACACTTAATTTGTGCTCTCGGAGGATTAATGATTTGCTGGGGATTAATATATAATGTAAAGATGACTTTGTAGGAATATTTTTTATAACCTATTATGCACAGCACAACCTACTGCACAACCTACTGTGCTGTAACCTACCGTGCAAATATCAATCAGTTAAAGTGTAGCCATTATTAAATAAATTAAATTTCATGCAACCACTATGTTTAAATAAAAATATTAGCCTTTGTAATGCTAATATTCTGCTATTACGAGGGTCGTTCCAGAAATAAGGTTCCCATCAAATTTACAAATAGACAACATCGTTTATTCTCATACAAATTTGCATCGTAGGAAAGAAGAAAGTTTGCTCTATTTCGCTACATAATCGTCATTTTTTTTCTACGCATTTTTGTAGACGGTGCTCCAATTTCTGCATCCCAATGTCGTAGAACTCCGGCGCCAACTAGTTGAGGAAGCGTTTCACCTCTTCTTTGACGTCATCGTCGCTCCGGAAGCGTTGATCACCCAAGTGTTTGTTTAACTTGGGGAACAAGTGATAGTCACTATGTGCGAGGTCTGGACTGTAAGGTGTGTGGTGCATGACAGTCCACCCAAATTGTGTCAAAAGTTCCTGGGTTTGACGGGAGACGTGCGGTCGGGCGTTGTCGTGAAGCAGCGTTACACCGGCTGTCAGTCGTCAACTGGCGATGAATATCCACGGATGGAGTCCCTCTGGCGTTCAAAAAGCGAATTACGAAACGAATTTCGCACTTGGCGGGATCAATAATGGAACTCTTCATCTCGGACTACTGCTGAGCCAAGAATGAGCGGCGTAGCGAAACGCGGCCGGTGGAATCGCGAGTGCGGGAATAGCCTCGTACAGCTCTGTTGCCGTATTTCGCCTCGCAACTTCCTGTGCGGCTGGAGCTCTTTTGGAACCTTATTTCTTGATCGACCCTCGTATATAAGGCAAAGAAATACTCTTCAAAATTTCAGTTATATAGCCCTAATCTATACTATTATATAAAGAGATAACGCTTAACTGACTGACTGACTTATCAACGCCCAGCTGAAACGACTAAAGTCAGGGTCACGGAATTTGGAGAGTAGATTGCTTTTATGACCTAAGCAAGCAATAAGAAAGGATTCGTGAAAATTCCCTCCCGAAGGGGGTTAAAGGGGGGCGGTCGAATGTTTTATGTCCTTTCGCCATATCTCAGCAGCAGTTTTAGGTAGGAGAAAAAAAATCAGGAAAACAAATCTACTAAAAATTTTTTTAAACACGTATTTCTGCGATTTTAGAAATTCACCCCACAAGGGGGTTAAATTGGGGGATCGAAAGTTTTTCGTCATAGCTCATTAGCAGTTGAATCTTGCAACAATGAAGTTACAAAAATAAAGTCGCAACAATAGTTAAAACAATTAAATACATAAAATACAGCTAAACCAAACTGCTAAAAAATAGTTAGACATGTATTTCAGCTATTTTAGCGATTTCGTCGCCAACATCGGGTTGGGTTGGGTTGATTATTGACGGCCAATTATCTACACTAGGGATATAGGCCCGGGAGGAGTGCCCTACGTGGGGGTCTTTCTAAGGGAACCTAATCCGTATTTACGCATGGATAAATCCAAGGCTCGAAGAAAACCACGAAAACTCCGAACGATTAGGCCGACGGGCGCGATTGGGATCGAACCCAGCACCTCCCGTCTACCAGCTTCGAGGGCACAACCTCTCAGCCACTGGTGGGGCCGCCAACATCGGTAATGGGCACGAATATGGAAGATTAGACGAATAAGACCTGCTGATTTTTGATTAGATATTTTGCGTGAGACATTTTTTCAAGAAGGTCGACATATTGACCCTCCAAGCACAGCTGGCACGGGCCGTTAGTATGAATATAAAAAAACATACTTCTAAAAGAAAAATTAATGTAGTGTAGAGTTAAGATTCATGCATAATTTGTTTTCGTTCGAATTTACAGATTTTATATAAAAATAATTTGATAAAGTATTCACATACATTTTTAAGATAAATCGTGACAAAATTTCTATTAAAAAGATAACAGATTTTAAGGTATTATTTCACAAACAGATATGCAAAAATTCATTTTAACAAGAATTTATGAGCCATAAAAACACGTCTGTTGATTTATTTTAAAAGAAATGAATAAATAACACAACATTTTTTGTAAACTTTAACAAAAAGCAAAATCTCTTAACCCCTGGCACAAATCCTGGGATTTCATAAAATATTTTTATGCAGTAGATGAAAAAGCATTGTAAGCTAAAATTTTTTATAACGCTACTCGAAAGAAATATGATTTTTACAAAATACTGCCATGAAAACTACACGTAGCTAGCTCCGAAGAATTTTTTTTTAACAGATAACTTTAAAAATCCGCCTGATTTTAAAGTGGGTATTTTAGTTGGTGTATTACATTAAAGAAAAATGTATAAAAATGTTTTCCAGTGAAACACGTTGTCCGTGGAATTTTTAAATGTTTTTCTCTTAAATGTAGTAAATGCATTATACTTAACACACACAAGAAAACTTTGTTTAAATAACTTTTATAGTGCATAAAATCCATTTGTATATCATATGATTAAAGTTAGATTAGATGTTTTATAAAATTCGGGTGTAATGCGTTTTTAATCAAAAGTATTTATACAAAATAAAGAAAGAATTCAGTATGTACAATCCGCGTCAATAAAACAATACACACATCTTTATCAACAGATAGTTTGTAATAAAAACAAAACAAAGTTGTTATTAGACTTGAAATAATGTCTTCTTTCATAATATGAATGCAATTTTTAAAACAATGACAGCATATAGATTAAAAAAATTGTACCAACTTTGATTTTTCAAGTGATTTTTTCAAAATTCTAGATTCGATTTTAAAGTAATTTATGCACCATTTAACAAAATCAAATTTACAGATCTCAAACATACAATTGACAGATTTTCACATTGGGGAATTTATAAGATATCTTGCGAGTTTGGTAGAATGTACATAGGTCAAACTAAGCGTCCCCTTAAGGTCCACTTGGGGGAACATAAAAACTATGTTAAAAACTGTGACACTAAACGATTCTGCAATTGCTAATCATTGCTGGTCTAGCAATCACAATTTTAATTGTTCAGAAGTTTCACTAATTCAGAAATGTTCATCGATTTACGGCCTTGATTTTTGGGAAGCTTAACATATATGGAAGAATTCAGGGAACTTAGTTAATGTACGTTTCCCAGGTTTTCCCCCCTCATGGTTAACAATATTTATACGTCTAAGAACTCGGTTCAACTTGCAAATAAAATTCGTACCTTCAATCCAACAGGTTACACTATGGTTTCTTTTGATGTTAAATCTCTTTTTACAAATGTTCCAGTACAAGGTGCTTTAGATTGTTTAAGAAATAGATTGAATGAGTTTCACTTTTTTCAATATGAAATTGATAACTTGATTGCTTTAACCAGCATTTGTTTGTCGCAAAATACTTTTGTGTTTCAGGATAAGTTTTATAAAATGTCGGAAGGTTTAGCTATGGGTAACCCTTTAAGGCCAGTTTTATGTGATATACATATGCATCATTTTGAAGTTAAATTATTTAAATTAATACAATTCCCTTTTTATACACGTTACGTAGATGATTCCTTTGCTTTACTTGATTTATCTAAATACAATATTAATGCTGTTCTTGATATATTTAATTCAATTGATCCATGTATCCAGTTTACTTTTGATGTTGAAGCTCAACAACATCTAGCTTTTCTAGATGTCCTAGTAATACGTAATGATTGTGCATTTTTGACAACAGTTTACCGTAAACCTTTTGCAGTAAGTTTGCTCCCTCATTATAGATCCAATCATCCCCCACATCAAAAGTTAGCAGCTTTTAATACACTTGTTTTCCGTGCACGTAAAATTTGTTCAAATTCTGAGTTGTTTAATAATGAAATTAACTACATTAAAGCAGTCGCCATCGATCGTGGATTTAACTAGAATATAATTAACCGCATTTTATCTAAACCTCCGACAATCACTGATTCTGTTCCAGCTAATAAAGAATTTTAAAATGTTATTGTCTTACCTTATTTTTATAAAATCAGTATACAAATTTCACGTATTCTAACTAGGTTTAGTTTCAAAGTTGTTTTCTCTCCAACCAATAAAGTTTCTTTTTCCAGTCTTAAAGATACAATTGATGAACATAATACCTGGGGAATTTACAGAATTTTTTGTGAATGCGGTCTCTCTTACATTGGGCAGACGAAGCGAGCTCTTAGAATTAGGCTGAAAGAACACCAAAATTATGTTAAAAAGCAGGAGTGTGAGAAATCTACAATAGCTAAACATTGTTGGGATTCGAACCACAGGTTTAATTAAGTCAGAAGCTAAAATTATCCAAAAATGTAATACAGTTACAGATCTCGACTTTTACGAAGCTTACTTAATTCACAAACATAGTTCATCCTTGGTAAATGATATGACCAGCACCCCTTTTCTCTCGCACGTGTGGAGGAATCCTGCGCAGTGACTCCTTTTTCCAGTTATTTTCGGTTAACTACGTCATTTCTTTGGGTATATAAACTCTTGCTTTATCATTTTATTTCAAACCAGTACTCGGGGCTAAAACCGAGGGGTTCTTAGAGCCCATTTTTATCCTTTTTTCACTCAGGAAGGGGATCAAGGAATCGTTGAAACGGCCGTATGCGGTTTTTGTGCTATTTCTTAATATTTGTGTGTTACAACGTTGTAAGTGTTTTTGGTTTAGGAATTAAAATTCGCACAAAGTATTAGATCTATGGTTAACTTAGTTAATGATATGTCCAGTACACCAAATTTTTTCAAATGTCTGGCTACCCTTTCATTTAATTAATTCTCTTCGTTTCCCCCTCCCTTCTTTTTCTACTCAGTACTTAAACTCGTCCAGTCTGGCCGGCCGCTTTATGTCTCCTGCGTCACATGTGCTTCCCGACTCCGCTGTTCTTTTGAAAAAAAATCACCGCTATTAAAACTTGGGCACGTGCGGAGACGCAAGCATATTTGCATGGCTTAAACTTTTGAATCAGTTTTGAATCTTTTAAATTTGTAACTGATGATGGAGTTTAAGGGGCTCCGAAACAGCTGTTTGTCATTTTATATATTTTTATTTGTGCTATTTTACGTTGATAATTTATTTTTAATATAACGGCACAAACTTTAATCCGCCTAATTTGAATCTCTATGTATGTAATATATAATGGGTGTTAAAAGTGAATTATATAATTTGATACTACACTAAAGTAATTTATTTATTGGTGCTAGATAAATATAGTATATTTATTGATTTTACAGAAATAAATATTTTTAAAAAATTATAAAAAATATCATACAATGAACTATATTTATCTTGCAAACAAAAAGGTTTTTTTCAGGTATGAGTGAATTAAGGTTCAGAATATATTTTAATGTTTTATATATCTTTATAGACCTGACATACATCAAAATAAAATGGGTACCTTTGTTAGCTCTATTCAGAATAAAAAGATAAAAAAATAAAAATAATAATAATACAAATGAAAACAGAACAGCCAAGTTTTTCTATGAGAAGATGTGTTTAACAATTGCAGTGAATCTAAACATTAAATAATACTGAATTTATATAAAAAAAATGAAAAGAAAGTTTTACGTTCACCAATAAAATGAACCAATTTATAGTCTTAAGACCTTAGTCCTTTTGTATTTTAGTATAATATTAATAAAAAAATTAGAATAAAATGTTTATTGGATAAGAAGATTAAAAATAAATGTGTAATTTATATGAAAAAAGAACTGCCAAGTTTGTCTACGAAAATATCTGTTTAACGATTGCAGTCACTTAAATATTACATAATATTGAATGTATATAAGAAAAAATATTAGTAATATATTAGGCTGTGTCAAAAGTGTTTTTTTAATGCTTTTATATCAAAATATGTAGCTTGCACTTTCACACCGCTATTGTTGAACTTAAAATGTTATTTAAGAGGTACATGCAGGCTTCTTTCTTTAATTTTTGGTTAAAGACAGCAAACAGTGATACAGTGATACAAATCAACAGTGATACAAATGTTGAGATTTTGTGCATCTTAAGGCATGATTTTAAACTAGGCCTTAAAACCAATGAAGCTGTCCTCAAAACTCGTGCAGTTGGAGACCAGATCAAGCGTAGAGCACGGACAGTTTGAAACAAATCCAAAAATCCAAACGTTTTAAGGACAGGGACCATGGTTTTTAAATAAAACCCAGCAGTGACATTCCATCATTTTTTAATTTTAACCAATTGAAGATTTAAAAAAAAAAAAAAAACGATGAATCCATTCCCCACAATCAATTTTGGTGCTTAAAATTAACAAAACTACACATTCAAAAATTAATAATTTTTGAGTATGTAGTTTTGTTAATTTGGTCAACCGCAGTGTTTTTTTATTTTAGTACAACCATAATTATAAAACTTAGGATAAAATGCTTGTTGGGAAAGAAAATGAGAAACAAGGTGTGCAACTTATTTGAAAAACGACGAGACAAGTTTGCATAGGAAAAGATCTGTTTAACAATTACAGTCAACCTAAATATTAATTAATATTGAATATAGTATACACTGTAAAAAATATTTCCTGAAAAAAACGGAAATTGTACTGGCAATCGAGACGCCAGTACTATTTCCGTATTTTAACGGAAAAAAATTTCCGTAAATTCCAGGAAATTTTCCGTGATTTCTGAAATATCCGTTTTTAAATTTCTGTTTTTTAACAGATAGCTTCCGTATTTTTTAGATATTTTTATATCGTTAAAATAAATTTTATAGGACCAAAATATACATATATATTTCTCAAGGAACATTTTATAACACTTTTTATTTTTTTTTCTTTCATTTTCGTGCGAGTTTTCAGTAAATAACCAACAGTTGCCAAGAAGGGATTCGAACGCGAAAACTTTTATGTGGTAAACAGGCGGGCTGTACCATTACGCTACGACCGGACGCTTTTTTCCCTCAAATGTTGCAATTTATTTTACATTCTTTTAATGATGCAAATACAAAGGTTTTATAGTTAGATGGATTTTTTCAATATTTTATTTTCATAATTTGTAATATCTTGCTTTATTATTTGATGCTTTATAACATATAAATTTTAACTTTTTATGTATTATACGCATAAAACATTGTATTAAGACTAATGATTACTTCTTATTACAATAGTACATATACTTTTTAAAATTATTTGTCTGTTGATCTATTTATCAATTCTAAAAACAATAATTATCTTAAGTAGACGTATTTATTATATGCTATTAAAGTAAATTTTCTTTATCTCTTATTTTAAAGACTTATGTGAATAAACAATTTTATAATAAATTAAATTATTATATTTAATCTTTACTGAGAGCTTTTGTGTACGATTCTGTTAAACTGAATAATTGTTAAAAATCAAAACAACAAAAATAGATTTTTAGAGAAAATTTTGAAATTAATGACCTTAGGATAGGTAAGATTAAATTTGGACTTGATAATTTAGTTTAAATTAATTTAGTTTAATTTATAAAATTATAAACTAACGAAATAAGTTATAAACTTTATAAAATTATAAACTTCATTTTTATAAAAGTAAACAAAAAGTTATTAATTATTTTTTGTAAATTTAAAGAAAAAAATTAGAACTTTGTAAAATTATAATTTATAAAATAATAAATTTTAGTTTAATTCACAAATTTATAAGACAAATCCGCTTAGTTTAACACCTATATACCGATAATTTCCAAAAATATTATTTTATGAAACCTTAAAAATATTTAAAAAAAAAAAAATAGATTTTTAGCGAAAATTTTGAAATTAATGACCTTGGGATATGTATGTTTAAATTTGGATTTATTAATTTAGTCTAAATTAGTTTAGTTTAATTTATAAAATTATAAACTAACTAAATATATTATAAACTTTATAAAATTATAAACTAACAAAATATATTATAAACTTTATAAAATTATAAACTAACAAAATATATTATAAACTTTATAAAATTATAAAATTTATTTTTATAAAAGTAAAGAAAAAATCATTAATTATTTTTATAAATTTAAAGAAAAAAAATTTAAACTTTCTAAAATTATAATTTATAAAATAATAAATTTTAGGTTAATTCACAAATTTATAAGACAAATCAGTTTTGTTCAATACCAGTAATTTGCAAAGATATTATTTTACGAAACCTTTAATAACCTAATATTGCCTCACGTTAATAAAATTAAAATAAAATTTTAAAATGTGAGTGAAAAAATTCATAATTGGAAGCACTATAAAGAAAAAAAAGTAGATTTAAAACAAAAAAAATTCTGTAATTTATATAAATAAAGTAAATTTCTAAAGATTTCACTAAAAAATAAAAAATATCATTATTATTTTCACAAAAAATTACCGTCCAGACACGGGCCCGGTTAGAATGAGCTCCAGGATTGGCCCGAGTCTAATGACAGAAAATAGGCCCACGGGTAGGACTGGTCCAGGCCTGGATCCTAGAAGACCCTGGACCCTAGTAAATACAATAATCTTAATTCGCATTTCAAACAAGACGATATCTGTATACAAACCTCTGAAAGTTATTTCCGGAAATGGGGATATACGGACATTGTACTGTTTTGAAAAAAATCCATCAAATTTACGGAAAACTTTCTGCATATCTACGGATTTGAAATCTCCTCTACGGAACTAATGTCCTTTACGCAAATTGTACTGTTGTTTTGGAAAAATGAAACTTCTCCGTAAAATTTTACGGAAAGTCTCTTTTATTTTCACGGATTTTTTTTAGAGTGTATGTAAAAAAATAATTTTTAAAAATGAGAAAAAACTTAATGTTCACCATTAAAATTAATCAATTTATAGTCTCATCAATCTTTGTCCCTTTTTAAAGGTGTAATAATGATTAAAAAACTTAGAATAAAATATTTGTTGGACAATAAGATATAAAAAAAATTGTGTAATTTAAATTAAAAAAGAAAAGAAGAGCCAAGTTTGTTCACGAAAAGATCTGTTTGATAATTACAGTTAACCAAAATAGTACATATATTACATACATATAAGAAAAAAAAATAATAAAAAAGTTTGGAAGAAACATTTATTTTAAACAATGAAATCGACCAAATTATAATTATCGACCTTAGTCATTTTTATTTTAGTAATAATATTGATAAAAACTTAAAATAAAATAGTTTTGGGGAAAGAATATGTAAAAAAAAAAAACGTGTAATTTATTTTCTTCCAGGCAAATAGAGATAAAATTTATCGCTTTATTTTTTTATCTTATTCCATTCTTATTCTTTAATAACTAAAAAATTGTCTTAACCACTGGCATATAAATAAATTACGAGGCTTTTCACTCGAAAACTTATATATTTAACGCCAAGAATACTTTAACATTAATGTAACGAATTTGCGATGAAAATATAAATCTCTTTTAATGTGTATTTTCAGCATCTCACAAACTAGCTGCAAAAAGTGATAACCGGAGAAGTGGGGAGCTTGGGGATTTATGTTTCTATCACTTTTATTTATTTGCTTTTCATTAGTGATGGCTGAAGATTAGGGCCTCTCTTGTATTTCTAGTGATTCTTTATATCTATATTTATATTATGTTCAAAATTGGATGAGGATTAAATACAATTTTTACGGGAGAAATCTGTAAATAACAAATATGTTTCTTTGTAATTTTTGATTTCGTAACTCACAAATTCGAATTTTATGCAGAATTTTATCTTTTTGTATTTTATTTTTATCAGAAAAAAATTAAATATATTTAATGCATATATGCGAAAAAATCATGAAAATGTATTTTATAAATTTCAAGATAAATTATACATTCTGTATTAAAATTATTATGTATTTATCATACTATCAAAACAGTTTTCTTCATGTGTGGACGAATTGAGGTACAAATTTTATTTTAATATTTTTCATTTATTTATATTCGTCGGTACCATGTCAAACTATCGAATTTGAAAATAGCAACTTTTCAGGAAGGCAAAAAAACTGTTTTAATTATGGATTTAAAATCAGCGTATGGCGGAAGTAACTAATTGTTATATATTTCTTGTGCTGTTTAATATCCTATTTAAGCTTGCTATTGAGATAAATCATTTGACTAATTTTATTCGCCAAAAAATCACATTCGATACTTTGAAATGCTATGTTTATTTGTACTTTTCTCAGTTTTTGCAAAATGTTACAAGTCAAACTAGCGAATAAGCCGTATTCGATAGTTTGACTTGTACTTTTCTCAGTTTTATCAAAATTTTACAAGTCAAAATAGCAAATATGCTAAATTCGATAGACTTGTAAAATTTTCGTATTTCCATATTCAATATAAAATAATTAACAATTTTCTTTAATAATTTACAAAGTGAGCTTACTGTAAATTGGTAAATGAAAAAACTTATTTTAGGCGTTATATAAATTTTATAAAATATAAGAAAACAAATAAATAACATACAAATAGAGGGGTGGGGAACCACGGAATGTTTTCGACAATTATCGTTCATTTAAAGGGGCACTCAAAACGTTTCCGTTACAGTGCGGTCTATTAGCGATAATTGCAGGAAGTGCGTTTTCAATTGCGGTATGCATTTTTAAGTTTAACTATTTGCACACTACATGTGTATAAATTATACAGATTATATACAGGACTATGCAAAATAGTTCGTAAGCATTAGAAAGTATGATTCTGGATTTCTTAAAGGTGTTTTTAGCTCACAGGCTATCACAGCCTGAGAGCAAATGTGCCCGTCCGTTCTGTATGTATGTATGTATGTATGTACGTATGTACGTATGTACGTAACGCGATAACTCTTGACAGAAATAACCGTTTTGTTTAAAATTTTAGTTATAGGTTCCTTGTGATAAGGCGCTTCCTTGATTAGTGTTGGGGGTTGATTGGTTAACTATAAAAGGGGGGAACGGGAGCTAACCCCCCTTAATTTAGATAAATGGTTTTTTCATGCAGAATTATCCCATTTTCTTGAAATTTTGTATATAGGTTCATTGTGATAAGGTTCTTTCCTGATTAGTTTTGGGGGTTCATAGGTTAAGTATAAAGGGGCTAACGGAGGGGGGCTAATCCTCCCCCCTTAATTTAGATAAATGAAATTTTCATGCAGAGTTATCCGATTTTCTTCAAATTTTGTATATGGGCTCATTGTGGTAAGGGGCTTTCCTGATTAGTTTTGGGGGTTCATTGGTGAAGTGTAAAGGAGGGGAACGGGGGCTAACCCCCCTTTAATTTAGATAAATGTGTTTTTCATGCAGAATTATCCGATTTACTTTAAATTTTGTATATAGGCTCATTGTGGTAAGGCACTTCCCTGATTAGTTGTGGGGGTTCATTGGTAAAGTATAAAGGGGGGGAACGGGGGGACTAACCACCCTTAATATAGATAAATGGGTTTTTCATGCAGAATTATCCGATTTACTTCAAATTATATATATATGTTTATTGTAATAAGGCGCTTGCCTGATTAGTTTTGGGGGTTCATTGGTTAAGTATAAAGGGGGGGGGACGGAGGGCTAACCCACCTTAATTTAGATAAATGGATTCTTCATGCAGAATTATCCGATTTTCTTCAAATTTTGTATATAGGTTCATTGTGGTAAGGCGCATCTCTGATTAGTTTTAGTGGTTCATTGGTTAATTATAAGGGAGAGAAACGGGGGATGGTTCCCCCCTTAATATATTGTCGATTTCTTCATTTTTCGAGGGCTTATTTCAAATTCTTTGAAATAAGAATATAATTTACAGTTAGTGTGAAAAGCTTGTGAGCTCAATGCCGTCAGATTAACTGGGCAGTTTTCTTTTATTTAATTGTGTTATGTATTTCCAAATTATTAATATATGTTTGTAGAATACAATTAAAATCATATATAGGGCCACGCAAAGAACTGGATTCAGGAACACTTATAGAGGATAATTTCTGGAAATGTTATTTCAGTAGTTTTAAGCGTCTTTTAGCCTGAATTAAATTTTAGCTTATTATGTGGTTTGTATAGGAATTTGTAGGTAATATACAGGGCTGTACACAATATTCAGGTATGTGTTCATCTATTGGTAGAAATTTCTTAATGTGAATTTTCAACCTATTATACGTTTTCTTGTTAAACTAAAGTTTAGCATACAATGTAGGATACATACAAACCTATAGATCAAGCACAGGGCTACACAACAGAATTGGAGTATTTTTAAGGATTATGGTTAGATAATTCCTGAAATCTGGTTTTCCACGTGTTATGTGTTTTCTAAAATGTTTATTTAGGTATCTTATGTACCTTAATAAACTGCGACGTTTTGTTAAAATATTCTAGTGCTGGAAAGTGTTTCGTAGCATGATTCGCGCATGATTTTTAACACTTTCCGACATAGTTGAAAAGTGTTTATGAATTCAATTTGTCTGTCTGCCGACTGTCCGTCCTCTAACTCGCGTAAATGTACTCGGATTGCCATAGAATTGATATATGTTATTGATGTTCATTAGGGCTTGTTCGATATTCACAATGAAGTGTCTAGCGCTTATACTTCATGTCAGTGGATTTCAAAAGAATACCGTTACATTATGGTCTATAGGGAAAATTCTTTGCAGTGTATTTTACAGATGCTCCACTATTTCAACTATATTGAAATTGATATACATCGCTGTAGTGTACTACAAGATGCTTACTTTCGAATATGGCACGTGTAGCACTTATAATTTAATTAGTTTACAGGGAAACTAAAATGTATTTCATTTTATTATGGTCTATGGGGAAAAATCGTTTGCGGTGCATTTTAATCATGTTACACTATTATAAACATATTAAAATTGTTAAGAATTTCTAAGGTGCACTAAGGCATGCTTTCTTAGAATATGGAGTGTAAAACATTTATCATTTATTTACAGGGCCACATAAAAGTATTCGGTTACATAATTTTTTACGGGGAAAACCTGTTTGCAGTGCATTTTAATTATGTTACACTATTTGTAATATAATGAAATTGATATACATTTACTACAAGTTACTTGTTGTATAATATGATGTGTAAAGTATTTATCGTTCATTTACAGGGACACACAAAATATTTCGGATACAGTACTGTATCCGATGTATTATCTCTATAATTTCAGGAAATGCGCTTTCTGTTAGGGAATGCGTTTAACTAAATTTTTGCATACTATGTGATATGTATAAATGCTATAGATTATACACAGGGCTACACAAAAGAATTCGTAAGCATTACTGTGTATCAGCGTAAATTTCTTAAAGGTTTTTTCTAATCGAGTTAGGCATTTTGAACGTGGAATATATTTAGTCTACTAAGAGATGTTTGTAGAATATAAATAAAATTATATTACACGGCCACGTAAAGAACTGGATACATGGCCGCCTATGTATGATAATTTCTGTGAAGTGTGATTTCAGTAGTTTTCTGCGAATTTTTGCCTGAATTTAACTTTAGCTTAATATGTGTCGTGTATAAAAATCTTAAGATAGTATACAGGGCTGTACAAAAGATTCCAACTATGTTTTCGTCTACTGGTTGAAACTTCTGATGGTGAAATTTCAATTACGTTATGTGTTTTCATAGTAAACTAAATTGTAGCATACTATATTATACAAATCTATAGGTTATATACAGGGCTGCAAAAAATAATTGTAGTACTTTTTTGGCTATGGCCTGTAATTTCTGAAAACTGGTTTTTAAATGTGTTTTGCGTTTTCTAAAATGTTTATTTGGATATCTTATTTACCTTATTGCACAGAGAAGACTTATTAAAGTTAGTCTTGGAAAGTGTTTCATATTCTATGCTTGATACATGATTTTTCCGTCTTTTACTTTATTCTGTCTTTACAAGAAGGAAGTATTGGATTCGTGAAAAAACTCGAATTCCGTTTTCGACGGAATTATACGTTTTAGAAGGTCTAGGACACGATTTTATTGCTTTTAAAATATGTCTGTCTGTGTGTCTGTATTTGACAAAAATTGTCTGGGCGTTTTATATCAGGAATTAAAGGACGGAACTTACTAAAACTGGAGATTCTGTTAGACCTTGATATAAATTAGCGCTGATTAGTTTTTGGTGTAAATCGTCCAAGAGGTGTCTCTGCTATGCTGTATTTTTCACGATTTCCGAAATAGACTCTCTATCTCAAGAACTAATACACGTATTTTCCTCAAACTTTAGATTTAGTTAGATGTTTGCATAAGTTGTTGCTTATTATATTTTGGTATAAATCGCCCGAAAGGTGACGTTGCTATACTGTCTTTTTAACGATTCCCGTGATAGCTAATATCTCAAGAACTAAAGCACGGATTCTCATCAAACTTCAGATTCAGTTAGACCTTGATATAAATTGGTGCTGATTAGTTTTTGGTGTAAATTGCTCAACAGGTGGCGCTGTTATGTTGCATTTTTCACGATTTCCATTATAATTATATCTCAAGAACTAATGCACGGATTTTCATAAAACTTCAGATTCATTTTGACCTCTATATAAATTGGTGCTGATTAAGTTTTGTCTAAATCGCCCAACAAGTGGTGCCGGCTATGCTACATTTTTCATGATTTCCGCAATAGCTCTCTCTCAAGAAGTAATACACGGATTTTCATTAAACTTCAGATTCAGTTAGACGTAGACGTTCACATAAGTTTCTACTGATTAAGGTTTAGAGTAAGTCGCCCGACAGGTGGCGCTTGTATACTGCACTCTCACGACTTCCGCCATACATATATCTTAAAAACTAATTAACTTTCACCAAATTTCGTATTTTGTTATACCTTGACATAAATAGATCATTATTGGTTTTGGGTGTATACCTGCCAAAAGGTGGCGCTGCTATGTTCTGTTTTTCACGATATCCGTGATAAATATATCTCAAGCACGAACAATTTGTCATTTAATTTTCTTTTCAGACAATTTCATTTATGTAGAGGAAATTTTAGGCTTAGTTCTTTCTTGTTAAGTTATTAGTGTTAGAGAAGTTGCGAAAAATTAACTTTACAGAACGAAAAAGGAAAAAAGAATCTGATTTTAGAGTTCCAAAACAGTATCTACCGCAGACGACCTTTAATTTGATGGAATATAAGTATGTTCCACTATTAAAGTTTATTAAAAAAAAAAAACTGCGACATAAAAAACAGTAGAAAATAATATACATAAATTTCATTAAAATTGTTACAATGTATGTGAAATTATTTTTACACTATAGATTAAATGAAAATAACAAAATTTACATTCGAAAAGGAAGTGCCGTTTCATTCAATTATAGAAAAATGCTGAAGATTTTAGTAACTAAAAATGCATTATTTTACAACGATATATTTCAAAAGTCACGCTATTTGTCAATTTCACTTTCCCGTTAGATGATTTCTGTCGTTTCTCGCAACATCAGAATAACCGGGTTTCCACCCTTATAGAAGATAAATTAAAAATTTAAAAAATATCCCTGACGGCTCGGCTTACAGGCACAGGTAGATTTCGAAAACACGGACCTTGGGGCACCTGTTTGTTGGGAATTGCTGAAGAAATGACTTTTTTGCATGATGCGTCATTTGGGAACGCCTATTTCGAAACCTAACTTGTTTGCAGGCGGAGCCGGCAGGAATTTTTTTTGCTATAAGGGTTGGTCCTATAAAAAACTTGCAAGTATAAAAGTTTTAGATAATATTAAGAGGATTTATAATAAATTCAAGCGGATTTGATATGTTGTGAATTGACGAAGTTATGAATTTTTTTCTTCTAAAACCCCCTTTTTCACTCCTTGGGGCCATTTTTAATGATATCAAAAATCTGTCATGCATAAATTGTTGGCCCTTTTCCTAGAAGTAATAATAACTTTAAACGGATTCGATACGTATCATAATTAAGAAATTATGGCATTTTTTCTGTTTTCACAAAAAGCCCCCCCCCGTCCTTTTCCTCCCCCCGTGCCTTTAGTTCGATTCTGCACATTAACGAACTTGACCGAGATTTTATGCCCCTTGATTTTATGTATCAGTTTGGAAGAGATTTGTGCAGAATTATTTCAGTTATCGTGTCCATAAAACAGTGACATAGATAGATAGATGGATAGATTAGATATAAAAAGTTTTGAACTGGGGGGTGGTTTTGGGTTCTGGGAGTCATGATCGGCGTAGATCTGCAAAAATTTTTCAAAAATTGCAACTTAGCGGAGAATGTAATAGGTAGTATTTCTTACGAAATCTACTTAAAAGGAAGAAAAATCTTGCGTCAAGCATAGATTACGCAATAATTACCAACACTTCCAGAATACTATAACGAAACTTTAACATTTAATAAGGTGAGAGAAGATATTTAAGTAAATAATTTCGTAAAAGGCATTACATAAAAACAATTACTATCTAGCAATTACCGTCCATAGCCAAAAAAGTAGTTGAATGGATCTGTGAAGTTCTGTAAATGATCTACAGATTGGTATGTAACCTATAATCTATAATCTGTAATCTATAATCTATAATACAAGTATGCGAAAATTTAGTTTAGTTACAAAACACATAACGCAGTTGGCACTTTCTACCTTTAGCAATTTTCTACAATAAACGGAAGCGTACTCGAATTCTTTTGTACAGCCCTGTATATTATCTACAAATTTTATTACATGTCGCATAATATGGTAAAATTTAATTCAAACAAAAAAAACTCTTTACACTATTAAAACACACTTCTAGAAATTACCATCCATAGCCGGTAATGTATCCAGTTCTTTGCGTAGCCCTGTATATTATGAATTTATTTATATTCTACAAACATATCTTAGTACTAAATATAATTCAACTCGAAATTACATAACTCAATTAAAAACCACCTTTAAGCAATTCATGCCCGTAAAGTGCATACAAATTCTTTTGTGCTGCCCTGTATATGATCTATAAAAATTATACATACCACGTAGTATGCAAATAGTTAAACTTAAAAACTCATACAATAATTGAAAACCCACTTCCAGCAATTATCACTTATAGAATAAGCACTGTAACTGAATGTTTCTGTGTGTCCCTGTAAATTAACGGTAACTGTCACACATGTCATACTGTACAGAAAGCATCTTGTAGAACACCTCAATTACGTATATGAATTTCATTATGTTTGAAATAGTGTAACATTATTTTAAAATGCGGTTCAAACATTTTTTTTACCATAGATTATTTTAAAACCAAATTATTTTGAATGATCCTGTAAATAAATGAAAAATGACTTGCACACCATATTCTGCGTAAAACATGTTTTAGTGCACTTGATAAATCCATATCAATATCATTATGTTTTAAATGGTGTAACACCATTAAAGTACACCACAAACGCTTTTTCCCCATTCATCGTAGTGTAGCAAAATTCTTTTGAGTGTCCCTGTAATGCGTTATAAATGCTGTATATTATCTACAGTTTTTTTTTACACGTCACATAATATGGTAAAATTTAATTCAAGCAAAAAACTCATTACACTATTAAAAACGCACTTCTAGAAATTACCATTCCTAGCCCACAATGCACCCAGTTCTTTGTGTAGCCCTGTATATTATGAATTTATTTATATTCAACAAACATCTTTTAGAAAAATAAAACTCCGCACAAAATTCCGAAATAGATTTAAAAACCTCGTTTATGTAATTTACGACGCATATGAATTAATGCTTACAAATTCTTTTGAGTATATTATACCCCTGTATAGTACGATCTGTGGAATGTTTACACACTACGTAGTATGCTAAGAGTTCAACTTAATAAAGCATACCATAATTAAAAACGGTTTCCAGCAATTATCGCTAATACAAAACATTGTAACCGAGTTACTTTGTGTGCCCCTGTAAATTAACGATGGCAAGCATGCACTTCATATTCTACAGTAAGCATCTTGTAGTGCACCTCAATTACGTATATCAATTTCATTTTGTTTGAAATAGTGTTGTAACCTTATTAAATTACACTTCAAACATTTTCCCGTACGCCATTATGTAACCGAATTCTTTTGAGTGGCCTTGTAAATAAATGATAAATGATTTACGCACTATATTCTAAATGAAAAATGTTTTAATGTACTTCAGATATGCATGTCAATTTCATTATTGTTGAAATAGAGTAACATCATTAAAATACACCGCGAACGTTTTCTCCCCAACTGAGGATAATGTAAAAGGATTCTTTTGAGTGCCCCTGTAGATGAACTATTACTGCTACACATTCCATTTTTAGTAGAAAACATGCTATAGTAAACGTCAAAAACATGCGTCAATTGCGCTAATTTTGAATCCATAATTAAAAGTTTTAGTTCTTTGCCTTCCTGAAAAGTGACTATTCTCATATTCGATAGTTTGACATGGTACAAATGATTCAAAAAGTAAAAAAAATACAAAAATTTACGCGGAGTATCGAATTTTCCGTATTCGACACTTTGACATGGTAATTTTTGAAAAAAATGTGCAAATTCGATAGTTTGAAATTTGCATTTTCTAAGTTTCAAGTAAGTTCTAAGTAAGCTAGAAATGTAACGATTTTGCAACGTACGTGTCATGCACAGTATAAGAGAATGGCACAGAATATGTAAAATGCATTTTTTCACATTCGATAGTTTGAAATGGTACCGACGAATCTGAAATAGACATACATCAAAATCAAAAGGGTAACTTTGTTTGCTCTGTTTGGAATAAATAATAATAATAATAATAATAATAAATCAGTCAAGTGCGAGTATGACTCACGTTCAAAGGGTTAAATTAAAGGGTTACATTAAATTAAAGGGTTACATTAAATTTATTTATTAATTAACTACTACTACCCCTAATTTTTGCATATTTTTAGATTCAATAGATTCGGATATAGGAGGGGGGAGGGGACATATTTTATTAGTATACTTTCGACGATATATCTGAAAATATAATAACTAAAATTAAGACAAATATTTTTTGAGTTAGATGTTACGAGATCTTTCGAACGATATCTTACACAATACATAAAAAATATTTTTTTTCAAGTAACATAATTAATATCTCGGCTAATTACGAATATGTTTTATGAAAATCATTATCAAATAGCCTTGGATGATTCTGCTTCGATACATACCTCGAGCGCCAGTCAGCTCTCGCTTTGACCGCCCGAAAAGTAAGGCTTGTGTGTAACGGAAAAATGTGTTTTTCTCAAACACTATGTTACCTAGGAAAATCGCTGTAGTTTTCTTACAAGGTTTAAATATACTCCTTTACCCGTAATTTTTTCATAATTTTAGTTTCAGTAGATTCGGAAATAAAGGTGGGGGGGGGGGGTGACATATTTTTTCAGTGCATTTTAGACGATACCTCTGAAAATATAATCCCTAAAATTAAAATATTTTTTATTGAGTTCGTATTACGAGATCTTTCACACGATACCCCACACGATATACAAAAAGAAAACTTTTTTTTTCAAGAAACTTAATTAGCCCCCTCTTTTTTTCGAAACATATTTGTGAATGGCTAATAATTGGAAAATATGTGGGTAAAAAGACTTTATAACTTTCCCAAGTTGGAACTTTCCATGTTCCATAGTTTACGAGAAAAAGGGCTGTGACAGACAGACGGGCAGACACAAAAGTGATCTTATAATTGTTCCGTTTTTACTTTTTATGTACGAAACCCTAAAAACAGAAAAAATGAAAAAAGAAAAGCCGGGTTTGTCCATTAAAATATCTGTTTAACATATACAGTAAACTTAAATATTACAGAATACTATAATATATATATAAGAAATTTAAAAAATAATAATTCGAAGAATTATAAAAAACTTTTATGTTTTTTATGAAATAGACGAATTTATAGTTTTATTGACCTTAGACATTTTTATTTTGTATAATATTGATTATAAAACTCAGAATAAAATGTTTAATTTTGCAAGATGATGTAAAAAAAAAAAAAAAAAAAAAAAAAAAAAAACACATGTGTAATTTATTTTCTGTTAGGAAAATAGCGATAAAATGTATTGCAATTACGATGTTCTTTACTCGAAAACTGATATATTTAACGCCAAGAATAAAATATAAATCTCTTTTAATGTATATTTTCAGCATCTGACAAAGTGGCTGCAAAAAGTGATAACCGAAGGAGAGGGCAGCTTGGGGATTTATATATCAAACGCTTTTATTTATTTACTTTTCATTAGTGATGGCTGAAAATTAAGGCCTCTCTTGTATTTCTAGTGATTCTTTATATATATGTTTATGTTATGTTTAAATTGGATGGGGATTAAACGCACATGCTACGGGAGAAAGATGTAAATAACGAATATGTTTATTTGTAATTTTTGCCTTCGTAACTCACGGATTAGAACTTTTTGCAGAATTCTATTATTTTTGTATTTTTTCATCAGAAAAAAAGTGGGATATTTTGTAAGGTATATATCAGAATAAACAATGTAAATATATTCTATAAATTGATTGCATCTGATTAAGCATCTCATTTCTAATTAAAATATATCTTTCAATTGAAATTTGGATGAAATACAGGGTCATGAAAAATCGAAGAGTGTGGGAAATAGGATTACAAATATCTCGGCAACTAATTATCCGATCGACTTCATGCTTTATGCAAAATTTATGTTTTTTTATTGTCTTTTATATTGACTCCTTAAAATAAACAATTTCCAAAATTTTTATGTACCTTTTATCAGAACGAATATTTCGAGAGTCCGAAAAAAATAGTTCCGGTTAATCGACGTTACTGAAATTCAAAAGCCTTCTTCCCATTATTACATACTAAGTACATACCAAATTTCAAGTCTCTATCTCAAATTTTTAGGGAGATAGAGCGCTTACAGACACTCAGACACACAGACGGACGGCAAATTTTTTTTTCTAAAAATATGTTTTTCGGAATCTCCAGTGTCTGAAACGTGTAAATCCGTCAAAATTTTTTTTTCGATTTTCAAAACGATTACAAGATTTACCCTATACTACGTATGATGGATAAGTAAAAGTGAGATATTTTGTAAGGTATATATCATGTGTATGTAAATATATTCTGTAAATTTCATGATTATTTACCCTTTCTGTATTAAAATTATTTTCTTAATTCCATTGTCCTTGATTGAAATTACTTTTCCCATTAACAAAATAACATTTTACATCTACTCTATGAAGTCGTATACTGCGTAAACATCATATATTCTAATACGAGCAAATCTTGTGTGTGGGTATATATATATATATATATATATATGCAAATTTTATCTTTAAAACGGCTCTAACGATTTTGAGGAAATTTCGTATCCTACCGTTTTGCGGCACCAGAAAACCATTGGGCTTGGTCACATGTTCAAGAAAATTCGATTAATGGGTCATTTTGGGTCATTTTGGGTCATGATCTAGCTAATTGTATCTAAAAAACGGTTCAAACAATTTTGACGAAATTTTGTATCCGACCATTTTCGGGCACGAGAAGACTATTGGGCTGGGTCACATGTTCGAGAACCTTCGATTTGTGGGTCATTTTTGGGTCAAAGCGGGTCAAATTAATTTTATCTAAAAAACGGCTCTAACGATTTTGATTAAATTTTTTGTCCTACGAGTTTCGAGCACGATAAAATCATTGTGCTAGGTCACATGTCCGAGAAAATTCGATTAGTGGGTCATTTCTGGGTCATTGTGGGTCAAGATCTAAAAAGCGGCTCAATTTACACTAAATTTTGCCTCCAATGGTTTTCGGGCACGAGAAGACTGTTGGGCTAGGTCACATGTTCGAGAAAATTCAATTAGTGGGTCATTTTGGGTCATTTTGGGTCATGGTCAAGCTAATTGTATCTAAAAAACGGTTCAAGCGATTTTGACGAAATTTTGTATCCGATTATTTTCGGATACGAGAAGACTATTGGGCTGGATCACATGTTCGAGAACTTTTGATTAGTGGGTCATTTTTGGGTCAAAGCGGGTCAAATTAAATTTATCTAAAAAACGGCTCTAACGATTTTGATTCAATGTTGTATTCTACGAGTTTCTGGCACGCGAAAATCATTGGGTTAGGTCACATGTTCGAGAAAATTCAATTAGTGGGTCATTTCTGGGTCATTGTGGGTCAAGATCTAAAAAGCGGCTTAATTTACACTAAATTTTGCATCCAATGGTTTTCGAGCACGAGAAGACTGTTATGCTTGGTCACATGTTCGAGAAAATTCAATCAGTGGGTCATTTTGGTAATGGGTCATTATGGGTCAATCTATTTTATCTTAAAAACGGTTCAGACGATTTGAAATAAATTTAGCACCCTACAGGTTTAGGGAACAAGAAGACTATTAGGCTAGGTCACATGTTCGAGCAATTTCGATTAGTGGTCATTTTGGTCATGGGTCATTATGGGTCAAACTATTTTATCTTAAAAACGGCTCAGACTATTTACACTAAATTTTGCATCCTATGGTTTTCGGGCACGAGAAGACTGTTGGGCTAAGTCACATGTTCGAGAAAATTCAATTAGTGGGTCATTTTGGTCATGGGTCATGATATTTGAACTCAAATTTAATTTTGACCGAGCATAGCTCGGTCTTCCCTGCTCGTCGTTTATTATACAGTGTGATTATAAAAAAACTATCCCGACATTTGGCCCCCTAACTATCATACCATTCACAGAAACTGAATGAAATTTTGGCAAAAGGTATTACGAGGTATGTGCTCAAGAATGATATGGAAAACAACAGTGTCACTCAAACAGTTACGGTTACAGTGAGAAAATTTCGAAAACATCAAATGACAACACCCAGTTTTTTGTACTGGAATGTGATCTCCATTGTGAAAAACCCTAAATAGCGTTTGAACGGCAACTGTAGCATGAAAATCACCGGCGGTAGATAGGCTAAAAGTGAGGACAACCAATAAGGACAGAGAAGCAGCATAAAATAAAGCATTTTATTGTGTTTCACAAATTTTCCACATGACCTCCTTCACACACGATGACACTTTGCATGAGGCTGATGGTGGATAGCACTACAGCACGTATCATGGCAATAGGAATCTCTTGAATCGCAGTTCTGATGGCATCTTTCAAATCAGATGCAGTTTGAGGACGAAACTGATATACTTTGGATTTCAGATATCCCCACAGCCAGGAATACATTGGTGTCAGATCAGGAGACCTTGTTGGCAACGGAAACGGGAAATGACGGGAGATAACTCTGTCACCAAATTGTTGAGTTAAGACACGTTTGACTGAAGACCCGACATGTGGAGGAGCTCCATCTTGCATCAACACAACTTCAGTTAGAGCATTTTGCCGTTACAATGCAGGAACCGCGTAATGAGTTAACATGTCCAGATAGCGAGCACTCGTTACTGTACATGTTTGCAGATCACCGGTATTAACTTCTTCAAAAAACTAAGGACAGAGGATGAACGTACTCGTTACACCACACCACACAGTCACCTTTTCCTCGTGTAATGGACGTGCATGCACATCATGTGGAATATTCTCTGCCCAGTGCACACAATTTTTCGAATTCACGTTACCAGTTAACGAAAAATGCGCCTCATCTGTCCACAGAATCCGTAAAGGCCAACTGCTATCGTCATCGTACCGGATAAGGAATTGATTTGCAAAATCCAGCCGTAATTGATAGTCTCCCGCTTCCAACATCTAGACACGCTGGAATCAATACGGAAACATGTTTAGAACAGAGCGCAGAATCTTGCGTACAGTTGAATTTGGCAGATCCAGAACACGTGAAACACCGTGTGCAGTTGCGGGACGAACTGTGCTTATCGTCTGATGGACTTCTGCAACAGCTTCCACAGAAACGGAAGGTCGTCCAGACCGAGGTCGATCGCATGTGCAACCAGTTTCTTCAAATTTATGAATCAAGTGCCGTACAGCTTTGACAGTGCACGGGCCTCGCCGTAATCCATGGTTTCTGCGGTAAACACGCAATGTTTCTGCGGCATTTTGCCCATTCAGGTAATAAATCTTTACGATTTCCCCACGTTCTTTCCCTGAAAGCGGCATCTTGTTCGGAATGGCAGAAAGGAACATACGCGGCTCGCATTTCGCAGTGCCTTTTCTTTCACCTAGCGTGACGACGTCAGTCATGACTGTGTCTTACGTAGAACCCGAAATTTGCGTTTCTTGGTTTCTTCTTCTCGTTTTGTGGAGAACTAATCAGGCTGGGAGATTAGCCAAAGAAACGGTGTGACGTGTGACGTAACTGAAACGAAAATTAATGCTCTGGTGCACGACAAAGTCCTTTTTACTTTTCCCTTGCCTAGTTCCGATGATTTTCATGCTACAGTTACCGTTCCAACGCTATTTAGGGTTTTTCACAATGGAGATCACATTCCAATACAAAAAACAGGTTGTTGCCGTTTGATGTTTTCGAAATTTTCTCACTGTAACCGTAACTGTTTGAGTGACACTGTTATTTTCCATATCATTCTTGAGCGCATACCTCAAAATACCTTTTGCCAAAATTTCATTCAGTTTCTGTGAATGATATGACTGTTAGGGGCCCAAATGTCGGGATAGTTTTTTTATAATCACCTTGTATATTCAACAACGTATGGGTATATTAAGGACAACTTTTTTATTTTATAACTTACCTACTATTTCAAAATTGTTCCACAATTTTACATTGACAGTCTATACGCCCCTTAACCATTACAGACACAGACGGTGGGGATATACTTCCCTCTTAATTTTAATTCCCAAGTGCCGGATTCGTTTCGGAATTTTTGAAGAAACAAATTAACTTTTATAACGCACGTGAAGAAAGACACTTTTTTAAGATTCTGGTTTCAGTCAATCATTTCTACATTCCAGCAACAGAATTCATTTGTCATTATAAGAGTAAACTTTTGCTTTGCATCAGCCTTGTTTCATCTGTTATAGAAACGTTACATTGTTGCCCATCCTAGAAACAATTTTGATTGGCACATAATATATTTACAGACAGTCGCGAGAACACCATGCATGGATCTTTCATTTTTAAAGTTCCTTATTAGCACTGTAGAATCGTAAATCACTCTTCGTTCATCACGTTGTAGTTCAATCAACCTAAAAAAAAAAAACTCTTGATATTTTTTTTAATCAGTCATTAGTTTTCCTGTAATGTGTCTTACCATATGCACATTTTAAATAAAAATACTGGTATCCTGAGTCGTGACTAAATTTGAATACATAATCATATAATAAATAAATGTAATTTAAAAAAAAAACATAGTTTCTTTAAAATTCACAAAAAAGTCAACTTATATTATAAAGCACAAATGTGTGCGTCACTCATTGCTGAAGTTGGAATTCTGAAAATTGAAACCGGACAAAATATTTTTTAAAAAATGAACAAATTAGATTCATCGAAACACGGTAAAGGTTAGGCTGGGGGCTCTGAGGATATCGAAAGATCCTTGCGGCTTCGAGCTCTATGGTCGTCTAGGGCGGCGGTCTGGGTAGGTGGCATGGGAGACCGCCGCAGAATTCCCGGAGCACGGCCTTTCGCGTGATGGTCCTTAATACATCTCTCATGCCGAGACACTAGCGGAAACCAGGACGAAAGGAAAATAAAATTCTGAAAATTTAAACCGTACAAATTTAAAAGGAAAAACGAGCAAATTAAATGCATCTAAACGCGGGAAGTTTTGAGCCGACGTTGACCCCGCCCCTTAAGGTTAGAATTTTTAAAAAATAATGTCTAATTCATGAATTTTCCTCAGGAATAGATATATATTCCAAATTGCAAAGCTTTACGCAACAGGAAGTGGGTGAAAAATGAGTTACAAGATTTAACTGCCAGATACATACAGAAATGTAAGTTAAAAGAAAATATGTAATATGATCACTAATTATAATAAAAATATTGATAAAAATGCTGAACTCATACAAACTGCTTGTATCACTTAAACATTTTAATCTATTGAATCCATTTTAAAATTGTAAAATTTTAATCTATATTTTAAATTTGAATAAATTTTATAGTACACCAAATCATATTCTCAATTGAAACTTTTCAAAGTAACATGTAAAACTATTTATTTACTTACCTCATCTTATACGGAATTGAGTTGGTAATATCTTATTTAAAAAGGAGCCATTATACCTTCGTATGGCAATTCTTATCAATAACTAAGTTAGAGTCTTCGAAATTTGTATAAGAAATAAATTAGGCATAAAGTAAAAAAAATATATATAAATAAAAAATCCTTTATAACCTCTTTTCCTGAAGATTAATTCTGTATTTCTAACAATTCCCCATCTTATACGGAATTGAGTTGGTATTATCGTATTTAAAAACGAGCCATTACACCTTCGTATGGCAGTTCTTATCAATAACTAAGTTAGATTCTTCGAAATTTGTATAAGAAATAAATTAGGCATAAAGTAAAAAAAAAAAAATAAAATAAAAAATCCTTTATAACCTCTTTTCCTGAAGATTAATTCTGTATTTCTAACAATTCCCCATCTTATACGGAATTGAGTTGGTAATATCTTATTTAAAAAGGAGCCATTATACCTTCGTATGGCAATTCTTATCAATAACTAAGTTAGAGTCTTCGAAATTTGTATAAGAAATAAATTAGACATAAAGTAAAAAAAAATAAAAAATAAAAAATCCTTTATAACCTCTTTTCCTGAAGATTAATTCTGTATTTCTAACAATTCCCCATCTTATACGGAATTGAGTTGGTATTATCGTATTTAAAAACGAGCCATTACACCTTCGTATGGCAGTTCTTATCAATAACTAAGTTAGATTCTTCGAAATTTGTATGAGAAACAAATTATGCATAAAGTAAAGAAACATAAATATTTCCTGTATAACTTGTCTGCCTAAAAGATTAATTCTGTAATACTAAAGTACTAAGAATACATTTTCAGATAAGAACCTTTAAATTCTATCCAGCCATTCTATCCAGGCGCCAGGAAAGCGCATGAAAACGTATTTTGATATTCAATTTCTAACAATTCATAGCATTCATCAGGACAATAATAACTAGTCGGATGTGTCAATCCCAAAAATTTCTTCTATCTCACACAGGTTTCGCATACACTAAACAGAATCAGCACCAATTTATATCAAGGTCTAACTGAAACTCAAGTTTTATTAAATTCCGTGCATTATTTCTTGAGATATGACTATCGCTAAAATCGTGTAAATCCTGCAAAATTCTGCATGGCCGCGCCACCTGCTGGACGACTTTTTCCAAAAACTAATCAGCACCAATTTATATCAGAGACTAACTGAATATAAAGTTTTATTAAATTCCCAGCATTAGTTCTTGAGATAGAGCTATTGCGGAAATCGCGAAAAATGCTGCATAGCAGCGCCACCTTCTGGGCGATTTTTACCAAAAACTAATCAGCACCCATTTATATCAGAGACTAACTGAATCTAAAGTTTTATTAAATTCCGAGCATTAGTTCTTGAGATAGAGCGCCCACAAAATTTGTGTCACATACAGACAGACAGACAGACAGACAGAGTCACAGACAGACATTTTCTAAAAATAGTCAAATCGTGTTCAGGACCTTCTAAAACGTATAAATCCGTTGAAAACCGGAAGTCGAAAATTTTCATGAATCCAATACTTTCTTCTTGTAAAGATAGAAGAAAGTAATAAGAACATCTCCCTGAGCAGGTATTACTTTTGCTAAAAGCTAAAATTTAAATGGAAAATTTAAATGGAATGTTTTCCTAATTTGAATATTTATCAGAATTTTAAAATTGTTTTCTGTATCTTTCAATAAAATTCCGTGGTACTTATGAATTTCCCTATATATCTCTGTCTGTTTGGATATACCCTCCTGTCCATATGTCTTTCTACATTTATATTTAAAAAGCTAGTCGGATATACCAATCCCAAAACTTTCTTCTATCTCATTCAGGTTAAAATACACCAAAAACGTATCAACATCAATTTATATCAAGTTCAAACTGAATCTAAGTTTTTTAAAATTCCGTGCATTAGTTCTTGAGACATGACTATCGCTAAAATAGTGTAAAGTCTGAAAAATGCAGCATAGCAGCGCCACCTGTTGGGAGATTTACACCAAAACCTAATCAACAACAACTTATGTCAACGTCTAACTGAATCTGAATTTTGATGAAATTCTGTGCATTAGTTCCTGCGATATAGCTATCGTGAAAATAAAGCAAAAAGTAGCATAGCAGCGCCACCTGTTGGGATATTTACAACAAAACGTAATCAGCATTTATTTATGCTAAGGCCTAACAGAATCTGAAGTTTAATGAAATTCTGTGCATTAGTTCTTCAGATATAGCTATCGTGAAAATCGTGAAAAATGTAGTATAGCAGCGCCACCTGTTGTGTGAGTTACACCAAAGTCTGATCAGCACCAATTTACATCAGGGACTAACTGAATCTAAATTTTTTCTAAATTCCGTGCATTAGCTCTTAAGACAGAGCGCCCACAATACTTTTGTTACAAACGGGCAGACAGACTCACTGACAGAAATTTTCAAAAAACAGTCAAATCGTGTTCAGAACCTTCTAAAACGTATAAATCTTTCGAAAACCGGAAATCGGAAATTTTCTTGAAGCCCATACTTTCTTCTTGTAAAGATAGAAAAAAGTAAAAATGCCTGTGTTGTGTCTAAATTTTAATAAAAATTTAAGTAGATGTAGCTTTCAACACTTCTAACAAGTCAATGAAATGGATTACAACTTATTTTGTTACTGCAATATTGAGATTTCTTCAAAAATTGCTTAATCCTCTAAATGTCTATAAAATTTTAAGTAGATGCAACTTTGAACACTTCCAACATGTCAATGCAACACGGGTTACAACTAATTTTGTTACTGCAGTATTGAAATCTTCTTCAAAAGTAGCTTACTTTTTTTATATTTCTGTAAAACTGAATGATTTTTATAATTTTTCTATATATCTCTGTCTGTCTGGATACCCGCGTGCCTATCTGTCTTACCGCTTTTATATTTAAACAAGTGGGTAAGTGTGATCCAAGTTCGCACAAAGGGTTTCGTTTAATATTTCTTTCAAAACACTTTATCCTTTCTTTAAAAAATCCAAATAAATTTCATTTTCTAAAAAAAAAAAACTGTCTATTTTTCTCGGTTTTTCGAATATCTGAACCGGCCCGATAGCGGGTGAAGCCCACTATTATATTCTGTCATAATAATATCTGTCATGTGGACTAAATGCGATATTTAAAAAAAAATTAATTTCAAAATTAAACATGTTGTACACCTTCAAAATATTAAAATACGCGAAAAAAATTGAAGTAGGTGTAAATTTCAAACCTTGCAACAAGTCAATAACACAGGTTACCGCTTATTTTGTTACTACAATATTGAGATTTGCTTTTCAAAAATAGCTTAATCTTTAAAACCGAGAATCTAGATCTTCACATGACATATCTTTTCACTAATAAAGGTAGTTATTCTGTCTTCATTATTCACATGAGAATTAAGCTATGCGTGAAGAAACAAAATATAAATAACTTCTCAGCATTTACTACTACTCTGCTTGGATTCAGGCCAAAAGAAGTATGCTGTGTTTCTTAAGATACCAGAATTCGTTTTTAGATGACAGCCTTTGAAATTTATTCAGGCAGTTGAAAGCACATAAAAATTCATTTTGATTTTTCATTTCTAACAATTCATATCAGTCAGTCAAAAAATACTAAAATAAACTTTTTCCTGTGTGGTTATTACTTTTTCTCTGAGCTTAGATTAAATTGGAGATTAAATAAATTTTGAGAGAATTTTTTAAAAAATGCGTATTTATAGGAATTTAGAATTTTTGTTCTTTTTTTACATAATTGAAACGTATTTACGATTTCTTGTCGTCTATTGGGTATGTCTGTCTATTTGGATATCTGTATGTACATCTGTATTTTCATATTAATATTTCGAATGCAAATATTATGTTCCTGACTACACTTGAGTAAAATTGAAAAGTGGGTAAGTGTGATCGAAGATCGCCTCAAAAAAGGGTTTTCGTTTAATATTCCTTTCAAAACACTTTATCCTTTCTTTAATAAATCCAAATAAATTTCATTTAATAACCAAAAAAAAAAAAAAAAAAAAAAACTCATGTTTTTGTTTTTTTTAAAGTAAAAATTTACCGGTCTATTTTTTCGTTTTTTCGAGTATCAAAACCAGATATTCTGTCGTAATAATATCTGTCACACGGACTAAATGCGATATAAAAAAATAATTTCAAAATTAAACAAATTGTACACCTTTAAATTATTGAAATACGCGAATATTTCCATAATCGGATTTTTATCACGATTCAATATGTTGCTCAAACTCATATATTTACTATTCTCTATTACTCATATTGATACTTGCTTTGTATTATTCTCAAACATCTGAAAAATTCATTAAACTTCCAATATGATGTCAGATTTTCTTTTTAATTCTCTAATGACGTGATATTAAACTGCTCTGTGTACATACACATACTCATACTCCTTGTATTATTGAGAAATCTTTGAAAATATCCGTTTTATTACCACTATGACGTCAATCAGTTTTATTTCATATTAATCTTTTTTTCAACTGGTGAAACTTTTTATTTCATTTTCATTTTTTACGTGGAAATCATCTGATGGAAAATTAATTATTGTAGACAGAATTTCATCGTGGATTTTTAATTTTTGGCATCTGCTATAACGAAAAATGTTTAATTTTAATAGTTATAATGCTGTTAGAATTTTGGTTTTTTATCTTTATTTATTAAAATAATACGAATTGTTCAAATTTTAATATTTTGAGCTCTTTATAGCTAGTATTCAGGTATATACATAAAGTTTCAACTCTGTAAGTTACATAGTTTCTGAGAATAGCTATGTGACGGACAGACAACGGAGCGGGAGTAATAGGGTTTCGTGAGATGAACTAAACCCTAAAAATAGTCCAAGTAATTCAAAGCGCATAAAAACTCATTTTGACTTTCCATATCTAACCATTCATATCAGCCAGTCACAAAATACTAAAATAAACTTGTTCCTGTGTAGTTATTACTTTCTCTCTGAGCTTAGATTAAATTGGGGGGTTAAATAAACTTTGGAAGAAACAAAATTACCTATTCAACGAAATTCGGAAATTACTTTCAAAATTCTATTTTTTTTTACTTAGTTGAAACGTATTTATGATTTCTTTATAGTATCTCTGTCTATTTGGATATGTGTATGCACTTCTGTCTGTTTATATTAATATTTCGAATGTAAATAATAGGTTCGTGACTACACTTGAATAAAATTTGAAATCGTCCAAGTAATTCAAATAATTCAAAGTACATAAAAACTGATTTCGATTTTCTTTTCTAGCAATTTATATCGGTCGTCCACAAAATACTAAAATGGACTTTTTCCTATGGAGTTATTAATTTTTCTCTGAGCTTTGATTAAATTGTAGATAAAATAAATTTTGGGAAAAATATTTTAAAAATTGCGTATTCAATAGAATTAGAAACTGCTTTCTAATTTTTTTTTTTTTTTTTTTTACATAATGGAAACTTATTTACGATTTCTTCATTTCTTCATAGTATGTCAGTCTATTTGAATATCTGCATGCCTGCCGTTCTGTATTTTCATATTAAGAGCCTACATCAGTCACGCGAAAAAGCGCGCAAGGTAATGTCCCAGACAGCACACTCTATCTATAAGATGTCGATTTATGGTCTAAATACATCTATAACGTCCATGACATCTTTTAGCTATGCATAGCATTAAACAAATAGATGTCTATAAGCCATTTCTCATTTAGATTTCTATTAGACGTCTATGACCTGCAATAGACGTATTATATCTATCACTTTTTCGACGTCTAAAGGAAATGCTTTTTTCAACCTCCAATGGAAATACTTTTCGATTCATCCAATGGATTTGCGAATAACACGTATTATGCTCATCTTATGGAAAAAGTACTCCTACTTCAATGCAACTGCACGCATGCGGGAACGGAAAAAGTCAAAGGTCGTTTGAAGACTCTCTCGCCGCGGCTGGGGCTGTTGTTTATTTTGTATACAGCGGCAATCTTGGATGTAATTATATTGACAACTTTTGTAAAAGGTAAGTTATTCATTTCTTTATTTACTTTCCTGTGTAGTTTATATAACACTTAATTACTAAATTCTTGTATTTTACATATATACAAGATTTAGGCTTAATGTTACGATAAGTTTCATCAGTCATATATATATTGTGTTGAATAGGAAAAATACATCCGAAATATCGCTGTGTAAATTGTATAAATGCAGAAATATAATCTCACAGGTACAACGAAAGCAATAATGTAATTGTTTTTAGTAGTAATTGAGTGTTAATGAACTACATATTGTTTTGTTTATCACCATTATGAATCCTGACCCCACTGAATCCTTTGAACGCCAGTGTTAGATTATTTATGCACTAAACCATAATATTTATCAGAACTTTCGAATAATATTTAGATTTTACGATGTACATGAACGGAAAAAATAGCTATTATTTATTTTTAAATGAATTTATTTGACAAATTCAGATTTCAAAGGGTAAAAAAAAAAAGTTTTGAACATGTTTGCAACTGAAATACTTTGCCCTTAAAGGGGTTAACAGTTTCGTGTATTATTTATCATACAATTTAGAATTGCACTAAAATAACTATATATAAAATTTTGCTAAGACTAAAACTAATACTATAAATAATGTAATTCTTGTTTAAAAAATTACTTTTTTTCCCCTGTATTTATTTATAATTTAGTGTCCCTTCTAGACCAATATTTAAGGGCGCAGCATCCTGCCTGCTCTAAAATTAGCAAAATGCACCGTACCCTTTTTAAAATATCGAAATGCATCCTTAATTATATCCAGAGGTCTCTTGTTAAAATCTTCCCCAATACCAGAGTATTTCTAAATTAATGTATCCAAAAGCTTGCAAAAAATCATAGACCTTCCTTCTTTCTTTAATAAAAACAGGAGATTATTAAATAAATGTTGTACTGTTTTTGGCTATGATGTCTGACACTCACACAGTTTATTTCTTTAATCAGTTATAAAAAGGAAAATAGTTGCCAAACTTAGAAAATCCCCCAAAGTTGACTACTATGCTTGTATTTAAATTATTGGTTTGGCATGGGCTTGGAAAGCAGGTCAATCAAAAAGTCACCAAACTTCAGTGCGTGACAGTATCTCGTCTATTCCTTTTTTTTTTTTTTATCGTTACTCAACACAATAATTTTTTTTTCTTGAAGTAATGCCCATTTTCACTGAACAATGACTGTTTTCTGCTTCATTTGTGCTGTTATTATTTTCTAACAACCTGCCCTTTTCTTTCTAGAGTGAACATTGTATAACAATTAAAATTCTGATCCTATATGTATTAAATTTTACATTTTTTTCTTCATTTGTTGTCATTGTTTAACTTGCGTTCCGACACATTTTTTTTTTTTACATACCAAGTAAAAGATATATATATATTTTAATTGTGTATTATATGATATTTATGCTTGAGTATATTTTTTCAAATCACTTTGATACTAATCTTTTGGTACTTGTGTATTAACCATTAGGGATGCACCGAATATTCAGTATGTAGTATTTAGTCATACTGCTCAATATCTAAAGAAAATGCTTTTTAAAATATTTTTAAAACCCTAGATAACTTTTATTTTTAACTGTCAATAAATAAAAATATTCAGAAAAATTAAGAAATAGAATCATATTTAAATAACTTTTACATTATTTATTTGCTTATTTTTTTAAAGTAACAAGAAAATTTACTGTTATAGTGCAGGGGTCAATGCAGGTTTTTTTTTTTTTTTTTTTTTTTTTTTTTTTTTGCGGGGCCCATTTTGTGAAAAGTAAAGGTTATTTTTGTAAAATTTTATTATATTTTTGTGAAAAATAACATTTTGTAATGAAAGTCGAAATCCAGCTACTCAAATTCGATCCAAGCATTTATTAACAAACTTTTTTAAATACTTTTGCTGAAGTTTTCCTCTCTGGTGAACTTGTTTGTTTGCAAATTACACATTTTAAAAGTCAAAGAATAATAAATAATAGGGGAGACTGGTACACACTGGACCTATGGGCATAGTGGACCACCCCCCTAATATTTTGTTTATTTAAAAAATTTTAAGCTTCTCTTCTATCCTAATAGACAACAGCACTGCACTGATTATTTATAGCGTTCAGAAAATATGTTTAGCTCAGATTGAACTATTTTATCCTAATTGGTTGTTTTGATCTTCTAAAAGTAAAATTTTTCAACATTATATTTTAATTTTTTTAGTAATTAAAGGTTGTAGATAAATCCTATAAAACAGCTGTTTTGCAAAGCTAAGATACTTGTTTTTATTTAACTTTAAAGTTAATATGTTTAAAAGAAAGCTATAAACAATATTAATATGATTATTTATTGAATTTCAACATGGGGCACAGTGGTCCACAATCCACTCTGCTCATGTAATGCAGAATGTTCAAAATATTTAATAATTGCTTATTTTCTATAAAGAAATATTGTTTAAAAGAAGTTATTTAACTGTAAAATAAAGTAAACAAAGAAAAATAACAATTTATTTAACATAGTAAGAAATATTTTGTTTTGTATTTACTGCCTGTGATAAATATAACTGTAGTCTAATTGGTGATGATTCTATTCAAGTAAGATTCATGAGATGCAAATTGAATGGAAATCAGTTTATTTTTCCCAAAACTGTAGATAAATCTATTGTTGATGTCAATGATTTCATAATATTGCTCCCAGACCCGAAAGTATTTCAGGAAAATTCCAGGCTCAATCTTACTCATAAGTATTTTCAAATTTCATTTGCAAATTTTAATGTGTGCTGATTTTTTTGTACTTAAGTAATAACTTCAACTAAATTGCAATTGTTCCTGTATTAATCTGTTGTTATTTTCAAAATATAATAATAATATTTTTTTTTTCTTTTTTCAAAATGTTACTTGTAAATTTGGAACAGATGTGTTACACTGACGCTAAAATGTAAACAAAAGATTGGCAACTGTTTGGTTGGTGCGATTTCCAAGACTGCGCCAATCTACTACAGTAACTAAATACAAGCTTAATAGCCGGGTTGCCATAAAAGAAAAACAGTCCCAAAAGTTTGGCGACTTTTTTCTTTTTTGTAACCGATTAATTTTTTTTTTTTTAGCGTCAGTGTAAAGCATCTAAGCCGTAAATTTATATTACTATGTTATTTTGCGGATAAAGGGGAAATAAAAAAGAATTAGATTAATGAAAAATAGATTTATATTGCATTTCAGATAATGCCTAACAGCGGTCCACTGTGCCCCGGTGGGTGGACCAGTGTGCCCCATTTCTGGGGCACACTGGTCCAATTTACGGGTGCATATAAAAATTTTTATTTTGAAAAATGTATTGAAAACTATGTTATGAGAAAATTATGATGAATGTATAAAGTATAGGTGCAGATTCCCAACATTTGGAAGGAGTCACTGGCTCCTAAACCCCAAAAATCCAGTGGCCACAATTGTAAAACAAATGCATAAAAACAATAGTGTTTATATAGGGTAAAAAACTAAAAAAAAAATAATAATTAATTCAAAGTGTAATTTATTTAATATAAACACGTGTACAACAAAATTTGAATATTAATTAAATCTTAAATCATGTACAGTCAGAAGATAAGTTGGGCAAGATACGGTTTAAAAAACAATATGTAGATAAGCTAAGCAATCATGATAGCGGGGAATATCAGAAAAACAATATTTCTTATTTTGATTTTGCCAGACAAAAGTACATATGAAAGAAAATCTGAATTTGTGAGAATATTTTGCACTATAAAAATAAAAACACACTTCAAACATTTGTTTATATATATATATATATATATATATATATATATATATATATATATATATATATATATTTAAATCACAGTCTATGTAAAATAAAATTATCAGATGTTACGAATAACATTGCTATTCGAATATATTTAATAGTTTGCTGTGTTAAACAGATCATTCTGAAATGTTATTAAAAGATAACAATAATGTGTGTGTTTTGGTCTTAATCTTAAAAAAAAAATATCAACATTTCACGATGGGGACTGGGAATACCAGAAATGGATTACACTTTTAAATCACATGGCGACTTAAACACCGAAAGTTAGTGGCCACAGCAAAAAATTTAGTCGCCACGTGGCGACTGGCAGCCGTGAATCTGCACCTATAGTATAAAGGTATAAGGAATATTCAAAAATATTTTCATGCAGGGATGCACCCGGTTTGTCCGTTAAAGAGAAAAAAAATTTAACTGAAAAAGTAGTCCACTGTGTACCAGTCTCCCCTAAATAGTAAGTTTTTATGAAAGGGGGAAATTTTGTTAAAAGGAATTTTGTGAAGGGGCCCATTTTATCAAATTCATTTTTGTGAAGGGTCCCATTTTATTAAATTGATTTTTGTGAAGGGGCCCTAAATAGGCTCCAAATTTTGTCTGGATCGACCCTTGTAGTGTTTTCCCAAGGCGTTTTCAAGAGGGTGCAGCGCCCTGCCTGATTTTTTTTTATAGTTGTAAATGCGCTCTGCCCATTTTTATATAGCTGGAAAAGTGCCCTGATTATTTTGGGTTTGCAAAAATTTACTGTCGCGAATTTCACCAAAAGGTTGCGGGAAAATATCGCACAAAAATTTCCCAATATTTGTACTCGTTGGCAGAAAATTATAAATTTTGTTAAGCTATTGCAGGTAAATAGCAAAATTTGCAGATGAGTCGTGAAAACAATCATGAAATTTGACCACAATCGCATGTAAAAAAAAAGAAAAGAAACATGCAAGTTTCACCTGTAAGGTGCGTGAAAAAAAATTGGGAAATTCGCTTATTTGTCACCAAGAAAAGGCAAAATTTGTCAATTAGTAGCAGAAAAAATCACAAATTTCTTCAATCGATTGCAGGAAAGCAATCATGAAATTCGTCAGTTGGTTACAGTAAATAAACATGAAATTCGTCTATGTCACATGTAAAAAAAAAAAAAAAAAAAAAAAAAAAGAAACATGTGAGTTTCACCTCTAAGGTGCAGAAAAAAAATGAGAAATTCGTTTATCGGTCGCCAAAAGAAAGCAAAATTTGTCAATTGGCAGCAGGAAAATATCACAAATTTCTTCAATGGATTGCAGGAAAACAATCGCGAAATTTGTCAGTTGGTTACAGTTACAGGAAATAAATGTGAAATTCATCAATAGTCACGTGTAAAAAAAAAAAAAAAAAAGAAACATGTGAGTTTCACCTGTAAGGTGTGGGAAAAAAATTGAGAAATTCGCTTATCGGTCGCCAAAAAAAAGCAAAATTTGTCAATTGGTAGCAGGAAAATATCACAAATTTCTTCAATCAATCGCAGGAAAACATTTTCGAAATTCATCAGTTGGTTACAAGAAATAAACGTGAAATTCTTCAATATGTCGTGTGTGAAAAAAAAAAAAAACAGAAAAGAAAGAAAGAAACATGCCGGTTTCATTTGTAAGGTGCAGAAAAAATTTGAGAAATTCGTTTATCGGTCGCCAAAAAAAAAGCAAAATTTGTCAATTGGTAGGAGGAAAATAATCACGAAATTTGTCAGTTGGTTACAGGAAGTAAACGTGAAATTCGTCAATTTGTCGCCAGGAAAAAACTGCTCAATTCGCCAATAGGATGCTGGTAAATATCGCAAAATTAAGTTAAAATTTGCACGTATCAGTAATATTTTACTAAATATTAATTATTGATATACAGTAAAAGACTTTTTAAACATTGCATGTAATGTTGTACTGTTTCATGTAATATGTGTGATATTTAATGTAAAATTTTACATATCAATGTAGCATTTGAGGTTTTTGACTCAAAAATTTAAATAAAAGAATAAATTTGTAATTTCGGCATACTTCAGGTCTCACAAATCTGAAAAATCGGAGTGAAAGGAAGAGCAAAAAAATCAAAACAGTACTGAAGGGACTCAGAAGGTATTAAAACTAAACTATTCAAGACAGCCATACTCAACAAGCGGGCATGTGGCCTGGCGACCTTTTATGTGCGATCCGAGACCTCAGAGAAAGAATCTACTAGAGAGTACATTCCTTTGTTATATTGTTGAAAAGCCAGTCCCAGGATCAGCTCGGATTTGGCACTTTAGAAACTGTCTGTTTTGGCGGTGATCGCTTTCTTGGCAACTTCGATTTCATTCTCGCAATAAAAATAAACGTAAATAAACCAAACTGTTGCTCCTTCTAGGATTTAATCTCAGAGGAAGGATAGAAATAAGTTATGAGAGTCCCACCCCTGATGAAAAAAGGATTGTTTAATCTTCTGGATGGATTTCCTTTTTCTGTTTTTGCTGCTGTATTTTATTTTAATGTTATAAAATGGCTTTGTCCTTGTAATAAATGTTACTTAAATTATATTTTTGAAGTGAATACTTCTTTAGGCGTGTTGGGCATTTTTTGAGATGGGAAAAAACGGGGGGCATTTGCTATAGAAATCTATATATTTACATTACTATACAAGTATGTGTTGCGGCCCACCTAACGTTGCAAATATACGTTTGCGGCCCGCGGTAATAAAAGGATGAGTATGGCTGATTCAAGATGTTTAGCATGCATAATAATTTTTTTTTTAAAAGAAATTTCTTATTGATTAAAATTTAATAACTCAAACTGATTTAAAATTTGAGATTTCTTGAGTTTGACATCCTTGGATCTTTGCGAATAATTATTCCAAAAAAAAAAAAAGAAAAACCCATAATTAATCATTTTGAGAAAAGTTGGTGGGAAATATAAACACAGTCACATTTTAACTATAATAGATGTTGGCTGAATACTAATGAAACTTTCTTTGAATCTTTTTAGACTCCCAGTTGAAACACACCATCACAAACATTTGAAGACAGGAAGACTTGCATGAATATTTGGTTAGTATATTTTTTATTAAAAAATGCCTTGTTTTTTAGAATAATTAGTTTGTTGTGAGATTGCAAAATTTACACTAGATTGCATTATGAAATTCTAGATTAATTTTAAATATCAGATCTTATGTTTTTACTCAAATTTTTTGGAGCAGAGTGGGAAGAGAGATATAAATGGCAATTTATTTACTAATGTATAATTTATAAATCTTAGAAGTTTATACTTTGGAAAATAACAGTACAAGACCTAATTTTTTTTAACATAATATTTAATGTATAATGTAACACTTCAAAAATATTTTTTTTCTCTTAAGGTCCAAATCCAAACGGCTCACTTTGACTTATTTTTTTTAATTCTTTTTTTGTTCAGAAACGCATGAAATTTACAGGTATTCTTATTCAGAAATTTTGTAATTGAAAGACGTTTTCCATTTTTCAAATTTCCAATGCTGCAGCACAAAAAAGGTCAGAAACATGTCATCACATGACACAAATCACTTATAACTCGATAAGTGATTTATTGATAAAAAAAAAAAAAAATGGAAAACTCATTTAGATTCCAAATCCCTTCCATGATCAGACCTGCCAATTTTATGCTTTTGTGTTTAAAAATGAGTCAGAAAGTTTCGTGTTGTTGAGCAGATCATTTGAGAACCAAGAGTAAAAAAAAAAAAAAAAAAAAAAAAAAAAAAACAGAAAAAAAAGTTATATACATGAATTTCTGAGTTTTAAAAAATAAAGATAAAACGGACTTGTTTTTTTATGTATTTCTTAATCCGTAACTATGGTGTAGCAGGAGAAGCTGCTAAAGTTAAGATTATTAACTTTAAAGGATTTTGTAAATTTTTAAACATAGAAAAAAACAAACATTTAAAGTTCATCATGTCGTATCTTCAAAACATGTATAAGCATGAGATTTCTATATTTTGCATGTATTTTTGTTTCTGTACTTTCGTATTAACTGCATGCCAGCATTTTGCTAAGCGTTTCACTCATTTATTTGTGAAATCATGTATATGTATTAATTATGTATCATCGATGTATTCATATGTATGTGTGATGTAGTGGAAAGTTCTGTAATTTGGTTTGCAACCAATTGATGTATTTTAATAAGTGCAACTTGGCACCATTAAGGCTGTTCTCAAATCCAAACAGGCTACTTTATGACACATTTTTTAATTCATTTTTGCTTACAAATGCATGAAATTGGTAGGTGTTTTTATTCAGAAACTATGTAATCTAAACACGATTTCAATTTTTTAGTAAAGGCAGATCTTTTACAAAAGATTGTCAAAGTCGGCATTTTCAACCAAATTACCAAGGTGGTTGGCAGTAAAGTGCGAAAAAGTGTCACTACATGACCGGAAGCACTTATAACTTGATAAGCAGGGTTGCAAAAAAGCCGGCTAAAATTAATAAAAGCCAGGCCAGCGGCTTTTATTGGTTTTAACCGGCTTTTTTTTGGCCAAAATTGGCCTTTTTTGGTCAAAATTGGCTTTTATACGTTGAAGCAATTTATTTATAAACTGTAGATTTTTAAGTATTTTTTAACTAATTTAAAAGACATTTTATTGAGTTAGGATTTAATAAATAACTTAATTTCTCAATAATGAAGACATTAATATTGGAATAACACATAGCAGACTGGTGATTTGAGTCAGAATTGTAAATATGTTACCTAAATTTTAACAAGGCATACTTAGTTCTTAACTATTGCTATATTTTTAAAATAAAAGCTTTTTTTTATTATGATTAATTTAATTTACACTTTTTTTTTCAGTTTTACTTCTTTAAATAATTAAATAGGACAACAGTTGTTTAATTACATATTTTATTACTCAACTAATTTTAAAGGCTATTAACCCACTAGTAGAAATAATGCAACATGACAGTGGGCATTGCAGATTTTTGAAGATTAATCTAATAGCTTAAAAAATACTGTACTTAAAAAAAAAAAAAAAAAAAAAAAAAAAAAAAAAAAAAAAAAAGCAAAATTTTACTTTGTCATTGGATTACTGTTATCTTCTTACTGTATTTTCTTTGTAATTGAAAATTTTGCTTATTTAATGGGTTACTATTATTTCTTGTGATAGTAGACATTGTTGCGTCATAGATATATTTTGTTTTGCTGTAGATTGATACACACACAAATTAGTTACTGGGGCTATTGATAGGCAAGTTTTAATATTTCTCATATCTTTAAAATCATACATACAACAATTTAATAAAATTACCATTTTCCACTGTTAAAAACAGTAATATGAATAACATTTGCTTTTCATTTCAACAAATTTTATTTATTTATTTTTTTAACTGTTCTCTCTTTTTTATACACTTACATCTACTAAAATCTCCTCAAATATTATATATTCATCCTAATTCCTCTTTCAACGTTGATCATTCCATAATTTAATCTCATCCTATGGACTTATCTGGCATGAGTTTTATAATTGTTTAGTAAAAAAAAACATATTGAAATATATTTTTATAAGACATTAGAATACTGATTACTAACTAAATATGGATGCTCTCAAGTATTATATATGCTAATTTCATTTATTAATAATATAAATTATTAAGTTTTAATCCACAACAATTTTAAAAGTAAAAAGCAGTATATGTAAGAATTTTTCATTTTTGATGGTGATGTTTTGTTATTGTTTAATTAAATATAATCTTTAAAATGAACTGATTTAGTAGTTATTTCGTTATTTAAAATAATAATTGTGTTCTTAAACTGCTGCACCATGATATTAAAAGAGAAAATGCATTGAAAAAATGTTATGTTGCATAGTTAAGTGCAATACATCAATTTCAACTGACGTTATATTCACCAGCCGAGAAGGATAATTAAGAAAAATAATGTAAATAAATGAATATCCAAGATTTTTTTTTTCTATTTTCATTTATATTGTAATTTTTTTGTGTTTAAATTACTGATAGTTGACACTTAGGTGAGTGGGGCTTTTCCATATTTTTTTATTGTATTTATTTTGATATTCCAATGGCAACATTCTTCCATTTGTTTATTTGGCATTACTGTTTGGTGATAATTAATTTTTCTTGAAAAGTGGTCGACGGGATAATGGAAAAATCATTTGATTCCAAATCTTCCATAGTCAAGAGTCTGTGCTAGTCACATGGGCTAATGTTAATCCTATGGGAGTGTTAGTTTGAAATTTCTTGTTTGCATTTCAATATTTGTTTGTTATCTTGTTTGTATTTCAATATACAATGGTTCCGTTTTTATTTTTTAAGTACGTAACCCTAAAAATTAAGAATAACAATAGCGAAGGACATAATGAATGATTGTTATTCAAATGAATCATCCCGGCATACACAAAAGCATTGCTGTTTACTTTCTTGCTATTTTTGATCAATTAAAACCAGAACTTTTGTAAAACAAAAAGAATTTTAAGAGCCTTGACAACTATGCTTTTGTGCATGCCTGAATGATTCATTCAAATATCAAAATCATTCATTATGCCCATCACTAGAAATCACATGCAAAAAATTGAGGAGGGGGGGCTTACAATTGCTTCATTGAAGATTAATTCAGTTTTCATATAACAAAATGTCATTTTGTGTGATTCGTAAAATGTTATGTAGTAAAACAGTGTTATTATTTTATTATAGGTGCTGCTCGAAGAAATCAGCTCTTACTATTGCAGTGATAATGGAGTAGAATAAGAATTTTGTCCTGTTCCAAAGATTTTTTTTTCAAATAAAATAAAGTCCTTCTTTTTTTTTTCCTTTTTCTGTTATAGTTATATTCTGTACCACCTAGTACTGTCACCTAGTTACTAATATTGCTGATAAGGAAAAAAAAGACTTACATTTTTATTAAAACTTTTATTGAGTAGTAGAGCTGACATGTTTAAAAAATGATATGATAATGAGAAAGCATGCAATAATTTTTAGCATTAATAATCATGTTGCAATATTTAAAACTTAAAATTTTTCTTGTTTTTCTAAAAATACAAAATTGAGGTAGCAGTCAATTTGTAAATTTCCCTTTGTATCTGAAGCTCACAGAATTGAAATAAGTTTTTGATGTAGGCAGACATTGACTAAAAAATAATTCTGAGTGGTTCTTTCATACAGTGAGTTAATTGGAGTAATATTTTTGTACTGATAAAAAAAAAATTTAAAATTAGTTCAATATGCAAAATAGATTTTAAAACATTTGTCTAATAATTTTATCAAAATAAACAGAATAAGAAATTTATTAATTTGTGTTAACAACTTTGTGACGAGCGTCCCACACATAATTTTGAATCTGATTACTAGTATTTACAAATGGAATCCTTTGCCTAATTTAATTGAAGAAATTATATGATAAAATAAAGAAAAAAATATTCTAAAATATTGGTATGAAAAATTAAAGATTTTATGCATGATGTGTAATGTATGTGTGACATTTATCACAAAGATTTCTTTTTTATCCAAGAAAAATTTATCTACCAAAAGTCTTTATCCTCTGCAAGAAAGATTTGTTAAATTTAAATAATATGGGAGAAATAACAAATCTATTAGCCTCTTGTTGCAAAATACTGGAGGATTTAGAAATTTCTCACAAGATAAAATTATCAAACTGATTTTAAATACCATATTTACTTGTGTATAATGTGTACCATGTTATTTTAACTTAAAAAAAAAAAAAAAAAAAAAAAAAAAAAAAAAAAAAAAAATCTGTAGAAATCATGATTTACAATCTTTTCTCAAATCTAAATTACTTTTGTATGTGCTCATAGATATTTTGCTCTCTTATTAAAATATCATAAAATAAAGTTTCTGCAATATGTATATATACTTTGTGAAAATGTGTATGGTTTGATGTATACAATTAGAAATATTCAGTGTATCATGTATGTGTATACTGGATTTTAGACCTGAAATTTTTGTAAAAATGTGTGCATTATGCAGGAGTAAATATCGTAGATTTTTTAATTTAGCTATGAGATTTTAGTGAATTACAGCAGACATATTTCATTCGAAATATTAAAAAAAATTAGTCGATGCTTTGATAAAAATATTCCAATATAAATATGGCAACAGTTCCCAAAGCAGAATATGCTTAAGAGTGCGACATACATCGCAGAGCAATGAACTTCTCTGCAGAACATTTCAAATTCTCATTTTCAACACAATTCACTATTCATTCATTTGAAAAAGCACTAAATTTGTCTGTCAATCACCAGAAAAACTTCATCAATCGTTCGTTGAAAAAGATTGTGAAATTCATTAATTGGTCGCAGGAAAAGCTCACACAATTTGTCAGTCGATCATGGGGAAAAATCGTGAAGTTCTTCAGCTGCTGCAGTTTAAAAAAAAAAACATGAATTTCGTCAGTGGATCATCGGAAAAAAATCTGAAATTCACCGGTCAGTCACATAAAAACCCGGCAACTTTTACTTTACCAATCGGTCGCAAAAAAGTGACAAAATTTGCCATCCTGTAGAAAGAAGATATTGCAAAATTCACCTATCAGTCGCGGGTCAAAAAATGTGAAATACGTTTATCAACCGAATGATTTTTGATTGAAATTTCATGTTTTTTGCCAAGAAAAAGCGCAAAAATTTCTCAATCGGTTGTGGGTAAAAACCATGAAATTTGTCAGTAAATCGTCGAGAAAAATGGGAAATTCGTCAATCAGTAGCGAAAAAAAAAAAAACACAATTTTCTCCAATTGATCACAAGAAAAAACTGCAAAATTTTCCAATCGGCAGAAAGAAAATATTGCAAAATTTGGCTATCAGTTACAGCTGAAAAAAAAACCCACTAAATTAGTTGATCAGTTTTGGGAAATCCCTCAATTTTTTTCAATCAATTCCAAGATAAAGCGACAAAATTTTCCAATTGATAAAAAGAAAATAATGCAAAATTCGCCTATCAGTCGCAGGTTAAAAAACTTAATCGGTGGATTGTCAGAAAAAAAAAATCACAAAATTCGTCAATCAGTCTTGTAAAAACCCACAATTTTTTCCATTTTGTCTCAAGAAAATTCACAACATTTATCGATCAATAAAGAAAATATCGCAAAAGTTAACAATCAGTTGTGGATTAAAAAAATAAATCGAGACATTCGGATATTAGTCGCTTGAATAAAAAAAAAAAAATGAAATTTTTGCCCATTGGTCCTAAGAAAGAGCTGAACAAATTTGGCAGTCAGTGAAAAGAAAATATCAAAAATATTTAAAATTCGCCAATCAGTCGCGGATAAAAAAAATGCGAAATTCATCAGTGAAGTGTTGGAAAATATCTCGCAATTCTCGAATTAGTCGTGGGAAAAAAATTGCGGAGTTCGATGATTGGTTCTGAGAAAAAAAAAATGTGAAATTCGCCAGTTACCAGAGAGAAAAATCTCAAAAATATTGCAAAAATCGTCTATTACGAGGGGAAAAAAAAGCGAAATTCGTCATTCGATCGGAGTAAAATTGTGAAATTCGTCATTTCTTTGGTTTTTGGGTGTGTTAGCATTTTACGAAATGTCTTTAGCATTTCTATACAAGATGAAATCGCACTCCTACATATACAAGAAAATCTCTCTGTGTTTTATTTTTTTATTCCCACAGAACATTTGTGATCAGTTGAAGGTTCGTTGCAGAACATTGCAAAATATTCGTTTTTGGGGGGGGGAATAATATACTGATATTATTGGAATGAAACATTTAGTATTTTTATCTACAGTTGTCTTTACCAAAATTATTAAGCACCCTCGTATTTTTATCATAACTTATTTCAAAGTGTTAGCAGGCCCATGCTGGATGTCTTGAAAGGGCGGTGGACAGAGGGTTATGTTGGCACTTTCATATTAAATCATGTGCCATCATTAAGGGTGGTTCAGGCAGAGGGTGCAAGGGCACGTATTCCTAAGTGCCAGCAGGGCCCTGAATATTAGTCGTAGTGTCTGATGTTTAGTAATAGTATTCAAGTAATAGATATCGCATTTATATAAAAAAAATGTTTAATTAAGAAAGAAAATATAATAGTTTATAAAAATTCAATGGTGGTGTATTTTGTACATCAGTGGAGACTTACTGATAAAAATAATGAAAAAGTAGAACAAATTTTGAACTTCAACATTGAAGGATGTTTAGGAAGAGAGTAAATGAAGCGCAAGTGTTCAACACACAATTATTTTAGAATTCACAACTGCTGTCTGTGTCTTTAATGGTTAAGTTATTACAATTAAAATGACAGCAAACTAACAACTCGACTTTTAATTAAACATTTTGCTTTAAAAAAATGAGTTTTTTAAAAAACTAAACTGCTTTGTTTTTCAGTAAGTTTCAGTAACTCTTACCGGAAAAGCCAAAGTATATAAATCACTTATCTTCATCAATGAAAATATTTCCTAAAACTTGTATCATTTTTATTAACAGATATTAAAAGTTAAAATAATAAAAGTAACATATAAATTTAAAGTATATTTTAAAAATAAGATTTCTCTATTTTCATTGTTGAAGACAAATTCCTTTATATTTTAACATTTTCTGCAAGAATTATTCTAATTTTCATATAGATATACTTAAGACATGCAAGGAAACAATGTCATTTCATTGGAAATACAGTCTTGGCTAAAAGTATTCAGCACCCCCATATTTTTAATATATTTGTAAAAGTAATAGTTATATACAAATATTTAACTGCATATCATTTAGGAATTTTCTTTTTAAGTTTATGGTTTGTAAAAAAAAAAAAAAAAAAAAAGACAGTAAACAAGCAACTCGTCATTTAATGAAGTCATTTTCTTTAAACACCTACTTTTTTAAAACTATAAATTACTTTGTTTTCTGGAAGTTTCATTGTTATGTAATAAGTTAACAGATCATCATGGAAATTGAAATATTTCTTGCCTGAAATGCCAAGATCTCTTCAGCAGCATAAATATTTCTTAAAATTTATTTTTGTTATTAACACATGTTAAAAAATAAAATAATAAAAATTACATATAAATGTATTTTTTTTTTTTACATAAGCTTTCTTTATTTTCGTTTTTGAAGACTAAGTTCATTTTGTCTTTTCTTACAATAATTATTTTCTTGATTATTTATTAACTGGCTTAACAGAACAACAAAATTTAATTTAAAAAAAAGTTTTTTAAAGAAAATAGCTTCATTAAAAGATGAGTTATGCGTTTGCTATCTTTGAAAAAAAAAATAAAAAACTTATTTTTTAAAGAAAATTCTTAATTGTATACAATTTAATATTTGTATCCATCTATTATTTTTACCAAATATATTATAAATATGGGGGGTGCTCAATACTTTTTCCCTAAGGCTGTATTTCTGATGAAATTTCTTGGATATCTTAAGTATATCTATAAGAAGTACTGAGTATCAATAAATAGACATGCATTAGACGTCTTATAAATGCATATCAGATGTCCCTGGATATCTACAATCCAAGTCTTAAGCACGGCTATAAGACATACTGCATGTCGAAAAGTGATCTATGCTTGGATGTCTTATAGACGTGGTCTCATAGACTACCTGGATATCTTGGACGTCTAATAGAACTCAGAGAGATCACACATAACATCTCCATAAGAGGTGAAAAGGGTGTATCATGGATATTTGTAGACTTCTTATAGATGTGTCGGTTTTCTTGGGTTTACAGCTTGTAGATGTCTTATAGATGGGCGTGTGCTGTTTGGGGTTAAGTCTATGGGAAGGTTCTTGCGCGATTTCTCGCTCGCATTTTAATATTTTTAAGTAATTTTTTTGCATCGAATAGCTGACGTCGATCTCTAACTTTGTTAGTTTTCACTTTTTCGATTTGGGTTCTAGTTTTTTTATATAAGGGTACTTTCACTTTCAGAACCGGTTTAAACCGGTTCCAAAATTGAAAGTTTCCTCTTATAAAAAAACTGTAACCAAAATCAAAAAAGTAAAAACTAACAACGTTGGAGATCGACCTCAGCTATTCGATGCAAAAAAATCACTTAAAAATATTAAAATGCGAGCGAGAAATCGCGCAAGAACCTTCCCATAGACTTAACATTAGCTTGAGCGTTTCTTCGCGTGAACTGCTCTTTTTCTGAAACTTTCTGACACATTTTCTAGCAAATTTTTAAACGCGAAGGCGTAAAATTTGCAGGCCAGACTATTGAAGCGATATAGAATCGAAATGAGTTTTCCTCTTTTTATAAATAAATTGCTTATCGAATTATAAGTGATTCGTGTCACCTGACAACAAGTTTTATCCTTTCAGAAATTTGATTTAAAACACCGGCTTTGACAGTATTTTCTGAAAAATCTTCTACTTTTACAAAAAAAAAAAAAAAAAAAAAAAAAAAAAAGAAAATTGGAAAACGTCTTTTGATTACAAAGTTTCTGAGTATAAACACCTGCCAATTTCAAGCGTTTCCGAACAAAAATCAATTAAAAAATATGCATAACGTAGCCAGTTTGGATTTGAGAACAGCCTTAAGTAACGTCCGTTTTTGAAAACAGGCAATGCAACAGGTCAATATTTATTTTCCTAACACAATATCTGTAATGTTGTAAAAAATACCTTTTTTTCTTTAAACCGAGACTCTTTATATGATGTGTCTTTTGAAGAATAAAGGTGCTTTTTCAATCTGCAAAATTTGTATGAAAAATAAATTATGCATGAAGTAAAATATTACAAGTAACTTATCTTCCTGTATTACTTTCTCAGTTTGGATTCAGTCCAAAAGAAGAGTGTCATATTGTTATAATGCAAGAAATCATTTTTCGATAAGAACCTTTAAAATTTATTCAGCCAGTTGAAAGCACACAAAATCAAATTTTGACTTTAAAAAAAATCATATTAGTCAACCGTCAAATACTAAGAAGTCTACCATGGGACGTTATTACGTCGATTAAAATTGATACATTTTTGGAGGAATGTTTTTTTTTTCAAATTGAATTTTCATCAGACTTTGAAAACTGCTTTATGAATTTTAATAAAATGAAATAGTAGCTATGATTTATTTATATCTATCTGTCTCTCTTTTTAAAATCTGCGTAACCCTCCCTCTTTCCATGCACATATTTTGAAAAAAAAATATTGCGATCCTGTTTAAATTTGAATAAAAATTTAAAGGCGACAAATAATTTCCGTTTATACCCAATGCATCAGGTGCTACTAGGAGCCAAAAAAATAGTTATTTTGTGTTGTCTGTGAAAATCCAGTAAAAATATTACAAATAAAAGATTTTACAATAAGAATAATTTCCTATAAAATCAATTTAAATTGGCATCATATAAGAAGAACAGAAGAATATCATAAAAATTCATGCATTAAAGAAAAAGACGTTTTTTTAATGCATTTCATATCTAGTTATTAGGGTAGACCGGGGCACATTTACGCTGATTTTTTTCAATGAATTTTCTAATTTTTATGTTTTACCTTAGGAAATTTTAGACATTGTGGTTTTATAAAGCAGTTAAAAAAGTCAAAATTTGTGTATTCAGTTGTTGCTCTATTTGTGTTTTTAACCGTAAAAAAAATTTCTTTTAGGTCCAAGTCATTTGCGTAAACTTGCCCCGGGAACGGGTACGTTTATGCATATTCTAAGTGATACTAAAGAGTAAGTGAACTAAATATTTAATCAAATTGAGATGTTTTATTTATAACTTAAAACACTGTTTAAAAACAAAAAAAAATTAAAGAGAATTAATTAAAGAACATTTTATAGGCTAAACTGAAAACGAAGTTAAAAACAGAAACTATTTAGTCATCTTCATCATCACTGTTACAGTTTTTACAAACAAAAAATAAAGTATTTCCTTTTGCACACTTGTCATGGAACCACCTTTTGCATCTAAGGCATTGAACCCAGTCTTGTCCTTTTTTGGAAGTAATCACAGTAAGAACGTGCGTAAAGGTGTCCTGATGTCAATGCGTAAACGTGCCCCGACGCCATGTTTGGATTTATTTTTAACGTGCAACGAAAATTAATAGCATTTCTGTTCATACAAATACAGTTCTCAAAAAAGGATAAAATTCTGCTAATGTTCATATATTTGGTTATCCTTAACTAAATATTATTAGTTCACAATAAGTTTCAATAAGTTCAACACCAAATTTACTCACCTTGAAAGAAAACAGGTTATCCTTTCCGCATGCAATACCGAAGGTCGACTGACGCTCAAAAACTTGTGAGAATACCTGCTAGGGAGCAGCATGGTTGGTGGGGACATAGTTATGACTGGTGGGGAGCCAGTTATAACTCGTTTTGGAAAAAGTGCACTACATAAACGTGCCCCGGTCTACCCTACACTTCTTAAAAATAATATCATGTTCAGCAAGAACATTCTACAGACATTTTCATGAACTTTTGATGTACTGGATTAACAATCATATTGTCAACATCGTTGATATTTTCGTTGATATTGCATTTTATGATAGGAATGATACGTGAACGAAAATTTATAAAGTATTATTGGAAAATAAAAAATATGCAGCACGGAACAAAAAGTATCAATATTTTCGTGTTTTATGTGTTACGTTCTGTGTTTTGTTTTTCATAACTATACTTTTTTTTATATGCAATAATTCCTGACGAATACTGTTATTGAAACTGAAATCTCTTTCCAAATAGTAATCTTTGTTGTAATTTTGTTGTAATTTTTACATTTAACTGAGGTGAAGATTACTTTTAGGAATAAAGGGTGAGAATGAACATTCGCACTTTGAGGAGCAATAGGATTCCCGCTGTTAATACTATAAACAAATATGTCAGTATACAGATAATTTAATGAAAAATATAATGTAATGATGCTATTGCAATTGTTATTATTTTATTAAAAGCTATAACAATTTAAAAAAGAGTATGACAAATTGGTAAGTGTGATCGAAGATCGCTCGAAGGGTTTCGTTTAATATTCTTTTTAAAACACTTTATTCTTTAATTAATAAATACAATTCATTAATTTCCATACATTAAATTCATTTCCTTTATCAATACACTTTATCAATAAGAACATAGATGGCAGCACCAATAAATTTAATATTAAAAGTATTACAAGAGGAAGCTATTTTTTAATAAAAAAATTTTCAAGAATTGCTTTTCAGACAATTGTAACAGCATATGTTCTGGGAATAAGCATGTGAAAACACATCTAAAATATTACATTATATAATTTAATTTTTGAATGATAAAATAAAAATTACTTCAATAGGAAAAAGTTTAATAAATTAAAAGTGAGACGGCAGCACTATTCACAAAAGAGACGAAATTATTTACATAAATTCAAAATTCAGTAATTTCAAAAATTTAGTGGAGGTTTAAATAAGATTTAAAATGTCTAAAAGCAAAAAGAAATATTTCAAAGAAATTTAAAATGCAGAAATGTATAAAAATTTAGCCAATGTTCGAGCAAAATTTAAAGTTTTGAATTCTCTCAGAAAAAATGTTCAAACGAAATTTGAAATTGCAAAATTTCGAAAATTTAGCAGAAGATTAAACAAAATTTTAAATTTCTCAATTTCTCAAACAAAAAGAATTTTTGAATTAAAAACAATAACTGATAAAATTTTTTGAACAACTTTTGGCTTTAAAATATGGCAAAAAAAAAAAAAAAAAAATCTGTAAAATTAAATTTGTTAGATAATGAAATCTATTCCGTGGAAAATATTTCAAACTGAGACTCCAAACTTCGATCCAGGAAACCTTTTGAACATCAGACAAACACGCTACCACGGAGCCACCTAACCCGCGCGAAAAAGACTGAAATTAAGGCTCTGTTTTAAAATCTGGTCGAATGTCATTTTTTGTAAGAAATGGCCGGAAGTCATTAAATAAATTCATTTAATTAAAATAATATGACTTTTTAAAAATCTTATGACTTGTCGTGTAATCTAATGTATTCAGCTATAAGTATAAATTTCAAGTTTCTAACTTATACAGTTTCTGAGGAAAAAATTCTGTGACTGATAGACAAACAGAGGAGTGAGACGAAGAGTTAGAGGAGTGAATATTTCGTCAGATTAACGAAACCGAGGCTAACGAAAAAGACAGGCTACCGCGGTGCATTCCACTTATCTTTTTTTACAGACCGCTAGAGTGACGTAATGCTCTTTTCGTACACCTGCATTGTTGCATTCGAGCATCACGTGACTCCGGCGGTCTGTAAAAAAAGATACGCGTAAAGCACCGCGGTAGCCTTTCTTTTTCGTTAGCCTCGAACGAAACACTAAAAATAAAGCGAAACTTGATTAGATTGATGTGAAAAGTAACTCTGCATATGTTTTTGTTGATGTATTGTGTTGTAACGTTTAGAAATCCATATAGAAGTGCCGCAAAAAATTACCCTTACGATATTTAGATCGTTTAACAAAATAACTTATAAAATAATTTATCCTTTTAATTCACTTTACTTTACACGTCTTTCGAATAATAAAGAAAAATATAAAGTCTTCGAAAGCTGTGTAAACTTTAAGTATTGTGAGAAAAAAAAATCTCTTATGTCAGCCTCCTTTCTATTGGGATTTAAGCTAAAAATTCGTGACATACTTCTGCAGACGTTAAAAATTTCATTTTGTGTTAAGAATTTTAAAAAGCTCACCTTAGACCAGACGAATAATTCATCTTCGACCAGACAAAAAACTATTAAAAGGACGGGTTATTTATGTCGTTATTACTTTAATTTCTGACTGTGCTTTTAAGCCACACGAAGCAATATTGAAGAAAGATTTATTTGTGTGGATATCAAATTTATACAAGCAATCATCCCTTTAATATTTGATGTGTTTGTTTGAATTAAAAAGAAAAATATTAAGTCATCAAAACTTGTTTAAACTAGAAATATTTCATGAACAAGTAATATAAAAAAAAAAAGTCAATTCCTACTTTTTAATCATAAATATATAAAATAAACCCGTGCAGCATTAATGTCCCACGTTATCTTTATTGGACATTTTTTTTATAATCTTCGTTGCGGTATTTTATTTTTGTGGCATCACTAATTTGACGAAAATCTTTCATTTCATTTATGAAAACAATGGAAGAAATTTTTGTCTCCCATATAAAACTATAATTAATTAATTAAATTTAATTAATGAATTAAAAACTGTATTAAAATCAAGTGTCATCCTTTACAAGTTTAAAAAAATTTATTTGAACTTGAGTGGATGAATAGAAAATATTTTATTAACGAGTCTTTATTTTATGTGTCTTTTGAATGAATGAACAAGATATATAAATATAGAGAGAGTGTGAGCTAATAGTAGGAACTGAAAAAAAAAGTTTTCATTTAAACATTTCTCTATTCAGATCAAAGTGGGAAAAAAAAAAAAAAAAAAAAAAAAACAGTGTTATATTTTTAAAGACGAAAAAATTTCATTTTTAGCTAACAAGTTTTAAGATTTGCAGCATACGTGCCTAGCTACTTTGTTATGAAGCTAGTCTAGGGTCAAATGGATTGTTGAATTTTATGTGTGTTCATGTTGTCCTGATTCTAACATTTGTGCGCGAATGAGCCACCTATTCTGTCACCCTTTAACTCTCGCAAAGTATGGTCCACCAAAGTACGGTCAAATTTCCGCAGATAGCAGCGGAAATCTGGTTTTCACGGTTACTTTGATCAATGATATGATAATGGACATTCCCCACGAGTGCCATGGTCACGCCTCTGCAGGTATATACGTTTAGATAAAAGACTGTTTATTACAGATGAGGGAAGCAGAATTCAATATTCTTAACGCCAATTGGTGTATATTTTCATATAGTCCGCATCTGACGTGACATGGGTAAAGTTCATTAAGTGTCTGTGATCATCTAGCTGGTATAAATACGGTAGTAGAAGTTAGATTAAGCGTATTTGGTCGCATCGCGTCCCTTGTGTAGAATCGCACTGGTGTTTCATCGCTTCCAGATTTTCAACGTAGAATCTGCCATGTGCACACTTTAGCTAGTGTTTTGATCGTTTTTTTTTTCATGTTGTATCTTCGACTGGGCTCTTCGACAGCGTGGTAGGTTGTTGAAACTTCGTATTTCAAATAAAGAAAGTTTGAATCCATGGTGTTGCCTTGTTATTGCTAGTTTTGTATTGCAAAAGTGATATTTATAGCTTTTCAGTAGCTGTTTATAGCTCTAACTACATCTTTACTAGTGATATTCTTATCGTAAGCTGAAGTGATCTTTCGATTGTTTCCTGTGAACGATCAGCGAAGTCGCTTTATTTTGAGTAAAGTGAATTTCTTGAAGATAACATTCTCCCTCTCATTTTTTTTTTTTTTTTTTTTTTTTTTTTGTCTCGAGCACGATTCTCAATGATTGTTACTTTAAAAGTGTCCTCTTCACTGACATAAATACTGATTATTTAAAAAAATAAATCATTGTAATTATTAATTTTTGTTTTATGGCTACATTCGTAGATGACAGGCCTGAAGGACCCGCCACAAACATTCATGTAAATCGAGGCCTATAAAAAAAAATCCTTCCTGACTTTCCAGTTTTAGCAATTTAGCCCATGCAAGACCAAAACAAAGTAAAATATAGTTTTATTTCGGTGTTCATAACGTTTTTAACAGCCTTTATTCGTCTAATTGTCTTCATTTTATATGTATTTTGAATAATAAGGAAACAGATAAAGTCTGCAAAATTGGGCAAGCTGTAAGTAATTCGTAAAAAATCTCCTTTATTTTACATCTTCCATATTTGGATTCGGGTAAAAAAAAAAAAAAAAAAAATCATAGTACGTTTGATTATACAGGGTTATTACAAAAGAATCATCGGGTTTCCGAAGCGTTTATTTCGGAACATAATTGGGTTACAACAATGAGTTATACATGAAAATAAACCAAAAGTATACAAGATCTACTTCTATATTACAGAGGTTCAATATGTGCTCCTTGAGTGATACAGCAGATATCAAGGCGATAATCGTAATATTTTTCTCAAAATTTTCCACACAGTTGGCTGTGGAATAAAGAGTTCACGGCTAGCGCGATTTGTTGATTTCTTGGGACTACGGATGAAACTCTCTCTAACTCGGTTCACTGTTCCTTCAGTAACGCTTAGTCGGTCGGAACTTTTGCCTTTACATAAACAACCGGTATCTTTGAGCTGTCGATACCAGCGCAGAATGCTTTGTTGGGTTGGTGGTTTGCATTTGTATGCCTTCTGGAATGCTCTCTGAACGGTTATAAGCGATTCATACTTTGAAAATTCTAATACACAAAACGCTTTCTACTGTCCAGTCAACATTTTGAATAGGACGTTCGCGCAGAAACCATTGCAACCACACGCGTATAACACATACGCAGCGCGAAACTGTAGTTAACGCTCTCTCATTTGTGTTGTCATGGAAACATATACGTTTCCTAGTTCGCAGGTAGTAACGTATCAAAACCCGATGATTCATTTGTAATAACCCTGTACTTTTGGAGTCATAAAAATTTCATTTTAGCTAAACAACTTTTAAAAGTTATTCACTCAGATCAAATCTAATTAAAACTCATCTTGATGTTTTGTTTCTAATAATTCTACCCGAGCCAGACGAAAGATATTTAAAAAAGGTTTTATTTTAGAGGTTCTTACTTTTGTTTTTTGAAAATGCATCTAAGCTGGACGAAAAAATATTAAAGGATTTTTTTTTCATTTTTGTGGTTATTACGTTTTAATTGTCTTTATTTTATGTGTTTCTTGAATAATAAGGAAACAGATAACATCTATAAAATCGGGCAAGCTGTAAGTAATTCGTAAAAAAATTCCTTTATTTTACCTCTTCCATACTTGGATTCGGGTAAAAAAAAAAAAAAAAAAAGTATAATTTTGGAGCCTTAAAAATTTCATTTTAACTAAAGAACTTTTAAAAGTTATTTACTCAGATCTATTCTTATTAAAATTCATTTTAATGTTTCATTTCTTATAATTCATGTCGAGCCAGACGAAAAAAATATTAAAAAGAGGTTTTTATTTTAGAGGTTATTACTTTTGTTTTTTGAAAATGCATCGAAGCTAGACAAAAAAATATTAAAGGATTTTTCTTTTCTCATTTCTGGGGTTATTACATTTTAATTGACTTTATTTTACGTGTCTTTTGAATAATAAGGAAACAGATAAAATCTATAAAATTGGGCACGCTGTAAGTAATTCGTAAAAAATCTCCTTTATTTTACCTCTTCCATATTTGGATTCGGGTAAAAAAAAAAAAGTATAATTTTGGAGCCTTAAAAATTTCATTGTAACTAAAGAACTTTTAAAAGTTATTCACTCAGGTCTAATCTTATTAAAACTCATTTTGATGTTTCAGTTCTAATAATTCATGCCGAGCCAGACGAAAAAAATATTAAAAAGAGTATATTACTTTTAAATGCTAAAGGTGTAAAATTAACAACTATAATATAAATTAAAATAACTTTTATTAGTTGTTTTACATGTTTCGACTCTTCTGAGTCATTTTCAAAAACAAAATGAGAATATTCTAAAGCTGCACGGGCTTTGAAGTTATTATTTACATGTACTTTTTAAAAAATTACGCACGTTATCTATTATTTTTTACTTGATTGTTTATTTTCATATCTTTGAGCATGGAGTAATTCTAGCCACAGTTTCGGTAAATTAAAAGATGTCGCATCGTTACATATTGTATTTTTGCGCGTGAGTATCTCTATGGTTTCTCTTATTATGGATGGATAGTGTAGACTGGAGGGAAATATTATTTTACTTTCATTGAAATTTATTTGGATGGTTTCTTCTTGATATAATCTTGCTAGGGCTGTAGTTTTTCCATATAGCTGATATTAAATACAATAGAAAAACTACAGCCCTAGCAAGATTATATCAAGAAGAAACCATCCAAATAAATTTCAATGAAAGTAAAATAATATTTCCCTCCAGTCTACACTATCCATCCATAATAAGAGAAACCATAGAGATACTCACGCGCAAAAATACAATATGTAACGATGCGACATCTTTTAATTTACCGAAACTGTGGCTAGAATTACTCCATGCTCAAAGATATGAAAATAAACAATCAAGTAAAAAATAATAGATAACGTGCGTAATTTTTTAAAAAGTACATGTAAATAATAACTTCAAAGCCCGTGCAGCTTTAGAATATTCTCATTTTGTTTTTGAAAATGACTCAGAAGAGTCGAAACATGTAAAACAACTAATAAAAGTTATTTTAATTTATATTATAGTTGTTAATTTTACACCTTTAGCATTTAAAAGTAATATACTATTACATGGTGTTATATTTTATTATATTGTTATTAAAAAGAGGTTTTATTTTAGAGGATATTACTTTTGTTTTTTGAAAATGCATCTAAGCTAGACGAAAAAATATTAAAGGATTTTTTTTTCTCATTTTTGTGGTTATTACGTTTTAATTGTCATGTCTTTTGAATAATAAGTAAACACATAAAGTGTACCGAAATTGTGCAAGCTGTAATTCGTAAAAAAAAAGTCTTCATTTTACCACTTCCATATTTGAATTCGTGTAAAAAAAAACAATGGTATACTTTTGGAGACGTAAAAATTTCATTTTAACCAAAGAACTTTTAAAAGTTATTCACTCAGATGAAATCTTATAAAAACTCATCTTGATTTTTCATTTCTAACAATTCATTCTGAGCCAGACGAAAGAATATTAAAAAGTGGGTTAATTTCTGAGGTTATCATTTTCGTTTTTTTTTTTTTTTTTTAAATGCATCTAAGCCAGACGAAAAAAATATTGAAGGATTTTTTTTTTCATTTCTGCGGTTATTACTTCTTTAAAAGCATTCATCCTTTTCGCATTTGATGCGACTGTTTGAATTATAAGGGAAAATATAAAGGCTTCTAAATTTATGTAAGGTGAAATTGAAGCCATAAATAGTTTTTAATACTTTAATAGTTTTAATAGTTTTAATAGTTTTTAATAGTTTTTTTAAATAGGTTTTCTACACGTAATACCATATGTTATAAGATGTAAAAAATTTAATTTTGAGCTAAGAAAATTTAAAAAGTATTATCTCAGATCGAAGGTTATAAAGCCCATCCTCATTTTTAACAATTCATTTCAAACAATTCATCCCAAGCCAGACAAAAATATATTAACTATTCGACTTCACACTTCTTTTCAGCTCCCGCGTTCTCCACAATAATGTGATTTGGTATTCCATAACCTACAGATATTTTAACAAAAGAACTTTTAAAAGTTATTCACTCAGATCAAATCTTTTTAAAGTCATCTTGATTTTTTTCATTTCTAATAATTCATCCCGAGCCAGACGAAAAAATTTTAAAAAGAGGTTTTAGTTCTGAGGTTATTACTTTCGTTTTTTGAAAATTAATCCAAACCGGATGAAAAACTGTTCAAGGATTTTTTTTCATTTCTGTGGTATTTACGTTTATAAAAGTTTTCATTCCTTTCACATATGACGCATCTGTTTGAATTATACGGAAAAACATAAGTCTTCTAAATTTATGCAAGACAACAGCGAAGCCAGAGGTAGATTTTAATAGTACAATAGTTTAATAGTTTTAACAGTTTTCAAAATAGGTTTGCTGCAAGTAATTCCATATGTTATAAGACATAAAAAATTATTTTGAGCTAAGAGAATTTAAAAATTATTATCTCAGATCGAAGCTTATAAAGAACATAATGATTAACAATTCATTTCAAACAATTCATCTCAAGCCAGAACCATTTGACTTCACACTTCGGTTCAGTACGCGCGCACTCCATACTAATGTGATTTGGGATTCCGTAACCTAAAGATCTTTCAACCAAAGAACTTTTGAAAGTTATTCACTCAGATCAAATCTTATTAAAACTCTTCTTGATTTTTCATTTCTGACAATTCATCCTGAGCCAGAACCATTTGACTTCACACTTCAGTTCAGTACGCGCGCACTCCACACTAATGTGATTTGGGATTCCGTAACCTAAAGATCTTTCAACCAAAGAACTTTTGAAAGTTATTCACTCAGATCAAATCTTATTAAAACTCATCTTGATTTTTCATTTCTGACAATTCATCCTGAGCCAGAACCATTTGACTTCACACTTCAGTTCAGTACGCGCGCACTCCACACTAATGTGATTTGGGATTCCGTAACCTAAAGATCTTTCAACCAAAGAACTTTTGAAAGTTATTCACTCAGATCAAATCTTATTAAAACTCATCTTGATTTTTCATTTCTGACAATTCATCCTGAGCCAGAACCATTTGACTTCACACTTCAGTTCAGTACGCGCGCACTCCACACTAATGTGATTTGGGATTCCGTAACCTAAATATCTTTCAACCAAAGAACTTTTGAAAGTTATTCACTCAGATCAAATCTTATTAAAACTCATCTTGATTTTTCATTTCTGACAATTCATCCTGAGCCAGAACCATTTGACTTCACACTTCAGTTCAGTACGCGCGCACTCCACACTAATGTGATTTGGGATTCCGTAACCTAAAGATCTTTCAACCAAAGAACTTTTGAAAGTTATTCACTCAGATCAAATCTTATTAAAACTCATCTTGATTTTTCATTTCTGACAATTCATCCTGAGCCAGAACCATTTGACTTCACACTTCAGTTCAGTACGCGCGCACTCCACACTAATGTGATTTGGGATTCCGTAACCTAAAGATCTTTCAACCAAAGAACTTTTGAAAGTTATTCACTCAGATCAAATCTTATTAAAACTCATCTTGATTTTTCATTTCTGACAATTCATCCTGAGCCAGACGAAAAAATATTAAAAAGAGGTTTTCGTTCTGACGTTATTACTTCGTTTTATCAAAATGCATCCAAGCCATATGAAAAAATATTGAAGCATTTTTTTTTCATTTCCTTGGTTATTACGTTTATAAAAGTTTTCATCCCTTTCACATATGATGTATCTGTTTGAATTATAAGGAAAAACATTTAGGAAAAAAAAAAAGAACAGTCTTCTAAATTTATGTAAGGTGAAAGTGAAGTCAAAGATAGATTTTAATAGTATAATAGTTTAATCTTTTAAGAGTTTTAGTATTTTAAGGGGTTTAATAATTTTAATAGTTTTAATAGTTCTTAATAGTTTTCAAAATAGGTTTTCTGCAAGTAATGCCATATATTATAAGACATAAACAAATTATTTTGTGCTAAGAAAATTTGAAAATTATTATCTCAGATCGAAGCTTATAAACAACATAATAATTTTTAACAATTTATTTCAAACAGTTCATCCCAAGCCAGAACCATTCGACTTCACACTTTGGTTCAGCATCCGCTCACTCCACGCTAATGTGATTTGGGATTCTGTAACCTAACGATCTTTTAACCACAGAACACTTGAAAGTTATTCACTCAGATAAAATCTTATTAAAACTCATCTTGATATTTCATTTCTAACAATTCATTCCGAGCCAGACGAAAAAAATATTAAAAAGAGGTTTTTGTTCTTAGGTTATTACTTCGTTTTATCAAAATGTATCCAAGCCAGATGAAAAGGTATTCAATGATTTTTTTTTTCATCTCTGTGGTTATTACGTTTAGAAAAGTTTTCATCCCTCTCACATATGATGTATCTGTTTGAATTATAAGAAAAAACGTAAGTCTTCTAAATTTATGTAAGGCGAAAGTAAAGCCAAAGATAGATTTTAATAGTATAACTGTTTAATAATTTAACAGTTTTAATAATTTGAAGAGTTTTAATAGTTTTTATAGTTTAAGAAATAGGTTTACTGCAAGTAATGCCTTATGTTATGAGACTAAAAGAAAATTATTTTCAGCTAAGAAAATAAAAAATTTGTTATAAAAAATCAAAATTCATAAAAAACATCCTGATTTTTAACAATTCATTTTAAGGAATTCATCCCAACCGAGACAAAAATATATTAACCCATCGACTCCACACTTCGGTTCAGCATCCACGCACTCAACGCTAATGCGATTTGGGATTCCGTAACCTAAAGATCTTTTAACCAAAGAATTTATAAAAGTTATCACACAGATCAAATCTTATTAAAACTCATCTTGGTTTTTCATCCCGAGCCAGAAGAAAAAAAAATTAAAAAGAGTTTTATTTCTGAGGTTAGTACTTTTAGTTTTGAAAATATATCTAACCAGAAAAATAATAAATGATTATTTTTCATTTCTGTGGTTATTACGTATATAAAAGCATTCATTCCTTTAATATTTGATGTATATGTTTGAAATATAAGGACATACATAAGGTCTTCTAAACTTGTGTAAGGCAAATGTGAAGCCAAAAATAGTGATTAGTAGCATAATAGTTTACTAGTTTTAATAGTTTTAATATTTTTAAATATTTCTTAATAGTTTTCGAAATATGTTGTCTGCAAGTACTGCCATATGTTATAAGACATAAAAAAATTACTTTGAGCTAAGAAAATTTAAAAATTATTATCTCATATCGAAGCTTATCAAACGCATTCAACCTTTGAACATTTGACATGTCTCATTGAAATATAAGGAAAACGAGGCATACGATATAAAGAAGGAATACTCATTTGCGTATAATGTGTGAAGTCAATCCTCAGAGAGTGCTATAACGTTCCTGAGTAATCGTGTTAACCCTGAATTAAAATGAAGTTTGACTCTCACCAATTCACTATCTGGCCTGAATAGAAATCAGCTGATTCATTGATAATTTGGACAGGATTTGTGCTAAATCACGTTGCTAAATCCAGCTACTTTTGTGTGGTTTCCGGCGAAATGAATTTGCCTTTCTGAAATTATCGAACGCTGCAAAAGAAACATATAAATTCTTCAAAAAATCAAGCAGTCAAGCTACAAGTCAAACTGCGTGAAAAAAAGTTCCTAAATGCGACTTCTCTATTTGGATTAAGGCCAAAAAATTAGCGATTTACTCCTCAAACTTAAATAGTTCATTTTATAGTGTTAAAAAATAATAATACTTATTTAATCAGACCAAATATCACAAAAAAAGAAAAAAGAAAAAAGAAAGTTTTCTTATCCAAGGCCAGACGAAAAATGTCTGGAGTTATTACTTTTGTTTCTAACAATTTTTCTAAGGCAGACGAAAAAGAAAATTAAAATAAGATTTTATTTCTGTGCTTAAAAAAATAAAGTAAATATTATTTTTATGTCTGAAGATGCATCTAAGCCAAACGAAAGACAAATATTAAAAGGTTTTGATTATGGAATTGTTACATTCATACAAAAACACTAATCCTTTTAACTTTTGATATGTTTGTTTAATTGATACGGAAACTTAAAATGTCTTCAAAAATTATGTAACCTATAAATCTATATCAATATATGTATATAGACCATAATATTCAAGTATGTTTAGCATAACGAGAATTCCACACCACATTTAAACATTAATTAACAAGTGAAAAGCAGCAAGGCATCAGAGAAAAAAAAATAAAGTAAATCAAACTAAAACAAGATAATAAAACTAAAAAGGTTGTGGCCTCATCGGCAGTGGGTATAATATAAAAATAATAACAGCCATGTTACGCAACGAAAATTATACAGGATAAAAAAGTGAAAAAAGTGGCAGTGGGTTTCGGCCAGAGTTTCGCAATGCATAAATCAAATGCAATCATTCGAAAGCATATTGCAAACACTCTTCCACCGGACCTTACGCCACATTAACCAGTATATCACAGTCCCAATAAATAGCTTAATTAAAACAGATACATGTAAAATACAGTAGAAAATAAAGTATTAAATAAGTATCAAAGGACATTGTTTGAGATTGGATTTTGATTTGTTTTGTGGCTATGGGGCTCAGGTTTGGGTAGAAATTGATACTTATTTTCTATTTTATATTCTACTGCATTTTACATGTATCTGGTTTGATTCAGCTATTTATTGGTACTGTGATATACTGGTTAATGTGGCGTAGAATCCGGTGGGGGAGTGTTTGCAATATGCTTTCGAAAGATTGCATTCGATTTATGCATTGCGATACTCTGGCCGAAACCCACTGCCACTTTTTTCATTTTTTTATCCTGCATAATTTTCGTTCCGTAATATGGCTGTTATTATTTTTATATTATACCCACTGCCGATGAGGCCATAGCCTTTGTAGATTAATTATCTTGTTTTGGTTTGATTTTGTTTAATTTTTTTTCTCTTTGACGTTTTGCTGCTTTTTACTTATTAATTAATGTTTAAATGTGGTGTAGAATTCTGGTTCTGCTAAAAATACTTGAATATTATGGTCTATATATAATTTATGTGGTTGTTAGCGGCTGTAGCACTTATAACATACATGCTATTGTTTTGAAATTTTATTTTGGCTTATATATATATGTATATATATATATATATATATATATATATAGGTGTGGTGTGTGTGTCCCTATATTTCACTTTGCAACCACAATTACCCAGCGCAGACCACCAGTGGTTGTGTGTGATTGTAGCCTCGAGTCTCTCATCGTGTACTATGGTGGCTGCAAGTCGGTAGCTGTGGGAGTGATGGAGATATGGTGGTTGAAAGTGGTAGATCTAGGGCATTTTCATATTTCGAAAATAGACGTGTGGGCCCCCATATTTCACTTTGCAACCACAACTACCAAGCGCAGACCACTGGTGGTTGTGTGTGATAGTAGTCTCGTGACTCCTTTGTGCACTATGGTGGTTGCATGTCGGTTGTTGTTAGGGTGTGGAAGATATGGTGGTTGAATATGGTCGACCTAGGGTATTTTCATATTTCGACCAAAGTGTTGTAAAAAATGTTTGGCAGCTTCTACAACAAGAATTGGTTCATTCAACTTAACATGAACAAATTAATATATAGATAATTAAGTAAGATGATTTCGCGCTCCCTAGTTGTAGAAATTGAAATTAAGTCATATTGCATCGCGTGCGTAGCACTCCTGCTGTACAATGCCGTAGGCAGCGGGGGACGAGTGCCAGAGTTTCGTTCAGAAAGAGGTTTGTTTAGTACAGAATGCGCGCTGAAAATTATTATTTTTATCCAACCCGCAAAAGAAAGTTACTGATTTCTGGGCAATGCCGGACGGATCAGCTAGTAATATAAATATAACTAAAATTTATTAATTTTAAAGGTTCCTTATTGGATTCAGATAAAAATATAGATGTATATTTTTAAAGATGTAAAAATTTCATTTTAAGTTGATAATTTTTTACACTTTTCCGACCTAGTTGAAAAGTGTTTATTACTTCGGTTTGTCTGTCCGTGCTATAACTCCCGTAAATATACTTGGAATGTGCTGAAATTTTGAAATGTTAATGACGTTTACTATAGCCCAATCCCTATTGAACATGAAGTGTGTAGCATTTATAGTTTGTTTACAGAAACAGTTAAAAGTATTCCGTTACATTACAGTCAATGGGGAAAAATCGCTGAAAGTGCATTTTGATGATCTTAAGCTATTTCAAACATAATTCAACTGATATACAATTATGAAGCTCACAAAAACATGCTTTTAGCAGATTATGGGGCGCATTTACAGGGCCACACAAAAGAATTCTGTTACACAAATGTAGGGAAAAATCTTTTGCAGTGTAATTTAATGGTGTTACACTATTTCAAACATATTGAAAGTTATATGCGTTATTGAAGTGCACTGTAAATTGCTCATTGAAAAGTATGGTGTGCATTGCTTTATCGTTTATTTACAGGGACGCGGAAAAGAATGATGTTAGAGTCTATGTGCGATAATTACAGTCTGTGTGGGATAAGTGAGTTTTCAACTTTGGATCGCGTTTATAAGTTTTACTAATTTTTTGCATAGTACGTGGTGTGTATAAATTCTGTTGATCATATACAGGGCTACACACAAAAAAATTCTTATGTTTTACTCACTATGGCAGTGAATTGCTTAAGAGTAGTTTTTAATTGTGTTACGCATGTTCTTGCTGAACTATATTAAGTATACTAATAGAAGATTGCGGAACATAAATAAATCCATATACATGGCGATGCAAAGAACAAGCTACAATATCGTTTATGGTTGGTAATTGCTCGAAGTGTATTTCAAATTACCTTATGCGTTTTTCATCTGAACTAAATTTTATCTTAATATGTGGTGTGTACAAAAGTCTTTAGATAATATACAATGCTGCACAAAAAATTCGAGTGTATTTCCCTCGATTGGCGAAAATTGCTTAATGTGAACCTTTTAACTAAACAAAATGTTATTATGCTGTGTAGTATATATCCAAATCTATATATTATATACAGGGCTGCACAAAATAATTTGAGTACTGTTTTGACTATGGAAGGTAATTGCTAAAACTGTATTTTGATATGCGTTATATGTTTACTAAACTGTTTACTTATATATCTTCTTTCACCTTATTTAACGGTGAAGTTAAGTTAGAATTTTCTAAATGTGTTGGAAAGTGTTTCATAACCTATGCTTTAAACATGATTTTCCGTTCTTGTTTTAAATTATTCACTCAGATCCAACTTCATAAAAATTCATCGTGATTTTTCATTTCTAGCAATTCATCCCAAACGAGAAGGGGATTTTACTTCTGTGGACTTTCTGGATACTTTCTTTTTTAGCAAATTATCTATGCCAGTCGAGAAAATATTTAAAAAGGGTTTCATTTCTGTGGTTATTACGTTTATAAAAGCATTCATTGTCTGCTTGAATCTTAAAGAAACATATAAAATATTCAAAACTTGCTTAAACTGTAAGCAATGCATGAACAAATTTTTCATTTTACTCCTCCACTATTCGTATTCTGGCGAAAAAAAAATTAGGCTGCATTTTTAAAAGTAAAAAAACTTTCATCTTGAACTAAGATTCTCTTAAAGTTATTCACTCAGATCGAAGCTCATAAAACTCATCTGTATTTTTCATTTTTAACAAATCATCCCAAGGCAGAAGAAAAAAATATTAAAAGAAGGTTTTATTTCTGTGGTTATTACTTTAGGTTATGAAACTTCATCAAAGATAGACAGAACGAAAATTATTAATCAAGATATTTTGGTGGCTATTAATTTAATTTTTAACAATGCATCTGAGCCAAACCAAAAAATAGTTAAAAGTATAGTTAAAAGTAACAATAAAAGCAAAAAAAAAAAAGTTTTTAAAAACACCCTTTTATAAACATTCAGCGTTTATCTGAAAAATCACGGGTAATTGCTTAATTGCAATTTTTATTGTTTCAAGAAATTTCCGTTACAATACATTAATTTAGCGTAGGTCCTGATGATTTAAAATTCATCACACATTTCGTAGACTTTCTGCTTTCTTTTAGGTAGCTTTCAATACAAAAAAGTATAAAGCTACCTATTGCAGCCATTCGGAGGAAAATTTCGGTATATTTTTACCGATCATGACCCCCAGACCCCAAAAACCAACCCTCCGTTCAAATGTTGATTTATATATGCATATATATATATATATATATATATATATATATATATATATATATAACCATACATATATATATCTGACCTATGTCATACGGTAACATTCGTATTTATAAATAAATTTGGATTAAACTAATTGTGTGTATTAAGCTCACCAATCTCTCAACCGAGTTCGTTGGCCAGCTTGGTCCACCATCTTGTTTCCAAATTGCGGCCGCTGAAAGATTTAAAACTTCAAATTTAAAACTTCAAATTTATTTTTTGCTTACGTGTTAGGCCTTGATACAAGGATTCCGGAGCATTTTTTGTTTTACCTTTATCTTAAGAAATGGCTGAGATAGAGCAGTTTGAAATTCAAAGGTGGCTGACATTTTGAAACAAGACATATATATATCATATTACTCCAGTATTTTATAATGATTATAGTATTGATCAGTACCCATATTTAGCCACATTTAATGTTTATTATAATACAAGCATATTTTTAAATTAATGCCAGTTGGTAACTGACCTGTAAACATAGGCCTAATGTTTGTTTTATTTGTATGTGCACAATTTGATACAGGTCAACGTCTGACTAAGACAAATTGAAAAAGTGATCACGAATTTTATTAAAATTGCTGCAGCTGTTTCTAATTAGAAACAATATATGATGTCACCTGTATGACAAATTTATGGTACCAATATAATTATATCATGATATACTTTTATTTTTGGATGGATGCCTGCTAACAGAGATCTTCAATTGCTGTTTACTTTTGTGTCATGTTTAGTTTTATTTACATGTATCTGCTATAATTGATGTAGTCGTAAGAGCATATGAAGAATTTGTTTTTCGTCCTCAATTCAAATTTTTTTGTCGGTTTAAGAGGTGATATATGTGATGTGGTATCACATATATTTTTCTTTAATTAATCCTTTTCTTTAATTTTCAGTTTAAACTATCTTTTAATTACTTAGTTATTTTATCCTAACTTTTATTTCAGCTCCCGCCGTAATTTTCCTCCATTAAAAGAAAATATATTTAACATATGCCCTTTATCAATAAAACTTTCTCACATAGATAGAAGTCATTTAAACGATTAGTCACCCTCACTAGATATCCAAAAAAAAAGAAAAGAGATAATGATTGGCTTTGTATTCGGTTTGCATTTTATTTCTCATTCCGTCCAACGTTCGTTAGAAATGTCTGTGTCTGCTTAATTTTTGAGTTTAGCCTTTTCGGTAAAATCCTAAATATTTTCCAGTACATGAGAATTGTTTTGTCTACTTCAGCTAGATTCCCAAAACTTTGCTCTCAACGTACTTTTGGCATTCACATTCTTGTTGGCTCACTTTTTAGGACTGCTATTCTGGTACCCCTGTCCTGTAATTCAAAAATTCTGCTAATTGCCTAATGCGTAACTGATAATTTTTAGCTTATATGACATCATTAATTTTTATATGCTCTTTCGCCAATTTCATGTTGCCAATATGTGTATGGCATGAAAATCGACATGTGCCGGAGGGCTCATTCTCTCTCTAGCACGGCCTCGGATAAGAAGTCAATAACGTAAGCTTACGCTGCTAAAAAATGCTCTCGGGCACCATCCCATCCCTTCATGTACGTACTTTGTAATCGTACGCTTATAACTCGAAGTTTAATAAACAAATATCGTAAAGAATCCTTTCAGAGCATTTAATTCTACAACCTACTGCCTTTTATCCTACTTTCAGTGAATGCATAGCGGACTTGGATTATTCTTCACGCAATGTACTTTTAAACACGTAGTTTTCCGACACCATACAGCACATTACAAAAAGACGAACGATTAATTTATAAGTTTTAGTAAATGCGATTTCTCGCAAATTATTATCTTTCATTGTTGTAATCATTTTCCCAATCATACGCATAAAAGTATATAGTCATATCCATTAGCGCCCAAGTCTCGCCAAACTTGGCGACATTCGGCGAAATATCACCAAATTTGACGACCAAAATAAGTCTTCATAAATGAAGTCAACTTGGCTATAGTTGACTAATTTGGCAAATTTCTCATTCAAATTCAGTATTAACGAATCTTCTGAAATCAGGTTCTTTGCATTTCAGCTTGCTGTTTCGAGTAACATTAGCTAAAATTTTAAAACGAAGATATAGGAAAGCTACCTTTTCCTCCCAGTACAGGCCGGAAGGACTTTTTCTACAGCAAATTGCTTAGTCTAAAATCATGGCAAGATCCACATGTTGCCTTCGAATTGCATGTAAAAGAAAAATAAAAGTAAAAATAGTTTTTAAAAAAATTACTCTTTTATAAAGATTCAATGTTTATCTTAAAAATCACACCTAATTTTATGACTTAATTTCTTGGGGATAGAAAATTTTCTATTAATTTGTTGCAGGCCCTGATTATTAAAAAATCCTTAACACAATTCGTAGACTTTCTGCTTTCTTTTTCTACAGAAAATTGCTTAGTCTATAATCATGGCAAGATCCACATGTTGTCTGCAATTTGCATCTAGAAAGATGTAAAAATAGTTTATTTTTTTATTACTCTCTTATAAAAATTTAATGCTTAAAAGTCACACCTAATGTCATGACTGTAATTCATGGTGTTTGAAATTTTTTTATTAATTTGATGACGACCCAAATTATTGAAATTTCATCACACAATTCGTAGATTTTCAGATATATTTTTCTACGGAAAATTGCTTAGTCTAAAATCATGGCAAAATCCATATGTTGCTGCAATATGCATAAAAAAAAAGACTCTTTTATAAAGATTCAATGTTTATCTTAAAAATTCACCTAATTTCGTGACTGTAATCCATCGCGTTCGAAATTTTTTCATTACATTACGTTAATTTGATGAGTTTTTCCTTAGTGATCATTGCTTTGATTTTCACTAGATAGAAAGCACAAACAAGTGAATACACGAAAATTTATAGTTTTTGCCGTGTGTCTTTCTTTTCTTTTCTTTTCTTTCTTTCTTTTCTTTTCTTTTCTTTCTTTCTTTTCTTTTCTTTTCTTTCTTTCTTTTCTTTTCTTTTTTTTTTTTGGTATGGCATTAAGAAAGAATAAAAAAGCTTTATTTAATTGATCTTTTCAGGATTTCTATTTTTTTCTCATCGTACTATAATCATACTTTAATTAATATTATGCCATTATTTGAGAAGATGTCTTTTTTAATTTGTGCACGCTTTATTCTTTATTTATATTTTCTACTTTTTAGTGTTTAAAAACTTTCGTTGTTGCAATTTCACAGCTTGTTGGCTCATTTTGGCGAAAGTTGATTCCCCCTTTATTATCTACATTGTTGTTGTCACTCGTAAATTGTTGTAATCATAAATAATATTTGGAGATTTATCGCCGGCAAAAAGAAAAGTGCCTTAAAATTAATTGTGTTATTTATAAATAAATTCCAAAAATATGAAAATGTTGTGCTGTTATAGAAAACACACCCTTGCACATAATGTGTTAAATTCTAGCATATATGGAAGTAAATGAAAAATAAATTACAGAATTCTTTCTGTACAAACAACAGGAAAGAAAAATCATGCATCAAGCATTGATTATGAAACACTTTCCAACACTTTAGAATACTTTAACAAAACTTCGCTGTATAATAAGTTAAATAAAATGCCTGAGTGAACACTTTAGAGAACACATAACATATTTGAATACCAGATTTAAGCAATTACCATCCAAAAACGCAAACGTACTCCAATTTTTTGTGCATCCGTGTATTTGATCAATAGATTTGTATATATTCCACATAGTACGCTAAAATTTAGTTTAATTAGAAAACGTATAATAGGTTGAAAACTCAATAATTTTTACCATTAGACGGAAACATACTTGAATTCTTTTGTATAGCCCTGTATATTACCTACAGATATTTATACACGCCACATATTAAGCTAAAATTTAATTCAGGCTAAAACACGCTTAAAATTAATAAAATCACACTTCCAAAAATTATCATCCATTGGTAGCCATGTATCCAGTTCTTTGCGTGGCCCTGTATATGTTTTTGTTTATATTTTGCAACCATCTGTTAGTATACTAAATATAGTTCAGCTTGCAGATTTCCCATACTCCTGATTTTTGACTGATTTCCCCTGATTTTTCACATTTTTCAATATTTTATTATTTTATCCTTAAATATACAGGGATGAAAACTTCAATGGAGGTATACTTGTTCTTTAGTACGATTATGATTGATCACTAGAATTTTATGTGATAAACTACACTTAGATCATTATAAATGATGAATCTTAAGACCCTCTGACCGCTACTGTTACTATGGACAACATGTCCATTGAACGTATTTTTGATCAATATTTATGTTGCTCAAAACTTATTTAAGACCTTCGCTATAGTTTTGTCTGTGATTAGGGAGAAACAAAACCCTGTAATATGTAGTTAATTTAAAAGTATGTTAAAACATCATAAGCTTAATCTATTTTACATGTAAAAAGTACATATATTTTTCTCATTTGAGTAAGATTGCTTCTCTCGGCTTCTTTTTAATCTTCAACAATAATCAAATCTTGTTTAAAATTAAACATGTACTAAGCATGTTTATATTTAAAAATGAATACATTTCATTAAAAAATACATCTCCTGATTTGGAAATAAAGTCTTCTAATTTTTGGCTTTCGGAATTTAGCAAGTTTGAGCTTGAAAATGCATAGCTCAATTAAAACCCACTTTTAAGCAATTCACGCTCATATTCCGTAATTCTTACGAATTCTTTTGTGTAGCCCTGTATATGATAAATAGCAATTATACATCACGTAGTATGCAAAAATTTAGTTAAACCTAAAAATGCGTACCATAACTGAAAACGCACTTCCAGCAATTATCGCCATATTGTAAAAAATTTGGTGTAAAACTTCTGAGAAAACCTGTGGCACCTTTCTGCCACAGGTTTTCCCAGGAATTTCACCAAAGAAATGCCAGGAAAGTTACACAAGTCAGTTACACACAAAACATATGGAACTTTACACAGATCACCGATCACTCTTTTACAATAATTCCGAAAAGTTACACAAAAGTTTAAAAGTATACCTGAGAAAACTAAGGAATGTTACACACAAAACATATGGAACGTTTCACAGTTGATCAGTAAATTCCACTTTTTCAAGTATTCCGAAAAGTTACACAACACATTTTGGAAGTTGTTACACCAGATTCCTCGGTATTCTCGGATCAGTAGAAATAATCCAAGAAAACCCAGGAATGTTACACAGTAAACGTAAGGAACAATACGCAGATTTTTTACAGTGCAATAGACAGTATTTCGTATACTGTACTGTACCCAAAATCTGTAGTGTGTTCTTGCAAATGATTGATGCACATCATACGAGGGATATTTTTTTCAAGGTCCGATCGGTTGGGAAATGAAAACCACTGTGAACAAACACCAAAACGGTTTTATTTGGAACACTTAGATGCACCTTCTATCTACTTATCTACATAATCGCCGATCTGACTGAGACATTTGTCGTAGCGTGGTACCAACTTTCCTATATCCTCGTCATAAAATGCAGCCACTGGGTGCTTTTAGCCAATTCTGTACTCGGGTCTTCAGTTCGTTGTCTCAGTCAAACTTCTGTCCTCCTAGCCCGCGTTTCATGTGAGTAAAGAGATAGAAATTGGATCCACTCGCTGAACAAGATCATCGGTTGACGCTCGCTCAGTTCCCTGCCCTCCTGAATGATGAACGTCTGTGCGTCCTTCTTCAAAGTACCAGCACCATTGCCACACTTTCCTGTCACTCTTGAAAGCTGGACCGTGCACCTCTCACCATGTAGAAACCGAAAGACAGCACACACTTTACGCTTAGCGTGAGCCTCTATTGTTCGAGGCATGTTTACGCTGACACCTACGACTTGACACAATCAACGGGCATAGTAGAGACACTGGGCAACACATCTGCGCACAGCGTCATCGGACTTTCACTGTGGTTTTCATTTCGCGAACAATGGAATCTTGAAAAAAAAATAGCCCTCGTATTTTACAGCAACTATCGTGTAGTAAACCTCAGTAATCTATATCAATTTCATTATATTTGAAACAGTGTTACATAATACTCTGCAAACTGTTTTACTCCATATACCATTATGTAACGGAATTCTCTTGTGCGGTCATGTGAATGAATAATAAATGCTTTGTACCTCATATTCTACAGAATACATGTTTTAGTGCACTTCATAAATACAATACAATTTTATTATGTTTAAAATGTTGTAACATCATTAAAATGAACTTGAACCGATTTTTTCCCATTGACCGTAAAGTAATGAAATAGTTTTGACTGTCCCTGTAAAATAAATATAAATGCTTTCACTTATTTTTCAATAGCGATCGTGCTACAGTAAAAGTTAATAACATAAAAAAAATTATAAGTCCATCCAAATATATGTACGAGAGTTGGAGCACGGACAGACCGACAGACAAACCGAAGTCATAAACACTTCTCAACTATGTAGGAAAATACTAAAAACCAAGTTCGGTTAAATTAAAGAGTGTAACGGCACTATAAATCTTCGAATACCCAAATAATCATTTGTTTATATGCAGAAGCAGATAAAAAGTATTTAAAGAAATCCGAATACTACGAAACTCGGAAATGAAATGTATACAGTGTGATTCATAAATATCGAAACAATAGGCTATCTCCTTAAATATTGCCCCTAGGCACATACTTCCAATTGCAAATTTTCATAAAAAAAGGTGCAAAATTTGGTGAGATAAGTTGCAACTCCATGGGGGGTCTATTTGAGAAAATACAAAAAATAAATTTTTATACGGCCCCCGTAGGATAAAATTTCCAATTAGGAAATTATTCCTTATCCAGTCCTGAATTAAACAAAAAAAACCATCTTGATATCTGCAAAATTCACAGAGATATTAAAATCCAAAATTCGTGACTTACACCACTTACGCATACCTCTGAGAGACGCGATATCAGTTCATTTGCAATGCAAGTTAGGAATCGACCATAAATTTACACATTATTAAAAGTCGATCTAAGGCAATGCCTTTATTTTTATATATAAAATAATAGCGTATAGATTTTTACGTTAAACTTGTTTGAGAAATATTCTAGAGGTCTGAATGAGGCCGAGATTGGCCCCAGGGTTGTAATCGGCACGGCCCGCTGGCCGGACCGTGCCGGCCCTCTTTTAACGTCCTAATTTACGTCCTAAGAACAATTTATTTATTGTTCTTAGGACGTGTTGGGAAGGCAATAAGTTTTATAAAAATAGTAATAGCGATAATGAAACTTCTGTTAACGGAGTCATTGGAAATATATTTTATAAATTACACAGAAATATTTTCAAAAATCTACTTTTTGTTATTCAGCTTCGAAAGTTATGATGTTTTTAAACCTATTTTTTATTTATTCCAAACGACATTGTTTTTTTAAAATAAATCTTTATTCAAATGTAACAGTCTAATAGTATAAATAATCATTAACGTTGCTATTGCGAATTTTTTTAATAGATGCCAAGTTCCCACTAATCTACCGTTATAAGTGTGTTTATTTGACCCAGGTTCAATACGTTCGAACCAGAAACTCTTTTAAGAAATTCAATTGAATGAAGTAATGATTAGACTTAAAACATTTAAATTAAGTAAGTCAAAGATTCATTAAAGAAATTTTCTAGTTTAAAAGTGGTTAACTGGTTCAAATTAAGCTACATATTACGGAGAATTAGTTGGAGGTTTGATAACTATGTTTATGTCATGCGAAAAGATAGTAATCTAAAATATACTGTAAAATTTTCTTATAAATATGTGTGTAGTATTCTTTGAAATAATCTTATTTGTATCTTAAGTTAAATGGGATTTTTTTGTACAAATTTCGGCTTGTGCAGAAATTTAAAATATGCACAGACGCCTGTCTAGATAATGAATTAAATAAAATTAAGTGCATCACCCATGAAAATGGTTTTCTTTTGCATCATATCAATAAACCCGACCTGAAACATAAATTGCATAAAATAAATTTATATCTCTAATAAACTTAAATTTTGTAAATTTCGCTGTATACCAGATTTGTATGAGAGACTAGGGTATGCGTTAAACAAATTTAGTATCTGTACCCGAGAGCCAAACTATCGTAATCAGAAATTGAAGCTACAAGGAGTTACTTATTCACCTGGTAGCTTTTAAAAAACATTTAAACGTTCTATTAGAACCCAATCTTTGTTTAAAACTTTAAATGCATTTTTCGGCATCATAAGTTTTTTTCAGCATTTCTCATCTTTAAATTTATATAAGTCAATAATTTCTATAAATGGTTCAAACTTGTAATATATCTTTTTCAAATATTTTACTTAAATTTTAATTCGGCAAATTTGAAAAAAATTATTCACTTTTGAAAATATGATTAGTTTAAAATAAGTTGCATCTTTTTTTTTTTTTTTTAAATAGCTACTTTAAATGTTTTTTTTAAATTAATTTCTTTCAAAATGCCGAATGAAAATTAAAATTTACATATTTCTGTTTAATTAAAGGAAAAAAATTCAAATCTACAAATAATATTTCGAGTTATAACAATTTTAAATTACTCTGCATTTTTTTTTTCTTTTTTTTTTTTTTTGTAAGAAGTCTTATGATGTGATTCTGTTTGCAAATTATATGGCTAATTATCACAAAAAATTCAAAATTCTAACTCTATAAATAAATAAATAAATAAATAAAATGTTTCCCGGACACTTTACAGTAACATTGTTTCTTCAATTACACGCATTTCAATTTGTGTCTGATCCCTTGAAACTTCACGAATTATTAAAACGGACATATCTCCCTGAGTTTTGCAGATATCAAGATGGAATTTTTTTTGTTTAATTCAGGAATGTATAAGGAAAAATTTCCTAATTGGGAATTTTATCCTACGGGGGCCGTATAAAAATTTAATTTTTGCATTTTCTCAAATAGACCCCCCATGGAGTTGCAACACATCTCATCAAATTTTGCACCTTTTTTTATGAAACTTTGCAATTGGAAGCGATATTTAAAGAGATAGCCTATTGTTTCGATATTTATGAATCACACTGTATATAATATGACTATTTATGTACTTGTGCAATTTTGCCTACTCGAATAAACTTTATGTATTTATATTCTACAATGCATCATATTTAATTATAAAATGAACTAAATACAAATTAAAATATATTTATCAGTTATTTAAGAAATCTTTTAAAATTAGTTAAATGCAGATGTTTTCAAACCTATTTTTTTCCCAACAAAGTTATGTGGATTTTGTAAATCAGAAGATTTACATTAATAAAAATAACAAACGTTATGTAGTAAAGTAATAAAAGCTATAAACACAATGTAAACACATTGATAATTTTCGTTGGGTTGGTTCCTATTTGAGGGCACCATTTGGCGAAATCTTGCCAAATCGTCGATAGTCAGCCAGATGTAGCTCTTTTATTGTTGGAAAGGCTGAGCTATGATATTTTTTGTGATGACGCGTTTGTTACGTATGACGTATTTGTTACGTCATCAAGTGATTGTTTATTCAATGTTTATTTGTATTTTAATGATGTTTAATGATTTATTATTTATTTAAAACATATTTTTAATATAATTAAATAACACTTACGTCATTAAATGGATATGTCATGATATTAAAAGAAAATAAGCATTGAAAAAATTTCATCATCTGCTTGTTTATTTAAAGCTTGATTTTTTCTTCTTTTTTTTATGTTTGGGAGTGGTTGCTCTTGTATAAAAATTAATTGACTGCAGTTTTTATGGAAGTCTCGTGTTCACGAAGCGATCGTACATGCGGTATAGTGATCGCCGCATTTACAAATTTTGTGTATTTTTTCTGATCGCTATACAACGAGGTTGCTGCATCGTTGCAGATGTCTTTTTTCGGTTTCATGTTCGCGAAGCGATCATACGTGCGGTACAGTGATCTCGGCATAAACGAATTTCGTATATTTTTTGGGATTTCGATACGACGAGGTTGCTGTATCCAGTAATGTTTTTTTTTCGGTTTCATGTTCGCGAAGCGATCATACGTGCGGTACAGTGATCTCGGCATTAACGAATTTCGTGTATTTTTTGGGATTCCGATACAACGAGGATGCTGTATCCAGTGATGTTTTTTTTCGGTTTCATGTTCGTGAAGCGATCATACGTGCAGTACAGTGATCTCGGCATTAACGAATTTCGTGTATTTTTGGGGATTCCGATACGACGAGGTTGCTGTATCCAGTGATGTTTTTTTTTCGGTTTCGTGTTCGCGAAGCGATCATACGTGCGGTACAATGATCGCGGCATTAACGAATTTCGTGTATTTTCGTTTTTTTCAACTTCACATTAATCGTTAACTTTTATGTAATATCGATGAAATGTGTATAAAAACGTTGTTTTTTACTGCTCATATTATCTTTTTCATATGTATCTTATTAAAATTGTCAAATAAAATATTTTATTTCACTCATAAATGCAGTATCTAAGAAAAATCAACTGTGTATGGTTTAATTTAATAATTCTGTATTTAAATTATCATTCTTTTGTCCAAATTGTTTTGAACGAATCAAATTTTACATTCGTTACATTGTTAATCTCGTATAAATGCAATCTAATTTTCAGCTACGTTTTTATCACTAAATCTATGACTTTTCCTATGTATAACTATTTAAAAATTAAGAATGGCAACATTTTACCACTTGCTTATTATGGGTTACAATATGATAAATGTAAGTAAACAATTTAGAAATCGCCAATGTGGCATCATTTTTAAAAAGCGCCGAATGGTGCCTTGAAATAGGATTAAGCCCTACCGAGGTGCAATAAATCAAATCACAGTTTTAAAACATTAAAACTATTAGATGTTAAAATCTAATAGTTTTAGGATTTTAACATCTAATAGTTTTAATGTTTTAAAACTGTGATTTGATTTATTGCACCTCGGTAGTAACGAAAATTATCAGTGTGCTTACATTGTGTTTATAAAATTTGTTAAGGTGAATTTTGACGTTCGTGTTATATGGATTTTTCTATATATTTTTATTTGTAATAAAGGCTATCTATAATGCTAACATTTTAATGACAGCCTTTCGTATTCTTATAATTTTTTCTACTAAGTCATTATCTTTAAAATTACAGATTTCTCTATTAAAGAAAGTTATTCAGACAAAATCTAATTATACATGATTTAATAAAATATTTTAAAGAAACTTAAATCTGGATGTTCTCAAATTCATCTCTCTTTCAACAAAGTTATTCCAATTTTTAAAACAAGAGGATTTTCTAAAATAATTATTAATTTTATAAATTGAGACGATAATTTTTATATGAATGCATCTCTAATTCATGTTTCATATCCATCTATATTTATTGATTGAAATCAAATGAATACAAATTAATATTTAATTTCAAGCTTCTCAATAAATATTATACAATGCCATAAATGTAGATTTTTTAGAAATTAATACGTTTATTTATAAAATTATACTGATATTCTAAACAAAAAGTTTGGAATTTTCTAAAGTAATAAATTATTTCTATAAAGCAAACATATTAATGTCAGTCTTTGATGTTTATATAAATTTGTTAAGTAAAATTCAATGTTAGGAAAACATCAAGGTTTACAATCTTTTCTCCGCTCGTTATCAAGACGTTATCCGGAAAACAAGTTAAATCTCAAAGGATATAAATAAAATAGATTGATTTTACTGACAAACAGTAGTAATTCAATATTTGAGTTAGTAGATGTTTTAAATTCTCGTGTTGTAAATATTCTGTTATCTCTTCGTTTTATAATTGTTCCGTTTTTAAAGAAAAGAAAAGTTTGAAAACATACATTTTAAAATAATTAAATCTAAAATAATTATTAATTCTATAAATTGAGACGATAATTTTAATATGTATGCATCTCTAATCCCTGTTTCATATCCATCTATATTTATTGATTGAAATCAAATCTAATAGTTTAATCAGTATATCATAATAATAGTATTAATTCAAGTAAAAATTAATAATTAATTTCAAGCTGTTCAATAAATATTATACAATGTCATAAATGTAGATTTTTTAGAAATTAATACGTTTATTTATAAAATTATACTGATATTCTGAACAAAAAGTTTAGCATTTTCTAAAGTAATAAATGATATCTATAAAGCAAACATATTAATGTCAGTCTTTGATGTTTATATAAATTTGTTAAGTAAAATTCAATGTTTAGGAAAACATTAAGGTTTACAATCTTTTCTTCGCTCGTTATCAAGACTTTGCCTGGAAAACAAGTTAAATCTCAAAGGATATAAATAAAATAGATTGATTTTACTGACAAACAGTAGTAATTCAATATTTGAGTTAGTAGATGTTTTCAATTCTCGTGTTGTAAATATTCTGTTATCTCTTCGTTTTATAATTGTCCCCTTTTTAAAGAAAAGAAAAGTTTGAAAACATACATTTTAAAATAATTATTAAAATAATTAAATCTAAAATAATTATTAATTCTATAAATTGAGACGATAATTTTAATATGTATGCATCTCTAATCCCTGTTTCATATCCATCTATATTTATTGATTGAAATCAAATAAATACAGATTAATATTTAATTTCAAGCTGCTCAATAAATATTATACAATGCCATAAATGTAGATTTTTTAGAAATTAATACGTTTATTTATAAAATTATACTGATATTCTAAACAAAAAGTTTGGCATTTTCTAAAGTAATAAATTATTTCTATAAAGCAAACATATTAATGTCAGTCTTTGATGTTTATATAAATTTGTTAAGTAAAATTCTATGTTTAGGAAAATATTAAGGTTTACAATCTTTTCTCTGCTCGTTATCAAGACGTTACCCAGAAAACAAGTTAAATCTCAAAGGATATAAATAAAATAGATTGATTTTACTGACAAACAGTAGTAATTCAATATTTGAGTTAGTGGATGTTTTCAATTCTCGTGTTGTAAATATTCTGTTATCTCTTCGTTTTATAATTGTCCCCTTTTTAAAGAAAAGAAAAGTTTGAAAACATACATTTTAAAATAATTATTAAAATAATTAAATCTAAATTAATTATTAATTCTATAAATTGAGACGATAATTTTAATATGTATGCATCTCTAATCCCTGTTTCATATCCATCTATATTTATTGATTGAAATCAAATAAATACAAATTAATATTTAATTTCAAGCTGCTCAATAAATATTATACAATGCCATAAATGTAGATTTTTTAGAAATTAATACGTTTATTTATAAAATTATACTGATATTCTAAACAAAAAGTTTGGCATTTTCTAAAGTAATAAATTATTTCTATAAAGCAAACATATTAATGTCAGTCTTTGATGTTTATATACATTTGTTAAGTAAAATTCTATGTTTAGGAAAACATTAAGGTTTACAATCTTTTCTCCGCTCGTTATCAAGACGTTACCCGGAAAACAAGTTAAATCTCAAAGGATATAAATAAAATAGATTGATTTTACTGACAAACAGTAGTAATTCAATATTTGAGTTAGCAGATGTTTTAAATTTTCGTGTTGTAAATATTCTGTTATCCCATCGTTTTATAATTATTCCTTTTTTTAAAGAAAAGTTTGAAAACATACATTTTAAAATAATATTATACAATAAATTGATTCTATAATTTTAATATGTATGCATATCTAATTCATATGTTTCATAATCATCCATATTTACCGATTCAAATACAAATTAATATTTAATTTTAAGCTGTTTCAGAAATATTATATAATTACTTAAATCTAGATTTTTTTGAAATGTATACCTTTCTTAACAAAATTATGCTGATTTTCTAAACAAGATGTATGTCATTTTTCTGAAGTAATAATTGATATATCTAAAACAAATTTATTAATAACAGTTTTTGATGTTTATATATATTTCTTAAATATCACTCTACGTTTAGAAAAACTTTAAGGTTTATAATCTTTCCTAAGCTCGTTATCAAGACGTTGCCCGGAAAACAAGTTAAATCTCAAAGTATATAAATTAAGTATAGAGCGATTTTTTGACAAATAGTAGTAATTCAATATTCTCGCTAGGAGGTGTTTTAAATTCTAGTGTTGAAAATATTCTATATTATACAAGAATTATACTACGTACAATATATAGTATAATATTCTATTTTAAACTATAATATACTTAAATCTAGGTTTTTAAAAAAAAGAAAAAAAAAAGAAAAAGAAAGAAACTATACCTTTCTTAACGAAGTTATCCTGATTTTCTATACAAAAGGTAATGTATTTTCTAAAGTTATAATTGATGTCTACAGGGTGAATCTAAACTCTTGGGCGAAATTTTAAGGGGGTGATAGTATACATCACGACAAACAATATTAAATAGGATAAATAAATCATAGGAAACTAAGGGTCCCAAACGTCTTCCGAAGGAGATAGGCGCCATTAAAGTTTAGGGTCCAAAATTTCAAATGATTATAAAAAATGGAAAAATTGGTCGATACGTTTGCGGTTTTCGCTAAAATTATTCTTTATGTCAGTATTTTCTTAAAAATAAATTTTAAAGATAAAGTTCAAAAAATGCCGATAGAGGGCGGTTTAGAGTTTGGAGTAACGAAAAACTATTCTTCACCGTTATTTTTTGTATCTCATTAAATGCTTTCAAAAGCTTAGATTTAAACTTAAATTTTGAGCTCAAAATCTGAATCGTTGGGAGTGATTAAGTAGCGCAAACTGAACTGCGTTCAGGAGTTGAAATTTGAACCCCCCCCCCCCCTCACTCCTGAACACAGTTCAGTTATTCCTGATCTTGGTGTCGTAGACCAGGCAGAAACAATATGAGTTGTATTTTTCCAACTGGACGAAAAATGTCCGGGCCAGAATTCGAACTTGGGATCTCTTGAAGCTGCCATGCTCTACCAACTGAGCTATCCCGGTTGAATTATGATCCAGATTCAACCGGGATAGCTAAGTTGGTAGAGCATGGCAGCTTCAGCCAAGAGATCGCAGGTTCGAATCCTGGCCCGGACATTTTTCGTGCAGTTGGAAAATTACAACTCATATGATTTCATTACCAATTTGAATAATTGTATATTACTTTTAAATGCTAAAGGTGTAAAATTAACAACTATAATATAAATTAAAATAACTTTTATTAGTTGTTTTACATGTTTCGACTCTTTCCGAGTCATTTTCAAAAACAAAATGAGAATATTCTAAAGCTGCACGTGCTTTGAAGTTATTATTTTCATGTACTTTTTTAAAAATTATGCACGTTATCTATTATTTTTTACTTGATTGTTTGTTTTCATATCTTTGACCATGGAGTAACTCTAGCCACACTTTCGGTAAATTAAAAGATGCCGCATCGTTATAATTTATTATATTGAATAATTGTGTTAAATTAATCCAGACAGGAACTACTACCCCCTACACGTAAAATAAACGATAGAGTAATGACAAAATGAAATAGAAAACTTATTCATAACAGACATGAGCAGTTTCTCCGCGCAAAATAAAAAGAAACAATTTGATGTATGCATGTAGTGCGCAATATGAATGAAGGTTGACACGTAAAAAAATAGTACACGCATGATGTTCGTGAGGAATCACAAAAACTGCTCGAAAGAGTACCCACCAGCAACGATGGAGGCCTCACACCGCCGGCGGAGGGAGTTGCGAACATTAGTGAACACCCCGGGCATCTCCCGGATATCGCCTGCTACGACGGCAATATCCGCAAACAAGTCCTCGTTGGAGTCGACGGTAAAAAGTAGTTGTTCATTACCCCAAAGTCTAAAGCACACTCTATCGGCATTTTTGAACGTTATCTTTAAAAATTATTTTTTAAATAAATTTTTAATTTAATTTTGTCGTTTACTTTACGTGTAGGGGGTAGTAGTTTCTGCCTGGTCTACGACACCACGATCGGGAATAACTGAACTGTGTTCAGGGGGGGGGGGTTCAATTTCAACTCCTGAACACAGTTCAGTTTGCGCTACTTAACCACTCCCAACAATTCAGATTTTGAGCTCAAAATATAAGTTTAAGTTTAAGGTTTTGAAAGCATTTAATCAGATACAAAAAATAACAGTAAAAAATAGTTGTTCGTTACTCCAAAGTCTAAAGCGCCCTCTATCGACATTTTAAAAACTTTTTCTTTAAAATTTATTTTTAAGAAAATACTGACATAAAGAATAGTTTTAGCGAAAACCGCAAACGAATCGAACTGTTTTTCCGTTTTTTATAATTATTTGAAATTTTGAACCCTAAACTTTAATGGCATCTACCTCCTTCGGAAGACGTTTGGGACCCTTAGTTTCTTATTTAATATTGTTTGTCTTGATGTGCTATCACCCCTTAAAGTTTTGACCAAGAGTTTAGATTCACCCTGTGTAATGCAAACATATTAATAATAATCTTTCATGTTTATATACATTTGTTAAGGAAAATTCTATGTTTAGGAAAACAATAAGGCTTACAATGTTTCTTTAATCTTGTTATCAAGACGTGGCCCAGAAAGTAAGTTAAATCTCAAATGATATAAATAAAGTACATCAACTTTTTGGACAATCAGTAGTAATTCAATATTCGAGCTAGGATATGTTTTAAATTCTAGTGTTGTTAATGTTCTATATTATACAATTATTTAACTTTAGATTTTTAAAAATTTATACATTTCTTAACAAATTTATGCTGATTTTCTAATCAAGAGGTCTGATATTTTCTGAACTAATAAATGATATCTATGATACAAACATATTAATAACAGTCTTTGTTGTTTATATAAATTTGTTAAGAAAAATTATACGTTTAGGTAAACAATAAGGCAATCTTTACAATCTTTCTTTAATCTCGTTATCAAGACATTGCCCAGAAAGTAAGTTAAATCTGATTTGATACAAATAAAGAACATCGATTTTTCTGACAAACAGTAGTAATTCAATATTCGAGCTAGGATATGTTTTAAATTCTAGTGTTGTAAATATTCTATATTATACAATTACGTAACTCTAGATTTTTAAAAATTTATACCTCTCTTAATAAAGTTATGCAACAAAAGGTGTGACATTTTCCAAAGTAATAAATGATATCTGTAAAGCAAACATATTAACGACAGTGTTTGATGTTTGTATAAATTTGTTAAGTAAAATTCTATATTTAGGAAAGCAATAAGACTTACAAGCTTTCCTAAACTTATTATCAAGACATTGCCCGGAAAACAAGTTAAATATCAAAGGATATAAATAAAGTAGATCGATTTTTCTGACAAACAATTGTAATTCAATATTTAAGCTAGGATATGTTTTAAATCCTAGTGTTGTAAATATTCTATATTATACAATTACTTAAGTCTAGAATTTTAAAAATGTATACATTTCTTAACAAAGTTATACTGATTTTCTAAATTAAAAATATATAAATTTCTTAACAAAGTTATGCTGATTTTCTGAACAAGAGGTATGCATTTTCCAAAGTAATAATTGATATCTATAATGCAAACATATTAGTGGCAGTCTTTGATGTTTGTATAAATTTGTTAAGTAAAATTCTATGTTTTGGAAAGCAATAACGCTTACAATCTTTCCTAAACTTCTTATCAAGATGTTGCCCGGAAAACAAGTTAAATCTCAAAGGATACAAGTAAAGTAGATCGATTTTTCTGACAAACAGTTGTAATTCAATATTCAAGCTACGATATGTTTTAAATTCTAGTGTTGTAAATATTCTATATTATACAATTACTTAACTCTAGAATTTAAAAAAATTATAAATTTCTTAACAAAGTTATGCTGATTTTCTAAACAAGAGGTATGATATTTTCTAAAGTAATAAATGTTATCTATAAGGCAAACATATTATGACATTCTCTAATGTTTGTATAAATTTGTTAAGTAAAATTCTATGTTTAGGAAGGCAATAAGGCTTACAAGCTTTCCTTAACTTCTTATCAAGGCGTTTCCCGGAAAACAAGTTAAATCTCAAAGGATATAAATAAAGTAGATCGATTTTTCTGACAAACAATTGTAATTCAATATTTAAGCTAGGATATATTTTAAATCCTAGTGTTGTAAATATTCTATATTATACAATTACTTAACTCTAGAATTTAAAAAATGTATACATTTCTTAACAAAGTTATGCTGATTTTCTAAATTAAAAATATATAAATTTCTTAACAAAGTTATGCTGATTTTCTAAATTAAAAATATATAAATTTCTTAACAAAGTTATGCTGATTTTCTAAACAAGAGGTATGGCATTTTCCAAAGTAATAAACGATATCTATAAGGCAAACATATTAATGACAGTCTTTAATGTTTGTATAAATTTGTTAAGTAAAATTCTATGTTTTGGAAAGCAATAAGGCTTACGATCTTTCCTAAACTTCTTATCAAGACGTTGCCCGGAAAACAAGTTAAATCTCAAAGGATACAAGTAAAGTAGATCGATTTTTCTGACAAACAGTTGTAATTCGATATTCAATCTAGGATATGCTTTAAATTATAGTGTTGTAAATATTCTATACTATACAATTACTTAACTCTAGATTTTTAAAAATTTATACCTTTCTTAACAAAGTTATGCTGATTTTCTAAACAAGAGGTACGGCATTTTCCAAAGTAATAATTGATATCTATAATGCAAACATATTAGTGGCAGTCTTTGATATTTGTATAAATTTGTTAAGTAAAATTCTATGTTTAGGAAAGCAATATTTCCTAATCTCGTTATCAATACGTTGTCTGGAAAACAAGTTAAATCTCAAAGGATATAAAATAAAGTAGATCGATTTTTATGACAAACAGCAGTAATTCAATATTCGAGCTAGGAGATGTTTTAAATTCTAGTGGTGTATATATTCTGTTCTCTCTTCGTTTTATAATTCTTTCCTTTTTTAAGGAAAATTTTTCAAGCATACATTTTAAAGTAATATCTTACCATTATCTATTATGTTTCTTCTTGTTCACTGTAGCAACTCTCGAAAAAGATTGTTCGCAATTTTTATTTGGAGGATCAAGTTTGTGCTGAATCTCTTAATGATATGCACAAAGAATAATCAAATATTAGAAAAACAAAAGGAATAAAAGTAAAAAAAAGGTCTAAAAAACACTATTTTATAAACATGCAATATTTATCTTAAAAATCACGTCTGTATTCATGACTGCAATTCCAGTGGCTCCAAAAATTGCACCGTTACAATACGTTAATTGGCGTAAGCCTCGGTTATTCAAAATTCACTATTTCGATTTACACTTTATAGTAAGGGCAAGCTAGTGAATTTATATGCATTTATTTTCTTTTTCTAAGATGTGGCAACAGCAAAGGAAAAAAAACATTATTTCAACTATCTATTTTTGCTCTGTTTTTTCTTGTAAGATACGGCAACAGGAAAGAAAATACGAAACATTACTTAAAATATCATTTAAAATTTTTAAGTTTTTTTTTCTCAACGTATATTCGTAATTTATCAATTATTAAACTATTAAATGATTAAAAATATTAAAATTATTCCACTATTTATTAGTTTTTTGAAATTTTAGTGTTTAAGATAGTACGTTGCTGATGTACGGGGCCGAATACAACGGGGCCCTCAATCCTAAGATCGTTTAATTCGAGGTCCGTTTGGAATAAGCCGAACAGCGAAGCTCCACTAATCTGTTATTAAACATGTACTGTAATGAATTTTCGCTTACCTATTTTTATTCGTTTTCTTCACATAAACATTAATGTTTTATCTTTTCGGTTCATATAAACTTACATAGTGTTCATGTTGTAGCTTTGGAGTTATACTCTTGGTTTATAAGAAACAAACGCTACCTTTATGCTCATAGTTTCACATTTTTGTGCACAAAGACATGTAGATTCAAAGTTGCACTTTAGTAGTGTGAAACTAGATAGCTCTAAAGGTTATGTTTAAAAAAATATATCAAGGTATCTTTGTACACTGTAAAAAATGACCAATGTTTCTTATTTTATGAAAATATATTATAACCACGAACGAAAATATAATATAACTTTCTGAGTTATCCGGAATTCCTGAATTCCGGAATTCCGATATTGTCTTTTGAATCCCCAGAAACCAACATATTTCCAAAATTTAAAGAATTATTTATAAAAACAAAGTATTTTTCGCTGCCCGTATTTTTCAGAAACGTTTCTGAAGGGTTTTTATAGTGTATTAATGAGTGTCCTCAGCCTGGAATAACTGTTTTTCGAATGTCATCAATTCTCAAGTAAACATTTTCAGCCACATAAGTTAATTTATACATGAAAGAGTAAAGAAATAATCTTAATTTTAATGTTATTGTTAACGCTGTTAATTTTGCATGTTTGTCTGTTAAACATATTTTTTGAGCATGAAAATGTTTACTTGAGAATTGATAGCATTCGACAGGTATTCCAGGCTAAGGACGCTAATTAATACACTATAAAAACCCTTCGGAAACGTTTCTGAAAAATACGGGCAGCGAAAAATACTTTGTTTTTATAAATAATTCTTTAAATTTTGGAAATGTGGTGGTTTCTGGGGATTCAAAAGACAATGGAACACGCTATTCGGAATTTCGAATAACTCACAAGATTATATTATATTTTCGTTCGTGGTTATAGCATATTTTCATAATATAATAAACATTGGTCATTTTTTACAGTGTATTAGGGTGGGTGAATTACTTAGTATAAAAAAAATCAAATTAACCTATCAAATGATCAGATGAATATTACAAAAGACCCCATTAAGGCGTTTTACGTAATTTTGCGCATTCAAATACATCGCTTCTTTTAGTGTTTCGTGAAAAGAAATCAATTTTATATAGGCCGATGACATCGTCTGTATATGTAATTTCTTTAAAATAAAATTTAACATGCATAACAGCTGATGTTTCATAGATAAATGTATAACACATACTGTAAGATTTTTTAATTTTTTACTGCCCCTGGAGATATCGCGTTTTTATTCTTGTATCCTGGCATGCATGGTATACCTAGGCGCGAATATTAAATAACAATTGAGTGGGAAAACATTTCCTTACAAAACTAGTCGTTGGGGGCTACCGTAATACTTACCCATCATGGATATGCATAATATAAAACATGAAAATAAAACATGTGTAAACTATTTATAAAATGCATTGCAATTCGAATAAAATCCTGGCTTGATGACGTCATAAACTTTAAATCGAGGCTAACGAAAAAGAAAGGCCACCGCGGTGCTTTATGCATATTTTTTTTACAGACCGCGGGAGTCACGTGATGCTCGAATGCACGAATGCAGGTGTACGAAAAGAGCATCACGTCACTCTAGCGGTCTGTAACAAAATATAAGTGGAATGCACCGCGGTAGCCTGTCTTTTTCGGTAGCCTCGCTTTAAATGCTTTATTACTGAATTGCGTAAAATAAACATCCTTATAACTCCAAAATTGATAATCCTATTAACTAACGGTTTACTGCGTCGGATTAAGCGTCTCATTTTCAATTAAAATATACCTTTGAATTGAAATTGGAATGAAATACAGGGTCATGAAAAATCGAAGAGTGTGGCAAATAGGATTCCAAATATCTCGGCAACTAACTATTTGATCGATTTCATTATTTAAGTAAAATTTATGTGTTTTTATTATCTTTTATATTCATTCCTTAAAATAAACAATTTCGAAAAATTTTATATACCTTTTATCAGAACGAATATTTCGAGAGTCCGAAAAAAATTGTTCCGGATAATCGAGGTTACTGAAATTTAATAAGCCTCTTTCCATTATTACATACTATGTACATATTAGGTAGCTTTCAATACAAAAAAGTATAAAGCTACCTATTGCAGCCGTTCGGAGGAAAGGAGTTCCGGAAAATTTCGATATATTTTCACCGATCATGACCCCCAGACACCAAAACCACCCTCCGTTCAAATGTTGATTTATATATATAGATATATCCATATATATATATATATATATATATATATATATATATCTGACCTATGTCATTCGATAACGCTCGTATTTATGAATCAATTTTGATGAAACTAATTGTGTGTATTAAGCTCACCAATGTCTCGACCGAGTTCGTTGGCCAGCTTGGTCCGCCATTTTGTTTCAAGATGGCGGCCATTTAAAAATTTAAAACTAAAATAAAAATACAAAAAAGTTAAAAATTCAAATTTATTTTTTAATTCAGTGTTAGGCCTTGAAACGAGGATTCCAGAGCATTTTTTGTTTTACCTCTATCTTAAAACACGGCTGAGATAGAGCCGTTTGAAATTCTAGGGTGGCTGACATTTTGAAACAAGACAGCACATTACAGAAATTTTCATTGTTGTAATAATTTTCCCAATCAAACGCATAAAACTATATATTCATATCCGTTAGCGCCAAATTCTCGCCAAACTTGGCGACATTTGGCGAAATATCGCCAAATTTGGCGACCAAAATAAGTCTTCATAAATGAAGCCAATTTGGCTATTGCTCAATAATTTGGGGAATTTCTTATTCAAATTCAGTATTAACGAATCTTTCGTAAACGCTTTATTTGCATTTTAAGTTGCTGTTTTCGTGTAACATTAGCTAAAATTTTAAAACGAAGATATAGGAAAGCTACCTTTTCCTCCCGGTACAGGCCGGAAGGACTTTTAAATTTCAAGTCTCTATCGCAATTTGTTCGGGAGATAGATCGCACACACACAGACACACAGACAGACGGACGGCAAATTGTTTTTTCTAAAAATATGTTTTTCAGAATCTCCAATGTCTGAAACGTGTAAATCCGTCAATTTTTTTTTCGATTTTCAAACCGATTATAAGATTTATCCTATACTACGTATAATAGGACTTCTTACAAACAGAAGTGTTTTAGAGACACAAAGAAATCCTTATAAATATAAGTTAAAGATAAACTCAAAACTTTCAGTTTATTTTTAAACCTTTCTACCAGAATTATTTTATTAAGGGAAGAAAATGAGATTTTTCTATTGCCTATATGTGTAAAATTCCTTCCGGCCTGTACCGGGAGGAAAAGGTAGCTTTTTTATATCTTCGTTTTAAAATTTTAGCTAATGTTACACGAAAACAGCAAGCTAAACTGCAAAGAAAACGTTTACAAAAGATTCGTCAATACTGAATTAGAATAAGAAATTCGCCAAATTATTGAACTATAGCCAAATTGGCTTCATTTATGAAGACTTATTTTGGTCGCCAAATTTGGCGATATTTCGCTAAGTGTCGCCAAGTTCGGCGATAATTTGGCGCTAACGGATATGAATATATAGTTTTATGCGCTTGATTGCGAAAATGATTACAACAATGAAAATTTTTGTAATGTGCTGTCTTGTTTTTCAAAATGTCAGCCACCCTAGAATTTCTCAGCCATTTTTTAAGATAAAGGTAAAACAAAAAATGCTCTGGATTCCTTGTATCAAGGCCTAACACTTAATTAAAAATAAATTTGAATTTTTAACTTTTTTGTATATTTATTTTAGTTTTAAATATTTATTAAATCTTTAAGTGGCCGCCATCTTGAAACAAGATGGCAGACCAAGCTGGTCAACGAACTCGGTCGAGACATTGGTGAGCTGAGCTTAATACCCACAATTAGTTTCATGCAAATTGATTTATAAATACGAGCGTTATCGTATGACATAGGTCAGATATATATATATATATATATATGTGGATATATATATATATATATATAAATCAACATTTGAACGGAGGATGGTTTTGGGGTCTGGAGGTCATGATCGGTGAAAATATATCGAAATTTTCTGAAACTGCTTTCCTCCGAACGGCTGCAACAGGTAGCTTTATACTTTTTTGTATTGAAAGCTACCTAATATGTGACCACGCATAATTGTCGAGAGAAAGAAACGATTTTAATTTTTCTCTAAAAGCTGTAATTTTCTCTGTGTTTCCATAATCAAAAATTATTATTAAAAATTGACATAGCTGTCTTTCTGGAAAATTATTATGCTTTTGTTCTATAATGTTCACACAAATACTCCAGTCACCACGAAAATGGGATATGTTGTCAAAATATAAAACAATATTTACTTTTCTGAAATGGTTATTTCTTATATAATTTTTTACAGAAAGACTTGTTTAAATATAATAGAATAATATAATATATGATTATCTACTATATCCATATAAATATTCTATTTTCTTTAAAGGATGAATTTATTGTCAAAATATACAAAAATTTTCCAACTTTTAAAATTTCACTTCATGGATAGATTAATTTTTGAAATACTTTCTTCATTTATTGGGGTTATTGATTGGATATTTAAGCAATCATATCATATAGTACTATGTATGATCCACAAATTACAAATTAAAATTCCTACGTAAGTATACAATGAACATTGTTAATACCAAACAATGATGGAAAATATGCCATAATGAAAAAGGTGTCAGAGAGTAAAGTTCCAAATTCAAATCTAATAAGAGAAGTATTTGAACATAATATAATCTAAATCTACATTTTTAATTATTTTAATTAAGAAAATTATGAAACAACTTATTATTTAAACCTAAAAAGGTGAAAAATCGCGACGCGTTTCGGAAGTTTGTATTTTTAAGGTGGTAAAAGACTTACTGCTGCTTTAAAAGAAATATTTTCAAGATAATTTTAATTTTAATGCTTAAAGGAGATAGAAGAGAAAGGGACAGATATAGACGTGAAAATAGAAACAGCCAATATGAAGGCAGAAGACTAACGGAAACAATCAATAAGGTTTTGATATGACAAATTCAATAAAAAGGGTATGATAAATCAAATGAAAGAAAATATAAAAACAAAGAAAGATATATTAAAGTAAATAAAATTTAGCAAGTAAATTGCTTTTAAAATTGTGACATGCATATTTGCAGCTGATAAAGAAAGGTTCTTTCGAAATGCGTTTCTTTCATTGAGTATTTAAAAAGTTATTTTCACTGTATTACGTTTTACAGCAGTACATATACAGGATGATTCAAAATTTATCATTCAAATTCCGTTGGGAGGTAGGGAATACGTCAAGAAACCGATTTTACTTAGGAAAGTATGCCTGCAGATGTACGCATGCGCATGTAGAGGGCGGTGTGTGTACCCAACCTTCCTTGAGTCCTAATCATTGTTTTGACTTTCCTAAAGCTACTATTAATTCTTCTCCTATTTGTACTTCTCATTTGGACTTCCACAAAGCCTTTTACATCTTTAAAAACTCCAAAAATTTGTGCATGTTGTGCGTAATTACCTGAACCGAACATTCGGAGCTTGATGGATTGTGAGAGGTGGATCGATCTCTTGGCCACCCAGGTCACCGGATTTATCACCCGTGGATTTTTTTTGTCGGGGGCCATGAAATACCATGTGTACGAGACCCCCGTTGACAGTGAAACGGACCTTTTTGCACGAATAGTGGCCGCCACAAGCATTGTTTGTGATATGCCAGGCGTTTTTGAAAATGTTCAGCGGTCAATGCAACTGCGCTGTGAATCTTGTGTTCGTGTAAATAATCGCAATTTTGAGCACCTACTGTGAGGCTGCACATCACCTTCTTGGAATAAAACTCACATTCGTTACCACATAACTGTACTGTTTCCTTGCGTTCACTTTACTTGTCCATTTTGTTCATGTAGATGACGTTTGCGGACATACTTTCCTATGCGAAATCGGTTTCCTAACGTATTCCCTACATCACAACAAAATTTGAACGATAAGTTTTGAATCACCCTGTATATATACACACTTACTGCCAAAAGTTAAGCACGCCGAGGAAAATGTTAATATCTGGAAGCCAATTTGAATTCGAGACGCTGCAATTTGCTGCGGAGATAGATGGAAGTATGCAAATATCTTATGTAACAGCCAATCACGTTTTCGTGTCGAGAATTATGCAAAGAAGGTAGTCGTATAAGAAACCAGCATTGCGAAGGGTTGCAGGAGTTGCATTTAAGTGCTGATAAAAAGTGTTTAGAACTTTCGTACGTTTTGTTTTCAAGACAGATGGGTTTTTATGGCTTCCAGAAGACAAATGGAAGATTCTGAGCTATGGCGTGCCAACGAACGCATTCAAGCGAGACAATCAATCACAGATGTTGTTCTTTTCTACGGCGTTAATCATTATGTAATTTCAAGAATAGGGAAACAATTCCTAACCAGCCAAAAAGTTGTCCGAACACCTGTGTCTGGTCGTCCAAGGGTTACGAACCCTACAGATGACGATATATTGATATTCCAGCCAAGCAGAATCGAACAACGACCTCCACACATGTGACATCTACGATTGCAGCGTCCATTGGTAAGACGATATCTGCCATGCACCGAAAGATACACATGAATGGACTGTATACTAGGTACCCCGAGTTTGTGTTCTTCTATTCGTCCAATCCAGAGGAGCACGATTAAAGTGCTGTCGGCAACACATCAATTGGACTGTGTTTGATTGGGGAAACGATATGTACATGGATGTGTCGGGATTTGCCCTGCAACCAGACGACAAGCGTATAACAGTCTGGAGAGATCTAGGCACACTTAATCGGTCCCAGAACATCAACGAACGTGACGCATTCCGAGGTCGAAGCATCATGGTGTGGGCAGTGATTTTGTTAGGATATTGCACCGTCCTGAACATCTTTATATAGGGTTCTAGGACGGCTTTCCGGTATCGGGATGAAATCCTAGACCCCACTGTGAAATTGTACGCTGCAGCAGTTGGTTCTGCTTTCGTTAACGGGTGATAATGTGCCTCTTCATAAAGCTGTCTTCATCGAAAAATACTTGGATAGTGAAGGGATTGCGCGTATGGAGTGGCCGGCGTAGCTGCCTGACCTTAATTCCACTGAACATCTTTGGGATTCCCTCGCCCGTGCTCTGTGTCCACGTTTCCTATCCCTAGCCACTCTCACAGAGTTTCAATCTACTCTGCAGGAGGAATGGCGATTACTTGACTCTACGTTGGTTGATCACCTCATGGAATGCATGGTGACACGCTGTACGCTTTGTATGCAGGAGAGGGGTGCTCCCACACCCTATTACTGTCGGTTTTGTTTGTTTGTTTTGGTTTTAAACACATTTTTGATAATGACTCCAATATGACTTCATCTTATAATTCAACATTGTTTTCATCTTTGTATATAATTCTTTGTTTTGTTACTTGCAAAAACATATTTGCTACTTTCCTGTCGCGTTTAGTGTTAATCAAAGCAGTACTTGTGGATTTTTTACCGCTGCGTTCTTAACTTTGGGAAATAAGTGTATATTAAATAATTACATACTATATTTTACATTACATTACATTTTCCTTAAAATTATATTTCTTCTTGCTGCTTATTACAATTCTGAGTTGAAAGTACGTAAGCAATTTTTAATTTTACAACGCCCATTTTACAAAATAATAATAATAATAAAATGTTTATTTTCATAAATGGAACAAAAATGCTTCCAAATTGAAAGGACTCAAAAACACTCACGAACAGATAAAACACAACATAATTTCCATTATCAAGATACTGCTTTTTCTGCTTCATATATTGTTTTTCTTTCATCTTATCTTTTGTGTTTTAATCTTGACTTAGAAATAATATTTCAAGATGTAATGAACTTAAGTTTCATAGTACCGTAAATGCAAAGATTGCCGCTTTTGTTTTCTTCCATGCAGTGAGTAACATTTTTAAAAAAATTAAAAGCTTGAACTAAAGTTATGACACATTAATGTATTACAAGTCTTAAAATTACCTTACATTCTGTCATTTTATCTAGATTTTGTTGATATTTGATATAAATTTCTTATGCTAATGTTTTCTTTCTTTATTCATTTTAACTGTAAAGCTGTTACACACTTTTGAATATGTAATAACATATTAACATTTTTTTAACAAATAAATTTATAGTTCTTCAGCATTTTTTAGCTATAAAAAAGTTTTGATGAAGATTACACAAAATAGTGTAGAAATATTGGAATAAAATGGTAAATACTCGTATTCAAGCTCAAATGCATATATTTTTTTAAGTTATACATTTTATTTTATTTTTACATTGCGTCGCATTTTTCTTAAACATATATTATCCAACAATTAATCGCGATTGAAAGTTGAAAAAAGGTAAGTTTTTCTATTATTTTAAAAAATGATTTTATCAAAACAAGTATCTACGCGACAATTGCTAAGGAACAGATACATTCTTTGTCATAACTAATAATAGACATCGTTTAAAGAAATGAAACTTTGTACATATTTAATAGACGACATAAATAGGTCCTTATGCATCTTTATTATGCAAAATGATACAGATATTATCATATGGCAGATCAAAATACGCAGAAGAACTAAATATGCTTCTTACAGCATTTTCCAACAGTGACGAAAAAGGTTTGTCCTTCCCAAAAAAGGTAAACGTATGATTCGGTGATTATGGGATACTAGCAGACTACGCCCGCTGCGCTGGTCGGTTTCTCCAAAAGAACCTTGAATCAAACGAATATATCGGTGAATTTAACCTTGTATTTTAAAATAATCTGTACCTTTACCTGAAATATCCTAAAATAACATAAAAACGGATACTTATTTCACTAAGTTATGTTTTTTTTTAATACGGTTTATTATTACGTTTACAATTTATTACCTACCGTTTTCCATTGATTTATATGTTTTATTGCTACATTTTTTAATAACGTGAATTAACCTATATTATACACAACTAAAAAGAAATGGCGCATCTAGTATTTGTCGAGAATTAAATAAAAATCATGCACTCGTGACATCCTAATTCACTTTTATATTTTAACAGAATAATAAGGTTACTATAATTTGTGACTCGTGCTGACACATTGCTGTTATTATTTTTTTACCCGTGAAGTTTTCGCTGTGGTACTCCATTGTGAAATTTGGTAATTTTTGAAATTCAATATTTGAAAAATGGCATAATCAGTGGATTTGAAATTTATATCAAGAAAAATACAATTTTTTACATTTCTAACGCAATTTGTTTAACAATTTTCTGACAAATACTTTTTGAGCAATTAATTTTTTCAGTAATTTCAAATGTTTCATTTTCCGAGATTAATCTGTGGCAATGAATAGCGAAAATCCCAGTCGTCAGCAACGCATACCTTTTTATTAAAGAGGATGGCATAATCAGTGGATTTGAAATTTATATCAAGAAAAATACAAATTTTTACATTTCTAACGCAATTTGTTTAACAATTTTCTGACAAATACTTTTTGAGCAATTAATTTTTTCAGTAATTTCAAATGTTTCATTTTCCGAGATTAATCTGTGGCAACGAATAGCGAAAATCCCAGTCGTCAGCAACGCATACCTTTTTATTAAAGAGGATGGCATAATCAGTGGATTTGGAATTTATATCAAGAAAAATACAATTTTTTACATTTCTAACGCAATTTGTTTAACAATTTTCTGACAAATACTTTTTGAGCAATTAATTTTTTGAGTAATTTCAAATGTTTCATTTTCCGAGATTAATCTGTGGCAACGAATAGCGAAAATCCCAGTCGTCAGCAACGCATACCTTTTTATTAACCCATTAAGTCCTAGCGGTACCATATGGTACCAGAATAGCAGATGTCCATTTTGTTGTTTGTACACCAGTATTTTTAAAGAAAAATATTATCTTTAACTAAAGACAGAAACTTCATAATAAAAGGAGGCAAAAATTGCTATTTTGAAAAATTGGTATGAAATGCAATTTTTGCATTTTATAGCGAAAAATAATTTCGGCTTTAATGGGTTAAAGAGGATGAACTCCTCCGATACTGATGCACATTTTTCATTGTTTGTGCTTGCTGTTCACTAAACAGTTGAGATGAGCTTGAGGGATTCTGTCTCATTCGTTTCACAGGGATATTTACAGTTTCTGAACGGTTCGAGGAGGTTCTGTCTTTAAGCAATACGCCGACCGAGTGAATCCCAGGAGTTCTATACAACTTTTATATCCAGATGATAACCAAGGCATGCCACACGCTCAATATTGTCTCCTGCTAGTGTAAGGGACACTTCAACTATCTTATGCGAACGGGCATCCCTGCACAGAAATTCTGGACTACTGCCCCACTAAAATGATACAGATATTATCATATGGCAGATCAAGATGCGCAGAAGAACTAAATATGCTTCTTACAGCATTTTCCAACAGTTACGAAAAGGTTTGTCCTTCCCAAAAAAGGTAAATGTATGATTCGGTGATTATGGGGTATGACCTCTTCCGATACTGATGCACATTTTTCATTGTTTGTGCTTGCTGTTCACTAAACAGTTGAGATGAGCTTGAGGGATTCTGTCTCATTCGTTTCACAGGGATATTTACAGTTTCTGAACGGTTCGAGGAGGTTCTGTCTTTAAGCAATACGCCGACCGAGTGAATCCCAGGAGTTCTATACAACTTTTATATCCAGATGATAACCAAGGCATGCCACACGCTCAATATTGTCTCCTGCTAGTGTAAGGGACACTTCAACTATCTTATGCGAACGGGCATCCCTGCACAGAAATTCTGGACTACTGCCCCACTAAAATGATACAGATATTATCATATGGCAGATCAAGATGCGCAGAAGAACTAAATATGCTTCTTACAGCATTTTCCAACAGTTACGAAAAGGTTTGTCCTTCCCAAAAAAGGTAAATGTATGATTCGGTGATTATGGGGTATGACCTCTTCCGATACTGATGCACATTTTTCATTGTTTGTGCTTGCTGTTCACTAAACAGTTGAGATGAGCTTGAGGGATTCTGTCTCTTTCGTTTCACAGGGACATTTTCAGTTTCTGAACGGTTCGAGGAGATTCTGTCTTTAAGCAATACGCCTACCGAGTGAATCCCAGGAGTGCTATACAACTTTTATATCCAGAGGATAACCAAGGCATGCCACACGCTCAATATTGTCACCTGCTAGTGTGAGGGACACTTCAACTATCTTATGCGAACGGGCATCCATGCGCAGAATTTCTGGACTACTTCCCCACGATAATTATGGATATAACCCTGGAGAACGTCTTTGCAATATTACTTTTATGTCACTGTACCTTTGTTTAATATATGAAGCAGAATTCTGCCATTATACAAGATATCCGTTCACACAATCATTTTTTGGCCATAATTATCAGATTCCTGGACATTCTGGTTATGGAATTCCTCTCTGGGATATCCATCTGGATGATAAATTCCTCTCTCTTTCCACATTAGTTAGCGCCCAGAATCAATGTTTATGGTGTGGCAGAATTCGTTAGAGGACACGATTCTTAATCACTGTTTCCAACTCCAACAAATATGTTCCTTACACCGAAGTGAACTTGTGATGTTGTGCTCATAGTGGAATGCATGTAACAAGCTTTTGTGCATCTAAGCCAACATTATTTAATCACCGATTAATGGTATATAACCGAGTACCAGTACCAATAACAAGTTCAAAAATTAACTCGCATGGAGCATCATTTATGTTCATCGTGACCACCAGCTTGACATATCGACCATTTGTCTTCATCTTGACCACCAGCTTGACATATCGAACACTTATGTTCATCTTGACCACCAGCTTGACGCTCTTGAGATGTAATGATCCTACCACGATATCCAGAATGCCTTCTAGTAGCACTTACACATCCAGAGGTTTTTTAAACCGCAACATTACACTTCTCGACACGCTTCTCGCTTTGGTAACTTGAGTGACACTTTCATCTCCCTAGGGACATTTAACGGTTCAACCATGATCGTACGCAACCAAATGATGTCTTACTTGCATTTACCAGTCATTTTTTGTCGTTCGAAAAGGAAATTTACAACTCTTATCCAATACAAGATAATGTAAAAAAAATCATTGTTATTATTTCAATAAAATTAATTTTATCGTCTGTTATTATGATATGATTAATTTCCGTAATAATATAAATACATTTTAAGTTGGCAACATTTTATTTTTTGTTGACATTTACTGAAAATTCCAATGGGAAACTTAAGCTTAGGTTTGAAAATTTCAGCACTTGATTTAGACTTTTTTTTTCCATTTAATATCTATTTCTCTGGAAGCAGCTACCCAAAAAGCTGTCCGTAGACTATAGGATTGCTGTAATTAAATAATTTCAGTATACAAATTCGGTTTTTAAATTCAGTAATACGGAAATAATAGGAGTCCATCTTAAATATGACGTAATTACCATGGAAAATTAGAATTATTACTTATATGGAATATCATTGACCTAATTACGTATGATAGGATTTAATAGAATGAAGAAAACATTTATTAATATCTTTTTAAGTTTTGATTCGATTTTCACAAAGTTTGAAATGACTCCACAAAATTCAAAATATTTGGTTGGGTAGTTTTTGCGCTGTTATATGCGAACAGACGGAAGGACCAGACGACATCTATAGGTGCTACGTATTTATATAATTACGAACGCACATAAAAGAGGAAATTAATGGATTTTTAGTTTACATTATAAAAATGAAATATAAAGAATATTTATACAGCTTATATATAAAATCCGCATTTACTAAACTTTTTATTCAAAAGCAGAAATATTTTAATGAGATTGAATCCTATTAAATGACATCTTCCATTCAACATTCTTTCACCTTATCGTTTGTATTTTAATCGTAACTAAATGAAAGGACTGTGATAGGACATGGAGTTTTGAATATGGAGTCTGAACATACGTACAGGACATTTTAAGAGATTAAAAGGACAGAGATTAAAAGTTTTTGTCCAAACCATAGCAACCCATGCTACAAAACTTTACGGTATTTTACATGGAGTTATTTGCTTAGTCGAGTTAGATATGTAAACAAATTTTAGCTTGGCAATAGTGTCAAGATCTCCATATTTTTATTCCAAAATACTCTCAGATAATTAAATTTTATTGTATGTATATTTCAATTTTCTTAAAATTCATTCTACTATGATTGCATCAAAATCACGATAAACAACTTGGGAAATGTAATTTTAGTAATTTTCAGTTCATTTATATTGTAAATACTATTTGTTGGTGGGAATTAAAAAATAAATAAAATTAATGTTATAAGTATTTTATATATGTAGAATTAATTTCGATTTCTTTTTTTCTCCAAAATCGCTCCATGGAATGCAAAATCAAGAAATTGGGTTGCTACGCCCAGCTAAGTAAATGTTTAATTTAATAAGAACAGCAAAAAATACGTTCAGTATTGGAATGACTCTACAACTATCAGGAACATACAAAACACAAAATTATTTTCAGTATCTAGATCCTGTTTTTACAAATTCAGATGTTTTTCTTTCCTTATACGTTTTTTATTTTAATCTTGGCTGGAAACATTATTTCAAAGCTGTAATGAACTTGTATTTTAGTGCACAGTAAATGGAAAACTCTTTTTCCATTTATGTAAGCTAGTAACTTATAAAATAATGTTAAAAGCTTGAATTAAGCGTAAGACACACTCATGCATTATCGGTCTTTAAATAAATTACATTGTGTCATTCTGTCTAGAATTTATTGATATCCAAGAGAAAATTTTGCGCTAATGTTTCCATTCTTTATTCATTTAAATAATAAAATTAATACACGTTTCCTTTTATTTTTAAATATTTATTTATCAGATTGTATTTTTTTAAACAAAAGTTCATACCACATCAGTACAATAAATAAATATTTTGATACAGGTTTCACTGAATACTGTTAATATACTACGAAACCGATTACAGATAAAAATGGATGCCTGGTTCAAATCGTTAAATAACCCTCACGAAAACATTATACAGTTCATTTATATTGTAAATACGATTTGTTGATGGGAATTAAAAAATAAATAAAATTAATGTTATAAATATTTTTTATATGTAGAATTAATTTCGATTTCTTTTTTTCTCCAAAATCGCTCCATGGAATGCAAAATCAAGAAATTGGGTTGCTACGCCCAGCTAAGTAAATGTTTAATTTAATAAGAACAGCAAAAAATACGTTTAGAATTGGAATGACTCTACAACTATCAAGAACATACAAAACACAAAATTATTTTCAGTATCTAGATCCTGTTTTTACTAATTCAGATGTTTTTCTTTCCTTATACGTTTTCTATTTTAATCTTGGCTGGAAACATTATTTCAAAGCTGTAATGAACTTGTATTTTAGTGCACAGTAAATGGAAAACTCTTTTTCCATTTATGTAAGCTAGTAACTTATAAAATAATGTTAAAAGCTTGAATTAAGCTTTTAACACTCATGCATTATCGGTCTTTAAATAAATTACATTGTGTCATTCTGTCTAGAATTTATTGATATCCAAGAGAAAATTTTGCGCTAATGTTTCCATTCTTTATTCATTTAAATAATAAAATTAATACACGTTTCCTTTTATTTTTAAATATTTATTTATCAGATTGTATTTTTTTTAAACAAAAGTTCATACCACATCAGTACAATAAATAAATATTTTGATACAGGTTTCACTGAATACTGTTAATATACTACGAAACCGATTACAGATAAAAATGGATGCCTTGTTCAAATCGTTAAATAACCCTCACGAAAACATTATACAGAAAACAATATTCTTGTATTACATGATCCTCTTTTTCTAAATTTTCTTTTTGAAAATATTTCTTTTCCTACAAATTTTAATATAGTCTTAGAAACAATTTCAAAGATGTAATGAATTTGTGTTTCAGAGCGCAGCCAAAAAAAAAAAAAAAAAAAAAAAAAAATCAAATTTTTTTTTAAATTTTAGGTGGTTCTCAAATGACCTGCTCAACAACGGGAAACTTTCTGACGCAATTTCAGAGTGATTTTTAAACGCAAAGGCATAAAATTGTCATGCCTGACTATTGAAGCGATTTGAAATCTAAATGATTCTTCCATTTTTTGTTAAATAAATTACTTATTGAGTTATAAGCGATTTATGCCACGTGACAATACGTTTTCTCCCTTGTTCGCGTTGGACCTGCGAAAATTCGGTTCAAAACGTCGACTTTGACAGTATTTTCTGAACGATCTTCTGCCTTTACAAGAGTATCGAAAACGTATTTGCATTACATAGTTTCCGAATAAGAACACCTTCCAATTTCATCCATTTCCGAACAAAAATGAATTAAAAAATATGTCATAAAGTAGCCAGTTTGGATTTGAGAACAGTCTTAAGTAATACCAGAAAAGCCAATCCGGGCTTTCCGTGTTACAGAACATACTGTACGGTATGCATAACAAAGGTGAAAAATCTTTTTCATTTGAAATCTCTAATAGATTTTTACTTTAAATATATATATTTTTTTAATCGCCCCTTAACAACGCCAAAAACCATTTTGTGTATGGAAAATATCCATTATGTATCCAAATAATATTTTTAAATTTATTAAAACGATACTTTCGTATTAGCAGCATGCCAGAGGTTAATAGTCGAAGAAATCGTCAAATATTTCGCTACTTATAACAGTCTATTTGATTTCGATTGTTCCAGTGTTTAAAAAAGTAATTTCATTTCATATCTCTTACATTTGTGGGTTTTTTTAAATATTTTATTAACTTATAAATGAAGTTTGCTGAACTAATTATATCTTTATAATTGTAAGCGTATAAATATTTCGTAATCGAACTACACGCGATAGATATAGATTTAAAAAATATATGCCTGAAAATAATTTTTGAAACCATAGAAAATCAAAAAATTACGATACAGTTTTCAAACCAGCGTTTCTCTCTTATTTGTTGGTGTAAAAACATAGGCGTAACTAGTGGGGGGGCCGGGTGGGCCGTGCCCACCCCAGGTAGTTCCAGTGCCCACCCCAGAATTTCAAGTTCACGTGAAAATTTTATGACTGCGATATGGTCAAAATTTTAATTTTCAAATATTTGAATGATTATACCAATAAATTATACTACATACTTCTGATTTGAGAACTAATGTAACGAAAACGGCGCGCACGCATATGTAAATGTGTGTGTGTGTGAGGTATAAAAGAAGCAACAGACAAAGAAAATCCTATTAGTCTTCTACATTCTTTGCAACAGTTATATGACCCGGAGTCTATAGGGTTCCAAAAGGAACAAAGTGAAATATTATCTGAAAGCTCTAAATCTGAACGAGGGTTTTCTTTTTTGTCACGAGGTGATGGGGAAAAAATCAGTTCCAGATGTCCAGTTCCGTATTCTTTCAACTAAGTCAAAAAATATCATCTGCTGTGGTGAGAGCCGATAAGAGAGAGAAGGGGATAGTAGGGGGCACAGGTGCCCGAACGGTTTTTTCCTTACAAAATAATGACAAATTTAAAAAAACAGGATGTAGTTGACAAATTACTGATCAATTAATTGTCTGAGTGATGAGATACGGCAAAAGTCGTAAATGAGAAGATCATGGCAGGGGGCTTTACTTTGAGGGTTAAGGTAGGGCGAATTTTTTGCAATTTGCCTGCGGCTGTAAGCATGTGGGATTATTTCCCTTTTCCAAGTTTGCATGCGTAATTATCAGTGCTCAAATAAATTCTGTAGTTTTGGCAATTTTTGTTTGTATTGCTGCATGCTGCTTCATGGATCGAGGCTCTTTGCTTCATGTTTCTGAATGTACTTTTTGTGAGTAAATTTTTCCTTATCAATCTTTGATATTCTGAATAAATAGAAGGGCTTAGTGAAATAAGATGTTACGCAACAAAAATAAAATTCTGAGACAATTTAAATGAAAGCTTTTAGTTGCAATTTTTATTTTATTTTTGTTCTTGTACCTTGTATTTAGTAAGTTAACGAGTAGTACTAAGCTCTCTCAGAAAAACTTAGCAACATTTAATTATCTAATATAAAAATTATTAATAATATTTAAGTTATTTTTATTAAAATATTAACTTTTAATAAATAATATATCAGATTTTAAAGATTAATTAAAATATTGGTATTTTATCTTTACCATATGACATATTATCTCATAACACCCTCATCGAAAAAATAAACTGTATTTTCAGAAAATGTAACATAACAGGTTCTTGCTCGAACCTCTAATTAAAGTCATTTATTATTAAAAAAAAAACTATTTGGTAAAGACAGAAATTTATTTTTGAAATTGTCAAATTTAACCTTAAAATTTTTTTTCAAAATTTTAGGAAAATCCTGTATGTTTGCAACTTCTAAAAAGGATCGCTCGCTGTGGTGCATTTAAAATTTTCATTGATAAATCAAAAGGAGCAATAAGTTTTTTTTTGTCGAGTTGCCAATTGAATAGAATTTTTTTTTTTCTTACTGACTTACTGTTTCTTTCTGACAAATAACACTATATAACAGTAAAATTTCCCTTCTATGTCCTTAAAAATTTCTTTTCAATATTCTAATATTTATTTTAAAATAAAGGAGCTCTTATAAATTTATTTTAATTTAGAGAAGGAATTATGGAATTTAACGTTTCATTAATTAATAATTTTTAAGATCATCCTCTTCTTAAAAAAAAAGAAAAAAAAACTGAAAGCTATTTTTTTTTTTGTGTGTGTGTAAAGTTTACTTGTAAAATAACTCATTGCTGTACTCATTCCTCAAAACACAAGTATTTGTGTTAAATATGGTGTACAATTTACTTTAAAGTTTATTTTTGAATACTTTTAAATCTTAAAATACATTAATATTAGGCCTACCGAATTTTCAGCATCTGGTTTACAGATGTCGAATATTCGCTATTGGATCAAAATCACTAATCAATGCATCTCTATAAGCACTTTTCAAATGTGATAGAAATAATTTTGAAGAATACTTTTGTTTTCCCATGAAAAAAGGTAAAACTTAAGCTTTTTTATTTATTTATTTTGGGCGAAAATTATTTTAGGTAAAAATGTTTTCCATGTGAGTTCTCTTTAATCAAATCTCTTTCTGCTGAATTCTGATGGAGCTAATTAAATTTAAAATCAATCCACTACTATAGAAATCATCGTAGTTTTAAAATTATAATGTACTATTAAAATTTAAGAATATATATATATTTTTTAAACTTTAAAATACTTCTGATTTCTTTTTCTTTCTTTTTTTTTTAAAAGATTTTATGCACTATTTTATGTGATATGTCAACTTTTGAAAGGACTATTACTTATACAGTATCGAATTTAAAAATTGTGTTCTTATAAACATATTTTGCACATATTAAAAATTGAGGATTTTATGCAATAAAACAGTGGAGTATCCACTGAATTTTAAATAAACAAGAACGAAAAATCATGCGTCAAGCATAGATTATGTAACACTTTCCAACGCTTCCAAAATAATTTTACAAATCATACCGTTTAATAAGCTGAAAGATAACATCTAAGTAAACAATTTGGAAAACGAATAACATATTTAAAAACATAATTTCAGGAATTTCCAACATATACAATATTCGAAAAAATATCCGAATACTTTTATTCAGCTCTGTATAGGATCTATAGATTTGTATATATACTACATACGATGCTAAATTTTAGTTCAGTTAGGAAACGCGTAACACAGTTTAAAATTCTCCTTCTGGAGTTTCTGTCAATAAACGGAAATGTGTTCGCGAACTTTTGTATTTCCCTGTATAGGATCTACAGAATTTATACACACCACGTAATAGACAAAAAGCGAGTTAAATTTAAAATCGCGTTCAGTAACTTAAAACGAACTTCCAGGAATTATTGTTAACAGACAATAGAGAATTCTTTTGTGTGTCCCTGTAAATCAACGAAGACTGCTATACACACAGTATTCTGTAGGAAGCCTCTTGTAATGCACCTTAGTGATATATATAAATTTCAATGCGTTTAAAATAGTAAAACATTATTTAAATAAACCGCAGACGATTTTTCTCCATAGACGTAATGTAACGGAATTTTTTTGACTGTCCCTGTAAAGTAACTATAAGTGCTATGCACGCACAGCCTATTCCATATTAAGCTTCTTGTAATGCACCTTAGAGATATATATATTTCAATGCGCTTAAAACAGTGAAACATTATTTAAATAAACCGCAAATGATTTTTCCCCATAGACCGCAATGTAACGGAATTCTTTTGAGTGTGCCTGTAAAAAAACTATATGTGCTACACACTTCCGTTGAAATAGGGAACATGCTATAGATAACGACAATAAGATATAAAAATTGCAGAGCAATCCGAGCATATTTACGGGAGTTAGAGCACGGACAGACGGCCATACGGCAGACAAACCGAAGTCCTAAACACTTTTCAACTAGGTTGGAAAGTGTTAAAAACGCATCGTTTTCAGTCAGGGATGTAGCTAGAAGTAAACAATAGGGGGTGCTCAAGAAAATGTAGGGGGGGGGGGCTCCTCATACTATTTCTCTCTATCTCTGAGACATGCACGCACAAACACAGATATATATGATCAAAGTATTATATAGAAAGGTAAATTAGTGTATATTCATATTGTAGGCACTATATTTCTTATTAAATTGTTTATAACTATGTTTGATGCGAAGAAAAGTAAAGGCTGCAGACAATGTAATGGAGGATATATGGTGGATATGCAGTATACTTTTTGGATTATTTTAAGGAATACCGTATACCCTCTTCTCAAAAACAGTATAGCATATACTTTTTAGGGTATACCCTCTGCCTAAAGCGTATGCCCTCTGTTTTTTTATTACTACATCACTGGCTGCATAATGAACATTTTCAGTGCATAATTATACTAGTGAAATAATAAGTGATGATGTCAATAAGTAAATAAAAAGCTGACAGTTTACCTGTTTCAAAAGAGTTTCAACCTTTAATTTTATTCTGAATATTCCTTGCCCTTAAGGATTTAAAGTTATGTTTTTATATGATAAAAAACATTAGAACAATCAAGGGTGTGTTTTGTATTTTAAAATTATTTTTGTGTCTAGTCAAAAGCTAAAACCACTTGTATTTAAATTGGCTATAACTCATTAGAATAACATTGTTTTATGCTAATAATGAAAAACGCTACAAAATGAAAAAATTAAGTATATAACTAATGCAAAAGGGAATGTTTGCATCAGCAAAAGGTAGCTAATTCTGAGTATGTGCAGATAGGATGCGCACATTTTGAAGCACTTATTAGCAGTTTTTAAACAAATGCTGCAATTTAGTATTTATGCAAAACTGTAAAAAGCCACCAAAACTAAGTTCAATTTTTGAAGAGAATTTCATTTGGATTTTTGAAACAGAATTTCTTTTGGTGGCCTTGGCAACTTTCCCAGGGGGGGGGGGGGCTCAAAAATTTTCAGGGGGTGCTGAGCCCCCCCTGGCACCCCCCTAGCTACGGCTCTGTTTTCAGTACCGGTTTGAAGATTAAAAAAAAAAAAAAACATAAGAAAAAGTAAAATGCGGTCTATGTAGAGATTGACCTCAACTATCCAATGCAAAAAATAAAATAGAAAATCATTTTAAAAATATGAAAATGCAAACTAAATATTGGATGTTTTCGCGTAAGTTAAGTACCCCCCACCCCAATCCCCTTAAGAGCTCAATCATACATCCTCCCTTTTCATTTAAAATAAACGATTTATGTGAATACTGTAAATTAAAGGTGAGTCAAATTGAAGTCATATTTTAATTTTTCTTGTCAAAATCTCAGGCTGACGTATAATTTTTACTGCAGTTAAAGGAAACATTAATTGTCTTTTGCTTATTTAAATGTATTCGTCCCTCAAAATAAAAACTAATCTTTTCCTTCCGCTCCTCAAAATATTCTTTTTTACATTCTTACATTTCTTAGAATTTTTAAACAAATTTAGAGTTTACATTAATGATTTTAAGAAAAAATTTCTCGAATTTTTCCGTTTATTCATTCTTAAAATAAATAGGTTCAGTTTACTTTACCTGCATAAAATTACAGTGATCGGAAAACTTCTACATTTTAGACAGGTTTCAGTTGTATACATTTTTCAGACATGTATAAATTATATCTATATGGTATTCGTTCTATCGGAACCACAAATTTTTTCTCAAGACAGTTTTCTGTAATAGACACAATTCAACATTTTGCTGTTGGAGAAATGGAATTCGGTAAGAATCAAAACATTCATTTTTTTTAAAAATGAATTTTGGAGAAGTGATAGTTTAAGTGCTGTGTTTAAAACCGGGACATTAAAGAGATGTATTGGGACACCCAGACATTATGCCTAAAATTGGGTCTCTCTCGGAACTTCTAGTCATCTTAAAAATTTCAATGGCACAATGAATAGCAGTGGTGCCGACTTATATGGGCCCGTGGGGCTTTAGCGTCGAGCCCGCTCAATAATTTGCTCCCCTGACCCACCAAATTTCCCTTGTTTTACTTCACTACGTATTTATTTAAATTTTTAAATCTCTGAAACAAAATTTCATTTTCTATTTGTTGGACAACAAATAAGAGTGAAATATGCCAGCCCAGGATATAGTCGGGATAGCTCAGTAGGGAGAGCGTTGGTACGGCAAACCAAAGTACCCAGGTTCGAGTTCTGGGCGTTAGTCCTGTGCCTTGGATATAATTTACTTAGTTGAATATACTTTCCTCTGTTCATTATGAAAATTTCATTCTGTTGACGTTGGAAAATAGCATTGACATCCATAACAGAGACATCAAGAGCACTAAATGTTCTTCAGTACGCATATAATTATTAAATTTCTCTCAACAGTTCAATTTCCTATATACTTGATCAGCAGTATTGTTGTCGTATGTAAACCAAAAGGTAAATGCTAAAATCATGTGAACTTTAATGACTATGCTATAGATTTGTTTGAGAAAGAGAATGTATACGGAGCATTTAAAAAAAAAAAAAAAGATTCTAAAATGTATACGGCGAGTAACTTCGTATGCCCTCCACTACACCCCTTTTGATCAGTGAGTGAACATTATCTATATTTTAGTGTCCCAATCCTGATAATTATAAAGCTCATAAATGACTGAAAAGCTTTGCTTCTTGTGTTTTTAATTTGTATTGATATTTATGATATTATAGTAAATATTAACATTATTATGCAAAAGAATTCACGAATAACATAAGCAAATAATAAAACGTGCCGTGCTATTTTGCTTAAAAAATTTGGGCCCATACAATATATTTCAAAAGTTGGCTCCATTGATCAATGGCATTCCTAAATAATAACCTTGATAATAAGTTGTTTCTAATTTTAAGTCAAAATTTTCATTAAATTAACGAGTTTGGTCTCAATGCAGTTTTTAGGTAAATTTCGTAAGAAATACTACCTATTACATTCTCACCTAAGTTGGAAATTTTGAAAATTTTTTGCAGATCTACGCCGATCATGACTCCCAGAACCCAAAACCACCCCCAGTTCAAAACTTTATCTATCTATCTATCTATCTATCTATCTATCTATCTATGTCACTTTTTTCTGACCATGATAACTGGAAAAATTCTGCATAAATCTCTTCCAAACTGATACATAAAATCAAGGGTCATAAAATCTCGGTCAAGTTCGTTAATGGGCAAAATCGAACCAAGCGGGGGGAAATGGGGGGGGGCTTTTTGTGAAAACAGAAAAACCCTCATAATTTCTTTATTATTATACGTATCGAAACCATTTAAAGTTATTATTACTTCTAGGAAAAGGGCCGAAAATTTATGTATGACAGATTTTTGATATAATTAAAAATTGTCTTAAGGGGGGTTTTAGAAGAAAAAAATTCATAACTTCGTCAATTCCCAAAATTTCAAATCCACTTAAATTTATTATAAATCCTCTTAATATTATCTAAAACTTTTATATTGACATGTTTTTTATAGGACCAACTCTTATAGCAAAAAAAAAAAAAAAAAAAAAAAAATCCTTGCTGGCTCCGCCTGCAAACAAGTTTGGTTTCGAAGTATGCGGTTCCAACTGCAGCATCATCGCAAAAAGGTAATTTCTTCCGCAATTTCCGACAAACAGGTGCCCCACGGTCTGCGTCTTCGAAATCTACCTGTGCCTGTAGGCCGAGCCGTCAGGGATTTTTTTTAATATTCTTGCACCTTGCACGCATCAGTGGTGCAGCCAGAATTCTGCTCTATGGGGAGGAGAGGTTGAATTGTTGATAATGGTGGTCGCTGGTTACTTGAATCACCGGCTAATCGAATCAGTTTAGGTAATGAAGTGATAATCATTTTTTCCCTCGAAGAGTAGAATCAGTTACATTGACCATAATTCATTTCAGCAACGTTTACTATATAAGAGTTAGAAAACATAAAATGCACCAATGGAATAACAAAAAACTGTTAGATTAATATAGTGTTTGAAAAATGAAGAGGCAAACTTAAGAAATGGAAGGGAATAGTACAGCAAACAATTTTTTGAACAGAAAATTAGGAATCGATTTTTAAATCAGAAATACATAGGATTTCATTCCAAAACAATCCCGAATTCTTGTTCTTAACTTTAGTAATAATAAAGCAATTTTAGCAAAATTTTCAATAGACTTTACTTTGCTTTGTGTCAGATGTAAAATAACACGAGAAGAGGTAGAATTTATTATAATCCGCGTCCAAACAATGCCAAATTAAGTATTCCATATTTTAGGATGTAGTTGACATTAAACGCGGTATCGTTGACTGAATTACTGTGCACTTCCAGCACTTTATTTGACATCTAATTTCGTTTACAGTATACTGAAAATTTCGTTAAAATATCTTCATTATTATTAAAGTTCTCTAAAAATACTTGGATTCGACTTGACTTCCTATATCCTATATTTTTCACTAAATAAATGGATCGCGACCTGGTTTCCTATACAAAAATCTTTAATTGTAGTGTGCTCTACCACCTTTTACAGATTGTTCTACTTTTTTTTAAACACATTGTTTATGTGTTAAGTATGTTTGCTTTCTAAATATTATTTGTTTTTAACCTTTTTCATGATGTTGGAGAATATTTATCTATTAAATCACACAAAAATAACGCCTGCATCCAAGTCTAAACATACACACAAATATTATACACACATACAAGCTATAAATACAATAAACCCAACAAGTGTGAAAAATTAGCCAGAGCCAGGAGTCGAACCTGGGACCACAGCATACAAGACTAATGCTCTAACCACTGAGCTACCCCGGCCACCTGGGTCTGCAATTTAAGTGAGAAATTGCAGACCCAGGTATTGGCCGGGGTAGCTCAGTGGTTAGAGCATGAGTCTTGTATGCTGTGGTCCTAGGTTCGATTCCTGGCTCTGGCTAATTTTTCACACTTGTTGGGTTTATTGTATTTCTAGTTTGTATGTGTGTATAATGTTTGCGTGTATGAATATTTATCTATATTTAGTTTTCTGTTAGAAACACCTATGCAGAATGAAAGATAGGTTGTACCTGCCTTCGGCCGTGGAAAAAAAAGAAAATACATTATAATAACAATTTTGAAAAAAGAGGGTACTTTTTAACTTTCTCTGCCCCTCTCTGTAAGTACGGGCGAAAGGATCTACTTATATATACATTTATTTAAATGAAATACATTATAGCTAAAACTCTAAAAGATATTCCAGTTTTTACTTCTTATCTGATTTAAACACGACTGTAATTTTGTCCACATGAAAAACAATATGTCATAATTTTGATGATATAGAGGCAGCATTATTTAAGATTTAATAAGTGTAGATCAATGTATAACTAATTTATTACTTATTAATTTCAGTTAAAGCATAATTAGCATAAGTTTGTGTGTAATTATAGTAAATTTTATAAACTCTATGAAAATGCTTCATATTTAACGCTTTTCTTTTGAAAACCTTGCTCATAGACATGTATCTGTAAGTCAAAGTCAATAAAATTGCAATCGGTGCTTCTTTCCTCCGGGGAACGCGTGGCCTGAAGAACATTTCGAGCTACCTTACTAGCTAATAAACTACACTCTTTAAATATATAGTCCCCCCCCCCCCACCCCTCAGGAACAAATTGTTCGAATGAAACACTACAATAATCTGTTCAATCAAAAACACATTTTACATTTATATCTTTATAGCACATTTTCTTAATTCTTACTTTGTCAAATATTTTTACCTGCATCACTCACATACCTTGGTCTTAGAAATAACTGATAGCAAAAACACAAAACAAGATGCACATGCAGAGGTCTGTTTGGGCTCGGTCATGGCCCAAAACCGGTCCAACCCACGGGCCAGTCTTCGGCTTATTTTCATTCATGGCAATCGGACCGGGCCTGGCTTCCTTTTTTCCAGGCAGGGCTGAAACTGGAATTCATTCTTCCTAAAGGTCTAGACGAGTTGAAATTTTCGGGTCCTGTTTTTATCAAGCCCATATGAAAATAATTGGCCATGCCTACCCTGACCTGACCCATGCAAAAATCAGTAAATTTCGATCGGCCCAACAATTTTTGCAAAAAAATGCATATATTTTTAAATCGTCATTGTTCTATATTAAAATTTTCAATTTTTTCTTTTTAAAGAATAGTTCATTTTCTAGGCAATAAAATTAAAGAACAATAAAGCGTGTGAAAAAGAACCTGCCCATGACAGAATCCTGTTTCAAACGGAAAAATGTATTTATCCATGCAAAATGAACATAATAATACGTGAGAAAAGAAATATATTTACAACCAACAGTGTATATGCTAAGAAGGTAACTTTCCTATAACGGATATTTCTGTTCTCCTATGCGATTCCGTCTTAGAAATTTTTACTATACTATAAGAATTTTCAGGTTTTTAAGTCTCCAAGCCATGTAATATGTTATTAATAACAACTTCGACATTTGCATACAAATCGAGATCCAGTAACAAAATAAATATCTCAGCACAAAGTGTTTTTTAAAAAAACGAATAATGCAAACAACATGAAAAGAAAAACAAATAAATATTTTTGTCAGAACTCCTCGTAGAAGACAATTTTTAACCATACCAGTGTAAAAATATGTTTTTGTTGAAATTCAGGCGAGCTGGGAAGGGATAATTACGTTTTTGTATGAGCCGGGCCGGGTCGGGCCGAGATTCTAGCTTTTATACTGGGTCGAGCCAATAAACTATGTGTATGGCCCAGACCGGATTCGAGTCGAACTTTTAGCTTTTTTTTTTTTTTTTATGTGCCAGGCCGGCTTAATATACATACATATATTTTTTACGATACGGATCGAACTTTTAACTTTTATACCCGGCTGAGGGGCAAAGAATTTTCTACAAGTCGGGTCGCGCTCGAACCTAGAAATTTCTCTGGTGCAGACCTTAACAGAAAGTCTGAAACTGAGAAAAACCTATAAACATATATTTTATGTTTTTTCTTTCTTTTTTCTCCTGGAAATTGATGTCTATTATCCTTTTGAACATGGAGCAAAGACAGAAATTCAATTTAAAAACTATCCACTGTATAATACTCAAAGCGTATGACGGTCGAAATAATCATTCTTTTACTGTAAGATGTCTGAAAAATGTAATTGCTACCCTTTTTCAAAACAAATGACAGTTTTCACTTAACCAGTGCATCTAAGATCTAATATACGCTTCCACAGTTTAAATATAATATTCGCGGTCTAATTTAATCACTTTGTTGAATATAATTTGATTCAACAAAGCTGCGAATTTCAAATAAACTAAAAAAACGTAATATTAACTTTAGTTTCGATTCATGAAAGTGTCGAATTTGCTTAACTAGTGATTCATATAAGCGGCAATTATAATATTTTTTTTAGCTCTGGAAGGGGTTTTACCCCTCCCCCCCCCCTTGGGCTCTGCCACTGGACGCATACACACATACAAAGGACTTATGAAGTTGGGGGCCTGTGCCCACCCCACAAAATAGCTCTAGTTACGCCTATGTGTAAAAATTGAAACTTCGCGATTTCTAGAAGTAAAACAAAATTGCATTAATAGCGGAAAATGATTGTTTAGGTGTTTCCGCTGTCAAAATTGTGTCAACGTTACTGACGGACATGGTTTTGCTTTATAATATATATAACATATTTTAATTATTAACTTATCTTAAATTTATTCTGAATTTTGTCACTCAATTTTACTATTTTTCTTCTTTAAAAATTGTATTATTATTTTTCCTTTTCAAATATTCTATGATTTCAACGCGTCAAATTTTTTTCATTTGGCAGTGTACCAGTAATATTTCTATTTTCCATATATTCGAATTCGGAACATTTTATTCTAGCCCAGATGTTCCTAGAACTTTCTTCCCGCATATTTTGGAGCCAAATCACTCATTTTTACGAATCCGCGGTACTCGATTGGTTTAGTAGCGTTTGCACACAGAACTCATTATGAAATTCTATAACTTGGCGCGCTGTTTATAAATATTTTTAAACGGGCTCATAAGGTAGTTTTTGTGTATTTCTACATGAATTAAAGAATCGTAGCATCGTTTACTCATCAAATGTTTTACATACTGTAATCGTCGGTGGTTGGTTTTTTCATGGAGTGGTGTGAATTTACTCTAAATATTTTGAACTAATGACATGAATGAATAATTCTTAACTTACGATTTTCGTTGGAGTAAACTTTGTCATGGAGAGTCGCCAACTATGACTAGATTTTATTTCGAATAAACTGATGTTCGTTCCATAATCTGCCTCTTTATTTCTTCTGGGGGAAACTTCATTGTCTTTTCAACTGTATTTGCTCTACTTGGACCTGCTTTTTAACCGACTGCCGAATACCTATAATGATTGGTCTGCAGTTTTTATCGAGAGGGGGGAGTTAGAAAAGTCTATCTGCTATGTTTTCTCCAAAATTATGCTGTTCTTAAGATCGGGTTCACAGCGCTCATAACATCTTAATCCATCTTTGTGGTGATATGGGAGTTTATACGACAACTAAGTTCTATAATTAGTGATACGATTTTTCATAAAATGTTTCGTGTGCAAACGGTTCTAAACCAATCAAAAATCTCGCTTAAACGAGTAACGGCGGATACGTAAAAAATGAGCTATTGGGCTCCAAAAATCACATCTGAGTTTAACGGCTCTAACGATATTGACGAAATTTTGTATCTTACCGTTTTGAGGCACCAGAAAATCATTGGGCTAAGTCACATGTTCGAAAAAATTCGATTAGTGGGTCATTTTGGGTCACCATTGGTCAGGGTCAAGATATTTGTAACTAAAAAACGGTTCGAACGATTTTGACTAAATATTGTATCCTACCATTTTCGGGCACGAAAAGACTTGGGCTGGGTCACATGTTCGAGAACTTTCGATTAGTGGGTCATTTTTTGGTCAACAAGGGTCAAGTTAATTTTACATACAAAACGGCTCTATCATTTTTGATTAAATTTTGTCTCCTACGAGTTTCGGCCACGAGGAAATCATTGGGTTAGATCACATGTTCGAGAAAATTTGATTAGCGAGTCATTTTTTTCATGGGTCATTATGAGTCAAGTTATTTTTATCTTTAAAACGGCTCAGAGGATTTGAACTAAATTTAGTATCCCACAGTTTTCGGGAACGAGAAGACTATTGGGCTAGGTAACATGTTCGAGAAATTTTTATTAGTGGGTTATTTTGGTCATGGGTCATTATGGGTCAGCTATTTTATCTTAAAAACGGCTCAGAAGATTTGAACTAAATTTTGTATCCTACGATTTTTGGGCATAAGAAAATCCTTGGGCTAGGTCAAATGCTTGAGAAAATCATATTAGTGAGTCATTTTTGGATCACTGTGAGTCAAGCTAATTTTATCTAAAAAACTGCTCAGACTATTTTAACTAAATTTTATATCCTACGGGTTTCGGGCACGAGAAGAAAATTGGGCTTGGTCACATATTCGAGGAAATTTGATTAGTGGGTCATTTTGGTCATGGGTCATGATATTTGAACTCAAACCTAATTTTGACCGAGCATAGCTCGGTCTTCCCTGCTCGTGATATATAATTTATAGTGAACAATTTTTAGTTAATGCTTATATTATATCACAGTTTGTTTGAAATAATATTTTTTCAAGTACCGAAATTTATATCTAAATTTAACACATCCTAGCAGATTATTAATTTAAAAACGTATTTCAATAGAAATAAAAATAAAAGCTTGTTCCGAGTAGAACAAAAAGATATTTTAAGATTAAAGTCACTTCACAACTCTTCCGATCACATAAAACAGAAAAAAAATTCCACTATCAAGATCCTGCTTTTTGTAATTCAGATATTGTTTTTTTCTCCCTCTTATCATTTGTATTTTAATCTTGGCTTGGAAACATTATCTCAGAGATATAATGAATTTATGTTTCAAGATGTAGTAAACAGAAAGCTGTTTCGCATTTATTTTTACATTTGCGTAGCGAGTAACATAAAACAAAGTTAAAAGCTTCAACTAAGTGTAGGATACACTAATGTATTATTGGTCTTAAAATAAGTTCCCTTTGTGTCATTCGATCTAGAATGTATTGCTATTTCAAACATTTTTTTGTTTTCTTTCTTTATTCCTTCAAACAGTAAAATTAGTGTACTTCTTAGCTTACGTTTTATAATATTTTAACAGCTTTTCTTTTTTAGAAACATAAATCGGCAGGCACGTGAACATTTTATTCATGATAAAATAATATCGATATAGGTTTCACTTACTAATGATAAAATGATAGAATCACACGAGAAATAATGCTTACATTTAAAAGCATATTTTAAAATTTTATGAATACTCAGCCAATCAGTGTGACGTAAAAAATGGGATCCTATGTGACTCCGTCACTATAGTGATTAAACTGTGACTTCTGCATTTCGAAAGGAATTTTATTCAATATATTAAGTATATATTATTTATTAACATTGCATAAGTTAAGCATTTATTTTTTTTAAAGAAGCTATTATTTGTTTTATTCATGCAATATAATATTTTAGAATTAAATTCTGACGTATAATTTTGAACAAAAATAAAGAGTCCAAATTGCGTCTAAAATGGAAAATTACTGGTCCCAACCTACGTTTTGCATACGAATAATTTAAGTGAATGTCTGGCATTTGAGCATACAATTTTTTCCTAAACTATTACAAGAGCATTTATTACTACGGAAAGCGAATATATTCTTGAAATAATAAAAATTAAGTAAATCCATATTTTCTTTCGGAGAAAGATATAATACTCTAGAATTGAATTCTTATATAGATTTATTAGCAAAATAAAGATACACGTATTGAATTTAAAATACGAACATATTGATACCAGTTTAAGATTTTATTATAAATAAGTTAAGTACATGCCTGACATTCGAAAAAAATTAAAGCATACAATTTTATCTATATCTATTATAAGAAATTTTTTTATTACAGAAAGCAAAGCATGCGTATCATAGAAACATGGACATTAAGACTTTCGATATTTTCCAGAGGAAGGAATTTTATTCAATGTATAAAATATTTATAAAGATTGCATACGTTAAGGTACTTATTTTTAAAGAAGCTATAATTTGTTTCATTGATGCAATATAATATTTTAGAATTGAATTCTAACGTATAATTTTGAACAAAAATAAAGAGATCCAAATTGAATCTAAAATGGAAAATTACTGAACCCAGCCTACGTTTTTCATATGCATAATTTAAGTAAATGTCTTGCATTCGGGAACCTTTTTAAGCATACATCTTTTCTCTAAATCCATTACAAGAACATTTATTTCTACGCAAAACATGTATATTCTCGAAATATAAAAAATAAGTAAATGCATATTTTCTTTCGGAGAAAGGTTTTCTGTTCAATATTTTAGCTTTAAAATGAGTATGCCGAATGTTTATTGAGTATGTTAAAGTATATCGATGAAATATTATACTCTAGATTCGAATTCTTATATACATTTATTAGCAAAATAAAGATATATACATATTGAATTTAAAATACGAGCATATTGATACCAGCTTAAGATTTTATTATAAATAAGTTAGTAAATGCCTGACATTCGAAAACAATTAAAGCATACAATTTTATCTAAATCTATTATAAGAATTTTTTTAATACACAAAGCATGCGTATTATAGAAACATAAACATTAAGACTATCGATATTTTCCAGAGAAAGGAATTTTATTCAATATATAAAATATTTATAAAGATTGCATACCTTAAGGCACTTATTTTTAAAGAAGCTATAATTTGTTTTATTGATGCAATGTAACATTTTAGAATTGAATTCTAACGTATAATTTTGAACAAAAATAAAGATATCCAAATTGAATCTAAAATGGAAAATTACTGATCCCAACCTACGAATTATATACATTTATTAGCAAAATAAAGATATATACATATTGAATTTAAAATACGAGCATATTGATACCAGATTTTATTATAAATAAGTTAATAAATGCCTGACATTCGAAAACAATTAAAGTATACAATTTTATCTAAATCTATTATCAGAAATTGTTTTATTGCACAAAGCATGCGTATTATAGAAACATAAACATTAAGACTATCGATATTTTCCAGAGAAGGGAATTTTATTCAATATATTTAGTATAAATTATTTATGAAGATGGCATACGTTAAGGCACTCATTTTTAAAGAAGCTATAATTTGTTTTATTGATGCAATGTAACATTTTAGAATTGAATTCTGACGTATAATTTTGAACAAAAATAAAGAGATCCAAATTGAATCTAAAATGAAAAAATACTAATCCCAGCCTACGATTTTCATATGGATAATTTAAATAAATGTCTGGCATTCGGGAAACATTTAAGCATACAATTTGTTTTCTAAATGCATTACAAGAACATTTATTACTACGGAAAGTAAGTATAGTCTCGAAATATAAAAATTAAGTAAATCCATATTTTCTTTCGGATAAAGGTTTTCTGTTCAATAGGTTAGCTATAAAATACGTATGCCAAATGTTTTATGAGTACGTTAAGAAATATTTTATAAGCATACCGATGGCATATAATACTCTAGATTTAAATTCTTATGTACATTTATTCGCAAAATAAAGAGATAGATATTGAATAAATAGATTCTTTGAAATAAAGTGATTCTACTAAATTGGTTAGCTATGAAATATTTATTAATCATACAGCGTGTTAAGAAAACTATTTTAAAAAGAAGTATATTAAATATATTAATGAAATATTTGCATTATATATAGAGAGAGTGTTCCAAAATTCGACCGACAAATTAAGAGTGGTGATAGCAGGCATCAAGAGGATGAGAACTTACCATAGAACATTGGATTGCAAACCACGTTTAGTGGGAGAAAATCGCAAAAATATTTATGAAAGGTGTGACGTCGAGTGGAACAAAACGGACCTATAATAAATAGAAAAAACATTCATTTAACGTAAAGCATGATTACAATGCATTACTGTTCAACGTCAGAAAGTACACGACGAGACATTTTTATAGGAATATGTTTTAACGCGTCCGGCAATCCTTCGTCTGTCGGTGTCGGCTATGCAATGACCTTCGTGGCCGCAACACAATTTCTATAAAAATGTATCCTCGTCTCCTTTCTGACGTCGAACTGCAATGCATTGTAATCATGCTTAACGTGATATAAATGTTTTTTCTACTTTTTATTGGCCCTTTTTGTGTCACTCGACGTCACATCTATCGTCATAACTATTTTTGCGATTTTCTCCCACTAAACGTGATTTGCGACCCCATGTCCTATAGTAAGCTTTCATCCTCTTGATGCCTTCTTCATCCCTCTTAATTTATTGGAAATTTTTTGGAACACCCTGTATATAGTAGATTAAGTAATTGTCTGGTATTCGGAAAATATTCAAGCAAATAAAATTATACACAATTATAAAATTATTATACCATATTAATTTATAGTACTATAGCTATGAATTCTGATATACAGTTCTGAAAAAAAGTAAAGAACTAAAATATAAATTTAAAATGAGAACATATTAATGGAAGCCAACAAATGTATTTTAAATAAGTTGAATAAATGTTTGGCGTTTGGGAAACCTTTCAACATACAGTTTTATTTAAATCTACTATAAAAAAATTTATTAACATTGAAATTAGAAACATTTTAAATTAGAAACAAATGTAAATGTAATACATTAGAGCAATTATTTCTGTTCGTAAACGTAAACGATTTATCTTTTGAAAAAAGTTTTTTGAACGTAATTATCTTTTATTTTATTAATAATATTTACAAAATTTTAGCAAAATGCATTGACTGAAACGAAATTGTTTAATTCGAAACAGAACCATAAAAGAATATATAAAAAATCCGGATTGTCTTTACTTGGCATAATACATTATTTCTTGTTTCTTTTGGTTTGCTTTTTAATTTTGTCTGGAAAACATTATCCTTAACATCTAATATACTTAAGTTTCAGAACAGAAGAAACTGAGAAGTATTTTCTTATTTATTCTGTGTTAATGTAACGCACAATTTATAAAAAATAGCAAGAAGGTTCATCTGAAAAAAAAATATATACTAATGTATTACACGTGGCCCTTTGTAATTTAAATTGCGTCTATTTATTTACCTTTTCTCAATGTTTATGTATTTAATAAAGCTTTACCCATTTGTGATGTTTTGTGATGTTTTGTGATGTTTTTTATGCAATGCGATTATTACGTGTTTAAATTTATTTGTAGAATTCCATAGAAATATATTTTTGTAAACATTTTAATGATCAATTACGATAGTTTATATAAATTAATCGTTTGGTCAATGTTTAAATTTTAATGTAATTTTCCATTTCTTGAAATCTATTTAAATTAACTGTAGACAAAAATCTATATTATAAAAGAAAACATGTCTGTGAGTAATTCCGACGTCATATTGACGGCGGAAACACCTGGCCCATATATTTCGCTTTTACTGTAATTATTTTACTGCTAAACATCGCACAATTTCAATTTTTAGACCGTCTGTTAGGGGTGGGGGGGGGGGCAGGATTTTTTCAAATGCAATTTTTTGAAAACAGTATTTCAATCTACGTTTTTTTTTTCTTCTTTTGTACAAAATAGTTTTCAAATTTGATTTTTTTTTAAAATCTACCTCTATTGTGTGCAGTCCAATTACGAAAGATTAACTCTTCTGCACTTAAAACACTCCGTTTGAATCTTCGTATCACTCATTAATTTGTTAAGGAATGATGAATTAACAAAAAAATGCATAATTTGTTAAAGTCAGTTATCTGCTTTTGGATATGGTTATGCTCAGAAACAGAGTTAAAACAGAATTTAAATTTTGGAACAGATAAGTATAATTAATGTAATAAAATTACTTGCTAACTTTAAATTAAAGTGTAATTACTGCTTAAAGTGATAAAAACACAACATAAAAGGCTTAAAAATACTTTTTAATATATAGATTAGATATGTTTCATGCACTAAAACGGCGACATCTTCAAATCAAGATGATAAGTAAAATACTCTTCTGTCATATTTGATACCTGCCATATGTTCTATATTATATCCCATGCCATACATCAAATATGACAGAAGAACTACAGCCTCAGCTAGACTACTTAGAATTGAGCCTTTGCAGATTAAATTAAAGAATAGAAAAATAATTTTTCCATCAAGAGTTTATTTCCCACTCATTATCCGTTAATCAATAGAAATATATATGCGAAACGAGAACATTTGAAACGAATCTACTTCTTTTCAATTACCTAAAATTTAGCACGCGATGGTTTACAAATTAGAAAAGCAATAAAAATAAAAATAAAAATAATAATTTTCACGTTTTCCAGTTTGACCAATATAAACATCTGCTTACATTGGACATATGATCTCGTGATTTATGTTTATCATTTTCAAAAACCTAGAGAGAATATGTTATTTATCATCTTGATTTGAAGATGTAGCCGTTTGAATGCATGAAACATATCTAATCTATATATTAAAAGGTATGTATTAATTAAGCCTTTTATGTTATGTTTTTATCACTTTAAGCAGTAATTACACTTTAATTTACAGATAAGTATAGTTAAATTATATTGACTAGGTATCTTTAAAGAACGTTGTAAATGGGATGGAATTGCTAAAAGTGCTGCAGATGCACAGTAATTTGATCAGGAACACCAAATGTAATGTAAAAGTAACGACATCAGAATGGTCTAAATTTTTGGTAACAATACTCCGTATACAAACAATACAATTAAAATTCCAGTACTGATAAGTACAATTAAACTATATCAATTATCCATATATTTAAAGCTGTTTGCTAAAAATGTCAAATAATTCCATCGAATTTCGACCGTATACGCATGCGTCAAAAAAGGACCGGCCAATGAGGCCGAGAGTCTATTCCTGTCTCCAAACGTATTTGGGATCAAGATCAACTCCTGTTGTTTGATGGCTTTTTCCGCGTTGCGTTAAACCTAGGAAGATATTTATATAAAAAACTGTGGAGTGTTTAGAAGGTATTTATTTTATTTATTGTTGTATTTATTGTAATTTGAATGAATACTTAGGTATCCATTTCGGATTTACTGTGTAACATGAATTTAGGTTCATTTAACGTTCGCGAAATCAAATCATTTTGTTTATATAGTACAGAAAATAATTCTTCAATCGTAAATAAAAATATAGTAGAACATGTAATACAAAATTGGACCACTTATATTCCGTTTATGATCGGATATGAATCTTATGGTGTTCCGATTGCTAATGAAAACGATTATGTAAATATAATGTCAAAAGACAGTACGCACGGCAGTAATATTTTTATTATTATTTGTTCGAAAAAAGCGAATCTGAGCGTCTGAATATAAATTATAAAATATTATTTCTGTATTTAGCAACTAAATATTTAATAAATATGCAGGAATGTGACTAGCTTTATGTGAATGTATAATACATATAAGTCTGAACTTTAGCATTATTTTTTTAACAGAAATATACTATCTCTATTCGATTTAAAAGTTTTGTCATTATATAAGTGTGCTATTTTATTTGTAAAGAGTATGTATGCATTATATTGTTTGTATGTATACAAATCTTTAGAATCTCTTAATATTTGAATAATGTTTACATTATATTTGTTTGTATGTATACAAACAATATATGTATACAAAGAAGTATGTATACAAACAATGTATCATGTAACAATATTAATATTTACATTGTATTGTTTGTATGTATACAAATCTTGAATGTTTTAATTTATTACATTCATTTTTTACCAGTTTGCATGTCCGTTCATGGGCGATTAATATGAAACTCATAATTTGTCACAAATTGGTGATTTTATTGATTTAGTGCTTTGCCCAAGAATGTGGAAAAAAAAAACTTTTTGACATCGGGTGAAATGAATGAGGTTATTTCGGTTTTCCTTTTGTATATAAAAAATTTTATATGTAAAAAAATCCTGGCCATTAATCACATTGTTTTTTGTATATTTAAAGACGATTACTTATTCTTTGTAATTATTTTTTTGTTGGGGGTTTTTGAGCAAAATAATATTACTTCATAGCTAGAACCAGTTCATCATTAATATTTACTTATTTACTTAATCCTTTGACCGCTGAGCAAATGGGCAAATTTGTAATGTTTTTTCTGTTATTTTTTTTAAATGTCAAAAAAAGATAAATTTTCAAACTTGGTATAAAAAACTTAGGTACTTCTCTATTATCCCATCGTCCACTTTTCATAACAAAATACTATCGCCAAACTGTATGATTAAATGCCAAAAATGCAGTCCCATTTACTTGATGTCGGAAGCATTATACGTGTTTGTTATGTCATCAAGTGGTTTTTAATTCAACATTTGCGCGTATTAATGACAACGTTCTCCCGTTTATTTAGCGTTACAGTTTGGCGATAGTTTTTTGTGATGAAAAGTGGTCGATGAGATAATAGAGAAGTACCAAAACTTAATTACGTATATGAGTAGATTCCTTGACAGTATTAATCATTACTCAATATTTTAAAACTGCATCATATTTGTAGAATTATATTAATTTAAACAATGCTTCTATTGAAGTGTGAAGAAGCACATACTTCTATGAAGAACCATATATTTACATAATCGTTTTCATTAGCAATCGGAACACCATAAGATTCATCCCCGATAAAAAACGGACTATAAGTGGTCCAATTTTGTATTACGTGTTCTACGATATTTTTACGTACATTTGAATAATTATTTTCTGTACTATATAAACAAAATGATAGAGATCTAAAACCACAATTTCCATCGGGATTGATTTCGCGAATGTTAAATGAGCCTAAATTCATTTTTAAACTGTAAATCCGAAATGGACACCTAAGTATTCATACAAATTATAATAAATAAAATAAATACCTTTTGAACACTCCACAGTGAGTTCTATATAAATATCTTCCTAGGTTTAATGCAACGTGCAAGAAAAAAAAAACAGGAGATGATCCCAAACACGTTTCTAGAGACAGTAATAGACCCTCATTTTAATGGCCGGTGTTTTTTTTTTTACGCATGCGTATTGGGTCGAATATTGTTGAAAAATGATTTTGAAGAAAAAATCGGTAAATTCACAAAATGGTTTCGGGAAAAACTTCACCAAATGGTTTCAAAATTCTTTGAGTGACAGCGGGAAAAAAAATTTCATTTTACATTCAATCATCGCAATTGGCGAGTGTGACTATTAAGTTTAGCCAGTACTGGATACTACTAGATATAATGATTATGAACCATGATTTTTCTGTTATTGGGCGAGATTCATGTTTTTTCAGCAATTCTTTGACGAAATTCGTGTTTTTTCAGCGATCCTTTGAAGAATTTTGCATTTTTCTCGCGATCCTTAACGAAATTCGCATTTTCCAGCGATTCTTTGATAAAATACATTTTATTCCGCAATTTTTAGACGAAATTTAGTAAAAAAGCGTGATCTTTTGGTGAAATTTCCTTTTTTGCGATTCTTTGACAAAATTTGCTTATCTTTCACGATCGTTTTGCATAATTCACGTTTTTTCTGTGGTCTTTTAATGAAAGTCATGTTTTCCCATGATCCTTTGATGAAATTAGTGTTTTTTTCTCAATCATTTGACGAAATCTGTGATTTTTTCAAAACGCGAAGATTGGTTAGATGTTTTTAGTCTGCAGGTGCCCTAAAAAGTCTGACGCCCATTGCTGCATCGCACACATTCTTCCATGGGGCATCGAACGAAGAAAATGCATCCTAAAGAATCATTGTTTCATTCCTGACATTTCTAGAAAGAAACAACGTTCAATTTATTGGCTGAATTGTAAAGGGCGAAATGGTGTCAGACATTAGCGGAAATAAAGTGCGCAATTTGTTCGTTTATGGAAAAAATTGTGAAATTCGTTAATCGATAAATTGCGAAATTTGTCAATCGATAGAGGAAAAATCACAAAATTCATTAATCGACGGAAAATTCATCAACTGTTTTGAAATTTGTCGAGCGACAGCAGAGAAAAAAATCTTTTTCCATTCAGTCATTGCAATTGATGAGTGTGACTATTATGTTTGACCAGTGGTGGCAATAAAGTCCATTGCAAAATTTTCAGTATTACTCGCTGTTTGGCAAGTGCTAATTTTGTCCTATACTTCAAAACCCTTTTGATCATCACACCAGTGTGCAGGACAGTTTTTTTAGGTAGACCATTTGATGAATTTCGTGATTTTTCCGTTATCAATTGACCAATTTTGCTGCTATTGATTGTTGAATTTTATAATTTATCAACTATTGATTAGCGAATTTCATGATTTTTTCCATGAACGTTTGACGAATTACACAAAAAAATTAAGAATATCGTTAAATTGTCTTGGGTAAAAAAAATTTACTATTGTCAAATGCCTTCAAGAAAAAAGTTGCAAGTTGAAACACCTGTGACCTCTTTTTCATGTTATGCATTTCTGGGAGTCCATCCCCCCACTCCCCCCAAGTGGGACACTTTTCTAAATTTTGCACACACCCCTCATGTGATACATCGCTGGAAAAGTCTTTGACCGCTTATTCATATTATGCATCTCCGGGGTCCATCCCGCCACTCCCCCCCCTAAGGGGGGCGATTTTCTAAATTTTGTTGACACCCCTCATGTCATATATTGTTGGAAAGGTCTATGACTGCTTAATCACATTATGCATCTCTGATGTCCATCTCCCCACTTTGCCCCCCCCCTCAAAGGGTACTTTCTAAATTTTGCGCACAACCCTCATGTTATATATCATTGGAAAGGTCTGTGACCACTTAATCATATTGTGCATCTCCGATATGTCCATCTCCCCACTTGCCCCCCCCCCCCAAGGGGTACTTTCTAAATTTTGCACACAACCCTCATGTTATATATCATTGGAAAGGTCTGTGGCCACTTAATCATATTATGCATCTCCGATATGTCCATCTCCCCACTTGCCCCCCCCCCCAAGGGGTACTTTCTAAATTTTGCACACAACCCTCATGTTATATATCAATGGAAAGGTCTGTGGCCACTTAATCATATTATGCATCTCCGATGTCCATCTTCCCACTTGCCCCCCCCCCCAAGGGGTACTTTCTAAATTTTGCACACAACCCTCATGTTATATATCATTGGAAAGGTCTGTGGCCACTTAATCATATTATGCATCTCCGATGTCCATCTTCCCACTTGCCCCCCCCCCCCCAAGGGGTACTTTCTAAATTTTGCTCACAACCCTCATGTTATATATCATTGGAAAGGTCTGTGACCACTTAATCATATTATGCATCTCCCATGTCCATCTCCCCACTTTGCCCCCCTCCCCCCAAGGAATACTTTATGAATTTTGTTGACACCCCTCATGTCGTATATTGTTGGAAAGGTCCGTGACTGCTGAATCATATTATGCATCTCCGATGTTCATCTCCCCACTTTGCCACCCCCCCCCCCAACGTACTTTCTAAATTTTGCACACAACCCTCATGTTATATATCATTGGAAAGGTCTGTGACCACTTAATCATATTATGCATCTTCGATGTCCATCTTCCCACTTGCCCCCCCCCCCCTAAGTGGTACTTTCTAAATTTTGCTCACAACCCTCATGTTATATATCATTGGAAAGGTCTGTGACCACTTAATCATATTATGCATCTCCGATGTCCATCTCCCCAATTTGCCCCCCCCCAAGGGATACTTTCTGAATTTTGTTGACACCCCTCATGTCGTATATTGTTGGAAAGGTCCGTGACTGCTTAATCATATTATGCATCTCCGATGTTCATCTCCCCACTTTGCCCCCCCCCCCCCCATTGTACTTTCTAAATTTTACACACAACCCTCATGTTATATATCATTTGAAAGGTCTGTGACCACTTAATCTTATTATGCATCTCCAATGTCAATCTGCCCACTTTCCCCCCCCCCCCAAGGGATACTTTCTAAATTTTGTTGACATCCCTCATGTCACATATTGTTGGAAAGGTCTGTTACTGCTTAATCATATTATGCATCTCCCATGTCCATCTCCCCACTTTGCCCCCCTCCCCCCAAGGAATACTTTCTGAATTTTGTTGACACCCCTCATGTCGTATATTGTTGGAAAGGTCCGTGACTGCTTAATCATATTATGCATCTCCGATGTTCATCTCCCCACTTTGCCCCCCCCCATTGTACTTTCTAAATTTTACACACAACCCTCATGTTATATATCATTTGAAAGGTCTGTGACCACTTAATCTTATTATGCATCTCCAATGTCAATCTGCCCACTTTGCCCCCCCCAAAGGGATACTTTCTAAATTTTGTTGACATCCCTCATGTCACATATTGTTGGAAAGGTCTGTTACTGCTTAATCATATTATGCATCTCCCATGTCCATCTCCCCACTTTGCCCCCCTCCCCCCCAAGGAATACTTTCTGAATTTTGTTGACACCCCTCATGTCGTATATTGTTGGAAAGGTCCGTGACTGCTTAATCATATTATGCATCTCCGATGTTCATCTCCCCACTTTGCCACCCCCCCCCCCCAACGTACTTTCTAAATTTTGCACACAACCCTCATGTTATATATCATTGGAAAGGTCTGTGACCACTTAATCATATTATGCATCTTCGATGTCCATCTTCCCACTTGCCCCCCCCCCCCCCCCTAAGTGGTACTTTCTAAATTTTGCTCACAACCCTCATGTTATATATCATTGGAAAGGTCTGTGACCACTTAATCATATTATGCATCTCCGATGTCCATCTCCCCACTTTGCCCCCCCCCCCAAGGGATACTTTCTGAATTTTGTTGACACCCCTCATGTCGTATATTGTTGGAAAGATCCGTGACTGCTTAATCATATTATGCATCTCCGATGTTCATCTCCCCACTTTGCCCCCCCCCCCATTGTACTTTCTAAATTTTACACGCAACCCTCATGTTATATATCATTTGAAAGGTCTGTGACCACTTAATCTTATTATGCATCTCCAATGTCAATCTGCCCACTTTGCCCCCCCCAAGGGATACTTTCTAAATTTTGTTGACATCCCTCATGTCACATATTGTTGGAAAGGTCTGTTACTGCTTAATCATATTATGCATCTCCGATGTCCATCTCCCCACTTTGCCCCCCCCCTCAAAGGGTACTTTCTAAATTTTGCGCACAACCCTCATGTTATATATCATTGGAAAGGTCTGTAACCACTTAATCATATTGTGCATCTCCGATATGACCATCTCCCCACTTGCCCCCCCCAAGGGGTACTTTCTAAATTTTGCACACAACCCTCATGTTATATATCATTGGAAAGGTCTGTGGCCACTTAATCATATTATGCATCTCCGATGTCCATCTTCCCACTTGCCCCCCCCCCAAGGGGTAATTTCTAAATTTTGCTCACAACCCTCATGTTATATATCATTGGAAAGGTCTGTGACCACTTAATCATATTATGCATCTCCCATGTCCATCTCCCCACTTTGCCCCCCTCCCCCCAAGGAATACTTTCTGAATTTTGTTGACACCCCTCATGTCGTATATTGTTGGAAAGGTCCGTGACTGCTTAATCATATTATGCATCTCCGATGTTCATCTCCCCACTTTGCCACCCCCCCCAACGTACTTTCTAAATTTTGCACACAACCCTCATGTTATATATCATTGGAAAGGTCTGTGACCACTTAATCATATTATGCATCTTCGATGTCCATCTTCCCACTTGCCCCCCCCCCTAAGTGGTACTTTCTAAATTTTGCTCACAACCCTCATGTTATATATCATTGGAAAGGTCTGTGACCACTTAATCATATTATGCATCTCCGATGTCCATCTCCCCACTTTGCCCCCCCCCCCAAGGGATACTTTCTGAATTTTGTTGACACCCCTCATGTCGTATATTGTTGGAAAGGTCCGTGACTGCTTAATCATATTATGCATCTCCGATGTTCATCTCCCCACTTTGCCCCCCCTCCCATTGTACTTTCCAAATTTTACACACAACCCTCATGTTATATATCATTTGAAAGGTCTGTGACCACTTAATCTTATTATGCATCTCCAATGTCAATCTGCTCACTTTGCCCCCCCCCCACAAGGGGTACTTTTCTAAATTTTGTTGACACCCCTCATGTCATATTGTTGGAAAGGTCTGTGACTGCTTAATCATATGCATCTTCGGGGTCCATCCCGCCACTCCCACCTCTTAAGGGGGCACTTTTCTAAATTTTGGACACAACCCTCATGTGATATATCGATGGAAAGATCTGTGACCACTTAATCATATTATGCATCTCCAATGCCCATCTCCCCACTTTGCCCCTCCCCCCAAGAGGTACTTTCTAAATTTTGCACACAACCTCATGTGATATATCGATGGAAAGGTCTGTGATCGCTTAATCATATTATGCTCCCCACTATGAAATTTGTCAAGTTAAAGCAACTATAAAATGTAATTTTATGGTACTATCAAGTTGTTTGCCGTCAAATTTTGACGGGTTCCATCTACTGTATAGTTAAATAAACGTTGCAATTTGGATTAATTGGGATTATATCACAAAAAGTAATGGTAGTGACAGTGAAGGTAATGTAAAAGTAAACTTCTATAATAAGAATGGGCTATATTTTTTGGCAATAACACTTTGTCAACAAATAAATATAAAAGATACTTTGTCGGTAAAATACTTAAATATATAAAGGCATTTTCTCGGAGTAAAATTTACTTCTATTTTTCGTGTTTAACGTTCAATACTTAAAAAAAAAAAAAAAAAAAAAAAAAAAAAAAAAAAAAAACAAGAGGCAGACGTTTTTTAATTTAAGCTTAATTAAATTCCATTATATGATACGGTAAAAGAAGACATTCATTTTTATACATAAAACGTTAATTTTCTTATTAAGCATTCCTGGAGATGGTAACATACAAAATAAAAACTGCCATAATTTTACAGAAAACAAAAAATTGTAAACTGTAAAAAGCATTTTTAAAAACTCGCAAATGAAAGTGTAATTAGTGTCCAAAAAATTTACGGTAAAAAAGTTTATAAAATGTAACCACCCACAACATTAAAAAAATACTTTTAGGAGCATTGTTGAAAATGAGCAAAATAAATAAAAATAGCACTTTTTACTTTCAAATCGTTGTGATAAAAATAGTGTTAATATAATTTATAAAATATTCAAGAATATTCAAGCATAGTTGTTATAATTCAAATTTATATACATTCCGGATATATTTTCCATTTTATAATAAATGCATATGATATTTATTTCTATGCCTTAACCCTTTCAGGGGCAAGCACTTGTGCTCCTGTAACGTTGAATTCCCACCGGAATTTAGGAAATAATTTAGTTCAAAATAAGAATAAGCAATTATTCAACTTTATCTCGTCAAAGTTAAAAAAGTGAAATTTAATTAAAAGTTTCTGGTTTGAATCGGATTAAAATTAGGTGGTATATAATATATACCACCGCCCCTCAAAGGGTTAAACTAGAAACATTTTTTGTCTGTCCGCATTTAACCCCGCAAAAACTACCCAACCGAATAGTTTGAAATTTAATATATATAAATGTTGCAGAATTTTCTCGAGGCATTTCCAAATTTATGAAAATCGAACCAACATTTAAAAAGATATTAATCAAAACATTTATTAAGTAATTTGATTTTTTTAAATCGGTACTTCTTTGCTATTGCAGCTTCCGAGTGTTACTCGTCAATTGACCGAAATGTATCGCCAAGTTATCTGACATTTATGTCGTTATAGTCATATATGACGTATATGACATTTTATAGCCTCTATGACTAAGTTATAGTCACATTCTTCATTGTATAAAATCCTATCATATGTAATTAATTCAATGATATCCCATGATAGGTAATGATTATAGTTTGCCTTGTTAATTACGTCCTATTTAAGATGGAGTCATATTATTTCCGTATTACTGAATTTATAAACCTAAGTTGTATACTAAAACTGGTTAATTATAGCAATCCTATAATGTACCGACAGTTTTGGGGATAGGTATTTCCGAAGAAATAGATATTAACTAGAAAAAGAGTCTAAATATGGATTTCAAGTTCTGAAATTTTCAAATCTAGGCATAAGTTTCCCATTGGAATTTTCAGTAAATGTCAACAAAAGATAAAATGTTGGCAACTTAAAATGTACTTATTTTATTATGTAAATGAATCATATCATAATAACAGATGATATAATTCATTTCACAGAGATAATAACAGTACGAAAGCACATCATTTGTCACGTTTGACGCACAATATCTTACTTGATCTACTTTTATTCTATTTTGTGGCATATACACTGGCCTCAAAAAGTTAAGGTACAACCGTTTTTTGCGTCTAATTTGCAAATGAATGAATATAGAAACAACAAATTTTGAGGAAAAGTGCGCTAAACTGTTATTTATTAAATGCGATATAGAATTTTACTTAAGTTAAACGTATAAATGAAATTACAACAAAAAAGCACTCATGGTGGAAAATTCCATTCTTGGAGAAATCAGTACATCGCAGTATTATGCAGTAAAATGTGACAGAAACATTAAAAAACTGGTTCTAATACGGAATATGTCCATCCCGGACTTGAATGCATTGGCGGCATCGACTTTCCATGCTCTCAATTAAATTGTCGGACATCGAAATAGGTAACGCTGACCAGACTTGGAGTAAGCCTTGTTCCAGCTCATTTAATGACCTTGGAGGAGGACTTAAAGCCACAACCTGTCTTCCAAGATAGTCTCAAAGATGTTCTATCGGATTCAAGTCTGGAGAGTGAGCTGGCCATTCCATTCTCTACAAACCGTGATCCTGAAGATCACCCAACAACCACAGCTCGGTGTGGTCTCGCATTATCATGCATTAGAATGAAACCATTGCCAATAGCACCGGTATATGGGCGCACATATGAATCAAGGATCTCATCCCGATATCTCACACCAGTCACAGCTCCTCCATGGAACACATGCAGGTCAGTGTGGCCTCCGAGTGAGATCCCTGCCCAAACCATGATTCCACCGTTTCTGTACCTGTGTGTTTCGACAATGTTTGATTGATGGTATCGAGTGCATTGTTCTCTCCAGATCAGTTAACGTCCTGAATCCCTCTCCAGTGTGCATCTGGACTCGTCTGTGAAGAGTACAGAAGTCCACTGTTGTCTGGTCCAGGAAACATGTTCTCTTGCCCAACATCTTGGTAATTCTATGTCGTCTGTTGAGGGAGACATACACAACTGGTCGCCTTGCATAGAGACCTGCATTGTGAAGACGTCTTCGCACCATAGTAGCGGAGATTCTTCTCGCTGATGCTGCAAAGTGGTCTGCAATGAGTTGCGGCACAGTCGTGCGTCTTCTCCTTCGGGCTGAAAGACCTAGGAACCTGTCTTCTGCAGGTGTTGTAACACGTGGGCGGCCTGGGACATGTCTTCTGGACAAAGAATCTTCGGATTCATACTGATCCCAGAGTCGTTGGACTACACTGCGAGACACATTGAGCCGTCTAGCAGTATCGGCCTGTGACAACCCCATTTCCATCCATCTTACCGCCCGCCACATTAATGAATCGGGCAAACGACTTATTCTAGACATTTCTAAACTGTACTGGCTGTTGTGAACAAAATTGACAACAATAGTTCGAATACAACAAAACTTACACACGAAATTACGAAAGCTTCGTAATTGCATATTTTTCTCTCATTCACAAATACCTATTATTTTCTATAAAATAAAAGTGGTAGCTGTAGTTTTTGCGTAAGTTTTGTTAAAGCTTATTATTGTCATTCATATAAATTATGAAGTTTAATCTGACTGCCATTTTTTGTCTGGTGAGCTTCAAAAAACATGTTGTACCTTAACTTTTGGAGGCCAGTGTATTTATCACAGATGCTTAAATGGGGAAAGAATTTTTTAAAAAAGCGATAACAATAGAACCTCTACAGTTGAAAGTGCTTTTTAGGTGCGTTCGTAATTATATAAATACGTAGCACCTATTGTCGTCGCTTGGTTCGTCCGTCTGTCTGTCCGTCCGTCCGTCTGTCTGTCCGTCTGTCTGTCTGTCCGTCCGTCCGCATATAACAACGCAAAAACTACCCAACGGAATGGTTTGGAATTTAAGATATATTATCTTTGCAGAATTTTGTCGAGACATTTCAATTTTTTTAAAAATCGAATCAAAACTTTAGGAGATATTAAAAAAAATACTTATTAAGAAATTTGAATTAAAAGAAAAAAAAATCGGTGTTTTCTTTTTAGAGGAGCTTCCGAGGTTTAATCGTCAAGCGAAACGAGATACTTATTTTATGACAGAAATTAATCTGCAGACGATAGAATTCATTTCACAGAATTAAAAATCATCAAGATCTGAATATTTATATAACTAGCTATAGTACGAACGCACCTCATTTGTCACGTTTGACGTACAATTTCCAACTTCTTTATATTGTCAGTAATTATAGATTTACATGCAAATATTCTCGGTATTACATCGGATTTTTTTAATAGCCAAAAAGTTGTGGTTAAAAAAAAAATTACCTATAACCAGATGGCGCTGACATGCAAAATATGAAGCAGATGTATGCAAATTAAGCTTATAGTAAAAGACCCATTTCAGCGAAGCGTCTCACAAGTTTCAATCAGCACATTAAACAGAACATTTTCTCGTCTTCAGTCATTTTGTTGTTATTATTAAACGGTAAGTACCTTTATTTTGATGTTTCCATTTCCACAGATGATAACATTTTCTCCATTCTTTTTAGTCATTGAGCTCCCAAATAAAAAAAAAATATATATATAAAATTTTAAGTTTTGATTTTATTCGTATCGCGACATTAGTGTGTATTGGTAACTCGAGCAATAAGTGTTTAACAAATTTTGTACACAAGACATGCAAAACTAACGTATTAATGACTAGCGGCCCGTCCCGGCTTTGCACGGGTAGACAATGTAATTTTTTTAGTACATTTGTTTTCCTGAATTTCGCTCTCCTACCAAAAACTGTTGCTGAGATATGGCGAAATGACCTAAAACTTTCGAATCCCCCTTTAACCATCTTCGGGTGGGGGGGGGATTTCTAAATTCAGTGAAATAAGTGTTTAATCATTTGTTAAGTAGATTTGTTTTCCTGAATTTCGCGCACCTATATAAAACAGCTGCTGAGATATGGCGATATGTCCTAAAATTTTCGAAACCGCCCCCTTTAAGACCCTTCGAAGGGAATTTTTAAAATCACTGAAATGCGTAATTATCCATTTTTTAGTAGATGTGTTTTTCTGAATTTCACGCTCCTACCTAAATCTGCTGCTGAGATACGGCGAAATGACCCAAAACTTTTGAACACCCCTTTAACCACCTTCTGGGGGGAATTTCCAAAATCGCCGAAATACGTGTTTAAACAATTTTTTAGTAGATTTGTTTTAATTAATTTCGCCCTCCTACAGAATAGCTGAGATATGGCGAAATGACCTAAAAAATTCACCCCCCCCCCCATTTAACCACCTTCTGGGGGGGGGGGGAATTTCCAAAATTGCTGAAATATGTGTTTTATTCATTTTTAGTAGATTTGTTTTCCTGATTTTTGTGCTACTAACTAAAACTACTGCTGAGATATGACGAAATGATCGAAAACATTCGATCCCCCTTTTAACACCCTTTGGGGGGGAAATTTCTAAAATCACTGAAATACGTGTTTAACCAATTTTTTTTAGTAGATTTGCTTTCCTTAATTTCGCGCTCCTACATAAAACTGCTGCTGAGATATGGCGAAATCACCTAAAACATTCGACCACCACCATTTAACCCCCTCCTGGAAGGGAATTTCTAAAATCGCTGAAATACATGTTTAATCATTTTTTTAGTAGATTTGTTGTCTTGATTTTCGCACTCCTACCTATAGCTGCTGCTGAGATATGGCGAAATGACCTAAAACATTCGACCACCCCCCTTTAACCCCTTTCTGGGGGAATTTCAAAATCGCTGAAATAGGTGTTTAATCATTTTTTTAGTAGATTTGTTTTCCTGATTTTCGCACTCCTACCTATAACTGCTGCTGAGATATGGCGAAATGACCTAAAACATTCGACCACCCCCCTTTAACCCCTTTCTGGGGGAATTTCAAAATCGCTGAAATAGGTGTTTAATCATTTTTTTAGTAGATTTGTTTTCCTGATTTTCGCGCTCCTACCTATAACTGCTGCTGAGATATGGCGAAATGACCTAAAACATTCGACCACACCCTTTAACACCCTTCGGGAGGGGGGGGGGAGGGAATTTCTGAAATCGCTAAAATATGTGTTTAATCATTTTTTTAGTAGCTTTGTTTTCCCTATTTTCGCACTCCTACCTATAACTGCTGCTGAGATATGGCGAAATGACCTAAAACATTCGACCACCCCCCCTTTAACCCCCTTCTGGGGGGAATTTCGAAAATCGCTGAAATAGGTGTTTAATCATTTTTTTAGTAGATATGTTTTCTGGAATTTCAAGCTCCTACCTATAACTGCTGCTGAGATATGTCAAAATGACCTAAAACATTCGACCACCTCCCTTTAACCCCCTTCTGTGGGGAATTTCGAAAATCGCTGAAATACGTGTTTAATCATTTTTTTAGTAGATTTGTTTTCTGGAATTTCAAGCTCCTACCTATAACTGCTGCTGAGATATGGCAAAATGACCTAAAACATTCGAACCCCCTTTAACCTCCTTCGGGGGGGAATTTTCAAAAATCCCTTCTTATTGCTTGCCTAGGCCATAACAGCAATCTACAGTCCAAATTGCGTGACCCTGACTTCAGTAGTTTCGGCTGGGCGTTGATGAGTCACCCAGTCAGTCAGTCAGTCACCGTTTCCTCTTTATATAATAGTATAGATATAGATAAATGTTGGGAAAATGTCAAAACGCACTTTTACCAAGTCATTGTAAACACAAATGTAGGCAACGCCAAATCGTCGTGGTTCAACAGCGGAAGGGGATATCTGGAATGTTATATACACTGAAAGAAAACCTATACCGCCTTCATCTAGAAAGCATAAGTAGTCATTTTCTAAATCCCTAAACAAGAAATATAGATCTCCCAGTTATGCGAATAAGAGTTAAACAAATAAACTGAATGGACGAAATGATCCAGAATTTCTAGTCTATAATTTTCTAGGGGACGAAACGATGCATTATATTATAAATTGTTTGAATTGCGAAAAATTATCATTTTTTTTTCTGGAATAAATTCATAAACGAAAATTATAGTTACGAAAACTAACCTCTCGTATTCACATTTATTTGCAGAGATTTTTAAATAAGTTTGATCACGATAATATAGAAAAACGCTCGTGAATTTCAATAAAAGAAACTAGAACTTTCTAGCAAAGGGAACTAGAATTTATAAGGATGACATGGGACTATTTTTTGTATAGCCACAATTTAATTTCTAGGTGCGAGTGGCAATTTTTTTTCAGTGTCGGGTTAAGCGTTTGGTTGTGACAGGAAGTGTTTGTTAGACATTAAGAGTTTTGTTTAGTTCTCCTAAAAACCAATAGATGTGCCTGAACACACCACTGCTGAAGTTTTCAAGAATTACGGAGCAAAAGACTCTCAATCCAGAGGGTTCATTCAAAGTAAAAGAAAGACAAATATTATTTCTTAATCTAGAAAAATATAATATTGCTACGAACGAAAGTATACAGTAACCCCTTCCAAGTTACCCGAAAAGCGTGCTTTATCCTTCAAAATCTCAGATAGCAATACATTTTTGAGATTTAAAAAAGTATTTATAAAAACAAAGTTCCTTTTGCTGACACTGATTTTCAGAAACGTTTCCGAGTAGTTTTTAAAATGTATATTAGTCAGTTTTCTCAAATTGGAATATCGGTTTGCTTAGTACGCTATCAGATATCAATTAAATATTTTCAGATGCGTAATTGAATTAATACATGCATTAATAACAAAATATTATTAATTTTAATGTTAATGATAAGGCTGTTAATTTATCATGTTTGTCTGTAAAACATGTTTGTTGAACATAAAAATGTTTACTTGAGAATTGATAGCATCTGAAAAAATCTATATTACGGATTAAGAAAACTGATTAAGCTGTAAAAATTACTCGGAAATATTTCTAGAAATCAGTAGCAAAAACTGAAACTTTTTAAAAAAATATATAAATGTTTCGTTAAATTTCGAAAATATATTAGTTTCTGAGTGAATTAGTTTCCGAAAAAACGCTTTTAGGTAGCTTTCAATACAAAAAAGTATAAAGCTACCTATTGCAGCCGTTCGGAGGAAAGCACTTCCAGAAAATTTCGATATATTTTCACCGATCATGACCTCCAGACCCCAAAACTCTCCTCCGTTTAAATGTTGATTTATATATATAGATATACTAATTGTGTGTATTAAGCTCACCAATGCCTGGACCGAGTTCGTTGGCCAGCTTGGTCCACCATCTTGTTTCAAGATGGCGGCCACTGAAAATTTTAAAACTAAAATAAATAGACAAAAAAAATTAAAAATTCAAATTTTTAATTACGTGTAGGCCTTGATACAAGGATTCCAGAGCATTGTTTGTTTTACCTCTATCTTAAAAGATGGCTGAGATAGAGCAGTTTGAAATTCTAGGGTGGCTGACATTTTGAAACAAGACAGCACATTACAAAAAACCAACGATTAATTTATGAGTTTTACGGAACGCGATTTCTCGCAAATTATTTTCTTTCATTGTTGTAATCATTTTCCCAATCATACGCATAAAACTATATATTCATATCCGTTACCGCCAAACTATCGCCAAACTTGGCGACATTCGGCGAAATATCGCCAAATTTGGCGACCAAAATAAGTCTTCATAAATGAAGCCCATTTGGCTATAGCTCAATAATTTGGGGAATTTCTTATTCAAATTCAATATTAACGAATATTTTGTAAACGGTTTCTTCGCATTTTAGCGCTGTTTGCGAGTAACATTAGCTAAAATTTTAAAACGAAGATACAGGAAAGCTACCTTTTCCTCCCGGTACAGGCCGGAAGAACTTTTTGGAATCATAACTATCTTGGACGAGGATATTGTATATTTTCGTTCGTAGCTATTATATATTTCTCTATAAATAAACTTTTTTTTACAATGTTGGAACGGATGTGTTAAAAAATCGAGTAAAATGTTATGTTTTTTATGCAGTATGCAGTTTTAAAACATGCAAAAATATACAGATTCAATAAAGAATGACCTGAATGTTAGATTCACTTTACAATTTTTTTTCTAAAGCTGACAAAGAAAATAATATAAAAATAGCAATTAATACTTTTGTGCAGTAATATTAAAAGGAAGAATATTATTAAAATATGTTCTTTTTACATTGATCTTGATTTTTGAGAGGCTTACCACACCATTAAAAATTCTCATTCCTCAGTCAGTGACTTATCTTGTACTCCGGATTTTCAAAGTATTCGGAAAGCATTAATTTAATTTCCCTTTTTTGGTTTTCGTTTCTTTTGTCCTCCCGTAGATGTCTCCACTTGTCCACTCAGTTGTTTCATGCTCTTTCTTTTCATTGGTTGCTTTTGGCGCGTTTTCTACCCGCATCAGATATATAAGCCACCGCCCAGTCTTGCTTTTTCTAGCACACTGTGCTTTACTCTTTGTCGCACTGAAGAAGAATCTCGCTTGTAGATTCAAAATAACTATTTGCTGCTTTTTGTGTATTATTTGTGCATTTGTAACGTTGGTATTCTTTCTTTCAAAAGAAAATAATATTTTTAAATAGTTCATAGTTTATATGATAAACATATATATAATATCTACAGGATTAATTTATTTCATTTAAAAAAACGTAAATTATTTCAAGAAAAAAGCTTTTACTAGATCTATTTTTGAAACTTAAATCTAAGGAAATGAGAAAAACAAAATTGACTAAAAAGTTTTAGAATTCTCAAAAAATATTTTTTTTTTCCTCTATTTGTTTTAGTTTTTATTTTATAGTTTCAAAAGAAATATTATCTTAAACATCTAATGCAGAAACATTTGAGAGAATTTTAAGACGTCGTCGTGTTATTTACTTTTCATTTATATAGTGGGTAATTTATAAAACAAAATTACAGGCAACAAACAAATGTAAGACGCACTAATGCAGCATTAGTTACACAGTAATCTTAATTGTACTAATTCACTTAAGTCCTCTAATGTTTAATGCCTGGATGAAATTACTGATGTTTATGCCACTTTAAATCGTGCTCTGATAAATGTTTCTGCTTGCTTAATATTTTAGTTTGGAATTTCATTTATGAAATATAAATGGCTTTTTTACAAGAAAATGACAAGAAAAAAAAAACATATAAAAAAAATGTATATGAGACATTTAAAGGATTTTATATTATAGACAAATATAAAATCTAATTTCTAAAAATATAAAATCTTTCTTATTTAAGCAAATTTCTCGAACCCTTCTTCATTACTATTTATTATCCCTGGTATTATAAGTATGATTAACCCTCCAAGTACCAAGTTTTAATATTTGATGAGAGTTCGTAGTTTTGGATGATTCGAACCAGAAATTAATTATATTGATTCTTCTAAATCCCCCCCCTCCCCCCCTCGAGGCGTCTGTTTGATTTTATTTATTATGTTTAAGTAACAATTTGTTTTACTGGTTCGAAGCATGAAAATTTTTAAGACAAAAATAAGTGGGGTCAATTGAGACCCCAATCGCACTAAGAGGGTTAAAAATAACAACCATTAAAATTTATTTATGTGATATATTTTAACTTAATGAATAAAAACTTCTGCTATATTTCTTACGTCGAAAGTATCAAGATTTTCTCTATATATTTTTTTAATTAGACATTTCTTAAGTTCACTTAAGCTTTCTTAATTACACTATTTTTTTCCTTTGTTTAATTATATATTTTTAATTAAATATGAGGAAAAGAGCACTATAAAATTTAAAAATTTTGCTTTAATAAAAATTACAATTTTTTCCACTTGCGTTATTAACGCCCTAATGCATAAGATGTATTAGATAGTTTAAACCTTAGACAGTTATATGAGATAATAACGGGAATAAATTTAGAATTTAATTAAGGACTGGTTTTAACATTTCTCAGATTTTATGAAAACACACAGAATATGAATTTGCTTGTCACATTTTATTTATATTGGTAGTACAATATATATGAAATTTTTAAAAATAATACAGGGTATTACAAAAATAATCACCGCATTACAGATGACAATAATAACTTTCTAAACAATGATTGGTATAAATGCTTTAAACACGATACAAAGAAAATTTAAATTTTTGTCTGCGTATTTTATAACTGTGCTGTATTACTCACGTTAGTCAGACATAAAACATCAAAGAGGTAATTTATTTCATGCCAAATAGAATCATTATGCTCGTGTTAGTATTCCAGCCCAATGTCACAAAAACAGGATAGTGGCTTATATATCGGGGCACAAAAATATAATAAATCCTATCAAAACAGAACATGTCTATAACAGACTACTGTCTGAAACGTAAAACGTCCCATTGTTTTGACGGAAAGAGTACCATACAAATCTACATGCTAAGACGGAAACCAGTCCAAAACGAATTCTTTCTCTGGGTACTTCAGCTTCCACCTTAGTATGGTTTACTATATTAAATAAATAAATAATCTTAAAGAGTGAAATCTGTGAAAGAGGAATCACTGGTGACCGAAACGTAAAACGTTCATGATTTTGGTAGAAAGAGTACCATAAAATCAACCTGCTAAGACGTAAACCAGTCTAAAATGGAATCTTTCTCTGATCCCTTCAGTTTTTGCCTTAGTAGGGTTTACTGTATTAAATAAATACAATAATTGTAGACAGTAAAATCTATGAAAGAGGAATCGCTAGTGACCGAAACGTAAAACGTCCTATTGGTTTTGACGTAAAGAATACCATACAAATCTACCTGCTAAGACGGAAATAAGTGAAAAACGGAATCTTTCTCTGGTTACTTTACACAGTAAAAAATTTTGCAGCAAAGTAACCGGTCATGTACTGACCGTACTTAACCGTAATTTAACGCTATTTTGACCACAATATTGCTCATATTAGGGTCAGAATACTGTTAAATTACGGTTATGTAACCGTTTTTAATAGAAACGGTAGAATGACCGGTTACTTTGCTGCAAATTTTTTACAGTGTAGCTTCTACACTGTTAAAAATTTGCAGCAAACTGTCCAATCATTTGACCGTTTTTATAGAAAACGGCTACATAACAGTAATTTAACTCCATTCTGACCATAATATGGGCAATAATACGGTCAGACTAGAGTTAAATTATTAACTATATTAAATAAATAAATAATCTTAAAGAGTGAAATCTGTGAAAGAGGAATCGCTGGTGACCGAAACGTAAAACGTTCATGATTTTGGCAGAAAGAGTACCATAAAATCAACCTGCTAAGACGTAAACCAGTCTAAAATGGAATCTTTCTCTGATCCCTTCAGTTTTTGCCTTAGTAGGGTTTACTGTATTAAATAAATACAATAATTGTAGACAGTAAAATCTATGAAAGAGGAATCGCTAGTGACCGAAACGTAAAACGTCCTATTGGTTTTGACGGAAAGAATACCATACAAATCTACCTGCTAAGACGGAAATAAGTCCAAAACGGAATCTTTCTCTGGTTATTTTACACAGTAAAAAATTTTGCAGCAAAGTAACCGGTCATGTACTGACCGTACTTAATCGTAATTTAACGCTATTTTGACCATAATATTGCTCATATTAGGGTCAGAATACTGTTAAATTACGGTTATGTAACCGTTTTTAATAGAAACGGTACACTGTTAAAAATTTGCAGCAAACTGTCCAGTCATTTCACCGTTTTTGTAGAAAACGGTTACATAATCATAATTTAACTATATTCTGACCATAATATGGGGAATAATATGGTCAGAATATCGTTAAATTACGGCTATGTGACCGTTTTCTATAAAAACGGTCAAATGACTGGACAGTTTGCTGCAAATTTTTAACAGTGTAGAATGACCGGTTACTTTGCTGCAAATTTTTTACAGTGTAGCTTCTACACTGTTAAAAATTTGCAGCAAACTGTCCAATCATTTGACCGTTTTTATAGAAAACGGCTACATAACAGTAATTTAACTCCATTCTGACCATAATATGGTCAATAATACGGTCAGACTAGAGTTAAATTACGGTTATGTAACCGTTTTCTATAAAAACGGTCAAATGACTGGACAGTTTGCTGCAAATTTTTAACAGTGTACCTTAGCAAGCTTTACTACACACATTACATTACATTAAATAAATACAATAACTTTAGACATAAAAATCTGTGAAAGAGCGATTGGTATTGACTGAAATGTAAAACGTCCACGGTTTTGACGGAAAGAGTACCATACAAATCAACCTTCTAAAACGGAAACCAATCTAAAACGGAATCTTTCTCTCGTCACTTCAGCTTCAGCCTTAGTAGGGTTTATTGTATTAAATAAACACAATAATCTTAGAGAGTAAAATATTTGAAAGAAGAATCGCTTAGTAACAGAAAGAAAATTTCGCATTGGAGAGGTTTTCAATCGAGCAGTTATATTTTTGTTTCTTCCGTTGAGACCATGAATGTTTTACTTACGGGGAATTAAGACGGGAATTTTTATCGGCGGGTATCGTTTTCACACGATTTACTGAACTAAGTACAGAAAAAAACTATAAAAACAGAATTGCCAGGGACCGTAAAACCATTACATTTTAGACAGGTTTCCATCTGAGTAGGTAGATACATTTCAGTGAGACTATTAAAAATAATTTTGTTATAGATAGGGTGTGCTTTAACAGGATTAATGAAGAAAATTCCACTCGATGAAGACTAACAAATAGCATGTTACTAAAAGAAATTTAAAATATATTTTTTTTAAGTTTACAAAGATATTACGTCTGTCCATTATCAAGTAAAAACAAGTACACTTATACAGAAAGGTAAATTATAAAGTTACAAAGCACAAATATTTATTAAAAACAGCATTATAAGTTAAAAATAAATGAACAACGTAAAATAGCACAAACAAAAATATATAAAATGGCAAACAGCTGTTTCGGAGCCCTTAAAGCTCCATCATCGGTTCCAAATTCAAAAGACTAAAACTGAATAAAATGTTTAAGCCAAGTGAATATGCTTGCGTCTCACGCACGCGCCTAAGATTGAATGGCGCTGAGTTTTTCAAAACAACAGCGGAGTCAGGAAACATATGTGACGCAGGAAACCGTTAGGAGCGCCCGGCCAGACCGGGCGAGTTTAAGTACGGAGGAGAAAAAGGGGGGAGGGGACGAAGAGAATGAATTAAATGAAAGGTAGCCAGACATTTGAAAAATTTGGTGTACTGAACATATCATTAACTAAGTTGCCCGGATTCTTCCATATACTATAAGCTTCCCAAAAATCAAGGTCGTAAATTGATGAGCATTTCTGAATTATTGAACCCTCTGAAAAATTAAAACTGTGATTGTCAGACCAACAATGGTTAGCAATCGCTGAACGTTTGGTATCGCAATTTTTAACATTCCCAAGCGGACCTTAAAGGGTCGTTTAGTTTTACCTATGTACATTCTATCACACTCGCAAGATATCTTATAAATTCCCCAATGTGAAAATCTGTCAATTGGATGTTTCAGATCTGTAAATTTGATTTTGTTAAATGGTACATAAAAAGCTTTAAAATCTAATCTTTTCAAAATTCTAGAAATTTGAAGGCTTATTCTCGGAAAATATGGAAGTATAATTAAATTTTCATTGCAAACATTGTTAACGTTGGAATGTGTACGTTTATTTAGTTTATTATGAATTGAATCAACGACTTCAACAGGATAACCCCGGTCAATGGCTATTTATTTAATGTGGTTTAACTCTGCTTTGAGTAAACTCCCAGACGAACAAATTTTTAAGGGGCGATGAACATAGGTATTAAAAGCAGCCATTTTTTGATTAGGGGGGGCAAGATGAAAAACGATGTGACGGTAAAGAAACTGCGAAAGGTTTACGATAAAAAGTGGTTTGGAATGAGTTATTTTTACAGTAAACCATGACATTTTGAAAAGATTCGATTTTAAAGTAAATTATGCACTACTTAACAAAATCAAATTTCCAGATCACAAACATCCAATTGGCAGATTTTTACATTGGGGAATTTATAAGATATCTTGCGAGTGTGATAGAATGTACATTGGTCAAACGAAACGACCTCTTAAGGCTTGTTTGGGAGAACATAAAAACTATGTTAAAAATTGCGACACTAAACGTTCAGTGATTGCTAACAAATGTTGGTCTGAGAATCACAATTTTAATTTTCCAGCGGGTTCAATAATTCAGAAATGCTCATCTATTTCCGATCTTGATTTTTGGGGAGGATATATGGGATATATGGAAGAATTCAGGCAACTTAGTTAATGATATGTCCAGAGTACACCAAATTTTTCAAATGTCTGGCTACCTTTCATTTAATTCGTTCTCTTCGTTCCACCCCTTTTTCTCCTCCGTACTTAAACTCGCTCGGTCTCGCCGGGCGCTCCTATTGGTTTCCTGCGTCACATGTGTTTCCTGACTCCAATGTTGTTTTGAAAAACTCAGCGCCATTCAATCTTAGGCGCGCGCGAGAAACGCAAGCATATTTACATGGCTTAAACTGTAGCTCTCTCAAAATCTGGGAAATTATCTGTTTTTATTGCATGGGCTACAATTTTGGACTTAAGTTTCTTTGACTTGAAGGCACTCTGGTGTTCCTTAAGACTTATTTGTAAGTCCTCTAAGTCCTCAGTCAAAGTCCTCTAAGTTACCTGTGAATAATACTCTGGAGGTGCCTAGTCAGGTGAAGGTCTCGTCACCAAATCAAGGTTCTAAATTACGAGACCAACTTGCATAGCGATGGCTTGACGTATAGGTGTGATGCCAAGCCCAGGTCCATACAAAAAGAAACAGATCAATTAGCAGCAAAACAAAAACGGGAACAAAACTCAGACCTCCACATAGCCGTCCTGCCAGAAATGACCAGCCGTTATGCGGCATCTCTTCAGTGGCGCTACGCGCCCCGGTGCCAGGCGCTAAACCCGTTTAAGCTAGGGAAACCTGGCAGGTAGGGGCCTGGTCGCCGGTCTAAAAAAAAGACTTATTTGTAAGGTACGGCAAGTCTCACCAATATAAACTGTGTCACATTGTTTACCAGGGATTGTATAGATTACACCTTTTTCTTTAGAGCTGGGGTACTTATATTTGAAATTACAGAGTGACCCTTCCAAACATTTTAGTAGGACAAAATATGTAGATATATCAATAGTTTTAGTCCACTACGAGAGGGAACCGTGACTACCTCAGTAGATTTTCACACCCCGAGAAATGTGGTAGAGCAAGTACGGGTTGGAACATCCCGACTTAAGGCCTAGGGCCTGGTTTCCTTTTGGGTTTTCAGCTCCGAAGCTGTTGGGGGACGCCGGCCCATCTCCAAGTGTCTCGTGGTGACTCGCCGTGGTTTTACCACGTATCGCAACGGCTTACGTCGTCGACACGTAGGTTTAAGGTTAGAGGGTCCGTAGGTGACGGTCCTCTGACCGACCGAAGCTCCGCAGGGACACAAACCTGCTGGCGCGATAAAGGTCCCTCAGGACTTGGGTTCGGTGGTCGTCTATGCGCAGGGCGCTCCCTCGGTGGGGGGGGGGGGGGCTGCTGCGCAGCTTACTTTTGTACCAATAGTTTTACTTTCACGTCTGTCGAGTTCTGGTAGAGTAAGTGCGGGTCAGATAAACCTGACTTAAGGCATAGAACCTGGTTTCCTTTTGGGTGCCCACCTCCGAAGCTGTTGGGGATACCCGGTTCGTCCCCAATTGCAATGTGATGGCCTCCCAAAAGGGTAGGAGTACGTTCAAACCGTAAGATTGATGTGTGATCTATATATGTGTAAAATTTAATAGTACTATGGATTTAAATTTATGTATTTAACATTACAACAAAACCAATTATGAAACCAAGTTGATACATTTTAAGCTATGTGTGCCTTTCTTTCCCTTACATGCATATATTGTAAAACAAATTCTACAATACAATTCTATAATCTCTACAAAAACTTTTAAAATTTATAACAAATTCAAATTGTTACCACCGTCAATTAAATCTTACATTGGTAAGTTACCTGATTAAATTCACTTAAATTACACTAGTTTACATGAATTTTGTTCATGAAATGAAACATATACGGTTACGTTACTTTGGGTATCTACATCTAGGAAAAAATCTTTAAAATATTCCAGCACGTCAGTTTTTTGAAATATTTATTAAGAAGATTTTTACAAATAACTACATCTAAATAAACAATAGACAGTTTAAAATGGGTAATTTTTGCTCTTTTTTTATAAATATTTTCATCTGTATCTCACACAACAGACCAACAATAGTCACCTAGCATATTTTTGTCCCAAAAACCCTGATAATTTTGCTGAAATGATTTTAAATATTGATGAAATCGCTCATCATGTTCATCACTTATACCACCAAGATTTTCTGGTGTAAATCTAAATGGGAATGCAAAAAATGAATTTTTAGTAACATATTTACACCCATACGCTCGTAGTTTTGCAATAAATTTTCAACAATCTCTTTATAAATACTAACTAGGAGAAAGGAATTTCCACTGTTGCAGCCTGGAGCCAAGTAATTCCGCTTTTGACTTAGACAATTGCAAATTTCTTATAAGATCGTTGAGTTCAGACTGAGTTATTAAATGTGGACTCATCATCGACTCCTCATCACCAACAAAGTTATACGAGCTTGATTGTTCAATGTCACTATGGTCGTGCATTGTAATACTACTTGATGTATCTGTGTAAGTTTGGTCACTTCTGTCAGGTGTTGTGGGAACTGGTAAATCGTCTGAATGAAGGACCGGCTTAGTCACAGATGGAACGTCTGCATATTTTATGCTATCTTTATTTTTTTAGTTAAAACCAAAAGTTTTTGTTAAACAAAAGTAACAATCGGTTACATGGTTAGTTGGCTCTCTCCATATCATTGAGTTACCAAATTTCAGTGATCTATTTTTACCTGAATACCAGGAGCAGAGGACCAATCTACAATTAGTACAAATCACATGAAGAACCCAATTTTTATCTTGATTTGACACCGGAATTCCAAAATAACGTAAATGGACTTTACCCATAACGCGTCATCTGTGGGTAAAGAGAAGAAAAGCACCAATAGGCGTGAAGAACATTTTAACACAGCTTCCCCTTCGTCCAATAAACAGTCTTTTTCTGAAGAAAATTACCCTCAGAGGTGGGGTTGTTGCCATTCGTGGGTAAAGTCCATAGCCTTCTTGCAATGGTTTTGTTATAGGAAAACCACGATTTAACTGAACAATTTTGCCACAAACATAACAAAATTGGTTTGGATGTAGTTTACACAATCTAGATGACATTTTTATATAAAAATAAGACTTTTGAATCACACACTTGTTTACAAAATAAAACGATAAACGTATTTAAACAATTGCGGGTAGATAAAAAGCAAAGACCTTCATATCTCAAAATTGTGACGTGCTACAAAAAATAAAAATATATTTTTTTAATGACCGTTCATAGCCTACATAAATAATATATGTTTCATTTCATGAACAAAAAAAAATTTTTTTTGTAAACTAGTGTTATTAGCGTCAAATGTTAAATTAAAAATGAATTCTTCTTTATTTGTTCTTGCTACAAACTTGGTGATATAACTTTTACTTAGACATTTTATACCATATTTTATTTCTATCGTTTTCAGACTGTTCCATCTCTTGGATAATTCAGAATTTATGGTTGTAATTCATTTCGGATTATAACCTGAGTTGATATGGTTAAAACAAATAAATATTGTATTAGGGAGTATATTTTATCATATATTATTACGACTCTTCTAGCAGCTTAGAGAAATCATTTTAACAGCTCAACGCCTCTTTGCCTTAGTGATCAACGGTATTTTCACAGGGTATTTTAAACGAGAAGATAAACGAATTTGCTTTATGAAACGCTGCATTTTGTTTCACGATATAAAATGTACTCCTTTTTATAGCGCATGAAATTGCTGTTGTTGGTGCAATGACTTCAAATAATATATTGATAGATAATAAACTCTCTCTCTCTCTGAAGTTTGTAGTTTTAGTTTGCGTATGTACAATAAGTTACTTTGGAATGTTTCTTAATAAATATATCTGATGTTTTGACAAACATTTTATTACATCATTTATAGAAAAGTGCTTAGATTAGAATTAAACTGGCACTCTGTGCGGTTTCTTTTAATAGATAAGTTAATTAAATTTGTTTTGTGAAAATTTGCAATTACTTTTATGTTTTAGGTATAAAACTTACTGTTACGAACAGAGCATTGTATTTTTGTTGTTTGGGTAATCACTTGAATTATGATATCGACATATAAAAAAACTTTCTCTTAAAAATTCGTAAATTTAAAGTATTTATATTAATTTAGTTAAAAATGATATTCTCAATAAATATTTTTTACGGTTTGTTCGACATTTTATTATGCGATTTAGAGAAAAATGCAATAATGTCTCTTAAACAATATCCTTCTATATTAACCCTTTGAGGGGCGGTGGTATATATTATATACCACCTAATTTTAATCCGATTCAAACCAGAAACTTTTAATTAAATTTTTCTTTATTACTTTTGGCGAGAAAAAGTTGAAAAATTGCTTATTCTTATTTTGAACTAAATTCCGGTGGGAATTTAACGTTACAGGAGCACAGGTGCTTGCCCCTGAAAGGGTTAAAAAAAGAAACGATTTGGAAATGTGCCAAACGATTTGTAAATGGACCAATGAAAATCTGCGTAGATCTTCCCGGCTTTTTTTCTTTCCACTGTTGCGAGAATAAAAGAGAAATAATAAATATTAAAGACACGTGGCTTTGAGGCGAAACTTTTTTATTTGCAAGTTAAATTTCGGTAAAAAAAATATCCGCGTGCACTTTATTTTTATAAGCGAATAAAAATTCATATTTATTGTAACGTCACGGGAATATTTTCCATTGGGTTTATTTTATGATTATGCATTTGTTGATGCCATTTATTCAATACAATTAAATACAAAATATACTTTTATTTGTATACATGGTGTTTGGAAATGTGTCAAACGATTTGGAAATGAAACAATGACAATCTGCGTAGATCTTCCCGGCTTTTTTTCTTTTCTTTTTTTCTAGAAAATAGGGAAATACGCGTGGAGTTGGAAAGTGTAGCGAGCAGGGGGGGGGGAGTCCCCCCTAGTATATATATATATATATATATATATATATTAAAAAAATGAATATTTTTTTTAATACTGAGAGGATATTGCTATACCATGTGTAAATTTTGTGATACTGTGAATTTAAAAGTTCGTGTTTAACGTTACAACAAAACGAATTTTAAAACTATGATAATAACTAACTTACGTATTAAATTTGATTCTTTACATACATCAAACATGGTTTATATTTTTTAAAGAAAATAATATTCTACAATTCTATACACTTTTAGAAAGCTTAATAACTTTAATTTTTCCTAATGTATAAAAAAATAATTACAAATGCTATCAGAAGGTACGATATCTTTTACATAATTAAAAAACTGAATAAAATTTCATAAATTCTTGACTTTAAATTTTAAATAATGGATTTTTCTTATATTTTTTCTACAAACAAGGTGTTATAGCTCTTCCATAGACATTTTGTACCATATCTTATTTCGATTAATTTCACATAATTAAATTATTTCGATAATTAAGAATTTATGCTTGTAATACATTTCGGATAATTTAATAAAAAGTGTTGATTTTATTAGAACTAATAAATGTTGTTCCGAGAGAATATTTTATCATTTATTATTACGGCTCTTCATCTAGCTTAGAGAAAGCATCGGAACAGTTCAAAGCCTTTTCGTCAAGGTAATTAATCGCAGTTTTTGCAGTGTATTTTTATAGGGAATATAAATGAATCTATTTTATGAAACGTTGCGAATTGTTTTAGGTGTCAGATATAAAATTTATTATTTTAAATAGGGAAAGAGATGTTCTTTGTTCATGTAACAACTTCAAATATGATAAAAACAGATAATAAACGCTTTTATTAAAATTCTTCATTTTTGCATAAGGCATTTATAGTAAATTGTTTTGAAATGTTTTCCAAAATAAATATTTCTTATTATTTGTTCGACATTTTATTAAATAATTTAGAGAAACATGCTGAAAGTCTTATATAATATAAATAAAATTTAACAAAAACCGAAAATGTCATCATTGGTGCAATAACTCTTATAAATTTCTTTCAGGGAAACGCAAAAAATTCACGTCAAATTTTCAGACGAATAATGAATTTTCTGTTTTTCCTTTCTTTAAACAAGGTGTAATTCTTTCCTAGAAGTATGGTGTTACATTTTTTTTGATAGATTTCAGATATTCAATGTCCTCAATAAGCCTTGGTTTTATGTTTATAGTTAATTTATAATAATAGCTAGAGTTTGTTTTATTAGAATATTATAATTTTGTTATAAATATTACATTATAACAGTACCTTTTAACATATTTTTTTACGATTAATCCATCAACATAAAAAAAAATTATTCAATTTAAAGCTTTTACGTCGAGGTGAATAATGGTAGTTTGTGCAGTATATTTCAACATTGTGTTAAATTATTTAGAGAAACATGCTGAAAGTCTTATATAATATAAATAAAAATTTATTAAAAACCCAAAATGTCATACTAAGTGCAATAACTCTTATAAATCTTATATATCTTATTACTTATATATCTTATACTCTTATAATCTTACATCTCTTATATCTCTTATTTCTTTCAGAGAAACTCAAAAAATTCACGTCAAATTTTCAAACAAATAATGGATTTTCTTTTTTTTTCTTTCTCTAAACAAGGTATTATAATCATTTCCTAGAAATTTTGTGTTACATTTTTTTGATAAATTTCAACTATGCAGTGCAAGCCTTGATTTTATGTTTATAATTAATTTATAATAATAGCTAGAGTTTATTTTGTTAGAATCAATAAATGTTATATTATAACAGTACCTTTTAACATATTATCCTACGACTAATTTATCAACATAAAAAAAAAAAAATTATTCAATTTAAATAATTTACATCGAGGTGAGTATTGGTAGTTTGTGCTTTATATTTCAATAGAGGATGTAAATTAACCTGTTTTATGCGATGTTTTCCATATGTCACGTATAAAACTTACACGTATGATAATTTACCCATGTAAAAATTGAGATTATTGTTGTTTGGGTTCTACATTTAAAAATTATAACAAATTCAAAACATGATCAACATACAGTAACTCTAATATACTTAACAGGCTAGATACATGCACCTAAAGACTTGACGTCAAAATTGAAAAATAATAATGAATTATTTTGTATTTCTACAAAGTGTTTTAACTCTTCAATCCAAATTTTGTATCATAATACTTTTCGATCATTTTCAGATAGTACCATTCCTTGGATAATTCAGAATTTATGCTTGTAATTCAGTTCAGATAATAACCAGAGTTGAATTTATTAGAACTAATAAATGTCGTATTAGGAAGAGTCTTTTGTCATCTATTATTATGACTCTTCTTCTAGCTTACAGAAGTTATTTAACAAATCAAAGACATTTCTTCTTTTTGATCAATGGTAGTTTGTATTTTAATGAAGGAAACAAAGAAATCTATTGTATTAAACGTTGAAATTTGCTTCCCGTGTCAGGTATTAAATTTACGTTTATTAGTAGTACATAAGATTTTTGTTGTATGGGATATATTTTCAAAATTTATATTAGATTAAAATGTCATCAGAGTATAATAACTCTTACATTGTTAATAAGCTGAATAAATTCACTTAAATTCTTGACGTTATACATTGAAACTATTCCCGAATAATTTTCTTTCTACAAACAAGGTATTATAACTCTTTCCTTGAAATTTTGCTCATATCTCACTTCTATCCTTTTAAGATAGTTCCATTTCTTGGAGAATTCAGAATTTATGCTTGTAATTCAGTTCAGATAATAACTAGAGTTGAATTTATTATAACTAATAAATGTCATATTACGGAGGATCTTTTATCATCTATTATTATGACTCTTCTTCTAGCTTGGAAAAGTTATTTAACAAATCAAAGACTTTTTTTCTTATTGATCAATGGTAGTTTGTACGGTGTATTTTAATGAAGGAAACAAAGAAATCTATTGTATTAAACGTTGCAATTTGCTTTCCGTGTGAGGTATTAAATTTACGTTTATTAGTAGTACATAAGATTTTTGTTGGTTGGGATATATTTTTAAAATTTATATTAAACTAGCAAGCTACGCCCGCTACGCTGGTCAATTTCTTTTAACAAACCTTTAATCAAACAAAATATTGACATTTCATAAGTAACTTTTATATTTTAACAGAATAATAAGGCTACTATAATTTGTGACTCGTGCTATAGCCAATATACACGTCAGACACGTCGCCCTTATCATTATCTTTTTTCGCATGAAGGTTTCGCTATGGTACTCCATTGGAAAATTTGGTAATTTTTGAAATTCAATATTTGAAAAACGGCATAATCATTAGATTTGAAATTTATATCAAGAAAAATACAATTTTTTACCTTTCAAACGCAGTTTGTCTAACAATTTTCTGACAAATAATTTTTGAGCTATCATTTTTTTCAGTAACTTCAAATATTTCATTTTCCGAGATTAATCTGTTGCAAAAATTAGCGAAAAACCCAGTCGTCAGCAACGGATAGTTTTTTATTAAAGAGGCTGTTGGAGCAGGGATTGTCACCACCAATTTGCCACCATCACTTTTGAAATCGGTTCGTGGTTCCAGAGATTCCATAGAAATTGTAATTTAGAATGACTTCAGAACGCTTTTCGCTCATTTCACCCATTTAAATTTCGATTTTTTTAAATTTATTCTTAGAGAGCATTTACATCTTATAAGTAACTACAATGCTAAATTTCAAATTTCTTGCCCCTTCAGTATAAAAAAGTCGCAATTTTCGAACATTTTTCGATCCTGCACCCCATTGATGTTAGTGGCACCGACATAAAATATAGCCTATGTTGGAGTAGGGATTGTCCCCATCAATTTGCCACCATTACTTTTGAAATCGGTTCTGTAGTTCCAGAGATTTCATAGGAATTGTAATTTAGACTGTTTTTAGAACGCTTTTCGCTCATTTCACCCTTTTAAATTTCAATTTCTTTTTTATTTTGTTCTTAGAGAGCATTTACATCTTATAAGTAACTACAATGACAAATTTCAAATTTCTAGCTCCTTCAGTATAAAAAAAAAAAATAAAACTGCCCAGTTAAACTGAGGGCATTGAGTTCACAGGCTATTCACACTAATTGTATATTATACTCTTATTTCAAAGAATTTGAAATAAGCCCATCGAAAAATAAAGAAATAAACAATATATTAAGGGGGGGGGGGTCATCCCCCCGTTACCCCCCTCATAATAGTTAACTAATGAACCCCTTAAACTAATCAGGTAAATCTCTAATTACAATGAATATATATACAAAATTTGAAGAAAATCGGATAATTCTGCATGAAAAACCCATTTATATAAATTAAGGCGGGATTAGCCCCCTCCGTCCCCCCCCCTTTATACTTAACCAATCAATCCCGAAAACTAATCATGAAGCGTCTTAACCCAATGAACCTATAAACAAATTTTGAAGCAAATGGGATAATTCTGCATGAAAACCCATTTATATAAAACAAGGGGGGATTAGCCCTCCGTTCCCCCCTTTATACTTAACCAAGCAATCCCGAAAACTAAACAGGGAAGCGTATTAACCCAATGAACCTATAAACAAATTTTGAAGCAAATGGGATAATTCTGCATGAAAACCCATTTATATAAAACAAGGGGGGGGGATTAGCCCTCCGTTCCCCCCTTTATACTTAACCAAGCAATCCCGAAAACTAATCAGGGATGCGCCTTAACACAGTGAACCTATAAATAGAATTTGAAGGAAATGGGATAATTCTGCATGAAAAACCCATTTATATAAATTAAGGAAGGTATTAGCCCCCCATTCCTCCCCTTTATACTTAACCAATCAATCCCGAAAACTAATCAGGGAAGCGTATTAACCCAATGAACCTATAAACAAATTTTGAAGCAAATGGGATAATTCTGCATAAAAAACCCATTTATATAAATTTAGGGGGGGGGGATTAGCCCCCCTTCCCCCCCTTTATACTTAACCAATCAATCCCGAAAACTAATCAGGGAAGTGCCTTAACACAGTGAACCTATAAACAAAATTTGAAGGAAAACGGAATAATTCTGCATGTAAAACCCATTTATATAAAATAAGGGGGTATTAGCCCTCCGTTCCCCCCTTTATACTTAACCAATCAATCCCGAAAACTAATCAGGGATTCGCTTTAACACAGTGAACCTATAAATAAAATTTTAATGAAATGGGATAATTCTGCATGAAAAACCCATTTATATAAATTAAGGGGGGTATTAGCCCCCCGTTCCCCCCCTTTATACTTAATCAATCAATTCCGAAAACTAATCAGGGAAGCGTCTTAACCCAATGAACCTATCAATAAAATTTGAAAGAAATGGGATAATTCTGCATGAAAAACCCATTTATATAAATTAAGGGGGGGGGGTTGTCCCCCCGTTCCCCCCTTTATACTTAACCAATCAATCCCGAAAACTAATCAGGGAAGCGCCTTAACTCAGTGAATCTATAAATAAAATTTGAAGGAAAACGGAACAATTCTGCATGAAAAACCCATTTATATAAATTAAGGGGGGGGGGGTGAATTAGCCCCTTGTTCCCCCCCCTTTATACTTAACCAATCAATCCCGAAAACTAATCAGGGAAGCACCTTAACACAGTGAACCTATAAACAAAATTTGAAGGAAAACGGATATTTCTATGAAGAGCTATAACATTACGTACATACATACATACAAAACCGGCTGGCAAGCTCTCAGGGCTTGATAGCCAGTTTGATAGCCAAAAAATGGCAATTTTAGAACGTTTTTTGCTCCTGCACCCCCGCTGGGGTTAGTGGCACCGACATAAAATATAGCCTATGTTGGAGCAGGGGTTGTCACCATCAATTTGCCACCATCACTTTTGAAATCGGTTCGGTAGTTCCAGAGATTACTCCCTACAAACAAACAAACAAACAATCTTTACTCCTTTATAATATTAGTATAGATTACAATGTCATCAGAGTATAATAACTCTTACATAGTTAATAAGCTGAATAAATTCACTTAAATTCTTGACGTTATATATTGGAACTATTCCCGAATAATTTTCTTTCTACAAACAAGGTATTATAACTCTTTCCTTGAAATTTTGCTCATATCTCACTTCTATCCTTTTAAGATAGTTCTATTTATTGGATAATTCAGAACTTATGCTTGTAATTCATATCAGATAATAACCAGTGTTGAATTTGTTAGGACTACACTGATGTCCAAAAGTTAAGGGGCAGTGACCGGACTCTTTCGATTTTAGATGTTAAGTCGAACATCTACTGAAACTCTTTACGAATTGTCCTTGAACTTCAAGAATGTAAAAAACATGTTTGACTTCATAATTTTCTGTGAAGATTTAGTCGCGGGGACAATATAAGGGGGGGGCAATAATAAATTTAATAATAAAATAATATTTGAGACCCCCAAATAAAAGGAAATGCTCAAAATAATTGGTCACTGTAGCAAGGGACTATGTATGTCCTGTTCAACATTTGTGTGCATTTTTGTAAGAATAGTACGTATTTTCATAAAGATATTAACATTTCTGGAAAAAATTCAATTTTTTTTTTATATAGCATACAGAGTTTTCAACCGAATTTAACACCACTTTCCAAAAACTTGACAAATGTCAGTAGAAATAGTATACTGCAATTAAAATATTAATATATTAAATATTCGATGGGATATCGGTAATTGAATGAAATAAAGGATCAGGGTCAGAAAAGCCGTGTTTTTTGGCCCATGAAATAAGACTAAAATTCGATTTTGTTATACTGACTTAATTATTTTCCTTTTTAATATTAGAAGGTTTACCCTGTACGATTTCAACAATAGTTTTTGCATTTTGTTCGGTTTTGTATGACTTAACAAGCTTAAAGTTCGCACGATTCGTAGTTTTTGATGAAAAATACGCAATTTCTCCTAATTTTACCTGAATTATTTATATGAGCGCAATCGTGGAACACTTTCTTATTTACATATATTATAAAATACATCAAAATGTACAATATATGTTAAAATAAAAGTGTTGCAAAGCTGCGCTCATAGTAAAATATTAAAAACAGAGAGTTAAGTAACTGTATTCCTTCACTTCACCGAGACTTTAAGATGCAACAACGTGTTTAAACGTGCTAAAACGAACGTAACTATTGCCAACAACTCATTTTAGCACGTTTAACCACGTTGCTGCATCCTAAAGTTTGTTAGTGACATTAAGGGGCAGTTACTTAACTCTTTATTTTTAATATTTTACTATGAGCGCAGCTTTGTAACACTTTTATTTTAACATATATTGTACATTTCGATGTATTTTATAATATATGTAAAGAAGAAAGCTTTCCACGATTGCGCTCATATAAATAATTGAGGTAAAATTATGAGAAATTGCGTATTTTTCGTCAAAAACTACGAATAAGGTGAAATTTGAGCTTGTGTAAGTCATATAAATCCAAACAAAATGCAAAAACTATTGTCGAAATAGTACAGGATAAACAAGTGAAATAATTAAGACAGTATAACAAAATTGAGTTTTAGTCTTATTTCATGGGCCAAAAACACGGGTTATGCATCCTGATCTTTTTATCTGCGCATGCGGGAACTACAGCAACGATTTTTTGTCATGATTTGGTAGTCAATTCTATAGATCAACTTATATAAAAACACCAGTGAAATATCGTGAAAGCTCAGAAAGATACCAGCGATACAGTGCGCTAATTGAAAAAATGGGGGAAAATCCCTTGTAATCAAGTTACGTTTAGAAAGCAACTCACTATATCGCTTCTATCTTTCTGAATTTTCACGATATTTGAATGGATTTTTTATATAAGTTGCTCTATAGAATTGACTACCAAATCCCGTAAAGAAATTTTTGGTATAGTTCGCGCATGCGCAGTTAAAATTTATTTCTTATAAATACCCATATCTCATCAAATATTCAATATATTCATATTTTAATTATATTATGCTATTTCTACTGTTATTTGTCAAGTTTTCGGAAAGCGGCCTTAAATTCAGTTGAAAACTCTGCATGCTATAAAAAAAAACATTTGAATTTTTCACAGAAACATTAACATCTTCAAAAAATGCATGCTATTCCTACACAAATACAAAAAAATGATGAACAGGATCTACATAGTCATTTGCTACAGTGACGGACCATTTTGAGCAATATCTGTTTCTTGGGGGAACACAGATATTATTTTATTATTAAATTTATTATTACCTCCCCCTAATTGTCTTCTGAACTAAATCTTCATTGAAAAACATGAAGTCAACCATGTTCTTTACATCGTGAAAGTTCAGGGGCATTTCCTCACGAATTTCAGTAGATATTCCACCAAACGTCTGAAATCGAGAGTGTCCGGTCACTGCCCCTTAATTTTTGGACATCAGTGTAATAAATATCATATCAGGAAAAACCTTTTATCATCTATTAATATGACTCTTCTTCTTGCTTAGAGTAATCATTTAACAAATCAAAAAGATTTTACACTTTATTGACCAATGATAGTTTATGCGGTCTATTTTAATGAATAAAACAAAGAAATGTGTTATATGAAACGTTGCGATTTGTTTCCGTGGCAGGTATTAAATATACTCTTAATTTTACTACATAAGATTTTTGTTAGTCAGGTTATATTTTCAAAATTTTCAGTAAGTTAAAATATGATTAGAGTATAATAACTCTTACATAGATAATAAGCTGAATAAATTCAGTTAAATTCTTGACGTCATATGTCCGAACTAATAACGGATATATTTTCTTTCTACAACGAAGGTGTTATAACTCTTTCCTCGAACATTTTGATCTTTATCAGATAGTATAATGTATCAGATAGTATAACATATAATGTATATCAAATTATAGAACATAATGTTTTGTTGGTTGGATTATATTTTCAAAATATAAAGCAAATTAAAATGCCATCAGAGTATAGGAACTTTCGGTATTATGGAAAACTATTTATATTTGGGACAATACAAAATCCCTATATTGTTTAAATCCGAAAACTGAATACAATTACAAACTTCAACTATATGCGAATAGTTTTTATAGACAAAAAAAATTTACGAAATTCCAACACTTGCAAACAAATAATCATTACAATAAACTTATTTTGAGGGTATTGTGCAATAGTCCGGAAATATGTAATAGGGTGTTAAAAATGAAGAATACGAACAAAATTTGGCAAAAACATATTTAATTGTACCAAGAGGACATGATCAAAATATAGTGTCTAGGTAGTCATCCAACATACTTCAGATTTGCACAAATCACAAATATAAGGATCTTTCTTTGTGCCACCATAATCATGGAGTATTATGAGATGTTGGTATTCCATAAAACTCGACACCGCAGGTTTGGAAAAAAATACTTTATGTTTATTGGTGTGAATCGCGAACTAAAAAACGAGTATTACATCGTATATTGTTAGTATTTCGGTGAACGTTATGCGTAATTTCATTGTAAAAAAATACTTCTAATAATGAATAAAAAATATTCCAACATTATCTCTGGAAACTTTCTAAACATGAAAAACAATTATTTATTCACACAATGTGCTCTGACGCCGACCGACTAACTGCGAGGGATAATTCTGGGGGGTCATTCTGGAAACGTTCTTAAGTAATTTATGATATTGCCGCTTGGTGGCAGCACTTTACCAAACAGAAACCTTTGTATTGCATATTATCCGATCACTGTAAAAAAATCTGTAGTTTTGATAGAAAAATATTGTATTTTTTACAGAAAAAATCTATATTTTTTTATAGAAAAAAAATCTGTATTTTTTATAGAAAAAAACTCTGTTTTAATGAAAATTAACAGATATTTTCTGTAAACTAAACAGTTTTCCACTGACGCCAAAATTGACAGTTTTTTCTCTCAGTTTGTGAGATTTTTTTTTACAGTCCATAATACAGGAAGTTTCTCTATAACACCTCTTACACAGTTAATAAGCTGAATAAATTCACTTAAATTCTTGACATAATGTGTTCAAACTAATAACAGAATTTGTTTATTTCTATAAACAAGGTGTTTATAGAAAGTTAAGTCTTTCCTCCAAATTTTGTACCATGCATCATTTCTATCTTCCTCAGATGGTCCCATTTGTTAGATAATTCGGAATTTATGCTTATAATTCATTTCATATAATGATCTGATTTTATCTTGTTAGAACTAATAAATTTTAGAGGGTATCTATCAATTATTAAGGCTCTTCTTTTAGCTCATAGACATTATTTGAGCAGTTCAAAGCCTTTTTGCCTTTTTGGGATTAATGGCAGTTTAGAGCGGTGTATTTTAATAGAGAATCTAACTAAATTTGATTAATCAAACGCTGCGAATCTAGTCATACGTTAGGTATAAAATTTTCTCTTATGAATAAAGCATAAGTTTTGTTGCTTGGGTAAATGGCTGGAGGTAATATATCGATAGGTAATAAACGCTCTTTCTAAAATTGGTCGATTTAGTATAAGTATTCATAATCAGTTATTTAAATTTTTAAACTAAATCAAATTTTAAAATTAATGATGGATAATTCTTTTTCTTTTTCTAAACATAATGTAATATAACTCTTCTCTTGAAATATTGTACCACATCGCCTTTTGATCACTTTGAGATAGTCCATTTCCTTAAATAATTTAGAATTTTTGCTTGTAATTCATTTCAGATAATAATCCAATTTTACCTTGTTAGAACTAATAAATGTTTGTGAGTATCTTTTATTATTTATTATTAAGGCTCTTCGTTTAGTTTAGTTAAATTATTTAAACAGTTGAAAGCCATTTTGCCTTTTTGTGATTAATGGCAGTTTAGAGTGATGTATTTTAATAGAGAAGCTATTAACTTTGCTGCATCAAACGTTGCGATTTGTTTTATACGTTAGGTATAAAATTTTCTCTTATGAATAAAGCATAACATTTTGTTGCTTGGGTAATGGCTGGAAGTAATATATCGACAGGTAATAAACGCGCTTTCAAAAATTGGTCGAGTTAGTATAAGTATTCATAATATGTTATTTAAATTTTTAAACTATATGAATTTTTTTAATTAATGATGGATACTTCTTTTTCTTTTTCTAAATATAATGTGGTATAACTCTTCTCTTGAAATATTGTACCACATCGCCTTTTGATCATTTTAAGATAGTCCATTTCCTTGAATAACTTTGAATTTATGATTGTAATTCATTTCAGATAATAATCCGATTTTATCTTGTTAGAACCAATAAATGTTTGGGAATATCTTTTATTATTTATTATTAAGGCTCTTCGTTTAGTTTAGATAAATTATTTAAACAGTTGAAGGCCATTTTGCCTTTTTGTGATTAATGGCAGTTTAGAGTGGTGTATTTTAATAGAGAAGCTATTAACTTTGCTGCATCAAACGTTGCGATTTGTTTTATACGTTAGGTATAACATTTTCTCTTATGAATAAAGCATAAAATTTTGTTGCTTGGGTCATAGCTGGAAGTAACATATCGATAGATAATACACGCTCTTTCTAAAATTAGTCGATTTAGTATAAGTATTCATAATCAGTTATTTAAATTTTTAAACTAAATCAAATTTTAAAATTAATGATAGATATTGATGTTTCTTTTTCTAAAAATAATGTGGTATAACTCTTCTCTTGAAATATTGTACCACATCGCCTCTTGATCACTTTGAGATAGTTCCTTTCCTTGAATAATTTAGTTTTTATGTTTGTAATTCATTTCAGATAAAAAATCCGATTTTATCTTGTTAGAATTAATAAATGTTTGGAGGTATGTTTTATTATTTATTATTAAGGCTCTTCGTTTAATTTAGAGAAATTATTTAAACAGTTCAAAGCCTTTTTGCCTTTTCGTGATTAATGGCAGTTTAGAGCAGTGTATTTTAATACAGAAGCTATTAACTTTGCTGCATCAAACGTTGCGATTTGTTTTATACGTTAGGTATAAAATTTGCTCTTATAAAAAAAAATAAGATTTTGTTGCTTGGGTAATGGCTAGAAGTAATATGTCGACAGGTAATAAACGCTCTTTCTAAAATTGGTCGATTTAGTATAAGTATTCATAATCAGTTATTTAAATTTTTTAACTAAATCAAATTTTACAATTAATGATGGATATTTCTTTTTCCTTTTCTAAAAATAATGTGGGATAACTCTTCTCTTGAAATAGTACTACATCGCCTTTTGATCACTTTGAGATAGTCCATTTCCTTGAATAACTGTGAATTTATGCTTGTAATTCATTTCAGATAATAATCCGATTTTAACTTGTTAGAACTTGTGGCGACTCATCCGTGCAGTGCTCTCTAGCTGTTGCCGCTGCGGACAAACTCTAGAATCTAACTACCCTAGATTCGAGCAACCCATTCATGCAGTCACTCCAGCTGTTTCGATAGTGGACAAATTTCACCAGAGAGACCGACTGGTACTGAGATATGGAAGTACTCTACTTCTCGACACCCACTCTGGTTTCCGCTACTTGGTGGATACCGGCGCAGCTTGTAGTACTTTTCCCCGAGACCCTTTACTGCATAAAACACCTGATACACACTTATCCTTATACGCTGCTAATGGATCAAAAATCTTAACTTATGGTACATGTCAGTTAACGCTTGATCTTGGGCTACACAAACCACTAAAATGGACTTTTGTAATAGCAGAAGTGGACCGCCCTATCTTAGGTGCAGATTTTTTTACAACATTTTGGGTTAATAGTGGATATGAAAAACCGGAGAATAATTGATAGTATATCTAAAAAATTCTCGAAAGGCGTTTTTACATCTGGTAATGCCCTGGGATTAAAAACAGTTTCCGGCATTACGGTTTATCATAAGCTGTTACAGAAATACCCCAGCATTACTAACCCGGCTAGGCTTCATGTCACTCGCAAACCTCATTCTGTTATGCACACAATTTTGACAAAAGGTCCTCCTATTTTTTCGAGACCCAGAAGATTATCTTATAAACTGCAAATCGCTAAAAAAGAGTTTAAATCCTTAATGGATCAAGGTTTAATTAGACCATCAAAAAGTCCATGGGCGAGTTCAATCCATATGATACCCAAAAAGAATGGGGAATGGAGAATTTGTGGCGATTTTCGCCGCTTAAACTCTATCACTGTTCCTGACCGCTATCCCCTCCCCCACATTCATGATTTCTCTTGCGGCTTAACTGGAAAAAGTATTTTTTCTAAATTGGACCTTATGAAAGCCTATCACCAGATTCCTTTGGACGAAGCGTCCATCCAAAAGAGTGCCGTTACTACACCTTTTGGACTCTTTGAATATTTATTCATGTGTTTCGGTTTATCGAATGCAGCGCAAAGTTTCCAGCGCTTTGTGGACGAAGTTTTAAGCGGTCTTGATTGTTTCGTTTATCTCGATGATGTATTAGTAGCCTCGGAAAACGAGGAAACACATTTAAAAGATCTTGAAAACATATTTCAACGGTTGCATTCTTATGGTTTAGTGCTTAACGTCGAAAAATGCATCTTTGGCGTAAGAGTTACCATACTTAGGATTTTTAGTCAACAGTACAGGAATAGCTCCCTTGCCAGAAAAAGTCTATAAATTACTTAATTTTCCACTACCAACAACTGTTAATGAATTACGTAGATTTTTAGCTATGATGAATTTTTATCATAAACATTTAAAAGGAACGGCATCTATTCAGGCTCCATTACACGACTTGTGTAAAGGAAAGAAAAAAGACAATTCTCCCATTCTTTGGACTGATGCAACTACGCAGTCTTTTGAACAATGTAAGAAAAGCATTGCAGACTCAACTTTACTATTTCACTATGTGCCTGGGGCACAAATTTCGTTACATGTTGATGCTTCGGATATCGGTATCGGTTCCGTATTACAACAAATTGTTAATGGCGATATTCAACCTCTCTCATTTTTTCCCGTAAATTGACACCTACTGAACAAAAGTATAGTACCTATGATCGCGAATTGCTTGCAATTTATTGTTCTATTAAGCATTTTCGTCATATAATTGAAGGGCGTCAATTTACTGTATTTACTGATCATAAGCCACTAACGTTCGCATTTGTAAACCAGAGTGACAATAGCTCACCTCGACAACAGCGACATTTAGAATACATTTCCCAATTTACTACAGACATTCGTTACATCCCTGGAAAGGATAATATAGTGGCTGACGCCTTTTCCCGTATTTCGGAAATTAAAGTGCCTGAGAGTATTGATTATCTCGATCTTGCAAAAGATCAGTGTGACGATGCTGAATTGCGTTTACTTCGGGATTCTGCCACCCTCAAAATGATCCCCCTTGAACTTTCTCCTTCCAAACTGCAACTTTGGTGTGATATATCGACAGGAACTGCGAGACCTTACGTACCGCCAAACTTTCGTTTACCCATTTTTTTGATGCTGCATAATATTTCGCATCCAGGTGTTAAAGGATCAGTCGACCTCATTTGAAAACGTTTTGTCTGGAAAAAATTACGTAAGGATGTAACAGAGTATGCTCAAAAGTGCATCGCCTGTCAGAAAAGTAAAATACATCGTCATGTAAAATCTGAAATAGGACATTACCCACTCCCTAAATGTAGATTTAGACATATTCACCTAGATATCGTAGGGCCACTCCCTCCATCGAATGGATTTCGATACTGCTTAACTTGCATTGATCGATATACCAGATGGCCTGAAGTTTTTCCCATGACAGATATAACTGCAGATACGATAGCTCGAACGTTCTATAATGGCTGGATTGTCCGATTTGGCGTCCCAGAATTCATAACTACAGACCAGGGTCGACAGTTCGAAAGCGACCTTTTCAAAGCACTTGCGAAATTTCTTTGCGCACATAAAACTCGCACAACAGCCTATAACCCTTCCTCCAATGGCGTGATTGAAAATTTTCATCGTCGCCTTAAAAGTGCCATTAAATGCCACGCGACAGACAAATGGACAGAAATTTTGCCAACGATACTTTTGGGACTGCGAAGTGCATTCAAACCTGATTTGCATTCCTCCCCGGCAGAGCTGGTTTACGGTTCCCCTCTTTGCCTTCCCGGTGAATTTTTTCGTTCCCAAACAACGACACAGCCGGAACATCACGAATTCTTAATTTTACTCCGGGAAATGATGCACCGCCTCCGACCATTTCCAACTTCGCATCATACCAAACTTAATGTTTTTGTCCATCCTGAGTTGATGACGTCATCCCATGTCTTTGTCCGAAAAGACTATGTTCGTAAACCTCTGGAACAACCCTACGATGGTCCTTATCCAGTTACGAAACGTAACGACAAGTATTTTTCTGTCAATATTAATGGACGTGACACTCATATTTCCATTAATCGACTCAAGCCTGCTTTTTTATTCAATACCGCCGATCTGGACAAAGATCCTACGTCATATGTTACCCGCAGTGGGCGACATGTAAAATTTATACTTCCTCTCAAACATCTTGTTTAATCTTTTTCTTTTCGTCTTTCAGACTGGAGGGGGAGTACCTGTGGCGACTCATCCGTGCAGTGCTCTCTAGCTGTTGCCGCTGTGGACAAACTCTAGAATCTAACTACCCTAGATTCGAGCAACCCATTCATGCAGTCACTCCAGCTGTTTCGACAGTGGACAAATTTCACCAGAGAGACCGACTGGTACTGAGATATGGAAGTACTCTACTTCTCGACACCCACTTTGATGGTTCCGCTTTTCGTAGCGACTTTTCCAGACGACAGAATCGGACGGGTTGATAAGATGCAAGATCTCTCAAAACAAGGCTGGACTCATTATTTCTCTTCTGAATGGCAACAGTCGAATGCGCTAGTATTTAAAACTGGAATTTATTGACAAGAGAGGTGATGAAGTCAGGAGAGCATGAAAAACTATGCAAGCTGGCTATTACAGCCTTATATGGTCTTTAGCAGTGCAAAAAAAGCACGTTAAATTTTATTTTATAAATATCTTAAATTACACTTCTGTTTTGTTATGTTAATAAAAGAATTTGTTAACCTCCATTCGTCTAGTCTATTCGTCTACATCTTCTCACACGCAACAATATTAAGCTGTAGGGCTTAGTTTATATTACAGGTATACTTACCCATGCATGCCTCTTCGCCTCTACAAACTAATAAATGTTTGGGAGTATCTTTTATTATTTATTATTAAGCCTCTTCGTTTAGTTTAGACAAATTATTTAAACAGTTGAAAGCCTTTTTACGTTTTTGTCATTAATGGTAGTTTAGAGCGGTGTATTTTAATAGAAAAGCTAAATAAATTTGCTTTATCAAACGTTGCGATTTGTTTCATATGTCTGGTATAAAATTTTCTCTTATGAATAAAGCATAAGATTTTGTTGCTTAGGTAATGGCTGGAAGTAATATGTCGATAGGTAATAAACGCTCTTTCTGAAATTCGTCGATTTAGTATAAGTATTCATAATCAGTTATTTAAATTTTTAAACTAAGTGAAATTTTAAAATTAATGATGAATATTTCTTTTACTTTTTTAAAAAATAAGGTGGTATAGTGGTATAATTCTTCTCTTGAAAATTGTACCACATCGCCTTTTGATCACTTGATATTTGGACTCACTTTTGGGATAGGCCATTTCCTTGCATAATTCAGAATTTATGCTTGTGTAATTCATTTCAGATAATAACATTTTATTTTGGATTAATAGGGTGGTATAACTATTCTCTTGAAAATTGTACCACATCGCCTTTTGATCACTGAGATAGGCCATTTCCTTGCATAATTCAGAATTTATGCTTGTAATTCATTTCAGATAATAACAAGATTTTATTTTGGATTAATAGGGGGGTATAACTCTTCTCTTTAAAATTGTACCACATCGCCTTTTGTTCCCGTTGAGATAGGGCATTTCCTTGCATAATTCAGAATTTATGCTTGTAATTCATTTCAGAAAATAACAAGATTTTATTTTGTTAGAACTAATAAATGTTGTATTAGAGAAATATCTTCTTTCATCTATTGTTATTGCTCTTCCTCCAGTTTATGAAAAGTATTTTAAATAGGCAAATTACGAAGTCAAATTTTAAATCTAATAATTTATTTATTTCTTGAAAATAAGGCGTCATAACTTTTCTCTCGAAAGTTTATACCACATTTTATTTCTATATTTTTCAGATTGTTTCATTTCTTCGATAATTCAGAATTAATGTTTGTAATTCAGTTTGGATTATAACTAGTGTTGATCCTTTTTAGGGTTCCATACTTAAAAAAGAAAAAACGGACACGATTATAAGATCACTCCCGCGTCTGTCTGTCAGAGCCATTTTTCTCGTAAATTATGAAACGTGGAAAGTTCAATTTTGGGAAAGTTATAATGATTTTTTATCCACATATTTTCAGATTATTAGCAATTCACAAATATATTTAGGAAAATTTTAGGGGGCTAATTAAGTTACTTAAAAAAATGTTTTCTCTTTGTACATGGTGTGGGGTATCGTGTGAAAGATCTCGTAATACCAAACTCAAAAATATATTTGTTTTAATTTTAGGTATTATATTTTCAGAGATATCGTCGAAAATGCACCGCAAAAATATGTTCCCTCCCCTCTATTTCCGAATCTACTGAAACTAAAATTATTGAAAAATTAGGGATAGTAGGAGTTTAAAAAAACTTTGCAGGAAAACAATACCGATCTTACTAGGTAACATAGTTTTTGAGAAAAACGCATTTTTACGTATCGCACAAACTTTACTTTTCGGGCTGTCAGCGGGAAAGTTGATGCGCGCTCGAGTTATCTATCCACTCAGAATCATCCAAGGATATTTGATAATCATTTTCGAAAAAAAAAACTGTCGGTAATTAGCCAAGATATTAAGTTACTTGAAATGAAATTTATTTTTATATATCGTTTAGGGTATCGTTCGAATGATCTCGTAACATCAAACTGAAAAAAATATTTTTTTTAATTTTAGGTATTATATTTTCAGATATATCGTCGAAAGTATACTGGAAAAATACGCCCCCCCCCCCCCTTTTCCGATTTCCAAATCTATTGAAACTAAAATTATGAAAAAATTAGGGTATTAGTAGTTTATCTATATTAATAAAAGAAAGTGTGTGTGTGTTTGTCTGCCTGCGATGGATAGCAAAATCTAGCCCACCTCGAAGTCTGTAAATTTAGGTGTGGATAGTCCAAGGTCCAAGGATAGTCCTAGAGTGTGGAATATATGATTAAAAATATCTCTGCCACTAATCATTCGATCGACTTCATTATTTATGCAAAATTTGTGTTTTTTATTGTCTTTTATAGTCACTCCTAAAAATAAACAATTAAAAAAAATTATATACCTTTTATCAGAACGAATATTTCGAGAGTCCGAAAAAAATATTTCCGGTTAATCGAGGTTATTGAAATGAGATAGGCTTCTTCCCATTATTACATACCAAGTACATACCAAATTGCAAGTCTCTATCTCAATTTTTTCGGGAGACAGAGCGTTTACAGACACACAGAATCTCCAGTGTCTGAAACATATAAATCCGTCAAATTTTTTTTTCGGTTTTCAAAACGATTACAAGACTTACCCTATACTACGTATGATGGCTAAGTAAAAATGTTGTATTAGAGAAATATCTTTAGTCTTCCTATTATTACGTATCTTATTCCAGTTATAGAGAATTTTTTAACAATTCAAAGTCTTTTTGGTGATAAATGGTAGTGTACTTCAATAGAAAAGCTAAATCCTACATGAATATATTTTATGAAACGTTGAGATTTATTTCCCGAGTCAAGCATAATAGGGCATGAGATTTTCATTATGTGGATATTGCCTTGAAATATGATATCGACGTCGATAAACGTTCTCCCTAAAATGCATTGTTTTGTTATAATTGTTTATAATAAGTTATTATGAAATTTTATCTTCAAAACAGTTTGTTATGCACTGCCAGACACTTTATTAAATGATTTAGAAAAAATGCTCCCATAGCATTTTTTAAGGTAGTCCGACTTCCTTTAAAAAGTGGTTTTCGACCAAAATTGTCAAAACGATTTTATTACATTTCATTAAAGCCCAGCTTTTTAGCTTTCCAAATGTGTTTTTATTTTTACAGTACGATAAATAGAGCCGGAGTTGTAGCGGTTTTTAAACTACTCAACAGCTGTCACTCAAACCGGAAGTACTGTTTAAGGGACCGGAAGTAGTATTTAAAGGTAAAAATTGCGAAGGGGGAAAGCAAAAATATGGCCTTCTAGAAATAAACAAAGGTTCAATACTTAAAAAAAAAAAACAGTATGGCTCATAAAAGCGGTGACGTTTAGATGCATATTACTGTGTAAATTCTTGCATTAAAACATAAATCTAAACTTTAAATGCATTTTTTGAAATATGTAATTTTTGGTGAAACTTCCATACGCAAAACACGATTTCTCAAAACATTATTAGAATATCACTATGAAATTTAAATTGCATGTTGTGTACACTATTATGAAGGAAATAAACTAAAGATTTAATTTTAGAATAAATATTTTTGGTTTTATGGATGTTTACGTGGAATGACATCGCTAAATTTCATGAAAATCAGCATGTAAAAAGGCTCGATATGCTATAAGTTTTGAAACATTTAAGATATCTCTTAGATTTTAGTTCATTGCCTTCACCAATCTCGTAAGTATGACGTGATAAAGGAAATTAAGATACATACAATAGAATTTTCTGTAGAGGGTTTTGCGTATTGGGACAAATTTCAAAAAAAATTATCACAAAATCCTCCATTTACCTAATAGTCCAGCAGAAATAGCATTTTACCTTACAAAAATTCGGGTAGTTCTGGTTTTTGGGTATGTTGTAAAGGATGACCCTCTAATAAAAAAACCAAGTTTTCGACCTTCTAGACCTTGTGCGTTTTTCACAATATTGAAAAGACCAATATTTTTCGGCACTTTTTTCGATTTTTCTTAAATAACTCAATTTTAATGCATTTTACAGAAAAAAGCACGGTTACCATTTTGTAGAGCATAAATTTCTCTACAACATGCAGTATTCAGGTTTGTAAATTGTTCAAATAGGGGGTAAGATACGGAGCAGGGAAAATAGGGTACCATTTGCAAAAAATGCAAAAATCCACTAAAGACGTTAGTTTTTGCTTAATAACCTACTTTTAGTGCGTGATAGAGACTAAAGCACTTTTACCATTTTGTAGAGCATAAACTTCTCTACAACATGCAGTATTCATGTTTGTGAATTGTCCAAATAGGGGTAAGATACGGAGCCGGGAAAATGGGGTTAAATTTGGAAAAAATGTAAAAATCCCCAAATGACGTTAGTTTTTTCTTAATAACCTACTTAAAAGCTCTAAAAAGTTGATTATGACAATTTTGTTTCTAAAACGCACTAAAAGGAGGTTATTAAGCAAAAACTAACGTCATTTGTAGATTTTTACATTTTTTCCAAATTTCACCCTATTTTCCCGGTTCCGTATCTTACCTCCTATTTGGACAATTTACGAACATGAATGCTGCATGTTGTAGAAAATTTTATGCTCTACAAAATGGTGAAAGTGCTTTAGTCTCTAAAATGCACTAAAAGTAGGTTATTAAGCAAAAACTAACGTCTTTAGTGGATTTTTGCATTTTTTGCAAATTTTACCCTATTTTCCCGGCTTCGTATCTTACCCCCTATTTGGACAATTTACAAACCGGAATACTGCATGTTGTAGAGAATTTTATGCTCTACAAAATGGTAACAGTGCTTTTTCTGTAAAATGCACTAAAATTGATTTATTTAAGAAAAATTGAAAAAAGTGCCGAAAAATATTGGTTTTTTCAATATTGTGAAAAACGCACAAGGTCTAGAAGGTCGAAAACTTGGTTTTTTTATTAGAGGGTCAACCTTTACAGCATACCCAACAATCGGAACTACCCGAATTTTTGTAAGGCAAGGCCCTTTTTTGCGCTATTCCTACTGGACTATAAATTTCATCAATGAATGAAATATTTTTTGCATTTTTTCTCAGTTTCTAGTCATAATCTTAATAAAAATAAGTTCAAAAAATAATTAAATAGCTTTTTTGGAAAAAATTACTTCGTACGTAGTCAGGCACCTTAACCAATCATATACATAATTGCACAAATCATCTGAACAATACGTGGGTGACTGTTTCGCGTTTCATATGCCAGTCTGCCATTTCTTATGAAAATATTTTTTTCGAATAAAACTGAATAAATGTTATATTTTTAGAAAGATTGTTAAAATAAATTTTTTTTGAGAGGTGAACAAATTTTTTAAATGTTTATATTTGGAGTTACTGGCATTACAAATTTCATTCCTATTGTAAAGAAGCCGTTTGAAAAAGAATTGATTTTATTGTTCCGAAATCCGGGGAAAACCATTCGCACTGCGTTCGCGTTCAGAGAATAAATTCAGAAAAGACTTTTGACGTCTTTTACTTACGAAAGAATTAAGTCCGTTTTTTACTTACCCATCATACGTAGTATAGGGTAAGTCTTGTAATCGTTTTGAAAATCGAAAAAAAATTTTTTTTGACTGAGTTAAACGCCTCAGACACTGGAGATTCCGAAAAACATATTTTTAGAAAAAAAAATTGTCGTCCGTCTGTGTGTCTGTATGTCTGTGTGTCTGTAAACTCTGTATCTCCCGAAAAAATCGAGATAGAGCCTCTAAATTTGGTATATACTTAGTATATAATAATGGGAAGAAGCTTATTGCATTTCAGTAACCTCGATTATCTGGTACTTTTTTTTTGGACTCTCGAAATATTCGTTCTGATAAAAGGTATATAAAAATTTTCGAAATTGTTTATTTTAAGGAGTAAATATTAAAGACAATAAAAAAACATAAATTTTGCATAAAGCATGAAGTCGATCGGATAATGAGTTGCCGAGATATTTGTAATCCTATTTCCACACTCTTCCATTTTTCATGACCCTGTATTTCATCCAAATTTCAATTCAAAGATATATTTTAATTGAAAATAAGACGATTAACTAGATGCAATAAACCGCTAGTTAATACGATTATTGTTTTTGGAGTTATAAGGATGTTTCTTTTAAGCAATTCAGTAATAGAACATTTAAAGTTTATGACGTCATCAAGCCACAATTTTATTCGAATTGCAATGCATTTTATAAGTAGTTTACACATTTTTTTTTTAATATTTTACATTATGCATATCCATGATGGGTAAGTATAACGGTGGCCTCCAACGACTAGTTAATTTAGAAGGGGAGTTTTGGCGTGACCTACGTTATACACGGTCGGTTCATGACTTTTAAACACCACATGAGTAGAGAGAAAATGAGCGTCCGACCTCAGGAGGAGGAGTGAGGAGCTGGTGCAAGGTGCAGCACCGGCTCCTCAGCTCCTCCTCCCAAAGTGCAGCTCAGCTCCTCCACCCGAAGTGCCCTCCTCCTCTCAAAGTGCCCTCCTCCACCACCTAAGATAAGGGGATTAATTAAGGATTAGTGTTAATTAATTTTAATTGGGAAACTTAGAAATTTTTCGAAGCCATTTTTTTTTTTTCGCGGAGAATTTTCTACTAGAATACGAGGTGTGGTTCAAGGGATTTATTTTAGCGAATTAGAAATTTAATTAATTTTAATTGGGAAACTTAGAAATTTTTCGAAGCAATTTTTTTTTCAACGAGAGTATGCAGTTTGATTATGAGTGTATGCAGTAGAAGTGAATGATTAATTAATTAAAAATATTAATTAAAAATAGTTAATTAATTTTAATTGCAGAACTTAAGAATTTCCGCGAGATTTTTTTTTCAACGAGAGTAGGGTATTTGATATACATGTTAGAGGAGAAATTTAAAAGTCAATAATGGTTTAATTAAAAATGGTGATTAATTTTAATTGGGGAACTTAGACATTTTTCGAAGCAAATATTTTTTCAACGAGAGTGGGCTATTTGTTATACATGTTAGAGTATATTACAGGAAAATTTTAAAAGTCAATAATGATTTAATTAAAAAGGGTCATTAATTAATTTTAATTGGAGAACTTAAGAAATTTTGGCGAGATTTTTTTTCCCTCAACGAGAGTACGCAGTTTGCATGTGCAGTAGAATGGTAGATGCTAGTAATTAAAAAGGGTCATTAATTAATTTTAATTGGCGAACTTCAACATTTTTGGGGCAAACAGGCGCGTTTTAATGAATTCGATATAGGTTGTGGTAAAAAATATAGGATCCCGCATGAATTATACTGAACTCAATTGAATAGCTCCCCCCTCCCCCTCACTTTTTTACCCAGAGGGGGCCCTTCGATAGACTAACAATACACACTTCCAAAAGTATAGAGTACTAAAAAAGAATTTTAGCGTATATGTAAATAAACAAGTATGTAAAATCAGGCATAGCGGCATAATTCATGATTCACTTTCCAACATTATCGAAATGTTATGTGAACAAAATATAATTTTACCATCTAGTGCATTAGTTAATTAAAATAGTGAACAGTTACAGATCCCCTTTTTAATAAAAAGGCCTAATTCCCTTCACAAAAAATCCAAAGGATTCAAGAAAAAGCTTTACACTACTGATAGCCAAAACATATAGGATTCTTAAATGGATTGAAGTATACAAATAGTTTATACAGGAATACATTTATTTAGGTTAGCATGCAAAAATAGTTAAAAGTTATAGGGAAGCCTTCGAATGGAGTGATTATACGTTTTGGGGACCCTTCAAAAGAAACTGGAAACAGTTATAGATATTGAACCCTTCACAAAAAATTGGACAAATCCCCTTTTTAATAAAAAGGTCTCCTTCACAAAAATTCCAAAGAATTCAAATTATGCATAAATACTAGAACCCTTCATACATTCAGTTCATCGATCCCCCTTTTTTTAACCCTTCGAAGTGTGAACTCGCATTAGACTAAAGGACCCCTTCATAAAATAAATGAGATACGTGCCCTATTCAAATAAAAACTGTCCTTCACAAAAAAAATTGCAGGAGTCCCCTGTTTGAATATAAAGTCTACTTCTCAAAAATTGAAATGTGTGTTAGAGGAATCTTATGATATAAGGAAATAATTAATATTTTTTTTAAACTGGGCCCTCCTCCGCCCGCTATATATATTTTTATATAGCGCCCCAATATTTTTGCAGCAAACTCTTTTTTTTTTCAAGAGTATATGAAAACTATTATTCTTATACGAAAAATTCGCACTTAGGCGAAAAAAATGCAACTTATGAAGAAAAAAAAATATTTTTTTAACTGGGCCCTCCACCGCCCGCTATATTTCTTATAGCGCCCCAGTATTTTTGCAGCAAGATCTTTTTTAATTCAATGTTTCATATATGAAAACTGTTATTCTCATATGAAAAATTCGCACGTAGGCAAAAAAATCATTCAGAATTAATATCTAATTTTTAATTATTAATTATCTAATTTTTTATATGTGAAAATTAAATTATTTAACCTTTCCATGCTACACAAGTCCAGGCAGGCTTTCTTATCGCTATTGTCATCAGAGGTAATCCCCAATACTGAGTCACTGATAACAGGTTGTAAATCCAAAACAGGCTACTTTTTGACACATTTTTAAATTTCATTTATGATCGCAAATGCATGATATTGGCAGATTTCCTTTTTCAGAAACTATATGTATTCGAAACATTTTTTCATTTTTTTTTTTATAATTCTTCAAAAGATATGAATAAAGCACATATGTTTTACACTGAATACATTATTTACAATAGTATTCAAATAAAATCTAGGAACTTTTCGAATAAACGTTACTAACATATTCTAACATATAAGAAATAATCGCATGCCTCAGATTTTTTTTTTTTTTTACTAGTGAATCAATAACACTTTTTTTAATTAGAATTCAAAATAATATGATAGGAATGAAATTTGTTTAAAATTTTTTGAGAAATCTATAAGGTTTAGTTTTAGATCGACACTACCTTACATATTAATTAGTAAAACAAAATTTAATTTTATGCTTACGAATACAGAAATTTTAATAATACTGCTTGAAAAAGATTTTTAAGTAAACTATATTTCTGTTTATTGAAACTTTACACTAATATTTTCTCAAGAATTTATACTAGCTGAAACAGTGACAATTAAAATATATTAATTACTTATGCAAGAAATTATGTATTTGGGGGTTTGCCTTTTTCATTCAATATGTAAACTTATAGCATTGATTGCGTATGTTATGAAAAGAAAACATATGCAAATAATTTTACTTAAAATAAATACTTTAAGATTAGAATTTGCATTTAACTTACCCTATAATACATATGCAAAAATTTTAATTAACATAAATAGTTTACACCAATGTGATTATAACAGCACGAAAATAAATTCATGAATAATAATAAGTACAAACTATGTCACTATAATGTGGGCATATTTTAAACTGTAATAGGTTAACAGTTATATTATAAGGCATAAAGATTTACATATGAATATATCATTTTACTCCGATATAAAATAAGCAATTTTAAAATAAAACATACATTATTAAAAACACAATTTAAAATAAAACATAATTATTAATAAAACATATATTATTAGGCTACAGCGTGACCATAAATTAAAAGAGGTCCCATTTTTTTTTCCTAAAGGGCTCATTTTTCTAAAGGCCCCTTTGAGCGTAGTGAGACTAGTTCTATACGAATATATTTTAATATATATATATATATACATACTATAAAAAATTAATTAAGATACATACATATTTGCAGAATTATAAAAAAAAATCACATTACCTCTTATTTTATATTCAGAAAACGGTAGAGGATTCATTCCCCACCGAAGTAACTTGATATATGCCTTAGAGAGATAACACATACTTATGCTTATCGCATGACTAATAAATGTATCACCCCCTATTCACAAGTAGAATTTCGTGTAAAGTTCTTCTCAAATACATACAGACCCCTTTCTGACACATTTTTAAATTTATTTTTGTTCGCAAATGCATGAAATTGACAGATTTTCTTACTGAGTCACTATGTATTCGATACAAGTTTTTCATTTTTTGGTAAAGACAAAATATTATCAAAGTCAGCGTTTTGTTATCGCATAAAATATATTAACAAGTCCTGTAAAAATATATTGACAAGACATGAACTATTAATAGATGATTTAAAACATATTGGTTATAAAAAACATATATATAGAAATATATATATAAATTTATCATTACCTACAAATGTCAAGCACGATTTACTGGACTTCACCTAAATTCAACTAGATTCTTCACCACGTGGTTTGATTACGTCACTGATCGCGATAACATTCTAGATAATATTCACTGATAAGAACACATTTCAATTCATTTCTTCTAAAGAAAGTATACGAGTTGATTCTAAGGTCTAGGTATGTAGATATATAGTAAGGTTAGTAGTAATATATTTTTAAAGTACTTTTTATTTTGTTTTAAAAGAAATGGTTATTTTTCTCTTTACGTAGGGTAGTCACAATTAAAACATAAACTATTAAATTTAATCTTTAGTAATACAAAGACTTACACCTACAGAAACGCAGACATCCTTTTCGTTATATTCATGCAGACTTTAAGATATATCACATATGTTCTTTCTTTTACCATGATACATATGGATTTTTTAAATGTACGTCACGTGACTATCTAAAGCGAGATTGATACTTAAAACCATTAATATATGTGAATTCTTTCGTATAGCTCTGTATAGATGCTACTAACCAAATATATATTTATATATACTAAAATCTGTAAAGTTTTAAAATGCTTCAATGATTATTCAATGAAAAATACTAACTATGAAATATTAATTAAGATATATGCTAATGTTTAAACTTAAAAAATTTTTGGGATAAGAGATAGATTCATTAACCTATTTAATTAAAACCTAATTCGATACAAGTCTTGTTAAAACAGAGATTATAGTTAAAATACACATTAATTACACTGCATTAATGCGCTACCTCACCTATATTATCACAGAAATACCTTGGATAAAATTTAGACTAACAATAAGCACCTAAAAAATATATACAGAGTACCCAGAAAATGATATGAATGAATGAAAAATTTTAACGTAAATTATAAAATAGGATCTAAAATAAGTGACAATAAATAAATATGAAGGAAAAATCATGAGTCATGGTATGCTTTATGAAACACTTTCCAATGCTATGGGACTATCGTTAAGAATTTGAAATAAGTGAATTAGATTTAGTAATTCATACTGGAAATGTATTTTTAAAAAAATTAGTAGCTTTGCCTACTTTTAAATCATTTAAGACATATGATGAAGATTTAACCGCTGTAGAACGACTAAAAACTAGCATTTTAATGAACCGACCATCTATGTTGGATTTTCTATTTTAGTATTATCTAAATTAGTTATGTATGATTTTCATTACAATTTTATAAAGAAAACATACAAAGATCGTGCAGTTTTACTCTTTACGGATATAGATTCCTTAACTTATCATATTAAAACCAATAATATTTATAAGGATATGGAGCACCATCATGATTTTTTCGACTTTTCTGAATACTTGAAATCCCATCGTCTAAACCGCACAAGTTTCGAACCCACAAACATATAATCAGACTTGTCATTTTATAACCACGACGCTAACCACAGGGCTAAGTGAGCCCCCGCTTATTTTATAGTCACCATGCTAAGTATTAGGCTGAGTGAGCCCCAGGCTATTTTATACCCACTATGCTAACTAATGGGCTGAGTGAGCCCCAGGCTATTTTCTACCCACCACGTTTACTGGGCTTAGTGTGCCCCCGCTTATTTTATAGCTACCACGATAACCACAGGGCTAAGTGAGCCCCCACTTATTATATAGTCAACACGCTAACTACTGGGCTGATTAAGCCCCAGGTATTTTATAACCATCACGCTAAATACTGGGCTGAGTGAGCCCCATGTTATTTAGTCGCATGAATATGATTTCCAAGGTATATGTCCTAACTTGATTTAGACCATTGCCTATGGTAAGATAAAGCTAGGAAGTAAATTGGTAAACTATGTACCTCGAAAACTGACTTGTATTTTATTAAATATCTGCAGAAATTAGCATAGTTTAATAAAATTATATACATTCTCATTAGTTTATGAATCTACTAACTTATAATATCTATATGGTAACTTGGATTATTAGTATTCTCACTTAAAAATTTCTTTTGTAGATTTAATATGATAAACACTAACATGAGACTGACTAAACTTTTACCATTTTCATTTCAACTTAGTTTTAGGAAATTTATCTACATAGCTTTAAATTTTTACTGTTTAGTAAGTCTATTATTTCAAAGTATTATTTTTTAGTTCTAATATTCAAAACATGTTCATATCGTTTTACATAGTAAGTATCTAATTAATTTAAAGTCATATTAAAAATATATATATACAAATACTATTCTTACCTGACACGCCAGCTAGCTAAGCACCCAACCGTCTCACACCAAGGCTATGAGAAAAGTGAATGATTGTTCAGGACCTTATCAGCTAATATAATCACTGATAAGACTTGATCACGTGACATGTGACGTCACTGTTTAAGTGATATCACGTAAGTGATATCTATGTATTATTTCGTAATACATAGCACATGTACCTTGTTTTACGAAATAATAGAAAAATCATGTATTAATTTATCTATATATATTATACAAATCAATTAAAGGTAAATTGTTAATTGCAATTAGCAATTGGTTCTTTTATGACCTAGTCACGTGATCTCTGACGTCATTTGTGACGTATTGAATGATACCACATGGTCACGTGATATCACTTAAACAGTGACGTCACATGTCACGTGATCAAGTCTTATCAGTGATTATATAATTAATTAATCGCAAGGTAATTAATCGCAGTTTGTGCAGTGTATTTTTATAGGGAATATAAATGAATCTATTTTATGAAACGTTGCGAATTGTTTTAGGTGTCAGATATAAAATTTATTATTTTAAATAGGGAAAGAGATGTTCTTTGTTCATGTAACAACTTCAAATATGATAAAAACAGATAATAAACGCTTTTATTAAAATTCTTCATTTTAGCATAAGGCATTTATAGTAAATTGTTTTGAAATGCACTAGATTAATTTTAACACAATTATTTCAAATTGGTAAATAAATCATACGAGAAGTAATTTTCCAACTGGACGAAAAATGTCCGGGCCAGGATTCGAACCTGGGATCGATTGGCTTAAGCCGCCACGCTCTACCACTGAGCTATCCCGGTCGAATCTGGAGGGCATAATTCATCCAGTTAACCTTATTGATCAGAAAAGAGTTTCTTTTCTGTTGAGCTGATTAAAATATCAGACCAGATTCTCTGATCAATAAGGTTAACTGGATGAATTATGCCCTCCAGATTCGACCGGAATAGCTCAGTGGTAGAGCGTGGCGGCTTCAGCCAAGCGATCCCAGGTTCGAATCCTGGCCCGGACATTTTTCGTCCAGTTGGAAAATTACTTCTCGTATGTTTTGAAATGTTTTCCAAAATAAATATTTTTTATTATTTGTTCGACATTTTATTAAATAATTTAGAGAAACATGCTGAAAGTCTTATATAATATAAATAAAATTTAACAAAAACCCAAAATGTCATCATTGGTGCAATAACTCTTATAAATTTCTTTCAGAGAAACGCAAAAAATTCACGTCAAATTTTCAGACGAATAATGAATTTTCTGTTTTTCCTTTCTTTAAACAAGGTGTTGTAATCCTTTCCTAGAAGTATGGTGTTAAATTTTTTTTGATAGATTTCAGATATTCAATGTCCTCAATAAGCCTTGGTTTTATGTTTATAGTTAATTTATAATAATAGCTAGAGTTTGTTTTATTAGAATATTATAATTTTGTTATAAATATTATATTATAACAGTACCTTTTAACATATTTTCTTACGATTAATCCATCAACATAAAAAAAATATTCAATTTAAAGCTTTTACGTCGAGGTGAATAATGGTAGTTTGTGCAGTATATTTCAACATTGTGTTAAATAATTTAGAGAAACATGCTGAAAGTCTTATATAATATAAATAAAAATTTATCAAAAACCCAAAATGTCATACTAAGTGCAATAACTCTTATAAATCTTATATATCTTATTACTTATATATCTCATACTCTTATAATCTTATATATCTTATTACTTATATATCTTATTACTTTTATATCTTATACTCTTATAATCATATATATCTTATTACTTATATATCTTATACTCTTATAATCTTACATCTCTTATATCTCTTATTTCTTTCAGAGAAACTCAAACTAATAATGGATTTTCTTTTTTTTTTCTTTCTCTAAACAAGGTATTATAATCATTTCCTAGAAATTTTGTGTTACATTTTTTTGATAAATTTCAACTATGCAGTGCAAGCCTTGGTTTTACGTTTATAATTAATTTATAATAATAGCTAGAGTTTATTTTGTTAGAATCAATAAATGTTATATTATAACAGTACCTTTAAACATATTATCCTACGACTAATTTATCAACATAAAAAAAAAATTATTCAATTTAAATATTTTACATCGAGGTGAGTATTGGTAGTTTGTGCTTTATATTTCAATAGAGGATGTAAATTAACCTGTTTTATGCGATGTTTTCCATATGTCACGTATAAAACTTACACGTATGATAATTTACCCATGTAAAAATTGAGATTATTGTTGTTTGGGTTCTACATTTAAAAATTATTACAAATTCAAAACATCATCAACATACTGTAACTCTAATATACTTAACAGGCTAGATACATGCACCTAAAGACTTGACGTCAAAATTGAAAACTAATAATGAATTATTTTGTATTTCTACAAAGTGTTTTAACTCTTCAATCCAAATTTTGTATCATAATTCTTTTCGATCATTTTCAGATAGTTCCATTTCTTGGAGAATTCAGAATTTATGCTTGTAATTCAGTTCAGATAATAACTAGAGTTGAATTTATTATAACTAATAAATGTCATATTACGGAGGATCTTTTATCATCTATTATTATGACTCATCTTCTAGCTTGGAAAAGTTATTTAACAAATCAAAGACTTTTCTTCTTATTGATCAATGGTAGTTTGTACGGTGTATTTTAATGAAGGAAACAAAGAAATCTATTGTATTAAACGTTGCAATTTGCTTTCCGTGTCAGGTATTAAATTTACGTTTATTAGTAGTACATAAGATTTTTGTTGGTTGGGATATATTTTTAAAATTTATATTAAACTAGCAAGCTTCGCCCGCTACGCTGGTCAATTTCTTTTAACGAACCTTTAATCAAACAAAATATTGACATTTCGTAAATAACTTTTATATTTTAACAGAATAATAAGGCTACTATAATTTGTGACTCGTGCTATAGCCAATATACACGTCAGGACACGTCGCCCTTATCATTATCTTTTTACGCATGAAGGTTTCGCTATGGTACTCCATTGGAAAATTTGGTAATTTTTGAAATTCAATATTTGAAAAACGGCATAATCATTAGATTTGAAATTTATATCAAGAAAAATACAATTTTTTACCTTTCAAACGCAGTTTGTCTAACAATTTTCTGACAAATACTTTTTGAACTATCATTTTTTTCAGTAACTTCAAATGTTTCATTTTCCGAGATTAATCTGTTGCAACAATTAGCGAAAAACCCAGTCGTCAGCAACGCATAGCTTTTTATTAAAGAGGCTGTTGGAGCAGGGATTGTCACCACCAATTTGCCACCATTACTTTTGAAATCGGTTCCGTGGTTCCAGAGATTCCATAGAAATTGTAATTTAGAATGACTTCAAAACGCTTTTCGCATCATTTCACCCATTTAAATTTCGATTTTTTTTATATTTATTCTTAGAGAGCTTTTACATCTAATAAGTAACTACAATGCTAAATTTCAAATTTCTTGCCCCTTCAGTATAAAAAAGTCGCAATTTTCGAAAATTTTTCGATCCTGCACCCCATTGATGTTAGTGGCACCGACATAAAATATAGCCTATGTTGGAGTAGGGATTGTCCCCATCAATTTGCCACCATTACTTTTGAAATCGGTTCTGTAGTTCCAGAGATTTCATAGAAATTGTAATTTAGACTGTTTTTAGAACGCTTTTCGCTCATTTCACCCTTTCAAATTTCAATTTCTTTTTTATTTTGTTCTTAGAGAGCATTTACATCTTATAAGTAACTACAATGACAAATTTCAAATTTCTAGCTCCTTCAGTATAAAAAATAAAAATAAAACTGCCCAGTTAAACTGAGGGCATTGAGTTCACAGGCTATTCACACTAATTGTATATTATACTCTTATTTCAAAGAATTTGAAATAAGCCCATCGAAAAATAAAGAAATAAACAATATATTAAGGGGGTCATCCCCCCGTTACCCCCCTCATAGTTAACTAATGAACCCCTTAAACTAATCAGGTAAATCTCTAATTACAATGAATATATATACAAAATTTGAAGAAAATCGGATAATTCTGCATAAAAAACCCATTTATATAAATTAAGGCGGGATTAGCCCCCTCCGTTCCCCCCCCCCTTTATACTTAACCAATCAATCCCGAAAACTAATCAGGGAAGCGTCTTAACCCAATGAACCTATAAACAAATTTTGAAGCAAATGGGATAATTCTGCATGAAAAACCCATTTATATAAATTAAGGGGGGGATTAGCCCCCCCGTTCCCCCCCCCCCTTTATACTTAACCAATCAATCCCGAAAACTAATCAGGGAAGCGCCTTAACACAGTGAACCTATAAACAAAATTTGAAGGAAAACGGAATAATTCTGCATGAAAAACCCATTTATATAAAATAAGGGGGGGATTAGCCCCCGTTCCCCCCTTTATACTTAACCAATCAATCCCGAAAACTAATTAGGGAAGCGTCTTAACACAGTGAACCTTTAACCAAAATTTCAAGGGAATGGGATAATTCTGCATGAAAAACTCATTTATATAAATTAAGGGGGGGATTAGCCCCCCCCCGTTCCCCCCCTTATACTTAACCAATCAATCCCGAAAAACTAATCAGGGAAGCGCCTTAACACAGTGAACCGAAAAACAATATTTGAAGGAAAACGGAATAATTCTGCTTGAAAAACCCATTTATATAAATTAAGGAGGGTTTAGCCCCCGTTCCCCCCTTTATACTTAACCAATCAATCCCGAAAAGTAATCAGGGAAGCGTCTTAACAAAATGAACCTATAAACAAAATTTGACGGAAAACGGAATAATTCTGCATGAAAAACCCATTTATATAAATTAAGGGGGGGGGATTAGCCCCCCGACCCCCCCTCTTTATACTTAACCAATCAATCGCGAAAACTAATCAGGGAAGCGCCTTAACACAGTGAACCTATAAACAAAATTTGAAGGAAAACGGAATAGTTCTGCATGAAAAACCCATTTATAAAATAAGGGGGGGGAATTAGCACCCCGTTCCCCCCTTTATACTTAACCAATCAATCCCGAAAACTAATTAGGGAAGCGTCTTAACACAGTGAACCTTTAACCAAAATTTGAAGGACATGGGATAATTCTGCATGAAAAACCCATTTATATAAATTAAGGGGGGGATTAGCCCCCCCGTTCCCCCCCTTATAGTTAACCAATCAATCCCGAAAAACTAATCAGGGAAGCGCCTTAACACAGTGAACCGAAAAACAAAATTTGAAGGAAAGCGGAATAATTCTGCTTGAAAAACCCATTTATATAAATTAAGGAGGGATTAGCCCCCGTTCCCCCCTTTATACTTAACCAATCAATCCCGAAAAGTAATCAGGGAAGCGTCTTAACAAAATGAACCTATAAACAAAATTTGAAGGAAAACGGAATAATTCTGCATGAAAAACCCATTTATATAAATTAAGGGGGGATTAGCCCCCCGACCCCCCTCTTTATACTTAACTAATCAATCCCGAAAACTAGTCAGGGAAGCGCCTTAACTCAGTGAATCTATAAACAAAATTTGAAGGAAAACGGAACAATTCTGCATGAAAAAACCATTTATATAAATTAAGGGGGGGGGGATTAGCCCCTTGTTCCCCCCCCCTTTATACTTAACCAATCAATCCCGAAAACTAATCAGGGAAGCGCCTTAACACAGTGAACCTATAAACAAAATTTGAAGGAAAACGGATATTTCTATGAAGAGTTATCGCATTACGTACATACATACATACAAAACCGGCTGGCAAGCTCTCAGGGCTTGATAGCCAGTTTGATAGCTAAAAAATGGCAATTTTAGAGCGTTTTTTGCTCCTGCACTCCCCTGGGGTTAGTGGCACCGACATAAAATATAGCCTATATTGGAGCAGGGGTTGTCACCATCAATTTGCCACCATCACTTTTGAAATCGGTTCGGTAGTTCCAGAGATTACCCCCTACAAACAAACAAACAAACAATCTTTACTCCTTTATAATATTAGTATAGATTACAATGTCACCAGAGTATAATAACTCTTACATAGTTAATAAGCTGAATAAATTCACTTAAATTCTTGACGTTATATATTGAAACTATTCCCGAATAATTTTCTTTCTACAAACAAGGTATTATAACTCTTTCCTTGAAATTTTGCTTATATCTCACTTCTATCCTTTTAAGATAGTTCCATTTCTTGGAGAATTCAGAATTTATGCTTGTAATTCAGTTCAGATAATAACTAGAGTTGAATTTATTATAACTAATAAATGTCATATTACGGAGGATCTTTTATCATCTATTATTATGACTCTTCTTCTAGCTTGGAAAAGTTATTTAACAAATCAAAGACTTTTCTTCTTATTGATCAATGGTAGTTTGTACGGTGTATTTTAATGAAGGAAACAAAGAAATCTATTGTATTAAACGTTGCAATTTGCTTTCCGTGTCAGGTATTAAATTTACGTTTATTAGTAGTACATAAGATTTTTGTTGGTTGGGATATATTTTTAAAATTTATATTAAACTAGCAAGCTTCGCCCGCTACGCTGGTCAATTTCTTTTAGCGAACCTTTAATCAAACAAAATATTGACATTTCATAAATAACTTTTATATTTTAACAGAATAATAAGGCTACTATAATTTGTGACTCGTGCTATAGCCAATATACACGTCAGGACACGTCGCCCTTATCATTATATTTTTACGCATGAAGGTTTCGTTATGGTACTCCATTGGAAAATTTGGTAATTTTTGAAATTCAATATTTGAAAAACGGCATAATCATTAGATTTGAAATTTATATCAAGAAAAATACAATTTTTTACCTTTCAAACGCAGTTTGTCTAACAATTTTCTGACAAATACTTTTTGAGCTATCATTTTTTTCAGTAACTTCAAATGTTTCATTTTCCGAGATTAATCTGTTGCAACAATTAGCGAAAAACCCAGTCGTCAGCAACGCATAGCTTTTTATTAAAGAGGCTGTTGGAGCAGGGATTGTCACCACCAATTTGCCACCATTACTTTTGAAATCGGTTCCGTGGTTCCAGAGATTCCATAGAAATTGTAATTTAGAATGACTTCAAAACGCTTTTCGCATCATTTCACCCATTTAAATTTCGATTTTTTTTTTAAATTTATTCTTAGAGAGCTTTTACATCTTATAACTAACTACAATGACAAATTTCAAATTTCTAGCTCCTTCAGTATAAAAAATAAAAATAAAACTCCCCAGTTAAACTGAGGGCATTGAGTTCACAGGCTATTCACACTAATTGTATATTATACTCTTATTTCAAAGAATTTGAAATAAGCCCATCGAAAAATAAAGAAATAAACAATATATTAAGGGGGGTCATCCCCCCGTTACCCCCCTCATAGTTAACTAATGAACCCCTTAAACTAATCAGGTAAATCTCTAATTACAATGAATATATATACAAAATTTGAAGAAAATCGGATAATTCTGCATAAAAAACCCATTTATATAAATTAAGGCGGGATTAGCCCCCTCCGTTCCCCCCCCCTTTATACTTAACCAATCAATCCCGAAAACTAATCAGGGAAGCGTCTTAACCCAATGAACCTATAAACAAATTTTGAAGCAAATGGGATAATTCTGCATGAAAAACCCATTTATATAAATTAAGAGGGGGGGATTAGCCCCCCCGTTCCCCCCCCCTTTATACTTAACCAATCAATCCCGAAAACTAATCAGGGAAGTGCCTTAACACAGTGAACCTATAAACAAAATTTGGATGAAAACGGAATAATTCTGCATGAAAAACCCATTTATATAAAATAAGGGGGGATTAGCCCTCCGTTCCCCCCTTTATACTTAACCAATCAATCCCGAAAACTAATCAGGGATGCGCCTTAACACAGTGAACCTACAAATAAAATTTGAAGGAAATGGGATAATTCTGCATGAAAAACCCATTTATATAAATTAAGGGGGTATTAGCCCCCCCTTCCCTCCCCCTTTATACTTAATCAATCAATCCCGAAAACTAATAAGGGAAGCGTCTTAACCCAATGAACCTATAAACAAATTTTGAAGCAAATGGGATAATTCTGCATGAAAAACCCATTTATATAAATTAAGGGGGGGATTATCCCCCCGTTCCCTCCCCTTTATACTTAATCAATCAATCCCGAAAACTAATCAGGGAAGCGCCTTAACACAGTGAACCCATAAACAAAATTTGAAGGAAAACGGAATAATTCTGCATGAAAAACCCATTTATATAAAATAAGGGGGATATACCCCCATTCCCTCCTTTATACTTAACCAATCAATCCCGAAAACTAATCAGGGAAACGCCTTAACACAGTGAACCTATAAACAAAATTTGAAGGAAATGGGATAATTCTGCATGAAAAACCCATTTATATAAATTAAGGGGGGGATTATCCCCCGTTCCCCCCCCCTTTATACTTAACCAATCAATCCGAAAACTAATCAGGGAAGCGCCTTAACACAGTGAACCTATAAACAAAATTTGAAGGAAAACGGAATAATTCTGCCTGAAAAACCCATTTATATACAATAAGGGGGGATTAGCCCCCGTTCCCCCCTTTATACTTAACCAATCAATCCCGAAAACTAATTAGGGAAGCGTCTTAACACAGTGAACCTTTAACCAAAATTTGAAGGAAATGGGATAATTCTGCATGAAAAACTCATTTATATAAATTAAGGGGGGATTAGCCCCCCCCCGTTCCCCCCCTTATACTTAACCAATCAATCCCGAAAAACTAATCAGGGAAGCGCCTTAACACAGTGAACCGAAAAACAATATTTGAAGGAAAACGGAATAATTCTGCTTGAAAAACTCATTTATATAAATTAAGGAGGGTTTAGCCCCCGTTCCCCCCTTTATACTTAACCAATCAATCCCGAAAAGTAATCAGGGAAGCGTCTTAACAAAATGAACCTATAAACAAAATTTGAAGGAAAACGGAATAATTCTGCATGAAAAACCCATTTATATAATTAAGGGGGGGGGGATTAGCCCCCGACCCCCCCTATTTATACTTAACCAATCAATCCCGAAAACTAATCAGGGCAGCGCCTTAACACAGTGAACCTATAAACAAAATTTGAAGGAAAACGGAATAATTCTGCATGAAAAACCCATTTATAAAATAAGGGGGGGGATTAGCCCCCCGTTCCCCCCTTTATACTTAACCAATCAATCCCGAAAACTAATTAGGGAAGCGTCTTAACACAGTGAACCTTTAACCAAAATTTGAAGGACATGGGATAATTCTGCATGAAAAACCCATTTATATAAATTAAGGGGGGATTAGCCCCCCCCCCGTTCCCCCCCTTATACTTAACCAATCAATCCCGAAAAACTAATCAGGGAAGCGCCTTAACACAGTGAACCGAAAAACAAAATTTGAAGGAAAACGGAATAATTCTGCTTGAAAAACCCATTTATATAAATTAAGGAGGGATTAGCCCCCGTTCCTTCCTTTATACTTAACCAATCAATCCCGAAAAGTAATCAGGCAAGCGTCTTAACAAAATGAACCTATAAACAAAATTTGAAGGAAAACGGAATAATTCTGCATGAAAAACCCATTTATATAAATTAAGGGGGGATTAGCCCCCCGACCACCCTCTTTATACTTAACTAATCAATCCCGAAAACTAGTCAGGGAAGCGCCTTAACTCAGTGAATCTATAAACAAAATTTGAAGGAAAACGGAACAATTCTGCATGAAAAACCCATTTATATAAATTAAGGGGGGGGGGATTAGCCCCTTGTTCCCCCCCCTTTATACTTAACCAATCAATCCCGAAAACTAATCAGGGAAGCGCCTTAACACAGTGAACCTATAAACAAAATTTGAAGGAAAACGGATATTTCTATGAAGAGTTATCTCATTACGTACATACACACATACAAAACCGGCTGGCAAGCTCTCAGGGCTTGATAGCCAGTTTGATAGCTAAAAAATGGCAATTTTAGAACGTCTTTTGCTCCTGCACCCCCCTGGGGTTAGTGGCACCGACATAAAATATAGCCTATGTTGGAGCAGGGGTTGTCACCATCAATTTGCCACCATCACTTTTGAAATCGGTTCGGTAGTTCCAGAGATTACCCCCTACAAACAAACAAACAAACAATCTTTACTCCTTTATAATATTAGTATAGATTACAATGTCATCAGAGTATAATAACTCTTACATAGTTAATAAGCTGAATAAATTCACTTAAATTCTTGACGTTATATATTGGAACTATTCCCGAATAATTTTCTTTCTACAAACAAGGTATTATAACTCTTTCCTTGAAATTTTGCCCATATCTCACTTCTATCCTTTTAAGATAGTTCCATTTATTGGATAATTCAGAACTTATGCTTGTAATTCATATCAGATAATAACCAGTGTTGAATTTGTTAGGACTACACTCATGTCCAAAAGTTAAGGGGCAGTGACCGGACTCTTTCGATTTTAGATGTTAAGTCGAACATCTACTGAAACTCTTTACGAATTGTCCTTGAACTTCAAGAATGTAAAAACATGTTTGACTTCATAATTTTCTGTGAAGATTTAGTCGCGGGGATAATTATAAGGGGGGGGGGCAATAACAAATTTAATAATAAAATAATATTTGAGATCCCCAAATAAAAGGAAATTCTCAGAATAATTTGTCACTGTAGCAAGGGACTATGTATGTCCTGTTCAACATTTGTGTGCATTTTTGTAAGAATAGTACGTATTTTCATGAAGATATTAACATTTCTGGAAAAAATTCTAATTTTTTTTTATATAGCATACAGAGTTTTCAACCGAATTTAACACCACTTTCCAAAAACTTGACAAATGTCAGTAGAAATAGTATACTGCAATTAAAATATTAATATATTAAATATTCGATGAGATATCGGTAATTGTATGAAATAAAGGATCAGGGTCAGAAAAGCCGTGTTTTTTGGCCCATGAAATAAGACTAAAATTCGATTTTGTTATACTGACTTAATTATTTTCCTTTTTAATATTAGAAGGTTTACCCTGTACGATTTTAACAATAGTTTTTGCATTTTGTTCGGTTTTGTATGACTTAACAAGCTCAAAGTTCGCACGATTCGTAGTTTTTGATGAAAAATACGCAATTTCTCCTAATTTTACCTGAATTATTTATATGAGCGCAATCGTGGAACACTTTCTTATTTACATATATTATAAAATACATCAAAATGTACAATATATGTTAAAATAAAAGTGTTGCAAAGCTGCGCTCATAGTAAAATATTAAAAACAGAGAGTTAAGTAACTGTATTCCTTCACTTCACCGAGACTTTAGGATGCAACAACGTGTTTAAACGTGCTAAAACGAACGTAACTATTGCCAACAACTCATTTTAACACGTTTAACCACGTTGCTGCATCCTAAAGTTTGTCAGTGATTTGAAGGGGCAGTTACTTAACTCTTTATTTTTAATATTTTACTATGAGCGCAGCTTTGTAACACTTTTATTTTAACATATATTGTACATTTCGATATATTTTATAATATATGTGAAGAAGAAAGTGTTCCACGATTGCGCTCATATAAATAATTGAGGTAAAATTATGAGAAATTGCGTATTTTTCGTCAAAAACTACGAATAAGGCGAACTTTGAGCTTGTGTAAGTCATATAAATCCAAATAAAATGCAAAAACTATTGTCGAAATCGTACAGGATAAACCTTATGATATTAAAAAGTGAAATAATTAAGACAGTATAACAAAATTGAGTTTTAGTCTTATTTCATGGGTCAAAAACACGGCTTATGCATCCTGATCTTTTTATCTGCGCATGCGGGAACTACGATTTTTTGTCATGATTTGGTAGTCAATTCTATAGAGCAACTTATATAAAAACACCAGTCAAATATCGTGAAAGCTCAGAAAGATACCAGCGATACAGTGCGCTAATTGAAAAAATGGGAGAAAATCCCTTGTAATCAAGCTACGTTTAGAAAGCAACTCACTATATCGCTTCTATCTTTCTGAATTTTCACGATATTTGAATGGATTTTTTATATAAGTTGCTCTATAGAATTGACTACCAAATCCCGTAAAGAAATTTTTGGTATAGTTCGCGCATGCGCAGTTAAAATTTATTTCATATAAATACCCATATCTCATCAAATATTCAATATATTCATATTTTAATTATATTATGCTATTTCTACTGTTATTTGTCAAGTTTTCGGAAAGCGGCGTTAAATTCAGTTGAAAACTCTGCATGCTATAAAAAAAAACATTTGAATTTTTCACAGAAACATTAACATCTTCAAAAAAAATGCATGCTATTCCTACACAAATACAAAAAAATGATGAACAGGATCTACATAGTCATTTGCTACAGTGACGGACCATTTTGAGCAATATCTGTTTCTTGGGGGAACACAGATATTATTTTATTATTACATTTATTATTACCTCCCCCTAATTGTCTTCTGAACTAAATCTTCATTGAAAAACATGAAGTCAACCATGTTCTTTACATCGTGAAAGTTCAGGGGCATTTCGTCACGGATTTCAGTAGATATTCCACCAAACGTCTGAAATCGAGAGTGTCCGGTCACTGCCCCTTAATTTTTGAACATCAGTGTAATAAATATCATATCAGGAAAAACCTTTTATCATCTATTAATATGACTCTTCTTCTTGCTTAGAGTAATCATTTAACAAATCAAAAAGATTTTACACTTTATTGACCAATGATAGTTTATGCGGTCTATTTTAATGAATAAAACAAAGAAATGTGTTATATGAAACGTTGCGATTTGTTTCCGTGGCAGGTATTAAATATACTCTTAATTTTACTACATAAGATTTTTGTTAGTCAGGTTATATTTTCAAAAAATTTCGGTAAATTAAAATATGATTAGAATATAATAACTCTTACATAGATAATAAGCTGAATAAATTCAGTTAAATTCTTGACGTCATATGTCCAAACTAATAACGGATATATTTTCTTTCTACAACGGAGGTGTTATAACTCTTTCCTCGAACATTTTGATCTTTATCAGATAGTATAATGTATCAGATAATATAACATATAATGTATATCAGATTATAGAACATAATGTTTTGTTGATTGAATTATATTTTCAAAATAATAAGCAAATTAAAATGCCATCAGAGTACGGGAACTTTCGGTATTATGGAAAACTATTTATATTTGGGACAATACAAAATCCCTATATTGTTTAAATCCGAAAACTGAATTACAATTACAAACTTCAACTATATACGAATAGTTTTTATAGACAAAAAATATTTACGAAATTCCATCACTTGCAAACAAATAATCATAACAATAAACTTATTTTGAGGGTATTGTGCAATAGTCGGGAAATATGTAATAGGGTGTTAAAAATGAAGAATACGAACAAAATTTGGCAAAAACATATTTAATTGTACCAAGAGGACATGATCAAAATATAGTGTCTAGGTAGTCATCCAACATACTTCAGATTTGCACAAATCACAAATATAAGGATCTTTCTTTGTGCCACCATAATCATGGAGTATTATGAGATATTGGTATTCCATTTAACTCGACACCGCCGGTTTGGAAAAAAAATACTTTATGTTTATTGGTGTGAATCGCGAACTAAAACTAGTCGTTGGGGTCCACCGTAATACTTACCCATCATGGATATGCATAATGTAAAATATTAAAACAAAAATGTGTAAACTACTTATAAAATGCATAGCAATTCAAATAAAATCGTGGCTTGATGACGTCATAACTTTATAGGCTCGATTACTGAATTGCTTGAAAGAGGTTTTTCCTTATAACTCCAAAAATAATAATCATATTAACTAGCGGTTTATTGCATCTGATTAAGCGTCAAATTTCCAATTAAAATATATCTTTGAAGTGAAATTTGGATGAAATTACAGTGTCATGAAAAATCGAAGATTGGGGAAAATAGGATTACAAATATCTCGACAACTCATTATCCTATCGACTTCATTCTTTATGCAAAATTTATGTTTTTTTATTGTCTTTTATATTCATTTCTTAAAATAAACAATTTCGAAAATTTTTATATACCTTTTATCAGAATGAATATTTCGAGAGTCCGAAAAAAATAGTTCCGGTTAATCGAGGTTGTTGAAATGAAATAGGCTTCTTCCCATTATTACATACTAAGTGCATACCAAATTGAAAATGTCTATCTCAATTTTTTTGGGAGATAGAGCGTTTACAGACACACAGACACACACACAGACACACAGACGGACGGCAAATTTTTTTTTCTAAAAATATGTTTTTTGGAATCTCCAGTGTCTGAAACGTGTAAATCCGTCAAAAAAAAAAATTTCGATTTTCAAAACGATTACAAGACTTACCCTATAGTACGTATGATGGGTAAGTAAAACGAGTATTACATCGTATATTGTTAGTATTTCGGTGAACGTTATGCGTAATTTCATTGTAAAAAAAATACTTCTAATAATGAATAAAAAATATTCCAACATTATATCTGGAAACTTTCTAAACATGAAAAACAATTATTTATTCACACAATGCGCCCTGACGCCGACCGAATAACAGCGAGGGATAATTCTGGGAGGTCCTTCTGGAAACGTTCTTAAGTAATTTATGATATTGCCGCTTGGTGGCAGCAATTTACCGAACAGAAACCTTTGTATTGCATATTGTCCGATCACTGTAAAAAAATCTGTACTTTTGATAGAAAAATATTGTATTTTTTACAGAAAAAATCTATATATTTTTATAGAAAAAAAATCTTTATTTTTTATAGAAAAAAACTCTGTTTTAATGAAAATTAACAGATATTTTCTGTAAACTAAACAGTTTTCCACTGACGCCAAAATTGACAGTTTTTTCTGTCAGCTTGTGAGATTTTTTTTACAGTCCATAATACAGGAAGTTTCTCTATAACACCTCTTACACAGTTAATAAGCTGAATAAATTCACTTAAATTCTTGACATAATGTGTTCAAACTAATAACAGAATTTGTTTATTTTTATAAACAAGGTGTTATAAGTCTTTCCTCCAAATTTTGTACCATGCATCATTTCTATCTTCCTCAGATGGTCCCATTTGGTGGATAATTCGGAATTTATGCTTGTAATTCATTTCATATAATGATCTGATTTTATCTTGTTAGAACTAATAAATTTTAGAGGGTATCTATCAATTATTAAGGCTCTTCTTTTAGCTCATAGACATTATTTGAGCAGTTCAAAGCCTTTTTGCCTTTTTGGGATTAATGGCAGTTTAGAGCGGTGTATTTTAATAGAGAATCTAACTAAATTTGATTAATCAAACGTTGCGAATCTATTCGTACGTTAGGTATAGAATTTTCTCTTATGAATAAAGCATAAGTTTTGTTGCTTGGGTAAATGGCTGGAGGTAATATATCGATAGGTAATAAACGCTCTTTCTAAAATTGGTCGATTTAGTATAAGTATTCATAATCAGTTATTTAAATTTTTAAACTAAATATAATTTTAAAATTAATGATTGATATTTCTTTTTCTTTTTCTAAACATAAGGTAGTATAACTCTTCTCTTGAAATATTGCACCACATCGCCTTTTGATCACTTTGAGATAGTCCATTTCCTTAAATAATTTAGAATTTTTGCTTGTAATTCATTTCAGATAATAATCCAATTTTACCTTGTTAGAACTAATAAATGTTTGTGAGTATCTTTTGTTATTTATTATGAAGTCTCTTCGTTTAGTTTAGAGAAATTATTTAAACAGTTGAAAGCATTTTTGCGTTTTTGTCATTAATGGCAGTTTAGAGCGATGTATTTTAATAGAAAAGCTAAATAAATTTGCTTCATCAAACGTTGCGATTTGTTTTATATGTCAGGTATAAAATTTGCTCTTATGGATAAAGCATAATATTTTGTTGCTTGGGTAATGGCTGGAAGTAATATATCGACAGGTAATAAACGCGCTTTCTAAAATTGGTCCAGTTAGTATAAGTATTCATAATATGTTATTTAAATTTTTAAACTATGTGAATTTTTTAAATTAATGATGGATACTTATTTTCTTTTTCTAAAAATAATGTGGTATAACTCTTCTCTTGAAATATTGTACCACATCGCCTTTTGATCATTTTAAGATAGTCCATTTCCTTGAATAACTTTGAATTTATGGTTGTAATTCATTTCAGATAATAATCAGATTTTATCTTGTTAGAACCAATAAATGTTTGGGAATATCTTTTATTATTTATTATTAAGTCTCTTCGTTTAGTTTAGATAAATTATTTAAACAGTTGAAAGCCATTTTGCCTTTTTGTGATTAATGACAGTTTAGAGTGGTGTATTTTAATAGAGAAGCTATTAACTTTGCTGCATCAAACGTTGCGATTTGTTTTATACGTTAGGTATAAAATTTTCTCTTATGAATAAAGCATAAAATTTTGTTGCTTGGGTCATATCTGGAAGTAACATATCGATAGATAATACACGCACTTTCTAAATTTAGTCGATTTAGTATAAGTATTCATAATCAGTTATTTAAATTTTTAAACTAAATCAAATTTTAAAATTAATGGTGGATAATTCTTTTTCTTTTTCTAAAAATAATGTGGTATAACTCTTCTCTTGAAATATTGTACCACATCGCCTCTTGATCACTTTGAGATAGTTCCTTTCCTTGAATAATTTAGATTTTATGTTTGTAATTCATTTCAGATAAAAATCCGATTTTATCTTGTTAGAACTAATAAATGTTTGGGGGTATGTTTTATTATTTATTATTAAGGCTCTTCGTTTAATTTAGAGAAATTATTTAAACAGTTCAAAACCTTTTTGCCTTTTCGTGATTAATGGCAGTTTAGAGCAGTGTATTTTAATAGAAAAGCTAAATAAATTTGCTTCATCAAACGTTGCGATTTGTTTCATATGTCAGGTATAAAATGTTCTCTTATGAATAAAGCATAAGACTTTGTTGCTTAGGTAATGGCTGGAAGTAATATATCGATAGGAATAAACACTCTTTCTGAAATTGGTCGATATAGTATAACTATTCATAATCAGTTATTTAAATTTTTAAACTAAATCAAATTTTAAAATTAATGGTGGATAATTCTTTTTCTTTTTCTAAAAATAATGTGGTATAAATCTTCTCTTGAAATATTGTACCACATCGCCTTTTGATCACTTTAAGATAGTCCATTTCCTTGAATAACTTTGAATTTATGCTTGTAATTCATTTCAGATAATAATCCGATTTTATCTTGTTAGAACTAATAAATGTTTGGGAGTATCTTTTATTATTTATTATTAAGGCTCTTCGTTTAGTTTAGAGAAATTATTTAATCAGTTCAAAGCCTTTTTGCCTTTTTTGTGATTAATGGCAGTTTAGAGAAGTGTATTTTAATAGAGAAACTAAATAACTTTGTTATATCAAACGTTGCCATTTGTTTCATACGTTAGGTATAAAATTTTCTATTATGAATAAAGCATAAGTTTTGTTGTTTGGGTATTGGCTGGAAGTAATATATCGATAGGTAATAAACGCTCTTTCTAAAATTGGTCAATTTGGTATAAGTATTCATAATCAGTTATTTAGAATTTTAAACTAAATCAAATTTTAAAATTAAGGATGGATATTTCTTTTTATTTTTCTAAAAATATGGTGGTATAACTCTTCTCTTGAACTAGTACTACATCGCCTTTTGATCACTTTGAGATAGTCCATTTCCTTGAATAATTTAGATTTTATGTTTGTAATTCATTTCAGATAAAAATCCGATTTTATCTTGTTAGAACTAATAAATGATTGTGAGTATCTTTTATTAATTATTATTAAGTCTCTTCGTTTAGTTTAGAGAAATAATTTAAACAGTTGAAAGCCTTTCCGCGTTTTTGTCATTAATGGCAGGTTAGAGCGGTGTATTTTAATAGAAAAGCTAAATAAACTTGCTTCATCAAACGTTGCGATTTGTTTTATATGTCAGGTATAAAATTTTCTCTTATGAATAAAGCATAAGATTTTGTTGCTTAGGTAATGGCTAGAAGTAATATGTCAATAGGTAATAAACGCTCTTTCTGAAATTGGTCGATTTAGTATAAGTATTCATAATCAGTTATTTAAATTTTTAAACTAAGTGAAATTTTAAAATTAATGACGGATATTTCTTTTTCTTTTTTAAAAAATAAGGTGGTATAACTCTTCTCTTGAAAATTGTACCACATCGCCTTTTGATCACTTTGAGATAGGCCATTTCTTTAAATAAATCTGAATTTATGCTTGCAATTCATTTCAGATAATAACAAAATTTTATTTTGAATTAATAAGGTGGTATAACTCCTCTCTTGAAAATTGTACCACTTCGCCTTTTCATCACTTTGAGATAAGCCATTTCTTTGCATAATTCAGAATTTATGCTTGTAATTCATTTCAGAAAATAACAAGAATTTATTTTGTTAGAAATAATAAATGTTGTATTAGAGAAATATCTTCTTTCATCTATTGTTATTGGTCTTCCTCCAGTTTATGAAAAGTATTTTAAATAGGCAAATTATAAAGTCAAATTTTTAATCTAATAATGGATTTCTTTCTTGAAAATGAAGCGTCATAACTTTTCTCTCGAAAGTTTATACCACATTTTATTTCCATATTTTTCAGATTGTTTCATTTCTTCGATAATTCAAAATTAATGCTTGTAATTCAGTTTGGATTATAACTAGTGTTGATCCTTTTTAGGATTCCGTACTTAAAAAGAAAAAAAACGGAACCATTATAAGATCACTCCCGCGTCTGTCTGTCCGTCTGCCAGAGCCCTTTTTCTCGTAAATTATGAAACGTGGAAAGTTCAATTTTGGGAAAGTTATAATGACTTTTTATCCACATATTTTCAGAATATTGGCCATTCACAAATATGTTTAGGAAAATTTTCAGGGGCTAATTAAGTTACTTAAAAAATCGCTTTGTACGTTGTGTGGGGTATCGTGTGAAAGATCTCGTAATGCCAAACTCAAAAATATATTGGTTTTAATTTTAGGTATTATATTTTCAGAGATATCGTCGAAAATGCACCGCAAAAATATGTTCCCTTCCCTCTATTTCTGAATCTACTGAAACTAAAATTATTAAAAAATTAAAGGGTAGTAGGAGTTTATTTAAACGTTGCAGGAAAACAATACCGATCTTCCTAGGTAACATAGTTTTTGAGAAAAACGCATTTTTACGTTTCGCACAAACTTTACTTTTCGGGCTGTCAGTGGGAGAGTTGATGGGTGCTCGAGTTATCTATCGACTCAGAATCATCCAAGGATATTTGATAATCATTTTCGAAAAAAAAAACTGTTGGTAATTAGCCAAGATATTAATTAAGTTACTTGAAATAAAATTTATTTTTATATATCGTTTAGGGTATCGTTCGAATAATCTCGTAACATCGAACTGATTTTTTTTTAATTTTTAGGTATTATATTTTCAGCTATATCGTCGAAAGTATACTGGAAAAATATGCCCCCCCCCCCGCACTTTCCCATTTCCGAATCTACTGAAACTAAAATTATGAAAAAAATTAGGGTATTAGTAATTTATCTATATTACGAATGTAACGAAACTAGCATTCTGTGCTCGGGAGAGCCTTCTGGTTGATCAAGGCCGAACTCACTAAATATAGCTAAAATGGAATTATCTGTTGTGTGAACCTATGGCTCCGAGGTAAAGTGCTTGACTACAGACCAGAAGGTGAAGGGGTCGATCCCCGTTGAAGGCAAGTGTCCTAAATTTCGTTTTGATTTAAAGATTGCTTTGTATTTGTTTCTAGTTCCTTCGGAAATATGCAAATTGTTATTATGTTAATTCTTATTTTAATCGTTATTTAATTTCTAGAACTTTCCAAGCTCGGAATGTTCCATTCGAGAAAGCACCCCTCGAGTGTATTTAAGCTGATGTAGCCTTAAGTTGGAAAAATAAAGCTTTGAGTTGGTTCATGCTTGTTGTCTTCACTTGTTCTCATTTAATACCTACGCGACAGTTTGGTGGAAGCGCCGGGTACTATACAAACTACGGAAGAGCCACGCAGATGTCAACGCCTTCAAGGACTGTCTCCTGAGTTTGGCCTCTTACCCGATCCAAGGAGAGTTAGAAGAAAGATGGCTGATGATAAGGACAGTGTCCCAGAAAAGGCTAGTACCGTATCAGCTAACGTTATTCCTGTACCCATCATGACATACCAGCTACCTCGGTATCCGTGCATCTTTTCGGGAGAGGACGAACAAGATGTCAGCAGGTGGCTAAAAGACTTCACAGGAATTGCCACCTATAACAGTTGGGATGAAAATATGTGTCTGGCGAATGTTATTTTCTATCTTGCTGGAACAGCTCGTCAATGGTTCGACAACAATGAGGAAAATTTTACTAATTGGACTGCATTTAAAAATTCCTTAGAAAACACGTTCTGCCGAACGGACGACGTAAAGAGACAAGCTGAAAAACTGTTGCTTACACGAGCGCAGAAAACTGGTGAAATGGCCGAAACTTACATCCAAGACGTTCTTGCCCTGTGTAGTAAAGTTAACTCCTCTATGCCAGAAGGAGAGAAAGTGGCTCATCTCATGAAAGGGATTGCAGAAGATTTGTACCAGGTCCTGTTGGTTCAGGATTATCAAACTGTCGATGACTTCGTGAAACGCTGCCGTCAAATAGAAAATCTTCGACGTAAACGTGTCACCCGGCCAAGATTCCAGAGGCTTCCTAATGTTGCTACAATGTCAGTCGAAACAGATTTAGGTGACATAACATCATTGATACGAGTAATTGCTCAGGAAGAGCTTAAAAAGTTCTTGCCGGAAACGAGTTGCTGCACAAACGATGAATGCGAATCTTCAACGGACGTTGCTTCGTTAATAAGAGAAGAAGTTATGGAGGCATTGGCACCACTCACGGGTCCAAAAAGACGTACCTTCACCCCCTGACGGACAGTTCCGGTCAGACCTCAACCAAGGCGTGAATCCAGAAACAGCCCCGTTCCGCAACGAAAGACAGATATATGGAGAACTACCAACAATGTACCCCTGTGTTACCATTGTGGACGTCCAGGGCACGTGCTAAGGTACTGTAGAGAAAGACGCAGGGTATTCGCGGATGCAAACACATCTTGGACATCCAATCCCGGACGAGATATGGACACTGACTCCCTACGCAGCTCCGACGAGAATTATTCGTAGCTCATATCTTCTAGATTCAGAAATAGTTCGCCTTATCCCCGTCGCTCTTCTAACCGTCGACAGTCGCAGTCACCTATACGTCGCTCTAGCCGTTCTCCACGCCGAGCTAAAGAGGAAAACTAGCTCTAGTGACCTATGCAGGAGGTGAGGCCGCAATAAAAGAAAATCCTCCGGCGTACATTATAACCAAGTTACAAAAAAATACCACCTATGTTACCGTAAATGGACAGTGTGTAAAAGCCCTCGTAGACTCTGGTGCCGATTATTCGGTTATATCTGAAGCATTTCGCAGGCAATTGAATGCACCTATGTTTAGTGAAAATGGACCTATATTGAAGACTGCATCTGGAAAGCCTGTAGCCGCCTCAGGACATTGTGTATTAAAAGTCAACTTGAATGGAATTGTGAAACCATTTGACTTTCTTGTGTTTCCACGATGTAGCCATAAAATGATACTCGGATTGGACTTTTTCCGTGCCACCGATGCTGATATAGATTGTGGGAATGAAGAGCTTCAACTATCGGAAATTCTCCCAGACACCGAGGTATGTAAATCTGACTCTCCCTTGCTTGCCGCAACAGATTACGTAATTGAGGCAAATTCAGCGAAGCAAATATGTGCCGTTAGTTCAGAAATTCAAGAAGCAGATAAAGCTATGGTTATTGGCAACATAACTCTCATGTGGGAAAGAGAGCTATCCATACCAGCATCAATCATTACGGTAGAGAATAATTGTTGTAAAATATGGGTAACGAATTTCTCTGGACGAACTCAGATAATACCAAAGAGAATGAATATAGCTCGTTTAACAGTAATCGAAAATAACTCCATCTGTTCGCTGAATGATACTGATAGAGAACATACCAAAAGTCATAGGTCCAGAAAGACACTGATTCGAGGAAAATTTAAAGAAATGTTAGATGATGAGCTAACTAGTCAAGAAGTAGATGCGCTCTTAAATCTGCTGGAAGAGTACAGTGATACTTTCGACATTAACAGAAAATCGAGAAAATCTAGATGCAATGGTGTAAAGCACAAGATTGACACAGGTAACAGCGCTCCTATTAAGCAGAGACCTTATCGTACATCAGCAACTGAGAAACGAATAATTGAAAATGAAGTACAGCGGATGTTAAAGGAAGACGTTATACAGCCATCAAACAGTCCCTGGTCATCTCCCGTCGTACTTGTGAAGAAGAAAAATGGTGAATGGCGCTTCTGTGTCGATTATAGAAGATTGAACAAAGTCACTAAAAAAGACGTTTATCCGCTGCCACGCATCGACGATGCTTTAGATTGTCTCGCCGGTGCGATAATTTTTTCTATGATGGATTTGAAGTCAGGCTACTGGCAAATAGAAGTTGATGAAAAAGATCGAGAAAAGACAGCTTTTGTGACGTCAGACGGCCTCTATGAGTTTAAAGTCATGCCGTTTGGGCTATGCAATGCCCCCGCTACATTCGAACGAATGATGGATGCAGAACTGCGAGAACTCAAATGGAACATCTGTCTTTGCTATTTAGACGACATCATTGTGTATGCACCAAATTTTCAAGAGCACCAATTACGCCTGAGGAAAGTTTTGCAATGTATTCGAGAGGCAGGGTTGACGCTTAACTCTAACAAATGCTCGTTCGGCAAAAAGAAGCTGACCATATTGGGACACCTAGTAGATCAACATGGGATCTATCCCGATCCACAAAAGACGGCTGTTGTGACAAAGTTCCCTGTTCCAGAAAATGTTGCAGATGTTCGAAGTTTTCTAGGCCTGTGCTCGTATTACAGACGATTCATCAGGAATTTTGCCGATATCGCATAGCCCTTGCATGAGTTATTAAAGAAAGATGCAAAGTTTTCTTGGGGCACATCGCAGAGGGAATCTTTCGCAACGCTCAAGAAGTTACTGACCAGTGGCCCTGTTTTGGCACATTTCCTGCAAAACGCTGAAACGAAGATACATACAGATGCTAGTGGCTATGGCATCGGTGCAGTATTAGTACAGGATCAAGATGGTGAGGAAAGACCAATAGCCTACGCCTCCAGATCCCTGACCGCAGCTGAAAAGAACTATTCTACAACCGAAAAAGAATGCCTTGCTGTCATTTGGGCGATCAGTAAATTCAGACCATACATTTTTGGAAAACCCTTTACTGTAGCGACGGACCACCATTCTTTATGCTGGCTGGCTAATGTGTTAAAGATGCATCTGGAAGACTTTCCCGTTGGGCTTTGAGGTTACAGGAGTACGACATCAACGTCATCTATAAGAGTGGTCGGAAACATTCCGACGCTGACTCACTGTCAAGAAAGCCCCTTACTGAGACAGCAGCCGACGACAATGGAGAAATTCCTTTCTTTGCTGTTATCGCAGACTACGAAAAAGAAGAGCTAAAAGATAAGCAGTTGAAATCCATGATTGAAACTACCCAAAAAGGCGACGGATGCCGAGGTTACCAAATGAGAAGCGGAGTACTCTATAAAAGAAATTACGACCCTATGGGACAGCAATGGCTCTTGGTAGTCCCTAAACAACTCCGTCGCGACATACTAACGAGTCTTCATGATGCTCCAACTGCAGGTCATCTCGGATTCGCCAAAACGTATGATCGGATAAGGAGGAAATACTATTGGCCAGGACTATATGGCAGCATACGCCGTTATGTGGCACACTGTCGAGAGTGCCAGAGACGGAAATCTCCACCTGGACTTCCACCTGGACAACTTCATCCAATAAAGCCTCCTGATGTACCATTCGCTAAAATTGGAATAGATTTACTTGGACGCTTCCCAATTACTCGGAACGGGAACCGATGGATTATCGTCTGCACGGATTACCTGACGAGATTCACAGTTACAAAGGCATTACCAACTGCTGAGGCTACTGAAATTGCCCAATTTATAGTTGAAGAAATCATACTCAAGCACGGCGCTCCCAAAGAGATGATAAGTGATCGAGGACGTTCCTTTCTATCCAATATTGTGAAGGACATTAATCAACTATGCCAAACATCTCATCTTCTAACGACAGCCTATCATCCACAAACCAATGGACTGACCGAAAGATTTAACAAAACATTGGCCGACATGCTGTCTATGTATGTTGACGTTGAGCAAAGAAATTGGGATACAGTCTTGCCTTTTGTGACTTTCGCTTACAATTCAGCAAAACAAGATACCACCGGGTTCAGTTCCTTCTTTCTCGTACATGGTAGAGATATCCAGACTCCTCTGGATGTGATCTTTCCTCACTTCGCAGAACCCTATAACGAAAGTTATGCACAACATCTAGTCACCAGGGCAGAGGAAGCTAGACAGCTAGCGAGAATTCACATCCTCGAGGCTCAAGCAAGTGACAAACGAAGATATGACTAAAGACATCGACCAATCAGGTATAATGTCGGAGACTTAGTCTGGGTTTTTACTCCCATGCGAAAAGTTGGGCTTTCGGAAAAACTTCTAAGGCGTTACTTCGGACCACACCGAATCACACGACGACTATCTGATGTGTCATACGAAGTAGAGAGCATGGAGGAGAATAAAAGGCGACGAAGTTTAAAGGAGGTAGTCCATATTCTGAGGCTGAAACCCTATTTTGATCTAAAAGAGCAAATAGCTGATGAAGAGACGCACAGGAATTCCAGGGGACCTGTCACGAGGAGTCAGAGTAGACTGCAGCGGGACGCTGCTTCCTCCTAAGGAAGGGGAAATGTAACGAAACTAGTATTCTGTGCTCGGGAGAGCCTTCTGGTTGATCAAGGCCGAACTCACTAAATATAGCTAAAATGGAATTATCTGTTGTGTGAACCTATGGCTCCGAGGTAAAGTGCTTGACTACAGACCAGAAGGTGGTGGGGTCGATCCCCGTTGAAGGCAAGTGTCCTAAATTTCGTTTTGATTTAAAGATTGCTTTGTATTTGTTTCTAGTTTCTTCGGAAATATGCAAATTGTTATTATGTTAATTCTTATGTTAATCGTTATTTAATTTCTAGAACTTTCCAAGCTCGGAATGTTCCATTCGAGAAAGCACCCCTCGAGTGTATTTAAGCTGATGTAGCCTTAAGTTGGAGAATTAAAGCTTTGAGTTGGTTCATGCTTGTTGTCTTCACTCGTTCTCATTTAATACCTACGCGACAATATTAATAAAAGAAAGTTTCGCTCTGTGTGTTTATCTTTCTGCGATGGCTAGCAAAATCTAGCCCACCTCGAAGTCTGTAAATTTAGGTGTGGATAGTCCAAGGTCTGACCATGTGCACCTGAGTCTCAGAATTTTAATATTTTGATAATTACCCAAGAAATTAATTAGATTCTCATTAACCATCGCTTCTAAAATGTCATCTTTTAAATCAAAATGGCGAAAGAAACGAACAGGCGCATTGGATTTGCAAGCGGAAATGAATGAATTCGAAATTATTTTACTAATTAGCGAATTTTAAGAAAACTAATTGAGATATCAATTTGAAAATTGCTGAGCATATGTAAAAAAAAAAAATCTGCATGTGACTATATGATTTTTGAAAAATTCGGTCGCTACTTTTTCTTAATTTATGCAAAAAACTGCCAAAAATCTGCCGGCGCCAGTGAAAACAATCCAAGAAAGTTTCAAACAGGGATCTGCCTTCACTAAAAACTGAACTACAAAAAGATCTGTTTCTCTGGCCGATCCCTCTATTTAGTTTGTGAAAATGAAAGGAAATAATTGCTAATTTTTACTAATGAACAAAAATATAGGCAACTAATTAAGATATTTATTTGAAATTGAGGTCGGGAAGGGGTGTCATCTGCCGGCTATTTTAGCGTAGGGTCTTCGCTATGTTCTAATTATCAGAAAAATGCAATACTTTTTTTAATGATCGCGTTAACGTAGGTGACGGTGTTTCTCTTAAACAAATTATTCATTATATGTGCGGGTGTGGGAAGGGATGGGGTTAACGCCTTTCTCTGAGATTATAATTATCTCGTGCCCGGGCAACGCTGGGCGGGTTAGCTAGCTAATTAATAAATTCAACGTACGGAACCCTTTGAACGCAAGTTATACTCGCACATGACCGTTTTATTTTCAGATAAATCCTTGGTTAATTCAGAATTTAGTCTTGTAATTCATTTCAGTTAATAACAAAATTTTATTTCGTTAGAACTAAAAAATGTACGAGAGAAATACACTATATTGCCAAAGGTGACCGGTCACTTGCGATTTTAGACGTTTTGTTAACTATCTAGAAAAATACATGAGGAATTAACCTGAAACTGCAAGTGTGAACAGCATAGTATAGGTTATATAGTTCCCTGAAATTTTTTCCCGAAACACCATAGGGGACTGTCAACAAATTGAAAAAGAACGAATATATTTTGGATAACCCTGTAAAAACTAATGTAGCAAAAGCATTCAAACTAGAGATTATTAATAAGTGGCTTATTGTAATATACTGTGTTCATTTTTATGAGGATAGCATGTATACTCGTAGAGAAATTATAATTTTTATAAAAACAGTCCCAAATTTCGCAAAGTGTTTTGCTCATAATTTGCAGAGTTCTTAATATAAAAAAAAGTTCTTTTAAGAAAATATGACAAACAACATTGTACATAAAACTCTGCAATCAAAATTAAAAAATAATAAAAATTGGATGCAAAATGAGCAGGTTTACTAAAAAATGTTTCACTGCGCATGCGCGAAGGCAATCAAAATATAATATGCATAATGTATTAGCTATGTATATAGAGCAACTTTTGTGAAAGTCTCAAAATCATAGCTTAAAAATTCTGAAAATTATCGTCGATAGAATAAGCTCGAAATCCGTTGTTCCCAAAAGGAAGCAAAAAGATGAGGGGTTGTATCAAATATTTGTTGATTAGTGCCAAGATAGCATACACAATATTGCATGTACTACTATATTTGGATACAACCCCTCATCTTTTTGCTTCCTTTTGGGAACAACAGATTTCGAGCTTATTCTATCGACGATAATTTTCAGAATTTTCAAGTTATGTTTTTGAGACTTTCACAAAAGTTGCTCTATATACTTAGCTAATACATTATGCATATTATATTTTGATTGCATTCGCGTATGCGCAGTGAAACATTTTTTAGTAAACCTGCTCATTTTTCATCCAATTTTTAATATTTTTTAATTCTGATTGCAGAGTGTTGTGCACAATGTTGTTTGACATATTTTTTCAAAATAACTTTTTTTATATTAAGAACTCTGCAAATTATAAGCAAAAAACTAGGCAAATTTGGGACTGTTTTTATAAAAACCTTAATTTCTCTACGAGTATACATGGTATCCTCATAAAAATGAACACAGTATATTACAATAAGCCACTTATTAAAAATCTCGAGTTTGAACGCTTTTGCTACATTAGTTTTTACAGGGTTATCCAAAATATATTCGCCTCTTTTTCAATTTGTTGACAGTCCCCTATGGGGTTTCGGGAAAAAATCTTCACGGAAGTACATAACCTATACTATACTGTTTACACACCTGCAGTTTCAGGTTAATTCCTTATGTATTTTTCTAGATAGTTAACAAAACGTCTAAAATCGCAAGTGACCGGTCACCTTTGGCAATATAGTGTATCTTTAGTCTTCTATTAATATGTATCTTATTCCAGTTATAGAGAATTTTTTAACAATTCAAGGTCTTTTTGGTGATAAATGGTAGTGTACTTCAATAGAAAAGCTAAGTCCTACATGAATGTATTTTATGAAACGTTGAGATTTATTTCACGAGTCAAGCATAATAGGGCATGAGATTTTCAATATGTGGATATTGCCTTGAAATATGATATCGAGAACGATAAACGTTCTCCCTAAAATGCATTGTTTTGTTATGATTGTTTATAATAAGTTATTATGAAATTTTATCTTCAAAACAATTTGTTATGCACTGCCAAACACTTTATTAAATGATTTAGAAAAAATGCTCCCATAGCATTTTTTAACCAATCATATAAATAATTGCGCAAATCACCTGAGCAATACGTGGGTGACTGTTTCGCGTTTCATATGCCAGTCTGCCATTTTTTATGAAAATATTTTTTTGAAATAAAACTGAATAAATGTTATATTTTTAGAAAGATTGTTAAAAAAATATTTTTGAGAGGTGAACAAATTTTTTAAATGTTTATAGTTGGAGTTACTGGCATTACATATTTCATTGCTATTGTAAAGAAGCCGTTTGAAAAAGAATTGAATTTATTCTATCGAAATCCCTGGAAAACAATTCGCACTTCGTTCTCGTTCAGAGAATAAAATCAGAAAAGACTTTTGACGTCTTTTACTTACGAAAGAATTAAGTCCGTTTTTTACTTACCCATCATACGTAGTATAGGGTAAGTCTTGTAATCGTTTTGAAAATCGAAATTTTTTTTTGACGGAGTTAAACGCCTCAGACACTGGAGATTCCGAAAAACATATTTTTAGAAAAAAAAATTGTCGTCCGTCTGTGTGTCTGTATTTCTGTGTGTCTGTGTGTCTGTAAACGCTCTATCTCCCGAAAAAATTGAGATATAGCCTCTAAATTTGGTATATACTTAGTATATAATAATGGGAAGAAGCTTATTGCATTTCAGTAACCTCGATTATCCGGAACTTTTTTTTTTGGACTCTCGAAATATTCGTTCTGATAAAAGGTATATAAAAATTTTCGAAATTGTTTATTTTAAGGAGTAAATATTAAAGACAATAAAAAAAACATAAATTTTGCATAAAGCATGAAGTCGATCGGATAATTAATTGCCGAGATATTTGTAATCCTATTTTCCACACTCTTCGATTTTTCATGACTCTGTACTTCATCCAAATTTCAATTCAAAGATATATTTTAATTGAAAATGAGACGCTTAATTAGATGAAATAAACCGCTAGTTAATAGGATTATTGTTTTTGGAGTTATAAGGATGTTTCTTTTAAGCAATTCAGTAATCAAGCCTTTAAAGTTTATGACGTCATCAATCCACGATTTTATTCGAATTGCAATGCATTTTATAAGTAGTTTATCCATTTTTTATTTTAATATTTTACATTATGCATATCCATGATGGGTAAGTATTACGGTGGCCCGCAACGACTAGTTTATTTAGAAGGGGAGTTTTAGCGTGACCTACGTTATACACGGTCAGTTCATGACTTTTAAACACCACATGTACTAAACGATTGGCGCCACGCTTTGTACCAATAAACGCTTTGTATCCTTGTAAAGATGATCCACTCCTTGTGACGTTTTAAACGTCATAAACCGGCCGTGTATAACGTAGGTCGCGGTTCTAGACAACTCAACACGATTTCTTGAGTATTGATTTCTGAATTATGTCTCTAAATGCATATTACTGACTTAAATAAAAATTATGGTAGTGGTAAAAATGATTTTGAATTTTATTTTTTGCTCTGTTGATAACCTTGATATCTAAGGTAGTTAATTTGTTTAGACACGCATTCTTCATAAAAAATACTTCGGTTTGTAATGAATGCATTTAACGTTAAAATAAAATTCCTTTTCCTTTACGATTCTCGGATTATTGGATAGACTTTATAACTTACCCATCATACGTAGTATAGGGTAAGTTTTATAATCGTTTTGAAAATCGAAAAAAATTTTTGATGGATTTACACGTTTCAGACACTGAAAATTCCGAAAAATATATTAAAAAAAAAATTGCTGTCCATCTATCTGTGTTGTGTGTGTGTCTGTAAACGCTATATCTCCCGAACAAATTGAGTTAGAGACTTGAAATTTGGTATGTGCTTAGTATGTAATAATGGGAAGAATTTTATTGAATTTCAGTAGCCTCGATTATCCGGAACTATTTTTTTCGGACTTCTCAAAATATTCGTTTTGATTAAAGGTATATAAGAAATTTCGAAATTTTTTATTTTAAGGAGTGAATATAAAAGGCAATAAAAAAACATAAATTTTGAATAAAGCATGAAGTCGATCGAATGATTAGTTGTCGAGATATTTGTAATCATATATTCCACACTCTTCGATTTTTCATGACCCTGTATTTCATTTAAATTTCAATTCAGAGATATATTTTAATTGGAAATGAGACGCTTAATCCGACGTAGTAAACTATTAGTTAATATGATTATCAATTTTGGAGTTATAAGGATGTTTCTTTTACGCAATTCAGTAATCGAGTCTTTAAAGTTTCTGACGTCATCAAGCCACGATTTTATTCTAATTGCAATGCATTTTATAAATAGTTTACACATGTTTTATTTTCATATTTTATACTATGCATATCCATGATAAGTAAGTATTACGGTGACCCCCAACGACTAGTTTTGGTAAGTAGTTGCTTTTTAATGCTTGCGACTGCTATATAAAAACGAAATATGATTTATTTTTGTTTAAAGAATTTCGTGGATTTACTTTTTAAAGATTTACTTCAAATGTGGGTAAAGCATAGATAGCGTATAATAAAAATATATCCTTTGTGCTTCCTAAATTTACACATGACGTAATAAGAATACACCATTGTTTTTTGATAATGATACGACGAAATGCCAAGTAGAATAATTATGAATGTAATTTATAAATATTATAATGATTCATGTCATTAATTGAAAAAAAATTATTCGACTATCTTCTACGCGTTAAAGGCAGAGATTACATTTTTACTTTTTTACCTACCACTATTTCCAAACAATACTTTTCGGGGTAGATTTCTACTTCCACTCATAAATATTGATGTAATATAGTGGGGAATAAATTAGTTTAAAAACGCAACCTCTGACAACCATGTAAATGCTTAAATTTTAGCTATATAGTTACTAAGTTTTACTGAAATGCGTTTCATAAACGAAACGTTTTCGTCAATTATAGGGTGAAACTCACAGTAACTGACACTTCAAGGATTTTTTCTTGTTTAAATCACTATTACAAAGTTTTTAATCTATTTTATACTTATCTTTGTTTTCCAAAGTATAGTAAAAGTACATTAAAAAATTATTGTTGACAAAATTTTGAAAATTATTTTTTTTATTTCTAAAAATTAGTTTTTGTCATAAATAGGGTCAATATCTCCAGTAACTGACACCATCCCTTTTTTAACACTTTCCAACCTAGTTGAAAAGTGTTTATGACTTCGGTTTTTCTGCCGTATGGCCGTCTGCCGTCTGGCCGTCTGCCGTCTGGTCGTGCTCTAACTCCCGTAAATATGCTCGGATTGCCTTACAATTTTTATATGTTATTGTTGTTATCTATAGCACGTTCCCTATTTCAACTGAAGGGTGTAGCACTTATAGTTTTTTTACGTGGACAGTCAAAAGAATTCCGTCACATTACGTCTATGGAGAAAAATCGTCTGCGGTTTATTTAAATAATGTTTCACTATTTTAAACGCATTGAAATTTATATATATCACTAAGGTGCATTACAAGAGGCTTCCTACAGAATATTGTGTGTGTAGCAGTCATCGTTCATTTACAGGGACACACAAAAGAATTCTCTACTGTCTGTTAACAATAATTCCTGGAAGTGCGTTTTAAGTTACTGAACGCGATTTTAAATTGAACTCACTTTTTGTTTATTATGTGGTATGTATAAATTCTGTAGATCATATACAGGGAAGCACAAAAGTTCGCGAACACATTTCCGTTTATTGACAGAAACTCCAGAAGGAGAATGTTAAACTGTGCTACGCGTTTCCTAACTGAACTAAAATTTAGCATCCTATATAGTATATATACAAATCTATAGATCATATACAGGGCTGAATAAAATTATTCGTATATTTTTCCGAATATTGTATACGTTGGAAATTCCTGAAATTATGTTTTTAAATATGTTATGCGTTTTCCAAATTGTTTACTTAGATGTTATCTTTCAGCTTATTAAACGGTATGATTTGTAAAATAATTTTGGAAGTGTTAGAAAGTGTTACATAATCTATGCTTGACGCATGATTTTTCGTTCTTGTTGAAATATCAATAGCTGAAAAATAAGTTATAACAGCTAAGACAAATAAGTTACCACTAGATAACAATACTACTTTGTAGGCTTTTACAAGAAATGCTTATTTGAGTTATATTTTTACCGAAGTGTCAGTTACTGGTTAGGTGTCAATAACTGGGGTTTCACCCTAGATAATTATTTGTCTGACTACGGAATAGTATTAAGGAAATTTGATGTAAATATATGCTTATAGAAATTTGGTGAGTTAAAAATATTTGTTGTAATCAATAAACACGTTTTTTTCACTAAATTATAAGATGGGTTATTCCATGGTAACTTACATTACATTTAGAATAATTGACTTCAGTAATTTTAGTAATATAACACCAGAAAATATTCAAAATGTAAAGTTGATGTGATTTTTTAATTAAACCTATCCAAACCAAAATTTGGATGAAAATTACCCAAATTTAGTGGTATTTATTGAACAGTGAGAATTAAATTTATTATCGTAATTAAGTTTTTTTTTCAGTGTAACGTAAATTACCATAGTAAATATAATTTTCAGATTTCAAGAAATAGCACTAAATTTAAGTAATTGTCGTGCAAATTTTCCTTTGGATAGGTTTAATTAACAAATCACATCAACTTTACATTATGAATATTTTTTGGTGTTCTATTACTAAAACTACTGAAGTCAATTAGTCTAAATGTAAGTTACCATGGAACACAGATACACACGTTTCCATTTCTTACATACACTGTAAAAAAGGACCAATGTTTCTTATTTTATGAAAATATGCTATAACCACGAACGAAAATATAATATAATCTTCTGAGTTATCCGAAATTTCAAATAGCAAGTTACATTGTCTTTTGAATCCCCAGAAACGAATTCATTTTCAAAATTTAAAGAATAATTTATAAAAACAAAGTATTTTTAGCTGCCCGAATTTTTCAGAAACGTTTCCGAAGGGTTTTTATAGTGTATATTAATCAGTGTCCTCAGGCTGGAATACCTGTTTATCGAATGTTATCCATTCTCAAGTACACGTTTTCAGCCGCATAAGTTAATTTATACTTGAAAGAGTAAAGAAATAATCTTAATTTTACTGTTATTGATAACGCTGTTAATTTTGCATGTTTGTCTGTTAAACATTTTTTTGAGCATGAAAATGTTTATTTCAGAATTGATAGCATTCGAAAAACAGGTATTCCAGGCTGAGGACACTAATTAATACACTGTAAAATCCCTTCGGAAACGTTTCTGAAAAATTCGGGCAGCTAAAAATAATTTGTTTTTATAAATTATTCTTTAAATTTTGAAAATGTATTCGTTTCTGGGGATTCAAAAGACAATGTAACATGCTATTTGAAATTTCGTATAACTCAGAAGATTATATTATATTTTCGTTCGTGGTTATAGCATATTTTCATAAAATAAGAAACATTGGTCATTTTTTACAGCGTAGGTTTAATTAACAATTCACATCAACTTTACATTATGAATATTTTTTGGTGTTACATTACTAAAATTACTGAAGTCAATTATTCTAAATGTAAGTTACCATGGAATGATCCAGATACACACGTTTCCATTTCTTACATAGCTTTAAAGTTATTTACATGTATTTTTTCTGTGTGTGTAAATTTGCTAAAAAACACATTTTAAGAATAACAACAACTAAGTTAACTTAATTATTCACATTTTTATTTAATAACTTTATACAATAGATAGTCCACTGCAAAAAAAGACTCTTTCATCTGCATTCATTATGGCACAAGCGCTAAGAAAATGTTTTTATCATCTAATGTGCACACATTAGATGTTACATTCAACACTTCACTTCTAACATCAGCACACTTCCAGTACATATCAGCAATTTTTACAATTGAGGAATGGTTTACACTTCGATTACTTCAATATAGTTTGTATAAATAAGAAGTTAGTATCAGTGAGATGTCGTTAAGCTCATGATTCTTTGATCAACGTGCAGGTTTTTTTTGTTTTTTGTGTGTGTTTTATGTTACCTGTTATGAGGTGTCTTATTTTAGTAATTAATTTTTATTATTAAATACATAACTATATTTGTATTAGGAAAACATTTAGACAAATCTTTAGTAACAATATATTAATACTTGGACTTTTATGAGTTATTGGTCATCCATTAATAAGCAAAATGAATTTTTATTTGTTTCTGAATAAAGTTTAATTTTTTAAAGAAAAATAAGAGAAAGGAATAATTAAAAATATTAAGAAATATTTTTAATAAATATTGTACATTAATTCTGTTTTTCGAATATTTATAATCTTATGTTATGCTATAGTTGCCAAGCCTTTTTAACTACCCCTTTTTTCAATACAGATATTTTCGCTTTATAGAATCGGATATTTCTACGATTAAATAAAGCGAATATTAGTATAATGAATTATTAATAGTCAGAAATCGGGCGACTTCGTAACTATGCATTATACATACAAGGTGAATTATATTTAAAACTAAAATTGAAGATCTCTAAAACGTTTAAAGAAAAAACGTGTAAAAGCAGTTAAGTTTTCTTCAATGCTAATAAATCAATAGAACATATTTTGTTCGCGAATAAAAATCAATAATTCAGCAATTATTACTAGAGTAATAAGGGCTGATTTATAAATGTAATTTTCATTTCTTAGCATTTACGAATGCATTAATTATGTTCCATTTTATAGTATCAATAATATTCAAAAGCTTTTGTTGGTATTAAGACGTAATCTTAAATAGTACACAACATGTTTGGTTACAAATCTGAAAATAAATGCATAAATATTGTGGATAGGACTTGCAAACTTGACATTCATTATTCTGAAAATTTTATGGGTTTTTTTAGGAGGTTGTACTTGTGTATTAGTTTAGCTTAAAACCAAAGCAGTCACGGATAGGGTTATGTCAAGTTTTGTTAATTTTATGTATAAAATATTTATATCATTTGTAGTATATGCATAATTTATAACAACATTTATTGACATTTATTTAAATAATTATATTTTTACGAAATTAAATTGTATATTTAATTAATTATATTTTCATAAAATAAAATTTTATATTTTATGAAATAAAATTGAATATTTAAATAATTATGTTTTTATAAAATAAAATTGTATATTTAATTAATTATATTTTATGAAATAAAATTGTATATTTAATTAATTATATTTTTATGAAATAAAATTTTATATATTAAAAAATTCGACAAACGCAAGTCATTTGATTAAGAACTGATACTATAATTTTATATATTTTTAAAACGTAAAATTAACCTTTATCATTTACAGAAGGTTGCTAAAATATTACATTAGATGCATTCTATCAGATATATATGAAGTGCAATGTTTATTTTTAAATTATATTTATCTTTTTCATTTAAATTACAGAAACGTTTCGATAATTTTATATTAATGAAAAATTTAATTTAAATAATTTATAAAAATTGATAAGACGTAAAAATGAGACATTTAAATTTCCCCTTTATTTTTTAGATTTGAAATTCCGTTAATTTAAAATACATTTTGCTTTTTATACATTTTACTTTTTATAAAAATGCTTAAGACAAAATTATTATTCCTTAAGTAATGAGTGAGTAAGACAAAAGTAACTGATCTTCAAAATTCTTATTCTTTACTGAATGAATTTAATTTATATTGTCAGAACATAAATTTATTAATTAATTTATAGCACATTAATGTTAAAATCAAATATTTTATGTTTTTCAATTGTACTTTACTTTTCAATTTTCAAAATTATTTAAATGCTGGTTTAATAATATATTGTTACGAAAGATTGTTCCATTGTTGTTAAAAATTAAGCAATAAAAAATGTACCTGGATTTAAATACATTGTTAATTTAAATATTTAATAGTAATTCATGTATGTATTAAATTAAGTTTTAAACGTCTGTATGTGATTTATTTATGCAATATACAGATAATATTTTTTTATAACAATATATTACTGACTTTTTGTTTAATATGCGAAAGGACAATTACAAATATAAGAAAATAATTTGCATGTTAATTAATTTAGTCGAAATAATTAATTCGGAGCAATTTTCTATTCATGGGATATTATAATAAATATGCAGTTAGTTTTAATTAAATTGAAAGTACATACTCTTGATATTACTTTTGGTAGTAGTTCAGTAACCGGTAATATTTGTGAATTTGAATATTTAGTGTGCTACATTTTTCCGAGTATATTCTAAATGAATTTTGTTGGCACATTATGCAATTAAAATATTTAAAATATTATACTAAAACATTTTTCTTTTAAAATGGGAAATGGTAGCAATTAAGTCACAAAGCTAATTTCTATTTTAAAAATCTATATTTTATAAATGATGGTATCGTCTACAAGAAATCTAATAACATTAAAAAAATAAATAAATTGTAGAAATTTGAATATTTTTGTAAAATATATTTAAATGCTTAATTTCGGTTACAATTTCATAGCTGCCAATTCTCCCGATTTTGAATACCACTATTTTTGGATGGTAATCTTTGTTTTAATCAATCGTGAACTTTTGTTATTAATTAAAACGGATATTTCTATACCGAAATAGTGGTAGTAAATAAATCGAGAGACATTGCAGCTATGCTCTTGTAAAGGGTTTTCTTGCATATCTGTATTATATTCTCATATTTCTATATCATAGTTTATGGAATATTCTAGCTGTTACATAAATGAATGACTAGAAATTGTAAAATAAAACTGATTATAAATCATGGGTTTAAAATATTTTTAACGCTCTTTTGTGAAACTTTTACAATGTCCTTACATGTATGTCACCAGGTACATAGACTTGTGAGCGTATATGTCTTGCATTGTAGTTGAAAATATTTTATTAATAATTATCCCTATTTTTTGTACATCCGGTAGCACATGATGCAAACAATGTTAATCGTATGCACTGTTTGTTGTTTGGTAAATTGTGTTTGTTATCTAGAGGTAGGATGCATTCAGTAAAAGTCTAAAAGCCGGCAACAAAGAAGACTTGTGCAGCACACATCTTCTTCGGATTTCCAGAGTGTCGGATCGTGCAAGTCTCGGACAAGCCGGCCTCTAAGCTGCTGGCGACTGACAGCCATAGATTGTTGCTGTTGCTGCTGTTGTTGTTGTTGCCATGTTGGACTGTTGTTTACTGGAGGACGTGCGGGAACGGAACGACTTCGCTTGCTTGAGCCTAAAATGGATATTATTAACTTTAGATACATAGTCTAAGGTAGCAAATTAAGCCTTAAACATTGTATTAAAACTTATTTAAAGCTTGCAAAATACTGAAATAAAAGAAAATATTTAAAGCATTAGTCAGATAAGTTCAAGTTGCGCACCACTGCTGTAATGAACCTTACATGAATCCTTACAGAATCTGAAAATCCCATGAAATATTGAGTTTCAATATATATATATATATATAACCATTAATGAAACATTACCGTAACACCAACATAAACTATGAAATTATGAATTAGTATGTAACAATTATTGACAACGAAAGTGTTCCCCAACACTCTGAATATAGATACCATATACTTATTTAAAAGAAGAAGAAATTAAATTAAAAATTGAATGAATGAAATTTGTGGAATTTAGACAGAATTATCAAGCCCCAAATGCCTAAATACCACAAATAAAATGTGTGGTTTCATCATCATATTAGCCATAACATTGCTAAAGAATATGATTTTGGGACTACCACATCATAAACAAAGAATAAAACCTGTGAAAAAATCTTAAAGTTCAAAAAATAAAAACAATATTAAAAAGGAAAGAAACCTTACCCATAATAAAGAGATAAAAACTTGAAATTATATATATATATATATATATATATATATACATATTTATATTGGAACTCAATCATTTAAAAAATATAAAAAAAATGACAATATATATATATATATATATTATATATTAAAATTATTTAAGTTAAAAAATATTTTTAGTAAATGAATTTATAGTTTTTATATTATTTATTTGTATTTTTATATTTTAAATTAGAAATAGTTAAAATCACAATGGTTAAATTAATAACTGCTACTTTTAGAAAATTAACTGTAATTTTAACTTGTACGTTTGAATTCACTTATTCACTTTACCATGTGCTTAGCACAAAACATTTTTGGCTTCGGATTCTGGACAAATTTATGTTGTAATGTATAGATTTTCTTTGTCTTCCTTTGTATTTATTTGTTTATAAATGGATTTATTTTCTTCCGTTTGATTTGTAGTGTTCTATTTTCAAAGGTATCCTTATTTTTCAATTTCATTCCAATGATTGTTAGGGCTTGGAATTGTCACAAAATTTTGGCTTTAAGCTTGTGACAATTACAGAAAACAATCATTCTTTGCTTATAATGTGGTTTCCCAGCCCTTGAAAAAGTAAATTACATTATAAGCTTGCATTTGTGTTTTTTTTTTTTTTTTACTTATGTTTCACTTTTTGAATAAATACTTCATTTGTTAGGACTATGTTTTATAATGTGTAATTTGACATAGCTATTTGGGGTAATAATTTCATTGCATTTGGTCAGTTATTTCTGTTTCAATGGTTAATTTTTGCAATAAGTTTATATATATATATATATATATATATATATATATATATATATATGTTTTGTCAATTTTTATCATTACATTTTATGATTTTATGATCTACAAAATCATGCGGTCATAAATGTATCCCTGAAAGAATGCATTCATTGCGTTTCTTGTATCACATTGATTAGACAAAGCGTTATTACAAACCCTGTATACTTAAATGTGACGCCGGATTTAATTGCTTGGTGAAAGTTAGAAAAGGTATGTATGCCATGCTGAGGATTTACGGATATCACTCAGAAATCGTGATTATGAATCAGAATAGATGTAGAAGGAAAGGTTTCTGATTTATGTTTTCTGTAAATGGCAATATGCTGTTACCCCACTAAAGTTAAATCTGCAAAATCTATAGATGATTAAACATTTGAATCACTACAGCAAACATTATGTATTAAAACAGTAATAAACGTTTAAACTTCTTTTATTTTAAAAATTTCAAATCTTTCTATGCGAAATGTATAAACCAACTTTAATGTAAAACAAGAAACAAAAATTCAGAATGTACAAAGTTGTCTTTAAAATACAAAATGCATTTTTTATTAGCTTCATTTTTAAATAAACATTTTGAAATATATGCCATAAATATAGGTTTAATCAAGTATTAAAAAACAGAAAAAAATCATTTAGAAACGCATTATTGTATTTAAAATACGAAATGCATTTATTACTAGATAAATTTGAAATAAATTTCTTGAAATTGAAATAAATTTGAAATAAATATTTTCAAACTCACCCTGAGTTTTCTTCCTCGTTCCCTTTCTTCCTCGAGCTTCTTTCTTTGCTCCAACTTCACTTCCTGATTCTTGACTGGAAGAAGATAAAGGAGTGCCTTCGCTATCTCTAGGCATGCTTTCATACCCACTGCTTGTCCCAGAAAATTGTGGCGTTTTTCCCATTTTACTCAGTAGTTCCTTTGTATCTTTCATATCAGCACTTATAACACTACTGTCACTTCCATGTCCACTGCTAGACTGCCTAGCAGCCCATTTTGATTCTTTTTTGGGAACAGGAGAGAGATATGTATAGGTTTCACCTCTATGAACAGCTTCGGAAGAATTGGAAAATGGACTTACTGGTGTTGATGTACTTCGAATTAATATTTGTGACTTTTGGCCGTGTGTTGGTGCTTCTGTTAGCACTTGAGAGGAACTCACGTGCGTGGATGTCATAGAACTGCCGGGGCTTAAGACAGTTAATGTGTCAGTTAGGTTAGCACCAGCTACGGACGGGTAACTACACTGGACATGTTGTTTCTGTTTTTGACTTGATCTATATCCAAGAAAACTCCTTGGAATAAATTTTGGACTTCCTTTTTTCCTTTGATGCTGTTTCACCAATACATATTCGTGTCTTTGTTCGGATATTTCTATTGTCTTACTACTATGATTTAAATGTTCAGAGGTAATTCTAAATTTTGAAGTTCTTTGAGCAACATGCTTTGGTGAGTGAATATGTACAGGACTTGAAGATGGACCCTCACTGTAAACACGACATCTTTGTTCTTGAATAATTTCAGACAGAGATTGTTTTTTATCTACAGGTACAGGATGAATTTCCGCTTTAGTTTGTACAGATTCACGCTTTGGACTTGGAGAGCATTTTTCAAATACTGGTAATGATTCGGAATTTTGTACTTTGGAAGCATCACCATTTGATTCTGAAGACTGCTCTTTCGTAATGTCTTTTGTTGGAGTACTTCGTTTACTAGAAGATGTACTCCACCTATGTTTTAATTTTGGGGATTTTTCTGGAATATCTTTTTCATTGGATTGCGTGTTAACAGTACTTTTTAAAGACTCATCTTCAGATGCAGACTTTATCAGATCGTTTTGTTGTTTGATTGTGGGAGGCACAACTTGGGTTGGCTTACCAAACTGAGAAAAACAGTCTGGAAACAAAGGAACTTTTTGAATTTTGTTATAAAAGGCTTCGAGCCGTAAACCATTCATTGGCTTTACATTAAACTGAAACTCGAAATTTTCTACATCTAATTCTGCTGGCTCACTTCTAATACTGTTAACATCATTCTCTCTTAACTCTTCTAAGCTCGAATCTGCACTATGGTGCAATTTACTTATAAATGGAAACCTATTATCGGAAGTGCATAATCTTTTAAGGCCCTCAGCATCCAATGGTGGCTTCCAGCCTTCTTGATTATAAGAAGACTTTTCAATCATTTGCCTCAAATTTGCTAATTTTTCTAATTTGGAAGCCAGTAAATTGTTTTTAGATGCTATATCTTCGTTAGAATTTAAGTTCCTAGTTTGAGAAGTCCGTGAACCATGATGTGGTAATGAATTTCCTTTAAGGAGCCGCCATGTTAAATCTGGATCTAAATGATGATTATCTGCTATCCACCCTTCAGGTACACTAAGCGAGTCAAAATCTATACTCATTGCCCTAGAATCAGTAAAGGACGATGGTAAATTAAGATCTTCAGCACTGAGTACATGCAAGGGATGTTCCATTCCTTCGTAACTATCTGTATCACTAAAATGGTGATTATCTACAAGTGGCCATCCACAACTTGTAAAAATGTCCTCTTCTGTTACTTGAATACTACAGTCAGTCATCATAACTCCATCTCCCGGAGCATTATTATCTGTTAGAAGCAAACATCCATCTTTATCTTCTAGATGGACGTTTGAATTTGAAAGGCATCGGTTTGTTTCAGTAAGCGAATATTCTTTGAAATCTTCACTGTTGTTGTCATTAAAATCAACTGAGCCACTTGACGATTGTATACTTCCATTATCAGAATGACCAAGAAGCTCGCTCAGATTACCGTTTATAGAATTATCCAAATCAGAGACCATAGGCGGTGGCTGATGACACACAGATTTTCCTTTGCTTTCTTTCTCCTTATTTTCTTTCGATGCTTCCGCAGGTTGTTTAGATACTTCCTTAGGAAATTTACTATGATGTTTCTCGTGTTCCATGAGGTGGTCTTTCTGCAAAGTATCTGATGATTTTCCTCTGTGTTCTTTCTTCACTTTTTCTGTTAATACTGGGCTGTCACGTTTTTCTGCTCCAGACGTAGATGCCATACACTTTACAGCATGTGACGAGTTCTTCTCTTCTTTGTTTGGTGGAAAATCAATCCAAACTTCTTTTCTACTTTGTGACTCACTTTCAGGAACTATTCGGGAATGATCTTCCACCCACTTACGTATCATAGATTCCTTTTGAACATCCATGTACCCATACATGCCTGGTCCATCTACCCATTTTTCTTTCTGCAACTGGTGAAGGGTCCGTGAATCAAATTTTGGTTTTGTGAATCGTGGACCATCTATCCATGTTTCATCACTGCTTGGTTTTGGTTCTTTCATCAAAATCTTTAAAGCACTTTCGGCTTGCTGTTGTTGATATAAAATTTGTTGAGAAACTTCATGTTTATGTGACCTTTTTGATTTTCTTTGAGACTGCGGACTACTAGTCGCAGATAGAGGAAGAGACTTTGGATGAATATCAGTAGATTTTGACGTTCTAGCTGGTGAGCCTTTAGCTGAATTGTCACCGGAAGTCCTGGATTTTTTTGTATCGCTATAGTCCATCATAACATATTTACTCATTTTTGGAGACATTTTAGGCGATTCACCATCATTTAATTTGGGATGTTTTGGAGAAGCGTATGGTGAAGAGTTTGAAAGTTTTTTCTTTGGTGAAAGGTTAACTCTCATTTGTTCGTTTAAGGCACTTTTTGAAACATACTCCGAAGACTTTTGTTCTTTGCTCGTTGACTGAACACCAGAATTAGAAGTTCCAACCATCGCAGATGATTTGTCTGAATGATGTCCTTTGGAAGATTGTTTTTTGGGAGTACCTCCCGCGGAGCCGGGTGTCCCACTTTGCGTTTCTTTGGCGAGAGGTGACATAGGTTGGGCAGGTTTGCGATCACAGATGTTGTTTGGTAAAGGAGTCCCTCTTCCGGAACCTACGAAAATCACAGTGTCACATGATTGTTCACTGCTAGAAGTATAGTCTTGATCACTGCCACCTGACTTCACTACTCCATCTTCTCCCACAGCATGGATCTTTACAAAAGGCCTACAGACACCCTTGTCGTCACCAACAGGACCCATGTCAGTTGAAGAGGCAAACTGAAAGGAGAGAATTTCAATATCAACATAGTATATATAAACCGTTTAAACCAAAAATTTTAATAAGTATTTAAAAATCTATATTTTTAATAATGACAGTATTATTCATATTGCAACTTTTAATATTCGTTTAAAAAAAATCAAAATGTCTGTTTGATTTGCATTTATAACATGGATTATTGTTTATGATAGGGAATATTTCTGAATTTTTAATTGATTTGTGAGTAACTGGTCTTCTTTGAATATAGTTTAATTAAAATGGCAAAACTTGCTGGCATTAAATCACAGATACGTTTCTCATTTAAAATATTTCAACGTGATTACATATTAAGAAGAAAGCTAAACATTTGTGACACAATATTAAATATTGCAAATTATGCTTTCAGAAGTCTAATGGGTAGTTATTAACTTAACGGATGCGGCATTAGATAGATACTAAATATTATATCCACTTTTTAAATTGTTCAAACATTGTAAAATGTGTATATGATCGATTAAATAAACATAAATATAATGTATTTTTTTAAATATATGTTTTTTAATTTGTTAATGGGATAGCATATGCAATAAAAAATTATGCCTTCAAAAGCAATATAAAAATGTCATCAGTTAGAAAGGGAGAAGTTCACAGTTGAGCCATACAGCTAGATTTATTAAATAATATTTGAACTTGCGCAAAGATATATTGTAATAAGTAAAAATCTGTAATAGACTGTAATATTAAATCGTCAATGAACGGAAGAAGTTATACACATACCTTTTAGAGGCAAAAAAAAGTTTACATAAACACACAGTCTTTGAATAACCTTTACTCAAACCTTTTAATAGCTCAGAAGGTTTCGAAATAAAAACGAAATTGAAGTGGAATGAAAATATTCATCTTGTATTTAAAGTTTATAAAATATACATTAAAATATGCTTAAAAGGTGACAAAATACAAATATAAATATTTATTTATTTACATCCCAAGACTTTCGATAGATGATCACGTTAGTGTTCCAAAGTCTTGGGATGTAAATAAATAAATATTTATATTTGTATTTTGTCACCTTTTAAGCATATTTTAATGTATATTTTATAAACTTTTAATAGCTTAATTGAAGAATAAATACTCTTTCAATTTATAATATTCAATTTGCTTTGATTTATATATTTTTTCATTTATAGTTAATTTTTGCACTGTTCCAAGCTTAAATACATTTTCTTGTCATATCCAGTGCATAGGTGTGGGCAACAGAGTAAAAAGGTTTTATATGTCATCATCAGCAATGTCACTATATGACTCACTTGTTTTTCAAATATCACTTCACTGACCTTTCTTGCACAGTTATTTTAACTATCGAATTTAGTGTAATGTTATGTTCATGTTATAAAGGCAATTGAACAGATAAAATTCTTTAGTTTCTTTTGTGTTAAAAACATCTGTTGGCTTATTCTTAGAGCTATAGAACAAAATTATGATATCACAAAAGCTATCTTTTTCGCTTATAGATAATTCTGCTCCCAGTAGTTTTCCTAGTTCGTATGGCGTCAATATACTCACACTATTCTCTGAAAAATTTATAACTAAGAAGCTATTCATTACAATCAGCATCATAATTTAAAGCTGTTGTTATTGAATTAACAACTTCCTATAAATGGTTGGAATTTGAGAACCGAATTGATATTGCACAATTTACAAACGGTTTGTCTATAGATTTACATAAAATCACATATATCCTTTAATTGATGAAATATTTTCCTTCTATTTTATGAGCTTTCCATATCATGACAGTAAAATGGATAAAATATTGTTACCGGTCACACTGTATGAAAACAAAAATTAATTATGTATGTCCGATATTTCGGTCATTATTATTCACAAATTAAGAATAATTTAGAAATTGATAATATTGTAATTTGAAGAAAAAGCGTACCTTAAGCTTTTTCCTCCTTAACCTGTGTATTCTGGAAGCCAGTTGCAATGTTGCCAGAGTTTCTGGGTATCGGGAAGGATTCGTCGACACATGAGCTATCATGGCTGCTCTACACATAACACTGCCCATGGCCTCTCTTAATAGCTGCGTTAGCTTGCTATCTCTATAAAATTAAGAAAAATATGTTAGTAATTAAATTTTTTTGGTCAAATGCAATAAATATGCATATCTAGCGAACATAACAGAATGGTTTAAAATAAAATCACTGTAAAAGTATTAAATATAAATGAGCTTAATAAAGGTATAGACTAAATTTAGTTTTTAATATAATGTATTTTATTCAACACAGTTAATATAATTTAAAAAAATACAAATTGCATAAAAAATAATGCAGATATGTTGAACTATTATCAAGTTTTCAGGTCAGCTTTGGGAAACAGTTTTACTTGAACTTGTGTAAAATTTTTAAAATTTATAATACTTACAGGCAAGTACAGAGTGATTACAAATTAATAAGTTATATCTCGTATTAATAAGTTACATAATTAATTATTTATATCTCGGATTCTATTAGACTGATTTTTAACAAATTTAATATGCAAGACATTTATTAAAAATTATGTTTTTTTTTCAGTTATAGCTTTGTTCATTCAGCAGAAGAATCTGTTATGCTATGATTTTCACGGTTTACGTGAATCTTCGCAATTATGGTAGGAATTTTCCCCAAATTTAATATTTAAGAAGGTTGATTTAATTTTGACTTTGTTCAACCAACAGGGGGTACTGTTGAACAGAGCCCTTTTTATTCACTAATCACTGTAACTCCAATTTAAATTCAGAGAAATGTAGTCTACTTCGTAATTGTTAGTGTGTAACAGCGCTATTTAATTTAACATATTAGAATAATATAGAATAAAGTTGTGTAATCGCCACAACATACTAGTTTTGTATGTGATAGATTATTTAGAAACAGCTCATTAAAAAAAAAAAATCAGATATTATATTGTCTACTATAATAATTCTTCCGCATTTGGTGTGTGTGTGTGTGGAGAGGGGATGGGTCAAAATAACTTGATAATAAAGCGTAGACCTAAAATTATACATAGATTGTGTAAGCGTTTGCGACATGAAATGAAAAAAAAAAGGATTTAAATAGCAATCGTTACAAATGGAAATGAAATAGGGATTTCGCGTATATATATATAGATATCACGTATCTGAAAATATTCAAGTTCCCAATGATAGGCTAACTATATGTTAACATATACTTTTCGATTGAATCCCTATATTTTTGGACGATCTTTAAGATACATTTTAAAAAGATTATTTATCAGGTTTTCAGTAATATAAATTTTTTTAAATAAAAATGTTGAGTAAAGAGTCTTTTTTAATGCATTTTTTGTACACTATATGTCATGACAATATATTTATATTTACTTAAACTAATTAACTTTTAAGAAATCCGATCCCTAGCGTTATATGCGCACTTGTAATAAAATTATGTTATACAAAAAAGTTGAACATTCTTAAAATTTTCATTTTTTTTACACAAATTGCATTTTTAATTGATTAAATTATTTTCTTTCATATAACCATTTAATAATATGTGAAAAGATATTATAAAACACTGAAAATATGTATTCAGTGATTTCACGTAATAAGTGAATAATGATTTCACTTAAAAATATTTATTTAGTTTGATTTCTCTTCAAATGCTCCAGCATTTTCTTTTATGTATTATTTTTTTTCTTTTTGTGACGACATGTATATGGCTTTTAACAAAACAGGATACATTCAAAATATTTATTGCATATAATATACAAAATATTTAAACAAACATTAACAAACAATATTTTTCTAAAAATGAAAATATTTAGCTAAGGTTAGAAAGAAAATATCTGTTTACTTATAAGGCACATGTTTCTGGCCATTGAACAGCGCTAGAATGACGTTTCCGAGAGCCGACAAAGATAGAGAACCACCAGAACTTCCATCTCTTGATTTGGTTGTTTTCTCGCAGCTTCCCAAGTCGAATAAATGCAAACGACTTCGACCACCACTTACTAAAAGAAAAGGTAGATAAAATTTAATAATATGTAACATAAAACCACAATTAAATAACAATTAAAGTAAATAGCTAACGATAGAGTGGAGGCAATATAGGACAACGGAGCAAAAATTCATTTTTCTAAGAAATTTGCGTAAATCATATCGGACACTTATTCGTAAAGCAATACAATTAAACAACAGGCATGATTTGTGAGCTATTGCTATGAATGAATTACAGAAATGCATTTATTCTATCTTAAAAAAATACCTTTTACTTACGTTAAAAAACTCACTTTTTTACTCGGCAGTAGTCGCGTGTCGATCATTCCAATATCAATTAACCGCCTCACCCATCTCTCGTTTCTTCCTTTCTTTCCACTGACCAGGCCTCTACCTACAGGGTTATGGCCTAGTCGAACCTGGCAACGGTGCGAAATCGCCTGATCGCCGCATGGCGACGGTCCACTGTTCAAAAACCTATGCAGTCTTAATGGCAGCTCAGCTTTACTTTATTTAAATTCTATATTGTCCGGTTACTTAAAGTGGATTTGCTTGTTTGATTTGACGCTGCAGCACACCAATTTGAAGATTGTCTGTGGCGTTTTTGATGGACTATACAATAGAAGAAGTTCAATAAAGCTGATCTTAAAAGCTTCTTCTCGACTATAGTGAAGATACAAGACTTACCCACTTTTATTCAGGTAAACAGTGAGTAGCAAAAATGAAAATAATCGCAAAGTCCGCGATATGACTACTAGTGGCAGTTAATTTTTAACTTTCCTCAATGTTTTAAAAATCGTGAGTAAACTGAATAGTTTCAATATTTTGCAATTTTATAACTTCAGTGAAAAGAAATATTTGAATATTATATCAAAATTTTTTCTTAATTTCTAATTTTCGACCAGCGGGAACAGGCGGCAAAAAGAGAGAATGCGACCAATAGCGTTCTAAAACAAGAACGAAAAAAAAGCGTCAAGCATAGATTATGCAACACTTTCCAACGCTTCCAAAATAATTTTACAAATCATACCGTTTAATAAGCTGAAAGATAACATCAAAGTAAACAATTTGGAAAACGTATAACATATTTAAAAACATAATTTCAGGAATTTCCAACATATACAATATTCGGAAAAATATCCGAATACTTATATTTCAGCCCTGTATAGGATCTATAGATTTGTATATATACTACATAGGATGCTAAATTTTAGTTCAGTTACGGTTAAACGCGTAGCACAGTTTAAAATTCTTCTTCTGGGGTTTCTGTCAATAAACGGAAATGTGTTCGCGAACTTTTGCGCTGCCCTGTATATGATCTACAGAATTTATACACACCACGTAATAGACAAAAAGTGAGTTAAATTCAAAATCGCGTTCAGTAACTTAAAACGCACTACCAAGAATTATTGTTAACAGACAGTAGAGAATTCTTTTGTGTGTCCCTGTAAATGAACGATGACTGCTATACACACAATATTCTGTAGTAAGGCTCTTGTAATGCACCTTAGTGATATATATAAATTTCAATGAGTTTAAAATAGTGAAACATTATTTAAATAAACCGCAGACGATTTTTCTCCATAGACGTAGTGTAACGGAATTCTTTTGACTGTCCCTGTAAAGTAACTATGAGTGCTATGCACACCCTATTCCATATTCAGATTCTTGTAATGCACCTTAGTGATATATATAAATTTCAATGCGTTTAAAATAGTGAATGTGAATGATTTGAACTCTTCTGCAGGTTCGCAGTACACAAACATACTGTTATATAAATGTGATCTAGACGTTTGTGCTTTAACATCTGTTTTTATAAATCCTGATGAAGCCTGGGTTCACAGCCGAAAGTGCTCGATTTTAATGTATTAAAATTTAAAATCTAATTAAAGTTTTAATCATCTTCTAGGTAATGTGAATCACATGTTTTTGTGTACACTTTTATTTTAGTGAAACATTATTTAAATAAACCGCAAATGATTTTTCCCCATAGACCGCAATGTAACGGAATTCTTTTAAGTGTCTCTGTAAAAAAACTATAAGTGCTACGCACTTCCGTTGAAATAGGGAACTAGCTATAGATAGCGACAATAACATATAAAAGTTGCAGAGCAATCCGAGCATATTTACGGGAGTTAGAGTACGGCTAGACGGCAGACGGCCAGACAAACCGAAGTCATAAACACTTTTCAACTAGGTTGGAAAGTGTTAAAAAGATGCTACTACTCTCATGTTTTAATTGCATTACCATTATTCATGCTTGCTGTCGCAAATAATTATTGCTTCTATACCGCACTTATAAAAAGCCCAACGAAAATATATAAACGCATACAAATCTATATTATAAAGTCCGGGAGTAACACTGACGTCATTGATAATTATTTCACGTGAAAATCTAAGAAAGGCTACATTTATTTTTTTTAAATAGCATGAAAGTAAATTGAAATTTAAATACGCTAAATGTATCGCATTGATATGAATTTTTTTTTTAAAGTTGTATGAGCAATTATTGAAAATTCTTCACAGCGCAATGGAGACGAATGCTGAACATTGAACTAAAATGGCATATTTTCAAAATCTACCGACGCGCCACAGTTCAGTATCTCTCTGTTCAGAGTAGAGTCTTGCATCGGGTCCGGTAACCCAATTTTACCAGAACCCGACTTGGGTTGGGTTGTTGCTAATTCTTTTCGTTGCGGGTCCTGTTAGGATCGGGTGCGCTTTAAATGTTTCAGGTTCGGGTTGACCTGATTTTCCAAAGGAAAGTCATGAATATTTTTTAATTGAAAGAAAAAGTATATATTTAAATATTAATGAATTTATATATGTTTACTTTTATGCTAACGAGATAAAACTGATATTAGAAATATAATTTTAGACTACTTTTTCATAACTATTTTAAAATATGAATTAATTTTCTTTCACTTCATATTCGGGTCAGTTTCGGTGGTCAGTGTGTCGGGTTCGGTGGTCGACGAATTTTTTTGTTGTTAAGTTTGGGTCGGACTACCGTTCTCGGGTTTAGGTCGGGTTTAACCCGATCCACGAAGGAGTCTAATTCAGGGTCATTAATCTGACCTTGTACTAAAAAAAAAAGAATTTGTCGAGTTCCTCTTTTATGAAAGATGAAGATAGAGTTCTGAAGTGCCGAAGAGCAATAGTGGTTCAGAGGTTCAGCTTTCAAAGCCAGTAGACGAGAGGTTCTTGATTCGAACCCATGTCGCGCTCATCGGTCTAACCGTTTGGAGTTTTCCATGGTTTTCTTCAAACCTTGTTATAAATACGGGTTAGGTTCTCTTAGAAACACCCACACGGAGGAAATTCCTCCCCCTCCTCACCACCTGCCTATTTCCATCGCGCACATGATCGGCCGTATCAGACACCAACATGAGAAGGCGATGTTTTCATATCCTTGTCGAGGTCGAATGCAAATTGCAAACCATTGTGGGCTGGTTTACGTAAATTACCTTCCGGGCTGCTTTACAGAAGTGGCAGGTGTGCTGAGACTGGTGTATCGCTACATAAAGATCTGCTCTACAAGGATCTTCGAAGGATCTGCTCTACAATACAGGGTGTCCAGAAAGTCTCCGTACAACATTAAACCTTTATTACAAAAAAAATATAATAATGGGCCTACAGCAAAAATAATTACAACAGTGCATAAAGTAACTTAAAAAGTTTATTTCGACTGCCTTAGTAAGCTTCAACATGAGATCCTTTCGTAGCACGAAGAATATCAAGACGATATTCCAATTCAATCCACGAACGTTTTTCATGCTAACATCAACAGTAGCTACTGCTGTTTGGATCTTTTGTTTCAATTCCATGAGACTATTAACTTTTGTTCAGATTTCATCAAACAGTTGTAACTACTGTTGATATTAGCATGCGGAAACGCACGTGGATGGAATTGGAATATCGAATTGATATTCTTCGTGCAACGAAAGGATCTCATGTACAAGTATACTAAAGTAGTAGAAAAAAACTTTTTAAGTTACTCTATGTGCTGTTGTAATTATTTTTGCTGCAGGCCTATTAATTTTTGTAATGAATTTTCGAAGTTATACGGAGACTTTTGGGACACCCTGTATATTTTTGTGAAAATACCTTGTTCGGAAATGTGGTGATACACTTGTATATGGTTTTTTATACATCTTGCACAATTAAAATAAATCAGAAATGTAATTGGTTGTGGAAACATTGACAGCCTTAAAATCCTCATTTTATATTTATACAAAGTATATTCTTTAACCAGTTCTTTTTTTCACATAACATATATTAATCTAGCATACTGTTCTTAAAATAAATAAATAAATAAATAAATAAACAATAAAAAAAAACAGTTTGTATTCAATAAAAAAGTCGAACATGGAATTTTTATTCCCTAGAAAATTCCCATTCATTTTCTAACTTTTTTTCTACATTCTAAAAGCATCATTTTAATACAAAATAATAATGAAAAAATATCTGCTTTTTATTTTGCACAGAGTGGCTAGAACTTTTTTGTGTTGCTAATTAAACTGTTGTTCGATTTTTTAATGTTACATTTTTTTTATTGTTTAAAATATTGCATGTCAATGCAAATTTAGAATAATATTGCTCGCTAGGGAATTATAAAAAAATAAAAAGCTTTTAAGAAACGTTAAACATTTTGTTTATTTTATCTTTTAATGAAATTTAATAAGATAAAATTAAAATGCAGTTTCTTCTTCCTTCCAAACAACGTTTATCACCGTGAAATAAACTAAAATATTTACTAAAAGAAGTATTTTAGACGTAGAAGAATTTTCTGTTAAATGTTCCTCATATGCTAGAATTTTGAAATGTTCCCTGTACGGAATTTTCTTTCTTTCTTTCTTTCTTTATTTTTTTTAATAATAAAAAAAAAGTTGAAACAAAGATAAAATAAATGTGTGAAAATTACAAAAAAAATCGGTTCAGTTATATTCACAAAATATTTTTGTTTGTTTTGATTTTTTTTCAATCTGTGTATCGTTAATACAGAAAAGTATAGAAAAATGATCTTTTTTTGTATTTGTTAATTTTGAATTTGTGGGTGGAGATATTTGAATTGTTGCTCGATTTTTTTAATGGTGCATTTATTTATTTATTGTTATTGTTAAAATATTATATAGCAATACAAATTCATAATATTAATTCTTGATAGAGAATTAAAAAAAAAAAAAAAACCTTTGAAGAAGCATTATATATATTTTTTTCACTTTATCATATAACGAACGGTAAGATAAAAGTATAATGGTGTTTCTTCTCCTTTTCAAATAGCGTTTATTACCGTGAAATAAACTATAATAATTGCTAAATGAAGTACAGTAATCCCTTAACATTCGCGGGTTTAACATTCGCGTGTTTTGATTATTAGCGAATATGAAAATGCAGAAAAACTTAACATTCGCGAGAATCTGACTTAATTATTCGCGATTTTTTTTTTTTTTTTTTTTTGTCTCTTTGGTTTTCAGAATTTATAGTGGTTAAAGATTATCTTCCCTGTGTTTTCTTAGTATCTATTTAAAAATCAACATTCAGTTGTGAACTGAAAAAGAGCGAATGTTTTAGGAAAGCAATATAATAACAGCAGCAGAATAGTCATTGCAATTAGCATATTAGAAGTAGTAAAGTAACAGGTGCAGGTTCTCGTAGAGATAGAGATAAAGCTGCACTTAGATAGAAAATAGTATTTAAATATAGTATTTTAATATTGTGTCGCATACTGACCCACTAATACATTATATGATTTCTTTGAGAATAAGAGAGAGTCGAAATTATTTTATACAAAAACCTATGCTTTTTTTAGCTGTAATTATTTTTCCAGTCAGTTAATTTGAATTATCTTCAATAAATAAATTTCATATTTATGAATATGTGCGTACTTTCACCTTCTACATATATATTAAGCATAACGTATTGTTAATACATATATTATTTTATCCTTTGAAATGTTGTGTGTCACTCTGATTAAAATTTTATAGAACATAACTCCTTTTTTAGTGCAGATAGATAGACTCAACATTCGCGGATTTCATATTCGCGAGGTTTTCCTCGAACGTAACCCTCGCGAATGTTAAGGGATTACTGTATTTTAAACTAAAGAGAATGTTTCGTTAAATGTTCCTTATAGGCTAGATTTTTGAAATGTTCACTGTACGGAATTTGTTTTACATATTTATAAAATAATGGAAAGGTAAAGAAAAAAAAAATATGTGAAAATTACAAAAGAATCTGTTCAGTTATATTTACAAAATAATTTTGTTTGTCTTGAATTTTTTATAGCTGTATATCATGGATGCAGAAAAGTATAGAAAAGTGATTATTTAAATATCAATGAAAAATGCTTATAGTGGTTTCTGAAAAGCACTTTTCAGAAAGTAAAGTAAGTGAAAGAGATAAGGAAGTAAAAATGAAAACATTTTATACGCTTGGATCATTTATGAAAAATGTACCCCGATCATGGAAAATGTCATTGTTTTAACGATTATCGCGTTACAAACCATAGGATTGATTATGGAAAGTTCCTCATTGGTAATTATTACTTTTTGTAAAAATGGTTGTTATATTTATTGGATGCATTAACCCTCGATGATAGTAAAGTGACATAAATTATAGCTTATATTACTTACCGATCATACGTAGTATAGAGTAAGTCTTATAATCGTTTTGAAAATCGAAAAAAATTTTTGACGGATTTACACGTTTCAGACACTGGAGACTCCGAAAAACATATTTTTAGAAAAATTTTTTTGCCGTGCGTCTGTGTGTCTGTGTGTCTGTAAACGCTCTATCTACCGAAAAAATTGAGATAGAGACTTGCAATTTGGTATGTACTTAGTATGTAATAATGGGAAGAAGTCTATTTCATTTCAATAACCTCCATTAAACGGAACTATTTTTTTCGAACTCTCGAAATATTCTTTCTGATGAAAGGTATATAAAAATTTTCGAAATTGGTTATTTTAAGAAATGAATATAAAAGACAATTAAAAAACATAAATTTAGCATAAAGCATGAAGTCGATTGGATAATTAGTTGCCGAGATATTTGGAATCCTATTTACCACACTCTTCGATTTTTCATGACCCTGTATTTCATCCAAATTTCACTTCAAAGATATATTTTAATTGGAAATTTGACGCTTAATCAAATGCAATCAACCGCTAGTTAATAGGATTATAATTTTTGGAGTTATAAGGATGTTTCTTTCAAGCAATTCAGTAATCGAGCCTTTAAAGTTTGTGACGTCATCAAGCCTCGATTTTATTTGAATTGCAATGCATTTTATAAGTAGTTTACACATTTTTTATTTTAATATTTTACATTATGCATATCCATGAAGGGTAAGTATTACGGTGGCCCCCAACGACTAGTTTTACTCTGAACTGATTAAAAAAATACTTGCATTGATAATTAGGTACATTTGCGTGAAATATTTTAGTATATTGAATATCTTATGCTATATTTGGTTACATCATTAATATGATATTTATGAAGTGAGTCATAGAAAAATCACACAATAATCGCAAATCATAGTCTGTTATCGACAACTATAACAATAACAGACGCAGGCGTAACAATAACAGAATGCCCGCGTTAAAACATTTGTCTCAAAATCGTGGAATTTGCACGATAGGCACCATTTGTAATATAGACACATACAAATAAAGAATTTTCTGAAGATTGCTCAATAATAACAGCAAAACACATTTTTATGTGAAAAATATCAATTAGGCACTCAAGTAAAATTTAAAAATTATTAAAAGTTTTACTTTTGTTTCAGCGGCAGTTAAAAGCGGAAGAAATCGACAATGATTTCGCTACTTACGGCAGTCTTTTTGATTCTGATAATTCCAGTGGTTTAAGCGCGTAGTTAGATTACATGTCTTTTAAATTTATGTATCATTTATATTATTTTATTTATTTATTTATTTATTTAATGATGAAGTTCTTATTTCGTTATGGAATATTAGCTGGAAACAACTTATGAACTATTTATATTGTTTTAAGTGCAAAGTGTAAATTTTTCGTAATCGGGCTACAAAAATCGGTAAATCGAGATAAAATTTTTAGAGAAGTTAAATTTTAAAGAACATTTTTTTTTCATATTCGACGGTGTAAAAATTTAAATTGTGGGATATGTAGAAGTTAAGAAATTTGCAGTAAAAACGAAATTTTGTGGTCAGATGTTACCACCGTCGATATGACGTCAGCGTTATTCACGGACATGTTTTTGCTTTATAATGTACATTTATCAGGAAAATATTATCTTAATACGACATCGATTAAAAATATCCGAGTCAAATTAGCTCAGTTATACATTCTCATGCCCATAGAAAAAAAAATCATCCATTTTGACATTACATTTTACAGCATGTTAAAAGTATCGTTACTAAAAAAAGAATAACACGGGTATCATTTTGCATAGCACATTTTCTATAACATTTTTTTTTTTTTTTTTTTTTTTTTTTTTTTGTAAATTAACTGCAACATTAGTTTAGAATTTGTTGTTGTTGTTGTTCTCGCCGTTAAAGACGTGAATGTCAAAATAAATTTTCGTATCATTGGTCCGCAGGGAATAAAAAAAAAATGTATGGATAATGTATTTTTCTTTTTTTAATTTTATCATGCAAGAAAAATTTAAAGAGATTAAATTAAGGCGACGCGATAATCATCACTTTGAGGTAAATGACTCAGCTATCAATGTTCAAGTTTTTTTCCCGTTAAAACGTACTGAGATAGCCCTATTAGGGATAAGTGAGGGGTCTTTTTTCGGAGTCCAAACCCGACGATTTGAATTCAAGCCAATCGATTCTGAAAAATTTTGTGTCGAGACCGATACCGAAAGCAAGCAGTAGAAAATTGTTTATAACATTTTAAAATTATTTCAAGATAGATTTTCTCATTTAAATGTCTATTCAAACATAGAAATAAGTATTCCCGCATGGCAAAGTTTAATGATTTTCAAGTCCTTAAAATTCTGCTTAAAATAGCAATTTCTTTTTTTTTTTTAGAACCGTCTTAAAGTTTTCTGTTTTCTTTTCTTATCCATGATTTTAAAAGTACAGGGTGTTTCACAAAGGAACCCTAACTTTAAAAAGCAATAGCCCGGAAACGGTGACAGATAGAAACATGAAACCAGTGGTATGTTTATTAAAAAAATTATAAAAATCTTATACATAAATCTCAAAATTTAGTTTAAAATAGCGCCGATAGATGGCGCTGAGAGCGCTTAGAATCCTTCTAAAGAGAGTTCAGAAGCATAGAAAGACTAGCCGTCGAAGATTTCGCCACTGACATCTGACCTCTATTAGCGTATAGTGAAACTAATTTCGAAAGTGATGTGATGTATACCGTGGAGGAACGTGTGTTTATTGTGTTGGAGTACCACCGATTAATTCAGAGTCCTACTGCCACAAGGATAAGTTTTCAAACACGATTACAGTGACACACTGCAGAGAATCACTGACAATTTCATTCAGAGTTTGCGACATGTCTGTTGTGTAAAAGGTGCATATATTGAATCACTTTTAATGTGATACGCCTATTTATCGCATCGCCATCTATAGGGGCTATTTTTAACTAAATTTTGAGATTTCTGTATAAGATTCTTACGATTTTTTTAATAAACATACCACAGGTTTCATGTTTCTGTCTATTACCGTTTCCGGGTTATTGATTTTTAAAGTTAGGGGTCCTTTGTGAAACACCCTGTACAATGACATACAGTGATATGTGACAGATTTACTTGTTGCTTTCGCCGAAAACATATCATGTCATTTCTGTTAAAAGCATTAGTTTTATGAAAATATGATGAATTGTTTTATCAATGTATATGTTTGTATGCTATTCCACTCAAATAAAAATTAAATGCTACCAATCTGATAGATTTATAAAATTTTATTTTTATCAGGTTTATGGATGATTTCTTTTGGTTACTATTAAATTAACAGTTTTTTTTTTTTTTAAATACTGTCATATTTATTGTATGTTTTAGAAAGTAGTATGTATATAAATTTATTGCAACAGACATGTTTGTATATGAGATATGTGCAAGTATGTAAGTTGTATGTAATCATAGCAAGATGTGTACAGTGTGCACTCCCTGAAATTTTCAAAGAATCTGACACTACTATTTCCTATTAGAAAAAAATTTGTATGATATATTCAAAACACCGACTTTGTGATTGCCTTGTTCAATTGAAGACTTTGTAATATTTTTCTGTGATTAAAACAGCGAAATACTCTATTAAAAATTGTGGCAAACGTGTACACAGCCTGACAAATATGTATTCAGTACGAATATTCAGCATGAAGGTATAATTTATAAATAAAAAAAAATACTTATTAATTTTTAACACCCTGGCTCAAAATTACAAGCTATCGGTAAACCAGCTTCTTTTTTGTAATTCCTGTATTACCTCTTTTTTTGAGAGATTAAATTTCGTTGCCGTGGAATGTTGCGCTGAACATTAATAGATTTTAATAGTTTTGATTTTTATTATAACCATTCTGATTTTTTTTAGTTTTTTTAGACGTACTTTTAAAAGAATTCGCATATTATCAGTCCAATAATACATTCCTCTACTCACTGAAAAAAAAATCATTATTTTTTTCACTATTTTTTCAGCTAGTTAAAAACATTATTCGATAATAAAAACGTAACACGCTTTTAATTTTGCATAGCACCTTTTTTCTAACATTTTTCGTAAGCTAATTGCAGCGTTATTCGATATTTTTTTTTTTAGAATTTTTTCTTGTCATTATTAAAGGCGTAGATGTCAATACAAATTCTAAATATTATCGCTCTGCAGGGAATAGGCAAAAAAAATTAACATACATTGTATATATTTTAATTTTATCGCGAAAAGAGATTTCAACAGAATTAAATTAAAGACACTGCGTATTTTCTTTGGTATTTTGAATACACAAAACTTCAGTGATTATCAATTAAATTAAACGAGTATTTTAAAATGAATTTATTAGCGACAGATTAGCTATTTTTTTTAATTCGCTTGAAAAAATGCATTAGGTGTATAATAAAAACCCTAATCCCTATAAAGTCAACAACCGGATACATAACTTTGATGGTAAATTTACTTCTAACATGGACTAGTATGGACGACTACGTATGGACTAGTATGGACATAGAAGACTACGTGAGACCCCTGCGCCAGCGGGACTTGCGTAGATTTGATTTTAAATTTATCTACCAGATGTTGATGTGTGTTTATATTTTTAGAAATATTTTTATCGGTGCTGTTATAATTTCTGCATGTTTTAATTAATAATGCTAGATTATTATTATGGTTTTTCTATGGTTAATAAATAATTAGAATATGGCTTAATTAATATAATTTATTAGAGAAATTTCCTTTGTTCAATGAATGATTAGAATATGGTCTAGTTAATTTGTTGGTCAGAAATAATAAATTTTGAACTGCATATTGGAAGAGAGTTCATCAATTTTAGATAAGATTTTAACACGTTACTGTTTATAGAGGGGAAAGGGATCAGTTATGCATATTTTAAATGATGGATTTTGATGGTAAATTTACTTGTAACACGGACTACACTGTAAAAAATGACCAATGTTTCTTATTTTATGAAAATATGCTATAACCACGAACGAAAATATAATATTATCTTCTGAGCTATCCGAAATTTCAAATAGCATGTTACATTGTCTTTTGAATCTCCAGAAACGAATACATTTTCAAAATTTAAAGAATAATTTATAAAAACAAATTATTTTTAGCTGCCCGAATTTTTCAGAAACGTTTCCGAAGGGTTTTTATAGTGTATTAATTAGTGCCCTCAGGCTGGAGTACCTGTTTTTCGAATGTTATCCATTCTCAAGTACACGTTTTCATGCTAAAAAAATGTTTAACAGACAAACATGCAAAATTAACAGCGTTAACAATAACATTAAAATTAAGATTATTTCTTTACTCTTTCATGCATAAATTAACTTATGCGGCTGAAAACGTGTACTTGAGAATGGATAACATTCGAAAAACAGGTATTCCAGCCTCAGGACACTAATTAATACACTATAAAAACCCTTCGGAAACGTTTCTGAAAAATTCGCGCAGCTAAAAATAATTTGTTTTTATAAATTATTCTTTAAATTTTGAAAATGTATTCGTTTCTGGAGATTCAAAAGACAATGTAACATGCTATTTGAAATTTCGGATAGCTCAGAAGATTATATTATATTTTCGTTCGTGGTTATAGCATATTTTCATAAAATAAGAAACATTAGTCATTTTTTACAGTGTAGTATGGATGTAACACAGTTTCACTCTGGTGTACTGAAACTGAAATGATCGCTGTGTCTGAAGCGTGTAAAGAGGATGTGTGGTTAGCACAATTATTTCATTGAATTGAGGGTATTCAAAAAAGACAGTTTGCGAATTATGAAGACAATCAAGATCTATGATTAACAAGAATGGAAAATCATGCGTCAAGCATAGATTATGAAACACTTTCCAACACATCTAGGAAACTGTAACAAAACTTCACCGTTAAATTAGGTGAAAGAAGACGTGCAGTGAACAGTTTAGGAAATATCTAGCACATTTAAACATCCAGTTTTAGCGTTTACTTTCCAAAGTAAAAAAAGTAGTAAACTTATTTTGTGCAGCCCTGTATATGATCTATAGACCTGACTATTACTATATAGCATGATAAAAATTAATTCAGTTAAAAAATTCACTTTTAGAAATTTTCGCCATTTGATGGAAATGTTCTCGAAATCTTTTTTACAGCCCTATATATTATATATTGTGCACTACACGTATTAAGCTAAAATTTAATTCAGGTAAGAAACGTATAAGGTAACATAAAACTTACTTAAAGCAATTACCAACCATTAACGACAATGTATCTTCTTCTATATGTAGCCCTGTATATAAATTTATTTATATTTCACAAGCTTATATTCATCTATTGCGTAACACAGTTAAAAATACCCTTAAGCAATTTACTCTCATAGTTAGTAATACTTACGAATTCTTTTGTGTAGCCCTGTATATAATCAACAGAAATTATACACACCACGTACTATGCAAACGTTTAGTCAATCCTAAAAATCCAAACCAAAGTTGCAAACGCACTTACACCAAATAGACTGTAATTATCGAACAAAGACTGTAGCCGAATTATTTTGTGTGCCCGTGTAAATGAACGATAAACGCAATGCACACCATACTTTTCTGTGAGAAATTTATGGTGCATATCAGTAATACATATAAATTTCATTTTGTTTTAAATACTGAAACACCATTAAATTACATTGCAAACGATTTTTCACCATAGAACATTGTGTGATAGAATTATTTTGTGTGACCCTGTAAATTAATAATAAATGCTTTGCCCTTCATATTTTATAAAACAAAACATGTTTTAATGCGCTTCATAATTGTATATCAATTTCATCATGTTTCGAATGGCTCAACATCATCAAAATGCACTTGAAACGGTTTTTTTCCATTGACCGTAATATAACTGAATACTTTTGACTGCCCCTGTACATAAACTATAAATGCTACACACTTCATTTTCAATTATGATCATGCTATAGTATGTGCCAATCACATACAAAAATTTCAGGGCAATCCGAGTATATTTACAAGAGTTAGAACACGGACAGACGGTCATAAACACTTATCAACTATGTTGGGAAGTGTTAAAAACAAGCGTGTCAGTCAAAGGTCTAAATACATCGACGTCCTCTACTGTTTTATGTATGTACTTTATATTCTATTGCAATTACATAATACTAATTTACTTTTTATTTTAAAAGATACATTTTGTATGCAACTATATAGGGTACAGGGAAGCCTCGATCATGGAAAATGGGACAAGCACGCCAATTATTAAAACGCGTCAATAAAAAAAAATAGATTGTCTTTTGGAAACATAAAAAATCTGCCTGATATTCGAATTTTATTTATGCATTAACTAGGACTACATACATCTTAAAAAATACATAATAAAAAGCACTTCTTTATTTTATCCCCCCTGGTTCTGTAAATACAATAAGGAAATAAGACAATTAAATTTGGATTTCAAAAGTTTTGTTGCTACGGAATCTTTAGAAAATCATTAATAGTTTTTTAAGTACTTTTCAGTATTATAACTATTTTAATTTTTAACAATATTTTTCGAAAAAATATCATACAAAAACGACATGAATTTAAAAGAATTCGCAACTAATCAGTCATATACTGCACACCTTTACACATATTAAAAAGTCTTTCTTTTGTAAATGATAATGAAAGCATCATTACAGAACAAAAAAATAACACCCTTTTCATTTTGCAAAGCACCTTTTTTATAACATTTTTTATAAGCTAATTGCAGCGTTATTAGAAATTCTTTTAATTTATTAATTTATTTTATTTTGTCGTCATTAATGACACGGATGCCAATACAAATTCTGAACAATATCGCTCTTTAGAGAATTGAAAAACTAGAAAAAACTAGCATTATATATATTTTTAATTTTATCTTAGAAAAAACTTTTAATAAGATTAAATTAAAGACTCGTTATTTTCTTTTTCCATTCGTTTCGAAGTATAATGCTAATTATCAATTAATTTCTAATTATCAATTAAAGTCATTTCGAATCTTTTGAAATGACGGAAATGAATATTTTTTTAATTTTAATTTTATATTTTCAACATGCAACATGCTAATACAAAACTAAAACATAAAAAGAGACTTGAATGTTACGGGAAAACTTATCGACTGATTTATTATCGATGCAAAAAAAGATGAAAATTCAACAATCAAGATGAAAGACGACTTTAACTGCTGTAATTCAAAATTCACTATTGGCTCCCCTGTTTCAGAATATAACAGACAATAGTTATTGTAAGTTAAATCCAATTTGAAACTTTAAAAAAGAATGAAATTAATATTTTTATTTGAGTTTTGTACATCTAATATGAAGGAATATCGGAATGGTTGGTTCTCAAATGAAACATTAACTCAAAGCTGAAACAGAAAGAGAAACTTAAATATAACGAAGATAGAATTAGAAATATATTTTATTTGAGATAAAACATTTTTCATTATATGCTATGAAAAAAAAAATAGAAAAAGGGAACATTCAACACTCAGAAAAACGAATTGATTAAAATTACAAAACATGTTTTGCTGAGTACATTTTGGTTGTTTTAGCAAAATTCAAGTAAAATTGAACAATTTTACTTGAATTAACAAAATCTTTTTTGCTGACGATACAAACATTTTTTTTTTTGGAATTGCAAAAAAAAAATTTTTTTTGTTGATTCAAATAAAATTTCCATTGACCTATATTTAAACAAAAAGTTTTGTTTAAATATAGGTCAATGGAAATTTTGTTAATTTCAAATATAAAAATATATTGTAAAAGGTGAAAATTTAACAATCTCGATGAAACACAATTTTAATTATGATATGCGTATGCAGAACTCACTTCCTTATAAATAATGTCCCATGCTTGAAATGTTAACTAAAAATTCGAATTATATTAAGTTAATCTTCAAAATTTCGAAGAAACTTACTGTGCAACTGTATCAGATATTTTATTTAATATGATTTTTTTTCTTTTTTTTTTCTTTTTTTATCTAAGTTAAACACAGGGCGAATAAATTTTTTTAATAGATGAAAACTCGACAAATACAGTAAATAGTTCGTTTAGAATCTATTAGTTCGCAGTTATAGATCGAATTAGAGTCATGCACGGGTTGGGTTGTATACAACTTGAACCCGACAAAAAATATCGTATAACACGAAATCCGACATACGAACTGAAGTGAAAGAAAATTAATACATTTTTAATACATTTAGGGAAGTATAAATGCTAGTAACTTCATTTTCAATATCGAACATGCATTTGTTAACTTTAATAATATACGAGGTATATCCACAAAGTAAGTTCCGTTTCTATTTCTATCCGCAGCAGCGCTGCGATCGCCTTTTCGAGCATGCGCGGCAGTTACTCTGACTGAAGGAGAAGAAATTTACGCAATTTTCAGATCGCTGCTGCCCACGTGTTATTTGTAGTGCTTCTTTAGAATGTCAGCCTTAATTGAAAATGCCGCCGCTTGTGAAATCAGATCTGTGATTCGTTTTCTCAATACAAAGAAAGTTAAACCAAGTGAAATTTATCGGCAAATCTGCGAAGTTTACGGACAAAATGATATGAGTGATTCAATGGTTAGAAGACGGGTCAGACAGTTTAATGAAGGACGTGATCAAAGTGCACGATGAAGAACGAAGTGGCCGCCCGTCTTTGGTTACTGATGAACTGGTTTAGGCAATTGAAGAGAAGGTTAAGCAAAACCGTAAGTTTACAATTAGTGCTCTTGCTATGGAATTTCCGCAAATCTCACGATCACGTAACCACATGGTTGAAAACACAGGCGGCAACCTTCTATGAAGAAGGCATACAAAACCTTGTGACACGCTACGACAAGTGCCTACAAAATTTCGGAAGCTATGTAGAGAAGTAGTTTCACAGTTGTGGATTTTTGTACAATAAATATTTTTTTGTATCTGTACACGTTTTTTTATATAACCAAACGGAACTTTGTGGATATACCTGGTATATCAAATAATTGAGAATCCCTCTATATTTCCGAGAGCTAGAGCACGACCAGACAATTCGAAATCATAAATACTTTTATGTATGTTAGAAAGTAATAAAAATCAGCAATCATAACGAGCTTTTATAAAATGAAATTACAAGCTCTCCACTTCCTTCCTTCTGTATACTTTTAAAGGAGTAAAATAAACTGCATTGATTATCAATGAAAACCCCTTTGTACTTTTAAAATGACAGACAAAAATTTATTAATTTTAATTACTGTTTAACTGTTTAAAATTCGATTTACTGTTTCAAATATATAGAAACGCAGAAATATTTCTTGCTTAAAATGCACTCTAAAAAGGACATTTTCAAAACTGAGCAAAAAATACTCAAATCTGACTAAGTCGCATAGTCAAAATGACTCCGAATCAAAATTACTAAAGTTTGAAACATGCTGATTCTGAAAACTGATTTCTGAACTGATTTCTGAAAACATGCACACACTCAAGAGTAAAACATTATGTGCTCATATTTGAGTAATGTCTATGTTTCAAAAATGAGTATGAACTGACTTCTATGTGCTAATCTTTGAGTATTTCCATGTTTCAAAAATGCTTTTGAACTGATTCTAATCATTTTTGAGTATGTCCATGTTTCAAAAATGAGTATGAACTGACTTCTATGTGATGATTTTTGAGTATTTCCATGTTTCAAAAATGCTTTTGAACTGATTCTAATCATTTTTGAGTATGTCCATGTTTCTAATATGAGTATTAACTGACCTCTATGTGCTCAGTTTTGAGTATGTCCATGTTTCAATACTCTCAGTATTTCTGGTATTTCAAAACTGAAAGCATTGTGTCGTCATATTTGAAACAAAAAGTTTCATAACAAAATGAAAACATCGATTTACTCAGATTTGAAAGTTTTATTTTTCTCAGTGTGTTAATACACAAACTGGAAGAGAAAAAACCCCCTAATATTACAAGAATATTTACTATACAAAGAGACATTAAATTGAAACTTTTTTCAGTTACGTTATACGTAATGCAAATAACAAAAATAAGATATGAAAACATGAAATTTCAATGAATACGATGAAATACAGATTTAATCATGAAATGTGAAAATCGGGTCTTCAAAAGGAAGGTTCCACGTTTGAGATGTTAATTAAAAACTAAAAAGTAAATAAATAAATAAAGATAAATTTGAATATTAAGAGAAAACTTACAGTTCGCCTATGTTAAAAAGGTATTTTATTTGAATTAAATACTTCTTCTGATGAATTTTATGCAATGAAAAAAGCAGATTGAGAAATGATAAAAAATTCAACAATCACGACGAAAAACAAATTTAATTATGCGATGTGAAAGTTCTTTTTCCCATATCTTTGCACTTCGGAACAGAGTAAATTACGATGATTGTCAATTAAATTCATTTTGAATATTTTAAAATGAATGAATAGAATATTTTTTTATTTGAATTTTGTGTTTTCCATATACAAGAATGCTAGAATATTTTTAACTTCGAATGTTAATATAAAACTCAAAAGAAATAGAAACCTGAATATTTAAAGCAAAGTAGAGAGATACTTTATTTGAACGAACACTGATTTATTGTGAATGCAAAAAATATGAAAATTGAACAATCATGATGAAAGACGACTTTAGCTATTGTAATTCGAAATTCACTTTTGGTTCTTCTTTTACAGAATCCAACACACTACAGTGATTATAAGTTAAGTTCAATTTGAAACTTTAACAAGGAATGAAATTAATATTTTTTATTTGAGCTTCGTATGTCTAATATGAAGGAATGTCGGAATGGTTCTCAAATGAAATGTTAAATCAAAGCTGAAACAGAAAGGGAAACTTCAATATAATGAAGTTAAAATTAGAAAGATATTTTATATGAGCTACAACATTTTTCATTTGAGATATATGCTATACAAAGAAAAAAAAATATATTTACCGATACCGATGAAACAGAATTTTAATTACGGAATGCGAAATTAATTTTTTTATTGATGGAGTGCAGTAAACAACAAAGGATGTCTATTAAATTCGTTTTGAATATTTGAAAATGATTGAGATGAATTTTTATTATTTGAATTTTTTGTTTTCAATATGCGATAATGTAGGAATGTGTCTTGCTTCATTTGTAAATAAAACATTCAGACGAAATAGAAACTGTAACATTTGGAGATGAGAATTAGAGAATTATTTTTTTTCGAATTGAAACTTTTTTCAACTGAGTTGTACTGAAAGGAAAAAAAGATTAAAATTCAATTTAAATTTTAACACGTGGGAACGGAAGAATATTTCCTATTTCATATATTGATAAAGATTTCAAAAGAAATTGAAATTTTAATATTTTAAAGAAAGAATTAGAACAATATTTAACTCAAACTGAAACTTTTTTCATTTGAGTTGTACTCAATGATTAAAAAGAGATGATAATTTTAAACGATTAATCTGAAATTAATTATGGTAATTCGAAATTAATATTTTTTACTTGTACAACACCTGTATGAGAATACAAGAAACTGCAATGTTTATGAAATAAATTCAGTTTGACATTTGAAAAATATCTGACCATGAATATTTTTATTTGCATTTCCTATTTACAATATTGGGAAATGTCGATATGTGTTATTAATACAATACTGAAATAGAAATAGGCGCTCAAATATTTCAAGGAAATCCTTAAAGAAATATTTTATTGGAACTGAAACTTTTTTCCATTTGAGCTACAGTTAACAAAAGAAAAATAATTAAAAAATAAAAATTCAAACTAAAAACTGTAAAAATTACTCTCTTTCCATTTTCTTCTCGTCCATAAGTCTCGAACTAAAATGAATTACATTGATTATGAATGTGAATTATATAAAATGACTTTGAATCATATAAAATGAGTAAGATGAATCAGTTTATTTAAATTTCATGTTTCTTATATGTATGAATGCTCTTTTATTACTTATAGGAAATTTTTGCCATACAAGGTGACTTTTAATTAACCTACAACTGAGTAACTTAAATAACTTCTCAGAGCCTCCCTAGAGGGCGACACGAATGCGTGCAGTGATACAGGGCATAAAAAGAATTTTATTAGTGTCAGTTCCACGCAATTTTGAAAATGTCTCCGAAATTCAAATGTAGATCGTATTTTTATTGATAAAAATTGGTATTTATTTGGTGAAAATGCAACACTATTTCTACGGAAGTGGTCTTAAACATTCAGAAACGAGTTATCGCCTGTCAATACCCGAATTGTTATCGTGGTTGCATTGGCCACCTTATTCAACAGATATGAATCCATGTGATTTTTATCTTTGAGGTCATATGAAAGATTTGATTTACAAGAAGAAACCGACAGAGCTCATTAGCCTCAAAAGTTCCATAAATGACTCATTTAAAAACATGGTAAAGGAAATTCTCGATTTTTTTGAGAGCTTTGTGACTAAGTTGCACTGTTGTATCACCAATGAAGGTTCTCACTTTGAAAACCTTATCCATTAAATTCATTTTCCACGTTCTTTTCAATGAAAAAAATATCTGTAGTGCTATCTGAAACGACACAAGAGATATTTCAGTTAAAAGTTATAGGTTAATTAAAAGTTACCCTGTATATACCACGTTATGATACTATGATAAAACACACTTTTAATCATGGGATGAAACACATATTTTCTGAAAGAGAGGATGAAACATGATGGCATATATGGAGACAATGAATTTTTTTTTATTATATAAGTTTTAAAATGTACAAAACTTTTATTTATTTTTATTTTAACGAAGCTGTTCGTTTTTTGTTGGAAATATTTATTACTTTCGAATGATTTATATTTTCTGAATATTTGCATATTTCAAAATATATGCAATCTTTAATCGTTTCACTAAAAAAAAAACTACGCTGCTATTTTTCAGTAAGATGACATTTCCTTTATGGAAATTTCCATTTTTTAGCAATACAGCATTTACAATCTAGAAGATTTATCTTGCACATTTATTATGACATTTGGCAAAGTTACCTACCTGACACTCTGATCCTTAATAATAAGTTTAGAATTTAATATGATAATAATTTGACAAACTTTAAGGACAATTTCAAAAGTAAAAATGTAATGTTTAAAGAACTGTTTTAATTAACTGTTTCATTTACAGTTCATATAATCAAATATTCAATCTATTAAAAATAAATTTTTAATGTGTTACATACATTCTATAATTTAACAGCATTTGTATATGTGTATGATATCTTAAGCCACAATAACATATATAATCGTCTAAGAATAATAAAATACCTTAAGAATGTATATCATTTAAAAAGGCTGACGCCGTACTGGGTGCGCTACTCAGTAAAAAAAGAACTGTGAATTTCTAAGTAATTACGTGATTAACACCTGCGCTTAGTTTGCCTTCTTCCCAAAGAAACTTTAAGTGTTCAATTAATGTGTAAAGTTGAATTGCACAATTTTTTTTTCTGCTCTCGTTTATTATTTCTATTGGCAAGCCACCGCGGGCATACGGAATGCTCGTCTCTTGTGTAATTTAATCTATTTTATTTTTTAATTTAAATGTTTAATTTGATATTTATTTTTATATTAATATTACCCTGATTTAAACATGAATAACATCATAAGTTGATATTGAGACATTCAAGGAAGTTGGTGTATAGAGTACGCCGCGCCATCCGTCTTTTTATGTGACTACAAACGTTATTAATTACAACTAAATTACACTTTTTTTATCTAGTTGATATTAATTACTTTTATGCTACTAATGGACATTGCATAAACAAGGACATCATTAGAAGTTGTTATTTATGTTTTAAAATTCCTTGGTGCACACAGTAGGCCGCCCATGTTTTTATGCGACTACAAACCGTCCGTGTTATTAATTATAGTTAAATTAGTCATTTTTTTTTATCTAGTTGATATTTATTATTTTTATAGTACTAATGGACATTGCATAAACAAGGACATCATTAGAAGTTGTTATTTATGCTTTAAAATTCCTTGGCGCACACAATACGCCGCCCATGTTTTTATGCGACTACAAACCGTCCGTGTTATTAATTATAATTAATTAGCCCTTTTTTATCTAGTTGATATTTATTATTTTTATACTACTAATGGACATTGTATTAAACAAGGATATCATTAAAAGTTGTTATTTAGGCTTTAAAATGCATTGGCGCATACAGTGTTTTTATGCGACTACAAACCATCCGTGTTATTGATTATAATTAAATTAGTCTTTTTTTTCTATCGATTTGATATTCATTACTTTTATAGGACTACTTGACATAGTATTAAAAAAGGACATCATTAAAACTTGTTATTAATCTTTAAAATGTCATTCAGTATGGGCGCATTCAGTACTCCGCCAGTGTTTTTGTTACTACAAACCGTCCGTGTGTTTAAAGGTGGATGATGAAAATATGTTTAATATACAAATCTCTATTTCTTAAGTTTTCTGTAGAAATATGAAACATTTAGATAATTTCCACTTTGTATTTTATTTCAATGCAACTTGTCGCTATGATGATCTCGAAGCCACAGCGGTCGTCGGACGTATTAAACGCCCCGCCCACCGGAGTTCCTCTGGTAGGTGTCTTAAACTTATTGAATTAAGATTTTAAAAGTTTCTGGTGACATTTTCAGAGATTAGATCTGCTGCTACACTTCCGTTCCAGTGTTGACAGTATATAGGGACCTTCTATTCCACACGCGCGCCGCATTTTCCGTGAAGTAGTAGTTTCTGGTAGTAATACAAAATATTATAATCAAAACTGTTTATTATCTACGTAACAGAAAAAAACCCATATGCATTTAAAAAATTCAAAGACTTTGGGAATGTATTAAAATTTAAATTATAAAAAATACATTATTTTTAATTTCAAAAACCTGAAACACTGCGAAATAAAATATATGCATTCATTTCTGTTTATCTTTCTTTTAACAGTAATAACGCGCTTTTTTTTTTATGTTGATGATGGTTACTCTGTGAGCTTTTTTATGATAAATATTTTTAACGCTAATTGCACTTTCATTTGAGCATCATTTAAAATGCTCTTTTTTTTCTTTTTCTTTTTTCTTTAAATTTTTTTTATTCTTTAAAAAATATGTCACTTTTTTTCTTCGTGTTACTTCCATCAGGGAATCAAAGAGAAGAAAAAACAACGTTTTATCTTTAGAAAGGCATGATTTCTTTTACCATATTATATAATGGAACTTAATTAGGATTAAATTAAAAAAGACAAAATTTTTGAAAAAAAAAACATTTTTTTTTTTTTGGCTATGAAATACTACAAAATTAAATAAATTGATTAAAGCAAAACGCATTTCTACGATGACTACATCAGCAGATACGTATATCAATTTTTATGTTGTACTATCAGTCTTTCACGGCCCCTAACTAAAGTTTAAGTCCATTTATCTCAGAATGGATTTTTTGATAATTTGCCTTGTTTAAAAAGAAATATTTCAACTTTCTCGCAAGAACGAAATTTTGTACAATTTTTATATTATGTTTTTAATAAATTGTATTAACGATTTTTAACTTAATGTTTAAATTTTGAAAATAGATTATTCGAATTAAAATATAGATAAAATGCTTAAGTGATACAAAGAACAACACAAAAGGCTTATAAAAACCTTTTAATGATCGACATATGTTTCAGCGCTCCTACACGGTACCATTTTGAAGATATATAACGATAAACAAAAGTATTCTCGCAAATTTATGAAAATAAACTTGAAACCATAAATCACGAGATCTTATATGTAAAAAGACAGGTGCTTGAAATAGTCAACTGCAAAACTTAAAAATTAATATTTCCTTAGTGATTTTTTTTAAACTGAAAAGTACCTCGTACCAAATTTTATGTAATTCAAATGAGGCGTATTCATTGCAAATGTTCACGTTACGCATATACAGGGTGTCTCAAAAGGTCGTTTACAAACTTAACATGCAGATCTGTCATATCATAATGAACAAGATTTACATAGGAACTTGTGTTCGAAAATGCAAACTGCGACCGCTAGAAGGCGATGATCGCAGGTGTGGAGGGGAAGAAAGATAGTATGTCGAAAGAGTTATTAATATGACATTTATTAAAGAACATGGTTTAATTTACACAAGATGTTCAAAATTCATTCCATTCGCCGCAATGCATGCTTCATAACGTCGACGCATGAATTCACGGACCCGTTCAAAATGGGAAAATCCGGCTGTGCGACCCGTTGTTGCAAATACCAGCGTGCTAATGCAGCGCGTTGAGGATAATCGTCAACGCACAATGCCTGTACTCTTTGTAAGTGGTAGGGGTGGTTCGTGTCCTCATGCAGTATGCGCATAATGCTGGAACGACGTACACCCAAGACGCGTTCGCTTGCTCGGAGACTTGTTTGCGGGTTCCTGTCAAATGCCCGTAGCACGGTTTCCTGTACGACAGGCGTGCGTGTAGTACGTTCTTGACCGATGTAGCTACGTACTTGGAAAGCTCCTGCTTCACGCAATCTGCGGTACAATTGTCCAAAAAAAACATGACTTGGCTGACGTCTGCTTGGGAAGCGCTGAAGGCACATCCGTAGCGCGGCTTGGGCATTTCCATCCACGGCGCCATATACGTAATGCATATCGGCCAATTCTACGTTACTAAACCGATTCATCCTTCTCCTGCAACGTCTTCGCCTGAAATGATTGCGCTTTCCACTCTCCCGTAAGTCTGCGCTCATCGCCCCCTAGCGGTCGCAGTTTGCATTTTCGAACACATGTTCCTATGTAAATCTTGTTTATCATGATATAACAGACCAGCATGTTAAGTTTGTAAACGACCTTTTGAGACACCCTGTAGATTTCAATTGATTCACGGATAATAGATAGGAAATAAGGCTTTGATGGATAAATTATTTTACTGTTTTTAAAATCAATTTTTAAAGTCTCGGTTCTATATTGTCTTGCCAGTGCTGTAGTTCTTCTGTCATATTTGATATCTGCCATATGCTCTTTTAATCTTGTTTTGTAAGAAAATAGTATTGTATTGTAAGAAAATAGACCCAATAGAGCCATATCAACTACCAGGTGTTTATAAAATCCCGTTCACCAGAACGAATGGAACATTACAATATTATATAGGAATGACCACTAGAAAGTTTAAAACAACATTTAAAGAGCATATGGTAGATATAAAAAATATGACTGAAAAACTACAGCACTGGCAAGACTACATAGGACCGAGACTTTAAAAATTGATTTTAAAAATAGTAAAATAATTTATCCATCAAGGCTTTATTTCCCATCTATTATCCGTGAATCAATAGAAATCTGTATGCGTAACGTGAACATTTGCAATGAATCCGCCTCATTTGAATTACATAAAATTTGGCACTGGGTAATTTTCAGTTTTAAAAAATCAATAAGGAAAAATTAATTTTCACGTTTACAGTTGACTATTTCAAGCACCTGCCTTTTTACATATATGATCTCGTGATTTATGTTTTCAAGTTTATTTTCAAAATTTTTCGAGAATACTTTTGTTTATCGTTATATATCTTGAAAATGGCGCTGTATATGAGCGCTGAAACATATGTCGGTCGATAAAATGTTTAAATAAGCCTTTTGTGTTCCTCTTTGTATCACTTAAGCATTTTATCTATATTTTAATTATAATTAGTGATGATCTTATTATGTGATTATGTAACATTATTCAAACTAAAAATCACTCTTAAACAATTCTTCTTTTAATTTATAAATTTTTTAAGTAATATTTATATAAATCCTGAAGACAAATTAACAGGAAACCTTCTCTGCACACAATAGTGGGATGGGTTGATTATTGACGGCCAATTATCTACACATGGGATATAGGCCCTGGGGGAGTGCCCTTCGTGGGGGTCTTTTTAAGGGAACCTAAGCCGTATTTACGCATGGATAAATCCACGGCTCGAAGAAAACCACGAAAACTCCGAACGATTAGGCCGACGGGCGCGATTGGGATCGAACCCAGCACCTCCAGTCTACCAGCTTCGAGAGCAGAGCCTCGAAGCACACAATAGTGAAAAAGTAATGAAATCGGGCAAGTGATTCTTGAGTTATATGAAAAATTAAATAAGTTTAAAATTTAAAATTATATATATATTTTTTATTTCAAAGTTTTCAAAATAAAAATGCTACAGGAAAAGTAATTTTTGTATAAAGACACATTTCAGGAAAAAAAAATCATTACAAAATGCCTATAAATAAAAAAAAATGATCCCTCGGACACCCTTGAGAAATCTGAGCGTGTTTTAAGTAAAAGCCAAACAGGAATTAGGCTAAAAGAAGATATTTTTCCTTTAGAAAAAAATTTGTGCATTTTCCAGATTTTCCACATTTACCTTACTTTAACAAAAGTTCAAGTTTAAACTTACGCTAAAAATTCTTATACTTTATTTACATAAACACATAGTATATTTAATTCAATGCCATCTTTTTGTGCGTTATTTAAACACAGAATGAAATAATTAAATGTGTTTCTTATCTAAATTATAGAAAAAATAATGGCATGTATTAAAAAAAAGTTTAAACAATATTTAGGGAATCTATCTAATGTTAAATTATTAAATAGTATTTTTAACATGAAAAAATACTTGAAACACTGTAAAGAGAAATATTTATATTCCCTTTTTTTGATCAATTTCAACCATTATTTTAATACCAAATAATAAACTTTCTTTTCCTCTTGATGGTGTTAACACTATAAGCTTTCTCTACTATAAATTTTTTAAACGCTAATTGCATTTACATTTGAGAGTAATATTTTTTTTTTATTACTTTTTTATTCTGTAAAAAAAAACGCCAGTTTTTATTCTCTGTGTTACCTTCCTCTGGAAAATAAAAAATAAAATAACGTTTTATTTTGAAAAATCACGTTTTTTTTTCTTTTCATCATATCATAAAATATAATTTAATTAGACTTAAATTAATGTAAATTGTGCGTGTTTTAAAATAAATGTGAAAAGAAAAATAGAAAGAAGAGAGAATATATAGTTGCTGTAGAGAAATTTTTGTATTTTCATGATATTACACCAAATATTCCAATACACGTTTGTTCTGAAAAGGCCCGTATAAAAGTTTCAAACCGATAATTTTGTACATTTCAACTCAAATTTTGTGGCTCATTCCACTTTTTCACTCGTTTTTATTTCACAACTTTATTTCGTTCATGTTTTCAAAGATCAAATATGTAACCAAGTTTTTTTACTTAGTTCCGAAAGTACTAGAGTTATGAAATACTGTACAGCTGTACAGTGTTTTAATATTCTAATAACTTAATTATCAATTAATATATTAATTCTAATTAAATATGGATTATATGTTAAAATCACAGGCATGATGATTTATATCCAACAAAGACTTATTAGCTTAGTTGGTAAAGCTTGAGGTTTGTGAAATAATGTAAAAAAATCTCTCACTGTAATATAAAAAAAAAATAATGTGCATTAAAAAATAAATATTCTTTGAAAGTGTATTTAAATTTAAATTATAAAAAAATCTTTTCTAACAGTTTTTAAAATTAAAAAAGATGCCGGAAACACCATGGAAATAAATATCTTCTTTCATTCTTTATTTTACATTTTAAATTATTTTTTTCCTTTTTTACGTTTTTTAAAATATGCTAGTTTTTATTCTGCATGTTACTTTTTTCAAGAGAATTGAAGAAAAAATAAAAAAAAGAAAGTTTTATCTTTAAAAATGCTGGATTTTTCTTTTTTTTTGTGTCATAGTATATAATTAAATTTAATTAGTATTAAATTAAGAGAGTTTTTTTGTTCTTAAAATTAATGTCAAGTAGTAAAGCAGGAATAACAGAAGCAGTTGTTACGATTTTGAAATTTCCTTATATACTTAAATAAGTTGCTGCTATTTTAATTTATTGTATTGTCGAAAAACTTACAGACCACTTATTTATGTAGTAACCCTATATGTTGCATTTGCACTGCATGAGATGTTTCGATTTTTTTTTCTTCTTAAAATATCTAATTTAATACTACATTAAATATATATATATATAATTCATTTCATTAAGACATACATTCCTTCTTTTTATTTATTTAATTTTTAACGTCTTAAGGTATACGTAACTGGCACAAGAATTTATATGTTTTTGCTTTTTAAACATGAGTGTGCATCTACATGAGGTCATAAATTATTGTGCATAAAAACCTAAATTGATTCATACATTTCTGCTGTTTATTTTTTTTTTAAACGTCATGAGATGTACGTCGCTGACAGAAGGTTTCAATTGTTTTCTCTGCACTGAAAAAAATGGGTACTCAAAATTGAGTAAAAAGTACTCAATTTTGAATACGTCACATACTAAAAATAGCTCCGATCCAAATGTACTCAAAATTAAGAAACACATGTACTCATTTTTGATCCCATGGATGTATTCAATATGAATTGCGTACTCATTTTTGATCCCATGAATGTATTCAAATTTAGAAATTTTTATCTCGTTAAAATAAAATTTATAGGATAAAAAAAAGTTACATTGCAAGGACAACCTTATAAAGGGTACATACATTTCTGCTCATTTTTTTCATTCCTGCGTGAGTTTATTGTAATTAACCAACCCTTCCCATGAGAGTAATCGAACCCGCTATGTTCTGTGTACTAACCTGAAGACTCAGACCAACGCCCCATGAGTGTTCACGCCTCCTTCTCAAATGTTGTTAGTTATTTTATGATGCAAAAACTTCAGGTTTCATCTGTAGATGGATTTTTTCTGTTCCAATGTTTTTAATATTTTCTTTTCATAACTTTTAATATTTTGCTGCATGATTTGGTTCCTTATAACCTATAAATTTCAGTTTATTATGTATTATATGCGTAAAACATTGCATTAAGAATACTGATTGCTTCTTTTTGCAACAGTACCTACATTTTCTTTATTCGAACATATACTTTTTTAAAATAATTTGCCTGATTATCTATTTATCAATTCTAATAAAAACAACAATTATCTTAATCAGACGTGTTTATTACATGCTATTAAAATATTTTTTTAATGTCTTATTTTATAAAAAGTATGTAATTTTTTTTTATATTACATTAAATTATTATATTTCAGCTGTGCTGAGAGCTTTTGCGTGCGGTTCTGTTGAACTAAATAGTTTTAAAAAAATTATTTTTAGAGACAAATTTGGAATTAATGACCCTGGTATAGGTAGGTTTAAATCTGGACTTATTGATTTAATTTAAATTAAATTAGTTCAATTTATAAAAATATAAGCTAAAGAAATAAATTAAAAACGTTATAAAGTTAAAAACTTTATTTTTTATAAAAGTAAAAAAATATATATATATTCACTAATTTTATAAATTTAAGGAAAAAATTATAAACTTTGTAAAATTATAATTTATAAAATAATAAATTTTAGCGTAATTCATAAATTTGTAAGCCAAATCAGTTTAGTTTAATAGCAATTTGCATAGCTATAATTTGCAAAGATATTATGTTATGAAACTTTTAAATAACACAATATTGCCTCACGTTAAAAATGTTAAAATAAATTAAAAAAAAGTAGTGGAAAAAAAATCATAATTTTTGAAGTACCATCAAGAAAAAAAAAGTAGATGTGTGAAATGCGAGAAAAAAAAAGAAAAAGAGTAGTAAATGTGTTGTAGTGGATCCACTTTGATGAAAATCCCGAACAACCAGATCCACTTTGATGAAAATCCCGAACAACCAGATCCACTTTTCATTTCTCGTATTCTTCGTTTTTCCTTCAAATAATAAACTTTTAGCCTCCGAAATTTCGTCATTACACATTCTGAAATATACAAGTATGTTGGGTTTAATCATATGTTCATTTTTGATCCAAAAATACTCATTTCGAAATGAGTACATGAACTTACTCATTTTTGAAAATACATATGTTCATTTTTGATCCAAAAATACTCATTTCGGTATGAGTACATGAACTTACTCATTTTTGAGAATGCACATGTTCATTTTTGATCCAAAAATACTCATTTCGATATGAGTACATGAACTTACTCATTTTTGAGAATGCACATGTTCCTTTTTGATCCAAAAATACTCATCTCGAAATGAGTACATGGACTTACTCATTTTTCAGTATTTCATTATTTCCAGTGTGCTAATACATGAGTGTGTATCTACATGCACGCAAAAAATATTGTGCGTGAGATTAAACCAAAATTGATTCAATCATTGTTTTGCTTTTTATTAGTTATTTTTAACGCTACAAGGCATATATCCTGACAGAAAGATTTATATGTTTTCTCTTCTGAAACATGAGTGTGTATCTAGATGTACGCAAAAATTATTGTGCATAAGTTTAAACCGAAATTGATTCACACACTTTTTGATTTTTATTAGTTATTTTTAACGTTATGAGATATACGTCACTGACAATGATTTAAATGTTTTCTTCTCTTCTGAAACATGAGTATGTACTATTTACATGTACGAAAAAATTATTGTGTGTAATATTAAACAAAATTCATTCATACATTTCTGTTTTTAACGACATGACGTATATGTCACTGACAGAAGGATTCAAATTTTCCTGCTTTTAAAACATGAGTGCCTATATACATACATGCAAGAATTATTGTGGGTAGTGATAAACGGAAATCGATTCATATATTTTTTCTTTTAATTTATTTTTACATCATGACATATACATCACTAACAGAAGGGTTTAAACGTGTCTGCCTGTGTATACTCACATATGCAAAAAGACTGAAAATCATACTTCAATTTAATACTCATATTCAAAATTTTATACCTAATATAAATTATCAAAATTCGATTATAGCATCGAATTTAATTTTTTTCATAATTAAAAACAACTTGTTAAACTTTGTGTGATAGAGTCCAAGTAATCAAATATGACAACAAGAAAACTTTTGCGTAAAAGACATTTTATCCTTTGATATCATTTGATCCAAAGAATTATAGAAAAAGAAAAAAAGAAACTACAGCACGAGAAACTGTAACACAGTATAAAATTTATGACTTTCACAATTTAAATAAGATTTATTTTTCCGCTACAAGAAAACCACTTTTTTGAATTATTTTATTTAAATCTTTTTAAAAGAATTAAAAAAAAATCTATAAAAACAAAAATAAATATCTTGTCTTTTTTCTATTGATTGTGCGACATATTTTCAGTGAAAGAAAAAAGTGTTTGTTCCGCAGGCTAATTGCACTTTCATCTTAGTTCTTTCTCTTTAGTAAATCTTTCTGCTGTATTTTATTTCAAATAGACGAAAAGTTAGAAACGCTTTTAGTCTCATCTACGGTTTCTTCTCGTCTTTATTTCAGAATTATATTTTCAACGTTAGACAGTTTTTAACTTCATTTCATTTTTCTCGTCAAAAATAATTTATTTTTAAATTATTCCTAATTTATTTTTCGTAAGTTATTCTAATGCTTTAACAAAAGCCGTATGGCATAAGACTCAGCATCTATTTATAATGTTTATTCAGAAAAGGTTCTACATTTCAAAAGAAAAATGTAAATTTTTTCATAGATTTATATGTTAACGTGAATGTAGTTAATGTTAAAAGGTGTTGTGTCTCAAATTATCAGAAATTTAAGTTAAATATCATGAAAAAATATAATTATTTGAAAGTATAATTTATCTAGATTTCTTATGATTGTTTAATTTGATATTCCGAGAAGTAATGCAATGATGTCTTAAAAAGAAATATATTGATAAAATTTGCATCAAATATATAAAAGTTAGAAAGGTGAATTTACACTAATTTTTACATGAACAATTAAATGGCAGTGACCGAACACTTTCGATTTCAGACGTTTTGTCGAATATTTACTTAAATTCGTGACGAATGCCCTTGAACTTTGAGGATGTCAAAAACAAGTTTGACTTCATCTTTTTCAGTGAAGATTTAGTCCCGAGGACAATTATGGAGGTAATAATAAATTTAATAAAAAAATAATATTTGCGTTCCCCAAGAAACAGAAAATGCTTAAAATGGTTCGTCTCTGTAGCAAATATGTATGTAAGTCGTGTTCAACGTTTTTGTGCATAAATGTCAGAATAGCACGCATCTTTTTGAAGATGTTAACATTTCTGTGAAAAATTCAAATGTTTCTTGTTTATAGCATGCAGAATTTTTAATCGAATTTAACACCGCTTTCCGAAAACTTGACAAAGAACAGTAGAAATTATATAATGCAATTAAAAGATGAATACATTGAATATTTAGTGAGATATGGATATTTGTATGGAATAAATTTTAACTGCGCATGCGCGAACTATACCAAAGATTTTTTTCATGATTTGGTAGTCAATTCTATTGAGTAATTTATATAAAATGTCCATTCAAATATAACTAAAATTCAGAAAGATAGAAGCGATATAGTGAGTTGCTTTCTAAAATTAGCTTATAAGGCTTTCTAAAATTAGGATTATAAGGGATTTTCCCCGAATTTTTTAATCAGTTCACTCTATTGACGGTATCTTTCTTAGTTTTAACGATAATTGACTGGTCTTATTATATGAGTTGCTCTATAGAATTGACTACCAAATCATGATAAAAAGAAAACTTTTCTGTACTTCGCGCATGCTCCGTTAAAATTTATCTCATACAAATACCCATACATCATTGAATATTCAATATATTAATCTTTTAATTGCAGTATACTATTTCTATTGTTCTTTGTCTAGTTTTCGGAAAGTGGTGTTGAATTCGGTTGAAAACTCTGTAGGCTATAAGCCAAAAACATTTGAATTTTTCACAGAAACGTTAACAATTTCAGAAATATACGTGCTATGCTTACACAAATGCACATAAATGTTGAACAGGACCTACACAGTCATTTGCTACAGTGACAAACCATTTTGAGCATTTTCTCTTACTTGGGTGATAGCAAACATTATTTTATTATTAAAATTATTATTGTCTCTGCCTAATTGTACTCACGACTAAATCTTCACTGGAAATTGTGAAGTCAAGCATGTTCTTTACATTTTTTAATTTCGAGGACAATACGTAAAGAATTTCAGTAGTTATTCAATAAAACGTCTAAAATCGCAAAACTCCAGTCATTGCTCCTTATTTTTGAACATCAGTGCAGATGTCTAATTCCTGTATAGGACTTTAATAGTAGTCAAATAATGCTCTGTTATATTGTTTACATTATATTACAAATATTTACAGCTTAAAAGGAGACTAAGTACTTTAAAACATTTTTAAAAAATTAAAATGTCCTCGTTGTTTATATTTATATAGCACATTTCCTAATAAATATATCACTATATATATATTTTTTTTACAAAAGATAGCAAAGATTATAAAGATTATTTTGGCATAAATCAAAATTTATTCTATATAAAAATATTTTAAAAATATTATTTAAATGATAAATTGTTTCTGGATGAAAATAATACTAATGCTCACTTAGGTATGCATTTCAAGAAACTTATCATTTTACTCTCCTAGAAATCTCCCAAAAATACCCCAAACAGAATACATGGTGAATTAATTAATTTATATATTTCTAAAATTTATATGAAATTCAATTATTTCAAAATGACAAATTTTCTCAGACATATTTAGATATTCATAAAAATATTTTTCATAACATGTCATATTTGCTTAACAGATTATAACGTAGTGTAAAATTTATAACTTCAATTTTCTTAAAATGTACCTATATGTGATTAAAAAAAAAACATTTTAAGAAAACTGAAAAACACTTCAACACAATTTTTTTGTATATGTAGCAGTTTACATTTCCAAATTTAAGAGTTTAAATAAGTCAAAGGAAGCATATATTATATTTTTAGAAACAGCCGAATTAGCTATATTTTTAAACATAGTAATTGGAAAGTCCATTTTTGAAGGTTATTAACGACTCTTTAAGTCCAATACTACAGAAACATTGCCATTTTTGCGTTAAAAAATGTCATTTAAGAACAAACATATAATTTTTGCATTAATTTTATGTAGTATAAAGAAGCCCCAGAAAATATTGGTTTCAGGATGAGATAAAAGAATATGTATTTTAGATGCTTTCACAGTGTGGTATTTAGTCCCAAAACCTGGCCAAAATTATTTTATACTTCTAAAAGCTACACATCTACGTTTTTATTAGCTCACAGGCTATAAAAGCCTGAGAGCTAATGTGCCCGCCGGTTCTGTATGTATGTACGCATGTATGTACGTACGTATATATGTATGTATGTACGTTATGTATGTACGTAACGCGATAACTTTTGATAGAAATAACCGTTTTGCTTCAAATTTTATTTATAGGTCCATTGTGATAAGGCTTCTCTTATTAGTTTTGGGGGTTCATTGGTTAAGTATAAAGGGGGGGGGACGTGGGGCTAACTCCCCCTTAATTTAGATAAATGAGTTTTTCATGCAGAATTATCCGAGTTTCTTCCAATTTTGTATATATATATTCATTGTAATAAAGCACTTCTCTGGTTCGTTTTGGGGGTTCATTGGTTAAATATAAAGGGGGGAATGGGGGAATGATCCCCCTTAATATACAGTCGATTTCCTTATTTTTCGAAAGTCAAGAGTATAATATACAATCATTGTAAAAAGCCCGAGATCTCAATGTCCTCAGTTTAAATGAGCAGTTTTCTCTTTTATTTGAATTGTAGAGTGAAAACGGTAAAATAAAGTCTTATTTATAAATGAAAGCATTTATTCATCAGTTTCATCCCTATTACTGTCTTTAAGTGTATTAACATTTGTAATATCACTTTCTGATAACAGATGTAAAACTTCAGAAGATAAGGGCTTTCTTTTCTAGTTTGTGTTGCATTTCATGCCAGTTATTATTGGCTCAGAAGTTATAAAAGAAGCCTATTCAGGACATCAATGTACAGGCCACTCGCGAAAACTTTCTTCTGTAGTTTAATTTAAATGACCTAATATGTTTATTGCGAGCTTCTGCAGCCTCTTCAGATAATTGGCCTATTGGCAGAAGAGCTTTTTTTATAAAGTCTGCTCCAAGACGAAGTACCTTGTGCATTTTAGGGAACATGGGATAAAAACCATATAGCGACACATACAGTTCACCCGTCTCTTAGCAATATTTTTCAAATTCTTCTGTATTAATTTTGTATTAGTATTATTTTCTCCAAATATTGTCCTTGTTTTTATGAGAAGCTAACCATTTTTGTTTAAACTGATTTTTAATAACGGAGAGCTTTTGCTTCATCCCAGCTATCATTGGATCACCTTCAGGATAATTTCTCAATAATTCTTGCTGCATAAATTGATGATTTCCATCAAATGTTAACTCATTTGAGCATTGCATGATGGTATACAACTCATTTCGAGTCATAGATCTCAATTCAGAAGGCTCTGTTACCAAAATAAATAAAAAAATAAATAGCAGTAATTTATATAAAAAATTGTAGCAATCAACAAAAAAATTCGTTAAAAATAGGGGGGCGGTTTCGGGCGGCTGATTTTTTTATAATGATCTTGTATACTAAGTACTGAATATTACACAATAGTTTTCATCGCTTAAATATGTTTAAAAATATAACAAAATCCTTTCTAAATATTATAAATAATTATTTATGCCACTATTAACTATACCTAAGTTGCCGACCGTATAGACAAAAAATCTGCAGGATATTCATTAGGTAAATTTAGTGTGTATAAAGTACATACCCAGTTCAGAATAATCCATCACAACAACAACCACTAAATTGTTTAGACAATAAACTACAAGAGATTTTAAAACACTAAAATCTGAGCGCATCGTAAAATCACAGGACCACTGGAAGCGAACGGCAAATTTGGACTGATCGCGTGGCGTGCAGCGTTGTGCTAGCGCATTGCACGTTTCGCCTTTGGATGCAGTAACTATTAAGCTTTTTGAGGAATAATATACAGGTTAAGAAACCGATTTTTAAAAAAAATCATTTTTGGCCATGTTTTGGGACTAAATACCACACTGTGGCTCGTCCAGAATATTCCCAGTATGTCATTATCTCTTTTATTAAACACACAGGTATTATATTTAACTGTTTCGTTTTATTTACTTCTGTACTTTTTTTAAACCAAGATGTTCGGAGGTTACCTTCTTACACTGTTAAAATCCTGCAACAACCTATCCAGTCATTCGACGGGTTTAATGTTAACGGTTACTTGGTCACATTATGAAGTGTATTTGATCATATTATTGATCATATTATGTCCAAAATAGAATTGAATTACGTTTATGTAACCGATTTATATAAAAACGGTCAAATAACTGGACAGTTTGCAGCAAATTGTTAACAGTGCAATAAGACACTCTGTGTACTTTTAAAATTAAAGTATTATTTCGTAAATATGTGATTATTTTCAGGTATAACTTAGATATTCTTAGATATTCAGTGCGACTCTTGTTAGTATTTAAAACATTCATATACAGAAAAAGAATGAACTTTGTCTTTCTAATTACTGCACATTTCTGAGAATTATTGCATTGGTTTTCGAGTGTTCTTTAAGGATCAATGTAAAGCATCACAAATTGAATAAAATTCCAAATTTTAAATATTTCTTTCCAAAATAACAACGAGAAAACCTTTAAAATGTATGACAAAGCCTTGGATGGAAAAAAAATCCTTACATAAAAAGCATTTTATCTTTTTATATCATTTAATCCAATATTATTAAAAAAAAGTAACACGAGACTAGAGCACCAGAAAAAAAATATCTTATAAAACGTATAAAAATTACGACTTTCATGATTTAAATAGGATTTCCTTTTTCTCTGCGCGAAAACGCTTTATATATTTTTTTTCATTTAAATCTTTTGAAAAGTAATTAAAAAAAAATCTAAAAAGAGAGAACCATTTCAAAATCTTTACTTTTTCTTATTGATTATATTAGATACTTTTAGTAAAGAAAAAAGTATTTGTTACGGAGGCTAATTTCACTTTCATCTCAAACTGTCTTTTTGTGGAAAACATTCGTTGTATTTTATTTCAAATATACGACAAACTAGAAACTCTTTCAGTCTCATCTGCGGTTTCTTCTCGTCTTCATTTCGTCAGACTTTTTTTTTAATTTTTCACTTCTCTTTTTTTTTCAAAGATTTTAAAATTAAAGTATTATTTTGTAAATATGTGATTATTTTCAGGTATATCTTAGATATTCTTAGATATTCAGTGCGACTCTTGTTGGTATTTAAAAAAATCATATACAGAAAAAGATTTAACTTTGTATTTCTAATTACTGCACATTTCTGAGAATTATTGCATTGGTTTTCGAGTGTTCTTTAAGGATTAATGTAAAGCATCACAAATTGAATAAAATTTCAAATTTTAAATATTTCTTTCCAAAATAACAACGAAAAAACCTTTAAGACTTGTGTAACAGAGCCTTGAATGGAAAAAAATATATATATAAAAAATTCTTACACAAAAAGTATTTTACCTTTTTATATCATTTAATCCAATATTATTAAAAAAAAGTAACACGAGACTTGAGCACCAGAAAAAAATCTTATAAATCGTATAAAAATTACGACTTTCACCATTTAAATAGGATTTACTTTTTCTCTGCACGAAAAGCTTTTTATTTTTTTATTTTCATTTAAATCTTTTGAAAAGTAATTTTAACAAAATCTACAAAGAGAGAACCATTTCAAAATCTTTACTTTTTCTTACTGATTATATTACTTACTTTCAGTAAAAAAAGAAAAAAAATATTTGTTACGGAGGCTAATTTCACTTTCATCTCAAACTGTCTTTTTGTGGAAAATATTCGTTGTATTTTATTTCAAATATGCGACAAGCTAGAAACTCTTTCAGTCTCATCTGCGGTTTCTTCTCGTCTCCATTTCGTCAGACTTTTTTTTCATTTTTCACTTTCCTTTTCTCTTCAAAGATAATTTCTTTTCAAATTATTCGGAATTTCGTTTTTCGTAACTTATTCAAATGCCAAAATGCAAAGTAGAATGGTATAAGACTCTGCATGTAATTATATTGTTTATTCTAAGAAAGTTCTACATCTCAAAATACAAAATGTTAATTTTTAGGTAGATTTATATGTCAACGTAAATGCAGATAAAGAAAAATTAGGCTATGTCTGAAAAACTCGTAAATTCTCAAAAAAAGCCAAATATCATTAAATATCAAAATTATTTGAAATTAATAAATTTGGATTTTTTATGATTGTTCTAACTGGTATTCTAGAATTAATGCAATGGTTTGATATAGAATAAATTGCTACAACTATATCAAAGCAAGAAAAACATATTCAGTACAGAAATTAGGGGAAATTTTATCATATATATATATAAACAATAATAGAGAATGCCTAAATTCTATTTTGAGAAATCAATGGTAGTCAATAATGCAACTGTGTTTTATTTATCCTTTATATTAGAGATATTTAAGGTTTTAATCCAATACATCAGGAACGTTATGATTGTTTTTAAAGACAAATATTTTAAAAACGATATATTTTTGTCATTAATTATATTGCTAATTTATTTCTAAAAAATGGAGTTTTATCATGAAAACATGTTTTTATCGATATATATATATATATATATTATACATTCACATAAAGCTAGTCACATTCCTGCATATTTATTAAATATAATTTATATTCAGACGCTCATATTCTGCTTTTTTCGAACACATAATAATAAAAATATTACTACCGTGCGTACTGTCTTTTGACATTATATTTACATAATCGTTTTCATTATCAATCGGAACACCATAAGATTCATTCCCGATAATAAACAGACTATAAGTGGTCCAATTTTGTATTACGTGTTCTACACGTTTGAATAATTATTTTCTGTAATATATAAACAAAACTATATAACGCTTTTTATCGTACTCTTGCTGTTTTTGTTTTTTTGAGCAACACGTAGTAGTGACCGTTATGCCCATCTCCCTCATACAATAAATTAACTATTTTACCCCCAGCATTTACTCCCAACATTGTGACATTACCATCATGTGAATTTATAATATTCACAAAAATTATGTTGACGTACGAATGAATAATTATTTTCTGTGCTGTATAAGCAAAATGACAAAGCTCTGAACATACAATTTCCATCAGCACCGACATTGCGAACGTTAAATGACTCTAAATTCATATTTAAAATAACAGTAAAATGGAAACCTAAGTATTTATACAAATAAATAAAATAAATACCTTAAAAACTGTCCACAGTTGTATTAATTACCTACCAAAATCATCGAAGGCCTACCGCAACGTGCGAAAGTAACTCTAGATGAATGAACGCTCGTAGACAGGAAAAAGCCCTCACCTCATTGGCTGAAACATTCTGGAATCCATATCTGTCTCTGGACAGTAAGAGCCTCTAGCTGATTGGCTGCATGCTCGCGCACGCGTATAGAACCCACTTTTGCATGGAAAACAGAATTCACCTTTATCTTTAAATATATGGATAATAAATAATGCCTAAAATCTATTGTGAGAAATCAACAGTAGTCAATAATGCAACTGTATTTTATTTATCCTTTATACGAGATATATTTAAAATTTTAATTCAATTCAGCTGGAACGTTATGATTATTTTTAAAGACAAATATATTAAAAATAATATATTTTTTTCATTAATTATATCGCTAATATATTTCTAAAAAATGAAGTTTTATCGTGTAAATATTTTTTTTATCGATATGTATAACTTAGGGTTTTTAGAAAGTCGATGCAAATCATGTTGTCCCTTTAAAAACATGCATATATATGAAAAGTTCAAAAATTATATTTCGAATTAACACACATTTTCACCGGTTTAAACCGGTGAAAATTCATTATTTTTCACATTGTCTTTAATTTTTAATAAAGCTTCAAAAGTCGAATAATTTTTTTTCCAGTATAATAACAGAAAAAATTCTTCATGAATTTTATCACAGAGTCTAATATAGAAATAATAATAATAATAATAATGGTTACATAAAAGGAATTTTTATCTTTTAATTATCATTAATGAAGTAATTTTATGTAAATATGTTTTTGTCGATATGTATAACTTAAGGATTTTTTGAAAGCTGATGAATATCATGCTGCCCTTTTAAAAACTTGCATGTATATAAAAAGATAGAAAATTATATTTTTAATTAATGCACATTTTCACAGGTTTAGTGCATATATTTTCACATTGTATTTAAGATGTAATAAAGCATCAAAAGTCAAATACAATATAATTTTATATGTTTTTTCCAGTATAATAATAGAAAGAACTCCTCGAGAATTTCATGACGGAGTTTTTAATAAAATAATATAATCTATATATTTAAAGCGAAAAGCGCATTCTGTCAAATTTCTCATTCTCTTTTCCACACGAAAATCGTCTCATTGCGCATGCTTCAACTTTTTGGTTAAGGCTTCTCACTTCAGAAACGGGAAGCGTGTTTATCCCTCACCTGTTTAGCCAAGGGGGATTGAAAAGGGTTGATTGAAAACGGATGGCGTAATATGATCATTGCGTTGAAAGTATTTTTTTTTTTTTTTAAGAACTCATGTGTTCACTACTAAATATGCATATTTTTTCGCAACATTTTACAGAGAGCTTGGATACAGTTACATTTATAACCTATTGAAATTTCAAAGAGTTCGGTAGATGAGAACTATTTTTTTATTGCTATGTTAAAGGAGCCGACGCGAAATCAAACAAACAGACAAAAAAGCGAGAAAGTAGACATTTCTTTTACAACTAGATAACAATATTTCTTCACGAAATTTTGACACCGGCTGTAAAATCGTTTTATTTATAACCAATAATGATTTCAAAGATTTTGGACAAAAAGAACAAGAAAATGAGGGCTTTTATCACTAAACATCAATATTTTATTCGCGAATTTTTCACTTTAAAATATAATTTCATACAAAATCGGGTAAAAATATAAAATAATAAAAACTTGTTTTTTTTTAATTTATTATCACGGGCCAGGCGCGTCAGCTAGTAATAACAATAACAGTTACATAAAATGAATTGTTATTTTTTAAAATTCTTAAAAATTAAGAATTATTTTTTAAACATGTTTTTTCGATATGTATAACTGAAGATTTCTTGAAAGGAAATGAAAATCATGTCGTCATTTAAAAAAAAACGTGCATATATATATAAAAAAAAAGATTGAAAATTACATTTATAATTAATGCACATTTTCACAGGTTTATTTCATGTTTTCCCACTGTCTTTAAGTTCTTAAAGCGTCAAGAGTCTAATAATTTTTTTCAGAATAATAACAGAAAGAACCCCTCCAGAATTATGTGACAGAGTCTTAAAAAACAAATAATGAAAATAAGCGTTTACGTAAAAGTTATTTTTGTACTTTATTATAATTTGACTTTTTGTACTTTATTATACAATGAGTTTTCATATAAAAAATCCACTAAGTTAGAGCACTAGAGAAAAGATGTGACGTAAAATGTAGTATGAAATTTACGCCTTTTAAATTTAAATAAGATTTAGTTTTTCACTACAAGGAAAATCTCTTTTTAATTTTTTTTACTACTGTTTTTTTCTTTAAAAAAAAAGAGAATGCTAAAAAAATCTTCAAAAAATTTCTCTTTTCTTATTGATTTTGTAATATACTTTTGGAAGAAAAACTATTTGTTTCGCAGGCTAATTGTACTTCCATCTTAGTTTTTCCTCAGACTATCTTTTTGGAAAAAAATTATGTTTTATTTATTTTTTTAAATAAAATAAAATAAACTATAGAAACGCTTTCAGTTTCATCTGCTATTTCCTTTTGTCTTTTTTTTTTTTCGGAATTATATTTTCGACTATTTTGCACCTTAATTTTCACGTCCCTAATAATTAATAAATAATTTTGTTTTAATAATTGCGATTTTTTTATGTTGTTCTGATTCTTAAGAAAACCGCAATAATATAAGGGTTTCATACATATATTTTCCTGAGTCTCAGAAAACTTTATATTTGAAATGGAAAAATGTTAATTTTTAGGTTGATTTATAAGGTTAATAAGAATGCAGTTAATGTTAATATGTAGTTATGTTATATTATATATTTAAATTTTAAATACCATCAACAATACATGCTCAATATACAGGGTGTTTCACAAAAGACACCTAACTTTAAAAAGCAATAGCCCCGAAACGGTGATAGATAGAAACATGAAACCAGTGGTATGTTTATTAAAAAAATCGTAAAAATCTTATACATAAATCTCAAAATTTAGTTAAAAATAGCGCCGATAGATGACGCTGAGCGCGTTAAGAATCCTTCTAAAGAGAGTTCAGAAGCATAGAAAGACTAGCCGTCGAAGATTTCGCCACTGACATCTGACCGCTATTAGCGTATAGTGAAACTAATTCCGAAAGTGATGTGATGTATACCGTGGAGGAACGTGTGTTTATTGTGTTTGAGTACCACCGATTAATTCAGAGTCCTACTGCCACAAGGATAAGTTTTCAAACGCGATTCCAGTGACACACTGCAGAGAGTCACTGACAATTTCATTCAGAGTTTGCAACATCTCTGTTGTGTAAAAGGTGCACATATTGAATCACTTTTAATGTGATACGCCTATTTATCGCAGCGCCATCTATAGGTGCTATTTTCAACTAAATTTTGAGATTTATGTATAAGATTCTTACGATTTTTTTAATAAACATACCACTGGTTTCATGTTTCTGTCTATCACCGTTTCCGGGTTATTGATTTTTAAAGTTAGGGGTCCTTTGTGAAACACCCTGTATATATATATATTTTAATTTAACGTTATCTAGATTATTTTATGTTTGATTGAATCTTTATTTGGAGAATTAACGCAATGCTTTATGGAAAAGAAAGAGTATTAGTCAATTTGCATTAAGTGTATAAAAGTTAGAATTTAAATGCAGTTATTTAGTTCAAAGCAATTATCAGTGAAGACATAATTATCACAATTATTATTATTGAAGAAGCATTAAATAATTTATTCACTTGAGACTTAAAAATGTATATGTATAAAAAAGTTATTTGAACGCCCTTGTAGAAAATCAACACTATTCCGATATTGCACCATTATTTTAGTCATTAGCCATTAACTAGAAAATGTTACATTTTGAATCTAATATTAAAATTGGTAAAAATTGCCATTTCGATCTACATTCTTCTCTCAAGTGAAGCATAGTTTGGTCTTGTATGTGCTCAGATATATTATAGTGTATCAAGAGAATTTTTGTTTTTCGAATGATTTTATACCAAAGCATGTAACTGGCACTTTCTCACCCTTATTGTTGAGCATAAAATGTTACTTATAAGGATATCTGTCCCTCTATATTCTATAATCATACAGACTTCTTTCCTCATTTTTAGATGACATAAAGAGAGATTGGAACGCCCATGTAGAAAATCAACATTATTCCAATATTGCACCATTATTTTAGTCATTAGTCATATACTAAAAAATGTTACATTTTAAATCTAATATTAAAATTGGTAATAATTGACATTCCAATCTAAATGCTTCTCTTAAGTGAGACATATTTTGGTCTTGTATGTGCTCATATATATTATAGTGTATCAAAAGAATTTTCCTTTTTTGAAAGTTTTTATACCAAAAAATGTACTTGGCACATTCTCACCCCTAATGTTGAAAATAATTTTTTCTTACTTATGATGATATATGTCCCTTTATGTTCTATAATCATACAGACTTCTTTCTTCATTTTTAGGTCACATAAAGAGATATTTGAACGCTCGTGTAGAAAATCAACATTATTCCAATATCGCACCATTATTTTAGTCATTAGCCATATACTAGAAAATGTTACATTTTAAATCTAATATTAAAATTGCTAAAAATTGCCATTCCGATCTATATGCTTCTCTTAAGTGAGACATATTTTAGTCTTATATGTGCTCATATATATTATAGAGTATCAACAGAATTTTCATTTTTTGAACGCATTTAATACAAAAGCATGCAGTAGTCACTTTCTCACCCTTATTGTTGAACATAAAATGTTACTTACGAGAATATATGTCCCTCTATATTCAATAATCATACAGACTTCTTTCTTCATTTTTAGGTCACATAAAGAGATATTTGAACGACCTTGCAGAAAATCAACATTATTCCAATATTGCACCATTATTTTAGTTATTAGTCATATACTAGAAAATATTATATTTTAAATCTAATATTAAAATTGGTAAAAATTACCATTTCGATCTACATGCTTCTCTCAAGTGAGACATATTTTGGTCGTTTATGTACTCATATATATTATAGTGTATCAAGAGAATTTTCGTGTTTTTGAATGCTTTTATACCAAAGCCTGTAGCTGGCACTTTTTCACCCTTATTGTTGAACATAAAATGTTACTTGCGAGGATATATGTCCCTCTATGTTCTATAATCATACAGACTTCTTTCTTCATTTTTAGGCCCCTAAAGAGAAATAGAAATGTTGAGATTTTATGTATCTTAAGGCATTATTTTAGACTGGGCCTTAAAACCAATAAAGCTGTCCTCAAAATTCGTGCAGTTGGAGGCCAGAACATGAGTAACGTCCGGACAGTTCAAAACAAAGACACACGTTCCTCTCACTGACACGCCCGTGTTAATACGTTCACCAAGCTGCAGGTTTCACTTTACAACAAAGGTTATTTAAACAAGTGGGTAAGTGTGATCGAAGATCGCTCAAATAGTGTCGTTTAATATTCCTTTCAAAACACTTTATCCTTTCTTTAACAAATCCAAATAAATTTCATTTAGCAACCAAAAACAACAACAACAAAAAAAACCCCTCATGTTTTTGTGTTTTTTATAAAGTAAAAATTTACCGGTCTATTTTTCGTTTTTTCGAGTATCCAAACCAGCCCGATGTCGGGCGAAGCCGGCTATTATATTCTGTAATAATAATATCTGTCACGTGGACTAAATGCGATATAAAAAATAATTTGAAAATTAAACATATTGTACACCTTTAAAATGTTAAAATATGCGAATATTTCCATAATCGCATTTTTATCATGATTCAATATGTTTCTCAAACTCATATATTTACTATTCTCTATTACTCATATTGTTACTCTCTTTGTATTATTCTCAAATATCTGAAAAATTCGTTAGACTTCCAATAGGACGTCAGATTTTCTTTTTAATTCTCTAATGACGTGATATTAATCTGCTTTGTGTACATACACATACTCATACTCCTTGTATTATTGAGAAATCTTTGAAATTTCAGTTTTATTACTACTATGACGTCAATCATTTTTATTTCATATTAATCTTTTTTTCAACTGGTGAAACTTTTTATTTTATTTTCATTTTTTACGTGGAAATCGTCTGATAGAAAATTAAGTATTGTAGAAAGAATTTCATCGTGGATTTTTAATTTTTGGCATCTGCTATAACGAAAAATGTTTAAATTTAATAGGAAAAGTCTGTTAGAATTTTGGTTTTTGATCTCTATTTATTAAAGTAATACGAATTCTTCAAATTTTAATATTTTGACCTCTTTATAGCTGGTATTCAGCTATATACATAAAGTTTCAACTCTGTAAGTTACATAGTTTCTGAGAATAGCTCTGTGACAGACAGACAACGGAGAGGGAGTAATAGGGTTTCGTGAGATGAACGAAACCCTAATAAATTAATGTAATTCTACGGATATAATGCAGTTTTAATACATCGCGTAATGATTAATACTCTCAAGGATAAAACTCAATAACATATAATTAAGTTTTTTATATAATGTTGGAATAACCATATTCTTTTAGCATTTCCAATAAAATACAAAGCAAACGTTACATTTTTGTCCTTTTGGGTCGTCTCCCCTCACGCGAAAACACGCGTTTGCTAATGTTAATCCTATGAGGTTTCGAAAGTGAAAACATCTTCGTAAAAAAAATCAGCAAAGAAAATCGAAAAAGTAATCAACAGCGGAAATAGAGACTGTTCTCTGCAATCTAATGGGAAAAAAATGTTTAAAAATATTGAAATGCAAACGAGATATTAGAAAAATAATGCCCCATAGGATTAACATTGCGAGTGTTTGTTTTAGAGTGAGAGAAAAGAACCCTTAAGGAAGAGGACTTCAGTCGTGAAATCAAACCTAGGAGTGATAGTCCATCAGTTGCGAATTTTGACCAGTTGTAATCAGCAGCGGAAATAGAGATTATTCTCTGCAATCTAATGGGGAAAAAATCTTTTAAAATATTGAAATGCAAACGACATATTAGAAAAATAATTACCCATAGGATTAACATTGCGAGCGTTTGTTTTAGCGTGAGGGGAGAGGACCCTTATAGAAGGGGACTTCAGCCGTGGAATCAAAACTAGGAGTGATAGCCCATCAAATGCGAATTTTTGACCAGTTGTAAGTAGATAGAAGAAGAGAATCCACACACTGTCATCGGAAAACTGACACAGTATAAATGAAAACTGGGATATTTAGTTAGTAACCAGTGGCCGGTAGACTCAGTTTCATTAGTGGCCACTTTTTAAAGTTAGTGGCCACTATTATGTTTCGAACTTTCTTGACATCTAGATAAATTATAATCGTTGTATATAAACACAATTTTCTATAAGAGTTTTATACCTATTGTATGTGAGTATGAGTGTATTTCGCATGATTAAACAGTATCTCTTGAAGATAAATAATCCAACTGGTGAGCATGTGACAGGAGTCGAAATAGTGAAGATACTGAATGTTCTTAAAATCTGCTTGTATCTGGTGGGAAAAAAAGGAATAAATTATTTGAAATGCATGCGGAATCAAAGCTGAGGAATGTATTTTGCAAAATAAAACTGTATTTCTTGAAAAAAATAAAACTAAGGAGTAAGCACATGAGAAAAAGCCGAAACATTGAAAATACAGCTAAGTCGTTGAAATCTGTTTGCATCTGATAGGAAAAAGAATGAACCAGTTCTCTAATTAGATGTAATCAATGTAGAGATGCATATTTCCATGAAAAATGGTGTATTTCACTAAGCGATCGATAACAGATTTTTTAATCACCACTTGGCGAGTTGCGACTAGGGTGGCGATTGATGGCTGATTTTATAATCGCCCCTTTCAAACTTTAATCGCCACGTGGCGAGTGGCGACCGCTAATTTCCACCTATATGACACAGGAACTAGGACACACATAGCACGACGTATGAAAAGTTTTACATAAGGTTAAATAAACTTGCAGAGAGTCAAGAAAAGTCAAAAGACGAAAATTCTTTTGATGCACCCTAATATGTAAAGACTGTTAACTATCTTTTTAATTAAAATTGCATTTTTATACATTTCGAGCATGTGTGCAGTCATTTCATTCATATTTTGGTTAATGTATCTATATTCGATAAAGTACCGAATTTTAAATACAAATTTAAAAAAAAAAATTAAGAAATAAAATAAACTTTTAAGTATTATTATATTTTAATATATTTTGATCCAATGAATTACAAAAAAAGTAACACAAAACTAGAGCACCAGAAAGGAAGGCGTAAAAAGACTGTAAACTATCTTTTTTATTTAAAATACATTTTTATACATTTCGAGCATTTATGCAGTCATTTCATTCATATTTTGATGAATTATTGAAATTCGATAAAGTCACGAATTTTAAATACAAATTTATAAAAAACAAAATAAAAAAATATAAAAAATTTTTAAGCCTTTTTATCTTTTAATATCTTTTGATCCAACGAATTACAAAAAAAGTAACACAAAACTAGAGCACCAGAAAGGAAGGAGTATAACTCAGTAGCAAAATTACGACTTTCACAATCTAAAAAAGATTCACTTTTTCTCTGTAAGAAAAACTTCTTTTTTATATTTTTCTACTTGTATCTTTTTAAAAGTGTAAAAAAATCTAAAAAATTCCAAAATCATTACTTTCTCTTATTGATTATGTTATACACTTTCTTTGAAAGGGGAAAAAAAGTATTTGTTCTGCAGTCTAATTGCACTTTCATCTCAGTTCTTTGTCAAACTGATTTTTTTGGTAAAAGTTTCTATTTTATTTTAATTCAAAGAGACGAAAAGTTAGAAACGCTTTTTAGACTCATCTGCGGCTTCTTCTAGTCTTTATTTCGGAATTATATTTTCAACGTTAAACAATTTTTACTTGTATTTGCACTTCAATTTTCGGTTCAAATACATTTTTTAAAAAATTATTCCGATTTCTTTTTGCAAGTTCTTCTAATTCTTTAACAAAAGCTCAATGGCATAAGACGTACACCTACTCAATTTGCTTCTTCTAAGAGAGTTTTACGTTTAAAAATAAAAATATATTAATTCCTTTATTGATTTACATGGGGGGTGGGGAATTAATGAGAAAGAAATTTATACTAAAAAATAGTTGCCTCATAAGATTTAAAAAAGTAAAATAAAGAAATTAATTAATTTTTATTTTTAAACGTAAAACTCTCTTAAAAGAAGCAAATTGAGTATGTGTACGTCTTATGCCATTGTGCTTTTTTTAAAGAATTAGAAGAACTTGCAAAAAGAAATCGGATTAATTTAGAAAAAAATGTATTTGAATCGAAAATTGAAGTGCAAATACAAGTAAAAATTGTTTCACGTTTAAAAAAATAATAATTAATTTCTTTATTGATTTACTTAGGGGGTGGGAATTAATAAGAAAGAAATTGATGCTAAAAAATAGTTGTCTCATAAGATTTAAAAAAAATAAAAATGTTCGTTTTAAATATACGTCAAAATGTATTATTTCACTCAAAAATGCGATTGTTGGATACTAATTGTTTAAAAAAATGATTTTAGTTATTTAATATTATAGTTAAATGAGAAAAAAATGAAATATTATTTTTAAAAAGCAGGAAATAATATGTATATATTCAATAAAAGAGCAATTTAAATAAACCTAATATGAAAAATTATTTAAAATAATAATTATTATTATAATGAATTAGAATCTTATGGACAAAAATGATTATTTTTATGAGTGACTGAGCCAATTGACTGAGCCACTGAGTGACATTCTGAAATACAATGACATTTTGCAGAAATAAAATTTTGAGTCCATATTGATCAAATATATCAATACTAGAAATTAAATACAGATATTGTATTAAAAATTATCAGTGCTTAAATGATTTTATATATCATAAGTATTATTGGTTTGAAACAATGAAATAATATATTTATGCTATACAAAAGAATAATAATAATAAACAAGAACGAAAAATCATGCGTCAAGCATAGATTATGTAACACTTTCCAACGCTTCCAAAATAATTTTACAAATCATACCGTTTAATAAACTAAAAGATAACATCTAAGTAAACAATTTGGAAAACGCAGAACATATTTAAAAACATATAATTTCAGGAATTTCCAACATATACAATATTCAGAAAAATATCCGAATACTTTTATTCAACCCTGTATAGGATTGATAGATTTGTATATATACAACATAGGATGCTAAATTTTAGTTCAGTTAGGAAACGCGTAGCACAGTTTAAAATTCTCCGTCTGGAGTTTGTCAATAAACGAAATGTGTCCGCGAACTTTTGTGCTTCCCTGTATAGGATCTACAGAATTTATACCCACCACGTAATAGACAAAAAGCGAGTTAAAATTAAAATCGCGTTCAGTAACTTAAAACGCACTTCCTGGAATTATTGTTAACAGACAGTAGATAATTCTTTTGTGTGTCCCTGTAAATGAACGATGACTGCTATACACACAATATTCTGTTGTAATCCTCTTTTAATGCACCTTAGTGATATATATAAATTTCAATGCGTTTAAAATAGTGAAACATTATTTAAATAAACCGCAGACGATTTTTCTCCATAGACGTAATGTAATGGAATTATTTTGACTGTCCCTGTAAAGTAACTATAAGTGCTATGCGCACCCTTTTCCATGTTAAGCTTCTTCTAATGCACCTTAGTGATATATATAAATTTCAATGCGTTTAAAATAGTGAAACATTATTTAAATAAACCGCAAATCATTTTCCCCATAGACCGCAGTGTAACGGAATTCTTTTGAGTGTCCCTGTAAAAAAACTATAAGTGCTACGCACTTCCGTTGAAATAGGGAACATGCTATAGATAACGACAATAACATATAAAAATTGCAGAGCAATCCGAGCATATTTACGGGAGTTAGAGCACGGCCAGACGGCCAGACGGCAGACGGCCAGACAAACCGAAGTCATAAACACTTTTCAACTAGGTTGGAAAGTGTTAAAAAAAGGCTTAACCTTCCTATCTTGTATGGGTCTAATTCATCCGTTTTTATAATTTATTTCATGATAGCTCTAATGGGTGTTAATTACGACACATTATATTTCAATTATTCCTCAAATAGATATTTTTATAGTTAATTTATAACTTTTTCAGACTTTAAGATTTGTTTTTTTAACACAAATGAAAAAATGACATTTCACCTGATTCAGTCTAATTGACCCATAAAGACCCGAAATGAAACATATTTCTAAAAAAAAAAAAAAAAAATTATATTACTTTTCATATTTTTAAATCCTTAACGCTGCTTATACAAACAAGGGATTGGAAGGGGGCTGGAGGGAACAAGAAATAGGGGAAGGGGAGTTTAATTAAAGTTATGAAAGTTATAACAAATTTTGTATCTATGAATAAACACAAAAATATATGAAATAAAACTCTATAAAAATATTTTTTATGACCTAGAAAAAATATAAACAAAACTGATAAATCTATACACGCAAAATGCAACTTTACTTTCAGCAGGGTAGTAAGGTTAAGCGCTCTTTTAGAGAACCAATAGTAGTCGAATATTGCACTATTAATTTGTTTATTGACTTAAAAATTTATATTTCTTAATTATAAATGTATATTTGGTTTTATATAAAAATAATGTTTTATCCAATCTATATGTTCGGATTTAACGCGACTCAGGTTCTGGCGGATATTTGTGAACCATCATCTAGCCTTGAGATGGAAATACAGTTAAAACAGTTTATTTAAAATGAATAATGGTTGACGAAAGCACTAGAGTCGGACTTTTAGGTTAATGACGATCAATTTAAAAGGTTTAGGTAAATGACACCGAATAGTTCACTAAATTCAAACTGTAATTTTCGTTAAAGTGGCCACTCTGACAGTTTGTAGAAATTGAAGAAAATGTTTCTCAGATCACTAGCAGCACTGAAAAAACTGCATAACAAGGTGACTTGCTCAATACTACAATAATACTAAAAGGAATCCCGTGGATTTTAATTTCTGGTTTTTAAAAAACACTAAATGGTAAAGCCTTACCACGACGTCGAATCTCTCTGTCAAAGATTCAACTAGAAAGATCGACACAAACAGACACTGGCTAATGTCATATGACGAAAACCATCCCAAAATCAAGGAGCAAGTCAAGCGCTAATCTCAAATTCCATAAATGGTGAGATCCAAATAACATACAAAGCTACTCATTTCTAGCAGTGTATTTATAATAACCAGCCTACCCCAAAACCTAATTAGCATATAACTGTGTAAAATAACCGCGATAATCACATTCAGGGATATTTAATTATACTTAGCGAACGTAAAAGAAATGACTGAATATGTGGTTACTTCACGCACAAAATGTTAGAATCCGAACAACACCCTAACACAAAACATGAATCCTTTTAATCCTAGATTGCTATCATAAAGAGAGTAGCTAGGAACAAAGCTACAAGTTTCACTTGTTTGTAATCAAATATAAAAATACTGAAAATTGTCATTCTCATACGCATTTTTACATATTTCATGCATATGTGATTGATTATTGACAGTAAAAAAAAAAAAAAATATTTAAAACTTTTAATTATTATAAAAAAAAAACTATTTAAACTTTACGGGTTAGAGTCTAACCAACAAAATGAAATAAAAATAATATAAACTTTACACAAAATATATTTCATATTTTAATATAAATTTTATCCAATAAAAAAAAAATGAAAATGAAAATAGAGTACCAGCAAGAAAGCTTATAAACCAGCATAAAAAACTACGAATTTCACAATTTAAATAAGATTTACCTTTTCAGTGCAAGAAATACACCTCTTTTAAATTTTATTTCCAACTTTTTGAAAGTGTAAAATAACAACAATAAAAAAAAATACCCTTAAAACTCTTTTTCTTTTCCTATTGATTATATTACACGCTTTCAGTGAAAAAGAAAAGTATTTCTTCCGCAATCTAATTGCTCTTTCATCTAAATTCTTACTCTGTCCTTTTTTTTTAATTTTCTGTTGTATTTTCATTTCAAATAGATGAAAATTTAGAAACGCTTTTAGTTTCATTTGCGGTTTACTCTCGTCTTCATTTTGCGATTATACTTTCAACGTTAAACAGATTTTCTTTTCTTTTTTTTTCTTCTTCAACGATAATCCTTTTTTACATTACTCTGATTTTTTTCAGTTATTCTAATATTTTAACAAAAGCACAGTGACGTAAGACGCTGCATATATTTATTATGCTTATTCTTTTACATTTCAAAGGAGAAAATGTTAATTTTTAGATTGCTTTATATGTTAATGTGGAATGCAGTAAATTTTAAAATCTAAGTCTGATCTACAAACTTAGGTACTTGCAGAAATTTAAATATCATGAAAAATTCATTTTTCGATGTAAAAATTAAAATTATTGGAAGCTATAAATTAGGAATATTTTTTAAAACAGTATTCTGTGAATGAATGTATTGATTTTTGAGAACAAAGATATAAAGGCAATTTGCATGAAATATATCAAAGATAAAAATGCATAGCTCATTTCCTTTTTTACTTTATAAGTTAGCAATATTTTCACTTTTCATCAATACAATTCACATGCTACGTTTACATTTCATATTTTAATAGAAACATGTGCAATTATTATTTTTATTTCAATATACACCTTACACGATGCTATTTTAAGAAAATGTTTGTGGGTTTTGCTGTTTCATTTCTTTTTCATCATTATCCTGAGCCATTTTATTGTAATATTCAATTACACATTATTAAATTTCATTATTAATTAACTGCAATATGTTTATCATATACTTTATAATATATTATTATTACCCCTTATAAACGAATTTGAAAACTCATTAATACTACTAATAAAAAATAAGTATTATGCAAGAGTAAAACTACTCCTTGGGGGCCACCGTAACTCTTACCCATCATGGATATGCATAATATAAAATATGGAAATGAAACATGTGTAAACTATTTATAACATGCATTGCAATTCGAATGAAATCGTTGCTTGATGACGTCATAAACTTTAAATAATCTATTACTGAATTGCGTAAAAGAAACATCCTTATAAATCCAAAAATAATAATCATATTAACTAACAGCTTACTGTGTCGGATTAAGCATCTCATTTCCAATTAAAATATATCTTTGAACAGCAATTTGAATGAAATACAGGGTCACAAAAAATCGAAGAGTGTGGAAATATGATTCCCGATATCTCGGCAACTCATTATTCGACCGACTTCATTCTTTATGCAAAATTTATATTTTTTTATTGGCTTTTATATTCACTCCTTAAAATAAACAATTTCGATGATTTTTATATACCTTTTAGCTGAATGGATATTTCAAGAGTCCGAAAAAAATAGTTCTGGATAATCGAGGTTACTGAAATTCAATAAGCTTCTTCCCATTATTATATACTAAGTACATACCAAATTTCCAGTCTCTATTTCAATTAGTTTGGGAGGTAGAGAGTTTACAGTCACACACACAGTCAGGCGGCATTTTTTTGTTCTAAAAATATGTTTTTCGGAATCTCCAGTATCTGAAACGTGTAAATCCGTCAAAACTTTTCTTTTGCTTTTTAAAACGATTGGAAGATTTACCCAATACTACGTATAATGGGTAAGTAATAATAATTGATTTGCAATCATTTTATGTACAAGCGTTAGTGCAGTAAACTTCAAAATCATTTTCTGTACGAATCAGAAACTATTCTTATAAATAATTTAAACGAGTTCCCTTGTAGGGCACGTACAGTTCTACCACAAAATTGTAGTAGAATTTTACGCCTAATTTGATCGTAGAAAAATGTTACAAATGCTGAGATTAAATGATGCGATTACAAATTCTGTGATTTAATTATTAAAAAGAAACTTTCTAATCAGAAATAGTTGTTGTAATGGACTCTTTGGAAAATCCAAGAACTGTACAAAGTTTGACTTTCTGCAGAACAGTGTCATTGTAAATTTCCAGTTTGTGTGTTCAAGCTTACAATTTTCGAATAAAGTGTCATTTATTTGTGTAAGAGTAATAAATAAATTTACTTTATCTTTTTTCTAGCTACAATAAAAAAAAAAGCATTATTTTAAAAATAAGTAAAACACTTAAGAGCTTACACTATTGCGAAGAGATACGCAAGCTAATGTTAAGTCTATGGGAAGGTTATTTTAAAATCTCTCGCTTGCATTTTAATATTCTTAAATGAATTTTTTAAATGATTTTTTTTTTTTTTTTTTTTTTTTTTTTTTTTGCATAGGATAGCTGAGATCAATCGATCTCTAACGTTCTTAGTTTTTACATTTTCAATTTTGGTTCTAGTTATATATATATATATATATATATATATATATAAGGTTACTTTCACTTTCAGAATCGGTTCCAACCGATTCCGAAATTGAAAATGCCCGATTATAAAAAAACTGCAACAAAAATTGAAAAAGTAAAAACTAACAACGTTAGAGAACAACCTCAACTATCCTGTGCAAAAGCACAATCATTTAAAAATATTAAAATGCGAGCGAGAAATTTAGGCTTAACATTAGCTTGAGTGTTTCTTCCCGAGACTAGTGTAGGATTTTAAAGCATAATATTGTATAGAAATTGTAGTTATTTTTTTTTTTTATCATGCTTGAGATAATTTCGATTAAGGGATGGAATAGAGTTTATTATACTGTTGGTTTCCATATTTACTCTTTTGCAAAATTTCCCTTTGCATTTACATATTTTTATATATTTGATTTTTTTTAATGTGATTGAAGAAGCATTAATTAAAGGAAAATGAAGGATTGATGAAAGAAAGGAAGTGCTTGTAGTAGGTTTTCCGTTTCAATATGCTCAAAGAAGGATTTTTGGAAGGAGGATGCTAGAAAGAGTATTTATGTTTCAATATATATATTGAAAATGTATACAAAAATATTTTAATTCTGCTTTATTGTAATTTTTTGTTTTCCCTATTTTATTTACCCATTAATTATAAAAACCTGCCTAAAGCACTGAAAGTAGAAATGGAAAAAGAAAAAGAAACACTTATTCTCGAGACTTTAAGTAAAATACTTTCTTCTTGTTTACATTTTTTGATAATTATATCTAAATTTACGCAGTTGAATCTTCATGATATCAAAAATTTCCTACAATAAAATCAATAAAATAATTAAATCCATTGTACAAGTAATTAAAGTATTTTTTTTTTCTATGTCAAAATTTATAAAAATTAAAAAAGCACACGTTTGCTAATTGATTTAAAATACATGCAAGAAAAAAATATAATCTGGACCAGGCTTTTTAACACTTTCCAACCTAGTTGAAAAGTGTTTATGACTTCAGTTTGTCTGGCCGTCTGCCGTCTGCCCGTGCTCTAACTCCCATAAATATGCTCAGATTGCCCTGGAAGTTTTATATATTATTGTCGTTATCTATAGCATGTTCCCTATTTCAACTGAAGTGTGTAGCACTTATAGTTTTCTTACAGGGACACTCAAAATAATTCCATTTCATTACGGTCTATGGTGAAAAATCATTTGTGGTTTATTTTAATGATGTTACACAATTTCAAACACATTGTAATTGATATATATCACTAAGGTGCATTACAAGAAGCTTAATATGGAATATGGTGTACACTTATAGTTATTTTACAGGGACAGTCAAAAGAATTCCGTTACATATACGTCTATGGAAAAAAAATCGTTTGCGGTTTAATTAAATAATGTCTCACTATTTTAAACGCATTGAAATTTATATATATCACTAAGGTGCATTACAAGAGGCTTACTACAGAATATTGTGTGTATAGCAGTCATCGTTCATTTACAGGGGCACACAAAAGAATTCTATACTGTCTGTTAACAATAATTTCGGGAAGTGCGTTTTAAGTTGCTGAACGCGATTTTAACTTTAACTCACTTTTTGTCTATTACTTGGTGTGTATAAATTCTGTAGATAATATACAGGGCAGCACAAAAGTTCGAGAACACATTTCCGTTTATTGACAGAATCTTCAGAAGGAGAATTTTAAACTGCGCTGCGCGTTTCCTAATTAAACTAAAATTTAGCATCCTATGTAATATATATAAAAATCTATAGATCATATACAGGGCTGAATAAAAGTATTAGGATATTTTTCTGAATATTGTATATGTTGGAAATATATGTTGGAAATTCCTGAAGTTACGTTTTAGGTAGCTTTCAATACAAAAAAGTATAAAGCTACCTATTGCAGCCGTTCGGAGGAAAGCAATTCCGGAAAATTTTCGTATATTTTCACCGATCATGACCCCCAGACCTCAAAACCACCCTCCGTTCAAATGTTGATTTATATATATATATATACATATATATCTAACCTATGTCATACGATAACGCTCGTATTTATAAATCAATTTTGATGAAACTCATTGTGTGTATTAAGTTCACCAATGTCTCGACCGAGTTCGTTGGCCAGCTTGGTCCGCCATTTTGTTTCAAGATGGCGGTCACTTAAAATATAAAACTAAAATTAATATACAAAAAAGTTAAAAATTCAAATTAATTTTTTATTAAGTGTTAGGCCTTGATACGAGGATTCCAGAGCATTTTTTGTTTTACCTCTATCTTAAAAAACGGCTGAGATACAGCAGTTTGAAATTCTAGGGTGGCAGACATTTTGAAACAAGATAGCACATTACAAAAATCCAACGATTAATTTATAAGTTTTAGTGAACGCGACTTCTCGCAAATTATTTTCTTTCATTGTTGTAATCATTTTCCCAATCATACGCATAAAACTATATATTCATGTCCGTTAGCGCCAAATTCTCGCCAAATTTGGCACCATTTGGCGAAATATCGCCAAATTTGGCGATTAGAATTTCATAAATGAGGCCAATTTGGCTATAGCTCAATAATTTGGCAAATTTCTTATTCAATTTCAGTATTAACGAATCTTTTGTAAACGGTTTCTTTGCATTTTCGCTTGCTGTTTTCGGGTAACATTAACTTAAATTTTAAAACGAAGATATAGGAAAGCTACCTTTTCCTCCCGGTACAGGCCGGAAGGACTTTTTAAATATGGTATGCGTTTTACAAATTGTTTACTTAGATGTTATCTTTCAGCTTATTAAACGGTAATGATTTGTAAAATTATTTTGGAAGCGTTGAAAAGGGTTACATAATCTATGCTTGATTTTTCGTTCTTGTTTTACATTTTAGAAGCATTTTTATAAATAACTTAAAGGTATTTACATGTTTTAACAAAGCGTCGCTGCAAATTTCTTATTTATATTCAGGATTACTCTGTACGACTACAATTTTTTGTTCCTTTTATACTAGGAAAATAAATAAATTTAGTTATCGTACTTTTTGGTCTCGTAAAAAATCGTATTTGCATAATTTTAAACAAAGTGTAGCGCGTTTATTTGATATACAGTACTAAAGTGTAAAATTGCATAGAAATTGAAGTTAAACTTTTGATCATGCTCAAGATAATTTTTATTATATAATGGAATGTGGTTTATGATCATGATGTTGTTTTTCATACTTTATGTGCTTATCATGTCATTTGTATTCTCATCTTGTGTTATTTATTATATATACCATTCGATTTAAAACCAAGGTAATGGGGATAATCTCTTAAAAATTTATCATAGAAACACATTGACAACTACAAAAATTATATAAATCAAATATAACTTTCAGATACGACGTTAATTTTACCACGGGCTGTATAAATATTAAAATATTACATATTTATTTTTCATACTTTTTTTTTGTTTCCTATACCATACATTTAAAAAAATTTTGACCTGAATTTATGAAGGACTTTAATAAAATCTAATTCTTTTCTCAACTTTATCGAATCCTGTTATTTTGAATTTTACGAATTTTTAGCGTTTTCCGGCTCTAGAAACACGTGTTTCGGTTTGCAGTGTCAAGTTTCTTTACAAAAAAAAATTAGGATTTTAAAAATTTTACAATTAAAAGACTTAAACTACGTACAAGATAAAGTACTAGGACTTCCCTCAAAGGGATTAGTCTGAGTGATATTGCTGAGAACATAGGGTTAACAATTACAATATAAAGAAAAAGAGCAAATTAAATGATAGAATGACAAAATATCATATATAAATTCATATACACTGTTACAAAAATAGAAAAGAAGTACCGTTCATCAGATGTGTTGTCATAATTTTTTTTAACATGTGGCAAAGGATCTCATTTTCTTAAGCGCGTATTGCGCAAAACAAAAACGCCGGATCTTTTAAAACGCCAAGCTTTTTAAAGTTACGTAATTGGATTTGCAGCCAATAGATTATTCTATCAAGCGTGGCTTAACGCAAATTTAATTTCATTGTTGCATCTTTTTTGTGTGTGAATTTAAATTTTTTCTTCCTTGATTATATATCTATTATTTGTATAACTGTTTATAAAAACTCTTACACTTCAAACCACATTGATAGCATGTTTTGCTACAAACCAGATTGCAAAACTATAGTCTAAATTACTATTAAAGTATACAAAAAAAATTTCGATGACTTTTGTAAAATAACTTTTACATTAAATCTCCATATCGGCAAAATTGAAAAATTATATATATTTCAAAGTTAAGCTTAACAGATACTTCTTGATTATTCTCTAGGAGGCTCTGCCCCCTGCGCCTTTAATGCGCCTTTACAGCGCCAATCCGCAGACTTTTCTTTTGCCTGTCTGTCTGTCTCTCCACAATCTGTCTGTTTCCGTATCCGTTTTTCTGCCCGTCTCTCTAACTGATTGTCTATCTCTCTACACGTCTCGCTACCTGTCTCTATATTTCTCTACCGGTCTCGCTACCCGTCTCTATATTCCTCTACCAGTCTCGCTACCCGCCAATCTATTTCTCTAACCGTCTGTCTATCCGTCTAACTACTTGTATGTCTAGCCGTGTCTCTATCCACTTCGCTACCCATTTGTGTATCTGTCTCTCTACCCGTCTGGCTATACGCCTCTCTACCCATCTACTGTCTCTCTACTCGTCTGTATACCCGTCTCACTATCCGTCTGTTTTTGTACCCGACTCTTCACCCGTCTCGCTATCAATCTCATTACCCGTCAGTCAACTCGTCTCTGTACTCATCTTACGCGTCTCACAACCTTTCTCTCTACATTCCAGTCTACCGGTGTCGCTACCCGTCTCGAGACCCATCTCGCTACCCCTCTATCAACCCTCTTTTTACCTTTCTCTCTAGCCGTCTGTCTATTCGTTTCGCTACCCGTCAGTCTACCTATGTCGCTACTCGTCTCTCTACCCATCTCACTACCCGTCTGTCTACCCGTTTTTTTACTCGTCTTTCTACCTCTCGCCACCTCTTCCCAATATTTAAACAGTTCATTTATTATACAGAAGCCGTTTATCAGTTATTAAATGCAAACAGAAGTAATTTATCTAATAAGTGTAATCAGATGCATTTTTTTAAAATACATACATAAACCTGAATAATAATTCATCAGTTTTGTGTTCATAGTTGTTTATATCATTTGACAGTAAATCTCAACTTCTTAAACCTGAATTGTCTCAAGCTTTTTAAAAAAACCACAAGGTCTGTATAACTGCAAAGTACCCTGAGGGCTATATTAGCTACATGTTATTAAGTTTCGTTATCGCGTTTGCAGCCAATTGCTTATGTCAGAAAGCGTGGCTTAACGCCATTTTAAATTCATTACTGTAACTTTCTTTTCTTTTCTTTTCTTTTCTTTTTTTTTTGGGGGGGGGGTAGGGGGGAAGGGTTTCAAATATATACATTTAAATTAAAACTTTTGCCTCCATGCCATTAGTGTTGTTTGTATTATTAACTAATACCTTGTAGACCGAGCTTCATTTGAAACAAATGTAAAAGATTTCTTCTACAGTTTTTTTGTAGGAGAAACTTTCGTAATTGGGCCCAAAGCCAATCGGAGTATTTAATATCATTATTGTAACTCTTATAGAGTTAAAACAATATTGTTGCTAGCTTTACTCTTGTTTGAGACCAACCTTGCATGTGTATCTGAATGGGAAAAAGTTTCGTATCCTATGTCGGTTGGCGAAAAAAATTTTAAATGGTGCCAAAAGGTAGTTTTAGCAACTTACAAAATTTTTCAAGAGAGCGGTAAAACATGTTTTCAAATATTTACAAACATACGTTTATTAAAGCATGTTTTTGCGCCATCTTAAAAATTTAAGCACGATGCTAAAATGAAATTTTATCGCCATATTCGATATTTTAATAAGTAATGAAAACACATAAACAAACTTATATAACAAACCTAAGAGGCATTTTTGTGATAAATAATTGTTATTGTCAGGGGGTTAAATTGTAAACAATTAATAAACGGCTAGTAAATAATAAATAGCATTTAAAATCTAAGGTACTTTTCGGTTAGCCGAGCGCCAGTGAAATGTATATATCTATATATACATATATATATATATGTATACATACACACATATATGTATGTGTTATATATATGTATATATACATACATGCATATATAAATGTGTGTATGTATAGATATATGTATATATATGTATACATAGATATATAAATTTCACTGGCGCCCGGCTAACCGAAAATTACCAAATCTAAAAATGGAGAAGTGCTCCGTATAAAAATTAAGCGCTTGATAAATGTAAATCTTTTTTTATTTTTTAATATTTCCGAATGCACAGATAAAAAGGTAAAAATCTCTTTTCCAAATGCCAAATAGAAAATATACAAAATAGAATGCCAAATATACAAAATAGAAAAATATCTGCTAAAAAATATATTTACATAATACTACATCTGCAAAAAAATAAGATTTAGAAAAAGTAAGCCAAATCCTTCAGATCCCAACAAACACATCGAAAAACTTATCACCAAAAAATAACTCGCCAAATCTTACGGCACAGGAGATGGATTTTTCCCTCTGAATGCAGAATATTAGTTATTTTCTTGTATGATGGGTGATTATAACTGTTTCATTTCACATACTACATACCGTTTGATATATTGGTACTTCTATGTTATCCTGGCGCAGTTGATAAATCGCCAAATATTGTTCCTATAACATTTTCATATTGAATTCATTTCATTTAAATATAAACCTTTCACTCATTTAATTTAAAAATACATGCCTTTCATTAATCCCATTTAAAATGCTAAAAAGAGAAAAAAAAAAAAGAAATAATGCCATAAATCGAAACCTTTTATTTAAACACCAAATATTTTTTTTTTATTATTTACACATGAGAAATAAAAAAAGCTGCTATTGCTGAGATTTGCGCCAAATCTCTAATACCAAGTCTACTAAGTTATTGCGGGGTTTTTCTTTCAAAAAAGAGAAAAAATTCCAGATTAATTTTCGATTTCTACTCAATTGAAATATATTTTATTGTGCTGAATATTAGTGCGTGCATATTTTTTTTGCTCCTTGTACTCCATGAACTTTTCAATTCCGATTGTCTACGAAAATCTCGCGCCGGTGAAAATGACGTACCACAAAATTTCGTGACGTATGTACTTTAATTGTGCTTTTTTATCTATTTTTTTAATATAATTTCCAAACGGTTTAGCATTTATTCTTGGTAATAAATAGACGTCGTTGTCACCTTTATAGGTACCTGCTGTAAAAATTTGAACGAAATCCGTTAAATATTTTTTGAGTTATGCTTAACGAAAGGTTTTAATATCCATCGTAGCTATATATGGGGCAAAGTAATACTGCGCTGTGTATGAGACTTCGTTGCACTCAGACAATAATATCCCCTAGTCATTATTTATGTATACAAAAGTTCTTGCAAATAATTTAAAATTGTTCGCTTTTGATTCAAATTCAGTTGTTTTACCAAAGCGTGAAAATATACTATTATTTTCTCGCTTTTCTACAATACCAATAATTTTTTTCAAGCTTTTAAAAAGCTTATTTGCATGATTTGAAACAAACTGTGTTTAAAAAACAAAGTGTGTTTATTTGATATAATGCATGAAAGAATAAATGTGTATAGAATTACAGATAAATTTTTATCATGCCTGTGAACATTTTAAAGAAATAAATGGAATTGATGTTTATGTGATAATGTTGTTATTTTTCATATTTGATCTTTTGCGAAAATGAAAAATATGATCCATCAATTTCTATTTACATATTTTATGTAATTGATGTTTTAAACGTTTATTTTCATTGTTTTAAAAATTTTATTAACAAAACATATAAACAGTAACATTTATTTATGTATTTGATGTTTTAAACGTTTATTTTCATTCTTTTAAAAATTTTATTAACAAAACATATAAACAGTAACATTTATCTATGTATTTGATGTTTTAAACGTTTATTTTCATTGTTAAAAAAATTTTTATTAACAAAACATATAAACAGTAACATTTAAAATATGTTTTATTTTATTATTTACAGATAAACTAAAAAGAAAAAAAAATGTCCCAAAAGCACCGAAAACAAGAACTGCTAAAATTTAAAATATTCCCTCCCAGCATTTAGTTAAAATTATTATTTTTTTTTTTCTGATTAGAATTTTAGATACAGAAATCTAATTTTCATGAACTGTCCCTAAAGATTTGAAACTCCATGGTACCAAAATTTTACTGCAACAAAAGAAAATAAATTCACAATGCAAGTAAATTGAGAATGATTTTATAACTATGTTTAAGCGTCTTGTTTCAAAATTCAGAGATATGTATTTCAAAATGTATATTTAATCCTTGCCTTAAAATATTGCAAGTTGTCGATACACAATGTTAAAGAGCTTAAAATACATTGAAGAGGAGAAAGAATAACATAGCCCAGGTATTTTATCCTTCAGAAACATTACTTATAAATAATTTAAACGGATTAACTTGTTTTATCAAAGAGTCACTCGATTTTGTTTCTATATACTTATATACTTACTCATACTGTTTGAACGATAACGTTTTATTTATTTTATGCAAGAAAATGAAAAAAAATTGTTTTCGAGATCATAAAAAGCTTATTTACATCATTTAAAACAAAGTGCAACGCGCTTTTTATATTAAAGTACTAAATCACAAATTGTACAGGTATTGTTGTTAAATTTTTTATCATGCTTGAGAGGATTTTTAATATGAAATGGACTATATTTCTTTTAAATGCTATAAAGTGTAAATTAACAACATAATAAATACACGGTAAAATAACTTTTATTAGGTTGTTAGACATGTTTCGGCTCTCTCCGAGCCATTTTGAAAAAACGTTTAACCTTTCAAAAGCCTTTTTCAATTTTTTCGAAGAACGCATTCGAAAGTTTTTCGCGCGTTTTAGTGGAAGCCAAATTACAGCCAATTTTAGCATGTGACGATAGCTTCCTCCAACTCTCTTTCTCAAGAGCCGAAACAAGTCAAACAACCTAATAAAAGTTATTTTACGGTGTTGTTATTTTATTATGTTGTTAATTTACACCGTTTTGCATTTAAAAGAAGTATATTATTACAAATGACATGGACTGTTTTTTTTTTTTTTTTTACGATAGATTTGTCTCTTTTTATAATTACTCCATTGAAAAACAGACATTGCATTTCTTTACATTTGTGTTCTTATATTGTCATTATGAACACATACTTACACTTGCACACAAGTATATATATATATCATTGGCGAATCTTTTTACCCAATCTAGGTAAGATCTTTCACACCAGTTTTTCGTGTATGGTTTTCACCGCCGTATTTAAACATAAAAATTGTACGAAAATTTATTACTAGAATTTACTGGTGGGAAGTAGCATGCACAATTTAAATGGGAGGATTCGACTCTGATATAAATATATATATATATATATATATATATCCGTTATGAATGATATATATATATATATATATATATATATATATATATATATATATATATATATATATATATATATATATATATAGTATTAACCTATGTTAATTTTATTCTAAAAATTTTCCTCCGTTGAAATCAATGCTTTTTATTTTAAAATAATTTTCCTTTTATTTTACTTTTGCAAAATTCATTTCGCTCTGCGTTCGTAATATTTTTTTTCTAGTCATAATTTATTCGATTTTAGGATATATATATTTTTTTTTATCATAAGCCTTTTTTAGTTTATTCCAAGGACGCTTTCGAACGTTTTTCCTTGTTTTAGGGGAAGCCAAATTACAGCCATTTTTAGCATCTGACGGTAGCTTCCCCCATCTCTCTTTCTCAAGAGGCTACTGGCTTCTGCCGCGTTGAGTCATTGTATCTCTACGCTCTACGTAATAAAATACTTTGCACTGGGTCAGTGGAGATTTAGCTGGTCGTTTGTCTTGTCTCAAAACACTGTTCCAGTTGTAGTGGAATTTTAATATCGTGTTGTACACAGCTGGATGTTTTTTTATTTTTGCTAGCTTGTTTTACTGGATTAATTTTTCTTAGTCAGCTATGTGAAAATATGAAATATGTCCAGTTCATTAAGATTGACAATACATAGAGACGAACTCTTCCATATGCTGTTGTCTTTTTTTTTTTTTTTTTTTTTTTTTTTTTTTTTTTTTTTTTTAAATAAAGCAATTGACTATTTTCTTCGGAGAAACTCTATTGGTTTGTGTCAGTCATTTTCATTTGTAATCATTTGGTACACGTCAGCTGCCTAATATATATTTTTTACTTTGTGCCCGGAATTATATTATAACATCAATGGTATCCTAAAATAATAAATGCTAATATCTTAGTCATTGGATCGTCAAGCATTATTGTAATTAGTAGATCTTACTACCTGCATAACGTGGTAGCTTCATGTTATATTAGCTGATCTTATTCACTCACCTAACTCAAAATACTTCCTCAACAGCATTTCGTCATATATATATTTCTTGTATCAAGGTACTTGGAAAAGACTTCTATATTATTTTTTAACGTTTAATGGGTCTTAATTTAAAATATTAAATGTGTATAGAAGACACTGAAAACGTGAACTGAAGAAATAATACCGTCTTATTTTTCTGCGCTTATAAAAAATCTTTTTTTTTAATAGAAACTTTTCAATATCCAAGCGCGTACTTAAGGAATTATCCATGCCGTCATTAAATTGCATTAAGCTAAAGTGTTTTTTCAATAAAAATATGCATTGTACTAGTAATTAAAGAAAGTTTTATTGTTTGCACTTACCTTAGGTAAGTGTAGATGCAATTAAAAAATGACATCTTGTGTCCACTTTAAATTTTTGGAAGTTTTCAAAGCTGACAGTTAAAGTATTTCAAATATATAAAACAAAAACAAATGAAAATAAAACGCAAATATTTGTTTACGTATCAAAAAACATTCTTATAAATAATTTAAATGTTTTTCGCCATTGCTCCAAATTCACTTTTTTCGACAAAGCATCATTGCAAATGTCCTATTTGTACTCATGTTTATGCTATTCGAAGAATATTATTTTAATCATTTTCAGTAAGAACAATTAATTAGTTTTCTTATTTTTCAGGATAATAAAAATGCATGATTTTAAACAAAGTGCAAAGGGTTCATTTGCAATAAAGTACTAAAGCGTAAAATTCTATAGAAATAGTAGTTAAATTTTTTATCATGTCAGGGATAATGTTTATAAAAAGTCAAATTGTTATTCACGTGGTGATATTATTATTTTCCACATTTACTCTTTTACAAAAGAACAAAAACGTTTTATACATTTTATCTTTTTTCATTATTTCAAGTATTTGTTTTAAAAGTACTTGAAAAAGAATTTTCTGTTTTTTTTTTTTCATATTCTATGAAATATTATTAAGGTGTACAATTTAACGTTTAAGTTATACTTTTTTTTAGTTTTGTGTAATGATTTCATAATTTTTGAATAACGTGTAAAAACTTTGTCTGAAAAATTGAAATAAATTAAAATAATTCTTCCTGAGCATTAAAGGAAAATTTGTCCTTTCTAACTATATATACTTTTATATATTAAAGTGAAAACATCAGAAATCAACTACAGAGAAACTGTAAGGAATATACAATTTTAGCCTAATACTTATAAAGCAATACTTATACAAATAATATAAAGATGATTTTATTTTATTCGTTCTAACAGCAAAATTCAGAAATTTTTATTTTGTCTCTACTTTTGAAATAAAAAAGTTATGTAAATTTGCATTTTAAAATTTGTTCCAGACATACAGTAAATTAATTTTTACGAATCATAAAATTTTCTTAAAGTTAATTTTAATATTTTTCAGTCTTACTTCATATTAACTTGTTTTGCCAGCGCAGCTTTGCAAATCGTCTATTTGTATTCATGTTTATACTGTTATAACAACGCCCTATTATTTTTTGAACTCTAGAAATGAAATCGACTTTATTACCTAAACAGCTTCTAAGCTCATAAAAACTTACTTGGTGACAATAGCTTATTAAATACTAACTGCGAAGCAACCCATTGGCATTTAAAAAAAAAAAGATTTTTCGAGCTTTTTGGGAAAAAATACTTACCAATCCAGTTTTAAAATTAAAATGTGTTTGTCATGAGCTAAAAATGTAATATTATCATTTATAAATTATGAAACAGACTTTTCAATCGCAATGAAATACATATTTTAAAACTGATCAATTAGTTCTGAAGTTTTTGAGAATTGGAAGATTGGCTGATTGATTTTTTTCCATCGCATTGGTATCGTAAAGCGACAAAATGCAGATTGTAGTCTGAATTATCATTTATAAATATTAATTAAACCTTTAAATCGCCGTAAAATTCAATAAAATTGTCTATTAGTTTCTGAGTTTTTGTTTATTGAAAGATTGATTAATTTTTGATTGTCCAGTTTTTTCCCCGTTATCTCAAAAATTACTTTGAATTTCGGAATGCTACAAACTGAAGATTGTAGCCAGAATTAGGATTTAACAATCTTAATTAGATCTTTCAGTCGACAGAAGAATCCTTAGAATTGATTAATTAGTTCCCAATATTTTGAATATTCAAAGATTTTTTGATTGGTTAGTTGAAGATTGTAGTCAGAATAAGGATTTAACAATCTTAATTAGACCTTTCAGTCACCGTAAGATTCCTTAGATTTCATTAATTAGTTCCAGAGTGTTTGAATATTGAATGGCTGATTCATTCATTAACTGAAGTCTGTATCCAGAATTAGAATTTAACACTCTTAACTCGACCTTTCAATCGCCGCATGATCCATTTAATTTCATTAATTAGTACCCGAGTTTTTGAGCATTGAAAAATTGGTTGACGGACTTTTTCACTGTCGCATTAGTATCCCAATGCGACTAACTGTTGATTGTATCCAGAATTACCATTTTAAAATATTGATTAAACATTTTAATCGCTTTAAAATTCCTTAAAATTGATTGATTAGTTCCCGAGTTTTTACCATTGAAAGATTGATTAATTTTTAATTTTTCAGGTTTTTTCCCGTTTTCTCAAAAACTATTTTAGATTTTAGAATGCTACAAATTGAAGATTGTTGACAGAATAGACCTTTCAGTCACCGTAAGATTCCTGAGAATTGATTAATTAGTTCCCATATTTTAAATATTAAAAGACTGGTTTATTGAGTAACTGAAGATTGTTAGTCAGAATTAGGATTTAATAATACTTTAATTAGACCTTTCAATCACCGTAAGATTCATTAAAATTGATTAATTATATGACGAATTTTTGAGTATTGAAAGATTTGTTGATTGATTAATTCTGTCAATTTTCCCCTTTTTATCAAAAAACTATTTTAGATATCGGAATGCGACAAATTACAGCATTGTAGCCAGAAGCATTCGCTGTTTCCCTGATAATTTTAGTGCTAATCATGAAGCCGTTTCTGAGCAGATAGACAAACAAAAATGCTTTTCTCTTACTATATGTCTTCTAAATAGTTGAACGAACATAGAAATAGTTGTTTTTCTGAATATCACAACACGGCAATTTTATATATTAGTATAAGTAAAATATTAAAGAGTGAAATTATACAGACGCGATGAAATTTTGATAATGCTTGCGAAGATATTTATAAAGACATGGGATTATTTTTATCATAATGTTGTTATTCTTCATTACGTGTACTCACTCTTACGTCTTCTTTTCGTTAGCATCTTGTTTAACTTTCCGTCATACTTGGTATTTTTATTGCTTTTGGAATTTTTTTTATACTGTTTAAAATCTTTATTGAAAGTAAATATAGGAATGTTTATTTAAGGCTTTATTTTTGCATTTTCTACGGTAAGTTTCCAAAGCTTGTTTAAGAAACATTCAAAGCATGTACCCTTTTTTCGGTGTTTAAAAAACTGTCTATAATGTTCCAATTTTATTTCTGAAAATTTTCTTTTATGTTATTCTTTCTAATTTTATTTTACTTCTCTCAATTTATATTAAAAGTATTCGTTAGTATGGTTTTAAATTGCATAAATCGAAAATTTTCGATAAAAGACATACACGTTGTACAACTTATTAAGAATAGTTTTATTATTAGTAGTAGCATCGGGTGAATCAAAAGTTCGTTAAAACTTTAAAAATTCATTAGTAAGAAAGAAGTTGTGATAAAGAAATGTGGTTTGCAAGAAAGGGTTCTCAAGGTAGTCGGATTGTTTTTAGCAGCAAAAATATTTGCAGTTAAAAAAGTCACTGTAAGAGGGCGCTGACGACCCGAAACACAATGAACAACACAAGAAGTAAGCCCCATCCATTTATTCTTTCAATTGTTCACAGTGCAATTGTTTACAATTGTTCAACATGACCTCCAGAACATTGTACGACACAACTAAAGCGACTCACAACGCCCGTTACAGCTGAATGCAACATGTCGGAATGAATTGCAGAAACATCACGATAGATAGAATCTCGATAAAACACTCGGTCGGGTAATGATAACATTCTGAAAGCGAATGAGAAATCCTCGTGTATCCCGGTCTTTTATTGCAGGATTAATTTGCATAATTCTGCTGAATCTCTCGCATGATAGCGCCATCTACAGGTGACTATTTTAACTAAAATTTTTCTGCTGCTAAAAAAAATCCGACTACCTTGTGAGCCCTTTTTTGCAAACCGCACTTCTTTATCATAATTTCTTCCTTTCTTATGAATTTTTAAAGTTTTAATGAACTTTTGGTTCACCCGGTATATTAGCTACTAATACTAATTTAGGAAAATCCTTCTACATTTTATATTTTGTCTCTGCTTAGAAAATTTTAAAGATGAGGAAAAAAATCTTTAAAATACTTAAAATGCGTGCAAGCGAAAAGAAACAAATTAAGAAAATTATTTTTTACGCATCACCCGCCTTATTTAGAATAATTTTATCCTTTTCCCGTTTACTTGCTTTTTAATAACTCATGTTTTCAAATTTCCTTTTTGTATTCCTTCTTACACTATTTGAACAACAGTATTTTAATTATTTTATGCTAGTAAAATTTGTATATTTAATTACCTAAACAGTTTTATATTCGTAAAAAACGTATTTACGTGATTTTCACACACTATATCATATTTATTAGAAATAAAATACTAAAGCGTAACACTGTATAGAAATCGTCGTTAAAGCTTTGGTCATGCTGGATAAAATTTTATTAAGATATGGAATGTTGTGACATCCTTTATAAATTAGAACATCGTTTTTCATCCGTTTTGTTTTTACATCTCGTGTGATGTTTCGTCATATTTGGTATTTACAGTCATTTGAAATTTTTTTTACTATTATTAAGATATGGAATGACATTTATGATAATTTTGTTTTTCATCCTTGTTTCATCGTTTATGAAATAGAACATCGTTTTTCATCTGTTTTGTGTTTACATCTTGTGTAATGTTTCGTCATTTTTAATTTTTCAATGGCATTTGAAAAAATGTTTCCTATTATTTCAAAAATTTTAATGAATTTAAATATAAGAACGATTAATTAAAACTGCATTTTTAATTAATTTCTTACTTTCTTGCATCATTTTTTCCAGCCTATAGAAAGTATGTATAATCTTCTAATTTTATTTTCCGGACTTTTCATTTAGTTTTATATTATTATTGGGTCTAAGCATGATTCCGTAGAGAAAATCGAGTAATTTCAAATGCAAAATATTTAAAAAAAATAATTTTAATGATTCAAATATGTTCCATTCTGTTCAATAACTTTCTGCCATCTCTCAACGAGCTTCACTATCCCTCTTTCATAAAAATCCTGAGATTTTTGGACAAAGAAGTCATCTAAGTGATTTTTGAGGACGTCCAGGGAACTGAAGTTCTTGTTATTCAAATTGTTCTGCAACGTCCTGGAAAAGTGATAATCTGAAGGTGCAAGATCCGTACTATACGGTAGGTCCATCAAAATATCCCATCCAAGCCACAATATTTTTTCCCGGGTCATCAGATAGACGTGCGGTGTATCGTTGTCGTGGTGCAACGCGACGCTCTTTCTGTTCGCCAATTCGGGCAGCTTCTGGTTGATTGTTCGCTTTAATTTGTCCAGTTGTAAGCTGTACTTGGTCGAAACAATCGTTTGGTTGGGAGCGCTGAAAACTACCCCCATGAAAAGTTCCCCCATACGTCATTTTTACGTCACAGCAGATGGGGGTAGATTTCCAGTCATAGAGAATTTTACTTTCGTCGAAAATTGGAAAACTTCCCCCTGAAAAGTTCCCCCAAACCAGAAGGAGGAAGTTTTCCAGTCCCAGGTAATTTTCTTCTTCACTAAGTTCTTGAAAACTTCCCCCATGAAAAGATGTCCCCATACGTCATTTTGACGTCACTACAGATGGGGGAAGATTTCCAGTCCTAGAGAGTTTTACTTTCGTCGAAAATTGGAAAAGTTCTCCCATGAAAAGTTCCCCCAAACCAGAAGGGGGAAGTTTTCCAGTACCAGGTAATTTTCTTTTTCACTGAGATCTTGAAAACTTCCCCCATGAAAAGTGTCCCCATACGTCATTCTGATGTCATAGCAGATGGGGATACATATCATGGGGGAACTTTTCCAGTGCTAGAGAATTTTCTTTTTACTGAGAACTTGAAATCCATCCCCATGAAAAGTGTCCCCATACCACACTTTGACGTCACAATATAGGGTCACATATCCAATGGTAGAACATTTTACTTGCTTCGAGAGCTGAATATCTGGCACTCGAAATGTGTTTCTCTTTTATGTCTAGTTACTATTGTTACTGTGAATTATTATTATACGGACTTGAAGAAATGCGAAGAAGAGATTTAGTGCGTAATGTAAAAGTATCTTGCTTACTTTTCATATTCGGTTATCAAACACATACTAGGCGGACAAAAAGGATTTAATTATTAATGTAATATAATATTGCTCAAAGCATAATCTGTTAGAAGGTTCATGGAAACTCGTCGAAAACAAAGATTTTTGTTATGTTAGCGGAAAATGTGTGCATGTGATATTTGTTGTTGAGTAGAGCATCAAATGTCAATCTTTAATGAAAAATTCACATAAGTTATTTACTTTTTTTTTTTTTTTTTTTGGAAAAATAAGAATTTGCTCCTTTTTTTTTGGAAAAATAAGAATTTGCTCTTTTTTTTTTTTTTTTTTTTTTTTTTGTTAATATTCCAAATCAAATATCCAATATCAATAATTTGAAACAAAAACAAATAATTCTTGAATCAGCAGATCAGAATTTAGAATTGAGATCAACTATCAACTTCTTTATTATTATCTTTAAAACTGTGTTTTTGAAAAAAAAATAACCATATTAATTGAAAGGTAAACAAATCTTAAGAGCAAACTAAAAAAGATATTATGTCATTAGTGTACAACAAACTTACAAATAAATAATCATATTGTTGTAAACGAACATTAGCTTCAAAAATATAAATGGAATTTTAACTTTTAGTAGACCATAAAATACATAAGAAATCTGATTTTTGAACAGAATTTGTAACAAAATTACTATTTTTTTTAATTGATTAATCTGTGATACCCCATTTATATGAGCAAATAGATAAATAAATAGAATGCTAAATTCATCTTTAAAAGTTAGACTTAAAGTTATAGAATGTGCTGATTAATTAAAAGATGATAAAAATATTTAAAAAAATATTTAATTGGTTTATTGTATTCTCTGACGGCGGCTATGTTTATGCCTGAAAGTACTGTGAATTAAAATAATTATAAAAATTTTCTTTCAATATTTCTGTCATCTTTTAAGTATTTAGCACATTGTGTAATTTTAAGCGTATTTATAGTTTAAGAAAAACTATTTTTACCAAATTGCTCTACGATTGTTGAGGCAAAGGCAATTTTTTTCAGGGCTTTGCTTTTTTTTTTTTTTTTTTTTTTCAATTTAAAGCGACTAGGAACAAATCGTTATTATTATTCATTTTTTTTTTTCATTTTTAACATTTTACGAAAACGAAGAGCCTATTCTCAACAGCTGTAATTCTTGAAAAAAAAATCGAGACACATTAAAATAAAATCCTCATAAATACTACAATTTATTGGCAAAGCAGACATTGGATGCAGTGCCGCGTTAACCGGTTAACAATCGGGGTCTTGGTCTAAGATCCCAACCTCTCACAGTTGTCTGGATCATAATGCATTTTCACGGTTTTGAATTTTTATTTTAAAAGGATAAATTATTTCGAACTACTAATAACCCATTTAAACGAATTTAAATAGTAAACTGAACTTTAACTTTTCTACTATTACATAAAACCAAGTCATTAAATATCTATCATAAATTTATAACATCTATAACTGGAAATTAAAAATATGTTTTCTTTACATCCTATCCTAATCCTAATCTATACTAATATTATAAAGGAGTAAAGATTGTTTGTTTGTTTTTTTGTAGGGGGTAATCTCTGGAACTACCGAACCGATTTCAAAAGTGATGGTGGCAAATTGATTTTGACAACCCCTGCTCCAACATAGGCTATATTTTATGTCGGTGCCACTAACCCCAGGGTGTGCAGGAGCAAAAAACGTTCTAAAATTGCCACTTTTTAGCTATCAAACTGGCTGTCAAGCCCCGAGAGCTTGCCAGCCGGTTCTGTATGTATGTATGTACGTACGTAATGCGATAACTCTTCATAGAAATATCCGTTTTCCTTCAAATTTTGCTTATAGGTTCACTGTGTTAAGGCGCTTCCCTGAATAATTTTCGGGATTGATTGGTTAAGTATAAAAGGGGGGGGGCAAGGGGCTAATTCCCCCCCTTAATTTATATAAATGGGTTTTTCATGCAGAATTGTTCCGTTTTCCTTCAAATTTTGTTTATAGGTTCACTGAGTTAAGGCGCTTCCCTGATTAGTTTTCGGTATTGATTAGTTAAGTATAAAGGGGGGGGGGGATCGGGGGGGCTAATCCCCCCCTTAATTTATATAAATGGGTTTTTCATGCAGAATTATTCCGTTTTCCTTCAAATTTTGTTTATAGGTTCATTGGGTTAAGACGCTTCTCTGATTACTTTTCGGGATTGATTGGTTAAGTATAAAGGGGGGAACGGGGGGCTAATCCCTCCTTAATTTATATAAATGGGTTTTTCAAGCAGAATTATTCCGTTTTCCTTCAAATTTTGTTTATAGGTTCACTGTGTTAAGTCGCTTCCCTGATTAGTTTTTCGGGATTGATTGGTTAAGTATAAAGGGGGGAACGGGGGGGGGGCTAATCCCCCCCTTAATTTATATAAATGGGTTTTTCATGCAGAATTATACCATTTCCTTCAAATTTTGGTTAAAGGTTCACTGTGTTAAGATGCTTCCCTAATTAGTTTTCGGGATTGATTGGTTAAGTATAAAGGGTGTGGGAACGGGGGGGCTAATCCCCCCCCTTAATTTTTATAAATATGTTTTTCATGCAGAATTTCCCATTTGCTTCAAAATTTGTTTATAGGTTCATTGGGTTAAGACGTTTCCCTGATTAGTTTTCGGGATTGATTGGTTAAGTATAAAGGGGGGGAACGGAGGGGGCTAATCCCGCCTTAATTTATATAAATGGGTTTTTCATGCAGAATTATCCGATTTTCTTCAAATTTTGTATATATATTCATTGTAATTAGAGATTTACCTGATTAGTTTAAGGGGTTCATTAGTTAACTATGAGGGGGGTAACGGGGGGATGACCCCCCCTTAATATATTGTTTATTTCTTTATTTTTCGATGGGCTTATTTCAAATTCTTTGAAATAAGAGTATAATATACAATTAGTGTGAATAGCCTGTGAACTCAATGCCCTCAGTTTAACTGGGCAGTTTTATTTTTATTTTTTATACTGAAGGAGCTAGAAATTTGAAATTTGTCATTGTAGTTACAATGAGCGAAAAGCGTTCTAAAAACAGTCTAAATTACAATTTCTATGAAATCTCTGGAACTACAGAACCGATTTCAAAAGTAATGGTGGCAAAATGATGGGGACAATCTCTACTCCAACATAGGCTATATTTTATGTCGGTGCCACTAACATCAATGGGGTGCAGGATCGAAAAATGTTCGAAAATTGCGACTTTTTTATACTGAAGGGGCAAGAAATTTGAAATTTAGCATTGTAGTTACTTATAAGATGTAAATGCTCCCTTATAAGTTAGTCTCTTATAAGTGAAGAATAAATTTAAAAAAAATCGAGATTTAAATGGGTGAAATGAGCGAAAAGCGTTCTGAAGTCATTCTAAATTACAATTTCTATGGAATCTCTGGAACCACGGAACCGATTTCAAAAGTGATGGTGGCAAATTGGTGGTGACAATCCCTGCTCCAACAGCCTCTTTAATAAAAAACTATGCGTTGCTGACGACTGCGTTTTTCGCTAATTGTTGCAACGGATTAATCTCGGAAAATGAAACATTTGAAGTTACTGAAAAAAATGATAGCTCAAAAAGTATTTGTCAGAAAATTGTTAGACAAACTGCGTTTGAAAGGTAAAAAATTGTATTTTTCTTGATATAAATTTCAAATCTAATGATTATGCCGTTTTTCAAATATTGAATTTCAAAAATTACCAAATTTTCCAATGGAGTACCATAGCGAAACCTTCATGCGTAAAAAGATAATGATAAGGGCGACGTGTCCTGACGTGTAATTATTACGTTATTTATGAAATGTCAATATTTTGTTTGATTAAAGGTTCGTTAAAAGAAATTGACCAGCGTAGCGGGCGTAGCTTGCTAGTAATATTATAAATCTGATTGTGTGCAAATGTTAGGCTGAAGCCAGCGTCAAAATGGAGCATTTAATGATCCTGTATCTTTGCATATATGCTGATTATAACCCTCAAATGAACATAGACTGGTTTTTGTTTATTTTATTCAAATATTTTTCTTAATAATTCAAAATTTCATTATTTTCATTGAGAATAAATGGACATTTTTTCGTATAGCATTTTAAAATGGTTAAATTTACTTTACCGTTGCTAATACTTTATCGTTGCCAAAACTAATTCAAAACCCGAAAAAATAATTTTTACTCAACAATTTAGTTTCAATTGAAAAATTTTCACGGGAAAAATGAAAATGAAATTTAAAAAAAAAAAAATTAAAGAATTAAGAAGAAGATTAAATAATATTATTAGAAATAAAACGTACTTTTTTTAGTTTTTGATAATAATACAAGGTTTCAATATGCGTAACCATAGGAAACAGGCGAATATGACGTCATTTATCGAAAATAAAGCGGATATGCTTTGATTGGTGAAATAAAATGATCTTGGGTTTTTTCTTCACTTTTTTTCTTTTTTTTTTCTTTTGTATGGTAACAATACTTGCCGTTTTATCTCTGCGCATGGCTAATATAACTATACCGTATTTTTTATTTAAATTTTAAAAAAGTAAAAAGAAGTTTCAAGAGAAAATGGTTAGCAAATGTCAATAATATGCTCCTCAAAATTATCCATGTCGTAAATGATGTCATGGATAGTTATTTTCATTCTTAAAACTAAAAGAAATAACTCGATTACCAAGAAAAAATGACGAATGTTAATAGTTCCATTTTTATTGATAAAACCTAAAGATTTAATATTATTTCGTTAAAGTAACATAATTTTCCCTATGCCAGTATTGAAATTAATTGCCTGGAAATGAAAATTAACAAGATTTATGTCATTAAAAAGGAATTTCTCTGGGGGAAAAGGAGACGTCATATTTGAAATAAAACGGGAATTTTCCAATATGTTTTAAAAAGAGTGTGAATCAATTCCTTACATTAATAATACAAGGATCAATAAGTATAGAAAATGGATGATTTTCACGCCATATTTATAACGAAAAATTTAAATGTTTTGTTATCTATACTGATTATTAAGCATGAGTATCCGTTATTTTGTTCCGCATGAGTATCCGTTATTTCGTTCCGCATGAGTATCCGAGTTTTCTGCTAAAAATCACATCATAATTTTAAGAAAAGGAAAATGAAAACGAATCTATTATATCAAAATCTGACCGTGTGTTTGTATTTCGCATCTACTCCTAGACTATCGAACGCAACGCGATTTACTACCGGTTTAGCGAATACCGGTTATAATTTAACCGACGATGTCACACAAACTCTTAGAATTAAAAAATTAAATTAAATGCCTTTTTTTTAACGAAGTTTCTCTAAAAACGGAAAGTAACTTACTCCATATTTGTGTATAAAAAAGGAGAAATAAAACAGATCAGTATATTTTTTACACAATTTTCTCATTAAAACTGAAAAACAGAATTTATTTTCACAAACATTCATTGAAAACAAAATCTTGATTTCAGTAAATTATCCGAAAAATACAAACATATTTTCACATATTCAAACTTCATGAATCAATTTATTCTGGAGAACAAAAATTGCCTGCCAATATACTGTCATTTAGAAAACAATATTTGTTTCAACTATATATTAAACCAAGAAGGCAGAATTGAATTTAAAGAAAAAGCATTTATTATTTCTAATTAATGTTTTTTTTTTTTTTTTTTAAAGGATGGCTGTTAAAACGTTTCACAAAGGCGTTAAAAGTAAAATTGTTTATCAGGTAAAATTGACATTTGTTTTTACCCAATTTGTCTATTTCCACGATTTTATTTGGCCCTCCTTTTTGCATTGGTTGCAATTTCATTTTCGCGATTATTTGGCACAAAATTTTACTTTTTTAAGACTGAGTTATGTCAAGGTCCCTATAATAATAAATTACCGTATTGTCTCCTATGAAATGTGATAAATAGTTAGTTAATTATTAACGTTCTTAATTATTGGGAGTAAAATATTTTGCTTAATTAATGTATTTATTCTTCTTTTAATGTTGCGTGAACGAAGTCACGGGTAACAGCTAGTAATATTATAAATCTGATTGTGTTCAAATGTTAGGCTGAAGCCAGCGTCAAAATGGAACATTTAATGATCCTGTATCTTTGCGTATAGGTTGATAATAACCCTCAAATGAACATAGGCTGGTTTTTGTTTATTTTATTCAAATATTTTTCTTAATAATTCAAAATTTCATTATTTTCATAGAGAATAAATGGAAATTTTTTCGTATAATATTTTAAAATGGTTAAATTTACTTTACCGTTGCTAGTACTTTATCGTTGCGAAAACTAATTCAAAACCCGGAATAATAATTTTTACTCAACAATTTAGTTTCAACTGAAAAATTTTCACGTGAAAAATGAAAATGAAATAAAAAAATTAAAGAATTAAAAATAAGATAAAAAAAATATTATTAGAAATAAAACGTACTTTTTTTAGTTTTTGATAATAATACAAGGTCTCAATATGCGTAACCATAGGAAACAAGCGAATATGACGTCATTCATCTAAAATAAAGCGGATATTCATCTAAAATAAAGTGGGGAATTAAAATGATCTTGGGTTTTTTTCTTCACTTTTTTCTTTTTTTTTTTCTTTTGTATGGTAACAATACTTGACGTTTTACCGTCTGCGCACGGCTAATATAACTAAACCGTATTTTTTATTTAAATTTTTAAAAAGTAAAAAGAAGTTTCAAAAGAAAATGGTTAGCAAATGTCATTAATATGCTCCGCAAAATTATCCATGTCGAAAATGATGTCATGGATAGCGAGAAATAGTTATTTCATTCTTAAAACTATTTCTTAAAACTATTAAGAAATAACTCGATTACCTAAAAAAATGACGAATGTTAACAGTTCCATTTTTGTTGATAAAACCTAAAGATTTAATTACGGTAATTGTTGAAATATGAAAGTAGTCATAAATTCCTCATTTTTTTTTTCCCATAGTAGAATTCACAAATAAAAAATCATTGACCATCAGTTAAATACTTCCGTTGCATTTTTCCGTTGATTTTTAACTTTCTCTTTCCTTATCGTATCTGTCATCCGCAATGGTTCGAAGAAGTTGACTGGAGAGCAGCAGGGGATCTGTGGGGAGCGTTCGGCAAGATTATGTCATAAATCCTGAAGTAGCCTCTTAAAAACTGTACGTTCTTCAAAAGTGCTTGCCTGACGGAAATATACAAATTCAACTCTCATGTTTGACTAATAACTAGATAGGACTAATTGCTTTTCGAGGTGTCACGTATAACGCCAAAGATTTCCCATAGCTAGTGAAGGGAAGTCGTAAAAAAGGCACCTGCAAAAAGAACCCCTTTATAAAATCCGATATCCACAAGACATCAATTAATCTTAATTCATCAAAACATCGTTAAATTAATGGATTTTGAAAAAAAAAGGAAATTGGAATAGAAGCTATTCTCACGTTATAACTAACGATCGGTCCTCTTTATCATTCATATTAAGAACAAGTGTTATTCCGTGTACTTATTGGATAATTATTTCTGGTAAAATAATTCAATCGATCTATGTTGTTAATTTTCTTGAAATACTTAAAAGAGATAAAAAGTAATGTTAAAATTATTTTATTTTAGAGATGGAAAGAAATAGATGATCGGTGTTTTTTTCCAACGAATTAAATATTTTACTTATTTTTGTGTACTAAAAATAACAAAAAAAATCATAATTATAAATGTCCGTTTATTTAAACATATATTTTTTTCAAATTATGCTTTTCTGTGCACCAGAAATGCCCCTCCCCCAAACAGCATTTTGACGTTTTATAAACCTAATTTAAAAACTACTTAGTTTGAAGTCAGTTATTTACTTACTACTTAGTAGAAAAATACCCTTTTTTGAAAAGAAAAAAAATTAAAATTTCTTGTCAAAATTAGATGTTGTCATTGAAATAATCAAAATTTGGGCTGTTTTTATTTGTAGATGGCCTCCTAAGGAAATTTTATGTACGCCATTTGAAAGTAGACTATATTTCAAATCTTTGGTGCCAGTAACTTTCTTCTAATATAATTTTTCACAGAATTAGTAGACGTGTTTACTTTTCCCGACAAAAGTGAAACTTTTATATTTTCAGCGTCATTTTTTCCGATACCGCCTTTTTCTCGACATTCGCTACTCTCATTTCAGTAAATTTAAATAATTTCTTTTTCTTTTTCAAATTTATCTGCACATTTGCAGTTTTTTATTTTTTTTATTTTTTCCATTTCAATGACATCTTTTTTATTTTTTTTTATTTTTTTTTTTTCAAATAAATACTTTACATTTCGGAACCGGTTTCGAATGTGAAAATATCTATCATAAGAAAAGGTTATCTACATTTTGTTCCACAAAGCGGATTCCTTAATAACTTGAATTTATTTTAATTAATTTGAGATAATTTAATTAATATTAGAACGCTTTAAGAAGGTTTTCATCTTAACATATACCTTATTCTTTATAATTATAATCTTTTCTTCAAGATCATGAAATTTACCGTTTAAAAAAGTTTTCCACTACACATACGGTCTGTTTTCACTGGTTTTAGAATCAAATATATCTTAATTTAATTGTAAAATCCATAAATCTTCCAATTGTACATAAAAGACAACCGCTTATATATATATATATATATATATATATATATATATATATATATATAAAGTGTGCGATTCTTATAATTAAGTATATTTATACCACTTTTAAGACGGTTCTGGACAAAAAAAAAAAAAAAAAAAAAAAAAATCCTGAGCTCATTAATACAAAACATTAGTGATTTGAAATCGAATATATATATATATATATTTATTTATTCATTTAAACAAATGTATTTTGAGTTATAAGAGATTGTTGTCTCACAATGACCTTTAGCGAGCTGTCGCGTACAGAAATTCTGTCCAAAATGCCATCGTTTATAAGATTTTTTTTTTTTTTTTTTTTTTACGAAAATGGAAAAAACTATTCGATTTCACGGTTTTTGAATTAGAGCACCCGCTAATCTTATGCGTTTGAGGCAAAAAATAAATTCATAAATATCTCAGAAATAAGCTTATTTGGATATGAGAACCGCCTTAATACAGAATAGTTGAAGCTTACCTATTGAAATCTTATTATTATATACAAGTATTTTTACTGAAATTCACACATTCAGATCGCGAACGATTATGGAATCTGACAAGCAGCATGTCAAAAAACTTTCTGTTACAACTGAATGTTTAAACGATGGTATTTTTGTAGTATGTTTGAATCGATATTAGTCGCCGTATAGAAATTACCATAATTTACAATAATTATTATCAATGAATTTTCATAATACAGTAAAACCTCCATAACGGACACTCCCGAATAGCGGACACCTCTATTTAACGGACAGTTTTCCAATCCCCACTCCCAAAACCTACATTTTTGTATGTTTAACCTCTGAATAGCGGACATTCCGAATAGCGGACAGTAATTTTGGCGATAAAGGAGGAAAATGATTTTTTTAATGAGGGAAAAAAATGGAAAAAAGTAAAAACCCTCTAAATTAGTTAGAGTCTTGACACAGGTTCCATGACCACAGATAAATTAGGGGGTGGCGTTGGAAAAATCCCCTTCCCCTTCTTGTTTCCCTCCTTGGAAGATTTTGGATTTTCTGCTGATTAATGTCTAGAAGCACCAATTTCTCCCTCCCCAGAATTCCATAATACACCATACATCATTTTCTCCCTCCCCAGAATTCCATAATACACCATACATCATTTTCTCTTTCTTTTTAAATGCGCCTAAGATAACCTCGTTTACAATAGTCTTGAAATTTCAGGATAGATAATATGCTGACTATTTTCGTTTCTTTGTACTCAAGCTCAAACGATTTTTCGGATAATCTTATAAAGTGTTAAAAAACAAAAAAAGGAATAACTTTTCATTTTAATAGGGCTTGTTCGTAAAGTCTAAAAAATACTTAACTGTATTGCATCATTGCATAACATAGAAAAGGGAAAGCAGATGCCACATGGTGTCATATAATCTGAGCAAAAGTAAAATAATCACTAAAATTCTAACATACGATTTTATTTATTTATTTTTACTTTTTTATAAAACAAAGAAAAGAATTACTCTATTTGATTAATTTTTTTAATTGGGAAATTGCGTACGGATTTTTTGGGAGTGAGAATTAAAGGCGCCAAGAAAGCGACAAGTGCAGGGCAAAAAACCACTTCGCAATGTCGATTACTGTTTGATTCTTGAGACTTAACTGACACTCAAAACACATTATTCAAAGCGTCAAAACATGTTAACATTATTTTTGTCGTTTTTTGAAAACATTGAGCTTTACGTACTCTGAATTAAGAGTATTGTTTGTGATTAATGTTTCGAGAATAGCTTCAAAACGAAAACGATTAACTTTAAAAGAAAATTTTGAAATTGTATATCAGAGAAAGAGAAATTCAGTTTACGGATACCTGCTAAACGTTTTAAAATAGGTAAAACACAGGTGGGAGAGATTTTACGAAATAAAGAAGAAGTAAGAAATTTGTTAATTACTAACTCTAACGAAAACACCAAAATGGGAAATTGAGGAAGACTGATTCCATTGAAATGGATTCTATAATTCTGAATTGGTTTACTTCACTTCGTTCAAAAAACATTCCTATCAGTGGGCCTTTGATTCAAGAAAAGTCTTAAGAAGTCGCGAAAGAACTCGGATTACACGATTTTCCGGCTTCAAGTGGATGGCTGGAAAAGGTCCGGTCTCGGCACAACATCTCTTTCAAAACAATATGTGGAGAAACAAAATATGTAGATCTTAAAGAAGTGGAGGATTGGCATGAACGACTGCAATCAATTTATGAAAGTTATGAGATGAGAAACATTCTTAATGCCGATGAAACCGGACTCTTTTTCAGAATTTTGCCGAATAAGACTTTGTGTTTCAAAAAGGATGACTGTATCGTCGAAAAAATTTCAAAAGAGCAACTCACTACTTTGCTATGTGGCAATGTATTAGCAGAATCTGAAATCCCTCTTATAATTGGAAAATCTCTGAAACCCAGGTGCTTTCCAAAGAACATCCTATTTAATAAATTATGTGGAGAGCGAATGCAAAAAGTTGGATGAACAGTCTTTTAATGATCGAATGGTTAACTTCCTTTGATAATAGAATGAAAAAACAACAAAGAAAAGATCTCTTGTGTCTTCATTTTGGACAATGTGTGTTTTAAAGCCTGGTACAGAAAGCTTTTATTACGCCACATTTCTTTCAAAGTTAGATTCTGTAAGAACTGCCTAAAATTAGTTAATGCTCTCGATGCTATAATTTGGATTTCCTCATATGTAAAAAACATTAAACCGAAAGCGTAAGACAATGTTTCAGAAAAGCAGGCTTTATATTAAAAGAAAATGAAACACATTTTCCCGACACAATTGAAGAATTAAGGGAATTAATGAAATGTATCAGGAGTGAGGAAACTGCCAAAATTTTCATTCACCCCTTGGGGACGAGCGACACGTATACGTGACGCATAAGACACTCAGAATCTTCTATTATTCCCACCAGTTAATTTTTATTTTAAGCTTTGCCTTCTTTAATGATAGCATTTCTGCGATTCGATTAGGCGAAAATTTCTGTTTTGGAAATCTGCTGATAAAAATTAAAAATTCTGTAAAGGACGCTCGTCGCGAAGGGGTTAATATTGATGATGAGTTACCTACTGAAGAAGAATCAATTGATGTATGCGATTCCTTCAGAATTTTCGACAAAAGCTGACTCTATTAGTGATGATGAAACAGATACTGAAACTAGATATATTTCCTGCAATATCGAGAAATTCTAAGAAGCGGCAAAATACAGTGAGCTTTTACACAATTTGTTTGTATAAAAAGAGGATTCAGAAGGATTAAAACTACTGACAGCGTTAAAACTTCACATAGAAAAACAAATTACATGTAATTGCAAGCAAAATCAAACTTTTGTTACAGATTGTTTTCGTAAGAATGTAATAAACTTTGGATTATACACAATTTCATTTCAGCTTTATTGCTTAAAAAAATAATTTTAATTTCTGATTAATCATATAATAAAGGTTTTTAGGACATATAAAAGTCAATTATTGAAACATTAAGCATTTCTTAGCAATTTTGTGAATCTCTGAGGTTTTCCCAATAGCGGACACCTCCGAATAGCGGACAGTTTCCGCGCTCCCGAGGTGTCCGTTATTTAGAGGTTTTACTGTATAAATTATTTTATCTTTAAAAAAAACATTTTGTTTTTCAATTTAAAATTTCACAATATGATAAAGTTTAGCGACTTCTGAGTTTTAGTTTCTAATTATTATTAGATTTTTATTTTTTATCTAATATCTTGCAGGTCTTAAATATAAACACTTTTCCTTAATCTGGCGTAATCTGAAATCTGCGGTTTTTTCAACCTTAATCATTGAAAGTATTTGTCTAAAATATTTAATGAAATCATACGAGTATATTGGAATTTGCGCAATGTTAGTAAATCGATATTCCGTTTATTAGCACAATAGTTTTAAATCGGTATCACAACTTTCCAGATTCATATGCATTCTTTGACTCTCACGCAAAGAAATGTTTTGAGGTAAAAGCGTCTGTTTATAAATAGAAATTCATATTTTAAATAAAAGTTTAAATAATATAACTCAGTGCCTTAAGTATATTTCTCTTATTTTGTTGATAAATTCTCTGAATATTAAAACCTGTGCGTGCTATTACTTGGACACCACTACTTAAAATAGTTTAAAAAAAAAAAAAAAAAAAAAAAAAAAAAAACTTTGATTCAATCATTAATGATTCATGGAAGTGTATCATTCATTGATGTTCAGCCTTCAAATATCCATTTTAGGTTGGCATATAACATGTTCTTCAATTAATCAAATCGTCAGTGATGTGTGAGAAATTCTTGCCACATTAAAAGCACGAGATAGATAAAATAAAATGAAAGCATAATATAATAATAATAATAATAATAATAATAAAACTAAGCATACATTATGTAACAATTTCTAAACTGTTATATTCGCGACGTTTGTTTTCCTCTGAATTATTACGGCAAAATATGCTATTTCCAAATGAAGTATTTCACAGAAATAATTTACTTTTAATTAAATTATTCTACTTAGCACATTACATATTCTCAAATTATAGGCACAAAAACGTGAGAAAATATTAAACATGAGATAAATAATTGGATATATGAAAACTGTGTGAAATCTTAAAGGCAGTATTCACGCTTGGTACTGAAGCCCAATTTCATTCACTCTTAATAATAATGTATAAAAAATAATGTAAATATAATGCTTTAAAATAGATTAATTTAGACTTTGATTCTATTTAAATGCTCGTGTTTAGAAGAAATTCTATAAAAAAGAAATATAGCAACTTAAATAGAAAGACAACAGGCGCATCTTTACGGAAGTTAAAATAATTATTTTTAATTGCTAAAGCAAAGAAAACATGTGGTAATTAATATCAACACCTTTTGGTTGTAAAAGGACTATCACTGGCACAAAATTTGCATAAAAGTTAAGAGTTCTTAATCTGTTTATTATTTTTGGAAACCATGTGGTTAATGAGTTAGTTGAAGCACCCCCTTTCACTCTTATTAATATACCTGTAAATCTGGTACTATCCATAAATATATTGGATTCACAGTAACAATAGTAACTAGACATAAAAGAGAAACACATTTCGAGTGCCAGATATTCAGCTCTCGAAACAACGTCAAAATGAGGTATGGGGACACTTTTCATGGGGATGGATTTCAAGCTCTCAGTAAAAAGAAAATTCTCTAGCACTGGAAAAGTTCCCCCTTGATATGTATCTCCATCTGCTATGACGTCAGAATGAAGTATGGGGATACTTTTCATGGAGGAAGTTTTCTAATTTTCGACTTTTCAAGATCTCAGTGAAAAAGAAATTACCTGGCACTGGAAAACTTCCCCCTTTTGGTTTGAGGGAACTTTTCATGGGGGAACTTTTCCAATTTTCTACGAAAGTAAAACTCTCTAGGACTGGAAATCTGCCCCCATCTGTGGTGACGTCAAAATGGCGCACGGGGATACTTTTCATGGGGGAAGTTTTCAAGATCTTAGTGAAAAGAAAATTCCATGTCACTGGAAAACTTCCCCCTTCTGATTTGGGGGAACTTTTCATGGGGGAAGTTTTCCAATTTTCGACGAAAGTAAAATTCTCTAGGACTGGAAATCTGCCCCCATCTGCTGTGACGTAAAAATGACGTATGGGGGAACTTTTCATGGGGACACTTTTCAGGCGCCTCGTTTGGTTGGGTGGTAGCAGTTCATAATAGACGATTCCCTTCCAATCCCACCGGACACAGACCGTGATTTTCTTCGGGTGTAATCCAACTTTTGTGACCGTCTGAGCATTCTCTCCGCGCTTTGACTACGCCCTTTTTCGACTGACATTATTGTAAACAATCAATTTTTCATCACCAGTGATCATCCGCTTTAAATACCGTTCGTTTGTAAGGCGTTTGAGCAGCGAATAACAAGAGCTTCAGTACCCTGGACGTCCTCAAAAACCACTTGGATGAATTCTTTGCCCAAAAATCTCAGGATTTTTATGAAAGAGGGATAGTGAAGCTCGTTGAGAGATGGCAGAAAGTTATTGAACAGAATGGAACATATTTGATTGATTAAAATTGATTTATTTTCCTAAATATTTTGTGTTTAAAATGTACTCGATTTTCGCTATGGAATTGCATATACCCAATATTCAATATTATTTAGTACTATAGTGTAACCGAAAATTATCCATAAAGGAAATATTAACTGTACAAGTTATTAATGATAGTTTTGTTATACGTATTACTATTTGCTGTTAACATAAAAATTAAATAATTTATGCCAAAAATAAACTTAAAATGTATACAACACTGAATAATAATTCTGAAAAATCATATCTTAGGAGTTAAAAAAGCTTCATAAATTATTTTAATAATGTGAACTTTTACTTCAAATTTATTGTTTCAACAACTAATCTTCGTAAATAAAATATTTGTATTCATGTGTATACTGTTCGATCAACAGCGTTTTGTTTCCTTTTCTCCATGAATAAGTAAATAAATTTAATTATATTACTTTTTTCAAACTCATAAATAATCTTTATGTGTGATTTTAAAAAAACGTAACGTTGTTTACTTCATATAAATTACGAAAGTGTAAAATTATGTAAAAATTCCAGTTAAATATTTGATCGTAAACGTGATCATTTTTATTATGAAACGAATTGTTGTTTACGACAATATATATATTACGATAATATATATATATTATTTTTTTTATCATATTTACTGCTGACGAATTGGCGAAATATTTTTCATGTCTTTTGAATTCTCACCATGTCTTAGATTCTAGCATGCTTTCTTTTAAAGGGGATTGAAGGAGATTTTTTTTTTGTGAAATAAAATTGCTTAACGAATAAAAATAAAGCGCGTTTAAATTTTTAAATTTTTAATTTCACTTATTATATATATTTTTTAATTTATATATATATATATATAAATTTTACTTAAAGTTTTATATATATATATATATATATATATATATATATATGTGTGTGTGTGTGTGTGTGTGTGTGTCTGAGAAATATGTCTAAAAAAACTAAAAATGTGAACTGAATGAATAAAAATAAAACTTCAATGAATTTTTTTCTTTACCAACTAGATTTTTAGACCTTATAACAAATCATTCTAGAATAATCTATGAAGAAACTGCATGAAACCAAAACTTTTACTGTAATAATGTAAACATTGTACAAGTAATCTAGAAAACAATTTTTTTCCCGCTTAGCTAAATTTATAAATGTACATTTTCTTTCTACCGAAAAAAAATTAAGTTGCGTAAATTTACTTCATGCAAGAGATAAAGGAAAAACATTTTTACGCATCAGAAACGTTTAAAAAAAAACAATTTTACAACTTTCCACGTTTACTGCATGATTACTTGTTTGAACAACGCACTTTTGAAAATTTCATTATTTGTATTGGATTATACTCTTCGAAGAACAATTTATTTATTTTATGCGAGAAAAATAAGTAAATCTAATTACCTAAACAGCTTTAAAACTCGTGAAAAAATTATTTGCATGATTTTTAATAGAGTGTAACATGTTGATTAGATATAAAATACTAAGCGTAAAATTATATAGAAATTACGGTTAAAGTTTTGTACTTGCTCGACAAATTTTTTATTAAGGTATGGAATTCTGTTTATCATAATGTTTTTGTTATGTCATGTTTATTCTTTTGCCAAAATAGTGTTTTTTCGTCTGCTTTGTGTTTTTTTTTATGTGATGTTTTGTTAAATTTGATGTTTTTTATTTATTTTTTCGTCTCTTTTGTGCTCATCCTTAAGCTGTTAGAGCAACAACGTTTAATTTATTTTATGTTACAAAAAGAAGTAATTTTAATTATCTAAATTTCTTTAAAACCAGTGAAACTTATTTGCATGATTTCCACAGAGTGAAACACGTTTGTTAGATATAATGCACTAATGCATAAAATTGTATAGAAATTGCTTTTAATTTTTTTTATCCAGTTCAAGAAAAGTTTTATTAAATTATGGGTTGTTATTAATAATAATATTGTTGTTCTCCTCTGTTTTCTCTTTGTAAAATGAAAAAAACTCTGTCCGTTTTGTATTTACATGTTGTTTTCTATTTCGTCATATTTGATATTTGTAAGGCATAGAAGTAAGAAATCGTAAGAAAATAATTCTGTTCTTTCAAGATTTTTAATAAAAGTAAATAGACGAATGATTAATTATTGTTTTATTATTGTTTAATACAGTATTGTCTACTGTAAATTTCCCAAATAGGATTAAGAAATATTTAAAACATGAATTTTCTTTTCATTTTTTTCTTGTCTTTTTATTTTCTAAAATATTGGTATGTTATTTTCTAATTTTATTTCTAGAGTTTTGATTTTATTTATTCTTTTTAATTTAATTTATTCAAATTTACATAACAGGGATTGTTAAGTTGCATGTTTTGAGATTGTATGTAACCGAAAATGTTCCATAAAGGATATGCATATGTTATACTTTAATAATGATATTATTATTGTTAATAATATTATTAATTGCTATTCACAATAAACCGAAATAAATATAAATTTATATTTTTTATCTCTGCTTCAAAAATATGAAACTTTAGCGTAAAAGTCTTGAAATATATGCAAGGGGAAAAAATTTTAGTAAAATCGTTTGTTACGCATGAAAGGCTTTTTATAAAAAATAAATTAAGTAATTCTTCTTTTTACTACATATTAATTTCCTTCAACAACGCATCATCTCAAATTTCTTATTTGTATTCAGGCTTTCACTGTTTGTACAACAATTTTTTCTTTATTTTATGCTAGCAAAATAAGTCACTTTAATTACCTAAACATGTTTTATACTCGAAAAAACATATTTGCATGATTTTTAACTGCAGTTTTACATGTTTATAAGACATAAAATACTAAAGCGTAAAATTGTATGGAAATAGTAGTTATTATTTTATTTTTTATCGTGATAGCATTAATGTTTATTAAGATGGAATGTTGTTTATGATAATGTTGTTGTTATTAGAAATCCTCATTTCAACTTTTGACGTATAAAAATGTGTTTGTCGCCTGTGTTGTGTTTAAATCTTATGTGATATCTCATCATATTTTATACTCAAAAACAAATAATTACCTAAATTTCTTTCAAACCAGTCAAACTTATTTGCATGATTTTCACAGAGTGAAACATGTTTATTAGATATAAAGCACTAATGCATAAAATTGTATAGAAATTGCTTTTAAATTTTTTATCCTGTTGGAGAAAAATGTTATTAATTTATTTATTGATGTTAATAATAATATTGTTGTTCTCCTCTGTTTTCCCTTTGTAAAAAAAAAAAAAAAAAAAAAAAAATCTCTTTGTCTGCTTTGTATTTACATGTTGTTTGCTATTTCGTCATATTTGATATTTGTAAGGCATTTGTAAAGAAAAAAAAATCTGCTCTTTCAAGATTTTATTAAAAGTAAATATAGGAATGATTAATTAATGTTTTATTATTGTTTAATATTGTATTGTCTACTGTAAATTTCAAAAACAGGATTGAGAAATATTTAAAACATGAATTATATAAATTAAAACCCCCCTTTTTTTTTAAATAAATATTTTATTTTCTAATTTTATTTCTAGAATTATTATTTTTTTTTATTATTTTTAATTTAATTTAATTTATTTAAATTTACATTACAGGGATTGTTAAGTTGCATATTTTGAGATTGTATGTAATCGAAAATGTTCCATAAATATATACATATTGCACACTTTAATAATGATATTTTTACATAATAATAATTTTATTATTGTTTAATATTATATTGTCTGCTGTAAATTTCAAAAATAGGATTGAGAAATGTTTAAAACATAATTTATATAAATTGAAACCCAATTTTATTTTATTTTCTTACTTTCTTGTCTTTTTATTTTCTAAAATATAAGTACTTTATTTTATAATTTTATTTCTAGACTTTTTATTTTATTTATTCTTCTTAATTTAATTTAATTTATTTAAATTTACATTACATGGATTTTACAGTTGCATGTTTTGAGATTGTATGTAACCGAAAATGTTCCATAAAGGATATACATATTGTACACTTTAATAATGCTATTAATAATAATGCTATTATTATTAATTGCAATTCACAATAACAACGAAATAAATACAAATTTATATTTTTTCTTTGTTTTTAAAATATGAAACTTTAGCGGAAAAATGTTGAAATATATGCAAGAGGAAAAGAATAATTTAGTGAAATCATTTTTTATGCATGAAAAGAGTTTTATAAAAAATAAAATAAGTAATTATTCTTTTTACTTCATATTCATTTCTTTCAACAACGCATTCTCTCAAATTGCTTATTTGTATTCAAGCTGACACTGTTTGGACAACAATGTTTTATTTATTTTATGCTAGTAAAATAAGTAAATTTAATTACCTAAACAGGTCTTATACTCGAAAAAAAAAATGTTTGCATGATTTTTAACTGCAGTGTTACATGTTTATAAAACATGAAATACTAAAACGTAAAATTGTATAGAAATTGCAGTTATTTTTTTTTAATCAGAATAGAGATAATTTTTATTAAGATGGAATGTTGTTTATGATAATGTTGTTGTTGTTAGAAATCCTCATTTCAACTTTTGACATGTAAAAATGTGTTTATCGCCTGTGTTGTGTTTACATATTATGTAATATTTCATCATATTTTATACTTCAAAAGTTGATTTGTATTGTTTAAAAATGTTAAATAATATACGTAAATACAGAAACGATTAGTTAATACTTATGAATTTTTTTATTTTCTCCTTTAAATGTATTTACGCATTATTTGAAATGTGTAATGGAAAAAAAAATAATGAGATAGTTGTCAAAATGTAAAAAAATCTTTTCATCTTATAATTTTTTATGCCTTTAAATTCAGATTTCAAAGATTGATTCTTTTTCTTTGTGATCGTATGTCTGCTTTCTAATTTACCTGCAAGTTTGATAATTCTCTATTATTCTTCCTGCGTACACATATTATTTCCGTCTTCCCATCGATATTATTCTTGATATTAATTTTTAGAATTCCACAAATTCATTGATGTTATTGTGCTTTAAAAAATAAAATTCACTTCAGACAGTTAGCGGAAATGTGTCGTTTTTGTATTACATTGTACGGAACTAAAAGTCACAAAGTAAGTGATTGTATTTGAACCGCAATTGCAAATATAGAATAATTATAGTTTGAATGTAATAAGCAATATATTTTTTTAAAATACAGATACGTGAAGGTGTAGTCTGTCTATAGTTTGCTTCCTTTCGTTATGTCTGTTTCATTCATTTTTAGTCTGTACTTGACAGGTATGGGGAGTGTTGCAAGTGTAAAACTAGTTTAACCCAGCAGTGCATGTCTCAAGCCATGCCACAAGACACAGGTCGTTTTATTCTTTTTCTGTTTTTATTGTTTTTTTTTTCATTTTTGCTGTAATTTGTTCAGTTCTATTGTTTTGAGTTTATGTAGTTAGTTGTGTTTTCTGGTTATGTGTTAAAGTAGTTTGTTCTGTTTTCTTGTTTTGTATTTATGTGGTTTATGGCTTTTGTGATATTGGTTCTTCCTGTGTTTTTTCATTGGAATTTATTATATATATATATATATAATATCTTTGAATTTCATATAACATATTTTAATGTTCTATATTTTTTCCTATCTGATTTACTTATTTCCAGTGTAAAATACTTTTTCTTTTCTTTCCTTTGCTCAAATTTAAATTATTTTGATGCTTAAGAAATTTTCTTTTACGTATGAAAAATTCATTCCATTTCTAAATATTTTATTTAATATGCTGCAAACCTCATTCTAATTATGAAAGGACGCAATTGGATTTTTCCCGCTAAAAACAGTGCCGTATCACAACAATTTTTCCATACACCAGTAATGAGTTCCGGCGCACGCACTGATTGGTTCAGGGCTCTTGAAGCACTGCGCTTTTTCATTGTCTTATACTCGTAGACCGTGACCGACATAAGCTTATGTGTGAGCTCAGATACCATTTTTCGTGTTTTCCCTTGCCAGTAACACCGCGCGACTCAGAGAATATTTATTGGTGTACTGTATGGAATTTTAACAGTTTATCAGTTTAATTATCTACTTATTTATTACTTTTAAACGCTTGTTCACTAGTGTATTGTTATTGGAGTTCTAACATGAAACTGTGACAATGGGTTAATGAGGAGTTATATGGAGTGTTATGGAGAGTTTTTCATCGAACTGTGAACTTGACTTTGCCTAATAAAGTACTCTGCTAAATGTTTGGCTGTTTCTTCAATGAGGAACACACTTTTGATGTTATCTTCATGCAATTATGTAGCCCAATCGAGTTTGACTTCACGATTGCATTTTCTTCGACACAACTGACGCTGGATTATCATGGATATTATCTATGAAAAATGATCACTTGCTTTCTAACACAATGATTGCCATTTCACCAGTTCAAACATTTTCAGCCTGCATCAAACTTCATGTACCTAATCATATTTTGATGAGATATTTGCAGATCTCATTAGAACTAGTGGATAATTTGACATACACTGTAAAAAAATTGTAAAATTTTAGTAGATGTACCGTAAATTAACGGTACTTGTACCGATTTTAGTCTTTATGGTATGAGTACCGTACTTCTAAGGTATATTAAGCGTATAAAAACAATATATGTGCCATTTAAATTATAAACGGTATTTATACCGTAAAATGATTGTTTTTCAGTAAAAAATCGCTATTTATACCGTAAAATAATTATTTTTCAGTTAGTAAAAAGCTGGTAGCCCCGCCTCGGTGTACCCCTGAAGTGATGCTCTTGCTCTTGTTACGTAATGCGTGCAGGCCTGAAGAGAGGGAGGTGTGCAGCCGATACATACACTTTAAATATTTTACGGTACATATACCGTCGAGTTAAATTACGGTGTACATTTTTGGTCAACCGTAATTTGTGACCAAATTTTTTTACAGTTTACATACACTTATTAGTATTAGTATAGTATAATATATAATCTTTCAGTGTAATAAATATCCAAAACTTATTATTAAGTAGTTATATTGTACATATAAAATACAAATATGCATCAGTATTTTGATTTTCTATATTTGAATATATATATCAGAAACTGGCTTCTGTTTTGGACTATATATTAGTATTTCTTGCTTATATCCACTGGTGCGAGACGAAATATGTTAAGTTTTTCCATCATATGTCAGTTGTCACTTCCATTTATATTAGAATTTCCATCTTCACGCTTTCCATCTGGCTTATAATTCATCCCTACTTTTGATAAGCTAAGATCCATTATTTTTCTCTCAGGGGAATATAGTATTTCAGTCATTTTCATCAATAATATTCATGCTATTCATCTTTAGTAGTGTTTGAATTCTCCACAAAATTCACGTGTTCTCTTGTAATTTTTATATCATTTATCAAGTAGCCATTTCAATTCAAATTCAGTCATTTATCAGAATGAATGAATAAAAAATACTTTGCTTGTAAGGTTTAGTAACAAAGAAATATTTTTATCTTATTGAACTGAATATATTAAATAAATATGTGCAATAGTGCGCCAATAATTCGATCTTTATAAGTAACAGAGAATCCAACCCGGGCTTAATGGGTTATAGAACAGAATGCTTCGTATACAGAACGTAGTTTTTTAGGTGCGTTCGTAATTGTATAAATAAGTAGCACCAATCTTTGTCTGGTCCGCCCGTCCGTCTGTCTGCATATAACAGCGCAAAAACTACTCAACCGAATGGTTTGAAATTCAATATATATAATTGTTTCAGAATTTTGTCGAGTCATTTCAAATTTTATGAAAATTGAATCAAAACTTATAATGACATTAATAAAAATATTTATTAAGTAGTTTGATTTTTTTTAATCGGTACTTCCCTGTTATAGCAGCTTCCGAGGATTAATCGTCAAGCGACCGAGTTGTATCGCTAACATATCTGACATGCATGACGTTATAGTCATATGTGACGTATATGACATTTTATAACTGCTATGACCAAGTTATACTCACTTTCTTCATTATGTTAAATCCTATCATACATAATTAATTCAGTGATATCCCATGATAGGTAATGATACTTGGTTTCCATGGTGATTACGTCCTATTATTTCGGTTTTACTGAATTTAAAAACCGAATTTGTATACTGAAATGTTTAATTATAACAATCCTATAAACTACCGACAGTTTTTTGGATAGAGGTTTCCGGAGAAATAGATATTAAATGGAAAAAAAGTATAAATATGGATTTCAAATACTGAATGGATTTCAAATACTGAAATTTTTAATGCTAAGCTTAAGTTTCTCATGGGAATTTTCAGTCATTGTCAACATAATGATAATGCTATATAATCAACATATATATATCAACATATATAATATATATATCAACAAATATATATCTATATATCAACATATATATATCAACATATATAATATATATATCAACATAATGATAAAATGTTGCCAACTTAAAATGTACTTATTTTATGACGGAAATGAATCATATCATAATAACGACGATATAATTCATTTTTTCAGTGAAATAATAACGATGAATTATATCACTGAGGTACATTACAAGATGCTTACTACAGATTATGGAGTACATATAACCTCCATCGTTCATTTACAGGGACACACAAAATAATTCTGCTACCGTACTGACTATGGACAATGATTGCTGGAAGTGCATTTTTCGTTGTTGCACGGGATTTTACATTTAAGTAAATTTTTCCATATTGCTTGGTGTGTATAAATTCTATAGATCATATACAGGGCTTCAGAAAAGATCTCGACGGAAATTGACGAATGGAAATTTTCAACTGTATTATGCGTTCCGTAACTGAATAAAATTTTAACAAACTATGTAGTATATATACAAATCTATTGATGATATACAGGACTGCACAGAAAAATCGGATAGTTTTCCGATTATTACCTATTGAAATTGGGTTTTCAAATATGTTAAGTGTTTTCCAACTATTTTAATTAGATATATCATTTTTCACCTTATTAGTCCATGAAGTTTCGTTACAATATTCTGAATGTGTTGGAAAACGTTTCATAATCTATTCGTAACGCATGATTTTTCGTTCTTGTTTTTATTTTCGACTGTGTAAAAATTGAAATTATGCGATGTGCCGAATTTAAAAAAATGTAAAAAGCGAATTTATTAGTCAGCAGTTGCCATGTTAGTATGACGTCAGAATTACTCGCACATCTGTTTCTGCTTTTTAATATAGATATATAGCGTTATCATAAGTATAGCGAATGTATAAGCAATATGTAAGTAGTTAATAATTTATATAAGTAGACAATGTACTTTTAACATAAGTAGTCATTAACATTATTCAAAAGAACTTTTAATTGAACTAAATGGAACTAAATATATTTGTAAACATCTGACTGACATATGTCTAAAAATTGCAAAAAAATATGTTCTATTACCTCTAAAATTTTGTTATATTTCGCATACTTTTCGGGACTAGTATATAAATTATTAGAATCAATTTTAACTAAAATAACAGTACTAAAAACGATGGTAAATACACAAATGAACGCTACAAAACTACGAATAAATACATTCCCATACGACATTTAAATTTTTATTTTAGGTTACATATTTTTCATGACTAATATGTAAAATATTGGCTTCGTGTTTCTTAATTTTTCAACCGATGAACAGTAAAACTCGTACCATCTCAAGACTGAATGTAAATTGGAAATTAGCAAGAAAGCTACGCATGGATAATTTTTATCGATTCCCTTGTAAAACTGAAATTTTCTTTCTTTTGAATTTAAATTGGAAAAATTACATTTTCAGACATAATATATACATTTCAGTGGTCGAAATGAAGGAATTTATTCCTTTCATCTTTAAAAATTCTTTTTCTTTTTGTTATAATTTTTTTTTTTTTTTTTTTTTTTTTTGCAAACGTCTTGGGAGAAAATTGTATAATAAAACTTTTGTTAATAATAGCCATCAAATCACATAAATAATCGACAATATAAAAGCCGATAGTTATAATAAAATACAAAGAAATATATTATATATATATTATATATATATATATATGTCGTGTTTCCAAGTTCAAATCCGGGAAAAAGGCAGTCGTGCTCGTGATAAATAGGGTTAGCGATGTTATTGGTTTCCCTTTTAGTTCGCATCAGGCGGCCGGGTGGTATCATCAACAACAAGAAATGTCAGTCCATATTTTTGTCGAAGAACCTTTTATTTCCAGTTTAAGACATCTCTTCAGGGAAAATGCTCATTAGCCAACGCTAAACGAAAAAAAATACAACGTTCCATTATTTTCTAGAATCCGTCCCGATTCTTTTAGCAAACACCAGCGTCGAAAAAATCCCTCTCCGAATCAGGATGATCGTGTTTTTAAACTAGCTTGCGTAATAATACAGAATACGTCACGTGACCCACTTCTATCGAATCAAAAGGTCTCTTTTGGAACTTTATCAATATTTCCGGCGGATTTATTTTGTTGTAAAATGCAAAAACTTTCTACGCCCATCCAGAATATTCGATAATCTCGTACCAGATGTCTGTCATATCAACAAACCAGCTTATCTGTTTTTGAGGCTGTAGCTAAACTTCGAATTTAATAGGTAATAAAAATAATAAGAAGAAAAGAAAATGAATCTTTATAAAAGGGAAAAAAAAGAAAGAATTAAAGTTTTTCGGAAATATTTTAATAGACATTTGATATTTAATAATAGGATAACTTTATGAAATAAGGTTTTTTGAGCGGAATATTTTAAGAGATACGATATTTTAGCATTTAAATAAAGAAGTTATAGCAATTTGACAACACGGGAATAATACTAATGAATTTTAATAATGGATTAAAATAAAGATGTTCTATTTAAAGAATAAATTAAAAAAGCTATCGCCATTTTTAGAATAACTACATTCGAATAAATATTATTAAGTGGATTAGGAATAATTGGCTTTACATATGGATAGTAAAAGGCTATTTTAAGAATGAGAATTATTTTAATAAGCTGGGTTATATACCGAATATTATTGAATGGACAAATTTTATAGAATAATTGCGGAAAAAATTTAAATTTTGTAATATATATATATATATATATATATATATATATATATATATATAAATTCATTCTATAAATTATACAATTCTTTCAAATAACTATTTTTTCAAATAAAAAAATAGCTTTTCCGAGCAAGCAAGAAAACGCGAAGAGACAAAAACTCAACTCAACTTAGTTTTTCCACTGATGATGACCGAGTAGTTCGCTTGAAAACGTTTTGGAATTTTTAAAAGGACTTTAATGTGCTTTTAAATGTTTTATGTATGTTTTTACGCACCTTCAAGCAATATATTTACATTTAGTTGTATCTTAATGAATTTTAGTTAAAAAATGGCTTTTTTATATATTTCTCTGCTTTTACTTCTAATCATTTTTGTCCGATATATTTTATGGATTTTCTTTCACTTATAACTGTCTCTGTTTAAATTACTGAAACCACAGTCATAATTTTTTTTGCAATCTCATATGCTCAATTTAAATGTGGTTAAGATGTTGTTTTCGTATCATGTGACATACAATGCATGGTTTGTGAGTAATGTTGTTTTATTATATCATTTTAGTTAGTTATTTTCTTTTGTTTTCTTCTATTAATGCAATATTTTAGGCAGAAATATATTGTTCTTAGCAAATTTACCACACTGTTAAAAAATTTATAGCAAACTGTTCAGTCATTTGACCGTTTTTGTAGAAAACGGTTCCATAACCATAATTTAACTATGTTTTGACCGTATTATTGCTCCTTTTATGGTCAGACTAGAGTTAAATTACGGTTATGTAACCGTTTTCTACAACAAAATATGACTGGACAGTTTGCTGCAAAATTTTAACAGTGCAGTATATTTTATGAAATATGCATTATTTTTCAACATGTGCAGTGAACTGCCGAACTGATGATTATCCATTGCACAAGTCTCCATTTTTTTTCCTTTTTTTTAAATTTCGAATTGCATTTTACTATCATACGATATTTAAATTTCATTTTTTGTTCGTATGTGATTAGGTTTATTATATTTGTTTATTTAACTTTTGTTATATTTAACTGGCATCTTTATCATTCTAAATAATTATTTTCTAATTTTTCTTTTAAAATATTATGTATGTTTGGCTGTGTGCCATCTCTGAATTGGAGCTTTGGTAATTTGTTGTGGTTATAATTATTTATTAACTTAATAGTATTTTGTATACACTTTATACTTACCTATCTTTAAAAAAATGGAGATTTGGTAAGTTTTGTTGCCAGAACGTGTTTGCTGTATTTTGAATTCAAATGTATTTTATATAGAGAGAGCGTGAGTACCTAACACATATAATTGGAAATTTATCTAACTAAAAAAATAAAAAAAAATATTGAAAACACATATCAGAATTTTGTTTAATAAATACATTCTCACACGACCTGCAAAATACTGTTATGCATCTCATATTTTGCGTATTTAATACATAAAATAACCCTGCTTGTTCCTTAATTTTTCATCCGGAGAAGAGTAAACTTTTAACATCTCAAGCCTGAATTTTTAAAGACGAAAGAAATAAATTCGTACATTTTGACCACGGAAATATATATATTATGGAAATAGGAAATTAGCAAGAATGCGATGGATGGATAAGTTTATTGATCTCCTAGAAAGCATTTTAATTTTATACAAATAATGTGTGCACTGAAAAACACTGATATAAAATACATGTTAGAAACATTGCCAAAGTTTCTGATTTTTGAGACCCAAAGTCGTCGTTATCTTCGCCTTATTTAATTGCAAATTTGCGTCCTTAAATAAATTAAATACTTTTATTCAGGAATAGTGTTAGTCAATAATCAGAAATGTTGTCAGCTTATATGTAGCATGTGTAAATAGAAAGGTGTCTAAACAACAAATGGTCAGTAAAAATATTTGTAAACAAACAACAGACATGGGTTTAAAACAATGAATAAATACATTTCCTTGTGACTTCAAATACTTTCTAGTGTCTCACATATTTTACTTGTCTAATATATAGAACAATGGCTTTTTTTTCTTAATGTTTAATCCAGCGAGAAGTAAAACTACTACTATCTAGGACTGAATTTAAATTGGAAATTAGCAAGAATGTGACGCATGGGTATGTTTATTGATCCCATTTAAAGCACTCTCGTTTTCTACAAATATTTGCACACAAAATCATTGAGAGAAGTTATATAGATTTAACATAACGTATATAACTTCCAAAGCTTCGAATTTTTGAGAACCAAAATTTTCCAACAATAATCTTCGTCTTATTTGATTACAAATTTCCTTATAAAGTAAATCAAATACTTTTATTTAATATTATGAAGTGTCTTCATTTTATATGTAGCATATGTAAACGAAAAGGCATCTAAACTACAACAGACCAGTAAAAACGTTTGTACACAAATAAAGGGCGTGCTTTTACAACAATGAATAAATATATTCCTTACGACTTCAAATACGCTCTAGTGTCTCACATATTTTGCTTGTCTAATATATAAAATATGGGCTTCTTGTTATTTATTTTTTAATCCAATGAAGAGTAAAACTTCGACCATCTCAAGACTGAATGTAAATTGGAAATTAGAAAGAACTCGACGCATGGATAGGTTTATCGATTCCCTGTAAAACACTCCCGTTTTCTACAAATATTTGCACAGACAAACATTGAGAGAAATTCTATAAATAAACATAGCTGCCAAAATTTCCAATTTTTGTGATCCAAAATTTTCCAATTGTAATCTTCGCCTTATGCGATTGCAAATTTCCCCATTAAGTAAATTGATTACTTTTATTCAATAGTATGAAGTGTTGTGAGTTTATATGTAGTGTATGTAAAGGAAAAGGTGTCTACACAACAATACATCAGTAAAAAACGTTTATACACACATAAAAGACGTGCTTTTAAAACAATGAATAAATAAATTCCTCACGACTTCAAATACGATCAAGTGTCTCACATATTTTGCTTGTTTAATAATATATAAAACATGGTCTTCTTGTTTCTTAATTTTTAAACCAATGAAGAATAAAACTCCTATCATCTCAAGACTGAATGTAAATTGGAAATTAGCAAGAAACCGACGCATGGATAGGTTTATTGATCCCCTGTAAAACACTCTCGTTTTCTACAAAGTTTTGCACAGACAAACATTGAGAGAAATTGTATCGATATACAAAGCTGCCCAAGTTTCCAATTTTTGAGAACCAAAATTTTCCCATAGCAATCTTTGCCTTATTTGATTGCAAATTTCCTCCCTAAGTAAATCAAATGCTTTTATTTAATAATATGAAGTATTGTCAGTTTATATGCAGCAAATGTAGATGTAGATGATACGGTTGTCTAAACAACAATAGATCAGCATAATCGTTTCTATACATATAAAAGACGTGCGTTTAAAAAATGAATAACTAAATTCCTCACGACCTGAAAGACACTCTAGTGTCTCACATGCTTTGCTTGTTTTATAGTACATAAAATAGGGGCTTTTTGTTTCTGAATTTTTACTCCAATGAAGAGTAAAACTTCTGTCATCTTAAGACTGCATGTGAATTGAAAATTAGCAAGAATGCGACGCATGGATAGTTTAATCGTTCCCCTGCAGCAGTAATCTTCGCCTTATTTGATTGCAATTAAGTAAATCAATTACTTTTATTCAATAATATGAATTGTTTTCATTTTATATGTAGCATATATAAATGAAAAAGTGTCTAAACAATAATAGATCAGTAAAAACGTTTGTACACAAATAAAAGACGTGCGTTCAAAACAATGAATAAATAAAATCCTCACGACTTCAAATACGCTCCCGTGTCTCACATGTTTTGCTTGTTTAACATATTAAATATGGGCTTCTTGTTTCTTAATTTTAAATCCAACGAAGATTAAAACTTCTACCATCTCAAGACTGAATGTAAATTGGAAATTAGCAAGAATGCGACGCATGAATAGGCTTATTTATCCACTGTAAAACACTCTCGTTTTCTACAAATATTTGCACAGACAAACATTGAAAGAAATTATATAGATGTACATAGCTGCCAAAACTTTCAATTTTTGAGAACCAAAATTTTCCTATCGTATTCTTCGCCTTATTTGATTGCAAACTTTCTCATTAAGTAAATAAAATTATTCAACAATAGGAAGTGTTGTCATTTTATATGTAGCATGTGTAAATGAAAAGGTATTTAAACTACTATAAATCAGTAAAAACGTTTGTACATAAATAAAAGACGTGCGTTTACAGCAATGAATAAATAAATTCCTCACGACCTCAAAAATACGCTGTAGTGTCTCACATGTTTTGCTTGTATAATATATTAAATATGGGCTTCTTGTTTCTTAATTTTTAATCCAATGAAGAGTAAAACTCCTACCATCTCAAGACTGACTGTAAATTGGAAATTAGCAAGACTGCGACGCATGGATAGGTTTATCGATCCTCTGATAATACACTTTCGTTTTCTACAAATATTTGCACAGACAAACATCGAAAGAAATTATAAAGATGTACACAACTGCCAAAACTTCCAATTTTTTAGAACCAAAATTTTCCTATAGTAATCTTCGTCTTATTTGATTGCAAATTTCCTCATTAAGTAAACCAATTACTTTTATTCAAAAATATGAATAATTGTCAGTTTATATGTATCATATGTACATGAAAACTTGTCTAAACAAAATTAGATCAGTAAAAACATTTGTACACAAATAAAAGACGTGCGTTTACAACAATGAATAAATAAATTCCTCACGACCCCAAATACGCTCTAGTGTCTCACATGTTTTGCTTGTCTAATATGTAAAATATGGGCTTCTTGTTTCTTAATTTTTAATCCAACGAAGAGTAAAACTCCTACCATCTCAAAACTGAATGTAAATTGGAAATTAGCAAGGCTGTGACGCATGGATAGGTTTATCGATCTCCTGTAAAACACTACCGTTTTCTACAAATATTTGCACAGACAAACATTCAGATAAATTATATTGATATATATAGATGCCAAAATTTCTAAATTTTGAGAATCAAAATTTTCCCATAGAATCTTCGCCTTATTTGATTGCAAATTTCCTCATTAAGTAAATTAAAATTTTTTATTTAATAATATGAAGTATTGTCAGTTTATATGTAGCATATGTAGATGTAGATGATAAGGTGTATAAAAAACAATAGATCAGGATAAACGTTTGTACACAAATAAAAGACGTTCGTTTAAAAAATGATTAAATAAATTCCTCACGACCTCAAAGACGCTCTAGTGTCGCACGTGTTTTGCTTGTTTTACAGTGCATAAAATAGGGGCTTTTTTTCTTAATTTTTACTCCAATGAAAAATAAAACTCTTACCATCTCAATATCAGTAAAAACATTCGCACGCAAAAAGATGTGCTTTTAAAACGATGAAAAAATAAAATCCTCACGACCTCAAATAAACTCTAGTGTCTCGCATGTTTTGCTTGTCTAATATATTAAATATGGGCTTCTTGTTTCTTAATTTTTAATCCAATGAAGAGTAAAACTCCTACCATCTCAAGACTGAATGTAAATTGGAAATTAGCAAGACTGCGACGCATGGATAGGTTTATTGATCCACTGTAAAACACTTACCTCCACCTCTCTCGCCTTTCTCTATCCTGTACTGGTAGACGTGCAGAGTGAACAGAAAATGGGAATTCTTCGCATCTTCTTCGTTCTCTGTAAAGAGAAGAATGCATTGAGTAAGGAAGAATGCAGCAAAGGAGTTGCGGTTGTTTAAAGGAATTAATAAGCATAAATAGTAAACATTCTTTATCTAGTTTATGCAAGTTAAGGGAGAATTCAGTCATCTGATGGTCATAATATTATAATGCTATCAGGAAATTTATATTAACAAATATGATTTATTTAAATAAAAGCATGTCATTAACCAAATATTAATAATTGCGTCTTCATTTTGTTCATATTAATCTTTGGTCCGGCGCAGCGTACCTGACAGATGCGCTGCAAAGTTTTGGTGAAGATTTTATTGGAAATTGCTGAGTGTTTTACTTGTTTTGTGGTTAATAAATGATTTTCTTCTTTTTTAATCAGATTTTAAAAATTATGTCTTTGTACATTTTAATGAAGTTCACAAATCAGATTAAGAGCGCTGTAATTGTTTTAGTTACATGCTAATAACAATTTTACAAAACGCCTGTCAGGCGGGCTGCGCCCGACCCCTTGTATCCATAGGTGTGCTTGATGGAAGATCAACAGAGGTGATTTGTATAACCTCTTATAAATCATCAATCCTATATATATATTTTATCATCAGCCTTATAAGTATGATAAATAAAAATATATAGATATCTTGTATAATAAATAGTTATTATATGTTTTAAAGAATATATAGCTATTAAGTACAGTTATTCAATATTCATTCTTCTTTTTAGATATTGAAAGTAATTTATCTCGTATAACAAAAAATGGAAATACTTTGCGTCTTAATCGTGATTGGTAATGAAAAGAGTACATATAGTAAGGAAGAATTCGGCAAAGAAGTTGTATTTCTTTAAAGGAATTAATAGGAATAAATATTAGACATTCTTTATCTAGTTTATGAAAGTTAAGGTAATATTCAGTCGCCACGTTGCCAAGTATCAAACCGTTAAGCTAGGCAAAAGCCTGGCAGGAATGGGTCTGGTCAGCGGTCTAAAAAAAAAAAGTAATATTCAGTCATCTAGCGAGATAAAGTATAACAGTATAAGGGAATCGATAATAATAAATATACTTTATTTTATAAAAATCGTGTTATTAATAAACGTATATAATAGTTAAGCATTGATTTTGTGCATAATAGTCGACTTGATTTGCGTAAATAGACGTATATTTTGTTAATAAAATAATTTTATTTACCCTAAGATTAAAAAAAATTGTACTTCTTCAATATTAAAGGAATATATCGGAATTACAATTAATTTATCTTATTATTGAAACATCCATCGATCTAAATAGTCTTTTTTTATAGCGTCGTCTTTTTTCATTGAATGCAGCAAAGACGTTATGGTCGTTTAAAGGCATTAATAAACATAAATAGTAGACATTATATATCTAGTTTATTCAAGTTGAGGGAACATTTACTCATTTGACGATATAAAAATATGATCATATCAGAAAAAGCATATTAATAAATCTGTTTTATTTAATTAAAAGATTGTTAATAATAAAATATTAATAGTTAAGACTTTATTTTGAGCATATTAAACAAAATGATTTATATCTGACATATTTATGAATCTTAGAAATAAAAGTTGTCTATTTATAATGCGATTAAAAGAATATACAATAATTTACTCCAGTTATTTTATGTTTAAATAATATATACAAATTATAATTTACGCCATTCACGGGCATATGTGTTTCATAGTATAAGAAAAATTGTCGTATTAGTCAATATTAAAAAGCACGTTTGTCACTAATAGTATAGTATTCATAATTGTGATTTAATTATGAATGCTATAATCAATATATTTCACTTGAAAGAAATGAATAAGTATTTCAAATGAAATTGATTAAGGAATTTATTAGCAAAACTAGTAGGCATTCTATCTATAGTTTAAGTAAAAAACCAGGCATCTAACGGCATAAAAGTGCGATTGTATATAAAAATCTATATTAATAAATATTCCTTATTTAATTTAAAACATGTTTATAACACAATATTAATATTTCTGCTTTAATACAGTGCATATAAACCGATCTGATTGCAATAATGTAGGTGTGTAAATTTTATTTTTTTAATATATGCTTGGTAGCTTAATATATATATAATATATATGATATAATAATTTATATAATAAATTTATATAATAAATATGCACATTATACAATATTATAATATAATTACAAATTTTACAAACAGCTTATTAATAATTGTGCTTTAATTTGCGCAGTATAGCAAACACGTTTTATTTTAAATACATCACATAATTACAAAAAAAAAATAGAGTAATAATTACATAGAATTAAACCTAATTTATCTATTTAGAAAACAATTTAAGCAAATGAACCTTTAGTCATCCAACAAAAATGAAACATGATATGCAAAAACATAAAATAATACAAATGATAGTAGAATATCATAGAAAGCTAAATGTATATTAGAAAATATGCTTTATTTATCTTATTTTTTTCGTTTATTTCGCACAGTTTTTTTCTTCAAAATTTATTTATATTCTATGTGACATGTGCCTTAATACAAGAGTATTTCAAATTTAACAATTACCTCTGTATGTATAACAATTGATCACTGCATAACAAATTTGATCAGCACTTTTTTTATTTATTTTGACCACGAAGCATTAAATTGTGAATTCTGTGAAATTTTAGCATTAAGTATACAATTTCCATACTTACAATCCATTTGAAGTGTTATCTTCTTGTTTTTTATTATTATTATTCGAATTTCTTCCCAAAATATAATGTGAAAAGTCAGGTTGTGCCTGTTACACGAGAACGTGGCACACACAAAAAAAAATCTTAATTAAAATATTAGCGAAATATAGAAAGTATTTTTAATTTTGTGCACATAAAATTAGTGTACATATTATTATTTGTTTTCAATAGATAAATATGTCTTTTCAATAAAATATATCGATACTATATGATTAAAAGAATGCACAGTCATGGAAAATAAACGCACCACTCCCTACTACCTCAGCCACAAATCACCGTATAAAAAGTAACTGGTACAAATTGATTAGTAGTGATGTCTACTAATTAGTGTTATACTAAAATTTTGCTTAGGGGTCTTATTGTAACAAATTCTGAAATTTTCCATGCTAACATCCAAGTTTGCAATCATATTGGATTCTTCGGCAAATTTTACCATTGGATACCAAACTAGTCTGATTTGGTCAAGTATTTTAGGAATTATGTAAGTTTATAATTTGTAGCTGGTAATGTTAAATACATTTTTAATCGTTGCAAAACAGATTATAATGCGGATAGTTTTTAAACACAAACCCTCCCCACCACCAATAAATAAATAAATTAATAAATTAATAAAAAATAGCGGTATGTGATTTTATATTCACATATTTGAAGCTATTAGAAATCGATTTCTCATAAAGTAACTCATGGGTTACAATTCTTATCTATTTTTGTTTTCGAAAATTAATTTAAAATATACACATTATATATTAAATTAAGTTTTAAAATTTAGTTTTGAAATTAATTTTTGAAATTAATTTTCGAAAGAAAATATGAATTGCAACACGTTAATTTTTTAACAAAAATCGTTTTCTAAAAGCTTTAAATATGCAAATTGAAAGTTACAGCTGTTTCGGACAAGTAGTTTTTCAGTTATACTTAAAATTCTGTTGGAAGGTGCAATTCGCATTGCAATCTCTTTTGCAAAGATTAAAAATGAATGTAACAATAAGAGTTCTAAGCTTTCAACCTGCATAATTCTGAAACTATTTGACTGAATAATTTCCTGTTTGATATCCCGTTGTAGAATTTGCTGTAAAATCAAAATATATAATCAAAGTTAGGTGTTAGTATTGAACATTTTAATGTTTGATACAATTTCTATACGTAGACTAACCCTAAGCAAAATTTAAGCACATCATTTATTTGTAGAGATTAGTATTAATACATTGTTATCACTAACATTTTTATACGGTAATTTGCAGCAGAATTAGTAGCGGATGCTACTTTTTTTAGAGGACTGTACAGTAATGCGGTAGAGTTTTTTAATATAAAACAATATAGTATAATAATTATGATTAATTTCTCTCATATTAAGACCCTACTGTAATAAATGTTTAAGATCACGAGAAACATTGTATTAAAACTATTTGACTGAATAATTTCCTGTTTGATATCCCGTTGTAAAATTTGCTGTGAAATCAAAATATATAATCAAAATTAGGTGTTAGTATTGAACATTTTAATGTTTGATACAATTTCTATACGTAGACTAACCCTAAGCAAAATCTAAGCACATCACTTATTTGCAGACATTAGTATTAATACATTGGTAGCACTCACATTTTTATACGATAATTTGCAGCAAAATTAGTAGAGGGTGCAACTTTTTTTTTTAGAGGACTGTACAGAAATTCGGTAGAGTTTTTTAATATAACAATGTAGTATAATAATTATAATTAATTTCTCTCATATTAACACACTACTGCAATAAATGTTTAAGATCATGTCACGAGAAACATTGTACTAATAAATATGCTTTATGATGCAAGAAGCATGTTTAAAACTAGCAGCATACTAATAATTATGCATTAATTTTGCGTTTAATAATAAATATTATTTACTTATTTTAATAAAAATATTCAAATAAAACGGCTAAAGCAATTAATAAACAAAATTAGTAGTCATTCTTTACCTAACTTACACAAATTACAGAGCGTTCCTTCATCCAATGTCATAAAAGTATGCGAAAATGAATATTTATAAATATGCTTTGTTTTGTGAAAAGCATATTATTAAGAGATTAATTTATACGTGAATTTCGTAATATTTAATCAACATTATTTTCTTCATGTAAGTGGATATGCTTTAGTAGTAAATCCGACATCTATAATATTTAAAGGGATTTTATTAAAAGCGTGTTATTAACAGATTAATGTGTACGTTAGTTTTGTAAATATTAATTAAAGGTGTTTTTGTATGTAAATTTATAAAACTTATAACAAAATTTTTAAAGGCGTTTTTAATTAAAAAGTAATAAACTTGTTTTAACAGTTTATACAGATAAGAGAAAAAACAGCCTTCTACAGATAAAAAAAATATGCCAGTAGGGAAAAAATATATTAAGAAATGTGCTTTTATTTAATTGATTAATAAAGCGTAATTGAATATACAGAGAGGGCAAGATAAAAGAGGCCCGGTATACAGAAGTACAAATATTTACTAATTTTTATTTAAAAGTAGTAAATACAGAATGTTATGAATAACAACATACTGAACATTCAATAGTTCACTGGAGGTGTTGTTATTCAAAATATTCTGTATTTACTACTTTTAAATAAAAAATAGTAAGTATTTGTACTTCTGTATACCCGGCTTCTTTTATCTTGGCCACTTTGTACTTTTAATTACGTATTTCTTAGTAAGTGATACGCTCCAGATAGATAACCAAATTTCGTTAGTAGACTGATTTATTCTAATAATAAGTGATATTAAAACAATATAGAGTTTATAATTACTTTTAAAAAAAGGAAACAAATCACAGAATTTCTAGAATTAATAATAAAACAAATATTTTAGCTCGTGGATAGTGCAATTAAGCTCATAAATTTAAAACAAAGCATGACAGGAAAATACTTAAAAATTATGTCATATTCCTAAGTTTCTTTATTGCTATCAAAATTAATATTATTGTAACATTCCTTGCGTTATTATAATGACGAATGCAGTTCTAGAACATTTAGAAAATACTCTTAGTGAGTACGCGTAAATTATTTGGAAAATAAAATAATGTTTAATGTTTAAAAATACATTCGAATGAAATTCAAATTTTAGTAATGTTAAACGTTATATATAAACTGTAGTATTTCACAGTCATTGCCATATTTATTTAAGGAAAAGGAAAATATTTCATCCCTAAAATTTATTAGATATATTTTTTAATTTAAATAATCGAGAGATTTTGAATAAAAATATTTGTACCGGAATTTGAAATTTCCCGGTTTAAGCATTGGATCAGAAAGTTTTTACTTTAAGTTAAATGTCAAAGTTATTTATAACATTATGATAATTTTTATTTTTATGCATCTAACAATTAATACAAATGGTCCCATTTATTGCTATTTTTTCTAATACATGTATATAGAACTCTTATACCAATCAATCAAAATGATTAGTTGGTGTTATTAATGTTTGAATGTTCATAACGTTACGAGATAATATTCTAAGTATAGCTAATAATAAATATTGGATTTTCTATTAAAAAGTCACGGAAACGAATATGACAAAAAAAGACCTTTTATTTGAATTAGCAGAATTTGCAACAATATGGAAAGATTTATCCGAACTAGAGAAACCTGTATGGCTGTATTCATAGATACAGCTGAAAATTGTAAACAAAAATACCGTCAAATTGTTCTTGACTATACAAAATAAAGTGAAAATATCTAACCCGCTCGTAAAATTTTGCCTATGGAAAACGCACATCAAAAAATATATCAATTTGAGTAAATTGCGTTATACGTATAAACATTTAGTTGGTAAAAATACTATTTGTCATATCGTGTATCAATATTAAGTGAGAAGTATAATTATTTTTAGAATTCCGTATTTAAAATGTAAGAACGGAATCATTATAAGATCACTCCTGTGTCTGTCCGCAAGTCTGTCACAGCCCTTTTTCTCGTAAACTATGGGACGTGGAAAGATCAAACTTGGGAAAGTTATAAAGTCTTTTTACCCACATATTTTCAGATTATTAGCCGTTCACAAATATGTTTACGAAAAATTTAGGGGGCTAATTAAGTTACTTGAAAAAAAAATACTTTTCTTCTTGTATATCGTGTGGGTTATCGTGTGAAAGATCTCGTAATATCGATATCAAAAATATATTTGTATTAATTTTAGGTATTATATTTTCAGAGATATCGTTGAAAATGCACTGCCAACATATGTCCCCTCCCTCTCTATTTCGAATCTACTGAAATTAAAATTATGAAAAAAATGAGGGGTAGTAGACGTTTATTTAAACCTTGCAGGAAAACTATAGGGATTTTCCTAAGTAACATAATTTTTGAAAAAAAACAAAACACATTTTTCTGTTACACACAAACTTTACTTTTCGGCCGGTCAGGGGGTGTTTTCACGGACGTTCGTGGTATCTATCGACGCAGAACCATCGGGAACAATTGTCGGTAATTAGCCGAGATATTAATTAAGTTATTTAAAAAAAACTTGTTTTTATAAATCGTTTAGTGTATCGTTCGAAAGATCTCGTAACATCGAACTCAAAAATATATTTGTTTTATTTTTAAGTATTATATTTTCAGATATATCGTCGAAAGTATACTGGAAAAATATGTCCCCCCCCCCTCTCTACTCCTCTAATTTTTCAAAATTATGAAAAAATTAGTAGTAGTAGAACTTTATTAACCTATAATTAATAATTAATAAATGTAATGTAGAGAACCCTTTGAGCGTGAGTTATACTCATACTTGAAAGTTTTTATTTTACTTTATTTTATTTTATTTTATTTTATTTTATTATTTTTTTTCGCAAGTTTCTTTTTTTATACTGCTTACATTAATAAACTGAAAAAAAAATCCGACTAAATGTAGAACGAAGCACTTTAACCGTTTGGTAGAAATAGGTATATATTTATATACCAATTCTTGGTATATCTCATGTTAAAAAGTTACTTTTTACGTAAATACTTCAAAGTTATCTAGAAAATGTACAGTTTAGAACATTTACCGAGAAACCTTTCTCAAATTAACGGAATATTTCTCATGTAGCTAAATTTAACTATCTTAAACTTTCATTATAAAATGTTATGAAACTTACGTGATGGTAGAATGGCCATCTCCCTCATAACATAATTAAGCAGTTTTAAAGCCTATCTCAAGCAAGACACATTCATTTAAAGACATCCACTAAAGTTTTACGTTTCTCCATTTTAGCATGCTTTTAAAACGAAACTGGACGTTAATGAAACTATAGTGAAAGCATTCTTACTCTTTTAAATTTAGAATTCTTGATTATATTTTTTCGTTCATTCACATTAAATGTTACTGAAAAGCACTTTATAAGAAATATCTCACGTGTTAATGAATTTATGTTTGATTCACAACTCACCGATATCTTTTACTGTTTTCTATTGAATATAATCGGGAAAATATTCGATAATGGATTTTTAAATGAATAGAATTTTTAATCTGCATTAAAATCATATCTAATTTCTTAAAAATTTGAAAATGACTTTTTTTTTTCTAATTCAAGAATTGTTCCATTTTAGTAAACGGTTTCTAACATGACTTATCAGTTTTATAGAGCTTATTATTAAATGCTAATAGCTATGTTAATTATGAAAAGGTTTAACTTAATTTTTAATTCAATCATACGTGTAAAGAAAGTATTAAATAATTAGGAAAAAGCTGACGGTAGATTTAAGAACCTTACTTGGTGTAAAACAATTATTTTAATTAAAAATGCCTTCTTATCAAAAAAGTATTCCTGTGGTAAGAAAATTAAGGCCGAACTAATGAGTATCGTGTTCTGCCAAAGTCAGGTTACTTAGCGCGAAGGTGGATATCAAATCCAAATCCGACTTTCAGAAAAAAAAAATAAATAAAGAAGCCGACACAACTTTTTTCGTATTGGCTTCGGATAAAATCTGGTCACGCGATTCTATGCAGAATCTTCACAAAAATCACAACTTTCACATTGAAGTCAAATTGGGAATAAAGAGCTAAAAACGTCCCTAACGACTTCACATCCATATCACTAGGATTTCACATCGACGTCACATGAAATTCGCAGTGACGGTCACAAAGTCACAAAGTGACGTCACAATGCTATACGGGTTTAGAGTGCATTAGATTCTAATTCTATGCTGTAAAAATATATTTTTTAACATGCAACTTAAATGCTTTTTAACCCATTAAGCGCCATTGCTCCCATTTTGGGAACATTGCTTTTGAATTTTTTTCTAAAGTGCGTATTTTATAAACAGTTAAAAGGTTCATGTTATTTGCATTTTGAATATATTAGATGACATCTGAAATTTTTTTTTTAAGTTTCATTAGAATTTTCTATTTTTTAAAACCTGTTAAAAAAGGCGAAAAATAGCTTTTTGACAGTATTCGAAAGAAATATTAAACAAAAAAAAACTTTATAATAAAAATTATATATTTTAGTTAAAATATGTTCATAACAGTGTATTATGTTAAACAACGTCAATCCGGAATTAATATGTATAATAGATCAATCACAATTACCGAAAGAATAAGATGTTCCCAAAATAGGAGCAATGGCGCCTAATGGGGGTAAGGTTTTTGAAAACTTGTACATATGCCTCCGTGCATTTGTAGTATTTATTTTTCAACTTATTAGCTATAGAAGGTATAATATCATTCTGAAACTAATATTTTTAGAAGATTTCATATAAATTAGTCCAACTTTTACATTTATAATAAAAAACAAATTGAAATTACCAGTTCCATAAGCATTTTCATTATCCATCTCTTTATTTTTCATCATTACATCATTTTTTCTGACTATTTTACATGGAAGATGATTGAACAATCTTTTAGATTTGGTTAATTTCTCGGATGTTCCGGAAATCGCTTGTTTGCCACCTGATTGCAGTATTGTAACATATGAGGTAGATATCTTCCTCATATGTATGACTTTAATTATTTCTATTACATATGTAATAGAAAATAATTTATGCGACGATTTATCCCATGTTATATTTGGTGGAGTAGAAATTTCTGTAAATTCTAAATCAACAGACAATTAAGAAATATCTGATTTAGGGTTTAAAAAAGATAAAGTATTAAACACAGGCTTGATATTTTAGGTGAAAGTTCAGACGAATCTTCAAATTGGAATATGGAAAAAACTAAACAAAATGCAAAAACAAAAAAAAGTTAAAAAACCAATTTCAGAAAACGAAAAAAATGTAATATAATGCTGCATAAAAAATTTTCAATCATTTTCATGTAAAATAGTAGGACAAAAATGATGTAATGAAAAAAAATAAAGAGGTGGATAATGAAAATGTTTGAGGAATCGGTAATTTTATTTTTTATTTTTATTATAAATGTAGATGTTGGACTAATTTATATGAATACGTAAAACATCAGAAATATAGAATGATATTATCCCTTTTATAGCTAAAGAACTGAGAAATAACAAACATAAATGCACGGAGGCATAAGTAAAATTTTTGAAAAAATTTACCCCCATTAGGCGCCATTGCTCCCATTTTGGGATCAAGCTATTTTTCCTAAATATTCAATTTTTTTAAATTTTTTCTTCAGGAATACCTTAAAGACTTTCTATTCATAAAGAAAAAACTGTTTCATTAAAAAATAGCTTAATATATATAGCGGCGCCTAATGGGTTAAGTAAAATAATGGTGTTCAAATGCCCATATTTCTGTATTACTTATTGAACATAGATATTAGCAATAAATTGATTCAAAAAATATTATTTTCTATAAAAAAAATACCATTAGCATGATGGTTTTATATTCAACTGGACCGTAGATTAACCCATTCACTCCCAGTGTAGCCACTAGAGGATGCATGTTACACAGAGTTAATTTTATCGGGGAGTGAAGGGTTGTGTGCTTAATTCGCCCTCATAAACCAAATCGACTTATACTGCTGCGTGATTCAAGGTTCAACTACGATTAACAGCTTAACCCGGGACCCGGGTTAATGAAGATTACCCTGAAAATTGCCTTTTAAATTGAAGCATTTATTCTGTGTAACATATAAAACTGCATTAAGTATTTTACATTTTTTATTCATCTCATGAATTGGTAACATATAATTATGCATTAAGTATATTTAAATATTAAAATTTCTATTATTATTGAAGATGAAACATTCAAGAAAAAGTATAGACATTGTAGAGTAACATTATTAACCATTGTCATTATTAATCATAATTGTAACATTATTAATAACATTATTATACAATTATTCTACATCTTTTTAAAAAATATATAAATTTCAAAAATTATATTCACTTTGTGAATTACTATTATATGCTGAGTATCTTAAATGTTTAAATGTTTAAATTATATAAATTAAATTTTTATTAATTTTAGTTCACTTACCAAACGTAAGAAGGTTCTCTCTAAACACAACATTTTCAAAACTAAGTAAAAATTTTTCAAATCTGAGTATGTCACATAGTCAAAATGGCTCCTAATCAAAGTTACTTAAGCTTGAAACATGTATACACTCATTTCTAAAAACATGCACACGCTCAAGAATAAAACATCATGTGCTAATATTTGAATATGTCTATGTTTCAAAAATGAGTATCAGCCAACCTCTATGTGTTTAGTTTTGAGTATGTCCATGTTTCATTATTCTGAGTATTTTTGGTATTTAAGATTTGAAAGCATTGAGTCGTCATATTTGAAACAAAAAGTTTCATAACAAAGGGAAAACATCGATTTACTCAGATTTGAAAGTGGCATTTCTCTTAATGTTGTATTCAATATATAATGATTGCCTGTAAAAAAAGGGGCTTATATCATAGTCCTTAAATATATGTCATTAGTTATTTGTGCATATATTTTTGGTTAAAGTGATAATAATTACCTGCATTTCTAGCTGCCAGAGCTGCATCTAATAAAAAAGCCGCTCTTTCAGCTGTAGGGGCCCTGAGTTCACTTTGATGTGTAAGGTACGATCCAAATATCGTTTGATCATCCCTTAGGTATGCACCAGGAGCTGCACCACTACCCTCCGTACCAGCTGAAATAGCCAAGAAAATTTGTATTAAATTAAAAAATAAATAGTATTGTATTAGAAGAAGTATGAGCAAAAAAGAATTATGTTTAAAAAAACTGTAAATTTAGTATATTCACAGATTAGTTTAAAAATATATTAAAACAGGTTGTTGCTAAGGGATACCTGTTGTTTAGTGCTAAAATAAATGCAAATATCTAAGAAGTGACATATCTATTAAGAAAAGCAGTAAATGTGGTATATAGTATTTTTTTTTTAAAGTTGAAAATACATGACAATCTACTACCTTGATATGTCAGAGTCATAATATTTACGCCCCACCAGTGGCTGAGAGGTTGTGCTCTCGAAGCTGGTAGACGGGAGGTGCTGGGTTCGATCCCAATCGCGCCCGTCGGCCTAATCGTTCGGAGTTTTCGTGGTTTTCTTCGAGCCGTGGATTTATCCATGCGTAAATACGGGTTAGGTTCCCTTAGAAAGACCCCCACGAAGGGCACTCCCCCGGGCCTATATCCCATGTGTAGATAATTGGCCGTCAATAATCAACCAACCAACCAACCATAATATTTACATCAAACAGATAAATACTTTTTTGCCTTTAAACATATAAACAAAAATGAAGAGTGTGTTATGTATATAAATTAATGTATATATAAAAATTTACGATATTCCTTGTAAACTTATCATTTTATTCATCTTTTTATGTATTAAAATTAAATAATTGTTGAATTTTAAAGATAGAACTCCTTTCTGGGACATTCTGAAGAATTATACAATATGTAATTTAAATTTAAAAATCGGTTAATGATTTCTTATTAAAAAGCGCCATAAATTTAAATTTTAATAAAATGTAAAGATTTTATACTCCAAAAGCTTGAAAAAATCCAGTTTTCTTATCATAAAATAATATTTTCTAGTTTATTTCCAATACAAAAATTTTATCAAATAACAATTCTTCGTTAGGGTTTCAAGAAGATTAATCAAATTATAGACATAGTAGTAAATTTAGAATTCATAGATTAATTTTAAAAATTTATAAATAAAGGAAGCCCTTAAAAGATATTTGTAATTTATAGCTAAAATAAATTTACAGATCTAATAAGTGACATATCTGTTAATAAAGCTTGTAAATATCGTATATACTAATGTCATAGTGAACAGAGGAAAGTTTTTTCAACTAGTTAAATCATATTCAATGTTTGGAGTATCATAGTTGAGATTTATTTCAACAGAGCAAAAAATTCCGGGACCAGGACTCGAACCTGGGTACTTTGGTTTGCCGGTATTACATTGTATACAGGAGTTTCCGTGTTGTATCACATTCATCATGTAAAATTCTATAGTTGTAGCTCGGATGAATAAAATTAGCGCTGCAGTTCGCAGTTATGTCTAACAAATAAGAGTGAATTATGCCAGCCAGGATAGCGTTGGGATAGCTCAGTAGGAAGAGCGTTGGCACGGCAAGCCAAAATACCCAGGTTAGAGTCCTGGTCCCGGTATTTTTTGCTCTGTTGGAATAAATATCAACTATGATACTCCAACCATTGAAAGTATATAGTAATGTTTAAAAAAGTGAAAATACATGACACTCTACTGCTTCAATCTGTAGAAATGATAAAGTTTACATAAAAAATATAAATATTTTCCCGTCTTTAAATGTATAAATGCAATGAAGAGTGAAAACCGTGTTTCTTATTATCCAACTTTAAATGTCAGATTCAGTAATATTACAGGTTTAGGCAGAACATCGCGATTTATTGTCTAAAATTTGAACTATTTTTAAAAATAATGTATATTAAAAGTTACAGTATTCCTTATGAAGTTAACATTTATTTAACTTTTCATGTATTAAAGGAAAAAAATATTGAATCTTAAATATCGGGTTCCTTTCTGCAGTATTCTTCAAAATTAGAAGTCATATAAATTCGAAAATCGCATAATGATGATTTAATTCTAAACGCGCTATAAATTTAAATTTAGATAAAATCACTCTAAAAGATTAATAAATCCACTTATGTTCATCTGATCCATTTTAGATCTTATTTCCAATCCAAAAGTTTTATTAAATATCAATGGTTTGTCAAAGTGTAAAAAAGAGCAGTTAGTTTGTAATTAAATGCTGTAGTGTACCTCGGAAACAATTATTAGCATTATTATCTTTTTTGAATATTAATCTGTTATTTTCATACACAGACTAGCTTCACGGGAACTTTTAAAAGAGAATAAGATTTGAAGATTATTCCATCTAAAACCCTATGTAATAGCAACCAACACAGTTTTATAATAGTGGCAAGTACTGTGTAAGGGAAATGCTCAATGGAATGTTTAAAGTATATGTAGAACGATTAATTTTACGACGAATTAATGATGTTTCTATAGTAGAGATATTCTTTTTATTGTAAACCGCGATTCAACGGATACTATAGTGTAAATGGTTTCACGGACACAGCGTTTATTAAGGAAATTCAGGTTTATATAATAATGACACGAAATAACGTTCCGGGAATATCCACTTATTTCCATAAAATTTCAATGTTCATTTAATTTCTGAACCAAAAGTTTTATTATATATCTGTTCTTCTTCTTTTATTTTCTTAAAGTATTAATCAATCTTCAAGAAAAGTATTTATAATTAAACACCGCAATGTAGCTGGCGAGCAATCCATATCATTATTATCTGTTGTGAATTTTAATCCTTTCTCTTCATGCACACTAGGGTTAGAAAAAAAAGTTAGAGGATAACGAAATTAGTAGAATCGATGTAAATCATAATAGCATCATCGTAATCTTTGGTACAACTCTAATCTCTAATACAAGGGTAAATCTCAAAGGGATAATTTATGTATTTTTAAGAAAAAAAGGGGGGGAGGGGTTATAGTGTTAAAAATTTTATTTTTCTATAATACACATGTTAATTTTAATCTAAACCATGCTTTCTAAGGATTCTAAATAATAAACGATTTAATTTACACTGTATACAGGAAATTTCCGTTTTCCACGATAACAGATTTGATGAATATTTCGGGAATAAAGAGCTTAATTTCGTTAAAATACAAATTTTCATTTTGTATTCAAATCCAAAACTTTATTAAATATATTTTTTTCTTCAAAGTGTCAATAAAAGTAATTAATATATAATTAAACACCATCGTATAACTGGAAAACAATCAGTATCTTTATTATCGTTTGTGAATTTTTATCTTCTCTTCATGCACACGATAAATTTCACAGATAAATTTTAAATGATAATAAAATTAAAGGAAAATTCCATCTAAAACTCTACTATTAACATCTAGCCATATAGTCATTGCAAGGACTTTTTAAAGAAAAGCTCTAGAGAATCATTAATGTATATTTAGAAAAATAAGAGGGAATTAATAACGTTAAATATTTGATACTTCTATAATACACATGTTCATTTTAATCTAAACCATGATTTCTAAGGATTCTAAATAATAAATGATTTAATTTACACTGCATACAGGGAATTTCCAGTTTGCACGATAATGTATATTTCGGAAATAAAGCGCTTTATTTCGGTAAAATATAAACATTCATTTTGAACACAAATTCAAAAGCTTTATTAAATATCAAATTCTCTTCAAAGTGTCAATAATAATAATTAATATATAATTAAACACCGCAGTGTACATGGCAAGCAGTTATTATCTTTAGTGAATTTTAATCCTTTCTCTTCATGCACATGATATTTTCGCAGCAAAATTTAGAGGAAAATAAAACTAAAGGAAAATTTTATCTAAAACTCTAGTATCGTTGTAACATCTAATAATATAATCGTGGAAAAGGCTGTATAAAGGTAAAACTCAAGAGAATAATTAAAGTATATCTACAAAGAAAGCTGTTAGGATGAATTAATAATGTTCAAGATTTGATGTTGCTATAATATGCATGTCTGTTTTAATTTAAGCAGTTATTCTAAAACTTTTCATGTATGAATTGTTTTGTTTAGAAATGTAGTAAGAGAATTCCTGTTTACACATGATTTAAACTAATACATCCAGAATATCCAGATTTATATCCTTTTAAATGTTCATTTTATTTCAAACACAAATTCTTATCAAATATACATTCTTCTTTAAACTATCAATAAAAGTAATTAAATCATAATTAAACACCTTGGTCTATCTAAAAAGCAATCCACAGCATTACAATCTTTTGAGAATTTTAATACATTTTTTGTTCCATTCGCTCGATAGTTTCATAGAAAAAAAAATTAAAAATGAAATAATTACAAAAATATTGTGTCTAAAACTCTAACATAATCGGAACCTCTAGCAATATTATCCGGGAAAGCACTGGCGTAATGATAAAGCTCAATAGAATAATTGAGGGAGTTGGGGTAAGAAAGTGCCAAGCCACATACACTGTTAAAAAAATTGCAGTAAAATTACGGGCAGATGCCGGCAGAAGAGATTCCAGTCATACCACATAAAAAAAAAAAAAATCCATGCCCATCATTTTGTGCAGCCCGTAATTTTACGGGGCAAAGTAATAGAGCATTATAATGCACAGGATATAATGCACTTTAAAACACAATAACACTTCACTTACTGTTCCGTAGCACGTAGCACGTTAAATAATCATCACAGAATCGCTGTTTTGGCGGGTTAAAATTTTCGAAACACGAGTAAAATTAAGGGTTACACCCTAGTGGAGGACAATGTATGGGGTCGTACCGTATTTTTGCTAACATATGGGCTAGAACTGTAAGAATATGTGGATTGCTCTTAATATTCTAAGTATCTAAGGGATAAGGCCGCTTATTTAGTGGATCAGACCGTTTTTCATTAAATAAGGCTTATTGCCCGTGAAAATTGAATGGCAAAAGCTCATAAATTTACAGTTTTTTCTGAGAGTGTATTTCGTGAAATAAATCTAACTCTGTAATGTGTTGCTTAATATTGTAAATCATAATATCCTACATATAATTTGTTTCTAATGTCAATTGGTGGCAGCATATGTCCCAGGTTTCATTTTTACCCCAGATGTTTATGAACCAATGAAGATAGCTAATTTATAAAGGACGTAATAGTAATATCATTAAAGTAAAGTGATATTGTTACTTAAACTATCTCAAATGTTACTAAGACATTGGCGAAAAAACTTTATGTTATATATCTTGATTTGAGTATTTGATCAAATTTTCAATTTGAAATATCTCAGAAGCTCAAAAATGTGGCTTAGCACTCTTTTGCCCCGACCCCCTCAATTAAGTTATAATTACAGGGAAAGATGTTTTTCTGAATTAATTATATTAACTTTATGATTAACCCTTTGCGATGGGTGTTGTGTATACTTGACGAATCAAATGCTAAACACTTTTGATAAATCTTACCAGTAATTTTTAATTGAAAAATTTCTCTTTTTTTTATCTAAGCATTTCTAAGATTAAATTACGCAAAAATTTCTATTTAAAAAAATCCGGAGTTGAAAGATTAAAATTTCAAAATGACGGTTTTCGCGAAGAAACAAATGTTTGAAGTTGTTATAATATACATGTTCAGTTGAATCCAACTCGTAATTATAATGATTTTAAATAATTAATTTTTTTGTATGTATTAAAGAAATTTCAGCTTACACGATAATGAATTGAATGGATATTAAGGAGATATCCAACTTTTTTCTGTAAAATTTAAATATCTATTTTATTTTCAAACTTAATACATTATTATTAATAATTAAATATAAATTATTCTACGAAATGTCAAGAAAAGTTATTAATTTGTAATTAAACAAAGCAGTGTAGCTGACAACAATCCATGCATTATTATCTTTTAATCCTTTTCCTTCATGAACAGGAGATTTCAAAGGAAAATTTAAAAGAGTATAAATTCAGAAAAGTATTGTATGTAAAACTCCAGTATCGTCAGAACTTTTAGTAATATAATAATGCCAAGCACTGGGTAAGAGTCATGATCAAGAGAATCGTTAAGGTATATTTAGAAAGAACGGTATTAGGGTGAATTAATGGTGTTGGAAGGATTGATGTATACATATTCATCTTAATCTAAAACGTAATTCTAATGATTTTTAATTATAAAGGTCCTTTCACAGTATAAAAATGTATATATATATATATATATATATATATATGTACAGTGATGTAAAAAAGAAGTGTCGATGGGCCGATTGCCACCACTACATTTTTAGTATTCTTCATCTAATAAGAATACTAATAAAATTTAAATGAAGTATGCTAATAAAATGTAGGCGAAAAATACTAATAAAATTTAGTGGTGACAATCGGTTCAAGGCGCACCAGTTTTTACATCCCTGTATCTATCTATCTATATATATATATCGCATTTTATCGATTCCAAGATGCTTTTATTTCTCTCCCAAATCCAATTAATTTAATTAGGTTAAGTTGAGTGCAACTCGTAATACTGTCAAACTAAATGTGTGTGTGTGCGTGTGTTGGGATTGAAAGGTTATTTATTTCGTCGTTTGTACTTCTCTCGTACTCATATATACGATGGATGGAACTGAAGAATCCAACAATGAAGCCACATTCAAAAATATTGAACATTAAATCAGTGAAATATCTAATGATGTAGATGAAGAGAAGAGGAATGGATATAAATTTAGAATAATGTGGATAAGAAATAAAGATAGGATTTAAGTCATTTCGCAAGCTTCCACAACTTTTCTATCATTCAAATTTTATTGTGCGTTATACAGTGTGAATCAGGATTGATAGTTCAAACTTGGTAGGGAGGTAGAAAATAGCAAAAGAAGATAATCTCACATAGAAATTGTGATCGTCGACGAACGCTTGACGTTGTAGAGGACGCTGTGTATCCAGAATTACTGATCACGCGCAAAGCTTCCTGACAAGTCCAGCCGGTCGTCATTCAACAAGGTGACTTTTCAAAGGAAACATGAATCGTTATACGTTTAATGAATATGCAGATATGCATCTAACTTACCGGGAAATCAGAAGTTGTGAATACACATCGCCCTCTACAACTTCATGCGTTTGTTTGCGACCATACTTTTCTATTTGAGGTTGTCTTCTTTTGCAATTTTCTACCTCACCACCAAATTTGAACGATCAATCCTGATACAACCCTGTATAAAAGTTTTAAACATATATCCATATTTTTGCGGCTAAAAATTAAGATGCGTCTCAGATTTTGTTCGCCTTCGGTTCCAGTGAACATGGTATACACAAGATGACCATAACTAAACTGACAGTACTCAGTACGTTCTATAGCCCGATCTAATTACGATAACGGAGCCAAATTTTGAAAACAGTTGCAAAAGTCACCACCAGAGGGATATGTGGCCCTGTTTTTTTCCTCGGAAACCTTCGTCCCCCGTCTTGTTTAATCCTACTACAAAATTTCACTATATTATCTCAATTGGAGGACGCTGCAGAACATGCTGGGTACTTTCAGTTTATTAATAACAATCAGGTGGCAGCAATTAAACTGACAGTAGTCAGCGTGTTCTGCAGCGCGATGTAATTGCGAAAATAGAACCAAATTTTGTAGGATTAATAAACAAAACGGGGACGAAGGATTCCTAGAAGAAAGACACCGCAAAATATACGCCTAGTGGTGACTTGTGGAACTATATTTTCGCAAGTTCCTTCGTCTTCCGTCTTATTTAACCATGCCACAAAATTAGGCTCCGTTCCTGCAATTAGTTCGCTCTATAAAACCCGCTGAGTACTTTCAGTTTAATTATGGCCACCTTGTATATCTATATCTATTTGGCTTTCTCTCCCTCTCCCTCCCCCCCCCCCCCTCTCTCTCTCTCTCTCTCTCTCTCTCTCTATATATATATATATATATATATATATATATATATATATATATATATATACATGACGCATATATTATGTGTATTTATGTGTGAAGTGTAAAGGAAATTTCCGATTCTACAATAATACGATAATTAACTAATAAACAGCTTTATTTCCATAAATAAAATAATTCTAAGGGGAACTAATGATGTTAAAGTTTTAATGCTGCTATAATATACATATTAATTTTAAACTAAAGTGTAATTTAAAGGGTTATAAATATTGAATTATTTTAATTACTGTGTACATACTAAGTACATTACAGTTTATACGAAAATGATTTGAATATCCGAGTATATCCAGGTATATTGGAATAAAAATTAAATATTCTTTTTTTTTCTATATCGAAAGCTTTATTAAATATCAATAATTTATCAAAGCGCTAAGAAAATTAAATAATTTATAATTAAACACTTTAGTGTAGCTGGCAGCCAATACATTGAATTATTATCTTTCGTGAATTTTAATATCTTCTCATATGCATACTATGGTTCCACAAGCAAATATAGAGAAAAATATAATTATAAGAATATTCTACCTAAAACTCTAATATCGCTGTAAAATCTATAATATAATCATATCAAGCACTGGTGTAAGGATAAAGCTTAAGAGAATCATTAATGTATATTTAAAGAAAAATTTTAGATAAAGTAACGTTGTTAAAGGTTTAATGTTGCGATGGTTATACATGTCTATTTTAATCTAAACCGTAATTGTAAGAATTGTAAATTATAAGCGGTTTCATTTGCACGGCATTAAGAGATTTTTTTAGATTACTTGATAAAGAAAAGATGAATGTTTAAAAATAATTTTTTTTATTCATGTTAAAAGAAAAATAATATATTTTTGCATAAAGTTGCTTTTAAATTTTCTTAATGCTTCATTTTATTAAGTTTATGCTAAAAATTTCAAAAATATATATATTAAAATATTTTTTCTTTATAAAGACCTCAAATATATTTCTTATAATAAATTTCCCTTAAAATGCTCGAATCACAAAATTATCTTATATATTTAATACTGATCAACAAGTTAGAATATTTCCGCTTTAATTTTTTCCCGAATTATAGGTTTTTTTTTACCTTTATAGAGAAAATAATTGGAGTTTAAAATTAAAAGGATAATTATGTTCTACATATACAAACATTCTATGTCTGAATTCCTAAATTTCACGATAAAAATAAATAATCAGACTTAACTTAAAAACATAAAAACAACAATATGATACAATAAAATTAAAAATAAATTAGACATTTCGTGCTATAAACCTAGCACATCATCAGTAATAATGTATCTTATTGTTATTTTCATGATTTTAATTTAAGTCTGATTATTTATTTTTATAGTTATTATTATAGCCATTCTTGTAATTTTTTTCGAAGCAGTTAAATAAATAAAATAAGTTTTTAACTATTTATCGTATTAAACACCTTTAACAATACATATTCTCCAAATCCTTCAAAAACCTTTCTCCATTTTTATAAAATATAAATATTATAATTTTTATATCGATACCAAAAGTTTTCTTAAATATCGATTCATCTACAACGTGTCAACAAAAGTAATTAATTTATAATTAAACACCGCAGTCTAGCTGGCAAGCAATCCGTAACATTATTATCTTTTATGAATTTTAATCCTTTCTCTTCACGCACACGATAGTTTCATGGAAAGATTTTGAAAGCAACAAAATTAGAAGAATCTAATCTAAAACCATAGTATCATCGTAACATCTAGTTGTATAATCATGCCAAGCACTGGTGTAAGGGTAAAGCTCAAGAGAATCATTAAGGTATATTTAGAAAGTAAGATGTTAGGGTGAATTAATGGTGTTGAAGGTTTGATGTTGCTATAATATACATGTTCATTTTAATCTACACCGTAATGCTGAGGATTTTAAATTATAAATGGTTTCATTTACACTGTATTAAGGAATTTTCCAGGCTGCCCGATAATGAATTGAATGAATGCTTAAAGCTCTATTTATTAATTCATCTTTAATGATCAAAAGTAAATTATTCATTTGTTGCGTACATAGTTGTTTTTAAAAATCTCGTTTAATTTTAATACATTTTCTAATGTTTTCCGAAACGTAAAATTTTAAGCAACAGATTTTGAAATAAGAATCTTTCTCAGGTGATAAGTTTTGCATTGATAAGGGAATGTTTAATTATAATTGTAATGATAAACAGTGAATTTGTAAAACTTATAGCAAAGAATTTTATGTGTTGAGCAATTTCATGCATGCATTTAAAAATTACTATTTATTAACCAAATAAATTCAAAACGCTATGTTTACTTATTGTTTATATTTTTAAGAAATCTTTCGATTTTCAATTAGGTTAAATTATTTCAATTTTAACACAAAATAAAATCATATTTTCATGTAATGTTATTATAATGCTATCTTTAATATACAGGGTGTTTCACAAAGGACCCCCCAACTTTAAAAATTAATAACACGAAAACGGTGATAGATAAAACCATGAAACCAGTGGCATGTTTATTAAAAAATATCGTAAGAATCTTATGCATAAATCTCAAAAATTAGTTAAAAATAGCGCCGACAGATGGCTCTGCGATAAATAGGCGTATCACATTAAAAGTGATTCAAAATGTGCACCTTTTACGCAACAGACATGTCGCAAACGAAGATTTAAATTGTCAGTGACTCTCTGCTGTACTCTCTGCTGTAATTGACCGGCCTGTCTGAATTTTTTTGAAAACTCGCGAACTGTTTTCCGATCTGGACCTTTTGCGGCTTGAAATCGCTTTTGAAAACTTCTCCTTGTGGCAGTAGGACTGAATTAGGACCTCAAGTAGGATTTAATCGGTGGAACTTCAACACAATAAACACACGTTCCTCCACGGTATACATCACTTTCGGAATTATTCTCACTATAGGCTAGTAGCGGGCAGATTAAAATGGCGAAATCTTCGAAGGCTAGTCTTTCTATGCTTATGAACTCTCTTTAGAAGGATTCTTAACGCTCTCAGCGCCATCTATCAGTGCATTTTTTAACTAAATTTTGTGATTTATGTATAAGATCCTTACGACTTTTTTAATAAACATACCACTGGTTTCATGTTTTTATCTATCACTGTTTATGGGTTACTGATTTTTAAATTTAGGGGTCCTTTGTGAAACACCCTGTATGTGTATGAACCATGCACGCAATATCCCAGTATAAAGAATGTAGACATTCATGTATCGATTTTAATTCTGCTCGGTTTTTAATCTGTTTAGTCATTATTTTCAAAATATTTTTTTTACAATTTCCATGCGTTGTCACATTGTGTACCATGCTTTCACCTCAACAGTTGCAGTTAACGACAAATAAAAATTGCTACCTTGAATTAAGCGAGAAAAACATGGCGGAAAGTTTAAAACATCAGTTCATTTTAAAGAATTTTTTAGAAGTATTTTCAAATTAAAGAGGAGCTAATCTCTTTGGAAACACATCAGTTTTGATTTTTTTCAGTCGTTAATACCCTCGACAAAAACATTTATTTAAAAAAAAGAATTTCAAAGCTTTATGAATTGAATATAATGATATTCCTAGCTACGCAGCCTTTGAATAATGTAAGCGTTAAGCTATTATCTGGGCCGTTATACCTTCATTTTTAAATATTAAAAAGAGCAGTAGTTTTTCTCTATATTTATTTTAAAACTCTGTAGAAGACAGTTGCGCACTAATCATATCAAAAAATTAATATTATGAAATTAATATGAATTAATATTAATATATTACAAGACTTACCTTATACTACGTATGATGGGTAAGTAAAAGGATCTTGGAAACATAATTGGATTAAAAATTATTGCACCTATAATATTGTACAGCACGACTTAAATTCATTAGAAAAAAAGAAAAAAAAACTACGTGATAGGAAGATAGTTTATATATATCATCAATCATTGTTTAAGTTTCGTTCGACATTTTACTGTTCTAATTGATTATAGATTTTTACAAAAGAAATAATATTTTACTTCATCATTTCAACAACAGATGGCGGCAGGTGCAATCTACAAAGTTGATATTTTTGTTTGATATTCAGTTTGATGATTCAGTTGAAATTCGTAAATAGATTCTAAATAATATTTGGGAATTCATTTGAAATTAACGATATTACTCATAATTAATATGAGGAATCATCTCAGACACTTTGGATTACGTACATGTTATTTTATTTTTAATAATTGCTAGTTTGAGTTTCATTCTATGGTTTCACTGCTCTCACACTTACCGCCATATTGGAGGCGGAGCTGATCTAACACAATCTAATCTGTTCATTGGTCTGAGCTCTAGAAACTACGGTTGTTGCCAAACTATAAGCTACGAATTCAGCCCTATTTCCGCGCAACGTAAGAGAAATATATATATAAATTATTATTATACAATTATTAATATATTATTATTAATAATATATTATTAAATAATATTAATGTTTCCTATTAATATTAGTATGAAAAATACTATACAATTATGTATTACTGTCAAAAAATAAGAAGAAAATTTAATTTTAAAAGTACAGGAGCATTAATGAAATTTTTTTAATTTGTAAATGAAAGGCAAGTTTAATTAAAAAAATCTTTAATTTTTAAACCTGCTAACTTCCATCGTGTGCAGGACGTTAGGCATTTGATGACAAATTCTATGTTAAAATTTCTGCTCAGCAGAATTTCGGAATTAATAATAATTTTTAATTCTGACCAGCTTAATTCTGTTTGCAAAACATGATTGTAAGCCAAAACGTTTCAGTTTAATTTCAATCAAACTTAGGACCATTCAGTTAAATTGTATTCAATTCCTGATTCAGTTAAACGTTTCACTGACCTGCTTGGCTAATGATTAGGAAATTGGGCATTTAGCTATAAATGAGAGATGGAAATTATAGTTTCAATGTTTGTAGAGATTCAAAATCAAGTTTATTATTTTCGTTCCACTTTGTTTAATTTCTTTAATGTAACATGACTGTAGATTAATTTGTAGATTAATGTTGACTGTAGATTAATGTTGAATTTTTATTAAAATGGAGGTTATTTGTCACCTCAATTCAGTTTCAGCTTCAATTAAGTTTTAATTACATGATTTTTCAAACTAAATATTGAGAATGTAAAAAACATAAACACGCTTTTTTCATGTAATGTTTTATTGCAAATATATTATTGATTGATAATAAAAAGTAATAATGCAGACTTAAATAATATTTTAGTAACAATTTAAAACCTTATAAACATTAAAACAAAAGTAAATATTTTAAGTTAAATGTATATCTATTTTTACGCGTCAAAAGAATTAAAAATAAAATGTTAATAACAAAAATGAAGATTAAAAAGTAAATTATTTTTATCAATTAATATTTGGCTTGCTTTCATTTGCATTATAACAAATCTTTTCAGTATCTGGTCCACGAGTTATTTTGTTACGTAAGCCGAGACTTTAGGCCATTATTTCATCAGGGTGTTATTCAACTCTTATTCGTTTAACACTAGTACGGCGTTTTCCGTATATAACATGCTTTTTTAATAAGTAAACTATATAGTTAATAAGATAAACAAATGTAAACAAATGCTAATTTAGCATAACAAAGAGTTAAAAAATAAAAAATATTCAAGATTTTAAAAACTTGTTATAGTTTAAGAAATTTAAATACAAATTGATTTTATTTAAAATTAAATAAATTTATTACTTACATTATTCGGTTTGACAGCATACACAGATTACTGATTTCTTACTTTTAATTGTACAGGTTCCACAAACATATTTTCTACAGTTTTCACAAATATTCTGAGTTTTGTTGCCTTTACAAGCATTTATTCGGCATTGTTTACGGGATGGAGTGTGACAAGCATCAATTCTCAACTGGTTAGAAGAAGAAAGCGTTGGTTTTTTTTATGAAACGTACATCTTTCTGAACTCCTCAGCTGTATCTAAAATGAAATCATGGCGGCTGTAGTTGTTATATCCAGTCGTCTCTCTATAAATAATCCATGCATTTATCGCTGCAAATTCAAGAATGTTAAAAAAACTTGAATTGGCCAACGTCTGGATGAGGACTTCACAGAATATTTTCTGGCCATCTGGTCCAAAACATCAACTCCATATTTGGTCGCATTGTAAAAATTTACAACTTCAGGTTTTTGTTTTTCATTAGATGAAATTTCCAATGTTGGGTGTAAACTACTCAGGAGCAAGACGTTTTTGTTCTTCTTTCCTTGATAAGACGTAAGCGTTATATTTTCATGCTTAGCAATCTTACTAGAATACAGCACATCTCTTGTTTTCTTGAAAAAATTAGGTACTTCTCTTTTTGAACGATTTATTGTACCAACACAGCTTATTCCTGCGTTTCTCATTTGTTTTACTAAATTGAGTGATGTAAAGAAATTGTCCGTTTTCAGGTTTCTTCCAGTGTTGTAGTAAGGTTCAATCAAGCGAAAAGCTGCATGTTCGCCAACCGTTCTACCATAGGGCCTGGTTTCATCTTTACCCAAATACGGAAATCCGTTCAGTAAATATTTTGAATAAACATCAGTAGCAAGCCAAAACTTAATGCCGAATTTGTCCGGTTTTTAGGCATATACTGAATAAATCGACATCGTTTCTTCATGGAAAACAATTGTTCATCCACTACAATATTTTCCCCCAGTTTATAATTCATCAAGCAATTTTCAATAAATGTATTCCAAATATATGATATAAGGGCAAATGGATCAGTTTTCAACCTTTGGGATCTAGTTGACTTCATGTCGAAGCGCAAATACTTCATAATTTCCAAGAACCTATCCCTGGACATTGTCTCAGTTAAGAATTTCGGACGCCAGGATTTTGACCATAAACTTAAAATAGAAAGACCTTTAACAGCCAAAGCTCCTCGAGCATACAGCAGTGATATGAAACGTCTAACACATTGAGTGAGGAAGACCAATTTGGATTTTGGGATTTTTTACGAGCCTCTTCTTCAGTACACTCTTGAATATGACGCAATATTTTTTCGTTGATAAACAATCTCCATGCACTACTTGCATTGCCATCGACTATTCTTTTTTCGCATGCGACGTTGACCCAGACACTTTTCGTAAGACCTTCTGATGGGGACGTCACCCTGTAACATTTGTCGAAATATTTCCTATTTTCCAAATTGAACCATAATTTGCTGTTTCTTCATCTTTTTTTGTTTTTCTGGCATTGGGTACGTCTAAGTTGTTTTCTAGTTCTGTTTGGTAGGTCTTGACTACTTTCTTGATCTTGACTGTTGCCACTAATTTCATTTTTAGAAATTGTACTAGCAGCAGGCAAAGGAATATTTTCTGGATCTAAATTATCATTTTCATTTGGTGTTTCGTGAAAAGACACTTTATCAGATGAATCAAATTCACTTGTTCCTGAAGGAACAATCCAGTCTTCATCGGATAAACTGGATATAGTTTCGAAATGAAAATTTTCGTCAGGTTCAATATCTGAACCAGAATTATCATCGGAGATAGTTTCAAAAACTTTTAGCGCATCTTCTTTTCTTAGATATTTTCTACCAACACTTCTACGCGCCATGACAAGAAGCAAATAAAATAAGCAAGTCTGAACACTGACATTCACTGAAACGAAATGCAACTCAATGTATTTGTATCCGTTGAAAAATAACATTTCTAACACAAAAGAAATGCGCAGTCAGAAGGCGCGCTGCAATTCTAAACAGATGTCAAATTGGTGTTTTTCCTCTCTCTCCCCTTTCCTCGCTTCCCACCTAACAAATAATGCTTTGAAATACACAAAACAATATTCCCCTCGCCACAGATGCACCTGCTTATCTATTAGAATAGCGGAAATAGCTATGAAAGTGAAGAAAATAACTTGACATATGTAATTTTCTAGATACGGTCAAAATGACCGGTAGCCGTAATTCTAGGTATACATAGTAATATTTTCAAAAATAATTATTTAAATTGAACAAAAAAGATTTTATGTAATATTCTTGTGTTTTTAGGAAAAGTCAAAAAATATTCAGACTATAAACAAGACATTTACAAAGTTATGATACGTTAAATTGCATTTACGGTCAAAATGACCGCTGCCGTAATTCTAGTGTTAAGGGTGTATTCAAATCCAAACTGCTTATTTTGAGACCCATTTTTACGTTCATTTTTGCTCTAAAATGCATCCAATTGACAGGTTCTCTTATTCAGAAACTTTATAATGTCCGTATTGGTCAATGTTTTTGATAAAGGCAGAATATATTTCAAAAAATGCTGTCAAAGTGGGCATTTTGAACCGAATTTCCCGAAGCGATAGTACTACACTGTTAAAAATTTGCAGCTAACTGTCCAGTCAATTAACCGTTTTTATAGAAAACGTTTACATAACCGTAATTTAACTGTATTCTGACCATATTACTGCCCATATTATAGTCAGAATAGAGTTAAATTATGGTGATGTAATAGTTTTTTATAAAAACGGTCAAATGACTGGACAGTTTGCTGCAAATTTTTAACAGTGTAGAAACAAACAAACAAAAAATATCGTACTGTGAAAATAATTGTTTCTAAATCAATTTCTAATTGATTGAGCAAAAAATAAAAAGATAGGTCCCTTATAAATTTCTTCATAAATCATGCAGCCAAGTTTCATGTTTTTACTTTTAAAAATGAGTCTGAAAATGTGTCTCAAAATTTTGACTTGTTGAGCGTGGAAAAATATTTGGCTATTATGTCATACACTCACGCACAGTTTTTTTTTTTAATCAGTTATAAAAAGGAAAAAAAGTCGCCAAATTTAGGGGATTTTTTTTCTTTAATGGCAACTTAGCAATTGTATTAAGTTATTGATTTGGAGCGGGCTTGAAAATCGCGCCAACCAAAAAGTCGCCAAACATCGCTGCGTGAGTGTAAAACATCGGTTCCAAATATTTTTTGAATACCGCCATTAAGTGGTTCTCTGACATAGTAGAGCTCTGACTGTTTTTACTCGATATATGCCACAAACGTCCAATAGGTTTGGGGACTATTTGGGGTTAAGGTTCGGTGACTGTCATGAATGGACGATTTAATAGCTATTTCTTCATTATTTTCAATGAGTGCTTAGAATCGTTGTCGTATAGGAAGACCCACTTTCCTTACAAGTCCAAATTCTCAATGCTTGTGGCAATCTCTCAGAATGGCTAAATAATTCGTTTTATACATTTTTGAGTCGATGGAAAGTATATTTTTCGCCCCTGTTGCTGTCTTACATCCATAGATCAAAAATTGAGCCACAATGGTCGGATATACAATTATCACTTTGTTTTTTTTTTCGCCATATTTTCTGAAACGTCTTTTGTACCAAAAATGCCAAATTTGCTTCAATGACTGAAGAGAAGGTTTTCTTCCAATTTAAGACCTTATTTTGGACATTTCTGGCGAACCAATGAACGTTTTTGTTATTTGTTTTACATATTTGTAGTTTCGTACGATGTTTCCTTACAGATAATATAGGCTTGTAACGAGAGAACCATCCTTAAATATTTTTAATTACTACATTTTCTGTTGGTTTCTGGACATTTTGTGACATTTTGACAATTGAAATTGAGACAATCAACTTTGAACTTTCTTGCCACAGTTCTCATTTTTATATTGGTGTCAATCTCATTTAATACTGTCCACTTTTACACTATTAATAGTCTCCATGTCCACTAAAAATTATTAGTCTATACTGTTATCTAACGTACTTGTCTATAATCTTCATTACTGTATGATGACTTCATTTTCAAAATTTTGCTTAATTTCCTTAATGTCTTTCCTCTTTCCTCCAAGTTTAGTACTACTTTTTTGCAGACTCTCCAGTTTAATTTCAATTAACGTTAAGTCAATTCAGTATATATGAGTTTGGTTTAAAGTAATATTTAAAGTTGTTTTGTAATTAAGATATTTTGAAATTGTTTATTTCCCGTTCTGGTTTTATTTTTTAGAGCTGTTCAGTAACCACTTGATTCTTTACTATATATGCAAGCTAAGTTTGAATCTTTACCTTGTAAATTTAAATTATATAACCAAAAGGTCAGTTTACCGTCATAAAATTTCCAGTTTTATTTCGGCTAAATACAAAACTTTGTGACGCTGCAGTTGAGCTTCCGTTTCAACATTATTTTTAACCATAAAATTTTGTCGAGGGAACACGAAGTTGATTACTTGATGATGAATTTTAGATTCAAGTCAATGTTCTAACTTCAGTGTTCGTATCCTATCAGAATCTACTTTAATATTTACTATACGATCTGATTAATCTTTGTAAGAAAAACATGGCTGTGCTACTATAATTTCTGATGTATAATGTGCAATGAACTAAATATCCATATTGTTATATGTCAATATAACAATATGGATATGTATATAATAAGTTCCATATAATGTATTATAAATGGAACACACTGGTATAGAAAACATTAATACAAATATACAACGATACTATTTTGAATCCTTTTATAACCAAAATAATTATTACAAGTATTTTATACCTGCTGCGTAATCAGCGAGAAGAACTTCGAAATTGTTTATTTTAAGAAATGAATATAAAAGACAATAAATAAACATAAATTTTGCATAAAGCATGAAGTCGATCGGATAATTAGTTGCCGAGATATTTGTAATCCTATTTTCCGCACTCTTCGATTTTTCATGACCCTGTATTTCATCCAAATTTCACTTCAAAGATATATTTTAATTGGAAATTTGACGCTTAATCAGATGCAATAAACTGCTAGTTAATAGGATTATTATTTTTGGAGTTATAAGGATGTTTCTTTCAAGCAATTCAGTTTTGTGACGTCATCAAGCCACGATTTTATTTGAATTGCAATGCACTTTATAAGTAGTTTACACATTTTTATTTTAATATTTTGCATTATGCATATCCATGATGGGTAAGTATTACGGTGGCCCCCAACGACTAGTTTGTCTAGTAATAACGAAGTTGATTACTTTATGTTGAATTTTAGGTTCCAGTCCATGTTCTACTTTCCGTGCTCACATAATAAAAGAATCCATTTTAAAATTTATGACTCAGTCTTATTTATCTTTGCAAGGAAAACATGGCTGCGCTGCTACAATGTGTGACGTTTAATGTTCGATGATCTAACTATCGACATTATTATATGTAAATCCTAATGTGTTATAAATGGAATATACAGGCATAAAAAATTAATAATATAAATATACACCAATACAAATTTGAATCATTTTAAGGTAAAAAGAATTATTATAAATAGTTTATACCTGCTGCGTAATCAGCTAGAAGATCTCTAAGTTCTTCAGCTTTTCCGGACAATTCAACAGCCGAAACTCTGACGGAAAACCTAGCACCTGTCCTGTGCTTATGTTCATTAATAGCACGATAAAGCCACCAGATGGCACTAGGAATGACTCCGATTTCTTGTGCAGAATTGCTGTTGCCAATCATTGTACTGGTTTTACCTAAAAGTATAAAACACATTTTAGTAAATCTCTTTTTTATTAATATCCAAGTGTAATGGATAACTCCATGTTTTCAAGGAGATATTTCTGATATACTACAGTTAGCATTTCACAGATTTCTTATTCTTTTGTAGTAAGCATTTTTTGTTAACAGTAGTGTTTAAATATAAAACTAATCCAGAACCTAATAATTCGGAATAAAATATGCATTGAAAAAAAGACCATTGATCGAAACCCTATTTCGATGTACCCAAACTATACAAATATAAATTTAGGCTTAGATGCTTTACACTCACGCTAAAAAAAAAAAAATAATAATAATCGGTTAAAAAAAAGAAAAAAGTCGCCAAATTTAGGGGATTTTTTCCTTTAATGGCAACCTAGCCATTGTATTAAGTTATTCGTTTGGCGCAGTCTTGGAAATCGTGCCAACCAAACAGTCGCCAATCTTTTGTTTACATTTTAGCGTGAGTGTAACACATCTGTTCCTAAATTTAAAACTTGCTTTAAGTCTAAAGCATTTCAAGCCAAATTTTTATCATAGATATTTTTCTCTCCATTTATGATTTGTGCTGTAATCTACATATTATATATCTTTATAAACTAGATATATCTATACAATGTACATGTACAAAATTAGATAATTTATTTCAGAATAAAGCTTTAGAAGAAAACAGAGAAATATTAATTTTCATACAATGTCTATATATAAGTCAAGACAATATTAGATACCTAGTAATTAATTTTTAAATCTTACAATACAATATAATATAGTATGGATGAAAACAAAACAATTTTGCCCATTAAATATTTTATTTCTTTCAATATTTTTGGCACTATATCCCACTTTATATATACTTCTTCAATTATTTGTATGATAACAAAAAAATTATTTTCATAAATGAAGATCTATAACATTTGAACAAAAACATTTAAGCTTTAGAAAAACAGTATTTGAAATTATATTTCCTTAGTATCAAATGTACACATTCAAATACTGAAAGCTTAATATTGAATAGCGTATTGGGTAATGAGAGTTTTTTGTTTCAATAATTTAATGTGGGGTTGGATTTACAATTTATCAGGATTTCTCGCATATTTCTTTAAACCATTTTAGGCCAAAGTAATAAAAACTTAAAAAACGAATTTTTTTGCTTAGTTATTTCTTTGGATGTTTTAATAGTACATTCAACCTTTTTTATGAATTATAGTCAATATTTTTTAGAACAAGCCAGTTGATCCTGCTAGCTCCCAAACATTTTTAGTGTTTCGTTCATCTCACGAAACCATATTACTCCGACTCCGTTGTCCGTCCGTCACAGAGCCGTTCTCGGAACCTATATAACTTACGGAGTTGAAACTTTGTGTATATATAGCTGAATACATGCTATGAAGCTCAAAAGAATAAAATTGGAAAAATCATATTATTTTAATAAATAGAGATAAAAAACCAAAATTCAAACAGCCTTTTGTTATAAAATTTAAAAAATTTTTGTTATAGCAGTTGCCAACAATTAAAAATCCACAATAAAATTCTCTGTACAATAATTAATTTTCTATAGAAAGATTTCCACGTGAAAAATGAAAATGAAATAAAAAGTTTCACCAATTGAGAGAAAGATTAATATGAAATAAAAATGATTGACGCATATTGGTAATAAAAGGGAAATTTTCAAAGATTTCTTAATAATACGAGGAGTATGAGTATGTGTATGTACAGAAAGCAGATTAATATCACGTTATTAGAGAATTAAAAAGAAAATTAATCTGATATCATATCGGAATTTTAACGGATTTCTCAAATGTTTGAGAATAATACAAAGCGAGTATCAATATGAGTAATAGAGAATAGCAAATATATGAGTTTGAGGAACGTATTGAATCATAATAATAAAAAAAAACCTGATTATAGAAAATTTTCGCATATTTTAACATTTTGAAGGTGTGCAACATGTTTAATTTTGAAATATATTTTTTAAACTATCGCATTTAGTCCACATGACAGATATTATTATGACAGAGTGTAATAGCGGGCTTCGCCCACTATCGGGCTGGTTTAGTTATTCGAAAAAACGAAAAAATAGACCCGTAAATTTTTACTCTATAAAAAACATGACTTTTTATTTATTTACTTATTATTATTTTTTTTTTTTTGGAAAATGAAATTTATTTGGATTTATTAAAGAAAGGATAAAGTGTTTTGAAAGGAATATTAAACGAAACCCTTTGTGCGATCTTCGATCACACTTACCCACTTGTTTTACTAGCTCCATGAATTTCCGACCTTTGAATTCAATCAATCGATCGATATTTTTCTGCAGTTTTAAATAATCACTGTCGAATTATGAAAGTTAAAGGTCACTGTTTTGCTATCTAAGCTAATCGAAACTAATTTGTGAAAATCAAGCTATGTAAAACCGCAGAAAACCTTTATTTTTCGCATTCTGGTCCATTGAGTCCATTCTGGTCCATTGAGTGTCATTGTAAAATTTATCAAGAAGACATTTTTTCCAGTTTTTCTCTCCATGCCTTTAAAAGCCAGACATCATAAAATAATGTAAATAAAAATAATACAACGATGAAAAATCATCAAAGTCACGTGTCCTATACGACCTCCCGGTCCAAAATGGGTTAAGAGTTACTTTTTCAATAATTCTTCATTAACCCTTCAATAAATCTTCACTAAGCCTAAAATACAATATCATTTATTTAAAAAGTATGTGAAATTATCTATTGATTTTTTTAGAAAATTGCTACCAATTACATTTAGAAAGTTGTGACTTACCTAATTTGGAATGTCCATAAACAAATAAACAGCCGTCGGATCCTCCAACTACAGAACTAATGACATCACAGAGTGAACTGGAGCATACCTCCGCCTATGAAAAAAAAATTATGTAATTAATTCAATTTAATACTTAAAATATATTTTGCATTCATTTTCTTTATGTCGACAATATATAACTACAGTTTCTTTTATACATTTTTAATCCTTTTCTAATGGATTTATGCAAATTAAATTCATAAATCAGCCGTTTTTGAAGAGAATAAAGGAGAAGTACGCATAACCGCAGTATAGAAATTGTAGAAATTCATCAAAACGTACAATTAAAAACTGGTTCACTATAACAGTAATTCAGATTTACAAACACAGTTACAAGTATCTATTATGAATGTTTCACTAAACTATACACGATGTTAAAATGTATTGCTGTCTATACCAATAATCTCTCGATTATGCTTATATGTATTCTGAACGTGTTATTAAAACGTCAAGCGTTCCTCTGCTCCAGTACGTGGGTGTATCTTGAAAATTTTTTATTATAGTCAACTACAATGCTTGCTTCTTTCGAACAGTTTTTTTTTTTTTAAATGGAAAACGCTACCACACACGGGTAAATGCATGTTGATGAGCTATACGTTGCACTATTTGCCTTAGAGCTTTTAAGTAACCAACATTTAAACGTTAATTAGAATTTTGTTATGGTAATTTTTCTTTATTTCTGAAAAAAGAAAGTATTTCACAACAACCGAGATGTTAGAAAAACATGTAAGAAGAAAAATAGGCTTAAAAAAATGGTCAAATTCTAGGCTTACAAATTCCTTTCAAAAAAGCTCTACTTACAAATTTAGCTAAATCTCACTTTTGTAACCGTGTTAGTTCTAGAAAATAATAGTTGATCTGAATGAGACCTCATAAATTAAAAAAAAATTAAATAATTGTTTTTATTTATTTATTTTCTTTTTTTGTAATGTAATCGTGTTAAATTGAAAAATAACTCTTATTTAAAAAAAAAAAAATTCTTAATTGAAAAAAAGAGAGGAAATAGTCTCTTATACTTAAGGAATTAGAAAATATTAAAACATAATAATCATTAAATCAAACATTTAAATTAAAAATAATATATTTATTTATAATATAAATAACTTTATTGTTTCCTTAACAGGTTCAAAAAAATATTTAAAAAAATATTTTGTGACGATTAAAGTACAAAATTTTAAAAGAAATCTCATAGTTTTAAGATCTTTTCTATTTCAATAAACATAATATGCTTTCTGAAATAGTAAAAAACATTAAATAACATACAATAATAAAAATTTATCTTCAAATAAATTTAAAATATTATTTTCAATGTATTGTATAAATTATTTAATGTATTTCCTGACCAGGTTCAAATTATATTAACTGTACTTCTTATTTTATGTAGTCAAACCTTCTATTTAAAATACTATTTCTCGGAAATATGAACATATTAAAGTAGTTGATCCTCGAAGAAAATTACGATTAATCGATTTCTATGCCAAGAGCAATTAAGAGCTGTCAAAAACTTTGTCTTCTGTCAAGTTATTGCCGGAATGAATTGATTGCTTAGCACATTATTATTTCTTCCTATGGTGAAGATAATTCGTTTAAATAGCTCAATAATTAACCTTAATCAGATTTCGACAATATTAGCTAAATAGAATCAGATAATAATATGAATTATTATGTTACAAATCGTGTTAGAATTGGTATGATTATTTTTATAAGATGTTTCAGTCTTTCAGTATTCTCTTAACTTTATGGACAGAAAAATATTTAGCTGTGGTGTATGAATTGTGGGACTTGCTCATTTTTGAGTATGCCCATATTTCAAAAATGTGCATGTACTGACCCTAATCATTTTTTAGTATGTCCATGTTTCAAAAATGAGTATGAACTGACATCTATGTGCTCAGTTTTGAGTATGTGCAAGTTTCAATAGTCTGAGTATGTCTAGTATTTCAGATTTGAAAGCATTGGGTCGTCATATTTGATACAAAAAGTTTCATAACAAAATGAAAACATTAGATTTACTCAAAGTAGTCCTTAATAGTGAGTCAATTGGATATGTACTCCTAATTGGAGGTTCGAGAACTGTGTGCATATTTTATATATTTTAGGTAGCTTTTAATACAAAAAAGTACCTATTGCAGCCGTTCGGAGGAAAGCAATTCCGGAAAATTTCTATATATTTTCACCGATCATGACCCCCAGACCCCAAAACCACCCTCCGTTCAAATGTTGATTTATATATATATATATAGATATATAGATATATCCATATAAATATATCTGAAGTATGTCATACGATAACACTCGTATTTATAAATCAATTTGGAGGAAACTAATTGTGTTTAATAAGCTCATCAGTGCCTCGACCAAGTTCGTTGGCCAACTTAGTCCGCCATCTTGTTTCAAAATAGCGGCCACTAAAAGATTTAAAACTAAAATAAATATATAAAAAAGCTATAAATTAAAATTTATTTTTTGATTAAATGTTAGGCCTTGATACAAGGATTCTGGAGCATTTTTTGTTTTACCTCTATCTTAAAAAATGGCTGAGATACAGCAGTTTGAAATTCTAGTGTGGCTGACATTTTGAAACAAGACAGCATATTACAAAAAAAAAAAAAAAAAAAAAAAAAAACAGGAATTAATTTATGGGTTTTAGTGAACGGGCTTTATCGCAAATTATTATCTTTCATTGTTGTAATTATTTTCCCAATCATGCGCATAAAACTATATATTCATATCCGTTAGCGTCAAATTTTCGCCAAGCTTCATGACACTTGGCGAAATACCGCCAAATTTGACAACTGAAAATAAATCTTCATAAATGAAGCCAACTTGGCTATACATGGCAAATTTGACGAATTTCTTATTCAAATTTAGTATAAACGAAACTTCTATATTCGGGTTCTTTACATTTTAGCTTGCTGTTTTGGAGTAACATTAGCAAAATTTTAAAACGAAGATATAAGAAAGTTACCTTTTCCTCCCGGTACAGTTCAGATTGACTTTTTATATTTTCATTAAGTTTAAAGTATCATAATATTATTAAAATGCACCTAAACGGATTTTTCCTCGCATATCATAATGCAACAGTATTCTTTTGTGCATCCTTGTAAACGACCTATAAATACTACTTATTCGATACTTATGAGAAAGCATGTTGTAATCCACTTCAGTGATGGATATCACTCTCATTACGTTTGATATTTCAAACATCAATAAAATGGACCGTAAGCGATTTTCCCTATAGACCATAATGTAACGGAATTTTTTGACTGTTACTGTAAACGAACTATAAATGCTGTACATTTCATTTTCAATACTGAACATTCTATACTAAACCACATATCATATAAAAACTATGTGCCAATCCGATTATATATTTACGAGAGTTAGAGTACAAGACGGGCAGACAGACATACCGAATTCATAAAACAACTTTTCATCTATGTTGGAAAGCGTTATATTATTTTTGCATTAATTTCATGAATTATTTTATGCTTTCTCTAACTAGGCTCAGAAAATATTAAATTTATTTTCAACTTTAATTTAATGAAATCGTCTCCTCTTTAAAATATTATTTCTCGGAAATATGAATAATATTGAAAAAGTTCATTCTTGAAGAAAATTACGATTAATCGATTTCTATGTCCGGAGCAATTAAGAGCTGTCGAGAACTTTGTCTTCTGTCAAGTTATTGCCGGAATCAATTGATTGCTTAGCACGTTATTATTTCTTTCTATGTTCAGGATAATTTGTTTGAACAATTCAATAATTAACATTAATCAGTTTTTGATAGTATCAGTTAAATATAATAAGAAATTTATATGAATTACTGAGAGAGGTGTTTAAATGAAGTATGTAGAGTTATTCTTTAAGGTTAGGATGTCATTAATAATTTGTATTAGTATAACAGGAAAGATAAATCATGCGTTAAGCATAGAGTATGGAACACTTTCCCACACATTCAGAATACTGTAACAAAACTATGTAGATAAGGGGATATCTAAGTAAATAATTTGGAAAACACATAACATATTTGAAAACCCACTTTCAGTAAATATCATTAATAATCGGAGATATATCCGAACATTTTTGTGTAGCCCTGTATATGATCAATATATTTGTATATATGCTATATAGTATGCTAAAATTTTGTCCAGTTAGGAAGCGGACACCACAGTTGAAAATTTCCATTCGGCAACTTCGGCTGTCAGTCCGCTTGTCTTTTCTCATTGCATCAACGGAAAGTGTATGACGTTATGCATAGAATTGAACCAAATTTAATTTATAACGTTCTGGTTTGATGAAATTGTTAGGATAATACACATATTTATGTCGGTAGAGGTTCTCGCAGCTGAATAGTCAAACAATCTGCAATTCGGGATTCATCACTGAGAAAAAATGACAATTTCAAATCTGAGTAAATCGATGTTTTTATTTTGTTATGAAACTTTTTGTTTCAAATAAGACGACCCATCGCTTTCAATTCTGAAATACCAGAAATACTCAGAAAATTGAAACATGGACATACTCAAAAGTGAGCACATAGATGTCAGTTCATACTCATTTTTGAAACATGCACATACTCAACTAGTCGGATGTGTCAATCCCAAAACTTTCTTCTATCTCACACAGGTTTCGCATACACTAAAAATAATCAGTACCAATTTATATAAAGGTCTAACTGAAACTCAAGTTTTATTAAATTCCGTGCAATATTTCTTGAGATATGACCATTGCTAAAATCGTGTAAATCCTGCAAAATGCTGCATAGCAGCGGCATCTGCTGGGCAAATTTTACCAAAAACTAATCAGCACCAACTTATATGAGAGATTAACTGAATATAAAGTTTTATTAAATTCGGAGCTTTATTTCTTGAGATACAGCTATTGAGGAAATCGCGAAAAATGCTGCATAGCAGCGCCACCTGCCGGGCGATTTTTACCAAAAACTAATAAGCACCAATTTATATCAGGGACTAACTGAATCTAAAGTTTTATTAAATTCCGAGTATTAGTTCTTGAGATAGAGCGCCCACAAAATTTGTGTCACATACAGACAGACAGACAGACAGACTCACAGACAGACATTTTCTAAAAACAGTCAAATCGTTTTCAGGACCTTCTAAAACGTATAAATCCGTCGAAAACCGGAAGTCGAAAATTTTCATGAATCCAATACTTTTTTGTAAAGATAGAAGAAAGTAAAAATGAGCACATAGATGTCAGTTCATACTCATTTTTGAAACATGGACATACTAAAATATGAATGTTTCATTCATAAGTGTGTGTATGTTTTCAGAAATGAGTATATACATGTTTCAAACTTGAGTAATTTTAATTCAGAGCCACTTTGACAATGCGACATACTCAGACTTGAGTATTTTTTGCTCAGTTTCGAAAATATTGTTTTTAGATTGATGTTTTACGGAGATCTTTGTAACTTGGTTCTTGGAATGTTCGTAAGTTTCTCGCTGCGAACTTTAGTTATTTGAAAGTGCTTGTAAAATCGTGATTGTTGCATTTCTATATGTATGTAATTTTGTCAGTTGTGGTTTTGCATGCCGAAGCAAAATATGTATATTAGAAAAGGGTACTTAAAACTGACGGTAGAGAGTTTTGTTTTTGCCTTGTTCTTTTCGTTAATGCTTATATGTCATTGTTGTACTTACTTATTTTTAATTATTTCAATTTAATTCAAACTTTAATAAATGTATGTTTTCAAGTTTCATATGTTTCATATTTTCCACTGTCTTAAACATCTGTTAGGTGGAATTTTAATAAACGAAATTTCACCGTAATAGAAATGAAACAAAATTTTGAGATTTTATTATGACAGATAACTTGATATATCACATTTAATATTCGCAAATACTTTTTAAATCACAGTTATACATACATTCTAAATATCACACTTTACCAAATGCGATTTCAACAAGCTTAAAATAAATGTCTCTATGTCACAAATGTCAAACAATTAGCGACTGTACATCTCGACAGAAGCTTTAACTGAACTGCGGTCTAGAACAGCTCAAGAATATCAAGATAAATATGTCGACACTTTTTTTGCTCCAAAGATTTTGACACGTGGTGGGAAAAATCAAACAGCTCGAAGTGTTCTTAATTGCTTCTGACGGTTACGCAGGAAAAGAGTATTGGATGTGATAAGTAAAAGTTACGGAAACATATCATGATGAAACAAAGTCTCACAGAATAGCTGAACAGGATTTTTAGATTTCTTGAAAAGTAGTGGAGGTATAAAGATTGAATTTCATATGTAACTTAATTAGTTTTGAAGACTTTACTAATTTCATTTGGCTTCTTAAAAGTGAAATACTTGTATATCACATTAGCAATTATCTAAACTGAATTTATTTATTTTTAGACCTACTCGGATTTCTTTTTCCCTGGCTTTAAAAGAAGAAGGTTCATATTTATTCAACTATTATTTATACACTGAAAGAAAACTTATACCGCCGCCTTCATCTAGAACAAATAAGTAGTCATTTTCTAAATCCCTAAACTAGAAATATAGATTTCCAAGTTATGTGAATAAGGCAAACAAATAAACTGAATAGACGTCAATTAACAATAAACAAAGTCTCACGGAATAGCTGAACAGAAATTTTAGATTTCTTGAAAAGTAGTGGATGTAGAAGATTGAATTTCATACATAACATAATTAGTTTTGAAGACTTTACTAATTTTATTTGGCTTTTTAAGAGTGAAATACTTGTCTATCACATTATTAATTATCTAAACCGAATGTATTTATTTTTAGACCTACTCGGATTTTTTTTCCTGGTTTTAAAACAAGAAGGTTCATAGTTATTCAACTATTATTTATACACTGAAAGAAAACTTATACCACCGCCTTCATCTAGAACGAATAAGTAGTCATTTTCTAAATCCCTAAACTAGAAATATAGATTTCCAAGTTATGCGAATAAGGCAAACATATAAACTGAATGGACGAAATGATCGAGAATTTCTAGTCTTTAGTTTTCTAGGTGGTGCCACGATACATTATATTATGAATCTTTTGAATTGCCAGAAATTATCACTTGATTTGTAGAAGAAATTCCTATACTAGGATTATAGTTACTAAAATAACCTATAATTAACCTATTAACCTATTACCTAACCATTTATTTGTAGAGCTTTTTAAATAAGGTTGACCACTATAATATACACTGTTAAAAAATTGCAATAAACTGTCCATTCATTTGACCGTTTTTATAGAAAGCTGTTACATAACCGTAATTTAGTGCTATTCTGACCTTATTACTCTGCATATTATGGTCAGAATAGAATTAAATTATGGTTATGAAACCGTTTTCTGCACATTTAAAAATTTGCAACAAACTTTCCAGTCATTTGGCCGTTTTTATATAAAAAGGGTACATAACCGTAAATGAACTCTATTCTGACCTCATTATTTCCCATATTATGGTCAGAATGGAGTTAAATTGCGGTTATGCAACCATTTTCTATATAAACAATCAAATGATTGAACAGTTTGCTGCCAACTTTTAACAGTCTACAAAAACGGTCAAATGACTGGACAGTTTGTTGCAAATTTTTAACAGTGTAGGAAAACGCTCTTGAATTTAAATAAGGGAAACTAGAACTATCTATTAAAGGGAACTAGAATTTATAAGGATGACATGGAACTATTTTTTCTAGAGCCACAATTTATTTTCTAGATGCCAGTGGCAGAATTTTTTTTCAGTGTAGGACGACTATGATGTTGTGTTTAAGCGACCACTTTAAAAAGTGTAGAAGCGATAGTACCTACTCCGGATTTCTTTTTTCTGACTTTAAAACAAGGAGATATGGTTATTAAACGTTTATTTATAGGGCGAATTTTTTCAAAACCAAGAGGTTTACAGTTATTCAACACTTATTTATAGGGCGAAGGCTTTCGAAAAAAGGCGGTTCACAGTTATTCAACCTTTTTTTGATAGATCGAACTCTTTCAAAAACGTAGAAGTGGTATTTACGTATTAAGATGAACAGTATTTGTAATAGAATCTAATGTCGCAGTTCACATATTCAGTCTTAAATTCAGAGTACGTATTTAATTATAAGTCGGGCCTAACATTCTTCATAATTTTAAAGTAATGAACATATTTTAAGAATATTCTCAACAGACTTACTCTACTTTGTATTAAATATGATGGAACTAGAGCCCTACATGGGTTGGTTTGTACGCGACCTGAATCCGAAAATTCTGCTTAAGGCGGTATTAAAAAATATTTTTCCACGCTCAACAACTCAAAATTTTGAGACACATTTTCAGACTCATTTTTAAAAGTAAAAACATGAAACTTGGCGACGTGATTTATGAAGAGATTTATAAAGGACCCATGTTTTAATTTTTCGTTCAATTAATTAGAAATTGATTTACAAATAATTATTTTCACATTACGATATATTTTTTTTTGTTTCCAGCGCTACTGCTTCGGTTAATTTGGTTCAAAATGTCCACTTTGACAGAATTTTTTGAAACATATTCTGCTTTTATCAAAAATTCGAGACAATACGGACATTATAAAGTTTCTGAATAGGAGAACCTGTCAATCGGATGCATTTTAGAGCAAAAATTAATCTTAAAATGTGTCTCAAAATAAGCAGTTTGGCAGTGAATACACCTTTAAAGTCAACCTGAAATCCGAATCGAACTCGACAAAAAAAAAAAAAAAAAAAAAAAAATCGTGAATCCGTAACCCGACTCAAATGTGTCACATTTCAACCCAAAACTGATACTAACCCAAACTGAAAGAAAATTAAACAATATTTTTATACAATTATGGAAAAGTTGTTTACTATTATATCTATAATATTACTTTTATCTTTTTTGTATAAAAATAAACATATATACACTCATTAATATTCATTATATATTTTTTTTTCAATAGAAAAACTCATCCTGAAACCGACCCAAAATGAATCAAAACTAGTGTCAACCTCGGGTGGGTCGGGTCGGGTACGGTTGAAATCGTGTACCCGACTTGATGAAGAACTCTATATCGAACAACGATTGGTGGGGCCGTCACATCTCGTCCTTTTAATTGTATTTTAAATTATAATTTAAATGTAGGGCAGATGTGAAATAAAGAAATTAATATTTTTCACTCAGTATCATACGATAAAACAAACATTTGAGGTATGGTAAAGGATTGTGTTACGAAATAAAAGTAAATTTATATGCAATAGTGCCCATAAAAGAATTTAAAATTAATTCCATTAGTAAAGTAAAATTTTTAAAAGTGGAAATTAATCATTAAGTTAGAATATTCACAATAATATTCTGTTTAACATATAAAAAATACAGTTTTTGCAATTTTACATATAAAAATCTAGATAGACACTGAAATATTTCGGATGAAAAAAGCATTACAAATTGTATAATAATTACGTTAAGAATATTCTTAGAACATTGAAAAAATATTTTTTTAATTAAAAATAACGTTTTTGAAATTTTATTTTAGAGAATAAAACACAAAAATGTTTCTAAAATGTTGAGAAAAATAATTATTTTGATCATTATGCCTCAAAATGCAAAACAATGACATTGCAATTTTGTGTGAAAAATTAACTAAAAATGCTTATTTTTATTTTAAAAGACAAAATATTGAGCAACGTGTTCATAATTTCATTAAAAATCTAGAAATGTCTTTTTAGTTTTCTATATAAAAGAAGACGAAAAAAAAAAAATAAGAATGATGAAGAGTATTTTCATTCTTCTAAAAATATATATGTTTTTTAAGTATTATTCTCTACTTTAACAGAATTAAAATTTACGTTTTTTTTTTAATTTTCCTTGGAACAGAAGTTATATTTATAACATATCTCATTTTCCACTTTTAACATTCTATTCAAACATTTGATTCTTTATTTTTGTTATAGTTTTAATTATTTATTAATTTACGAAGCTGTAGAATCGATTATTTCTTTTAACCCGTCAGCACACACGCTGGGATAAAATCTACCCCAGCTCACAACTATTACTTAAAAATGTGCGAAAATCGTTCGTGATAATTCTGAGCTTTACAGAATCTTTCAAGCTGAAATATATCAAGTTGTGGCCAAAAAGAATTAACTGCGATTGTGAGATTTTCCATTCTTTTGTTATAAAAATGTCATGTGGGAAGAAAATTACCCCACGCGTGTTATTACATAACCCATAATGGTAGGAAAATGTTAATGCAACTGTTTATGTAAAAAATATAGTGTTCAAATAATAATATAATTTTTCTTCGTTAACAACTCTTGCACATACAGTTTATATATATCAGTTTTATATTTTTTTGTATTTTTATGGCTGAATTTGGATTGTAAAAGCTTTGTATGTAACGATATGCAGAAAAAAATCTTAGTGCGAGATTTTATGGGGTTTTTTTTGCTTTAAATATAAAAGAACCTCTTATTTTAAGTTAAATTATGTTCTTTATTGATTTACAGTTTATTTCAAAATATAAATATTTGTTTATAATCAAACCGGGGGGAAATTGACACAAGAAAACCCATTGGGGTGAAATTTATCCCGTGCGTGTAGTAATGTAATGGAAAGGGGCGCGTGTGCTGAGGGGTTAATCATAGAAAAATCGTTTGTGTCATTTATGATAAAAGTACCCCTAACATGAAAAATAATCCATTACATTTTATTCCCATACACAGTACCGAAATAAAAATCTAATTTTTACAACTTATATGTATAATTGCTTGTCTAACTCTCTTGTATGTTATTACTATTAAGAAATGTTTTTAGTTTGTAATAGCGTAACTCCTGTGTTAAAAAGTAAGACTGCAACCGACTCATATAAAATAAGGTAGCACTATTGCTGAAAGGTTAAAAAATTGTAATTATTATTTTTTTTTAATTTACGAAGCTGTAGAGTTGATTATTGTTTTCAATCACCAAAAAATATCGCTTCATACATGATAAAGATACCCCAATCATGGAAAAAGTCCATTACTCTTTATTCCCATATATAGTACCAAAATTCAAATAGAATTTTTATTACTGATAGCTATAATTTTTTGTGCAATTATCTTGTATGTTTTTACTATTAAAAAATATTTTGCATTTCTAATAGTGTAACTACGGTACTAAAAATTACGACACCAGCCTACGCGTACAAAAGATTACAGCGCTCCTGCCTGAAAGCTTAATATTAAATAAATTTTTTAGCATTTCATATACTAGAAAATATTCGAAAGTATGTCTTACTTGCTTAATCTATGATAAATAAATGTTTTCTTTAATTTCTTAAAAATTAATTTAATTTTTACTTCTGATATGTATAACTGTTTGTCTAACTGTCTTCTCTGTTATTAGAAGAGAGCAGCCTACTCGTACAGCATATTTTAGCGCCCCTTCTGAAAGACTAATAGTCGATCAATTCTTCATTACTTAATGTAATAAAAAATAATAAAAATTATGTCTTATTATCTTATTCCACGATACATATCTATTTATTTTAATTTATTAAAAATTAATTTATTTTGTACTATTGATATGTATAATTGTTTATCTAACTGTCTTATATCTAGTTACTATTACGAAATATTTTGCATTTCTAATAGCGTAAGTATTGTGCTAAAAAAGTACGACATCAACTTACTGGTACACTATTATTATAGCACTCCAGCTGAAATATTAAGAGTAAATAAATTCTTCATCACTCGATATAATAGAAAAGAATAGAAATTTTCCCATCAGCTTAATCTACGTTAAATATATGTTTACTTTAATTTATTAAAACTATTTTAAAATATTGATAGAAAATGTGCGTTTCTTCTCTTTCCATTATCTATAGATAATTAGTATATGATATGCGACAGCTGAAAAATTCAAAACCAATTTCTTACAATACGTAACACAAAAGAACAAAAGTCTGCAGCTCTTCAATTTCGTCTATATTAAGTTCTCCTTCTGCATTATATATCCAATCACGTAGAAAAATCCGGTGGGAAATACGTTGGACAACTAATCAAAGAATTCTCTTCTAATAAATTACTCCCTTCTCTCATTGTAAAGAGAACAATGTGGAAATAAACTGACAGTCTTTACAAAGAATTTTGTAAAGGACTTAATAATAGAACCCGTCTTAGAAAGTAAACTTGAACATGTACGACGGTCTAATTAATGTCACAAAAAGAAATAATTGTACAATTAATGAGTTTTGTGTTTGGCGTAAAAAAATATATTTCGCTGTTTTTTTATGTATGTTTTGTTGTATCTTTATTTTTCGGGAGGGGGGGGGGGGGTAAGACATACATTGTAATCTCTGTTCTTGCAACAATCTGAATAAATGTCCATCTATGTTCAGTGCACGTTTACTTTAAAATTTTATGTATTGAAACTCCTTAGAATCGTTCATTGAAAACACATTTCTTCCGTTTGTATGATATTTTGATAATTTTTACAAGGTTTTCAAATAATATACGGACATACTCAAAGGATTGTTAGAGGACATCAAGATGAATGTAAAATATAATAAAACATAATGCCGTAAACCATGTTTAGTAGTTGAAAATCGTGAAAATAGGACGTGCCTTGGACATGTATCTTTAGACGTGCTCAAAGATACCAGTTGTTGTATTGATGTATTTTCGCAATTTTCACCGACTAAACGTAGTTTACGGTACCTTGTTCCATTACAATTTTTGTTCCTTTTGATGTCCACTAATAACCATCTGAGTTTGTTGGAATTTTATCAGAACTCCCTGTATATGTTATACAACATTTGACAATTTCTAAACCAATCTATTATAACGCGTAACACAAAAGAACAAAAGTCTCGAACTCTTCAATTTCATCTCTATTAAGTTTTCTCTCTGTATTATACATCCAATCACGTAGAAAAATCCGGGGGGAAATCCATTAGACAACTAATCAAAGAATTATTTTCAAATAAATTACTTTCTTCCGTCATTGTAAAGAGAACAATGTGAAAATAAACTAGCAGTCTTTATAGAGAATTTCTAAAGCACATAAGAATAGAAGACATCTTATAAAGCATTCTTGAAAACTTTAGATGCTGTAATTAATGTCAAAAATAATTATTGTACAGTTATTAATTTGTTTTGATTTTTGAGTAAATCAAAATAGAAATAATTATACTGACTTTTTTCATATTAAACTCCATAATTGCATCGGTATCACTCATTTTAATTATTAATAAATACCATTTTAATTATTTAAATAGATTATTTTCTTCTCTATTTGTAGAGAGGAAAATCTGGAAACAAAGTGACAGCTTTTATAAAATGTTTTGTAAAGGACAAAGTAATAAAAACCATCTTAGAAATTATACTTGACAATGTTCATTGATGTATTTGTTGTTGCAAAAAGAATTAATAGCAAAGCTAATTAAAAGGGTAAGGGTTTAGTGAATTTTGTTTCGAGCAAAAATAGAAAAAAAAACCCTTTATTTTTCAGTTTTTAAATGTATATATTATACGGTGTCTCAAAGCTTTTGGAAATAACAGCAATAAACAAATGCAGCACAGCCTCTGTCCCTACATATTTGCTTTATTTTTGTTAATGATATGTTTATATTTCTTTTAAATGCTATAAGGTGTAAATTAACAACATAATATACAGTAAAATAGCTTTTATTAGGTTTTTGACATGTTTATTTAGCATCATTTCCCTACAATCTATACTATCCATCCATGATAAAAGAAATCATAGAGATAGTAACATGCAAAAATACAATATCTAACGATGCAGCATCTTTTAACTTACCGAAATTGTGGCTCGGTGGTTATAAATGCGAAAATAAGCAACCAAGTAAAAATAAAAGATAACATGCGTAATTTTTAAAAAGTACATGAAAATTAAATGATAGCATATCAAATAATAACTTCAAAAACCGTGAAATTATAGAATATTCTCATTTGTTTCTGAAAATGGATTGGAGTGAACCGAAACATGTCAACAACCTAATAAAAGTTATTTTACTGTACATTATGTTGTTAATTTACACCTTTTAGCATTTAAAATAAATGTATTATTACAAGGTGTTATAATTGATTATATAAGTATATGTTTAGTTCAAAATATCATCTTTAAAAACTATTTTAATAATTGATTGAAAACAAACATTTCTTCTGCTCCCAGTATATTCAGGTAATTCAATATGATAAATGAGAGTTCAAAAATTCCGAACCAATCTATTATAATTCTTAACACAAAAGAACAGAAGTTCCCAACTCTTCAATTTCATCTATATTCAGTTCTTTTTCTGCATTATATATACAATCACGTAGAAAAATTAGGTGAGAAATGGATTGGACAATTTATCAAAGAATTCTGTTCTAATAAATTACTTTCTTCTCTCATTGTAAAATAAACAATGTGGAAATAAACTGACAGTCTTTACAAACAATTTTATAAAGAGCATAATAATAGAAGCCATCATAGAAAGCATACTTGAAATTTTTCAACGATGTAATTAAAGTCAGAGAAATAATGAACTGTGCATTTTTTTTTTAGTAAAGATTCTGCTTATTTCATATTAAACAGTAAAAATTCATTAGCAACTCGTTTTTTGCCCTAAAAATTAAAATTATTTATTAAGTTATGTTATTATTTCCTAGGCATAAATATGAGTATGTGAAGATAATAACATGAAAATCTTTCTAAAAATTTTATAATTATTTTTTGGTGAAAAGTGAATTAATACCAGTATTCTTAAAAAAATATTCCGAAATATTCCGTGACGCAGTTAAGTTCATAATAACTTTAAATTAAAATAATAAATATTTCGTTTTATTCCCGGATTGAAGGAAGGATATGGTAAATTGCATTATATTTTTAATAATGAAATTAATAAATTCACTAATATGCTGAACTATTAAAAACAACATTTTTTATTCTGCTAAGTCCCCTAGAAGGTGGTATTACTTAACCTATAACAAAACAGACAACAAATAAAGAACCTTTCGAGGAACTTAGTAGACGTCTCCTCTAACTTCAATAAAAAAGCACATAGAAAACGAAAAGAAAGTCTCAAAGAAAAACGAAAACAAGAACGAGGGTAATAGCCTAGTCAAGTGGTTTTTAAACTTTTGGTTACCATGGAGTCCTTTTTGTATTTACTATGTTTAAAAACTTAAGTTACTGACATTTGTTAATATATCCAGGATTGCGTATGAACCTTACTTTCTGGAAAACCTGTTTTCGAATAGTAATCTTTAACTTATTTAATCAAAGAACTTGTAACAATTTCTGGCGATTAAATAAGGCAAAAATTACTATTTGGAAATAGTGGAAGTCAAAAGTAAAAACCTTACTCATCCTATATATCAAACAAAAGAGGTATAAACAAATAAAAATGCATAAAATATAGTATACAGTGCATTCAAATAGTAGTCTTAGCTTTTCCTTTCATTTCTTTTGCAAGACTGCCTACAAATTTTAAATAACTCATTGAACACAATGCCTCAGAATACAACCGGAAATCGCGTTGAGAACCCTTTTTGGCCCGCTAACCATAGTACGAGAACCTTTGGTCAAGTCCATACTGGATCCAGCCCATGTAACAATATCTCCAAACTTCAAAATAAAATGGCAACAACAGCGAAATTAGAACTTGGAACGAAAGCACGTTTCTCAATCCTATTTGGAAGAGACCATAAAATGTAATCATCAAAATTGATAAAATAAGAAGCGAGCTAAAAAACAATCAAACAAGAAAAAGCTAAAACGGTTTTTCTTGAATATCCGCATCCCCTATGAAATAAGTACAACAATATGCAATAAAAGAGGTTACGCTTGCAAACAACCAGTGTTTCCAATTTAGCGGATATTTTATTCAGAAATTCCGAATAATATTTTTTACTTTATTAAATGTCAAACATTCTTTTATTAAATGAAACGAATATTACTAATCGGCATTTCTGATATTAGTTCAAAATTTATGAATAAAAACATCAGTTAAAATAGCAACACTGCAAACTGAACGAAAATCTCGCCTGTAAGTTGCTTAATGTTATTACATAAGTAATTTCCAAAATCAATCTTGTTTTAAAGATTCAAAACTTACTTTATTACTGTACAACGAATGAAAAAAATCAAATGATCATTGTCAATAATAAATTTACTTTCAATTTAAGGCAAAATTTTTAAACATATATATATATATATATAATGTATACATTAATTTAACATATTAATGAAAAAGCTTCTTTTCATCTTTAATCCTAACTTACTTTACTACATATTCATAAATTCAAGAGAAAATATTCATCCTTTTAATATCACTTTTTTTTTGCTTAAAAAATTATACATTTATTTTACTAAAAAATAATTAACGTCTAAGGCGCAGTCATTACACAAAAAAATCTCACCTAAAGTTAGAAAAAGTTTCTAGTCTTAAGGTCATATACGTTGCATTGATTAAAATCATCTTTTAATTTAAAAATTATCTATTAATGTATTTTTTTAATAAACATTTTTTAATTTATGCAAACATCATGAACAAAAACCTGAACTCGTTTTGTTTAATCTATTAATATGAGAATGATAAAAACATTTCAATTTTTAAATGAAATTTTTATTTACATTCTAATTCTCTTAGACATTTTAAAAATGAAGTCAAATTTTAAAAAATGAAATTTAGCTTTATTGTTGTCGTAAAAAGTTTCAATTAGAAAAATTATTTTATTATTATATATGCTTCGAAGATGAAAATGTGCAGTTGATTTAAACAAAGTTATGACCTTAAAAGTTTTAAGTGAGACTTAGTTAAAAAGAAAAATTAGTTTTTTAGAAGAAACAATAAGTTTCATTTTATTATGAGATGCTTCTATTTCTACGCAGTTTACAAAACTTTTATAAAACATACTGCTATAAATTAAAGAATAAATTAAATATCATAAACTGGCGTGCTTAACTTAAAACTAAATTTTATAACTGATAGTTGAAGTTATTTAATTTGTAAGAGCAACAAACTAATCTTATTTCTCCAAATTTCTATTTATTCGTAAAAATTTTATAAAGAATTTCATTAAATATATGAAAGAATTATCAGAAAATAAATAAAATTTTGTGAATTTAAATATTAACTTCTTAACTAAAACATATTTACTGAAGAAAAGCAAAAAGTATTACTGATCTTTTTATAGTATTTTATTTTCTAGAAACTTTACAACTATGCAAACATCATGAACAAAACCTAACTGATTTTGTTTAATCTATTAATTTGAAAATTAGAAGAAAAATACCTTTAAATCAAATTTTTTAAAAATTAAAATAAATTTTATTATAAAAAAAACTTTTATTTTTAAAATTTGTTCAGAATATGACGTTACGTTTAAAAAAACTCGCATTTTCATTCAAAAAATTATTATATTATTATATTTTTTTCCTTACTGCTTTTACTGAGTTTGGGACGCTAATCTCAGTCAGAGGGAGTCGAAATGCTTCAATGGGTGAAAATGACGTCATATTTAAAAGGAGACCAGCATTTTATTTCATAAAACTGAACATTTTTCTACAAATGCATCTAAGGAGCATAAATTTCTGGACTTTTTACTCGACAGTATGGAGATTAGAATCTCAAGTCCAGCCTGCGAAAGTTCACTTGCAAAATTGTAGCTAGAAAACGTGATTTCAAGTTTGTAAATATATTTATTAATAAGCTATTGCGTTGAGCAGACTTACAGTTGTGTTAAAGCAACGTGAACTTTTTTGTAAATGCTTAATGCACAATTTATGAATTTGCTTGATAAATATGTAACTTATTTTCTCTTTATATTTATTCAAGTTAATGCATTATTGAATTTTAAAAGTAGAGATTCTTGTGTGAAACACCTCTTGCGTACACTTGCGTACATTTTCCGTAGTCGATCCTAATTTTTTAAATACGATATTATAGTAAATATTTTATTGGCATCTTTCAATTTCATTTTTCAATTTTTCTTGTATATTTAAACAGTGAATGTTTCCGTTTCACAATTAATTTGTGCTATATGTTTATGTTTCAGTATGTATTGTTTATAGATAATTGTCACTTATGGTCTAAGGGCTGAGGTAGAAAGAAAATATTTTTCGATATAATTAAAAATAGCAAAGATTTTAAAAAGTCTAAATATTATTTCCCACATTGACATATGGAATAAATAATATGAAATTCAATAAAAATAAAATTTTTACAATTTAAAATGAATATTCAAGAAATTATAGATCAAAAACAAGGAAAGCAGTATTTATTTTATATTTACTTGATCAAAGATTACATTTTTAACGACATATATCTCTTTCAAAAATAATAAACAAAAACTATGAATCCATTTTCTTCAAAATGTTTAATATTCATGATTAAAATCAATATTATTTTGCATTTTATATTGCTTCTTATTTATTGCACAAACTTTCTTTAAATAAAACTATTTAAATAAGAAAATATTAGTATCGTACAATATGGTTTCTCGTAACAAAAATACATAGGAAATTTATTAAACTTCCTATTTATATAAGTCATAAAGTAAAAATTTTCTGTTTCAAGTTAATCAGGAAATAGTTTTGCAATATTAACTAGAACTTATATAAATATCCAAAAATACATAATATAAATACTTCCGGCATAATTAAAACAGAGTTATTAAATTTTCTTTCATTGTAACTCTATTGAGTATTCTTTTGCCCCTTGGAAAAAAAAAATTATTCATTTATTGCTCACTGAAAATTGAACTTGAGCAATATCAGAGTAATATTTGAGGATAGTTTATTTGCAATTTTAGAAAATTTATTTGAAATGGCATAAAAGTATTTTTATGAAGCATATTTGAAAACATTAAGAATATATAGATATATATATATAAATATATATATATATATATATTACACCACGGTTAGTGATATGTTCATAATTTAGCCGGTAAATTTTGTATACAACACATTTTTAAAAAGTTAAGATATTAGAAAAGTTATATATATATATATATATATATATATATATATATATATATATATATATATATATACAAATTTTAACTTTTTTCTTTATTTGTTAATTTATAGATACATTTCATAACAGTTTTGAGTTCCATCTTTCAGGTTTTTATTTTTCATTTCACCCCCCCTCCCAATCTGTTATATATTCTCTTTATTTTAAACTTTATATATTTATTTACTTTTTTCTCTACATAGTTCTAGATATTTTTCACAGGTACGTGTTCATATTTCATATTTAATATCCCCCCCCCCAATTGATGTATGATGTTCCTGTGTTGTTTGTTAATGGTTATATATGTATATATACATACATATAATGTTTTTAAATTTAATTTCTTCTTCTTTTCCTTTATTTATTTATTTATTTTTTATTATGTATATGGAATCTATTTTCAGAGTGATAGGGGAACACTATTGTTGTCAATTAATTATTACATTCTAATTTATAATTTCATAGTTTTTGTTGGTGTTTCGGAAATGTTTCATTAATGGTTATATATATATGTTTTATATATATATGTATGTTACATTCCCAACAAAATATTATTGAAATTTTTAAATATGCTTTTTATTTCAAAATAGTAATGAAATTTATGAAATTATTTGTAATGCTATACAAATTTATTAATAATTATTAAACTAATGATTAAATTAATAAATTTATTATTATACTCCATGCTTTTCCGAATAAGAATAAACATAAATATGTACAATTCAAAAAACAAAGATTTATAAATTTATTACCATATCCGTTCCAATATCTTCATACTAATCACACACTTTTTATAACATATATATATTTTTTTTAATGCTGAATTGTGTTTTATTTAATGCATATTAGTGAAATTTATCTAAATATTTCTTTAAAAATTATGACAAAGATTAATTAGCTACGAAAGTGAAATAAAAAATTAAATGAAATTTGTCATAACACTGTATAGTACATTACAAAAAAAAAAAAAAAAAAAAAAAAAAAAAAAAAAAATTCCCCTTTTTATGTTGTACAGGCTTGAGTAATGATTGATGGAAAACTAATTACGCAATAGCGTTTTTTAAAGCATCTGTTTTTAACAGCATGGTAGTTATTAAAAGTTAATCTTTTTACATATAATACAACATTTATCATATTTTTAAGGACATGATTTTCAGAAACAAGAGACAAACTTGCATTGAAACTATTTTTTTTTTTTTTTTTTTTTTTTTATCAGTTTTAAATTTCTCGACATCCATATTTAGAAAATGAGTAGAGAAATGTTTTGTGCAATGTTACGAATGTATCTTATCTCTAATGTGAAAATCCGTGTAAAGATTTAAAAAAAAAATACTTAAAATGAATTTTCTGACAAAAAAAAAAAAAAAAAAAAAAAAATCGTCTCAAAATATTTATTTGTGATTTGTGAACTTTATAATTTGGATTTATTATCAATTTTATAAGAATATTCGTTATACATTTTATTAATTAAAATTTAAAAAGTTTTGTTTTTTGTAAATTTACTAAAACTCTACACTCATTATTTATTTTATGATGATGAAGTATTCGATAACAGTAAGTTTTTTATATGATATCTCATATATTTTACAATACCTTTATTAGTATTTTTAAAAAATCGGAACTATCAATGCAATGTCAACAAGTTGGAAATTGTACGTCAAACGTGACAAACGAGGTGCGTTCGTACTGTAGCTAGTTATATAAATATTCAGACCTAGATGATTTTTAATTCTGTGAAATGAATTATATCGTCTGCAGATTAATTTCTGTAATAAAATAAGTGTCTCGGTCCCTTGACGATTTAACATCCATCGGAAGCTCCTCTAACAAGAAAGCACCGATTTAAAAAAAAAAAAAATTCAAATTTCTTAATAAATATTTTTATTAATATCTCCTAAAGTTTTGATTCGATTTTAATAAAATTTGAAATGTCTCGACAAAATTCTGCAAAGATAATATATCTTAAATATCAAACCATTCGGTTGGGTAGTTTTTGCGTTGTTATATGCGGACGGACGGACGGACGGATAGACAGGCGGACGGATAGACAGGCGGACGGATAGACAGGCGGACAGATAGACAGGCGGACGGACGGACAGACAGACGGACGGACGGACGGACAGACGGACGGACCAAGCGACGACAATAGGTGCTACGTATTTATATAATTACGAACGCACCTAAAAAGGTTATGTTTTCGTAAGAGTAAAACAAAATTGCTTAATATTGGGTTGTTCGGATAGTTGGTTCATACTAAAAAATTCTATCATTTAATTATTAGACATTAATTCCGATCTAATGTCTAATAATTAACCTGGCAGAATTTTCCGGTACGAATTGGTTTTCTAAATTGGAAGGAACTTTCCGAACTTTCATAATTGTTTAATAATTAGAAATAAAACTGAAAGCTTTATTCTCTTCTTTTTATTACCTATGATCACACATATTTCCTTTCCGCAGTATACGCGTTTATATGATAACCAAAACAAACCAAACTAATTACATAAAGTAACACTTATAATATTTTAGTTCACGTCAACCTGATGTTTAACGTCTATATCAATTGTTTAATCTTTTGGTTACGAGGTTGGGACACCATACGTCACAACGACTATTTTTTTATTCTATTTGTAGAGGCTTCACTAATGTTACACAAACCTGTGAGACCTCTAATGCTGCGTTTACACTATGGCTTATCAGGCCTATCAGGTCTGCGTGGTCTGTCAGGTCCAGGTATAAGAGGGTTTAAGAAGGTCTCTGTGGTCTGCGTGGCGTGGTCTAAGCGTTGGCGTTTCAGGCGTGAAAATATAAGACCTAACCAATCAGCGTGCTTCATAATTGTTTATTCCGCCATTTTAAAAAATGGACGAAGTTTGATGAAGCAGACGACAGATGAATATTTTGATGAAGATTTAAAATAAAAAAGGGATTTACAAACCAAAGGTATGTAATATTTTTCAGATATTTTTAATGTTTCTCTACATTACTTCATAACTGTAGAAGTTTCTTTTATGTATTCGTAAATTACTATCTTCATGTATTTACGTACTACGCTACTAAAATTCATTTGTTCGCTATGTTACTTTTTATATTACCAAACTCTTTATAAAGCTATGTATTCATAAATTCTTTAAGTACTATCTTCCGGTATTTATATACTATGCTACCAGTTCATTTGTTAATTGTTAGTTACGTTACTTATTTCAAAACTTACCTTGTTTCATAGGCATGAATTTAAAAAAAAAAAAATTGACAGTATATGAATAAAAATTAGAATAGTACGATCGTAATGCATAATGTACAGTAATGTCTTTTTTTGTGAGGAAATACTTTGATTTATTTCAGGTATTTATTTAATATTGTTACTGGCAATTTTTAACTTTATCTTAAAACTGGTACCAATAAATTTTTAGCCATATAATTCATTTTTAATTAACTTCTCAGTTTTCTCTGTTACTGTCATATAATTGACTGACCATTGATTTGCATTGTTATTCATCAGTTTTAAATGTGTTAATTTTTTCAATGAATCCATCCTAATATATATCTAAAATATTGCAGAGATTTTAGATTGTATTTAGTTTCTTAACCCTCTTCCCCACAAAAAAAAAAAAAAAAAAAAAAAAAAAAACTCAATCTAATATGGTAACTACACAAATATAAAATTTAACTTTTGTTAAAAGTAACAAACATGTTTTTAAGTAAACAGTTTTTACATTTACTTATTATTGCTAATTATTAAACCATTCCTTATTATTTTAAAAGTTTTATTACATGTTTATTTTTTGAAATTTTCTTTAATAATTAATCTGTAGTACATTACATGAATTTTTGTAACCCCCCCCCCCCCCCCTTTCACAACAAAGAATGGTTTCAGTTGGAAAACTTCATAATTTTTTTTCAGAAAAAGTTTTAAAACTTTCAAAATCTATGAACGGTGCAAGGGAGATTGTCTGGTGAATCTACTGGTGCCAGGAAATGTATATTTTATTGCTCTCAGGAGATCACTTATGTGTAGTTTTACAGTTTAGTAACAAGTCGCTATCATTTGTGATCTTCTGCAAGAAATTTGAATTCGGGCCTTGGACTTGTGCTATTTTTGCTTCCAAATTTGTCAAGCAGGAACTGCGGTAAATATAATGTCCATCAATAAAGTATATTAACTTGTATGATTGACTGTAATTGACTTATATGTAGTTTTTCAATGTATATTGAGTTTGTTACATAATAAAGAAGGATTTTTAAATATATTTTACATTGTTTATGTTGTTTGGTACTTTTATGTTAGCTGGGCACCAGTGATAGATATGCATGTATATATATCACTGGTGCCCTTTTAACACATATATATATATATATATATATATATATATATATATATATCACTAGTATCTGGCTAACATAAAAGTAAAAATACTTGTTGTTTTTATCAGTTTATTATGATTATTATAATCTTTTCTTTAAATTACAGATTGCTTTTAATCGAACGCTACTTTTCTCAATATCTATGCGAATACCTGTCGATTACTACATGTTGATCTCACTTACGCATTTATAAATGGTGATCTTTTCAATAGGCATTTTGCATGATTATTTTTGAAGGCATGAATCTTCAGTAATATTTGTAAGTATGATGCTTGTAAGTAAGTCATTTTCTCAAAATTACATTGTTGTGTATTTATTAATGTTGTTTCATATAAAGTTATTTTTCCAACAAAATCAATTTGTATCAGAGAGAATCAGTTAAAGCTATGTCCATTCTCAATACAAAAATTGATTTTCATAATTTAATTCCTTTAATTTTTTAACTGAAGGTTTATTTGCTATTAGTTTTTTAATTTATAAAATGCTGTTAAATGATCAATCTAAAAACACAACTTGTAGTTAATTAATTTGTGTAGTTTTATGCAAGTGTGTAAGTTATGTTTTATATAAACTTCCATAAGCACTTGTGTTTTATGTAAACACTAATTAGTGTATGTAAACACTAATACATTTAAATGTATAAGTGTTATGGTAGAGGGTAGCAGTTGCCCCTCGCCCCTCCCTTCAAGGAATCTGATATTTTAAGAAAGTATCATTCAGACTAAAAAAAAAAAAAAAAAAAAAAAAATCAAATTCAACAAAAATGAAAGTAACTTATCAGATAAGTTGAATATATAATTTATTTGAATTAATATTATTAATATTGAAATAATCTAAAATGTATTATCTATGATGCTATCAATGTTATAATTTGCTGTGCTTAATAATTATTAAGCTGCATATATAATAATTTATTTAATGTTTATTAATGTTGAAATGATCTAAAATATATTTTAACAATATTATGAAGGTTATAATTTACTATGCTTAATAATTATTAAGCTGCATATATAATAATTTATTAATGTTGAAATGACCCAAAATGTATTTTAACAATATTATCAAGGTTATAATTTGGTTTGTTTACTTACAGTTCTTTGAAGTGAGAGTAATTATTTATGTTAGTTTAACTAAATATTGAAGATAATATATTTTGACAGATTTGATGGAACATCATTAGGTTATATTTAAAAAAATAAATATTATGAAATATTCATTAGTATCTAGTTTTTAAATCAAATTTTGTTACCAATGATAGAAAATCTAGCGAAGTATTTTGTAGATGAAGAATTTAATAATTGAAAATTTTATGCACTTTGCATTAATAATTATTTTTTCTTATTCTAGAATTCAAAAAACAACTAACTATATTGTTATGTACTAGTTTGTTTTCATAATTCTCTTTATTAATTAAATTGTTAATTTACTTTCTCCCTAAATCCATGCAAAAATAAGTTTACAAATTATGTAAAGCAATTAAACATTTAATTTGTTTTGCTTTAATACAGGCAGCTCAAAATTAATTCTTAAAACTGAAATTTAATTATTATTCTTCATAATTTATTTTACTCAAATTACTTTATTTACTCCAAGTGATTCACAAAAATGCAATTTTTGAAAACTGAAATTTAAACATTGTCAGGTGTGCGTTGCTATTGACCATCCCAAAACTACAGCAGTGAATGTTTTGAGATAATAAATGCAAATGTGTTTTTGTATGTTTTCCGATATAAGTTTAACATTTTTTTAAATTGAATATTCAGGGAAGGGGAGAGCAAGCAGTGTTGAAATCAAGGGATGGCCCTTCAAATCTTTCTCCCCCCCCCCCCCTTAAAAGATTTGAGATTTTATGCTTTTAATGGTCAAAAAGTACAATTTCACCTCCAGAACTCTATAATGTCCCCTCGGAGCCACAGAAATCCCTCGCGGAGAAAAATGTCTAAATTCAACACTGAGGATAAATATTCTGATTTTTTATTTATTTATTGCATTGTGTGTCATATTAGCCATACCTATTCCTCAAAAGATTGCTTTAAATGTTTTGTTATCTTTCATGTATACTAGAATAATAATAATAGTTTTCTTTTTTAAAGAAGATATTTAACATTGGATTTCCTTTAAACATGTCATTTTATAGACATATGGAACCTTGAAAGTAGCATTTTCACATTTTTTCTGTAAAAAATAAAGATAATACTGTAGTAGCTTCCTATAAAATTGCTTGTTCAGATATAGCCCTATGTTTTATGCCCCCAATCTGGGGAAAAAATAAAGATTGTGCAGTAACTCCACTTCTTAATAACTATTTGATAACAAGAAATGTGTTTTTTTTTTTAAGTTACTATTTCAGACATAATAAAAATTATATTCATTACTGAGGTGCACTATAAATTGCTCTCTTGAAATTGTGGTGTGCATTGCGTTTACTTATAGGGACACACAAAAGATATTGGTTACAGTACATATGTGATATTTACAGTCTGTGTGATAGGTGCATTTTCAACTTTGGTGTGCATTTTTAAGTTTAACTAAATTTTTTCATAGTACTTGTGTGTTTATAAACTCGGTTGTTCATATTACAGAGCTACACAAGGGAATCCGTCAGTATTACAGACTATGGGAGTGAATTGCTTAAGGGTAGTTTTTAATTTTGTTACGCATTTTCCTGTTGAACTATATTTAGTAGACTAATAGTTTGTGGAATATAAATAAGTTCATATACAGGGGTACGCAAAGAAAAATATTCATTGTCGTTTACGGTTGGTAATTGCTGCGAGTGAGTTTTAAGTTGCCTTTTAGCTTAATATGTGGTGTGTACAAAAATCTTCATATAACATACAGGGCTATACTGCACTATAAATAAAATATAGTAATATTTTTTTTCTTTTTATTGGAACTGGAGTTAAAACCACTTGTATTTCTGATATCTTCAAATCCAAGGATATTCTTAGCAGTTTGAATGAAACATTTATTTTCACCTCGCTGATTAATTTATGTATTTATTTTAATAATAAACTGAAATTTCCATTTTTTTTCTTTCTTTTTAGAAAAAAAAGCATGCCAGTGCTTGGCTTTGATGTTATTATTTATCATTTTAAAATTATAATAACTGAAAATTATTAATAACTTGTTTCTCCCATTAGATTAAAATACATACCTGTTTCTGTAAAGTATCGTGCCATCATCATTAACATCCAGAGTCCAGACTGTTATCTATGTATTTTACTTCTGATATGTAGTATATCATTATATTCAGTAATAAATTTGTTATGTGATAATATTTATTATATAGAGCAATATTTTGTTTTATTTCTGTAACTTGTATTTTCAAATAAAGGAAATTTAATAAACAATTTCTGTTATCATTTGACTATAATTTTATTATAAATGATCTTTTCATGTATCTACTTGTGTTGTTTAAATAACAGAATGTATATTAAATAAGAAAATCCTCAAACCATTTTTTAATTAAAAAAAAGAGTTACAAAGAGAGTTTATTTAAATTTTTACTATTGAAGTCTTTATTTTATTTTAATATGTATATAATGCTTCATAACAATACCTTTTTAATAAACAAGGAAAATATTAAAACAATATTTTAAAAATTCTCTTAAAAAATTAAATAAACATTTGGAATTAAAATAAATTCAATTTTTAAAAGTATTTCTTTAAAAGAAAGTCTATATCATAATTTTAAAAAATCAAAAATTTTCACTTTTTAATGTTTCATGATATGTTACTTATTTAATATCATTATGAATTCATTCAAGTCAAAAATAAACTTGAATTATCAGTAGAAGTTTGTTTTATAAAGCCATTATTTTTAAATTAGTCTTTAAAAAAAGTAATAAAGATTTTTATTCATTCTTCAAACATGAAGGGTTTTCTTCATTCCAGAGTCGGTTTACTATCTCATTTATTTATATATATATAATTATAAATCAAATACTTAAAATGAAAGATAGCTTGAAAACAAATAGTTGACAATGAGCCACAAATTAGGAACAAATAGTTGATCATGGGCAGAATGACTGCAATGCATAATTTTGAAATGCGATACGTAAGAGATTATGTTTGAATAATTCTAAATTGGCCTTTTCGGTCTATTTATTAGATTATTCAATAAATACCTCTTTTAATGCAAGCACTGTATTTTATTATTTGTAGTGAAAGTGATATTATTTTCAGCATACAATTGGAGTTTCACCATAATATGCTGAAGCATGTTTGGGTACAATTGCTAGTTTGTTAAATCAATAAAGAACTGCCATCTTTTCCTAAAACTTTTCTGCCATTATTAGCATTAAAACTAATACCAATATGCTTAAAATCGTCAGATATGTTACGTTGATATATATTTTTATTTTATCAAGAAAACTGGATGAAAAAGAAGATTGTAACAGCACAGCACACCTAAAAAATGTATGATGAAGTGATATGTTAACCATATCTAGAATAATGACTACATTAATTTAAAATTCAGCGGATTACTATTTGCTTAAATAAACACCTTCATGAAATTAATAGCCAGATTTAATATTTTTGTTCCATGAATTAAACAAAAAGAAATAAGGATGTTTGTCAGCGGTATTTTTCACTGGAAGCAGAATTACTTAAATAATTAAAATGCTTAAAAGCCTCAGGAATTAAACTAATAAATTAGTGATTTGTTAGATTTACATTGTTTTATTTTATCGTAAAAAATAATAATTTCCTTTAACAGTAATAACAAAATGTAATGACAATTAATTCATAAGATTAATATTTTGAGCTTGTAAACACGGACGTTCTCAGAAGGAAAAAAAAAGGGGGGGGGGGGAACAATATTTTGAAACACATATGCTAAGGTGCAGAGAATAAACTTGGGGCCCAGGAATAAAGTTTCCTAGTGCCCCTACATATGTATTCGGATGAAAGAGGAAAATTTTAGAACATAATTATTAAATATATTATTTTTAAATTAATTGTAATTTAATTTATGTGTTCAATGATTTTAATTAACTAATTTTGATTAGTATTTTTTAAATTAATTTCATTCTTAAATCAAATTAACATTTAATAAATAATTATACTATTTTTCATACATTTCCTATATTATAGTATGAAATATACAATTTAAAAATAAATTTCATTAATACAGTATTGCAGTATACGTTGGGCCCCATTAACTGCTTTGTCAGGGCCCCACACAGCGTTGCACTGGCCCTGGGTGTGTATAAATTCTATATACAGTGCTGCATGAAAGAATTTGCATACATTACAGACTATATGGACAGACAACAATTGTTGAAAATAGATTTTTACTGAGTTATGTGCTTTTAAATTGTTCATTTAGATATCGTATTTCATAAAAACAAAATTTATTAATAATATTCTGTTAGTGTTGGAAAGTGTTTATTTGTATGATCCTTATACCAATGGCGCAACCAGGATTCTCATCTGGGAGGGGTTCTGAACCATTGTTACTGATAAAATAAACAATTTTTTTGATAACAATACATGACACGTAAAAACTGCCGTAACGAAAATCACAATCAATCATAATATATTTAGCATGTATGTGTTTTAAAACACAGCATTTTCAGAGGGGAAAAAAAAGCAATAGCAATGAAATATGTATTACTTTATTGCTATTGCTCTTAACCTTTTATTTCATTAATTTTGTGTAGAATCCTATTATAAAGTCTTGAATGGTAAACATTTTATGCTGCTCATGCTTTCCTTTACTTTGGCTTTTACACATCACATTAATTTTTTTTAACACAAGGGGTTTTCTATGCATTTTGTCAGTTTTTCAAATGCTCTGGAAGTTGATTTTAACACTGAAATCCCCCTCTTTTCACACAAAACTTTCTGACTGATGCAGGGACCGATTTACAAGTTTGGGAGTACCTGGGCACAGATGCTTTGGGAAGGGGGGGGGGGGAGAGGGCTTGCACCGGTGCTTACAGTGGTTTTGAGTAAAAAAATATGTATCACTAATAGCGGTAATTATTAAGATAACCACTACTGACTTAAATGATTTAGTGATATTTAATAATTTTTTTGGGTACTTCTCTATTATACCGTCGACCACTTTTCATAATAAAAAACTATCGCCAAAGAAACGGAAGAACGTTGTCATTGGAATATCAAAATAAATAAAATATAAGAATTTACAGACACAATTGTTATTTTAATTAATGAAATAACTAATAAGTCAGTAAAACATAATGAATAATACATGCAAATGTCAAATTAAAAACCACTTGATGACATAACAAACACGTATAATGCTTCTGACATCAAGTAAATGGGACTGCATTTTTGGCGTTTAATCTTAGAGTTGGCGATAGTTTTTTGTTATGAAAAGTGGTCGACGGGATAATAGAGAAGTACCTTTTTTTTTATACATTTTCTTCTTAATTTTTTAGCAATAAAAGTTTTTATAACAGCTTCATAATCAATCTTTAGTGTTCTATCTCGCTAACGATTTTTCAAAATCGGTTCTGAAAGTGAAAGTATCTTAATAAAAAAACCTGTTAACAAAACCGAAAAAGTAAAAAATGGCCTTTGCATTGATTGACCTCAACTATCCAATGGATTTTTTTTTTTTAAATAATGAAATGCAAGCAAGATATATATAAAAAAAATTTCCCATAGAATTAATATTAGCGAGCGAGTGTTGTTGCGCAAGTGAAATAGTTATTTTTAAATGAAAAATATAAACAGGTTTTTCCATATTAATTTTGTGTTTTTATCGTGAAAACTTCCAGATTTTGACCAATCATTGAAAAATCTTCAGTAGCATTTGGGGGGGCCCTGGACCTGTGCCTCGAATGACCTGCTGTAAATCAGGCACTGGATTGATGTCACGACTAAAAGCATCTAGAAAATGGCATTTTTATGTAATCATTGAGGATTTAATTTTCCTGAATGAAAATGCAAGTTTCCATTTAAAAATAATGTTTTATCATCAGAAGAGGAAACTTCCCCTTCTGAAATTAACGTGCATTATCTATAAAGTAGAAACTTTATTTTCAAGCCATGAGAAATGGAATTCCACTAAATGTCATGTCATTTGGTTTCATTTTCTTTTTTTCAATATTGTTAGGAAAATGGTATATTTTTCTGTTAGCATCAAAGAAAATCTACATTATCACTTATAAAACTAAAAAGCAGTTCAAGCATATTATAATTAAGAAACCAAAAATAAGCTGCTATTGACATTTTATAAATGAAGAACTGTCTTTATGTTCAATTAATTTTTTATCGGGGGGTGGGGGAGCTGAACCCACCATTTAAGATTCTTTTTGAACACTTAAATTTAGAAAGAAAAACAAAACTAAATTTTGTTTTGAGGAAAAGGGTGATCAGAGCCCTTCAGCCAAAAAAAAAAAAAAAAAAAAATGTTTCTTTTTGTCTTAGTGATTAATTATTTGACATTATTATTATTTCTTTTTTTGAAAATTATCAGAGAAAAATAAACTTTAGTTTATAAAATTTGAAAATTCAGATAACAGCAATTGCCTTGCTCCCATTGTGGGCACATGTGCATATAAAATGCTTTATTTCTATAAATTTACATGTAATGTAATAGACATTTTATTTACATGTAGACATACATTTCTGTAAATGTATGTCTATGCTAAGTTAGTGCTAATACTGATTAGAATGATTTTTTCTTTTAGTTCATATTTTTTATTTAAATCTTGATGGGAATTTTCTTATTTTGTATAATAAATTAAACCTTATTTAATTACTTTTGTCAGTATTATATTGCAACAAACTGATCTCCATATATTTTTATTTTTACCAGGGAAAATAAAATGTGCACAGAAATTGTGAGACCCAGTACAGATACGGAATAGGGCTTCTGCATGCACTGTATATGGCTATATTTAATATGAAATTGGCTGCTCACTGAGCCTTTCTTAGCCCAATACAACAATATCTCTTGTATCTATATCCCCTGTGTATTTCCCAAACCTTTAATAATAACAAGTTGGAAATTGTACGTCAAACGTTACAAACGAGGTGCGTTCGTACGCACGTTTTAGAATTAAATTCATGATATCCCGTGCGTAGAACGGGTTAAACAGCTAGTTAAGTATATATTTTATGACACTGTTCATACAAATATCTTAACTAGTTATATAAATATTCAGATATATATGTATCAGCTAGTTATATAAATATTCAGATCTTGATGATTTTTAATTCTGTGAAATGAATTATATCGTCTGCAGATTAATTTCTGTCATAAAATAAGTATCTCGGTCGCTTGACGATTTAACATCCATCGGAAGCTCATATAACAAAAAAGCACCGATTTAAAAAAAAAATCAAATTTCTTAATAAATATTTTTATTAATATCTCCTAAAGTTTTGATTCGATTTTGATAAAATTTGAAATGTCTCGACAAATTTATGCAAAGATAATATATTTCAAATTGCAAACCATTTGGTTGGGTAGTTTTTGCGTTGTTATATGCGGACAGACAGACAGACGGACGGACAGACAGACAGACGGACGGACAGACGGACGGACCAAACGACGACTATAGGTGCTACGTATTTATATAATTACGAACGCACCTAATAACGAAAGAAGCACGTTAAAAAAAATCACTTTTATATTATCTGCCTTCCGTTTTTTAAGTAAAAAAGAAATTAGCACAGGCATTAACCCACAAAATATTTGCATGTTCATTTCATTGCGAATGTAAACAAACAAACACTACCCCTCCCCCTCCATCCAAGCTGCAAAACTCACGCTTGCGCAAAAATAAGTTTCTTCTCCTTACGCCAAATTCTTATGCCATAGTGTAAACGCAATTTTTTCTACTCTTGGAGCAGAAAGACCCAACAGACCTGAAAGACCATATAGTGTAAACGCAGCATAACGCGCTTAACACATTGAGTACGGGTAGGTACGTATTCGTCGCAGTGGTCGACTAACCTTTTATTCTATTCGTGCCCCTTTTTGAAAAATAATCTCTGCAATACACTTATACTATGATATTTTAAAGAGATATCTACCAAAAAAAAAAAAAAAAAAAAAAAATGTAAATTGTGGCACGATTTAATATAAAATTAGTCGCCAGTCCTGGCCTGTAATCAATAAGCTAACAACTAATCATTTAGGCTGAGTGCATCAATAATTGAGCAATGAGACACCAAATCATAACCAAATAATAAAAAAAAAACTTTATTCATTGCTGTTAATTTTGGTTAGTATATCAACCAAAATTAACACAAAGGCAAAAAAAAGATATTCTTAATAACACCATAAAATTAATAAATGCGCCATTTGCTCCTTTTTTAACTTGATTTTTTTTTTTTTTTTTTTTTTTTTTTTTTTTGCCTTTATTGTTTGACATCAGTTGTTCAACATTTTAATGCAAAATGAACATATCCATGGATACCAACCGAAAATAAGATATCTGTGCTTTAATTTTTATCCTATGCGATTTCGTGTCTCACTTGCCTATTACTGGTAAAAGAGACCTTTAATTATAAGTTCAGCAGAGCAAGAAATGTCGAGGCAAAAAAATGAAACTCAGAACTTCGAATTTGTTTTCTTTTTACTCTCTTCTATCTTACAAGAAGAAAGTATTGGATTCATGCAAATTTTCGACTTCCAGTTTTCGACGGATTTATGTGTTTTAGAAGGTCTTGAAGACGATTTGACTGTTTTTAGAAATTTTCTGTCTGTGACTCTGTCTGTCTGTCTGAATGTGACCAAAATTTTTCGGACGCTCTATCTCAAGAACTAATGTACGGAATTTAATAAAACTTTAGAATCAATTAGTCACTGATATAGGTTGGTGATAATTAGTTTGTGGTGCAAATCGTCTAACAGGTGGCGCTGCTATGCTGCATTTCTCGCGATTTCCGCAATAGCTCTATATCAAGAACTATTGCACTAACTGTCATCAAACTTTAGATTCAGTTAGACCTTGACATAGATAAACACTGAATGCACTAGAAAACCCTGTGGATGCAAATGCCTCAAACACATACTTGTAATTTTTCTTGCCGGATTTCTGTTTTTTCATTGGTTAATATTCAAATGTAACTTTCTTTAATGAAAAGATAAAGGAAAATAGACTGTAGTTGGTTACTAAATATTTTTAAAATCCAAACGACATTACAAATGTCATTAATGATTCGTTTTAATATTTATCATCCAAAGATCATTTTTTAAATTCAAAATAATTTAAACAAATGATTTTCTGAAGTTATAAAGTTTCCCGGGACTAAAATGTCAACATTTACCGTAATTGTATATTTCAAATTATATATTAGCGTGCGAGAACCAGATATGATATTTCTTTATTTAGAAACACATCTTCGAATTTCAATATGTATGTATTAAGTATAAGTTTTCATAATCTCTATAGTTAGAAAATAAACTAATTCTACAAAATTACAAGTAAGAATCAGTAAAATGTTTGATAATTATTCTCAAATTTCATTCCATTTAAACAAAAAATGTTAGGTTAATTTTGATTAAAATTGTTTTGTTTAACATTTGATATGGTGGCATTGGGAATTTTTTAATTAAAATGAGAAATTTCCAAAGTTTTGTAATCAAAATTTATTTTGTAATTCAAATATCAATTAATTCTGCAAATCTTTACGATTGTCTTTCTCAAAGTTTTCCATTTAGAAGTATCTTTATTAGAGATTGTGAAATATCTTTGCTTTCCAAACTATGAAGAAAATTTGCTTTTAATAGAAAATCTTTAGAAATTAGACTTTATAGAGACTTCTAAATTCTCATACGTTTGAAAATATTTGCAAGACAGTCGGTCTCTATAGAAAGTGTTTGCTTTTGAAGTTATATTTGATATAAAATGAGAGTACGGCAAATTTGATATATTTCATGGCGAAAAAAAAGAATAAAGAACGATTAAAACAGCATGCGTAAATTTTCTGTTAAATAAATATATTTTTGAAGAAAAAAAAAAGTATTACTGAGAATGAAACGTCGACGAACTCAAAAATAAGTATTAATCTATATGATGAAAGTTTTTGTAAAAGATAGAAATAAAATGTAGACATTAAAGTTGGGCTTTATATGATTTTATATAGAAAGTATATTTAGTTAAGTGAGCTAATATTTACTTAATACATATTTTAAATTTTTACACGATTAATATATATAAATATATAAATATATATATATATATATATATATATATATATTTGGCACACACACACACACAGACACATATTATATATATGCGTGTACATACACACATTTATACATATAGTGTATATACATGCACACACATATATAAGTGTGTGTGTATGCATATACCTACACTGCATGAATTTGTCTTTTGAAATTATATGTGACCGCATAAAAACTACTTTTTATATGAAAATGGTGTTTCAGAAAATCAATGCTTCTGTATTCATATAAATAAATGTTGGTGGATAAAAAATATTTAATTTAATGGGTGATATATATATATATATATATATATATATATATATATTCGTATTGTCACAGGCTATCAAAGACTGAGAGCTAATGTGCCCGCAGGTTCTGTATGTACGTACGTATGCATGTACTTAACGCGATAACTCTTGACAGAATTATCAGATTTTGTATTTAGGTTCATTGTGATAAGACACTTCCCTGATTTGTTTTGGGGGTTCACTGGTTAAGTATAAGGGGAGAACGGGGTATAATCCCCCTTTATTCATTCATGCATAATTATCAGTTTTGCTTCAAATTTTGTGTGTAGGTTCATTGTGATAAGGCACTTCTCTGATTAGTTTTTAGGGTTCATTGGTTTAGTAAAAAGGGGGAAACAGGGGGGCTAACCCCCCTTGTTTCATGAGTGTTTCATGCAGAATTATTCGATTTGCTTCAAATTTTGTATATAGATTCATTGTGATAAGGTGCTTCCCTGAGTAGTTTTGGCTGTTCATTGGTTAAGTATAAAGATGGGAAACTGTGAGTTCACTCCCCCCCCTTTAATTTATTGTTGATTTCTTTATTTTTCGAGGGGCATTATTCTTTGAAATAAGAGTATAATATACAGTTAGGTTAGTGTACATAGCCTGTGAGCTCAATGCAATCAGTTTAACTGGGAATTTTCTTTTTATTTAGTTTCTACGTATATTTTTACTGCCAAAATTTAGCCATAAGCGCCAACTTTGCTCCTGTTAGCAAAAATCTTTCATGCTAAATCTATTCTTCATGTTCTAAATAGTATTCACGTTGAATTTTGTCATGTTTTATTCACTGTGTTTTATAATCGAGCTCTAAACAACTAATTTTTAACGATGACCAGCTCGTACATTAAAAGTGTCTTCCGAAAACCGTAATGCGCTTTTAAATAAACAAAAGCTCCAACAAAAACGCCTTAATTTATTTTCAATAAAAATAAAAATAATAAAAATAATTTTTATTAAGAAGGATTTATTTAATTCTGAAATAATTATAAACACCATAGACTAATTGAAATGATACAAATAATCATTTTTAATAATAAAAACGACTAATTGAAATGATAAAATAAAATAAATACTGATTTATAATACATTTTTTTAAATTTGAAAATCAATTATTTCTTTGCTGATATAATTATATATTTCTTAAAAGTTTGCATCACAGAAACTATAATCTTCAGACATTGCGAAATAGCTTTGCTTTTCAAAATGTGCTGAAATCTTGTTTTATTAGAAAACCTTTAGAAATTATCCTTTATAAACATTTCTAAAAGTTTCCTGAATTTGAAAGAATTTTCAAAGTATGCACTTTGAATAGAAAGAGTTTCTATTTGATCTTATTTCGAATCAAAATAAGTATATGTAAATTGTATAGATTTAATGAAACAAAATTAGATAAAAAAACACAATGCCTATTTTTTTTTTTAATTCCCATAAATTCTTGTTCACTAAATTATCTCAAGTGATAAAAATTTATTCATTCTGTATATATTAAAAGTTCATTATAAGAAAATCTTTTAGAAGTATATAGAATTAAGCAGAAAAATTAAATATCGTCCTTTACGAAGAATAAAATGAAAAAAGAATATAGTAAGTAAAGGTTGAAGCTGGACGTTTTCAAGTAAATCTGTGGAATAAAATCTCCAAGTGAAATGGCTAAATAGAACTTCATTAAAAATAAATTCGGTAAAAAAAAAGAATAAAAAATAATAACAGCGACTTATTTAATATATTATACAATACGTTAAACTATTATTTCTTAATGATTTCAACACGCGAAACTGTTGTACAGCTGTAATGATTAATCCTGAAATACTGTCATTGCTTATTGTAGCGTTTCAAATGGTCTTAAACTCCCATTACTAGGACTAATTAATCCCTTACAAATCCTCTAATTTTTGTAAAAATGAGAAAGATACAGATTAATAATGACATTATGGAAGTGAATTACAGATGTTGTTTTTCGAGATTATCGAAAAGAATTTATCATAATGGCATAGCCTAATGGTAAAAGGTTCTAAGTTTAAACAAACGGAAAGAGTTATGTTATATAAAATGAAAATTACGATGATGGCTATGAATACTTATTCTCAGTTATTATAATCTTACTATTTTTTATTTTATAACAAAGACTACCATTCTGAAGAATGTGAAAGTATATGGATATAAAAGGGGAAAAGAAGATGCTTAATAATAATTAAAAAAAATTACCCCTTTAAAAAGTTTATTTTTAAGCTTGTTTTATCTATTATCTTTGAATCAAAATAAGTATAGGTAAATTGTATAGCTTTAATGAAACAAAAGTAGCTATAAAAAACACAAAGCATTTTTATAATTCACGTAAAGTCTTGTTCATTAGATTATTTTATCCGATAAAATTTGATTAATTCTGTATATATTTAAAATTTATTATAAGGACATATTTTCAAAGTAAAGCAGTAAAATTAAATATCTGCCTTTATGAAGCATAGAAAAATAGTTAAGTAAGTAAAGCTTGAATCTGATTGCGGCTGTCAGCAGATATGTTGAATAAAAACTCGAACTGAAATGGCTAAATAAAACTCCAATAAAAAAAATTTGGCAAACAAAAAATGGTGAGTGACTTATTTAATATATTATATACAATACGTTAAATTATTATGTCTTTATGATTTCAATACGTGAAACTATTATACTGCTGTAATGTTTAATCTTGCAATGTACTGTCATTGCTTATTGTAACGTTTCAAATATGTCTTAAACTTCATTACTAGGACTAATTAATCCCTTTCAAATCCTCTAATTTTTGGCGAAAATGTCAAAGATATAGATTAATAATGACATTAAGTAAGTGAATTGCGGATTTTGTTTTTCGAGATTATAGAAAAGTAATTGTCGCAATAGCGTAGCGTGATGATATAAACTTGTAAGATTAAGCACATGGAAAAAGTTAAGTTACATAAAATGAAAGTTATGATTATGGCTGTGAATACTTATTCTTAAGTATTGTAATCTGAATATTTATTATTTTACAAAATCGACTACTGTTCTAAAGAACATGAAAATATATAGATAGCAGAAAAAAGGAAAATAATACGTTCAATTTAAAAATACCTTCTTAAAAGTCTATTTTTAAGAAATAAAATAAAATGTAAACTGCTGTATAATATAGTTAAATTATTAGTTTCCAATTATTTCTTCACAAATTACAACGAAAGAAATAAATAACTGCAATATGAAATGATTTTTTTCCCGAATACTGCACTGCAAATAAAGGAGTCTTAAAGTAAGACAAAAAAAAAAACACTGAAAATGCATTTAAGACACGTAAATGTCTTAATATAGAGTTTAGACATAATAGATACCTTAATTTAAGACACTTGTGTGTCTTAATCGACTGGTGGTAGAAATGAACCAATAGGGTTTCTGTGGCCAGTGTCTTAATATGTTAAAATGTTTTAAATTAAGACATTGCTTTTGTTGATCACATCTGAAATGAGAAGGGAGGGAGGTCAGGGCAGGCAGGTGTAGTGATGAGTATCAGAGATAGGGACGCCGGCATTACATGACGACGTAATGCATTCACAAATATAATAAATACAAGAGCTCCTTGGATTATAAAAAAAATATTTTAAAGAATAAAAGTAAGTTTTATCTTTAGGGTTTCTTATATCTTTGTTTTAATAACGTCACATAATTTCTATTATATATTTGTCAGATACGAATTTAGTTTTTATTAAGTATATATTTGTATAATAGCTTTCAAGTCACTTGCCTAGAATAAGTATTTTATTTTAAATCATTAAAAAATGCTGATTTTGCTTGGGTTATGTGGTTGCATTGTAGTCTACTTTAACTATTACGTGTATTTTATCACAGGACTTTTTTATTATTTACGTATGATATGTGTCTAAGTATAGAAGGTAAATTTTATCCATGCAGATATTTTTTTAAGAAGATTCTTGTTCTTTATTTCGATATTATTATGCATTTTTCAAAATTCCATTTTATGCGTTGGTATTCAAATATATTTTCTAAATCATGAAAATTTTGTGCTCGCTAACAGTTTTCGGTTGCCTTTCGGCGAAGTTTAAATATTTATTTATTTAATACACTATTATAATTCACTAAATTTTCAAGTCTTATTACCACTAAGTTGAGTTTCAGCCAGTGATTTATTTTCGATATTTTTCGATTCGGCAACGTATTACTGCTTATTTTACTGTTTATTACTGTTAATTTTTCGTTATAATACTGGCAGCTGGGATGTCAGTATTATACTGTAAAACCAACACTTTTTTTTTTCTTTTGCATTGTCACTCTCAGAAATAAAACATTCAATTTTGACTATTCGGCAATCCTTAAGCCCTATTTCGTTATTTTTGACAATCATTTCGTCACAGAGTCACGAGGTTTTTGACGAAACGTGAATCCTCAAATATCTGACGAAACTGTTTTTCTCACTGTCAAAAATAACACTCTCACTATTGACTATTCCGCAATTCTTGAGCTATATTTCAACATTTTTGGCAAATATTTCGTCTCAAAATTAAGTGATTTCTAATGAAATGGAAAATCTCAAATATATGACGAAAATGTTTCGCTATTCACGGCCAGATTATTTTTGTTGTTACAAAATCGTTCAAAAAAATTACATGAAAGTACCAAATTTACAATATATTAATGAAAACAGAAACAAAAATATTTCATCCTTGGGGGCCGCTATAACACGAAATTGCTAAATTTCTACTTTGTTTTTCATATCTGATATTTTGCGTATATCCTTTTTGTAACTTTAACATTTTTGTAACGATTTTATGCATTTCTATTGCCTATTCAAAGATAAATTTTGCTAAAGCTATAGAATTTCGTTAAAAACGCTTAAAAAATTCTTCTAAAGTTACAGAATTTCGGTTAAAATAGTAAAATGCGAACATCATATGGTCCATTTTCAACCGAAAGCAACAACCATTTTCCCAAAAGTTAAAAAAAAATAGGAGCTTTTTTTTATTTAAGAAATATCTTACTTATAATAAAATCCAAAGGCGAGAAAGTGTCTGTAACGGTGCCAGGCTGTACCACTCTGGTCTGCGAGTCGACCGTAGTTAAACGCCATGTTAGGCTTAGTGAAAAAGATATGCTAACACATAACCACTAAATGATAATTTCTTCTACTTGAAATGTTGTTCAGCATATTTTCGTATAAAAAATGTATATCATATCCAGTTATAATGTTTTAAGTTTTAAATTAAAAATAACAGATTAAACATCCGATTACCTGATGTAAACAAACGAATAATGTTGCCATTCAAAAATACAAATTCCATCACAAATTCCAAATGAATGACTCTTTGAACGTTTCATTAAAATATCCGATTATGCTCTTAAAATATTTGTAAAAGCATATTAAAGTCTAAATAATTTAAAGGATTTCTTTAATTTATTTCTGAAAGCATTTTTTTTTTCTGTAAGTACTTTTTTCGCAGATAATGTTTGCGATGATACGGCAATGATTTTGAGAGTCTGACTTTCCAGTACTTACCAGGACTTTCCAGTCATACTAATGCATTTAATAATGAGTTTAATAATGAATTTATTTTGGTTTTTTCAGGCATATTTTAAAAATAAGACAAAATCAGGTTTTAATTTGATGAATACTTTTAAAAGTTAAAGTTATATTATATACTTTCGTCGTTTACATATTTGTAAAAGCATATTAAAGCTTTTAAATCTTTTAATTTTGTTTAAAACCTTAAAAAACTATTTCATAAAAAAAATGTATATTAACATTTCTGTAAAAAAAAAAAAAAAAAAAAAAAAAAATCTGTAAGCACTTTTTTTTTTCAGAAACAGCGGTGATTTATTTCGTAGGGAGAGATTTGAGATTGATTCAGTATAGTGTCGCCATCTACTGGCGGATTTTGAAATTGTTCCATCGTTCCGGATTTCGGGTCTTTCCGAAGTTCACGATTATTTGACAAAATTCATGTTTTTTTTCGTGATTCTTTAACAAAATTTGCATTTTTTCTGCAGTTCTTTGACAAAATTTGCGTTTTTCTTCTACGATCTTTTGACGAAATTTCATTTTTTCGTCAATGTCCTTTGAAGAAATTTGTGTTTTTTTTTCTAGAACCTTTGAAGAAATTCATGTTTTTCCGCGATTATTTGACGAAATTAGCAGAGTTTTTTTTGCAATCCTATAACCTTTTTTTTTTTTTTTTTTTGTGATCCCTTGATGAAATTTTACATTTTTTCGTAGTCCTTGGAAGAAATTTGCGTCTTCTTCGTAAGCCTTTGACGGAAATCGCGTTTTTCTGCAATTTGCTAACATTTTTTTTTTTTTTTTTTTTTTTTTTTTTTTTTTTTTTTTTTTTTTTTTTTTTAATCCTGCAACGAATTTTGCGTTTTTATTTTCGGTCCTTTGACGAAATTCACGTTGTTTCCACAATCCTTTGAAGAAATTTTCTATTTTTTCTGCAAACGATAGACATAATTGATTTTTTTCGGCGACTATCGTTCAAAATTCGAGATATTTATGTTCGAAATTTTGGACTGAAGACTTAAATTTTCGAAATCGAATGCCTTAAATTTTTAGGAAAACTTGAACAGAATCACCCCTGATGAAATAAATACATAACTATTTTTTGTTTCTAACGAATCGTAATATAAATTAATTTTAAACTAAAATTTGAGAAAAAAATGATTTGTTTTTAATTTCGGGAAGAGAAGGGGGGGGGGGAGGTCCGTGTTCACCCGCGACTGGAGTAACAATATTTTAGTGATTAAACATTGAAACACAATGGACTGAAAAAAAAAATTAGGAATCGGTAAAATTTTCGAAAATTTTCAAAAAATCTAAAATTTTAGTAAAAATTTACAAATTTAGAAAATTTTCGAATTTTCCTTTCCGGACTTCGGGTCTTTCCGGATTTTGGATTTTCGGATAATGGGTCATATACTGTAAAATGATTCTTTCTTATCAAACATAATTAAAATATAAGAAATGCATAGTACAGCGTAATTTCCATTTAATTTTGCTTATGTAATCAAACAATGAGTTATATGATAAGTCAAGCTGTTTAAAAACTCATTGATAACACTTTTTTACAAAAACTTTCGCACATGAATTATTTGTTAATATTTAATTTTGTTCAATCGTTGAACTATTTCAGAAATTTAATACTGAGTAAAAAGAAAAATAAAAGAAATATATATATATCCTCATCATTTTTATTTGTAGAAATCATTTGTCATTTTTAAAATGTACTTTTCTACAATACAAACCTTTCAATAATAAAATCTTGATGCTGTTTGTTTGTATGAAGTCTTATGAAAATGAAACGCAGATCAACAATCCGTCATTTTTGACGGGGTTATATACTAGTATTCATATAAAAGTCAAATTTAAAATATGCTCCTTTAAAATTGATCCCTTCCCCCTCTATAAACATTAACGTGTTAAAATCTCTCCTCCAATATGCAATTCAAAATTTATTATTTCTGATCAACAAATTAACTAGAGCATATTCTAATCATTCATTGAAGAAAGACAATTTCTCTAATAAATTATATTAATCAAGTCATATTCTAATTATTTATTAACCATAGAAAAACCATAATAATAATCTAGCTTTATTAATTAAAACATGCTGATATTATAACAGCACCGATAAAAAATACAATCTGCTGTCTAAAAATATAATCACAAATCAACATCCGGTAGATACATTTAAAATCAAAATCACACAAGGTCTCACTGGCAAAGCAGGCAGCACATTCGCCTCCCAAGCCAAAGGTTGCGCGTTCGAATCCCGTTCAAGACTTGAGAAATGCGATGTAAAATTCTCCTCCTCCTGCCAATTTGAGATGCTTCTGAAATTGTCAATAGATGGTGCCATCAGTCTTTTTTTTTTTCGAACAAACAATTTGACGAAACGGCGGCTTTTTCGGACATTTCAAGTGTTTTAAAAATGGTAGCGTTTTAAGACGTTCCAATGTGTTAACTTCAGATGCAAAAAGGCGTCTTAAAAAGTAAGACACTATTTTTTCACTTAAAATGTGACCATCCATTTAAGATACTTTTTTAACTGAATTTCAGACGTTTGTGTTTACAGTGTGTCGTTACACATTGGAAACACTTCGAAAATCTGTTCAAAAGTTGAGTGATAAAGGGATAAGGCGGACATTTACACTGTAAAGAATTTTTATTTTCTTAATCTAGGCAAATATAATATAACCACGAACTAAAATATACAATAACCATTTCCGATTTACTCACGATTCCGAAAAGTGTTCTTTATCATTAGAAACCTCAAAAACCGATATATTTTTTATAATTTAAAGAATCCTTTACGAAAAAAAGGGTTCCTTCGTTGCCACTGATTTTTGAAAACGATTCCGGATAGTGTATATAGCGTATTAATCAGATTTTTTAACACGGAATATAAGTTTTTTCGGATACTATAAATTCTCAATTAAACGTTTACTTGTTCAGCAAAAATGTTTTATAGACAAAATGGATAAATTAACACCATTAACATTAATATTAACATTTATATTAATTTGTTACTCTTATATATATTAATATATATATATATTATTTACGCAGCTGAAAATGTTTTATAGAAAACTATCCTTCAAAGCGATTCTCTTTTTGGAGAAAACTGATTAATACATTATAAAAACTATTTTGAAAAAAATTACCGAAAATCAGTTGCAACAAAAGTAACTTCGTTTTTAAAAATGCTTCTTTGAATCTCGAAAATATATTGGTGTCTGAGGTTTCTAAAGATAAAGAACGTTTTTCGTTTCGATGGGTAACTCGGAAGATGTTATTGTATGTTTTCGTTTGTGTTTATGTTATATTTTCCTAGATTAAGAAACGTCTTTTTTACAGTGTATTGAATAAAAAAAAATTACACTAGCATGGAAATTACGAGTCAGAGCTATAGCCAAAGGTCAAGACTATCCAATAGAACCAAAAAGTTTCGAGAAATACGAAATTTATTCATAGACATTAACTGTGAAATTATTTGCCATAAAGTGCAACTAAATTTCTGTAAAAAAAGAACACCAGCAGTTTGTAGGTTCTATTGTAAGAGAACATTTGAAAGGTATCTACCGATGAGGTAATTCCTGACGGTCAAATACAAATTCCAGAATAAAAGATTTAATATACCATGTATTTCGACGTATAACGCTCACTTTTAATGAAAAAATTTGGTCGAAAATTACAGTTATATACGATGGTTATAAAAATGAAAGACTAAAAATTAATAAAAAGAAGACAATCATAAGAACGAAAATTTCCACTTTCATGAACATGTTATTTCATTATAAAAATAAATAACCAAACTTTAATTTAAAGACACAAAAACAAGATTAAGATACATAAAAATACACGTTTCGGTCTATAAACATAGCCCCTCATCAGTAAAAACATCAATATCAACATAAATTGTAAAAGAATCTGTCAGAGTTAAAATTAAAGTGACAGATCGAGCAAAACTGTATAGTCTTCTGGAACGTCGCAAAACTCATTCAGGGGTGATTTCTCTAATTTCGTATACCATCCTTCCTTACCATGTTATTTATTCACAAAAAAAAAAAAAAAATAATTTTCACTATCAGATTACATCAAAAGTATCAGTTATTACACTTTGAAATAATCTATAATTTATTTATTTTTACTATGTATCTGATGAAGGTTTCTTTGTAAAATATGAGGTATCTGAAAGTTTCGATGCGCGTTACACACCGTACCGCGTTATATGCCGTAATATATTGTTCTTCGGGTGACTCTGAAACTCCGAGCAAGTGCTCTCTATTAACAAATTGGTATAAAAAATGATAAAACGATGCGTAACACATACATAGAAAAGTAAGTTCTAGAAAATCAAGGTTATTCCAATAGCTATACGAAATTATCATTAGTTCTTTCAATTAAATAGTTAAGAATTTTATAAAAAACAACATCCAATATCAGAGTAAATTTTAGAAAACATATAAATGAAAGTAAGGTTATGTAAATTTAAAAAAGGAAAGGCTTATTTTAAAAGTGCGTTTTAAAAGTACGTTTTTAGTACTGTTGACAGCAGAAATATTATATACCAGCGAACCCGTGGGAGGATTTCGCACTGTAATCTAATACAGTGGAACTTTCCTTTAACGAGGTTCCTATTTAACGCAGTTTTCTACTTAACGATATTTTCTGCAGAACTTTGACTTTGAACACCATTATCATGTAAATTAATCTCCATATTACGAAAAATATATTCTATATAACGAAGTTTATTCCACTTTTTACGTGTACAGAATCAAACTAAGAGGTTGCTGTTGCGATGGATATGAACACATTTAAATAATTTACATTCTGCTTGGTGCTAAATAAAACAATTTTTTTTTTTACACTAAGAAAAACACTTGTTATCATTACTCTCCCACACCGAGACTCCAGCGCTGACAGTTGGGGGAGGTCAAAATCCCCTTTTCACATTCAAGATATAGAAGATGGATGCAATGGCGTCAGATACATTGAAGCAAAAAATATCAGTTAGAGTTAGACAGTTACCATTCTGACACTCCATTGCTGATAGACAATTGCTCTGTACATCCAAAAGAACGTGCTTCAAAATGCAAATCAAAGAACATCAAAGTTATTTTTGTTCCTGCCAATACAAATTCAAAACTTCAGTCATTAGTCTAAGGAATAATGAAAAATCTTGAAGTACATTATCGAAAAAGACAATGTAGTGAAAACATTAGTTTGAGAACCTGTGTATCAGAGCTGATGAAAGCCTCAGCCAAAGCTTGAGAATGTGACGTGATTTCCTCGACCGTACACGACTGTTTTGTAAAAGACGGCTACATAATTAAAACTGAATCAAATGCTTCCGAATCCAATACCTGTTTGTCATATCTGAAGGAAAATTTTCATGAATTTAAGTGTATTTCAATTTAACGAATTTTCTTCATAACGAAGTTTTTAAGTGTAACGATGAGATTTTGTTAAATGGAAGTTTCACTGTATTTTATTGCATTATATAATCTTTTTAGATCATTTCACTTTATCCCATCAAAATTACAATAAAAACTTATCGAAGACAGGATTAGGTACGCATGAGAATAAAAAATAACTATCGTATTTTAACTGCATTAGAGGATGACGTCATCCACTTCTGAAAAAACACGGGACAGAGAAAAACAAATTGATTACGTATAAAATATAATTTAATCGAATGTAACGAAGCATACATTTTAAATGAAATACCGCTGCTTTGATTAATCCATGGTAACTTTTTCTCCTAAATGTTGTATATTCAATTTTGATTTTTAATCATAAATTTAAAATAAACCCGAAGAGAGATGTCAAATTTTATATTTTTTGTACTATTTTTTTTATATAATCATTGTTGAGCATCATATAATGCAGTATTTTATTTTTGTGGCAACACTGATTCGAGGAATACCTTTCATTTCATTTATGAAAACAATGCCGAATTCAATTTTAATTAACAGCAATAAATTTTTAATCATAAAACATGTTTTAACGAAATGTGAGTGTACTATGTCAGAAGCCTGTTTAAAATCCTTTCATGTGGTATCTCATTCATCGTTCTGTGTTTTGTATTTTCTTAGAAAAAGGGATGTTGACAAAAGAATCAATATATATGATCGTTAGTTCTTTCATTTAAATAGTTAAGAGTTTGATTAAAAACAACAGCCAATATTAGAGTAAATTTTAGAAAGCATATAATTGAAAGTATGGTTATGTAAATTTAAAAAAAGGAAGGCTTATTTTAAATGTTCGTAATATATCTATATCTATCTATCTATCTATCTATCTATCTATCTATATATATATATATATATATATATATATATATATATATATTTAAAAAAATACCTTAAAATTTAAGTTCTCTTACAATATAGTTATTCTATTACTTCTGAATTATTTCTCCACAAATTGAAACAACTACACAGCTACAAAATTAAATTTTGTTTTCTTAAGTACTTGCAATTGTTATTCTAGCGTTTCAAAAGCTTTCGAAATCCGTTTCAAGAGCTAATTAATCTTTTCCAAATCCGCTTTTGTCAGAAAATATGATACAGTGTAATGATGATATCATGAAAGATAATTGCGAATTTCTTTTTTGATGAATATAGTAAAATTGTTTAAATTAATAGGGTAACAAAACGACAAAAACTATCAGTAACATACATGAAAAAAAAAAGTTATAGAAAATGGAGATTTAGCTGTTGTTTACCTTTGTCAATTCAGATTAATTATAATGATAATATTTAATATTTAAACACTATGGAATTTTTTTACAATGATTATTTTGTGTTTGGTAAAATATCCAGATGAAAAACAATTATAAAATTTAGTACATAATAAATTACTTTAAAAAAAAGTATTAAAAATTTACCAATAGCATTTAACATTTTGCTTTAAAGAAATGGGTTAAATTTTTAACTTCTCGGATATTGCTTCTCATATTGTAATACAAAAATCAAGAATCATACTTCTAAAATATTTCTGATTTCTTCAAAGCAATCGTTCGTTATTTTAGCGTTCCAAACGCACACCATCTCTGTTTTTAAACTAATTGATTTATGGAAAATCATCGTTATTTATGATTGTTCATTTCTAGTTATTGTCATAATCAGGGGTTGACAAATACGGTCGCCAGGTCGCCACTGGCGATCAAATATTTTTATCTGGTGATCAAGTTATTTAATCTAATGGAGTTTTTGTAGTTGTTTGTTTCTTGTACAAAAATTTAACTATGCTTTCTTGAAATGAGCACAAATGCCACCCCCCCCCCCCACTTTCCTTAAAACGGTATTCACAAAAAAAACTTTTGTTTTTAATTTGGCAAAAATAAGTTTATCAAATGTAAATTTTAATATAATCAAATCAGAATTATTTGGGACTTCAGCAGAACAAGTAATATAAAAACAATTTTTTAAGTCAATTCCTACTTTTTAATCATAAATATATAAAATAAACCCGTGCAGCATTAATGTCCCACGTTATCTTTATTGAACATTATTTTATAATCATCGTTGCGGTATTTTATTTTTTGTTGGCATCACAAATTTGAGATAAATCTTTCATTTCATTTATGAAACAATGGGAGAAGTTTTTTCCTCCCATGTAAAAATTAAAATTAATTAATTAAATTTACTGAATGAATTAATATTTGAAAAAACTGTATTAACTTTAATTGTCATCCAGTACAAGTTTTAAAAAATTTATTTAAACTTGAATGGATCAATAGAAAATATTTTATTAACGATTGAAAATTCCAACAAGATATATATAGAGAGAGTGTGAGCTAATAGTAAGAATTTAAAAATAGGCGAAAACTTGTTTTCCTGCTTCGCTATTTCGTCGATGCGCGCTCCTCAGCAGATATAGATTTTGTAGCATTCAACTATCCGGACATTTGAAGCATTTGGCAATCAGCATTTTCCTAACATGCCGGTTAATTCACTCTCTACAGTATTATTTTTTTTTTTCGAAAAATATATGATTTTGATAAGTTTCATTAGAAAACTTAGTTCATATTATCTTTCTAACTATGTAACTAATAATTCTAAACAATGCCTGTTATTATTTTTCCTCAATTAATTCATAAAAACATTTGTGAATTCATAAAAACTTTTTGAAAATTAATGACGAGGAAGGAGGGGTTGGTAAATATTATTTACTGGCTGCTAGAATTTTTTTCTGGCTACCAGATTTTATCAAATTTGTATAGCCCTGGTCATAATATATTTATGATTCAAAGCGAAAAACAAAAACATTTCAATCATTTTTTCATTTTTAAATGTATTTAGATAGAAAATGACAAATAATAACAAAAAGGAAGTTAAAAACGAAATACTCTTAAAAGCAGTTAAAAATCAGTAATAATACCAATGATTATATATATATATAGTCTAATCTAAAACACTCATTTAATAAGAAGACTTCAATTTTTGTCAGAAGACTTCAAAGTAAATTTTGATGAGAAAATATACGAAAGCATATACGAAAAATTCCGGATTAAAATTAAAAAATATATATTTAAAAAAAAAATCAGAGTTATTTCTTCTCTAATTACAACAGAAAAGAAAAAAACAGTCATAGAACAATATAATCCAGTTGCAATAAATACCAGCTATTTTCCAAAAAGAGTCAATAATTTACTGTTTTTAGATGCTTCTAAACTATATTTCTATAGCACTCAAGAAAAGTGTCACAACTAAAAAATTCTACATTTCACTGGAGAGGCAAAATAAAATTTTTTTTTTTTTTTTACTTTAACCTACAATTATAGCACATAACATTGCATGCAACTCTAAAAGCATAGATAAAAACATAAAACCCTTCAGAATCAAGACGTAGCAGATATAGGGATGATTAGATAAATTTTTCTCTCCACAGAATTTGCCCTCCTTGTGTGGTAGCAACGTGACACATAGCGTAATGTAGTAGTATATATATATATATATACTACTATATATATATATATATATATATATATATATATATTACTATAACATAAAATTATAGCACTTCTTAACACTGCATGCAACACTAAAAGCATAAAACCCTTAAGAATCAAGACGTAGCAGATATAGGGATAAATAGGTACATTTTTCCCTCCACGGAATTTGCCATCCTTCTGTGGTAGCAACGTGACACATAGCGTAATGTAGCAGTAAATATACACATATATATATACATATATATATATATATATTTACTATAAGATAAAATTATAGCACATAACACTGCATGCAACTCTAAAAGCATACATGCAAGCATAAAACCCTTAAGAATCAAGACGTCGAAGATATAGGAATGATTGGGCAGATTTATCCCTCCACAGAATTCTTCTTCTGGGTAAATAAACTGGAGAGGACTATGGCAACCTTTTTCTGAAGCACACATAAAGTCACATGACATATGGACTTCTTTCTCCCACACACGTTTGCCCGCGTCTTTTGTCCATTGGATTTACATGGGGTTGCTTCCGAAACAAACACACAGACAGTTTTGTTTCTTATTTAGTAAATAATAATGGTGACAAATTGCAGAGCATATGGATGTAAATCAAGATGTGTCAAAAAAGGAAGCATAAACTTTCATAGAGGAGTCTTAGATTTATTTTAAAAGCTTGTTTTCTTTTAAATAATAATAATAATTCATACTTGAAGCAGTGTCATTATTTGATAATGATTGGTATTTTGCCCCGTAAATGAAGATATTAGTTTCTTAAACAAAATATTTTACAATAATGTATGTGCTTTTATTAGATGTAATTTATATAAGTTTTAAATCATTTTATTATTATTATTATTTATTTTAAAATGAAAAGCTCCCATTTTCTATCTTGGCGACATTCTTTTACGCCAGATTGTAATTTTCTTTCTCCATGCAATGCATTTATATTTCTGACTACTGTAAGTGTTTCTTAAATTATTCGTAATGTTCAGGTATAAATAATTTTTAAATGCGTATTTAATTTTAAAAATGAGTATTTAAAATTTGTTTTTTGATAAGTTTTTCGAGAAATTATCATTATAAAAAAGAAACATTTTCTAAGAATTTAAGAAATTGAGGAAATAGTTTCAATATATAATTAATGTTATAAATTATCGCAATTTTTTGCACCAAATGACAATTTTCTTATTCCAAAGAGAAAAAAAAAAAGTTATACACAAAGAATACCAGGACAATTAATGCTTAGGCTAATGATGAATTTTTTTTTTTTTTTAAATATTAACGTAAATTTAAAATTTTCATTAGCAGTATTGTGATCACATGAATTAGATGACACTACCTACTCCATCCTTTTTTTGAAAAATAAGGGTTTTAAATAAAAGAAGAAAAATAGCATTTCGCATATTTATTATAGAACGTTTTCTTGTTTTATTTATATGACTGTGTCCAAAATGGTTTAGTAAAAAATATCGCTGCCTCTTGGACTTTTACGATAATGTCTAGAAGAACAGTTTTATTTTAGATACTATAAGAAATTTTTTTAAAATATATTATTTTAGATATAACACAATGTTTATCATCAAATGCTGTTCACGCGTAATAATGGAAATATTTTGAAGTTTTCCTACTTGTTTTATATTCACGTAAATATATTTTTGAATTGAAAAATATTTGGAATTATTATTTGCGCTTTTTAAAAATCTGACAACAATAAATTAAAAACTTTTTCGAAATATGAAATGAATTTCTATCCAGAAAATGAAATTTTGAATAAAAAATTTAAAAAAAAATCTTAAAATATTAGACAAATTAAAAAAATGATTGGACACTGCACACCGCAATCTAGTCTAATGTATGCATCTATAAAAGAAGGTTAATTTGCTATTCATAGATTTTTGATCTTATAAAACTTTTTTGACAGAACTATTTTCACCTATTTCTACATTAAATAGTGCTTAAAATAACAATGGTAATAAAAATAGGAACGCGTTTACTTTTTTAACATGGTTTGAACCGAATTTCCAGACGCAACAGCGCAGGACAGGGGAAAAAACCTGCCGCCCTGAGAAAGCAATCGCCCATAACTCAAGTTATATCTGTACAAGTTGTAACTGTCATGTATGTATGATTATTGTATATTTATACATATTCTTCAAAACAAAATGTTTCAAATAACAAAACGTGTTCATTTTTTTTTTCTTTTTTCGTGTGGCTTTAAATATTTAGTATTCAATGAGTCGTGGAAAGGGCTGGCAAAAAAATAAAAAAAAGAGTAATAAAATAAGAAAAAAGGAATTCTTAAAAAATATTTTTCATCTCTCAACAACGCGAAACTTTCTGACACATTTCCTGACTCATTTTTAAACATGAAAGCATGATACTTGCAGACATGATTATTGAACTGATTTGTAATCGAACAGTTTTATCATTTTCCGATAAATGAATTATAACTTGAGTTATGAGCGATTGCTTTCTCATGGCGGCAGGTTTTTTCCCCTATCCTGCGCTGTTGCGTCTGGAAATTCGGTTCAAAACGCCAACTTCGACAACATTTTCTGAAAAAATATTCTACCTTTACATAAAAAAAACGGAAGAAACTGTTCGATTACATAGTTTCTTAATAAGAACACCTGTCAGTGTGATACGTTTGCGAAAAGCAATGATTTAAAAAATGTGTCAGAAAGTACCTAGTTCGGATTTGAGAAGGATCTTAATTTCAAGAAGCCATAAAATATTCTATTTTATTCGATTTTAATATTATTTAAGTTTTCTAAGTTGGATTTTTGTCTTTAGTAGAAATTTTCTTCTCAGTTTGAATGCAACAAAATCGAGTTTATGTTTGTCACACAGCCAACCGGACTTCGATAAAATCCAATCCAACTTTTCTAAACTCCTGATTAAACTGAGGATGGAAACATATATTCAAATGAAAATAAATATTACAAAATAAGAGAAATTTTTTTTCATGAGAATTACTTTTAGTATGAATTATGAGTGACGCCAATAAAACGAAAAATCGCCAATTTGGAAACCTATTCCCTAACTAATTCCCCTAACACACGTGACACATGTCTGCCTCACTTTTCCCGTCCCCGCTGAATGGGAAATATCGGTCTATCTTATCTCAAGTCTATGCGTGACACATAGCGTAATGTAGTAGTACATAAAAATTTTATGTTTTTTATATAACATTAAATTATAGCACATAACACTACATGCAACTCTAAGCATGCATGCAAGCATAAAACCCTTAAGAATTAAGACGTAGAAGATATAGGAATGATTGGGCAGATTTATCCCTCCACAGAATTCTTCTTCTGTGGTAGCAGCGTGACACATAGCGTAATATAGTAGTTAATAAAAATTTTATGTTTTTTATATAACATTAAATTATAGCACATAACACTGCATGCAACTCTAGAAGCATACATGCAAGCATAAAACCCTTAAGAATCAAGACGTAGAAGATATAGGGATGATTGGGTAGTTTTATCCCTCCACAGAATTCTTCTTCTGTGGTAGCAACGTGACACATAGCGTAATGTAGTAGTAAATAAAAGTTTTATGTTTTTAATATAACATTAAATTATAGCACATAACACTGCATTCAACTCTAAAAGCATATTACAAGCATAAAACCCTTAAGAATCAAGACGTAGAAGATATAGGAATGATTGGGCAGATTTATCCCTCCACAGAATTCTTCTTCTGTGGTAGCAGCGTGATACATAGCGTAATATAGTAGTTAATAAAAATTTTATGTTTTTTATATAACATTAAATTATAGAACATAACACAGCATGCAACTCTAGAAGCATACATGCAAGCATAAAACCCTTAAGAATCAAGACGTAGAAGATATAGGGATGATTGGGTAGTTTTATCCCTCCACAGAATTCTTCTTCTGTGGTAGCAACGTGACACATAGCGTAATGTAGTAGTAAATAAAAGTTTTATGTTTTTAATATAACATTAAATTATAGCACATAACACTGCATTCAACTCTAAAAGCATATTACAAGCATAAAACCCTTAAGAATCAAGACGTAGAAGATATAGGAATGATTGGGCAGATTTATCCCTCCACAGAATTCTTCTTCTGTGGTAGCAGCGTGACACATAGCGTAATATAGTAGTTAATAAAAATTTTATGTTTTTTATATAACATTAAATTATAGCACATAACACTGCATGCAACTCTAGAAGCATACATGCAAGCATAAATCCCTTAAGAATCAAGACGTAGAAGATATAGGGATGATTGGGTAGTTTTATCCCTCCACAGAATTCTTCTTCTGTGGTAGCAACGTGACACATAGCGTAATGTAGTAGTAAATAAAAGTTTTATGTTTTTAATATAACATTAAATTATAGCACATAACACTGCATTCAACTCTAAAAGCATATTACAAGCATAAAACCCTTAAGAATTAAGACGTAGAATATATAGGAATGATTGGGCAGATTTATCCCTCCACAGAATTCGTCTTCTATGGTAGCAACGTGACACATAGCGTAATGTAGTAGTAAATAAAATTTTTGTGTTTTTTATATAACAGTAAATTATAGCACATAATACTGCATGCAACTCTAAAAGCATATATACGAGGATAAAACACTTAAGAATCAAGACGTAGAAGATATAGGGGTGATTGGGTAGTTTTATCCCTCCACAGAATTTGCCCCCTTTCGTGGTAGCAAAGTGACACATAGCGTAATGTAGAGGTCTTCCATATAACTACAATTATGACACTTTTATGGTAGCAAGACGCACATATGTCAAACCTATTAGTTGGAATAATACGCAAAATAAATTTTTTTAGAGTGTTGCCTTTTTTTTTTTTTTTTTTTTTTTGAGGGGGATCTATATAATTGCTGCAATCTGTTGTCAGAAAGAATGGCGCTGACTAATGTTGATAATATGCAAGTAAATTATATGATTATTTTTAGTCAATATAGTAAAAGGAATTATGATAAAGAACATAAAAAATGACAAAAACGATGTGTTATAACCTCGTGGATATTATATTAAATAAAATTAAGGTTTCATCGTTCATAAAGCTTACTAATTTTTAGTTATTTTAACTGCTTAAAGATACCATTTTGAGTTTAACAAAGATAAAAAAAAAACTGTAAAATAATTTGCGTAAACATATAGGAACAAGTAGCGATACTTTCGAGTAAATAAATAAAATATCGTCTAAGGACAATTAAAAAGTACCAATAGCAATTAACATTTTACGTTAAAGAAATACATTAAAATTTAAACTGTAAATTCATTATTATTTTTCAAATTAGAACAGAAGAATCACTCATCACAGCTACTATATAATTTTTATTTAAAAATAATGTTCCTTATTCTATTGATTCAAATGGTTTCAAATTCTGCTTCTAATACTAATTAATCTCTGTTAGATGTCCTGTTTTAGCAAAGACTTGCGTAGAATAACTATTGCATTTTGCACGTAAATTATGTACATTTCTTTCACGAGTGCAGTAAAATGGATTAGCATTAAAGCGTAACAGAATTATAAAAACGATTGTTAGCAATCTAGTACAAAATTAGTTTAGAGAAAATCAATGATTCACCGTTGTATGTACTCACTAATTTCTGAATATTTTAAAGTTATTATTACAGATTTATCCACGATTAATAAAATCAATAACTTATGTGTGTCCCTGAGTTTGAAATATAAGTTATAAATATTTCAAATATATATGGAAATAAATAAAAAATTAAAGTACACATCAGAAGGATTTTAAAATCAGTAATCCCATTTGCCAATTTATTTCAAAGATATAATAAAAATGAAAATAATTATAATTAAAATTATAATTTACCCGTTTTTTCTTCTTTAACTAGAATATAATAAACTACAAAGGTGCAATATTAAATTGTTTATTCCCCAAAATACAGTCGTTTGTTATTCCCGTGTTTTAAATGCCCTCGAAATTATTTTCTAGAGCTTATTAATCATTGCCGAAATCCGCTGTTGTCAGAAAGAATGACATAGACTAATGATGACATTATGCAAGTAAATTATGTTTTTTACCCCGCAAATATACTAAAACAGATTGTCATAGCAGCGTAACACAAAGAGTGATGTGTACTCTACGGAGAAAATTAGGTTATAGAAAATCAATGTATCGATAACTTTTCTATTTAATGCAATGATGAAAATTAGGGTTTAATAATGATAAAAAGGAATTCCAATTGTGTGTGAAGACATCCAGAGAAAAAGATTGAAACTTTTAAGTAAATAAATAAAATAAAACTCTTTAAAAAATTAAAAATCATTATCATCATTTAGAAATTATTATCATCATTCAGAAATCAATGTATCGAAAACTTTTTTGTATTTAATGCAATGATAAAAGTTAGAGTTTAATAATGATAAAAATGAATTATAATTATGTGTGAAGACATCCAGAGAAAAAGAGTGCAACTTTCAAGTAAATAAATAAATAAATAAACTCTTAAAAGTTTTTTAAATTATTATCATCATTTAGAAATCAATGTATCGATAACTTATTTCTATTTAATGCAATGATAAAAAATAGATTTTAATAATGTTAAAAATGAATTACAATTGTGTGTGAAGACATTCAGAGAAAAAGAGTGAAACTTTCAAGTAAATAAAAAAAACTCTTAATTAAAAACTCTTGATTAAAAAATAAAAAATTAAAATCATCATTTAGTAACGCTAAAAAAATGCATACAAATTATATCTTCTCTATGATTTTGTTTAAAATTATAATGCCAGAATCAATTATCATATACTTCGATATATAAAGTCTGGTAAAACAATGTTTGTTGCCCAATTTCGAACTCTGTTCTCAAATTAATCCTTGTTAAATTTTATGTTGTATAGAAGAATGGTATAGACTAACGATTATAGTATGCAAATAAGTTATATATATATTTTTTACGAATATGAGGGAAATGAATTATTATGATAGCGTGACAAAAAGATAAAGTAATGCGCAACACAGTATGAGATATTAGATTATAGAAAATCAATGGTTCATCTTCGGTATGCTTACTCATTTCTAATTGTTTTAATAATACTATTATTAACCAAGGAAAATTTCAGTATTTTTTTGTGTTTGTCAAGATACCAAGATAAAAATTGAATAGTAAAAAATTCAAATAAGTAGGTAAACAATAAATACTAAAATATTCTTTTAAAATTAATTAAAAATCACTAACACTATTTCACAATTTAAAAAAATTAAAACTAACAGAAAAAATTAGGCAATAGAAAAAAATTAAAAACTAATGTAGTGGAAAATAAAATTTTAATTTATCTTTCTCTTTCATACACATTTGATACCCACAAGTACGTCTTGCAGGTAGTGCAATTTTTTAAACGAAAGTTTCAGCTATGTATTTAATTGCTGCTCGTAACTGCTGAAATACTATCTTTGTAGTTAGGGAAAATAAAAATTTTATTGGCGTCGAATCATAGTTATGTCGCGTAGTTCCGTGACAATTCTATTTCTAAAAATATTTCTTTTTATTTTTTAAATAGATTCAAAATATATGCAAAAAGTAATATATTTTTGTAATGAACAATAAATAATAAAATATTCTTTTAAAATTACTTAAATATCAGTAAAACTATTTCATAATTGATTTTAAGGCAATAGATAAAAATTAAAAACTAATATAGCGAAAAATTAAACCTTAATTTTTCTTTCTCTTTCATACACATTTGAACCCCACACAATATGTCTTGCAGGTAAGGGAATTGTTTTTAAGAAAGTTTCAGCTGTGTATTCAATTGCTGCACATAATGACTGCTGAAATATTATCTTTGTAGTTAGGAGATACAAATTTTAATGGTGGCCAAACATAGTTATCTCACATAGCTCAGTGACAATTCTATTTCTAAAAATATTTCTTTTAATTTTTTTAATATATTCAAAATATATGTGAAAAAAATATTTTTTTAACAATAAATAATAAAATATTCTTTTAAAAATAATTAAAAATCACCAACACTATTTCACAATTTATTTTAAGGCAATAGATAAAAATTAAAATATATATATATAGTGAAAAATTAAACTTTAATTTCTCTTTCTCTTTCATACACATTTGAAACCCACACAATATATCTTGCAGGTAATGGAATTGTTTTTAAGAAAGTTTCAGTTGTGTATTCAATTTCTGCACGTAATGACTGCTGAAATACTACCTTTGTAGTTAGGGAAAATAAAAATTTTAGTGGCGTCGAATCATAGTTATGTCACGTAGCTCCGTGACAGTTCTATTTCTAAACATATATATATATATATATATATATATTTAAAAATATATTCAAAATATATGTGAAAAATAATATATTTTTGTAACAATAAATAATAAAATATTCTTTTAAAATTATTTAAAAATCAGTAAAACTATTTCACAATTGATTTTAAGGCAATAGATAAAAATTAAAAACTAATATAGCGAAAAATTAAACCTTAATTTCTGTTTCTCTTTCATACACATTTGAAACCAACACAATATGTGTTGCAGGTAATGGAATTGTTTTTAAGAAAGTTTCAGCTGTGTATTCAATTGCTGTACGTAATGACTTCTGAAATACTATCTTTGTAGTTAGGGGAAATAAAAATTTTAGTGCCGTCCAAACATAGCTATGTCACGTAGCTCAGTGACAACTCTATTTCAAAAATATTTCTTTTCATTTTTTAAATAGATTCAACATATATGTGAAAAATAATATTTTATTGTAAACAACATTTGGTGCAATTTTTCTTTTACTTTCCCATCATACGTAGTATAGGGTACATCTTGTAATCGTTTTAAAAATCGTACATTTTTTTTGACGGATTTACGCGTTTCAGACACTGAAGTTTACACAAAACATATTTTTAGAAAAAAAAAGATTTGTCGTCCGCCTGTCTGTGTGTGTGTGTGTTTGTAAACGTTCTATCTCCCAACAAATTGAGATAGAAACTTGAAATTTGGTGTGTACTTAGTATGTAATAATGAGAAGAAGCTTATTGAATTTCAGTAACCTCGATTATCCGTTCTTTTTTTTTTTTTTTTTTTTTTTGGACTCTTTAAATATTCATTCAGATAAAAGGTATATAAATTTTTTCGAATTTTTTTATTTTAAGGAGGGAATATAAAATACAATAAAAAATATAAATTATGCATAAAGAATGAAGTCGATCATGTAATTAGATGCCGAGATATTTGTAATCATATTTTCCCCCACTCTTCAATTTTTCATGACCCTGTATTTCATTCAAATTTCAATTCAAAAAATATATTTTAATTGGAAATGAGACGTTGAATCCGACGCAGTAAACTCTTAGTTAATAGGATTCTAATTTTTGAGTTATAAGGATGTTTCTTTTATGCAATTCAGTAATAGAGCATTTAAAGTTTATGACGTCATCAAGCCAGTATATTCGAATTACAATACAGTTTATAAATAGTTTACACGTGTTTTATTTTATATTTTATGTTATGCATATCCATGATGGGTAAGTATTATGGTTGCCCCCAACGAATTGTTTATTCTTTCATTGATTTATTTTACGTTCAAGGTTAAGTTCCTTATATTCAAATAAATTAATACGCAAATAAAATTTGCTAATTTATTAAAAGATAAAACTCCTTAAACAGAACACTACGTTGCACACAAAAACAAAACAATGACTACTAACATATCAAATTATGCTGATGTGTTTTTATTCCAAGTTTCTTAATATCTGTTGTGAACATAACAATCAGCTATGTTAGCTTCCCAATCAATAATAATTTGAATACCGTTAGCGTTACAAGAAATTTCTCTCGAAAACATAGCCCTGGTAGTTGTTTTCAGACACTAAACAAAAGCAGCGTTTCAGACTCGTAAATGTTCCACATCTGAATTAACTTCAGTAATTAATCTTCTTCTACGTGGTACTTGTCAAAAAGCTCATTAGCTCAAAGCATGGAATGATGTTTCTAAACTGGAAATAAAAGGATAAAAGTAGATTTCTAATATTTTATCCTGTTGTTTTGAGATGCAACAAAGAACATTTGAAATAATTTACTTAAAAATGATAAGAGGATAAAAGTATATTAAAATTAGTGGATTGAACTTTGCGTCATTATATTAAAATAAATGATCAACGTAAAAATAGCACAAATAAAAAGTATATAAAATGGCAAGCTGCTGTTTCGGACCCTCTATAGCTCCATCATCAGTGCCAAAGTTAAAAAGATTAAAAACTGATTTAAAAATTTAGGTCATGTAAGTATGCCTGCGTCTCCGCTCGCGACCAAGATTGAATGGCGGTGAGTGTTATATTATAACACTTAATAATAAATTATTTGGTTGTTTTGAGATGCAACAAACAACATTTGAAACAATTTAATTAAATATAATTAGAAGATAAAAGTAGATTTCTAATAATTTATCCAGTTTTTTTGAGATGCAACAAAGTACATTTGAAATGATTTAATTAAATATAATATGAGGATAAAATTAGATTTCTAATAATTTATTCAGTTGATTTGAGATGCAACAAAGTATATTTGAAATAGTTTATTTAAAATTATAAGAGGATAAAATTATATTTCTAATAATTTATTCAGTTGTTTTGAGGTACAACAATAAACATTTGAAATAATTTAATTAAATATAATAATAAGATAAAAGTAGGTTTCTAATAATTTATCCTGTTGTTTTAAGATGCAACAACGAACATTTGAAATATTTTTAAAAAGTTATAAGAGGATAAAATTATATTTCTAATAATTTATTCGGTTGTTTTGAGGTACAACAAAGAACATTTGAAATAATTTAATTAAATATAATAAGAAGATAAAAGTAGGTTTCTAATAATTAATCCTGTTGTTTTAAGATGCAACAACGAACATTTGAAATAATTTACTTGAAAATGATAAGAGGATAAAAGTATATTTCTAATATTATTCTAATATTATTTTAATATTATTCTAATACTAGCTGCTATCCGTGACTTCGTTCACGCAACATTAAAAGAAGAATAAATACATTAATTAAGCAAAATATTTCACTCCCCATAATTAAAAACGTTAATAATTAACTAACTATTTATCACATTTTATAGGAGACAATACGGTATTTTCTGTTTCAGGGACCTTGACATAACTCAGTCTTAAAAAAGGGAATTTTTGTGCCAAATAATCACGAAAATGAAATTGCAACCAATGCGAAAATGGAGTTCCAAATAAAATCGTGAAATAGACAAATTGGGTAAAAACAAATGTCAATTTTACCTGATAAACAATTTTACTTTTAACGTCTTTATGAAACGTTTTAACAGCCATCCTTAAAAAAATCATTAATTGGAAATAGTATATGCTTTTTCTTTAAATTCAATTCTGTCTCCTTGGTTTAATGTATAGCTGAAACAAATCTTCTTTTCTAAATGACAGTATGTTGACAGGCAATTTTTGTTCTCCAGAATAAATTGATTCATAAAGTTTGAATATGTGAAAATTTGTTTTTATTTTTCGGATAATTTACTGAAATCAAGATTTTATTTTCACCATCTATTCCTAATGAAAATAAATTCTGTTTTTCAGTTTTAATGAGAAAATGGTGTAAAAATATACTGGTCTGTTTTATTTCTCCTTTTTTATACACAAACATGGAGTAATTTACCTTCCGTTTTTAGAGAAACTTCGTTAAAATTTACAAAAAAAAAAATGGCATCTGATTTAATTTTTTAAATTCTGAGAGTTTGTACGACATCCTCGGATCAATGATAAACGGCATTAAGTAAATCGTGTTGCGTTCGATAGTCTAGGAGTAGTTGCGAAATACAAACACATGGTCAGATTTTAATATAATAGATTCGTGTTCATTTTCCTTTTCTTAAAATTATGACGTGATTTTTAGCAGAAAACTCTCACTGTATATAACGGATACTCATTCTTAATAATCAGTATAGATAAAAAAACATTTAAATTTTTTGTTATGAATATGACGTGAAACTCATCTACTTTCTATACTTACTGATCCTTGTATTATTAATATAAGGAATTGATTCAAACTCATTTTAAAACATATTGGAAAATTCCCGTTTTATTTCTAATATGACGTCTCTTTTTCTCCAGAGAAATCCCTTTTTAATGACATAATTCTTGTTAATTTTCTTTTTCAGGCAATTAATTTCAATACTGGCATAGGGGAAATTATGTTACTTTAACGAAATAATATTAAATCTTTAGGTTTTATCAACAAAAATGGAACTATTAACATTCGTCATTTTTTTTAGGTAATCGAGTTATTTCTTTTAGCTTTAAGAATGAAAATAAGTATTTCTCGCTATTCGTGACATCATTTTCGACATGGATAATTTTGCGGAGCATATTATTGACATTTGCTAACCATTTTCTTTTCAAACTTCTTTTTACTTTTTAAAAATTTAAATAAGACAGTAAAACGCCAAGTATTGTTACCATACAAAAGAAAAAATAAGAAAAAAAGTACAGAAAAAACCCAAGATCATTTTATTTTACAATCAAAGCATATCCGCTTTATTTTCGATGTATGACGTCATATTCGCCTGCTTCCTATGGTTACGCATATTGAAACCTTGTATTATTATCAAAAACTAAAAAAAGTACGTTTTATTTCTAATAATATTATTTAATTTTCTTTTTAATTCTTAAATTTTTTTTATTTCATTTTCATTTTTCACGTTAAAATTTTTCAATTGAAACTAAATTGTTGAGTCAAAATTATTATTCCGGATTTTGATTTAGTTTTGGCAACGATAAAGTATTACCAACGGTAAAGTAAATTTAACCGCTTTAAAATATTATGCAAAAAAATGTCCATTTATTCTCGATGAAAATAGCGAAATTTTGAATTATTAAGAAAAATATTTGAATAAAATAAACAAAAACCAGCCTATGTTCATTTGAGGGTTATAATCAACCTATATGCAAAGATACAGGATGATTAAATGCTCCATTTTAACGCTGGCTACAGCCTAACATTTGCACACAATCGGATTTATAATATTATTAGGATTATTCTAAAGTATATAAGTAATATTTCTAATATTATTCTAACGTATATAAGTAATATTTCTAATATTATTCTAAAGTATATAAGTAATATTTCTAATATTATTCTAAAGTATATAAGTAATATTTCTAATATTATTTTAAAGTATATTTAGGTTGTTTTGAGATGCAACAGAGAACATTTGAAATAATTTAATTAAATATAATAAGAGGATAAAAGTCGATTTGTAAAATTTATCCTGTTGTTTTAAACTGCAAAGAAGAACAGTTGAAATAATGTACTTAAAAAATATTTTTGGTATTACTAACAAATGTTACATATTCAAATTATTTTCGATATTACTCAGAGTAGTGAAGACATGATTTATTTGTAATTTTAGTGCATAAACACCATACTGAAGTTTTACCGAAATAAAATTACAGTTACTGCTTTTATTCAGAAATTCTTGGTATCTACTGTGAAAAAGAAAATGAGTAATGTTAGCTCCCCAATCAATAATCATTCTAATAGGGTTAGCGTTACAAGGAAATATGTCTCTTGAACACATAGCCCTGGCAGTTATTTTCAGAACCTCATCAAACGCATAGTTTCAGATTTGTAAATATTTCACATTTGAATTAACTACACTTGTTAATCTTCTTCTACGTGGTATTTGTTAAAGAGTTCATTAGACTGACGCATATAAAGTGTTTTCTAAACTGTAAATAGAAGAATAAAAATAAATTCTCAAATTTTATACTGTTGTTTTTAGGAATTCGAATTCAGATTAAACAATTTATTACTTACCCATCATACGTAGTATAGGGTAAGTCTTGTAATCGTTTTGAAAATCGAAAAAAACTTTTGACGGATTTACACGTTTCAGACACTGGAGATTCCGAAAAACATATTTTTAGAAAAAAAATTTTGCCGTCCGTCTGTGTGCCTGTGTGTGTGTCTGTAAACGCTCTATATCCAGAACAAATTGAGATAGAGACTTGCAATTTGGTATGTACTTAGTATGTAATAATGGGAAGAAGCCTATTTCATTTCAATAACCTCTATTAACCGGAACTATTTTTTTCGGACTCTCGAAATATTCGTTCTGATAAAAGGTATATAAAAATTTTCGAAATTGTTTAGTTTAAGAAATGAATATAAAAGACAATAAAAAAAACATAAATTTTACATAAAGCATGAAGTCGATCGGATAATGAGTTGCCGAGATATTTGGAATCCTATTTTCCACACTCTTTGATTTTTCATGACCCTGTATTTCATCCAAATTTCACTTTAAAGATATATATTTTAATTGGAAATAAACACCCGAACAAATTGAGATAGAGACTTGCAATTTGGTATGTACTTAGTATGTAATAATGGGAAGAAGCCTATTTGAATTTCAATAACCTCTATTAACCGGAACTATTTTTTTCGGACTCTCGAAATATTCGTTCTGATAAAAGGTATATAAAAATTTTCGAAATTGTTTAGTTTAAGAAATGAATATAAAAGACAATAAAAAAAACATAAATTTTACATAAAGCATGAAGTCGATCGGATAATGAGTTGCCGAGATATTTGGAATCCTATTTTCCACACTCTTTGATTTTTCATGACCCTGTATTTCATCCAAATTTCACTTTAAAGATATATTTTAATTGGAAATTTGACGCTTAATCTGCTAGTTAATAGGATTATTATTTTTGGAGTTATAAGGAAAAACCTCTTTCAAGCAATTCAGTAACCGAGCCTTTAAAGTTTATGACATCATCAGGCCACGATTTTATTTGAATTGCAATGCATTTTATAAGTAGTTTACACATTTTTATTTTAATATTTTACATTATGCATATCCATGATGGGTAAGTATTACGGTGGCCCCCAACGACTAGTTTGTAATTACATTTGGAATACCATTAGTTTAGAAAAACAATTCTGTATCAATAAATATAATGGATAAAATGCTTATTTTAATTTAAAAGCATCAAAAGTACAAATAAGTTCCAAAAAACACATTAAATTATCTTGACAGCATTTATTTCAAACGTCTTAATATATTTTGTGAACATAACAATGAGTTATGTTACATTCCTAATCAATAATCATTTGAAAAACATTAGCGTTACAAGATATTCCTCTCGAAAACATATTCCTGGTAGTTGTTTTCAGACACCCAGCAAAAAACATTGTTTTAGTCTCGTAAATATTTCACATCTGAATTGACTGTACTAATTAATCACCTTAAATGTAGTACTTGTCAAATCATTCACTCTAAACATGGAATGAGTTTTCTGAACTAAAGAGGAAGGAATAAAATATGTAATATATAATAATTTAACTTGATGTTTTCAGGTGTGACGGAACAGTGCAAAAAAAAATTCATTTGAATAATAATGAGAAAATCTAGGAAATGTTTATTTGGAAATGATGTTACGAATAATGGGGGTATGTTTTATTTGTAGCTGTAATGAATAAAAAATTAAATGAAGTTTTGTTGAAATAAAACTATCTTGACAGATATTTTTGCTAGCTTTTTACTATATTTTGCGAACATAAAATAATTATGTAAGCTTCCCAATCAATTATTAATAATCATTTGAATAACTTTAACTTTACAAGAAATTTTGCTTGAAAACATAGCCTTAGTAGCTGTTTTTAGAGACTCAAATAAGACATCGTTTCAGACACGCAAATGTTCCAAGTCTAAAATAACTTCAATAATTAATCTTCTTCTACGTGGTACTTGTTAAATACTTCATAAACTCAACACATGGAATTAGCTTTAAGAACTGGAGAAAAATGCAGATGTCCAATAATTATCCTGTTGTTGAAATAATTTATTTAACATTTTAGTTGGGAATTATTAACAAAACCTATATTTTTATATATTTTCAATATTACTAAAAATAATGAATGAGAGCTTTATTTGAAATTTTTGTACATCAAAAGTATAATAAAGTTTCTGTTGTTAAAATAATTTATTTAACATTTTAGTTGGGAATTATTAACAAAACTTATACTTTTATATATTTTTAATATTACTAAAAATAATGAATGAGAGCTTTATTTGAAATTTTTGTACATCAAAAGTATAATAAAGTTCTAGTCATATGAAATTTTCTTGAAAGTTTTTATTTCGAGCTTTTCAGTATCTGTTGTGAACATAAGAAAATATAATAATAACTTTCTGATCAATAATCAATTGAATAGTTTTAGCATAGCGAGGAATTCTCTCAAAAACATATTTCTAGTAGTTGTTCTCAGGCACTCAACAGAAGCACAATTTTAGACTAATAAATGCTCCATATCTCAATTAACCCCACTAATTAATCATCTTATACGTGATGCTTATCAAATAGTAATAGCTCAAAAAGTAGGGACTGAGTTTTTTGAACTTGAATAAAAGACAATGTCTAATAATTTATCCTGTTGTTTTCAGATGCGATGGAGAATATTTGAAATAATATTTTTCAAATTATGTTTAGGAAATATTAACAAATGCTATTCATTTATATTTCCCCATGCATTATTAAAAATAATGAATATGGGTTTTGTTTGTAATTTAAATGCGTAAGATATATAATAAAGTTTTAATGAAAATTATCTTGATACATTTTATATCAAGCTTCATGACATCTCTTGTGAACATAGCAGTGAGTTATGGTGTCTTCTCTATCAGTAATCATTTGAATAGCGTAAGCATTGCAAGAAAAGACAAGGGTAGATAAGCCACATACTTCACCCGGTGATTTCCTAAAAATTAAATGTTCACCTTAAGTTCATTAAACGTTATTTTCTTTTACAGCTGAACATATAATTTTTAGATCTGTATAACTTTTGAATCGGAAAACAAGGAGAAGGATGTAAATATAACCATTTAAAATGAACGAGTTTGCTTTTTCTTTTGTTAATTTTGACGTTTGTTTTAACTTATATTACGCATTTCAGTTACATGGATTCCATTAACCGAAATACAATACACGTCAATTTATAGTTAATTGTACAATTTTTTGAATAATAGTAAAATTATTTTGGTTCATAGAGTATTTCAATACTAAAGGAAACCAAATCTTTCAGGGAGCTCTATTGATGACCATGTCTGTTTACCTCCCAATAGAGTACCATTTTATCAGAGAATTGAAAGACGGTAAAATTCAATTGGACAACATCAGATTTTGAAAGTCTTCCAACTCCAAGCGAAGGTTTGTTTACTGATCTAAATACCGTTCAAGCCTACATCAGCGGGTTATGCGTACATTACCTATAGATTACTAAATACACAATGTCAATATTAATTTTTAATCTTATTGCTTCGAATATAGATTATTTGTTTGACGTATAAAACAAAATTTTTTGTACAATAAACTGCATATTTTCATTTGTTTACGCTTTCACGTGCAAGATTCTCGTCGATTGATGCAAGTAACATTTATTGTCATTGTTTCATACAATTATTATTATTAAATGCACTATTAAAATGGCAATAATATAGTTTGTTTGAAAATCTTTTAGTTTTTTGCCCAAATTAAAAAAAAATACACAAAAATTCCATTTTTCTGTATAAAAAAATAAACTACGTGCACATGAGTTTTGAATCGATACCTCAGGTAGTTTTTTTTTAATACAACAAATAACAAAGCTAAAGTTAGATGTAGCAGATTTGATTATCTAACCAATAAACTCGTTGCCATCGCAAAAGAGAAATAATCGCTTTTTTTTGCCGCTACGTACCTTACCGTTTTACACACACTGATGTACAGAAATTAAGGGGCAGTGACTAATTTCAGACGTTTCGTCGAATATCTACTGAAACTCGTGAGGAAATGCCCGAAATGCCCTTGAACTTTGAGGATGTAAAGAACATGTTTGAGTTCATGTTTTTCAGTGAAGATTTTGTTGCGAGGACAATTAGGGGGAGGAGGAGCAATAATAATTATAATAATATTTTCAATCACCCAAGTAACAGAAAATACTAAAAATGGTCTGTCACCACAGCAAATGATTATGTAGGTCCTGCTCAACATTTGTGTGCATTTGTGTAAGCATAGCACGTATTTTCGTGAAGATGTTAACGTTTCTATGAAAATTTGAAAAGGTTTTTTTTTTTAGCATGCAGAGTTTTCAGCCGTTTAACACCCCCGTTCCGAAAACTTGACAAAAAATTATAGAAATGGTATACTGTGATTAAAATATTAATATGTTGAATATTTGATGAGATATGGGTATTTGTATAAAATAATTTTTAACTGCGCATGCGCGAACTACAGCAAAGATTTTTTGTCATGATTTGATAGTCAATACTATAGGGCAACTCATATAAAAAGACCAGTGAAATCAAAAAGTTACAGTAATAATTAATAAATTGAGGAGGAAATCCCATAGGATTGTATGGGAAATCCGCATTTTAAAAATTAATGCAGAAATAAGTACATAAAATCTCATAAAGTATAAGATCTCAGAAGTATATATCTTCAATTGCATACAAAACTGCTGATAGAAAAAATACCTTTCCAAACTAGCAAAATTGTCGTTAACACTTGCAATCACAATAGATTTTTATGATTTTGGATCTTCTATATTGTGCGCCATTAATGCCACTAATGAATAAATTTTCACCCATACACCAAAAAGAAAAAAAAAGATGTAATATTAAATTTGATAAAATTAGGACATTTGCATCAACACACACAAAAAAAAAATTATGCGAATATATAATCTGATTAGTTATTCTCAAAAATCAACAAAAGCACCGCTTCCATACTTGTAAGTACTTCACTCTAAATTAGATGCAGTAAATAATTTTTATATACTGTAGTTGACAAATAGCTCATTAGCTCAAAGCATTGAATCGATTTTCTGAACCAGAAATAAATGAATAAAAGTATATTTCTAATAATTCATCCTTTTATTTTCAGATATAATGGACTAGAGTTGAAATAATTTATTCAAAATTTCATTTGGAAGATAATAAAAAAAAATCTATAAATAATAATAAAAAAAAAATCCATATTATTAAAAAAGTGAAGTCATGCCTGATTTTAATTCTAATGTGCATAAAATATAAGAGAATAATATTATCCAAAATTATATTGAAAGTTTTTAGTATGCCAAGCTGTATTTGTTACAATAACAATAATAAATTACAGTTTAAAAATCAATAAATGTTTAGACGGGATTTACATTAACAATTTTTTTTTGAAAACATAATCCTTAGAACTTAACAAAAGCATCGTTTCTTCAAATGTGAATGTTCAACATCTGAATTAGATTAACTAATTAATCTTCTTCTCCGTGGTACTTGTCAATTACCTCATTAGCCAAAAGCATTGGATGTGTTTTCTAAACAAGAAATAAAAATAGATGTCTGTTAAATTATCCTGTTATTTTCAAAATATTTTGGAACAGTGTTGAAATATTTTATTTTCAAATATTCAGAAATTCTGTGAATTTAGAAGTATGATTTTGGATTTGACTAAAATTAATAAATTGTGCCTTATTTACAATTTTAATATATCATATATTTAAAAATGTGAGATAAAAGTAACCAAGTTTGGAATCTTGGTCATACTTTAAAAATCTCTACAGTACTTCAAAATGAATAATTAAGAAAACAAAGTGTGGGCTACAATCATATAAAAAAATATTTTGATATGGTGATTCATATGAGGGCTTTGCGGATATTGAGGGCAAACTCGCCAAAGAGCAATTTTTACTTGCTTCTAACTTTAGAAGAAGAAAGTATTGGAATCATGAAAAAATTCGACTTCCGGTTTTTGACGGATTTATACGTTTTAGAAGGTCCTGGGCACGATTTGGCTCTTTTAGAAAATACCTGTCTGTGAGTCTTTCTTTCTGTCTGTCTCTGTATGTGTCTTTGTGTGACCCAAATATTGTAAGCGCTCTATCTATAGAACTAATGCACGGAATTTAACAAAACGTTAAAGTATTAAGTTGGAACTTTATATAAATTAGCGCTGTGTAGTGGTGTTAATCACCCAACATTATGTCGCTGCTATGCTGCATTTTTGACGATTTTCGCAATAGCTCTATCTCCAGAAGTAATGCACGGATTTTCATCAAACATTAGATTAAGTTAGACGTTGACATAAGTTGTTGTTGATTAGGTTTTGGTGTAAATCTCGCAACAGTTGGCACAGCTATGTGGCATTTTTCAGGACTTACACGATTTTAGCGATAGTCATATCTGAATATAGAATTAATGGACGAAATTTCATTAAACTTTATATTCTGTTAGACCTTGACATAAGTTGGTGCTGATTATGTTTTCGTGTAAATAATATAACAGGTGGCGCTGCAATGCTGCATTTTTGGATTTTAAAATGAATAGTTAAAAATATTACGCTTTTTCACGTATTAATATATATGAGATAGAAGAAAGTTTTCGGATTGACACATCCGACTAGTTTTTTAGTTTTTTAGATTTAATAAGGAAGAGGGTATGCTGTAAAAAATGACTAATGCTTTTTAATCTTAGAAAATATAATATAACCTCTTCCAAAAATTATTACTTTAACTTTAGAAATCTGCGAAACAAATAGAATTTTGAGATTAATTAAGCATTTATAAAAATAAAATTTGTTCAGGCGCTCGTAGTTTTTGGAGATGTTTTCGAGCAGTTTTACAGTCTATAAATGTAATGTAATGTACGTGAGCCAAAGTTAGTCATATTTACGCTTTTAGAATTTTCATAATTTTCTGGTTGGTTGTGTGTGACTGAATTATTGTTTGTAAAATTTTACATTTATTACTAACACATATCAAGTACTTTTCTTTGTAAAATAAAATTTAATTCCTTTTAAAATACAATTTCAAAATTGTAGCCTGTGGGCCGCCTTTATCACATAGTGTTCCAAAGCTGGCTCATGTATTGAAATCAATTTTAAAATGTGAAAAAGTATTCGGCAAACTATTTTGCTTCTATTATGCTCTTATTATTCTTTTTTTCTTTTGATATATTTCGAGCGTTTCTTCGTAATCTTCTTATCTTATGACACGAAAAGACCTTAAAGACTTTTTGTGCACGGTAGTTCAGGGATTTTCTTCTCGGAGTTACTGACTTCTTTTGAGTGATCACTGGTGTTAACAATAAATGGTAATAAGTTTTTTGAGATATTTATGTAGAAATTTCGAAAATAACCCTTACTACACTGATTTCCAGATTTGTTTTCTAAGGCGATCACTTTAAGAACAAGCGCATGCGCGCCATTCGCTCGACGTAAAAGTATTAATTTGATAGATTTCTTAAAATTGAAGTAAATGTGGTTAAAGAGAAAGAAATAAGTTTTCAGAAAACGTATCATAACTCAAAGGTTTAAGAATTTAAGCACGTCTATTAAAATATCTTCTTACTTTGAAATTAGAACGACTACTCTTCAAAAGCGAAATCCCTGCATAAAATGTCCGAGGATCAAGGTGATCTCTTTAAATTCAGTCACTTGCACTGCAGATACATAACTGACAAATCAGTAGTACCATTTTGTGATGAAAAATTAATTTAATTCTACTTTTGAGGGGTGGGCTACCTTAGGAACACTAGCCACCTTTGGCTCACCCAATTTATTTTGTTTTTTCAACCTGGAATATCAGTTTCTGTCAATTCTCAAGTAGACTTTTTCAGCTGCATAAATTGAATTCTTACATGCAAGAGTAACAAATTAACATTAATGTTAATGTTGATCTTAATGTTGTTAATTTAACCTGATTGTCTGTTAAACATATTTGTTGAGCATGAAAATATGCACTTGATAATTTACAGTGTTCGAAAAACCTACATTCCCGGGTAAGAAACCTGGCTAATGCACTGTACAAACTATCCATAAACGTTTCCGACAATTAGAGGCAGAAAAATAAACCTTGTTTTCAAAAATGCGTCTTTAAATAACTAAAATATGTTATTGTATGAGGTTTCTAAAAACAAATGAACGCTTTTCGGAATCGTGGCTAACTTGGAAAAGGTTATCGTATATTTTCACTCGAGGTTATATTATATTTTACTCCAAGATTAAGGAACTTTTTTTATTTTCCTTACAGTGTAAATGTGCCACATCTCAGTAAGTAGCACTAATTGTTCTTCTACAATTTGTTACTTGTTAAATAACATATTAGCTAAGAACATTGAATGATTTTTAAAAAGAACATTTAAAGATTAAATGTAGATGTGTAATACTTTTTATATTGTCACTCTCACTCAGATACAATTATGTAGAGTTACATCAAATCATCAATTTACATCAAATCGCAACATCATGACGAAAAGATTCAGAAGAGAAATCCTGACTTCTGCTCAGTTATTCGTAGTCAACTAATTGCCATAAATGAAGGCCTTGTTTCACTTTTGTCACTCACTCATGGAAAAGAAATCTGGATTTTGTCCGATAGCAGAAGTTCAATCCAGTACTTGGCCAATTGACATAGTGTGTGGGGTAATATAGGGGTGTCTATTCTTAACAAACTGAAACGACTTTCCTTGTATCATCGGATACATCTACACTGGATTCCTTCCCATGTCGATCTTGAGGGAAATCAGATCGCGGACACCTTGGCCAATGGAGGTGCATGTGATGTCTCCGTGCCTTCTGCACCCCTCACATATTTGGAGACTTACTCTAGAACAAAAAGCTAGAATAGGATCACTTGGATTGCTCCACAAGAGCATCACAGATACCAGGGCATTCAACCGGGAGGGTCTCTTCCTCTTAGTTATAACAGGCAGGAACAAACCACTCTTGCACGCTTTCGTAGTGAGAACTTTAGAACTCTGAAATTTTCAGAGGGCATCAAGTGCTTTGAAATATGCATCAAGTGTTTCACTGAGCAGGCCTCTTCTGATCATATCCTTGCGTGCCTGGTGCTCTCCAAGCCGGATCTTGCTGATGGCCTTTTGATGGTGCTGGATTTCCTTAGGGTGTAAAATATCATGGACCTGGTCTAGCCCTGCTGGCCCAAGGGGATGTGCAACAACACAACAACAACAGAGTTACTGAAATAACTGATCTACTTTTATAACAAGTTTTTAACCCTATCGGGTCTTTTTTAATATGTATGATACAAAATTTTCTAGTAATGTTTCCCATATTTTTTAATATTGTGAGAAAATCTGTATCTATTTATTGGTGCAGATTTGAAATAAAAAATAGTCAGCTATGTACAACTGAAGTAAAATCCCGAAGAATATATTCTAACGGTTTTGTTTATATGACGAAAATAATAGAATACTACATATAGATGTCGTCAAAACTAAATAGATTACTGTTTGTTCGAAGCAAAGTAAATGAATACATTAGTTTTCCAATCAGTAATACTTTGAATGACATTAGTAGGAAAAAAATTTTGCGTGAAACTAAAATTCTCGTTACTCGCTCTCAACACTTAAAGCATCATGTCTAAACTCATAAATGTTTCACGTCTGAGTTATATGAACTAATTAATATTCTTCCGTTTGGTACTTGTCAAATATCTCATTAACTCAGAACCTGTAATATGTTTTCACAACTAGGAATAAAAGGGTAAAAGTAGGTATATAATATATTATCTTGTCAGTTTTAGTTATAGTAGTACAAATTTGAAAAAGAGTTTATGAAAAGTAACACATTTCACACACACAAAAGAAATGCCGTGAATTCTAAAAATCATTTGTCATTCGAAAAAAAGTATATTCTTTCATTTAAAACGTGTATTCATTTACTTCTTTTCTTGTAAGAAACAAAGTAAATGAATAGATTATTTTTCTAATGAGTAATATTTTGAATGACCTTAGTAGGACAAAAAGTTTTGTTGAGACAATAACCAAAATTCCGGTTGTTGTCTCTTGACACTTCTGGGTTATATGAACTAATCAATATTCCTTCTTTTGGTACTTATTAAATATCTCATTAACTCAGAACCCGGAATATATTTTCAACTAAGTACAACGGTAAAAGTAGATTCATATTATCTTTTTTATTACAATAGTACATATTTGTAAATGGATTTATGAAATCTAAGACATTTTATACACAAAAGTCGTACCGTGCATTTTAAAACATTAATGATTTAAAAAAAAAAAAAAAAAAAAAACGAAAATTATTTGTAATCTAAATGTGTTAAAACTGGAGGATTGCGAATGAAAAACTGCAGCTTTTTAATAAAAAAATAGGGTAACGTTTGGGTACATTTCTTCATTTGGTTATATTAAGAAAATTGTTATCTTAAAACGCACAAAAAATAAATATTCAAACTGCATGATGTTCCAATAGATTATTAAATACGGAATTTGTGATGTTTATTCTGTAGTGATCTGTATATTAAAAAAAAATAAAGCAAAGAATGTAACATTACATGCCATCAAGCACAATAAAAGCATTAAAAAATCGCATTACAGTCATTACTCTTTAATTTAACAATTTACTAACTCTATAACAAACAGAGCACGACGTTTTGACAGCTGTCTGATCGAAAATTATTTAAAGAGCATAAAATCAGCAAGAAATTTCACTCCAAAATGTAGTCTTGTTGCCTGTTCTCTGACATTCAACAAAAGCACCTTTTCAAAACGTAAATTTTCCACATCTGAATTAGCTGCACTAATTAATCTTAAACTATGTGGTTTATGTCAAACAGCTCATTTAGTTCAGAAATGGGAGTAAGTTTTATAAAATAGAATAAAGTTATGTTTTCATTTCTTCATCTAGCTACCTAGCTTTAGAAGACATTCTGGGTAAATTTAAGTGAAATTTAGAATTCTGTCGCAGAATGGAAATGAAAGATAAATGTGAAAATTATTACTTCAGACTACAGTTAGTTAATGTATGTCAATTCGCATTAGAAACAGTTCCATAGCCGGTATAGGCTTGAAAGTGTGGATAGAAATGTAGGATATTAAATTCCTGGTAGGTGGACTAAGATCAATCTGTAATCTAGGATATTTATATAATACGCAAGTAAGGTGACGATTCCGGGTCTTACGCATCCTAGAAAAAAGCCAAACACATCACCACCATGTTATACGTAAGTATTCTGATGCCGTAGGTATACCGATTGTTCAACTTATGGAAATATACACATAATTTGCATTGTATTACATCTATTCGTCCTTATTTTCTCTAAATCCTTCGAAAACAATTCATTTATAATATTTTAAGTTCTAAATTAAAAATAACGGATAACTAGGAATTATAAACAATGGAATAAAATATATAAACAAACAAATGCTGTTGCCATTCAGATACACAAATTTCAAATCTAGAAACAAATGAATGATTCTCAGAACGTTTCATTAAAAAAAAATAGTGTTTAACATCCGATTCTATTGTTAAAATATTTGTAAAATCATTGGCTATTCAAGCGCTCGCTTGCGCATTCTGGTTGAAAAGGTATAACTTCTCGCTTCAGGAAATTTCGTAAAATCCCATTGCATTACATGTATTTTTAATTTGTTCATAGTGGTTACTTTTTTGCACAATTTAAGATTTCATGTGACATCAGTATTCTGTGTTTATATTACAAGGTAAAAATTATCCGAATTTGAATATCTAACACTTTTAAACGTATTTACAATAAATAATGCTTTCAATGTCACTTTAGCTGTTGTTAACTGGGACAATTTTCCTGGGAACAAATGTGTTACACTCACGCACTGACGTTTGACAATTTTAGGTAGATTTCGTAAGAAATACTACCTATTACATTCTCACCTAAGTTGGAAATTTTGAAAAATTTTTGCAGATCTACGCCGGTCATGACTCCCAGAACCCAAAACCACCACCAGTTCAAAACTTTATCTTTCTATCTATCTATCTATCTATGTCACTTTTTTCTGACCACGATAACTGGAAAAATTCTGCATAAATCTCTTCCAAACTGATACATAAGATCAAGGGTCATAAAATCTCGGTCAAGTTCGTTAATAGGCAAAATCGAACCAAGGGGGGGGAAATGGGGGGGCTTTTTGTGAAAACAGAAAAACCCTGATAATTTCTTTATTTTTATACGTATCGAATCCGTTTAAAGTTATTATTACTTCTAGGAAAAGGGCCGGAAATTTATGTATGACAGATTTTTGATATAATTAAAAATGGCCCCAAGGGGGAGGGGGGGGGGAAAGGGGGGTTTTAGAAGAAAAAAAAATCATAGCTTCGTCAATTTACAAGATATCAAATCCGCGTAAATTTATTATTAATCCTCTTAGTATTATCTAAAACTTTTATATTGACAAGTTTTTTATAGGACCAACCGTTATAGCAAAAAATAATTAAAAACAAAAAAAATCCCTGCCGGCTCCGCGTGCAAACAAGTTATTTTTCGAAGTAGGCGGTTCCAACTCCCGCATCTTTTCGATACTGATACATAAAATCAAGGGGCATAAAATCTCGGTCAAGTTCGTTAATGGGCAAAATCGAACCAAGGGGGGGGGGATGGGGGGGGACTTTTTGTGAAAACAGAAAACCCCCCATAATTTCTTAATTATGATACGTATCGAATCCGTTTGAAGTTATTATTACTTCTAGGAGAAGGGCCGAAAATTTATGTATGACAGATTTTTGATATAATTAAAAATTGCCTTAAGGGCGGAGGGGGGTTTTAAAAGAAAAAAATTCATAACTTCGTCAATTCCCAAGATTTCAAATCCGCCTAAATTTATTATAAATCCTCTTAATATTATCTAAAACTTTTACAGTGACATGTTTTTTATAGGACCAACTCTTATAGCAAAAAAAAAAAAAATCCTTGCTGGCTCCGCCTGCAAACAAGTTTGGTTTCAAAGTAGGCGGTTCCAACTGCAGCATCATCGCAAAGAAGTCATTTCTTCCGCAATTCCCGACAAACAGGCGCCCCACGGTCTGCGTCTTCGAAATCTACCTGTGCCTGTAGGCCGAGCCGTCAGAGATTTTTTTGATTGGCGTGCTTTCGAAAATTTCAAAACCAATTACTCAATACAAGCATATAATATCCAGGTTGCCATTAGAGGAAAAAATCCCCAAAGTACAACTTTTTTTCCTTTTTATAACCGATTAAGGAAAGAAAAAGGGTGTGTAAGTGTAAGACATCATAGCCTTTTTTTGTACCGACAGCTGAGATTGGCGCCATCTTTAGACTTTTTTAAGTACCAGTTGTTAATTTTCTAATGAAATGTTTCTAAAATCTTTGTCTCGTGAACTGTATCAAGTTAAAAGAAATGCCTTCGTGTTATAGCTGCCACCAAGGATAAATCGCCAAGCGACCAAGATTTATTTCCAAATTTTAAAGCATAGATGACATTATAGTAATATATAACGTATATAAAATTTCGTGAAATGTATGGCCAAGTTATAATCATATATGACCCACGAGCAGGGAAGACCAAGCTATGCTCGGTCAAAATTAAATTTGAGTTCAAATAGCATGACCCATGACCAAAATGACCCACTAATTGAATTTTCTCGAACATGTGACTTAGCCCAACAGTCTTCTCGTGCCCGAAAATCATAGGATGCAAAATTTAGTGTAAATAGTCTGAGCCGTTTTTAAGATAAAATAGCTTGACCCATAATGACCCATGACCAAAATGACCCACTAATCGAAATTTCTCGAACATGTGACCTAGCCTAATAGTCTTCTTGTTCCCTAAACCTGTAGGGTGCTATATTTATTTCAAATCCTTTGAACCGTTTTTTAGATAAAATAGCTTGACCCATAATGACCCATGACCAAAATGACCCACTAATTGAATTTTCTCGAACATGTGACCTAGCCCAAGTCTTCTCGTGCTCGAAAACCATTGGATGCAAAATTTAGTGTAAATTGAGCCGCTTTTCAGATCTTGACCCAAAATGACCCAAAATGACACACTAATTGAATTTTCTCGAACATGTGACCTAGCCCAACAGTCTTCTCGTGCCCGAAAACCATTGGATGTAAAATTTAGTGTAAGCTGAGCCGCTTTTTAGATCTTGACCCACAATGACCCAGAAATGACCCACTAATCGAATTTTCTCGAACATGTGACCTAGCCCAATGATTTTATCGTGCTCGAAACTCGTAGGACACAAAATTTAATCAAAATCGTTAGATCCGTTTTTTAGATAAAATTAATTTGACCCGCGTTGACCCAAAAAATGACCCACTAATCGAAAGTTCTCAAACATGTGACCCAGCAAAATAGTCTTCTCGTGCCCGAAAATGGTCGGATACAAAATTTCGTCAAAATCGTTTCAACCGTGTTTTAGATACAATTAGTTAGACTATGACCCAAAATGACCCAAAATGACCCACTAATCGAATTTTCTCGAACATGTGACCTAGCCCAATGGTTTTCTGGTTCCCCAAAACGGTAGGATACAAAATTTCGTCAAAATCGTTAGAGCCGGTTTTAAGATAAAATTTGCATATATATATATATATATATATATATATATATAACCACACACAAGATTTGCTCGTATTAGAATATATGATACATGATGTTTAAATATGACATGTGTATAAGATATATATGACGCATATATGATGTATATATATCACATATGTATAAGGCGTATATGAAGTATATATGACAGATAAAACGTGAATAACGTTTATATAATGGCGCATATGGAGTATTTGGAGTATATGTATGCGTATATATGCTATATATAGGCTTTGCGATGATCTGGGCGAGATCATAGCTGCAATCTTGACATAATCGTAATCGTGAGAGCCTTTATAACACGAAAGTACCAATGAAATTTGGTGGCGTCATCTACCAAGTGTAAAATAAAATATTTTACAATGATATTTTTTCACAATTAGCATTTTAAAACTACTCTGATGGGAAAATAAAAGAAAGAAAGAAAAGAAAAGGACATACTTTATATGCAAAGATTGATGCAATTTTTTTATTATTATTTTACACTGAAAGATCGAATGCTGCAAATTATGAATTTATTATTAGTTATTTTAAGAGTCTATTCCTAACATTTTACTTTCTTTGAGAAAATTACTGTTTATAAAATACGCCTGTAAAATTTTTACAAGAAAAGTTTATCATGAGTTTACTTTTATGGAATTGAAATTTGCATTAAGGATCCTTCTTATGAAATAGAATTTTTAGAATGGTCTCTATATGCACTCTTTTCCGAATTTTGAATATTCTAGTTCTGAGTTTTTTAAACGTTGATTATATCCATTTCTAGCACTTTCTGTAATTTGAGCACTTTTCACAGAAAAGCAAGCAAGTCTGTTCAAGATCTTGTTAATATATCTTCATTAATGTTACAGTTATGAACAAAAATCCGATTTCGGCTTGGTGTGAGGCACCCTGTATTTTTTATTGAAGAAGTAGATTGCGATACTGGTATCCTATGCAAAAAATATTGTCCTAACATATATTATTAGCCCTTGAAGTTTACAGCATCAGTTCAAATACATTCAACTTGAAGTTTTTTTTATGGATATTTAATTCATGTTACATAGAATATCGATTAACCTTTTATGACTTAATATCGACAAAGCATAAAATATATGAAAAGTTTGCTTAACAAAAAAAAAAAAAAATAAATAAATAAATTCGGTGTAATTTAAAATGTTACTTTTTAAAGTCATATATGTCTTATTCTTTAACTTAAAAAAATTTTCAAGATCTATACAAACTTTTTAATACTTAACCTTTTCAGTGCGGATTTTTTTTTTTTTTTTTTTTTTTTTTTTTGGGGGGGGGGGGGGGGGGTTAATGCCCTGTGCGAAATATTTTGACCAAAAAAGCGATATTATTTATCTGATTACTTGGCAGAATTTTCCAGTACGAATTGATTTTCCCAAAGGGACACGACTTTCCAAACGACCCAAAACAAAACTAAAAATCACATCTTATGGTTATACGAAAAGCACGCTACTGATTTTGGTTATAGCCAAATTACTGCACTACGCAGGCGCAATATGTCATCACTGCTAGGCCCATAACGCACTACAGTGAGCACAATACATGCCGTGAACGCCTAGGCGACATTTGTCGACGCTTAATGTAGTCTACAGCACCCAACTCCTAAATGTCGACATTAGTCGACTCCCGCACTAAAAGGGTTAAAAAAACAAATTATGATAAAACAAGTTAAAACTCAATATTGGGTGTCGGAAAAATTAAAATAGTAACCAAATAAAGTTGTTTAATAGTTTACATTTAATATTTAAAACAAAGCCTCTCAACAAAGTTATAATAGTTAATCTAATAAAAAAAGAATCGTGCAGTTTTTAACTGCATTTTACATTTAATGAAATCGCTGTAAGAAATAAATCTTTTGCTGATGTCGAACGTATAACTCTTGTCAAATATTTCATTAAAACGAGCTTAAACTTCAAGCATTAATCGAATTCTGGTTTTAATAATAGCCTTATTTTCAAGAATAGCTTTCTTTTATCTACATTTTATGTAAAATGTTGGGAAATATAATTCTTATCCATTATCCCTATCAATATCCTCATACAATTTTGCAGCTAAATATTGTTTAAATATCCTTTCATTATTTATTTGTAAATTATTACCATGCCGTATATTATCTGGAATACTGCGAGAAACACTTAGCTTAGAAACAAAGGAGTTGAAATATGTTCAAAACCATCAATGTATGAAGATCGATATAGCCTCAACTGAGTCATAATTGATCACAGATAGAAATACTTTTCTCAGGAGTGAAGTCAAGAGTCACTCTTTGTTAAGGAATGTCTTTACACTATATGAGTCATTCCTACAGCAAAACCTTCCCATCAATGTAATATGCTTAGAAAATGACGGTGGCCATTTCCTGGAATATTAGGAGATTGCATTTGTGCATTGTAATCTGTTGAAAGTTTTTATAAATACATAAAACATGAATGATTAAACAACTCACAGATTGGATGTTTTTAGCAAATATATATATATATATATTACGGATGAAGTATTGAACGATATTAAACATTCTCTTTATTATAAAATTCCCTATTCAGGAAAATTTATTGATTTATCAACTTAGTCTTAAATTGAAATATGTATTGATTGTATAATTAAAAAATAACAATGCATTGATTGAAAAATTATACAAAATTCTTATCACTCATTCCTCACTTATTTATCTGCAAAACGTTACCATACCAAACGCTATTTTGATAAATACGAATCTCGTAATTTATTGTATAAAATTCACTGTACATTAGATATTCATTAACTTATAAACTTACATATGCTCACCTGTGCTTAAATATCCAATAAAACGACATCAAACTCATAAATTTAATAACATAAAAACATTTCAATGTAACCAATTATACGCATTTTATGAAAAATATTATTAAAGATACTAGATTCCGTCGCTAGATATTTTTCAAAAATTTATGCATGAATTATTTCTAAGCCGTGATCTATTTGGAATAATACGGGACACACGCGGCTTGCAAACAAAGGAAGTGAAATATGTGCAAAATCATCAACCTCTAAAGATCGATATACCCTCCACTGAGTCATAATTGCTCACAGATAAAGATGCTTTTCTCAGATCGGAAGTCAAGAGTCACCCTTTGTTAAGAAACTGGATGTCTTAACTGGGTATGAGTCACCACTACAGCAAAAAAGTTACCCATCAATGGAATATGCTTAAAGAATGATGGTGGCCATTTCCTGAAACAGCGGGAGGTTGCACTTGAGCACTGTGATTTTTTGAAAGCCTTTTTAAGGACCCAAAGCATCAATGAGGAGATATTGCATTGATAAGATGTTTTTAATATTGAAAAAGTATACATACTGTATTCTAAGCACCTTTATTGTGCTGAATATAATAAAGTATAAGACACGAATAAATATTCTGCATATTATAAAATTCAGTATACATGAATATTCAGTGACATATCAATTTACATCTGCTTAAATAGAATAAGGAATTTTCGATATATTTAATTTACAGTTTTGCTTGCATAACGTAATATCTAAGGATGGAAATGCAAACTATCGAAACAGATAAAAATCAAGTAGAACTATATGAGTAAAGTTATGTTTCCAAAAAATAACTTCAAAATAATTGTCATTAGATATTGATTCTTAATGATAATTATGTAAACTATATCAAGTTTTTTTAATCCTTAATTCACCTTATTTTGAGAAACATATAAATTATTTTGAAAAACAAAATTAAAATTAAATTACTCAATCGTGTTTTATTATACACTATACAAACAACAACATATAAAACCAAGCACTTTCGAACACTAACGTGTTCATCATCAGTGTTAAAAATCTTTAAAAACCTTACAAACCAGAGGTCGTGTTCACTACTCCCTCCCCCCCCCCTCTTTTCACATTTGGAAAAGTTCATCAACTATAAAGCGGAGAACTCGACCTCTGGTTTGTAATGTTTTGAAAGATTTTAAACCCTGATGATGAACACGTTAGTATTCGAAAGTGCTAGGTTTTATATGTTGTAGTTTTGTACATTGTATAATAAAACACCTTTAAGTTTTTTAATTTGAATTTTGTTTTACAAAATTATTTATATGTTATTTATATATTAAATATTACAGCTACATAAAATAATAAAGTAAAATAGAATGATCTAATATTAGATTAATGGTTTGATCTAATATTAGATCATTTAGTATATTATATAGCATATTAGTCTATACATATTTTATAATATTTTTCTTCATTAATAGTTTTAGATTTATTTCGAAGAGAGCGTTTTCCATGAAACGCCGTTCAATAGTTTTCACAATCTAATTATGGTTTCTGATGTTTATCTACAGCTATCAAGTTGGAAGACTAGAATTTAAGAATGAACATACTATGATTAACATATATATACGACATGGACAAAACACTTTATATACGTTTTTTTTCTATTTTTTTATAAAAACTTTAATCACTCTTATATAATATTTAATAGCATCTAACTATAAACTCCAAGAAAAACCTTCTAATAGCTAAAACTATATGTATGTATGTTTGTAATTGAAATCAAATAATTTTGTTTTATGATTTAATTAATTTGTAAGTTGTCTCCTTTATGTATTTCTTTCTAAAATTTCAATTCATTGTCAATTGAAATTTTATCTCAAGTGTAGTTGAATATTAAGAATAGTAAAAGCAAAAATCATAAAATTGTAATTTTAAATATTTTATATTTATAAAAAAATATTATACGATGTTGAATCAAATGTAAAATAGATTTTCTAAAAAAAAATTATTTACATAAATTATACTAATAACATTTTTCTGCATAACATTTTTCAATATCTTCACATTTCTTCCAACGTATTGGTAGTGTTTTTATTCTTTTATGATAAAAGAATTAGGATATGTATGAAACCAATTGAACAACAATTATGTGACATCTTCAGCTGGTGATATCTTTCGCCACTAAACATCATTCTTTAAAGGGATCCACACAAATTCTATCCTGAATATGATAATTTCAGGTTATAAGTAGGATTTTGAATTGTTGTTCATAGAATTTTTTCTAATTTCTGTTTTGTTAAAACCATCTGTGTCAGGTCTTCCATTGCATTAAAGAAACAGAGTATCGAGATATAAATATAATGTTTTGATATTCGATTGCTGCTTTAATACTCTCCAAAATTTCACAGTACTATGCTGCAATAATTGGACATCATTGATGAAGAAAATAGACGTATGCACCGTAAATTTTCAAAAATTAGTTACAAGAACTTTGTTATATTTTGCTCAGCGGAGAAGTTTTACTTTTTGTGCCCAATTCCATATTGGATCGCCTTGTTTCACTCTCTTCACGGATATTTTTAAACAACTTGTACAATTTGTATACGTGATAACTAAATAGAGTGTTATTTGCGAATAGCATGTTAAATATGTGAAAATTAAAAAAAATATTTGATATTTTCAATAGTTGAAAGTTTAATAGTTATACTTTGTGCAACTACTGTGTTCTCTCATAATGATAAGGACTACATTCATGAACGTATAAAGAAGAAACAGATGACAAAGAAATTTGTAAATCGTAAATAACCTATTATGCTTCTCATGTCCCACAAGCATAAAAATTGTCCCTTGATATTAAAAAAGACTCGCTTATGTTTGATTCACCATTGTAAAATATGGTATTGTATCTAATATAATCTCATATATATTTTATCGAATGGAAGTTAACACATTTTAAAAGTACTTAGTAAGAAATGTGAAGTACACATAACACATTTCCAACTGAAACAATCTTCCTAGAAAATGTTTCTTAGAAAAAACAGAAGTAGCATATTGCTATTCGATTTTTTTGTTATAAATAACTGTTTTTCAATAAATTTAACTTACCTGATTGTCATCTGGAGAGAACACTGCATCAAAGGCAAACATTTTTGGAGCGGCAACCCCTACATGTCTATCTCCTGATGTTTCTTGTCCACATACTGTAGGGTCGTATAGTGTGACTTGCTTCTTTTTACTGTCAACAGAGATATAAGAAGAGTCGGCTTCGTTTGAAGGGCACATTCGAAGCATCACTTTTACCTAAAGATAATAGATACTTTGAAATATAGAATATATGACGTACGATTACACGCAATATAATCATGAAACCATATTATTTAAACTTCATATAAATCATGAATCATTATAAAAGTCAGTACTTAAGCTTTTGGCATTTAAATCACAATTCCTATTAGCATTTCCAAGTGACATGTCTTTGAAGGGACCTCTAGATTTAGATTGTGAGTGCATATGTACCGTGGTGTCTTTATTGAAATGTTAGAAGAGTGTACCTAATCATAGAAAGGAGTCCCATATCTCTCGGCATTTCTGATATGATAGTCTAACCTTCCAAAGTTTTGTACCTCCTCCAAACAAGTAAAAACTTGAGTTGGTCTTCTTTTTGGGGAAATAATGTAAAAAAAAGAACTAAGTTTTCATATATTTTGCCTGAAAGTTAACGTTAACTAAATGTTGAATTGATATTTATAGGATTTCAAATGTTTAATTCATTGTTGTTGCCGTCATGCGATATTGAATGTGAGTGTCACACATAGGTGGCATGCACTTTTTGATAAATTCGCTTTTATTACTCTTTTTAAGTGAACATATTACAATATAAACTATGAATTTGAAAAAAATATATACTTATGAGCGTGATAAGGTAAACATGGTTTTCACAACTTGATATTTTAAACACTTTTGTGGGCAAGTACTTTAACAAAAATTTGATAATATATCGATTGAGATAATTTTAGAATGACTAAATGGCATTCAAGTTTGCACGCGCATTCAAAAGCAATACAAGGCATGAATAGTCTAAAACTATAATGGTCTCCGTAAAGTGAAATCTGGACCTCTATGATATGGATATTTTGGATAGGAAGTGTCGCATTTGCTGTTGTCTGGTGCAAGAAAATATCTTAAACGAAAACACTGTGCGGAGTCGATTTCATTTTCATGTTTTTTTTTCAAACAATATTCTAAACCTTACACAATCACATCGATAGTAAAGTCACATCAACGACTTTGAACGAATATACCTGTTTTTGTAAGTTAAGCATTTTTTCCTAATTTTCTTTTATTTCTGTAAACGAAATAAAGAGGCGATTAGAACGAAAGGTTCAATGATCTGATCATAATTAAAAATAAATTAAGAAGTTATATATTTTGAGACATGAATGATATTCCAGAGAAGGCTTTAAAAATATATTGGCAATTGTCTTTTTAAAAATGCCACACCTATGACATGGTGTAAGGACAACTCATTCTAATTTTCAGTGTATACTTAAATCTCAGGCTGTTATTTAAGACTTATAAACCTGATTAGATGTTGCATACGTAACAGTATAATCTTAATTTATGGAAGTTCAAGAGTTTCCTTCTGATAGTAATGATATTATACAATTAAAGAAAGAGGTTTTGAATGGGACTTAGAGTTGGCATATTCTTATTACATCTGATAACTACAGGGTACTCCATTCCTCCTGACCCCTGATTTCTTTTATACCTTTTGAAAATGAAGATAATGTAACAACATTCTGGACTTAGCTTACTTTTTGTAAAATATGATGATATCACCGTAAGTTTTTGCAGTTGTCAATGACTTATTAACACTGAATCTGTTATTTAGAAAGTGGCCACCAATGCATGCTATGTTACTACATGTGCACTTTTAGCAGTTGCCATTATGTCATCATGCTTCAATCAAAGTAAGGTAGATACATTGGAAATATTTTTAAAATATATTTATTGTAGCTAATGTTCTTAAAGTAAACGGACTCGGTTTGAAGCAGGACAACATGTATATTTGTGGCTAATATTGAGTTGATTGTGACACGCATATTATAGAAAAATTACGTTGTCTTGATGTATTTTAGAATTTCCCGTACTTGGTTGGTAAACTTTAAACCTCCATTGGGCGCAGAGAGTCCATTGCGCCCGATCTCATAGAACTTTTGAAGGTTCGCATTTTCTTTTATTTCCATCAAAAATCATTATTTTACTCATTTTAGAAATAAAAATTACAAAGGTTGTGGATATTTTGCGGAAGTATGTAGGTTTGACTATGTTGGCCTTTTCAGGATCATTGTTCCCAAACTTGCACTCATGTTCGTGTTTTCTCTTTTTTGTGTCAGATTTGCTGCAGAAAAAAACCTATGATTTCACTAACCAGAGTTAATTACAAGTGATATGGTGAAGATTATGGCCAAGCCTATACATCAATCTGGTCGCAACTCGCAACATTACTGCTAAAGATTTCATCGATGACTCTACTGTGCCTATATTTCGAGTTTTGTTCGTAATTTGAATGTTCATTTGATTTTTTTGTTATGAAAACTTAGGGAAATGAGGTAATGCGTCTTAAATTATATTTTTTTGTTTTACTTTCTTTGAGATTAATAAATAAGGTTTTTTGAATCAGATTCAAAATATTCTCTCTTTGTACGTCTTAATATAGGTCAGTGTTAAGCTTAAGAGTGTTAAAATTTAGTTAATTAGGTGATAATGACGATAGGCTTCTGTCAGGCGCACTGCGCCCGAACTCGGCAGTTCCAGAGGTGTGCCTGACGTAGGGTTAATATAATACTTAACATAAAAAATTGTTAAATTAGGAAACTTTTCATCATATTATTTCCAAATAGAAAAACTACTATTTGATGATTGTTAAATTTAGTAATGTATAAGAATTTTGCATTGTATAGGCCACCCTGTATATTTCTGACTGCTATGTCGATTGGAACCCGGATACTACAGAAAAATTTGTTTGCTATATTTTGTTCAAGCACCCCTTTTCCCGTCTGAACTTAGGGTCAGGCTGTACATCATATTATTCAAAAAAATATTTAGTAAAATGTATTACTTGTCATATCAGACATTAGAAAACTAAAAGATGTAAAAAAAAAAATGGAAAATCAAAAATCAAAAATCAAAAATCAAAAATGGAAAACTCATTTTTTTCCTGAAGCGTTCATGATTCTTTTCCTTAGCACAAAAAATAACAGGCATTATAATTGAAATTTTAATAATGATAAAATATTAGGTGTAGATTAAAACTAGAACGGCGGGAAAATCTTACCTACTGGTACGGCGTGAAGGGGTCATTTTGACCCCTCGATGACACTACTAAAATAACAACGATAAAACAATTTTAAATGCCATACACCGGAAAAAATGTGTAATTTACTTGTATTTCATCATTTACATTTAATTTATATTTAATATTACTTGATAATTTATTGAATTTTTAAAGTACTTTTAAATGTAACGCTTACAGGGCGATAAATTGGATCATACTACAACTACTCAAGTAACACATTAATTTGATGTAAAAATTGATTAGTTTCACAAATTAAAACTAATGCTAACTAAAATAAAACACAATTTATAAATTAATAATTTTTTCATCAATATTTCATATATATATATTCAATATTGTTTAATATTTCAAAAACTAACAAATCTAGAATACTGATATTTTTTTAAATACCTGTTATCTATTTAGGAAAAGTCAAAAAATTTCAAAAAATTTCTTCCAACCAAACAAAAGTAATCAACGGACAAAAATGCTCAGAGGTCAAAATGACCTCTACCACCGTTCTAGTGTTAAAATAATTCAAAAAAATGTTTAGCATATTTATCCGCATCGTTATAATTTCACTTTTAAATAATGTTAATTATTAATTTATAGCATATATATTTATTAAAAATTAAAATGATTAAGTACCCGGAACTTTTAACGATATTACATTGGAATTCTTCGAAGAAATTTCTAAATAACAATAATAATTAAATTTATATGAGACCTTACTATTCAAAATAATTTTATTTACTTCAATGCACAAATACGTTAATATAATTTTCAAAATTTAATCAGTTTATTTCGAAACACCTGTCTGTTACTGAAAAAATTAAGTTTGAAATATTTTTCTCCTATGTATTTAATTTATTACGTTTTTAGAAATGTTTATTTGATAAAAATATAAAGTGTGACGGAAATATAATTACGGGATTAAATCTCAAAGAATATACCTCGAAGCATCTTTTTTTTCACATTATATTTATTAAAATTAATCCGATTATAAAATATGGTAAAGAGTAAAAAATAATTCCTTTGTGTAAAAATAAATTAAATGAAAAGTTCTCCATTCATTATAATTTTTTTTTATATTTATTGCTTTTTCATGATGTAGAAAAACATAAATTTTAAGTTTATTATAGTTGAATTTTACGTAGTTTGATACATGATATGATAAAATTATAATAATTAAAATTTAACTATTCAACTGATATCCTTAATACTTTTCTTTTCTGATGTGACTTTAAATAATGAATATATTTATAAAATGTTTAATATAATTTTGACACCTGAAACCAATTAAAGAAAGTTTATCCTTCATAATAAATGCATTAAAATTTAATTAAATTAAATGATTTATAAACATTTGTTTTTATTTATTTTTTATTTTACTAGTCAAGACAGATAATGCATTAATAAATTAATGTTTTCATAAAGTATTAATTAATTATTTAGTTAAGAATAAGACTAAAACAAAATTTCAAAATGTTAATTATTTCAAAGTCAGATTAAAGACTTGAAATTTTTCTTACATCATCGTGACAAAAATGCAACTCTTGTGGACATCGTCGCGTCGTCGTGCAGCCAACAAAAGTAACAGGAAGCGGCACTCCAACAATCTCGGATGGTTTTCAGCCTACCTTGATCACATAGTAGTTCGGCAATTTGTGGAAACCAGCCTATGTTAATCACGTAGCAGTCAAGTGGAATGGAAGTATCGTAGACTGACTCCATTGCTTGCTGCTCGCTGACGTTATGAGTCTAGACAAGTGACAAGATGACACTCGTACGATAAAAGTAAACCCATGGGAGATTTCTTTTCAAATTTCTTGTTTTCAATATTTTTTTGCACAGCATAGTTGAAGCCCATCTCGAACGGGGCCTTTTAATAAATTTTGGTTGCAGAATTATTTTATGAGGTCACTTTATATTTCGGATTTGGTTTCGAAAGTAAATCTTCATTGTTATTTTTTCTGTTTGCAGCGAGATTCAAGGGTTGTTTCTTACGTTTAAAACATTAGTAATCCAAAAAGGTATAATTCGCATAACTGACCGGAGATTTTTTATTATTATTATAGAAATGAACTTCTTTAATCAAAATTAAATATCTTAACTACAGTTACGTTTCCTACCACTAATCAAAGACTATAACAGTTGCCAATTAATAAAATTATGCCCTTACGTATGAAAATATATCACATTATATTGATTTAGTAAGTCAAAAAAACGATTGTTTCTTATCTCGGACATTGTTTCAATTATTATGAAAAATTCAATCATTAAAATCATTTGCTCATTTTCAATCATTATCAAAAATTCAATCATTCAACCGCTTCAATCATTATCCAAAATTCAACCGATTCAATCATTGTCAAAAATTCAATCATTCAACAGCTTCAATCATTATAAAAAATTCAATCATTCAACCGCTTCAATCATTATCCAAAATTCAATCATTCAACCGCTTCAATCATTATCCAAAATTTCTGGGGCGCCATTTTCAATCATTATTGAAACATCATATGGATGATATCATTTTCAATCATTATCAAAATTAACTGCCTTAATAGCAATCAGAATTATAATTTATAAATTACATTTATTTTCTCTATTCTGGTCACCTCTTTTCTTCCAGTCACTCCTGGTAATCGCAGTGGGACAGAAGAAGAATGGTTCTCGATAATTTCTAGAATATTTGTTAGAAATATCGATTGTTCTGGCGTTTATTTTTTTCGCTTCACGTAGATGTTCCTGTGTTGTTCCTTACGTATAAAACTATTCGTCAGTTAAGGACGTTTCTTATAACATTCCACAAATATATTTTTCTCCACAAAATCTTCACAAACTTCTTTAATCAAAATTAAATATCTTAACTATTATTAATTTTCCTACCACTAACCAACAAATACAACATTTTCCAATTAATAAAATTATGTCCTGACGTATTAAAATACATTATATTATATTGATTTAGTGAGTCTAAAAAACGCTTGTTTTTTATACTATCTCGGGCATCATTTTCAATCATTATCGAAATTAACTACCTTAATAGCAGTCAGAATTATAATTTATAAATTACATTTATTTTCTCTATTCTTGTCACTCCTTTCCTTCCAGTCACTCCTGGTAATCCCAGCGGGACAGAAAAAGAATGGTTCTCGATAAATTCTAGAATACTTGTTAGAAATATCGATTGTTCTGGCATTTTTTTTTTTCGCTTTACGTAGATGTTAAGTTCGTTTCTTATAACATTCCACAAATACCTTTTCTCCACAGACGTCTTTAATCACAATTTAAAAAGTTACTTTTCCTACCACTAGCCAAATACTATACCAGTTGCCAATTAATAAAATTATACCCTTACGTATGAAAATATATTATATTATATTGATTTAGTGAGTCTAAAAAACGCTTGTTTTTTATACTATCTCGGACATCATTTTCAATTATTATCGAAATTAACTACCTTAATAGCAGTCAGAATTATAATTTATAAATTACATTTATTTTCTCTATTCTTCTCACTTCTTTCCTTCCAGTCACTCCTGGTAATCCCAGCGGGACAGAAGAAGAATGGTTCTCGATAAATTCTAGAATATTTGTTAGAAATATCGATTGTTCTGGGTTTTTTTTTACGCTTTATGTACACTCTCCTGTGCTGTTCCTTATGTATAAAACTATTAGTCAGTTAAGGCCGTTTCTTATAACATTCCACAAATATATTTTTCTCCACAAACTTCTGTAATCAAAATTAAAAATCTAAACTATAATTACTTTTCTACCACCACGATTAATCAAAGACTATACCAGTTGCCAATTAATAAAATTATGCCCTTACGTATGAAAATATATTATATTATATTGATTTAGTGAATCTTAAAAACGTTTGTATTTTTTTTTTTTTTTTTTTTTTTTTTTTTTACTATCTCGGACATCCTTTTCAATCATTACAGAAATTAACTGCTTTAATAACGGTCAGAATTATAGATTGTAAATTATATTTATTTTTTCTATTTTTGACACCTATTTCCTTCCTGTAATCCTAGAAAACAGAAGAAGAATGGCTCTCGATATTTGTTAGAAATATCAATTGTTCTGTTTTTTTTTGTTTTTTTTCCCCCCACGTAGACGTTCTAGTGTTTTTCCTTACGCATAAAACTGTTAGTAAACTGAAGTCGTTTTTTATAACATTCCACAAACCTTTTTCTATCATTATCAAAATGAAATTATTTATTCACAGGTCAAATTTGAACTTCTTAATTATGAGTACCGTAAAAATAATAATAGCATTTTTAAAGAGGAAAAATCGTAAAATTGAGTGAGAAAATTTAGAATAATTTTAAGATAGGTTTAATATTAAAATATGTTATAAAGCAAAACCATATCCGTGAATAACGTTGACATCATACTTACAGTGGCAACACCTGGCCAATTAATTTCGCTTTTTCTGCACCTTTTTTTAACTTCTAATAATCACATAAATTCAATTGTTACACCGTAAAACATGAAACAAAATGTTTCTTCAAATGCAATTTTTTGAGAAATGTATCTCACTTTACTGTTTTGTGCAACCCTGTATGTGATATATAGATTTGTATATATACTACATAGAATGCTAAATTTTAGTTTATTGAGGAAACGCGTATCATATTTAAAATTCTGGAATTTCCGTCAATAAACAGAAATATACTCAAGAACTTTTTTGCTACCCTGTATACGATCTATACAATTTATACACACCAAGTAATAGAAAAAAAAGAGTTAAATTTAAAAACGTGTTCAGAAAATGAAAAAGCACTTCCAGCAATTACTTTTAACAGACAGTAGCGAATTCTTTTGTGTGTCCCTATAAATGAACTATGAATGCTATACACACAATATTCTATAGTAAGCCTCTTTTAATGCACATTAGTGATATATAACAATTTCAAAATGTTTGAAATAGTGGAATATTATTAAAATAAACCGCGAAAGATTTTTCTCCATAGACCGTAATGTAACGGAATTCTTTTGAGTGTCCCTGTAAAAGAACTATAAGTCCTATGCATACCACATTATTCAGTAAGCCTTCTGTAGTACACCTGAGTGATATATATCAAATTTAATATGCTTGAAATTGTGTAACATCATTAAAATAAACCTCAAATAATTTCCCTCCATAGACCGTAATGTAATGGAATTCTTTTGAGTGTCCCTGTATAAAAACTATAAGTACTACATACCTAATTTTCAATACAAAACATGCCATAGTAAACCTCAATTATATATATGAATTGTATGACAATCCGAATGTATTTACGCGAGTTAGAGCACAGACAGAATGAAGTTGGACAGACAGACAGACAAACCAATGTCATAAACACTTTTCAATTATATTGGAAAGTGTTAAAAATTGTTTTAATCTATGTTCTTTAACCCAGGAATCCGGGGTTGGATCGCCTAGTATTAGTAAACTAAAAAAAGGGGGGCATTTCTCAAAAAGTATCGATTATCTGTATTTAATTATTATCAAAATCAATCTACTTGATACAGATGAGATATCTTACACCACATTTAATTTTCCTACCCCTATATAATAGTCTAAAAATGTTGTCTTACCAATACCTATACATTTTACCAATTTGTTTTATATTGAAGTCTAATAATGCTTAAAGTGATGAAAAACATAACACGGAATATTTAAAATACCTTTTTAATGTAGATTACATATGTTTCGTTCACACTATCGGTGACATCTTCGAATCTAATTGATAAATACAATATTCTCGAATACAATATTTTTGAAAATGGTAAACATAAACTACGAGATCGCATGTCCAAGGTTAGCAGGTGCTTCAATTGGCCAAACTGGGAAACGTGAAAATCATTATTTGTTTTTATTTTTATTGCTTTTTCAATCTATCGATCATCGTGTGCCAAATTTTAGTTAATTCAAAGGAAGCGGCTTCGTTGCAAATGCAATCTTTTCGCAAATACATTTCTATAGATTCCCAGATATAGGTTAAGCAGCTGCTAACCTTGGACATGCGATCTCGTGGTTTATGTTTACCATTTTCAAAAATATGCGAGGATATTGTATTTATCATTTAGATCTGAAGATGTCGCCGATAATGTGAACGAAACATATGTAATCTACATTAAAAAGGTATTTTAAATATTCCGTGTTATGTTTTTTATAACATTAAGCATTATTAGACTTTAATTTAAAGTTAACAAGTGATTGTTTATATAATTTATTTTATGTTAAACGAATATTGGTAGAGATCTCTTTTTAAATATTACAGAAATGAATTGCTTAATGCAGATCACAATGATGCTTCTTAAATCATATTTACCTTTCCTACTCCTGTCACCTCTTTTCTTCCAGTCACTCTCAGTAATCCCGGTGGAACAGGAGGAGGATGGTTCTTGATGATTTCTCGAAAGTTCGTCCGGAATCTCGATTGTTCTGGATTTTTCTTCTTTCGTTTGGCGGAGAGGTTCAAGCGTTGGGAAGCCCTGGAAAGAAAGAAAGGAAGTCTCTCATTATTTCATTAAAAGTTGCATTATTTGCTGAGATAAATTAATAAATATGCAGAAAAGAGAAAATGTAGGAATTATTTTGTCGATAAGAATTTTTTATTATGACTTAATTTAATAAGATTTTATGCATATCAATGACAAGTAATGTGTTTAGGAGCCTGAGATTGAGGGAAGTATTATATTCATTTATGACACAAATAAATTAATATGCATGTAAACTAATGGTTGAAAAAGTTTATTTTAAAAAAGGTTCAATCCTTTTTTACTTCAATGATTTTGTATAACATTAATTGAAAAAATGTATATGCTTCATTTTAAGAATTAAAGTATCGATTGTTCTCGAATTTTCTTCTTTCGTTTGGCGGAGTGGTTCAAGCTTTCCGAAGCCTTAGAAAGAAATAAGGCAAATCTCTCATTATTTCAGTAATGTTGCATTATTTACTGAGATAAATTAATAAATATGCAGGAAAGAGAAAATGTAGGAATTATTTTGTCGATAAGAAATTTTTATTAAGCCCTAATTTAATAAGATTTTATGCATATCAATGACAACTAATGTATTTAGAGGCTTGAGATTGAGGGAAGTATTATATTCATTTATGACACAAATAAATTAATATGCATGTAAACTAATGGTTGAAAAAGTTTATTTTAAAAAAGGTTTAATCGTTTTTTACTTCAATGATTTTGTATAACATTAATTGAAAAAATGTATATGCTTCATTTTAAGAATTAAAGTATCGATTGTTCTCGAATTTTCTTCTTTCGTTTGGTGGAGAGATTCAAGTGTTGGGAAGCCCTGGAAAGAAAGAAGGGAAGTCTCTCATTATTTCAGTAAATGTTGCATTATTTGCTGAGATAAATTAATAAAAATGCAGAAAAGAGAAAATGTAGGAATTATTTTGTCGATAATTTTTTTTATTCTGCCTTAATTTAATAAGATGTTGTGCATAACAATGACAAGTAATGTATTTAGGAGCTTGAGATTGAGAAAAGTATTATTTTGTTTATGACACAAATTAATTAATATGCATGTAAACTAATGGTTGAAAAGTTTTATTTAAAAAAAGTATTAATCCTTTTTTACTTCAATTATTTTGTATTACATTAATTAAAAATATGTATATGCTTCATCTTAAAAATTAAAGTATCGATTGTTCTCGAATTTTCTTCTTTTGGTTGGTGGAGTTGTTCAACCGTTGGGAAGACCTGGAAAGAATAAAAAGGCAAGTTCTAGCCTTAATATGCATAATTATAATAAGTCTTTGATTATTTCAGTAAATTTTGCATTACTTGATGAGATAAATTAATAAATATGCAGGAAAGGGAAAATGTAGGAATTATGTTGTCGGTAATAAATTTTTATTACGCCTTAATTTAATAAGATTTTGTGCATATAAATGACAAGTAATGTATTTAGGTACTATTTTTGAGTATGAGACAAATTAATTAATATCAAATAACTATTAGATGAAAACATGTATTTAAATAGAAGTTTAATCCCGTTTTACATCAATGATTTCCTGAGACATTAACTAAAAAAATATATGTGCTTCCTTTTAAAAATTAAAGAATCGATTGTTCTGGATTTTTCTCTTTTCGTTTGGAAGAGAGGTTCAAGCGTTGGGCAGCCCAAGAAAAATAGAAAGGCAAGTCTCTGATCGTATCAGTAAATGTTGCATTATTTGATAAGATAGATTAATAAATATACAGAAAAGAGAAAACGTAGGAATTATTTTGCGGATAAGAAATTTTTATTATGCCTTATTTTAATAAGCTTTTTGTCATATCAATGACAGGTAATATTTTAGGTGCTTGGGATTGGAGAAAGTATTATTTTCGTGTATGAGACAAATAAATTAATATGAAATAACTAACGGATGAAAACAAGTATTTACAAAATAAGTTTAATCTTGTTTTACTTCAATGATTTTGTATTATATTAATTAACTAAAGAAATAGATATGCTTCATTTAAAAAATTAATAAATTGATTTTCGCGATTTTCTTCTTTCGTTTGGCAGAGATGTTCACACGTTGGAAAGAAAAAAAGGCAAGTCTTTCATTACTGCAGGAAATGTTGCATTATTGGATGAGATAAATTAATAAATATGCAGAAAAGGGAAAATGTAGGAATTAATTTGTCGATAAGAAATTTATATTATGTCTTAATTTAATAAGATTTTGCGCATATGATTGGTAGGTAATTCATTTAGGAGATTAAGATTAAGGAAAGTAATATTTTCATGTATGAGACAAATAAATTAATATGTATATAAACAAAAGGATGAAAACATATATAATTAAAAAAAGATTATATATATATATATATATATATATGTGTGTGTGTGTGTGTGTGTGTGTGTGTATGCCTCATTTAAAGAATTAAAGAATCATTGCTTAGTTTAAAATTTAAAAAAAAGATGCACAATGAAAACGAACTTGCACAGTGTTTATGTTTTTAAATGTTTTACTTTATATTTCAAATATAAAAACTAAAGATTAAGATTTCAAATTTAGAGATTTATTACATGAAATGACATATAAAAGAGCATCAATAATATAGACGGCTTAATAAGAGTCACTTTTATATATGATGTGATTTGTTTTAAAGATAATACGTTAACTAAAAGTCTAAGAAATTAAAAAAAAGTGTAGAATATTGCTAAGATGTTGAAAAAACCATTTCGCTAACAAAATTAGAGAACGTGCAGAATATTGACAGTATGTTGAAGAAGACATATAGCAGACGATAAATTATTAAAAATATTTCTTTTTACATTCATAGCACAAATTAAAAATATTCAACACTAGAATATTTTCGCATTTATTTCAATTCATACAACACTGCATTTAATTAAAATGTTCGACTTTACTACAACTGAACATATATTTAAATAAAATTGCAAATATTTCGCTTATTCTTCGAGTAAAAAAAAATATGATATTCTCACATTTGCATCCCTGTCTCAACAGATTCTAATCAGTATCCAAAAGTAACATTATTGACAAATACTCAATTTAGTATGATGTCTTTGAAAAATCATTGAAAATTCTCTGTTATTCTACTTACAGTGTCTCACAAAAGTGATGGGACACTTGTGCTTTATAAAAAGAAACTGCAATAAAATAAATAAACAAACATGTGCAAAAATTTTTTGGGTGTGTTTCATATTTAAAGTTAGTAACAATTATTACATAACATATATTTTGTCAAAATATTAAAATATTAATTTAGTAAAAATACAATTGTTCAGAACGGAGCAAAAAATGGCTCACATAAGTGATGGGACACTTACTTTTCCATCAAATATTTATCCAAAAATTTTACTTTTTAAAAGGTTTTAATATTTTGTTGAATTTCCTTTTACTTTTAAAACATGATTCAATCTTTTTGGGATGGATTCGACTAATTTTTTTGTGATTTCTGGAGTGATTTTACCCCATTCTTCTTGAAGCACCGATTTTAGTTGTTGTTTTGAAGAAATGGTGTGTTTGCGAATTCTTGATTCCAATTCTTGCCAAATATTCTCTATGGGATTTAAGTCTGGAGATTGTGGTGGTGTTTTTATTATTTCAGGACAGTTATATAGCAGCCAGAGTCTAACGTTCAGAGCAGTGAGCAGGTCATTGTCCTGGTAGAATTTAAAATCGTTATGAAGGTTCAATTTTCGTGCTGAAGATTTCAAATTTTGCTTTAAAATATCAATATACTTGTACTGATCCATTATACTGTCAATAAAAACAAGATTACCAACTCCAGCGGACGACATACACCCCCATACCATAACTCCTCCTCCACCATGTTTTACTCTTGGTACCATGTTCTGTTTGCGAAATTCTTCCCTGGGTTTTCTGCACACCAAGATTCTACCGTCAGAACCAAATATATTAAATTTACTCTCATCAGCAAATATAACTTTATTCCAGTAATCAGAATTCTTATTTATGTTGGATTTTGCGAAAGCTAGTCTGAGTTTTCTATTCTTTTCACTTACGAAGAATTTTTTCCTGGCTACTCTACCGTGATATCCGGCAGATCGAATTACCCTTCTAATAGTCTCAGGATTAACAATTATTCCATATAATGCTTGTAAATCAGCAGCAACTTTTGAAGCACTAATTCTTGGATTTTTTTTAATATTTCGAACGATAATTCGCTTTATTCCATTGGATAGCTTTGATGGTCGGCCAGGTCTTCTTTTATCCTGAATCATATGATTCTTTTTATATCGTTTAATGATATTGAAAACTGTTGAACGACTTAAGTTAACTGTTTCAGCAGTTTTTCTAATAGATTTTCCACGTTCAATATGCAAATTAATAACTAATTTTCGAATTTCAGGCGAAGTTTCTTTTCGTTTAGCATTCATGGCTACACAGAGCTAAAAAACACAAAAATTCCAAAACAAACTGGAGAGAAATACTGCAGACGATTTTATAAATTATTGCCAATTGCTTTTAAGTAAAAATAAAACCCCAAAAAATATTTTTATTGCTTATTTCAGACGATTTTTGTTGCATATATAATGGTGTCCCATCACTTATGTGAGCTATTTTTTGCTCCGTTCTAAACATTTGTATTTTTATTAAATTAATATTTTAATATTTTGACAAAATGTATGTTATGTAATAATCTTTACTAAATTTAAGTATGAAACACACCCACAAAAAAAATGTGTACATGTTTTTTTAATTTATTTGATTAGTTTCCTTTTGTAAAGCACAAGTGTCCCATCACTTATGTGAGACACTGTATATTTTGTAAAGAACAGGAAAAATTATTTTTAAATAACAAGTACTTTGTAACAAATGTTTAAAAGACAGATTCTTTTGTATTCGGATTTTTATAAAGCGTCAACAATAGTGATAGAGCTTGTGATTCAATATTTTCAATTAACTCTGTATTTGTCAACAAATTTGAGTCTTCTTGAAATCAGTTTTATACTTTAAAATGTATTTAAGAGTATGTATACTTTGCTAACTAACAACAAAAATTGTATTTATCTTTCAATTTTAAAATTTTAAAATTAAAGAAAAATTTCAAACTAATTGAATATTGTAAAACAAATTTCGGTCACAAAATATGGTTCAAATGTTTTCTTATTATTTCATAAAATATTTTATGCAAAAATATTTAAAATGTACAGATATTGTTAAGTTAGATAAAAAAAAGTTTAAATGATTTTTAAAATAAGAATTTTTCATTAAATATTTTTATGAGAATGAAGTATTCTAGAAATATTTAATAATATATAATGAAAATTTTCAATCAATAAATGCGGTTCTGATTTAATTTATATTAATTAACATAGTACCTGTGAACAGTTTATATTTTCTTGAATTCTTAAACTCGAATAAAAAATGAAGAAAGAAAAAGATTTTACGTATTTTAAAATGAAGATTTTTCAATAACCTAAGTCTGAAGCAATATTGGTTTTGTAAGTTTGATTTGACCTTCTTATTCAGGCTGTAATTTACAAACCATACACAATTTTTAATGACGACAAGAACAAAAAAATTGTCTCATTTTTCAGTTTTATAGTGTTTAAATTAAATATTAATTAAATAAAAAATGAAAATAACACAATATATTTTAAAAAACATGTGTCCGAAAAAATATGTTAAAAATAATCAATGTTTCTAAGATAATTTTTTATGCTTATGTCATTTCCCTAGTTAAATGACATATAGATAGAAAAAATGGATATTGTCTGTTAATAAAGTGCAAGGTTGAAAGAAACCCGAAATATTAAAATATTACACGGTCAAAAGAGAGCTCAAAAATTCTGAAGTAAGCCGAAATTTGCTTTTATCAGGACAATACTTGTAGAAAAAAATCTACATAAACTAATAAATTAATTTAATTAAATTTTAAGTGAATTTATGAAAATATTAATAATAAAAAGCAACAACATTCCAACATAATGAACACTTGAGGTATTTACTTGAAGAAACTCTAAAACTATATTTTTGTACAAACATTTAAAAGTTAACCGTTACAAACATTTAAAATAATACATATTTAGATATTTAAATATGGTAACTCAAACATCTCATTTATTCTCTGATTGAAAGTGTAAAGACATCTCCCTTTTGTGTCTGTCATTCAGATAAATCTTAAAGTGGAAACGAAAACAATATTGTTGACATGTCCAATCTTTTCTGATGCCTCTAAAAATCCCTAGATAAATCCTTATTACTCTATTTATATTATACAATAAATAAAACCAGTTATTTTAGTTTCCCCTACAGGATGTTTATAAACGGTTTAAACAAACAAGTAATTTGTAAGAAAAAATAAAACTGGTTTCAAAGGATTCTTTCTTGGGTATTCCACTGCACGCAAGTTGGCGCATTTTGCCACAAAACAGGAGTTTTGTGCAACTCGTTGTTGTCAATCCCATTCACTTTAATCTTGAATGCACGATTTATTTTATGTAATTGAACATGAACAGCTTATCATTGATACAAATACACTAAAAATTGATTAACGTGCCCCCAGAAAAAAGTTTTGTTGAATCAACAAAAATTTGGTTGACCCTACAAAACTTTTTGTTTAAATATAGGTCAATAAAAATTTTGTTCGAATCAACAAAAAAAATTTTTTTTTGCAATTCCAAAAAAGAATTTTGTATCGTCAGCAAAAAATGTTTTGTTAATTCAAGTAAAATGGTTCAATTTTACTTGAATTTTGCTAAAACAACCAAAATGTACTCAACAAAACATGTTTTGTAGTTTTAATCAATTCCTTTTTCTGGGTGTGTTGTACTGCTAATTGTAAGCATTCTTTTGTGTTAGGTGAGGAAATATGAATGCATACAAATGGACACAAGAAACATATAAAGGATCTATTAAAAATGCAGAATTTTACAGAAATGAGGAACAAACTGTTAATGTCATTGATTCGCGATGTCCGGAGCATCTACTGCAACATAGGCCTTTCTTCCGGCCTTAATTATGTCGCGCTTGTCGACCTAACCGTTCGGAGTTTTTCGTGGTTTTCATCGAACCTTGCTGTAAATACGGGTTAGGATCCTTTAGAAAGACCCCCATGAAGGGCACTCCCCCTAGGGCCTATATCGCTCGTGTAGATAATCGGCCATCATAAAATCAACCAACCTGTCTTAATTATCCTCCACGTTTGTCTTCATGCTCAGCATTGACGGGTACAAAAAAAAAATAAAAAAGTAGTTACGGGGCATAAGGAAAATAATGATATTACATTTAGTTTATTGTTATATTTTTTTATTTAAAGTAAATAAACTTGTATATTACGAAACTGCAATTTTTAACACCTGTTAATCATCAATCATTCCACATAGGCCATTTTCGAACAAAAAGCACAAACTTTCCGAAATTTCTAACATAAGTCCTTCTTTCAGACACCAATTCATTTATTGAAAAAAAAAACAAGCCCATTTAATACATAAGAATAAACGTTATGTAGTTGATCTGCTCCACTATACATATAAGAGTTAAATCACATTATAATCAATTTTTCCGTGCAAAAGACGATGATATGTTAAAATTTTGACGTATCCATATAAAAAAAGACTATACACGGTATAATGAGCACTTTCCCACAAAAAATATTTATAACTGGATCACCTGTTCAAAAGATATACATGAACATTCCTATAAAAATATGTACGGATAAATTGTAAAACCTCCTATATTGGAAATCGCTTTCAGAGAATTATAAAATCGAGTGCTCGTTCAAAAGTCATACTTGAACATACGTATAAAAATATGTACAAATGAATTATATAATCTCATTTATTGGAAATTGGTTTAAAAAAATTATAACAACGGAGAACCCGTTCAAAAGTTTTACATGGCCATACGTATAAAAAAATGTATAAATGAATTATATAACTTCCTTTATTGGAAATAGGTTTCAAAGAAATATAAAAGTAGTAGCATCCGATCAAAAGTTATACATGAATATATGTATAAAAACTGTACAGATGAATTATATAACTTCCTTTATTGAAATTAGTTTTTAAGAATTATAAAAATCGGTTTCAAAGTATTAGAAAAATTAGAGATCTCGTACAAAAGTTAAACATGAATATACGTATAAAAAATTGTACAAATGAATTATACGTCTTTTATTAGAAATCGGTTTCTAAGAGGAGTAATAGTACACATCAAAATGAATAAAATGTGTATAGAACCAGGCAATCCACTTATTTAGTCAAAATTATAGAATGTCTCATATTAATATGAACCTGTAATTTTGTTCATAATTTTAACAATAATAAAAGTGCAACACACTAACCTTGCTTTTCGTGAAGTGTGGGGATATTTTTGAAAGAGCTATTGATACCCTGCAATTCAATCAATGTGTCCGTAAGCACTCCTAGCTACATTCTGAATTGTGGAGTGTTTCGTCTAGGGTTGGTTGGACGCGAACGATGGCAATTTACAGCAATTCTAGTGTTGTCATTGCATTTCACAGAAAGTAAAGTAAGTCTTATGAAAATATCTTTACAATCGCTACATTGTTGGTAAAATAAACACAGAAAATAAGAGTTCTAATTGGAATCAGACATTGTACTTTTGCAATCTGTAAATATCGACATGTTTATTAGATGAGTACTTTTAATAAACTTTACATAATTCACCAGGAGTATTTTAAGGTACTTATTTAAAAAATGTTTAAAAGTGCTGTTTTATAAAATCTGTCAAGGTATGTTTTCTAGAAAAGGCATTTTTAAATAAACCAAAGCAAACTTTCGACTTATTCCTTAATTCGAAATATACTCAATATAATGATATTTCACTTTTGAATCTTTCCTACAGAGAATTCTAATCAGGAAGCAAAGGCATCGTTGTTGACAAATTCCCAATCTGTTCTAATGTCTCTAAAATTCCCCAGTTCAATCCTAATTACTCAGTTTATGTATTATAATGAATAGAAAGCATTATTTTCTAATACCTCAATGCTTAGAACATGAATCACTTCATCTTCAGATATCTGTCAGCATTTATGTGTACTTCTAATATACTTTGCGTTATTTACAAAAAATATTTTGAAATATATATTTAACATAAGTTTAAAACTGCTTTTATCTAAAGAAAGTCAAATTATTTGTCTCTGGTAAAGGCACATTTAAGCTATTTTTGTATTTATTCATCGTCTTCCATGATCCTCACACTCGACTTAGTCCTTTCTATGTTGTAAAGTAATTAAATGAACCACATAATGATCTTCTTAAATTAAAAAAAATCCTTCACGATTTAACAGGAAAAATATCTTCAACATTTCCCAAAACTAATAGCTATTTCAGTGCCAAGAAGAACAAATAGTTATCTATACTTTAAAAATACTATTTAGCTTAAACGTCAGATTTTTATTATACCACAAGACGCTGACTGTGAATCAACAGATACAAGGTTGGAATTATCGGTCAAGCTTGACCGTTCATTGTACGTTGGTTTGCACGTTTGATTGAAGCTTTTGTCTGAGCAACCCTCGATTTCAAAGGGTAACCAAAGGACTGCAAAAGAGGAGGGTCACTTTATGATTCGACATTTTTCCAGTTCATAGTTCAACATTTTAAAACTACATGGCTCAAAGTACATAAGTTTATGGTTTCAACGGAGCACTAAATATAAAAAAAATTATCACCGTCCTATGGAGGAGAAGTGTTTTTGCAAAGTGTTTTGATTAAATGATAAACCGAACTTTTAAGAGTGTATATTGAAAAAAATATGAGCTGAAAAATATCATAAGCCACGAAATATCTGTTACCATTTTAGCATGATGTGCACAAACGTAAATGGCTTTCTCAATTAAGGGGAAAATATTCACACACGTGAGAATAAATACGTCGAACATTTTTCGTTTTAACAAATGGTCAAATACATATGAATATCTTCTGTATAATCTTATTAGTATTATTGTATTTTTATAAAAAGGTTCCTAATAGCTCAATTAATTGCTAAATCCTTTATCCATTGCATTACTTCTGCCGGCAAATCTTACTGTTCGGCAAGTCAGAGTGTACAAAACGCACTCCGATACGCCTATTTGTTGGTTTTCTCTAATGTGTGAAAACTTATTAAACACACAGTGCACAGACACTGAGTGGCCAAAAAATTAGGAACACCAAACTATGCAGTAATAAAATCGTGTTAAATTTCTCTGGCTTTGACAATAAAAGCATGAACTGTTGGAAAGCAACAGGTTGCTGATATCGTTGATGAGGAATATTAGCATATGAGAACAAAATGGCCGCTCTCTGATCCCTAAGATTGGATGGTAGCGTTTTTAATCTTTTAATAGATCTTATCACCTCGTCCCACAAATACCCGATTGCATTGAGACCGGCTGACTGAGGAAGACATTGAAACTCGGAATCATGTTCCTCAAACTAATCTGGGATCATTCTAATCCGGTGTCAGGGTGCATTATCCTGCTGGAAATAACCATAATCAACAGTAAACAATATGAAAAATACTGGTTGCACGTAGTCAGGAACGATGTGAAGGTGGAATCTAGTATAGAAGAGTATTTTCAACGATACTAAGTGACCAGGGAAATGCTCCCCAGACCGTGATTTCACCACCACCCGCTTAACAGGTGACATGTGGCATACCAGATCCATTGCTTCGCGCTGCTTACGCCACATTCGGACCCTGCCATCACAGTCATGGAGAAGAAATTCTGACTCGTCAGACCAGACAACTTTCTTCTCTTCTTCAAATCTCCAATGCCGGCAATATTTAGCCCACAAAACTTGTTTTACAGCGAATCGAAAAAACTCTTGTCGGCCGCCAGCTATTAAAACCAATTTCTTTTAATATTCTTCTTCTAAAGCGTATTTATATGTTGTGCGTTGATCCTGAGTTTTAGTGCGCTGTAGCTTTCCTCTTGTTGCATGCAATGCGTGTCCTTCACCTGGTAGCTCATTCGTCCATACGCGATTTACGGTCACTATTCACTTTCCGATCGATGTTTATTTGGCTTTGTTGCCATTCGTTGAAATCTTGAGATACTATTGTTAAAAAAGTCCAACAGAGTTAGCGTTTGAAAAATAATGTACCCAGCCTGTCTGGCGCTAAGAATCATCCCGCAATTTTTTTTAAATCTTTCCATGAAGAAGAAAATTGTAATACTCACTTGTGCGTCTGAATAGGAAGACGGTTTTTATCAGTGAATTTGGTTTGTTAAGGTAGGCACAGTTAGAATTTTAATGTGTGCGTGATATTTTGCAGTGTTTATTATAATTTAATAGCAGAGAAATAATGCTAAATTCTAGAACGTTATATTGATAATTTGTATCAGTTCTCTTTTTATGTAAACTCTTTGAAACAAATTTAATGTTACTTCAAAAATTATGAATACATCATAATGCAATACACATAGAAGTTAGAAATGCGACATCTTCTTCATTTAGAAACTAAATTAAGGACATTTCAACTACGAAGAAATTTCAAGCCAAAGTCAAAGACTACCTTTATTTTTTTTAATTCAACATAGGACATAATAATGGCATTTCAGTTTTTGCGCAAATCACTTAGAGAAACTTTAATTAAAACGTTCATTGCGATGGGTAATAGTTACGTTCTAACAGCAGACGTGTAGTTGACAAAACAAGTATACTCGCAGGAAGTGTGCACAGCCAGAATAGTGCTAAGTAGTTATCACGAAGCATTCAGAGAACGTTTTAAAAAACAGCGAAAATATTGCTGACAAATACGTAATCTGTTCTAGCGTTTCTAAAATCCACAATTCAACCTCTATTACTTTGTTTACAGATTATATTGCATACAAAGCATTGGCGGCAATGTATATAATCCCGTGGTGCCCGAGTCCAGCCAAGAATTTGCTATCCCGGCGTACCCAATTTCCATTGTTCTATTTCATTTTTAATTTCATTGTTATTTATTTATTTATTTATTTATGTATTTATTTATTTTTCATCCCGTAACAAAATATAATTTACCATTTATCGGTGAGTATAAATCAAAAACCATTTGTTTTAATACTCTGACTGCTTGATATTTAGCTTTTTAGGCTTTTAATTTATAATCATATGCATAGCATAGTGATATTATAGTAAATAGTAGAGTCTTTATAAGGAAGATTGCAAGTGAATATATTTAATAAAATTAAAACGTTAAACTTCACGTTAAAATATTATTAACTTGATAGAGTTATCGTCTTTCCACACCCGCCAGCCCTCCAAAGAAAGATAAAAAATCCAGCCATGTCATTTAACCAAAATATCTTTGAGCCCACCCAAAACTTTTTAAAAATTAGCCCACTGATACAAAGCATTATTTTGTCTTAAAATTTCTTTGGCATACGGATTAATTTGTCTTTGACAATTAATAATATGTGTTAAGAACATTTAATCTTGTTAACCTTTAATGAAATTATATGATATAATTTCAAATATTTACTTTTCAGAATAAATATTCATAACCGCTAAACATACAGTGAAATATTCCAAAGGCAAATATATTATTTTATTAACATTAAAACAATAAAATATACTACAATTTTCGTTCCCTCACTCAGAGAATCCTAATTAGAACACAAAGGCAACTTATTGACAAATCCTGAATCTGGTTTGACGTCTCTAAAAATCCCCGGGGAAAACCCTATTACTTTGTTTATATGCTGCAATGAATACAAACCGTAATTTTATAACATATGTCTGGAACACGGATTATTTCGTATCTTGATTTTTCAGAGCATTTAAGAATGACAAATCTAAGAGAAAGTCTTTCTAATTAACTTTCCATGTATTGAATAAAACACAGATAACTCAGTATATCTTTAGAATTTATTTAACACAGTAACTATAGAATTTCTATTAAATTCTGTGATTGGATGTGAATTTAAAATTAAAATGAGAATTTCGACATATTATGTTTATTTAAAAATTACATAATAAAAAAAACAGGTCTTATAAAAATGCATTGCATGATATATTAAATATATTTTTTTAATTAATATTTTCTATTTTTGCGATAAGTGGGTTTTTTTATGAGAAATTTATTCAAATTGTCTAAATGTTAATAATTCACGATATTATGATTACATTAAATTTATATATATATAATCAATAAAAACTTTATATATTTTTATATAAATATATAAAATTAATTTTTATAATTTAAAATACATAATTATGCATTAATATTTTACATTTTTTTAAAATGATACCTGATTTACTAAATTTTTCTTTTTAGATATTTTTTTTTCCAAATTTTAAAAGTACCACACATAAAAAAACGCAAAATATTTTTAAAAATAGTTTTTTTTAAATTACCGTATTCTATTTTTAAAAATCCAATTTGGGGTTTTCAACTTATATTAAACTTCACTTTCTTATGCATAATTGAACTCACATCACATTTTCTTTTTTGTATGCATTTCTTCCAAACTTTTTAAATTCTTTACGCTAAAAAGTTTGTTAATTACTTTAATCACCAATGAAATTTTAAAAATAAAAAAAATAATGACAATAATCTTTGTAATTATGTATGATTTATTCATTGATTAGTCTTCCAAATTTTTTCTATGAAGTTTTATTTTCATAATTTATAAGAATACTTATCTTTAGAAATTTGTATAAATTTATTTCAAATCTTTGAAAAATGTGTAAGATTATAATTTTTTTCTATAATTGTAATCATCAATACTTTTAAAGTAGGAAAACTTTAATATTTTTGAATTTTTTAAAAAAAGTCTGCCAGCAAACGATCAAATTACAGTTTTGTGTTTCGGGTTTTTAAAATCTTTATAATATACTAGCTGGTCCCGCGCAGAGTATCTGCACTCTAGTATCTACTCTTTTAAACACTATATGCATATTAAAATACATGAATTTCGGCATTATATGTATAACTATCATACATAAAAACTTCTCCACTTAGGACTGGGTACTTTGAATTAAAATTATATATACACATCATAAGATATGGACACCATTTAGAAATATGAAAACGGGGGTATTTTTTCAGCATCGTGCATATAAAAACCTTTGCATGCACACAATAGTTGCTGCATACTCTTTAAAGTTAAAAAAGTGTATACATATTACATTGAAAATATCTACACCATTCACAATTAGGAAAATATTTTTATCTTTTTTTTTTTTAATTTTCTGCATCGGAAACGTCTTTATGTACATAATTGTAAATTTCAGAACTCGGAGATATTATTATTGATTTCAACTGACAAATTATTTGTCACTGTTAGTATGGCTCGTCCTTTAAGCTTTTGAGTTGTCATCGTTAAAAAATCAATGTTACTGAAAAGTTGCTGCACTGAATCTTGTATATCTGGACAGCAAATTGGGGGCAACTTAATAGTTTCCCCACTTTAACATTCGCCAACCTTTAAAAGCCAACTTGCTAACTCTCTCATTGTTTGAAGGGCACGCATATTTTCTGTCAGTTGCATAATATAAAATCTTCTTTTCTCTATGCAACTTGAAACTGTTAGTGATCTTAAACCTCTAAAAATGGCAGGTAGGGCTGACTTGATGGAAATCTCCCCTCCAATAAGATTATTTTATTCATTTATTATTATTTATTATTATTATTTATTTGTTATTACTCAATCTATATCATAAATAACAAATATGCGCATCCGTAACATTGACGTCATAACGATGCGGAAAACAATGAGGTTAAACTGCATAAGGTACAACAATGGAGTTAATTTTTTAGTTAATAAAAAAATGGCGCGTTTCTTGGTTTGATTTTGCACTTTATTTTCTTTCCTTTTTAGAAAATAGGTAGTTTTTATAAATAAATAAGAAAAATTACCGGCCAATATTTACAAAAATTGTGTTTCCGGATACACAAAAAATTTCTACATATGTGTGGGGACTTTTAAATTGATACCTCATATACTTTTCTTAATAGTCGCAAATTTATGAAAACAAACCTCTCGCTGCCATCGGTAAATGAGAAATAATCGCGATTTCTGTGCCACGTACGATAGCATAATATATATATAGATATGAATATTAGAATACACGGATTTCAGCATTATATGTATAAATATCATACATAAAAACTTCTCCACTTAGGACTGGGTACTTTGAAATAAAAAATATATACACACCATAAGATATGGACACCATTTAGAAATATGAAAACAGAGGCATTTTTTCAGCATCGCGCATATAAAACCCTTTGCATGCACACAATAGTTGCTGGGTACTCTTTAAAATTAAAAAAAGTGTATACATATTATATTGAAAATATCTACACCATTCATAATTAGGAAAATATTTTTATATATTTTTTAATTTTCTGCATCGAAAACGTCTTTATATACACAATTGTAAATTTCAGAGCTCGGAGATATTATTATTAATTTCAATTGACAAATTGTTTGTCACTGTTACTATGGTTCGTCCTTTAAGCTTTTGAGGTGTTACCGTTAAAAAATCAATGTTACTGAAAAGTTGCTGCACTGAATCTTGTATATTTGGATAGCAAATTGGGGGCAACTTAATAGTTTCCCACTTTGACATTCGCCAACCTGTAACAGCCAACTTGCTAACTCTATCTCTGTTTGATGGGCACGCATATTTTCTGTAAGTTGCATAATGTAAAATCTTCTCTTCTTTATGCAACTTGAAACTGTTAGTGATCTTGAACCTCTAAACATGACAGGTAGGACTGACTTGACAGAAATCTCCACCCAATAAGATTATTTGATACTTCTCTATTATCCCAACGACCACTTTTCATAACAAAAAACTATCGTCAAACTGTAAGATTAAACGCCAAAAATGCAGTCCCATCTACTTGATGTGAGAAGCATTATACGTGTTTGTTATGTCATCAAGTGGTTTTTAATTCGATATTTGCGTGTATTTTTCATTATGTTTTACTGATTTATGAGTTATTTCATTAATTAAAATAACAATTGTATCCTTAAATTCTCATATTTTATTTATTTATTTATTTTGATATTCCAATGGCAACGTTCTACGGTTTATTTGGCGTTACAGTTTGGCGATAGTTTTTTGTTATGAAAAGTGGTCGACGGGATAATAGAGAAGTACCGTTTATTTTATTCATTTATTATTATTATTTATTTATTATTACTCAATCTATATTATAAATAACAAATATGTGCATCCGTAGCATTGACGTCATAACGATGCGGACATCAATGAGGTTAAACTGCATAAGGTACAACAATGGAGTTAATGTTTTAATTAATAACAAAATGGCGCTTTTCTTGGTTAGATTTCGCACTTTATTTTCTTTCCCTTTTAGAAAGTAGGTAGTTTTAAAAAGAAATAAAAGAAAAATTACCAGCCAATTGTTACAAAAATTGTACATTCGAATGCAAAAAAAATTTCTACATATTTGTGGTGACTTTTAAATCGATACCTCAAATACCTTTCTTAATTAGTGAATAATTAATGAAAACAAACCTCTCGTTGCCATCGGCAACTGATAAATAATCGCAATTTCTGTGCCATGTACGATAGCGTAATATATATGTAGATTTTACAAACAAATTTTTCATTCATAAGAGAAATTAATTTTTATCTTAGTTTCAATTTTGTATGTATTTTATCTGTTGTAACATTACATAGTTCTGCACCAAAATAATTTAGGTAAATAATATTGAGAAAGTTTAAAGACAATGTTCAGTTTTTGAAAAGTATTCTTGCAAAATTTTGAAAAAATAACCTTGAAGACACAATGTTTCATGAATCACAATGAAGACATTAGTGTCTTCAAGGTTATTTTTTCAAAATTTTGCAAGAATATTTTTTTTATCATTATATTTTTCTTGAAAATGACGCCGAAATGTAGCGTTGAAGCGTATGTTGAATCATTAAAAAGGTTTTTATAAGCTTTTTGTTATTTCTTTTAATCACTTAAGCATTTGTCTACATTTTAATTATAAACGTCTTTATTAAGAAATGACATTATTTCTATAAGTACATACATTTTTGATCACTTATTTTAAAATATCTTTTAATATTTTTTGCATTAAAATCCGATTTATCCTTTTCTTTTGGTTAAAGATAAGAAAGTGAAGCAGTGAAGACAGTGATGTATTGTGGGAAAAAAAAATCTACATATTAATGACTAATCTGTCCCAGGAAAAATCGGATATATTCATTAAATTGAAAATTATGTCTTATTTCAATTTATATATATATAAAAAAATACGCTTAGGACACCGTCTTCATACCAAAAATGTACCAAACATAAAATATTTACTATACAAACACCCAACTGTGACACCAGATTTGTTTTTACGGTACATTTTACCTTAGAATACCAAATGGGTTGGTTGGTTGATTTATGATGGCAGATTATCTACTCTTGGGATATAGGCCCTAGGGAGAAGTGCCCTCCGTGGGGTCTTTCTAAGGGATCCTAACCCATATTTACGACAAGGTTCGAAGAAAACCACGGAAAACTCCGAACGGTTAGGTCGACGAGCGCGACAGGGGTAGAATACCAAATGGAAAGTCATTCAGTTAAATAATGCAGGAATTATTAAGGTTTAAAGATTAAAACGCCTAAAGTTAAATTCCTTTTTAATCATTGCTAAACAGATTGTAATTCGGGTAATTTTTAAAGCATAACTCAAAAACTACTCGGAAGAATAAGCTGTAATCTTGGATATGCATATTTAAAGCTTCTGAAAAAAAAAGCAAGTCAAGGTAACAATTTCTATTATTTTCGAAAAAAGCATGTTTTTAAGTTGATTTTTGAAAATATGTAAATTGTAATCTACGAAGTTTTTAACAGAAATCGATTTTCAGAAGTTTCAAATATGCAAATTTTATTTAAAATATTTAAATATTTAAATATTTAAAATATTAAAATGCAAATGCTGTGAAAATTTATTGACACTGATCTAATTTAGAAAAGCCTAGTAGTATGTAAATGAACGTATCATGATTACTTCTTTCTTTTTCATATGGATATTTTTTAAACATTCCAAATTTTCATACACCCAAATGTTTTATTTATAATCTTCGTCATTTACATTTTTTTTAATGCTGGTAAAATTTATTGACAAAGATCTGATTTTGAAACGCCTTTCAGTAAAAGAGCGAATCGTGATTACTTGTTTTGTTTTCATATTTGTATTTTTTTTAAACATTACAATATTCTATGCATCCAATTCTTTTACTGATAATCTTATTCATCAATATTTTCATCAATATTTCCAAATTTTCATACACCCAAATGTTTTATTTATAATCGTAGTCATTTACATTTTTTTTAAACTGTGAAAAATTATTGATAAAGATCTAATTTTGAAAAGCGTTGTAGTAAATGAACGAATCATGATTACTTGTTTCGTTTTCGTATGGATATATTTTAATTCCAAAATTCTATACACCTAAATATTTTATTGATAATCTTATTCATCAATATTTTCTTTAATGCTGTGAAAATGTATTGACACTGATCTAATTTAGGAAAGCCAAGTAGTAAATGCAGAAAATTATGATTACTTGTTTTGGTTTCGCATGGATATAATTTTAAAAATTCCAAAATTCTATACATCCAAATTTTTTTATTGATAATCTTATTCATAAATATTTCCTTTAATGCTATGAAATTTTTTTTATAAAGATCTAATTTTGAAAAGCGTAGTAGTAAACGAGTAAATAATGATTAATTATTTCGTTTTTTGGTTATAGATATATTTTTTAACATTTTAAAATTCTATAAATCCAAATTTTTTTTGTTGATAATCTTATTTATCAATGTTTTCTTTAATGCTGCGAAAATTTATTGATAAATGTCTCATTTTGGAAAGCCTAGTAGTAAAAGAGCGAATTATGATTATTTATTTCGTTTTGTTATAGATATTTTTTTAACATTCCAAAATTCTATACACCCAATTTTTTTTATTGATAATCTTATTCAGAAATATTTTTTAATGCTGTAAAATTTTATTGATAATAATCTAATTTAAGAAAGCCTGCTAGTCAATGAACGAAATACCATTAAGAGTTAGATTTTCGTTTACATATATATTTTTTTAACTTTACAATTTTCTATACACCTAAACTTGTTAATCACAATTTTATTCATGATTTTTTTTCTCTAATGATGAGAAAGTTTAATGACAGTGATCTACTTAAAGGAAGGCTTTCTTGCAAACGATCGAATCATGACTACGTGACTAGAATTTTTTCACATGATGAAAATGGTAGGACACATTTCACGTTTATAGGTCGAAGATTTAGATTTATTTATATCTAAGAAATACGTGACCTTACACCTTAAAGAGCTTTTTTGGAGGGTTGTGTGACTATTGCACGTCCAGAGAAAAAGAACATGTGTTAAAAAAATGAAGTCATTATGGAAATTGCTAAAAAAACAGCCCTAATACTGTGGACATATCGCGTAGCTGATAAAGATAGCGAGTTCGCTAGAGAATAAATGTAGACATACACATAGTGTGTCTAGGGGTCTTGAAAATAGATAATTCTTCTATGATAAAAAGACGTTATTTCAAAAAAAAAAAAAAAAAAAAAAAAAAAAAAAAAAAAAAAAAAAAAACATTTTTTTTACACCCAGAAAAAGGAATTGATTAAAACAACAAAACCGTTTTGTTGAGTACATTTTGGTTGTTTTAGTCAAATTTTTAGTTCAAATAAAAAAATTGGTTTTGTTGCTTGGACAAAAAAATATTGTTAACACTCGTACAAAATTTTAACAAAATTTCACCAATTTTACTTGAACTAACAAAATTTGTTTCTTTTAATTTTACAATATTTTTGTAATTCCAGCAAAATTTTGTTATTTTTGAAAAATTTAAATTCTTGTGTAGCAGCCATATCTCTCTTACGTAACTTGATTTATTTGACTTATATAGCTATATAATTACATGATTAACATAATTTTGGGGTAATTAAAACTTTTTTTTTCACTGGGACGGACAAAGGTAGTTTTAAAAATCCCTCTGTCCCATTTATTACCGTCTTCTATCTTTGCAAGAAGAAAGAATTGGATTCATGAAAATTTTCGATTTCCGGTTGTCCTGAACGCGATTTCGCTGTTTTTATCTCAAGAACTAATGCACGGAATTTAATAAAACCTTTTATTCAGTTACTTTCTGATATAAATTGTTGCTGATTACTTTTTCCTTTAAATCGCGCAACAGGTGGCGCTGCTATGTTGCATTTTTCGTGATTTCTGCAATAGCTCTATCTCATTTTCAGCAATCAAATACGCCTGTAATCTTTGAATAATAACAAGGAAATTTTTATCCTGCTTTTTACAGGCGTAATTCACTGCTGAAAATGAATAAAAAATTAACTATGTGTTGCCGTATGCTGTGCTTTGTACTGTCGTCTCATGTTTGCCGCAGAAATTTGCGTGCTCCTTATGACATTCCATCTTGTGCTGCGATTGCAGCCGTTCCGACATATATAAGAGTGAGAAATGCCGAACTCAGGTATCGTTCCTGGTAGCGCAGTGGTAAAGCGTCAGGCTGCTGTTCTGAGGACCCGGGATCGACTCCCGGCATGGGCAATTTTCATTCTCTCGGTTTGCGCTTGAAAAAAAGCCCGATAAAATTCACTTGTTATTGTTCAAGGTTTACAAGCGTAATTCACTGTTGAAAGAATTAAAAAATAGTTAAAATTGCATATGTAGATTGGTTCATTTAACAAATGTTTTTGTAGTATAAACAAAACAAGTTCGTAATATAACATATTTTATTGATTAAACAAACAAAATATAGTTTGTTGAAAAAAGAAAATAGATTGTTAAAATAATACATAGCATATATCTATGTAACAAAAATAATTTTGTTAATTCAAGTAAAATTGAACCATTTTACTTGAATTAACAAAACATTTTTTTGCTGACGATACAAATTTTTTTTTTGGAATTGCAAAAAAAATCAACAATATTTTTTTTGTTGATTCAAACGAAATTTCCATTGACCCATATTTAAACAAAAAGTTTCGTTGGGGCAAACAAATTTTTGTTGATTCAACAAAACTTTTTTCTGTGTGTAAGTACAGTTAATTAATTAATTAATTCATTAACTTTTTTGTTTCGGTCATTTCAAAAATCACATAAGTAACGTTTTTTCCAAATATACATTTTTTGTCGCAAATGCTTTCTTATAAGTAGAGCCATGATCTGGGTAATAACTACATAAGTCTCTGTATTCCAGCTTCTTCAAACAATACCTTCTAATTTTCGTTCACTACTTAAACAGCATAAAGTCAGCGATTTAAGTGGTTTTTGCATGCAATACCAGATTACACGCGGATACCATATTACCATTTGGATGCAATACCATATTAAAACATTAAAATGTTCCTGTGTAAGATTTATCTTCATTAATTTCGATTAAAAATATGTTTAATATGACTGTTTTGTTCAAATTAAATACCAGCGAATCTTCTTTCAACATAAGTCAGGAACAGATATTTTGTTGTTCTTCTTTTTATTATTCATAAATTATAAAAATTATTGAATATTTACAAACTTTGAAGTTCAAACTCTATAATCAGCCCAAAAAATCCATAAAAATTAGTTTACTTGTGAATAATACAGTTTTTTTGACTTTCGGAGAAGTTCTGATTTATGTGACTTATGTGGTTTTTGAAATGACAGATTCGAAAATGGAGGAAAAATAGTTATTTCCCATATAATCAGGATTTTGAAAAAAGACTTAAGTAACATGCCAGATATTTAAGTTTAATGTAAAAGATGTCAAACTTAAGAACACATTTTTAAATAATATTTTTTTTTTTAGTTTAAGTTTACCAGATTTAACGATAAATCGCATCAGCTTACAATTATTTTAATCTAATTTTAAAATTCATTTCATTAGACTAAGCTTAAATAAGATTTACAAATTTTAAAAAACTAATTTAAATGTTCACTTAAATGTCTGTTAAATAAATTAATACAATTCTAAATAAAGATATTTATCGAAAAGATCATTGATATGAAAAAAAGTGACTAAATCAATCAGCATTTTTAAAAAGAACGAAAAATTCTTAATTGATTAACTGTTTCATTTTTAAAACAATGAAATCGATAATAGTCTTTAATGTATCCGAATTATTTTGTGCATCTCTGTAAACGAAATATAACTCCTGAGAACACACGTTTTGGTCCACCTCAGTGATGCATATCCATTTCATTATGAAGTATTCTGATTCCAGTAAAATGCATAGGTAACGATTTTTCCCCATAGACCATAATGTAGCAAAAATATTTTGTATGTCTCTGTAAACGAACTATAAATGCCTTACACTTCCTTTTCAATACCTAACACTATATTGTAAAAATATCAATAACATATAAAAAATTACCTGGCAATACGAGCGTATTTACGAAAGTTAATGCACGGATAGAAAATCAGACGGACAGAAGGACAGACAGACAAATCGAAATCATAAGTACTTCTCAACTATGTTAAAAAGTGATAAAAATGTAAAAAATAAAATTTTGAAAATTTTCGTAAGAGTAAAGAATTTTCAAAACATTTAATAACAGATTTAACACTTGTTTAGAGTTAAATATTGACAAGTCCATTATAATATCTCAAAACAATGGTTATTGTTTCAATAATAATAATAATAATAATAAAAGATGAAATCCATAAAAAATATTCATATTTAGATTAAAAAACGTCTATTTTTCATCATATTAAATAAACATTTACAAAAAATATGCTTTTTGTTATGATACCTAAACAAATCATCTTTTTGTGCAATTCAGGCGAATTATTTTATTCTATAATTCATTGAGTTTCGGTAAAGTTCGCTTGCAATCCATCAAATTTTGACAGTAAAAATTCTCAATATTCAGGCAGTGTCTTTGTATTAGCAAGATAAATAATGCTTTTGGGATAAGCCGAAATTAAACTTCTAGTATATTGTCGTATAGATGCATCAGTAAAGTGAATGTTAAGATTTAATAAATAAAAAGGAATCCATCGAAGGGTATGCAACGATAATATGTCTTAACATAATATTTCAAGAATTTGGTTGGATTTGTTGAAGATATAAGTAGCATTTTTTCAGTTGATAAAAGAACAGGGCGGCTTTTACCACTTCAAGATTTTTAACTTTCAAGTTTGTTTTTTCAATCATTTGGATTTTTTGTGTAGGATTATTCTTTTCATTTTGAATTTAGAAACAGTTAAGACTAATATATGGCATTAACTGTCGGTCAAATCATTCAAATGTGTCGGGACTGGTTGTACTGATAGGTAAAAAATTGTGTCATAAGGTCTTAGCACACTGAAAAACAAAACAAAAAACGTTGACGTTACGGTATAATAATAAAATCAACAGTTTTTTTTCAGTGCAGCAGTGAAGTCTGAAACATCGTATGATATCCTAAATATGTTCCTGGATCTAGGCTGGAACTGTTGACTTGTGTTTTTAGTGTAATTTTATGTATTTTAACGTAATACATAATTTAGAAGTATAAATGTGCATTACCACATTTTTATTTATTAATTTTGTATATAGTGTAAGCGTCCAAGTATTTTTAATATGAAAATGCTAAGTTCTGGAAAATATATTTTCTAATACCTAAATGAAGAAAATAATGAACAATGTTTTCAAAAGCAGTTATAATTGATATATTTAAAGAATAATTAAAATGAATTGAAGCAGTTACGTTTTATTTAACAATTGAACATACATGATTTTTTAAATGTTAGACTGCTGTTCATTGTAATTGCCTGTTTTATGTATAAGTGCTATGCATCATTGAAGATTTTACTAATTTCATTTTTTTAATGTATCTTTGTGTGTTTTTAATTTATATTTAATTTTGAAACCACGTGTTGTACAGTCGATGAAAAAAAAAACAATTATCCACTACCTACTAATTATGCAACAAATCACCGTATAAAAATGCGACTGGTACAAACGATAATTAATAACGTTACCAATTAATTTTACATTTAAATGTTGCTTAAGGGATTTTATAGACATAAAAAATGTAAAAGGGTTTAAACTTTAAATACTAATACCTAATTTTGACACTATATATTATTTTTTCATTTTAAAATCGTAATCGCTGCGGCTCGGAAAAAAGAAAAAATCCCTTACTTTTTGACGGATTTTTTGTGGTACTTACTGATTGTACCTTTTATTTAAAAAATGAATATTTACTAAATAAAAAGTATTCTGCAGGTCCTATTCTATTTCCTGTTTTGGGGGCAATTTTAAATATCCATTCATGTACACCAGATAGAATACCAAATATTCCAAAGATCCAAGGATATAATATACCTTTTTTTCTTCTAAAGATATCTTTCATTAAAAAAAATTAATAATAATACTTACTTATTCAATAAAACTATATTCTGAAGGTCATAATTTCTGATTTTTTTTGCAGTTAAATGCCATCCATATGCTATGGATGGAAATACAAACACACACACACACACACACACACACACATATATATATATATATATATATATATATATATATATGTAGCATTTTGACGAGGTTGAGATATTACGATGAATAATATTCGATGAAAAGATGGCAGTTCTTCAACGATATAGCAAGTTGCAGTCGATATTAGCGAGTATGGCGAAGTAGAAGGCAATGAAATGAGTCCACAAAAGTTTTCCAATAAATCCAGCCAATCTCCAGACAAATAATTTTATTAGAAGACGAACAACACAGAAACAATTCCCAAAGGTCTAAAACTTATAGCCCTCGGGTAGGGTGGAGCGAAAAAAAAAATTATTTTTTAATCAAAAACGGGTAGGTGCCAAAAGTTGTCCCTATACTAGTACATCAACTGCGTGGAATTTTACAGCCTAAAAAAAAATGGCTTGAGTCTGCGCTTTTGGTCCAAATGTCGAAAGTTTGGTTAAAATTTGACATTTTTTCAAAAAAAATAAAAAAATTCTATTGTTATGGTTATTATTTAAATGTGTTATTTAAACCTTTATTATTAATGACTTAATATATTAAAACGATAAAACGATACATTTATTCTGTTCAACTGGAGCAAAACTGACAACTTTTGGTAAAAAAAGGCGTTGCCACTCTGCTGTGTCATATACCTAATTGTTTTTCAGAATGCAGCTCTTATCTAGTTGCTTTCAAAACTACCCAGGAGGTACCACTTGAAGGTGGCTGCATTTCATGTTACAAAAGTGCATAGCTGGACCACCTTACCATCTGAGCACGTTTTATTTATAGATTGAATTGTGATTTTTTATCAAAGACTGGCGTACGTTTTCTATGTATCAACCTAGTCCATCTCTTTTGTGTATCCACAAACGTTGGATGATGCTGCTGCGACACTCCTTCACGTATATTTCTACTGCTTGTGTATGATAAGGCAAGCAGAGTAATGCAGTGGAATTAGTGGAATCTATTCAGCCATCTATTATTTTCACCAAAATTGCATCCAGTTAATGCATAGTGATTGGGAGTTCTGTTACTACAACATTCTACAACATTTAGGTACTCTTTGAGTATGCTATCATTTACTATACCTTTTGCATTTTTTATATGCTGAGAAGCTTGCTGTTTAATAAGATGGCGATCGTCAGAGAGCGTTTCAATAAGAATTTGGTCTTGATGTGCAAAGCAACCATTGTCCTAAATAAATCTTTTTAGTATTTGTTTTATGCCGTTTTCTGTTATGTTTAGTAGCCGAGTAATTTCCCATAAGTCTTTAGAGCTATTTTTTAGATGAGGATTACATTTGGTGTAAACTATCCTGCTTCATAAACTTGGATTACATACTTTGTGAGTGAGCCTACAGACTCTGATTGTCAATCAGTGCTTATATAAAGGCGAAAATTTTTATTCGTCTTTGTGAGCCATCTTGCGTAGGACAAGTTTCTTGGGTTACTATTCGCTAGTTATTCTAAACAATATCTTGATGAAATAACTTAGCAAATGACTAGCAGGTATTTCTGGTCTGTGCTGAATACCCCTTTCCCGATTTCAGGAAATAATGTTTCAAAATTACTCTCTATGACTTCAAAAATTTAAATAAGAAGGGAATGGCACGTGGGCAAAGATTTTTCCATTGGTCCGGTGAATTCCTGTGGGTTAGAATGTAATTTTTGACAACGATCTAGTCTAATAAATGATACAGAGGAAATTCACTGGACTTGGAGGTGGCATATGATTCATTGTAATGGTTTATTCTAAACATGTCCCACGCAGAATGGATGGCAACTACGAACAGAATTCTCCACCTTTAAATGAGCTCACTGCCCATCAGAGTCTCTACGTTCACTCAAAAAGTACTTGGTAACCCAAGTTTTGCCCCAGAATTGTTTACCATCAAATGTAATCCACATCTAAAGAAGGGATCTTAAAACTCATGGGAAATTACTCGGCTACTAAACAACATACAAAACGGAATAAAACAAATACTAAACTAGTCGGATGTGCCAATCCCAAAACTTTCTTCTATCTCAGTCATGTTAATACTTCAAAATTCGTTATCATATCCCCAATAAAATCAATATTTTTCGTTATTCCGTTGTACGTCAGCTTCTTTCGAATCGTCGGGTTACCGGGATGCGATCAACTGATGTATAATACTAAACTACGAAAAGTCCTTCAGGTCTGAACCGACAGGAACAGATAGCCTCCCTATTTCTTGGTTTTTCGATTTTAGCTAATTTTACTGGAAAACACGAAGGTAAAATGCGTGGAACCTAATTAAAGAAGATTCAATCCCAGTTCTCGTCAACATTGAATTTGAATGAGAATATCGCCAAATTAGTCCTCTACAGCCAAGTTGGCTTCATTTATGACAACCTATTTTGGTCGCCAAATTCGGCGATATTTCGCCAACTGTCGTCAAGTTTGGCGTTGGCGAATATAAATATATAGTGATAAGCATATAATAGGATTAATTGTTACAACAATGAAAGAAAATTTGCCAAAACCATGTTAACTATAACTCATAAGTTAAACCCGTTTATGGATGAATTTTGCTGTCTTGTTTGAAAATGTCAGCCACCCTAAAATTTCAAACCGCTATATCTCAGGCATTTTTTAAGATAGAGGCAAAACAAAAATTGTTCCGGATTCTCTGAACATTTAACGAAAAAAAATTGTAGGATTTCTAATTTTTTTGCACATCTTTTTGAATTTGAAATTGAATTTGGCTATTTTGACCTTTTGAATTTGGCTATCACAGCACCCCCTTTCGTCTAAATATCCCCAAATTCTGATAGAACCTGCTTGCCATAGCCAAAAACATAGAAAAAAAATGTGGTTCAATTTGAAGCATAACTTCATACACTTTTCGATGATACAATAGTGAAAATGGAACAAAAATATCGATCGCAGCGCGCCCTTTCGTCGAAATATCCCCAAATTCTGATATAACCTGCTTGCCATAGCCAAAAACATAGAAAAAAAATCTGGTTCAATTTGAAGTATAACTTCATACACTTTTAGATGGTACAATAGTGAAAATGGAACAAAAATATCGATCGCAGCGCCCCCTTTTGTCGAAATATCCCCAAATTCTGATAGAACCTGCTTGCCATAGCCGAAAGCATAGAAAAAAAATCTGGTTCAAATTGAAGCATAATTTCATATACTTTTAGATTGTACAATAGTGAATGGAACAAAAATATCGATCGCAGCGCCCCCTTTCGTCAAAATATCCCCACATTCTGATAGAATCTGCTTGCCATTGCCAAAAACAAAGAAAAAAAATTAGGTTCAATTTGAAGCATAACTTCATACACTTTTCGATGGTACAAAAAAGACCCACACAGACAGACAGACGGACAGACGGACAGACAGACATTTTGTAAAAACATGTTTTTCGGAATCTCTGACCCCTAAAACGTGTAAATCCGTCGAAAACCGGGAGTCGAAAAAAATTTCGATTACAATACTTTCTTCTATTATAGATAGAAGAAAGTAAAAAAAAGTTATTTAGAATAATGGTTGCTTTGCATACGCAGAGGCAATTCTGATTTCAATGCTCTCTGACGATCGCCATCACATTAAACAGCTAGCTGCTCCGCACATAATAGTTGAAAGATGTGAGTAAATGATGGAATACGCAAATCTGAAATATCGACAGTCAACATTGAAGCAAATAATTATATAAATCTAATTGATTGGAAAATTGTTGTGGTAAAAGAACCCCTCAACAATATGCATTTATCGGGTGCGATCTTGTTCAAGATAATAGACCGCTGAATAGATTACATGAATATCATCCCCACTGCATTACATTGTTTGCCTTCTCTTTCACAAGCAGTAAAAAAATACGTGAAGGAGATCACATCAGCAGCATCCAAAGTCTGTGGATACAAAGAAAAAAGTGGACTAGGTTGATACATAGAAAACTTATGCCAGTCTTTGATAAAAAAAAAAATCACAATTCAATGTATACATAAATCATTGTGTTCAGATGGTAGCGTGGTCGAGCTAGATGTCCGGGGTAGTTTTGAAAGCAACTAGGTAAGAGCTGTATTCTAAACAACAGCTCGTTGAATGACACAACAAAGTGGCAACGACCTTTTTTACCGAAAGTTGTCTGTTTTGCTCCAGTTATACAGAATAAAGATATCGTTTGTATGATGTTAATCATACAATAAATATATTAAGTAATTAATAATAAAGGTTTAAACAACACTTTAAAATAATAACCATCTCTATTGGAATTTTTTAATTCTTTTGAAAAAATGTTAAATTTTACCCAAAATTTCGACTTTTGGACCAAAAGCGCAGACTCAAACCATTTTTTTTCCGCGATAAAATTGCAGGTAGTTGATGTACTAGTATAAATGCAACTTTTGGCACCTACCCGTTGTTGATTAAAAAAATTTTTTTTTTTCGCTCCACCCTACCCTCGGGCTAACGTTGTTTCACTCCATTGAATTAAGATGTTACTGGGCCAGTTGAATATTCTACGGACATAAAAACACCAGACACATATTTGTTTAGACTTCCGAAAACGTCAAAAATCTAGTGCTCCGACCGATGCGACCTGGTTTTGTTCCTTCAGCGGAGACATACAGTAATTTACGTCACGAGCGTACAAACCAATGAGTGAGAGGCTAGCTCCAGCCCAGCAAATGAGGTGCGAAGGAGGAGCTAAGACGGTAAAGAATTCCGAACCTGGTAGCGGATTAATTTTGGAGTGAAACTACCTCAGCGCGCGAAAAATTTAGCATAATAATAATAATAAAAAGAAAATGGCTTTTAGAAAACATTCGAAATGAGAACGCGTCTCAGAATTTTATAGATTGGGGAACTGATAAAAGCTACGAATGATCTTAAATTTTAGATTAAGATTTGGAATAAAATAATTATTAATATACGGATATTTACTTTTAAAAGGACTCTAAATAGGAATAGATATTATTAAGAATTAAGGAAATACTGACTATGACAGAAGTTAGATTAATTTTAAAATATTAATGCGAATAAAATGGAAGGATACGAAGGAAATAAATTTTTATATAACACACACACACACATATATATATATATATATATATATATATAACCCGCGGATAGACATAACCTTTCTTTGGGCTAAGGCAATGCCGGATTGTTTTGCTAGTATATATATATATAGAACTTGTTCGTTGTCTTTTGAATTCACAGGTATTATATATATATATATATTTAAAATGAAATCACATATGTGAAAACGAAAGGGACAGATACTATAAAAACCAAAGGAAGAGACATTACAAAAATTAAACACAACAAAATTAAAATGCAAATACGAAAAACTATGAATATCTTATGGATTCGTCAGAAGAGCTTCATAAATATAATTCATAGTAAAGGTATGTTTTTTCGTCAAATATTGTCAGCATTAAGCCCAAAATTGACAATATTAAGCTCCTTATAAAATATAAAAAATATGAATACATATATAACATTCATTTTTATATTAAACAGAATATGCTTTTCTTAAATTCTATACATGTTTATAGTAAAAAATATTGCAGGGTATGATATCGAAACATATCATTTTCCTAACTCATTTAAGCGATTTATTGTATTCTATAATTCATAGAGTTATGGCAAAGTTGGTTCCCAATCCATCAAATTTAGACAGAAAAGGTTATCAATATTCAGGTGGTGTCTTTGTATTACGGAGAGAAATAATGCATTTGGGATTAGCCCAACTTAAGTTTCTGGTATATTGTCACACAGATACATCAATAAAATAAAGGTCAAGTTTTGGAAAGATATATTTTCTAAAACATATTTTTTGTATAGATAAAATATCCGCACGAAAACAGTATGGAATCCATTGCGATTACATGTAAATCGGAATACATAGAAGATGGAAAACGTTCGAGCAATACGAATAACGCATTAAATGACAATTAATTGTATACATGCAGGCACATCTCGGCATATATAAACACAACAACATAAAAAAATGAATGCCGGCTTTTCGACGTATAACTCGAACTTTTGAAACGAGAAGCGCAAGTTATGTGCCGGATATAATATTGAAAGAGAATTCAGAAAAATGCAATTATGAGAATCGTTGAGATAACTTTATTAATGAACTAGCAAGCAACGCCCGCTACGCTGGTCAATTTCTTGTAACGAACTTTTAATCCAACAAAATATTGACATTTCATAATTCACTTTTATATTTTACCAGAATAATAAGGCTACTATAATTTGTGACTCGTGCTATAGCCAATATACACGCCAGGACACGTCGCCCTTATCATTATCTTTTTACGCATGAAGTTTTTGCTATGGTACTCCATTGTGAAATTTAGTAATTTTTCAAATACAATATTTGAAAAATGGCATAATCATTAGATTTGAAATTTATATCAAGAAAAATACAATTTTTTACCTTTCAAACGCAGTTTACCTAACAATTTTCTGACAAATACTTTTCGAGCTACTATTTTTTTTTCAGTAACTTCAAATGTTTCATTTTCCGAGATTAATCTGTGGCAACAATTAGCGAAAATCCAGTCGTCAGAAACGCATAGTTTTTTATTAAAGAGACTGTTGGAGCAGGGATTGTCACCACCAATTTGCCACCATCACTTTTGAAATCGGTTCGGTAGTTCTAGAGATTCCATAGAAATTGTAATTTAGAATGTTTTTAAAACGCTTTTCGCTCATTTCACCCTTTTAAATTTCGATTTTTTTTATTTTGTTTTTAGAGATCATTTACATCTTATAAGTAACTACAATGCCAAATTTCAAATTTCTAGCTCATTCAGTATTAAAAAAATCGCAATTTTAGAAAGTTTTTCGCTCCTGCACCCCCTGGAGATAGTGACACCGACATAAAATATAGCCTATGTAGAGCAGGGGTTGTCGCCATCAATTTGCCACCATCACTTTTCAAATCGGTTCGGTAGTTCCAGAGATTCCATAGAAATTGTAATTTCGAATGTTTTTTGAACGCTTTTCACTCATTTCACCCTTTGAAATTTCGAATGTTTTTTTAATTTTATTCTTAGAGAGCATTTACATCTTATAAGTAACTACAATGCCAAATTTCAAATTTCTAGCTCCTTCAGTATAAACAAAATCGCAATTTTAGAACGTTTTTCGCTCCTGCACCCCCCTGGGGTAGTGGCACCGACATAAAATATAGCCTATGTTGGAGCAGGGGTTGTCACCATCAATTTGCCACCATCACTTTTGAAATCGGTTCGGTAGTTTCAGAGATTACCCCCTACAAACAAACAAACAAACAAACAAACAAACTTTACTCCTTTATAATATTAGTATAGATGAGCATAGAAGATACGAATAGTTGAATAAACCAAAAGACGATTATAAACGATCCGAAATGATTCAAGTAAAAATATAAATTAACTGTACCGTATAGCCACGAATCGCATTTGTTATTGTTTAGGTGCGTTCGTAATTATATAAATACGTAGCATCTATAGTCGTCGTCTGGTCTGCCCCTGTGTCCTCATATAACAGCTCCAAAAACTACGTAACCGAATGGTTTGAAATATAATACATATAATCGTAGCAGAATTTTAACGAGTCATTTCAAATTTGATGAAAATCGAATCAAAACTTAAAAAGATATAAATAAAAGTTTTCTTCATTCTATTAAATCCTATCATACGTAATTAATTATATGATATCGTATGACAGTTAATGATTCTAGATTACTATGGTGATTACGACATATTTAATATGGAGTCATATTCTTTCCGTATTACTGAATTTAAAAACCGAATTTGTATACTAAAATTGTTTAATTATAGCAATCCTATAATCTATCGACAGTTTTCTGGATAAATGTTTCCGAAGAAATAGAAATTAAATGGAAAAATAGTCTAAATATGGATTTCAAGTTCTGAAATTTTCAAAGCGAAGCTTAAGTTTTCCATTGGAGTTTTCAGTCATTGTCAACAAAAGATAAAATGTTACCAACTTAAAATGTACTTATTTTATGACGGAAATGAATCATATCATAATAACAGGCGATATAATTCATTTTTTCAGTGAAATAATAACGATGTTTTTTTTTTTTTTTTTACATTGTCTTGTATTGTTGGATATTTGTGCATGGTATAATTTTAATGTAACAGAATTGTAATTAATTGTTTGTAAAAGTGTATTGAAGCTCTATATCATAAAATAAAATTAATATCTATAATATAAAAATCTGCACATAAAATAAATTTTGTATTCATACATTTTTTCATAAGTACGCAACAGTTATTGCACCAAGATCTGAATATTTATAAAAACTAGTTAAAGTACGAACACACCTCATTTGTCACGTTTGGTGTACAATTAACTAACAATTAATCTAACTTGTTTCCCTTATATTCGTGCAAATTATTATAATTTTTAATGTTTTTTTTTAAAATTTTAAATTTTAATTTTTTTTGTATGCTATATATATATAATTAAGGTTTTCCAAAGGAATATTTGTGGATAATACCGTGAATATACCTAAATATAGAAAATGACACCCTCAACTCATAGGTACGTGTTATGCGTAGGAGCGTATTATACGCCGAGATATACAGAAAATATTTTTACGAATACAGGAGAAAAAAATCTTTTCATATGTATAAACTTTAACGAGCACATATCTATTAATTTTAGAACAACCAAATCATATGGCCAAATTGCAAAAGAAACTCAAATAAACGCATATTATCAATGTGTCCATAAAACTTAAAAAAAATATGTTAATAAATTAAAAGCGGTGTAAAATTAGTACATATTATAAAAATTAAAAAAACATTAACAGGAAAATGCGTAAATAAGTGCCAAATAATTATCAAATTATAAAACTAGTATTTTGCTCAGGAACCTGATTCAGATGAGAGTTCTATGTAAGTTGCCCTATAGAAGATAGATACATATAACTCACATTAATGCATTGCTTCTCTGCCCTTTATTGGTTGTTTTCATTTTTCTTCTTAGTCTGTCTAGCGCCGGCGATTTTCGTGCTACAGGTACCATTCCAACGCTTTTGATGGTTTTTCACTATGAAGATCACATTCCAATAAAAACAAAATTGGTGTTGCCATTTGAAATTTTCGAAAATTTGTCACTGTAACCGTAACTGTTAGAATTTATCTGTTGTTTTTCACATGATTCTTGAGCGCACACCTCAAAATACTTTAAACCACAATTTCATTCAGTTTCTGTGAACGATATGACAGTTAGGGGTTCATATATCGGGATAGTTTTTTTATAATCACCCTGTATATATAGTACTATTATTTAGTATATATATAGTACTATTATTTAGTATATATATAGTACAATTATTTAGTATATATATAGTACTATTATTTATTATATATATAGTATTACAGTACATGAAAAAAATATTAAAAAAAATTTTAGGGCTTCCGCATTTATTCAGTTTTGTTTTTCACACTCTTTTAATTAACTCAATTTTACTTTTGCAAGTAAAGATGGTATTGTGTAATCGGATTCCTCGCACTCACTTCCTGATATGCTAAAATTATAAAAAATATATTCACAGGTGTGTTTTCAATAAGTATACAACATTTTAATATTTTTAGAACTTGGATATAAATTAATAATTTAATTTTAAGGCAATTTTCTTTTAGTTCGCTGCAGGTGAGAAATCGCCAAATGGTCTTTATGGTTAGAATTATATACCAGTTCAAACTTAACGAAATATGGTTTATGCGAAATTCACAACAATGGATTTAATTACTTGCCAAAATCAGCCATCTGGATATCAGTATAGAAACTGAGAAATCAATACAGATATCCTAAAAAAATAGTTTTTAATTTTTTTCCCAGTTGCTATATCTTAAAAAAGAAAGAGGCTAAAAATTATAATTTTCTTTCTTATAAATTCACAAGCTTGTGCTTTCTAGCATGCGTATAAAAGACGGTGAATTTTCCGTAATATATTTCGGTACCTACGCCAAATCAACGTATTGTAATGGAATGTTTTCGGAAAAATCACAAATTGCAGTCATGAAATTATGCCTAATTTTCAAAATAAACATTGAGTGTTTTTTTTAATTTATTTATTTATTTATTTATTATTTAGATAAAGTACATTTTCTTATTTAAAGGACAAAGAAAAGAAATATTTTTTTTTTTGTTATTTATTTATTTTTTTCTTTTTAATCTTGTTGAAAATTACTGAACAGTCTTTATTTAACCATTATCACACATTATCACACAGAATAAAGCTGAAATATTCAAGAATCTACTATGTGGGAAAATAATATATCTTACATTTTTTATTCTTCATAATGTCAGCGATTCGTTATGGAACAAAATTGATGTCAGACACAAAAGACCCAAAAAATTCGTTTGGATTAAAAGTAAGTCTGCAATTAATTCCATTTCTCCGATGAAAAAAAAATCTGACAAAAATAATTAAATAGTATTTTTAAAACACAAACAGTGTAATATCAATCTATATTATTAAGCAAAAACATATCTTTGGGTAACGCTGACGTAATATTATCTAATTATTATTGACGGTGGCAACACATGACAGATAAATTTCGCTTTTTCTGCAATTGTTTTAACTTCTAAACATCGCACAATTTCAATTTTTACTCATTCGAATAGGAAAAATATGTTCTTTCAAATGCAATTTGTTTGAAATCCGTATATCAATTTACTTGGTCCACTACGAGCGGGAACCGTGACTACCTCTGTAGGTTTTCACACCCCTCGAGTTGTGGTAGAGCAAGTGCGGGTTGGAACATCCCGACTTAAGGCCTAGGCCTGGTTCCCTTTTGGGTTTCCAGCTCCAAAGCTGTTGGGGGACGCCGGCCCGTCTCCAAGTGTCTCGCGGTGACTCCCGTGGTTTCACCGCGTATCGCAACGGCCTACGTCGTCGACTCGTGGGTTCAAGGTTAGAGGGTCCGTTGGTGACGGTTCTCTGACCGGCCGAAGCGCCGCAGGGAGATAAACCTGCTGGTGCGATATAAGTCCCTCAGGACTTGGGTTCGGTGGTCGTCTGACACGCAGGGCGCTCCCTTAGGGGCCCTTAGGGGCCTGAGGCGCAGCTTACTTTTATATCAATTTACTGATTTTTTTATGATTTTTTAAATAATTTTCGAGCATGCAGCAAGATTGGATAATATTAATTCGTTTGCTTTAAGAATAACATAAATAGTTCAGCATTTGCTTCCTATTAATATGACATAAAGAAATTAAAAATGGATGAATAAATAATTAAAATAGTTAAATAATGCATATAAAATACACATTTAACAAATTTGACTTATAAAAGACTGTTTTACTACTTACCCTTCATACGTAGTATAGGTTATGTCTTGTAATCGTTTTGAAAACCGAAAAAAATATATTTGACGGATTCACACGTTTCAGACACTGGAGATTCCGAAAAACATATTTTTAGAAAAGAAAAAAAAATTGCCGTCCGTCTGTCTGTGTGTCTGTAAACGCTATATCTTCCGAAAAAAAAATGAGATACAGACTTTAAATTTGGTATTTACTTAGTATGTAATAATGGGAAGAAGCTTATTGAATTTCAGTAACCTCGATTATACGGAACTATTTTTTTCGGACTTTCGAAATATTCGTTCTAATAAAAGGTACATATAAATTTTCGAAATTGATCGTTTTAAGGAGTGAATATAAAAGACAATGAAAAAACATAAATTTTGCATAAAGAATGAAGTCGATCGGGTAATGAGCTGCCGAGATATTTGTAATCCTATTTTCCACAGTCTTTGATTTTTCATGACCCTGTATTTCATTCAAATTTCAATTCAAAGATATATTTTAATTGGAAATGAGACGATTAATCTGACGCAGTAAACCGTTAGTTAATATGATTATCAATTTTGGAGTTATAGGGCCTTTAAAGTTTATGACGTCATCAAGCCACGATTTTATTCGAATTGCAATGTATTTTATAAATAGTTTACACATGCTTTATTTTTCATATATTTTTTTTTTCATATTTTATACTGTGGCCCCCAACGACTAGTTTAAACTGTTTTTACTTTTATTTATTATTTAGATAAATTACATGAGCTTATTTAAGGGACAAATAGAAGAAGTTTAATTTTTTTTAGTAATTGTTTCTTTTTTCTTTTTAATCTTGCTCAAAATTATTCAATTATTTTTATTTATCACGCACAAGAAAGCTTAAATATTCGAAAATCTATTATACTTATATGGAAAAATAAAATCTGTCACATTTTTTTATTCTTTTGGAATGATTATGTCAGCGATTCGTGATGGAACAAAGCTGATGTCAGACACAAAAGACCTTAAAAATCTCTTTGGATTAAAAGCTTTATATCAGACGGGAGGTCAAGATTTTGGAATCAACTCTTTAGAAATGCGGTCAAATGCGAAAATAAATTGCAAGGTCCGGTAGAAAAGATTTCAAGAAAAATATCTTCCGCTATTCAAAATTTAAATGCAGTCAAAAAGGGTGAATAATAATGCACTAGAGATGACCGGTATGATAAATTGTTTGGCTGCTTCGGCATTCCGTGTCATTTATAACGTTAAAGTTTGATAAATTTTTATTTTAACAGCTTTTGAGAAATATATCATTAAATAAACGGCCGTAAAGTCTCAATAAATTTGATCAGTCAATGTGGATGAGTTTTTCAAAAAAAAAACAAATGGCATTAAATCATTGATATTTTATAGTTATACTAGCTGAGCAGAAATGCGAAGCATTTCATTTACATTGTATGAAATATTCCTGTTCTATTTAAAGAAAATCAGATATTATAGTAAATTTGGAAAAAAAATACATTATTTAGTTTATCTTATTATTGTAATAAGGAAATCATATTTTCCATTTATGGAAAATTTCAATAACAAAAAATGTTACGTAATTTGTGTATAAGTATAGCCAAACGATTCTCGATAAACCGTACGATTTCAATGGTGCAATTTTCAAAGATGACATCAATGTATTTGGACAATTAGAGATTTTGCCTCTAATTTTGGATTTGATATCATAAAAATGACGCCAATTTTAAGCAAAAGTAAAAAAAAAAAAAAAAAAAAATTAATAATTAAAATTTTTGTTTTCTTTATAAAATAATAACTTTTTCACGAACGAAAGCGTTCCATTTTTAGGCCTGTTTGAGCAGTCTTATTATCTGTCTTGTTTTAATATATGTTTGCATGTAAAATGTACTTTGTGAGTCCTGGCCATTGCCCGGGCTATACGCAACAAAAGTCATCTGGCCCATCAAGCGTCCATCTAGACGAGCAAAGACTGGCTAGTAAAGATATAATAATGCTCATTTCCTCACTAGGGAACATATTAACTTCTGGCTTTCGTCAAGTGTGGTATCGTTGGAAAGGTCTCGCTGTGAGGATCACGAACTGGGGAACTACCCGCAAAAGAAGATTTCATCAAAAGCTGCGATTTCGTTTTAATCGAGCTAGGATAATCTATAATTAAAGCTAGGGTTTCGGCAGATAGCTAAACCTTAGTTAATATACATGACAATAACTGTCCAAAGATACTGTCCTTGTTTTTATTTATGTATGACGTCACAGAAGAAATTGTCCGATATGTCCTAAACAATTAGATTCAGGCTGGTACTCCTTATCAATTTCTTCATCTTCATTGCTAGATTTTTCCAATGATACCACCCTTGACAAAATCGGATGTATTTTTTATTTATATATTACATCACGGAAGATATTGGCTAGTATCTACTGAATAGTTCGATTCAGGAGGGTAGTTCCTATAATTATCTTTATTCTCATGGCAAGACCTTTGCAAAAAATCCAGAAGTAACAGTTGAATATGTCCCCTAGTAACATCCCCTCGTAAGTTCCCTCGAAAAAATTATGTTAGTTTTCCATAAATTAAAAATATGATTTCCTTATTACTAACATTTTATTAAAATTTTTCCTGCATTATATTAAATGTATAGTCAATTTCGTTTAAAACGACCTGGTATTTTACGAGAGGTTTTAAAGACAGATAAGAAAGAAATTGCTGGCTTAATATAAAAATACATTGCAAAAAAATAGGTTGAAACAATGGAGTACTGTGCAAATATTTGGTAAAGAGAAACAAAAACAATATCCCTTTTTCTGATTTCTCTTGATCAAAATGTGTTAATTCATATATTCCCTATGATTTGAACGGAAAAACGGTAAAACATATCTAGGCGATTATCATTTCTGCAATAATTTTTCTTTAATGAATTATCTTCAGTTCCAAAAACAAACAAATGCTGATAGAAATGATAGTATAATAGTAGATATTTCGTTTCTAAGTTTATTAAAGTAATTATAAGAAAATTCCATGATATAAAAGCCCCCCCCCCCCGCTTTTCATTAATATTGAAAAAAGAATAATATTGTCTAACTGATAATGCCTTTAAATAATACTTTTAAAAAAATATATTTAAATTAATAAATACGTAGTAAGCATGTTTTCTTTCTAATTATCATAGTTTCATATTTTCTAAATCCAGATTCAAAAAGTAATTTTTAAAATTAATTTTAAGCTGCCGTTAGTAATTTAGATCAGTCCTTCTAATCCAGAAATCTAATATTTCACCTATCGTAGCAAACTCGCTATAATTTTTAATGATTCATCTGAAATTTCACTATTTTTTTTTCATGCTTCCTTACATGAAATCGTAAATTTGGCTATGGCTTGTACCGTGGTCTTACGAAAAAACACTTCTTTCTCTTTATATACAAATTTAGCTGTATGTCTATTATTAAATAATTAATAATATTTCCATGACATTTAACGAATAAGGCCTGAATAATAGTTCATTATTCGGGATAGGTTTTCTTGTCGTAATGTCCACAATTTATAGTTAATTCTGAAAATTTAATTTGAGAAGCAGTGGGTCTCAAATTGAAATAAAAACAAAAATAGTGAAAAAAAAATTGGAAAAGTAAAAAATCTAATCCAAAAACAGTAATTCTCTATCTCCTTTTACTTTTTAACACTTTCCAACCTAGTTGAAAAGTGTTTATGACTTTGGTTTATCTGGCCGTATGGCCGCCTGTCCGTGCTCTAACTCCCGTAAATATGCTCGGATTGCTTTGCAATTTTTATATGTTATTGTCCTTATCTATATCATGTTCCCTATTTCAACGGAAGTGTGTAGCACTTATAGTTTTTTTACAGGGACACTCAAAAGAATTCCGTTACATTGCGTTCCATGGGGAAAAATTATTTGCGGTTTATTTAAATAATGTTTCACTATTTTAAACGCATTGAAATTTATATATATCACTAAGGTGCATTAGAAGAAGCTTAATATGGAATAGGGTGTGCATACCGCTTATAGTTACTATACAGGGGCAGTCAAAAGAATCATTTGCGGTTTATTTTAATGATGTTACACAATTTCTAACACATTATAATTGATATATATCACTAAGGTGCATTACAAGAAGCTCAATATGGAATAGGGTGTGCATAGCACTTATAGTCAAAATAATTCCGTTACATTACGTCTATGGAGAAAAATCGTCTGCGGTTTTTTTAAATAATGTTTCATTATTTTAAACGCATAGAAATTTATATATATCACTAAGGTGCATTACAAGAGGCTTACTACAGAATATTGTGTGTATAGCAGTCATCGTTCATTTACAGGGACACACAAAATAATTCTCTACTGTCTGTTAACAATAATTCTTGGAAGTGCGTTTTAAGTTACTGAACGCGATTTTAAATTTAACTCACTTTTTGTCTATTACATGGTGTGTATAAATTCTGTAGATCCTATACAGGGCAGCACAAACGTTCGCGAACACATTTCCGTTTATTGACAGAACTCCAGAAGGAGAATTTTAAACTGCGCTACGCGTTTCCTAACTGAACTAAAATTTAGCATCCTATGTAGTATATATACAAATCTATAGATCTATAGGGTTGAATAAAAGTATTCAGATATTTTTACGAATATTGTATATGGTGGAAATTCCTGAAATTATGTTTTTAAATAAGTTATGCGTTTTCCAAATTGTTTACTTAGATGTTATCTTTCAGCTTATTAAACGGTATGATTTGTAACATTATTTTGGAAGCGTTGTAAAGTGTTACATAATCTATGCTTGACGCATGATTTTCGTTCTTGTTTTTACTGTTTTTAACACTTTCCCAACCTAGTTGAAAAGTGTTTATGACTTCGGTTTGTCTGCCGTCTGACCGTCTGGCCGTGCTCTAACTCCCGTAAAGATGCTCGGAATGCCCTGCAATTTTTATATGTTATTGTCGTTATCTATAGAATGTTTCCTATTTCAACTGAAGTGTGTAGCACTTATAGTTTTTTACAGGGACACTCAAATGAATTCCGTTACATTACGGTCTATGGGGAAAAATCATTTGCGGTTTATTTTAATGATGTTACACAATTTCAAATACATTGTAATTGATATATATCACTAAGTTTCATTACAAGAAGCTTAATATGGAATAGGGTGTGCATAGCACTTATAGTTACTTTACAGGGACAGTCAAAAGAATTCTGTTACATTACGTCTATGGAGAAAAATTGTTTGCGGTTTAATTAAATAATGTTTCACTATTTTAAACGCATTGAAATTTATATGTATATCACTAAGGTGCATTACAAGAGGCTTACTACAGAATATTGTGTGTATAGCAGTCATCGTTCATTTACAGGGACACACAAAAGAATTCTCTACTATCTGTTAACAATAGTTCCTGGAAGTGCGTTTTAAGTTGCTGAACGCGATTTTAAATTTAACTCACTTTTTGTCTATTACTTGGTGTGTATAAATTCTATATTTCATATACAGGGCTGCACAAAAGTTCGCGAACACATTTCCGTTTATTGACAGAAACTCCAGAATGAGAATTTTAAACTGTGCTGCGCGTTTCCTAACTAAACTAAAATTTATCATCCTATGTAGCATATATACAAATCTATATATCCTATACAGGGCTGAATAAAAGTATTCGGATATTTTTTCGAATAATGTATATGTTGGAAATTCCTGAAATTACGTTTTTAAGTATGTTATGCGTTTTCCAAATTGTTTACTTAGATGTTATCTTTCAGCTTATTAAACGGTTTGTAAAATTATTTTGGAAGCGTTGGAAAGTGTTACATAATCTATGCTTGACGCATGATTTTTCGTTATTGTTTTTTTCTCAGAACGGAAGAAGAAATGGTAAATGTAATTGTCTTATACATAATTTCTTGTTTTATGGTATCAGCTATTTGCTAAAGAAATATGAAAGAGAGGAAAGGGAAAACTTTGTTTATGTGTGATGAATCATCAGTCGGTAACTTAATTGACTGATGCATTTAGCTTTTTTAGTACATTAAATAAAACATGTATTTTTTGTACCACATTTTTTTTTCTTTTTTCGTTGGCTACGATATGGGTATTTCTTCTATTTTCGCCTTATTAATTAACTATTTAGCCATGTGATATCAATATTTATAATCTATATAATATCATTAACTATTTTTCGATCTATCTATCTGTATATATATATATATATATATATATATATATATATAAATTACTAGGTGATTCAAAAGGCATGTATTGGCGATTATCTCTTAGTCTACTGATGATAGAAATATACTTTCAATTATAAATAGTATGCGAAACAATTATCGCTTTTACATATGACATTTATTTTATAAGATGATTTTTTTTTTGCTCTTTTGACATTTTATAATTTATATTTTCATTACCTTTTTCATTACCTATAAGTTATATATCGTAAAATATTGACCTCCGTTTAGAAGGGCACAAAAAAAATCTCCTTATTTTAAGTCCAAACTTACTGCGATATAATACTATTTTATAAGGGACTATAATATAATATAACTATTTTACAAGGGACTGTATACATTTAAACATGATTTTTTAATATATATATATTTCCTTTTTCATTACCTATAAATTACGTTTCGAAAAATATTGACTTGCGTTTAGAAAGGCATAAAAATATTCCCTTATTTTATGACCAGACTTACAGCGATATAATACTTTGAATTTTATGAAATGTTAGTGTTCGTTTTCTGGCACTAAAATTGGAAAAAATGACACTTTTTACTACACATCTTTCTATTCGCACTCCTCCGTTTCCTATGGAAAGTTGCGAACAAAGCAAAAAGTTATACCAATTGTTAAACTTGCTAGCTTATTTTACGCATATTTTTACATTTGCTATTTCATATTTTATACATTTTAAAGTACAAAAAACTGTTTATTACCGATGACTAATTTTAAAACCAAGCAATTGCATAAACCATATTAACTAAATATTTTTCCGTTCACAAGTTTAGAATCAAATAAAACTATTGATATTACAGAACCTATAAATTGCTGTTATTTCACTCTTCAAATATTTGCAGAATTTCTCACCTAAAACAGTCTGCTATCCTTTTTATTAAATCATGAATCAACGAAATATCACTTTGATCAAAACTAACATTAAAATAACAAAATCAACAAAATAATGATGCAAAATCTCCTAGATGTAAACACACTGAATATTTTATTAAACTACCATCCACCTCTCTTCTCACCATTACTCCATCTCTCTTCTCACCATTACTCCATCTCTGACGGAAAATACCGAACGAAGCAATAAACCAATTTTTAGGACTACAAGTTTATTTTATGCATTTACCTATATATTATATGCGATATTTTATTTATATTTATACATAACAATGTTATTACATAAAACTAATACTGAAAACAAACAACTACATAATACATATACTTAATATTCATAATAATACAGTTTATCTTTTCTTTAGCATCCAATAACACAGCACGACAAATATAAGACTATTGTTATTTCATGATCTAAAAACTGTTGTTGTTTCAGTCTTCAAAATACTAGCCAATATAAGATTGAATTTTTATTGTAATTATTTTTATAGGATTATTAAAAATTTAATTAGACAGTTTCTTTTTAAACATCTTCTTTAGTTTAATTTAGAGGGGTTCCATTCCGTTATCTTAAGTACAGACGGGTTAATCTTCTTTTATTGAGCTACACGCGGTAGACGTAGATTTTTTTAAAAATCATGCTTGAAATTTATTTTAAAACAATACAAAACCATTAAATTCAGATATGGTTTTCAAACAAATTGTATTTGGAAGTACAACCCCCCCCCCTAATCGAAAATATAAAAATTGAAATTGTGGGTTAAAAAAGTTAAAAAATTTCCGTTAAAGCGAAATCTATTGGTCAGATTGTTGCCACTGTGAATATGACGTCAGCGTTTCTCACGAGCATGTTTTTGCTTTAGAATATGGATTTGCCACATTTTTTTACCTAAGAAATTCTTTTATTTTTACTCTCTTTCAAAGAACTATTAAATTTTTATACTCTGATCAAAATCGTAGCAAATTACAGAAATGCGACGTAAACGTACTTAACATTTTATTTAAACTCTTATCTTTTCGTCATTACATAATACCTCTCTAACTAATGGAGACTACCGTACAAAGGAAAAGCTTCTACCGATTAATAAACTCATTTTTTTAAATGCACTTATGTATGTTACGTCATATTTTTTGCATATTAAATACATACGACTAATATTTTAGAAGGCATGTCCATTATAAACATATCCATTATATAGATTTCCATTTGTAATTTCAGGATCAAATAAAACATCACAGCAATGTAAGACTATTGCTATTTCGTAATCCAAACATTGTTGTTATTTCACTCTTCAAATATTTGCCAAACTTTCGTACCTAAGAAAATTTGCTATCCCTTTTATTAAATCAAAGATCAATCAAATTTTCACACTTTGATCAAAACTGCAGCAAAAATCAACAAAAAAAAGTGATGTGAAATCTCTTAGATGTAAACACACTCAATATTTTATTTAAACTTCTACCTTTCTCTCTTTTTATCATCTCCTCGTCTCTAAGGGAAAATGCCGAACAAAGCAAAAAGTTCTACCAAATGTTGGGATAACCAATTTATATCTTCTTTATTCTCGTGAAAGAAAGTACGCGAATGCACTTCTGTAATCGAAGTGCCCCAGTACAAAAAGTCGAAGCCTCTTAACTTTATTTGAGCTCTTTTTTATATACCCTCTGCTGACCAATATTTTCCTTTGGGTAATAGTGTGATGACCAAAAATGTATGAAACATGGTGTAAGTAAATACAATTTTTTCTCTTTCAAGAAGAAGGTGTTGGTATTTGAGCAAGTATTTTTTTTTTCTTTACGATTTTTATGTATATACATGTATCATTTTTAGAGGAAAGGATAGAGTAGTTGTGTTGCTAAAACAGAATTTTATGCATATTTGTAGTGTAAATTAAGTTTGTTTTAATTTAGTAACTTTTATATTTTGTTGTTAAGTAGAGATGGTTGTAATGCATGCCAAAATATGCGGGAATATTTTTTTTTCTTTACGATTTTCATGTATATACATAGACATGTATCATTTTTTAAGGTAAGGATATACTATTCCTAAATCAGAATTTTATGAATATTTGTAGTGTAAATTAAGCTTGTTTCAATTCAATAACTTTTATGTTTGACCTTTTACAGTACAGATATTTGTAATGAATACCAAAATATGTGGCAATATATTTTTTTTTTTCATTACGATTTTTATGTTTACATATTATTATTTTTGAGATAAAAATATAGTAGTTGTGTTCCTAAAACATAATTTTAAAATATTTGTATTGTAAATTAAGCTTTTTTCAATTCAGTAACTTTTTTATTTGGTCTTTTCAAGTAGAGATATTTGTAATGAATACCAAAATATGTGTCAATATATTATTTTTCTTTACGATTTTTATGTTTACACATTATAATTTATTATAATTTTTTGAAGTAAGAATATAGTAGTTGTGTTCCTAAAACATAATTTTATAAATATTTGTAATGTGAATTAAGCTTCTTTCAAGTCAGTAACTTTTTTATTTGTTCTTTTCCAGTAGAAATATTTTTAATGAATACCAAAATATGTGTCAATATATTATTTTCTTTACGATTTTTATGTTTACACATTATCATTTTTTGAGATAAGAATATAGTAGTTGTGTTCCTAAAACATTATTTTATAAATATTTGTAGTGCGAATTCAGCTTCTTTCAATTCGGTAACTTTTTTATTTGGTCTTTTCAAGTAGAGATATTTGTAATGAATACCAAAATATGTGTCAATATATTATTTTTCTTTACGATTTTTATGTTTACACATTATCATATTTTGAGGGAAGAATATAGTAGTTGTGTTCTTAAAACATAATTTTATAAATATTTGCAGTGTGAATTAAGCTTGTTTTAGTTCAGTAACTTTTATATTTGGTCTTTTCAAGTAGATATATTTGTAATGAATACCAAAATATGCGGCAATATATATATATTTTCTTTTCTTTGCGATTTTTATGTTTACATATGTATCATTTTCTGAGGTAAGGATTTATAATAGTATTATTTCTAAAACAATATTTTATGAATAAATATTCATAAAATTTTGTAGTGTAAATTAAGTAATTTTTTTATTTGGTCTTTTCAAATAGAGATAGTTGTAATGGATACCAAAATATGCGGGAATACTTTTTTCTTTACGATTTTTATGTTTACATATATATCATTTTTTGAGGTAAGAATATAGTAGTAGTGTTCTTAAAAAGAGTTTTATGAATATTTGTAGTGTGAATTAAGCTTGTTTCAATTTAGTAATTTTTATATTTGGTTTTTTCAAGTAGAGATAGTTGTAATAAATACCAAAATATGCGGGAATAGTTTTTTTCTTTACGATTTTTATGTATATACATGTATTATTTTTTGAGGTAAGGATATAGTAGTACTGTTCCTAAAGCAAAATGTTATGAATATTTGTAGTGTAAATTAAGCTTTTTTCAATTCAATAACTTTTACATTTGGTCTGTTTAAGTAGAGATATCTGTAATGAATACCAAAATATGTGGCAATATTTTTTTCTTTACGATTTTTATGCATACACATGTATCATTTTTTGAGGTAAGGATATAGTAGTAGTGTTCCCAATAAAGAGTTTTATGCATATTTGTAGTGTAAATTTATTTTGTTTCATTTCAGAAACTTTTATATTCGGATTTTTCAAGTAGAAATATTTGTAATAAATACCAAAATATGCGACAGTATTAACGTTGCTTCACAATTATTTTCAATATATTCCAATTTAATCATTTGTAATACCGCGTTGCATGTCTGCAACATACCTAAAGGTCAATATTACATATACAGTCGGCTTTAAAATAAAATTTTATTTTGTTCTGGTATCTCCCAACACAGCGGTTATTATAAATTGTTTATAGCATTCTAAATAGACGGCCATACTGAGTTAATTTTTCATGTCAAAGTTTTATTTATCATTCGAATAATTTCGCATCGTTATTGCTAAAGTTAACTTCGTAAATTTTGTAAAATACAAAATAGGTCCAAAAATAGATTTTTTACAAAGATAAGTATGTATAGCTTGCAATTTTGTATTAAAAAATTGACAATATTTATTAGAAGTATGTAATTTTGCGTTTATTGCAAATGTGAAAAAAGTACTTTTTAGTCAATATATATATATTGATATATATATATTGAATATATACATATTGAATATATATTTTTTTAAATTTAACTCTATTTTTTCCCTATTACTTCGTGTGTATAAATTCTGTAGATCATATACAGGGCAGCACAAAAGTTTTTGGAGCACATTTCCGTTTATTGAGGGAAATTCCAGAGTGGGAATTTTAAACTATGCTACGCGTTCCCTACGTGAACTAAAATTTAGTATTCTTTGTACCATATTTTCAAATCTATAGATCATATACAGGGCTACACAGATGAATTCGGGTATTTTTCCGAATATTGTTAATTTCATGAAAATGGGTTTTTAAATATGTCATATTTTTTCCAAATTGTTTACCGTGACATTATCTTTCACCTTATTAAGATTTGTAAAAGTATTTTGGAAGTGTTAAAAAGTGTTACATAATCTGTGCTTAACGCATGCTTTATCGCTCTGGTCTACTTTATTTTCTGTGTAATTGTAACCATGAAAACATGAAGAATAGATGTAATCTTTTGGTTTAGTGTAAAATTCAATATTTATTATGTGTGTTAGAGTGATTCAATTTAATATTTGAGCCATCTGTGAAAAAAATGCACTGTATTATGTGACATTTTGATGGATTATGCTATCCGTCCATTCAAGAACGAACCCGAGTGAATGAAAAAGGTAATTCGAATTATATATTCTGTTTTGACTATTGAAATTAAGTGGTCTTAGTAGGGGTATTCAGAATAATCAGAAAAAAACTACACTATGTCGTCTGTGCTCTTAAGTAAAAATTCATATATATTTTTTACAAAATCTTAAAAGAACAGTCATCAATATATCATGAATGTTTTCAAAAATATACTATTCAAAAACCGCCTTGACATTTTCTTGAAATTTATGAAAAAGAAATATAAAATTCCGTCATTTTTCCTGAATTCTTTTTTATAGCAACTCTTTTTATATCTGTAAAAGAAATTGAACTATTGGCTTCTTTTAACTTAATGCTGTAGTAAAAAAGTTTCAGAAAATATCAATTCTTACCTTACATTTAATCTTTTTTCTTTATCAAACAATATTTCAGTTTTGTTGAGAGTGTATAAAGGACATTCTTTTACGGCGTTATGCTAGACGGTGCCACGTTTTCTTTATTTTCTAGATGTCCCATAAAATATAGCCTAGATATATATACTTTAATGCGTTCAATATTTTATTTTCCTCTTTATCTATATAAATTTTCTATCTCAACTTATTACATCTTAGAAAATTTAGAAATAAGTAACAAATTCTAGATTATAATTCAGTAATTTTAAGGTATTAAATATTTTAAGAAATTGGGGCATTAAACATATATATATGGACTATGTATTCATATAAAAAAAGTCCTAAAAAATTCTTAAAGTTAAAAAAGAACTACATACAGAATTTCGCAAAAATTAATTTTAAGAAATTGAACTATTAAATGTACTAGGTTATCCGACCCGGGCTTCCCGGGTTACAAAATACAGATAAAAACCATTCTTTTAATTGAAAACTCTAACAGATTTTTTACATTTAATTTATATATATGTAGCATTTTGACGAGGTTGAGATATTACGATGGATAATATTCGATGAAAAGATGCCAGTCCTTCAACGATATAGCAAGTTGCAGTCGATATTAGCGAGTATGGCGAAGTAGAAGGCAATGAAATGAGTCCACCAAAGTTTTCCAATAAATCCAGCCAATCTCCAGACAAATAATTTTATTAGAAGACGAACAACACAGAAACAATTTCCAAATGTCTAAAACTTATAGCCCGAGGGCTAACGTTGCTTCACTTCATTGAATTAAGATGTTACTGGGCCAGTTGAATAATCTACGGACATAAAAACACCATACACATATTTGTTTAGCTTCCGAAAACGTCAAAAATCTAGTGCTCCGACCGATGCGACCTGTTAATTCAGCGGAGACATACAGTAATTTACGTCACGAGCGTACCAACCAATGAGTGAGAGGCTAGCTCCAGCCCAGCACATGATGCTAGAGGGCGAGGCTAAAACAGTAAAGAATCCCGCCCTTGGGTGCGGATAAATTTCGAAGTTAAAATCCCAAGCGCGCGAAAAAATCAGAGCAATAATAATAATAATAATAAAAGAAAATGGCTTTTAAAACATTCGAAATGAGAACGCGTCTCAGAATTTTATAGATTGGGGAACTGATAAAAGCTACGAATGATCTTAAATTTTAGATTAAGATTTGGAATAAAATAATTATTAATATACGGATCTTTACTTTTAAAGGACTTTAAATAGGAATAGATATTATTAAGAATTAAGGAAATGCTGATGATGTCAGAAGTTAGATTAATTTGAAAATATTAATGCGAATAAAGTGGAAGGATACGAAGGAAATAAATTTTTATATAGCATATATATATAGAGTGCCCACTAACAATACCAAAAATCATCATTTTTCTATGAAATTATGTATTCAAATAAAGTTTTGAAATGTATTAAAAGCGATATTGGCTTCGTGCCAGGAGCTAAAAGCCTGTTAATTCATGCTTGAAAATTATTTTAAAAAGTCATAATAAATCAGTCAATTAAGATATAGTTCTCAAAAAAATTGCATTCAAAAGTAGATTTTTTTTTTCTATATAACGGTGTAAAAATTTAAAATGTGCAATGTTTAAAGATTAAAAAAAAATTGCAGTAGTAAAAATCGCAAAATTTCATCATGACCAAAATTTCATCATGAAGTGTTGCCATTCGCAAAATGACGTCAGCGTTACGCACGGACACGTTTGTCCTTTATAATATAGATATATGGATTACGTAAAGGAGTCATATTAGAAGTTTTTATGTAAAGTCTTAAGTAAAAGATGTTTTTAATTTGTGTATATGTTTTTATGTAAATAAGTATAAAGGCCTTAGAAAAAAAAATATGCTTTTTTTTTTTTTTTTTTTTTTTTTTTTTTTTATGGCATTTTATAGAAAATAGTAGACTATGCCAGTGGAAGAAGATTATGGAATATTAACGGATTTAAATGGAAATTTCGCCAAATTATCCAGCTATAGCCAAGTTGGCTTCATACATGTCAACTTATTTTTGTCGCCAAATTTGGCGACATTTAGCCAAGTTGGTCGAAATTTGGTGCTATTGTCGAAACTCCGTTATTAGTACTTTTCAACAAATACTCATTGTGTTCATATGTATTCATCAATACATACTCATTCATATATATTCCATACAAATGCTGACGTCGTAATGATGATTGCAACAATGCGATTAGAATTGATGAATGTTGCAACAATGGAGCTATTTTTTTAAATTAATATTCAACAATTGCTACGTTATTTCTACGGGGAAAATAAAAAGTTTGGGCCGACGTTGCCCCCGCTCCCCCCCCCCACACACACACACATTTAGGGATCGAATTAAAAAAAATCAATTTCCCAGTTCATGTATTGCCCCCAGGAATACATATATATTCAAAATTTCAAAGCTCTATGTCAACAGGAAGTGGGTGAGAAAAGATTGAGAAGATTTGACTACCACATACCATACGGAATTGTAAGCTAAAAGAAAGCATGTAAAAAAGATCCAACATACAGTGCTTTTAATAAATCTAACCATTAAACATATGTATGATTACGTAAATGAGTCATATAAGAAGCCTTTCTGCAAAAAAAGATCCAACATACAGAATGTCCCAAAAATGACTTTTGATAAATTCAACCATTAAACATATATATGGATTACGTAAAGGATTCATATTAGAAGCCTTTATGTAAAAAATCCAACATACATAATGTCCCAAAAATGAGTCTCTAAATTTAAAATCCAATAGTTGAATGTACGTAAACTCCTTCTAAGTCTCTGGCACTTTTTCAGCTTCAAAAATTTTCCATTTAATAGTTGAACTGTACAATTTACAATCATTTCGTTTAATCATAGATATTTGTAGTTTTTTTTTTTTTTTTTTTTTTTTTTTTGCTATTAAATACGGTGAAATATTATGTTTAAAAATTGCGGTATAACTGCAGGAAACCTAATAATTAATTATCTATAATAAATATAAAGATGGATTAAGTGACATGCTTATAAGGTAGCTCATAAAATTTGTTAAGAGTAACTTTTAAATTATGTTCTAAAATTTTCCAATAGATGGCAGCCTCAATCTGTAAGATTACTCCATAGCTTTACATCTCAATTCTTGTTTTTAATATTTTCAACAACTAACAAAAATAAAGACAGAAAGTTATCTAACCTTCAATCCAGCTTGAAATGACTCGACAAAATTCTGCAAATAATATACATATTAAATTTCAAGCCATTCGGTTGGGTAGTTTTTGCGCTGTTATATGCGAACGAACGGACAGACGGACGGACCAGACGACGACTATAGGTGCTACGTATTTATATAATTACGAACGCACCTGAAAAAAGTCCTTCCGGCCTGTACCGGGAGGAAAAGGTAGCTTTCCTATATCTTCGTTTTAAAATTTTAGCTAATGTTACACGAAAACAGCAAGTTAAAATGCAAAGAAACGTTTACAAAAGATTCGTTAATACTGAATTTGAATAAGAAATTCGCCAAATTATTGAGCAATAGCCAAATTGGTTTCATTTATGAAGACTTATTTTGGTCGCCAAATTTGGCGATATTTCGTCAAATGTCGCCAATTTTGGCGCTAACGGATATGAATATATAGTGTTATGCGTATGATTGGGAAAATTATTACAACAATGAAAGAAAATAATTTGCGAGTAATCGCGTTAATGTGCTGTTTTGTTTCAAAATGTCAGCCACCCTAGAATTTCAAACTGCTCTATCTCAGCCATTTTTTGAGATAGAGGTAAACCAAAAAATGCTCTGGAACCCTTGTATCAAGGCCTAACACGTAATTAAAAAATAAATTTGAATTTTTAATTTTTTTGTATATTTATTTTAGTTTAAAATTTTTAAATGGCCGCCATCTTGAAACAAAATGGCGGACCAAGCTGGCCAACGAACTCGGTCGAGACATTGGTGACCTTAATACACACAATTAGTTTCATCAAAATCGATTTATAAATACGAGCGTTATCGTATGACATAGGTCAGATATATATATATATATATGGATATATCTATATATATAAATCAACATTTAAACGGAGGGTGGTTTTGGGGTCTGGGGGTCATGATCGATGAAAATATATCGAAATTTTCCGGAACTGCTTTCCTCCGAACGGCTGCAATAGGTAGCTTTATACTTTTTTGTATTGAAAGCTACCTAAAAGTGTCCTTAAATTCGGCCCGGTTAATTGTGAAAATTTTGTTTGCATTTTCCGATGAGTAATACTCATTAGACGATGTCTTTAACATTAATTTAAAATAGAAAATACAGGTGAAAGCAAATTGTCCTCATTAACCGATATACGTCTTAAGAGAAGGTGCATTAACGAAAGTACACTGTAATAAGAGAACATATTTTTAATCATATCAAGTTTAATTGAATATGGCAACGAATCTGTTATCGCCTGACTTCACCATTAAAATAATTTTATGAAAACCTTTAAAATATTTTCATGCACGTCTATTATCTGACAAAAAAAAAATCTCAATCATGTTTCAATAATTTTTCAAACCGCACAATTTTAAATTGTTTTCTGACTGGAAAACTTTGTCAAAAATCCTTTTCTTTTACGTATATCTTTTGCATTGTTGAGTGATACATTTTTGAAAAAAAAAAAAATATTGAATATAAGGAAATTGCTTCAGAATGAAATAAACATAAAAACAAAATATTATTTTTTGGCTAACTTCCCAACATCCGCTTTAAATCCATCTTTTCTTATCCGAAAAAGAAATTGTCCGATTGACTTCTTTTTAGTGCAATGCCAGAATAAAAAATGCTCTAGGCTTTCATTGTGCCTTAAATTTTATCTATGTTTCCTTTATCAACCAACGTTTTCTTTAGTTGATAACATAGAGCACACCCATTTACCACATTGTGTGTGACTGTTTTTTTATTATTTCTTCTCAGAAGGGCACAAGTATTAAATGAAATATAGAAAGAGATTTTCGTATTGTGCAAAAAAGTCACAATTTCCTTTTATATTTATACCGACACGAAAGTAACCTTATTATGTTTTTGAGTATAACAAAGATTTATTTTTAAAATAATATATGATAAAAATATGATGAATTTTTAGGTATTTGAAAGAAACATTTTGAGATGTAATAACTGTATATGTATAATTGTATGTTTTAATTAACACTCAAATATATATATTACAAATAGTTTCAGAATTTAATACTTTTTACGTGTACAAATGCTTTCATCTACAACACACTAAAAACGACATTTTCAAAACTGAGCAAAAAACACTCAAATCTGAGGTTGCCGCATAGTCAAAATGGCTCCGAATCAAGTTTGAAATAAGTATTTGTATACACTCATTTCTGAAAACATGCACACACTCAAGAATAAAACATCATGTGCTCATTTTTGAGTATGTCCATGTTTCACAAATGAGTATGAACTGACTTCTATGTGCTCATTTTAGAGTATTTCCATGTTTCAAAAATGAGTTTGAACTGATTCTAATCATTTTTGAGTATGTCCGTGTTTCAAAAATGATTATCCATTGATCGCTATGTGTTCAGTTTTGAGTATGTCCATGTTTCAATATTCTGAGTATTTTTGGTATTTCAGAACTGAAAGCATTGGATCGTCATATTTGAAACAAAAAATTCATAACAAAATGAAAACATCGATTTACTCAGATTTGAAAGTGTCATTTTTCTGAGTGTAGAGATCTCCCGTTTACCGCATTGTGTATAACTGCTTCCTTTTATATCTGCTCAGATGTTTGGGAGTATTAAATAAATGATAGAAAGCATCTTCTTAATGAGCACAAAATTGCAATTTCTTTTTATATTTACTCCGACACTGCAGTAAACATTGCTTTTTTGACTTTAACAAAGATATATTTGGAAAACTATTTTTCACATGATAGGACAAATTTTGAATTAACCATGCAAATTTTAGGATTATTTAGCATACTGATTGCATTCATATAATTTAAATTTTATATATTTGCTGCTTATGCTAACAGCAAAGAAAACTTTGCAGAAAAGATTTTTAGAATATATAGTATTTATTCAACTTTCTTTTAATTTGCTATCTATCTAACAGTGATCGCAAAATTAAAAAAAAAAATGTGTTCAAAATGCATTTAATGTGCAGTTTATATTTTTAATATACAGACGAAACTCACTTTAAACTAATTTTTAAATACACGTGGATGGTTTTAGCAGTGACAATTGTCCGAACAATGTGGGACATAATCTTGCGTAAATATTTACAGTCACAGTTACATTATTTTACGGGACTTAATTTGTAATTTTGATGTTGCTACCTATTATTTTCTGCCAAATTTAATTATGCAATAAAGAGCCAAATTTCAAACTATTTTGGTAAGTTTATACAACGAAAATATTCTCCGGTGACCCTTTTCCATGTCGTCGATACTAAGGGCATTTTACAAGAGCCATGAATTATTACTGAAAAATTGGCCATTTAAAAAGAATCTCAAACATATATCAATACATTTTTTTGACAGAATTTAGATTATTTTTTGCAACGAAAAACTTTTCCGAATTTTCTTTTCTTGTCAGTATAGTTTAGTAAAACATTAACGAATAAAACGAAATTAATTTCAGGAAATTGATACAAAAGTGAAATAAGCATATAGACAAAATTATCTTTTGGCTAACTTCTCAACATCCGCTTTATATTCATCTGTTCTTATCGGAAAATCGTCCAATTCCCTTCTTTTTAGTGCAATGTCAGAGTAAAAAACGCTCGAGGATTTCAATTGTGCCTTAAATTTTATCTATGTTTCCTTTATCAACCAACATTTTCTTTGGCTGTTACCATACGAAACACTCGCTTACCGCATTGTGTGTAACTGCTTTTTTTTTTTTTTTTTTTTTTTTTTTCTCAGAATGGGTAGGGTTTTAAATAAAAGCTAGAAAGGGCTTTTATTATTGTGAGTCGAAATATCTCTCAGATAAATTACTTCTTTTTTGATAAATTTCAGAGTGCAACAGAGATTTATTTTGAAAACCTTTAATGCAATATGTTAAATTTTAAGTCATTCATTTTAAAGTTGCAATTTTTAATTATTTCGCGCACTTATTACATTGATGTATTTTTATATATTTCGCATTTTATGTGTATGCAAACATACAAAAAAATATATTATACATACATGTCAGGTTTACTTAAAAATGTAATTATATAACTCATTTTTCTACTCTGTGTCAAATCAGTCTTTTTATGTTCTACTATCTCTCTGAGTAATATTTTTTAATTTATTGTTCGAAGTTATTTTACATAAATTTTATTACCATAAGTTTTATGTACATGCGACAGTCAATTTAAAATATGTTGAAAAACATCGACTAAATGCGTGCGATTATCTCGGATATCATCGCCAGAAACATACATGCTTGTAATTACGTTGTGCGTAAATAATTTATAGTACAGTTATATTATTTATACGAGACACAACACCAAATTTTGATGTATCTACATTTAATTTTGGCTAACTTTAATTATGTAATAACGAACCATATTTCAACTAGTCTATGTCTGTTTAGATAGCGGAAATATATTTCCGAAACATTTTCAACAAACTTTTAGGTAGTTTTCATTACAAAAAGTTAAAAGCTACTTATTGTAGCCTTTCGGAGGAAAGCAATTTCAGAAAATTTTAGTATATTTTCACCGATCATGACCCCCAGACCTCAAAATCACCCTCCGTTCAAATTTTGAACTATATATATATATATCTGATATTTGTCATGCTGTAATTCTCTTATTTATAAACCGATTTAGATATGACCGAGTATGTGTACAGGACATACCAAGGTCTCGACGAAGTTCGTTGGTCAGATTCATCCACCATCTTGCTTCAAAATGGCGGCAGTTAAAAATGTTTAAATTTTTAAAAATTCAAAAAGATGTACAAAAAATGTGATACAAGGATTCCGGAGCATTTTTGTTTTGGCTTTATCTTAAAAAATGGCTGAGCTATGGCAGTTTGAAATTTTAGGATGGTTGACATTTTGAAACAATCTGATTTTGTTATGCTTGAACTCTCGTATTTATGAATCGATATGAATATGATTGATCATGTGTACAGGACATACCGACATATTTAAAACATGTTTTGTAGTTTTAATGAATTCCTTTTTCTGGGTGTAACAAAACATATTCATATGTTTAAATTAATATAAACTACACAAAGGTATTACGTCTGATTACTAAGGTGGGTAACCAAAGATGGCCAGTTTTTGTTTATGATGGATGTTTATGCAAACTTACAAGAAATTATATTATACATAAATGTCAGATTTACTTAAAAATTTAATTATATAGGTCATTTTTCTACTCTCTCTCTCAAATCAAAGTCTTTTTATGTTCTACTATCTCTCTGAGTGTTTTTTTAATTTTATTTATTGTTAAAGTTATGCAACATAAATTTCATTACCATAACTTATATATACATACGACACTCAATTTAAAATATTTTTAAAAACATCGACCATTTATCCTTGTATCATGATCTAGCACTTAACGGAAACAAATTTTTCAATTTATATTTTTTATCAAAAATATTATACATTATTATATATTTTTTTTATTTTATATAAAAAAAATCAACAACAAAGTTATGGTAATAAAATTTATGTTAAATAACTTTGAACAATAAATTTTAAAATATTACTCAGAGAGATTGTAGAACATAAAAATACTTTGATATTTTGTTAGAAGGTCTCGCTCGAGTTCGTTGGCCAGCTTCATGTGCTATCTTGTTTCAAAATGTCGACCAGTTAAAAAAATGAATTTTTTTAAAAATTCAAAAAGATGTATAAAAAATATAAATATAACTTTTTTTTCCGTTAAGTGTTAGATCGTGATACAAGGATTCCGTAGATTTTTTTGTTTTAACTTTATCTTAAAACAAGTGGGTAAGTGTGATCCAAGTTCCCACAAAGGGTTTCGTTTAATATTCCTTTCAAAACACTTTATCCTTTCTTAAAAAAATCCAAATAAATTTCATTTTCTAAAAAAAAAACTGTCTATTTTTCTCGGTTTTTCGAATATCTGAACCTGCCCGATAGCGGGTGAAGCGCACTATTATATTCTGTCATAATAATATCTCGTCATGTGGACTAAATGCGATATTAAAAAAAAATAATTTCAAAATTAAACATGTTGTACACCTTCAAAATATTAAAATATGCGAATATTTCCATAATCGGGTTTTTATCATGATTCAAAGCGTTCCTCAAACTCATATATTTACTATTCTCTATTACTCATATTCATACTCGCTTTGTATTATACTGAAACATTTTAAAAATCCGTTAAACTTGCGATATGACGTCAGATTTACTTTTTAATTTTCTAATGACGTGTAATTAATCTGCTTTGTGTACATGCACACATACTCATACTCCTTGTATTATTGAGAAATCTTTCTGTTTTATTACCACTATGACGTCAATCATTTTTATTTCATATTAATCTTTTTCTGCAATTGGTGAAACTTTTTATTTCATTTTTATTTTTCACGTGAAAATCGTCTGATAGAAAATTAATTATTGTAGATAGAATTTCATCATGGACTTTTAATTTTTGGCATCTGCTATAACGGAAAATTTTCAAATTTAATAAGAAAACGCTGTTAGAATTTTGGTTTTTTATCTCTATTTATTAAAATAATACGAATTTTTCAAATTTTAATATTTTCAGCTCTTCAAAGCTGATATTCTGATTTATACACAAAGTTTCAACTCTTTAAGTTACACAGTTGTCGAGAATGGCTCTGTGACAGACAGACAACGGAGCGGGAGCAAAAGGGTTTCGTGAGATGAACGAAACCCTAAAAATGGCTGGTTTGAAATTGTAGGTAGGCTGATATTTTGAAACAATCTAATTTTTGTTATGCTGTCACTCTAATGCTTAAATTCGCATTTAAATTCAGTATTAACGAGAACGGGGATTGAATCTTCTATAATCGGTTTCCAGGCATTTTAGCTTCCAGGCATTTAGTGTTTGAGCAAAATGAGTTGAATTTTTAAAAACATTGAATTTGGAAGCTACCCTTTCCTTCTGGTACAGGCAGGAAGTACTTTTTTCCTATTGTTTTCGACGCTAAAGCTACTTTACAAAAACTTTGAAAGAATATCGAAAATGGATCCATGTAAAAGCAGTCACAGTAAATATATATAATATATATATATATATATTCTCGAATAAATTCAATATGTTTTATGAAAAAAAAAACATTTTTCTTTGAAAAATCTTTTCTGTTAAGTTTATTTTCTTTCGCATTGTTCAGCAATACTTTTGTGAAAAAATAAAATGAATATAAAGAAATTGCTTCATAAGTGAAATAAACGTTTAAACAAAATATTATTTTTTGGCTAACTTCCCAACGTCCGCTTTATATCCATATTTCCTTATCCAAAAATAAAAAAATGAATTCTTTGAATTCTTCGTTTGAATTCTTATAAGCTCAATGTTGAAGTAACAAATATCCCATGCTTTCACTTGTGCACAGGGCTCACGGCGTATAAAAGAAATTGTATTGTTTTTTACCACTATTTCGAAAAAGATATCTCCATGATATATTTCTATTGCATATGTTAACGAAATTTACGACGAAACTTATTGATTGGAAATACTGATAGGAACAATAAAAGTTTTCCTATATGAGACAATCCCTGATTGTTCATTATATTTTATCTATGTTTCTTTGGTTGCTACCATTGGAATTACATGCTTACGCGCATTGTGTGTAACTGCTTTGCCGTTCTCAGAAGGTTTGGACTATTAAATTAAAAAAAAAAGTATATATATATATATTATTTCAAACAAACAGTTAAAGTACAATAAAAATTATATTTTAACCGTGTGTTTGAAATAATAGTTTTTTGTATGAAGTAGGTGAACCAAAGGTGGCCGTAATTAAGCTTTAGGGATTTTTTTAAAATAATTTTCTTGTTGGGTGTGTGTGGCTGAATTTTTTTTTTTTTGTAAAATTTTACACTTATCACACACATATTACAACACATATCAAATATACTTTTCTTTGTAAAGTAAAATTTAATTAGTTTTATAATACAATTTCAAAATTGTAGCTTGTGGGCCACCTTTGGCGCATAGTGTTCTAATTTTGGCCCATGTATTGAAATCCCTTTTAAAGTGTGAAAAAATACTCGGCAAACTATTTTGCTTACTATTATGCTCTGATGATCCTTTCTTTCTTTTGATATCTTCCGAGTTTTTCTTTTAATCTTCTTATCTTATGATACAAAAAAAACCTTGAAGCAGTTTTTGTGCACGGTAGTTCAGGGATTTTCGTCTGTGAGTTACTGACTTCTTTTGAGTGATCTCTAGCGTTAAGATTAAATAGTAATAAGTTTTTTCAGATATTTATGTAGAAATTTTGAAAATCACTCTTATTACACTGATTTCCACATTTGTTTTCTAGGGTAGACACCTTGGGAATATGCGTATGGTCGCCATTTGCAAGACGTAAAAGTATTAATCTGATAGATTTCTTAGAATTGAAGTAAATGCGGTTAAAGAGGAAAAAATAAGATTTCAGAAAGTATCATAACCCAGAATTCTAATAATTTAAAGACGTGTAAATTAAAATATCGTCTTACCGGGAAATTAGAACGACTACTCTTCAAAAGTGAAATCACTGCATAAAATGTCAGAGGATCAAGATGATGTCTTTAAATTCAGCCACGTGCACTTCAGATACATGATTGACAATCCATTAGTACCATTGTGGGATTAAAAATAAAATTAATTCTACTTTTGAGAGGTGGGCTACTTTAGAAACACTGGCCATCTTTGGTTCACCCAAGTTAGTAATCAGACGTAATATGTTTGAGTATCTTATATTAATTTAAACATAGGAATATGTTTTGTTACACCCTGAAAAAGAATTGATTAAAACAACAAAACATGTTTCATTGAGCGCATTTTGTTGTTGCAAGCTACAATTACAATTTTGTCAGAAATAAGAAATCTGTTTTCTTGCGTTGCCAAATATATATATATATATATATATATATGTGTGTGTGTGTGTGTGTGTGTGTGTGTGTGTGTGTGTTACGGTGGATATGATTAATCCGGTCATTATTAAAAATAACCGCGATCATTATATATATATATATATTGTTAACTCTCTTACAAAAATTCTTCAGATTTACCTCAATTAACAAAACGTTTTCTTATCTTTACAATAAGTTGTCAACTGAGTTTTGGAATTCCATAAAAATTTTGTTGTTTTTTCGAATAATACAGATTGTTTTGTTACAGGTTCTTCTGCGTAATTGGATTTTTGGGACTTTTAGATACAGGGAGTAGAAAAGTTTATTTAAACAACACTCTTTTCTGTTAATTATTTAATTTGAACAAAATACTTCAAGGTTAATATTAAAAATTATTTAAGGTTTTTATTTTATAGCCCCAAAACGTTTTGTATATTCATACGGAAATACACATAAGCATATTACTTTTTATTTAATCTTTGATTTAATTCTTACTCATTTTTGTATAGATATATGTTGTTTTACATACCACTTACAATGTTGCAAACAATTCTGAATAAAAATACATTTCATGTAAAAAAATTTTATGAAATGGAGCAATATTAAAAAATCTGACTTGTTTCTTATTAAATAACATTTTTGAAAGAAAAGGTATATATATATATATTTAAAAAACAATGCAGACGAATTTGAAAAATAATATTATTGGCTTTCTTCCCAACGTCCGTTTTACATCTATCTTTTCTTATTCGTAAAAGAAATTCTCCATTTGAGTTCTTTTTAGATCAATGCTCGAAAGAAAATGTTCGAGGCTTTCAATTGTGCTCTACAATTTATCTATGTTTCCTTTATCAACCGATATTTTTCTTTGGGCGAAACCATGGAGAATACCCGTTTACCACAGTGTGTGTAACTGATGTTACTTATTTCTTCTATGGCATGGATTAAATCGAGTAAAGAGTAGTTCCTATTGAGCACAAAATCGCAATTTCTTTTTGTATTTATACTGGCACTTTAGTAAATTTATAACTTTTTCGTATACTTTTAGCCTAATAAAGATTTAATAAGCTTTGGTGCCTCATGATCTGTCTGTGTAGTACGAAACATTTTAAAATTAGGATCATAATCTATGTTTCCTTTATCAACCAATATTTTTCTTTGGTCGAAACCATGGTGAATACCCGTTTATCACAGTGTGTGTAACTGATGTTACTTATTTCTTCTATGGCATGGATTAAATCGAGTAAAGAGCAGTTCCTATTGAGCACAAAATCGCAATTTCTTTTTGTATTTATACTGGCACTTTAGTAAATTTATAACTTTTTCGTATACTTTTAGCCTAATAAAGATTTAATAAGCTATGGTGCCTCATGATCTGTCTGTGTAGTACGAAACATTTTAAAATTAGGATCATAATCTATGTTTCCTTTATCAACCGATATTTTTCTTTGGTCGAAACCATGGTGAATACCCGTTTACCACAGTGTGTGTAACTGATGTTACTTATTTCTTCTATGGCATGGATTAAATCGAGTAAAGAGTATTTCCTATGGAGCACAAAATCTCAATTTCTTTTTATATTTATACCGGCACTCTAGTAAACTTATAACTTTTTTCGTATATTTTTAGCCTAATAAAGATTTAATTTAAAGCTTTGGTGTCTCATGATCTGTCGGTTTAGTATGAAACATTTTAAAATTAGGATCATAATCTATGTTTCCTTTATTAACAGATAGTTTTCTTTAGGTGAAACCACGGAGAATACCAATTTACCACAATGTATGTAACTGTTGTTACTTATTTCTTCTATGGCATGGATTAAATCGAGTAAAGAGTATTTCCTATGGAGCACAAAATCTCAATTTCTTTTTATATTTATACCGGCACTCTAGTAAACTTATAACTTTTTTCGTATATTTTTAGCCTAATAAAGATTTAATTTAAAGCTTTGGTGTCTCATGATCTGTCGGTTTAGTAAGAAACATTTTAAAATTAGGATCATAATCTATGTTTCCTTTATTAACAGATATTTCTCTTTAGGTGAACGGAGAATACCAATTTACCACAGTGTATGTAACTGATGTTACTTATTTCTTCTATGGCATGGATTAAATCGAGTAAAGAGTATTTTGTATTGAGCACAAAATCTCAATTTCTTTTGATATTTATACCGGCACTCTAGTAAACGTATAACTTTTTTCGTGTATTTTTAGCCTAATAAAGATTTAATTTAACGATTTGATGCCTCATGATCTGTCGTTTTAGTAGGAAACATTTTAAAATTAGAATGATAATCTACTTAACAGTTACGAAAGATTACATGGTTATAATTTTCTTATTATATTTGTACTAAGAGAGAAGTAAATCCATTATTTTTTGTAGAGCATAATAAAATTTTATTTAAACAATATTCTTTTCTATTATCATTCTAGATAGAATAAAATTCTTCAAATTTTGTGTTAAAATTTATTTAAGATATATTTTATAGTAGCTAATTTTTTGTATATCCGCACCGATATGTGTATAAGTATTAAAGTTTATATTAGTTATGAGTGTATATATTTTTTTAATCTTCTATTACGTTACTTGTCTTATGGTTTGCAGGTATTTTTATAGGTATAAATTCAAATCATTCAGAAAATTTAGATGTATGTATGAAAATAATTTTATATATCTATATTATAAAGCAAAAACATATCAGTGAGTAACGCTGTCGTTATATTCATGGCGGCAACCTTTTTAAAAATAATCGCTTTTACTACCATTTTTATAACTTCTAAACATCGCACAATTTCCCTTTTTACACCTTTGAATAGGAAAAGAAATTTTCTTGCATATACATTTTTTTATAACTATATCTCAATTTACTGATTTTCATGGCTTTTAACATTATTTTCAAGCATGAATTTTAAAAATCTATCACTAACGCGTGCAGCCCGATTACAAATATTAACCAGTTTGTACTTAAAAATGTATATAAATATCTCAGCATTTGTTTTTGTCTGATATTCCGCAACGAAGCTAAAACTTCACAAAAAAATAAGTAAAATAAAGTAATAATATAAATAAAATTCAAATTTAACAGAAATGTAATCTAACTACGCGTTTAAATAAAATTATAAGAATGAAAAAAAGCTACTGTGTGTAGCAAAATCTTTCGCGAATTTTTCGGTTCTTAACTGCGGCTAAAACAACTTTTAATAAATTTTGAAACTTTAGTTCAATACCAAATAGATATTTTCCTCACAAAAATGCTTTAAGTTGTTATTAGTGGGAAATCCAGAAAATATATACATTAAATGTAAACATATCTATGAGAGTTTTCAATAAAACAGATTTTTACATATATTCTATTAAATATATTCTAAACATATATGCTAAAAATTATTTTTACATATATCCAACTCGGAGGCCGGGGAAGGTTCCCCTAGTCTATTTAAAAATCAAAAGCTACTCATTAGAATTTTTTCTGATTTAAATACATGCATTTGTGTGTGTGTTACAGGGTGTACCACGGAGCACCTCTAACTTTGAAAATAAATAAACGAGAAACGGGGATAGATAGAAGCATGAAACCATTGGTATGTTTATTAAAAAATCTAATAAAAATTTTATGTAGAAACTTCAAAATTTGAGTAACAAATTGCGTCGATAAATGGCGCTGCAGGCGGCATTACCAAAACTAGGCTGTATCCCATCAAAAGCTATTCAAAGTGTTCACCTTTCACACAGCACACATGTCGCAAACGAAGAAAAAAATTGCCAGTGACTCTTCTCAGGACTATGATTTAATCGGTGGTACTCCAACACAATATTTACACGTACCTCCACTGAATACATCACTTCTGGAATTTCTTTCACTATACACTAAAAGCGGTCACGTTTCAACGGCGAAATCTTTTACAACTGATAGTTCTTGAAATCTGAGCTCTCTTTATAGGGATACGTAATGTAGAGATCCTACATAAGAGAGAGATTGGACATTGACGAAATGTCCGCCATGTAAGTTCCAAAGGAGGTGGAACTCAGTGGAACACAATGTATTTTCATCACCGTCTAACACTTTTTATTTCAGCAAAAGCATGGGAAATTTGTTTTATATGCCTTCAGAGAGTAATGAAAGTACATTGCATTCTACTGCGTCCCACCTGCATTGGAACTTCTGTGGCGAACATTTCGCCAATGTCCAATCTCTCTCTAATACAGGATCTCTAACGTATTGTTACCAGCAGTGCCATCTATCGGCGCTATTTTAAACTAAAATTTTGAGGTTGTTGTATCAGATTCTTACGGTTTTTTTAATAAACATAACACTGGTTTCATGTTTCTATCTATCACCGTTTGCGAGTTATTTATTTTCAAATTTAAGGCCCTTCGTGAAACACTCTGTATATGAGGCAAATTACATAACAGTTTATATGTTAAAAAATTCTGAAAAGAAAAAAAAAACATTTCTCGAAAAGTCATTTTGTGACATTTTGGTATATTTATAAATATGGTCTGTATATTGTTAAAAATTATTTAAAACAAGATAAATGAAAATTACTTTAAATAGTAGAAATAAACAAAATAATAATATTGCCTTTCTTCCCAACATCAGCATTATATCCATTTTTTCGTATCCGCAAAAGAAATTGTCTATTTCACTTCTTTTTAGTTCAATGTTGGAAAACAAAATGCTCGAGGCTTTCAATTGTGTCTTACATTTTATCTATACTTTTTTATCAACCGATATTTTCTTTGGGTGATATATTCGTTTACCACATTGTGTGTAGCTAATTCTATTTATTTCTTTTGTGGTAAGTATTAAATGAATGACCCGAAGAGTATCTCGAGGGTATTGTGCACAAAATCCTAATTTGCTTTTATATTTATACTGACATTTTAGTAAAGTTAAAAAATTTTTGCTTGGTTTTAGCGAATGATAACAATTTGCTTTGAAACTCTCGTTTCATAATGATCTATCAGATTTGTTGGGAATCATTTTAAATTTAGGATTATAGTGTATTATCTGTATTTATTTTTTAACTGATATTTTCTATAGGTGATACCATAGAAAACATTCATTTACCAAAGATAAAAGAAAATTACTTAAAATAGTAGAAATAAACATAATAATAGCCTTTTGCCATATTGCCTTTCTTCCGAACATCCGTTTTATATCCATTTTTTCTTATTCGCAAAAGAAATTGTCCATTTCACTTCTTTTTTAGTTAAATGTTGGAAAACAAAATGCTCGAGGCTTTCAGTTGTGTCTTACATTTTCTATATACTGTTTTATCAACCGATATTTTCTTTGTGTGATATATTCGTTTACCACATTCTGTATAGCTAATTCTATTTATTTCTTTTGTGGTAATGTATTAAATGAAATGCACAAAGAGTATCTCAAGGGTATTGTGCACAAAATTGCAATTTCCTTTTATATTTATACTGACATTCTAGTAAAGTTAACAATTTTTCTTGATTTTAGCGAATGATAATAATTTGCTTTAAAACTCGTATCATACGAGGGAGTTAGAATGACAGTGGAGTAAATCAAAAATTTGAAAAAATTAGATAACCATATTTTTACTGAACGCATATTAATTTCTCTTCCGTGCAACAGTCAAATAAGTCATAGTTCACTTAGGGAGTCACTAAAGGGAAAATGCAACGGCATTACGACAAGTTTCCCAAAAACCCTTTCCTTTCTCAAATTACTAAATATTGACTTACTCCACTGTCATTCTAACCCCCTCATATGATCTATCATATTTGCAGGGAATCATTTTAAATTTAGGATAATAGTTTATTATCTATATTTATTTTTAACTAATATTTTCTATAGGTGATACCATAGAAAACATCCATTTACCACATTTGCGTATAACAAATGTTGTTATATCTTTTGTGGTAAGTATTAAATGAAAGACCCAAAGAGTATCTCGGGTGTATTGTGCACAAAATATCAATTTCTCCTTGTCTATTTTATACTCACTCAAGTAAAGTTACAAATGTTTGCTTGATTTTACAGAATGATAACAATTTGCTTTGATACTCTTGTACCACATGATCGGTCAAATTTGCAAGGAATCATTTTTAATTTAGGATTATAGTTTATTATCTATATAGATATACAGGGTCATTCATAATTCCCTCCGGGGTTTCGAAACGTTATAGTAAAAAAACGAAGACGAATATGAAAAAAAGAAACATATGAAATTATTCCGAAACTATTCAAATTTTACTTACATACATTACAGGTGTTCTATGTGTGAACCCTTGGTCACACGGCATACATCCATGCGATAGTCCAGTTTCTGCCATACTCCGTTTCTTTAAATTTCCGGTACCACACATGAATTGTTTTGTCAGTTGGTCCCTGTTTTCGATATTTATTACGAAAGGCCCGTTGAACTGACACCACTGATTCAGATTTAAAGAAACGGAGTATGGCAGGAACTGGACTATCGCATGGATGTATGCCGTGTGACCAAGGGTTCACACATAGAACACCTGTAATGTATGTAAGTAAAACTTGAATAGTTTCGGAATAATTTCATATGTTTCTTTTTTTCATATTCGTCTTCGTTTTTTTACTATAACGTTTCGAAACCCCGGAGGGAATTATGAATGACCCTGTATTTATTTCCAAACCAATATATTATTTAAGTGATACTCTTGTATCATATGACTGGCCAAATTTGTTGGGAAACATTTCAAATTTAGAATTATAAAATATTTGTATATTTATTACAGTGTTTTAATAAGTCCTTCACTTTTAAAGATTTTAATAAAAATGTATTTAAACAGTACTATTTTCTTCGAAAAAAAAAATACTTTAAAGATAATTTTTTTTATATATTTTAATTTTTTTAAAGGTTATTTAAGACTATACATTTTATTTTTTATTTTTTATTTTTTATACACATTAAGACTATACAGTATCTATTTTTTTCACACCGAAATATATATAAGCGTATTATTTTTATATTAGTTTTAAAGTGTAATAAAGGTTTATTTTAATAATATTTTTTATGTCTTATTGTTTGAAAAAATATTTTATAGGCATTAATTCAAATTAATGGTAGAAATCACTTTTTTAAAAAAAATCAAAGATCTGTTTAAAAATCCTAAGTAACCTTTTAGATCTTTTCCTGTATTAAATGCAATGTTTTTTTGTATTATAAATATGGTACTTTACATAAAAGTTTGTATGTTGCAAAAATTTTGAAAAGAAGAAAACGATTCTTGAAAAGAAATTTGGTGGAATTTTTGATTTATTGGAATTTTGATATGGCTCGAATTTTATTAAAATGTATTTAAAACAAAATAAAAGAAAAGTATATAAAATAGCAGTCAAATAAACAAAATAATATTGTTGGCTTTCTTCCCAACTTCCTCTTTAAATTCATCTTTTCTTATCCGTAAAAGAAATTGCACGTTTTGACTTCATTTTTGCTTTATGCTAGAAAAGAATATTCTCGAAACTTTCAATTGCGTCTTACAATTTTTCTATATTTTTCTATCAACCGATATTTTTTTAGGTTAACCATGGAAAACATTCGTTTACCACATTATGTGTAACTAATGTTATTTATTTCTTTTGTGGCAAGGTATTAAATGAAAGACCCAAATAGTATCTCGCATTGTGTAGAAAATACCAATTTCTTTTTATATTTACACTATCACAAGAGTGACTAGTCGTTGGGGGCAACCGTAATACTTACCCATAATGGACATGCATAATATAAAATATGAAAATAAAACATGTGTAAACTATTTATAAAATGCATTGCAATTCGAAAAAAATCCTGGCTTGATGACGTCATAAACTTTAAATCGAGGCTAACGAAAAAGACAGGCTGCCGCGGTACATTCCACTTATCTTTTTTTACATATGACCTAGCGACCGTCTCCCCCTATGCGGTCTCGCGAACGAAGTCGTCGGGGGTTCCATGGCGGTTCATCAAGGTTCCGTCTCTGCGGAAGTTTCCTCCGAGATGTGGGGTTACTGCCGTGACGACCTATGCCACCAACCTTGGTAAAATGACCTGGGGGTCCGCAGTGGGGAGCGGCCTCAGGCCGATCGCAGCGCCGGTCGAGACAAAGCCCTGGTGCGTTATAAGCCCTTCAGAGGCTTGGGTGCGATGGTCGTTTACGCGCGTCGGCGACCCCCGTGGGCTCCTGACGGCGCAGGATAGTTTTATCTTTTTTTACAGACCGCTAGAGTGACGTGATGCTCTTTTCGTGCACCTTCATTGGTGCATTCGAGCATCACGTGACTCCCGCGGTCTGTAAAAAAAGATATGAATAAAGCACCGCGGTAGCCTTTCTTTTTCGTTAGCCTCGCTTTAAATGCTCTATTACTGAATTGCGTAAAATAAACATCCTTATAACTCCAAAAATGACAATCATATTAACTAAGAGTTTACTGCGTCGTATTAAGCGTCTAATTTCCAAATAAAATATATCTTTGAATTGAAATTTGAATCAAATACAGTGTCATGAAACATTGAAGAGTGTGGAAATTGGATTACAAATATCTCGACAACTAATTACCCGATCGATTTCATTCTTTATGCAAAATTTAGGTTTTTTTATTGTCTTTTATATGCACTCTTTAAAATAAACAATTTTGAAAATTTTTATATACTTTTTATCAGAACGAATATTTTGAAAGTCCGAAAAATATAGTTCTGAATAATCGAGGTTACTGAAAATCAATAAGCATCTTCTCATTATTACATACTAAGTACATACCAAGTTTCAAGTCTCTATCTTAATTTGTTGAGGAGATAGAGCGTTTATAGTCACACACACAGACACACACACTGACAGACGGACGGCCCTTTTTTTCTAAGAATATGTTTTTCGGAATCTCTAGTGTCTGAAACGTGTAAATCCATCAAAGAAAAAATTTTCGATTTTTAAAACGATTACAAGACTTACCCTATACTACGTATGATGGGTAAGTAATTATGAATTTTTGCAACAGAATATTGTTAAGGCGTAAGGTAGTTAAAACACTTTTCAATATTTTTTCATTAAATTTTCAGGATATATAGTGTATTATAGCCTCTATAAAATAAATCTAAATTAAATTTTTTTTTGTTGAAAAAATATTTTTTCTTGGTGTTGTATTGCTAAAATTTCGAAAGGTTTATATAAGCAATATACAGTTTTGTTTTTATAACATAAAAATGCTGTAAAGAATAACTAAGACTTGCAAGTATACTTAGATACCAAAATTTTGTTTCAAATGCAGAAATACTTTTGTGATCATGCGCACAACCTGCGATTGCACTTTTCTGATCGACAAGTTTAAAAATCCCGAATTTTCTCCATTATCATCTGAAAAAATAGTAAAATGAAAGAAGAATCATGCATTTATTAATTCTTTTAATTATTTTTATTTTGTAATGTATAATTTTTAAGACAAAAAATGGTCAATTTTTTTACACTTTTCGACATTTTATGAGTCTTAAGTCCCATTAAAATGATGATTATAATTTATTTCCATACATTAAGACATTGTTATAATTATTTATTATATTTATAGCAGTATAGAAGTAAACCTAAACTTATTACTTTATATAGAGCTTAGTAAAAATGTTTTAAACGATATTATTTACTATTTTCAATCTGTTAATTTTAAAGGCTTTAAAGAAAACCCTGACAATAATTTATGAACACCGTGTATAATGTAGCAATGTGATAGTAGCAACGTGTACTACAGGACAGATTATAAAATGTTAGATATGTTTTCGGCTACAAAATTCAAAATTGAATCTTTCACTTCATAAAAATTGTTATTGATTAGGATTTCAATTCATATAGAAACGTTTATGTTATTATTTCAAAACTTTCGAAAGAACTTTTATATATATATATATACTTTCAGATTTATTTTTTAAAAGTAATTAATCATTCACTTTTACGCACATAATCTTTTAGATAATCGTAAACTGATTTAAGGCAATATCAAATATAATATGATCACAAAATGCCTAATGGTAGGCAATGTTAGGAAATCAAAATGCCCACTTTAATTAGTTGCGTATCAGCAGTGCTATTGGAATCGAGGATATTGAATGAAGCACTTAAAATGATGACTCGTTCTCTTATATGGCACTCACAACTATACATAATAAACAATGTGGTGATGTATATAATAATTTCTGTATCATACTTAGTACACAAAATCATCAAAATGCTGAAACATAATTATGAATAAAATTGCACATATTGTAGTAAGGATGTCTAATGTCTCCTTGATCTTGGCAAATGTTTGTAAACTTGGCTAATTTTTTGCAAATTTTCAAAAATATAAACTAAGACTTAAGAGGCATACAAAGTGGAACACTAGTAATTTTTGACAAAAAATCTGCGAGGTGTAAAACCAGAACATATTCTTAAAACTTAAAAAAATATAAACGATAAATAGAAATTCCATTCCAATTACAGTGTTTAGAAAATATCAAAAGGTGATTACGTATGGCATTTTAAGTCTATGCTGTCTTGCGTCTGTAGTGTGTAACTGCAGTCTGTAGTATGCCTTTGTCTGTAACACTTATATTGTAATACAACAGTTTGTGCAATTATTAGTTTCTTGAGAATTTTAAACAGTATAAGAAATTTTTGTTATTGTAATCTACAATTCATTCTAAAATTTTTTTGAAATAAATGTTGTATCATACTAAGAAGTGTTATCTTTGACGTTCAACTGTAACGAATGTGAAGTTTAAAGGCTATTAAACTTTCTGACGATTTGTTATGTTGTCATTACATCTTAGACATTTTAGAACTAAATGGCTCATGAGCTTGGTTTTGGGACACAATATCAGTGATTACCTGCACATGGGCAGCGACGTATCGAAACTATGTACGTGAATTTCTTATGATATAATTTTTTATAAGTAAATATCAAGTACTATTCAAATAAATGTAAGTAAATATTATGTACTACCTTAAAAGTGCTTTATAGTGTTTGTTTCAAAAGGACAGGGTATGTATTTTCACATAGGGGAATGCAGGGGAAAGTGGCGAAGGCGGGCAAAGTGGTCACCCAATATAATGGCGCCACCAGATCGCTGGTATTGCGTGGTTTGTGGTCAAACTATTTCGTTTGATGGCAATGAGTAACCAGACAATCGTTGAACAGAGTAGTTCCATGTCTCATGAATTTAGAGCGGGTTTTCCAGTTTTTAAAGTTTCTGATCTAAGGTAAGTGACTTATGTTACACACTATTAGCAATAACCTGTTGCACTTGCATTTATTTATTGAATGTGTAAGGAAAGAGCATGTTTTAGTTTCATATTGGTGGGTGGTGAGTAGTCGCTGACTATTCATTAGTTTCCACTGTAGAACGTACTTTCTGTCATGCTTCTCAAACGGGCAAAGTGGTCAGGGTAGTGGCCGTTTGTTTGAACTAGTGGTGAAGGTTGGTTCAGGTGTAATGTTTGTCACCTCTGGGCTCATAAGCCCTGTTCCCTTCGCGAAGAAGATAACGTGGAGTTCATTTGCGAAAAAGGCAGTGTTTGATTTTGAATTATAATTGTTTATTTGGGTTTGTCAAACTCTTATTGGATTTTCATACCATTTTCAATCTTTCATTATGTTCCATACGATTTGTTATGACAATAAAAATGTTCAAATCATTTAAATTGTGTTTTCAATATTTTTACACTTGTCGGGCAATGTGGCCATGGAGTGACCACTTTGCTCCTCTAGGTTGAGCAAAGTGGTCATTTTGACCTTTTTTGGAGAAAACAAAATTCTCATTTCCATTTTATTATTTCGTAAAAATTTTAATACCCTTACATTTCTAAGTAGTCACTTTAGTTCTATGCAAACTGCCAGTTATATATATATATATTAAGGGTTAACAAAAAATCACAAAACATTAGGGTGACCACTTTGTCCTGCCTTCCCTACAATAGTTCGAAATTATAGAGAAGTTATATTTTCAATTAAAGTTCGTTTACAGGAAAGTAGCGGGCAACACATTTTGAACTAGTTATTAGGATTTTGGATAAAACTAGACTTGGTGATAAATAAGGTCTTTTATTTACACCGGTAGACCATTGATAATAATATGTAAGACATAATGTTTGATTATTGCTCATACTGTCAAATTGTACCGCCAGAAAAATGTCTAATTATAAATGTTCTAAATATTAGATATACAAATTTAGATGGTGACATTCCGCAGTTTTGATAGGTCAACTATTAAAAGAAGTACAAACCCTAATCGTAAAAACAACATCATAGAAACACATTAAAACACAAAGTGTCAAATACCTATGACTGAAATAACAGCAGTAATATATATTTATCTTAATCTAGCCTTCAAGAATGTACCAATGTCACTGACAAAATGGCAATGACTTCATCAAATTCCAGTTGCAGCTTGCTATCTAGATCTAGTAGCTGTAACTAAAATGGTTTTTAAGTAATACTTATCTTGTTATATTAAATTCAAATGTCTGTAAACTACAAATATGAAAAAAACAACGAAACAGATTTAACCATTTGCGCAAATCTTGTATTAACGTCCAAATTTTTTCGTATGCTTAAAAAAATCAAATATATATTTTTTTATATCTCTTTCATTTTTTATAACTTTGTATGGTAGTATATTTTTTGCTTCTATAAAAAATATACTTATAAACGTGATAAAATATTTTAAAATTAATCCGAAATGCATAGAAAAAAGATAAATTCAACTAACTAAAATGGTATCATCTACATTATGCTTAGTGCTTATTTTACATTAAATTAAAACATGGTTGGTTTAAATAATTATTTATGTTTTATCTAAACGCAATGAATTATTTGAGCCGAATAATTAAGGCCTTTCATACGAGAATAACTTGTTTTATTGTAGTAAACAAATTTTCTTTGTTGTATCGTTAAAGAATTACTCACAAAACACATTGTTAACAGAATAATTACTCTACAGACAATTTGCAGCTAATAGCCGGGGCTTTAATCCGGTTACATTAACAATTATCAAAGGATATGGTTCTAATTAGTAAGTAATTTCAAGATCAAATATCGCTGTAATGATCGAATTGAAAATCTTTCAAGGATCAAGTTGAATTAATTTAATTAATTTGAGTATTAGGGAGATAACAGACGGAATGCACAATTCTAATACCATGCTTGCAGAAACGAATCCAATAATGGTCTTTGGCAATTGTCATTCACGAAGCTATCACTGTGCTTTGTATACTTTAATCATTTGTTCATGCGGCTAACTGGTAAAAGCACGAATGACACGGGATCAGAATCATTTAAGCCAAATGTTAAATTAAAAATTAGAATGGCAATGAAATTAAATTTAAATGTTAAGTGTTGGTTTAATTAATGCAATTAAACGCAATTCATTGACACTTTTGTCATTTCTTAAAATAATTTACAAAAAGGGATTAAACCGAAATCATTATGTATAAAGTAAGATATAAATTAAAAACAATTCATTTAGTGTGACTGAATGTAGACATTTTTGCTTTCTGTACGAAATAATAAGATAAAAATAACATTCAATTTAAGAAACAACAATAATTTTTATCATGTAGAGTCATAGTTTGGAATCAAATGTACTTTTAGATTAAATATTTTTACTGATTTTAATGGAGGATGTGTAATAACTTTAAAAGTTCAGAAAAAAGAACAAATATTGATACGGAAATGCGGATTGAACTAAGGCATTGTCAGGACAAGAGATGTTTTTAGCACGAATTGAGAAAGAATGGCGTATGAAAGTTTGTTTATTGATAAAGTTGGTTCTTCTTTACGTTAAAAATAAAGCTTGTCTACTAATTGGATTAAATTAGAAAAATAGATCACGGGATTTCATTTTTACATTAATATTGGTTTATAATCCATAAAAAATTGTCATTTTGTCAAATTAAAATGCATTTCACTGGTGTGAATAAAGTAACTGTGCACACTTTAATTAATATTTGTTCTTTCGTATGTGTAATATATTGTTAAAAATTTTATGGTCGATAAAACCAACTTTTGGTGTTGCGGTAACTGCAATCATAAGATGATGGAACCTCGTTCCACCATTTGGAGTTATTATTCAACCAGAGATAAAAATGTTGGAACGAGATATCATCATCTTTCGATTGAAGCTACTGAAACACCGAAAGATTGTTCCATTTATCACAAAACTTTTAGCAGTGTATATTAACATCAAGAAACAAATTGCATCGTTTTATTTTTTAAAGTATACGGACCAAATTCAGATTTGAATGTTATTCTAGCTTATATTCTTTCGATAATATAAATCATTTTAAGTAACGCTTTTGATATTTAGAAATATTGCATCTAATTTTATATCAATTATAAAGTTGTGCATTGTGAAAACAGCCAAAAATATAATTCTCCAAAAATATATTTTACATTTTTTTTCATAACGGAAATTGAAGCCCGCCTTTTGTTCTAACTGCATGTGTTTTGACGTTTATATTACAGAAATTCAATTTTTCAATTCGACGTTTATAACTGGGAACACTAATCCATAAATTTTATTCATGCTCTTGACTATCCAGAGCTAACACGTAATCGTATACTGTTAAACATTTTGAACTGGTTTCAACCTACATTGCTGCTGCAGTAGCTACAAGCATAAAATGTGAAACCACTTTTCAACATTTGGAGATACTGTCGAGCTATAGCTGAAAATGTACAAATGAAATGTCACCGTATTAAGGTTGCAGCTACTCCTGTACCAAAAGTTGGTTCAAACCAGATTGCGTCTCTGATTTCTTATATAACAAATATTTTTCTCAGCACGTATTATCAGCCATGGATATTTTGTTCATAAGTTCAGATACAACTGGTATAGGAAAAAAAACTTTTATTGAGGAATAATTGTATTTTAAGATTTCGTACATTAACTTTAGCTGGATGGCAAGTTTTTATCGTAAACAAAGCTTGTTTGCCGATAAATAAAATGAATGCAATTTGTTTTATTTTCCTATTATACATTTGTTTTTGTATTCCTATTGCGTTAAAAATGTGTTGTTTTTTAAAAACCACGGTGTCCCAAAAATACACTAATGAAAGTTTGAAAAATCACAAAGAAGTTCTAAAAATGTATTTATTTAGTCAAAACTACAACAAATGCACAAATTACCCTCGTCTAACTTCTAGACACTCATTTGCAGGTTTATACATGTTCACAAAAAATCCTTTCAGCATGTCTTGTTATTGTGTGATCATTAAGAATTCATCTGTATCATTCGATTAATTGTTAGGTTGGATGGCACATATTGCTCTCTTGACTTCTCACGAAATAGTCTTCTCCGTGCTTGCAACGATGATATTGGAAAAATAACCTTCGAAAATTTCACTTTAAAAACATCATGTTAGCGATATAGACAATTGCGCGCGTTTCTGAACAGTACTTCTGAACTATGTTCGCTATATCTATTAGGCCACTGACATTATTAACTCCATTGCTGCAACTATTAGTACTGAAAAGAAGTCTCTTGCGCTTTTCTAGCATACATATTTTGTACATTTACACAATTGTTCTTTGGAAACACCCTGCTCCTTGCTTATTCCGAATTAACTAAAGTTAGTGTATGTTCTTATAAAAAATATTCCACGAAAATTTTGTGCTATGCAATAGTTTTAAATGTGTCACCGAAAATCTTATAGCTAACTAATTAAGAATTATTAATTAATTAATTATTATTTAATTTTATATTAATTTTATAATAATAATAATATTATATTAATTTTATAATAATATTATATTAATTATTATTTAATTGAACATGGTTAATTCCTAAAAGCATTTGGTCCCTAAAGGTTTTGGTCCCTAAAAGCAATTTTTTTTTTTTTTTACTAAAGTATTTTAATGTTGTTGATAAAATTTATGTTCTGTATTTAATGGTTATATGATTCATTTATGTCTAAATATTGTTTATATGTTATAGATTTTAACGTATAATGTTGTACATTTTAAGGATTTTTAATGGTTTTCATGTAATTTTGTTTCTTTATTTAATGGTTCTGTAATTGATTTATATCTAAATAGTGTTTAAATATGTTATGCATTTAAACGCATTATGTTATTTATTTTAAAGTGTTTGAATGGTTTATAAAATTTAGGTTTTAAATTTAACGATTCTACGATTTATTTATCTCTAAAGACTGTTTAGTATGCTAAACAAAATCTGAAACATGGTGTATTTAGCAAACTTCACAAGAAGCACTGAAATTAGCCAGATTTCAGTTATGTTTTATACTATTATTCAAATACATAATTCAGATTAACACACATACAAGACGCTTTTCATAACTGTTATAAGCGTTTACTATCGAAAAAAATTAAACTCATAAAAGTGTTGAGATTCATTATAACATCCTAAATAACATGTGTTTTAAATGTTTTATTAAATTTAAAAATTCTTCAGATAAAAATCATTCATAGAACCATTAAATTTTGATCTGAAATTTTATCAAAACGTTTAAACTATCTTAGAAAAAACATTAACATGTTTTGGCAATGTCGAGGAGCCATAAATGGTCCTTAGCTTCTCAATTTCTTTATATATATAATATTTGTATGATTTATTTTATTTTCAGTGCCTAAAATAAAAGATAGTTTTTGAAGATATAATAAATTTTGTATCAAGGAATAAAAGTAAACTGTTACAGAGATATATTTTTTCTTTTATATAAGTTTTTTTTTTCGTTTTTTAACAAGCAATATTTTCTCAAAATTTATTTGTGTGAAATCTTTCTTTTGCTCTTCATCAAATCTTTTACAAAGATTTTTGTACCTTTCAATTTAATCAATAAAATCACTCATTCATCCACCTGTATTTTTGAAAATCCGTTCCAGCTTTAACAAGGTCAAACCTCGTTAAGAAAGAAATGAAAAAAGTAAAAAGAGAGAAATGCTAGATAGAAAAAAAAAACCCAGAAAGAATTGTTGAAGCAGAAGTTCAGGTTTGATTAGGTAGTTTATGTCACATTCTTTTGTGCTTAATAAAAGAAAGCAGTTTTTAAAGGAAAATAACTTTTGATTGCAAAGTAATTTTTGTCCTTTAGTCATTAAAACTCATTTGATACATTTAAAACTCGGAATGAGAATGTTTTTTTTTCTTTGTTACTTAGAAAATCAAAGTGCTCGACAAGACGTTTTATTATTTCTCAGTACATTAATTGGTTGAGAAAAAGAAAGAGAAATTGAAAACTTTAACAGTCAAGTTTATAATTTATTTAATTAAGACTTGCAATTATAAAATTAAAGCAATTAATTTTAAGATTTCATAGGTTGACAGAAAGAAACAAAAGTTAAAAACTAACAATCTTTAACAACATTCATAATGAGCTTGACTGAATACAGTTGCGCGTTATACTGTGATATTCTCTATTTGTAAATGTATGTTAAAAAATTAATAGTTAGGTTTTTCAATTAACAGAGATAATTGATGTATTTAAATAAAACATACTAAAAATTAATGCTTAATAATTCCAAAAAGACTTTATTGTATCATTTTTTTTTTTTCATTTTCTTAAAAACTGTATGGATATTGTGATTTTAAAGGCCAATATAAATTTTATATTAGAGTAAATTGTTATACAATTGCTACACATTTCTTATACAATTAACGACGGCAGTTATAAATTCGTTTGATTGAGATTTACTGTGCATTAAAGTGTGCTATTCTTTATTTGAACAATGTATTTCCAAAAGTTAACATGTAGGTTTTGTCAATTGACAAAATTAAGTTGTTTATTTAAATACAAATACTGAAAATTAATGCTTATCATTTTCATGTAGCTTTTAATATAAGATATGTTTCATTTGACTTTCTTAAAACCCTGTAAATATATTTTGATTTTTAAGGCAATAGTAAATTGTTGCAGAAAATGGTTTCCTTGTTTGAATATGTTTATTTTTTTTTGGTATCAAATACTACATTTTTCTTGACAAATTCTCTCTTTTCTATCTTTCAAAGAAATCTTTTATAAAGCTTTTTGTGCCTTTCAATTTAAGCAATAAAGTCATTCATTTATACACCTGTTTTTTTTTTCCCAAATTCTGTTTCAGATTTAACAAGGTCGAACCTCATTAGGAAGGGTGCAAAGAAATGAAAAGAAATAAATGTTGGATAGAAAAAAAACATGAAAGAATTGTTGAAATAAAAATTCAGATTTGATAAGGTAAAATAAGGTACATTCTTTTGCGTTTAATAAAACAGATTTTAAAATAAAATGTCTTTTGATGACAAGGCTTTTTTTGTGTCTTAATCGTTAAAACTCATCAGATTAATTTAAACACGGAATGAGGAGATGTTTCACTTTGTTATTGAGAAAAGTAAAGTACTTTGGTAGGATGTTTTATTACTTCTATGTGTAGCATTCGGTTTAACCTCTTTAGACTTGAGGTGCACAAATGCGGATATCTACACTGTTAAAACTGACAGTGACAAACCGGTACCGATTGGGACCTCAGGGTGAAAAAGGTGGTTTAACCTCTTCAGACTTTAGGTACACAAATGCGGTTCTATACACTCTTAAAACTGAAGGGGACAAACCGGTACCGTTTGGGACCCCAGGGTGAAAAGACGGTACCATTTGGAAACCTAGTGTACCATAGAGGCTTGGAAATGTTGACATTTGGCCGGTGATTGAAGCTTATTAGGGTGCCGTACACTATGTATTGCTCGAAATGAAAATGGAATACAGTTCGGCTGTCTGTCTATCCGATTCTACGTGATCAAACTCGTGTAAATATGTTCTAATTGATATGTAATATTTATATGTTAATGGGGTTTGCTGTAAAATGTTCGGTATAGAAAATAAAGTGTGTAACTTTTTTAGTTCGTTTACAGGGGCACACAAAAGAATTCTTTTAAACTGTGTTTTATGGGGGGAAATCGTTTGCTATGCATTTTATTTAAATTGATTATTTAGATAGCTCATTTTTTTTCTATGAAAAAAAATACTGTTCTGTTAGCGTTGGAAATTGTTTCATAATCTAGGCCTGATTCCTTTCTTGTTTTACGTTGTTAATGAAAGGATTAAAGTGTTCTGTCAATATGATTTATTACTTCTGAGTACATTTCTGCTTAAAAAGGAAAAGTACATTAAATACTCTAACAGTGAATCCCGGTATCCTATTTGGCACCCGAATTTGTAATTGATTTAATTGGGATATAATTCAAATTGTCTATTATAAAATTAAAAAAGTCCTTTCGGCCTGTATCGGGAGGAAAAAGTAGCTTTCATAGTCCATAGTCCATGTTTTTAAAGATGCAACTAATTTTACTCAAACACCCTAAGCTAAATTGCTTGGTAACCGATTATAGAAGATTCAATCCCTGTTTTCGTTAATACTGAATTTGAATACGCATTTCTGCATGAGAGTTACAGCATAACAAAAATCAGATTGTTTCAAAATGTCAGCCAACCTAGAATTTCAAACTGCCATATCTCTGCCATTTTTTAAGCTATAGCAAAAACAAAAAATGTTCCAGAATCCTTGTATCACATTCTAACACTTAACAGAAACACTTAACAGAATTTTTTTAATTTTTAACTTTTTTGTACATGTTTTTAAATTTTAAACAAATTTAAAAAAAATTCACTGGCCGCCATTTTGAAACAAGATGGCGGATGAAGCTGGATAACGAACTCGGTCGAGACCTTGGTATGCTCTATACACATACTCAGTTACATCTAAATCGGTCCATAAATAAGAGAGTTACAGCATGACATTTGTCATATATATATATATATATATATATATATATATATATATATATATATATATATATATATATATATATATATTTATATATATATATATATATATATATATATATATAATATATGGATATATATAAATCAACATTTGAACGGAAGGTGGTTTGGGGGTCTGGGGGTCATGATCGGTGAAAATATACCAAAATGTTTTGGAATGACTTTCCTCCGAACGGCTGCAATAGGTAGCTTTTTGTAATGAAAGCTACCTAATAAATGGTTTTATAATTACATATCTAGATAAAAAGAAAGGTGAATTAAATACTCACAATCTCTAGCATCCACATTTAGAATTTGCTTCCTTGAGGTTTTCTGCACATTACAATGCGAATGTTTTATATTTTAACAATGTGAGCACAGAAATAATATTTAGGTTTTTCCAACTGACTAAGATAATTCATGTATATACTGACATTATACTGACATTATACATAATTCATGTATGAACTGAAAATATGAAAATTAATATTTTATAACTCAATATAACATGAAACGGATTTATTTTATTTCGACTTCCCGAACACCTCGTAAATAGATTTTAAAGGCTGTATTAAATTTTATATTAAAGAATAAGAGTATAAATTGTTAGAGAAATTGATTTCTTTATTGTACTTCTTTTTAACAAAGCAATTTATTTATGTCGGTAAAATGTCCCTTTACTCTTCAAAGAATTTTTTTTATAAAGATTTTTGTACCTTTCAATTTAAGCAATAAAATCATCATTCATCTATACCTATAATTTCAAAAATTTGCTCCAGATATAGCAAGGTAAAACCTCGTTCAGACAGAAATGAAAAAGAAGAAAAAAAGACAGAGATGTTGAGTAGAAAAAAAAGATAGAAGCGATTGTTGAAGCAGAAATTTCAGATTTGATTAGGCAATTTATGGTAGATTCTTTTGTGATAAATAAAAGTGTTTGTGAAGGGAAATATTTTTTGATTGCAAAGTGCTTTTTGTCTTTTAATCATTAAAACTCATTTGATACATTTAAAATTCCGATTTTTTTTATTAGTTTGTTAATGAGAAAATTAAAGTGCTCTGCCAAGATGTTTTATTACTTCGGAGTACATTAATTGGTTGACAAAATGAAAGAGAAATAAAAAAAAAACGTAACAAATAAATTTAAAATTTATTTAATTAGGATATTTAATTAAGATTTGCTATTATAAAATAAAATAAATTATTTTTAGGACTGCATAGGTTGACAGAAAGAAAATTAAATACAAAGCTCGCAAACTTTAAGTAGGACATGCGTGTGATTGAGATTTGACATTCTATAATTTATTTTAACAATGTGCGTTGAAAAGGTATACTGTTTTCAGTTGATTCAGAAATCTCATTTCATTAAAAATGTGAAAAATTAATGTTTCGTAATTCAATATCATATTAAATATTGTATTATTTATTGATATTTTGAGCTTATAAAAACTTTTAAAATATATTATGATTTTTTGGTCGATAACAAATTTTATATCTTAGTAAATTGTTGCAAAAAATTGGTGTGTGTTTTGCTTACTTTATATTTTTCTCGGTAAAATCTCACTTCTACTCATCAAAGAAATCTTTCATAAATATTTTTTACTCTTTCAATTTAAGATATAAAAACATTCATTTATACACTTATATTTTGGAAAATCTGTTCCAGAATTATTAAGGTCAACCCTCGTAAAGAAATAAATGAAAAAATAAGTTGAGACGTGTTGGATAGAAGAAAACCAGAAAGAATTGTTGAAGCAGAAGTTCAGGTTTGATGAGGTAATTTATGGTACATACTTTTGTGCTTACTAAAGTAATTTGTAAAAGAAAATATCTTTTAATTTCAAAGCTATTTTTGTCTATAAGTCATTACAGCTCATTTGATGTACTTAAAACTCGTTTTTTTTTTTTTAAATATATTTAATGCTAAAATTTAACTGCTGAGTCAAGATATTTTAATGCATGAATATTTATGCAATTAAAAAAAAACTGCAGTTATTTTAAAATAGCAAAGCTTAAATACAATCATATTTTTTATTTAAAAGTAAGTTTTCTCTTTACGTCATTAAAAGTATTTGAGACGTGGGATGAGATTTTTTTCCTCTATTTTCTAAAATGGGAAATTTAAACTACTTAGTCATAATATGTTCATTAAAATAACAGCATTTATTGAATTATTTGTAGACGAGCTAATTTAGGGCGTATATATATATATATTTTTTTTTTTTTGAAAAGTAAATGTTTTCTCTAAGTCATTAAAACTGTTTGAGACGTAGGATGAGATATTTTCCTCTATTTTCTTAAATGGGAAATTTAAAATACTTAGTCATAATATGTTCCCTAAAATAACAGTATTTATTGGATTATTTGTAGACGAGCTAATTGTAAGGTGTATATTTTTTTATTGCTTGAATTTGGGGGTTGCAGTTGCAAATTTTGATGTTTGGCTTTATTTTAATATGTAGAGAACTTTTTACGAAAAGTACTGTGTCAAATGGTGTTCAAAAGATCATGAAGTGGTAATTTTTATACCCGGCTGTTCACTTTTGTGCATAATAAAGCAGCTTTTAAAGAGATGTATACTTTGTTTTCAAAATGATTTTATCTTTAAGTAATTAAATATCATTCGATATATTTGTCTTATTTGTAAATCGATGCTGCCATTTGATAGGTCATCAATGATGCTTTCTAGTAAAAAGCCATTGAAGAAAACTTGCTGTCTTTTGGACAACTGTATGAGAAACATATTCAATTATTTGAGTTAATCTTCAGAATCATCAACATACATATCACTCTGGTGAACTCTTTAATTTAGATCTTATTCTAATCAGTGAATAATTTATTTTAATCTCCTCATTTTATTTTCTGTGATAAGACTAAAATTGTTAAATACGATTTAGAAAATTATGTTTACAGAACTGCTGTCCTGAACTATTGATTCGGGTTTTCCATAATACATCCTCATAAAGAATTAATAACGAAAAATGATAAAATAATGTTGATTATGATTTTCAGATTGAGATCGATTTTTCATATCTTTGAAGTATTTATTTTCAATATAGAAGACATATTTAGAAAATAGCTAGTCACGAAATATGTATGAAATATGGATGTGCGTTTGACTTGAACGGTAAATGTATATAGCAGACTAATATTCAGTTAAAGGACTAAGGTAAAAAATGAATCCAGTAACAGGGCAAATAAGGACATGATATGACAAACATGTATTATTCCATATTCATATTGCAGCACATATCAGAATAAAGTTGAGCGATATCGAGAGTATTTTTTTCTAGTGCAGTTTTTATAAGTAAAAGCTTGTTAGATCGCAAAGCAATCCTTGAATTTAAAATAAATATTGCAATGTGAGACATACCCTCATCAAAAGACGTTTAGTCATTATTAATTTAAGTTTAATGTTGTATTAACTTACATTTTATTCATGATTCGTTCTTTATATACTTACTGTTGTAATCTCTTTGTGACGTTTCGTGGTATTCGAGGAATTTTGTGTTTATCAGTTTTATATATATTTATACTTTGCACAGATACATATAAATGTAATTTAAAATGTAAAGAACTGGACTATTGAGAAGCGACTGAGAAATGGACAATTTATTTACTGAATTGAGATACATTTAGGACATAAACTTTTTTTGAAGAAAAATGAAAAAAAGTAGTAGTTAACTTGTCTACATTAGAAAGAAAACTTTTTGTATATTTTAGTTTATAAAAATTAAAAATAGGCTTTTAAATTTTATTTTAGTGGTGGGAAATATATACATTTTCTTTGTGAATATATCTGATACATTTTTTAATAAATTAACGTACGCACTACTGAATGCAAAAAGGGGTATTTTGTAATATAAAAAAGATATATTCGTATTTTTACTACATAAACAAGCTAGTATTTGTTTTATATTAACTTTTGCAAAATATTACGCAACTTTATAAATCGATTCAATATTAAATGAATGTTTTCGACTTGGAAATAGCCAGTTTTAAGAGCCAGTGTTTCATTAATATTGGTAATATATGATGGCATAACGGAGAAAGTAATTCTAATAACCTCTAACATTCAAACCGGGTCAACAGATTTAATACAAGATCAGCGAATTTTTCTTTTACAGTTGAATTGTACAATTTATGCTTTACGCTAACAACTTCTTTAACTCGTATCAATTTCCTTTTTTTAAGCTATATTTTATTCGAAACAGAAAGTTTTTAATTGGAGATTCATAAAATTCTTATTATAGTTGTTTAATAAGCACGCATTTTTGTATATAAACGTAACGGTAAATATACACAGATATTATATGACTACTACATAAGTAGCATTTACAACTTATTATTATTTTTTTTTTATGCGATAGAAATTTTTTGGGAAAAGCAATTTTTTCATACACACTTTTCGCTGTTACCCTATAACAGTTTTAGCTTTTATCTATTTCGTTTTCTCAAGCAGTGTTTCCTCTTCAAAAAAGTTGTTTTTACTGTAACGGTAAAAAGATTCCATGGTAAATAATATGCACACATATTTGCATATAAACGTAGTTGGTAAATATACATATATGTTAAATAACTAGGACGTAAGTATAATTTACAACTTATTTTTTTATGCGATAGAAATTTTTTTGGAAAAGCAAATTAAAAAAATTAAATAACAATACACAAACACTTTTCGTCCTTACTCTATAACTTCTTTAGCTTTTATCAGTTTCTTTTTCTTAAGCTATATATATATGGGTGTGTGTGTGTTTTGCCTGCACTAACTTATAGAGCAGAAACATGGACGCTAACAAAACGAATGGTACAAAGATTACAAACAACAAACGAAGTATGGAAAGATGTATGCCAGGCATAACCAGAAGAGACAGAAAAAGAATAACTTGGATAAGAAGTCGGATGAAAGATTTTGACATCAGTGAGAGAATTAAACGGCTAAAATGGAAATGGGCTGGGCACATTGCAAGAAGACAACACAACAGATGGAGCACAAACACCCTGCAGTCGAATCCCAGAGATGTAAAACGATCAAGAAGACGACCTAAAGGAAGATGGAGTGACGAAATCAGAAAAGTGGCGTGTGTGAATTGGATGACTAAAGCATTAGACAGCCAACAATCCAAAAATCCGGGGGAAAACCTACATCTAGCAGTCGATTGAAAACGGTTGATGATGATGATAATATATTTACAAAAGGTTGGTTTTACTTTTATGTAAACAAAATTCAATTATAGTTAATATGCAAACATATCTGCATGTAAAAATTATTTGTAATGATACACAGACTGATAACCTAGCACTTAAATATAATACACCACTTTTTCGTGAGGAAAATTTGATGAAAAATAAGTTTTAAATAATATTTTATAACTCAGTTGTTCTACTCAATTTTGCTTTTACTCTATCAATTACCTTAGCATCTAAAAGTTTTCATTTTTCAAATGCAATTATTCTTTACAACAAGCATTTTATTAATATCTCGTTGAACAGATTAACGATTAATAATTATATAAATATTTGCAAATAAGCATACTTGTATAAAAAGATAACTGATAAAGCCACATACATAGCTTCAAAGAGTACAATGTAAATATAACCTGAAATTTATTATTTTTTATATGATGAAAATTGCTCGGAGAAAGAAATTTTAAATGATAAGATATAAAATATTTTTACCGTTACTCTTTCTATGATACAGCATTAGTTATTTTTTTTCTTTGCTGTTACGTTCAACAATTTTAATAGTTATTTAACATGCATATATATTTGCATATAAAGACAATTCGTAAAATACGCTTATAAAATAACAAGCCTGGAATTACGATCAACAACTATAGGAAGAAAATTGTTTGGAGAAAGAAATTTAAAATAATATTTTTTACTCATTTCTGCCCTCAGTCTATCATATTACTTAACATCTAACAATTTCCTTTTTTTTTCAAAATCTGCACTTTTTTCATTACAGAGAGTTGAACTATTACTTCTTCAAAGATAAAAAAAAAATAACTTTCCGACAAGGGGAAGAACAATTCATTTATTGAATTGTGGGACTTTTGGGCAGAACTTTTTTTATTGCAGCTAAAAGAAAAAAATAGTAACTAGATTGTGTACATTAAAACAAAAAATCCTTTGAATTTAAGTAGATAAAATGATGTTCCTCTGAAGCATTTTTCAGTTGCAATATATGTTCTTTGAATTTAGTTTTGGTAAATCTAATTAAAGTGAAAAAATCCTAAACAAAAAATTCTGTAATATTGTACTCCAGAAATATGGCATCAAATGCAAAATATTAATTTAATGTTGCTATAATACTAGATGTACAGTCTGAAACATATTTTAGTATTTTAACGTTAACCTCCATTTATCCGGCTAATTTACATTCTGGACGCAATATAGATATCTGGATCGCAATTCTTTCTATGCTATTCATAATTCATATTCTTCATAAGCGTCTTTTTTTTCCTTTATCTGCAATTTTTTTTTTCATTACAAGAATTTTTTTTCTTTTGTTGTTACGTTGAAGAATTTGAATAGATAATTAGATAATTAACATGCACACATATTTGCATATAAAGATAATTCGTAAAAATACATAGATTAAATAACTATCCTGGAAATATGATCTAAAACATTTTTAATATGACGAAAATTATTTGGAGCAAAAATTTTTAAATAATATTTTAGAACGCATTTCATACCTTCGTATATCATATTCTTTAACCTCTAACAATTTAACTTTTTCTGCACTTTTTCATTACAAACAGTTGAAATAATTTTTTTCCAGGAAAAAAAAAACTTTTCGACAAAGAGAAGAACAATTCATTTATTGAATTGTGGAACCTAAGGGCATAGCTTTTGTTTTTAATGAACCTAAAAAAAGTAGTAACTGTATTGTGTACATTCAAACAAAAATTCCTTTGAATTTATATTAATAAAATGATGTTCCTTTGAACCATTTTTCTGTTACATCAAATGTCATTTGAACTTCTTTTTGATGAAAATAATTAAAATGCAGAAATTTATATTTGCTAAAACTATATATAGTAGAATGAAATACATAATAGAAAAAAGTGTTGTATACTATCTTACTTCAGAAGTATGGCAATATATGCAACAAATAATTTAATGTTGGTACAATACTGGGTGTAAAGTGTGAAATATATTTTAATATTTTACAGTTAATCTTCACTTATCCCACTAATTTTCATTCTGGACGCACACAAATTCTTCACATAAATTCATGGATTCTGCAATGGACCTGACATGGACCTCCTTGGATGGATTCCTTTCCTGGAATGGAATTGGATCAAAATCCTTTCTATGATGCAACTTATATATATATATATATATATATATTTTATTTATTTTTATTTTTTTTATTTATTTATTTTTTTTTTTTTGCTGTTACGTTGAATAATCTTAGTGGTTAATTAACATGAATTTGTATATAAATATAATTTGTAAAGATATATTGATTAATTATTTATCCTTGAAATATGATCTGCAACAATTTTTTATATTATGGAAAATGTTTGGAGAAAGAAATTTTAAATAATATTTATAACTCATTTTTGCTCATAGTCTGTCATATTCATTAACATCTAGATATTTCATTTTACCAACCAGCACTTTTTCCTTAAAAAAAGTTGAACTATTTTTTCTTGCAACATAAATAAATAACTTTCCGACAAAGCGCAGAACAAATCATTTATTGAATTGCGGAACCTAAGGACATAACTTAATTTTTATTGAACCTAAAAGAAAAAGAAGTAAATTGTGTACATTAAAACAAAAATTCCTTTGAATTTATCTTGATAATATGATCTGCTTTGAATCACTTTTCTGTTACATAAAATGTCATTTGAATCCTTTTTGATGAAAATAATTAAAGTGCATAAATTTACATTTGGTAAAGCTACATATACAGTAGAATGAAGAACATAGTAAAAATAAAGTATTGTATACAATTTTACTCCAGAAGTATGGCGCTATATGCAAAATATTAGTTTAATGCTGATACAATACTGAGTGTAAAGTTTGAAATATATTTTAATATTTTACAGTTATTCTTTAGTTATTCGACTAATTTTCGTTCTGGACGCAATCTAGATATCTGGATAGCAATCCCTTCTATGATACAACTTTAGATTATAAAAAAAAATATTTTTAAAATCTGCATTTTTTCCTTACAAGATTTTTTTTTTTTGCGTTGAACTATTTTAATAATTAATTAACATACACACATATTTGCATATAAATATAATTTGTAAAGATATGCTTATTAATTAACTATCCTTCAAATATGACCTGCAACATTTTTTATGTAATTGAAAATATTTGAAGAAGGAAATTTTAAATAACATTTTATAATTCATTTTTTCTCTTAGTCTATCGTATTCATTAACTTCTAACAATTTCCTTTTTGCAACCTACAATTTTTTCCTTACAAAGAGTTGAACTATTTTTTCTTCGAAGATAAAAAAAAAAAAAAAAATAATTTTTCGACAAACAGAAGAACAATTTATTCCTTGAAATGTGGAACCTAAGTGCATAACTTTTTTTTTTATTTATTGAGCCTAAAAGAAAAATTCTAGATTAACTAGAAAACTAGATTGTGTACATTGAAACAAAAATTCCTTTGAATTTAAGTTGATAAAATGATGTTCCTTTGCATCATTTTTCAATTTCATCAAATGTCATTTGATTGTCTTTTTATTGAAAATAATTAAAGTGCACAAATTTACATTTCTTCAATACAGTAGAATGAAGTACATATTATAAATAATGTATTTTGTACTATGTTGCTCCGGAAGTAGGGCAATATATGTAAAATATTAATTTAATTTTGGTACAATACTGGGTGTTAAGTTTGAAATGTATTTTAATATTTAACAGTTAATCTCCACTTATTCCACTAATTTTCATTCTGGACGCAATCTAGATACCTAGATCGCAATCCTTTTTATGACACAACTTTAGATTCTAACAATTTATTTTTTGTAATATGCATATTTTCATTACCAGATATTTCTTCTATTTTGCTGTTACGTTGAACAATCTTAGTGGTTAATTAACATGCATAACTCTGAAACAGGATTAACTCTGCAATATTAAAATATATTTCAAAATTCACTCCTAGTATTGTGCCAACATTAAATTATCATTTTGCATACTTTGCCATATTTCTGGAGTACAATAGTACATAAATTTTTTTTCGGCTACTATATACTCCATTCTACTGTATATACTAGCTTTAACAAATGTAATTTTACGCACTTTAATTAGCTTTACCAAAACTAAATTCAAACAACATATATTGCAACTGAAAAATGCTTCAGAGGAACATCATTTTATCTACTTAAATTCAAAGGATTTTTTGTTTTAATGTACACAATCTAGTTACTATTTTTTTTCTTTTAGCTGAAATAAAAAAAAAAAAGTTATGTCCAAAAGTCCCACAATTCAATAAATGAATTGTTCTTCTCCTTGTCGGAAAGTTATTTTTTATCCTCAAAGAAGTAATAACACAACATTAACACTTTGTAATGAAGAAAGTGCAGGTTGAAAAAAGGAAATTGTTAGAAGTTAAATAATATGATTGACTGAGGGCAGAAATGAGTAAAAAATATCATTTTGAATATCTTTCTTCAAACTCCAAACAATTTTCATCATATAGTTGTTGATAATATTTCCAGGTTTGTTACTTAAAGTGTTTTTTTATTTGTCTTTATATGCAAATATGCGTGCATGTTAATGCGTGCATGTTTCTTTGATATTTGCATATAAATATAATTTGAAAAGATATATTGATTAATTAACTATCCTTGAAATATGATCTGCAACATGTTTTATGTAATGAAAAATGTTTGGAGAAAGAAATTTAAAATAATATTTTTTAACTCTTATCTGTCCTTAGTCTATCATATAATTTAACTTCTAGCAATTGCCTTTTTGCAACTTTTTCTCCTTACAAAGAGTTGAACTATTTCTTCTTCGAAGATAAAGAAAGAATAACTTTCCGACAAAGAGAAGAACGATTCATTTATTAAATTGTCGAACCTAAGGGCATAACTTTTTTTTATTATTATTGAACCTAAAAGAAAAAGTAGTAACTATACTGTGTACATTCAAATAAAATTTCCTTTGAATTTATGCTGATAAAATGATGTTCCTTTGAACCTTTTTTCTGTTACATAAAATATCATTTGAATTTCGTTTTGATGAAAATAACTAAATTTGTAGAAATTTAGATTTACTAAAGCTATATACATAGTAGAAATAAAGTGTTGTATACTGTATTACATTACTTCAGAAGTATGACAATTAATGCAAAATATTAATTTAATGCTGGCAGAATACTGGGTTTAATATTTGATATATCTTTTAGTTTTTTACAGTTAATCTCCACTTATCCGAATAATTTTCATTCTGGACGCAATCTAAATACCTGGATCGCAATCCTTTCTATGATACAAATATAGATTCTAACAATTTATTATTTTTTTTATCTGAATTTTTTCATTACAGTTTTTTTTTAATTTTGCTGTTACGTTGAACAATTTTAGTGGTTAATTAACATGAGTATGGATTTGCATATAAAGACAATTCGTAAAGATGCAGTGGTTTAATAAAAAAACTAGCCTGGAAATATAATCTGCAACTTTTTGTTTGATGGAAAATCGTTTGGAGAAAGAAATTTTAAATAATATTTTTTAACTCATTTCTATCCTTAGTCTATCATATTATTTAACTTCTAACAATTGCCTTTTTTCAATCTGCAATTTTTTAGTTACCAAAATTTGAACTATATCTTCTTTGAGGATAAAAAAATAACTGTACGACAAAGAGAAGAACAATTCATTTACTGGATTGTGGGACTTCTGGGTATAACTTTTATGTTGTTGCTGAAGCTAAAACAAAAGTAGTAACTTGACTGTGTACATTGCAACATAAATTCCTTTGAATTTAAGTAGATAAAATAATTTTCTTTTCAATCATTTTTTGGTTACTATTATTTATTAGGATTTCTTTTTGGTGTAGATAATTAAAGTGCACAAATTTACATTTGCTAAAGACATATACTGTAGAATGAAGTATAAGGTGCGTCATAAATTCGTACAGAACTTAAACATTCATAATAAAAGAAGTAATGTTCGGTAAAAAATTCGTTTTGCGCAATTACAATCAGGAGGAACATTGGATTTTTTTTCATGTATACAAAAGAATGATTCTAAAAGCAACTGAAAGAGGGCGCTCACACTTTATACTGAATTTATGCAAATCAGGCTAGCAATAAAACACCTGGCTGGAATGGATTCGTCATTCGAACTCGGCAACATGCTATCCTTACCAGATCGAACGTTGGTGGTTAAACTTTGCTACAAGAATGGTGATTCCACAACTATTGCATTGCGAAAGTTGCGCAAGGAGAAAGGACTGAAAGAGCAAAAAAGCTCTATTTCATTTAATGGGATACTGAATTTAGTACGACGTTTTGAAGAAACGTAGAGTTTGAAGGATCGTCCTGATTTGCACAAAACGTCTCAGTATGACGTGTGAGCGCCTTCTTTTGGTTACTTTTTTAATGATTATTTTTATACATGGAAAATAAATCCAATGTCCTTTTGATCATATTCGCTACAAACCTAATTTTTTTCTGAGTATTACTTCTTTTATTACGAATTTTTTGTTTGCACAAATTTATGAAGCACCTTGTATATAGCAGAAAAAGACCGAACTGAAAAATTTAATACTATTATAAAAAATATTATAAAATGAAGTAGAAATGAAAATACGTAAAATTTTGGTTTCAGTAACAGGCAAACCCAGAAAAAAGTTTTGTTGAATCAACAAAAATTTGGTTGACCCAACAAAACTTTTTGTTTAAATATAGGTCAATGGTAATTTTGTTTGAATGAACAAAAAAAAATTTTTTGCAATTCCAAAAAAATTTTTTGTATCGTCAGCAAAAAATGCTTTGTTAATTCAAGTAAAATGGTTCAATTTTGCTAAAACAACCAAAATGTACTCAACGAAACATGTTTTGTAGTTTTAATCAATTCCTTTTTCTGGGTGCAACTTAGTTGCTGGAACATACTTGTGATTTGACGAAAATGCAGCTTTAGGTTGGAATATTTCAGGTAATTTTTATGCTTCGCATTGTAAAGAAAAAAAAATTAACGGAAAAAACCTCCAATTCACGGATGTTTTTGAGAGTTTATGTAGTGGCTTTAATGGAACACATAACACATTTTTTTTTTTTACATACAAATTCTTCTGTGTATATTAGAATATGAGAAAAGAGAAACACCGTATCATTGAAATTGGTGAGAGACTGACTTCGAACTATACAATTATAGATTTCGAACATTCCAAGTAAATACAAATTTTATTGTTATTTCAAATAGCAGTTGAAAGGAAATTATGTTTCTATGGACCACTGATTACATGTGGATCATATTTCTGTGTTATTTTTTCTCTTTTAATAATGTAATTTTTTTTTGTTATTGATTAGATTAATCGTTAAGTGGAATAAACGGAGATCGGATAGTTGAAGTTTTACTATTCTGTATATTTTATAATTAATCTTCCTGAATTATCTAGTAATATGTTATAAGTATAGACAGTATGATGTCATGAATGGCAAATCTACCATAGTCCAGTAAATAGAGCGCCAAGAAAAAGCCTTATATTGCTAAAGGTCGGGTAGTTCTGCTTTTTGGATATATTGTATAGCTAGATGTTATAATAAAAAGACCAAGTTCTCGAACTTCTGTCCGTCCGCGAGAGCCGCCATCTTAAAGAACTGACAAAAATAATCCTGGAATTTTCAATGTCTTTCTTCAATAACGTTTTACAAGTACAAACAGGTAATATGAATCTTAAAAAGAAGAATACCAACGTTATAAATGTACAAATAATACACAAAAAAGCCTGAAATAGCTGTTTCGAATCCACAAGCGAGATTCTTCTTCAGTAGGACGAAGTGCTTTGCTCTTTGTCGCACTGAAAAAGAATCTCACTTGAAGATTCGAAATAGCTATTTGCTGCTTTTTTGTGTGTTGTTTGTGCATTTATAACGTTGGTATTCCTAATTTTAATATTATTGCACAAAGGTTTTATTTGCTATTTTTAAATATGAATCTTGTGGAGGATAATATTTGCTATAGATTTTATACATAAAGTTTTCTTCTAGCTCCGTACATAACGGATCTACACTGCTTCAAAATTTGCGTAAAATGGGGAAAATCGGTGAAATATCGTAATATTTACAGTTTTCTTAACTCTAACTTCCTTACAGTACATTTTAGCGAGAGAAATCTATTACAAAACTTGTCGAGGATACAATTTGCCGGTATCTTCATACAAACATTTTTTTTTGTAAATCCATAAATAACGAGCACCACCTCAGCTTTTGTTAGAAATAATTTCTTACCAGTCACTTTTAGCGAACGAAAGTTATTAGAAATATTGTAGAGGATCGCATGTCAACAAATTTCATGCATTAAATTTTATTCTAGGCCAAAAAATATCAAAACTACGCCGTTCAAAGTTTATTTATTTTTTAATCTTCCATGAAAATGGTGACTCACGTCGACGATGTATCGGTAGGGGAGGAAAACAAAAACGGACTTTTTATTAACATAAACTTATACAAGATATTAAAAAATCAGATGTTTTACAAGATAAGGACTTTTCTGAAGGGCTCTATTTATTGCATTATTTTATCATTTTGCAAGTGTAGCTCTACTATTTATGTGTCTGACACTTTTGATTGACATTCGAAAAACGTTGGAAGAGTGGAAAGTGTTGTTTTTCACTAAATTGTACTGAAAGGAAAATATTAGTTGTAAAATTGGTAAAAAATCGGTATTTCTTCGGTTCTTTCTATTTTACCCAATTTTTACAGCTATATAGCTTTAATAATTCTTGGCTTAGAAAAAGCTTTATGGATGAAATTTGTTGCAAAATGCGTTCGTATGTAATAATTGCTAAAAAAACCCAGGAAAACATTGCTAACTTTCAAATTCCACGAAATTCGGCAATGTGTTGTTGCTATATTATTTAGGAAACTTAAGAAAAACAAGTCGTGCATAAAATTTTTTATAGATTTTATTCTTTTTACGATTTGTAAAAAGTTGTCATTCGTTAAAATGCACTGGTGAGAAGCAATTCAAAACTGAGAAACACCTAAAATTTGACTGATTCTTTTTAATTTACGATGAACGTTTGTGTGGTGTAACCGTTATTTATGAACCTGGGAAAACGATTCTTGGGTGAAATTTGTTGAAAATGTTATCTCCTGCAAAATTGGCTATAGCTTTCTTATGATGAAAAGTAACGGTAAGAAGTAATTGATTAGATAGCTGTAAAAAACTTGATATTTCTCTGATTCTGTAAATATTACGTGAACGTTGGTGAAATGGAACACTTCTATAAATGAGACTATAAAAACTCCTTTCGAGGAATGTGTTGTAGATTTTATCTACTATCAGATTGGTAATAGATTTCTTTCGTAAAAGTGTACTGGTAAGGAATTATTATTAATAAACCTGCGAAAAATCCGATTACCATATTATACCTGAAACTTCGAGCCATGTACCTTCGTTATTTAAGGGTCTAAAAAAACATTATGCACAAAATTTGGTGAAAATGTTAGCCTGCACAAGATTAATTTTACAAGTTTCTCAAAAATGGTTAGGCTTTATTGAAATAAAACCATGTCAAAGCAGTTTATTTTTACGTTTGTGCGCATGTCGGCTCATAGTCCTTTAGAGACATACGAGGAGGTAAAAAAGAAATTGTATTCGAACATCAACTTATGCACCACAGCTTGATTTAGGACTTTTAATCTTTTACATCCCACAATATCCGAAATCACCCAATGCTCCGCTACCCGCAATAGCCGTCTATAGCTGAAAGGATTTTACTTTCCCCTTAAGTGGTTTGGTGTGCTGTCAAAGGGGTGGTATCTCTCAATGAACAGGGTAAGGTGTTAGCATTTCTGGACAGTACAGAAAAAAAATTCAGTAACTGGGTGAATGTTGACAATGATAAACAGAGGAGCGTAACATCTGTCGAAATTTTAATAAAGTGAGAAAGCAGTAGGGTCTTTTCCACTACTTACCTAGCAAAACAGGGGAATACGCCGATAACTCAGTTAATATTTATCACTACAACAGAAAAACACACAATCTCAATAAAATAACTTACTAGAGGACTGTAACTCTTTTAATTTCTCACAACACTTAATAAAAATGGTCGAGAGGCGAGATTTACACAACTTCTCTGATCGGCATCTCGAACCCAACTCACAATCACATTTTTTTTTTTAAACATTTTACATAGACGGCGATTCTAGCGGCAACATACCGCCGGGCTTTGAATGCTGATAACATTCAATAATATAAATGCAATATAATTCAAACACAATCTCTAAATGAAAAATACAATCTAAAAAAAAACATAATTTCTTCTCAAAAATACTACACTAAATAAAATACTAAATTTACAAATATAAACACAAGAATGTAACACACTGCAGGAAAATATATAGTTTAATAAAACAAATGTATGAATTTAAGTAGTTAATAAACCATCATTCACATATGGCAAAACAACAATTTTTGTGACTGGCCTTTTATATGTGCCATTTTTATCTTTCAAGGTGACAACTCTTATGATATTGTCTTGGCCTGGATGAATTTTAATAATTCGGGCCAAATGCCATTTTAAAGGGCAATAATTATCAGAATTTTTTACTAATACTAAATCTCCCTCTTTTATCTTTACCCTTCCCTTGTACCATTTAGGTCTATTTAAGAGCTTGTTCAAATATTCTGATGACCATTTTTTCCAAATATGTTGTGTTAATTTTTGAACTAATTGCCATCTGCTCAACCTATTCATAGGAATTTCTGTATAATTTGGTTCTGGTAAAGCCATTAAAGAGGAACCAATAAGGAAGTGGGCAGGTGTCAAAACTTCAACATCATTTGGATCATTTGAAAGGGGGCAGAGTGGCCGAGAATTAAGAACTGCCTCAATTTGAGTAATAAGAGTTAAGAGTTCCTCATAACTTAAAATAGTTTTACCTACAACTCGTTTTAAATGGTATTTAAGGGATTTGATATTTGCCTCCCACAAACCTCCAAAGTGAGGAGCTGAAGGGGAATTAAAATGCCAGTTAATACCTTCATTAGCTAAATAATTTTCTATTTCCTCCCCACTTTTATCTTTAAATAAAGATCTGAGAATTGCTCTTAATTCTTTATTGGCACCAACGAAATTTCGACCATTATCACTATATATATCAGAAGGTTTGCCCCGCCTTGCTATAAAGCGTTTAAGTGCTGCTAAGAATGCTTCACTTGTTAGATCATTTACTATTTCAAAATGCAAGGCTTTTGTAGTAAAACAAACAAATACACAAATAAATACTTTTTTTACCTGTTTACTTCTACCCACGAAGTTTTTCACTTCAAAGGGACCGCAGTAGTCCAATCCAGTACGCATAAATGCTCTGGCCATTGTTACTCTAGAAGCTGGCAAATCAGCCATTTGTTGCTCTGAATTCTTAGAATTTACCTTTTTGCAAGTCATACAATTGAAAAGGATTTTACGAACTATATTTCTAACAGATAAGATCAAAAATTTGTTTCGGATGAGAGAAAGAGTTGTCTCAGCACCTGCATGGAAATACAAATTATGAAAATATTTAATAACACAAAAAGTAAAATTATGGTTTGAAGGAATAATCATTGGATATTTTTTATGCTCAGTTAAGTTACTGTTTCTCAATCTACCACCAACTCGGATTACACCATTATCATCTAAAAACGGGCACAAGTTTTTCAGTTTACTACTGTTAGGGATTGCATTACCCTTTTCCAAATACTGCATTTCCTTCACGAATGAAGTCTTCTGGATGTTTTTTACTATACAGAATAAGGACTGAGAGAGTTCACTGCTGGTTAAAGTTCCACCTTTGGGGTGCAAGGGATTTCTACAGTTATGGATGAATCTATTACACCATGCTACTACTCTTTGCAGTTTTATGAATGAAGAACTGTTATTAATGATGTCTAAAGGCTCAATAGTGTTAACTAAGGTACATACTTGAGTTACTGATGGTGCTTTCAATTCACGATAAACAATTCACTGGTTTCAACAGAAATAATATCAGGAGACTCCACCATCTCAGGCTGTTGTAGGAATGATCGACCGAACCACCATAAATCACATTGCTGGATCTTCATGGGATCTAGGCCTCTAGAAATGAGATCTGCAGGATTTTGCTTGGACGGTACATAATTCCACTGATCAATCGAAGTTAAACTTTATACAATCGATACTCTATTTGCGACAAATGTCTTTCGATCATTCGACTCCTTTTTTAACCATGCAAGTACAATAGTACTATCTGTTCAAAAACAAGTTTTAGAAACTTCTTGCTTTAGAGCACTTAACACTTTTTGCATCAACTTAGATAATAGGACTGCGGCAGAAAGGCGAGGGATAGTAATATGCTTTAGAGGAGCCACTCTAGATTTACTAGTGAGCAGTTTGATAGCAGAATCACCATAAGAATTAATAGATTTTACATAAACGACCGCACCATAAGCAAGTTCAGAAGCATCTGAAAAACCATGCAATTCCACACAATTAGATTGTTCTACAAATACAAATCTTGGGATATTGATCATATTTACAGTTTTTAAGGAAGTAAGGAAATTAGTCCATTCGATATTTTCTTTCACTGGAAGATAATCACACCAATCTATTTTCAGCAACCATAATTTTTGGAGAAAAACCTTGGTCTTCGTAATTATTGGCCCTATCAAACCCAACGGGTCAAATATTCTAGCAATTTGTGATAATACTGAGCGTTTGGTATACCTTTCACTTTGCTCTATAATTAAATTAAATGCAAAACAATCTGGTTGCGGCTTCCACAATATTCCTAAAGTTTTTGTCTCATTGGAAAATGAATATTCAGATATTGCATTATTACACAAAAGAGAAGAATTATTTACTGACCATTTGTGAAGATCCATGCTTCCCTTCTTTAACAAAGATATCAGTTGTTGTTGGATCTCTTTAGCTGTGTCTAGATCATCAGCACCTGTCAAAATATCATCCATATATACGTCTTGAAATAATACATTTGCAGCTAAAGGAAATTCCTTTCCTTCATCTCTAGCTAGCTGGGTAAGGGTTCTTGTTGATAAAAAGGGGACACTCGTTGTGCCATAAGTCACCGTACATAATTTATACACCTTAACTGGTTCATGTACCTCAGGTTTAAACAAGATTCTCAGTAACTCTCTTTGACTCGGATGTATCAATATCATACGGTACATTTTTTTAATATCTGCTACAAGAACAAATTTGTGCTTTCGAAATGGCATTTTTACTATGTATTGCCCTGTTGCAGTTTTGGAATAATTTTTCAGAAAATGTTCTTCACAAATTTCTGATTCCTTATTTCTAGAAACTTCATACTCTCTCTCAATTTTTTCTATTTCCCAAAAATTTCGAATTACTTTTTCTAACTCCAAATTATCTGTTATCAACCCACAATGTATATTACTTTTACCCTTAGCCGGAAGGCTTCCACTAACAATATAACCGAAAACACTGTTTTGTAACACTATTCTAGTATTTAATGGTTGGGGGTAAATTTGACCTGGCCTTAAAAATTCATAGAAATTTTCTGCACCCAAAAGCAAATCAATACAGCCTGGCACATTAAACTTTTCATCAGCTAATTTGATGTTATTTAACGATGAAATACAAATCTCAAGCGGTCTAGAAGGCGTAAATTCCGTAATTTTCGGAACGACTAAAAAATCTAATTTTACATAAAAATCTTTATCTCTATTCGAAATAATTGTGTTAACTCTAGATCTAACATTAATGGACAAATTATTTATTCCTGAAATAGAAATATTAGTCTTTTCTCTTTTCAAATTTAGTTTATCTACTAAGCTTTTACTCATAAAATTAGAGTTTGCACCGACATCTAATAAACCACGTGTTTCGTGAAAATTACCATATTCATCTTTTATTAAACAAACAAATGTTCTAAGTAACACAGCTTTTAACTCGTTAGACAAATTACATATCGTTGAAAATAAATTGCTTTGGCTATTAGCTTGGAAAGGCTGGAATACTGGAACCGAAGCTTCCAAATTAGATTTATTACTGGCTTCGTTTTTAGAACGCATTTCCTGTGAAATTATCTCTGGATTTTCACCTTTATTTATTTTTTGTTCACGCGGGAAATGCAAAGTCACATGGTGCCTTCTATTGCAAATAATACAAGATAATTTAGATTTACAATCAATCACTTTATGATTCATAAGACAGTTAAAACAAAGATTTTTGGAATTTACAAGCTCAACTCTATTACCCACTGACATGTTTTTATAAACAGGACATTTATGCAAAGGATGATTTTCATTACATGACAAAATACATTTAGAATTTTTTACGTCAGTTAGAAAAACTTATAGAAACATTTCGATAATAAGTATTTTTATTACTCGCTCTAGAATTGTCAACAACGGGTTTTCCCTTAGACGTATAATATAAATCAATTTCCCGAGATAATTCAATGGGAGAAAACCCTGATTCTGCTTGTCTAACATTTATAAAATACATGACATCTTTATCAAGCGTTTGACAAATCTTATCAGAAACTATTAACTGTTTTAAAGTTTCGAAATCTGTCACATTCCTCAATTTTAAATAATAACCCCAACTCGTTGTTAATCGGGATGCAAATTGTACATATGTTTCATTAGGATGACGTTGTGATTTCCTAAAATGTTCTAAACAAGTCTGGGGGGTTGGCTCAAATACTCTAAGTACTATAGCCTTTACTTTTGAATAATCTTCTAATTCTCCATCTTTAATGTAATTACGTTTGTTGTCCTTTCCCCTAACAGATTTAGTAGAATTTCCGATTTATATTTTTCTGGGACATTTTTAGAAATAAAGGCTCTTTCTAACGATGAAAAAAATTAACCCTCACCTTCTGGTTTAGATGGAATTTTAATCGTTAACGTTCGTACACTTTTAATCAGAGAGTCTAAAGATTCTATACTATCTTTTTTTCGAGATCACTTAAATTATCATTTTTGGTTTCTGCACGGGCCTTAGCCAACTCAATTTCTAACTTTGCATGTTCAATTTTTAATTTCTCAAGATCTAGTAATTTTGATTCCTCATTTTTTCTTTCCTCAATAAAACTGTTTGCTATGTCTTCAACCAGTTTATTATCTGCTTTATACTTCGAACTTTCCTTTATTAAATTTATTAAATCATAAATAGTTAATTTGGAATCTGATAAGTCTATGTCTAATTCAGCAGCAATTCGCTGATAATCTTCCTTTTTTGCACCTTTAAACATTGTATTATAAATACAATTCACAATAAAATAAATAAAACTGACGTACCTTTATTTATTAATAAATCTCCAAATCTCATAATTCCACATTGAAAAGATGTAATCCACTTTTTCTATTCTCAAATTAGTTCAATAGTAAAGAATATTAGTTCAATAGTAAAGAATATTAGTTCAATAGTAAAGAATATTAGTTCAATAGTAAAGAATATTAGTTCTTCTCTGTGTAAACACATTCACAGTTTATTTTTTCGTATTGCGAAATTCTCCAGGTTTATCGAAATTGTTTTTCTTCTGGAATCAAGAAAAACTTCATCGAAATTCTGAATCACAATATTTTGTACTTCAATATAAACAATACGATGATTTAATTTTTGTTTTACTCATTCTAATTACTTGATAGAATTCCAAACACCATTTTATCTTCTGCAGACGATTACAAAAAACATAAACATCGAAAAATTCCTTTTATTCTTTCTCCGGCGAGAGGAGACCAATACTATGAATACGCCGATAACTCAGTTAATATTTATCACTACAAAAGAAATACACACAATCTCAATAAAATAACTTACTAGCGGACTGTAACTCTTTTAATTTCTCACAACACTTAATAAAAATGGTCGAGAGCCGAGATTTACACAACTTCTCTGATCGGCATCTCGAACCCAACTCACAATCACATTTTTTTTTTTAAACATTTTACATAGACGGCGATTCTAGCGGCAACATACCGCCGGGCTTTGAATGCTGATAACATTCAATAATATAAATGCAATATAATTCAAACACAATCTCTAAATGAAAAATACAATCTAAAAAAAAACATAATTTCTTCTCAAAAATACTACACTAAATAAAATACTAAATTTACAAATATAAACACAAGAATGTAACACACTGCAGGAAAATATATAGTTTAATAAAACAAATGTATGAATTTAAGTAGTTAATAAACCATCATTCACATATGGCAAAACAACAATTTTTGTGACTGGCCTTTTATATGTGCCATTTTTATCTTTCAAGGTGACAACTCTTATGATATTGTCTTGGCCTGGATGAATTTTAATAATTCGGGCCAAATGCCATTTTAAAGGGCAATAATTATCAGAATTTTTTACTAATACTAAATCTCCCTCTTTTATCTTTACCCTTCCCTTGTACCATTTAGGTCTATTTAAGAGCTTGTTCAAATATTCTGATGACCATTTTTTCCAAATATGTTGTGTTAATTTTTGAACTAATTGCCATCTGCTCAACCTATTCATAGGAATTTCTGTATAATTTGGTTCTGGTAAAGCCATTAAAGAGGAACCAATAAGGAAGTGGGCAGGTGTCAAAACTTCAACATCATTTGGATCATTTGAAAGGGGGCAGAGTGGCCGAGAATTAAGAACTGCCTCAATTTGAGTAATAAGAGTTAAGAGTTCCTCATAACTTAAAATAGTTTTACCTACAACTCGTTTTAAATGGTATTTAAGGGATTTGATATTTGCCTCCCACAAACCTCCAAAGTGAGGAGCTGAAGGGGAATTAAAATGCCAGTTAATACCTTCATTAGCTAAATAATTTTCTATTTCCTCCCCACTTTTATCTTTAAATAAAGATCTGAGAATTGCTCTTAATTCTTTATTGGCACCAACGAAATTTCGACCATTATCACTATATATATCAGAAGGTTTGCCCCGCCTTGCTATAAAGCGTTTAAGTGCTGCTAAGAATGCTTCACTTGTTAGATCATTTACTATTTCAAAATGCAAGGCTTTTGTAGTAAAACAAACAAATACACAAATAAATACTTTTTTTACCTGTTTACTTCTACCCACGAAGTTTTTCACTTCAAAGGGACCGCAGTAGTCCAATCCAGTACGCATAAATGCTCTGGCCATTGTTACTCTAGAAGCTGGCAAATCAGCCATTTGTTGCTCTGAATTCTTAGAATTTACCTTTTTGCAAGTCATACAATTGAAAAGGATTTTACGAACTATATTTCTAACAGATAAGATCAAAAATTTGTTTCGGATGAGAGAAAGAGTTGTCTCAGCACCTGCATGGAAATACAAATTATGAAAATATTTAATAACACAAAAAGTAAAATTATGGTTTGAAGGAATAATCATTGGATATTTTTTATGCTCAGTTAAGTTACTGTTTCTCAATCTACCACCAACTCGGATTACACCATTATCATCTAAAAACGGGCACAAGTTTTTCAGTTTACTACTGTTAGGGATTGCATTACCCTTTTCCAAATACTGCATTTCCTTCACGAATGAAGTCTTCTGGATGTTTTTTACTATACAGAATAAGGACTGAGAGAGTTCACTGCTGGTTAAAGTTCCACCTTTGGGGTGCAAGGGATTTCTACAGTTATGGATGAATCTATTACACCATGCTACTACTCTTTGCAGTTTTATGAATGAAGAACTGTTATTAATGATGTCTAAAGGCTCAATAGTGTTAACTAAGGTACATACTTGAGTTACTGATGGTGCTTTCAATTCACGATAAACAATTCACTGGTTTCAACAGAAATAATATCAGGAGACTCCACCATCTCAGGCTGTTGTAGGAATGATCGACCGAACCACCATAAATCACATTGCTGGATCTTCATGGGATCTAGGCCTCTAGAAATGAGATCTGCAGGATTTTGCTTGGACGGTACATAATTCCACTGATCAATCGAAGTTAAACTTTATACAATCGATACTCTATTTGCGACAAATGTCTTTCGATCATTCGACTCCTTTTTTAACCATGCAAGTACAATAGTACTATCTGTTCAAAAACAAGTTTTAGAAACTTCTTGCTTTAGAGCACTTAACACTTTTTGCATCAACTTAGATAATAGGACTGCGGCAGAAAGGCGAGGGATAGTAATATGCTTTAGAGGAGCCACTCTAGATTTACTAGTGAGCAGTTTGATAGCAGAATCACCATAAGAATTAATAGATTTTACATAAACGACCGCACCATAAGCAAGTTCAGAAGCATCTGAAAAACCATGCAATTCCACACAATTAGATTGTTCTACAAATACAAATCTTGGGATATTGATCATATTTACAGTTTTTAAGGAAGTAAGGAAATTAGTCCATTCGATATTTTCTTTCACTGGAAGATAATCACACCAATCTATTTTCAGCAACCATAATTTTTGGAGAAAAACCTTGGTCTTCGTAATTATTGGCCCTATCAAACCCAACGGGTCAAATATTCTAGCAATTTGTGATAATACTGAGCGTTTGGTATACCTTTCACTTTGCTCTATAATTAAATTAAATGCAAAACAATCTGGTTGCGGCTTCCACAATATTCCTAAAGTTTTTGTCTCATTGGAAAATGAATATTCAGATATTGCATTATTACACAAAAGAGAAGAATTATTTACTGACCATTTGTGAAGATCCATGCTTCCCTTCTTTAACAAAGATATCAGTTGTTGTTGGATCTCTTTAGCTGTGTCTAGATCATCAGCACCTGTCAAAATATCATCCATATATACGTCTTGAAATAATACATTTGCAGCTAAAGGAAATTCCTTTCCTTCATCTCTAGCTAGCTGGGTAAGGGTTCTTGTTGATAAAAAGGGGACACTCGTTGTGCCATAAGTCACCGTACATAATTTATACACCTTAACTGGTTCATGTACCTCAGGTTTAAACAAGATTCTCAGTAACTCTCTTTGACTCGGATGTATCAATATCATACGGTACATTTTTTTAATATCTGCTACAAGAACAAATTTGTGCTTTCGAAATGGCATTTTTACTATGTATTGCCCTGTTGCAGTTTTGGAATAATTTTTCAGAAAATGTTCTTCACAAATTTCTGATTCCTTATTTCTAGAAACTTCATACTCTCTCTCAATTTTTTCTATTTCCCAAAAATTTCGAATTACTTTTTCTAACTCCAAATTATCTGTTATCAACCCACAATGTATATTACTTTTACCCTTAGCCGGAAGGCTTCCACTAACAATATAACCGAAAACACTGTTTTGTAACACTATTCTAGTATTTAATGGTTGGGGGTAAATTTGACCTGGCCTTAAAAATTCATAGAAATTTTCTGCACCCAAAAGCAAATCAATACAGCCTGGCACATTAAACTTTTCATCAGCTAATTTGATGTTATTTAACGATGAAATACAAATCTCAAGCGGTCTAGAAGGCGTAAATTCCGTAATTTTCGGAACGACTAAAAAATCTAATTTTACATAAAAATCTTTATCTCTATTCGAAATAATTGTGTTAACTCTAGATCTAACATTAATGGACAAATTATTTATTCCTGAAATAGAAATATTAGTCTTTTCTCTTTTCAAATTTAGTTTATCTACTAAGCTTTTACTCATAAAATTAGAGTTTGCACCGACATCTAATAAACCACGTGTTTCGTGAAAATTACCATATTCATCTTTTATTAAACAAACAAATGTTCTAAGTAACACAGCTTTTAACTCGTTAGACAAATTACATATCGTTGAAAATAAATTGCTTTGGCTATTAGCTTGGAAAGGCTGGAATACTGGAACCGAAGCTTCCAAATTAGATTTATTACTGGCTTCGTTTTTAGAACGCATTTCCTGTGAAATTATCTCTGGATTTTCACCTTTATTTATTTTTTGTTCACGCGGGAAATGCAAAGTCACATGGTGCCTTCTCTTGCAAATAATACAAGATAATTTAGATTTACAATCAATCACTTTATGATTCATAAGACAGTTAAAACAAAGATTTTTGGAATTTACAAGCTCAACTCTATTACCCACTGACATGTTTTTATAAACAGGACATTTATGCAAAGGATGATTTTCATTACATGACAAAATACATTTAGAATTTTTTACGTCAGTTAGAAAAACTTATAGAAACATTTCGATAATAAGTATTTTTATTACTCGCTCTAGAATTGTCAACAACGGGTTTTCCCTTAGACGTATAATATAAATCAATTTCCCGAGATAATTCAATGGGAGAAAACCCTGATTCTGCTTGTCTAACATTTATAAAATACATGACATCTTTATCAAGCGTTTGACAAATCTTATCAGAAACTATTAACTGTTTTAAAGTTTCGAAATCTGTCACATTCCTCAATTTTAAATAATAACCCCAACTCGTTGTTAATCGGGATGCAAATTGTACATATGTTTCATTAGGATGACGTTGTGATTTCCTAAAATGTTCTAAACAAGTCTGGGGGGTTGGCTCAAATACTCTAAGTACTATAGCCTTTACTTTTGAATAATCTTCTAATTCTCCATCTTTAATGTAATTACGTTTGTTGTCCTTTCCCCTAACAGATTTAGTAGAATTTCCGATTTATATTTTTCTGGGACATTTTTAGAAATAAAGGCTCTTTCTAACGATGAAAAAAATTAACCCTCACCTTCTGGTTTAGATGGAATTTTAATCGTTAACGTTCGTACACTTTTAATCAGAGAGTCTAAAGATTCTATACTATCTTTTTTTCGAGATCACTTAAATTATCATTTTTGGTTTCTGCACGGGCCTTAGCCAACTCAATTTCTAACTTTGCATGTTCAATTTTTAATTTCTCAAGATCTAGTAATTTTGATTCCTCATTTTTTCTTTCCTCAATAAAACTGTTTGCTATGTCTTCAACCAGTTTATTATCTGCTTTATACTTCGAACTTTCCTTTATTAAATTTATTAAATCATAAATAGTTAATTTGGAATCTGATAAGTCTATGTCTAATTCAGCAGCAATTCGCTGATAATCTTCCTTTTTTGCACCTTTAAACATTGTATTATAAATACAATTCACAATAAAATAAATAAAACTGACGTACCTTTATTTATTAATAAATCTCCAAATCTCATAATTCCACATTGAAAAGATGTAATCCACTTTTTCTATTCTCAAATTAGTTCAATAGTAAAGAATATTAGTTCAATAGTAAAGAATATTAGTTCAATAGTAAAGAATATTAGTTCAATAGTAAAGAATATTAGTTCTTCTCTGTGTAAACACATTCACAGTTTATTTTTTCGTATTGCGAAATTCTCCAGGTTTATCGAAATTGTTTTTCTTCTGGAATCAAGAAAAACTTCATCGAAATTCTGAATCACAATATTTTGTACTTCAATATAAACAATACGATGATTTAATTTTTGTTTTACTCATTCTAATTACTTGATAGAATTCCAAACACCATTTTATCTTCTGCAGACGATTACAAAAAACATAAACATCGAAAAATTCCTTTTATTCTTTCTCCGGCGAGAGGAGACCAATACTATGAATACGCCGATAACTCAGTTAATATTTATCACTACAAAAGAAATACACACAATCTCAATAAAATAACTTACTAGCGGACTGTAACTCTTTTAATTTCTCACAACACTTAATAAAAATGGTCGAGAGCCGAGATTTACACAACTTCTCTGATCGGCATCTCGAACCCAACTCACAATCACATTTTTTTTTTTAAACATTTTACATAGACGGCGCTTCTAGTGGCAACAACAGGGGAATAAAAAAAGTGAGAATTTTGGGCTATTGTGTTGGGATTCTAAGGTCATTCAGTGTTCTAAAGCTTGGGATTTAAAGAGTTAATGTAATCTTAAGCATGGATTTTCATTAACGTGGATGAAAGTTCCTATGCTCCCCAGTTGTCTCTCCGCGAGTGGGTGATTTTATTTCATTTCATATACAAATACACATGCGCACACAATTACATATAAACATATAAAGAAGGAAGAACAGTTGCACATGATTTTGATTGACTACAATAGAGTATTCTTTTTTCAATTTTTATCTGATTAAATTGTTGGAAAAAAAAGGAAATTTTTAATCACAACTCGCTCTTTTAATTTTACTTTTAAACTTCTGTAGTTCCTAACAAAATATTTTCCAAAGAAACCGAACTACTTTTTTAGAATTAAAAAAAAGTAACTTTACAAGAAAAAATACGAGCAATTCATTTATTGAATTGTGGTACATTTGGGCATGAACTTTTTTGTGAAAGTAAACAGAAAGAAATAGTACTTGACTTGTTTATATTGAAACAAAAATGTCCTTGGATTTTAGTTTAAAAAAAATAAAGGTTTTGCAATTTATTTTTTCCTCTGACATGAAATATTATTTTGAATATTTTTTATACTTACATTTTTTTGCAGCTTAATATATTATTTTTTGAGTACAAAAAATAATAAAGAAAGAAAGAAAGAACATATTTTTATACCTAGTTACAGAAAGTAATAAAATATTTGTATTCTATTAATTTAATTTCGAGAAAATATATCGACAAATATTTAAACAATGTCATTGGATTTATTTCTAAGAAATAATTATGCAATATTTTCGATTATTTCTTTCCATTTAAGAAAAAGTTGTAAACGTTTTACGATTTCTTTTTTCTTTGTCATGGTATATTATTTTGAGTATATTTTTTATAATTAAAGCTAAATAAAAGAAAAAGACATGTTACGTACAAAAGAAACAACAACAGCAACAAAAAATCTTTTAAAATAAAGAAAATATTTTTTTATTTACTACCCAATAATCAATCCAATATTTGTATCATATTAGTTTAATTTTGAAAAAATATATAAAGTCACTTTTAAAAAATAGTTTAACAAAGTTATTGGATATATATTTTGCAAATAACTAATCAGTATTTTACAATTGTAGTATGATATATAAACACTAAAGGTTACCGCATTTAATTAATTGCAATACTAATAAATAATATTTGCACTAAACTATAAGGGCACAAAATTTATGGAACAAACTGTTGACACAAATAAAAGCAAAAAAGTCTTAATAATACCATAAATCAAGAGATGCGCAAGACCTTCCGAAATATCTTTGTCTTTCTTCGTCTATCGCAAAGAAGCCGTGCGACTACTTTGAAAGCAGGAGCAAGAATGAAAGGGAATGGGGAGTTGGTTGGTTTTTTCATTGGGATTTAATGGCACAATTTTGCTTTAGAGGCATGCTATGCCATAGTAATGGGGGATAAAAAGACAAATTAAAGAAAACTGCTAATAGGAAAACAGAAGGCATCAATCAATGGCACAGCGAGCATTAGCCAATCAGAAGTTGACAGAACAGAATGTTAAATATGGAGCAAATTAAATAAAAAGACAGAGTGTGAAAAAGAAAAGAAAATAATAAAAAAATATATATATAATTCTAAAAAATGAAAAAATATAGTTAAAATTAAATTATATAATAAAAAAAAATAAAAAGAATAAAAAATAAATTAAATATAATAATACTAATAATAATAGTAGAAGAAGAAATAAAATAGAGGTTGACATTTAATTATATATACAATTATAAAAATCAAATAAAGAAATAGTAATAATAATAATAAGTTTATATGTTTGAACTTAACAAGTTTTCCCAAGCTTCAGATAGCATAATGGAATGATTTATTTTATTTAAACTGTAAGCATTTATAATATTCTTAAGTTATAATAGTTTAATAATATCGGTGTTATTTTATGAAATAGTATATTTTGTTTCACTTCTTTTGATTGCAAACTTATTAGGAGTAATTTATTACCGTATTGTTTAGCCTTTATTGATTTTAACTCATGGGAAGTAGTTTTCAAGACACTGTGTGGGTTACACAACTATCTAATATATATACCTTTCTCTTTCATAATTACCCATGTAGGCAATACGAGCAGGGAAGACCGAGCTATGCTCGGTCAAAATTAAATTTGAGTTCAAATATCATGACCCATGACCAAAATGACCCACTAATTGAATTTTCTCGAACATGTGACTTAGCCCAACAGTCTTCTCGTGCCCGAAAACCATAGGATGCAAAATTTAGTGTAAATAGTCTGAGCCGTTTTTAAGATAAAATAGCTTGACCCATAATGACCCATGACCAAAATGACCCACTAATCGAAATTTCTCGAACATGTGACCTAGCCTAATACTCTTCTTGTTCCCTAAACCTGTAAGGTGCTAAATTTATTTCAAATCCTCTGAACCGTTTTTAAGATAAAATAGCTTGACCCATAATTACCCATGACCAAAATGACCCACTAATTGAATTTTCTCAAACATGTGACCTAGCCCAACAGTCTTCTCGTGCTCGAAAACCATTGGATGCAAAATTTAGTGTAAATTGAGCCGTTTTTTAAATCTTGACCCACAATGACCCACTAATCGAATTTTCTCGAACATGTGACCTAGCCCAATCATTTTCGCGTGCCCGAAACTCGTAGGATACAAAATTTAATCAAAATCGTTTTTTAGATAAAATTAATTTGACCCGCTTTGACCCAAAAATGACCCACTAATCGAAAGTTCTGGAACATCTGACCCAGCCCAATAGTCTTCTCGTGCCCGAAAATAGTCGGATACAAAATTTCGTCAGAATCGTTTGAACTGTTTTTTAGATACAATTAGCTTGACCATGACCCAAAATGACCCAAAATGACCCACTAATTGAATTTTCTCGAACATGTGACCTAGCCCAACAGTTTTCGCATGCCCGAAAACCATTGGATGCAAAATTTAGTGTAAATTGAGCCACTTTTTAGATCTTGACACACAATGACCCAGAAATGACCCACTAATCGAATTTTCTCGGACATGTGACCTAGCCCAATGATTTTATCGTGCTCGAAATTCGTAGGACACAAAATTTAATCAAAATCGTTAGAGCCGTTTTTTAGATAAAATTAATTTGACCCGCGTTGACCCAAGAATTACCCACTAATCGAAAGTTCTCGAACATGTGACCCATCCCAATAGTTTTGTCGTGCCCGAAAATAGACGGATACAAAATTTCGTCAAAATCATTTGAACCGTTTTCTAGATAGAATTAGCTTGACCCTGACGCAAAATGACCAAAAATGACCCACTAATCCGAATTTTCTCGAAAATGTGACCTAGCCCAATGGTTTTCTATTGCCCCAAAACGGTAGGATACAAAATTTCGTCAAAATCGTTAGAGCCGTTTTTAAGATAAATTTTGCATATATATATATATATATATATATATATATATAACCACACACAAGATTTTCTCTTATTAGAATATATGATATACAATAAATGAACTACAATACGAACAGCATTGTGTTGCCTTATTGCCGCATAATTCATTCATTAAAATACTTTTGCATTAATAATTGTTAGAAAATGGAGACTAATCTGGAATATATAGATTACAGCTCACAAATTTCCTTCTTCTTAGATATTTTTTCTTCCTATTATAAGAATTGTTAAAATTTGCTTTTCCAATTTGAGAACACGGCTCTGAAGCGGCTCTTTTTTTCTTACGTCCTGCTAGGAGGCGTTATGAAAATTCGTGCAGCTTCTTCAATTTGAGAAAGCGGCGCTAAAACGGCAAGGTTTTTTACCCTTACGTCCAGCTATGAGATGTAAAACAAATATGTTTCGGACAACAGAAGGAAATCATTATGTGCAGATTACAAAATCCACCAATATAAACGAAGATACAAGAAAGTAGTTTAGTATTTTAAGCTGGAAATTTTAAATACACCTTCTTCAAAAACATATCATCCAAATGAATTGAAATTCAGTGGTTAAGGGTTATTTCAACAGCAGTTTAGAAATATTTTGTGAATATCTATTTCGCTGTTGAAAATTAAATAGAAATTTAAAATAAAGATAGCACCCAATGAATAATTTATAATGACCATTTAATAGTAGACCTTATTTCGAATTGATTGATACAAGTGCCTTTCTTCATGCAAAAAATGATGTGGAACTAGTAAGGGGTATTAAATTTTTTTCGGACTATGAATGTTAATATCGCCCTTCCAAAACTTCTAAAATTTTGAAGTCAATAATTCAACAATTGTATTTAATAAGTGTCTTTCATTTAAAATTCAATTCTTTTGAAACGCATCCATTATAAACTTGTGGATTTGACATCTTGTTTATATTCCTAAAATGTAACCCTAATATATAATCTTACTAGCTGAAGGATTTAGTTTTCAAAACTCTTCAATTTAAATAACTCTCAAGAAAATATTTCAGATAAATATCATACCGTTAATTAAAATACTTTCGGCATTTCACATTTTTGACAAAAACTTTATTTTTCTAGACAAAAGCGTAAGTAATTAATGTCAAGCCATAGTGTAATGGTTAAAAGTGCACAAAATTTTACAACACGATAAAAGTAATTATTCCATTAAAATTGCATATATTGTATTTTCAAAAGCATTGATTTCTAAAATTTTGAAGTAAATAATTCAACATTTGTATCTAATAAGTGTCTTTAATTTAAAATTCAATTCTTTTGAAAACGCATCAATTACTATAAGTTATGGTTTTGACAGCTTGTTTACATTCAAAAATGTAATCCCAAAATATAATCTTAATAACAGAGGGGTTTATAATTTCAAAACTCTTCAAGTTACATAAGCTCTCAGAAAAGTTTTTCACGTAAATATCATGCCGCTAATTAAAGGAGTTTCGGCATTTCATAGTTTTGACAAAAACGTTAGTTTTCTAGACAGAAGCGTAAGTAATTAATGCTAAGCCATAGTGTAATGGTTAGAAGTGTACAAAATTTTTAGAACGCGAGAAAAGTAATTATTACTTTTGAAATTATATAGTTTTCCTGTTACGTAGAAACGACTGATATATTCTGCAACTTAACTATTAGAATGTTCTGTAACTTTCATGTTTGAGTGTTTTTCTAAATTTAAATAAACTTTCCGGAAAAAAAATCACATAAATACAATGCCGATAATTAAAGAAGTTTCGGCATTTCATAGATTTCACAAAAACGTTTGTGTTCTTCACAGAAGCTTAAATATTTAATATTAAGTCATAATTTAAAAGTTAAAAGTGTACAACATTTTTAGAACACGATATGTGTACTTACTTATTTTGAAAGTCTATTCGCTTTTCTCTAACATATAAACGACTAACATTTTCTACAAATTAACTATTAGTTTGGTCAGTAACTTTCATGTTTGCAGGTTTTTTTCTAAATTTATGTACAGTAAACCGTCATTTATCCGAAATTATGATCAATCTGAACAAAGATGTACAGTATAGAAGTACAGGTTAAGAGTACAGTATAACCCATTAAGGGTGTTGGTCAGTCAAGCCACTGATTCCCCAAGCTAATGTTAAATCTATGGACGTGGAATGCATAGAACACGAGATAAGTAATTATTATAAAAGGTTGGAAGTACAGTATAACGCATTAAGGGGGGAGATCACGTTAAAGGTTTTAAAAAATCAATTTTTAAAATAAAATTAGCATGGATTCCTTGAAATGTTACAAATACACTGCAAAAAGAATTTTACAAAAATTCCAATTAGAACAGAAGTTATAGCTAAAAATATCTTGTAAAAAGCCATTTCCTGTCATGCTATAAAGTTACCTTTGAAGCCCTTTCCTCATAACAGTGTTTTTTGGCATTGCGCGCATTCTCATTAAAAAACTAATTATCATATAACCTTGAAATTTTGTGGATAATTAATTTTCATATATACTTTTATGCCGAACCTAAATTTCGTTTGATTTTTGCCATATAAAATTTTGTATTGAAAAATTAAATCTAAAATTTTTGGTAAATTTAGTGAATATCATTATAAAAGCCATTGATAATGCTAATACATTTCAATATACTTTTAAATTTAGGTTCAGTGTAAAATATAGTAGTATAAGTAAAAATAAATGAAATATTAAGTTTGTGTCTGCAGTGGAATTTTTAAAAATCTTGCGTGCAAAATGCATATTTTAGTATTTATATTTTTAAAAAGCCACTTTTGTATTTATCATTTAATTAATTAATATTGCTAAATGTATATAATTTGAGTGTTTTTGTTTCACTACAAGAATGTGTGAAATTATAGAAAAACAAATGGTGTATTTCATTCATTGGTTTACAAACTACAGAGTTTTGCGCACTGGTTTAATTATTGTCATTTTCAGGCTACTCAACGTGATCACCCCCTCTTAAGGGTATTGGTCAGTCAAGCCATCGATTCTCCAAGCTAATGCTAAATCTATAGACGTGGAATGCATTCTCATTTTTAAAATATCTCCAAAGGAAATGAATATTTTTTACATCATTTTTCTATGTAGTGTTTTAAAAAATGTCATTTTCTTTTTTAGTTGACAAAACATTTCTAAAATACATACTTAATTTCAATTGAAGTGCTGAAAATCTTTCTCACAGGTCGCCAGCTTCGCTGAAATTTTATGCGTCATGAAAATTGATTAATAAGAGTAACCAGCAAAAAGATTTAAAAATATTTATTTCCTTATGCGTAATTTTAAAAGTTAAAAGAATTGCAAGCTCATAGGTTTGACATTATCCAGGGGAATTTGAGATTTCACTTACCAACATCCTTAATATCAAGAATATGAGGCTAAATTGAGCCATCATATATAAGGTAAAATTTCCACTAGTTAGCCTTTTATTTTCCGTAGCCAGCCTTTCAACAACGCAGCACGAAAGGATGGTTTCTTAATTTTAGAGTCCTGAACGAATACAGTAGCTGAAACCTTTCCTGGAGGATTTTGAACGAGTTATTCTTCATTGCGGCATTCGCAGTTTCCTCAACTTTAGGGGCAGGTTTGAAATGGCCTAGGAGAAATTGCTCCGCCATCGTACACCTTCTGCAATACATGTAACGTTTCTGTCGTCGATTTCATCAAACAATAGCAAAATTTCAATTAGCATGTGGTTTTTAGGTAGATATCGTAAGACAACTGCAATAATTCTGCACAAATCTCTTCCAAACTGATACATAAAATCAAGGGGCATAAAATATCGGTCAAGTTCGTTAATGGGCAAAATCGAACCAGGGGGGGGGGGGTATGGAGGGGCTTTTTGTGAAAACAGGAAAAAACCCATATTTCTTAATTATGATACGAATCCGTTTAAAGTTGTTATTACTTCTAAGAAAAGGGCCGAAAATTTATGTATGACAGATTTTTGATATCATTAAATTGGCCCCAAGGAGAGGGGAAGGGGGTTTTACAAGGAAAAAATTCATAATTTCGTCAATTCAGAAGATATTAAATCCGCTTAAATTTATTATAAATCCTCTTAATATTATCTAAAACTTTTATATGGACAAGTTTTTTATAGGACCAACCCTTGTAGCAAAAAAAAAAAAAAAAAATTAAAAAAATCGCTGCCTGCTCCGTGTGCAAACAAGTTAGGTTTCGAAGTGGGCGGTTCCAACCATCGCATCATGGCAAATACGTAATTTCTTCTGCAATTCCCAACAAACAGGCGCTCCACGGTCTGCGTCTTCGAAATCTACCTGTGCCTGTAGGTCAGGGATTTTTTCATATTCAATTTCTTCTTTCGCCGAACGCGAACGAGTACAATTCCTTAGCACGTATTGACTGGAAAAAACCTATGGTTCAAATTGCCACTTTCTCACCGCATCTCATGTCGAATTTGTCTTTACGCCATGGTAAAGTAGTTATTAGTAGTAGGTTTATATCAGTTAATAACATATCTATCCTTTTTGGAAAATACAAGATAGTTGGACAATAAAAGATTTGTACTGACGTCAGTTCTGTGTCAGGGTAGTTGTTACATAAAAATAAATGAAATTTCACCGGCATTTAAAACTTTTTGAAAACTTACTATACACAAAATCGCATAATATGTGTAATTTCTTTGTTTAACGACTTTGCTTTAAATATGTAACATAAAGGATATTTATGAAATAATCGCATTGAACCTTATATATTTACATTACACAACAAATAGAAACGGCAGAAATATTTGCAATTTCTTAAATATATTGGTTTTAAGTGCAAGCTGATAATAGTTATGAAACTAATAATAGCTATGATAATCATAGGCATTAAGTAACTTTTATTTAGCTGTATGTGAAGCCAAAGATCCTAGGTTTGACTCCTGGTCTGAACATTTTTCGCTCAGTTGGTATTAAATGAAATTTTCTTATGAGTTTTCACCAGTTTATGATGAGAGAAAATTAATTTAATAATTACATATCTGTTCACGAAAGAACCCGAACTGCAATTTTGTCTGGTGAGTTGCGTGATATTGCAGACTGGATGTTATTGATAGCGGGTTGTTTGAGTGAATTGTGTCGGCCAGATTTATCCGAGATGATTACGTTGGTAGAAAGTTGGCGCTAGAAGCCAAAAATCGCAGGTTCGTCTCCTGGGCTGGACTTTTTTCACTCATTTGGAATGAAAGGAAATTATCTAGAATTATCATGTTCAAGGGGGTCCGGAACACAAAACTCTTCAAATTGTTGAAAAATATTTTATTGTTAAAAAATTCTCGGTTTTCATTCGCTTAAAATGACGTTTAAATCATGTTTCTATCTTAAATAGAACAGGCTATATTATTTTTTTGTTTTAAAAATCTTAGTTTCAAGTAGTGGTTGTCATGGAAACGTTTTTGCGTTTTTCTGCATCATGGGTTCTTTCACGCATTCTCGTCTTTAAATCGTTATAAGTCAAAAACAGTTAAAGATAAATGGTTCAAACTTGGAACATGTCTTTTTCAGTTATTTTACTTCAGCAAATTTGAAAAAAAAATATTTACTTTTGAAAATAAGATTTTTTAAAAAAATAAGTTTTTGCTTTAAATATTTTTAATTTTTTTATTAATATTTTTTAAAGTGCTGAATCAAAATTAAAATTTATATATTTCTGTTTATTTAAATTAAAAAAATTGAAATTCTACAAATAATATTTCGAGTTATAACTATTTTAATTTACAATTTAAAATTTATTATATTTTTTTAAAAGTTATGACAAGTTTTATCATGCGATTTTGTTTACAAATAATATGGTTAACCAGCACAAAAAAAATTCAACATTTTAACTCAATAAATAATTTTTTTTAAAATGTGTCTTGGACCCCCTAAGTAAATTAACGAACTGCTTCAAGAATTTGACTCATTGTCAATGAATGTGCTAAAAAAATTATACGTCTCACTAATATGAAAAAATTGTTTAAGCAAGCCAACGACATCGTCTCTGTGACAGGAAATTTCAATCTCAAACTGAATTCCTAAATGAAATTTGTTAAACAATTTTGATGATCAATCTGAGATTATCGTTTGTATAAAATTGTTTAATTTTGAAATTCTCAAAAATGGATGATTCTTTAAAGCCTTGAAACTTCATTATCGAATAATAAAAAAAGCCTTGATTTAACCTCTTAAGACCCGAAGTTCAAATAACAGTACAAATACTCATTCTTTGCTTTTAAACAAACAAAATAACGTCATAGATGACAAAAAATATATTTTTTTGAAATCTATTGTTTTAGGGGACTTGTAATTTAGGTTCAAAGATATGAACATAAAATTTCTAGCCCCTACAAAATATCAATTTAATTATCAATAACCTAAAATTACGCAATAAAAAAATAACAGCTTTAAATAAGTAAATAATCTGCAAATTCTTAAATTTTTTTATTATAAAGTTTTTAAGTTAAAGAATTGTAAAAATTACCTACTTTCTTGGATGCATTGTTTCGAAAGCATTTTGCAAACTCAGGTTAAAATAACATTTATTTGATAAGGAAATCGACATCGGTGCTGCCATTTATTGGTTTCATTTTCAAGCAAAAGCATTCAACTTTATAGAAGTGAAGTTAAAATGTAAAAATATTAATAATTTAGTTTTTATGAGCAACAGAATCTAGGTACCCATTTGGGTACCCAGGACTCAAGAGGTTAAACAAACATTTTTAGTTGTTTTCGAAACACCCTATATGTATTGAAACCATTATCATATATCAGATAAAATTGCTTAACATTGGATATATAATTTAACGTTGGAAATCGACATGTCATTTGAAGTTTACTAAAATGATTATTTCATGGTGTAACATTAGCATTCCAAATGTCCTGAATGAGCATATGTTACAGCTAGTTCAACATGTACAGTTGCGCTTTTGTTAATATAAATCATTTGACTAATCATGTTCGTGTGACCATTGCTGTCTACACATTCATTACAATCGTAGTTCGTGTCAACATTATCAAGGTTAAATATCATGCTTGTGACATTTAGGAAGGATTATAATAAATATGCTTAGATGTAGCGTTTCATGTGAAATAGCATGTCAACATTTCAACGACTTATGCCTTCAGATCATATGTTACGGTTGAAATAATTTGTAGTTTAATATGTTTACATACGTATACAATCCTGTATGAAAGTGTGTTTGTAGTAAGCAAATATGTTGCATAAAATTGTCCGAAAAAAGTGTACATTTGTTTATTCGAAAGAATAATTATGATTCGTAATTTATATTAAATTCACACACGTATATATATATATATATGTGTGTGTGTGTGTGTGTGTATGAAGAAATAAAATAAATCGCTATCCTTTGTATTTAAGGCAGCTGTTTTGAGAAAATATGATATGAAAATTTTCAACGTTATATTTACTTGTATTTTTTTTTTCATTTTTTCACATTTAAATAAAAATAATTATTAAAATTTACTAATCATTTAAATGTATCTTACTGTTAACCGAGAAACAAAGGTTCTACGTAGCTTAATATTATAGGTTATCGAGAATTTTCATCAAAATAACTTTGGTGAGTTAAATATTTATGGCACAAATTTTGGCGGAAATAAATAAACACAAATTGTATTATTACCTGTTGTTTATTTTTTGTTTGCGATACCGAATTTTCGCTGAAAGTGGCATACTGTATATTTTTCTTCGCAGGTCCTGTATTGCTAAATCTCTTTATGTAAGTATATCAAAGGTCACCAACCTTTTCCTTATTATGATTGAATTTCAATTTTATAAGACTCTTAGTGGGCGCAAGAGCACCCCTCCCCCTCTCTCTCTGACACACACATTGACACTTGTTGTGTACTTATGTGCGGTGCACATTGAATGTACATTATATGATCTCCTATGTATGAATTTTAGATTAATATATATTTAAGGAAATTGTCATGTGCATGGTGTAATAAGGTTTTTTTCACAACCATCGAGGATGACTAATATACTGTCTTTTTCAGTGTGAGTGAGACTGTCAATCCTCTTTGTACCACAGACCTTGAGTATAAAACATATATTTATACATATATTTTTTAGAGGCTTCGTGGGTGTAAGAAAAACGGTCGGTGGTCGAAAGTGCCCACGAACGGGTAATGAAGTAGCCCTGAAGTACATCCTTCTTAACCCGTTAACTCCCAAGTTATTATAAAGTTTGTATGTAAGCGATATAATTTCTGAAGTTTTGTATTGTAATACCAAGCAAAGCCAAATTAAATTCATGGAAAAAAGCTAATTCAACGTGTTTTGAAAGAACTTGTCACACCTGCATTGTAAAAAAAAAATTCTTGAGGTTACTAAAATTTTTTAGTAAATTTGTATTCCACAGAATTTTTTAGTAACCGATTTTATAAACCGGAATCATTGCTAGCTGGTTTCCTAGTAATTCTTGCAGATTTTCTTGTAACTGAGTGAGAATAAAAATTTTTTTTTAGCAATTGCAAGAATCAATGAGAAAAACTAGTTTTTTTTTAGTAGATCAACCCATTTTTTTACAGTGTGGTGTAGCAAGACGTCCTACTATTAGAAAAGCAGAAATAATTTCTCCACCTGTTCTTAGAGTGGTAGGTCGTACTACCGGTTAGGTGCACATCAGTTACAGAACTTTGTAGAAAGAAGTTGGGAATATGTAGAAAAACGTCTTACTACTACGAGAGCAGAGAGAATTCTTACTCTTGTTCTGATAAGCGGTGAGCCCTGAAATTAATTCTTCAGAAACCGTTAACTCCGAATAGCTTGAGCCATAAACATTTGAATGTAAGCGATGTATTTTAAAATGAGTTTAGGCGTGAAAATTAAAAATTTATGAATTTTTGTATCGTAATACCTTTTAAAGGCACTTTTTAAAATTTTCTGATAAAAACTTTATCATTAAATAAAGAAAACTGTTTAAACCTTCTTATTTAACTACTTTTCAGATATTTAAAGTTATAAACAGAAATAAAATCCTCGTCATTGATTGATACTGAGCTTGACAATAAATTGTTTACATAATATATTATAAAAGTTTTGTTTTAATTTTAAAACAATCTCTTGATATCTATCGCTTAATTATTCGTTAGTATTATGCCTAATCAAGCAGTTCAATTGTGTATTTGACATATTTATTCTAAGTTAAGAAGCATTATTTTTAATTAGCAATGTTGATTTTGAAACTCTGATTGTGTAAAAAATTCATTAAGGATTTTTTTTATTAATTTTTAATGAGATTAAGTTTCAGAGCCTATTATATCTTTCTTTCAATATTTCCAAAACACAATGTATGCGGTTTATTTCATTAACATGTGGAATAAAATTATACGACTAAGATTAGTCTCCTATAGTCTCCTATATTAGTAAAGAATAAAAATATAGGATACTTCAACCCTTTAAAAGGGTGCTTTAATCTACGTTTAATACTTCACGGGAAAAAACTTCAAATTTTGTTAAATAGTAAGATTTCTTCAAAAAATTGCTAGAAAATTCCACACAGACGTAATTTTAATACGTATTTTTTAATGTATTTCATTAATTTAATTAATGTCTCACATTTATCACATTATAACTTTAACTGTTGTTATCAAGCAGCTTGATATGTAGTTCAGATTTGTTGGTTGGAGCACGATTGCTGTTTGCTTATAACAGGTTGCGTGGAATGTGAGTAAAATTCTTTTTTGAAACTTTTTCTTTGTGTTTCTTAATTCTTTTTCTTCTTTCAATGCATTATATTGGTAATAATAGACTCTTCTTGGCAAAGTTGGCAGTCTATTATATGAAAAAATACATTTTCCTGCGACATGTGTGGTGCTTTTTGGCTGATGGTTAGACATACACTACACGTGTCGCTTTGGTATTTCACATTTTCATCATCTGTTATCCAAATTACATTTATTGTTCAAATATATGATTAAATTATTTTTATTTCAATTTATCTAAAATCATTTATCGGTATTATATATATATATATATATATATATCTTTATATATATATCTTTATTTTTTTATTTATTTGTTTATTTATTTATATATTTTCTTCTTTCTTCCTCTGTAACTATTATGTAATGTATTACTCTAAATTTAGGTTTTGGTCATTTTTTGTTCAAATTTGTTAGATATTTTTTAATTTAAAGGTATTCTATATATAAATTTATTACTTATAAATATATATATATATATATATATATATATATATATATATATATATATATAGCACATTATGTATTAAATGTATTTGGCAGACCCAGAATTTCGCACCATAATTAAAATTATTTTTAATTATGGCGCAAACTTCTGGGTCTGCCGAATACATTTAATACATAATGTGCTACATTTAATCTGTGTGATCATTTGCAGTTATAGCGCTTATCGCCTGGATTTTATTTTTATTTTTATTTTTATTTTAGTTTATTTTTAATCTTTTTTGAGCTTATATATATATATATATATATATATATATATATTCCGGTTGTTCTAATATGGACTGATAGACTGACTGACTTTAAAATTCAAAAACATCCAAACGGGGACAGATATTAAAAATATTCTTGCGAGAGAGTAATGTATGATGTAAGGAGTTTTTTTTACTGCGATTCATGATTTAAGTTGAAATTGCCAGCAATAGATGGCGCTGCGAACACTATACCTCTAATCGAGGCAGAAACATCAATCACCCAGCATTGATGCGTAAAAAGGAGGTAAAATACAGGGAGTGGTTCTCATTCACCAATAAAACCTTATTTAGAATCGGGCCCTAAGAACACGATTGTATTAACCAATGAGACGCACTTCATGTATTTTTGACCACCTTCATTCGCATTAATGCTAGATGATTTTAGTTTTTGCCTCGATTGCACGACTATTGCTCGCAGCGCCATCTATTGCTGGTAATTCGAACTAAAATCAGGAATCGCAGTAAAAAAAAACTCCTGATATTCTACAACACTCTCTTTACAAAAAATTTTTAAATATCTGTCAGCGGTTGGAAGTTATTGAAATTTAAAATCAGTCAGTGCATTTTAGGACACCCGGTATATATATATATATATATATATATATATATATATATACCAATTGAAATTCATGGCTGTTTTTAGGTTTTTGTTCATCTCACGAAACCCTAATACTCCCGCTCCGTTGTCTGTCCGTCACAGAGCCGTTCTCAGAACCTATATAACTTACAGAGTTGAAACTTTGTGTATAAATAATTGAATACCTGCTATGAAGCTCAAAATATTAAAATTTGAAAAAATCGTATTATTTCAATAAATAGAGATAAAAAACCAAAATTCTAACAGCCTTTTCCTATTAAATTTAAACATTTTCCGTTAGAGCAGTTGCCATCAATTAAAAATCCCCAATAAAATTCTTTCTACAATAATTAATTTTCTATTGAAAGATTTCCATGTGAAAAATGAAAATGAAATAAAAAGTTTCACCAATTGAAAAAAAGATTATGACGTCATATGGGTAATAAAACAGAAATTTTCAAAGATTTCTCAATAATACAAGGAGTATGTGTATGTGTATATACAGAAAGCAGATTAATATCTCGTCATTAGAGAATTAAAAATAAAACTAATCTGACGTCATATCGGAAGTTTAACGGATTTCTCAAATATTTGAGAAAAATACAAAGCGAGTATCAATGTTTGTAATAGAAAATAGTAAACATATGAGTTTGAGGAACGTATTGAATCATGATAAAAACCCGATTATGGAAATATTCGCATATTTTAATATTTTGAAGGTGTACAACATGTTTAATTTTGAAATTATCCTTTTTGAATATCGCATTTAGTCCACATGACAGATATTATTATAACAGAGTATAATAGCGGGCTTCGCCCGCTATCTGGCTGGTTTAGATATTCGAAAAAACGAAAAAATAGACAGGTAAATTCTTACTTTATAAAAAATATGACTTTTTTTTTTTTTGCTAAATGAAATTTATTTGGATTTATTAAAGAAAGGATAAAGTGTTTTAAAAAGAATACTAAACGAAACCCTCTGTGCGCTCTTAGATCACCCTTACCCATTTGTTTAATCTTGTTACTATTATCGGAATTATAAAAAAAATTATTTAAACTGAATTAACTTCCTTTACAGAATCAATTCAGAAATAAGCTGTATGCATTTAGAAAATATATGTGTCTTTATATCCTTCAAATTGTTACATCAAATCAAGGCATAAACTTCTGTGATATATTATATACGGGAGTTTGTATGTCACTCAGATATATATAGTTGTTAGGGCAGCTGAAATAGCTTCATTAATTACATCACTGATGTAATACTAGTTAGGTTCCGAACAGTAAATCAAGCGGTTAATGTTTAGTAAACTTGCATATATTATTCAAAGAGGAATTTCCGCAATTACATCAATATTCATAACATAGTTAAATATAAAATAGGGTATAATATATCCAAGAGTTTAATAGCATAAAGCTATAATAGCAGAAAGCTGTAATTTGTACTAAAACTGCAGGATATTATCTGTATTTTAATGTTTCAAATACTGAGGGGAAACATTCATTTAAGTATCATATTTTGAAGAGAATGGTAATTATGTATATGTATTAATGTATAGTTTTATTTATACACTGTTGCTTAATTTAAAGTAAATGAAATTATTAGTCATTCTGTTTTTTATTATTATTTTGTTGCATTTGTACATATTACATTCTATACACATTACACTCTGTTTTTATTATTATTTTGTTGCATTTGTACATATTTAAAATAATTATAACCACAGTCCCCTAAAACTAGGCTTATGCACTGACACAAAAATGGTGGTTGTTGTACACGGAATTCTTTCGTTGTTTGTACCGTCTCTTGAGTTTAAATACCAGTTTTTTCTGAGAGTAAAGAGTCTCCGCGTTATTGTTCTTCGATTGAAATAGGCGGAGGATATTTTTAGAGAATACTGGTTTTAAATTCGAGGGATCGTGGAAACGCCGAAATAAAATCTGCCTACTACAGCCACCCTTTTTTGTCAGAGCGTAGGCCTAATACTCAGAGTGTTGTGTCATAACTATGTATTACGAAAAACACACTATTATCTTTTTAAATATAGGCTTTTTTTTTTTTTTTTTTTTTTTTTTTTTTTTTTTTTTTTGAGAAATAATTATTTACTTATTTATATATTTCGTCCGTGTTTATGGATATTTTTTCTACTACTGTTTTCTAAAATGTATCTATTCGTAGCATTTATATTCCTCATGTACCATTTTTATGTAATGCATACAATGGAATTATATTTGTCTGTAAAAGAAAGAAAAGATTTGTTCTTACGTTTATACGTATTGTTATTTAAAAAAAAAAAATTATAAGCTTAAAAATTAATTTTGGAATTTTTATTTTGTTTTAGTATTTATTGATATATAGTATACCTATTTAAGTTAGTATACTTGTCAAAATTTAAGGAGTAAAATGATAATGCAAACATTTCTTATTCAAGTTTTAGCTCTGAATTCATACCTAATTTAAAAAAAAAAAAACGCCTTAACCACTAGTGTTTTTTATGAATATATAAGTAGGGGAGTTTGGGACTGGTGGTCACATGGGTTAGTTGGCACAAAGCTCATTTCTTCCTTCGTATAAACTCTGCCAGCTCATAAATTCATACGTGTATGTGTTTTCTAATGCGATTCAATACATATGACTTATTCTCGCATTAATTGGTTAGTTTGACTTATTTTCCAAAACCCACAATGGAATTTAACTGGTAATTATTTCCGCGTTGCGTGAGTATTTATTTTATATCGTTCTAAATTTTGATACGATACTAATAATATTGCTCTATTGACTTACATTTGTATGGGGTATTGTAATGGGAGAAAAATACGAAAATAGTGGCACTAAAATGCTTATAATAGTAAAGACCGTGTGAACTCTCTTAATAAATAAATTTAAGAAATCTTTCAATACTCCTTAAAAAGCAGTGACGAGCATCTATTGCAGTTAACGCAAACCTACGACAAGCATGCTATAGGTGGCACTCGGCAGATTATTTTCAGGCATAGATTCAGATTCTAAATAAAAATATAATGAAATTACACAAAATGCATGAATTTGGATTAGCTGAGTTTGTCGAAAGTTGATTGGTACTATTGTTTAATGTTTTCATATAGATTGAAGAAACAGAAATGCTAATTAATGAAACCCAATCTAGATCAATAGTGGCTCAATTTGTTTATTGACTAAGATATGATTCGGAGATTATAATGATTAAAAGGCAATATAGTTTTTATAAGATGCGTAATCACAGAAATATTGCCAGATTTTGTTATGAAAGGTTATTCAAAGAAGTACGCAGTGATATGTAAATAAAAAATAAAAAAATTGTATTTTAATATATCACTAAAAATACAGTATTAAATAACCAAATTAAAAATATGATTTTATATTGAGTTTTTTTCTATAAACGCTTATTAAAAAGTATTTCATTTAAAATTCTGAATGTCGCATTATATGTTTTCATTAATTTTTCAAAAAAAAAATTGTTCTAGCAAAACATTTTTATTCTGAACACTAAGTTTAAATACTAATTTCACATTATTCCTTTCAATTTAAAAATATAAAACGCAAGATAAATTTCTTTGTGCGTGTTTATTACTTTAAAATATGTACTGTAACATTTCCTGACAAATCCAAAGTGTCGTATTCACACAATTCTCTAACTAACGGTGACTCTCAGGTGATATATTAGTCTGTTCCGTGCACTTGTGTCACTCAAATATATAGCTATGACACCAGTCAGCTGGTACATCATTAATAACTTCCTTATAGGTAAACAGGTTGTGCTATTTAAAGATGATGAATTCATTATTACACCTTGCCAATACATTAGATGATTAACGATGATTTATGGTAAAATACATATAACAGTTTACTTGCAAATATGTCCTGCGTGCACGTTGTTGAATTCGATATTTCATTATAAGTTCATTCAAAATATGTATAAATAAGGATGCATATGCATGCACGTAATGCATACTCATATATGCAGGAAAAAATTATAGAATGTATGGTATAGCTGTATGATTGATGACATATGGAATATATATGATTCAGTCAGAAATCGGGTATGATGGATATATGATTGATAAAATATGGAAATAACGATGCTAATTAAAAAAAAAAAATCCTTTAAAATTTCCTTGTTTATACGATTGCCTTTTCCATGTTGATATCAGATGCGAATTACTTTTAAAACACGTAAAATGTATATTATAGAAATAAAGATAAACTATATTTCTCTATAAACAACATACTAGGTAGTATAGCAATGTTAATTTAAAAATAAAAAGTTATTTGTTATCTTTTAATTTTTGGATAAATCAAAAATTTTCGACTACTGTATAAATATTTCCTAGTTGTGGAGATTCCTTATTTTAAGAACTATTATTTTAAAAGGGTAAAATTTTCATGGTCCGCTAGTTTATTATTATGTATTTATGGACTGAAATAATCAATAGATTAAGATGAAACTAACATTATTTGTTTTTTAACAATGGAGAAAAGAAATATTTTGTCGGAGTATAATCATAGTATAGTCAAAACTTATAGACCGTTTATGCCAGTGTATACCACGCAGCTCAAACAAACATATTGAAACATAGAAATGGTATTTAATGAAATGTTACTTAATGAAATGTTACTTATTACAGCATCGTAATTACTTCAGTTTATTTGTTAAATAAGATTTCTGATTCTAAATATGTCTGTTTGAGCTGCGCGTTATACGCCGGAATACGGTATTTCGTACAGAATAGTTCTACTGCAGCTTAAGTCTTTTTTACTAACTTTTTATACTTTACTTACGCTCTTTATTTTATCATTGATTCATCTATTTTTAAATGTTTTTCCACGTAATATCTTAAAATATATTTAGTATAGACTCACTGCTACTTGCACAAGATCGGTTAAGCACAAAAACACAACCACATTCCCAAAAGTCTGTATTAGAAATTAGTCTGTTTAGACGACCACACCCAACACTGCATTTCAATATTTGAAATACATCTTACAAGGCTTTCTTCGACACGCTTAATCGATAACAAACTAGTCGGATGTGCAAATCCCAAAAAATCCCTTTCTTCTATTTCATACAGGTTTCGCATACACTAAAAAGAATCGGCACCAATTTGTATCAAGGTCTAACTTGATCAAAATTTTATAAAATTCCGTGCATTAGTTTTTGAGATATGACTATTGCTAAAATCGTGTAAATCCCGAAAAATGTAGCATATCAGCGCCACCTGTTGGCAGATTTAGACCAAAACCTAATCAACAACAACTTATGTCAACGTTTAACTGAATCGGAAGTTTGATGAAAATCCGTGCATTAGTTCTTGAGATATACCTATCGTGATAATATTGAAAAAGTAGCATAGCAGCACCACCTGTTGGGCTAGTTACATCAAAACGTAAGCAGCATCTACTTATGTCAAGGTCTAACATAATCAGAAGTTTGATGAAATTCCGTGCATTAGTTCTTGAAATATAGCTATCGTAAAAATGATGAAAAAAGTAGTATAGCAGCGGCACCTGTTGGGATATCTACACCAAAACATAATCAGCGTCTATTTATGTCAAGGTCTAAATGGATCTGAAGTTTTATAAAAATAAGTGCATTAGTTCTTAAGATAGAGCTATTGCGGAAATCGCGAAAAATGCAGCATAGCAGTGCCACCTATTGGGCGATTTTCACCAAAAACTAATCAGCACCAATTTATATAAGGACTAACTGAATATAAAGTTTCATTAAATTTCGTGCATTAGTTCTTGAGATGGAGTACCCACAAAATTTTTGTCACAGACAGACAAACTCACAGACAGACATTTTCTAAAAACCGTCAAATCGTGTTCAGGACCTTCTAAAACGTATAAATCCGTCGAAAACCGGGTCGAAAATTTTCATGAATCCAATACTTTCTTCTTGTAAAGATAGAAAAAAGTAAAAATGACACTCTCGATTCATCCTTGTATGTTCACATTCTGCGAACATCCATCATTAGAAAAGTCTCGTAAAAGTTTGAAGAAATGATGGAAATGATAAAAATTTACCTGGCAAAGAACGAAGCTGCAGCAGAAGGCTGAGTGACACCAAAAGGCGAATTTCCACATGGCGTGCTGTAGGACGTTCCTTGTAACAATGAATGCTGTGAACATCCTCCAAACGACAATGAATGCGGAAAATTCCTCCATACTGCCTCTTCCCTCTGCTTCAGAACCTTCTCTGCTTCTGAAGCTTGTCTCCATGCCTGCTCACAAATAGCTCTTTCCTCATCCGACAAACCAGAGAACGGATCTCTGTCGCTGTGTTCACTGTAGCCGCTGGATGGAGAGATCAGAGCCTGCTGAGCACGACTGAGAACATGCTGTCTGGAAGGGTTGGACGAAGAGGAAGATGTACTAGGAAGCCGTGGGTGACCGGAGATTTGAGGCTCTTGTGAGATAGAGGGATTTTCTAATGGCAAAGGAGGCATCTAGGAGAGAAAAATAGAATATATGAATAACACATTGACAGCATGCGAAATTAAATAATAACGCTCATTTTCTCAAAAGCGTTACACTTTGGACTGGCTGGTTTATTTCGGACGCTACGGTCATATTTTGTACACGAGGGCTAAACAGACCGGGACCACTGTTTAAAGTGGAATCCAATCCACTACAAACATTCATGCCCGAGTCGGAATTTGAACCCGACACTGTTTGTCTACTAGCCAGCGCCTTAACCAGTAGACAAAAAGGCGGGTCGTAACTCTTTGAGGAAAGGTGGAGATGTTCTAGGAGGTTTACAATGAATCTGTTCGACAACCAATATACGGAAACTAAATGTGTTATTGAAAGATTTTTTTGAAGATTGACTGTTTTAAAAGTATTACTAAGCTACCAGTTGTTGAAGATGATTTACTATTCTGTCTCAGCAAACTAACAACAAATATTCAGTACGCATGCAAGAATAAAGAAACCCATAAGCCACATTAAAGTTCTCATTCATTCGTTGTTTTTATTGTTTCCATTTCTCTGCTCATCACTCTTAACGGTATAAAAAATAGGTGGGATAAGTGAGGCATATGTTATTCTCCAAAAAAGTACATGCGACATAAAAGTTTGAGACCCATTTCTCTAAACAATTTCAATGTTTTTAAAATTAAATTTAGAATCCATTTTAAAATATTAGAGCTTATCTAATTTTTTATGATACTTTCTGCCTTTTTGAGTAGAGGTTTTTTTTTTCTCTTTATGCATTAAATTTTATGCCCAAAATTTTTAAAATGAAAATTGAAATTGTTTTATAAAGGTTTCTGAAATGAAATTAACCTAAGATTAATAGAAAAATTCAAATTAAATACATAAGTAGGTGATGTATTTTACTTCGCACGTGTTAGAAATACAAATAAAAAAATTCATTATCGATTTTTTAAAGAGAATATCACAATAAACTTTCCAATTGTAAAAGGTACTGGTAAAGGAAGTTTCATTGAAGCGACCGCTTAACCCAAATTATCCGTATGATTGGATTTTATGCCAAGTAGTGTTGCCAGATGATTTTTTTTTTAAATTTAGACTGTTTAATTGCTACCAATTATTTATCAAATTTTATTCACCGTATGTATTGCCTTAGTTTATGATAGAATAAATAAAGATGATATTATTGTTTAAAAAAATTATTGGAATCAAGAAACTTGATTAAAAGAAACCAAGAAATAATTATCGGAGCAAATGTATTAATGAAACTCTCCAATCACTTCGCATACGAAAATTACAGTCTAACCCCTCATAGAAAGATTTTGAGCAGAAGCGTTGGAAACCGCATACTTATTTCTGAACTGTTCTCAACTACAAGCAAAATAGAACACAGAAATTTGAAAGAGAAGAATTTTACTTAAAACAATACAAAGCACACGAAAGATTCTAGTCATATTTAATAGAAACATGGGTAAATGTTAACGCAGGATGTAATGGAATTTCAATAGTGTATGACTTTCATTAACCTTGCTCCTTTAGTAAAGCGCGTAGAGCTGGAAAAGGCAATTTGCAGACAATACTATTCAACGAATATTAAGTGCAATAGTGGAATTTTTTAATGCAATAATTAGTGTTAATGAAAGGCTCCAATCTCTTCGTATACGAAAATTCCACTCTAACGACCAATAGAAACATTTTGAGCAGAAGCGTTGGAAACCGCATACTTATTTCTGAACTATTCTCAACTACAGGCAAAAGAGAACACAGAAATTTGAAAGAGAAGAATTTTACTTGAAACAATACAAAGCACACGAAAGATTCTAGTGAGATTTAATAGAAACATGGATACATGTTTACTCAGGATTAAATGGAAATTCAAGACTATGACTTTCATTAGCCTCGGTCCTTTAGAAAAGCGCGTGGGGCTGGAAAATGCAATTCACAGACAGTACTATTCAACGAATATTAAGTGCAATAGTGAAATTGTTTAATGAAATAAATAGCGTTAATGAAAGACTCCAATCTCTTCACATACGAAAATTCCAGTCTAACCACAAACAGAAAGATTTGAACAGAAGAGTTGGAAACCGCACACTTATTTCTGAACTATTCTCAACTACAGGCAAAAGAGAACACAGAAATTTGAAAGAGAAGAATTTTACTTGAAACAATACAAAGCACACGAAAGATTCTAGTGAGATTTATTTGAAACATGGGTAAATGTATATACAGGATGTAATGGAATTTCAAGAGTGTATGACTTTCATTAACTTCAGTCCTTTAGAAAAGCTCGTAGTGCTAGTAAATGTAATTCACAGACAATGCTATTCGAAGAATATTAAGTCCAGAAGTGGAATTCTTTGAATTGAAATAGTAAAATTATGAGTATTTTGTATTTTACATTGATGAATTTAATCCTTTCGGGTCTGGTGTACTATTAATAGTATATGTCTTTCTATTGAGTATTATGTTAATAATTATTTTCGTTATTATCTTGCTGTAATAATATTAGTATATGTCTATACATTTATTATTATGACTTCTTTTAGGCTTTAGAATTCAGTAATAATAATAATAATAATAGTTTTCTTAAATCTCTTTGCACTGTTGGCGATTCTTTTATTTCCACCATATGTTTTACTCTTTAAATTTATATATTGGCTACTTTTCCGAACGTATAAATTGTGATGAAACATAAAAAATAATATAAAATGGTATGCCTGTTTAATACTGTTGTAATAAGACATTTTTCCAAACGTCTTCAAAATTTCTTCCTTAGTCTATTGTCACATGTATAATAATAATTTTTGTTAGATTTTAGTAAATGACATATCCGTTAAATTTTAGTACTTTTTAAATTTTGTGATTTGGATAGCTACTTTTAATATTATTAAGGTAAAAGTAAATTTTCACAAAAACTGAAAAAAAAAATTGGACCCGATAGGGTTAGTATATTTTGTTTTATATTCAAGGAATTTCATATTGTTCAATGCTTCAGAATATTACACAAACAAAAAATTCCATTACTTGTCTGGAAAAGAATGTTTTATATGTTTGAAATTTCCTTCTGTGGAATTTAAAGATATTTTGAGATTTAAAAGGGAAAAGACGGAGTATTAATATTTTAATATTATTTTCAATTTAAGTATTATGAAGTTTAAATTTTAAAATTCTCTATAATATTCATTTTTTAAAGCAGAATAAATAAAAATTTCAAAAATATATCTACCTATTTCAAACTTTTACATTTAAAAATATGTTATATTTAAAAATTTACAGATTCAATTCTCATTATAACCTATTTAACAAAATTAATCAACTTTTAGTATTTGCTTAGCTTCTACACATATCAACAAAACATGCAATCAAAACAAAGATTTTTGATTGATATTGAAGATTATGATATATCACTTAACCCACAAAGTAAACAGTTGTTAGTTCTAACGAAACATGCTTTTAACCTTTTCCATTTTTTTCGTAAACAAATACCAATCTAAGCACTATTAAAACGCTTTTAAATTAAAAAGATTGTAATTGGGGTATTTTGTTCTGATTAGGCAATAGGGATCATGGAAAATTTGACGAATTCCACCTTAAACAATTGAAAGCACACGAATCATTCTCATGAAATTAAGTGGGAAAATGTTGACAAATGATGTACCGAAACGACTTTCAAAATCCTTGGTTCACGAGAGAATGTGCAAAAAATGCAATTGCAAGATAATATTGCTCAACAACTACTGGATACAATAATGAGAAAATTTTCTTATCAGAAAATATAAAAGTAATGAGCAATAGTAAATATTCATTGAAATCTTCATTTCTTACTATGAATTATTCTTTTACATACTTAAACTGTTCCATTTATTGAAAATATCACGCAACAAAAATTTCCATTTCTCTAATTATTATAATTTTCAAGAATTGATGTTTCGCGCTATAAAATCACAAAAAAAGACAATATATTGAATATGTTTTTATTTTATTTTATTTTATTTCATAATAAATAATTTTTAAATATTTTATTTGTTTTTAAAATTGAACAAAATAATTCTTAAAATATCTTTATAAATTAATAATTTTTTTTCTGTGTTTTTAAATATCTTACAATTTAAGTATATTCCTCATGCAGTATTCTTAAATATTCTAAGGCTAATTTATTATTATTTATTTTATTAATAATTTTAAATTCAAAAATTTATTTCTAATAGTATATAACATTTATTGAATGCTTCAGATCCCATAAATCCTCGTTAACGTAAAACATTAGCATTTAATATTTTAGTCTATGCGATCTCACACGAAACACAAACTCAAAGCAAATGCTTTTGTTTGTTCATTATCGGGGATAATATGTTATTTCACACATAAAGTAAACAGTTATTAGCGTAGTCCAAACATTCGTTTAACATTTTCTAGTCCCATACGTAAACAAATATCAGACTAACCACTAGTGAAATGCTTTGAAGCTGAAAGTATTGTAACCGGCGTTCAATGTTCTGAACAAGAAAGTGGGAATATACACATTTCTGTAAAGAAGTATTCCCCTTTAAGGAATGCAAAGCACATGAAGCATTCTCGTGAGATTAAATAGAAACGTGGGTAAATGTTGACACAAGATGTAATGAAATTTCAAGCGTGGATGACTTTCAATATCCTTGGTTTTCAAAAGAAGCGAGAAGGGATGGAAAATGCAATTGCTAGACAATATTTTTCAACAATTAATACATAGAATTTCGATAATGAACAGAAAGCATATAAGTAGTGAACATTTGGAAATTTTACGCTATGAATTTTAAAGCTGTTTGATTGGATTATTCTTTTAGTGATTTAGATACTGTCCACTTCTTGAAAATATAACTTAATAGAAAATTTATCTTATTTTTCTAAAATTCAATATTTCGCATGAGTTGAAATTTTTCGGTATAAGCTTATTAAAAACTACATATGAGTAATGATAAACTTTTTTAAACAGATTCTTATAAACATTTTTATGCGATAATTAAAATTTTAATTACTTTTTGAACTTCATAAACCAGTTCTCAAGGCTTTTTCGTAAAGTAGTGACATTTCTCACTTTGTAATTAGTTTGAACCATTAAACGACCTTTCTTTGTACATTTTATTGTTTAATATTTCAAAATTGTTTTATTATTAAATATTTCAAAATTATTTTAGAATTCAATATTTCAAAATTATTTTATTATTAAATTTTTCAAAATTATTTTATAATTAAATATTTCAAAATTATTTTATAATTAAACATTTCAAAAATTTATCGTCTGACATTAAAATTTGATTTCCTAATTGTTTATTATTTTATCTAATTTTATATGTTATTTATCATATTAAAATACATTATTTAATGCACTAGTTCTCATAAAATCCTAGTTATCGAAAACAATTAACGTTTATTATTCACTCAGTTATGGCATATATCACAGAAACACAAACTCAAAGCAAAAGCTTTTGTTAGATCATTATCGAGGCTTGTAACATATTACTTCACACACGAAACAAACATTTACTAGGCCCATCAAAACATGAGTTTAACCTTTTCTATCCCCTTACATAAACAAATACCAGTCTAACCACTAGTGAAATGCTTTTAAACTGAAAGGATTGTAACCGCGTACTTTGTTCTGAACATTCAAAAGGGAAAATACAAAATTTTGAAGAGAAGGATTCCACTTTATACAATCCAAAGCACACGAAGCATTCTCGTGAGATTAAATGGAAACGTGGGTAAATGTTGACACAGGATGTAATGAAATTTCAAGAGTGGACGACTTTCAATATCCTTGGATCTCTAGAGAAGCGAGAAGGGGTGGAAAATGCAATTTCTAGACAATATTGTTCAACAAATAATCCACAGAACAGTGAGAATGTTTAAACGGAATGTACAAAAGTAACGAGAATTCGGAATTTTCCATTGAAAACTTTATTTTTGTCTGGCTGAATCGTCGACAGATTTAGACGCTGTTCATTTCATGAAAACACTATTGAGATAACTGGTTTTAATATTTTTTTCTAGACTAGAATGACTGATATGAAATGCTGTTTTAATTTATAAAATTTGCAAAAAATAAATAAAGGTAATGTTAAAAAATTTATTTCATTTAATAAGAATTTTAGATGTGATAATTTATTAGTTTAAATAAACTAATATATTTATATTTCATTATAGCACACACATTTACTTATATTTTAAACGACTTGACAAAATAGGAATTATAAAATTTCGGAAAAAATTTAATACGAGCATTTAGAGAGAGAGTCTTTATCAATGATCGGGAATTGAATTAAACATAAATACCATAAATACCATAACATAAACATAAATACCATAAATACCATAACATAAACATAAATACCATAAATAATGTTTATGGTATATATTTAAGTCTCTTTTACTAAATAAATTATTATAGATATTCATAGTTTGTAAAATATACAGGCTGAGCTCAAATTCTTGCACTGATTATAAATATTTATTGTGCGAAAACTAATATAATTAGACATATGGTTGTAAGTTTTAAAAACCCCATTCTTTAGACAATTTCAACTTGTGCCCCCTTGGTAGCACCAGGGCCTCCACACTCTCCAGACATTACTCCTCGTGATTTTATCTTTTGGGCTATATCAAGCACAAAATCTTTGGCACACCAGTCGCAAACGTGGAAGAACTGAAGGCTAGGGTAAAAGATGTTGAGTGTACTATTACAGAAGACATGTTAGCGAGCACTTGGCGAGAACTAGAATATCGCATTCACATGCTCCGAGCTACTAAGGGGACACACATTGAAATTTCCTGAAGTCTTTGGTCTTATTATAGAGTGTATAACAGAACTTACAATGTGTCCAAACAACCACATGTCTATTTATAGGGAAAACTTTGTGCTCACACAATATAACATACGCACATATATATAGACATTATTAGATACATATTGTATTTTTTTTTGTACTAAGCTATCTAAGTAGATTAGAGTACGTTCTTATGATTATCATACGATCTAAGAAAAAATGCATAGCTGTTACAAATATATATATGTATATACATATGCATATATATATATACACATATGTATATATGTATGTATATAATAATTTTTTTGCGGACGCAGAAACTATTTAATCACAAGATACAATCGATATTAGAAAAACTGAACAAGAACTAGAAAAACATTAGCAAGCATCATTCTCATAGTGCCAAATACACTGTAACACAAAAATCCAAAAACAGAAGAAAAGAAATAAAGTAATAATAAATTTGAAACTTATATTGTGAAACCCGTTATCAAAGTCAATATTCTACAATATGAGGAAATCACAATGATTTTTGTTGAGAAATTGACTGCGTTTTAATAGATATTTTCACTTTGGTCCGATCATCTGCGACAGTACATATCAAAATGACAGAGAGTAATAATGGATAAGTCCACAGTGCCTTATAAGAAAAAAAACTATAAGAGATAAAATACTTAGCTGAAAATATTTCGAATAAGTAAATGTATTCACTTGAAAGTTTAAAAAATGAAGATAATTTCTTTTAAAGTAATTGGATTTTGAGAGAAAAACAAACGAATTTTTTTTAGCATACCAATACATACTCCGCAAAACAAACTTACACACACATCTTATATATATACATATAATATTAAATTATTGATCTCATTGATCAAGGTAAGTTTTTTATAATCAGAGATTGCATCATTCAAGGAGTAACAAAGCCTACATTCAATCCTTTGAGTACGGATCGGGACAGAGACGTCCCAGTGGACTACATTTTATTTTTTACATGCCAATTTTTGAAAAATAGTCCCTGCCATACACTTTTCAAGAAAAATGTTCCACAAAGAAATGATGATATGATTTAAAATAAAAACAGTCGCCCGTCTTGCCCGTAATCAACAAAACATTAATGCTACACACTTGATTTTCAATAGAAATTATGCTAGACAAATCATCAATAACGTACAAAAATCACAGGCCAATCCGAGTAAATTTACGGGAGATAGAGCACGGACGGACAAACAAATGGACAGACAAATGTCAAATATTTTTCAACTATGTTTGAAAGTGTTAAATAAGAAATCAGTGAGAAACTCAAAATGCTACCATAAAATGCAAACGTCTCTGAAACGATCGTCGCTTTAAATACGTAAGCTGGGAAAAGATTTCAGTATGTAAAATGTAACCTTGTCTGTAGCTTATATGAACTATGATTACAAATATTTATACTAACCAACTCATTCCGTTTTCCACTGTTACGGAGACAAGAGGAGTTTATTTGCAAAGTGCTTTGCCCAGCATACAAATGGCTAGGATTCTAGGTATAATACACTAAGTTTCTAGGCGCCATAAGGATAGAACATACCGGGTGTTTCACGAAGGACCCCTAACTTTGAAAATAAGTAACTCGGAAACAGTGATAGATAGAAACATAAAACCAGTGGTATGTTTATAAAAAACACCGCAAAAATCTGATACAGAAACGTCAAACTTTTAGTAACAAATTGCGCTGATAGATGGTGCTGCAGGTAGCATAACCATAAGTAGACTGTATAACAACAAGGATTCGAAATATGCGCTTTTCACACAACACACATTTCGCAAACGAAGAATTAAATCGACAGCAACTCTCTGTAGTATGACACCGGAAATCAACACACAAGCTTGGCAAATAGCCTGCTTCAGCTCGTCAAGTTTTAAAGGATTGTTCTGGTAAACAATGTCAATCAAATCAATGTCACTTCCAGAATTTCTTTCACTATGCGCTAATAGCGATAATGTTTCAACGACAAAATATTCGACAACGGGACGTTCTTGGCGTCTGAGCTCTCTTTATAGGGATCCGTAATGCTGCCTACTGCGCCATCTATCGGCACTATTTTTAACTAAAATTTTGAGGTTTCTGTTTCAGATTCTTACTTTTTTTAATAAACATACGATTGGTTTCGCGCTTTTATCTATCACCGTTTCCGAGTTATTTATTTTCAAAGTTAGGGTCCTTCGTGAAACACCCTGTATATACAATCTTAAAAACATAGAAAAATACACGCATAATCCCACTGGGTGCGTCACAATATGGAAAAATTAATCTAAATAGATTTTTCTATGCCAGCATAAAAAATGTTTTAAATAGAAATAAGCAAAATCACTGATGAATAAATAACATATAGACACACATAAAAAGAAAATCAACAGTATAATTTAATATTTGTTAATTTAAATATGTTTGGCTTTCCATGAATAATTAGAAAAGCCACCGAAATAATAATAATAATAAACAATTTTTGCTTCATTAAATATTTATGAATGTTTTTTTTATCACTAACTCAATTAATTCTTTAATCGTTACTCCAATAAACAAAACATTTCCTTCTCTTTTAAAAGTTAATAAAATAATAGTTTTTTTTTCTACTTCCTCTAAATGGCTTTGACGTTAGAAGTAAAGAATAAAAATGTAAACTGTTCCTTTACTGTTTTATAACCAAAAAACCAAACTCGAGGGAACATCTCAACCAATTTTATCTCTCGTTTGAACATCTTGCTTTTTCTGCGATATACGTCTTTTCGGTTATTTTTATAGAGAAGGGCGAAAGTGTAAAAGAATTCCTACCTGCCCCAGGCGGTGTTGGGATATTGGAATTGTACACAATCGATGTCTGCGGAGAGAATTGAAGAAATATTGAAGATAAAGTTTTCTGGACAAAACAAAAAGCGGTTTACAGAAATTGGATGATATATTACCGAACGTAAGGTTTTAAAATAGGGAAAAAGACAAAAAGAATTCAGAAAAAACATCATTGGTCGTCAAAAGAATAATTATTTGCATTCTCGTCATCCATGAGTAATGTTGCTAGAATTAGTTGCAAAACTTTAAATCATCTCTTTTAATAGAAAATATAGTTCTCAAATGAAAATTTAAACAAGTTATTTAAAAATAAAATAACTATAGCCTATTTTGATCACATGCAGTCAGAAAATTGGCGGAAAACAACCTATCTTGATCATTCGAAACCAAGAGAGAAAGAAGCACCGTAAACAGTCCCTTTCGTTAGATGCGGCATATGTATTGCGTATGTATTGTGTCTTCACATAAGCTGATAAACATATATATATAGCTTTAATTAAAAAGGTTAATTAAATTAATAGGAAAAAGTATTTCCTAAATAAATAATGAAACTGAAAAAAAAAAAATCAATTTTTGTAGTTTTCTAATTTTTTATACTGCGTCTAAGACGGAAATTAGGAAAAAATAATTTTTTTTCCTGATTAATATTTTCATGTAATTATTTAATTTAATTTATAATTCTGTCATGCCTATTTTTACTAACACCAGATGGCATATGTATCTACATTTATTATTTACTTGAATTAAATAATCTTTCTTGAACAGCCAATAGGTGGCAGCATTGTTCCTTAATGTTACTTAATTCTAATATTAACGATTGTATGAAATTCATTATGTCATAGATTGAATTTTTAAGAATCGTTCACTCCTCTTGTAACTCATCGAATAAATTAGTAACTATTAAATATTTTTGGCAACAGGTGAAGTTTTGCTGATTCATCATTCATGGCGTTTTTGAATTAACCATGTTTCTGCCAGTTTAAATATGGGGAAATTATCCTCAAAAGGTAATTTTTTTAAAACTTTCATTATTTATTTAGGAAATACTTTTACTATTAGTTTAATTAAACCTTTTTAAACATTGCTTCGAAAAACAAAAGAATTCCTTCTTTTTTAATCGTTAGTAAAAGAGTGTTTTTACTTATTTTTACTTCCTCTAAATGGTTTTCACATTAGAATAAAAATATAAAAATTGTGACTGTTTCTTTGCTTTTATATAACCAAAAAAAAAAAAAAAAACTCAACGGAAGATCTCCACCAATTTTATCTCCAGTTCGAACATATTGCTATTTCTCCGTTTTACGTTCTTTCACTTATTTTTATGGGGATGGGCGAATGGCTAAAATAATTCCTTTGTGTTCTAGGCTATGTTGTGATATTGGAATCGGAGACAATCTATATCTACGGAGAGAAGTAAAGAAATATTGAAATAAGAGTTTTCGAATCACAACAGAAAGTGGTTTGTAGAAGGTGTGTGATATTTTACTGGTCATTTGGTTTAAAGTTGTGTAAGGTACGCAAGAAATTTAGAAAAAAAGGTCAGGGATCACACAAAAACATTTGCTTTCTCATATTTAATTAGAGTAATTTTCAATTAATTTTTTAAAGGAAAAATTAGCTGTAAAAGAAAAAAAAATCAGAAAACCATTTAAACATAAATTATTATAATGCGCCCTATCGCATCATCACTTCATTTAAAACAAAACTTTGTGTGGTGATTTGGGCTTATTTAGGTGGGTTCTACCTTCACTAAAATCTTTTTAAAAAAACTGAGACACCTTGTATACATAAATTAATAAACATATAATTATTTTCTCATTCCGAAATCTAATAACAATAAAGTTATATTCTTTCTATTCAACAATTAAAACAAGAAAGACATACACATAAAAAAGCTAATCAGCAATGTAATTTAATATTTATAATTTCCATATTAGGTTTGGCATGAAAAATTATAAAAGCCATAAAAGATTGAAAAACTATTTAAGTTCTATCAAATATTTATAGTTAAAAAAGAAAAAATATTAATACAAGTCACTGCTTCAATAAACATTTCCATTTCTTTTAAATATTAAAAAAAATAAAATGTTTTCTACTTTCTCTAAATGGCTTTGACTTTGAAAAGTATAAAAAATAGAAACTTTTTCTTTACTGTTTTATAACCAAAAAAACAAACTCGTGGTAGGATCTCTACCAATTTCATCTCCAGTTCGAACATATTGCTTTTTCTCCGTTTTACGTCCTTTCGGATATTTTTATGGATATGGTCGAAAGGGTAAAAGAATTCCTTCTTGCCACAGGCGGTGTTGTGATATTGGAATCGTAGACAATCGATGTCTGCCTCAAAAAGTGAAGAAATATTGAAGAAAAGCTTTTCAAACAGAACAAAAAGTGGTTTATAGAAGGTGTATGATACCTTACCGATCACGTGGTTTCAAAATAGTATACGAGACGTAGAAAATTTAGAAAAGGTCATGGATGATAAGAAAGCATTTTTTTTCTTATCAAGGGTAGCATTAGTAGGAACATTTGGCGAACTATAAAGCACTGATTTTAATTCTAGTTTTACAGAAAACATTGATAAGTTTCTTATTTTATGCTTAACAATTTCAAAAATATTCAGATTACTTTTTGAAATGAAGAAGAGCTTTCGAGACAGAACAAATGTGGTTTATAGAAGGTGTATGATATCTTACCGATCACGTGGTTTCAAAATAGTATACGGGACGTAGAAAATTTAGAAAAGATCATGGATGATAAGAAAACATTTTTTTCTTCAAGGGTAGCATTAGTAGGAACCTTTGTAGAACTTTAAAGCCCTGATTTTAATTCTAGTTTTACAGAAAACATTGATAAGTTTCTTATTTTATGCTTAACAATTTCAAAAATATGCAGATTACTTTTTGAAATGAAGAAGAGCTTTCGAGACAGAACAAATGTGGTTTATAGAAGGTGCATGATATCTTACTGATCCCGTGGTTTCAAAATAGTATATGGGACGTAGAAAATTTAGAAAAGGTCATGGATGATAAGAAAACATTTTTTTCCTCAAGGGTAGTATTAGTAGGAACATTTGCATAACTTTAAAGCACTGATTTTAACTATAAGTTTTACGGAACCCATTGAGACGTTTCTTATTTTCTGCATAACAATTTCAAAAATATGCAGATTACTTTTTGAAATGAAGAAGAGCTTTCCAGACAGAACAAATGTGGTTTATAGAAGGTGTATGATATCTTACCGGTCACGTGGTTTCAAAATAGTATACGGGACATAGAAAATTTAGAAAAAGTCATGGATGATAAGAAAACATTTTTTTTCTTATCAAGGGTAGCATTACTAGCAACATTTGCATAACTTTAAAGCACTGATTTTAACTCTAAGTTTTACGGAACCCATTCATAAGTTTCTTATTTTATGCTTAACAATTTCAAAAATATGCAGATTACTTTTTGAAATGAAGAAGAGCTTTCCAGACAGAACAAATGTGGTTTATAGAAGGTGCATGATATCTTACTGATCACGTGGTTTCAAAATAGTATACGGGACGTAGAAAATTTAGAAAAGGTCATGGATGATAAGAAAACATTTTTTTCCCTCAAGGGTAGCATTAGTAGGAACCTTTGTAGAACATTAAAGTACTGATTTTAACTCTAGTTTTACGGAACCCATTGATAAGTTTCTTATTTTATGCTTAACACTTTCGAAAATATGCAGATTACTTTTTGAAATGAAGAAATGCTTTCCAGACAGAACAAATGTGGTTTATAGAAGGTGTATGATATCTTACCGATCACGTGGTTTCAAAATAGTATACGGGTCGCAGAAAATTAAAAAAAGGCTATGGATGATAAGAAAACATTTTTTCCTTCAAGGGTAGCATTAGTAGGAACCTTTGTAGAACTTTAAAGCACTGATTTTAACTCTAGTTTTACGGAAACCATTGATAACATTCTCATTTAATGCTTAACAATTTAAAATATATAAAACTACATGAAATCTAAATATAAATAAAGATTACTTTTTTTAAATATGTACTGATTTTTAAAGATATTAAGATAAAAATACCGGGTACTTCAAAAGTCCGAAACAAAAGTATGAAAAAAGGGTGGGAGGAGCAGGAAGGTTGTATGAGAGACTTTCGGTTTGTAAATTATTATTCACCGTGATACCAGATTTTGCCATTGAAGTGTGTAGACGGAGTAACAACATTAGAAAGAATAAAAAGTAATTCAACATAAAAGTTCAAATGATTTTTATCCTGGATAGTTTTTGTAGCTTAATTAACGGCGACCCATTCATACTTTGGTTCTATGAAACTATGAAAGAAAGAAATTCTTAAGAGTGAAATGCAATGATGATGGAACGTCAACTTATTCAACAAAATGTTTGAGTATTTTTTGCTGTTGTTAGCATACTAGAGCAAAAATTAAACTTGATCCTATTTATTTTTAATTATTTTAGTCTACGGTAAAAGAAAACCATCGCTACATCTCGGAGACTATTACAGTTTAAATGTAAACAATAAATAAAAATTTTGCCTTTCAGATTAAAATGACATTTTTAATAAACTTTCGTTTTTTCACTGTATTTTTTTTAAATTTTATTTCGGCATATATTTAATTTTTCTTTGCAAAAAAGCTATTTAATTTTCTATTGAACTAAACTAAACTAAACTCTGCTTCGCTACGATCCATTAAAGATCCTGGCCTACAGGAGCACAGCTTTATTTTCTTGACCAGGGGCACTGATGGTTGGCATGCAGCACATATCCTGATCAGATAGTCAACCTAACACGGAACCGCCAGTTTTTAGTTCCTAAGCAATCTTGGTACACATTTCGACTCTGTAGCGATGAAAAGTTTAATTTTCTATTAGGAATGGAAATGTTAACACGTTGAGGGACACTTGCGTCTATAGGCGTCAAAGCGAAGTTAACTATGTGGCATGACGGCAATAGCCGTCCAAAACGAAACGGTCGTTTTTAGACACTATAGCAGCACAAATGTGCATTTACCGGTGTACAAGTAGAAGCCCAGTGTCATGTTTTGGAAACAATTTTTTAGATTGAAGTTCGTTTTCCACCTGTTATACGAGTTGCAGCTTCAGTATATACGTGCAGGGTGGCTAGTGGTCAGGGAAAAATACAGTAAAAAAAAAAAAAAAAAAAAAAAAAAGATAATAACCACTATATTCTTATAGAAAAATTCAAATTGATTATTTGATCGAATAATGAACATAAATTTTTCTATAAGAATATACTGGTGTTTATCACTTTTTTTGACTGTATTTTGCCCTCACCATTAGCCACTAGAGATCGACCGAAATTTCGGTTTCGGTTTCGGTTTCGGCGCAAAATCGGAGTTTCACCGAATATTCGGTTTCGGCGAAACTGCTGCCAAAATTTCGGCCTGACCGAAACTCGACCGAAACTATCTCTATTTCAAAAACTTGTTCCTTCTTTCGTAAATTTTCAACTTTACTCATTGGTATGAGTTGTATCGACTCAAATGAGACACTGTTTATTGCTGTGAACTCCACTGTTTATCATTATCCGTCATGACTGATTCATGATGCGAGTGTAAATTATAAAGCAAGCAATGCATATATGATTAAACTTAAAAGACGCCTATCACGTGATCTTTAAATGGAGTAAACTTAACAGTAATAGAAATTTTTTACTTTAAAACTCCAGATTGTTTCGAATGCTTTATGAGAAAGGTGTTGTTAAAACATATGAAGATTTACGAAATTTATTACAAAAGATGTATCGAGGTATGTATACTTAAAATATATTTTTATTAGATGAAATTCGTATAATTGGAAAGTATTTCTGTCTTATTGATAAATTAATTATGTTTTATTTTATATGAAAATAAATAGTTTTGGATAGAGGCACAGAGAGTATACTTGGCACCGGATATAAAATTTTCAAACAGGGGTGCCATTTTGATACTTTCTTAGGGAAGCAGTGAGTTGTAAAGCTTTTTTTGGGGGGAAGGGGGGGCGGTGAGTGAGCAAAGATTTATTTTGATCTTATTGTGCACATCCTAAAAGAAAATTGACAACTGTTACATTTTTATCATTATATATATATTTCAAATTAGCTAAAGTACAAAATAATGTTAAACCTATCTCACTTTGAGAATACTGAAATGGAAAATAAAGTTTATAATTAATAATTGCTAGGCTTAAAATGTTGTCTTAATGCTAATTTTCCTTTTTTAGTCAAATTGAACAAATTATTTTAGCTTTTGTGCCCTTTACTGAAACTAACCTATAATGACTCATACTTTCTTATCACATTCTTTGAGGGTAAACTCCCCTCCCCCCCCCCCCTTTACCTTTCCAAATGACACTCCTGTTTGTAAAAAACCGCACATATGGGTGCATAAAAGGTATTAATAATATCGATTAAATTCATTATTTTAAATTACATTATTTTACATTATTTTTATATGTCTATAACAACTTATATTTAATTAATTAATTTCAATAAATAATTTTTACTTAAATTCATTTTTAATAAAATTAGCCCTTAATTAATAATTATGTATTCTGGCGTTTCTATGCAAAATATTGTTCAGGTAACATGCATAGCAAAGTAAATGCAATATTCCGCATCAATTTAGACAAAAGTTCTACATTCATGAATGTTTTAACATAAATATTAAGGGAGATCGTTTTAAATTAAAACAAATTTATAAATTGTTTTGAGCAGTGTAAATTTCAATGCAGTGTCAGTTGTCGAAGTTTAAATTTCAAAAGTTGGTTGTTATAAAATGATAAAATATAAAAGTGGTATTATTTATGTTTCATTTTTTTTAAACTTATACACACACATATATATGTACAATTGTTTGTTAGAAATGTGGTTCAATACACGTGTAATTAATGAATTAATTATTAACGTAATTAGTTATTATTAAGTAAATATTAATTATTTGTTATTAATTGATTAATTAATTAATAATTATATGCAGTTATGTATGTACTAATCAGTTTTTTTCATTTTTTTACACTTTCGGTTTCGGCCGAAAGTGAAAAATCACTGAAATTCGGTTTAGGTTTAGGTTTCGGTCGATCTCTATTAGCCACCCTGACGTGGTTGGGAAGTTAGTAGTGCAACCTAATTAAAGGTGCTGAATTAATCAAAATTAATTTTATTTAAGCAGAAAGAGCAAAACTATACTTCTAATATTCTAAAAAATACAAAAACATATAGTGTCAATTTTCAAACTTGACTTGTTCCTACTGTCCGTCAACGTGTTAAAAACGGCAGAACAGGTTTCTTCTCATATTAGAATGAAGTTTATTAAAATACCTTTTCTTATGGTACACAGTCATTCTTTGAAAGAAAATTGTTTAACAAAATCGATATTGTCATTGAACAAAACAGTATTTGCTTATAATTTTAAATAATTTAAATAGTTTAGAAATAAGAGCATTATAATTTGAGGAATCACTAAGTAGCGGAAATACGATTTTTATTTTAATATAAAAGTATTTTTCAAATTCATATACACCATCTAGGTTTATAAAATACGGTAGGACTTTCCATATAATTACAAAGAATAAAACCAATAACTACTCTAAAAATTAAATAAATTCAACAAGGAACGAAAAGTAATTCCACACACAGTCTTTATCTAACTGAGTTATTTCTTCAGCTAAATTGAAAATGACTTTTTTTCACATAATGTAATATTTTTATTTAAATGAGAAGCTGATTCTTTATCTCTCATTTGCAATTTAAATGGAAAAAAACTTTGAAGTTGGTTAGTGGAACATTCAGTTTTTTATTATTATCAAAGAACATTTAAAATTCATTTTTGTTCTTTCCTTTTATTTTCATAAGATAGAGAAATCGATAGATATTTTTTTCTTTAAAAAGTGCTACATCATTTCTATTTCACTGAGAAGAGAAATATTAAAATCTATACTACATGTGAATTTGGAATTTAGAAGAAGCGTTGTTGCTATTAGTGTTTTGACATTTTGAAAAATTTTTATTTAACAATGTAACAAATACTTTATCTTACTTTCTTACGCAGGAATTTTTAGTAAGAACATTACAATATTTATTTTATCTTTTAAAATAATTAAATATATACAAAATTTATAATAATTTTTAAATTTTCTAAGAAATGTAAATAAATATTTGTTTTAATTAATTTTTTTACAGTTAACTGCGAGTTTTTATTTTATACATATTTGGCAGATACTTGAAGCATGAAGAAAATGTTAGTAGGTAATTGAAAACAATTGATAAAAGATATAACAGTCATCCAATATAAATATTTTTTTAAATAAATTATTACTGTAGTAAAATTTAAAGTGATATTTTTCACGTTTAAATTTTTCTTTTATTTCCGAAAAAAAAAATCTATATCGCACATTTGTAATTTAAAAGGGAAAAAAGTAAGATTTTTTTTTCTTTTAATCGAATGTAGTACGAAATTTTAAATTGATTTTTGTCGTTCAATTTTAGAATAGCGATTAGAAGGTATAGTATGGCAACCGGCTATTCTAGTAATGCTTAAATAAAAAGAAAACTGGCCAGTTAAACTGAGGGCATTGAGCTCACAGGCTATTCACACTAATTGTATATTATACTCTTATTTCAAAGAATTTGAAATAAGCCCCTCGAAAAATAAAGAAATTGACACTATATTAAGGGGGGTTATCCCCCCGTTACCCCCTCATCGTTAACTAATGAACCCCTTAAACTACTCAGGGAAGCCTCTAATTACAATGAATATATATACAAAATTTGAAAAAAATCGGATAATTCTGCATGAAAAACTGATTTATCTAAATTAAGGGAGGGATTATTCCCCCCTTCCCCCTTTATACTTAATTAATGAACCCCTAAAACTATTCACAGAAACACATTATCAAAATGAACCTATATACAAAATTTGAAGAAAATGGGATAATTCTGCATGAAAAACCCATTTATCTAAATTAAGGGGGGTTAGCCACCCATTCCCCACTTTTATACTTAACGAATGAACCCCCAAAACTAATCAGGGAAGCACCTTATCACAAGGAACCTATAAACAAAGTTTCAAGGAAAACGGTTATTTCTATCAAGAGATATCGCGTTACGTACATACGTGCATACAGAACGGGCGGGCACATTAGCTCTCAGGCTTTGATAACCTGTGAGCTAAAAAGCACTAAAAATTTGAAGCTGATAGATGTCGAAAGGTGCTGAGCGATAAATGTCGATAGCAACAACATCTGATTGTTCAAACGTAAACATGGTATAAGTAGAGCATCTAGAAGATACTTATACAATGTTTACGTTAGAGTTACCAGATGTCGCTGCGATCAATATTTATTATTCAGCATCGTTTGACATTTATCGGCATTAGTTTTTTTGCACTTTTTGGAATAGCAGGTTATCACACTATATTTTCTAAATGCTATACTTTAAGATGGTTAAATTGAGATAGAATTTCTTTTTCCGAAAATGCTACATCATTTCTATTTTATTAACAAATAATATAATATTTCTTTTACATTTTATAAATATGTATAAATTCTATTTACTAATTAAAATGATCGATAGTTCCCAGTATAAACACAAGAAATAAAACCAATAACTGCTATTATAATGAAATAAATTGATCAAAATATTAAAATAGTTTAACATAAAAGCATTTTTAAAACCTGAACTATGCTGGGGTCGATATTAAATAGATATCTTGTTCACATTTTGTACTTTTTTATTTTAAAAAAATATATATATATTCTTTATCTATCTCTAGTTTACAGTGTTAATGGGAAAAAACTATGAATTTGTTTACTCGAGCATTCATTTATTTATCAACAAAGTACAGTTTCAAATTATTTTTGATTTTTCATTTTATTACCTTAAGATTGAGAAATTGTAAAAAAAAAATTCTCTTTTGGAAAATGCTACGCCATATCAATTTTATTAAAATTTAATATATTGAAATCTGCAGGAAAGATGATTAAATATTTTACAAAAACATAATTACTAGAAATTTGTTCAGATTTTTAAATAATTCATAATGAAACTAATTTTTTTTTATCTCATATTCTACACAGTCTTTGTTAATAATATATATTACAGTATTTATTTTATACTTTAAAAAAACTGAAATTATTTTAAATAAATGACATTTTGTTTTTAATTTCTAAGATATGAAAATTAAATTAAGTTTTAATTCAAAATTATTTTTTATAGTTAGCAATAAATTAATACTTTGATACGAAAAGTGTATTCAAAGATTTATTATTAGTATTATTATTAACAGCTGGAGTATTTGAGCTCCTGTTATATGCTGAGATATATTCATTTTAGAAAAAAAAAAGCGATTGCTTATCTTACGTTTGTAATTTAAACTAGGAAAAAGCTCTGAATTTGGTTAGAGAACCTGTAATTTTGGTAATTATTTTTTTTAATTATAGCACTACACTTTAAATTGATTTTCTTACTTTTTTTAAAATTAAAATAAGATAATAAAATCGATATAAAATTCTTCTTAGAAAAGTGTTACATCATTTCTATTTCAAAACAAAGAAAGTTCTTTTATATTTTTTTATAATTGCATTAGTTTATAAATAAAAATAACACAGAACATACGAGTTCATTTATAATTAATTTAGACAGTAAACTTCCAGTTTCTATTTTTTATTAAAATGTACTATAATTCCCAATATTGTCACAGACAATAAAACCATTAACTGTCTAAATAATGAATGAAACTAATCAAGGAATTACAAGTATTGAAATATTAATAAACATTTATCAGATATCTCGATCACACATTGAAATGTTTTTATTCAAAGAAATAAGACAATTTTTAATCTCTCGTTTTTAATGTATCCTATTTAATCATTACTCGAATTTTTCTCATATTTTTTTTCAAAATAATTTTTATTTCAAAATAAATTTAATTAACTATTTTATTTTCTTACACAGTATTTTTTTTTAAATTTACAACAGTTCTTTTAAACTTAAAAATAAGAAAAATAATTTGCTAATGAATGATGGTTTATTTAAAAATATATACCAAGTGAAGAAATATAAATATTTATATTATTATTATCATTATTAAAACTGGTTTAAATAAATAACTTTCTTGTTTATAATTTTTAAAAAATTGCAAGATAAATTTCAAATTAAACGCAAACTATCTATAAAACGAATAAGTGCTTGAAGAAAAAAAAAATAATTGATCCAGGAACAAAAAGTAACTGAAAAGTAACTGAACATTAATTTAATCCAGTTGAATTATTTTTGTATCTAAATATAAAATTATTCTGTTCCTATTTTGAAAAAAAAAAATATTTAAAAAAAAATCAATTTTTTATCTTGCGTTTGTAACTTAAATGAAGAAAAGCGCTGACTTCGGTTATCTTAACTTTTTAATATTAATATTATTATCATTATTATGAAAGTAAATTTAAAATTGATTTTTGTTCTCCAATTTTGTTACATTGAGATAGAGAAAATGATGCAGAATATAACTTGAAGAAGAGTTATATTATTTTTATTTTATTGAAAATGAAAATATTAAAATTTACACAGGTGATTTTAGAGATTAGAAAGAAAGTCAGTATTGTAAATTATCTTGTGTTTTTCATTTAACATTTACAACTTAATCCAAATATTTAATCAGTAATAATATTTCATTCAAGTATTTTGAATGAATGTAATATTTGGCGCCGATATGCCAATATAACTAATATTGGTTTGATACAAGATAATTTTTCATTTTACCGTAAGAGAGAGAGAGAGTGTGTCATTACACACAATTCTGCGCTTTATTCATTTTTCAAAAAAGTATTTTATAGATTAGAAAATGCTCTTCCATTCTGTAATTTAATTTATTTGTTCTCAAAAAGAAGTACAACTCAAAATTGTACTCATTTTCTTACAATTCATTAAAAGCTGTCTAGATCTTAAAAGTTTTAAAACCACAAACTCTAAACATTTTCAACCGACACACTCGGAAATCTTCTGGGTTAACTAAATCTTGTTATATTATTTCTCCTTGATCTTGTTCGGGATTCAGTTGGGAGAGACCATTCCAGGTCAAGGGTGATATCGAAGATAAAAGTGGCGAAAAAATAGCTATTTCATCGAAACATACTTTTATACATTTTCTATCAATTCTCTCCAAATTCCATGGATATCATACTACAAAACATCGTTGCAAACTGTTTCATTTCTAGGAATTATCTCCAGAAATCCCCCTGTAATGGCCTGCTAGTAATTATTTATACGGAAAATAATTTTTGAATTATTAAATTCTACTTTTATAGGCTGAATTTGAGCTAATCTCGAAAAACGCTGTACGGGGCGATTCAAACTTAGGTCTTCTTCATGTTCCTTTAGTATATCTCGAAATTTCCTCATTGTCATTTTTATATAAAATAATTCTTTATTATTCTTTCTAAAAGGTATTATGTATACTCTTGCTCTATTGATAGCTTGAACTGGGGGAATTTTTGTATTTAACAGATTTCTTTTAACTCTGGGGTAGGTACTGCGATTAACTATATACCGTATTTAACATGTTGAAAATTGTACATCAAACGTGACAAATGAGGTGCGTTCGTACCATAGCTAGTTATATAAATATTCATATCTTGATGATTTTTAATTCTGTGAAATGAATTATATCGTCTGCAGATTAATTTCTGTCATAAAATAAGTATATCGGTCGCTTGACGATTAAACCTCGGAAGCTCCTATAACAAGAAAGCACCGATTTTTTTTTAATTCAAATTTCTTAATAAATATTTTTATTAATATTTTCTAAAGTTTTAATCTTATTTTCATAAAATTTGAAATGTCTCGTCAAAATTCTGCAAAGATAATAGATCTTAAATTTCAAACCGTTCGGTTGGATAGTTTTTGCGTTGTTATAAGCGGACGGACGGACGGACAGACGGACGGACGGACGGGCAGACGGACGGACCAGACGACGACAATAGGTGCTACGTATTTATATAATTACGAACGCACCTAAAAAGGGCATGTGTCATAGTTTCAGAAAGTCTTGGAATGTTAATTAACTTGAAAAATTTAAAGTTCTCATCCCGAGTTGTTCTTTGATTTCCATAATCTCCCACTTCAAATCTGTCTATGATTCTGTCAATAAAACGTGTCGGACTTGAATTCTCTATTGCTATATTTCTTATTATATCTAATTCCCCTTTTAGCCGACATACACCCAAACCTAATCAGTACCAATTTATGACAAGGTCTAAATTTATCTGAAGTTTATTAAATTATTTTCAGTAGTTTATGAGTTATTGGGCCCACAAAATGTGTGTCACATACATACAGACACACAGACAAATTCAGAAACACAGACAAACATTTTCTAAAAACAGTCAAATCGTGTTCAAGACTTTCTAAAACGTATACATCCGTCGATTTTTTTTTTTTTTTTTCGAATTCAATACTTTCTTCTTGTATATAGAAGAAAGTAAAATCTAATATCATATTATTTTAGAACTTAAATTGAATTTATATGAAAGTATTTTATTTAAAGATTTAAAAACTAAAATTTAATAAAAATAATATGGACAATAAAAATACATATCGATCTCTCTTAAAATTGAATTTTGAATCTATAAATATCCAGAAACTACTGGCATATTATTTTAAAAGTTAAAACAAGAGAAATAAAAATCAAACTCGTCTATTTTCTATTGCATAACCAAAAACCGAATTTAGTGAAGATTCTTTCCCAGTTCTATCCCTCGAGTTAGAACATATTGCTTTTCGTCCGTTTTATGCCCGTTCTATTATTTTTATGGAAATGAAAAAAAACATAAGAAAAAATTCTCCACTATTTGTGATCACGCCATTGCATTGGGTAGAAAAAGGGGTTTTTCTTCAACAGAAGGAGAGATATATCGAAGAAGAAGTTTGAAGAACAGAACGAAAATAGTTTCTGTAGCAGCTGGATGATACCTCTCTGATCATGGTGTTGTTTTATTATTCAATAGAAAAGTGGTATATGTGCAGATAAACTTTACAAAGAAAGACGTTGGTTGTAAAGGCTAACAAATGTGAATGTTTCCCATGTGTAACATAAACAGATGCCATTACAAAAGCTGAAAAAGTTTTGTTCTTGGTTTTGTTTTTACCCATGCATAATGGATATACTGCCCTGGATTTTCATGATTTTTATGATGTTATATGATTATTTTTTTAATGTTATATGATTATTATTTTTTAATGTTATACTAATATAACTGTTTAAAATAAATTAGCCTCTTAATTTTACACAATTTATGTTGAAACATGAATTTTTAACCCATTTATGCCTAGCGTCGACGCTGTAATAAAATGGGAAAAAGTGCATTTCACACCACTTTTTTTTTTTAAATAGAAATTTGATGTCATATTTTATCAAGGACGTCTCGACAAAATAGGACACCAAATTTCTATTTTTAAAAAAGTGGTGTGAAATGCACTTTTTCCCATTTTACTAAAGCGTCCCGAAATTGGGACGCTAGGCATAAATGGGTTAAAACAATTATAAAGCCATAGAAGTAAAATATTTTAGACATACACAAATAATACAACATCATATACACTAAACGCATATATATATATATACATCAATAATAATTATAATATATGGAATACTGTATAATTGTTGGTCACGGATTTAATAAGTGTTGCATTTACTGTATTTTAATACATATTATTAGTATTATATTATTTTTACAACTTTCTTACATCACATGGTAATTAGGGGTATATAAATTGTAAACATATTGCTTATAACTTTGTTGTTTAATTCAATCTCTCAAATTGAATGATATTATTTTCATTTTCGTTACCTCTTTTTTTTTTTTTTTTTTTTTTTTTTTTTTACTTTCAAAATAATTATAGATTATCTCAACACCCAAATTAAAGAAAAAAAAGATTTGCATTCGGCGACTGTAAATTACTTAATATCATGCTAGTAAAGAAATTCCCTAACGATGCCTTTTATTTTTATGAAATGTCTACTGGCTTGCGGATCGGAGTATCAAAGTTTACGCTGCTAAGCATTGTATTATGATTTCGGCTTAAATTGAGTCTTCATTATAGATAACAAAGTGTGGAAGGTTTTCGTGACAACTAGACAAATCATATAAACGACCGATTGCTCAGAGGATATATTATATATATATATATATATATATATATATATATATATATATATATATATATATATATATATATATATATATATATATATTGCGTCAACCGTAAACTTCTGCGGTTTTTCAAACTCAATCGCAGTCTCAGCTAGTTATTTTGTTACTGCTGATAAGTAGTGACATTGAATGGACCAAATGTGTAAATTCTGTCTTTTCTGCTTGCGTTTCATAATTATTGTTTGGGTTGTGGCATAATTTTTGTTTCAGTGCAATGCCAAGAATGGAAAACCAAAAAATTCATTTTCATCAATTATGCTCTTTTATTTCAAAAAAAAAAGTAAAAACACTAGTCAAACTGCCCGTAAAATTTGTGCTGTTTCAGATGACACAGTTGGACGGTTGTTTGAGAAGTTTAAGCTTAGAAATTTCAACCTAGAAGATTATGCCCGCTCTAGAAGACCATCATCTGTAAAGGAGGACCTCGTTCGGAGACAGTTCAAAAGCTACCACATAGATGAAGTAGTCTAAAAGTACAGTGCATGATCATAATATAGCTTCTTTTATAAGTGGTCCTCCTTTACAGATGATGATCGTCCAGAACGGGTATCATCTTCGAGGCAGACATTTTCGCGTTTAAAATTCTGAAACCACCTTCGAACTGCGTAATCTGAAACAGTACTTAGTCAAAATACAGCACAAATTTTACGAAGAGTCTGACTAGCATTTTTGAATCATGGCATGATCATAATATGGTGGAAATGAATTTTTTTGGTTTTCCATACTTGGCACTGCACTGAAACAAACATTATGCCACAATCCGAGCAGTAAAGACCAAATTTACATATTTGGGTTCTTTAAGGTCACTCCTTATCAAAAGCAGCAAAATATAAGCAACTGAAATCGCGCTTCTCTTTGAAAAAACACAGAACGCTCCGAATATTCTATATGTATTTGAATGCCTAAGAGGGACTGCTCAGACTGGGAACCAGATCTGTAGAGCATAGATGTCCCTCCCGGTCCCTTTATTAAGGTCTTAAAAAAACAAAAACATAATTCAGCTGGAGCTGAACCCGCCAGAAAACGCGACAGGCGGCGGGGTGGAAACAGACATGATAAGGTGATACTATCTTAATGTACATTACAGGTAGTTCACTGCCAGAGACATACCTCCAGCGCGACACTGGGCAGTGAAGATGGTTTATGATTGAATGAAGTCCATAACTCAGGAGCGGGTCAAGTTAGAAAGATCCATCAAAAACTTAAAGATGTTTTTCAGTTTATTTAAAAGTGCTGGGCGGGAAAGGATATTATCTAGCCAACCACTAGGGGTTGAAGAGGGGCCACGGATGTGCCAGCGAACTGTAAGGGGGCAGTTAAAATAGAAGTGTGAGGCTGACGCCTCTGCGCCACACTCACAGGTGGGAGTTCGGGCCCTTTTAAACCTGTTTAGATATGGCCCGAAAGGGCCGTGTCCCGTTAGGAAGGCAGTGGTTGAGGGAGTTAAAGTAATAAGATTGCAAGATACCACCAGGACTATGTCATAGGTATATCTACCTTTCTCTGAGTAGTCCCAGTTGTCTTGCCACTGCTGCAACATGCGCATTTTAAGGGATCTTTTGATATAGGAGTGGGGCGCAGGTAGCGAGATGTCTATGGATGTTTTTGTCGTTGCTTCCTTTGGCAGCATGTCCGCAGATTCATTGCCGAAGATCCCCTTGTGTGCTGTCACATGACCTAGCAAAGTTTTATGTAGCAGGTTACTAAGTTGGGTTTTAATTTCGTGGATTTGTGGATTATTCTATATGTATTATAAAATCGTTTATTCTTACAGTGCGTTGAAGTTAGAATTGTAAATAATTACGTAAGCTGATTCATGAACGCAATTTCAATGAACGCAAGTTTTGGGCGAATGTGTCTGAATCAAAACATGCTTGACATATCTCGTACCATATAATTAACAAAAAGCGTAATACCATGATTAGAATAAGAAATATATTAGGACTTAAAGTGGAAATATAGACAACAATTCATCGTTCGGCATTTCATTGATTTAGTTACTGAATGAGCTTTTACTGTGTCAACCTTTTACGAGGTATATTTTCTGATGTATTTCTGTGAGAGCATTTTCAGTCTCTGCATATTTCGTCGCTTGTTAACAGTAGCATTTGTTATTGTTAGCCGTTCCAAATAAAAGCAGTATTTTATGTGGAAGACTTTAAAAACAACAGTTCCTTAAAAGCATACTAGTTTATTCAAAGAGATGAGATGACTGACAAAATAACAGCATGACTTTGCTGTTAACAGAAGAAAACCAAAGAGACAATAAAATATGCAGCTACGTTCTTAAAACAAATAATAACCAGCAGGCAATAAAGCAGAAGGCAGATAAGGCAATAACATCAGAGAAAGTCTAGTCTTTTAAACAAACTGTCAGCATATGTTTTGCATAAACATGTTGCCATTTCAAGTATACAAACTCGTATCTGAAACGTCATTGGCTACTTAGGCAGAATATTGCAACCAGCCGATCACGGTGAATAACATGATCCTGAAATCACAGTTACTGCCTGTTACTAATCAACGTATTTACATTTGAAACCAGTGAACGAAACGGATTGCCGGTCGTTTCAAACACGTAAGTATTCTATTCAAGAGATGGTGAAAAACAGAAATGCATCAATAAAAAAGTAAATACTTTAATCTTAAACTTAATTAAAGAGAACTTTAATATAAGGATAGTATCAAATATATGCATTATATGGAATTCTGAATAGATGCGTAACAGTTATTTTGAAAACTCTCTCGTTTGATTTTACCACCAAATTCGGACTACAAATTTGCCAGTCCACGAAGGAAGTCTTCCAATTCCATGCTCTTATACAAAAGCACTAACTATTTCGCCTCCAGGTCTTCACCACTGTGAAAAACGTGCTTTCCAGTACTAGAAATTATGACCCCATTTTTGATACATTTTAACAATATAAAACTGTAATAAAATAAAAGTAACTTATAACATAAAAAAGGGAAAATGTAATAACTGAAAATTCTAAAACAAAATAAGTTAGAACAGTAGAAAGCATTACTTAAAGATAATGATTTCTGATGTAAAAATAATGAAAACTATTTTCTTAGAAAAAAAAAACCTATTAACTTTTTTATCATGGATTTAAAAATAATCAAATGCGAATAAATTATCTAGTCAATTACGATTGTTCAATTGGAGTTAAAATCAAACGGTCGAGGCAAAAGAAAAATTAGCTTAATTTTACATACCAAGTCAAAATGCAATTACTTTCAGATAATTGCGAAAACATACATTTTAAAATCGTCTTTATTTTCATTAGATATCCATTTTTTATGATGCATAAGGAAATTTTCGTTTTATTTTCCTCTGTTTTATTTCGTAAATATGAAGAGAATTCAATAAACAATTAAAAGAGTGGAATTTTTTCATTTATATTTATGAGAAAATCAACAAGGGATTTATTAAAATCGTTAAGCAAAGAATACAATTTGCAAAATATAATTTTTAAGTAATGCATTCCTTATTTTAATAATGGAAATCATCAGGGAATTGTTTATTGAGCGATAGTTTAAATCATTTATTTGAAGTTAGTCGGAAATAGAAACGCTTGAGTTAATATGCATCATCAATATTCATATTATTTTAAGAGAAAAGTAGATACAAGCTATTTCAAAATATCAGAGAGAAGTTTCTAACAAAGCACACAACAATTAACCGTTTGCCACGTTACTGAGCTTGTGATTCGTCTTTTACTTATGTGTTTCACAAAACATGTTTGGCGAGGTAAATTTAATGACGTCTTCACTGATTATCTGGTATATTCTAGACATTTCGGTGCTTATTTATCGTAGATCCTCAATTTCCGGATATAGGAAAGTGGAAAGCATCGGAGAATTGTTTATTAAGCGATATTTATGTCATTTATTTGAAGTAAGTCGGAAATAGAAACACTTCAGTTAAAAAACTGATTCATCAGTATTCATCAAATTTTATGAGAAAATTAGATACAAACTATTTAAAAATATCACGGGGCAATTCCTAACCAATTTCACAATAATTAACCATTTGCCACGTCACTGAGCTTGTGATTCGTCTTTGAAATATACGTTTCACAAAACATGCTTGGCGAGGTAATTTTCATCACGTATTCACTTATTATCTGGCATATTCACGGCATTTCGGTGCATCTTTGGCGTAGATCTTAGACTTACAGAAATTGGCAGATGAAGTTCTAGACAATAAATTAAGTGGTCAATTTAAGAAACAAATGAAATATAAATCCATTTACCAATTCTGGTTTATACATGAAAGATTGAAATAAATATATAACGTATATCTCGCCGTGTAACGTGTTCCGGCGCATGACGCGCAACTACGATGTGAGGCTATTTTTATTTCAATTTTTAAGCATATTCGTCGTATCACGCGCATCTTTTTTTTTTTTTTTTTTTTTTTTTTTTTTTTTTTTTTTTTTGTGCAAAGAATTTTTTGTGATATACGTATTATCAAAATACAATAAAGAACAATAAAATGTATAAAAACTAGTACAAACAAAAAGCAAATAAGCATATGTAAAGTGAGGAAATACTCTTCTGCCAACAAATAATCATGTCTTTTTCTCTTCTTTATTGACATTTCAATTCTTATGCTTAATATTTAATATTTAATTTTTATACCCGGTGTATAACGCGCACCTGTAAAATTTGACCAATTTTATTGTTTCAAAAGTGCGCGTTATACGACTGAATATACGGTTAAGTAAAATGATTTAAAACATCAGTTAGAAAAATATGAAAGCAAAACTGTATGACCATTTTTAGGTGCGTTCGTAATTATATAAATACGTAGCACATCTAGTTGTCGTCCGGTCCGTCCGTCTGTCCGTATATAACAGCGCAAAAACTTCCCAACCGAATGGTTTAAAATTTAATATATATTTATCGTTGCAGAATTTTGTCGAGTCATTTCAAATTTTATGAAAATCGAATCAAAACTTAAAAAAGATATTAGTTAAAGTTTTCTTTAGTCTATTAATTCCTATCATACGTAATCTATATAATAAAAGCGCATGAGGAAAACAAAACAAATACGGGCTAACCACTTCTTTTTTCATATGCCAAGCGGCCATTTTTATTAAAAATTATTTTTTCGAACAAAATTTCATAAAAGTTAACATTTTTAGAAAGATCGTTCAAAAAAACTATTTGCTTCAGAGATGAGTTACATTAAACGATGTATAGATTCTGAGATAATGTCAGTGAAAATTAGGTTAACAGCCGAATATCTCAATCCATTAAAGTAAATAAATAAAATATTCACTCAACATGAGTCAGCCGAAGTAGTCAACCGAATGGTTTGAAATTTAATATATATAATCGTTGCAGAATTTTGTCGAGTCATTTCAAATTTCATGAAAATCGAATCAAAACTTAAAAAGATATTAATAAAAGTTTTCTTTATTTAATTAAATCATGCCGTACGTAATATATATGATAAAAGCGCAAGTCATGTGACTGTGGAAAACAAATACAAGCTAACCACATCTTTTGTCATATGCCAAGCGGTCATTTTTATTCAAAATTAATTTTTCGAATAAAATTGTGTAAAAGTTACATTTTTAGAACTATCGTCCAAAAAATTTTTTTGCTTGAGAGATGAGTTACATTAAAAAATGTATAGATTCTGAGATAACATCAGTGGAAATTAGGTTAACAGCCGAATATCTGAATTCATTCAAGTAAATAAACACAACTATTCATTCATCGTCAGTCATAGAAATATTAAACCATGCAGGTAATCATTCGCAAAGCAAAATATCCATGGTGATTTTTTCAGCACTGTCTCGAAAAAAAAAAATCGCATCTGTAAACCTGGCATGCGTAAAAAGAAAAAAAAAAGGCATGTTCATTTTGCTCATAACAGACGATATAACTCATTTCACTGAAATAATAACGATGTTTTTTTTTTAGCCACACACAGGGTGGCTTATTCTTTCAATCTCTATCATTTTTCATGTTTATGAAAAGTCACAGCAATCCATCGTTGCCACAGATTAATCTCGGAAAATGAAACATTTGACGTTACTTAAAAAATTAATAACTCGAAAAGTATTTGTCACAAAATTGCTTTACAAACTGCGTTAGAATGGTAAAAAATTGTATTTTTCTTGATATAAATTTCAAATCTAATGATTATGTCGTTTTTCAAATATTAGATTTCAAAAATTACAAAACTTCACAATGGAATACCGTAGCGAAACTTTTACGCGTAAAAAGATAATGATAAAGGCATTGTGGCTCGACGTGTATCGTGTATACTGGCCATAGCATGAGTAACGAATTATAGTAAACTTATTATTCTGTTAAAATATAAAAGTGAATTATGTATATACATTTTTAAAAAATAAAGAAAAACATTTTATCACAAACATCAACAAAATTTTTTCTTCTATTTATTCCCTTATTCCAAAGATATCGTTTTATCGTCTGCTGCCATAGCAACATGAATTAAATTTCATTAAAAAAAAATTGCTCAGTGGTAGAAAAATATTTTTCTAAATCGAATGGTTATTGAAAAACTCAACACTTTAACAGGGGAATTTTTATTTGTTTATTTAGATATTTTAAAATTGTTTGTTGTCATTGCGTTTTTATTCTGAGTTACAGCTAGTTTATTTATTTTTTAAATAAAAGCCGTGTGTGGCAATCTATATTCGACCTTATAGCAGAATTTTTCCCTCTTGTTTTTTTTTTTTTTTTTTTTTTTTTTTTTTTTTTTTTTTTTACATTGTAAAACGAGTACAAAAGCACCCCATTTGTCACGTTTAACGTACAATTTACAACTTGTCTTCTTTATAAAAAATATATAACCACAACGAAATAAGATCGGTTTAGATAATAAAACAGAAAATGGGATCAATAGCTACCTCTTAATGTAAAGAAAAAACTCTAAGGCAGAGAAAAGTATTATTTCAGGATAATAATTTCTGTTGCAGGAAACAATCAAAAACTGCTTTCTTTCAGAAAATAAATCTCCGTTCTTGCCGTTCATGTATTTAAAAATAATCAAATACCAAGAAATTAGCTATCTAATTTCGATTGTTCAGTTGGAGTAAAAATCAAACGATCGACGTGAATGAAAAATCAGCTTAATGTTACATACCAAGTCGAAATGCAATTACTTTCGGATAATTGCGGAAACATTCATTTTACAATCGTCTTTATTTCCATTACATATCCATTTTTTATGATCTTCAAGGTAATTTTCATTTTATTTTTATCGATTTTTTTTTCTTCGTAAATATCAAAAGAAATCAATATATAATTAGAGAGATGGATTCTTTTTTTAATATTTGTAGTGAAATTATTATTAGATTATTAAAAATGTTAAACAAAGAATTTTAAATATAATATAAATGTATTGAATTTTTCTTTTAAATTTAAAATCATGGCGGAAAGTATTTACAAACCGATGGTTTTAAGGCATTTATTTTAATGTAACATGAAACCTGTGATAATATTTAACTTTAAAAAAGTAGTACTGCTTATTATTAACTTTAATATAGACAGTATTAATAATATTATAAGGCTTGGAAGAATGTGACGCAACATGGGCAAAATCATATTGCAGTACTGGCTCCGTTCTCATTAATATCGGATATTTTCATTTTTACAGTATATAAGAAAATATTGGTATTTTATAGGAATCAATACAAAGCCAATACCAGTAAATTACTTAACTTTGCCGATTTAAAGGATTATATTGCTCTGGTACATTTCGTAAATCTCCAGTTTTAAGTTTACATGTTGACTGTAATAAGCTAGCATTGCAGTACATCCGTGAAAAGCTCTCTTTAGACTTAATTAGCGGATTCTTTCACATCATGTCCATCCACTTCTTTCCTACATTTTAAATACGGACAATGATACTCTTTATCAGCGTTGACCATCTTGCATACCATCTATTAGAGTTACAATAAGAAATATAAACAGTTAAAACAACATGTTAAGAAGAAGATCTTTTCAACTAATTGTAGACTGGTTTTGGTAGCATTCAGAAAAACACCACCAGTACAAAAAATGATAAAATTTTGCCCATATATATGCCGGAGAAGCGGATTAGAGAAGTGGATTTATTGACCAATAGAATTACAGGAAGTTTCGGTGAACAGCTAATAAATAGGAGATTGATAAGGGGAAGGAACTGGTGTATTGAAAAAATGCTAGTAGAGTTTAAGTGAAAAAGGTTTTTATATAATATTTCCAACAATCTGACGATGGGGGAATAGAAAAGTTACAATTAACAATATTTTATTATTTTTATAGATATGTAAGACTTCAAGAAAATTAAGTTCAAATATAGAAGTGGGTTTTTACATATAATTTTAGCTGAGTTAAAGTCAACGGTGTGGATCATCTCCCAACAATGTTTGCAGTAGCTGATTTGTTAGTTTCTTGTTTGTGAATATTTTTCTTTTGTTCTTTAATTCAATATTTTAAACCGCATTTGGTTTGTTCAATATAGGAAAATTCGAATTTACAATTAATGCTATAGATAACCCAGGAATTAAATATTTCAATGGAGTATTTCAGTGTAGAGAGAGTAAGTTTATTGCCAGAGATAAATGTTATTTTGAAGTCATATTATTCAAGAAATCTTGCAATGAGAAAGTTGGGTTTGGGAAAGTAAGGTAAAACAATGCTAACATTGGAAAGAAAATAAAATTGAGGTGAACATGAGGAACGATAGTGCTGTAGTTTAAATAATACGTTTACGTCCCATAGTTTCGAACACTGGAACCGCCTCTTACCGCTTAAATAAATATATGTGCACACTATTTGCTCTTCCACTGCCGCCAATATATAACATACTGTAAAGTATTCCATAAACTTTGCCAAAGTAATTTAGAATTTATCCTCTATTAAATTTACTATGGTTTCCTTTAATGCAAAATCACTATTCACGAATTTCTTCACAAGTGTTGCGCTCTATATTCTAGCAAAACGACTAGGTGAATTCCACTATACACATTTTAAAAGACAAGGGTTATTATATCTTATTCACGGATATCTGTCCGGTACACTTTTTCATTCCAAGGTAACTTCTACAAACAAATCGCTTAGCCATAAGCTCCACACCCTGTCTCTGAACCTTCCAGACATTTGCATGCACTATTTTCAATGGCACACTCTTTAATATATTTTCTTTTTCTTTCTGGCCTAGCTATGTTGATGACGCATTCACCTTAATGGACAATCTTCACAATATTGATAACATCCTCAACATTATGAACTCGATCGATAGCAAGAATCAATTCACTTATGGATAAGAAAATGATAGTTCACTCCTTTTACTGGATACCCTTGTCATTCACCTTAATAGACATCTCTCTTCACAATATTGATAACATCCTCAACATTATGAACTCGATCGATAGCAACAATCAATTTACTTATGGATAAGAAAATGATAGTCCATTTCCTTTTCTGGATACCCTTGTCATTCACCTTAATATACATCTCTCTTCACAATATTGATAACATCCTCAATATTATGAACTCGATCGATAGCAACAATCAATTCACTTATGGATAAGAATATGATAGTCCACTCCCTTTTCTGGATACCCTTGTCATTCACCTTAATAGACATCTCTCTTCACAATATTGATAACATCCTCAACATTATGAACTCGATCGATAGCAACAATCAATTCACTTATGGATAAGAAAATGATAGTCCACTCCCTTTTCTGGATACCCTTGTCATTCCTCTTAATAGACATCTCCCTTCACAATATTGATAACATCCTCAACATTATGAACTCGATCGATAGCAACAATCAATTCATTTATGGATAAGAAAATGATAGTTCACTCCTTTTTCTGGATACCCTTGTCATTCACCTTAATAGACATCTCTCTTCACAATATTGATAACATCCTCAAAATTATGAACTCGATCGATAAAACAATCAATTCACTTATGGATAAGAAAATGGTAGTTCACTCCCTTTTCTGGATACCCTTGTCACTCGCACTGAAAAAGGCTTCTCTGAATCCATAAATAGCAAAAGTTTGGCTGTCTTTCTACCACCTTGTGTTCCCTCATATCATCCTTCTCCTAGCGAAAAATATCCGCTTTTTATATCTTTATAAATCGTGCTATAGGCGTTTGCTCGTATTCTCATTCATTTAATTCTAATATTCAATATGTTAAAGCCATTGCTATTAACAGAGGTTACTGCACTTCCATCATTAATACTGCTTTACTTAAACTACAGCACCATCGTTACTCATGTCACCTCACTGCGTCAGAATGTTAGCATTGCTTTACCTTAATTTTCGAAATCAAGCTTTCCCATTGCAATAAATTTTAAGTAATATGACTTCGAAATAATTTTTTAAATAAACTTACTCTCTCCAAACTGAAACACCCTGAGATGGCTAATTCCTGTGGTATATATAACATTAATTTTTAGTGTGTTCTGTCCTATATTGGACAAGCCAAGCATGATTTAAAATGTCGAATTGAAGAACACAAGAAATGTATTCAAAAATAAAAAACAAATAAAAAATCGGCCATTGCAAAACAATGTTCGGAGATGAACCCCTTACCTGTGACTGTAACTCCGCTAAAAGTATCTTTCAACCCATTTCTATACTTGAAATTAATTTTCTTGAAACTTTCCATATGTATGAAAAATAATCATAAAAACATTGTTAATTGTAATTTTCCTTTTTCATCCTTGTCAGATTGTTGGAAATAATACATAAAAACAACCTTCACTTGAACTCTACTAACTTTTTGTCATATTACCAGTACCTTTGTCTAAACAATTATGCTGAATGCTACCGAAACTAATTTGCAACTACACTGTAAAAAAGGACCAATGTTTCTTATTTTATGAAAATATACTTAACCACGAACGAAAATATAATATAATCTTCTGAGTTATCCGAAATTCCGAATAGCGTGTTCCATTGTCTTTTGAATTCCCAGAAACCAATACATTTCTAAAATTTAAAGAATCATTTATAAAAACAAAGTATTTTTCGCTGCCCGTATTTTTCAGAAAACGTTTCCGAAGGGTTTTTATAGTGTATTAATTAGTGTCCTCGACCTGGAATACCTGTTTTTCGAATGTCATCCATTCACAAGTAAACGTTTTCAACCGCATAAGTTAATTTATACATGAAAGAGTAAATAAATGATCTTAATTTTAATGTTATTGTTAACGCTGTTAAACATATTTTTTGAGCATGAAAATGTTTACTTGAGAATTGATGGCATTCGAAAACAGGTATTCCAGGCTGAGGACACAAATTAATACACTATAAAAACCCTTCGGAAACGTTTCTGAAAAATACGGGCAGCGAAAAATACTTTGTTTTTATAAGTAATTCTTTAAATTTTGGAAATGTATTCGGGAGAATGTTTCTGGGTATTCAAAAGTCAATGGAACACGCTATTTGGAATTTCGGATCACTCAGAAGAGTATATTATATTTTCGTTCGTGGTTATAGTATATTTTCATAAAATAAGAAACATTGGTCATTTTTTACAGTGTAGTTTAAAAAATTGTGGTGCTTAAAATGTTGTATTATCTGTTTAAAAAATATTGGTAGTTTAAATATTTCCAATTTCGTTTTAAGTTTCCAGAGAAAAAAAATTAGTATAGAACTAAAATGAAATAAAACAACTTTGTAATAAGCGTGCAAAAAGTGTGTAAAGCGTGCAAAAAATCAATAATTTATAAGCCTTTCAACCAAAAAAAAAAAAAAAAATTAAAAGTAAGAGAAAAGTGTTATTTGAGAATAATTATTTGTGTTGTAAGAAATAATAAAAAAACTTCTTTCTGATAAAAAGAAAATTATGTAATTTTTTATCATGTATTTAAAAAACAAAACAAATGTGAATAAATTAGCTAGCCTTCCTACAGTTGTTCAATTGGAGTTGAAATAAAACCATCGATGATAGGGAGAAATCAGCTTAATATTACATACCAATTCAAAATGCAATTACTTTCAGATAATAGTGAAACATGAATTTTTAAATGATCTTTCTTTTACTTACCCATCATACGTAGTATAGGGTAAGTCTTGTAATCGTTTTGAAAATCGAAAAAAAAAATTTGACGGATTTACACGTTTCAGACACTGGAGATTCCGAAAAACATATTTTTAGAAAAAAAAATTTGCCGTCCGTCTGTGTGTCTGTGTGTATGTGTGTCTGTAAACGCTCTATCTCCCGAAAAAAATTGAGATAGAGACTTGCAATTTGGTATGTACTTAGTATGTAATAATGGGAAGAAGCCTATTTCATTTCAATAACCTCGATTAACCGGAACAATTTTTTTCGGACTCTCGAAATATTCGTTCTGATGAAAGGTATATAAAAATTTTCGAAATTGTATATTTTAAGAAATGAATATAAAAGACAATAAAAAAACATAAATTTTGAATAAAGCATGAAGTCGGTCGGATAATGAGTTGCCGAGATATTTGGAATCCTGTTTTCCACACTCTTCGATTTTTCATGACCCTGTATTTCATCCAAATTTCACTTCAAAGATATATTTTAATTAGAAATTTGACGCCTAATCAGATGCAATAAACCGCTAGCTAATAGGATTATTATTTTTGGAGTTATAAGGAAAAACCTCTTTCAAGCAATTCAGTAATCGAGCCTTTAAAGTTTGTGACGTCATCAAGCCACGATTTTATTTGAATTGCAATGCATTTTATAAGTAGTTTACACATTTTTATTTTAATATTTTACATTATGCATATCCATGATGGGTAAGTATTACGGTGGCCCCCAACGACTAGTTTTATTCGCATCCCCTTTTTATGATATTTTGATTTAATTTCTCTCGATTTTTTCGCAACTTCGAAGAGAAATGAACGAACAATTAGATCCATGAATATTTCTCAATTATATTTGTGAAGAAATTAATAAGAGAGTTATTAAAACTGTTAAGAAAAAAGTACATTTTCTTAAATATAATTCTTATGTAATGTATTCTCTATTTTTAAAAACTAGTAATAAAATATATTTTCTTTACAAATATGACTGTGTAATATATATTTTACCTTATACTAAAAAGGACAATAATGTAAAGATTTTATTTATATTTGTTTTCAAATTGTGTACGTGCAAAGAAATAATATCAATTAAAAAACAGGATAAATGCAATAATTAAAAAAAAGTCACAATGTAAAAAAAAGATAAAAATTAGGACAAAGGAAAATGCTATATCAGGATAATTATTTGCGTTGTAAGAAATAATCAGAAAACTCGTTACTGAGCGAATGAAAATCTATGCAATTTTCGATCACGGATTTAAAAGTAATGAAAAGCAGAAAAATTAGCTAGCTAGTTAACGATTGTTCCATTGGAGTTGATATCAAATCGTTGATGTAAAAGAAAAATCAGCTTAATGTTACATAGCAAGTCAAAATTCAATTACTTTCGGATAATTGCCAAAACATTCATTTTCAAATCGCTTTTATTTTCATTTTGTATCTGTTTTATATGATGTTAAAAGTAATTTTTGTTTTATTTTTCGTGATTTTATTTTGTAATTTCTAAGATAAATCAATAAACAATAAAAGGGATATTTTTTACTTATGAGAAAGTTAAATACGGAATTATTAAAATTGTTATGTAAAAAATAGAATTTGTTAACTGTAATTTTAATGTAAAGAATTTTGATATATTTTTCATTTTTAATGTAAAGAATTAAATCCTAGAAAGTTAGAATCATTTATTTTATTCAGACATAAAAATGACATTAACCTTACACTGCACAATGATGCTATATTAATCAATTAAAATTTTTAACCTTTAACTCTTTAAATCTCATGCTTTAAAAAACTGAATGGCCTTATAATTTCAACAAAACAGCCCAAAATACTAGCTTTTTTTCGTCCCTTCCCCCTTTTTCACTAGGTAAGTAGTGGAAATGACCCTACTATCTTCTTCCTTTATTCAAATTTCGACAGGTGTTAAACCCCTCTGTTTATCACTGTTACAGTTCCTGAAAAAAAATTCTTGTTTTTCTTTCTGTACTTCCCAGAAATACCAACACATTACCCCATTCATCACTGAGACAGACCATCCCCTTGACAGCACTCCAACCCATTTAAGGGGAAGGAAAATCCTTTCAGCTATCCAGATGAGCTATTGTGAGTTTCAGAGTTTTGGGATGATTTCGGCTATTGCGGTATTCAAAAGGTTGATAAATAAATTTTGTTATTTAAAATCACTGTATTTAAAGAAATATATTCATTTTATGTACTAACAAAAGTCTGCTATCAAATGAGTTGAAGAAGTAGTCTTTAAAATGTCTATCATCTAACACTAATATGAATATTAAAAGAAAAACGTACGTACAAAAGAAAAATTAGTGCAGTGTATTGTTAAGAGATATAAACTTTTAAATTACTTAATCAAAATTAAAAATATTCTAATCATCAAACCAATTTTGATACAGCATTGACCAAATCAAGTTGATTTTTTCGGTCTGTTTTCACAATATTGGTATTAACCCTTTGAGGGGCGGTGGTATATATTATATACCACCTAATTTTAATCCGATTCAAACCAGAAACTTTTAATTAAATTTTACTTTTCTAACTTTGACGAGAAAAAGTTGAAAAATTGCATATTCTTATTTTGAACTAAATTCTTTACTAAATTCCGGTGGGAATTCAACGTTACAGGAGCACAAGTGCTTGCCCCTGAAAGGGTTAATAGCGAATATTTCAACGTTTTCGTAAAAGTTTTGAACACCAAAATTATTCTCAATATGTCAGTGCTGAAAAAATCGGTCTGTTTTCACAACATTGGGATTTTCTTTCTGGGATTATGCAAGTAATATTAACAGTGATTATTTCAACCTTTTGATAAATGTTTTTTTACATCACAATTATTTTCAGATTGTCAATGCTGCCAAAATATTTAAATTTAACTGGAAGTATTTTTGACAATAATACAGCATTCCATGCAGATTTTAAATACAAAGATTTTCTTATAGAATCACATATTTGTAATTCATTGGGTCGCATTAGATCTAGCAATGTTTGATAAATGCTTTTACTAAAAAGCAGTACATCATTCACGTAAATCACCGTGACTTCATTATATTGCGGAATATTCCCTTTGAAATCGTGATTAAAAGTATATCGTATGTTCCTTTCTTTTATTCAAGGATTTTTATTGATACAGTGCATTTTGCACTGTTTTTGTGTTGCATTTTTTAAAATTTATTTTAACGTAATTTAATACTTGGCTATATTTTTGGTGTGTCGATTTTATGTTTTGATTTAATAGTCATCTTTTTTTTTTTTTTCAAAAATGATTTTTTACATAATTTATTCCTTAATAACATTCAACATTACTGCACTTTTTGTGGGAATGTATTTATTTTGATCTCTCTCTATATGTAGCAAACCTCGTAGTCTCCATTTTTGAATGTTTGCCGTGCAGTTGACAATCAATTACTTGTATTGCTCATAAGCCTTTTTGGACGGCTTTACAATGATGACTGCAATTGTGTGGCAACGGATTTGGATCGGAATTGGATAGATTGTTGGACATTGGATTTTGGTTTGTTTTGTGGCTATGTGGCTCAGGTTTGGGTACAAAATTATACTTATTTCCTACTATATTTTACATGTATCTGTTTTAATTGAACTATTTATTGGGAATGTGATTTACTAGAAAATATCGCGTAGGGTCCGGTGGGGGAGTGTTTGCAATATGCTTTTAAATTTGATTTGATTTATGCATTGCGACACTCAGGCCAAAACCCACTGTCACTTTCTACACTTTTTTACACTGCATAATTTTCGTTCCATGCCATGGCTGTTGTTTTTATATTATACCCACTGCCGATGAAGCCACAGCCTTTTTAGTTTCATTATTTTGTTCTGGTTTGATTTGATTAATTTTGATGTTTTGTTGTTCTTCACTTGTTAATTAATTTTTAAATATTGTATGGAATTCTGGTTCTGGTAAAAATACTTGCATGCTATGAAAAAAAGTCTATATATAATTTGTGTGGTTAATGGCGGCTTATTGCGCTTATCGCATAAAAGCTATTGTTTTGTAATTTTAATTTGGCTAATATATATATATATATATATATATATATATATATATATATATATATATATATATATATATATATAATAAATTTCCATGTCTTAAAATTCTAATTTAGTGTAATTTTTCCTCTATTCAAGCCCAAATTCTTATTTTGATTTTTTACCAATTTTGATCTCTTAAAAGAATTGTTTTTAACAAAACCTTTTTTTTTTCTAGAAATGTGATTATGTAAAAAAAGGGGGTAATTTTTTTTCTGGCACTTATTATATATTTTTATATATCTTTATGCAGTTGTTAATTTATTATTACCTTGTATATATATATATATATATATTAATTAATTAAAATAGTTTTAAAAAATTTCAGAAAATTTAAACCGGACAAATTTAAAAGGAAAAATTAACAAATTAAACACCTCGAAATGCCGGAACACTCTAAAAAATCCGTGAAAATACAAGAGATTTTCCGTAAAATTTACGGAGAAGTTTCATTTTTCTAAAATTTCAGTACAATTTCCGTAAATGACATTAGTTCCATTAAAGAGATTTCATTCCATAAATATGCAGAAAGTTTTCCGTAAATTTAATGAATTTTTTCCGTAAATTTAATGAATTTTTTCCGTATTTCTTTCAAAACAGTACAATTACCGTATTTCTTCCAAAACAGTGCAATTTCCGTAAATAACGTTTAAAGGTTGAGTACAGAATTCACCTTTTTTGAAATACTAATTAAGATTATTGTATTTACTAGAGTTCTTCTAGGATACAGGCCTGGCCCGGCTCGACCCGCTGGCCCATTCTAACCGAGGCCATGTCAATTTATTGTGAAAATAATAGTAATATTTATATTTTTTAATGAAATATTTAGAAACTTATTTTATTTTTATAAATTACAGTTTTTTTTTTGTTTTTTTTTTTGTTTTTTTAATATACTTATTTTTTTCTTGATAGTATTTCAAAATTATGATTTTTTTCACTATTTTTTTTTTTAATTTAGCTTTTTTAATGTGAGGCAATATTGTGTTATTTAAAGGTTTCATAACATAATATCTCGGCAAATTATAGCTATGCAAATTGGTATTAAACTAAACTGATTTGGCTTACAAATTTATGAATTACGTTAAAATTTATTATTTTATAAATTATAATTTTACAAAGTTTACAATTTTTTCTTTAAATTTATAAAATTAGTTAATATTTTTTCTTTACTTTTATAAAAATCAAGTTTTTAATTTTATAACGTTTTAAAATTATTTCGTTAGTTCATATTTTTATAAATTAAACTAAATTAATTTAAATTAAATCAGTTAGTCCATATTTAAACTTGCCTATCCCAAGGTCATTAATTTCAAATTTCTCTCTTTTTTAAAAATATTTTTTAAACTATTCAGTTTAACCGTACGCAAAAGCTCTCAGCATAGCTGAAATATAATAACTTAATTTATTATCAAATTGTTTGTTTGCATAATTTTTTTTAAATAACAGATTAAAAACAAATTTAATAGCATGTAATAAACAAGTCTGATTCAGATAATTGTTGTTTTTATTGAAATTGAAAATTAGATAATCAGGCAAATAATTTAAAAATAGGATATGTTTGAAAAAAGAAAATGTTGGTACCAGTGTTGAATTCAGGGGGTGGCCCAGAGGGGACATTATCCTAACATTGAAATATCCCCCCCCGTAAGATTTGAGATTTTATACTTTTAATGGTCAAAAAGTGCAATTCCCCCCCCCCCCCGAAACTCTATAATGTCTCCTCCGGAGCCACATAAATCTCTCCCGGAGAAAAATGTTTGAATTCCATACTGGTTGGTACTGTTACAAAAAGAAGCAATTATTCCTCTTAATGCAGTGTTTTATGCATATAATACATAATAAATTAAAATTTATCTGTTATAAGGCACCAAATAATACAGCAAATTATTGAAAGTTATGAAAAGAAAATACATTAAAAACATTGAAAAAATCCATCTACAGATAAAACCTCACGTTTTTGCATCAAATTTGCATCAAAAGTGATTCAAATAAGTAGCAGCATTTGAGCGAACACTGCGACCGGTCATAACGCGGTGGTTTAAGTCATCAGATTAGTACACGGACGTTGCGGGTTCGATTCCGTTCGCGTCAAGGGTTGGTTAATATCTATAAACTCGCCTAGGAATGGAAAAAATAAGCAGAAATGTATCTGTCCGTTATAAGCTTGTCCTCGGGAAGTAACTTTTTTTTTTTTTTTGGTCCTATAAATTTTATATTAACGACATAAAAAATTCTAAAAAATACGGAAGATATCTGTTATAAAACAGAAATTTAAAAACGGATATTTCAGAATTCACGGAAAATTTCCTGGAATTTAAGGAATTTTTTTCCGTTAAAATACGGAAATAGTACTGGCGTCTCGATTGCCAGTACAATTTCCGTTTTTTTCAGGATTTTTTTTACAGTGAAGGGTTCGGTTCGGGGCTTTGTAGCTATCAACGAACTCTTGTGGCTTCGAGCTCTATCTTCGTCACTACCTCGTATGTTTTATGAAATAAATTAAAAGTGTTTTGCAAATGAGAATATTTTAGATTTTTAATATGGAAAAAATATTCTCAAATTCTAAAGTGTTGTATTAATAAACAACTTTAAGATAAATTTTGTATACATAGAATTATAGATATTTTCTCCATAAAATGAGTAAATCATGGGGAAAACAGAAGTCTTGGTTCTATATTTTTATCACTAGTTAATAATATCAATTCCGATCTCAAAGATTTTTCCCGTAACTTTAGTGAAACAAATTCATTACAATTTCTTTTAACAAAATCAAAGAAAAAAACTTATCTCAGCGAAAGACATATTAAATTTCATTCAGTCAAATCATAGAAAATATGAGCGAACCTGGTTTTCTAATGAAAATCTGCTAAATGAATGAAATTCGAATTCACTACATAAAAGATGAATCATGATATGCCTTACGGAAAATGCAATTATTTGCTTTAAACTGATTTATCCTTATTCATCATATTACTTCATTTCATTTCTTGAACTGATTGCATTAATAATTTTTCTAGACGATGCTTTTCTTTACTTATGATTATTCATTTCCGTTTATTGAAAAATGGTTTACTGAGTATAAAATTGGTGAACAGATGAAAAACTAGAATTTTTAAATTGTTACAAATATATAGATTGTAGTGGAAAAGTTTCATCATGAATATTAATTTTTTCGTTAGTAAACTTTTTTAATAAATATAAAATCCAGTTGATAAATCAAAATAAATAAATAAATAAATAAAACAAAGAAAGAAAGAAATCATGTGATGTTTTCCGATGTAAAATAGAATTGTATGATTTAAATTGATCTTTTTATTCTTCACATTATTTCATATTATTTCTTGAACTGATTGCATTAGCTGAATTGTGCAGACGATATTTTCTCAAAAGTTGTTAGTGGTTAGCAGATTATAAATTAACGGATAGATAAGACGCTAGAATTTTATCACCATGTAAATGACGTAAACTGTAGCTAACGAGTTTCACGATTAACTATTTTTGTCAGCTATTTTATACGATCGAACAATTGTATTATTTAAAACTTTTGAATAAACATAACAAAATGCAAATAACTCAGATAAGAATCAATTACAAAATATCAAATAGTATTTATATATTATTGAATTATATAATTACGTATTTGCCTGTTTAGTTTTTTTTTTATTATTATTATAAATATAGAATTACTTTCAAATAAAAGAACATTATATTTCGTCCAGTCAAATCGTAGAAAATATGAGCGAATCTGTTTTCTAATGAAAATCTGCTAAATAAATGAAAGTCGAATTCACTACATAAAAGATGAATCATGATATGCCTTACGGAAAATGCAATTATTTGCTTTAAACTGCGTTATCCTCATTCATCATATTACTTCACTTCATTTCTTCAGCTGATTGCATTAATAATTTTTCTAGACGATGCTTTTCTTTACTTATGAGTATCCATTTCCGTTTATTGAAAAATGGTTTACTGAGTATAAAATTGGTGAACAGATGAAAAACTAGAATTTTTAAATTGTTACAAAGATATAGATTGTAGTGGTCTAAATTTTCATCATGAATATTAATTTGTTCGTTAGCAAACTTTTTAAATAAATATAAAATCCAGTTGATAAACCAAAATAAATAAATAATTAAATCTATACTTATAAAAGAGACTAGAAGCCTGCAAATTTAGATTTAGGTAGCCCAAACCCTCTCCTGATGCACCTGAACTTCAGATTTTTAATATTTTGAAAATTAGAGTAGTTATTAATTAAAAACTGATCAATGATCTCAAATAAAAAATCTGTCTTCCAAAAACAGCTTGCGCATGCCCAGAAGGCATTTATTCGTTATTCCGTTAAAAGATGAAACAAAGCGTGGGTCATTCCATTTCTTTTTAAGTTTTTCTAAATACGCCACGGGCGAACGGCTATAAATACGGAAAAACCGTCTACATATTCTGAAAGAACATACTTTTACGTCTCGAACGATCTGGTTGATTTGAAAAAAAAAATTACATTTAACCCTTTCAAAAAAAAAAAATCAAAAAGCATCGAATTCATGTTTTTTATTTTCTCCTGTTTTGCGAACCTTGCATCTGCCGGAATACGAAAGATACGGAAAAACGAAAGTCACCAAATTAAAGATCTGAGTTTGCTCTTTTCAAAGCCGCTATTGTTTTTTTTAAATATGACAATTAACCTTTCGAAAAAGTATATTTTCTGTATACTGTTTTGCGATTTTTGTTATTTTGGTAATTTTTGAAAATTTGCAACCGTGATTCAGAGAAAGGTACGAAAAACTAAAAATACCAGGCAATATCTACATTTATTCCTTTTTTAAATTCCTACTATTAGCTCACACTCTCTATATATATATCTTGTTGGAATTTTCAATCGTTAATAAAATATTTTCTATTTATCCTATCAAGTTCAAATAAATTTTTTTAGACTTGTCCTGGATGACAATTGATGTTAATACAGTTTTTTTAAATATTATTTCATTAATTAAATTAAATTAATTAATTTTAATTTTATATTTCATTTCTGTTCAAAAGTAATTACTCACTCCATATTTATAGTCTCACCTTCACACGTAAAAGGATAATGGGGCTGCCTGTTCACAGACGATGATCAGGCGGCTCGCGGGCGAAGGAGACTATAAATGTGGAGTGAGTCTATACTTTTGAACAGAAATGAAGTATGAAACTAAAATTAAATAATAAAATTTAATTAATGAATTAATATTTGAAAAAAAAACTGTATTATCGTTAACTGTAACATCGCTATGGCACTTTATTGTGAAGTTTGGTAATTTTCGAAATTCAATATTTGAAAAACGGCATAATTATTAGATTTTAAATTTATATCAAGAAAAATACAATTTTTTTTAACTTTCTAACGCAGTTTGTCTAACAATTTTGTGAGAAATACTTTTCGAGCTATTAATTTTTGGTATTTTAGCTATTTATTTTTTATTTAATTTTTAATACATTTCAAAAATTTCTCTTATGTAAGATATTTAGCAGGATATAAATTTAGGAATAAATACCGTCAGTGGCGAAGCGTGTAGATCGCTGGAAAAAAATTTCTATTTGACCTAAGTAGGAACTGACTTAAAAAAAAAGTTTTTTATACTACTTGTTGACATCTGTATTTGTTTTTGAAAAATACGAATATGAATCCTTCAAAAAAAATTCGTGCGCAGGACTCTCCTTTGCAAATTTCGATTTTCTGCTATATACAAAATCTGGCATCGGCTTTCTAAAATAACCAAACAAAAACAAACACACCTAAAGACATCTACGTTCTATCGGGTTTAGGCAGAAACCTTTAGTTTAAAAAAAAAATCACGTTAACCCTTTCGAAACGTTTTTTACCTTAAGTCAATTTCGCTTTTTTAACTATATCTACTATCTTTAAAAATCCGAATTGGCGTTTATAAACAAGATACGAAAAACTAAAAATACCGCGCGTAATTTATATTCCTTTGTTTTTTAAAATCTGGTATCCGTTTTTCAAAAATTTTAATTTTAACCCTCTGAAAAAAATCCTTTCCAAAACTCACTCAGGCGATTCTCGTTTTTCGGTCCAGGTTTAAAAAACAGTATCGACTCGGGAAATGCAAGTACGGACAAACAGTAGACTCCAGATCATAGACACGTTCATTTTCTTCAAAATGCACGGTTGGGTTTTAAAAAATATCTACATTAACCCTTTAGAATCCGATCGATTACGTAACCCACTTTCGCGATTTCCGCTATTTTGGCAGTGTTCACCCGTGATTAAATTTCAATTCTACTAGGAAATTTGGTTGGGTCGTGTGTTCTGAAAAGGCCTCTTCCAGAACAGACTATGTCCCCTGGTGGTGGAAGGTGGAACTATAGGAGTATATCTGGTTCTGGAGTATATCTGGTTTACGACTGGGTTTGGCTCATTCGACTTGATATCTATAGCCTTAAAAATATTTTAGCTGCACTTTCGACCGCCAGGATGCGCTTTCCGATCTTGAGTTTTATGAGCCCGATTACGACGGGGTTTGCCTCATTCGACTTGATTTCGATAGCCTTACAGATTTCAGTCATATTCGTATAGAACAGATTATTAATATTTCGGTCCCGGGCAACGCCGGACGGGTTAGCTGGTAAATAAATAAAACAAAGAAGGAAAGAAATCATGTGATGTTTTCCGATGTAAAATAGAACTGTATGATTTAAATTGCGATCTTTTTATTCATCACATTATTTCATATTATTTCTTCAACTGATTGCATTAGCTGAATTGTGCAGACGATATTTTCTTAAAAGTTGGTAGTGGTTAGTAGATTATAAATTAACGGATAGATAAGACGGTAGAATTTTTCACCATGTAAATGACGTAAACTGTAGCTGACGAGTTTCACGATTAACTATTTTTGTAAGCTATTTTATACGATCGAACAAATGTATTATTCAAAACATTTGAATAAACATAACAAAATGCAAATAACTCAGATAACAATCAATTATAAAATATCAAATAGTGACCTTTTATTTAACACATTATTTCATTTTATTTCTTCAATTTTATTTCATTAGCTGAATTTTGCAGACGATATTTTCTTAAAAGTGGGTAGTGGTTAGTAGATTATAAATAAATGAATAGATACGAAGCTAGAATTTTTTAACATGTAAATGACGTAAACTGTAGTTGACGAGTTTCATGATTAATTATTTTTGTAAGCTATTTTATACGATCAAACACGTGTATTATTTAAAACTATTGAATAAACTTAATAAAATGCAAATAACTCAGATAACAATAAGAATTTTTTAACATGTAAAGGACGTAAACTGTAGCTGATGAGTTTCACGATTAACTAATTTTGTAAGCTATTTTATACGATCGAACAAATGTATTATTTAAAACTTTTGAATAAACATAACAAAATGCAAATAACTCACATAAGAATCAATTATAAAATATAAAATAGTATTTATATATTATTGAATTATATAATTACGTATTTGCCTGTTTAGTTTTATTATTATTATTATTATAAATATAGAATTACTTTCAAGTAAAAGAACATTATATTTCGTCCAGTCAAATCGTAGAAAATGAAAACGAAACAATCAGCTAATCAAAATGCAGTCTAAATATTCAAGAAGATGAAGTATCAGTGTGACTACACACAAGAAAATCATCACATACTTTACGGAAGTAAAATGAAATTATTTGTCTTAAATTGCAATGTTTTCATTCATTACGTTGTTCCATTTCATTTCTTCAACTAAATGAATTGGATAAATTTTGAAAACGATATATTTCATTACATATGACTCATCATTTACGTTTACTAAAAATTCACTGGTAAAATGTAACATGTGACATTCATAAACAGATAAAAAATTTAAATTTTGGAAGAAATAAAATGTAGTTAAAAAGTTTAATGGTTCCCAAATATACTTTCATTAAAGGTGATAATTCATACTATCCAACAATTGTATTATTTGATACTTTAGAAAAAAATATTAAAAAATGAAAATAAAAACTAGTCGTTGGGGGCGACCGTAATATTTACTCATCATGGATATGCATAATATAAAATATTAAAATAAAACATGTGTAAACTACTTATAAAATTCATTGCATTTCGAATAAAACCTTAGCTTGATGACGTCATAAACTTAAATGCTGTATTACTGAATTGCGTAAAAGAAAAATCATTATAACTCAAAAACTCATAATCATATTAACTAACGGTTTATTGCGTCTGATTAAGCGTCTCATTTTTAATTAAAATATATGTTTAAATTGAAATTTGGATGAAATACAGGGTCCTGAAAAATCGAAGAGTGTGTAAAATAGGATTACAAATATCTCGGCAACTAATTATCCGATCGACTTCATACTTTATGCAAAATTTATGTTTTTTTATTGTCTTTTATATTCTCTCCTTGAAATAAACAATTTCGAAAATTTTTATCTACTTTTTATCAGAAAGAATATTTCGAGAGTCCGAATATTCCGATAGTTCCGGATAATCGAGGTTACTGAAATTCAATAAACTTCTTCCCATTATTACATACTAAGTACATACCAAATTTCAAGTCTCTATCTCAATTTGTTCGGGAGATAGAGCGTTTAAAGACACACAGACATACAGACACAAAGACATACAGACACAAAGACATACAGACACACAGACGGACGACAATTTTTTTTTTCTAAAAATATATTTTTCGGAATTTTCAGTGTCTGAAACGTGTAAATCCGTCAAAAAAAATCGATTTTTAAAACGATTACAACACTTACCCTATACTACGTATGATGGGTAAGTAAAAGAAGTATAAAATAGTAAAAGAAAATTTAACATCGTTACATAAAGTGTTTCGATATTAGTGTATTTAAACTTGAAATTCTAAATTTGTTTAAAAATTGAATAACAAAAATAAATGGACATAATAATGCATATTTTTAATATATGAAAAAATAAAAACCTTTAATAAGTTAAAAAAGGAGCAAGCATTTTTTATGACAAAACGGTCATGGTAAAATGACGATTTAGATTTAAAATGATAAGATACTAATATCAGTTACAATGTGTACAGGGTACACACTAATTTAGAATCATATATTAATAATTTTTTAATTAAGACAGAAATATTAGCATCGCATTCTAGATTTAAATAAGCTTTAACCCTTTCCGGCACAGTGGTCCCACTCCGGGCACACCTAATTTTTAATTCCAAACTTGCATTCGGCACTAAGAATATTTTAATAAAATTTTGTTTGTATAATGAAAGCTTAAAATAAGGAGTTCGCATTTTCTAAAAAAGTCGTTTGTAAATTCCGGTGTCAGTCAGCAATTTCTCATTTTACGAACAGACTTTGTCTTTGCCGGAAAGGGTTAAATATATAAAATATTTCAGATTCTCAAAAAGTAACAAATTGAAAATAATATAATAAAACTTAACTTCAAAAGAAAAACATTTTAATAATGTCTTATTAACTTTTATGAAATGAATTTTTGAAGATTTCATTGAATTTGAAACATTCTAAAAGTTTAACAAAATGAAATAAACACTAAATTATATTTTTCCTTGGATACACTTCAAGGAAAAATCGAATAAATATACTAGCTAATCAAAATCTTCTAGTACGTTTAAAATTCATTTGAGTGTACAAAATTAAAATCATCTTCTGATGTAAGCTATCAGAGTAAAATGTTATTATTTGTATCGAACTTTAGTGGTCTCATTAATTATATTATTCTGTTTCATTTCTTCAGCTAGTTGCATTAACCGAGTATTGCAGACGACATTTTTCTTTCTTTTGAATTATCCATTATATTTTATTCAAAATGCGTCATTTTAAAAATCGTAAACAAAGAAAAAATTGAATTATTAGACTTAATGAGGAGGTAAAATAAATTTAGTTGATAAGAATCATTAATTTAATTTAATTTTTAGTTGTTATATTAGATATTTCATGCGGTGGAATTTATTTTATTCCTGTCGTATTTTTTAAGTGTAATAAAATTCCAAGTATTTAACATTTCGAATGAAATTTTAAAACTTAATTTTAGAAATAAAATACAAATTGAGAAGAATATTTAGTATTTTTTGTTAAACAAGAAAACTGTAAAATGAGGATACGTTAAAAGTTTCTTTAGGTGAGCATATTCCTCCTGTTAATATTATGTAGAAAAACCATGAACTTTTATTTTATACTAGCTGACCCGCCCGGCGTTGCCCGAGTCCTTGTAATAAACTTAAATCTCTTAAAAAACGGAACTCTGGCCACGGTCTACGATAGCTTCGGAACCGTATACCCGGCATGCTCGTACGCTCTAGAAAATCTTTTATTTCCCCCTACCACCGCCAGGGGAGCATTCTGTTCTAAACAAACCTCTTTCCGAACGAACTTCTGAGACAGGTCCCCGCTGCCTACGTTACCGTATAGTAGGCGCACTACAAAATTGAGCTGGTTTCGAGAAGATTGGAACATTATTAGCCTAGTTATTGCAATAAGGCACAGTTAGAGAAAATAACCTTGAGTGAGGTGCCGAAGGGAGGAGATGTTCGAGTGTCTTTCAGAAAATGACTAATTAGGAGGCCCACTATGCATGCATAAAAATTCGTTCGTTTTGTTAAGCTAGGAACTTAATTACAAAGTTGGCTTAAACTCTTATTTGTAAATAGTGGTAACCGCTACTCATAAATTTAATTTAATGTTATAAAGGGTGACTATTAAGTTAAATATAATGTTTGGAATCACTTGCGTTGAAATCTGAAAGATAGTTGCTGATATATAGAAACGGGGCATAGTTAGAGAAAAACATTGAATGAGGGGCCGGGGGGGTGGAGGGTTGTTCAAGTACCCTTCAGCAAATGACTAATTAAGAGGAGCACTATGCATCTTTCGAAATTCGTTCGTTTGTTTAAGCTAGGAACTTAATTACAAATTTGGTTTACCCAATTATTCGGAAATAGTGGTAACCGCTACTCATAAATTTAGTTTAATGTTATAAAGTGTGACATTTAAGTTAATTATAATGTTTGGAATCACTTGTGTTGAAATCGGAAAAATAGTTGCTGAGATATGAAAACGGAGCATAGTTAGAGAAAAAAACCTTGAAAGGAGTGCCGGGGGGGGGGAGGGTTGTTCAAGTGTCCTTCAGCAAATGACTAATTAGGAGGACCACTATGCATCTTTCAAAAATCGTTCGTTTGCTTAAGCTTTGAACTTAATTGCAAATTTGGCTTAAACTATTTTTCGTAAATAGTGGTAACCGCTACTCATAAATTTAGTTTAATGTTATAAAGGGTGACTATTAAGTTAATTATAATGTTTGAAATCACTTGCGTTGAAATCGGAAAGATAGTTGCTGAGATATAGAAACGGAGCAGAGTTAGAGAAAAAACCTTGAAAGACGGGCCGGGAGGGGTGGGGGGGGGGTTGTTCAAGTGACCTTCAGCAAATAACTAATTAGGAGGATCACAATACATCTTTAATGATTGATTCATTTGGTTAAGCTAGGAATTTAATTTGAAATTTGGCTGACACTATTATTCGGAAATTCTGGTAACTGCTTTCTAGAAATACACCTTGAAGCTTAAATGTAATTAGACCCTTGCCCCTCTTCATTCCCGCAAATATAAAAAACAATCTGTTAAATAAAGTTTTAATCTCCATCATAATAATAAATGTCATGTAAAAATGAAAAAAAAAAAACTTAAACCCGACTAATTGTCATGAAGAAAAATATGCCTGCAAAATATTTCAATCAGTGGGACGTATGTGTAATTTGTCATGCACAGGTGGCGCGACAATCGCATGGCTCTTCTATGTTGATAACTTCAATCCATGTTCACACTATTTAGTTAGAAATCCTTATTTATGCATCGCTACTCTGGTTTATGTAATTACTTCTGTGAAGAATCGATGCAACCAACCAGTGAACCAACCAACCCAAGAGAATAAAAGCGTATTTTTAATGAGAGTTCTTTGTGCATTTTAATTAATATTTCAGAAAGTAATTAAAATATTAAAATTCTGAAGTAATGTTGCAACAGGAGAGGGTTTGGACTACCTAACATTTCCAGCCTTCTAGGTGGGCCAGATTTTCCTAGCCATCGCCAACAGACACACACACACACACAGACACACAGACACACAGAGCGAAACTTTCTTTTATTAGTTTAGATTGTTGTTAACAAAATTAATGATGAGAAAACACTGGCATTTCAACCGACATTTTAATTTTATTTAACTTTGCAACAACTATCTGTGTTTTCAAATATTTGAAAATGGCATTCATTTCAATCTTATTTTCATATGAATTAAAATAAATTATCCCCAAAAAAGATTTAAATTGTAAAAGGATCAAAAATGAAGGGGAAAATTGAAAACTTTTCGGTTGTTCGGAAAGTTCCTTTCGTTTGGGAAAACCAATACGTACCGGAAAATTCTGCCCTGAAAATGAAACATTATATCGGAATTAATGTCTAATAATTAAGTAATAAAATTTTCCAGTACGAACCAACTTTTCCAAACGAAAAAAACTTTCCGAACAACCCAATATAAACAATAGCATGCATACCTTTTAGAATATATTACATATCTTAAAAGAATCCATGTATTCATTCAGAAATTCCTTCGATATAAATATATCAATTTCATAAAAGCTAAACTGCAATCCATATAATATTTTATGGCATTTTAATAATTTTTATAAAGCGAATACATGAGTTTTTCTTAATTTTTTTTTTTTCAAAATATATACCAGCGAACTAAAGCCTAAACTCTGCCCAATGTTCGAAGAAATGTAAGAAAATGGAACAAAACTGCCAGCAAATCCAAAATCTTGAAGGGCATTCAAAATTCAATTCATTACATGATAGAAAAATCATCTTCTTATGAAATTTAATGTATTCAAGTAAAAAGCAATTATTTGTCCTAAATTAAAGGATTCTGATTCATTACGTTATTCTGTTTTACTTCCTCAACTGGTTGTAATAATTCAGTCTCAAAGGCATTTTTTTTCTATTTACTATTATCCATAATGTATTTATTTTTTAATTGATTTCCTGAATACACAGAAGTAAACAATTGAATGGTCAAATTTTGGAATTGTAGAAGAAATAGCATCAACTTTATTTGATATGGATAACGGATTTGATTTTTTTTTAATACACAAAGGTTAATACACTAATTAATTTTTTCAGCAAAGCTGAAATTATGCTGTAAATTAATGAAATACAAAGGATGTGAATTATCAAATTACTAAACAGAGTAAAACCATTAGAGCGAAAAACCAGACCGGGGTTCGATCCCGGATCCCTTGGTATATAGCGCACCAAGTGCTTTACCAATTAAGCTATCCAGACGTCATCCAGTCTAGCATTCTCCTCTTATATGGGAAGACTACAACAACGCAGCACAAGATGGAAAGTCCATCATGAGCACAACACCGTTGGCATGCATGAGACAAATTAAACCCAATATCGGTGAATATTAATACACTAATTAATTTTTCAGCAGAGCTGAAATTCGGCTGTTGTACTCATGATTGACTTTCCATTTTGTGCTGCGTGGTTGTAGCCTTGCCATATAAGAGTGAGAGAATACTAGACTGGATGTCGTCTGGATAGCCTAAGTGGTAAAGCATTTGTGCGCTATACCAAGGGATCCGGGATCGAACCCCGGTCTGGACATGGTTTCACTCTAATGGTTGTACGCTGTTTAGTAAATTTATAATTCACATCCTTTGTATTACAAAAATGTTATGTAATGCAATGAAATTTGCATTAATCGAAAGATTTTTAAAATGTTAACAAAATTTAAATATGTTCAAGTTATAGGCATATGTTTTATAACATTGTGAAAAGTATTTGGAATATATAAAGAGCATTCTGTGTATTTTTTGTTGTAAAAAATATCACAAAATCAGATTACATGAAAAATTACTTCAGACGGGAGTATTGCTGATATGTACATGGCAACAATATTACGTTTCTCTAACATTGCATGGACATTTTATTTAATAGGTTTATATTGTTTTAACTGTTTTGAGGAGGTACACTGGAATTTCGATTTCTTATTATATTTTTGTATTATGTTTTTGTAATTGTAATTGCGTGAATGAAATCGTAAATGTTAGATTTACTTTCAAATGATTCCTAAATAAAATAAAATAAAATACAAAGGATGTGAATTATCACTTTATTAAAATGAAATACAAAGGATGTGAATTATCACTTTATTAAAATGAAATACAAAGGATGTGAATTATCACTTTATTAAAATGAAATACAAAGGATGTGAATTATCACTTTATTAAAATGAAATACAAAAGATGTGAATTATCACTTTATTAAAATGAAATACAAAGGATGTGAATTATCACTTTATTAAAATGAAATACAAAGGATGTGAATTATCACTTTATTAAAATGAAATACAAAGGATGTGAATTATCACTTTATTAAAATGAAATACAAAAGATGTGAATTATCACTTTACTAAAGTGAAATACAAAGGATGTGAATTATCACTTTAATAAACAGCGTACAGCCAATAGAGTGAAAAAATATCCAGAACGGGGATCGATCCCGGATCTCTTGGTATAGCGCACCAATTGCTTTACCATTTAACCCTTTCAGGGACAAAGTACTTTTAGTACTAAATGGTTGAAATAAATAACTGGCACCGGAATTTACAAAAAAATTATTTGGAATTAATAAAAAGGGCATTTCACATATATATTAAATGGAAAAGATTTTAGCAAAATTCTGGTGTCATTGTGGCGTTTGAGAATTAAAATTAAGTGGTTTCATAAACATTCCACTGCCCCTGAAAGGGTTAAGACATCCGGACTAAATCCAGTCTAGTATTATTGGCACTTGGTGCGCTATACCAAGGTATCCGGGATCGATCCCCGGTCTGGACATTTTTTCGCTCTATTGGCTGTAAGCTGTTTAGTAAAGTGATAATTTACATCCTTTGTATTTCATTAATTTATGGCGTAATTTCAACTCTGCTAGAAAAAAAATAAATGCAAAAATTAGTATATAAAATAAAATAATTTAGATTCTTAATATGCTACAGATTGAAATGAATGTCATAAGTCCTAAATTGCCATCATAAAGAGACTATAAAAACTATTAACTTTTAGTATATGAATTCGAAGGAACTTTCTTTAAGAAGAAACATTTAAAAGTTTATTTCAACGAAATAGTCATAAATCTCTGTCCTTCACTGAATCAAATGCAATCAAATGCTAATAAAACTGCTAGCCAATCAAAATCTTCAAGTGCATTGAAAATCTGATTGCACTGAAGAAAAATCATCTTTTAATAAGACATATTGAAATAAAATGCAATTATTTGTCTCGAATGAAGGAATTCTCATTCATTACATTATTGTGCTTCATTTCTTTAACTGGTTGCATTAACTGAATTTCGCAGACCTCAATCTTCTTTATTTTTGATTATTCATTATATTTTATTCAAATTTGGTGGCTTTATTTCAGAAACGGCAATCAAAGTGAAGTTAAGTTGTTCTTTCAATTGTAGAAGAGATAAATTTAGTTGATGATAACAACTAATTTAAATTTTTTGTAAGTGTTATAAAAGAATATGATTTGACATACAAATAACTTTGTATTATGTGCATTTTTTTGTTCCAATATAACAAAATTGAAATGAATTTTATGTACAGGATAAAAATTTTAAAATATACAGAAATGTATTTGCATATTTATAAAGAGCATTTTGTTTTGTAAAAAAATCTTCAAAATAAGGCAAAAATGAAAAGTTTCTTCAGTCGGCCATACTGCTCATATGTTAATACATTATACACATACATACATGTACATACATCTACTTTGTTTATATCCTTAACATTAAGGAAACAGGGGATATTCAATTTACTATAATTTTATATTACATATCTATTTTTTTTAAACATGTGAATAAAAATAATTTTTTTTTAAATGGTGTAAAAGTCATTTAATTTTTCTAAAAGTTTTAAAGCTGAAAATCCAAATCTCAATACATAAGCAATAACATACATGCCTTATAAAATACCTAATGTATCTTTAACACTAAATATATGGACAACTGGTCATTTGACCAGTACTAAATGGATGCATATCGATTCAAACCAGAAATATAATAATAAAATAAATAAAATATAAATCACACAGAAATAATTTAAATCTAAAAGTTAAATAGTTTTAAATAAAAATTCTGGTATGAAATATTTTTACAAAACTTGAGAGTGAAATTCCCGGTGTTAAAGAAATCTTATAAAATGTACTTCAGTATAAATATAGAATTTTTATAATTTTTAATTTAAAACATACATGATTACTTAATAACATATTTATGACAAGAAATCCTAGAATTTTTCAACAATATAAAATTTTATTCCAATGAAATAAATGGGCAGCTAATCAAAATCTTCAAGCACATTGAAATTCCTGCTGCGTTCTAAAGAAAACTAATCTCGACTAACATATTGAAGTAATCTGCAATTATTTTTCTTGCATTTTAGATTTATCATTCATTACACTATTCTATTTTATTTTTCCATCTGTTTGAATTTACGGAATTTCATGACAATATTTTTCATCATTTTTGATAATCCATAATTTTTATTGAAAATTACTTCTTTTATTTTAAGAACTGGGAACAAAATGTCAGCTAGTCAAAATCTTTAAGATCTTTGAAAATAAAATTTATTACACGAGAGAAAAATCATCTTAATATGTATTGAATGTATATATATTGAATGTATATATATTGAATGTATGATATGTATCGAATTAAAATTCAATAATTTGTCGTTTTCAGAGTTATTTTCCTTTGCATTATTCAGTTTAATTTCTCCATTTTTTTTGCATTAACTGAGTTTCACTGACGATATTTTTCTCCTTTTTTAACACTTTCCAACCTAGTTGAAAAGTGTTTATGACTTCGGTTTATCTGGCCGTATGGCCGTCTGCCGTCTGCCGTCTGGCCGTGCTCTAACTCCCGTAAATATGCTCGGATTGCTCTGCAATTTTTATATGTTATTGTCTTTATATATAGCATGTTCCCTATTTCAACGGAAGTGTGTAGCACTTATAGTTTTTTTACAGAGACACTCAAAAGAATTCCGTTACATTGCAGTGTATGGGGAAAAATCATTTGCGGTTTATTTAAATAATGTTTCACTATTTTAAACGCATTGAAATTTATATATATCACTAAGGTGCATTAGAAGAAGCTTAATATGGAATAGGGTGTGCATAGCACTTATTGTTACTTTACAGGGACAGTTAAAAAATTCCGTTACATTACGTCTATGGAGAAAAATCGTCTGCGGTTTATTTAAATAATGTTTCTCTATTTTAAACGCATTGAAATTTATATATATCACTAAGGTGCATTACAAGAGGCTTACATCAGAATATTATGTGTATAGCAGTCATCGTTCATTTACAGGGACACAAAAAAGAATTCTCTACTGTCTGTTAACAGTAATTCCTGGAAGTGCGTTTTAAGTTACTGAACGCGATTTTAATTTTAACTCGCTTTTTGTCTATTACGTGATATGTATAAATTCTGTAGATCATATACAGGGAAGTACAAAAGTTCGCGGATACGTTCCGTTTATTGACAGAGACTCTAGACGGAGAATTTTTAACTGTGCTACGCGTTTACTAAATGAACTAAAATTTAGCATTCTATGTAGAATATATACAAATCTATAGATCCTATACAGGGCTGAATAAAAGTATTCGGATATTTTGCTAAATATTGTATGTGTTGGAAATTCCTGAAATTATGTTTTTAAATATGTTATGCGTTTTCCAAATTGTTTACTTAGATGTTATCTTTTAGCTTATTAAACGATATGATTTGTAAAATTATTTTGGAAGCGCTGGAAAGTGTTACATAATCTATGCTTGACGCATGATTTTTCGTTCTTGTTTTATAATTAATCATCTTTTGTAGTCTTGTTCCTGCTTTTAAGTGGTAGCAATTGATGGAGATAGAGAAAGTTCTTTCAAAACACGTTCTGCATTTTTTTTTAACAATAAATTTTATTCAAAATTGCTTCTTGGTTTCAAGAACTTTGAACACAATGCCAACAAATCAAAATTTTTATGTGCATTAAAAATCAAATTGACTACTCGTAAGAAATATCATCTTTTAATAGAACATATCCAAGTAAAATGCAATATTTTATCTTTAATTAAAGAGTTCTAATTCATTACATTTATTCTATTTCATTTCTTCAACTGGTTGCAGCAACTGAATTTCTCAGACGATATTTTTCTGCATTTCAAATTATCCGTTATCTTGTATTAAAAATTCTTCGCTTGATTATAAAAACTCCGAGCTATTCGAAAGGTTGAATTGCATAAAAAAAATCCAAAGTACTACACGAAAATTAAATCTTCTTCTCATGTACCATATCGAAGTAAAATACATTTTTTTTCTTAACTTGTAGCGTAATCATTCCTTAATTTATTCAAATCATTTTTTCAACTGTTTGCAGTAAAGGAGTTCCGCAGACGATATATTTTTAAATAAAATAGTATCCATTATATTTTATTCAGAATTGCTGTTTTATAAAATTCGCAAGAATTTTTTTAACTGTTTCAATAATAGAAGAGATAAATTTTGCTAATGACAATAATGAACTCAAATTTAAAATATGTTTTAGGATATATTTCATAAGAATTAGTATTTTTTATTCAAATATATTTTTTTATTTAATAAAATTAAAAAATAAATAAATTACACATTGTAATTTTAGAATTGACTTTTAGTAAAGAATTATAAATTATAAAAGGTAATTTAGTAAGGTAAAGCTAGGAGAGTCTGCGCACAATTAAAAAGAATAACAATAAAAAATCTAAATGTTAATTTTTTGCTAAACTATCCATGAATATTTATTACTGCATTTGTTTTTTATGCATTTCCATTGCTATTTTGTTGTTATTTTGCAATTTAATAGAACAGTTGTAATAAAACCAAGAAAGTTTTTTTGCGCTATCTGTCCTTATGGGGATGGTGTGATTGCGCACAAGGGTAGGAGAGATTGTTACTAATAATAACTACAATTAAATTGTTAACAATAATAATTACACTTAAATGACATTGTTGTAAGGTTTTTGTTAACAAATATTATTGTATTAGGAGTGAATATTCCAATATAATGATTAAAGTGTCAGAAAAAGGCAATAATTTTAAAAACGATTAAAAATTTTTAATTATAGAAAAAAAATTAAAGGATCAGAAAAATCAAGTCCAGATAAGATTATAAACTAACATTAAGTTACTTGATAACACGTTTAACTTAAAATTAGTCCGTTTTCATTTTTCATTTTTGTGTGCAAATTTACCAATAAGCTGCCTAATCTCTCCTAGCATGGAAACTAATGAGAACACTGCGCCAACTCTCCTAAGTTGCAGATGCGCAAATTCTCCAATTTCGGTGGGAGAGTTTGCGCGGCCTTTTATTTAAACATGACCGTTACTAAAACGAACCGTTGATGTTCACATTGTTAGTCTAGATTAGTAGCTTATGAGAAATTGTTTAAGTTTAAGATATTTTGTACTACTGACATTGTATAGAAATTCTGATGAATAGCTATGAAAATCCAAGCACTTACTTTCGGAAAAAAAAAAAATAGCAATGCTTTATCTTAGACGCTCAAAACAATCAACGTGCACTTTCA